>CM057456.1:646605000-651405000 GCA_016271365.2 Neoceratodus forsteri
GGAACCACAAGTGAAACCAGAACACCACAGAACACTATCAAATCCAAGTCCACACCAAAAGACACAGGACACAGGAATGTGAAGCATAATAAACTATAATTCATAATAAAGTATAATGCAAACGTGAACATCTAAGGCACAAAGGCAATATGAACATATATTAAGCAAAAATAACCAAAACAGAGCAGAACACTGTTCATAAAATGGGTGCAAAGCAAAACATCATGAAAGGAACAGGGCCAGCAATAAAGAGACCAAAAAAATGGGGAAAACAGTCACATCGCAAACAGGCAAAACTGAAACATAGCAACAGAACAATGGGGTAAGAATGTGGATGGAGAGGGCTGTGGAAATAAGAAGCAATAGAGGAACAGGATGGCAGATACAGGGCTAGGGACAGTGGGCCAGGGACAGGAAGCAGGCTAGTGGAAAAGGAAGCAGGGTTTAGGTGCGGCAGGTGCTGGCAGACGTTCTTCCAGGATGGCTGCAACCCAGCCGTGTCTCAGCAATCAGAACTGCCTGCTGCTCAATCAGGAGTGCGCTGTTGCCGCACCAGCCTCCATAGAATAGCTCTTGTGTGTCATCCTCTTCCGGACGGGTGGCCCACAGTGACGACTGCTGGGGACCTACAGGAGAAAGGGTGACCACATCAGGGCATGACAATGACACAAAGGCACCATGTACCACCACACGGTGGACAGCATGCCCCAACAACCATGCCCATGTGCTAGTATGTAACAAAACACAACACACACTAGCATGTGCCTGCAGGACAAGGCAGTATGTAACAGGCAGCATGCAACACCCCAATGTACGTGGACATGCCTGAATGTATGCTGAGAAACCCAACAACGTAGAGGCCAGCCAGCACAGCGGTGTGCAGACTGTAACAGTACAAACAGACAGCCACCCCAGAGATGTGAACGACAAGTGGACACTGAATGATATGCACATGGGATGACACATGGTGGGACATGCTGCCCACGGTCACACAGCTATGATACAAAATACAGATCACACCAACTGGAGAAATTGCCACAGCCCAACCACGTGTGTAACACACATGCCTGTCATGTACACCCCAACAGTGGCCCACCCACTGCTGCCCTCCACAAGAACGTGTAGACACCCAGCCAAACTGCCACCCACGATGCCATAACACAGCAGCTGTACAAATGATGACAGGAAACCCTGAACAGGTGGGTGGGTGACTGACATAAGTGTGCAATAGTGGCAAGTGACACAGATAGAGACTCGACAATGACCACAGAGAACAATGACACTGGCATCAGAACAGTAGGGACTGCAGGACAGGTAACCAAGGTAACCAGGTAACCAAGCAGTACACAACCAGGGGAAGTGCCAATGCCCAGCCACACCCCTTGCTGCAACAGAAGGGTGAGGGGCCCACAGTGGTGTAGAGAATGGCACAGTGCTGTGACACCACCCATGCAAGAAGACACACACATGTGAAACACAGACACTGGGCATGGTCCACCAGTGGCACTGCAGCGGTAGGCCAAAGGCATGCACAGGACAGTGTCACCCTGGTTGTCAAGGCATGGCGAGGCACACACACACCTGTGGGAGCAGCATCTGCCATAGGGGCTGACAACCAGCACACCATGCTACTACAGAACAACTCCTGCAGCACACTGCATAACATGTGCACAAACACTGCACTACAGGGACAGAGGGACAGCACCCTCTTAGGGACAATGGCCTCACATCAGAGCATGAGCCCACAGGCAGGGTGTAGCCAGGAGGCCACAACTGCACACCATGTGGACACACTGACACCCCTCTCACTATTAGGGTGGGCTACCCCACCCTGAGTGTGAGCATGAAAACATACCAATGTACACCATGACTGTGTCAGTTGCCGCCAGTGGCCTGCAAGATACAATTCATGAAAGCCAAGACACCCACATACAAGGCCACAACCTGTACAGTTGTAATGGCCATGGGATACACAGACAGTCATAGTGAACAACCCCCCTAGCGTATACCACAATGAATGAAACACAGAAAGGTACAACATTGCCTTTGTTAGGTGTCAGACATTGAGTAAGCAGTTCAATGGCCATTGGCCAACCCCCCACCAGACATCAAACTGCCCACCATTGAGTGCTTGGAGGATGCCTGCCAACACACATGCCGCAACAGGCACACATGCAATGTACAGCCACACAGAGCCGTGTGGCACCACAGTCTCAGAGACCCTTCCCACACAGCCCCTGCATGTCCACCACGGAGGTCGGACAGGGACACATCTATAACATACCTGTGTCCACGCCACCATGACAGTACACTGCCAGGGAAATGCTTGCACCACATGACACAGTATCCTCTGCATGCCATGGCCTGCATAGCCTGGAATGTACCCACAACATGTCCTGCACAGATACTGACATGTTATACGTGGTACTGTAAATGACACATGCCATGAGAGGTGGAGTACACTGTTGCTATGGCAGACAGGCCAACATCAGCAGCAGCAACAGGTGGCATGACAGGCCAACCCAGTAATGTCCACAGCCATGCAGAGACGCATCATCCCCCACAATGGTGGGCATAACAGCAACATGATGCACATGGCAGTACAAGGCTGCTATCAGTACACATAGCGGCAATGGCAACAATATGTAAGACACACAGTGAGCCATGTCTCAGGCCTCGCAGCAGCAGGCAAGGCAATGGAGGAAAGGGGGACAATGGAAATGCACACAGCCATCCCACATGTGGCCTGGATTACCCAGCCAACTGGGCCAAGACACCCGACACAGCACTGTAGTACAGGGTGTAGCCAGACATTCACATGTTCTACACACAATCCCCAACAGCCACTCCCTTTATAAATGCTGTACTCAGCAACCCTAAATGGTACACCCCTTCCAAAAGGGTATGATGTCTGTCAGATAATTCCCCTACTCTCTAATGAGGTTGTACATGTATCAGTCTCCTACACAACAGCATTTCAAACAGGGCCACACCCCAGTGGCCTACAGTGACCCAAAATGTCTGGTGTACCTAGGAACAGTTGACAGACATGCAGTACACCAAAGTGTACACAAATGTGTACAGTGCATATGCCTACATACACACTTGCTCAACTGCCTGCCCTGTAAAGCCAGACTCATAGTGGAAAAGCATAACATCACACAGTACTCACGCAAAACACTGTCACCGTCAGTGCTCTCCGCTGCACGCTGTGCCATTGGAGGCACCCTGTGCCTGTCGGTTGACGGCCCCTGTCCGGCCTGTGTCATGTCCCTCCTGCCTGTGGTTTGTCCTCGGCGCTCTGCAGTAAGAAGAGGGTACAGCAGCGTTACTACAATATCAGCCACCACGGTACGCTAAAGACCACCCTGTACCCCAGTGGTGCAGCACAACACACACAGTGGCAGACGGGTGCAGTGCACCACCAAAGCCATGCCAAGCATGACAGGGGTCCGTGCACACTGTCTACCCCTGTCCCACACAGTACACACATGGATTGGTGGACTCCATGAGCAACATGTGTAGCTCAGCAACACCCATGCACATAAGCACACCACAGCACACACTGCCCCACCACCCATGCCAGCAGTGGCACTACAGTCATCTCTTACCTGGCACAGGCACAGTCCCCTCGTGAACCATGGCCCTGCAGCGTTCGAGCAGTGGTTGCTGCCTGCGCCTGATGTTGACATAACGATGGCGGCACTTTTCACCGTCACGTGGAATACCTGTGATGGCACTTAGTCGACGGGCAATCGAAGCCCAGACCTGCGTATGGGGCAAGTCGCCTTCCCGCACAGGTCCAAATAGGCGGCGATGGCGCCTCTCTGTCAACTTCACCAGGTTGGCCATCTCAACCTCATCCCACCGCCTGTCACGGCCCACCACTGCCCTTTGCCTACGTCTCACAGACATTGGTGCTGTGGAAGGGGGAAAATAATCATGGTAAACAGTGCAACAACTGTGCATACACCCTGACACCCCCTAGAACTGAAGTCTAGTGCCGCGCTGACGTATGCCGTAGCGCTGCGCTAACAGCAAGTGTTTGCAATGCGCATGCGTGAACCCTACCATGACCCTGGGCCGATATTCAGCACTGCGTGGCATCGCGACTAAAGCTGGTTAGCGCGGCGCTAGACGGCGCTATGACAGTCGCGACAAAGGGAAACCATGAGCATGCGATTACACATAGCGTGGCGCTGACCTCAAATAGCGCTGCTGTGCTGGCGCGGGCTTTTAGAGCCATATTCAATGGCTGTATGCAAATGAGGGTACTAGTGTATGCATGGGGCAAACCGTGTGATTAGCATATCATTATGCGCTCATTTGCATGACTAACAGGCAGGATTGCCTGGCTGGGCTATAAAAGGGCAAGCAGTGCACCACCAGTGTTGTGTTGTGGAACTGCGGCGGGAATACAGCAGTGAACAACATGGAGAGAGACATGCAACAGGGGGATGGGCAGCGAGAGCCAGGTATGTATCAAGGGTGTAGACAGGCATACTCAGTGTACACATTTGTGTCCAGTTTGGTTGACTGCCTGTCACAAACCATACGCCACTCGGTTACAATTATCAATCTAATCTGTAGTATTTGGGTTAGTGTTGGCCACTGAGGACTGTGTGATGCATGTATGATCTCTTTAGAGTGTAGAGGAATCATCTGACAACTTGTTTGGAAGGGGTGCCATTTGGATAGATGTGTACATTATGTAATGGGGGACGGTTGGAGACTGTGTACAAAATGGATATATCTGGCTACACTCTGGTATGTATGACCACCGTGGGACCACAAACGTCCACTGCATTGTGCACATACCCCCTGCAGTTAACTGTGCCATGTGCCAATGCATGCACTTGTCTGCAAGCCAGGTCTTGCACTGGTGCTGTACCATGACAGTGCACCGTCTTGTCTTCCTGGATGTGTGTGTGATGGCCTCTGCCTCACCCGGGCATACACAGTGTACCAGCAATGTGCACTCCCATGCCACAAAAACAGCTTGCGGGGTTCATGGCACACACAATCCACAGCAGTGCACATGTGTACACCCACCTGCAGACACAGGACAGACAGTGGCAATGTGGGCATGTGCACCATACAGGCACATGCAGCAATCTGATATGTCCATGTGGCCTGTAGCACTGAGGGATGATATCATGATGTCCACTGTGTGATGCAGTGCAGCACCGACACAGCCACTGAACCTGTCCACTCTTTATTATCCCATAGGTGTGCAGGCTCAACAGAAGCGCATCCATGCACATAAATTCTCCCAAGATGAGCTGAACACCCTGGCACATGAGGTGAAAGAAAGAGAAGATGTGTTACGCACACACAGGGCCACCGATGCTGTTGTGCGGCAGGCTTGGGAGGAGGTGACTGCAGCGGTGAATGCAGTTGGTGGTCGTGGGAGATCAACTGAGGCAGTCCAGAAATGTTGGAATGACCTCCTGCGGCGTGCAAAGGAGGAGAAGGCACACCACCACAGAGACAGGACCAGGACTGGTGGTGGTCCGCAGGAACACCAGCAGCATGTGCAGGAGCCACACATGGCGGTGGTGGCCTCGACACTGCGGATGGTGGCAGTGACAGGTGTGCCAGGTGGTGGTTGTGAGACAACCCTCGCACTTCCAAGGCCAGGTCTGTATCCACATGTGTAACCCCTGTATGTGGTGCAGGCAAGGGTGCATGGTCCTGCTTTTGGTGTCCTGCACAGGGTGCACTGTATCCTACAGAAATGATGCCTGGCATGGTCAAGGTCACTGTGGTGTGGGTGGGTGCATGTTGTCACAGGCTTGTGTGAGGTGGGTACCTGTCCTGAGGGCTGCATGGTGTGGTGGTGGTGGTGGTAGTGGTGGTGTTTTGCCACAGTGTCCATGGATGGGTGACTGACCCTTTCCCTATTCTCTCTACAGCACTCTCAGACAGGCCTGCACCACCACAGCATGATCCACAGATGTCCAGCCAGGTTCCCGAGGTTGCGGAGGAGTTTGATGACGATCGGCCAACAACATCTGGACTTTGTCTATCTCAGGGCCGCATGGGCCCAATGCATGTTGGGCATACCCATGGACAGGGCATGCAACTGCCTGGGGAGGGGGGCACACCTCACTAGGGGTGTTAGGGTACAGTGGGCACCTGGATGTTGCCCCAACTGAGAGTGATGGGGTGGAGAGGTATTGCTGGTCACTGTCACCAGTGTGGATGACAGTGATGTCTCTGTATATTCACATCAGCTGGCCATTCCTGTGCCAGGGGATGTAGGGGTGGGGCTTTCTGAAGGCCATGGAACAGGTCAGGGTGGTTCCGTAGGTGTCAGCAGTGTGGCTGAACACATGGTGGTGGGTGGTGTGGGTGGTGTTGCAGGACAGCAGGGCTTGCATTGTCGGACACATGCTGGGGTTACAGTCCATATGGTGCCACAGCCCACTGCCACTCATAGTCAGCAGCCGGATGTAGCAGTTGGTGCATTGCCACAGGCACCACTGCCAGCTGCTGCTGTGGGTCCTGTGCCTCTGGTACACGAAGGCCATGGTGCCCGGCCACTCCTGCAGGCTGCTGTCACCTCACAGCAGGAGACCCGTCTGGACCTGCATGCCATGCGGTGTGAGCTGCGACATGAGCTGGGTTAGATACGGGAGGCAATAACAGTGGGCTTTGCACGTGCTGAGCAGCAGGCAGAGGGCAGGTTTGGTGGGTGCCATAGACCGTGGCTTCTCTGGGTTGACTGCTGCAGTGGTGGCAATTGGTGATGTCATGCATGGTGTGCCTGTTGGTCGGCAACATGGGTTTGTTGGCCGTGGTGCAGATGGCAGAGGGGCACACAGGCAGGCACACCGTGGGCGCAGGGCTGCCACTGGTACCAGTTCCGATCCATCACACACTCCACCTGCAACCCAGCGGCGCCATGGCCGTCCATACACCCTATCTGCCTCCACCAACCCCCGGGGGCACAGGAGGTCAACCATGCCTGCCTCACCTTCCACTTCAG
The DNA here is from genome assembly GCA_016271365.2 of Neoceratodus forsteri. Lineage (NCBI taxonomy): Eukaryota > Metazoa > Chordata > Ceratodontiformes > Ceratodontidae > Neoceratodus > Neoceratodus forsteri. The sequence goes on from CM057456.1 coordinate 646,611,992, forward strand.
CTGTGTCCTCTGCACAGAGCACCCCAGGGTCCCTAACCCCTGGTACGGGAGCACGCCGCATGCGTGGGTGTCATCGCCGGTGATGCCCACAGGCTGTCTGCTGTACTCTGCATGCATCCCCTTCATGCATGGGCAGATGTGTGCGCGATGCGTGCACACACACACACACACACACACTCACCAACACAGTTGCCCCCCTACCCTCACGACACACATCGCACCTCCCCACCATGATTACACCGTTTGTGTGTATCCCCCCCACATATGTGCTGCACAATCATGGACTCACACCACATGCACACACTATTTGTGTATTACACTGGGTTTGTTTGCTGATGTGATTGTGGTTTTCACTGTTATGTTAGTCTGTGCACATTAAATTGTTACTCACTTTACTCTTTCAGGTTGTTGTGCAGTCTGTACTTACCCTCTGGTCTGTTGCAGTGTCCTGATGATGTTGTCCCAGTGCTGTATGGCCCTGCGTGCCGAGGTCCCTCCTCTCGAGTTGCTCCACTATCCCCTGACCACTGGCTCTGGCTCACTGTCAGACTGTCCCTCAGGTTCAGGTGCCTGTATCCCACGGTTCATTGCCATGTTGTGCAGCATACAACAGGCTAGGAAGATACGGCATACCTTCTGAGGTGTATATTGTAGGGCACCACCTGATGTGTCCAGGCATCTGAATCGCATCTTCAGGATGCCAAACACCCTCTCTATGATGTTCCTTGTTCTGGCATGTGCCTTGTTGTACAGCTCCTCAGCCACTGTGGCCAGTCGGAGTACTGGTGTGAGCAGCCAGGGCCCCAGGGGATAGGCACTGTCCCCTGTCAAAACATATATACCTGTTAGTGCTGTACTGCGGTCTGTCAGCTGCTGTTCTGCACCTCTCTGTGGCCCTCCCACACCCCTTCCCTGGCCTGCAATGCCTGCCCCCATCCATGCTGTTGTGTGTTTGCCTTGTCTTCTACAACTCACTGACTAGTTGTCTACTGGGTATTCTGCCCTCCTCAAAGGCCTGACACAGCTGACTACTGTGCATAGACATTGCTGATGCGCCCCGCCGCATCGCACACCACCTGGCAGTTGATGGAGTGGTACCCCTTCCTGTTTATATACATGTCACTGCCATCACCAGGTGGTGCACAGATGGGGACATGGGTGCAGTCAATGGCACCCAGTACAGATGGTAGGTGCGCAACTCGATGGAACTGCTGCATTGTTTCTCTGTGCTTTGCTGCCATGCTGGGGAATACTATGAATTCCCAAGCATGTGGCAGGAGGGCCTCTAGGAACTAGGTCAGGATGCATGAGGTGGCAGACTGCGTTACCCCAATGGTGTCCCTTGTTGGTTGTTGGAACGTCCCTGTGGCAAGGAAGCACATTGCTGCTGTCACCTTCTCCTCCACTGTCATGGCATGACTGCGTCTGGTGTTTGGCTGCAGCTGCTCGTGCAGGAGTTCACAGAGCTGCCTCAACATTCCCCTGTTCATCCGGTACCGGCCAACGATGTGGTCATCAGGCAGGGTCTCGAAGGAGACCCTGGGCCGGTACAGCCTGTTTGCAGCATACCATCTCCTGGGCCTGCTTTGTGGCCCATGTTGTGCCTGCTCCCTTTCCTCCTCCTCCTCCACTACAGCTGCCATCAATGGCAGGATCACTGCTACTGGCACTGCACACATTCCCACTTCCTGTGCTGCTCCTCCTCCTCTGTGTGTTTGCCCTGTGTTTAGACCAGCCTTTATAGGCGGTAACTAGCGCCAAGGCTAGGGCCGCGCTTATGTATCCTAGCGTGCCGCGCTGGACCTTGAATATCTCCTCATGTGTCTCTAGGCCCCCGCCCATCCTTTTGCCCCTTGCGTACATTACTGGTTTGCCCAGCGCTAATGCAGTTTGGCTGCGCTATTTGGCCTTTTGAATATAGCAGACTCTCGCTAATCCTGCGCTAAACCTGCGAAAACGGTTTTTGCCCGGTGCAAAGCTTTGAATATCTGGCCCTAAATATATTATTGCCATCATTTATGAGGAGTTTGTAAAAGCCAAACAGTAATACTCCTGTGAGCCCTAGTAAGATCTGTAGAGGCTTTGTTTTTCGTTTTGCCCTTTCAGTTCTTTTTGGGTGGTTCTAGGGCTTTAACTGGAGAGCTAGCAACAACCTCAGGCCATGAAGAGTCCACAAAGATAGCACTGGAATCTAAGATAATGAAATTAATGAGTTGTGGTGCAGGATCTTCCTGTAGGAGATCATCTTGCGAGGAATGAGAGGTGTCTCACAGGAGATCAAATTTGTTGCTCAGTGGGATGGGGGAACTGAAATGGGAGACTAGCTTTGACGAAATTGCCATGTTGAGGGACTCTTCCATAGAGCAGCAAATATTTTTCACCGATCTTGTTCCCAATAAACTTTTTTTCTTGAATTCTGGTTGAGTGTCTAAGTGGAAGAGCAGTATTTGCATTATCAGTAGGTTCAACAGAGTCAACCGCATTCTCCCTGACAGTCAAAGCAGCACGATCATTGCTCTGGTCAGAGGCATTCAATTTCGTAGGCTGGAACAAACCAACATTGCCAGACACAGTAAAGTCTTGATGTAAGCTACTAATAAAAGCAATGAGGGCTTCAGGAGAATTAATGTCCTTTGTAGTTTAACCAAAGAACAGTTGCATAACGGTGGAATATCTCAGGGCGAATGTAATGCCTTTTTGAAGAAGGATATGCTTAACAGTGGTAAAGGCTCTTCATTTTATCGACAGTTCATTTGAAAAGTCTCTGTATATTGAAATGTGGTCATCTTGCCACATAAGGTTTCCGATCTCCCTTGCCCTTCTTAAAATTAACTCTGTGTATGCAAAGTTGAGAAACCATGCCAAGACTGGTTTGGGTGTTTTTGGTCTGGGCCAGGTCTTGGGCCTAATGAATGGTGAGCGTGCTCAATAGTTAGGCTATGTTTGGGAAGTAGATGTAACATAGCGGGCAGGACATGCAATGAAAAGGCATTAGTGTCTCCGAGTTCAGCTCCTTCTGGGAATCCAAAGAAGTGCAGGTTATTCCTTCAGTTCCGATTTTCTATGTCATCTAACTTTGTTTGTAGGCTTTTGATGACCCAATCCTGATCCCTAATGGTAGCTTGCAAATCATGTATAGTACTCTAATTTTATGTGGCTTTAGATTCAGTAGACGAGAGTCAGAGATTGAGGGTTTTCAGGGTGGTTGTATTTTGTTGTGTAGCAGTTTTTAAGTCTATCTATCATCTGTCATATTACGGGACCACCCCACCACTGAGCTCCTACCAATAGGGCTACCAGACATTACCTACTAACAATGTCTCATTTGGCTGCACTCACAAGATAGCTGTCTAATTCTGTACTTCACTGTAAATATCAAACCTGTTGCTCCCTCCCTCTATCAGCAAACTTACTGTTCTCTTGAAAACTGTAAAATACAGCTCTTGGTAACACATTCAATGCAATGTATAGCTGATTTTGATTCTACAATATTGTATAACTGCAAAATATAACCTTTAGCTGCCATTCTATGTCTATATGTAGTAAATGTTTGTATTTGTTTTTTCTGATGTGGAGCCTTTGTAAATGAATCCCTGACTCAAAGGTTTTAATCCTAAAGTCCGTTAAATAAATAAATACAATAAGTCACTCATATCAGAGATAAGCATTTTGGAACATTGCTTCAACTCTGATTAGAGAGGTGGAATGCAGAGAGGAGTCAGCCATGGTTGCAGGCCCGAAGATAGACACATAGAACAGCACAGTAGATCCAGGCATTAATCTTGCTTAAAGGGAAATAATAACTTGCAGGAACCCTGCAGCAATGTTAGCTGGATGAAAACCTGAGGTTGGCATACAGTTGTAGCCTGCATTGATGCAGATGAAAGTTGATTACTGGTAACCTTCTTGGAGAGAAGAAATCAAGCTGCCATCCTGTATTGAGCCAGGCCATGCCCCCAGCTTTTCATTTCATGAAAAGTCCTAATGAAGAATAATCACTGAAAAACTGTTCAGAAAAGTCAGAAGTATTTCTTGACACACTGCTAAAAGCATGCACCTAGAGCCAGAACTCTGCATAAGTGTCCCAAGTGAGAAAATGGCTTGCTGGCACCTGCTGCTGTTGCTGTTTAAATGTCATGAAAAGTCCCGATGAAGAATAATCACATGAAAAACTGATCAGAAAAGTCACAAGTATTTCTTGACGCACTGCTAAAAGCATACACCTAGAGCCAGAACTCTGCATAAGTGTCCCAAGTAAGAAAATGGTTTGCTGGCACCTGCTGCTGTTTAAATGTCATGAAAAGTCCAGATGAAGAATAATCACATGAAAAACTATTCAGAAAAGTCACAAGTATTTCTTGATGCACCTCTAAAAGCATGCACCTAGAGCCAGAACTCTGCATAAGTGTCCCAAGTGAGAAAATGGCTTGCCGTGCCTGCTGCTGCTGTTTAACTGTCATGAAAAATCTCAATTATGAATAATCACATGAAAAACTGTTCAGAAACATCACAAGTATTTCTTGACACACTGCTAAAAGCATGTGCCTAGAGCCAGAACTCTGCCTAAGTGTCCCACTTCCAAGTAAGAAAATGGCTTGCTGATGCCTGCTGCTGTTGTTGTCTGTCTGTTTTCTGCTGCTGCTGCTGATGATGTACAGTGTATTGCTAAATTATGATAGTCACAGATGACCATGGGGTTGAAAAATAATTTGCTGTTCTGGGAAGTTCTTCTGCTGCACTAACTAAAACATGCTGCACTATGTGTGTGTATTCAATGGTAAGTTACTGTATGTGTCACAGTCATGTTTTTTTCAGAGACACTGCCATTTAATTTGTATTGAATCTTGTTTTTTTGTTGTAAGCACTGAGCAGTCCATCATGTTGTTCCTTTGCAGGGAATCATCATCATACATATTGAATGTTTCCCCTTCACCAGTGTGGTGGCCATGGTCATATTCACATGCCATACATATGTGCCACCATCTAATGTAGTACTGTAAAATTTAAATTTTTTTCCAGGGGGGTACTGCTGTGAGTGAATGAGTGAATTATAAGCATTTCTCATTACTGTCCTTTTCTTTTACATTCTCAGGTTACAGCACACAGATTCACGACAATAGTGATGAAACCATGTTGCCACTGCACATGTATTCCACATGTGTTTGCTTCGGCTATATGAACAATGTCAATCCATGAAAGGTAAGTATTTTTTGGGGGGTTGCATGAGTCATTTGGAAAACAATTTTCATTAATATTTTTGTCTTCTTTCCAGGTCTTCTGTGTATCCAAACTGTTGTCCATCTTCAGATTGGAGCATACTGCCAGTCCACAATACCTTGATGCTACCTGCAAACAGATGAAAATCAAATTATTCTGAGTTCATTCCAGTACTCCATTCAGTATCAGTACCCCGTGGAGCTGTTCCTGTCTTTTTCTTTATATCCATCATCTGTCCTGTATGTCACCACTGTTAAGTACTTTACACCAGCGGAAAAAAAGGAAAGCAGCCTTTGCAGTCCTCAATGCCGAGGTTATACCCACTTGGGAATTTTTTTTTCCATGACTGCATCAGCAGCCTCAATGGTACAATGTTTTACACTGCACCAGGATAGCCTGCTTTGCCTGCATTATTCAGCACCACCTTCATCATGACTGGATACAAATATAGATGTGATTGTCCTGCTTAGTATGTTGGACAAAAAAAAGTTAAAGCTGTGTGATTTGTGATCGTAAAGATGAAGATCATGATTTGTCTCATGACTCGTAAATCTGTGATTGTGACATGACAGTGAGTGTGACGTTTAAAGTGAAACATGCACCACACTGATACTCTGAACACCATGTGAACATTCAAAGTCATCCTCCTCATGCCTGTGGTAAACCTACAGTATTAATTTGTAGCTTTTACCTACATGGCTACTTGCTGTTACTCGAGGACTGGCTGGCAGATTTTATTTCAGACACACACACACAGAATTTATTTCACACACCACCTATGCTAAGGTCTCGTGACTCGTGATCGTGACATGACGTGACTCAGTCATGACGAACTTCCCGGAACTGTATAATGTTCACGCTGAGATAATTTCTACTGGATTAAATAGCTCCAGCTTCCTTTGAGGGCAAAGATTCAAATAGGGCATCCTACAGAATGTGAACACAAACAGAAGCATCACACTAGACCAAGTATCTTCAGTGATGTGACAAGATAACCGGGTGTACCCCAGTCCTGGTTTGTGATAAAACAGAAGATTAAAAAAAAAAAACGGTGTAGGACCAAAAAAAGTTAAAAGTTGTGTGATTCGTGATTGTGAAGATGATGAACATGATTTGTCTCATGACTTGTGATCATGACATGACAATGAGTACAACATTAGTAGTGAAATATGCAATTTACTGGTACTCTGAACATTTCTTGAACATTCTAAGTCATCCTCCTCATACCTGTGGTAAACCTCCAGTGTTAATTTGTAGCTTTTACCTACATGGCTACTTGCTGTTACTCGAGGACTGGCTGGCAGATTTTATTTCAGACACACACACAGAATTTATTTCACACACCACCTACGCTAAGGGTGATGCTGCAGGCACTGCTGTTACCAACACAAATTCAGGGACCTTGCCTGGCCCTAACCTTCTCAGACATACTACTCTTTCTCTTTAAGGATTTTTTCTTTTTTTATTCATTCCACGTGATGTGACGGAATGCCTTGCCCACAGATCCAAAGCTTATACCCCAGTGATTTATGTGTCTCATACACCACAGTCAGAAACACCTTTGCCTAACTGTGTCTTTGTGAGCATATTTTTAAGTTTACACAGAGTCACCAAGAAAATAAATAAGTTTCTTGCAAACAGTTATTTTTTCTAATTTTTGTGGGTTGCTAACAAATTCATCTTGGATGCTGTCCTGTGGAGGACATGTTTCAAGTCCAACCACAGCCTCAGTATGATCAGCCACTATTTTTTCTTCAACATTTTTTATGTATTTATTTTATTTATTGAGATCTAGGATTAAACACCTTTGAACTGGGAGCTCATTTACAAAGGTTACACATCAGTTGAAGGGAAGACAATAATTATAAGGGTTATACAAACAAGAGTGTATAAAACATGAACAATAATGACAAAGGTTATACAAACAAGAGTGTAAAAAAATGACAATAATATGTACAATATCATAGGTTTGAGTACACCGTAAGCAATTAATGCAGGCAAACTTAAGCTTAGTTGGCAAACAAATAGCTGGAGATAGGTAGATAGGAGTTAGAGAGGGGCTAAAGGAGGCAGTGGGTAGGATAGGAGGGTGGGAGTGAGGTGAGAAAAAGGGGCAGCAGTCATAGACATTGTCGTAGTGAGGGGGTTTGAGGGAGTGAGTGGGGTGGGTATATGGTGGCCAGTGGCCATGCCAGTGCAGTGAGCTGCTAAGTGGCAAGCAGAGAGGTGGTGGGAGGGAGTGAGGGGTGGGTAGAGGTGGCAAGGGGCCATGCCAGTGCAGGGAGCATCTAAGTGGCAGGGCAGAGACTGTAGGCAAGGGGGACAAGGGGTTGCAGTCACAGATGCTGGATGTGGAAAGATGTTGGTGAAGCAATCTTTTAAAAGGGCCCAGAGTAGGTTGGTTGGAGAGATCCCGGCTGAGGACATTAAACCAGAGGGGAGCTCTGTAGGTAAAGGAGCATTGACCCTGCGTCATTCAAGGATGAGGAACATGGAGGAAGGTGCTAGAACTAGAGGTCTACTGCTAGAGCTTCTTGTATGTTGTGAGCTGCTGCTGTGAAGTTGGAGTAGGTTAGCTGTGCCATGGGGAAGGATACCAAGAAGAGCCTTTTTGGCGAGCAGACAGGTTTGGTAGTGTATCCTCCTACTGAGTTGGAGCCAGCCCATTTGAACATAGAGGTCACAAGTATGGGTGAGACGTGAGGAACCTGTGAGCAGTCTGCAGGCCTTGTTCAGGGCAACTGATATTCTGCAGAGAGCATTGCGGCAAGCAATGCCATAGATTACCAAGCCATAGTCTACTACAGAAAGGATGGTGCTGTTGATGGTGAGTCTAAGGGCATCCGAAGTGAGACAGTGCTTGTGCCTGTGGAGGAGACCGATCTTTTAGTTGACAGTCCTGGAAACATTGCTGATGTGCTGGTCACAGGTTAGACAGCTGTCCAAAGTGACCCCAAGATATTTAAAGTGCTAGGTATGTGCGAGCAGAGCTTCAGAGAGGGTACTGATGTTAAGTGCATAGGACTTATGCTTGTTAGGAGTGCTGCAGAACATCTTGACTTTGATTTTATTGCTGTTAAGGATTAGTTTATGGTTATGGAATCATTCCTCAACTATCCCAAAGCCATGTTGCAGATTGCCCTCAAGTTCCTCTGGGTCTGGGCAGCTTGTAAAGATTACTGCATCATCTGCACAGAGGAGCATCTGTTGTTGGCAGTAGAATGGTAGATTGTTGAGAAAGATGCTGAAAAGGAGCAGTCCTAATATAGAGCCTTGGGGGACACCAGCTCTTACAGGCAGATGGTCAGAGAATACATTGTTTATTTTCACCCTTTGAGAGCATTGTTCTAGATAGCTTTTGAACCAGAAAGTTGATTTTGCAGAGAGGCCAATGGAGGTTAATTGGTTTAGGAGAAGGGAGTGGTGGACAGTAGCAAAAGCCTTTGAGAGGTCAGTGAAGACTGACCCTGTTAGGGTTCCTTAATCCAACGACAGGTGTATGAAACCAGTGAGTTCCAGTAATGCTGTAGTGGTACTATGGCCTTTACAGAAGCAATGCTGTTCAGGGCTTTGAATTGAGTATTTTTTAAAGTATTCGACCAGCTGGTCGGCCACTAAGCATTCTAGTGCTTTGGAGAGTGGTGGCAGAATAGAGGTTGGCTGGTAGTTTGACAGCGATGCCCTATCTCCATTCTTGAGGACTGGAATCACAATGACCGATTTCCACACCTGTGGGAATTGTAAGTGACAGAGTGACAGATTGAGGATCTTAGTTATAGGGAGGAGAACTTCTTCGGCAGTGAGTGCAATAAGTTTGAGGTCTAGTGTGTCTGCACTTGGTTATGATTTCCCAAGCACTTTGCGAAGGTATTTTCTGACTAGTAAAGGAGTTAGGTTCTTGAAGTAAAGAGGGGGGGGCAGACTGATGGAAAGAGTCAGTTGTAGTGGTGTTGGTGTGTGGTAAGTCCTTGAAAAAGTCTTGGGTGAGTATCCTGGACAGGTCCAAGAATGCTTCATTGAAGGCGTTGGATAAAATTCGAGGGTCATAGGTTGCAGTACCTTGAATGTTGATCAGGTTCGGTGACGACTTTACATTGTTCTCTAAGACTTCCTTCATGTTAATCCAGAAATTTTTCCCATTGCCCCAGGAGGCAGTAAGCAACTCCTTGTGGTGGTTGGATTTAGCCAGGCGTATTTCCTTGGTAGAGGCATTTCTGGTTGCTTCTAAGCTAGTATAGCTGAGGGGTTACCCAACTCTCTAGGTAGGTGCCAGAGGTGGTCACGATTCTTCAGTCTGTTCATGGGTCAGATGATAACCAGGGGTTCACTGACCCCCGAGCTTTGAGCTTTTTGGATGGCCCAGGCATAACCTCAACAGCACTGGAAACATGAGATTGTGATTGTGGGTCATCCTCAGGATCAGAATCATTTTCAACTACTGCGGGGATGGGGACGGGAAGTATGACATCAACTACACTCTGACTCACATCATTGGACTCCACAATATTTTGACAGCCTGTTAACTTGTCACAGGTTAAACCTGGGGCAATACTCATGCCATCACTAACTTCACTACCACCACCAGCGGGGTCAACAGCATCTCCAACCATCATTGAATCAACTGATTGCACCGTGAAAAACACAGTTGCCGAAATCCCTTTACTGCCATAAACTATGCCCTTGTGCTGCATATTACCACATCCATGGCCTATTTTGCCACTGGCGGCAGTGCCATGGCCAGAAACATATTTTCATGCATGTCTCTGCAGGCATTTTTTGGCATTACACAGAAAATTAACAGCAAATTTAGATTTCTGAACTTTGGGGTAGATGGGAAGCCAAAAAACAACAACTGTGGCTTACAGATGGAGACTGGGTCCTAAACAGATGCAGACATACAGAAAGATGGAGATTGAGCACTCGAGATGCAGCCGCACAGGAACAACAACACCTTAACCAGTGGTCACAAATCCAAAGCTGGACAAATAATACTTTCTTTTGTTGGGGGGGGGGGCAGCTGCAGTACCAGTCCACTACCTAGATAGAATGAAGCAGTAAAAGATACTGCAGATGGATACAAGATTCAGAATGCTGCAATTATGGTGTGGCACAATAAAATATGTCTGACTTGACGACATGCGCACACGCACACACACGGTGACACACTAACAGTAATGCACACAAAATTTAACAGTTCAGTGCACTACAACCAAATCTTTTAAACAGACTGAAAAAAGGCACAGCACCATAGCAAATGGCAAACAATTATATAAAAGTACTACAGGTATTACTGTGTGTACATGAACACACAAATACTAACACACTAGCTACCCAACAACAGTTAGAAAGACTGCCTTTCTCACTGTGAATCTACCTCCACCACAGATCTGCCTCTCCCCGAAGCACACTTCTACAGTGTCTGTCAGTACACAGACTAATTGTTCATAATCAAAATGCACACAAAAGCAATAAACACTTGATGATACAAGCACAGGAGGGTTTCCTACAATCTATGTACTATATATTGACCAAAATAAATGGATCAAAAGTGATTTTTTAAAGCATTTTCGATGGTTTGATTCTCAGAGCTCTGAAAGCAAACTGTCTCCAGCTTTTCACTACACACACTAAGCAGAACTGAGGCTGTGCATGACAATATGGAGCCCATGTGACCTGCCATCCCATGAATCAATGCAAATTTTGCCTCACATAGCAATAAACAGGCGAAGCAAAGTGAAGTACATTCAAATCAATGGCACTTCGTGTTAGAATTAAGGGGAATGCTGCATTACAAGGTGAAGTAATGCATAAGGCATTGAAAACAATGCAGTTCGTGTTCAAATGTAAAGGCAGAGTACTCCGCTTTGCATTGTGGAGCACCACATGAATTAAGGAACACTATGCGAAGAGCTCTGTGTAACTAAGCAGGAGCACTTCATTCACCTCTATTCACAAACATGGGTCACCGGCATGGTGAGAGGTAAGGCATCTAATGCCTCAGCCATCTACACCACAGGGCTAGCTGTAGAGTAACTTTTTAATTATCTTAAGGGGGTTGATAGTGTGGAACTATGACTTCATAAAAGGGGTGGAATTGATGATTTTGATATGCCTTGCAATACTTAATTCATTTCTCTTTCTCTCCTCCCACTGAAATATTAATAAAAAACAGCAAACATATAATGTGACACTCCAAAAATGGTCCAGCCATGATACATTGTTGCATAATGGATGTGCACAGGCACTTCTGCAGCCAAACTGTGGGTGTCAGCTGGATGCCAATCTGTAATGAACATCGTATGCTGAGCAGAAGTGTCTTACACACCTGTCCATACAAAGGTCAAACACCATGCTGTCAAGAATAGTGACCAGAGATAAGCACAGTTCATGCCTGTGCATGATGATCCACACCACAAGATAGGCATAAACATGTGTGGCTCACATGCCCTATAACTGTGCGACCAAGTATGCATCAGTAGTGATGGTACGTCCTTTGATCAATGGTTTGGAACACATACTGTTCCCAGCAAACACTCCATGTAAAATTGAAGTCACACACAGCTGGAACTCAGCACAGTCATGCATGTGTGCAGGTGCTACACATCCTGCACTGTGTATAGTGATGAGTCCAGTGACACCTACCCTGAAAATGGAAATCACAACCAGACCACATGCACAGAGCAGACAGTGGGGATGACAGCCACATAAAATACTGCATGAAAATAGTGAGATTTTTGTTGCACATTGGACACAGATGAACCCTGGTATCATGATTCCTATGGACCCACACTGGCTATCTGAATCCCAGTGCCAGACATCAACCACCATGTTCCCCAGCTGTGCTACATGCCCAACTTCTTATCCAGCTGGTGCTTACCACTGGGACCCTACTCATAGAAACATAGAAACATAGACTTTGATGGCAGATAAGGACCGCTTGGCCCACCTAGTCTGCCCATTTTCCTACCTTGAGGATAAGCTGCAGATCCTATTTAACCAACAGCCTATTTCTTCCTACCCCCCACAAAAATTGCCTTATGTCTGTCCCATGCATTCTTGAATTCTCCCACAGTTTTAGACCCCACAACCTCCTCAGGAAGGCTGTTCCATGTGTCCACCACCCTCTCTGTGAAAAAATACTTCCTCACATTGCCCCTGAGCTGTCCCCCCTCTATCTTCAGATTGTGTCCCCTTGTTCTTGCACATCTCTTTTTCTGAAAGATGCTACCCTCTTGGACTTTGTTGATTCCACTGAGGTACTTAAATGTTTCTATCATGTCCCCCCTCTCCCTCCTATCCTCAAGGGTATACATATTAAGCTCCTTTAGTCTCTCATCATATGGCTTCTCTTGTAGACCCTGCACCATTTTAGTTGCCCTCCTCTGAACTGCCTCCATCCTGTCAATGTCCTTGCGGAGATGGGGTCTCCAGAGCTGGGCGCAGTACTCCAGATGGGGTCTCACCAACTGTCTGTACAGAGGGATAATAACTTCCTGCTTTCTGCTGGTGATACCTCTCCCTATACATCCCAGTATCCCCCCAGCCCTCCCTACTGCCTTCTCACATTGCTTGCCAACCTTAAGGTCATCTGTTATGATTGCCCCCAGGTCCCTTTCCATTTTTGTCGTTGTTACTACCTCCCCCCCATTGTGCAATTTTCCCCTGGGTTTTTGTTTCCCACGTGCATTACTTTGCACTTCTTTGCATTGAATCCAAACTGCTATACTTCTGACCATTCCTCCAACCTTGCCAAGTCCCTTCTTATCCTTCCCACGCCTCCTTGTGTATCAACCCTGTTGCAGATCTTTGTGTCATCTGCAAAGAGGCATACTTTTCCTTCCAGTCCCTCTGTAATGTCACTTATAAAGACATTAAAAAGGACAGGACCCTGTACTGAACCCTGCGGTACCCCACTAGGAACCCCCCTTTCTTCAGAGTGGACTCCATTTACAATTACCTTCAGTGTCCTGTTGTTCAGCCAATGTTTTACCCAGGCAACCACCCTGGGACCCACTCCCAGGCTGGTTAATTTGACTACTAATCTTTTGTGTGGGACTGTGTCAAATACCTTGCTGCAGTCTAGGTAGATCATGTCCACAGCCCCTCCCTGGTTTACTACTTTGGTCACCCAGTCAAAGAAATCAATTAGATTCATCTGACATTACCTTCCCGCTGTGAACCCATGCTGCCTTGGGTCCTGTGCCCCAGTGGCACCTAGGTACTCAACAATTCTTTCCTTCAGAAGTGATTCCATCACTATCCCTACCACAGAGGTCAAACTGACAGGTCTGTAGTTTCCTGCCTCCGTCTTGGTCCCACTTTTGTGAAGGGGAATCACATCCACCTTCTTCCAGTCCTCAGGTACCACATCATCCTCCCTTGATTTGTTAAAAAGCGTAGTCAGTGGTGTCACTAGTTCTCTGCTTCATTCTTTTAGAATTCTGGGGTGAATTCCATCTGGCCCTATTGCTTTGTCCACCTTCAGTTTTAGGAGTTCTTTCAGAACTCTTTCTTCTGTGAAAGGACTAGGATCAACCCCCTCTCCAGACTGCTTCTGTTAATTGGATTAGGCACCTCCCCCACTTCCTCTTTTGTGAATACTGAACAGAAGTATGCATTCAGTATCCCTGCTTTTTCACTGTCACTCTCTGCCCACCCACCATCCATTCTATTTAGCCTCACTATCCCTCCCTTTGTCTTTCTATGCTCCCTGATATACCTATAAAAGGTTTTATCCCACTTCTTAACTAAGTTAGTTATCTTTTCCTCAGTTTGTGCCTTTGCTATTCTGACTACCCTCCCTGCTTCCTTCTGCCTTAATGGGTACAGTTCTCTGTCCTGCTCCTTCTGTGTTTTCTTATACTTCCTAAATACTATCTTTTTCTCTCTAACCTTCACCGCCACCTCTTTTGAGAACCATAGTGGCTTTTTCTTTCATTTTGATTTGTTTATTTGCTTCACACAAAGGCTTGTTGCCTCTGTGATGGCAGTTTTGATATTTCCCCATTGTTGCTCTACCCCTCCTTCTAGCCTGTTTGCTAGTGCTTTTCTAAGGCACTCTCCCATCTTGCCAAAGTTAGCCCTCCTGAAGTCCAGAACCCTCACTTTTGTATGGCTTGACTCTGTAGCTGAGTTTATCATGAACTACACTGTTTGGTGGTCAATGTTCCCAAATGGCTACCCACTTCTAGAACTGAGATCCTTTCACTGTCCCCATTTGAGAGTATGAGGTCTAAGATTGCTCCCTCATGAGTAGGTTCCAAAACTAGCTGTCTGAGGCATGCCACCTGAAGGGCATCAAGAATGGCCCTGCTTTTGGATGTGGCTGCCGCAAAGGTGCTCCAGTTAACATCTGGCATATTAAGGTCCCCCATCAACAGTATCTTCCCTTTCTCTGCCATCCTAAGCATGCCTTCTATCATATCTTTGTCCATTCCCTCCCATTGACATGGGGGTCTATATACAACTCCTGTGCGGATTGTGGTGCCATTTCCAGTCTCTAAGGTGACCCACAGTGCCTCCTCGCCTCCCTGTTTAGTCTTTTGTTCAGTTGCTTTTATCCCTTCCCTTACATTGAGAGCTACCCCCCCATCTTCTGCCCTCCCTGTCTCTCCTGTAGGTTGTGTACCCTGGTATGTTAACATCCCAGACATGGTTCTTTGTGTACCATGTTTCTGCAACTGCTACAATATCCAGGCATCCCTCTTCCATCAAGGTCACCAGTTCAGGGAGCTTGTTGCACAGACTATGGGCATTGATACTCATTACTCTCCATTTCTTCATGGCTCTACATGTCCCCCTACCTGATGGCAGTTGCCTCCTGCTTTTTCCTGTGGTGTTCCTGCTCCTTCTAGTTTCCATGGTCTTCCCACTCCTGCTCTCCACATGTTGGTCCCAGCACAGAACAAGTTCCCCAACATGCTATAAACTGGACTGCAATGACACATAAAGGTGGACAGTAGTGATACAATGAGTTTCCTAAATGGAATTAATATTGCCATATGTACAGTAAATCTAAAGTACTTACCTTAAGGGGTTCAAATACCAACAAGAACTCAACCTGGTCTTTCCAGAAATCCATTACCATCAAGGGCAAGGGCATCAGGGTTGAACTAGGCAGGAGTTAGTGGCCTGGTCTTCAGTCTGGTCTGGTTTGTGCATACCATTGTAAATAAGCACTGTTTGGCACCATATCCAAGTTGAGTGAGCCCAGCTGTATTCTCATTTGCCACCATCGAAACTGTGCACATAACCCTTAAAGGGCTTCTGCCTCTCACAGCATAGGTGTGAAAGACAACAGCAGGACTACCATTGTGTGTGTTGGATACACATAATGGCCATGTTTCATATGTAGCATACATGAGCAGCATATCACCTCTTTGAAAGATGTATATTGGATACCTAATGCACACACCCATGTACAGACCCACAACCACAATAGGGAGCATGCACAATTATATGTGTGATAACCTAAACCACATCACACAGGTGTGTGCCAAATATCTGGGCCAGGAAGAGGATCCCAACATACTGGAGATGCTTTGGCTGTTCTCCACAGCTTAGTGACCAGTACTTCATTACATTTCATGTATCATAAGGAAGGCCTTGGAGCAGCAAGTGTCCTTTCTCAAAGATGTCCTGGTGAAATAATAAATAAAATCAAAGAAACAGACAAATATAAAATAACTGCAATAAACAAAAACAACATTCTACTATATATACCATCAAAAATAGAGATACAGTGAAATTAAATTTTTGCCAATGAAATTCTGGTAAAATTGCAAATTTCCCCACATGAAATATTTTGCAAAATTTGCACATTCCGTAAAATATTTTGTGGGTGCGAAATACGGACTCTCACCTGCAAAATGCAGAATTTTGCCCTTGAACAGTGAAATTTTGCCTGCGAGTTGCGAACTTCTGCCGTTCATGGGTGAAATTCCACATTTTGCATTTCACAGCAGTAAACTATTTGCAAAATGCATGAATTTCACTAAATATTTTGTGGAACGAAATTTGTGGATTTCGCCCATCTCTAGCCGAAGAAGGCAGTCATTACAATATAAAAAGCAGGAATAAGGCAAAACTAGGGTTGGGTGAAATTTAACTTCACCGAGCAGAATTTAGGTGATATTGCAATTCCACTTACCTGAAAGTTAGAAAACTACCTATGAACCATTTGTGAAATGTTTCCAAAATTTAAATTTGAGTTATTTATATCTAGGCTTAAAAATACTTATCCAAATATTACCAGCATTAAAGAGTGCTGAGGTAAAAGTAGCCAAAAATTCAGGCAGTGAGGCAGTATAGCGCAGTGGTCTAAGGCTCTGAGCTGCAAATTTGGTGACGTCTAGCAGACCTGACCTGGGTTTGAATCCCACAGCTTTCACTTGCATACTGTGTGACCCTGAGTAAGTCACTTAACCTCCTTGTGCTCCCAGGTCGCTCCTGTAAAAAAGCTTTCAGCTTAGTGTGCTATACCTGGTTAAACAACTAAATAAAAAAAAATTCAGATATTTTTAAATGAAATTTAACAAGTATATAGACTGCACAATTGTAAACCACCCTAACTTTAAAACTGAAGAATGTAAAGTCACTAATTTTGAAAATACAAACACACGAAAAATCCAGCAGAAGAAGGTAATTTGGTCTATCTAGTCTGCTCATATTGCAAAGTCCACAGCTTGAGCTATTAACCCTGTCCCCTTCTCATACTCCCACCCATGACCCTTACCTTTTCCCTTTGTCAATCCCAGCCTCTCCTGAAGCTGACCATCTTCAACAAGACCAACAGGCCACCACATTCTCCATGATGAAGTTCTTCCTCATCTCCCTCCTAAATCTTCCACCCTCCATCCTAAGACCTGTGCACCCTTTTGTTGTCGCTGCTGCTTAGCTTAAAGCGACCTTCCTTATCCACCTTATTTATCCCTTTCAAGTACTTGAAGGTCTCAATCATTTCATGTCCCCTCTCTTCCTCCTGTCCTCCAGAGAGTACACGTTCAGTGACCTCAGCCTCTCCTCATATGCCTCTCCCTGCTGTCCCACAATCATTTTTGTAATTCTCCTCTGGACCATCTCCAGCAGTGTATTGTCCTTTTAAGGTGTGGGCACCAGTACTGAACACCATACTCCAGATATGGCCTCACCAGTGACCTGTACAAGGGATGTATAACCTCCCTACTTCTACTGCTGATCCCCCTAGCTATGCATCCCAACTTCTTGTTTGCCCTTGCTTCTGCTTTCTTGCACTGTGTGGAGTGTTTCAGGTTGCTAGTGACCATAACAACCTGGTCCTTCTTCTCCTTCTCTGTTGCAGATACCCAGGCCACTCCCATTTAGTACTCTGTTCTGGGATTCTTGGCTCCAATGTACATAACTTTGCATTTCTTGGCATTGAAGTCAAGCTGTCAGATCCTGGACCACCTCTCAAGCTTTTTCTGATCATCCTGTAGGTCCTGTGTCCCATCAGCTTTATCTACCCGCCCACCCACTGATCTTGGTGTCATCCGCAGATAGGCCCATTTTACCCTTAATGGTTTTCCAATGTCACTGATAAAGTAATTGAATAGAACCGTTCCCAGCATTGAGGCCTGAGTGATCCCAGTAGTGACCCCTCTGGTGCTAGAAACTCTCCTCCCACTACCTCCCTCTGGGTTCTATCACTCAGCTAGATTCCCACCCATCTTGTCATGTTCTCCCCAACCCCAAGATCTGCCAACTTCCTGGTCAACCTCTTGTAGGGTACAGAGTCAAAAGCCTTGCTGAAATCTAGATAGAGGATGTCTACTGCTTGGCTCCTTCTTACTGTCTTAGAGACCCAGTCAAGGAAGTTGATTAGATTCATTTGACACAATCTCTGACTTGTATCCTGGAGACCATACATACATATGAACATACGAATGTGCCAACAGAAACAGACCGCCCTGTCTATCTAACTCTCTGCTCGAGTGTGCAACTAGCACCGTTGGTTTGCAGCTGCCCCACCCACCTTCCATATGTCATCCCACTGCAGCCTCCACCTCCCCCACCCTCATTCTCCTCTGTACGCTGTCCCATGCCCTTTTATAACTGTTTACAGATTTACATGATGCCACCCATTCTGGTAGGGTGTTCCATTTTGCTACCACCCTCTTTGTGAAATAGTGTCTCCTCATTTCCTTCCTAAATCTTCCCCTCTCTATTCTTAGCACATGCCCCCTGGTGACCCTCCCCCTTCTTAACTTAAAGACCCAATCTGCCCCATCCTTATTGATTTCCCTTAGATACTTGAATGTCTTTATCATGTCCCCCTGTCCCTTCTATCATTCAGGGTATACATATTCAGGTCTCTCAGTCTGCTGTCATAGTCTGTCCCTTCCATTCCACATATTATCTTTGTTGCCCTCCTCTGCACCCCTCCAGTAACCTGATATCACATTTAGGTATGACCTCCAAAACTGCACACAGTACTCTAAGTGTGGCCTTACCAGCAACCTGTAGAGGGGCAAGATCACTTATTTTCACCTGGAAGAAAAACTCCTCGCTATGCATCCTAGCATTTTGTTCACTTTTGCAGCCACTCTTCTGCACTGGGCAGTGTTGTCCATGGTCCCTGTTATCATTACCCCTAAGTCCTTCTCCTCCTCAGTGATCCCCAGCTTGACCCCTCCCAGACAGTATTCTCTCTTTGGGTTCTTCACCCCAAAGTGCATAACCTTACACTTCTCTGCATTGAACCCCAGCTGCCACCTCTCTGACCACTCCTCTAGCTTGCTTAGGTCCCCTTTCAGCTGCTTCCATTCCTCCTCTCCAGTCACCACTGCTCCGATTTTGGTGTCATCAAAGAACAGACTTATCTTGCTCACCACTCCATGTGCAATGTCCGATATGAAGAGCCCAAACAATACTGGCCCCAACACAGAGCCCTGTGGCAACCCAGTCATCACTGGCCTTGGAGTTGAGAGCTCCCCTCTCACCGCCAGCCATTGCAGACTCCCACTCAGCCAATTTGCAATCCAGTTCATCATTTTTGGCCCTACACCAGTCAGCTTCCCCCCAAGCCGCCCAAGAGGCACAGAATTGAAGACCTTGCTGAAGTCGAAGTAAAGAACATCCACCGCATGACCCTTATCCAGCTCACCTGTCATCCAGTCATAATATTGTATCAGGTTGGTTTGACAAGACTTTCCTGAAACAGACCCATGCTGCCTCACATCCTGGAGGCCATTGTCCTCCAGGTACAACACCAGTCTTTCCTTTAGTATTGTCTCCATGAGTCTGCACACTATGGAGGTGAGACCAGGTGATAATTACCCGGTTCATCCCTTGGTCCACTCTTGTGTAATGGTACTACATGTGCCATCCTCCAGTCCAGTGGCACACATCCCGACTCTAGTGAAGTGCTGTACAGATCTGCCAGTGGCTCCGCCAACACCCCCACCATCTCCCTCAGCACCCTGGGGTGGATACTATCTGGCCCTGATGCCTTGTCTACCTTCAGTGACCTCAGTCCCAGTAGGACTCTACTTGCTTCAATTCTTTCATCTGTTGCCTCCTCTCCCCCTGTCCCCACCCTCCCAGCCCATGGTGGTAGCGGTCCCCCCTTTTCTTCCATGAACATTCAGCAAAAGTATTCATTCAGTGCTTCTGCCTGTTCATCACCCTTTTCTGTCCACTCCCCACCCCTTTTTA
The DNA here is from genome assembly GCA_016271365.2 of Neoceratodus forsteri. Taxonomy (NCBI): domain Eukaryota; kingdom Metazoa; phylum Chordata; order Ceratodontiformes; family Ceratodontidae; genus Neoceratodus; species Neoceratodus forsteri. The sequence continues at coordinate 646,631,882 of CM057456.1, forward strand.
TCCTCACTATTGTCTCCTTACACTTCCTTTTCTCCCTGATGTATCTGAAAAAGTCCCCCCCCCATTAATTCCCTGCGCTAATCTCAGCTCCTTCTGGGCCTTGGCTTCTCTCACTTTTCTGGTGACCACCCTGGACTGTCTTGCATACTCCTCCCTGTCCACTTCCTTCCCTGTCCTTCTATACCTCTGGTGCACCTCTCATTTTGCTCTCACCACCTCCACTACCTCACTGTTCAACCAGCATGGTTTTCTTGATCTGCTCCTCTTACTCTGTGTCTTGGTGTAGGCTTCTGTTACCTCTGTAATCCCCCATTTAATAATATCCCATTTCTGCTCTGCATTCATCTCCTGCCTTATGCCCTCTAGTTCCCTTTCAGTACTTCCTGCATCCTCACAAAGTCTGCCCCCCTGAAGATTACTACCTGAGTAACTGATTTCTCTGGCTCCCCACACATCGTGATATTAAATCACACTGTTTGGTAATCGTCGTCGGCTAGTAAGTCCTCCACCTTTATTTCCCTTACTGCCTCACCATTCGATAACACCAGATCTAAAGTGTTCTTTAGCCTAGTAGTTACACTAATCAACTGTGTCAGGAGACCCTCCTGGACTGCATCCATGAGCACTTGCTCCCTAGCACTAGAGGTGACTGGAATGCTCCAGTCAACCCCCAGCAAGTTTAAATCCCGCATGATGACCACCTTCCTTTTTCTACATATCTTTCTGATTTGTCCTGCTAATTCCCTGTCAAGCACCTCAGACTGGGATGGTGGCCTGTATACCACCCCAAACCTCAGTTTACTGCCACTTGAGTCTAGGAACTGCAGCCAGATTGCCTCTGTTCTCCTTTCTTCCCCATTGTCCCTCATGTATTTGAGCCTGTCCCTCACATAGACTGCTACCCCACTGCCCCTCCCTTTCTTATGGTCCTTCCTGTATACTTTGTATCCTAGGATTGCCAGACCCCAGTCCCGGTGCTCAGTTGCCCATGTTTCTGTGACAGCTGTAATATCCACCCTCCACACTGCTAAGAGTGCCTGTAGCTCAGCAGATTTGTTGCATAAGCTTCTTGCATTCAGCAAGACCACCCTCCATCCTGCCCCCTTACCTTCATTGGCCTCCATTTCCTTCCTTCTACTCCCTCCTTTTTTGGCCAACCCAAGTCCTTCCCTGCTAGCCTGGAGGGTAGGCTGTGACTCCACTCTATCAGATCCCTGCCTACCTGCTGTCCACTTGCCATCGCCATCTAGTTTAAATCCACCTTTGTCACAATGTACCTCCCCAGTCTTTGCTTTAATACTTCCTTCCCCCTACTCACTCAGGTGCAGCCTATCCCTTGCAAACAGATTGTTATTATCTCAGGTACTGCCCCAGCCACCCACAACCCCATATCCCTTAGTTAGACACCTTTCTACCAACCATGTGTTCAACTCCCTAATCCTCTCCTTTCTCACTGTGCATGTGCAAGGTACTGGGAGCACTTCAGAGAATACCAACGACTTCCCAGTCTCCTCACACAACCTTCCCACTTTCTCAGTCCTCTCCTTTTTTACCTCCACCATTTTCCCCGCTAGGTAATTTGTCCCCACATGTACCACAATGTGTGATTTCCTCCTACCCCTCCTTGCACACCTTAGGATTGCCTGTCCTGCCTTGTCTGCCTTTAATCCTGGTATGGACTCCATCTATATCTGACTGTGCCTCTCCCCCTTGCTGTCCCATCTGATCCCCTTGAGCATGGAGTCCCCCAACACTAGTACACCTCCCTTCTCTTTAATTGTGCCCATCACCACCACCCCACCCAGGTTCTCATTTCTGGGGCCACTCAAGATGGTGCTTTTACAGTGTGTCACAGTGTCGTTCCCCCACCCTTCTCAATTGAGACTCCTCCCCTCCTACTGTTTGACTGCCAACCTTCCACAGCCTCCTTACCTCTCTGAGTATTATCCCTCCCCCTGCCATGCCATATTCAGTCTCTCCACTAGTAATGCCCCTCTCTCACTTCTCTTTGTGAGTACTATCCCTTGTTCAATCTCCTCCTGCGTCTTCTTTCCCATGTGTTGCTAGTACAGCAAACATGTTCCCTCCTCTCTTTGTCTAATTGTGTATTTCCTTCTCCCTCCTGGCTACTGCTGCTCCTCCTTTTCTAGGTCTTGCTAGAGTCCACCCTTCATCAACTGACTTCCTGTCTACTGTGTCTCCTCCCCTGACCTCTCCCTTGCCCCACTGTTCCTTCTCTGTGCTACCCCCACAATCCTCTCAGATGTCATCCCCCCTACCGATGCAGTCCTCCCCACCTCCCTCAACCTTCCCAGCTCACTGCCAAGCCACTGAACCTCTTCCTCAAACCTCCTTAGCCTGTGGCATATTGGACACCCTCCCAGCCTCCGCAGTATGTTCATCTGCATTGCTACCCCACAACCATTGCACCCTACAATCCTAGTCATGGTCCACACTACCTATACAAATTCTCCACACCACTCTCCCTACAGCAAGTAGAATTAACTAATCCTAGCCCAGCATCTAACAGAAATTATTATCCTAACAGCCATTGCATGCAGCATAAGACAGTCAACTACAGCACTAACTGGAAACCACAGTCCTACTCATAAGGACTATAGATCTACTTACACATTTTGTATATTTATATGTCCTTAAGACTTAGCTCATATGGCTATTCCTTGTTTCCCCCTTCCTGTTCTGTTCTGAGGGGTCAGATAAGTTTGCAGCTCCCCAAGCTCTCCCCTCACAGCATTCAACCCCAACCCCCAGTGGTATTTCAGTATTTAAGAAAGGCTGGTGGAAGGGGTGGGTGGGAAGACTTTTACAGTCACTCCAGCCACAGAAGTCTTTAAGCGAAATTCTACTTTAAGCTAAATTAAAAAGAAATTAAAACAATATAAAAACTTTCAAAAATCCTCTATACATTAACTCCCTCAACAGCAAGTATAATTAACTAATCCTTCTCTCCTGTAGTTTAAAAAAAAAATAGGAAAACTTACAGAAATCTTCTTCACAGCCAGCAAGCAGACTTAACCAATCCTTCTGCTCTAAATGCTCCTCTAAATGTTCTATGAACCTTTCCTTAAGAATGGCATGAACTTGCACATGATCGAGGTAAGAGTGATCAGTCTGTAATTCCCTGGGTCATCCTTGGGGCCGCTATTGTGCAGCGGCACCACATGTACCATTCTCAAGTCCTACAGCACCATGTCTGACTCCTGTGAACTATTGAGCAGACTTGCCAGTGGCCCCTGCAAGCTTCTCTGCCACTTCCATCAGTACCATTGATGTACTCCGTCTGGGCCTGGTAATTTGTCCACCTTCAATGCTAGCAGCCCCTCCCTCACTCTGTTCTCCTCTATCACTAAATCCATGCTCCCCTCCCCCCTGCTCCTCTTTTCCTTTCTGAAGGCACCAGTCCATCTTTCTCCCTGGTGAAGACAGAACAGAAGTATTCATTTAGTATCTCTGTTTTCCCCCATTCTCCTCTACCTACCCCTCTCCTTTATACAGCCTAACAATATCATCTTCCTTGTCCCTTTTCTCACTTATATAGTGAATTTATCCTGATGGACTTCCTTACTTGCCACATTAGCCAAGCTTAGGTTAGTTTCCCTATCCACCTCTCTCTTGGTCTTCTTGAATTTTCTATTGGCTAGCCTCTTTTCCCTTACTGCCTGGTCTAGCGCAGCACTGAACAAGCTGGGTTCTTTGGCCTTTGAGTTCTTTCCCCTGAGTTTAACACACTCCCCCGTGGCAACTACTGTTCCTTACTTAGTGATCTTTGATTCACCCCCATATCTGCTGTGATGCCTGCCAGGTGTCTCCTTGGCACTTTGCCCATCTTTCTGAAGTCCATACTCCTAAAATCCAAGATTTTGGTCTTATATTGGATTGGAATGTTCATTGATTCTAAAAATGAGGCTGTGTGTGTCTACACACTAATCTCTTGCTTAAAGGATAGTTAAAACATAAGTAGCCCAAAATAAAACAAGCCACCCACCTCTCTGTAGCTGCCTGCATGGTCTGCTATTGGACATGTGAAATGCAGACTCAAATAGCAGACACACAGGCAGACTGAAAAAGTCTGTTCAGCTTCACTTTACTACCCTTTCTAATCAATTAATTACTGGCCACTTTCAAAACACCATTATCAGATGACCTCAAGGAGAAAAGACAATACAGCAAGGCAGTAGCTAGACTAGTGGAAAGCTGATGTGCATAGGGAGGGGTATCATCAGCAGAAAGAGAAAAGTGGTGTTACCACTGTATAATTTGTTGATGAGGCCCCACCTGGAGCACTGTGTTCAGGTCTGGAGACATAGACAAGGTAGATGCTGTTCAGAGGAGGGGACCTAAAATGGTGCCAGTGCTGCATTAGAAATTCTATGAGAAAAGACTAAGGGATCCCAATATGTTTACTCTGGAACACAGGAGTGAGAGAGGAGCATGATAGAAACCAATAAATACCTCTTGGGGGTGAATATGGTACAGGAGGAGAGCACGATTCAGAGGAGAAGGAGCATGGAAATAATAGGGCATGCAATGATACTGAACAGAGGGAAATTTAGGAGTGATGTGAGGAAGTGCTTCTTCACTGAAAGAATCGTGGATGCTTGGAACAATCTTGCAACAGTGTAGTGGTGTCAAAAACAATGGTGAGCTTCAAGCATGCATTGGATAGGCACAAAGGTCATACTGAAGCTTACAAACATCTACGCTAGGCAAGTGTGTAAAAGTACGAGGAAAAACCAACCACTACGGTTCTTGAGAGAGCTAGCTGGAAAGGTTAAGGCTAAAAGGGTAGCATTCAGAAGATATAAAGAGATGCAGAGGGAAAAGAATAGAGAGGTGTATAAGGAGAAACAGAGGGTAACAGGGGAAGCAGTAAGGAGTGCAAAGGCACAAACTTTGGTGAGTATCTCCAAGAAGTAACAAAAGGGGACAAGACATTTTTGGTACATAAGTGAAAAGAGGAGGACAAGGGGAGGTATTATAGGATTAAAATGGAATGGGGATATTGTGCAGAAGAAGACCAGAAAAAACATGGCATATTAAACAAATACTTTTGTTCAGTGTTCACAGCGAAGGTAGAAGGGGAGGGACCACACTATGGGTACAGTTAGGAGGGAAAAATACCAGTCCTTTTTCAGAGGAGAGGGTCCTGAAGGACTCATTAATTTGAAAGTAGATAAAGCAATGGGACCAGATGGGGTACATCCTAGGGTATTTAAACAACTCAGAGGAATACTGGCTGCACCTATGACAGTCCTTTTTTAACAGCTGACTGGAAACAGGTGTGGTCCCAGAGGATTGCAGGAGGGTAGATGTAGTCCCTCTTTATAAAAGTGGTAGCAGGGTGGAGGTTGGAAATTATAAGCTAGTCAGTCTGATGCCTGTGGTAGGAAAGTTAATGAAATCATTATTGAAGGTGAGGATAGTGGAATATCTTGAATCAAATGGGTTACAGGACCAGAGACAGCATGGGTTCATGGGAGGTAGGTAATGTGAAATGAATCTGATACATTTATTTGATTGGGTGACTAAGGAATTCAATCAGGGTAGTGTGGTGGATGTGGCATATCCAGATTTTAGTAAGGCATTCTACATCGTTCAACATAGGAAACTATTAAACAAGCTGGGGAGTTTAGGAGTGGGTCCAATGGTGGTACAATGGCTAAGAAATTGGTTGGATATTGGTAAACATAGTTGACTCTGAGGAGGGCACCTCAGGGATCAGTACTTGGACAGGTCTTCTTTAATATATTTGTAAGTGACATTGCAGAGGTCTGCCTCTTTGCAGATAAGACCAACATCTGCAATAGGGTGGACTCTCTAGGTCTGTGTGTGGAAAGAATGAACAGGGACCTGAGAAAACTTGCATGGTCAAGGATATGGCAAATGGGTTTCAGTGTGAAAAAGTGCAGTTGGGGTACAGAAACCCAGAGGTAAAATACTAAATAGGGGAAGTGTTATAGACAACAACCAAGCAGGAGAGAGAGATCTAGGTGTAGTCATCTTGAATAACCTAAAGGAAAAGCTAATAAATAAATAAATAAATTTAGGAAGGCTAGTGGGATGCTTGGTTGCACAGGGAGGGGTATCACCAGCAGAAGGAGAGAGGTGGTGTTGCCTCTGTATAGGTTGCTGATGGGACCTCCTCTGGAATACTGTGCCATTCTGGAGACCACATCTATGAAAGGACATAGAGTAGTGGAGGTCCAGAGAAGGGCAACTAAAATTGTGTGGGGTTTACATCAGTAGACCTATAAGGGGAGACTGAGGGAACTCAATATGAATACAGTGGAAGAAAGGGGATATGATAGAGACCTATAAATACCTAAATGGGATGTATATGATACAGGAGGGGAGTATTTTTCAGAAAAAAAAATATGCTCAAGAACAAGGGGACATGACATGGAAGTGGAGGGGGGTAAATTCAGGAGAGATGTGAGAAAGTACTTCTTCACAGAAAAGGTGGTGGATTCTTGGAGCAGTTTACCAGCCAAGGTAGTTGGGGTAAAAACAGGGGTAGGATTCAAGAAAGCTTGGGATAGGCATAAAAGAATCCTAGGAGAAAGGAATGAGGGAGGGGAGGAACAGCTAAAGATCAGGTATGGTCTGCAGTGACACTGTAGATAGGGAAAAATGGGCAGACTGGGTGGGCTAAGTAGTCCTTATCTGCTGACAAATTCTATGTTTCTATGTTGAAGGAATCTTGGAAGGAAAATGGGGACATCAGGTAGGGTCTATGGTGTCAGTATAGGCAGGGAAAAACAGGCATACTACTTTGTCTACACAGTCCTCATCTGCCAAAAATTCCATGTTTCTATGTTTCACCAACATTTCACTGCTTGTCTTTGCAGCTCTATCAAGATAGTGGTCCTACACATTAAAAAATATAACATTTGTATTATCACATTCATAGTGAAAAGGATAGGTACTGTAAATAGACTTGTGAAGTCCCCAAAATCCTCTCCATGGAGTAATCCGTGAATTTCATACAATTTGCAGAGTGCATTTTGTTGAATTCCTGGAGCACAGTTGGCAGAATTTGTGGAATTCACTGTTTGTGAATTCCTCAAAATTCGCCACGGAGTGTGTAATTTCACCCTTGATTTTTGCAGTTTATGGCCGATTTCATTCTTTGCAGTGAAATTCCCAATGAAATTGGAGCAATCCACATGAAGCTGAAGTTTGACATGCCAGGGCAGACTCTGTGGATTCAGGAAGCATGAATTTTTAGTGATGTGCATGGACTTTGCTCACAAATTTTAAATTCGCTGCTTCTCTAACTGTAAAGGTACTGTGTCACAAAGCATCACCACAGTTATACTGCATATTGTGTGTTTCTCAATGCCATTCAGAAAATGGTATCATCTACTGTACTGACTTCTTTATAGTGCCACATAGAAATGATAGTGTGTCACAAGGATGATGCACAGGAGTATGCCATGACTTGATAGTACATGCCTCTATCATGCTGAATACAAAGAGTTCACTCTGTGTGCCCCTCTGGTAAAGCAGGGTAACCTCCAGCAGAGTTAGGAAAGAATACAAATAGTCCACATATAAACAAGCATCCATTTCTCACTGTTTTACATATGGCATTGCTATATCAATACATTTAATAGCATCAAATAAATAAAAAAAAAAAACTTTCTTAAAAACTCAGTTGCCGGAAATTAGGTATAAATAATCAATATCCAAAAAGGGAGACTTGAGTTATTGAGCTCACTGCCAAGGTACGGTGGTCAGCCATCCTATACAAACGTTTTCCAAAATCAAAGTGAATTTAATAGAATAGAACAAAATCCACCAAACCTGAGTATGAAAAAAAGGCCAAATCACCCTTTAAATACCTACAGCTTATGCATTGTTTACAGTCTACAGTAGAGAAACCTCTTTGGCCTACCACAGCATCAACATTGTTTATATCACTGGTTACTGCAGTGTCTCTAAATAAACCAGTTTCTAGACTATATAAAGAACTGGGGCTTCAGTCCTGGAGAGGTAATCTTCCAGTAGCCTTCTATTGGGCTTGGACCGTCAATCTGACTTACGACTGCCCAGTGGAGGAAAATTTGGACGGACATTTATAAAAATCTTAAACAAGACAGATTAGATTTAGTACAATTTAACATTCTTCACAATCTATATTACAATCTGCTCAGGCTTTATCATATGGGCAGAAAGATGGATGCAACATGTCATAAATCTAAGCAGAAAGAAGGCTCAATGATACATATGATATAGGCATGCCCCAAGGTGTTTGCATTTTGGCAAAATATTAAAAGGCATCTTTCTTTTTTTGGATGCAATGAATACTTTTCTTTGGAAATTTGTGTAACAGATAACTATTCTCTATGTTTCTCCAAGCATAAGTCTTTAATGGCTTTAATATCTGCAGTAGCAAAACTTCTTATATTAAGACATTGTATCAGTGATTCCCTTCATTCACTGCGTAAGTGGATGCAGGAAATATTTGTAGCATTGAAGGTAGAATGTTCTGTTGCTGTGCAAAATAATAGGTTATTTCATTTTAGTGATCATTAGGATACTTTCACACAGTTTTTAGCTGGGAGGTGAGTCAGTGGGATGGGAATTTGAACCTGTTCTTACTCTCTCTCTCTCTCTCTCCCTATGCATATCTGTGTATAACTATATCACTAATACGGTTTCTATCCATATAATTTCTTGTTACCAGGTCAGATATATTAACATATCTCCTGCATAGCTTTAGAGATCTACTGTTCATGTTTGTTTGGGGTGTGAGGGTGGATGGGGGTAAGGAATTATGGGGAGTTACTGGAGGGTAGGGCTACAGGGTTGTGGTTGTCTTTTTACCAGACCTATTTTATCTCTTTAGGGTCAGGGGTTTGGGGTGGGAAGGGGTGGGGGTACCTTGCAACACATAGGACTGTATTTCTGATGTGAATTATTGTTTGGTGTATGTTTTTAAAATTTCAATAAAGTTTATTTAATTGCAAAAAAAGAATGGGGATGGCGAAACAGAAGGCTTGGAGTTTTGGTATGCACCTACCACAGGTGCAGGCTGTGAAATGACATGGACAAATCAAAGGGGGGATCCACTAATACTTTTTGAATCAGGCTACAAAATCAGGGTCCAACCAGTTTCTTCACTAAGTCTATTGAATGATTTAAAGTATCAAATTATTGAATGCAAAAGGTCTCTCTCAAGCAGGTGGCATTCCCAATTGCCACTTCTCTTAGTCATACCATTTCTTTCAGTAACATAGAAACATAGACTTTGACGGCAGATAAGGACCGATAGGCCCATCTAGTCTGCCCATTTCCCTACCTACAGGATAGGCTGCAGATCCTATTTAACCAACAGCCTATATCTTCCTGCCCCCCACAAGAATTGCCTTATGTCTGTCCCATGCATTCTTGAATTCTCCCACAGTTTTAGACTCCACAACTTCCTCAGGAAGGCTGTTCCATGCATCCACTACCCTCTCTGTGAAATAATACTTCCTCACATTGCCCCTGAACCGCCCTCCTTCTATCTTTAAATTGTGTCCCCTTGTTCTTGCAAGTCTCTTTTTCTGAAAAATGCTACCCTCTTGGACTTTGTTGATTCCCTTGAGGTACTTGAAAGTTTCTATCATGTCCCCTCTCCCTTCTTTCCTCAAGGGTATACATATTAAGCTCCTTTAGTCTCTCCTCATACGGCTTCTCTTGCAGACCCAGCACCATTTTAGTTGCCTCCTCTGGACTGCCTCTATCCTGTCTATGTCCTTGTGGAGATGGGTCTCCAGAACTGGACACAGTATTCCAGATGGGGTCTCACCAACTGTCTGTACAGAGGATAACAACTTCCTGTTTTCTGCTGCTGATGCCTCTCCCTATACATCCCAGTATACCCCCGGCCCTCCCTACTGCCTTCTCACATTGCTTGCTAACCTTAAGGTCATCTGATATGATTACCCCCAGGTCCCTTTCCAGTTTTGTTGTTGTTACTACCTCCCCACCCATTGTGTATTCTTCCCCTGGGTTCTTGTTTCCCAGGTGCATTATTTTGCACTTTTTTGCATTGAATCCTAGCTGCCATACGTCTGACCATTCCTCCAACCTTGCCAAGTCCTTTTCATCCTTTCCACGCCTCCTTGTGTATCAACCCTGTTGCAGATCTTTGTGTCATCTGCAAAAGGCATACTTTCCTTCAGTCCCTCTGCAATGCCACTGATGAAGACATTAAAAGGACTGGACCGAATACTGAACCTCGCGGTACCCCACTAGTAACCGCCCTTTCTTCAGAGTGGACTCCATTTACAATTACCTTCTGTGTTCTGTTGTCCAGCCAATGTTTTACCCAGGCTACCACCCTGGGACCCACCCCAGGCTGGTTAATTTGACTAATAATCTTTTGTGTGGGACTGTGTCAAATGCCTTGCTAAAGTCTAGGTAGGCATGTCCACAGCCCCTCCCTGGTCTACTACTTTGGTCACCCAGTCAAGAAATCTATTAGATTCATCTGACATGACCTTCCCACTGTGAACCCATGCTGCCTTGGATCCTGTGCTCCACTGACCTCTAGGTACTCAACAATTCTTTCCTTCAGAAGTGACTCCATCACTTTCCCTACCACAGAGGTCAGACTGACAGGTCTGTAGTTTCCTGCCTCTGTCTTGGTCCCACTTTTGTGAAGGGAATCACATCTGCCTTCCTCCAGTCCTCAGGTACCACAATATCCTCCCATGATTTATTAAAAAGAGTAGCCAGTGGTTTCACTAGTTCCTTACTTAATTCTTTTAGAATTCTGGGGTGAATTCCATCAGGACCCATTGCTTTGTCCACCTTCAGTTTTAGGAGTTCTTGCAGAACCCTTTCTTCTGTGAAAGGACTGGGATCGACCCCCCTATCAAGAGTGCTTCTGTTAATTGGATTAGGCACTTCCCCCTCCTCTTTTGTGAATACTGAGCAGAAATATTCGTTCAGTATTCCTGCTTTTTCACTGTCCCCCTCTGCCCACCCAACGCTTATTCTATTCAGCCTCACTATCCCTCCTTTTGTCTTTCTACGCCGCTGATGTACCTATAAAGGTTTTATCCCCTTCTTAACTGAGTTGGCTATCTTTTCCTCAGTTTGGGCCTTTGCTATTCTGACTTCCCTCCTGCTTCTTTCTGCCTTAACTGGTACAGCTCTGTCCTGCTCCTTCTGTGTTTCCTTATACTTCTGGAATGCTATCTTTTCTCCCTGACTTTCACAGCCACCTCTTGAGAACCATAGTGGCTTTTCCTTTCATTTTGATTTGTTTATTTGCTTCACACAAAGGCTTGTTGCCTCTGTGATGGCAGTTTTGATAATTCCCCATTGTTGCTCCACCTCCTTCTAGCCTGTTTGCTAGTGCTTTTCTGGAGGCACTCTCCCATCTTGCCAAAGTCAGCCCTCCTAAAGTCCAGTACCCTCACTTTTGTGTGGCTTGACTCTGTAGCTGAGTTTAACGTGAACCACACTGTTTGATGGTCACTTGTCCCCAGATGGCAACCCACTTCTGATCTGAGATCCTCTCACTGCCCCGCTTGAGAGTATGAGGTCTAAGATTGCTCCTCACGAGTGGGTTCCAAAACTAGCTGTCTAATGCCTGCCACCTGTAGGGCATCAAGAATGGCCCTGCTCTTGGATGTCGCTGCAGCAAATGTGCTCCAGTTAACATCTGGCATATTCAGGTCTCCCATCAACAGTATCTCCCTTTCTCTGCCATTCTAAGAATGCCTTCCATCATATCCTTGTCCATTCCTTCCCCTGACATGGGGGTCTGTACACAACCCCTGTGTGGATTGTGGTGCCCTTTCCAGTCTCCAAGGTGACCCACAGTGCCTCCTCTCCTCCCTGTTTACTCTTTTGTTCAGTTGCTTTTATCCCTTCCTTTACATAGAGAGCTACTCCTCCCCCTCTTCTCCCCTGCCTGTCTCTCCTATAGGTTATGTACCCTGGTATGTTAACATCCCAGTCATGGTTCTCTGTGTACCATGTTTCTGTGACTGCTACGATATCCAGGCATCCCTCTTCCATTAAGGCCACCAGCTCAGGGAGCTTGTTGCCCAGACTACGGGCATTGGTACTCATTACCCTCCATTTCCTGATGGCCTTACCCCTTTTGCCCCATCTCTGTCCTTCTTGCCTTTGTCACTTTCTCCATTTACCCTGCCCTTCTCCTATTGACACCTCCATGTTGGTGTTTGCCACACTTACTACAGTGATTGTTTGGGGGCTAGGATTTTCCTGCTCCTTTCCAGTGCCTTCCCTTGGCTAGTTTAAAAGCTTGCCAATGAAGCATTTAAACCTATCACCTAGGATCCTGGTTCCCCTCCCGGACAGATGCAGCCCATCATGCCAGTATAGGCTTAGATCACTCCAGGTGGACCCTCAGTCCCCAATGAAGCCAAATCCCTGAGCTCCACACCAGTTTTTCAACCACTGATTGAATCCCATGGTACGGAACACCCTAGCCTCTCCTATGCCATAGATGGGTAGCACCTCCGAGAAGGTTACCGTGCGTGCTACTTGACTAAGGCCCCTCCCCAATTCCACAAACTCTTCCTGCACTTCTCTAATCCCTTTCTTAGCCAGGTCATTTGTCCCTAAGTGGACAATTACATCCGGCTCCCTCCCCTGTGCAGCTGCTCCAGCAATCCTGAGGATTCGCTCCCTGTCCCTGCAAGCCATGGTGCCAGGCAGGCACCTTACCTCCCTCTCCCCTTCCTTGCCCAGTTCTACCTTCCTAACAATGGAGTCCCCCACCAGGAGTTGTTTCCTTCCCCTGCAGGGTCCCCTGCCACCCTCCTGTGGGTCTTCTTTGTGGAGGTTCCCAGCATCCTCCTTGGTCTCCACTGTAGGTGCCTCCATAGAGGAACCACTCTTTGCCAGAATGGCATAGGAATTGTGGAGAGGTACAACTGGAGGGATGTGCCTCTGTTCCACCACCCTCACCCTCCCTGAGCCCACTGTGGTCCAACCGCTCCTGTTTCTTGGCAACCTCTGAGGCAACGGCAGTGGCACTGGTGGTCCCTGGATGGAAGAGGAGGTCCCACAAATCCTGGCCAACTCAGCCTGGAGATGAGCAACCGCCTCCCTCAGCCCAGAGAGGTGACTGCAGATGGGACAACACCGCATCCTTCAGAACATCTCCCAGAAGACTGCTGCTCCACAGCCACTGCACTGCACCACTCCAATCATGTCTTATTTCTGGCCCCTTAACTGTTTGCAATCCTTACTCTTTCATCTGTTTTTTTTCTCTCTCTCTCTCTCTCTCCTTACTTTCTGCCTGTGTGCCCTTTAAGCTTCTGATTGTCCTGTTCTGAGACAAGAATATCCTATATTTCTCAGTAGACCGCTTACTTGTTCGAGGCAGACCTCCAGCAGCTAGAGGGCTGGAGAGCTACTCTTGCCCTTCTAGGATGGTGGGTCCTTGGTGGTTCTGTGATCCTCACTTCCTGCCCCTAAACAGGAAGTTCCTGTTGTCAGTCAAATCCTGTGCCTATAAAAATAGAACTAGCTTTGGGTGGGGGGGTGGAGGGAAGGGAAGGAGGGCAATATAGTCCCAGTAGAGAAGTTCAGTCACACAGCAGACCTTTCTCCTGGAGTCTTCTGCCAAGCTATTAGCAGAATCTTTCTAAGGCAGTCTTTAAATGTAGCTTCCTTCTAGCTAAGCCACCCCCCACTTACCAGATCTTTCTACAAGTAATTTAAACCTCACAACAGTTAAGTCCTTTCAGTCACCTGAGATTTACACCTAGATGACTTTTCAGTTACCCATTCAGTTCAGTTAACCCAAACACACACTTTTTTTGTTTTGTTTTGTATGTTAGTTTTTTACCCTAAATTAAAGGTCTAAATACAAAGTTCTTCTACTTTAGTCCCAGCAGAGAAGTTCAGTCACACAGCAGTCCTTTCTCCTGGAGTCTTCTGCCAAGCTATTAGCAGAATCTTTCTAAGGCAGTCTTTAAATGTAGCTTCCTTCTAGCTAGCCACTCCCCTACTTACCAGATCTTTCTACAAGTAATTTAAACCTCACAACAGTTAAGTCCTTTCAGTCACCTGAGATTTACACCTAGATGACTTTTCAGTTACCCATTCAGTTCAGTTAACCCAAACACACACTTTTTTTTGTTTTGTTTTGTATGTTAGTTTTTTTACCCTAAATTAAAGGTCTAAATACAAAAGTTCTTCTACTTTAGTCCCAGCAGAGAAGTTCAGTCACACAGCTGTCCTTTCTCCTGGAGTCTTCTGCCTAGCTATTAGCCCCAGCAAATCTGAGAGATGTTGCTGGATGCACAGTATTTTGGTGGTTGAAGTGTCTCATAACACTAGATTTGTCTTCCCCTTTCTAATGGTGGATTTATGTTCAGATATCCAAGTTCTTATCATTCTTGATGTCTTTGCTATATAGGCCATGTCACAAGGACATTTGATAATATAAATTACAGAAGTAGACATAAAGTTATTCTTTGTCTGATTGTTATCATTTCATCTTTTTTTTGAGATCTCACTTAGTTTATGTATAAGGCACAATTTCCACAATGGAAATTGGCAGATGATGTTGTGCCCAAACTGAAACCACTCTCTGTGTTTTTTTTTTTTTTTTTTGAGGGGGTTGTGATCTGACTGATTCAAGAGATCTTCTAAAATACTTCATTTTTTAGCTGCCACTAATGGTGGGGATACAGTATAAACAGAGATGATGTAGCAAAATACAATTTTGCTGGTGAAATTGCAGCAAAATCAGCAATTTCACCACAAGGAATTGTTTGTGAAATTTCATCTACAATTTTGCCCACTGCAAAAACTAATTCTCCCTGCAGTCTAGTCTAGTGGTTCCCCCATGCCAATCACTGGCCCAAAGTGACTAAAGGAAGCCCCTCCCCAGTTAACTCATTATTTTCCCCAATCCCCAGACCCCAATCTTAAAAAAACTGTCAATCCCCACTCCCTGGTGTCTAGTGGTCGCCCCACCCTCTCATCAGATAGTGCCCACCTGCTCCCCCCCAGTATCCCAATCAGGCCACCAGCACAGCCCTCCACTCACCTCTATGGCCAGCAGCTTGACTGAGTGCTTCAATGAATGATCCTGTGCTTGTACAAGCACATGCTCATTTATTGAAGTGCTCAGTAGTGCTGCCAGCCATGGAGGTGAGTGGAGGGCTATGCTGGTCACCTGATTGTGATACTGGGGGGAGCGGGTGAGCGCTATCTGATGACAGGGTGGGGGGAACACTAGACACCAGGGAGTGGGGATTGACAGTTTTTTTTAAGATTGGGGTCCAGGGGATGGGGAAAATAATGAGTTAACTGAGAAGGGCTTCCTTTAGTCACTTTGGGCTGCTGATTGTCCAGGGGCGTCACTAGACACCAGGGAGATTTCATTTTAATGGGAATTTGGGCTGGAGATAGGTGGGGGGTGGACCACTAGATCTCTACAATTTTGGCCATGGGTGGTGAAATTTCACTCGGCAGTGGCAAATTTCGCTGACTCGAGGGCGAAATTTGGCTCATTTCACTGGATGAAATTTTGTATTTCGCCCTGCTAAATATTTTGCAAAATGCGCATATTATGCAAAATATTTCACCAGGTGAAATTTTCCAATTTCGCACTGCACTAGATATAAAGTTTCTGGCTCCCTGTTTTATGGAGTGTAATACCGTCCAATATTTATGTAAGACAGTGAACCAGAAGACATTGAGATTGAACTCAAGGAGACAGGAGAATCAAAAATTAAATGGAGACCACAAATAACTTTAGCAGACTTACCTATTTATTCACAGTGAGTACATTCAAAGAATATATGGAGAAGAAACTCCAGCACATTGAGCATATAGGGCCTTTGTCAGAGACCATGACTTAACAAAGAACTCTACTCTGTTAAATACTAGCCCCTTAAAAGTACAAACAGTATAAGTTAAGGCTATATCATTTTAAACAAAAGTAATAATAGATTGAACCCAATTAATTTAATACTCTCTGTTACAAGTAAGGTATAGAAATATAGAATTTTACAGCAAATAAGGAATGACTGGCCCACCTAGTCTGCTCTATTTCCCTACCTGTTTCATATACCACAGATCCTAAATGATCTGCTGCTCACACTCTCTTTCTCATCGCTAGAGTTCCTTTATGTCTGTCCCATGTGTTTCTGAATTCCCGTGTTGTTTTTGGCCCAACAGCTTCTGCTGGGAGGCTGTTCCATGGATCCACCACCCTTTCCATTTAAAAATACTTTCTCATGTTATCCCTAAATCAACCCCCTCTAGTTTCATATCATGGCCCCTTGTTCTTGAACATCTTTTTTTTAAAGATGCTACCCTCTTGTACCTTAATAACACCCTAAAGGTATTTGAAAGTCTCTATCATATCCCCACTCTCTCTCCTCTCCTCTCCCCCAAGGAATACATATTGAGATTCTCCAGTCTCCCCTCATATGACTTTTGGGGCATTTTGTCACCCTTCTCTGAACCACCTCTACTCTGTCTATGTCCTTCCTGAGATGCAGCTTCCAGAACTGGACACAAAATTCTAGATGAGGTCTCACCAATGTTCTCTACAGTAGAATCACCACCTCCTTCCTTCTGCTGAAGATACCTCTCCCTATGCGCCCCAGCATTCCACAGGCTCTCCTCACTGCCTTTTCACATTATCTGGTAGCCTTTAGATCATCAGATATGATTACTTCCCAGGTCACGTTCCAATTTGGTGGCTATCAATACCTTCTCCCCATCATGTACTCCTTGCCTGCATTTCTGTGCCCCAATGCATGATCATGCACTTCTTGGAATTGAATCTTAGCTTCCACACCTTTGACCATTCCTCAAGCTTGTGTAGATCCCATCTCATTTTCTCTACCCCTCCTGGAGTATCAATCCCATTGAAGATATTCATGTCATCTGCAAAGGGAGACACCTTCCCTTCTAGCCCCTCTGCAATGTTGCTTACGAAGACATTAAAGAGGACTGGTCAAAGCACTGATCTGTATGTGATATAAACAACATTGCTAAAAAAAGAAGAATGAAATGAAAGAAGGGCAATAAAAATATTATGGAATTAGGGGAAAAGAAACAGTGGCAGCACACTCTAATTGGAAAGAAATCAGAAGTTACCATGATCAGTGGGAACTTGACATATGTAATATTTCCAAACAGCTACAGTATAGTAACGTATGTTATATACTTTAGACAACTATAATACAAGTGCTTTTCAAAAATAAGTAGGTCTCATTAATTGAATGAAAATCTATGGCACTTCAGCACATCATGTAGTGGAGCCTTGGGCTGGAGTAAACAAAGGGAAGGGGGGGTGGTGAGGTGGGAATACACAGAGAGGTTATGTTTGCTCATGGCGTTGTTGTTACAACTACCAACCCAGTATAGCTTCTTTGAGAAAATGTCAGTTTTAAGATGTAATTTCCTCCCTTGGAAATGGTAAATTAAAAGCTTATATTCCAAATGTAGTCAAAATTATAGGCTGAGGCAACATTCACGATGGGGAAAAAAAATCAAAAGTCTAAAGTAATTTAAGGAGGGAAGGTCAACAAAAAATAAATAAATAAAATAAAAGGGTGAAGGAGAGTGTTGTGCATGGGAAAAGATCAACGTATTAGGGGAGAAACTATTAAGGAGATTTAATGCTAATAAGAATTATTTTATCAATAAGTATATATTTATGCCCTGTTGCGGTGATCCAAAGAAAAAATAGCCAAAATGGATACACTTTTTTTATGAGCCAAGAGGGAGAAATATATAGTCAAAATTGTTATACCAAATTTAAGTTCTTTAAGTCATTTTTCAATCAAAAGGGGGAAAAGGATCATTGACTATATATCATTATGTATTAAAAATTGAAAATGGCTGACCAGCCTGGTGGCGCTGAGGGTTGAGGTGCTGGATGCCACACCTCACATCATGCCGGTGACCCAGGTTTGGGAGCAAGCCCAGGCTGTGGGGGTCAGGGGGGAGAGATTGAGCATCCAGAGGACCACTCTCTCTTCCCAGGGAGGGCTGGGGAAGAATGATCACTCAAGGAGCGACTTCTGGCGGTGGCTGGAGGTGGCCAATAGTAGTGTTGTGGCATATGTCTGGGCGTGGAGCTATGGCAGCATGTTGCCATGGTAGCTGGGCTCCACAGGAGGTGTAACTAAGTACAAAATCCCCACTCCTCCCACCAATCAGTGAAGGTACCTCCCACCCATGGACCACACTCCCGGAAGCCGGGCATGGATTTCCTCACTTTGCCTCCTCCCCAGCCCGGTGATCATCCCTGTAGAAAGCGTGCTCTGGGGGGCAACCATTCCCCAGAGGGTAGACCCGGGGGATGACCAGTACTGGGAAGGAGAGAAGAAGTTGGGTCATGCAGTGGAGGTAGAGTCCGGGTAACAGGCAGTCACCAGAGAGAGTTCAGGGGACACAAGGAGAGGGAGAAAAAAAAAGAATAAAAAAAAATTGAAAATGACTAATGTCTCTGAATTTTAGAAAAATCACACCTTGCAGTATGTACAGTTGCTACCAATGTAGCAAACATGAACACCAGCTTCTCAGACATGTCTCATGGTTTTAAAATGGTGGACACCCCCAAAAGGATAATCATGACCCAAGCTGAAGAGCTCCCATGTGATACTGGAGTTATGCTATAATGGAAAACAAGAACAAAGAGTCAACAGGCACTATGCATAAATCATTTGAACCATAAAAAAGAAAACAAAGACAGAAAGTTGTTTGACAATGTTTTAAGCAAAAATATCCAGCACTATCATGGACATAGAGTGTTCATATTTACTGCAGTTTTATGCTTTTGGACATCATAACAGCTTAAAACTGGAGTAAACAGGAACACTCCACATCCTTGACAGTGCTGGTTATTTTTGCTTAAACATTTGCTTACAGATCTGACATACAGCATGCCCTTTTCTGCTGTGCACAATGAAATGGCAGGGTGCATACATGTCCATACATCAGCATTAGAAATTCATTATCCAAACAAAATAAACTATTGTTTGGCTATTGTTTTCACTAAGAGGCTGCTGCAGTAGCATTGACTGACTTTAATCCATCTAAAGTAGTAGAAAATAACCATGGCTCCCAGGTCTACTGATAGCCCTTTATTTTATAAAGGAAATACAAAAATCTACAGGGAAATTGGTCCCATATTCTCACTTTTGTTATACAGGGAAACACCAGTGATTCAGCTTCTATAGAAATAATGTAATCTACAGTACAACAAAGGCACATTTGCACTGGAGTTACAGGGAAAAAAACAAACTAATGTGGGGGCACTGAGAAACATAATTCACATCAGAAATGTATCTCTCTCTCTCTCTCTCTCTCTCTCTCTCTCATCACTATGTTATTATATTATATTGTTTTGGTCTGTTTTGTATGGAAATCAGTACACTGTAAAATGCTGTTGTACCACAGTTCAAATGTCATAAAAGATATTGTACCACAGTAATGGCATCAGTACTGAGGTACGGCAGCAACCAAAATTGCTTTGTGTGTCACTCCCCAGTAAATTAAATGGGCCACCTTTTAAATTAAAAAAGAAAAACACTCCATTCCCAGTTGCTGAAAATAAAACACCCAGCTGAACCATTAAATAAGACTGTGTATTATTAAATGTTTATATTGTGCTTTACCTTAATGTCCAGTGTTGCATTGTATTCCTCAGTCTGCCAAAGTTTGTGCCTGAGTGCTGCCATGTTACGCTATGACAGAGCTCAGTTGACATGAACACTGACAGACTGAGAAGCATTGCATAGAGTTGAATGTTAAAATTAAGTAAAACATTAACATTTGAATGCTATACAGTCTGTTTTGATGGTTAAGAAAAATGGGTGTTTCAACTTCTGGGTATGGGGTGGGGGTTTGCTGAAATAATAAAACCAGTACATTTAATTACAGTAGGATGGGGATGTCTAAATATTACTTTGTGAACCTTATACTACACAAAATAATAGATGACTAATGACATGTAAAACATGTCCTGCACTTACAACTGTGGTCTTTGGTGAACTCAATGACCTTTCGTGCTTGACTCTCTAGATCAATAATGAAGCAGCCTTGTTGTACATGATTACCCATCAATTATTCTGTTTGTTGTTGGCAGTTTAGGTTTAATCAGAAAGGAAATTAGCTATCCATTTCTATTTCTGTATCATCTCATTTGTGTGACTCATAATGACAAAAATGAGGGGAAAAAATTTAAAATGTGAATAAAAAAGAAGCAACTGCCACATTAATGGAGCTTCCTTAATCACGATCAATACCACTAGTGCTAAGCAGTAAAAAAAAATTAGGAACTATGGCTGTGCATTGTGTTGCTGATGCCATTGGGTAATGATTTAATAGAATGTTTGATATAAGAGAAAATAAAGAAACTCCATTTTTACATCTAGAAGGGGCAAAGAGTGAGGGGTTAGAAAGAGCTGTAGTCAGCAGAGCCACTTGCTTTCCTCACCCTTTTCAGATTTCAAAAAGAATGACAACTGACGGTTTCTGCAATTTTTTGCTTCTTTTCTGATGTAAGGGTCTTAGGGGAAATTCATGTTTTCTCATTGTCCCCTGTTAGCTGCTGCATGTTCCCAACAGTTGTATTGGTGTCCTCCATACTGGGAAGGTAGTCACTGTTCAGGTGGTGAACACCAGTGCCTCTGGGGTTTTCAATGAAATGATTGATGTTTACCCAAACTAGCTATACAATGCTAAACTGCAAACAAAATTAATTGACAACCCCTCAAACATTCCCTTTTCTAGCATGGGACAGGGGGAAAAGGACCCAGAGCATGCCAGCACAGCCACGTGGCAGACTTTACCAGATGGACTAGGCCCATACCAAACTGGGCCGGGGATCATGTGGTGTTAGCATTTTCCAAAGATAACTGTTACAGAGTTAAAAGTAAAAAAAAAAATCTAATTGACATTCTTGATTATTCCTAGTTGCAGGATATGTAATAATAGAGAAAGGAAATGTGTCCAGTAAATCCAGCTCCACCATGTGGGCCTGTAGCTCAGTAGTTAAAGCACCAGCATGGCATTCTGGGGGCCTGGGTTCATTTCTCAGTAGGTCGCATTATTTCTTTCTCACAACAGTTTGCAATTTGAATTGTTTAGTACTGTCCAGTACTGGACCAAAAAAAAACATCTAATTGTCATCTTGATTATTTATAGTAGCAGAAAATGCAATAAAAGGGAAAGGAAGTGGGTCTGGGAACCCCATGTCCAATTATATAAGCCTCTAGTTCAATGGTTATAGCACTGAGATGGTATTGCAGAGGCCTGGATTCATTCCTCAGTCAGTCACATTATTGCATTCTCACTGCAATCTGTGATTTAAATTGTTTAGCAGTGGAGAAAATTGCACCAAAAACATTGAATTGTCATCTTGATTATTCCTAATACTGCACCAAAACATCTAATTGTCATCATGTTTATTACTACAGTACTTGCAGGATATGTAATACCAGAGAAAGGAAGTGTGTCTAGGAACCCTAGGTTCAACTATGTGAACCTGTAGCTCAGTGGTTAGAGCACTGGGATGGTATTGCAGGGATCCAGATTCAGTTAACAGTAGGTCATATTATTTCTTTATCACTACAATCTGTGATTTAAATTGCTTAGCAGTGGGTAATATTGCACCAAAAACATTGAATAATCATATTGATTATTCTTAGTTACAGGATATGTAATACCACAAAAGGGAAATATGTCTGGGAACTCCAGGTCCAACCATATGAGCTTGTAGCTTGGTGGTTAGAGCACCAGAATGATATTCCGGGGCCTGTGTTCAATTCCCAGTAGGTTGCATTATTTCCTTCTCACTACAATTTGTGATTTAAAGAGCTAGTATACTGTCTGGAATTAATAGTGATTTTCAGATGCAGTCAGCTATCGCTTCCTATATCTGAAGTATTTTATATTTTGTGTTTGCTAATTTGAAAATGTTCCACCTGCCAGTACTTGGCTGATGCTTGGACCAGCACTCTGATTGGAGGCTAAGAAAAAGTCAGTTCTGTTCCTCCCACTACATCATCAGAAATGTTACCAAACATGTTGAGGCACCACAATACTTGCAGTCTGAGCAGCGACTTTTACAAGATACCAATCAAAATGCAGGAAATTGCAACATTACTAGTTACCAAGAAGAGCCAATCCCTGCTGCATCATGTGAAAGAGAATATTCTGTCAGAAAGAAATGGTTCTCACTACTTGCTAGTGATGTCACAGTCAGTGTGGTCTCAGTGTTGATGTAGTGGGAGGAACAGAACTGACTGTTTTTATTAGCCTCCAGACTGAGTGCTGCTCCACACATCACCCCAGTACTGCCAGGTGGAAAATTTTCTAATTAGCAAACAAAAAAGAAAAAATGCTTGCTATACAAGAAGTGATAGCTGACGACATCTGAATGTTACAATTAATTCCAGGCAGTTTCCAGGCAGTACACCAGTTCTTTAAGTTGCTTAGCAGTGGCTAATACTGCACCAAAAAAAATATGTATTTATTTCATTTTGTTAATCAGGTAGGCCCACTGGACCCAAATGGTCTCTTTTTCAGAGGCAACCCCAGTTTAGTTACATGGAAACCTATAGCATACAGGACATGTCATTGATACAAAATGATTACACGAGCAATTTTTTAAAATAATCACAGCGATTCCAGATAATAACAGAAATTCTAGTAGACTTACAAATTGGAGGCATTTACTTTTTTTTGTAGCCACACATACATTTAGACAGTAGGTGGGAACCAACAATTACTTATTGTTATTATAAGTTACTATGGATGCAATTAATAGACGTCAGGCTGCAGTCGGACTTTTACGTATTATACAGTTCAAGTAGAAGTTCATTTTATGCTGAGGCTGTTCCCTCATGGGTAAAGTAGGTTCAGTGGGGTTTGAATTGAAGGGTTAATCTCTGGCACATGCATAGGTTGTTTTCCAGCAGATGCACTTTGAGCCTTTTTCTAAAGGAGACCAGAGTGTCAGCATTATGCAGTTGGTCTGGTAGGTTGTTACTGAGGGTTGGAGCCACATGAGAGAAAGACTTGTTTCCTGTTGTTGTCCTCACCCTGGAAACCTCCAAGAGCTTCCAAGAAGAGGTACAGAGCAGTCTGCCTGGGTGTTTGGGGACCAGCAGCCCTGCAAGGCTTTTCTGGTGGGTGCCATTTATTAGTTTGTAGGTGGTGCACAGGAGGGGATATTAAAGCCATTGGGAGAGGATCAGCCAGTTTAAGGATTCAAGTACCTTGCAATGATGATGCCTTGGGTGGGATTTGGTTGCAAATTGAGCAATCTTGTTGTAAACTATTTGTATCTGGCTCAGTTCCTTTCTAATAAAGGACTGTATGACTGGAGCAGCATAGATAAGATTGGGAAGGAGGATGCTAGCTACAATTTCTACCCAAGTTTAAGGGATGACTTCAGGATTCAGCCTGTAAAGTAGACCTAGTTTTTGATGTATAGCTCTGGTGACATGGTCAGTATGGCATTTGAAAGTGAGGCCTTGGTCCAAGACAAAGACCAGGTACCTAAAGGAGCTAACAAACTTCTATAGGCATACCTGCTGAAGCTAAATTGGCATCTTCATTATTCCCAGTTGCAGGATATGCAAAACCAGAGAAATGAAGTGTGTCCAGGAATCCCAGGTCTAAACATGTGAGCCTATAGCTCAGTGGCTAGAGCACTGAGATGATATTCTGTTGGCCTGGGTTCATTTCCCAATAGGTTACATTATTTTTCACTACAATGTGTGATTTAAATTGCTTAGCAGTGCCTAATAGTGCATCAAAAAAACTAATTGTTATCTTGATTATTCCTATTTGCAGGATATGCAATACCAGAGAAAGGAAGTGCCTTCTGGAACCCCGGATCCAACCATGTGAGCCTATAGCCCAGTGGATAGAGCACTGGGACAGTATTCTGGGGGCCTAGGTCAGTTCCCAGTAGGTCACATTATTTCTTTCTCACTATAATTTGTAATTTAAATTACTTAGCATTGGCTAATACAGCAGCAAACAAAAACACATCTAATTGTCATCAAAGTTAACTGAATGACCATTTACATTCCTGGTTCATTGCACAGGGACTCGTACCTTGCAGGGTGGGCATCAGTGAGACAGCGTTTTCTGGATGTAGCATAAGATTGAAAGCACTCACCTTGTTTAGACTGCCCCTTTTTGAGCCAAGGAGTGGTTCCACAGCTCCACTGCCTCCTGTGACCCATCTGTTTTCCATTGCCTCCTTTGGACCCTTTTCACCAATGCTGGCAGAAAATCAGTGGGTGGAATGGGAGTTTGGTGGCTACAGGCATGTTTTTTTAACCTTTGGTTTTCAGAAGCAGTACCAGAAGCTCTCCTCACTCCTGAAGCCCTCTATTGTCAGTGGAGGATCCTAAATCAATGCAAAATGGCACATTGCTTTTGTGGGAAAATGTGCTGGTTATTTTTTGAAATTGGTTTGGGATAGTTCTGCTGGGTATTAACAGTGTATTGTGATTCCAAACGGCACAAAGATAACCTGAACTTTTCACAACCAGCGCTTAATGCATATTTTGGAATCAAGCACGATTGCACTGAATGCCAACTGCCAACTGTCATGATGTAGCCGAGGCAAGTTGACTAGCAACAGCCAGCCTGTGCCACAGGTCACTTAGTGGACTCTCATCCCTCATGTATTCTGAGTTATTTATGTGCATAAAATGCTGCAGTACCTTTCATAGCTGTATTCCCCCAGTTCAGCATGTTACAAACTTTTCTGACAAATCAGTAAATCTTAACTTTATAGTCCAAATAAGTCACTTCCTGCACTTTCTGAATACTGTCTGACCAGTTCATTTCTATAGCCTTTCAAATAGCACTAGAAAGAAATTAAGACCCAGCTTCAGCTTTGCAATAATTGCTTCACTTCATAATGGTTAGTGGGACTTTCAAACAGGCAATTCTCTTTCCTCCGTGATTATTCTTTGGAAGCTTATAATCCATCCCATGTAGAGGATGCTGCTGGCCAGTCCCCTCATCCCTCTTACTTCAGACTTGCCCTCTAGATGGATCCTCAGTAATAAATTCCAATAATTCATTTTATTTTCTTCAGTGCTCAAGCATTTCGCTTCTTATATGAAGCTTTTTATTTATTCATTTATTTAGTTTTTGTTGACCGGGTAAGTGCACTAGACAAATCCTGCCTATTTTCAGACACAACCTGGGGGAAGGGGATACAGATGACTGCCAACTGACTGAACCAGATTATGCTGTTGGTAGTATTTTTAGTGAATGAGGGAAATTTGGCCAGGACACCGGGGAAATTCCCCTACTCTCGTCAGTAGGGGGACCTTTTGGCCATCAAGATGGCTACTTGGAGCGAGTTGCTGTACCGACAGGATGCTGTGGAGATAGGAGAGCAAGCTTCCTCTCCTATTCTCATCAGACAAGAGGCTGAATTTTTGGTGCAACAAGTTACGGAGTTAGAAGGTGACATGAGTGATATTTTTCTCTCTGCGGAAGATTTATCTGTGCTGGATAATGATTTGGATAAGGCTTCTGGCAAGGTTACATCCACTTATTTGGATATGACTGGAAATAGTGTGACAACTTACCTAAGTGCCACTGATGCACTCTATGTGCAGCGGGGGATGTGCGAGAATGTTGACTTGGATGTTCAGAAGGCAGAGATCCCCGTTCTACCTTCGGGAGGCATTGTCAGTTCAGAGGGTGTGCTGGTGTCTGGTGAGTTGGCTACTAATATTGAAAGTGCTTCACAACCAGGTGTCAGGGCTGGCAGTGCAGACAGCCCTGTTTTTTTTCCTGTAGAAAAAACGTTACGGTCTACTTTGCGGGCTGGCAGTCAGAACACCGAGGCAGGTGTGTGCTGAAAGCCCAACATTAAATTCTCACGTTCCCCTGCTGGTGGAATCCAGCCCAAGGGCGATAGCCACATAGCAGGAGTCAGCTGTCACACTCAGAAGAAGGTGCAGTCAGTTGTTGCCACTCAGAATTCCTCAACTCTAATGAATGACTCTGGCTTTGTTTTTTGGTTTCCTGCTAAGCCTTTGGTTAGCGATCCCCTAGACTGTAAAAACAGTGAAATTATTTATCAAACTAGTCCTGGAGTACAGACTGGGGCTACTACTTTTTCCTTTGTCACTAATCATGGGGATAAGACCTCCTTTAAAGCCCTTTCTAGCCACTCTACAGAGCGGTCTCTCATGCCTACAGAACAACGTCTAGTAATTAAAGCACACACACCTTTACAGCCTGCTACCCCATTGTTGTTGCCTTCTGCAGACATTACCTGGACACCTCAAAAGGCTTTGCAAGGGGCAGGGTGGCTAAAAACCATAAAAGGAAATTGGCTTCCTGATTCCGATTGGGATTGCACCTTAAATCTCTCTCAAGTATCCCCTGAGTGGAAACCTATTGACATCAAGGCTACAGATATTAATTTATTATCTCAGATGAAGGATATACAGAACACTAAAATGGACAACAGTTCTATTGGTCTTAAGGCCCAGATGGCTTCAGGTTTGTTGGTTGTCTCAGATGGGAAAATACCTATAGAGGGAGATGCTCCTAGTGGACATAATACAGAGGCACAGGACTCTATACCTGGCCAGAAACCTTTGTTATTGGACTTGTTCTCCAGAGTTAAAAAAGAAGCTGTACCTAGGTGGAATGCTGTACATATTCGCTACAAGGGTGGCTTAGAAGACAGGTCGGACCGGGCCTATGTCGAGCGAACTTTGTTGAAGGAGTCTTTGCACTTTTCTCCCAGAGAAGAACAATTATGATGTTAATATATCTGGGGAGGACAATTATGATGTCAGTTTTAGAATGGCATATGCTTTGGACTTATTTTGGGAGCATTATGCACAAATCAAATTTTCACCCACATGGACCCCCTTCTTAGTTATACCTTTAACTAAACCATTGGTTAAATTTGTAATGGTCATGTTTAGAAATGAGGGGGTCCATGTGGATGACAATACATTTTGGTTGTCACAGAAATGTGAGATTTTGAGTAGTCCTGAAGCACTGTTAGACTCTGAATCTTTTTGGACAGGGTGGTGGAAATATAAGGTTAAGCTACGAGTAAATGACACAGGAATGGAGCATATCCCTAATTATTTTATGTTAGGGAGAGATAGAGGGGTCTGTTTTTATGCAGGACAGCCTAGTGCATGTTATAAATGTGGAACAAAAACTCGTTTATCTAGTACTTGTGACCAGGCATGCTGTGATAACTGTTGAGAAATAGGGCACATAGCAATGCAGTGTGCTAATTTAACTAGGTGTGATTTATGTGAAGATTGTGGCCATGTTTTTGGTGAATGCCCTTGGGCCGCAAAGAATAAAGCTTCTTGTGCAAGCCCAGAGCTCCTTATTCAGCAAGCACAAGACTCGGTCTCGGCCAAGGCTGACATACCCCCCCTCCGGTTCTTCCTCCCGGTTCTATAACCTTACAGGATAAAGCATCTGACCTGAAGAACCCCCCTCCCTTTAGTTATTCCTGAATCCAACCAGCAAACACAACAAGCTTCTAATAAGGGGAATCCTATTAAAAATCCCCTTTTAACCCCTGTTTGTTATGATAAGCCAAACGCCCTTGGGTACGATTTAGCTAACAGTGCTGCCTTGCAACCTGTGGCTAGAAGACATTCTTCTAGGAACAATAGGCAGAAACCTCCAGTCATACTGAACAATCCTGTTATGGTTGAGACTGACAATACTTATGCTGCTTTGTTTCTGCCAAACGGTGGTTCCGATATGGAACAATGAGATGTGGATTCCCAATCAGAGGGAAGTAGCCAGCCTTCTATCAGAATAGATCAAGGGGATTATAAGAATAAAAAAAAAGGAAAAATGAAAAAATAAGCATGAAGGTCCTTTTTTGTTTTGATAGCTTATAGGTTCTCTCTCCATTGGGTCTTTAAACGTTCACAGTGTTCTAAATGTGGTAAAAAGGCAGGCTGTTTTTTCATTTATTCATATTAATTGTTATGATATTTTTTTTCTGCAAGAAACATGGATGTGTTCCAGAGAGCAGTTGATATTATTTAAAAGAGATTGGATTTGGGGACCATCTTATTGGTCTTTTGGTCCAGATTATGCAGATGGGGTTGGCATTCTTTTTGGTTCATATGATTTGCCTCTGGTGAAATTAGTGGATCTGATTCCAGGTTGTTTATTTTTGTTAGATGGGAAATGGAAGTCGATGGCTTTCCGTTTCATTAATGTATATAGACCCCAGACTAAGGCGGATAGGGTGTCTCTTTTGAAAACAGTTCAACAATACTTGGTCTCCTCATATATGATTATTTTAGGAGGAGATTTTAATTGTGACATAATTAGGGAACAGGTGGATGGGGAGAAAAGAAAGAAAATTTATTGTGATTTTATTTATTTATTTATATAAACAGCAGTTTGGAAAACCTTTGAGCCATAGGCTCATTTACAAAGGTGCCTTGTCACAGTAAGACAAATGAAAATACACAGTATAACAGTATAACAGTAACTTAAGACATAGATACAAACAAGCTGGTACAGGTAGGATTGATGCAAACAATACCAGAGTTATGTTGTCCTTAGCAGCTTAGTAGTAAGCTTTGTCATAAGTATTGAGTATGGCTTTGACTAGTGGCAATTACAGCTTCGGGTGTTAACAAGGTGGTTCCATAAGGAAGTTTTGAAGCACGATATAGTTGGAGCTTTGGATGGAGGGGGGCAGTGTGTTGAACCAGGAGGGGGCCCTAAAGCTGAAGGCTCTTTGGCCGTGAGAGGTCCTAGCTCTAGGGATAACAAGAGAGGTTTTCCCAGAGGTCTGAGTATGAACTAGTGGGACAGAGCGGCGGGTGGTGGTGGTCAGTCCTGGTGGGGATAGCCCAAGGAGGGTCTTTTTTGTAAGGGTACAGGTCAGATATTTGAGGCACTCATCAAGATCAAGTACCAGCACTTTAGCGTACAGTAAACAGGTGTGTGTTAGCCTAGGCGCCCCAGTAATTAACCTGCAGGCCTTTTCAGAGTAGTGCGAATTTTATGGAGTGCGGTCTGATCAGCAGCACCATGCACCAGCAGTCCATAGTCCACTGGGGACAGGATGGAGGAGGTGACTGCGAGTCAAAGAGCCTCTGGGGGGAGGCAGTGTTTATACCGATGTAAGATGCCCAATCAGATATTAGTGGCAGTGGCTAGGGCAGCGATGTGTCCATGGAAGGAGCGGGAGGGGTCAAAATGGATCCCTAGGTATTTATAGGAGCAAACTTGTTTGAGTGGGAAAGAGGACCCAGAGTGAATGAGGAGTTTGAAGTTACAGGACATGTTTTCAGGATGAGTGAAGAACATGGTTTTTGGTTTTTTAAGATTTATCACCAATCTATGTTCCTTGAACCAGCCCTTGGCTTCGGTGAAGGACTTCTGCAGCGAGTCCTGGAGGGCAATAGGGTTACGACTCGAGGCAAAGATGACTGCATCATCAGCGTACAATAGAATGTTCCCCGAGCAAGAGCGTGGAAGGGTGTTAAGGTAAAGGGAGAATAGTAAGGGGCCCAGAATGGAGCCCTGGGGAACCCCAGAAAAGATGGGACAGATGTTTGAGTAGGTCCCATTTAATTTTTACACGCTGTGAGCGGTCAGACAGATAACTGGTGCACCAGGAGCTAGGCCCAGCAGCAAAACCAGAGAGACTAAGGGCATCAAGAAGGAGGGGGTGGGAGACAGTGTTGAAAGCTTTAGAGAGGTCAATGAAGACCGCACCAGCCAGAGAACCAGTGTCTAAGGAGGAGTGGAGAAAGTTGGAGAACTTTAGGAGGGCTGTGTTGGTACTGTGGCCCACTCGGAAGCCATGCTGCTCAGGACATAGGACATTGTAGGTGGAGAGGTAGTCAGAGATATGAGAGGCCACCACTTTTTCCAAGGCCTTGGAGAGAGGAGAGAGAACGGAGATTGGCCGATAGTTTCCAGCCACAGTCCTATCACCACCTTTAAAGATAGGGATGACAGTGGTGACTTTCCAGGCAGTTGGAACCTTCCCCAGGCAAAGAGAGTGGTTGATGAGGCACGTGATGGGGGTATGGACTGTGTCTAAGACCAACTGTAGGATACACGGATGCAGGGTATCACTGCCCGTACTATTACTCTTGAGGGCAGTGACAAGGTGCGGCCTAAGTTCTTGGGCAGAAACACGGCGGAGGAGAAAATAAGGGTGAGAAAGATTTATGGCAGGTGCTGGGGGAGGAGAGTCAAAAAAATTTGTAGGGAGGATAGGGCTAAGGTCAGTGAATGAGGTGTTCAGGTGGTTGGCTATGAGGGCTGGGTCTGAGGAGATCACGCCATTAATGTTGATCTGGGTGGGGGGGTGTGCACTCCCATTTAACTGTTTAATGTTATCCCAGAAGGTTCTGGGGTTCCCCCATGAGGCAGTGAGTGAGGACCGATGGTGCTCAGACTTGGCCTTTCTGATGGCCCGAGTGCACTTGTTTCGGGCGGCAGCATACAACTGCCTGTCACTGGGATGGCCAGTCTCAATGGCACGGTGCCATAGGTTGTCCCTATGTTTGAGTTGGTGGATCAAAGCTGGGGTTACCCAAGGGGCATTCTGCCTTTTAGAATGGCGGGTTGACATTGGGGCAAAGATATCACACGCATTATTGAAAGTTTGGGTAAAGAAGGAGAGAGCTGTGTCGATGTCAGGAGTTGCCTGTATAGGAGTCCAGTCAATTTGGGACAGAAGTTCCTTAAGTTTTATCAGTTCACCAGGTATTAGACACTGCCAGCATGTGGACTGTGCTATGGGTTTGGGGACTGAGGATGACCAGTGGAATAGAATGGTGGAGTGATCGCTGAGAGAGTCTGGGAGGACTTGTACATTGGGGATCCGATTAGGGTGGTTGGTGAGTACCACATCAAGCAGGGTACTGGAGCCTCTCTTGGGGTTAGTCCTGGTAGGGTGGGTAACTAGTTGCATTAGGTCTATTGCAGAAAAGGAGTCATGGGTAGAGGAGGAGGAGGAGGGGCTGAGCCAGTTGACATTTAAGTCACCCACCAGAATTTGATCAGCGGAAGGAGGTAGTGAGGAAAGGTATTCTGTAACAGAGGCAATGGCCTGTGTTTGGTCCCTTGGGGACACATATGCAGTAGTCAGATAAAGGGGTCCCTTTAAAGGGTCAGTGGTTAGTTTCAGCGTAAGCACCTTGGCCCTGTAGTCAAGGATAGGAGCAGGCAGGGCTACTACTGGGAGAGATTTCTTGACATAAATTGGGCAGCCGCCGCCCCGTCTCCCAACATGGTAGGACCGAAAAAGGGTGAAACCAGGAAGGGCAACTAGGGAGTCAGGGGAGGAGTTCAACAGCCAAGTCTCAACCAGAGCAATGACCTCAGGGTTAATTGATGTGACCAGGCATTGTAGTGAGTCAAACTTTTTTAGGAGGCTACAGATATTCATGGAGACCATGCATAGGCCTGTGATGCTAGTCAGGGAGCTCCTGGGAACTGGGCCAGGGTTTGGATGAATGTTCCCTGATAGGAGTAGTAGCATGACTAACACCCTGGCTGGGAGATGGTGAGAGGTTTTCCTACAATTGACATGAGGGGGGGAGGGGAGGCTAAGGGAGCAGGGTGGGCAGGGTGGCACAGGAAGGAAGGCAAGAATAAGAAGACACCCAGATGTGCCTGAGGCAAGGAGGAAGCTGGGGGAGGGCAGGGAGGACCAAGACACACAGAGGTCCCAAGGGGCAAGAGAGCAGGTTCAGGAGCAAGGGGAGGAAGGGGTGCCAGGGCACAGTGTGGAGTAGCAGATGGGTAAGTGGACAAGTGCACTACTAGTGGGGATAGGCACAGGCAGAGCGTGAGGCAGGGCCAATACATTGTGGTGAGCAAGATCCATGGGAAGTAGTACTGTACAAGTAGGAGTAGGAAGTAGCAAGGGAGCTTAGGTCCCTCTAGTGGCCAGCAGGTATAACCTGCAAATGGGAAAGTGGGGAGATAGGTTCTGGGCAACAGGACGTGATGAGACCAGATGTGATGTCATGGGGTGGATCCTTAAATTGACAGCTGCCCCTGGGTGGGTGGGAGGTTGGGGCAGACAGTGCGAAGCGTCATCGGGCTAGCACCCCCCTGCAGGCGTCCAGATGAAGAGAAGAGGCTCTCTTTACTTCGAAAGTTATCAGGCTGTAAATTTGGCTTCCTCAGCTCCTCAGGTGAGCTGCTTGTGTTGCATGTGTTGCTTGTTTGTCCCGAGTGCCTGCCACAGTCGGCAGTGAGCTTGGGGGGGGCACCTATGTAGTGGAGAAAAGAAAGCCTCTCATTACTATGCAGTGGGAGAAAATGTTGTGACTTACACAAAGGGGCTCCACTCTAAGCAAACAGGGCTATTCCAAAATGAGGTCACACTAGGACCCAGCTATCCCAATACCTTCAGTTACAAGCACAATTGGATCCAGTACCACAATATTAAACAAGTCTGCTCTATATTAGCTGCTTAGTATATCTGGCTTTAAGGTATAATCAGCGATTAGATCCAATACCACAATATTAAACAAGTCTGCTCTATATTACCTGCTTAGTATATCTGGCTTTAAGGTATAATCAGCGATTAGATCCAGTACCACAGTATTAAACAAGTCTGCTCTATATTAGCTAATATCAGTATGATTCCAATATGTTATCAGCCGTAATTAAAACAGCAGGCTTGGTTAATTGCAGTATATATAATGCAGGTTCACATTTTACATACACTATGGGTAGTTACAGGACCACCACTGACCACTTATTTCTTGCCTGGAATTTGCCTAGGGGTCATTTTTGTATTATTTCTATTGAATTTTCTGACCATTTATTATTAAAATTTACTATTCCTGCTGTGGTTTTTAAACCCAAAGTCAAAAGTAGATGGAAATTGAATACTTCCTTGCTTACATCTCCGAAGGTTCAAAAGGGTATTGCAGCTTTATTATCTGCTAGATTGTCTGTATTATGTTTATATGATGATACTGGGGATTGGTGGGTGGATACCAAATGGGATCTACGACACTGGTTTAGTAATCATAGTAAATGTTCAGGAAATAATAAGTTTTTGAAATATCTTTCCCTCTGGAATCAGTTGCAACATTTGTATACTATATCATATTTCACTAATTATGACTATACGTCACAAATAAAAAAATTGAAAAAGAACATGCTAACCTATCAGTATGATAGAGCCTCTACAATACATGCAATGCTTTCTAGCAGAACACAGAAGTCACCTGTAGGGGATCCATATGAGGCCTGTCAAAAAATTCATACTGATATGACACTTGAATATTTGCAGGATTCAGGTGGTAATAAGATGGAAGCTGTTTCAGAGATGGAGGGTCTAATTAAAAAATCACTATTGCTCCTTGGGACCCATGGAGGTTCCTTCTGAGGGCAAAATTGCAGATTACTTAAGTAGTATTGAAGTTCCTGTATGTCCCAATGAAGTCTTGTTATTGCTCAAACATATAACGTTGGCAGAAGTTACAGAGGCAATTAAAAATCTTAAAACAGGTACTTCACCGGGCCTGGGTGGCTTACCTAATCAATTTTATAAAGTATTTATTTCAGAACTATCTGTTGTTTTGCATACTATTTATTTGTTCTTTTTTTGAACATAATAAGATCCCTAAAGTTTTTTCTGAAGGATTATTGGTTTATTTATATAAAACTGGGAATAGAGCTGACATTTTGAATTGGAGACCGATAATCCTGTTGAATTCCGATTATAAAATTTTGGCCCATATTCTTAACTCCAGACTTAAAAATTATGCGTCCTTTGTACTTTCAGCACAACAATTTTGTGGTATTCCAAGAAAGAAAATACAAGATGCTCTTATTATAATTAGAGATTTTATCGAAACTTTACTTATGCAGGGTAATAGAGAATGTATACTTTCTATAGATCTAGAGAAAGCATTTGATCCTGTTGATAGGTTCTTTCGTTTTTCAGTGCTTGCTAAATATGGCGTACCAGTGTCAATAATCAGAAATATACAGTTGTTATACTCCCATGTTTTTGTCAAGGTTTTATTGAGAGGTCAAATAATGGATGGTTTTGTTATTTCTACATGAGTTAGACAGGGTTGTCCTCTCAGCCCTTTGTTATATCTTTTTTCCATTGATCCCCTATTGCGATGTCTGGCCAGGGTGACCAGATGGAACGGATTACCAGAGTGGTGTGAACTTGCTAACCTTTCAGTGTTGGTCTGTGCAGATGACATCTGTGGGTTTTTTTCACATTATAATCAAATCCCCCTTTTTCTGAAGAAATTGTAAAAACATGCCTCGGTATCTAATTCAAAACTTAATTTTTCCAAATGTAAGGGGTTAATGATAGGCCCTTGGGATGCTTCCTCCTGTCATATATCAGGGATCACTTTTACAAACAAGTCAATAGTTATTTTGGGTATTATTTTTGGAGCAACTAATTTGCCCCTAGATAATTGGGAATTAGCGTTATCTAAAGACCAGAATAAGGTTAGAAGATGGCAATTTTGGAAATTATCAAAATTAAAGAGAATTCAAATATTGAAACGCTTCATTGTCCCTCAGTTGCAGTATGTGTCATATATTTTTCCTCTTCCTTCCTCTATAGAAACAACTGTGTATGGGATGTTTTTTCAAATGCTTTGGGGGAATCGGCTTAATCCAGTTAAGCGTTGCTATACCTATCTAAGTAAGGCACAAGGGGGACTAGGTATGGTTGAACCTATATATTTTTTTCATTCTTTATTTACCATACAGATTGGTATGGTATTTCTGCTACAACAGTTGGAGTTATGGATATGGTAAAGCAGGTGCTCGAATGTTATTTAGCTGCCTGGCATGAGATAGCACCAAAGCTTCATACAAGGTTACGATTACCTGAATATTTTTGACCTTTCTGCTCAGAAGTTATTTAAATGGAAAATTTCCTGAGCATGTATTTTGCATAGTAGTAGGAAAGATTTTTATAATCAGTTATTATCCCAATTATACCCTATTGAGCCAAGTTTTAAGGATTGTTCTCCTGCTCTTAATGGGCAGGTTTTGAAACAGCTAACTAATAAACGAGCACCTGCTACAATGTGGGAAGTATTATGGCTTACTGTATATGGTAGGCTAAATGTTACAGGTAATGTCAAGCACAAAAACCTGGCAGACAGGAATTGTCCATATATAACATGTATTAATTTAGGAAAACTACGGCTCATTTTCTGCTCACTTGCTCTTATTCAAAACCACTTTAGTCCTTCCTTAAAACTAAATGGCGAATGGATTGGTTACTGACTTTATATTATGATACTCTGGTATTGGATTTCCTTCCTAAGGAGAAAGCTGATTTACATTTAGAAACATATCTAATTTTTTTATGTTATTTACAGTTTTATTTATGGCAAGCCCAATGCCAGTGGGTGCTTTCCCAGAAAATGATGCCTTATTCTGTGTATAGTTATCCGGTAGCACAGGCAATGAATTCTGTATATCATTCTGATTTATTGCATTACTCAGGTGATAAGGTTTACCGGTGGTGGAAAGGTTTTTAAATTTTTATAAAATATAAATGAAAGGTTTTTGTGTTTATCTCCTGAAGAAAGAAGGATGTTAAGTTTCATTTGTTTATCATTGTGATTTCATTCTTGTATGTATTATGTGAATTTCAATAAACCCCCCCTCTTTTCAATAAGTGCCATGGGATCTTTAACATCCACCTGAACTACCACCAATCCAGGCAGATGGGACCTCGGTTTAACGTCTCGTCTGAAAGACGGCACCTCAGAAGTGCAGCACTCCTCTCATGTTGCACTACAGTGTCAGTACTGGGATATTAACCCAAGTGCCAGATGTGGGAACTGAACCCACAGCCCTTTGATCTCCCAGCCTCAGAGGCGAGTGTGCTACCTTCTGAGCCACTGACACTGATTATTTTCAAAATGCTTTGGTATCTGTAAATTAATTAAAAATAACTTTTTAGTCATATATCATGCATATTTCTATTTTCATGTAATACATTTTATAACATGGATACAATGCAGAAAATTCTTTTACCCTGTAAGCATTGATATTTTCCATTGT
Source organism: Neoceratodus forsteri (assembly GCA_016271365.2). Classification (NCBI taxonomy): domain Eukaryota; kingdom Metazoa; phylum Chordata; order Ceratodontiformes; family Ceratodontidae; genus Neoceratodus; species Neoceratodus forsteri. Next base: position 646,667,951 of record CM057456.1, read on the forward strand.
TTCTTTATCAGCAACTTCAATATTGCTAACATACAACTATGAAACATGTTAAAAGCATATATTTTTTAATATATTCAAAAATGAACTTATTCATTTAAGGATATTGTACAAAGACACAGAAAATAATCAGAATATTTATTTATATCCCACCAATATGGATTGGCTACCCCACAACTCAGAATGCTCTGCATATCTTTTGCTCTCTTTTTCCATTTTTTTATATTTACTCAATGTGTTGCATCATTCATTCTTATGGTAGCCTAGAAAGGTATGATTTACATTCTAATCATAATTCCTATAAAACTGGTGTACAACAGTGATAAATTATTTTGCATGTTCATTTTACTTTTTTTTTATTGTTCTTATTAATGGTAGTATGTATACCTTGCCAGTTTTTGCTGTTCATGCTTTTACAGCAAAAGTAGTGTTGTAAAACGGAAAGGATTTTAGTTTCAAAATAAGCTCATTTTGCTAATATGGTCTTCATGGTTTATTTTCATTATCAATCTGACACCACAATATTATTAAAAGTGCTTGCAATTATATCCTGTCGACTTTATAATGTGAGTTTGCATGTCTCATATGAGGTCAGTTAGTGCTTAGTTGGTAGTACCTGACTTGACTCGCAATGAGTTCTAGGCATGTCTGTAATAACAAATATTTTCACTTAGATTTTCAGGCTCTTATATTCCTTTGAATAAAGCTGTGTTGCATGTAAGACAAACCAACCTATGTTAAAAAACTGGTGCCTCCCCAGAACTGGTGCAAAATGGCATTAAGGCCTGTGATGCACTTTGAAAATGGATGCAGGCACCTTATTCCTCTTAAGCCCACTTGCCCATGTCACAGATGATGTGCTTGCCTGTGATCTCATGCACCGTGGTGCATGAGAACAGTTGCTAAGCACCTATAAACAATTAGAAACATAGAATTTGATGGCAGATAAGGACCGCTTGGCCCACCCAGTCTGCCCATTTCCCCATCTGATGGATAAGCTGCAGATCCTAGTTAACCTGCTGCCTACTTCTTCCTACCCTCACCCCCTAGAATTGCCTTATGACTGTCCCATGCATGCTTGAATTCCACCACTGTTTTTGATTCCACAACCTCCTCTGGAAGGCCATTCCATACATCCACAACCCTCTCTGTGAAGAAATACTTCCTTAAATTACCTCTGAGCCACCCCCCTTCTATCTTCAGATTGTGCCCTCTTGTTCTTGCACACCTCTTTTTGAAAGATGCTGCCTCTTGGACTTTGTTGATTCCCTTGAGGTACTTGAAGTTTCTATCATGTCCCCCCCTCCTCCTTTCCTTGAGGCTATACATATTAAGCTCCTTAAGCCTCTCTTCTATGTCTTCCGTGTAGACCCTGCACCATTTTAGTTGCCCTCCTCTGGACAGCTTCCATCCTGTCTATGTCTTTGCAGAGACTGGGTCGCCAGAACTGCACGCAGTACTCCAGATGTGGTCTCACCAGCTGTCTGTACAGAGGGATAATAACTTCTTGTTTTCTACTGGTGATGCCTCTCCCTATGCATCCCAGTATTCCCTCAGCCCTCCTTGCTGCCCTCTCAATTGCAGCTGCTGTCTTGGATGAGCAAGCTCTGTGATTCCAAATTTCAAGCATCTATTGCATAAAAAAAACTACAATTTCAATTGTGTATTTTATCCTTATATTACAAACATATTTAAATGCGGGCTATTAACAGAGGACCGGTGATCTATGTACTACTTATGTGAGACTGAAGTGCCTCCAGCTACTTGCTATAGGGAAAGGGTGATGGGGTTGGAAGCCACAATGGCTTTACGTAGAAGGTTGTTAGTTCACTCATCAGGTTATGATGTTAGACAAATAGACTGCATGTGTTCAGCAAATTATTCTGTTGTATATTTAGGAAGGGGCAGATTATGTACAGGCAGAAAGTGTATTCACCATGATTTGTGTATTTGTTTATAAACAGTGTTTGCTTTAGGAGAATGTAGCAAAAGTATTTGTTCTAGTATGTATTGGGAGAGTATAGCCGAAAATCACTATTTTACCAACAGGCATGCCACTTTGTATCACTGTTCATGACCACATTTCTATCTACTGTTTTGAAGTTACAAACCCATTTAGTTTCCACCTGATCAATTTTCTTCTGCTAATTAATCCCCCCCCCCATGTGATGGGTATACTGCCACCAGCCCCCAAAATCTTACTGCAGCTCCTGTGTGACCTGCATTGTTAAAATGGACTGCCACTTGATTTATTTATTGGGAACTCGGAATTACAAACCTTTGAGCTAAGAGCTTGTTTACAAAGGATCCTCGTCCGCACTTGAGATACATTTTGTTGCAACTGTATAATGACAGCAGGCAAATTGACACTGGGGTTGTACTACTGCCATAGAGTTTACATAGGAAGGGGTAGCAAATACATTTACAGTTTACACAAGTCAAGACATGAATGAAGCAGCTGGTAGCATTGTCAATTTACCAGTGGAGGTACACAATGTGCAGCCATCTGAGAGAAGTTAAGTGCAGAGAGACAAGTTTGGGTTTGGCAAGTGCAGGCAGGAAGGGGGGGAGTCGGAGGGGGGAGGAACCTTCTTATTTCACCCTTGTCCTCTTGTATCCTGGTTTTGGGCTGTCTGGCAGTTTGCCCCGCATACAGCATGCCACAGGACACTGTAATACATAGATTATGCTCTGCATGGCACATGTGATATTCTGTTTGATTTCAAATTTCTGGCCAGTGTGTGGATGGTGAAAGTTGTTCTTTTTGCTGGTGTGTCTGCAAGTTGAACACCTACCACACAGCATCATGCATGGCTGAAGGGGTCCTAGCAGAAGTTGCTGATCTCTTTTTTTTGGGTATTGTTACTTGGGATCTTACTACCCTATCTCTGATAGTGTTAACCTTCTTGCAGCTACTATTGGTTTTCTGTCAAAGGTTGTAATATGTGTGTTATCAAGGACAACTAAATGCCAATGTTTATTGGCAATTCTTTTGATATTTTGAAATGTGTTCTTATATTTGGTGATAAATACTAGTTTGTTTTCTGTCCGATCTTAGTCCTGGGGTTGTAATAAGGCTGATCTGTTGAGTTGTCTTGTTCTATGATATGCTTCCCTAATGGTATTTCTGCTATATCCTCCTCATTGGGAACCTGTCTAACATTTCATTCTTGTGTTTTTCAAATTCTATGTCAGTGCTACAGTTTCAATGTACCCTAATAAGTTGAGAATATGACATACTGTGTTTCAGCAGTGCTAAATGGTAGCTAGACCGATGTAGTACTGCATTGCAGTCTGTTGGCTTACGTTACATATATTATGGATCCTAATCATAAATCGGTTATTACAATCATACAATATCCTTTTTAGAGTAGAACTGTAATTTCCAGCTAGGTTTACAGTTGTATGTAATATGTGTTAGAAATTGCCCTGGTACTACTAATGAGTAACATTTTTAATTTTGCTGCTGGTTGCATTTACATCCTTTCATGTTTTGCAGGGCAAAAGTGCTGAGGGGGCCAGGTGGCAGATGCTACCAGTTGTGCTGGCATGGACAACCACCATTGTTGCATGGCAGTGCAAGCTGTCCAACTTTTTCCCTCCTTTTCAAGTTTATTTTCAACTAGTGGTACTCACACATTTTAAGATCTGAATCAATACTTAATAAACCTCTCTTTAACACCGACCCATAAGCACTACAAACCAAGAACAAAACAGCTTCTGGTGGCAATTTGTTCACATTTTTCATTCACCTTTGCACTCCTCTGTTGTCCAAAATTGCTATTATTAAGGTGCAATAATGCATATTTGTTTAGCTTTTTTACAAATATATTGCCTCTGGTTGTATATCTAAATACATTAAACAGGGGGTCTGGTCAAAAGCATTACATGGCAGAATTAGATTTAGCCTTCCCTGAAAAAATTTCATACCACAAATTAGGTTTCTACATTACTTCATTTTAAAGTTATGAGCTATTTTGTAATCCTGATTTCACTCTGTGTTCAAAAAAGCCAGTTTCAGTGAAGAGCCACTGATGATGTCACAACCAGAACTCACAGCCTAGTCTTCTCTTTCAGCAACCTTATAGGACACATTTATCCACAGTTTAAAAAGTTGTAGCTGTCGCAATAACTTATCAATCAAACAAAAAAAAATTTAAACTAACAGTGTTGGCTGCAGTACTTGCATTTCCAGAATGTTCTTAAGCATGGTACTGTACTTTTGAAGACATCGGGGGGGGTGGAATGCAAAACTGAACCAAGGTATCAAATGTCAAAGTGGTGTGCAATTTTAAAATGTTGGGGGCAGGGGGACATGCAATCTTGGAATGTGGCAGGGATGTGCCATCTCAGTGTGGTGGGGCACTCAATCTCAGAATGCAACAGGGGCAACACTTTGAGGAATTCAGTGGGGACTGGCAATTCCAGAATGTAGTAGAGATGCACACTGTTGGAATGTGACATGACACACCATTTTATTTTGAAATTGCTTGTCACTGCCACATTCCAGAACTGTATACACACTCCACATTTCAAAATTGTGCATCACATCCCCACTACAATCTGACATTGTGTGTCCCAGCTATAGTCTAAAATTGCACATCCCTGCCACATTCTAAAATTACGTATCCCTGCCACATTCCAAAGTTGTGTTTCAATGCCACATTCCAAAATTGTGTGTCACTACCACATTCCAAAATTATGCACCATGACACATTCCAAAACTGTGCCTCAGCACCACATTCCAAAATTGTGTGTAAGTGCCACATTCCAAAACTGTGTGTCAGTGACACATTTCAACATTGTGTATCAGCTCCACATTCTGAAATTGTGCAACAGCACCACATTCCAAAATTGTGTGTCAGCACCACATTCCAAAACTGCATGATGTCTCCATCACATTTTAAAATTGCACCTGCCTGTCACATTCTAAAATTGTGTGCAATCTTCCATATTCCACTACTGCCTGTCATTGTCACATTCTGAAAATATGTATCCCCACCCTTTTCCAAAAGTTGACATCCCTGACACATTCTGAAAATTAATGTCACTGCCACATTCCAAAATAGCATGTCCAGGTTACGTTCTAAAATTATGCATCCCTGCCTCATTCTGAAATTGCATGTGACTACCATATTCTGAAACTGGGTCACCACCACATTCTGAGGTTCCATGTCCATGTCACATTCTGAAATTGAATGTTGCCACCACAATTTGAAATCAAGCATCTCGGCCACATTTTGAAATTCTGCATCACCAGTATATGCCAAATGAATGCATCCAAGACACATTATGATATTACTTATCCCTGCCACTTTCTGCAACTATGTGTCTCCCACATTTCAAAATTGTGTATCTCTGCCACATTCTAAAAATATATAAGATACCACCACATTATGCATTTTAGCATCCTTGCCATTTTCCAAAACTGTGCCTCCCAGCTACTTCCTGATACTGTGTCATTGCTGTATTCCACAGCTGCAGTCTGATGGCATTTGGAAATCTCATCCATTCAGTATTCTAAAAACTGAACACATTTTTGTCATTTTAAAGCCATGTTTGCCAGTGCATTTCAGCTCCCCCATTGCATTTTAAGTACTGTACCTTGCATCTGCACATTATGGAAATGTATGGCCTTACCCTCTCAGTGTCAGCTTTCCTTTCTCAAATGTTTATTACAACTGCAGTTGTATATAACATGGGCAAAATAAGTCTTATAAGGTAGTTTGCAAGAAGGACTAGGCTGTGAGTTCTGGTTGTGACATCATCAGTAGCTCTTTACTGAAACTGGCTTTTTTGAACAGGCAGTGAATTTAAGGTTAAAAAATGACTTGTAACTTTTAAACAAAGCACATTAGAGATCTAATTTTTGGCATGAGACTGTTTTGGGATATGTTGAGCCAAATTCTGAATTTATTGATGCTAGACATTTTGGCCAGACTCCCTCTTTAATTAAATATAAACCTCACTTGTAAGAGATTGCCATTATTTTCTACAAGTCTCTTAAATCAGTTTTGGCTTCAAGACTAAAACTGTTAAGGGAATTCTACATTCTACATCCAGTTAATGTGCTGCATAATTAAAGAAAAGGAAACCAAATCCAGTTTGCCTCCTTGATTCACTGATGCATGATACATTACCTATGGCTTACAGACAAATCATTATGGTTTAATTTGCTGTGGACATTAAGTTTCAGTCAAATCAGTGATTTCTCAATCGTCACAAGTCCAACTGGTCACAGGCAAAATGTAGGCTGTGCTGCAATTTACCAACAACTTTAACGGTGACTATTTTGAATAAATCTGCACATAAACAGCATTTGCTAGATGTGACTTGCTGACTATTTTGAATAAAAGAACTCATAAACTGCATTTGCTACATGTGACTTGCAACTTGTGACTTGTGCCTGAATTAACCAGCACATGAACCACATTTGCTAGATGCGACTTGAAACTTGTGCCTGAGCGTTTGCATTTCTGAGCCTGTGCTAAGAATATAATAAATATGGAATATACAATGGAGAGCTGTCAGATAAATGATTTATCTACACAAGTGCTGTTTGACCTTGGGTAAACTCATGAGTGGCATATGCCATGAGTGAGGTGTCTGAGGTCAAACAGCACAAGTGTAGATAAATCCTTTATCTGACAGCTCACCATTGCATATTTCATTTATGCAACAGGGATGCTTTCTCTCAGGGACATTTGCTTTTGAGTGCTTATCTGTTTTTGCATATGTTTGTCAAAAAAGTGAACAAAAAATTGCATTTTATGCTCTTTTTTGCTAATTATAAAAAAATCTATAAGGTATCTATAACTGAAACACCACTTATTTTGTATATAATTTTGTGCTGAACAACTTTCAAGCTCATAGTACCGTGCTATCTTTTTTCATTTGAAAGTTATTGGCATCTGAATATGGGCAGTAGTACTACTACTGAGGCCGAACATTCTAAATGAGTTCTAGAGTGATTGTGACATAGCTACTATATGGATACATTTTATTTATTCAATGGCTGTGAAGATAAATGGATTTGTTCAATGAGTTTTGAGCCTACCCCATTGTATAAATAATAATAAATATTTTAAAGCCTTTCAAATGTCTATTTTGTATTATAGCTTTTTTTTTTAATTGCACACATTTGCACATCACTAGGTCACTTTCTAATACTAGAGAAATTAGATTTTATATATATATATATATATATATATATATATATATATATATATATATGTGTGTCATAAAATGTCTAACTTGTCTAAGTTGATTTGAGAGATGCAACTTGACTATTTTGAATAAAACAACTCAAAATTGTATTTGCTAGATGTGACTTGTGACTTGCACCTTATCTATATTTTGTACAGCAACAATTGTGAGATGCAACATTAGTACTGACGTTTTGTTCCCGCAATCTTTTGTCTGCTATCTTTTGTCTGTGATGTTTTGTCCAGGGATGATTAGTCCATACACGATTACCCACAGCTTGCTGTGTGGTTATCTGATCTCATCATTTCCCACAGGCTGTAGCACGGGTGTGAAATGCCACTCACCATGTGGACCCTCATGATCTGTTCAATTACAGACTTGTCATGAACCTTCCTTTTCTTGAAAGTTAATTGAGAAGGTGGTGGTGGTGGTGCAAAAAGAACAACACCTGAAGAAATATGACATCTTCGAGCCTTACCAATCAGGCTTCCAGTCTTGCCATAGTACAGAAGCTGCCTTAGTCCGGGTGCATAATGATCTCCTGTTATCAAGGGATAGTGGACATTGTTCCATTCTTGTCCTGCTAGACCTCCCTTTGGAATTTGACATGGTGGATCATGGAGTATTGTTAGATCACCTTAGCCACTATATGTGACTCTCAGGAACAGTGCTCTGCTTGCTTGAGTACTACATGTCTGGCAGAATGTAGCAGGTGATACTTGGCTCCTTTACACTGAGCAGTGCTACACTCTGCTATTACACAGCACAGGGGACAATTCTGGCTCCCATGGTATTCGCAATGCGCATGTTGCCATTGGGGGAGATTATTAGGCATTATGGACTGGTGTTTCATTGCTACACCAATGACACCTAGCTTCATGTGTCCTGTACCCCCGATGACAGTGTTGCTGTCTTAAAATTGAGTGAGTGCCTTAGAGAAATCCAAGATTGGTTGCTGGCTAGCTGACTTAGACTTAATCCATACAAAATGGAGGTGTTAATGGTGTAACTGGGCTGGTTGGGTTCTGCAGCAATTAACAATAATGCAGTCCTTCTTTTGCTGGATGGTGTGGCCCTTCATGCAGCAGATATGGTGAAGAATATGGGTGTCATTGTGGACTTCAAGCTGACTCTGGATTTCCCCCTTCCTCACTGAGATCAACCACCCCCCTCTGATGTTCTTTGACAATACTGTGAGCTGCTCTAGTCTCTTTTTCACCAGCCACCCCCCATCCTGTCACACTTACTCCCGGATTTCTTCTAGGTTTCTGAAATTACTCCTTGTATGTGTTATTCATGTATCCTAGTTACCGTGATGCTGTACCTGCACTGATGCATATTGTTGAATGCTCTCTTTAATGCTGTATGCCCTTGTTTAACATGTTTAACATGTATGTACTCTCCTGACATGGAAACTTTGTAAAAGAGCCTTGGCTCAAAAATAATTGTAATCCTACATCTAAATAAATAATAAACAATAAACAATGAGTGTTGGCTGTTGTCTGCAGTGTTTTTTTTTCCATCTTCATAACATCACCTGGATCAAGTCCTTTCTTGATCCAACAGATCTGGCAACAGTAGTGCACACTCTGATATTGTCTATGCTGGATTACAATAATCTTCTCAACCTTTAGTTATCCACTAGGCTGATGCATCACCAACAGTTAGTTCAGAATGTGACAGCCTGGCTGATTGCTGGGACATCCCATTCTTAACATATCACACTGGTTTTCCATGATCTCCACTGGCTCTTGGTCAGGTGGAGCATTAGCTTCATGGTTTGCTTGTTGACGTATAGACTCTGCATGGTCTTTTCCTGGGCTATGTCCAAGACCTTCTGGTGCCACACACTCCTAGTTTTGCCCTCCAATCACTTGGGGCTGACCTCGTGTTAATACCCAGATCTCAGTTAAAATCCTTGGGTGACAGAGTGTTCAGTGTTGCAGCCTTGACACTTTGGAATGCCCTTCCCCATGAGGTATGAGGTGCTCCTTCACTGGCTGCTTTTAAAAGGACTTTTAAAACCCAGTTTGTTAATTTATGTTTTGGCCTGGATTCTTGATGTTGATAATTTATTGTTTCATTACTGATTGTTGTTTTATTTGATATTTATTGTAAGGTGCTCAGCCTTATGGATTGGGTACCATATAAATAAAATTGCTAGTGCCATTTCCAGGTTGCGTGGCGTGCAGCTACAACACCTAGGAACAGCAGGCCATGAACTGGGGTGGCCTAGGGGGATGCCATTTAAAGCTGAGTACCATCCTTTACTTACAGTTTAAGTAGTAATGTTTCACATTTCTATGAATTTCTATAATCGCAATCCCCATTTTAGTGTATATCTCAATGACCCTAAGCCAATTCCTCCAAAAAGTTTCTTCTGGGTTTCTAGACCTCATTATTTATCATACCTTTTAAACAGGGATGCTGTAAGTAACATGCCCATTTTTAATTAAGGAATTTTAGCTTCACAACCAGTTTTTTGTATGGCTCTCGGCAGAGGTGAGGTGGTGGAGGGGGGGTTCTTAATTTGTAACACATGGAATCTACTTTTTTTTTAACTATATATTTATTAGTTTGACAAGCTTACATATGGTAAAAGTTCCACTGCACATAATGATGAATATCATTTCACTGAGGGCACCATTCCTCTTAATATAACCACATTGTTTAAATGTGTCATGTCCATAAGATACATCCTAAGATACCAATAGATACCAACCTCTAAACCAATACCTAAATTATTCAATTACTGTGTGATTGATTCCATGAGGTGCATGTGCTGTATGTAATATGATTAATTAAAGAACATTTGATCGTGTATTGTCTCTGAAAATGAGGTGTATATACTAATTAAAATTAGTGTCGCAAGAGCAGAATACTATTCAGGATTGCAGCTCTGTACAACATTTAAAAAAAAAACATTCTTAAAGGATATTGAAAAACGATACCAAAAACTAGATCAGTCTAAGAAGGTGTAATACATATAAATGCAAAGAAAAAAAAGTTGCCCACTGGCCAGAGTTGTGTAAGATAAAATGACTAGATAATTAGCATACATGACATAAATTATTTTATTTCTTGATCAGTTATAAACCATTACAAATTTACTAACATTTAAATACTTCAAATAAAAGCTCTAGAATCCACATGTGTACAGTGTATTCAGAAATACCTAGATAAGCATTTCACATATCTTCAATATCATTATCCTATTGCAAGGTCAGATAACTTTAAATCAAAATATTAATCTCAGCTTCTTATAAGTGTGTTTTTTTTACTAAAGTTTTGATTCCTAGATTCTGTACTGAGCAGTTGAGGAGCATGAGAAAATTACAACCCCTTTATCAAATTTCAATACATTGCAGGCCTATTAGAATATACAATTAAATAACACATAACAGGTACATTTTAAAATCTAACAAGGTGATTCATAGAGGGTCAAAATATCTTTCATTTGGGTTCCAGCATTGCTATTTTTTCTAGGGTCCAAAACATTGCTCGATTCATGTTTCATTATAAAAGAACCGAAATGCCATCTTTTGTCTGAAAGGTTTTGAAACCTCAGTTCCATTTAATTGTAGTCAGACAAATCTGTTTTGACTGCATAACTCAATGATAACTTCAATAGTCATTGAATAAGACCTTCAGTTAAATATTTTTACAGTTATTTTTAGCAGTTTTAAAATCTAAAGTTCAAGAGGCAACAACACATTTTTTAAACATAAGAATTGAAATGCCCAGATGATTTCAAAAGTCAGTTGCTTGCAATATTAGTTTGAATGAAAGATCAAATGGAGCTGGTAGTCTGACTTGGTTAAACAATGTTCAAAAATCATCAGTAAGTCTGCAAGCACCAAAATCATCCACGAAAAAGTCCCAATGAGCAACAAAGCAGCTCGATCTTCAAAACATGAGGTCCGTGAAAAGCTGATGCTGACAGTGACTCCGATTTCTATATTTTTATACTCAGAGCCACAAAGTAAAGTGAATTAACCATTTTGAAATTATTAAAATAACACTGTAAAGTGCACTTGCTATTTGCCAGTTCCCTTTTCATAGGATTCAGCAACAGCATTTCCAGTATTTGTTATGTTAATATCACTCAGAGATATTCTAGCTCAGGTGTGAATAAACAGTCTATCTGATAGGGAAACACCTCCATGCACCTTTTTCCTCAATTTTAGGTCCACATTTGTGTCCATGGGCGGTAGGGTCAGATTTTCACAATTATCCCAGTTCTCCTTTCCAAGACTGAGATTCATTAAACTTAATCAAGTAACCCAGACCACCAAAATACATTAGGCTGCTGATTGCCGAGAATCAGAAGGCATAGTAAGAGTCTGATTTCTTTCTATATGGCAATAATTATCCAAGTGGCTTCATTTCAATTACAATAATCCATCTATGGCTAAGTGTGTATTTTAGTTTTAGGTATTAAAGAACATTAGCCTTATGAACTTTGATATGAATCAAGGAGCCATTTAAGAGAAGGCAAGACCACTCCATGTTCACACTTGCAGCCTTCACCTCAGTATCAACATTAGCTCCTATTTCACTCAAATCTTACTCAGAAACTATAGAAAGTAATAAAAAGAGTCTCAGTCAAGATAAACCTTTAACTTAACCACCACTGGGCACTTCATGATCAACTGGGGACTGCATCTGTGTTTGTGGTGAAGTAAAATATTTAAGCAGTACCTTTTAGGAGATTTATCCCACAAATAACTTTCATAGACACCAGTATTTCAACTTTATAAGTAAAAAGGTTCCCAGACTTAACTCATTCTATTTTAGCATCAACCAGGACCTCTGACTCTAAACTCTCCTGCATTACTGATCCCCATTATCATCTCAGGGGTTGTCTTTGTTAGATTTTGCAGGACACACATTCTTCTAGGTAGTATTTTTTCTGATCTCTTCTGTTTACTAGACACCTCTCCATGACTCAGGACATTCCTTCATCTCCAACTGTAAGCATTTTTACACACCTGTAAAAATAAAAAAGAGAAGCGCTCCACTGACGCAATAACTCAGAGGCCTGCGTTTCATATCTAAATAACCCCAACCCCTAGACAACCATGGCATACCTTTTTGAAAGGCTTTAACTGGCTTATCTGCACTGACAGAGCCACTACCATTGTGATCTTATGCTTCCTCATTTCTGTTCGAGAGTCATCCCAGTTTCAGGCTTCATTAGCACTTCAGAAAGAACTTTTCACTCATTACAAAACCTGAAGTGCAGCACTTCAAGTTGGCTATCCAGATGCCAATTACTGCTGGCAACAAACTTCCTAGGTGAACAGCAGCTACATATAACATTCTTCTGAAATAGCAATGCCAGAGAACACAAAAAATAATACTGCCATGACCAAAGGGGTAAAAATAAACATAACTTTCCTTCATCAACATAAAAATAAAATAAAATATATGGAATAAAACCTAAAAATGCCACTTCAGGTTGAGAGCTACAGGGAGCATAATGGCATTGCAACCATTTTACCTCACCCTAGACAATTACAAATAAGAAGCCTCACAAACTCACCCCCGATAAGAGAAGGAGCTGAAAAAGTACAAATGTGCAAAAATTAATAATTTATTAGTAATAGGGCATTCAAAAAAGCTCCTGGGGTAGGAGTAAAATGCCACTGGCCTTATTTGTGGTAGTCTGCAGAGGATGACATTTCACTGGCTTGTACGTATATATTTTTTTATATGTGTGGATATATTGAATACATACCTCTTCATTTATCAGTGGATATATTGAATAAATACCTCTTCATTTATCAGGGGTGAGTTTGTGAGGCTTTTTTTTTCTAATTGCAGTGTGTGTGTATATGTATATATATATAGTATGTATATATATATATATATATATATATATATATATATATATATGTATATATTATAGTGGCATGGTCGTGCCACTATAGTTAGGGTTGAGTGGCCAGTTACATACTAAAGTCAAAAGTTTGGACATTAATAATGTTGGACCCATTCAATGGATTTGCCTGAAATTTGGTACCCTCATTGAGGCACACTAGATCTCTTGATTTGCCAAATTGTGTTTGTGTCAGAGTGCTGGTCTTCATGTACGAAAGTGCTGAAAAATGCAAAATTATCCATTTTTGGAGGCACTTTTGGCATTTTTAATGTGGTCCTGCATGGCCACCATGTGATGTGCCACTCTGCAAGATGGCTCATTTGAAAGAGCTTTGGTGGCTGAACATGTCACTTTTTGTTTGGTGAAAAAATATTAAGGCATTCAAAAGTTCTGGCACTTTTAAGTTCCCATTATAAGTCAATGGGAAAATTTATATGTATAACTTGCGATCAAAGAATGGGGGTTCTGGCCATCTGGTCTCGCCTGGTGATTAAAGAATTTGCAGCCTCACAATTCAAGAATCTTTGTTGCTGAGAAATTTTCAAAATTCTTTGACCGCGAGGTCTGCCATCTTGTTTTCAGTTTTCCAATCACACAAACACAAATATCTCAGCTCAGGGGTCACTTCTGAAGAAAGACTTCAGTGGGTTTTACTCAGGGGACCCTGATCTATCGAGCCATGGCTTTGGTTCCATCAAAATCAGTCAAAAAATAGAGTTATAAGATTTTAAAATCTTAATTCGTGGCTCGCTAAGGATCTTTGATTGCGAGCCTGCAAATTCTTTGATCGCGATCTTGCATCGTGACCTAAAACACTAATATCTAGGCTCAGGGGTGGGCTAGGAATGCAAATGAGGGCTTGTTTTTCTCAGGAGGTTCCTTTCTGTTGAACCATGCCATTGATTTGGTTCAAATTGGTGAATAAATCATGTTTCACCATTTTTTATTCTTTGATCATGAGCCTGCAAATTCTTTGATCGTGAAGCTGCAAATTCTTTGATCATGAGATTCTTTGATCACGATCTTGCATCATGAGTGAGGGACAAGATGGCCAATTTAAAAATCAATTTTCTCAGCCCATGGGTCCCCTAGGAAGTCAAATGAGGGTGGATTTTACTCATGTGGCTTTGTTCTGTTGAATCATGGTGGTGGTTTACTGCAATTGCTTCTATTTTTTGATTTATTACATTTTTTATTCTTTGTTCATGAGCCTGCAAATTCTTTGATCATGAAGCTGCAAGTTCTTTGATCGTGAGATTCTTTGATCGTGATCTTGCATTGCTAGCGAGGGACAAGATGGCCAGATTTTTTGTAATGGAATAGATAAGGAAATTTTGCCAATCTTTGACATTGAATATCTCAGAAATGGTTTGGTCTTTTTACTTGAAATTTGGAGGGACTAAAGGCAACATCCCACACATGTGCATTTTAGCAGATGGGTCAAAAAATATTACAGGGTGGCAAAGTTACGGCACTATGAAGTTAGTGCTTTTTCCCATAGGATAACATTACGTCATCTGCCATGTTACAGGAATTCTTTGCCGCTCTGATGGAAAATAACGGTTTGGTCTTTTGGGCTGAAATTTGGAAGGAAGAAAGCCAACATCTTACAAATGTGCCTTTTCATGGCTTGGAGAAAAAATATTACAGGGTGGCAAAGTGACAGCACTCTGAATTTTACAGTTTTTTCCATAGGATAACATTATGGCTTCCGTCGCGTCTTTCAGGGCCTGTATCTCAGAAACAGTGCGAGATACGGACTTTTTGTCAAAAACATTTACACAGTTGTATTTTATTTCTGTCACCTGCTGCTGGTTGTCTGTGATTGGTCATGTTGCCTTGGTTCTCCCCCCTACTTGCATGTGTGTGTGTGTGTGCGTGTGTGTGTCTGTGTGTGTGGTGCTGTGGGGGTTGGGGGTGAATGCGGAGTTAGGGTTTTCAACCCTAACACTGAATTTCCTCACTTTTGTCACTGTGGAACAACCCTAACTGATGCATCAAACAGAGTTTTTTGCATCTAACATATATATATATATATATATATATATATATATATATATATACACACATATATAAAACTATATACATATATATATATCAAAACAGCAACATCAGTTATCAAGATAGAAGAAAGCACCAACCATTGGCCCAGTATCATTAAGAGTGTCCCAAAATGTTCCTGTCATCATGAATTAGTGATGTAGCAGGCAATGCTCCACAGAGTGGATAAAAAGGAAAAGACTAAGGCAAGACAAAGCTAATCTGAATTATGTAGAAAGGCTGTCCTATCTAACACTATTATCACAAAGAAATTACAGTTAAAACTAAAGTAAACAAATGATAAGCAGTCCAAGATCTGCAGAGTTAATATTCCTAGCAAACCTGAAGTTCAACACATTAAAGTTTCTATCCTCACCTTCCTCCTCTGGTTCAGAGTCTGGGTCTCTACCAGATAGTACTGGAGCATGTCATTAGGCCCATTTCTGTGCTTCAGCTGAATTGAAAAATATAAAATCTTTCCTTTGTGGATGATGCAGAGTCATGCAGGAAAGATATTCCCATGCAAGACTTCTGGAAGGTGCACCCAATCTCCATCAAACCTTTTATTTTTCATGCAAGTAGCATAGCTGATATTGGGGTATAGGCAGAGGTGCTAACCATCACAAAGCAGAGTTTTCTTTCTTCAGACCAGTCCAAGCACAAAGTGCCTTAAATCCACACCATCCAGGACCAAAACAAATGCCTTGAGGGCTTCAGGATTGTTGTGCCCACCTCAAACCACCACTCTGTAGGCATTCTAGATGTTAAAGGGCCTGTTGATGAGGGGTTTGCCAAGTTGCTGCTCCAGCCATTCTTTCAGAAATAACGATATGTGATCATCATCACTCCATTTCTGCAAACCCACCAGATGTTAGACAACCTTGTCTGGTTCTAGCTGGGCTTCTGAATGGAAATTTTCTTTCACCATTGTGGTTGTAGCCCCTATTGCTGCCTCAAAGCTTTTCTTGCTGTCCTCAGTCTCTAATTTTACATGCACCATATCCATTTCCAAAGTGCTGACTCTATTTGTCAAAGAGTCGCATTTATCAGTGAGCCTGGACATGGTGTGGATTAATCCAATTATTTTTAACCCCAGTCTCTGGAGAGTCTATTCAGTTACATCCTGAGAGGCAGCAGCAGCATATTCAGGAGTGGGCCTCATGGTTGATGGGCCTGGGAGATGTTTGCTTTTATCTCCTGGGTTTGCTGTTTTTCTTTCCATGGATTGCCCATGATGTGCTCTGAGAAATTCTACATTAATTACAATTGGTGTTGTCTCTATGTTCGCCTAAAAAAAACAGTTTTAATATTGTTTCCCAACTTACTAAAAAGCCAGCAGACTAGGCCTAACGGTCTTTCACGTCTGCTTATTTGGTCAGTCCCCACCCTGGGAGCTGAACTTGCTGCCCCCTCACCTTCTCTGGCTTCTCCCTTCCCAGTTCTGGATACTCTCGCTGCATTGGATTTTGCTTCCAGAACCCTTCCCTTGTACCTGTCCCACCCCCTCTTGAACCCCTCCACTGTCTCTGCCTCCGCCAGCCCCTAGGCAGTGCATTCCATGGCTCCACCACTCTCTCAGTGAAGTAGCACCTCCTCCTTTCTCCCTGAATTCCCCCTCAGCTTCCACTCATGCCCTCTAGTGGCCCTCCTCCTTCCTTTGAAGCACCCTGACTGCTCCTTCCCTATTTACCCTTCACCCCTTCATGTACCTGAAGACTCTATCATGTCCCCCAGTCCCTTTCTCTCCCAATGTGTACATATTTAGCTCTTCAAGCCTCTCCTCATAGGTCCTGTCCCCCAAGCCCCAAATCATTTTGGTTGCCCTCCTCTGGACCCTCTCCAGGATTTTAATGTCCTCTTTTAGTGTGGCCTCCAAAACTGCATGCAGTACTCAAGGTGCGGCCTCACCAAGCAGTTATACAGAGGGAGTAACACTTCCCTCCTTCTGGAGGTGATCCCCCTAGTGATGCATCCCAGCATCCTGTTGGCCTTGGCTGCTGCCCTCCTACAAGTCTCCAAGTTGTTCATCTTGACATCCACCACCACTCCCAGGTCCCTCTCAGCCATCGAGACTTGTAACATCCCCCCCCAGGGTGTACACTTGGCCTGGGTTTCTGGCCCCCAGGTGCAGTACCTTGCATTTCCCTGCATTGAACCTCAGCTTCCACTTTCTAGACCATCTTTCCAGAGCCTCCAGGTCCCCCTGTAGGGCCACCCTCCCCTCCTCCCCATCCACCACCGCCCCCAGTTTTGAGTCATCCAAAAGAGACTCATCTCACTCCTGATACCTGTCCTTATGTCAGAGACATAGGCTTTGAACAGGAGGGGCCCAAGGACTGATCCCTGTGGGACCCCTACTAATGACCCTCCTGGAGATGAGACTATCCCACCAACTACAACCCTCTGGGTTCAGTCCTGGAGCCAATTGCTCATCCATCTGATCATCTGGTTCCCCACCCCCATTTCCCCAGCTTATCCAACAGGCCCACATGAGGAACAGAGTCAAATGCCTTGCTGAAGTCTAGAAAGAGGATGTCCATTGGTCTACCCAGGTCCAAGGCACTCGTCACCTAGTCATAGAACTCCACAAGGTCTGTCTGACATGATTTCCCTGGGACGAATCCCGGGGAAACTTGTGATGTGCAGAGCTACAATCTCATGCTGCCATATTTCTCAGGGCTCACAGCATCCCCGCTCACAAAATCTGCTTTTAAAACAAAACTTTCTTCTTTTTCTAGACATCAAAGCACAGTGAACAGGACTGAAAAGAATTGAAAGGCTTATTGACAAAAGGTATTTCAAACAGATTCAGCAAAAGTATGAATCTCTGCATTATAATCCATATGATTCTTCAGGCTTAGAGCCAGGGCTATGGTGATAGCATGAAAGTGACAAGGGGGACAAGAGGGAGGGACCACTTCAAAAAAACAGTAGTTTTGAATGATTTCCTAGTATATGGGGGAGCGTTAGTGGTACGCCTGGTTTTCACTGCAAGGGTCTCCACCTAGGAGCCCAGATTGCTGATTATGACAATGTTATTAACATAACTTCATTTTTAAGGGTAATAGTTTATCGTTTCAGGTGATCCAATGAAAATGCCAAACATGAAGAGTATGGCCACATCTGAGAAGGTGAAGGCCACCGCAGCACTCAAAGCCTGACTATGGGCCCTGTATGCCAAGAATGTTATATTTATTTATTTTTTTTTGAAAATTTGTAAATGGGAAACTCACATTGAGCCAAGGCTCATTTCCAGGTGTAAGCTGGGGGAAGGGAACAATGAAAGAACAGCTGCACAATACATAGTAGCAAAACATTTGAGCAGCATTCGATAAGAAAATTAGTGCAAAATTAGAATAAATACAGAAAGAATGTGCAGAGAATAAAGTGCAGTACAGTTCAATAAGAGTGCCTAGCAAGTGAATATTCAGAAGTGACAGCAAAATTTGGTGAATAAAAACACTATTGGCAACTGGCAATTGACCTGATGGGTGAGTTATTGCCTGACCTTGTAATGGAGGGGGAAAACTGTAGCAGTGTGGAAGGAGCAGGACCCAATTGGAAGCTTATAAGGATGGTTCAGGATTGGCTGTGGAGGTATCAGGAGGAAGACTAACAGGAAGAGGTGGGGAAGGTTTGGAGTTTCAACCAGTGCCCAAGGGACATAGGGGATGGGAAGAGGCAGAGAAGGAATGGAGTTGGTTCCAGCATGATGGAAGTCAATAGGAGAAGGCAGACTACCCAGCAGAGGAACAGGGGTGAAGAGTGGAAAAAGTGCGATGGTCTCAGGAATTGTGGGAACAAGAAGCAGGGTGAAGTTCAGAGGGGAGAAAGGAGAAGGAAGAGGGAAGGGAACCAAACCAGTATTTGGATATGAAGGAGTTACAGTGAGTCTGGCAATGAGAGGACAGAGGGATGATGAATAAGGATGAATACAGTGAACAATGGTGGGTGTGAGGGGGAGAGTTTGTAGCAAAATGGAGGATGGACTTGCAGAGGATGTCCAGTTTGCCGAGGGGAATGGAAGGGTCAGTTCCATAGACCATATCCACATAGTCAAAGACAGGGAGCACCATTTTGGTAACAAGCTCCTTGTGGACAAGCAGAGATAAGCAGTCTTTGTTGCAGTAGAGGGCTCCAAGCCTGGGATGGAGTTTTGCATGGATGGCATCCATGTGGGCTGACAAGTCAAGCTTACTGTCTACCAACACTCCAAGGTACAGTACTTGAAGGACTGAACTGCTTCAAGAAGAGTCCCATCCAGAGTGGTGAAAAAAGGGTGGTGGGGGCAGCGAGTCTGCCCAGTTTCTGACTGGTCCCAAAGGTCATGGACACTATTTTTTAGTGTTGATTCTGAGTTGGTTGTATTGGAACTAATGCAGAATGTTGTTGAAGTCCCTCTGGAGTAGGTCTTTTACAACTGTGTTGAAGGGAACGAAGGTGAAGGTGTCTGTGTCATCTGCATAAAGGTGGATATGTGAGCTGGCACAAACAGAGGGAAAATTATTCAGGAAGATGGAGGAAAGGATGGAGCCCTGTGGAACCCCAGTCTGGATAGGAACGGGAGGTGACAGGGTGCCTCAAAAATGTACCAACTGTTCTCATCATGCTAGGTAGAAACAGAATCAAGAATCAGTGGGATATGACAGGCCAGGAGAACTCAGCTTCTCCAAGATGAGTGGATGGGACACTGAACTGAAGACTTTGGCCAGATCATTGAATATAGCAGCTGTAATGTGCCCCTGATCAATCACAGAGAAAATAGAATCAGTGACATGCGGCAAGGAGGAGATGGTGGAATGGTGTTTCCAGAGACTATACTGGAAGGATGAGAGGAAGTTGAAGGATGAAAAGAAGTCAAAAAGACTAGAGTGTACCAGTTTCTCATGCAGTTAGAGAGGGGAGGAGTGAGATGGGATGAAAGTTGCCAGGGAGGAGGGGTCACCTGCTTTGTGAAGTGGAATAACTTTGGCCTACTTCTAGGATTGAGGCACAGCACTGGGGGAGAAGGAAAGATTGAGTAGGTGAGTAAGGGGATCTGCAATGGCAGGAGCTGATAGGTGGCGGAGGTTGGAGTCCAGACTATAAGTGCAGGACTTTAAAGGATAGGAAATGATTTCCTAACATTTTAATCAGCTAAATAAATCACAAACCTCAAACAATAGCCTCAGTGTATGTTTTTTATGGAATAATTTGTTAAAAGGCTCATTTGTATGTCACTTTCAATTGTTGAACACAGAATCAGTTTGACAATCTGTTTTTGAATCAGGAGTCAGCACGTGTCAAGTTTGAAAATGCCCGCGTCACAGACTCCCGATTCAGCATGAAGCGTGCTGCTGCCGAACACACTACTGATGCCACCATCTCATCTTTAAGTATTCCCAAGTGAAAGAATCACTGGTCCATTGGCTACCAGCTCAGCAGCATCCCCCTTCACTCTACTGCCAGTTGCCTTACAGCACAAGTACAGAGTATCCGGTTAAAAGAGCGCGGCAAACTAGAGTAAGTGAAAACAGCTACAGGGAAATTATAGCACTTGTATATTATAGCGTTATCCCTGAAGTTGTTTTCATTCAGGTTGAGAACAAGTTTCAGATGTGTACTATTTACCTGTGCTGCCTGTGTGGCATAGCGGTTAACATAGCAAACTGCAAAAGCACAGTGTAGTCAGAGCATGTAGGTTCGAGTCTCTCTCCTCATACTTTTTTCCCTTTGGCCATTGCACCCCCCATGCTGAATCCCCCATGGAGTTTGTGTATTTTGATTCCCTGCCCATCTGAATTTCTCTCCCCACTAGTTCTGTCTCCGTGGAGTTTATTTATTTTATTTTCTCACTCATCCGAGTCCCCCATCCGAGTTTCCACATCCATTGAGTTGGTTTCATTTATCCTCCCTCCCACCTGAATTTCTGCCCCTCTCCCCAAGTTCTGAGCATTGCCAAGTTACCTTATGTAGTCTGTCCCATGTTACTATTTTTTTGTTTGTTTGCTGCTTACTCTGCAGCTCCAGGCTGCTTTAGGCACTGTCTGTAGCCCTCATTCTTTTCTCTCTGCGCTGTCTTTTCTACCATTTTTCCTGCATGTATTATGCAGACACTCATTTCAAGTTGTTACCCTCCAGTGGAGCTTCAGTTCACCACGATCTCAATCCCAGAATTCCTCAGTCATTGATGACCTCCATGAGACAGACTGAAACAAAAGAGCTGACCTAACCCATCTAATCTTTCATTCCTTTAATCCTGGTCAACTTCAGCTACTTTGGAGGGTCCCAACTTAAAAAGATAGTCTGCATAATACCTGCAGTAAAAACAGCGGCAGACAAGACAGTGCATAGCAAAAAGAGTGAGGGAGACAGACAGCACCGAAAGCAGCCCCGAGCTGAAGAGTAAGCAGCAAAGAAAAAAAAAAAAGCAATGTGGGCAGACTACATAAGGAAACTGGGTGATGCTCAGCACTCTGGGAGAGGAACAGAAATTCAGATGGGAGGAAAGATAAATGAAACCAACTTCAGGGATGAGGAAACTCGGGTGGGGGGGGAGACTCCAACGAGTGAGAAAATAAACAAACTCCACAGAGACAGAATTAGTGGAGAGAGAAATTTGGGTGGTCAGGGAACCAAAATACACAAACACCACAGGGATGCAACATGGGGGGGGGGCACAATGTCCAAAGAAAAAAGTATCAGGAGAGAGACTCGAACTTGCATGCCCCTCTCATATCATGCTTTTATAGCTTGTTATGCTAACCACTAAGCCATGTAGCCAGGATGAGTAAATAGCACACATTTCAAAACTTAGAGTTCTCAGCCTGAATGAAAACAGCTTCAGAGATAGCGCTATTATATATAAGTGCTATAATTTCCCTGCAGCTGTTTTCAGTTATGCTATTTTACCATGCTCTTTTAACCAGATATGCTGTACTTGTGCTGTAAGGCAACCGGCAGTAGAGTGAAGGGGGATGCTGCTGAGCTGGTAGCCAAAGGACTGGTGATTCTTTCACTCGGGAATACTTAGAGATGAGATGGTGGCATCAGTAGTGTGTTAGGCAGTCACACGCTTCATGCTGAATTGGGAGTCTGTGACGCGGGCAATTCGAAGCTTGACACATGCTGACTCCCAATTCAAAAATAGATTGTAAAGCTGATTCTGTGTTCAACAATTGAAAGTGACATACAAATGAGCCTTTTAACAAGTTATTCTATAAAGAAAATCCTACACAGAGGCTACTGTTTGATGTTTGTGATTTATTTAACTAATCAAAATGTTAGGAAATAATTTCCTATCTCCTTGAATGAGTTATGGGAGGAAAGGGCAAGCAGGGTTTCATGGTTGGTGATGGGGAAGTGGCAATCTGGTGAGGGATGGGTGAAGAGAGCAGGAGGGTAAGGAAAGGAGCCGTGAGGAAGATAAGGGAGGGCAAAGGCTGTGAAAAACTTGTTGAATTTAGCAGCAACATAGTGAAGGTCAGACAAAGTTGAACCATTTACTAGGAGGATTGGGGGTGCAGACTCTGTAGGGTGGTTGAAAAGGGAGTAGATAACTTTCCAGAATTTAGCTGTGACACTAAGGTTTTTCTGGAGGTTGGTCTTGAAATAGTGCAATTTTGCAGTCCAGACAGCCTTCGTACAGTTGTTTTGTCAGAGTCTGTAAGAGATGAGGTCAGGAGAAGAATGGGATGATTTGTAGCAGGTCTAAGTGAGGTCTCGGGACTTGCACAGATCAATGATTTTGGCAGTAATCCAGGTGTGGTGGGAAGTTTTTACTCTGGATTTCGTGAGGGGGGCATGCTTTTTCCAGGCAGATTAGAATTTTGAGTGGAATAGTGTGAAGGCCATGTTAATATCCAAGGCTGAGCGGGGTGTGGCTTGACGCTGACAATGGTGGATGCAGTCTAGCTGAGCTCCTTACTGCAATAAGTCTTTTTCTATTAAAACTGGTAGCATCTGCCTTGAATTGAAGTTTGCTGGTGGTGGCATTAGTTTGGGAGATTGATGGCGACTAGCAGGAGCAAAAACAAACAATCGAAGCTCTTATTTCGCACAACAGATCATACCAAATCACAACCCCAAGGCCTACCAGCAATGGACAGCCCTGTGAACTCGCTAATAGTGCAGAAGGGAATGTCTGAACTGGAAAGATCGTTATCAGCAGTACCGGCCACATTAGCACTTATGCAACATGGTATGAAGGCAGGTTTCGACAATATTACCTCCCAGATCTTGCACTTACAATCAGTGATAACAGGTCCATCCGAAACTTCAGCTAATCATACTACCTGTCTGGAAGAAATGGAAATGCGGGTCAGTAGCCTGGAGGACACACTGAAGGTAGCTATGGGGGACAAACAGAATCTTAGCAAACTCGTGGAAGAACTCACTGATATAACTGATAGGTCCTGTAGGTCAAATCTCCGGATAATTGGTCTGCCTGAGGGGTTGGAGGGGAATGATCCTGAAAGGATGCTACATGCTTGGTTATTTGAACATTTGGAGCTCCCAGCTACACTACAGAACTGTGAAGTTGAACGAGCACATTGTGCAGGCCCTAAGCTTTCAGATACGCACCCAAGACATTGCTTAATAAAATATCTACTCTATACAGACAAGGAGGCTTTTCTGCCTAGAGCTAAAGAGAAGGGACCAATTACAGTGGGTAATCATAAAGTTCACATTTTCCAGGACTTTAGTAAGCAATTACAGTTGAGAAGGCAAAAGTTTAATGAGATCAAGGGTCATCTCTATAAAATGGCCTGGTCATCTGCACTTATATACCCAGCCAAGTTGAAGATTGATTGACCGGGAGGTACATCACAGTTCTTCTCTTGCCCTCGGGCGGCGATGGGCAGGCTTGATTCTGTACTTAAAAAGGGAGAGAGCGGCCGCTCACCACAACGGCAGGAGGTCAAGGATCGCTGAAAAAGCTGTGGCCGTGTGATATGGCTAGAGATCTTATTTCTGAGTGTGGCTGGTTCGTTAGGAGTGCTGGGAGCACAGGTCCTCTTATTTTCTTAATTTTATATGTTCCTGGGTCTGTGTGAACCTTCGAACATCCGTGAGGGTCCTGGCACCTACGCAGCAAGAAGGAGAGGGGACCACCATTTTGTACATAAATCTGACTGCAACAGCTATGTCTTCTTCGTTTGTATTAGTTAATTTGTTTTAACAGACCTGTGGGACTACTAACTGCAGAGGAGACTTGGAGTAGCCATGCTCTGTATAAAGGGCCGGGCGTTTTTGAATTTGCTTATTTTGTAAAATGACTTTGCTCAGCTATGAGGACACATGGACTGTATCACAGACTTTAAACTTTATATTTTGTTATTTTTATGCAATGCTTTTGGATATCCATTTATGCAGTTTCTTAATAACTCTGATGTCCGATTGTACATGGCATTGTTTAATGAGTGCAGGTTACTCCTAAATTTGAACATCAATGTTCACCAAATGTTTGCAGGGGTTACTACTGTGGGCTTTTCTGTGCCCATGGTGTGGGGGGGGGTAACTTTTATACTCTTGGGATTGTTTTTTGGATTAAACAAGGGGGGAACTTAGGTGTGGCATGGAAGGGGATTTCATACTGAGATCGGCAACTTTTGCTGTACAGGTTGGTTGTCTTTTGGGAACCCTTTGGTGCCACCATGAGAGGGTAGTATTTGGTTGGATGGTACTTAATTTTGAAAAGAGATGAGGGAAGATCTATGTCAATGTTGTTTTATATGTACAGGAGGTGGGTAGAGTTGCTTTTACATTAGAGGATTATGGCTGATAAGGTTTCTATAGCATCCTGGAATATTAATGGATTGAAGTCACTTCCCAAGAGGAGGAGGGTCATGACCGAGGCTAGATGTGCTAAATGTCAGGCTGTATTACTGCAAGAGATGCATATGTCCAGAATGGAGGCGTCTAAAACTAAGGCCTTTATGGGGGGATTATAGATCTCAGCTAATTTTTCTTCTAAGGCCAGAAGAGCATCCACATGGCTACCTAAGGGCTGCCACTTTAAGATACTGGATACTAAATTAGATCCTCATGGTAGATATGCCCTTGCTAGAGTTTTGTTACCGGGGGTGTGTATGTGTAATTTGGGTTCAGTTTATGCCCCCAATATAGTGACCCTGAATTTTTTCAGAGACTTTCCTTAGATCTGGTTGACTGGCAGGGCCCTTGGGTTTTGGGAGGTGACTTCAACTGCGTGTTGGACATTGTATTAGACAGGTCCAATCCTACACCAGTATCTTTGACAAAAAAAGATCAGGCGCTAGCAGTCCTGATGCAGGAGGTTGGCCTAACTGATGCCTGGAGGCACTTGTTCCCATCCGGCAGAGACTATAGCTTCTATTCTAATGCCCACCAGTCCTATACCCATCTAGACAAGGTGCTAGTCAGTTCTGACCTCTTGTCAGTAGTGATGGGAGCTGATTACTCCCCGATATTAATAATAAAGCCTGGAAGCTGGATCCATTTTTATTGAAGGATAAGACTTAAATAGAGCATATTAGAGCACACATTGCTGAGTTCCTCTCCTTTAACAGGAAGGGAGATACCTCCAATTCAACTAGATGAGAAGCTTTGAAGGCCTTTATTAGAGAGCATACTATCTCCTATGCAAAACACGAGGCTCAAACAAGATTTAAGGCCCTCGAAGAACTGAGATCCCAGGTTGTACAGGTGGAGCGAGCCCATAGATTCAAACCTGATCAAAGTACTCTCAAGCTTTTGCAGAACTTGAAATGGTGATACAAGTTGATTTGTGGGCCTAGAATGGAGCGGGTGATTCTACTTTCCTGGGCTGGCCAGTATTTTGATGGGGACTGAGCGGGGAAACTGCTCTCCTGGCAGTTGCGTAGGAAGGAGGGGGAGAGGGCAGTGACTCAAGTACATTCTTCCAAGGGTGACTTGGTGGATAGTCCACGGGTGGTAACTCAGGCCTTTGAAGATTTTTTATAAACAATTATGCACATCTGAGATTTTGCCATCTCATGTACAGATAGACATCTTTCTGAACAAAGGGGCCCTGGGATCTATCTCAGAGACACAGTCCACGTCGCTTGAGGTCCCAATTTCGGAGGAAGAGATCAGGATAGCTATAAGAAAGCTCAAAGGTGGTAAGGCTCCAGGCCATCCTATCAACTTTTATAAGTGCTGCCAAGATATACTTTTAGAACCTCTGGTGGATATGCTGGAGGAAAGTTGTACAGTGGGGATGTTGCCCCCCTCCATTCAGTCAGTGGTCATTAAGGTGCTCCCAAAGCCTGGGAAGGACCTCAGCTGCTGTTCTTCCTATAGGCCTATCTCGCTTCTAAATGCTGATTATAAAATTTTGGTGAAGGTTCTGACCTCCAGGTTGGAACATTTATTGCTGGGTCTGGTACACCCTGACCAAGCTGGTTTTGTGAGGGGAAGGCGTGGGAAATATAATGTTAGAAAATCTCTGAACATCGCCCACCAGTGGGAGAAAACTAAACTTAAACATGGGGCAGCCATGTTGGCAATGGATGCAGAGAGGGCCTTCGACCGAGTGGAGTGGGGGTATCTGTTTGCCACTTTAACTAAATTGGGGTTCAGGCAATATTTTATGTCCTGGATTAAGAGTCTGTATAAGGACCCTATGGCCCAAGTACTAGTGAATGGGAGCCTGACTTCAAGTTTTCTTCTGGGCAGGGGGAACCAGACAGGGTGCCCCCTCTCTCCCCTTTACTGTTTGTTTTATCTCTGGAACCTATAGCGGGGTGCATACGGTCTGATCGGAAGATTCGGGGACTTAGACATAAGGACACCGAATATAAATTGGCCATATCTGCTGATGATCTCCTTTTGTATTTGCAGTCCCCTCATGAAGATCTTAATAAGGTCCACCTGGTCCTAACAGAATACGGCATAATTTCAGTCCATAAAATTAATTCGACCAAGAGTGAGGTCCTCCCCATTGGTAAATTACATAGGAACACCTTACTTCAACATTTGAATGGACTACAGATGGTTCCCCACCTTAAGTTCTTAGGGATTTTAATTTCTGGAAAAGCTCGTACTTTATATGGGTTAAGTTACAGGCCCTTTATGAACACACTCACTTCGGACTGTGAGAGATGGATGGCACTTCCAAGCTCCCTTATGGGTAAAGTTGGAGAGTGGTCACCATGATGATTCTGCCCAGGCTGCTATATTTATATCAGTCTCTCCCAATCAGACTTCTGAAAAGCACCTTTCAGAGACTGGATGCAGTTATACATAGGTTTCTTTGGAGGAGCAGAACTTCCAGAGTAAAGAGAACAATACTGCACCTGCCACCCCATTTGGGGGACTTGGCCTGCCTAATTTTAGAATTTACCATCGGGCTGCTCAGCTTGCTGCTATCCCAGTGGGATGGGAGGATTTCAATAATAGCTGGTTAGAACTTGAGGGGCTGGGTTCACGGGCCCGTCTCAAGGGGGGGGGGGTTCCTGGCGGAGGTGTTGTGGTCCAGAGTGATGCCTGAACACCCCAATCCTTTTACTTCAGCAACTATTGAGGGTTGGTCAGGTGCCCACCGCCAGATAGGTAGGGCAATAGCTCCTACTAAAATGACCCTTATTACAGAAGCGGTTCGACTCAAATTTGCTTCCACTGAGGCAATGACTGACAGACTGAGTGATTGGGTGGATACAGGATTAAGATGGGTCCATCAGCTCTACATGGGGGACAGTATGGTTCCCTTCACCTATCTGAGGGACCAGTGGAATATACATGGAGGGGATTTCTTTATTTATTTCTGACTACTGCATATCTTGGGTGCTGAATTGACCCCAGGTACTGGTTGGGCCCCTCTTTCCCCTTTGGAGGAAGTACTGTACTACCCTCAGCCAGGGGCTGGTTCGTTAGCCACCTATTACCGTTGTATCAATTGAGGTGACCTCAAGATGGTAGACAATATAATTGGGAAATGTGAGACTGACTTGGGGATTCCATTCAGTGAGCAGTTATTGAAAATGGCATCAAAACAAATGGTAACTTGTTCAAGGAGTAATAAACATCGGCAGGTGCAGCATTGTTTTCTCATTCAGGCCTACTATTCTCCTGTGAAGCTTAAGCTCTTTGGCCCAAACAAATTGGATGTATGTCCCAAATGTCAGTCAGTTGCAACATTATGCATATGGCTTTAGTCTGCCCAAAAATCATGCCTTTTTGGGTGGGTATGCATGATACTATGGCAAAGGTGTTGAGTTTCTCCCCACCGAAGACCCCTGTTGAGTTTATGCTGGGTGCTGAGCCTGAGCACCTGGGTATGCCTGGTCATGAAACTTTGTGGTCTCTGCCCTAGTGAATGCTCGTAAGACAATTGCACAAAATTGGCTGGCCCCAACCCTCCTAGTGTACAGCAGTGGGCTAATAACTTGAAGCAGTGTATGTCCATGGAAAGGGCCCAGTTAACTGCATTGGGTCAAGTGGAATTGTTTAGTCAGATATGGGATCCTCTGTTTGTAGCAGGCGAGGCTGATATTTTTCCTTTATGAAATGTAAAGCACTCTATAGCACTTTATTTACCAGGGGCTGATTTGAGAAGTATTTCTGCATGGCTGCTGTACAAGTGAAACCATCACTCTCTGTATTCGCCCCATAAGCCAATTTTCCACCCACCTGAGCAACTGCCCCCCCACCCACTCTCATCCCTCAGCTTTGCTAGTAGGCCATTATTGCATACCAAATTGAATGCCTTACTGAAATCCAAATAGAGGATGTCCACCAGCCTTTATCGGTCCAGGGCGCCCATCACCCAGTCATAAAACTCCACCAGGTTGGTCTGGTATGACCTCCCTGGAACAAAACCATACTGCCTGTCATTCAGGTGCCCCAAATTTTCCAGCTCCCCCCCCAGCCTCTCCTTAATAATGCCCTCCATAACTTTGCCTACCACTGACATTAGGCTAAGAGGCCTATAATTCCTCATCTCCTCTCTGGACCCCCGTTGTGGATAGGTACCGCATAAGCCACCTTCCAATCTTGAGGCACCCACCCTGTCGTCAGAGAGATGTTGAAGAGTGAGGCAGTGGAGTTGCCAGCACATCCACCAGTTCCTTCAGTACCCCTGGATGCAGCCCATCTGGCCCCAGTGCCTTCTCAGTCTTTAGCAACCGGAGGGCCTCTATCACCCTGTCCGCTGTGATTTCACTCTCCCATCCCACCTCCTCATGCATCCGCTCCTCCCCTTCTAGATACGACCCATCCCCTGCCCTAGCCTCATTCAGTCCTTCAGTCTCCAACTGATCTCCTTATTCAGTGGGCTCCCCTTCCCTGTTAATGGGTTGGAAGGATCCCCCACCTCTCCCAATAAAGACTGAGGCAAAGTACTCATTTAGCACCTCCACTTTTTCCCCAGCTTCCTGCGACCATCCCTCCCTAGTCCTAATCCCCTGCCTTCACTTTTCTTTTCTCCCCTATGTATCTATAGAACCCCTTTCCTCCCCTGCGGATATCCCTGGCCAGGTTAAGCTCCTTCTTCACCTTTTTCCTTCTTACCACCCTGGTGACCCTCCTAGCCAGGAACTCATACTCTCCCCTCTCCCTACCCCCCCAAGCACTTTAAGCAAGCCAAGGCAGTCTTTTCATCCCTCACTGCCTCCTGCACCTCCCAGGTACACCAACATGGCTTACTGGCCCTACATTGCTTATGCCTTACCTTTGTGCAGGCCTTCGTCGCCTCCTACACCCCCTTCTTAATGGTCTCCCACAAGCTACCAGCATCCATGTCTGACCTAATCTCATCCTAGCACCCTCTAAGAATCCTTTCCATGCCCTCAATGTCCACCCCCGGCCTGAAATCTATTACTACTGTGTTAGTGCCAATTTCCTCTCCTCCCTTAGAACATAAGAAACCAGACCTTGGCATGATCACTGACTGCCAATGGGCTTTTCACCTCCAGGCCCCTTATCTGGTCATTATCTGCTAGGACAATGTCCAGGATCCTGTCCTGCCTAGTGGGCTCCCCCACATGGTGGACTAGGAAGGCATCCTGGAAGACATCCATCAACCTCTGTTCCCTGGCCACTGAGGTTGTCATAGTGTCCCAATCTGCCCCTGGCATGTTCAGGTCACCCATGACCACCACCCTGCCCTTTCCAAGGCCACAGTGACCCCGATGTTCTCAGCCAGATCATCCTCCAGTTCCACCTCCTTTGCCAGGGTCTGTACACAACCCCTATTTTTAATCTTTTACACCCCTCATTTGTAGGGTTACCCAAATTGCCTCCACATCTCCCCCTGCCTCCTCAATTCCACCAACTATGATGTAATTTTGACTATCAATGCCATCCCCTCTACCCACCCCCATCCCTTCCTAAACATTGTGTAGCCCTCTAAATTTAGGTCATAATCATGCCTCTGGGTGGACCATGTCTCAGTAATTGCCACCACGTCTGCTGCACCCTCAACTAGCATTGCCTGGAGCTCTGGCATTTTATTGCCCATGCTTCTGGCATTAATCAGGACTGTACTCCACCCAACCCCTTCCCCTCCTCCAGTCTTCTCCAACAGTGCAGATCCCATCTCTTTTCCCCACTCAGTTCCACCTGGTCTTTTAATGCTGCCTGCAGCTCGCTTTGCGTGATCTAGTTCTGAACCCTTGAGCTTCCTTGCTGGGGATTTCAGTCTTTCTGCCCCTCCCCCTTTACAAGTTTAAACCCCACCTATCACCTATGAATCCAAAAAGTTTCAGTTTAAGGAATTCCCTCCCCTCCAGGTTGAAGTGTAACCTATCCCTGGCATTTAGCCCCTTGTCTTCCCATGTATCACCCTAGTCCCCCATCAGCCTATACCCTTCTGATTTACACCACTCCCTGAGTAACTGGTTCACCCCTCTAAGTTTTTGCTTATTTTCCCAGCTCACCCTTGTTACTGGCAATATCTCAGAAAAGAAGATTGAGCATCCTATGGAGTGGCAAACCCTGGCCAATTCCCTGAATCTTGCCTGTATCTCCAGTTCACTGTTCCCTTCTAAATCATTTTTTCCCAGGGGAACTAGAAAGTCTGGGGATCCCCCATATTCCCTTGCCATTGAGTATAGCTGGAATTTGGCCTTGTGTACTGATAGGCCTGGGATACATTTAACCTTGACTGGGCTGCATTTTCCCTCCCCAACCCCGTCCCACTGGATACCCCTAATCATGGAATCACCCAGCAGGAGCACATTCACCTCTGCCCCCCAAGTTACTAGCCTGTTTGTGCCTTTCCATACTCCTACTTCTGCCTAAGTCCCCCAGCTTGCTCCTCACACCCCCCATAGCCTGGGTGTGTCTATTTTGTGTGTGCTCTTCCAGGATCCCTCTTCTGCCTACGTCCCCCCACTTGCTCTTCTCAGCCCCTGTAACTTGGGGTCACAAGTCTGTATGTACCTTTCCAGACTCCTTCTCCTAACTATGACCCCCTGCTTGCTCCTCGCCTCTCCCACAGCCTGGGCATCACTAGTTTGACTGTGCCATTCCATGCTCCCTCATCAGTCTCCCTCTCCCAGCTTGATCCTCGCACCCCTCACAGCCTGAATATCACTAGTCGCTTCCCTTAACTCTTCCCTGGTTGGATTGTTGCCATTGGCTCCTCCACCCAAGCCTCCTGTTATTGCTTCCCTTCTCACCTCCCTCCCCCCTCAGGTTCTGCAGTAATGGATCCTTGTGACCTAGTGCTCCCTACACCCCCCCTCTTCTGGTATTTCCAGTCTTGGAGCTGGCTTTCCCAGAGTGCTCCCCTCCTTAGCCCCCTCCTTGTCTGATTTTCTCTTCCTTAACACTTCCCTATCCTGGGTCCTGGCCTCATCAACCCTGACTCTGCTCTGTGCATCCCCCTCTGCCTTACCTCCCTCAGACCCAGGCTCCTCCCCCCGCCCATCTGGTGCCCTGGTCTCATGTTCCCCATGCCCTCCCCTCCATTGGCTCAGGCCCCCACTCCTATCCCCTTCCCCCCTCTGAAACCTGATCAATCCCTCCCCATCAGCTTGCACCCCCTTCCCACCAACCTCTTCCACCTCATCATCTGGATACAGCAGGGTGAAGTGATTTATAAGTGTGATGCCTGCCCCAGATTCTCCCACTCCTGTCTCCCTCCCCTTCCTTGGCTCTCTCTGGGCAACCCCAAGTTCACCCACTCCTTGGATCTCTCTTGGCAGCCCTCTCCATTTGGAGTGAAGTCTATACTCTGGTATTTTCATGTCTCTCCTCCCCCCAGAGTGACCATGTGGTCCTAGTCCTCTCACTCCCACCCCTATACCCTGGAGTATGTCAGTTTGTCCTCACCTATCATTATATGGTTCCAGCCCCCTTTCCTCTCCAACCCACCCTCCCTCCTCCAACTGCCTCCCGATCCCCTCAACCTCCTGGCTGAGACCTGCCAACTGGTAACACACTAGGCATCCCCCAAACCTCTATGCCCAATTCAATATTATGGCCACACCACACCCCGTACACTCAATCATTCTCCTAAAGATACTGGCTCTTGCACCATTCAATCCCATCCTCACTGTTGGGTGTGAGCAATATGGGCCCCCCTCTGCAATAAAAGTACCCTCCAATCAGTATATAATCAATCTACCCTCTCCCCTGCAGTAGCCAGCATGCCCATGCAATGAAGACAGACAGTACCTAAGTTGCAGTAGCCAGCACTACCCAAGCATCCCCCTAATAGGATTAAAGGTAAGGAAAAGAAAAGCCCCCCCATAAATACAAAAACATTCCTACCAATACCCCTAGTGATCAGAGCCACAAGTGGCTATGTAGATTCAACACTTAATGAACCCTCACACAACATGCAAGGGAGTCCGTCCCCAACTGAAAGTTCTCCTAGAGTCAGTGACTCAGGCTATTAGTCCAGCCCAGCTCAGACTCCTCCCCCTCCGACTATTTAATAGAGGTCAGGGGTTGGAGGGTGGGGGATCAATTACAACTCCTCTGTACTCAGTTAAAGGTGGCTGGGCTTTCTCATTATAGCCAAGCCATGAGTTTGAAACAGGGGCCCTGCCTCCTGATTGTGGACACTGAGGCATACACTAGGGACATGACTGGTGTACGGATAACTTTGATGGGATTTCTAATGTACTGCTGGTGATTAGCTGATGTAGGATGGCACCTACATTAAGAAGTGTGGATGTCTGATCTTGTTGGATGTGCCTTAATTATGTTTTTGGATCACTCCGCTGGCATGTTTCCCCCTACAAAGTGGTCAGGGTGATACCAGTGACCCACACAGGCCATTGTGATACCATGTTTCATGACCATTGTACTACCACCAGCTTAAGGCATGGAATGAGACCATTGTATTACTACTGCAAGTGCACCCATTGTGCTACCACTGACACGTAGTACCACAGTGATCACAATGGTAGTGCAAGGGAATTGAAACAAATCCATTGTGATACCAATTGCAGTGTTATCACACTGGTATTTGCCGTTGTGCTTCCATTATACAAGTGTTTGCCACTGTACTACCACTGTGTCAATGGTATCACAGTGGGCACAATGGCATCCTGCTGGAATTGGAATAAAACCTCTATGATACCAACAAAGAGTGGTATCACAATGGTGAACATTGTTACCACTGTGGTACCAGCAGAGGTGGTGTTACTAGTGAACTACCACTGTCAGTATGGTATCACAATGGTTACAATGGTATCACAATGGAATTGAATCAAATTCTCTGTGATACCATTTATGCAACCCACAATGGTAGTACACTGGAAATCGCAGTGGTAGTATAATGGTAAAGAACAGGTATTACAATGATATTCTGAAGAAATGTTTTATAATGGTATTCCTATAGTTTCAGTAATTATTTTTCTTACATTATGTGGCTGTACCCTTGAAAAATCAGGACCTCTCATTTGGTGTAAACTTCAAGTTAACTGAATTAAGTTTAATTTATAACATTGTGAACCCCAATCAACGTCAGTCTCTGTCACCTACACATCCACGTAGGACCATGGAGTGTAGCTAGGTGCCATCTGCTGCCCACCAGACCTCATGGCACATCAGGAGGGATGGGATACCCTCATGCCATGATGGCATATCCACTGCTTTGAAGGGCACATAAGCAGAATGCCTGCAGGCAATAGCCTGCCACCATGCACTGACACTGCATACAGGCCATATGCATGCTGGTGCTTACTCAAACCCTGTCCCCATGAGCTGCACCTGGGCTAGTTGGCAAGCAGAGCTGGAGCTCAGCATGTGGCCTATAGCTGCACAAATTGCATATATGGTGCTATATAAACACTAATCGAGTGCTACAGTTTTACTACTTTACCACTACTGCAAAGTATTCAACTAGTCTCCATTAGTCTTCTTTGGTATTCACTTAAACAATTCAGAAGTAATCATTAAATAATCATTTAATTTTCACAGCACTGCCTTAATTTGCATATAAGATTATCTAACCACTAACTTATTACTAAGTTAGGCTTCAAATAGATAGCTCATTTAAATTTTTAGGCTCATGGGCAGACTACTTTACTACTACTGAATAGTAGCCAAAAAGTATCATAAAATTACTATTTAAATACTAGCAAAGAAGACAAAATGAAGACAAAAATTAGTATTCAGACTTCAATGGGGGAAGGGCTGCTTGTGAGCAGGAATTATGTGGAGGAGGGAAAATCCATCCACAGAGTCCTAGCCATGCTTCTGTTTGGCTGGAATGCTGCTTTTTGTGGTGGGCCACCTGATGAATGAAATGGTGTCCGAGTGTTGAGCTGGTCACTTGCTGGTACAAACATAGTTGGTGGAGGGCTTGCACACCTCTGCCCTCTGGGACCCTTTAGGAGCAGTGAATGTCCAGCTACGGAAGTTGCAAGGTAAGGCCCTTGATCTTACCTTCTTTTGGCTTTTTGGATAGCTTGGTTGAAGGGGCTGCTGGCTTGTTTATGTGCTGCTTTCATTTCTCCAGCACTTTGTTCTCCTTTGAAGTTGTGGTCCCTTCTAGCCAAGAAGGTATGAGACAGGCTACAGGTATAGAAAGGACCATAGCTCCAAAGGAGAACAAGATGTGGCCAGGAAAGGGGCCCCTCCAGTCATGGTACTCAGAAAGCCCCAAGAAGTTCAAGGAGTAGTCCACCCAAAACTTACCAAAAACATGTGTTGTGCAGTGTTTTTATTTGTATGTTAAGTTGTTGTTTGTCCTTCCCTTGGTCTGCTATAAAGAGTTTTTCCTAAATTTGCCTGCTAGCTTTAGGGTAGTTTTACAACCCCTGGAGATCTCCATCTGAGACAGTTTAATTGTATTCCTTTGTCCTACAATGCACCTTGTTTCATGTGACAGTGATGTAGCAGAGACCATAAATCCGGCAGAAAGCACTGCTTTACAATCTGTTCACAACAGTAGAGATGGCTATATTTTAAAATCTAAAGAATTCAGCTTAGTGACTACCCTCATCATAAAGGTCTTACAGTCCTGAAGAACTTTGCTGCTGGTAATTTTTGTGCAGCTTGTAAAGTTTCCAAGATATTTAGTTTGTTTGGCATGTGTGTGCTGAATGTTGGGTCTCTGCTACATTACTGTCACATGAGACAAGATGCACTGTGGGAACAAGGAATACAATTAAACTGTCTCAGATGAAGATCCTCAGGGGTATAAAAAACTAGCATAAATTAAGCAGGCTAATTTAAGAAAAACTCCTAATAGCAGTCAGAGCGAAGGAAACACTAGAACTTCACATACAAATTAAAACATTCTAAACAACATACATGTTTTGCAAGTTTTGGGTAGACTACACTTTTAAGACCAAGGCAGAGGTGGTTAAATTATCAGCTGAGTAATTTAAGCAGATGTTCATGCAAGTTTTCAACACAGCACACCAAGTGGTGCCTCCTCCAGCTAGACCCAACACTAGGGGCAAGAAAGATGACCCAAAAGGTGCATATCTGTACATGGAAATTGTAGTGGTATCCTTGCCACCCATGTCTGAGCCAGTGTCCATAGGCCCAAAATCCTAAGGAGGAAAATTGGGAAAGAAATTGGCAAAGGGATCAGAGACAGAAGGTGATGGTTAATGGAGCTCACTCCAAGGAAGGGAGGGTGGCCAGTGAAGTACTTCAGGGATCTGTACTGGGACAAGTCATCTTTACTATCTTTATTAGCGACATTGCAAAGGGGCTGGAGGGAAAGATCTGCCTGTTTGCAGATGGCACTAAAATCTGTAACAGGGTAGACACTCCGGGGTGTTATGGAAAAAATGAGAGGCAATTGGAAAAGGTTAGAGGAGTGATCAATGGTATGGCAACTGGGCTTCAATGCAAAAAAAGTGCAAAATCATGCACTTGGGGCACAGAAACCCAGGGGAGGAGTACAAAATGGAAGGAGAGGAATTGACGACCACTAAACAGGAATGAGACCTAGGAGTTAGCATATCTGATGACCTAAAGGTGGCTAAGCAGTGTGACAAGGCATTCAGGAGAGTTAGTAGGATGCTGGGATGAATAGGGAGGGGTATCACCAGCACAAAGAGGGAGGTGGTGTTACCCCTGTATAGATCACTGGTGAGATCTCAGCTGGAGTACTGTGTCCAGTTCTGGAGACTTCGTCTCCAGAAGGACATAGAAAGAGTGGAGGAGGTCCAGAGGACGGAAACCAAAATTGTGCAGAGTCTGCATCAAAAGTCCGTTAAGGAAAGACTGGAGGAACAGAGAGAGAGAGAGGGGATATGATAGAAACTTTCAGATCCTCATGGGTATAAATAAGGTTCAAGAAGAAAGCATCTTTCAGAAAAAAAGATGATCCTGGACAAGGGGTCATGCTATGAACATATGAACACATGAAAATGTGAATTTGCCAGCAGATGCAGGCCTTGTGGTCAATGTAATCTGCTTGAGTGTACAGCACATCAGTCCCTTAGACTGCAGCTGTCCCCCCACCTTCAATTACCATCTCCCCATCCCCTTCTGGATTGTACTCCCCCTTTGAATCTCTCCCACCCCCTCTTGAAGCGCCCCACTGTCTGCAATGATACAACCTCCTCTGGCAGTCCGTTCCACCCTACCACCACGCTTTCTGTGAAATAGTGTCTCCTCATTTCCCTCCTGAATCTTCCCCCCTCTACCAGTTTCAGAGAGTGCCTTCTGGTTTCCCTTCCACTCTTTTTTTCTTTTTTCCTTTATCTTTATCACCCCGAGCAGCCAGCCACTCGGTACCTCTGCTCAGTCATGGACCACGGGATGTCCACCCCCCACAACGGCCTCTGATACCCCCTGATTGCCCCTGGGGTGGGGCTGCGGCTCCCTGGCCTAGCACCATAGATGTCGGGATTGGTCAGAGGGCTGGTCTGGGGGGCTAATTGAAGCCCACAGCAAGCATCATCTAGGGTAGCCAGCAGCTCCCTCAGTTTCCTGGTATCCTGGGGGGTGAGACGTGCAATGGTGTTCTGCATCTGCCCCATCCCCTGGAGCTCTGCTATGCGATGGTAGCTGCATTGCCCCCGGCCTCCACCTGGGGTCTGTCTACTCTTAAGACACACATCTGTTGTCCACTCTGTTCATCCCCTTCAGGTACTTGAAGGTCTCAGTCATATCCTCTCTCTCTCTCTCTTCTCTCCTCCAGGGTATACATATTGAGCTCTCTTAGTCTTTACTCATAAGATCTATCCCCTGACCCTAGGATCATCATTATTGCTCTGCGCTGCACCACCTTCAACAATTTGATGTCCCTTTTTAAGTATGGGTGCCAGAACTGCATGAAGTACTCCAAGTGCGGTCTCACTAGTGACCTGCACAGGGGCAGTATGATCACACTACTTCTGCAAGTAATCCCTCTTGCTATGCACCCCAGCATCCTGTTTGCCTTGGCCGCTGCCTTCCTGCACTGTGCTGATTGGTTCATTTCCCCAGTCACCAGCACCCCAGATCCTTCTCCTCCTTGGATGTGGATAATTGGACACCCCACAACCAGTAAGTGTATCCCAGGTTCCTTGCTCCCAAGTGCATGACTTTGCACTTCTTGGCATTCAACCTGAGCTGCCAGTTGTGCGACCATTCCTCCAGTTTTGCCAAATCCTCCTGAAGTACTTTGCCCCCTCACCACGTTTACCTCAGCACAGATCATGGTGTCATCCGCAAAGAGGATGATCTTATTTTTGATCCCCACAGCTATGTCTGTGATGAAAATGTTAAACAGGGCCAGTCCCAGTACCGAGCCCTGTGGGACACCCCTTGTCATTGCCCTGGGCTCTGATGTCTCTCCTCCCCCATCACTATACTCTGTTGTCTGTCCCACAGCCAGTTTTCAATCCATCTGCCTAGCTTCCTCCCTCCCTCCCATCTCTCCAGCTTGCAGATCAGCCCACCATGTAGTACTGAATCAAAGGCCTTGCTGAAATCCAGGTAGAGTACATCCACCACACGGACCCTGTCCAGTGCCCTTGAGACATAGTCATAAAAGTCAATCAGGTTTGTCTGACAGAATTTACCAGAGACAAACCCAGCTGCCTGTCATCCTGCAGGCCATTTTCCTCCAGAAATTGCACCAGCCTTTCTTTGAGAATAGTCTCCATTTTTTTTCCAACAACTGAGGTAAGGCTTACTGGTCTGTAGTTCCCTAGCTCATCCTTGGGCCCACTCTTATCAAGAGGTACCACATGCTCCTCCCTCCAATCCCTGGGCATACACCCCATATTTAGAGAGGTATTGAAAAGGTCTGACAATGGTCCTGCCAGGGCCTCTGCCAGCTCTCTCAGCACCCTGGGATAAACTCTGTCTGGCCTGGTATCTTGTCCACCTTCAGGGACCTAAGGCCCTCCAGCACCCATTCTACTGTGATAACCCCATCTGTGGTTGCCTCACCTCCCCCTCCTGCCCCATCTTTTCCCTTCAGGTACCTGCCCGTCCCTCTCCCATGTGAATACTGAGCAAAAGTACTCATTGAGTACTTCTGCCACCTCATCCCCCTTATTTACCCACCCACTGCCTATCCTGATCCTAACGATTTGGTCCTTGCTCTTCATCTTTTCCCTGATATATCGAAAGAAATCCTTTTCCCCTTCTTTTATCCCCTGCGCTAATTTCATTTCCCTGGCCGCCTTTGCAGCCCTTACTGTTCTGCTCACTTGCCTGGATTTCCTCACATAATACTGTTTGTCCTCTGCTCTATTTGGTTCTCTTGAAAGTTCAGAATGCTTTTCTCTTCTCCTTCACCTTCACCGCTACCTCCCTAGTCTTCCAGCTTGTTTTTTTGATCTTGCATTTCTTACACCTGCTCTTGATACAGGCTTAGTGGATTCAGTCAGTCCCATCTTGACGATCACCCATTTCTGTTTCATGTCCATGGCTGGGTGGATGCTGTCTGTGTGTTTACTCAGTATGCGACCCATCCTGCCAAAGTCGTCCCTGCTGAAGTCCAGGACCTTAGTTTTTGTATTGGCTGCTTCCCTCCCCAAGTGGATTGAGAGCCACACTGTACAGTGATCACTACCTACCAAGGGTTCTTCCACCTGAACATCCCTGACATGTTCCTCATCCTCCAACACCAGATCAAGAATGCTCTCCTCTCTTGTTGGCACTGTTACCCTTTGGGTCAGGAAGTTATCCTGGAATAGTTCCAGGGGGATCTGCTCCCTGGCACATGTGGAAGCTGGGATGCTTCAATCCACCCCTGGTAGATTAAAGTCCCCCACCACCACAGTGCTCCCTTTGCCATCGAGTCTCCTTAGCTGCTCCCCCAGTTCCCTGTCCATGTACTCTTTCTGGGTTGGGGACCTATAAACAATCCCCAATCGGACCTTAGCTCCCATCTGGGCTTGAAGCTGCAGCCAAATGACTTCCAATCTGCCCTCCCCCTCTTTTCTAATACATATGATTCCTTCTCTAACATAAATGGCTATGCCCCCTCCCTTCCTTTTTCTCTGTCCCTCCTAAATAACTTAAATCCTGAGATGGCCAAGTCTCAGTCATGGTTCTGAGTTGCCCATGTCTCCGTAATGGCAGCTATGTCTACCTCCTCCACTGCCATCAATGCTAGCAACTCAGCCATCTTGTTCCCCAGGCTTCTAGCATTGACTGATGACACCCTCCACCCTTTATATCTCCCCTACTGCCTCTTTATCCTCCTCTCCTCTTCCAATCCTAGTCAAATTTGGCTCCATTCTTGCCGTGGGGGGAGGTACCCTGGACCCTCTCTCCTGGTTCAGTCCAACTCTATTGCCCTCCCAGCTAGTTTAAATTATATCTTTTTGTGATAAATTCCCCCTGTCACACCTGTGACCCTTGCTTACTGAGATGTAGCCTATCCATTGCATACAAATCCGTGTTCTCCCATATGCTACCCCACTCTCCCACCAATCCATACCCCATGGACTCATACTATTCCCTCTGCCACTTGTTGAAGTCCATGATTCTGCGCTTCCTGTCTGTACTTGCTCGTGGCACTGGCAAGACTTCTGAGAATGCTACCATCCTTCTCCCCTCACTGCATAACTCCCCCACTACCTGAAGCTATCCTGAACCTCCTCTAACCATCTTCCCTCCAGATCATTTGTTCCTAGGTGCACAACAATGTGTGGTTCCCCCCACCTTCCTTACACACTTACCAGTATGCTGACCCACCCTTTCTGTTGTCATGCCAGGCATGCACTCCATGCAGATGCTGCTTTTTCTGGTGCCCCTTCCCCCATCTTAACCCCTTAAGTATTAAGTCCCTAAGAATTATGACTCTTTTTCTCCTATGATGATCTTCCTCATGTTGCCTGGCACTATCTTGCTGCCCAGCCTGATCCCTCCAACCATTCCCCCAGTTACGCCCCCTTTCCTCCCTGCTCTGTGCCCTCATCATCACCCCCTTTC
The DNA here is from genome assembly GCA_016271365.2 of Neoceratodus forsteri. NCBI lineage: Eukaryota > Metazoa > Chordata > Ceratodontiformes > Ceratodontidae > Neoceratodus > Neoceratodus forsteri. The sequence continues at coordinate 646,708,854 of CM057456.1, forward strand.
AACTGTGGCCACTGTATCTGCCTCCACTTCAAGACCAATCCCTTTGTGCTCCCCCACCCCTTCCCTTTTTACATCAGCCACCACCCTGCCTCCCCCTTCAATACTGTTCCCCTGTGCCATCCCTGTGTTGCGATTTCTCCATACTTGTGTTCCCCTCCTTGCGCCTTCTTCAACCATGCCTGGGTCACCTGCTGTTTTCCCCTCCCCAATATCTTCTTGCACATCTAACCCCATTGGTGTTACTGCATTGCCCCCTTCCTGTTGCTCTTTGCCTCTATGGCTACTCAGGCTACCGCTAGTGCCTTCCGGGTCTATGCTGCAACCTTTTTCTCCTGTGGTGCTCTCCTCCCTAACTGACTCAGTGGCTGCACTACCCACCTCTTCCTGTTCCTTCAGACTAGTTAAAACTTGGAATCTGTTTGTGCAGGTAGTCCCCCTTACATGGTTGTGCCCAGTCCCCCCTCCCTGGGGCTTTTAACCCTGCACTGACCCTGCTGCATCCTTGCTCCATCACCTGACCCACCTCCAGTCTTCAGTTCTTGCCCATGACTGCACGTGCTTATGTGGCCCACCGCTTGCTACCACTAGTTTTTCCATTTGTTGGCCTGTTGCTGGTTGTAATGGATGACTTATTGGGTGCACCTCTTGCCTGCATAACTCCCTAATTAGTCCCTCCATGCCCCTAGCTCCCTTTTCGGCCACCTAATCTCATTTCTAAGCTGACCCACCTGCCAACACACCATGCAGCCCCCTGCCCTCCATGCCATTCCCAGGAAAATGGCTGGTCCACATCCTTGGTAACATACCACCGTCCCTAGCCCCTGCTCTGACTGACTGCCACTTGCCATTATCTCTACCCATGGATTGGTGCTGTCCCACTCACTGTTACCCTTCTCCCAGGTTGGACTTCCGCTGCCCATGCTAAATGTAATAGCCCCCTTACTATGCAGGCTCCAGACCCCTACGCAGTATGGCCCCTGGGAACTGTAATGTGGCTGTGGCCTCCCTAATAGATGCCCCAGTCACATGACATCTGGTGCCTCATAGATCACCCCTTAGCCTCTCTCACCAATCGACCACCCTCTACCCTGTTTCACATGCTATGGCCACAAGTGCTCCCTGCCATGCATTAGAACATTACTTGTATCTGCAGTGCTTACCTTAGTTAAGTGTTCTCCCACAGTGGCCTCTCCAAAAACCAAACCACATCTAACAGTGCTACCTTGTGTATGCTATTGTTGAAGGCCTAAAGGTGAGATTACCTAATTAAATGCTGTGCATAACCCCTCCCACCCTGTGGATTTAACTGCTGGCCAGGGATTACAAATGGTCTGCACCTGGCAGTCCCATCCACTAATCAAGGGACAGCCCACCCCCTATAAATGTGAATTAGACTGGGGTTGGAGGGATTAGGGACCCAATCCCATCTCTCACGAGAATGTATCAGCCCTGCCACTGCTCCACACCATGGCCTCCAATCCCTTCTCCAGGCATCCTGTTTGGACTCCAGCTTACCTCCATGCCACTCAGTAAGTCCTGTCCCTGGTGGACAAAAGGTAGGAGAAGCCCAGCTATCTGTTAATATAGCCTCTTTTAACCTTAATTGCTTTCCATCTTTTACCTGTTAATGAAGCTGGAGTGGGTAGACCTAGGGGAGATGCGAGGAAGTACTTTTTCACTGAAAGGGTGGTGGATGCCTGGAACAGTGTCCTAGTAGAGGTAGTGGTGTGAAAACTGTTTGGGGTTCAAGAAAGAATGGGATTGGTGAATGGGAACTTTAGTGATAAGGCAAGTGGGAGATAATCTAGAGATCAAGTAGGGTCTGCGGTGATACAGTAGGTAGAAAAAAAATAGGCAGACTAGGTGGGCCAAGTAGTTCTTAACTGCCATCAAATTATGTGTTTCTGTGTTTCCCTCCAAATAAACAGCCAGATCCGTAAAACCTCGAAGGAGAAACTGGATAGGCTTATGGAGGTGATGGTAGGGCTAGCAGCCTCAGTTCAGGTCCAGAAGCAGGGGAGGCATAGTTCTAGTGGCACAAGGTGCATTAGGTGGCAGCAGCACTGCACAGGTACCTGTACCATCACCTGTAGCACATTACTTCATTGTGGCAAAGCCCATGGGCTCCCACTTGACTTATAAGGACTGGTGACAGGCTTAGTGATGGGAATATGTGGACATGTTCTCTTTGATAAACCATGCTAGTGATCAGGAGGAGGGCAAAGATAAAAAGGGAGGCACTGGCAAAAAGAAGGCCAAGGTAGAATGAATGTTTAAAAACTGGCTGGTGGGCTTCATAGTCTTTGCCAGTACAATTGGTCAACTAGCACCAAAAAAATGTGATTTTCTGTTCAGTTAAATAAACAAGGTAATGATAGTCAACAGAGGCAAGGGGGCAGCAAGGTTGGAGTACAATGAAGAATTCAGGTACCACATGCAATACTACCTGATGCTAGACTGTGGTGTTCTGGACATACTGTTGCTCATCAAGGTCATGCCTGAGGGTAGGAATATATTTATGATGTAACAACTGTATAAATATATGTAGCGGTATCTCATAAATTTTTATCAGTGTCAGTGGCTCAGTAGGTAGCACACTCGCCTCTGAGGCCAGGAGATCAGAGGGCTGCGGGTTCAGTTCCCACAACTGGCACTTGGGTTAATATCCCAGTACTGACACTGTAATGCAGCATGAGAGGGGTGATGCACTTCTGAGGTGCCATCTTTCGGATGAGATGTTAAACCAAGGTCCCATCTGCCTGGATTGGTAGTCGTTCAGGTGGATGTTAAAGATCCCATGGCACTTATCAAAAAGAGTAGGGAAAAATGTTATTGAAAATAAACTGAACAGAAATAACAACAAAACATTGTATAACATACAATATATGCATTGAAAACCAATCAGTTGTTCCGAAACCAAAACAATGTATATGCTTTGAAACATATCATCCGATTTTATCTTTCATAAAAGGAACATTCAACCAATGAAGTTTCCATACCACTTCATTCATATGTTGTTGTTCAAAATAACACTGCTTACATAGTGCATTTTCTATAAGAAGGATGACAGTATCTGGGTCTTGATAGACTTGCTGCAACACCAGTTTACATATGACTTGCCAAAGAATAAATTTAATAAATAATAGTATAAGTCTCACCATGTCAACTTGCAGATCTAGGTCTGAAAGACTAAAACCACCTACTATTTCAGAATACGTAAGACTCTGTCAGTAAGGTTGATTCCATCTATTAGTCAATATTCTCCACACTTTTTGTACAAAAGGGCATGTAAGTAAAAAATGTTGCATAGTTTCTACCGTCTCAATGCAGACCTGTCTTAGACAAAAACGTTCTTCATATTTTTTATGTTTTGCATTACCTTTAACATTCAAACGCCCATGTGCACTCAGCCATGTAATGTCCCATATTCTAGGTGCTAGTCTAGGATCCCTCAAAGTATCAAATACATGAATTCTAAATTGAGGCTTCATGTCATGAAACTCCACTTGAAACTCAGGAATACCTTGTTGAATAGCCTTATACATTACTTTATTTGATGATGAAGTAAGGACCTTTAAGGACACTTTCCCTAATTTTAATTTCACCAGAACAGGCCTAAAATATATACAAAAGGAGTTTTAACTTGGGCATGCAGAGTTCCCTGCTCTTTCCATTTGGAATATACAGGTCCCAACCTATGGTCAGAAAAAGGGAGCCATATTGCTAGCTGTGGTTTAGACACATCCAATAAATTATGGCAAAAAAAAATAGTAAAAAGAAAAAGAATAGAATTCGTCAAATTCAAACCTCCTTTATCTATAGGAAGATACAGCATCTCTCTCTTTATTGGATTCAACCTACACCCCCAAATTATCTGAAATACCAAACCTAACAGACATGATCCCAAATGCCGTGGTAATGGATATACAGCACTGAGAAACAAAAAGATTGGCAACAGATACGTTTTAACTAGCATAACTTTCTTTTGTTTCACTAGATTCCAAGACTTACAAATATTCACTTTAACAGCTGCTTCCTCCAATTTTTTGACCAGTTAAACATACTATTATCCTCCTTCCCATACCAAACACCCAAATATTGGAATGGCATGTGTGATACTGTAACATCATGCCAGTTTGTGGTTCCCTGATATGACCTTCCCGAAGGATAAATTATACTCTTTTGTTTATTCAGACTAGCACCTGTAGATTTAGCAAGGTCATCCAATAAGGTCAATACCCTCAAACCTAACATTTCATCTGTCACTACAACACAAATATCATCTGCATAAGCAGTAACTCAAATTTCTGATCCCCCCTCAAGTGGCAGAAGCCCCTTTACATAAGGATCATGCTGAATAAACCTTAAACGGGGGATCCAAACAACACACATACAAAAGGGGACTTAGGGGGCATCCCTGTCTTACCCCCCTAGAAATTGTGATATATTTCCTTAAATGGCCATTAACCATAGGGATATCACTAGCATGGGAATACAAAGTAGTGATCCACCTCACAAATTGCTCAGGGATCCCATAGGACTGTAAAACAAGAGAAATGTAAGAATGTGGGACTCGGTCGAAAGCCTTTTCTTGGGCCAAAGCCATTATAAACCCTTGTAAAAGTTCCTCTTTACCCTGTCTGACTAGTTCCCTTATTAATAATAAATTGTGTTGTACTGTATGACCTGGTATAGTACAATTCTGAGCTGATGAAAGTTGGTATGGCATCAAAGGCGACAAGTGAAAATGTATGATTTTGCATGTGAGATTTTGTATTTTCTTGAAACTTGGTTTCCCAGCCAAAATGCCCTTTGGGGTAACCCTTGCCTCAGTGTTTGCGCACAGAGGTTCTTTGTCTTTAAATAGTTTTTTATTTTAATGGGTTCACCACAATATATCCAAGGCACACTGCCTTAAGGGTAGCTGGTCCATTCCACTGGGGTGTCAAACAGATGAGGCATACTGATGAGTCCTGGTAGGACGAAACACGTGTCTATGTCTTCTGTTAGCACCCTTTGCAAACTGTGTGAGAGGCCTTTCGGCACCATGCAATTCTGCTTAAAGTTGGACCAGCATAACATTCTGTGGTGATTTGCATATGCAGCCTATGATGCTTTGCATTGTGGGGGCATGTGTGATTTTGTATTTTCTTGAAAATGTAGAAGTTACATTCAAATTTTATAGTCTGCATTTAATAGACTTAAGGATCTCCAATTGTCCAAGCTCGTCCTCTCTCCCTTTTTGTACACCATAATTTGCACTGCTATACAAAAGTGAAAATCTACTTGCAAAGTCAGTAAAACCCAGTTAAATGCAACTTTTAATATTTGAACCATCCATTCTTTAAATGTATGATAAAATTCGGTAGGCGAACTGTCTATACCAGATGCTGTATTTATTTTGAGACTAGAAATGATGTGATCAAGCTCTTGTTCAGTGATGGGCTCAGTCAAGTGCAATAACTGATCATCTGATAGGGAAGGTACTACAATGGATGAAAGCATTTTTTTGTCTGATCCTCCTCTAATAAGAAAGAGGTGTACATTGACTCCAAATAATGTGATACCTTGTTCAAAATACCAGGGCCATCTGAAACTATCTCTCCAGTGTCTGTAGTGATAGCAGACATAAAGCGAGCATTTGATCTCTGAGTACTAAGCTGAAAGGGATCTCCCAGTCCTGTTTTCCCCTGAGTGCAAATTTTATGTTCATGTAACAATGTTTTGGCCCTGTCACATTGTAACAAGAACATCTCCTTTTTAATCTTAAGAGCCTGTTCTGTGAGAGGGATATGTAACAAACTAATAGTTGAATAAATTTTATTCAACTGCATACGCAGCTTCAAATACTGTCTATACTGTCCCTGACACTTTTCAACCGAGTGTTTTTGAAAGATACTTCTCAGTCCTGTTTTAGTAAGTTCCCACCAGTTGCTTTGGTTTTTCACCAACCCTGCCATTGACATGAGAGCTCTAAGAAAATCCTGTATTTGGGTCTGCAAATGTTTATCTGGCAGAAGTGCCATATTCAACTTCCAATACCCTTTCCCATACTGAGGCCCATTAACTGCACTCAATGTAATCATCAAAATAGCATGGTCAGAAATTTCCATCAGGAGTACTATCACTTTTTCCACCCCAATATTTGCTTTAATAAATAAAAAATCAATTCTAGTGGAAAGGGAACCATGAAAATATGTTTGCCCACCTATCTTATGTATCATTCTATAGGCATCAATCATCTGACTTTGGGATAATAATTGGAGAAGATAGTTAGTGTCAATATACACCTTTGTTGTCTTAGCACCTCTATCTCCTATATTAATAACACAATTAAAGTCCCCCCCAAATAACTAATTTGGTAGTGTACAAATAGGGTTTAATCAGACCAAACAATTCCATCCTCCCTTTCTTAGTAAGAGGGGCGTACATATTAACTAATCTCCAGGCCGCATTCTCATAAACACCTCAATTAAACTGGAAATATGGAAAGTGTCCCCTCTAAAAAGAATGCCCACACAATCACACACAGCCATGCCATAGGAGAAAAAGGATGGCCCCCAACACCACAGTTTTTGTGCAGCGTTAATTAAAAAAGTAGTATTTAGCCTAGCATCTTGCAAAAGAAATATATCACAATCCATGTCTTTCAACCTTGTCAGGGCAACCAAACGTCTCTTAGGATTTTTTATGCCATTTACATTAATGGTTGAAATTCTCAACCTGGGAATGAAAGAAGACAACATAGAAATATGTTATAAAAATCAAGGTGGCTTCTTAACCCTGGTACTTCTACGGACATGGGTTCTATATCGTGGGGCATCACTGACTTGGGGCACTGCTCCTGAGATTCCCCATCAGTATCAAAAGAAGGAGGGGCTAAGGAAGAAGCCTCAGAATCTCCACCTGGTTCAGAATCTAGAGATTGAGGTTTCAAAATCTCATATTTATTAGTTAGCTCAATACTTTCATCTTTCCCTGAGGAGGCTTTTGCTACTTTAGGTCTGGGTTGAAATTGTTTCAGGCTCCTTTTCTTAGCCACACTTTTACCCCGAGGGGGAGGCATTTCAAAAGGAGTTTCCTCTAGTACTGGTGGGGGAGAAGTGACCTCTGTTCCAGGCGGTAAACCCTGCTCTGAAGCAGCCTCAGCTTGAGGTCCAGACTGGTTATCTGCTACACAGTCTACCTGTGGAAATGGCAGGGGGGTCGGGGGAGGACTTGGCCTCTGTTCCACAGGGGGTGGTTCCTGCTGCTGAGCCCTTTTTTTCAACATTTCTTTTTTCTGTGCTTCTTGTAAGATGCTATCCTGACTTTTCCTGTCAGATCGATTATGGGTAGCCCAGGGACAGTATTTATATGTATGCCCAGACTTATAACACAAATGACATTTTAAATCAGCCTGTCATTCAGAGCTATGATGACCATAGTCAAGACAGAGGTTGTACCGTAATCTATCACATGTGGAGCCTAAATGCGTAAGGGCCCCACATTTAAAACAAGCCCTAGGCTGACCCTGATAAAAACAGTGCCCTCTCTCAGAACCTAGAAATATACTATTTGGAAGATGTACCGGCCCCAGATGATTATTCCGTAAACGTACCCAGAACGCCCACCCTCCATTCCAAATGCATTCATCATTTAATATAGGTGAAGGAGCCCCTAGGACTTCACACTGCTTTTGTAACCAAAAAACAATATCATGCACTGAAACAGATTCATTACGAAATAACACTGTCACCAGTTTGATAGATGATTTAGTGAAAGGGATAGCCTTAAAAGGCATCCATAGTTCAGTATATTTCAGGACATCTAGTTTAGACCAGAAACGATCCAAGTTTTGTGGGGTGACAAAACTGATATCATAAGTTATTGAACCAGACACATGAATAAGTGCATGGATTTCATTTGAAAAAAAAAGCATAGAGTTCTTTAGTAGAGTTTTCCCCAAGTAGAGATGGTCAGGTGCTAAAGTTAAACCACCCTGATATTCCAAGCGCATCACATTTCTCCGTTGTAATGGGGGGGGTGCCTGACTCCCAGGTTGTTTTTGCTCGCTGAAGGGGATCAGGGGAAGGTCTTGCCTGTTGCAGAGAAGTAAGTACAGAGTCACCCCACTCCATATGCTGCTTCTCCATACTCTCAGAATCCAAGGAGGATGCATCATGACGTTCAGTACTCTGAAGCTATTTTCCCACATTGGGCAGCTGTGGAACTGAGTGATTTTGCTCCCCATGAAGTGATGCAGGATCCACTGTATTCAACAGAGGTTGCCCTGGTATGGGACTGTGGACCAGGTCAGGAACCCAGACCCCGGTGTCACCTCACTTCCAGCTTGCGTTGAGCAGCAAGCATTCGAGCGAGGTAACCATCCATTTGCATTGGGGCTGGGGAGGATCAACATCAGATCTGCCTTTAAGTAAGGCAGAAGATTTGTTCTGAATTTCCAACCTTTCAGATGTATGGACATTAGATATACTCACAGAGGCAGTTCACGTTTCAGCCTGGCCATCCTCCACACCAGAAGTATCAGACTGAAGCGTGGTTGTCAATTTCGATTCATCAAAGGGCTGCTCTGCCAGAATGCTTCTCTTTGAAGTTGAAGCGTCATCCTGCTGACTCACACCGCCATTCGGTGGGGGTTCTGCCATAACAGACTTCGCCAATTCTTCCTGAATGAGGTGTGCAGCATCTCTAAGGAGGTCAGAAGTAATAATCTCACCTTGTTCTTCCATCGGAGTCGTAGGCATACTGTGAGAAGAGTTACAAGCAGTTTGCATTCCCTCTGGTCGTATCAAACGTTGATGTTGCTGTAAAATGTTATCTAGCCATACAGCATCAGGGCCAAACAAACCTTCTGTAGCACAGAAAGGTGGTAAAGCTGAATCTATCATTAATTCCTCTTTTTCCAAACAGTTAAGTATTTCATTGGTCTCCAAGGCTGGACCTGAAGGTAGGGAGACCTGCTCACCTCCAGGTACACCAGCAGACTGACCAGCCAACACATCCGACTCCATGGCAGCAGCTCCCCCTACTGACACAGAGTAGGGGAATTTCCCTGGTGTCCTGGCCAAATTTCCCCTCACTCACTAAAATTACTGCCAACAGCTTAATCTGGTTCAAGGTCAGTTGGCATTCATCTGTATCCCCCTTCACCGGGTCGTGCCTGAAAATAGGCAGGATTTGTCTAGTGCACTTACCCAATCAACAAAAAACTAAATAAAAAATAAAATTAATAAAGGCACCACAGGGCCAGAGGCCTAAATTCTCTGGGTCAAAAGCACAGACTTGTTTTAGCTTCAACAAGGGGAGATGCAATAAGAACCCCTGCAAGTTTAGGAAAGAAGGTGTCACTTGTGGTCAGCAGCCTCCCCTCATTCACTGTAAACCTAACAAGCAGAGATGCAGCAAAGTTTAATTTCACCAGTGAAATTCCGGTGAAATCAGGAATTTCACCCCACTGAATATTTTGCGAAATTTGCATGTTTACTGAAATATTCTGCAGGTGTGAAATGCGAAGTTTTGCCCATGAAATGCATAATTTTGCCCACAAATGGTGAAATTTCACCTGTAAATGGTGGAACTTCACCCATGAGTTGTAAAATTCTGCATTTCACAGGCAAAAATCTGCATTCCACTGGCAGAATTTCACACTTTGCACCCACAGAATATTTCGTGAAATGTGCAAATTTGGCAAAATATTTTGTGGAGTGAAATTTGTGGACTTCACCCATCTCTACTAACAAGCCCTCACAAGGGGGAAACCTGCCCTTTTGCAAGAAGTACAGCAAGCCCTACGTGGCTAAGCCTGCTAACTCGGGTAAGGGTGTACCAGATGAGACCCTGGTTTTATTGCTACATAGATCACACCTTCTAGCCAAATGCTTTCAGTGGGATTCAGGATTCTGTATGAGGACAACTGGCAGGGGTACAAATCAGAGAATCCTAAATCAGCTAGAGATAGTCTGTGGGTGTCCAGGACAAGCTGAGAAAAGATATGGGGCTGGTGAGTGTGAGTTGTCTTTACCTTTCCCTTCCCTTGCCAAACCTCAAGGTTTCAACAGCTGACTTAGTCCTCAAGAAGGCCGCAGATGAGTTCCACATGATTAAGCACCTGTCAGACTCTGAGGGCAAATTGGTGAATGACCACATTGACCCATGTTGCACAATGGTTCAGTTCATGCCATTCAACAGGGCGACTGAGGCAGTGCTTGCTGCCTGCCCAATGACTTTGATAACTAAGGCAGACACTGAGGCGGCATTCTATCTGCTACCAGACCACCCCACCAACCCTGATCTATTGAGGATGAAGTTTTAGGGACTATATCTTGTGGCTAACTGCATGCCTATGGGTTGTTTGGAGTATATCCAGTGTTCATGTCTTGGCACCTTCTTACACTAGCTGACTGCCCAGGAGGGTGAGAGAAAGGGAATTGTTCATTATTTGGATGATTTCTGTTTGTTGGACAAGCCCACTCCCTGGTCCGCAGGCAGACACTGGATAGTTTTTACACTTGTGCAAAACTGGCCCAGGGCAAAGTTGAACCACCAAACTCAAAAAAGATATTCCTGAGCATAGAAATCAAGGCAGAGGTTCAGGAATGCTACCTGCCCCAAGATGAAGACTCTAAGGAGTCTTTTGAGCTATGCAATAGTAGTTAAGAATGCTAACCTAAGGGTGCTTCAACAGACAGTGGGACATCTAAACTTTGGCAGCTGGGTCATTCCCAAGAGAAGGATGTTTCTGCAGTGGATGGTGAAGTTGTGGTCTGTTGCCCAGGAAACCCCATCACTAGAGTCAGGTGATGGAGGTCTTCAGAGAGGTAAGGTAGACCCACATTTCCAACTTCAGTAATGTCTTGATGTGGCCAGTGGCAGTTAACAGCCTGGATCTGGAGCTGTTTACAGACACATAAGGGGGTCTGTGATTCGGGAAATAATTCAGTGGTGAGGGGTGTGCTGTCAGTGGTCCCCTAGCTAGGTCTCCACTGGACTCACAAGGCAGACTACTCTGCTGGAACTGTTTCCAATTGTGATGGCTCTGTGTAAGTGAGGCTCCCATCTGATGGACAGAAAGATTATTTTTTGATCAGACAATATGGGTGTGATCAACCCTATCAATGGGCAACTGGGTGCAAACTGCCCATTGGGTGATCTTATCAGGATATTCATTGTCAAATGCATGCTTTTGAATGTCCAGTTTCAGCTGTACATGTTCCTGGCATTGAGAATAGTATTGCTGATGCTTTATCTTATTCACAGTTGCAGAAGTTCAGGGAATTGGCTCCAGTAGCGGACTCGGATCTAAGACTAGTACTGCCCTTTCTGTGGAAGGTGGTGACCCTGAGTCTTGAGAGTGTATAGGTAATCCTACTGCCCCACAGACCAGAATGGCTTATCACTAAGGTGTGAAACATTACCACTCTGTCTATGCGAGGACAGGATGGCCCAACTTCAGGCCTATTCCCACGGACCAATTGGGCAGCTACATTGTGAAATCTTTGTGCCAGGGCCTGACGATGAGGGTAGTAGGACAACACCTGGCAGCATTTTCATGGTTCTCTCATGTGTGAGGCTTCACTGGCATGATGTGCATGCTGAACGTCCAGAATGTTCTCAAAGGCTGGAGTAAAGGACTCCCAAAAACAGGTGGACCAGCAGCAACTCTATTAAACCTACAATCCTTGAAAAACTGTAAGATGCCCTCCCAGCAGTGTGCTGTTCCCCATATAAGATCAGTTTATTCAAGACAGCATTTTTGATGGCATTTTACAGGATCTTACACCCCTAAGCTGGCACAACCAGCAAAAACTGGATTTGCCACAAGCCTACGAGAAGCAGATGTGACAGTGACACCAGAAGGTATCTACGTCTGGTTCCACAAGAGTAAACCTGATTGGAGGCATAGGGTGCTGTTGCACTATGATGGGCCCCTGAAGGGTTAGCATGGGATATGAAGACAACTGTGGCTGACTACATGGCCCTTCACCCACCTAAGGGTGTGGCCTTCCTCCAGCATGAAGATGGCATATCAGTAATGGCCTATCAATTTAGGTACATTTTGAGTTTGGCAGTACGAGTGATGTTGAATGCTAAGGAGTACAATACCCATTCCTTCAGGACTGGGCAGCAAAAAATGCCAAGGCCCAAGGGTTTAAATCCAGACCAAGGTCAAGTGAATGTCATTAGTGTTTTTACATTATGTGCATCCACATTTACTTTAACATTGTCTTGCTATTTTCCAGGTTTGCCTGATGGTCCCAAGTGAGTTTGTATCTGAGGACAGTCTTTGATCCCTTGGGCAGTGGAAAGAGCAAAACATCAGCCTCAGGGGAGGAACCTAGTGATTCAGTTTCAGAAAGTACTTAACAATTGGTTGGGAAAGAGAGGCATGCAATAGGATGAACTTCTTCCTAGGCTGGCAGCAGAATCTCGATATGTAATTCACCAGACATTTTACTGATTCACCTGAGCAGGAACGACTTTGGAGTCTGAAAAGCTATGGATTTGTTCCTGAAGATGAAGGAGGACTTGCAATCCATTAATAAATGATAAGCAAGGACAAGAATTATTTGGTCCCACATTATTCAATGGCTCAACTGACAGCATGCAGAGGGCATTAAAGCTATGGGGATGGAGAATGCCAATGTGGTGATGGAACCCATCGGGTGGAAGGATCATCAGACTATAGGGTTCAGTTTTGTGGCTTCCCTCAATAGACCTGCCCCTATGGAGATAGTCCAGTGCCATCCCTTATGGTGTTTGACCCCTGATGGATGGTCTTATGGCAGTGTGGAGCCTATCATGGAGATTGAGTGTTAGCTTGGAACCAGGAGATCTTTTTCTAGCCTATAATAATGCAATGGTGGCTGCTCAGAATTCCATAGCTACTGTCCAGATTCTCCGACTCACCCTTCACCCTCGATCCCCTCGATTTGATGAGACTTTGAGGGAGTTGAGGAGAGTGGGGAGAAGGTTGGAGTGATGCTGGCAGAAAACCAGCCTGGTTGATGACAAGCCTAGATTGATGTTCCATTATCAGGACTATCAATTGTCAGTCTCCGGTAAGAAGGCAGAGTTCCTGTCCAGGGAGATTGCCACTGTGTGCTATTGACTGTCTCAGCTGTCCCATACTGTGGACAGCCTGTGCAATCCAGCCTATCTCCAGAATTGGGGTGCTTTTTGACAGAATAAGTGTAATGAGTTTGCTCGATTTTACGTGGATAAGGTTGCCACCATCAGGTTGGAGATCGGTACAGCTCACTCAAACAGGTGCTGCGGTGATCAGTGGGAGATTACAGGTACCCAGTTTGTCTGGTCTGACTTTGATTGGTTGCTGATCATGGATGTTGTGAAGATTATCAAGGGTTTGCGACCAACTTACTGTAGTTTGAACCCAGGTCCAACATGCCTCCTGGTGGGGTGCATGGAGGTCATCGGACTGGTCCTAGCTGAGATAGTTGAGTGTTCATTGGAGACTGGAGTATTTCCAGACATCAAGAGAAAAAGGCACTGCACTAGGGATCGAGCAGTGCTAGGTTCAGAAAAATACCATGGAATGAAAAACGAAGAACCTGCTTCTGCCCTAAAGTACACACAGTGGGTTCGCTCCAAAGTAACACCAGCCAAGAAAGCTTGTATATTTAAACAAAGCTTTATTACTTGTACAAAATCTCTAAAAAGGACTCACATTAAAAGTTTTAAAAACCATGCCACGGGATTAAATGTAAAGATTAGGGGCCTTGTGACTTGCAGTACTTCAGGGGTTATATATATATATGGCTGAATGTGATTGTAATAGCTTTTATATTGGTAAAACAAAATGCCCCTTTAAAGAACGAATAGGTGAACATGCCGGGGCCATTTTGAATGGTGATGACACCAATGCTTTAGCTCTTCATATGTTAAGGGCTAAAAATAAGGGCTAGCACAGATTTGTGTTCACAGCAATAGAAAAACCTGTTTTAACAAAAAGAGGGGGTGATTATGATAACCTTCTCCTACGCAGGGAGCAGTATTGGATATTTGCTATGAAAGCAATGAATGCACCAGGATTGATTGACAAAATTGAGATCAAACCTTTTTTAAAGCTTAGAAAAAAATAACATGTTTTTGAATTGGTGTTTTCTCTCTATCTAAACATTTCTTTCTCTTTTCTATCTTTCAGCAGTGCACAGACTTTACTTTGACCTGCCCGGGTGAGTCAGGATCATAAGTTAATTGTAGAATATTTCCAGCAATAAGATGTGCAACTCTATACTGGTGCTGTATGAAGTATACTGAGCACAGTTTCTATCTTTCTTTCTATATGTTGTTATAATGTGTAATGTCGCTTTAAGGAAGCTGTTTAAATGTTTATGCATCTACTCTACATGTCAGCCTTTGAAAAAGCAAGGTGCGAAACGCGTCAGGTGATGTCGCGAGGGAGCGACCCTCAGCCTTTGCTCTTGCGGCAAGAACATTGTACCAGCCGTTTGTTTTTGGCTTGAAGTTTTTTATGGTCACACTTTATGGACTTGATGGACTTTAATGGACTTTGTTGGATTCTGCATTTGGATTCTGAGCTACACATTTAACATGTGAGTCCTTTTTTAGAGATTTTGCATAAGTACTAAAGCTTTGTTTAAATATACAAGCTTTCTTGGCTGGTGTTACTTTGGAGCGAACCCACTGTGTGTACTTTAGAGCAGGTGCAGGTTCTTCGTTTTTCATTCCATTGTGTTTCCAGACACCCTGAAGGAGGTGGTGGTATGCCCCTTCTGAAAAATCTTCTCTCAACCCTAATTGTCTTGCTAACTACAGGTCTATATCTAACCTGCCTTTTGTGGGCAAGGTTATTGAGAAGGCAGTCGTGTTGCAGCTCAAGAAGCATCTTACCACCCACGATATCTATGATCCTCTCCAGTCTGGTTTCAGGAAGAGGCATGGTACACAGATAGTGATGGTTCGGGTACTTAATGATCTCCTGATAGCGAGAGATCAGAGGTGCCACTCCATCTTGATTGTCCTTGATCTATCTGCGGCATGTGATACCATGGACCATGGTGTGTTACTGGAGCATCTGCAACTGCTCAGTATTCTGTCTGGGACAGTCATTAGATGGCTGCAATCTTTCCTCACAGGTAGGACCCAGAGAGTGGAGTCAGGGTTTTTTTCCTCAGCCCTGCTCTCACTGCTATGTGGGGTGCTACAGAGCTCTGGGCTTTCACCCATGTTGTTCGAGGTGTATATGCTGCCATTGAGAGACATTATAAAGTGGTACAGGCCGAGTTTTCACTGCTATGCAGATGATACTCAGCTGTACATGTCCTTTGTGCTTGAGCAGAGTGACACTGTTTTGGTCTTTAAGAACTGCCTCTCTGAGATTCAGGACTGGATGAGTGCCAACTGGCTGAGATTGAACCCAAATAACACTGAGATGTTGGTTGTGGACCCAGGTCATCTGGTAGAGAGGTTGTCTGTTGGGCAGCCATCTGGGCTATGACTGGGGGGCAGCCAGCTGTCAACCTCTGACCGGCTACGAAATCTGGGCACTATGCTTGATGGTGGGCTGACACTTAAGTCTCAGGTGTCAGCCGTCATCAAGACCTCATTTTACCATCTGAGGAATATCATCTGGATAAAACACCTGGTCCTGCCTGATGATCTTTCAACACTGATACTCGCCTTTGTGACCTCCCGCCTAGACTACTATAATGCCCTATTCCTAGAGTTACTGGGGGTGGACCTCTGCCCCCTGCAGCTGGTGCAGAATGTGGCTGACAGGTTGTTAACTGGCTTACTGAGATCTTGCCATGTCACACACCTGTGCTTTGCAGCCTGCATTGGCTGCCGTTGCAGTGGAGGATCACCTTCAAGGTCAGATTACTGACCTGTAAGGTCCTATGTGGACTGGGACTGTGGTACATGCAAGATCTCTTTGCCCCTACTGCCCCCTCCGCCCTCTCCACTCCACCAACGAGGGATTGCTAGAGAATCCCAGGGTCCGCTTGACAACTTCTGGAGCTAGATCTTTTGGTTTTGCAGCCCGACCCTGTGGAATTCTGTACCTCATTGGATTAGAGAGTGCCTGACCACTGAGGCTTTTAAATCTGTCTTAAAGACTTATTTATTTAATTTAGCATTTCCAGTTACTTGAAAATTCTGCTGCCTTTTATTAATTGGTTTTATTATGGTTTTGTTTAATTTATGTTTTACTGTTTTATCTGCATGTACAATGCTATGGTCTGTCCTGGATTAACGTTTAAGAAATAAAGGTTGCTTTGCTTGCTATGAACAAAGCATGACTATGCATCAATAGGGAGCTGTGGCCATTTATGGACTCCATCGTGGGAGCCATGGTACAGTACCATAATATTAGTACATCCTGCCAGGGACTGTATGCTAAGGATGGAGTGAATTTGTCTGACAATGGTTGGGATTTGCTACTAGAGTTATTCCATCAAGACTTGGAGTAGCAGTTTGAGTGTGCTGCTTGGGGGGAGGGGTTGGACTGCATCCATCCTGTGGAGGCTTGGTAATCTCTCAGTGCAATGGTACAAGGGGAAAAAGAGAAGGAGTCAAATTCTTCTGAAGGACTCTTCTTCCCTGGCTGGCATGTGGGGCCATAAGACCTGGATTGCATTTGGGGAGGTTGCAGTTCAACCTCATTGATCTTGCCTGGAGGAGTGATGCCACCTGATGGGGTGGTCGCTTGCCACTCAGCCACATATGCTGCCCACTGGCTGAATCTGAGCCAACACAAAGCAGTACATCATTCCCTCAATCTGCACTAGGGTAATGCCCTTCACTGGAAGGAATGTGGATGTCCAAGGTGACTGACAATATCTCCCCAGCTGCACGTCATTTCAACATTGTGTAACTCATTTAATAAACATATTAAATAAACACCTTTCTCTAAGACCTGTGTTGTGTGTATTTTTCTAGTAGAAATGTATGGGGAATAATAAAACAATAACAATTCTGCCAAAACATTGCAGCAAAAATTCCCTTATATGGGTCCCTTCCCCTGTAGTCTGGCCTTAGGCAGACAGGTAGGGTTCCACCCATAGGGGTGGGGGAGTAGCCCTGGCCCCACCCTCAGGGATGAACCACTGGGGGCACCCACAGAGTGGGAGGAATCTGGAAGGGCAGAGAGTGAGGGGTTAAAATGAGCTGCAGCCAGCAGCTCCCCTTCACTCTGCTCACCCTTTATAGATTTCCCACCCAATCTCCCTCATAAAAGCAGTGTTCTGGGTCAGCCAGGCAAGAATAGGGAGCCCTTTGCTTTATTGAGTGTGTCCGCACAAGAGGTTGGGGAGGAGTTTTCCTGGTTTTCCCTTAAAGTGTTTTTTCTGGGTTTTTCACCTCCTCAAAAGGGGATTTAACTGAGAGTAGGTTAAGAAAACTGCCACAGTCATTGTAACACTGCCACAGTCATCGTAACAGGGTGACTTAGGAGTCTCTCAGAGGGATGGCAAAAGGGGAATGTGAAGAAGCTGAATTCTTCTGAAGGACTTTTCTTCTATGGTTTGCGTGAGGTACTAGGAGTCAAAGACCTGCATGCCATTTTTTTTTTGGGGGGGGGGATTATGATGCAACCACATTGGGCTTGCCTATAAGAGTAGTACCACCAGATGGAGGTGACTGCTTGCCACCTGGCCACATGACCTCCCCACTCATTAAGGTTGAGCCAGCCAGAGAAGTACATAATTCCCTCAAGTCTACACAGGAGTAATGCCCTTCCCTGGAAGGGGTGCGGAGGGCTGAGGTGACCGATGCGATCTCCCAGCTGCACATGCCCCTCCAAGTTTGTGTATAAATCATTTTATAAACATATTACTGCAGCCATGTCTCCAAGACCTCTGTTGTGTGTATTCTTTCAAGGGAAGGATATGGGGATTAATATGATGAAGGAAACATACAGTATCTATTGTTTCTGTGTATGTTGGCTCAGGATGTTGTTCTAACTAAGCCTCAATATCCCCAGTGAACAAGGGAACACAATATTTTCTTGATGCATATAAATACAGTTGATAGCCCAAAACCAGTTACAGTAGTTGCCCCAACATGAAATTATTTGTGTCACTAGTTACAGCAGATACAAACATGTACTAGCAATGTTTGCACAGTATGCTTATTTTATCTTGTGTCTTGAAATGGGTCCTCTATTTAAAGTGTATATTTTGCATTTTCTATTCTTTGAATATCCTATGCAAGGCCTGAGTAATCATGCCATTTTCTGGCCCAACAAATTCTATACTGGAAATCATAATGCAAAAACAAAGAAAGTGGGACATTTCCTACTATATGTGCACTTCTTGTACCTTGGTAACTGAGGATAAACTGGTGCTGAATTTCAATTATGTGAACATGCCACAATCTGAAGTTTTGAGACTGGTGAAGCAGGTCCAGAATAACTAATTTTCCTTTTAGCATTTCAGCACTTTGGCTTCATGACACATCACCTTTTATAGGAAATACACACTCAGTATGTCCATGTTCTTGGCAATCCACATAACCTGCAATGGTCAAAGTGCAATGTTAGAGATTAAGACCTCCTTCTCCTGCACACATCTCAATGCCATTTCTACTGCTTTCTCAGAGAAGGAGGACCTGGCCACTGAATGGGTTCCTTTTATGTGAAAATGAGGGCTTTTGATCAGAAAAGTTTAGAAATCCTCAGAAAAGTGTGCAGTATGTTTTCAGTTAGCTACTTCTCATTGCATCTAACTGTAGTTTCAGGCGTGTAGGCTGGTGAAATTGGGTTTCAGAGGAGAGGAGCGAGTGAACAGTGGGAACCTACACTGTCAGTTGCAGACCCTGCAGCTGGAGTAGCACAGAGTTAATTTACCAGATCTGGAATGGTGTGTGTGTGTGTGTGGGGGGGGGATTATTTGACAATTTTTTGTACTATTTTCTGGTGCCAGAGGGTACAAAAACTGTATTTCTTCTTTTTCTTGTTTGTTTATTAATTTTATTTGCCCCATTCAGCATGATAAAGGCATGGTGAATTAAGCAGACTGAGAAAGCCGCAGAGAGGCATCTTGAAGGATGTGACATAAAAAAGGGCTTGGAAAAGACCTACACCGGAAAGTGAGTGGGGAAGGGAACAGTGAAGCATTTTTAGGGCTTTCTCATTCAAAATTAATTTGTTAGGTATAGGTAGACACAATGGGCAACTAGTCAATTTCCTGCAACAAATTCTATGATTCTATGTTTGAAGGATTTATTTGACATATAATTTTGTTGATAGACAGTTTCTGGTATGGAGCAGAGAAATCCATGTTAACTAATTAATTAAGTAATCATTTAATATATTTGTTCATTTATTCATCCATTTGTTTCTATTTATGTATGTATGTATGTATGCATGTATTTATTGGTTGATAGATTGATTTTTGTCTGTGTGTGAACATTTCTTTTATTTTATTTATTGAAATGTTTCACCAGGAGGGTACACTGAACAACAAGTTGCTTGTCTCGCAGTACAACCTAGGGGGAGGGGTTACATAGGGTTGTGAAAATTATGCTGCTACAGTGAAACTCTAGGTCCCTTGGTGTGGGTGAGGAGGAGGGTGTGTCAGTGGGAAATGTGTGTGCATGTGTGTGGGTGTCTGCCATTGAGTCTTGAAATCATAAGGAAACAAACTGGAAAAGAAAGGGTTGTGGGGGTGGGGTAGTAATGGAGCAGGAAGTGACAGCACCATACAAGTTCCACCAAGTACCAGTTCTGAAAGCTGTGGTGATGGCAAAGGAGTCAGGAAAATAGCTGGTAATTGTAGTAGTGGGGCAGTAGCTATGCTTGAGAAGAGGGCTAGGGCTTTGCCTATGATAGTACTGCCAAAGAAACCATGGTTCCTGAGTATCCAAAAGTCCACTGGTTTCACTCCCACTGCAAACAGCTTTCCCAGCTCATTATCCAGTTAATCTAGTGATGTAATCACCCTGAGCAATCCACAGTGAAGCAGTCTCAATTTTTCCAGTGCTTCCAGTTTTCCTACCCAGGCTAGCCTACAGCCATCCAGTTTTGTTAAGGCAAGTCAACACCCTGTCCATCTTGCATGGACAACAGGACAACAGCTACCACCTCAGCCACCTGTGCATGGACAATTGCCAGTCCACCCTGAGGCATTATATGATGCTACCTCTTCCCCCAAATCTCATATCAGCAGTAGTATTGCCCAAGCCAGTGCTGATGCGATGCCATTTGTGTAATGAAGTTTACAGTGAGTCTGGGTCTGGAACAGTCATCAGGGTTATCTTGTCACCTGTGGAGATGTGGTTGTTCATGGTCATATGAGGCATAGCCTGGGGAAGGAAAAGGTATATGGACCCTCAGTTCTACAAAAACAAGTGAGTAGCACTGCCACCAAAGCAGCTTATGAAGAATGCAAGTGAGAAGGACATGGAAGTGGAGCTGTCAGATCAGGGGCATAACAGTGAGCAGGTTAGGAAGAGTGAAGCACATTAGGAGGAGAAGTAAGATCAGGAGAAAACATAGGGTTCATGCGTGGAAAAGAAGAAGCAGAGGAATTGGAATTATATGAAGAAGAAGAGAAGGAAAAGAAGCATGAGTGGAGGAAGGGCATGAGGAAGCAGATATAGGAGAGGACAAGAGGAGCTTGAAAATCCCTTGTTAGTTAAACCACTGATTGTTAGTTATGATGAGTGTGACAATGAAGTGTGTAGACAGTATAGAAGGGGACAGCAACATTTAAAAAAAAAGAATGAAAAAGAGAAAAGCAAGAAAGCAAGTTTGTAAGGCAGGCAAATCTAAAGGGAAAACCACAGATAGAAACATACTACTGCACAGCTCTAGCTATCACAAACCAAGATTAAATAAACACATCCCTTATTTTCTTAGTTAGTGAGGGTGAAATGGAATTGCAATACAGTACAGACAAAGAGTTCACTAAAAACAAAGAAGAGATGTTTTACAGGTTTATATAGAGAGGAAATGGCAAATAAATTGTCAAACAAATAGACTTAAAAATATAAAGAAAAACATGACAATACCTTCTGATACCAAGAACACCTAGTCCTCCACTGGATAAACTAGTGTTTGCCACAAAATGTAACCATAAATGTAAAACAATTAAGAAAATAATCAACAAACATTGGTACCTAGTGCATCTAGACATTCCAGCAGTGTTGGTGTTCACACAAAAACCTGTAGTAGCTGACAAAAGAATATCTACACCGAAACATAAGTTGTTGCTGTCACAATTTAAGCAGCCCCCCCAAAAAAATTGGACAGTCCTTAAGGCCCCTTCAGCCAGGAATATCTCCATGTGGTTAAGTGCTCAGTGTGTGGGCACACAAACAAACAAAAAAAATGTCAGCATCCTCATACAGAGCAGAAGCTTGACATTAAACAACTCATTAACTGTCCTACACAGTATTTATGTTTCAGAAATTATAAAACCTTTGAATCAGAGACTCATTTACAAAGGCTCCATGTCAGGGTGTACAAGTTACAAGTATGGGAAGAAGAATTAAAAAAATAGTGCTTGGTACAATAGTTGCAGTAACAACAACAGTAAATATTGAGACTCAAACACAATACAGAGTGAATGCTTGGTACAATAATTGCAGTTACAACTATAACATTGAGAATCAAAATGCAGTACAGTGTGAATGCTAGATAACAGCGCTGATATAGAGTGTGGTACACTGGTAGGAGAATACAAAACAGGAGAAGCAAATGCACAGCAATAAATACAAACCAACAAATGCACCAAAATAGCAGGCAACAGTCTAAGCAGACAGTCATCAGAGTAAGTCATTTATGTGATACAATGTCTGTGTGACATGCTTTATGTGGGACAAACAACTCAAGCTCTTAAAGCCAGGATACAGGAACACAAGGGGGATATATGAAGGCAGAATGAGACAACACAGGTAGTACTCCACTTTAAGAATGCAGGCCTTACTGGTACCCCCTACTTGCTGCAGACTGTGCTGTGGTATGCGCAGGGGTATGAATTTATGCACCAACATAAAACAAAATAGCAAAAAAACAAATACCACATCACTATAAACCAATATAAGAATGATTTTTATTGTAGCCATATCACCATCATATGACCATTAATATTCTTAATATTGATGGCTCACCTGACTACCTCCAGCATTTTCATCTGGGAAGGGGGGTGGGCACAACTGATCTGCCAACATTCTGAATTAGCACTGATCTGCAGTGAATCAAAATTGCTGACCTGCCTTGATTTAATCAATAATATTACCCAAAGAGCCATTGCACTGCTAACCTGACTATCTTCAGCACTTCCATCTAAAATGGGAAATTAAGTTACCAGGTTCATATGAGCAGCACACTGAAATCAGTAAAGTAGCAGCTGAGGCAGAGGTTCTGTGAAAATGTCAAAGGGCACCTATTACGTGTTGGAGGGGTGTGAACGCAGCTGATCTGTATCTTATCTCTAATGGCAATTAGATTGAATGATTGAGAGCAAGATTTACAGGGTTTATTGGTTTTGTTGGAGCAGCACACTGAAAATCAAGACTACAGCCAGAATGATTGAGAGCTACAGCTGTGGTTCATGAGGGAGGAATAACATAATTAGCAGCTTAAAGGTGACAATAAAATCAATCAGAGCTGTTACAACCTCAGTACCACAATGGAGCTCACACATGAATGTGGTCATGTAAACCTGAAAAACTGAAACCGCAGCTGTAAAAAACATGCAATTTAGCACATTTGAAGTGCAGTTGCTATTTTCTGTAGTTGCTACGTGGACCCCCAGGAGTTGTTCGCAGACCCCCTGGATGATCTGTACAACATCTACAATTTCTAGCCAGACAAAATCTGACCAGACAAACTGGGAATCTGCAACCTTCTGCCGACCCCTCCAATGCCCATTGAAGAGTGCTGCACTGATCTCTGATCTGATGGTGGCAACCTTATCTGCAAAGAAGTGAGAAAACTCATCACATTTCTCCTGTGAAAAGGCTATCCAAGACTAAAGACAGGCTGGATTGCATAAGAAGGCATGCACGCCCAATAGAGTTTAGTGCCCATCTTGGGCACAGAAGACTTTGTCGTGTTCCACTTTGCTCTCCATATGTGAAACCAGAGATGGCAGAAAAAGTAGTGCACCCATGGGGGGAGGTTTGAGCCATTCAGTTGTATGGGATAAGCGGAAGCGTAATACAACTCCAAAAGTTGTGCTCTTTGGTATCCCATTTTCTCAGCTACAACAAGATGGCTGCAGGTTCCACCTACTTCAGCCATTAAAAGGAGTTAGAGGGAATACCAAATTTGTCACGGAAAGTTTCAAAGGAAAGAAAAGTATTGTCTAAAAGGAGGTCAGTTAAACTTTTAACCTGGATCCCCTGCCATTGCAGAAGGGTTAGCAGTTTATCAGTGATGCAAAGATTGGGATTACCAAATAAAAGTTGGGAGGTGTCTGTGATACAGGACAGCTTAAAGTGTTGGCAAAGTTGGTGGTGGGATTGAATAGAACAGGTGTGCCTCAAAGATCCCTAGGAAGTTTAGAGATAGGTATATAAAGTAAAGAGTGAAGACAATGTTTATATTGAGTACAAAGTGCTTTTTCTATTTGTAACCAGGAATGGGTATATTAATTCACAACTTGGTTGTACATTGTAAGGACCCATTGAAAATCATTTGCTCAATGAAGAGCAAAATATTACCTCTGAACTGTGGTATGGACAGACCACCCAAATATTTAGGCCTAACAGCTTATCATATGCTCTTCTAGGGGTTTGTCCAGCCATAAACATTTTTTAAAAAGTATGTTTAGTTTTGGAACCAAGATTTAAGGAGGAATATGTTTAACATAACTAGAGGACAAGGTAGTCTAGGTAATTTATTCATTTTTATAATGTTGACTATCCCCCATAATATTAAAGGTAAAGACATCCATCGTCATAGATCTCATTCAGTTTATTTTAGGAGAGGGTCAAGATTAAGTGACTTCAATAAACTATAGTCTTTGATACATTTATCAACTAAATAATTAAAAGAAAGTGTAACCCATTGAAGGTCCATGTCAATAATCTCCTGCTTAGAAATTTGAGGGGAACGTGGATAGACTACTGTTTTATTTAGGTTTAATTTATAGCCTGAAAAGTCATCAAAAGTTTAGATTGTGTGAAGGATGGCAGGTACAGAGACTAAGGGAACCATGAGATGTAATATAATACAATCTGGAAACATGGATATTTTCCATTCCTGCCCTTCCACGGGGATGCCGGTGATAGTAAGAGTGGAAATAATTATATGGGCTAATGGTTCAATACATAAATTAAAAAGAAAGTAAGAAAGAGTGCAGCCTTGATGTGTTCCACGGGTAAGAGGAAAGAGTTCAGAAAGTACCTCATTACAAAATATTTTTGCATTAGAAGAATGATATAAAATGCATAACCAGTGAGTATAGGGAGCAGGAATATCATAATGGGGTAATATAGAGACTAAATAGGACCACAAGACTCCTTCAAATGTGTTTTCGTTATCCAGAAAGATGAGGATGGCCTCAGAACCTGCTGCTGTGGATGCAGAAATTAGGTGGTAAATTTTCCTAAAATGGTCACTAACCAGCCTACCCACAATGAATCCTATCTGTTCCAGTCCAGTTAACCTGGTCCAGACTTTTACCCACTGGGCAGCCAAGACTTTAGCCAGAATCTTAATTGCAACATTAATAAGTGATAGTGGTCTATAGCTGTCTGGCTGAGAGTTGTCTTGCTCAGCTTGGGAAACAAGACAATCCTGGCTTCCAAGAAGGGATCTTACAGGTTGCGATTATACAGATAGTTAGACAATTGGGCATAGGGAGGAGCAAGGTCATCTATAAATATTTTGTAAAAGTTGGCTGGAAATCTGTCTGGTCCCATTGTTTTAAATAAAGTAAGAGAAGAAATAACTGCCCTGACTTCATCATCCCAAATGGGTTCCAAAAATAGCTTTTGTTGGTTTTCTGAAAGTTGAGATAAAGTGTCATCTTCAAGGAATCTAACAATTACTGGAAGGGGACAGGATCAGTTGCATTCCAGGACAGTAGCTGCTGCTTGTTGTTTTTACAGGGTTCTTGTGGATTTTACTTCTTAGAAGGTTATTTCTTTGCTTTCTTACTTCTAAGGGGCTAGCAGGGTATTGTTGTGGGGGCTGTTGGATGTTTGAAAACTGGTTTGGTGGCTGTAAATGGGATCATTTGTTGGATGTTTCACTGTGTAACAGGCTGCGCTGGTGGAGGCCTATTTCTTCTGATTTAAAACCTATTTGGTGGGATTTGCTTAGGCCTGGGTATTTGAATTGGAGACCTATATCTGTTAATTTCAAGCCTATTTTGATGTGTTTTTAGTGAAGCTGATTGAATTGGAGTCCTGTTTCCCTTGGCAGCAAACATATTTTGAGGGCTTTGAGTTGAATTTTGATTCATTGTTGCTGACTTCAGTAGCTGCAAAGATTACTGCATAGTGGGGGAAGGGTGTTAATGGTCTGGCCAGGTCTCACTCAGCTAATTGACTGGAGGCAGAGCTGAATCAAGTTTGTGGTGTTGGCTGCTTTGTCTCCTCAGAAGGAACTGGAAGGGGACAGGATCAGTTGTGTTCCAGGACAGTAGCTGCTGCTTGTTGTTTTTACAGGGTTCTTGTGGATTTTACTTGGTAGAAGGTTATTTCTTTGCTTTCTTACTTCTAAGGGGCTAGCAGGGTATTGTTGTGGGGGCTGTTGAATGTTTAAAAACTGGTTTGGTGGCTGTAAGTGGGCTCATTTGTTAAATGTTTCACTGTGTAACAGGCTGCGCTGGTGGAGGCCTATTTCTTCTGATTTAAAACCTATTTGGTGAGATTTGCTTGGGCCTGGGTATTTGGCTGCTGGGCTTGGAAGGGAGACACAGGGCTGATACACTCTCTCTCTGAGTCGGTGTCTGCCCAAGACCACCTCCCCACCCTCCCTCCCCAGAGTTCTGCTAATTTATAGGGAATACCTGCCCTGCAATTGGAGGAAAAGGCTGCAGGTGCAGCTCATGTAGTTCTAGCCACTGGGGGTTGGATTTAAAGGCCGGGAGAGAGGAGCTTAGGGAGTTGTTCATTTCCTTTATAAGTTTAGTGTGTTGTACTGCACCTAGTAATAGGGTCACCGGTGTACTGTGGGACTGTATCTAAGATTAGTGGGTGACCTGATTAGGCAGTAGGGGTGTATCTTGGATTGGGGGGAACCTGGTGGCTCACCCAAGGAAACCTACTTGGAAGAGGATGGAACCACATGGCATTAGGGCGGGCATCTTTGGGAGGGTGGTGGGGTGCACAGGGTGTGGAACAGCCATGATACTGGACTGGGCTTGGAAGTTTGGTGGTTGCCCAGT
This sequence comes from Neoceratodus forsteri, assembly GCA_016271365.2. NCBI lineage: Eukaryota > Metazoa > Chordata > Ceratodontiformes > Ceratodontidae > Neoceratodus > Neoceratodus forsteri. The sequence goes on from CM057456.1 coordinate 646,735,181, forward strand.
GTGCTACCAGCTGGCACAGCTTAGGGAGGAGGTTGCAGGGATTAGGAGACAGCTGGGGGAAGGGGGGAGGTATGGTTGGGGAAGGGGTCAGCGGATCTCCCACAGGGTTGCACCAAGCACTTGAGGCAGCGGCATAGGGAAAGGAGTGCAGGAGAATACTCAGGGGTCACATAGGGACCCTGGCAGAGGGGGTCCAAAAGGACACTACCGAGGAAGCAGGCAGGTAACTGGGGACCCTCTCAAAGGAGGGACAGAGGGACAACGTTCTCAGGGAAGTAGGCAGATGGCCAGGGCTGGACAGAAGGAAGCAAGGTGGGGAGGTGGATCAGATCTTACACTCAGTAACCACTTCAATTCTCTTCTTCTGCTTGAGGATGAGGGGGGTGATGTAGCCATGACAGGGATGGTTAGAGATGGAAAGGGAGTGGGGGTCAGGAGGCAGGGGTCAGATAGCAGGAAGAACAGGAGGGAACCTGGAATTCAGGAAAATGGGGGGAGCAGTGAATCAGAGCGGGGGGGCATGGGGAAGAGGGAGGAAAGCACAAGGAGAAGGACCAGTTGGGAGGAAAGGTAAAGGAGAAGGACCAGAAGCACAAGGAGAATTTAGTAAAGGGAGCTGAGGGTTTAGGCCAGGGGAGCACAACAAGCAAGGAGGGACTAAATGGAGACAGCAAGGAAGGAAGGACGAGCTAAGCTAGTTTAGCAGATGGGAGACAAGGACCAGTTGTGAGCAGTGAGGGGGGAGTTAGCAAGGGACAGAAGGATACTCAGTAGGAGGAGAGCCATAGGATTGGAGGGAGGGGTGGTCAGGGTAAATAAGGAGGGGGTGGCATGTGGCACCCAGATAGGGGGAGGAACAAGTAGCCGGCTGGGTGGAGGGGCCAGTAGAAAGGATGAGGGACATGGAAGGGGGGGAAATGGAGGAAAAGGAGCGGTCAGAGTGCTCCTGTTGGGGGATTCTATGATCAGGGGCATCAAATGGGATAGGGAAGGAGAAGCCTGGCCAGTTAGAACAAAATGCTTCCCTGGACTAACGGTGCACAGGGCTAAGCACTGAGGTATATCAGCTGGCAAAGGATTGTGGGAGTTCCCCGGACATACTGGTCCACCTGGGTACAAATGACATTGAGGGAAATAGCGAGCTAGAGATACAGGCAAGATTCAGGGAGCTTGCCAGGGTCTGTCATGACATAGGATGCACAGTTTCCTTCTCAGAAATCCTGCCAGTGCCAAGGGCTAGTGGGGAGCACAAAAGGAAGATTAGGGAGATAAACCAGTGGCTCAGGGAGTGGTGTGAGGCCAGAGGGTATGGGTTGATTGGGGATTGGGGGGAAACCTCGGAGGATAAGGAGCTGTATGCTAGAGATAGACTCCATCTCAATTTGGAGGGGAGGGGAATCCTTAAGTTGAAAATAGAGGGGTTCATTGGTGAAAAGTGGGGTTTAAACTTGTGAAGGGGGAGGGATGGGAGAAAAGGCTGTCAAGGGGGTGCTGATAAAGGAGGGACTCTGTCTCCACCCCCCCCCGGGGAGCTGGAGGATTGTGGGAAAAGGCCAACTGGTAAAGTGCAGACCAGTGGAAAACAGAATCCCCATGGGAACACGAGCAGGGGAAATGGAAGTATAGGGAAAGGGTGGAAGGTAGTCCTGCTAAATGCCAGGAGCTTGGGAAATAAAATGCCTGAGCTCCAGGTGATGCTAACTGAGGGAGCAGTAGATGTGGCAGCGATCACTGAGACCTGGGCCACTGCAGGACACGACTGGGACGTGAACCTGGAGGGTTACACTATGTTCAGGAAGGACGGGGGAGGGAAGGGGAGGAGAGGTAGCAATGATAGTCAAAAACTGCATTGGCATAGGGGGAGTAGAAGAGGCAGAGGGAACCGTGGAAGCAATTTGGGTCACCTTGATAACAAGGGGGGGCAAGAGAGTAAAAATAGGAGTGGTGTATAGACCCCCTGCCCTGGTGGAGGAGCTGGAGGAGAGTCTGGTGGCAGATGTTGGGAGACACTGCAGACTGGGAAGAGGAACGGTGGTGGTGTTGGGGGACTTAAACATGCCAGGAACAGACTGGGAGACTATGACATCTTCTGTGACCAGGGAACAGAGGTTGTTGGATGTCTTTCAAGATGTGTTCCTAACTCAGCAGGTCGAGGAACTGACCAGGGAGGCACGGGTACTGGATGTGGTCCTGGCAGACAGTGACCAGATTAGGGGCCTGGAGGTAAGGGACCCATTGGCGGGGAGTGACCATGCCACGGTCTGGTTCTGCCTGGACCTAGGAGGGCTAGAAAGCTGCACAAAGACGAAGGTAACTGACTTCAGGGGAACGGATTTTAAGGAAATGGGAAGGATCCTTAAGGAACATTTGGATGGGATTGGGTCAGACATGGATGCTGATAGTAGGTGGGAAATCATCAGGAGAGGAGTGCAAGATGCTACCAGCACCTGTGCAAGAGCAAGACGAAAATGCAGTAGGGCTCGAAAACCCTGCTGGTGGACCAGGGAGGTCCAGGAGGTGGTGCAGGGAAAGAAGGCAGCCTATAGGCAATTCAAGTGCTCAAGGAGTGAAAGAGATTGAGGGGAGTATGAGCTGATGGCTAGAAGGGCCACTAGGGTGGTGAGGGCGGCTAAGGCAAGGAAGGAGCAGAACCTGGCCAGGGAAATTAGGAGAGGGAACAAGGGGTTCTTTAGATACACTGGGGAAAAACGAAGAGTGAAGGGGCAGATTAGCAGGATTAAATCAGGGGAGAGATGGGCACAAGACCCGGGGGAGCAGGCTGAGGTACTAAATGAGTACTTCACCTCAGTTTTCACCAAGGAAAATGGGGGTGCTGCATCACACATGGAGGAGACAGAGATACTGAGGAGGGGGGACCTCACCGATCGTGGGCGGGTCTGGGGAGGGGAGGCATCACTGGCAGGAGGGGAGGGCTAAGCAGGGAGAAGAGGTAATGGAAGTGGAAATCACAGCAGAGAGAGAGTGAGGGAAGCTCTCAGCTCCCTTAAGACGAAGAACGCACCGGGGCCGGATAAATTACATTCCAGAGTGCTGAAGGAACTTACGGATGTCCTTGCGAAACCCCTGGCAGAGCTTTTCACAATCTCTCTGAGGGCAGGGTGGGTGCCCCAGGACTGGAAGGTGGCGCATATAGTGTCTATCCAGAAGGGGGGATCAAGGGAGGTGGCAGAGAACTACAGGCCTGTCAGCCTGACATCGGTGGTAGGCAAGGTGATGGAGGGCATTGTTAAGGAGAGGCTGGGGGGGACCTGGAAAAGTCAGGGTGCCTGGACAATAGACAGCATGGATTTGACTTGGGGAAATCATGTCAGACAAACCTTGTGGAGTTCTATGACTGGGTGATGAGTGCCTTGGACCTTGGTAGACCAGTGGACGTCCTCTTTCTAGACTTCAGCAAGGCATTTGACTCTGTTCCTCACATGGGCCTGTTGGATAAGCTGGGAGAAATGGGGGTGGGGAACCAGATGATCAGATGGATAGGCAATTGGCTCCAGGACCGGACCCAGAGGGTCGTAGTTGGTGGGATAGTCTCATCCCCAAAGAGGGTCATTAGTGGGGTCCCACAGGATCAGTCTTGGGCCCCTCCTGTTCAACGCCTATGTCTCTGACATAAGGACAGGAATCAGGAGTGAGATGAGTCTTTATGGATGACTCAAAACTGAGGGCGGTGGTGGATGGGGAGGAGAGGAGGTGGCCCTACAGGGGATCTGGAGGCTCTGGAAAGATGGTCTAGAAAGTGGAAGCTGAGGTTCAATGCAGGAAATGCAAGGTACTCCACCTGGGAGCCAGAAACCCGGGCCAAGTGTACACTCTGGGGAATGCTACAAGTCTTGATGGCTGAGAGGGACCTGGGGGTGGTAGTGGATGTCAAAATGAACAACTCTGAGACTTGTAGGAGGGCAGCAGCCAAGGCCAACAGGATGCTGGGATGCATCGCTAGGGGGATCACCTCCAGAAGGAGGGAAGTGATGCTCCCTCTGTATAACTGTTTGGTGAGGCCACACCTTGAGTACTGTGTGCAGCTTTGGAGGGCACACTTAAAGAGGGACATTAAACTCCTGGAGAGGGTCCAGAGGAGGGCAACCAAAATGATTTGGGGCTTGGGGGACAGGACCTATGAGGAGAGGCTCGAAGAGCTAAATATGTACACATTGGAAGAGAGAAGGGACTGAGGGGACATGATAGAGGTCTTCAAGTACATGAAGAGGGTAAACAGAGGAGGAACAGTCAGGGTGCTTCGAAGGAAGGAGGAGGGGGCCACTAGAGGGCATGGGTGGAAGCTGGAGGGAGGAAGATTCAGGGGAGAAAGGAGGAGGTGCTACTTTATTGAGAGGGTGGTGGAGCCATGGAATGCACTGCCTAGGGGGCTGGTGGAGGCAGAGACGGTGGAGGGGTTCAAGAGGGGCTGGGACAGGTACAGGGGAAGGGTTCTGGAAGCAAAATCCAATGCAGCAAGAATATCTGGAACTGGGAAGGGAGAAGCCAGAGAAGGCAAGGGGGGCAGCAAGGTCAGCACCCAGGGTGGGGGCTGACCAATCGAGCAGACTCGAAAGACTGTTAGGCCTATTCTGCTGGCATTTTAGTATGTTAGTATGTTAGAAACATAGAAACATAGACTTTGACGGCAGATAAGGACCACTTGGCCTACCCAGTCTGCCCATTTCCCTACCTACTGGATAAGCTGCAGATTCTAGTTAACCAACAGCCTACTTCCTGCCACCCCCACTACAATTACTTTATGTCTGTCCCATGCATGTTTGAATTTCCCACTGTTTTAGACCCAACAACCTCCCCAGGAAGGTGGTTCCATGCATCCACCACTCTCCATGAAAAAATTTCTCACATTACCTTTGAGCCGTCCCCTCTGTCTTTAAATTGTGCCCCTTGTTCTTCACATCATTTTTTTCTGAAAGATGATACCCTCCTGACTTTGTTGATTCCCTTGAGGTACTTGAACATTTCTATCATGTCCCCCCATCCCTCCTTTCATGAAGGGTATACATATTAAGCTCTTTCAGTCTCTCTTCATATGGTTTCTGATGCAGACCCTGCACCATTTTAGTTGCCCTACTCTGAACTGCTTCCATCCTGTCTATGTCCTTGCATAGATGAGGTCTCCAAAACTGCACACAGTACTCCAGATGGGGTCTCACCAACTGCCTGTACAGAGGGATAACCACTTCCCTTTTTCTGCTTGTGATTCCCCTTCCTATGCATTCCAGTATCCCCCTGGCTCTCCTTACTGACTTCTCACAATGCTTACCCACCTTTAGGTCATCTGATATGACTACCCCCAGGTCCCTTTCCATATTTGTTGTTGTTAGTACCTCCTTGCTATTGTGTACTCTTCTCCTGGGTTTTTGTTTCCCAGATGCATTACTTTGCACTTCTTTGCATTGATTCTAAGTTGCCATATGTCTGACCATTCCTCCAACCTTGCCAAGTTCCTTCTCATCCTTTCTACCCCCTTGTGTATCAACTCTGTTACAGATCTTTGTGTCATCTGCAAAGAGCATACCTTTCCCTCCAGACCCTCTGCAATTTCACCTAAAAAGATGTTAAAGAGGACTGGACCTAGTACTGAGCCCTGATTGTTTCATCATTTTTAAAGGTTTGCATAGGTTGAGTATATAGGGAGGAAAAATGAGTTCTAAAAATGTCCGCCATTTCGTGTGGTTTTGTACTTGATGTGGAGAAAAGGGAGTCTTGTAAAAATGTATTCCAGCGTGAGGCTGTCTGTTCTCTGAGATGAAGTGCTAGCCATTTACTAGCCTTTTCTCCCTGCCCTAAAGTATATACTGTAGGTTGCTCTTGTCTTAGTGTTAGCTCTTTTGACTTTTTCAAGTAAAATGGCTGAATATTGTGCTTTAAGTTCTGAAAGACAGAGTCTATCTGATTCCATGGGGAGATAAATATTTTTCTGAGATTCAGATGTTATGTACTTGTTTGTTAACCTGGCTTTCCATGGATTTTTTTTTAAAATTGAGGCTAAATGTATAAGTTCACCTCCCCAGCTGCGTTTTAAAGACTGCCAAAGTTTGTGAAAAGCAGAAACAGAATTTATATTTTCTTTTAGTGATTGTTAAATAAATGCTTGTAGTCTATTAATTATATCTTGATTCCAGAGAAGTTTGTACTTAACAATAAGGTGTGATCTCTATCACTTTTATGGAGCACATCCAAAGTAATTAAAAGCAGGGGCATGGTCAGAGATAACAGTTGTTTCAATTTGACTGCAATAAAGGGTAGGCAGAAAGTGGGGAATAATAAGAAAATTACCCAAATGAGAATATGAATTATGAGGGGAAGTGTAAAATGTGTAAATATGGTCAGTCTGATAAAGCGATCTCCAGGGGTCTATGAGCCTCATCTGATCAACAAACTCTCTAAGAGCTCATTGAGCAGGAGAAAGCCCAGTAATACTTTTGTACATCCTATCCAGATTGTTGCTGAAAACTAAATTCTAGTCCCCACCAAGTATTAAAGGTAAATGAACAAATGGGGTCAAAGCTGTGGCTAGTTCTGGAAAAAATTAAACACTATCCAAGTTTGGACCATAGATACATCCCAGAAGGACTTCGGTATGACCCAATTGGCCATGTGCAAAAATGTAGCACCCTTTGGGGTCACCTGTTTCCATCAAAAATGCAAAAGAAACCTTTTTACCTATGAGTACTCAGCACTGATGAGTACTATTCCCTGATCCATAAACTTATCCCACCCATTCCCTTCTAAAGTGATGATTTGATGTGTAGGAGGGTGCGTGTCTTGGAGAAAAGCAAAACAGGATTGTAGGATTTTATAAATACTTAAAGATACAATACCACTTGATGTAGGTTTGGACTGCCCACCCTCAATTGTTCAGGATACAAACATCCATGGATCAGACATGTTAAATGGAGGGATTTATGGTAATACGTAGGTATCTAAGAAACTGTAAAAGAACAAATCTGCATGTCCACCCAACCCACCTAACCCTCCCTGACTAACATAGATAAACCAAGGATAAGAGAATACAAAAACATCAAGAATTAAAGAGGAAATAAGATAAAAATCATCAGCCCCAGGCACCAAAAGCTCACTCCTTCCCTGCTGGACTATCTCTCACTGGAAGTCTGACTGGAGGGTTAGTCACTCCCCCCAGTCCTCATACTCATGCTGAATCATATAAGTTGTGCCTTCTCCTGAAGGGCTCCTGCCAAGACTTCTATAAATAATGATTAATGAAATAAATAATGACTATGAAATCAATTACTAAATAGCAGCAGAATATGGAGGCAGAGATGAATAGTATGCAAGAGGTAACATCTTATAAACTAGGTCTGTCAGAATACAGGCAAGTATAATACTGCACTAGAGAGGGCAGCCTCATTGATATAGGATAAAAATAAGGGTACAGCAGCATAATACAGAATTAAAATGGTATCAATTACTCACTAAAAAAAGGACTACACTAAGAGAAAAGAAATGACTGTAGGAGCCCCTGGGTTTGGTAGTCACAGTAATATCGCTCATACCTAAAAACAGAAGGTGAAATTTCATAACAAAAATAAAGTATCCAGCCTGAAAAGAAGTAAAAGAAAAAAAGAGGTTTAACATAATGGGTATATGGACTATAGAGTAGGGGAAGCAGTGGAATCTTCCAAAGTACACTAGAAAAAGTGTGGTCTGCAAGCCTATATGTAGTTGTAAGAATTGACTAGCATCAAAGCCAGGCTGCAGGGACCCCATTAACACCGTCAGAATAATACCAAATTGCCACTAATAGAAGACGAAGACAGTGCTGCTGTTCCAAATGAAGATATAAGTAGAAAAGGGGAACACATACAGCACCACTTACCTCGCCTCCAATAATATAAATGCACAAACGAGAGCCCCTGATACTGTATTCCTTATAAACAGATAGCTAGCAAAAGAGGACCCACAACCACACTAATCCGCGAGGAAGTAGGATTAAAAAATGCAGACAGTATCACTCACTGAAACAGAATGAGAGGAGCTGATTATGAATACTGCGTATCAGTCATTGGTCATAAATTCTTCGACTACTGTCCATAGATATTGCAGTAAAAACTTCATACTGAAAACCCTTATACTACAGGGAGCAATTAACTTTCTAAAAGCATACCAGCTTAGTTCCAACCCTCAGGACAAACTCATTCAGAGATAGAAGCACAAAACAGTACAAAATATGAAACAACAGTCAGTAAAATCAACCGAATATGATAATCAAAACTGTAACCCAACTGCTTAAAATGATGTCATGGCTTTGGAAATCAGAGGCACCATCTTGAGAGAGGAAATCAATAAATTAAAGAGAATGAATGTCTAAATTTAATAACTGACCAAATTGAAACAAGGAACCCCAAATAACAAATAACACCTGTCCAGTAACATAGAAACATAGAAGCTGATGGTAGATCAGGACTGCAAGGCCCATCCAGTCTGCCCATTTTTTTCTACCTTATGAATGTGCCATAGACCTTTCCTCTGTCAATGGCTATCTATTCATACTCATCTATATTGCTCCCTTATGCCTCTCCCATGCCTGTTTGAAGCCCTGCACTGTAGTCATATCCACCACTTCCTGAGGTAGGCCGTTCCATGCATCCACCACCCTTTCTATGAAAAAGAACTTCCTCACATTACCCCTTAATCAGCATCCCTCTAATCTCATGCTGCGTCCTCTTGTCCTGCTATTTTTTTTTATATTCAAACATGTTAGATTCTTTCACCTTGTTAATGACCTTAAGGTGTTTGAATGTTTCGATCACATAACCTCTCTCTCTCTCTCCTTTGCTCTAGGGTATACATATTGAGCTCCGTTAATCTGTCCTCATGTGTTTAATGATGCAGTCCCTTCACCATTGTGGTTGCCCTTCTCTGGACTGCATCCATTTTGTTAATGTCCTTGTGAAGGTATAGCTTCCAGTACTGCACACAGTACTCCAGATGGGGCCTAACCAGGTGTCTTATAAAGAGGGATTATTACCTCCCTCTTACGACTTGTGATACCCCTACTAATACATCCCAATATTCCCCTGGCCTTACCTACTGCTTTAGTGGTCTGCTTGGATGATTTCAGGTCATCTGTGATGATGATGCCCAAGTCTCTTTCTTCCCTTGTGATTGCCAGCAACTCCCCTCACAATATATAGGTGGCTTCAGGGTTTCTCTTCTCTATCTGCATGATCTTTCACTTCTTTGCATTAAACCCCAGTTGCCACTCTTCTGACCATTTTGCCAGTTTATCCAGATCTCTTCTCATTCTGCCCCCCATCTGGATCATCTACTGTGTTGCAGATCTTGGTGTCATCTGCAAAGAGACAAACCTTACCCTCCAGTCCATCTGCAATGTCACTGATGAAGACTTTGAAGAGGACTGGTCCCAGGACTGACCCTTGAGGTACCCACTTGTGACTTGCATCTCTTCTGACTGTATGCTGTTTACCACCACTCTCTGTTTTCTGCCCGCCAACCAGTTTGCCAGCCAGTTGACCAACTTCTAACCCACCCCAAGCCTACCCAGCTTATTAATCAATCTTCTATGTGGAACAGTATCAAAAGCTTTGCCAAAGTCAAGGTAAGCAACATCAACTACTCCCCCTCGGTCCACCACTCTGGTTACCCACTCAAATAAATCTATGAGATTAGTTTGACAGGACCTTCCTGTTGTAAACCCATGCTGTCTTGAATCCTGTGCTCCTATGGATTCCAGGTGTTGCACTCTCCTTTCTTAAGGAGTGTCTTCATAATCTTGCCCACTACTGAGGTTAGACTGACTGGTCTGTAGTTCCCTGCCTCCTTCCTGCTACCACTCTTGTGGAGCGGGATCACATGAGCCCTTCTCCAGTCTTCTGGGACCTCTCCTGTGCTCAGAGACTCACTAAACCATTCTGATAATGGCTCTGTTAGTTCCATCCCTAGCTCCTTTAGTACTCTGGGATGTATGCCATCTGGTCTCATTGCCTTGTCCACCCTGAGCTTAATGAACTTCTGTAGGACCCTTTCTTTTGTGAAGGGACTTGTGTACACCTCCCTCCCCCCTGTGTCCATGGTGCTGTACTGTGGGCCCTGCCCTACCTTCTCCTCAGTAAATACTGAGCAGAAGTATCTATTTAGGATAGATGCTTTTCCTTGGTCCTCCTCCACACACTCCCCCTTATCCCCTTTGATCTTAGCAATACCCCCTCTGGACTGTCTCCTTTCACTAATGTATCTATAGAATGTTTTGTCCCCTTCTTTTACTGTTTGTGATAGTGTTTCCTCGGTTTCAGCCTTTGGCTGCCTTACCTCCTTCCCTTAGGGAAGTTTGGTATGCCTCCTTATCTTTGTCCCACTGTGTTCCCTTATATTTCCTGAAGGCCAATCTTTTTGCTCTGACCTTTTCTGATACTGTTTTTGAAAACCAGAGTGGTTTCCTCCTTCTTTTGCTCTTGCTTTTCTCCCTAACACAATGGGATGTTGCTTCAAGTATTGAATCATTAATGCTCATCCACTTTGCCTGTACCCCCTTACCTGTATTTCTTCTTGCCAGGGCTAGCTTAACTCTGTTGACTGTCTTATCAAAGTCAGTTCCTATGAAGTCTCATATTTTTGCATTGGAATGGGATGATTTAGTTCTAGTGGCCAAATTGAACCATACCATGTGATGGTCACTGGCCTCCAGGTGACCTTCTATCTGGAGTTTTGTGATCCTTTCCCATTTAGTCATTACTAGATCTAGGGTAGCCCTGTCTCTTGTGGGTTGTTGTACCAGTTGTTTGAGGTCCTCCCCCAGCAGGGAATCCACTATGTGTCTTGTTCTGATGGATATCCCTGTTGGTATTCAATAATCTGTATCTGGCATGTTGAAGTCTCTCATTATAAGAACCCCCCCTTAGCTGTCATGATTTGTTTATCTTCTAACAGTAATGTGTCTATGTCCTCTTCCTGGTCTGGAGGCCTGTAGACAACCCCAGTTCATATGGCTGTCCCATTTCCTGTTTCCATGGTGACCCACAGTTCTTCTCGCTCCTTCTGTGTTTCTGAATTTCTGTAGCTTTGATATCTTCATTAACATAAAGGGCTACCCCCCCATTTTGCACCTCGGTCTCTTCTGAACAGAACATTGCCGGGTACTGAAGCCTCCCAAGTGTGGTTACTGGTGAACTACTGTATGTCTCACTAATGACTACTATGTCCAGTTTAGCCTCTGTCATTGTTGCCTGCAGGTCTGGGATCTTGTTTCCCAGACTGCGGGCATTTGTGTACATGATTTTCCATTGGCCAGATTTCAGTTTGTTAGTTGTTGGGCGAGGCCCAGCATTTCCCCTGAGCATCGTATGGGAAACCAAACTTTTTCCATTCCTGGTAATGCAAATGAACTAAAAATATGCTCAACTCCTGTTTGATCACTAGCTGAGGGGGAGGTGTGTTCTTCCCATTTTATGTATCAGGTGCTGCACCCCTCTCCCCATTGGCTAGTTTAAATATTCTGCAAAGACATCAAACTTCTGCCCCAATGCACTGACTCCCTCCTTAATCAGATGCAGTCCATCAAATTTAAAGAACTTATGCTCCCAAAACTGTTGCCAGTTACCTACAAATTTGTGTCCTTTTTCCTGGCACCAGCCCTTGAGCCACATGTTTAGCTCCCCATCACCCCTTCTCTGACCTTCTGTCCATCTGCTCCCCCTTTTCCAGACTGGCAGGATCTCAGAGAAGGAGATGCTGGACAAAATGGATGACAGTTTGTCTCCCAGCCTGGTCAGGTGTTCCTTGGTCTCCACAACTGACTGACTGGAGAGATTGTTAGTCACTATGTATACCAGGAGATCAATGTTTTTTCATGCTTCCTGTACAACTTAAGCAATGTGGGCAGTGTCTCTCCATGCTGATGTACCTGGGAGACATCTGGCCATTACCCCCTGTTGAAGGTAGGTATGAACTCCCCAAATCATGGAGTCTCCTATGATCAGAAGTGTTCTGTATTTCCTATTTTTTTTTTTTTCATTTTGGTCCCTGTTTTGGGTGAGTTTTGTTGTAATAGCTCCTGTGCTGCAGTGTCCTTTGCCTCTTTGTTCGATTTTGCAGATAGAAGCAGATATCTGTTTGTATATGGTTTGTGAAGGTGATATGTTGGAGAGCATTGAGTGACGGGGCAACTGATTTGCCCCTCCTAACCACCTGCCAACCTCCTGGACCAACTACCCTCTGCGGTCGAGGTGCTTCAGTTGGATGTTGGGGAAATGGCAGGGAGTTCTTATAATATATTTCCTCCTGAATATGTGATTTGAGGCATGCAATGTCTACCCATGCTGCCTGGAGCTGAGTCCTTAGATCTCCATTGGCCCAGCATGTAGGACAGCATCCTAAATCCTGTATAACTGCCCTTTTGGAAAATGTTCTGCAGTGCCTGCAGTTAATAATATCCATTCCACTTGAGCTGCCATGTTTATAACCTGGTCTGAATAATTAGAAGGAGGAAAATGAAAGCACAAGTTTGATTTATTTAAATAACTTGTTATAACAAGTTAAATTACTTGTGCCCCTGTAAGTGAGGTCACTGTGTGGATACCCCTCTGATCCTCCCATTCCTGCTTTGCTACAGGAAATGTAATGACTGTGATATTCTGTACAAGGAGTGTAGCATGGGGTGTTTGGGGATGGGGTGGGTGGTTGGCCCGTCCCCTGCCAAAAAAGAATACCACAGCTGAGAAAAAAAAACAAGGAGGTAAGAGTAGAAACAATCAACCAACAACAAATGCAGTAGCCCTGAAAGCTTAACCTAATGATAGATAAAACTGTAAACCCTGTAAGCATCACCTGTGACAATTTCACATAAGATATACCCAGCAAAAAACCCTTTGCCACAGAGAAAAATAAAGCGGTAACAGAAGATATACCTTGACAAAAAGCTATCTGAGTCAGAGAATATTACAGCAGTAATCTGTAAGTACAAAACACTAACAACCCTGTAGGCACACCCTGTAATAATGCAACAGAAGGTATACCCTGCAACAGCAATTTGAATCAGAGAAGATTACAGCAGTAAAATATAAGCAAAAAACATATCAAATCTTGTGAGCACAAAAGAAAATAACAACACACAGTAAATCTGTCTAGCAAAAAGAAACCTTAATCTTTTTTCTTGCTCTGATAATGCTGTTCCTTGCTTTGTCCTTACAGGTAAACCAAGAAGAAAAGACCTCAGGTGAAGCTAGGTGCCTTTGCCTGCAAATCTAGTCTTCCACCTCAAAAACACCAACTTACCTGACCCTTTAACCCTTACTTCTGTTGGAAGTTACCAAGACTTTGTCAGCCCCCCATTTACACCTCAAAACACCAACTTACCTGATCCTTCAACCCTTACTTGTTGAAATTACCAAGACTTTGTCAGCCCCCCATTTACAATTCTAATCCCTGAAGAGCTGTAGAAGGAAAGCAATTAGCTTATTCAGTGTGAGAAGGACACTGCAGCACCTTTGAGAGCAAACAGAAAACCTTTCAGCAAAAAAAAAAAATAGTAGCAAACAGTAATTTTGCTTAGCCTAATGATAGATAAAAAAGTCACAATAATGTAAGAATCACCTGTAACAGTTTAAAAGAAGATATACCCTGCAAAAAACACTGTGCTACAGAAAACAGTAAAGCAGTAACAGAAGATATACCTTGCAAAAAACAATTTGAATCAGAAAAGATTACAGCAGTAATCTGTAAGTATGAAACAGTAACAACCCTGTAGGCACACCTTGTAATAATGCAGCAAAAGGTATACCCTGCAATAGCAATTTGAATCAGAGAAGATTACAGCAGTAAAATGTAAGCAAAAAACAGTATCAAATCTTGTGAGCTCCAAAGAAAATAACAAGACACAGTAAATCTGTCTAGCAAAAAGAAGCCTTAATCTTTTTCCTTGCTCTGATAATGGTGTTCCTTGCTTTATCCTTACAAGCAAACCTAGAAGAAAAGAGCTCAGTTGAAGCTAGTTGCCTTTGCCAGCAAACCTAGTCTTACCTAGCTTACAATGATCATTAGAGTATGGGAAGCAGCATACCACATTAAATAAGTATACTCCAGTAAGATTAAAGGGCATGGAAAAATCTAGAAGGCATATGAAATAGGCTACAAAACATTTCTTAAGAGCTCTTAGAAAGAAGGTTTCTTAAAGTGGAAAAATAAAGAGGTATGCTAAAAGGGACAAATTACATAAACAGTGCTCAGAATGGAAGTTAGAAAGGTTATGCCCCAAGAACAAAGACAAAGGCTCAGGAGATCCTGATGGGATAAACCCTTGGCTACTTAAGGCTGGCACCCCATCCCTCACCAGACCCCTGACCTGGATCATAAACAGATCACTACTTGAAGGGACTGTTCCAGACCACTGGAAACAGGCCAACATGGTCCCTATTCACAAGAGTGGCTCCAGGGAAAATATAAGCAATTACAGGCCTATTTCCCTGCTCAGTACACTTGCAAAGCTACAGGAATGGTTAGTCTATGGCCAACTCCGTAACTACCTGGAGTCCCATCAGCTAATTGCACATTCACAGCATGGTTTTAGAACTAACCATGGGACTGACACAGCACTCATCCATCTCTTGAATGACTTGATATTAGCAGTGGATAATGGGACACCCACTGGCACCATCTTTATACACCTGTCCAAGGCTTTTGACATTGTGGATCACAAACTCCTGCTACTAAAACTGGATAAAATTGTCCTAGATCCCCTCACCCTCAATTGGTTTGGAAGTTACCTATCGGGCCGATCCCAGAGGGTCATCTGTAAGAGTGCCACCTTGGGTCCTCTACCCCTCACAGAGGGAGTACCACAGGGCTTGATTCTCAGCCCAATCCTTTTCTCCATATTTACTAATGACCTAAGCCTCCACTGTGGGGGAAGCTCGGTCGTTCAGTATGTGGATGACACCGTCATCTACCAATCCCTGGATAACATTGCAGCTCTAGGTCCCCTTCTCCAAGCCAACCTAACATCTCTTGAGGCCTGGCTGAGAGCAAACAGAATGGTCCTAAATGCAGGCAAAACTAAGGCGATGTTATTCGGACGCAACACCCTTGGACATGACAGGTCTAAATCTCTGCAACTCACTGCTGTCACAGGAAATGACATTGAGGTTGTGTCCTCCTTAAAATACTTAGGTCTAACATTGGATCATTGCCTTACCTTCAAGTACCACGTGGATCAGGTCACCAAGACCATACACTGCAAACTTGGTACTCTGTACTGGCTAAAAGACCAGCTCATAACTGAGGCCAGGACCTCAATCACCACTAGTGTCCTCCTCCACACCCTGACTTATGCTGCCCCAATCTTACAGGGCATGGCCAAGCAGGAGGTCACTAAGATGCAAATCCTGTATAACAGGGTAGCCCGGTTTGCTACCCAGGACCACTCGTGAAGGCACCATTGTGACACACTTGCCCAGCTATGCTGGCCCTCGCTGACCTCTCATCTCCACTACCCCATGCTCTGCTTGACCTTAAAGCTACTCAGCCCTTCAGCTCCACCCAGCATCACTGGAACTATCACACTCAAACACAACCCCAGGAGCCTATGGACATCTGGACGTACACTGCTTGAAGTTCTTAGAGTCAGGACTAACACTGGTGGCAGGTCATTCTCCTACTCAGCCCCCTACCTGTGGAACAAACTCCCAACCCTAGTGCAGGAAGATTCCTCACTGATGAACTTCTGCACCAGACTCAAAGCCTATATGTCTGATACTAGCATTTGTCATTGCCACAGCTCATGACCACCCCCACTTGCTTCCATCCTCCTAATATCCAGATCCTCCAAGCACCTTATCAGGTTCCATGGTGCTTCTCTCTAGGCATAGTACCACAACTAACTTTCCACTGAACAATGCCAGTAGTAAACCATGAGCTTACCATGTAAAATTAAATTTCTTCTGCACCTTTTGTTAATTCTACTGTTAACATATTTGTAAGGACTGATGCATGATGATAACCATGGCTGTAACCTGCTCACACACCTGACACTACTCTGTAACCCAAGTCTTTCTCTGTATGAAAATATATATTGTTATCCTGGGTTGCCCCTGAAAAAGGGACCTTCGAGGCTCAGTGGGCCTATCTGGTCACCAAATTTTAAATAAAATAAATAAACAAGAAATAACACCAGTCCAGTAAATGAACCCACAACATTGAAATTAGTCAAAGTCACAATACAGTAGTAGCCACAGACATGGCCAGATATTTCCATATATTTTGCAAAATTTCTAAAGTGTTTCTCTCTTCTGCCCCTACTGTATAAATGGAGAAAGCAGAAGATATCTCTAGAAATATCACAGAAATTTCAGGAAATATCTGGCCATGTCTTTGGCTGTGACTATATTTCCAAGGGTTACAGTCATGGAGTTTAAATAGGCATCCAAAAACTAGTAAATAGAGCTAGCTATAGAAGTGACAATTCCTTGGCTTCTTGCTTAGGGTTTTTAAACCTCTTCTGGCTGTCCGAGGTAGCAACTTCCAATTGGGCTGGGTGAAGCATTCTATGTTTTATCAGTGTGACCCATAGCTTAGAAACAATAGGTCAATATCCTGCTCACCTCTGTTGGGCCAACAAAGTTAAATCTTTTACCAGCCACAGCTGATGCCCCTCCCAGTGCAGATCCTGTTGTCTATGAGCAGCTTTTAAGAGATGAACTCTGTCAAGATAATTTAGGACCCAAAATATAAGAGGTCATGGCTTTTCCAAAGGTAATGGCTTTGGTCTCAGTGCCCTATAAGCCCTCTCTACAACATAGGTAGGGCCATTAGGAGAGGGGCCTGCAACTTCTGTTAGAAATTTCTGCAAAAAGTCAATAGCATTGAGATCTTCTATTGACTCTGGAAGACCAAGGAGGACTAAATTATTTCTTCTAATTCTCCCTTCCTGATCTTCAAGTTTTTCCTCTAACTTGGCCACTGTACACATGAGTGAGGTAGCCACTGGTTCTAATCGGTTCTGACAATCCTCCATGGAGCTGATACGAGCCTCGGAGTTGTCTACTCTTCGAGTCAATTTTGACAGAGCCAGCTTAATGTCCTTAAAATCAAAGAAGGTCCATTATTACAATAGGTAATTGCACATATGTAATACATACAAATATAATATTCCAAATTACATAAAATATAACAATCTCAAATACATTCTTCACCTTCACAAAGACTTCATCTAATAGAGACAAACATCCATACAATACATAGTCTCCAATTTAAAACATTTACAAAATATATATATATATATATATATATATATATATATATGAACAGTTGTATTAAACTTGATTTTCATTTACAACTTCTAATACAGCAAACAGATGGGGCATCCAACTTAATTTTATTCCAATGTTTGATACTACTCAGCCTAAATGGCAAATTCATTGGGCGCAAGTTGACAGGTAACAAATTCCACACAAAGGGCCCCTATGCCACAGCAAATTGACCCATTTTAGAGTTACGTCTGGAAACAACATATTCCAAACCAGACGCTGCTCATAAATTAGTTCTCAATTCCCTAACAAAAAATAAATCTAATATGTATTGTGGCAATTTTTGTCTGCGAACTTTGTGCATAAATTCAAGAAGATGCCAGTCTCTCTTTATTTCAGTTTTAACCACTGCACTGATCTATAAAGCAAACAATGGTGAATTTCTCTAAGGAAGTCAATTATGAATTGCAGCATCCTATTATAGATAACGTCTAAACCAGCAAGAGTGCCCCTTGCTGCCCCTACATAAAAAATATCCCCATAATCCAAAACTGGGAGCAACATACAATTAGCCACCCTTAATCTAATCTCTTGTGATAAATACCACCTAAATTTATATAATGAACCTAATCTATTGTCCAAATGGTTTATCAACATCTCAATATGTGGTCTCCAAGTTAATTTTTCATCTAACGTTAACCCCAAATATTTGTACCTGTCAACTTGCCAAATTGTGATACAATTAAGAGATTTTATTTAAAAACAACTTAACTCATTTATAATTCTTGTTAATAACATCCAATTTGTCTTTTTTGTGTTTAAACATAGTTTATGTTCCAAAAGAAAAACCTGCAACTCATTAAAAGCTGATTGGAGTTTGACTTGGATAATTTCAGAGCCCTTACCATCAACATATATAACTTTATCATCTGCATTTATATGATACTGTACTCCTTGATCAATGAATTCTAAGTTGTTAATAAGTTGTTAATACAAAAGTTGAAAAGTAAATGGCCAAATATTGACCCTTGAGGGACCATTTGATGGAATTTAGTTCCAAAAATAATTTTTCAGTAGTAAGCTCTGCTGCTTCTAGGGTGGAAGGAGTAGGGGGTGATTCACTTCATCGTGGCCTCTTAGGTTTCAGTGACAAGGCCTGCAGTTCTTGTGGTTGAACATTAGCTGCTGGTGAGTGAGTGTTCATTTCTGACAAATCTGAATGGTAAATCTTACTATTTCACTCTACTGTGACTAACTAAAGTTAGAAAGTAGCAATAGGCACCAGAAATGACCCTCCAGATAAGGAAAATGAATATTTTAAACAAGGAACTAATGGAGCATACTTACCAAACTGTTATCCCACAGCTGCATCATGAGACTCTGGTTTTAATGGGTTTTGCACAACACCGCAGACTATTATTCATAGCAGATGCATGCAAACAGCAACCAACACAATTAGAAACAGGAACACGCTCCTGCACTCAATGCTGTAAAAAATAGCCTTCAACTCTTGTGCCCTGGTTCATGTTGATGCTGTTTGATTGACTCCCCATAATAAAATAAGCCCAAGGTTGCACTGATGTGTTAAGAGTGGACTTTGTTTACAGCTGTGAGTGCCAGTGTTTTTTTCCTGTCCCTTGTTGTTCACCATGGGACCACCACTTAGAGACTGGCCTTCTGTTGTCTGCTAGCAACTGCCACAAATAAGCTACAGTAATTTATAGTTACTGTTGACCTCCAGGCTTTTATACCCCCACCCCATTTGTAGTCTGCTGCATCTCATGCCAATTACTGCATTGTGATTGGCAGAATTCTTAAAGATGAACAAAATTTATAGCTCCCAGATCGAAGCCAAACCAAAGTTGTAATTGGCTCACTTCATAGGAATCATAGAAATTGCAGGAATTCTATTGAACCAGAAGACTTGTGTCCATTGTGCTCAGTAAGGATAATGATTTAGGCTTTATAAAGTTATCCAATTTATGTTTAAATGACTGTGTGGTGTTATTGGCAACTACCTCAATGGGCAATCTGTTCCACTGTAACACAACTCTTTGATTGAACCATTTTCTGGATCTCACCAACTTTATTTGTCTTGCCCTTAACTTCATTGGGTGAGACCTGGTGTTATACACCTTATTGGATGCTTCTAGGCCCAAATCATCCCATAAATTGTTACCTGTCCATGCTTTATGTACTAAGCACATATCTCCACTTCTCCTCCTATATTCCAAGGAAAAAAGGTTTAATTCATCCAGTCTCTCTTCATAAGTTTTGCCTTTCATATCTGTTATTTCTCTAGTTGCCCTTTATTGGATTCTCTCCAACATAGCCATGTTCCCCTTTTTGTATGGTGACCAGACCTGAGCTTTATAATCCAGTTTTGGTCTTACCAATTGTGTATACAGAGGCAAGATTTCTTCCCTGCTTCTTGCCTCAATGTGCCTAAAAATGCAGTTTAAGATAGTATTCCCTTTTTGTGCTACCTCTCTACAATGTGATGTAAACTTCATGTCATTTGAACCCAGGATCCCCAAGTCTCTCTCTTCTACTGTAGTCCTTAAGAGTTTGCTGTCTAATATATATTTGTGCCCTGGATTATTTCTTCCTAAGTGCATGATGGTACATTTGTCTGGATTCAATGATAATCTTGCATTCTTGGACCATCCTGAGAAATGATCAAGTGCTGTTTGTAGCGGGGAGCTAGTGGTGTTATCGTTTACCGTTGCTCCCATCCTACAGTCATCTGCAAATTTACATAGCCAAATATTCTTTCTGTCATACAGTAGTGAAGCTATATATAAGTTAAAAAGACAAGGTCCGAATACTGAGCCCTGAGGGGCACTGCTTGTTACCTCTGTCCATGTGGAGAATGATCCCTTGAGGCAGACTCTTTGGCTTCTGTTACTTAGCCAATCCTGTACCCACAATATTATGGAGTTCTGGATACCTATTCAAAGCATAGCTGACAACAATTCAGCATGTGATAGCTTATCAAAGACTTCGTAGAAATCTAGGTACTGTATGCCACATCCACCACCCTTCCCTGGTCACTCTATCGTAAAATCTCAACATGTTAGTCTGACAAGATCTCTCCTTAGTGAATCCACGCTAAGTGCCATCCAACAAAACTTCTCGATTAATAAATTGTAGAATGTTATCCTTCAGAATACCTTCCAATATTTTTGATGGGATGGAAGTCAGACTTACCGGATGATAATTGGATGGGTCATATCTTGTCCCCTTTTTAAATAAGGGGATCACAGTAGCCCTTCTCCAATCATCTACCATCTCTCCTCTGTCTAGTGAAGCCTGGAAGATATATGTTAGGGGTGCTGCAATTTTGTTACTTAGTTCTTTGAGAACTCTGGGATGTAGGCCATCAGGTCTGGGTGATTTGTAAGGATCTATTTTATTCAGTCTGGTTTCTACATACTTAGGATTAATCTTTTCTGTTATGTTACGTCTGTTACTGATAAGGTCTGGGTACCACCAATTTTTTTTGTTGAAAGCAGATGTAAAGTATGAATTAAGTAGGTTAGACATGGAGCTATTTTCGGACATTAATTCTCCATAAAGTTTTTTTGTGGCCCTACTTTATGTGAGTTTCCTTTTTTGTTGTTAATGTATGAGTAGAATGTTTTATAGTTTTGTTTGACTGATGATACTAGTTTAAGCTCGTAGTTTACTTTTGCAATTTTGATTTTGTTTTTTAAAATGTTTAGGATATGTTTATAATTAAGCCTATTTGTTTCCTTGCCACTAGTCCTCCACTTTTTGTATAACTTGTCTTTCCTTTTTGTGAGTTTCTTTATTGCTGGGGTTATCCACTGTCGTCTGAATCTCCCACTTTTCATTCAGATCACTTCACCATTTGGCCAAATAATTAAAAATTACACTCTAGCTCTTTCCAAGTAACCAGGGTTAGTCCACTGGCTACCCCTTCCCCCAGTCAATTTTCACTCTTCTCCCCAGGCATTTTTGTTTCAATTTTTTGACTCCTGGAACTGTGCCAGAAGCTGACAATAATTTAACAAAAAAAAACTGACTAGAGGATCAAGGCTGAGTTAAAGAGGTTAGGATTTACTGGATTTGCTGAGAGTTCAAGTTCAAGTTTACTGCAGGAAAACTCCATTGAACAAGCTCATTCACAAGGAGTGCCTGAGGAACATATACCGACTAAGGAAATTACATACATAAAATCTTGGTGCATAAAAGTATATGGTGCATGGGGTACATAGGGCTCAAAATAAGACATAAAAAGGTAATATTTATAAACATAACCTGGAGAAATCATTAAAAGTAGAGAAACTACAGCCAAAATAGTTGGAACAAGAGCAATAGGATGCGTAATGTGAAGGGAGAATATATGATAGATACAAAGGGGAGTGGAGAGGGAGAAGAGAGGGAGGGTCTTTTGAGGGAGGGGGAAGGAAAAGGAGGAACAGTGCAGAGGAATATCAAAAGTAAGGATGACTGAAATGAAGAGTAAAGGGAAGGTGGTTAAGGAAAAGGAGAGGTAAGTAGAATTAGAGAAGTAGAAGAATTAGGGAGGGGAACTGAGTTGTTGATATAATAGTCAACAGTCAAGTAAGGACTAGAAACAGCCACAGGTATTTTTTTAATTTGATCATAGCAAAGGTTTTAAAGAGATTGACAGAAACAATGCTAGAGAGTTTCAGTATAGACTGAGATGCAGTGGAGTGATACCTTTTACACCTAGTTTTATCCTTCTAGACCCTATACCAAGGCCAAAAAGTGTTTTTAGCTGAAATGTCAAAACAGCACCAAAGACAAGGGGTCTAAACTGAAGCCAAACCAAAGTTGCCAATTGTTGTATTTATTCACCCTTACCCCCATCATGTTGCACTCTTGTGTCAGTTATAGGTACTAGTTCAATTACCAGCTGTGAAGCTAGAATCCATGCCCTTGCAATTTTCTAGCCCTAATTTCAAGCATGTTACCAACTGAGTCACTGACGCTGATATAATTGTATGTTTTGCCTTGCATCACCCTACCTTCACTTCTTTGTGTATTTTGTTAATTATTTTTAGTTAATCTGTTATGGTGGCATTGTCTGTAGAGCCAACTGCTTGCTGATCCCCAAGCCAGAGCATAAGATGCAGCCTTTGGCAATCCACAATATCACACTGGGAGATTGGGAGAGCTGAGAAATTCTGCAAAAAAAAAAATGGCTATTCTTCTTTCCTGCAGTCTGGAGGCAAATAGTAGATTCTTAGAAACACAATCATATCCAGCATTATTTCATTGTAACCAGGTAGAAAAATATAGAATAGATCACATTAGTATTTGTGAGAGAGCCCAGAACCCAGATTTCAATCTAATACATTGGCAGATGCTGAGTTGCACAGGGAGCAAATATAACTGAGACCTTTGGAAGCGCTAAACCGAAATATAAAGTGACCCATTAATCTTCACTTCATTTCAGTAAGCATTTGGAGGGTCAACTTCAAAACTGCTTGAAGTAAAAGAGGCATTTGAAATGATGTTGCCCTAAAGCACGTTAAAGGAAAATGTTAAAGTGACTAAGCTGTAGGAGTGTTTTTCATTTTTTGATTTTATCTACACATTCTGGAAATACTGCCTGCTTCTAAGGGGCCATTGGAATCTGTAATTATCAGACTCAATATTCTGGTTATATTGGCTCAGATGTCACCCACTGGCAAGTGTTCATTTAATTCAGGACAAAAAATGAATACTGCAGTTCAGTGTGTTATTTGACTTGGTAGTGGGAGTTATAGATCAAAGATCATTTGTAGAAGTGACAGCTACCTTACACTCAGCTGTTACGAGCAATTATTTAATGATAAATGCAAATCTAAAGCAGTGTCTGAAAAAATGTTTTATGACAGTTTTTTTAATGAAAGATGATAATGTGTGATGTCAAAAGAACTACTTAAGTATAAAGATATGGGTTAGTGTACACTGAGTTGCATTTTACAGTTGCTAGAAGAAATCCAGAAAATCGCTTGAATGATAATGTTTCAGTACACATCTATGCCACAGGCTACTGCAATAGGTTTGGATGGTTGATCTAATCACCCTCTATTGTGTTTTAAACCAACATCCTTGGAGATTCGTTTTAATGTGCTTAATGCTTCTATGGCTGGGAGATGGTGACCTTCATCAGTATAGTCCAGGTGTGGAATATAAAATATGATACTCAGTAAATATATTAAGAGCTGATTCAGAAAAAAAGAACATCTGTGGTCTGATAAGATGAGTGATCTGGTTGCAAACATGCATGATGGGGGGAGGTGGGTCTGACCAGAGTGCGGGTTTTGTCCAGCTAAGTCTGGACATGCCATCCTGGCAGTCAATGCATTTCTATTAGGTTCTCTGCCAGACCATTTTTAACAGGCCTCAATCAGGCCAAAAGGGTACCATTTAGAATGCCACTGAAGAGAGGTGACCCATATCATTAGGCAGTCTGGGTGCTGATGCAGTGCTAAGATAGAGGATGATAAGATTCTCACTAGAGACGAACAACCAAGACCCTAAATGGGTCAAAAGTCAACCAGATGCCTGAAGAGGGTGTCTCTTAGTGTTAATAGGGAACCATTTTCTTACTGAGGCTGGAGTGAGGAAAGGTGTTTACAAGGGCTTAATCCCCCTTTGCTGCAGAGACTAATTTATGGTCAAGTTTTATATTCATTTAAATGTTAATTGTTAATTTTGTTTCAGGTCTGAACTGTGCCCCCTCCTAGACAGTGCATAAGAGAAAAGTGTTTCTCCCCCATTTTCCATGCTGGCCTCAAATCGCAGTTTCACACCAAACAGAAAGCATCACTGTTGTTTGTTTTTTGTTTTAAATCTCTACCACAGACCTGTCAGGGGCTATGACCCCTTCCTCGGAGGGTTCCATCCACCGGCCCACGATCCCCCAGCCAGTCCACCCCCTCAGGTTCCCCTGCAGATCCCCCCTCTGTGGCAGGGCCAGGACAAGAAATGCCAGCATGCTCCTCTCCCTGGTACATCAGATCTGGTGTCGTGGGCATACCCACTGGAGTGATTGGGCCATAACAGGTCCTGACGAGTCCCAGAATTTTCCTCTGTTTTCTCCCACACCCACATCTGTGCAGTGGGTGGGGAGGCTGTCTCCACCTCTGCTGAAGCAGCCAATTGCTCCGGACATGAACCAACCCCTTATGTGGCTGCATGCCTGTGCCAACCCCCAGCCAATGCTAGGTGTTGGTCTACAGTGCACAGTGTAAATCCCCTCACTCTGATGAAGGAGAGCAGTCCACTGGATGATCTATCCTTCCTCCCCAGGCCAACTCCCAAATGACCCAAGTCCATTCCCAGACCTGGATCACTGCGTGGCATTAGGTAAGGTGTCCAACACCTTAACCATCAGTGCCACCAGACTGGCAAATCACTGCTGTTTGAAGCAGCCATTTTACCAGTGAGATTCATGCAGCAGGAGCTGCCAGCTGAATGACACTGAAGAGAAGTTGTGCAAACCGATTTGCCTTCTAAATACCCAGATGAAATGGAGTGTAATTGGAAATGTTTTCTCCATGGTCCTTCAACTCACGCATCCTCCACTTCCTGCCCCCAAGGAAAATAGCAGCTGCAACCCAGGCTAGGTGCCTTTGAAATCTAAGGGAGTCCCCCCCCCAGAGTGGGAGAATGAGATTTTTGATTTAACAAAACAAAACAAAATGGTTGCTCCTAAAAAGCACAGGTTTGCTAAAATCCATGTCTCAGGAGAGATAAGGATGCTGAAGGATTCTCAGGGTACATTGTTACAAGCATATGTACTGTCTGTTGTTGAACATGTTTTCAGTGTCTCCAGAGGACATGTATATATGTAGTGCCATTCAGGATAGCTAAGGAGGTAGAGGGTGAGCCGGACAGCTTAAGAGCCATGCTAGCTGATAAGCTTCCCATTCAATTTGTCATAGGAAAGCAGAAAGGTGCTAAGTTCCTCAGGAAGGTAGAGATGCCACCATTTCACCCAAATACCAGTGCTGATAGGGGTGGAAGAATGATTTGCAAGCCAACAGATTGAAAAGCAGATGTTCCCACTGGCTCCTCTAGAGCGGGCCATGAACACTGCTGTAACTAAGATCATCAGGATCAAAATGAAGGAGGAGATCCCAGTGCTGGAGAACATGGGTGCATTGTCTCCTGGAGAAGCTTTATACATGCAGGAGAGGGAACCCTTTGGATGTACCATTGAGGCATTGGAAGATATGGCAGATTCTAATCCTGAGGTCAGTAATGTTCCTGAGGAAAAAAAATCCTCCCAGAGGCTGGAGGTACAGTGCTCCCTCTTATACCTGCCAACCTCCATACATCCTACATTTTAGTTGATAAAAGAGGGTGGCAGATAACAGAGGGTGGGAGATAAAGGGGGAGATAGCATTTCTGGAATATGGGCCAAGAACTTACCCTGGCATTGTGCGTGGGTGGCAGATAAACGAGAGAGCAATGTAGATATCCAGAAATGCTGGAAAGGAATACTGGGTGTTGCATTGGAAATCCTACTAGAAAGATTAGGAGGATCAGCAGACAGTACCATGATGTTCCCATAAAGATATCCAGGAACTAGAATAAGTCCTACAATACCTTTGAGTGCCAGAGTGGTCAATGTTCATCATGAAAGAAAACCAGAGTTGATGTGAGGTTGGAAATAGTTATTGTTCATAGTTATTCACCATCTTCTCTGAAGTACCCATCAAGAAAGGAAGTGTGACTGGGTGATGCATTAATGGGAGATGGATCATAGTGTGAGAAAGCATGCTACTATTTTTACTACCTTGATGGGAATGAATATGTTTGCTGCCTTCAGGGGAGTCTTTCTGATGGAAGTAGTAGTGTTAGTAGTAGTAGTAGTAGTAGCAGCAACAGTAAGTTGTAGTACTAGTAGCGGTATTTTTAAACATTAGTTACCCTATCCTGCATGCTCAGGGCACTTTACAAACTGCACAAATGAAAAGTAGCCACACATACAATGATATATACCTGACCGTGATTCTTGCCTAAAGACATTGGGCTGGATTTTCAAAGCCCCTGATGCAAGCTGCCAAGTGTGGGTATGTCTGGGACCCTGCACTTGATTTTGCATTCCACAGGGTCCTGGCGCCTAAATCCCAGAACTTGCAGCACATGTGGCAGTGTGCCAAATGGATGGCATACCCACCCAGAATGCTGCAACAGCTGCGTGGTACCTGCGGCAACCACAGACAGGGGTAAGGTGCTGGCTAGAGCCCCCTACACCACCAGGCCACCAGAACCCTCATGCCCAAACACAGCAGGACCCTGGTGGTTTAGTGGCCCCCACCCAGCATGTACTGCCCACTTCCCCACTCCCATCTCCTCCCATACCCCAATCCAGTGACCGGTACAGCCCCCCTCATGCCACCACGGCCAGCTACCGAATTAACTGTTACAGCGTGTACTGTATACAGTATGTGCTCTGACAGTTCATTCGGTGGCCACCCATGGTAGTGTGCAGAGGGCTGTGTCAGTCACTGAATCTCAGGTATGGATTGTGGGGGCTGTGGGGTTGTGGGCACTATGTGCTGGGAAGGGGAGCCACTAGAGCACCAAGGAGGCTATATACAGGCACAGTTGGGGTTGGGAGGGGGGACCACTAGATCACCAGGGAGCACCCATTGGAGATGGATCAGGCCAGGCCACACAGTGGTACATACTGGACGACCCTCCCAAGAGATGTCTAAGTACTGTTAGATCAGCCCTTTGCTGGTCTAACAGCACTTGACACTTAGCTCCTGGGGAGGTCTTTGAAATTCGTGAATTGAGGGCTGTGGCAGTCTGGGTCTGCCACAAGCCCCCTAGCACCATGCTGCAGCCACTTTCATGGCATAAGGCAGGCACTAGCATACTTTAGCACAGGCAGCCTGCTGGGTGATGCAGGCTGCCTTTGAAAATATCTCTTTTCGCTGCCTTTGGTGCAAGGTGCCTCTTGCATCAGACTTGATTGATGCAAGCACCTTGTGTCACACTCTGGCCTTTGAAAATCTGTCCCATTAAAATTAATAAAACATTCCCACAATATCCCCCAAAATAATAAGATCTCAAGAAGGAAAAAAAGGAGCAAAACAGGATAGGCCACACTGAAAATATCACACTTAAGATGCAGTTTAAATAAAATAATCCACTGACGGTGCTTCTCTTAAACAAGAAGGCAATGCACTCCATAGACTGGGCACTGCAACTTCAAATGCTCATTTCCCCAAACAGCGTAAGTTTGGATCTGAGGACCTCAAAGAGGAACACCTTGGAGGATTGAGTGGGCAGTCAGGAGCATATGGACACAGACATTCTTTTGGGTAGCCCAGGCCAGGATCATGCAGGCATTTGTATGTCAGCAAATCTATTTTATAGAAGACATGTCACTTCACTGCCCACAAGTGCAATGTCTGCAGCACAGGTGAGTTATGCATAAAGCAAGGAGCTCTAGCAATATGTTTGGTTATGGTAGTCGTTTAGTCGGTATCAGCTGCATGCAACATATCAATCCCATAGTTAAACAGAAGTAAAGAGCATTACAGTAATCCAGCCTCGATGTAGCAAAGGCATGTTCCAATTTCTTAAGTTTCTCAGACTCCAGATAAGGTTTAATCTGAATGATATTCCTAAGGTAAAAGTGGCCACCACAGACCATGGGTGGCACTGATGTTCCACAATTAAAATGTGATCGATGATGGTGCTCATATTTTTAGGCTATCCCCTGCTGAGAAGGGGTGCCTTGAACTGTAATCTGCTCACCCCCCAACTCCTGCCAATCTTGAGAGTCTGTATCGACTCAGACCACCTGAAGGTCATCCAGTAATGGATGTCTAATAGGCATCTGATCAGTACTATTACAGTAGCTACCTTGCAAGGGGCAAATAGCAATTCAGCTGAGTACAGTATCATTCAAATAAAATGAAAACTCATTCTGTATCATTGAACAATGTCTCCAAGTAGAAGAATTTACATGCCAAACAACATGGGAGACAAAACTGAGCCCTAAGGCACCCCACAGTCAAGGGCAATAGAGAGTGAGGAACATTTCTCAGTGCTATCTGCTGCTCACTGCTGTAAAGGAAAGACTTGAACCACCAAAAATGTGCCAGTGGGTCCTCCCAAAAGCCTCACTCAAGCAGTTAAAACTCTATGGACTACACTGTCAAATGCCAATGGGAGATTGAGAAGAACCATAATGGAATGCTTTCCTCTGTCTCTGGCTAGAAAAAGATCCAGAAGCAAATGGTTTGATACCTTTTATTGGACCAACATAGATGTTACAACAAGAAAAAAATTATATTGTTTTCTTTTTGTAACATCTATGTTGGTCCAATAAAAGGTATCAGACCATTTGCTTCTGGATCTGTTCTTACAAGGACCAATACGGCAACTAATCTATTTTTTGTATGGCTAGAAAAAGGTAAGTGTGCACCCTAACAGGAGCTAGCTCCATAAAGTGATATCTCAATGAAGCCTGACTGGAATGACTGATAAGTAGATGGAACATTTCTCCAAATGACTGTCATGCTGCTTTGACACTAGCTTCATGATAATCTTCCCAAAAAAGGGAACGTTTGAGACATCTGTGAGCAGTAAAGCAATCAGTGTCTAGCAATGGCTTCCTCAGGAAGGGCTTTACAGCTGCTATTTTCATGGCCATGGAAAATACACCCAAGACTGTGCATACCAAATAGGTCAGTGGTCACAGGGGATGGGGAGTTGCTATCAAATGATTAACTGCACCAAATGGTGATTAAACAAACCATGAGCCAATGAATGCTGTACTGAAGTTTTTATGTGGTGAGCATAGGCCTGATATAAAATAGCAAATTAATATGGTGCATAGGGTGCCTGAAAGGCCTGATTAGAGCCAGTTTATAGGCACCCTATGAAACATTTAAATTTGCTTTTTAATATTGTGCCAATGCTCACCAAATGAAGGGGAAAGGACAGGGGAAGAGGGAAATTGTTTTAACTAGGAAAGATACCTTAAGCCAAAGCTTGTTTCCAGCTACAACCTGGGAGCACAAGGAAGTTAGATGACTTGCTTAGTGTCACACAGTTGCAAATGGGGGCTGTAGGATTCAAACTCAGATCTCCAGGTTTACAACTCAGTGCCATAAACCACAGCATTATATTGCCTCCTAAATAAATAGTAGTCTTTTTTTTTTTGCATTATATTTTTATTGATTTTGCAAGTAAAACTTACTGTGCATCTGAAATACAGCCAGGAAGATAGCATTATACATGGTAAGATGATACTGAACTCTTACAAAGGACTTATGTAAGACACCTCCTACAGAGATATGTAGGGGGAAGTATACATCAGGTATTAAACAATACATACGATTGCATTCAGCCAGGAAGGCCCAAGGACATTCATATAAAGGATAAGCAGTAAATCAAGTGCCTTATTATCATGGTGACTGTAACAGTCTGAGTGAATCCCCCAGTACTACAGTAGGTAAAATGAGCTAAGGAAATCTAATAACACAACCTCCCAGGAGTAAAATATTCAAGATAACAGCCCTTTTTTTATAAGGGAGTAAGCATGCACTTTAGAATAATTAAATTGATAACCAAGCATAGCATTAGAAAATATAGCACAATGCAACAGAAGAGCTTTACATCATGTCAGATGAGGAAGAAAAACTTGTTGGGCCAGTGACCTGTTGAAAGGACAGAAATAATAGTTCAAATATATACAGTCCCAATGTTAAAGGCTGCAAAATTGCAGCAAGTTCCATCTGTCCATGAAAAGAAGCTACAAATGGTAGCCAGAGTCTGTTGTTTCAGTCTCTATTTAGTTGCGGCCGATCAGGCACCCAAGTCCCACAGCCTAACCCCACAAAACCTCAGTGTAAATTACTAAACCTGCCCTGCAGCTCAGTCTGCATCCGAGAAATCAGCTTCAGCATCCTTCACCAGCTCTGACTCGATTTTAGCTACCATTCTTTTGGCATCTCTTGTTTCCCTTGCCAGGTGACGTGGAGTTTAACTGGTAGCAGTAGCTGATGTGAAATTTTTAAGCTCCGTAGGTGACCCCAGAGTCCATCGAAGGCTTTATGCTGTTGTTGGGTACTATAAGAGAGGTCCAGGAACATCTGAAGGGTGTCCTCCCCATATTTTAATAATTTACAATGTCTCACTGCTTTTAGGGCCTGATCCCTGTCCCCAATGCCAGTACACACAATCAGAAGCGTTTGTGGAGCCGCGTGGTCTACTGTTGCACGGCTGGGGGTAATTCGGTAAACTTTTTCAAGGTGGAAAGGGAGATCTGACTCTTCAAAGCCCAGGATGTTTGGCAGCATTGTCCTGGCAAAAGATAGAGGGTCTTCGACCTCGACACCCTCCGACAGATCAAGGATCTGTAAGTTCTTTTCCCTTGCTTGATTTTCTACTGCCTCAAGGATCTGATGGAGAAGCAAGTTTTCTTTTATTAATTTTGTAGTGGCATCAACTGTTTTTAGGACAGAAGCCTCTGAGCATTGTGTAGTAACCTCACAATGGTCCATGCGGGTTTCTAAGGCTGACACCCAGGATGTGAGAGAATCGAACTTCTTATTGAGTTCCTGTATGGATTTAACCAGCTGGTGCAGGGCAAAAAGTATATTCATCAGGGATGCCTCCTCCATTGACTCTGGCACCAAATCCACTGCTGCACCATGCTGCACAAGCTTCTCTCCCAGTTATGTCTCTTCAGATTGAAGAAATCGCCTGCTGCAGCCACTGCTCCTTTATTTTTGCCTATTGCAGCACTTTTCAGGGATAGTTGGGTAGGATTAGCGCTCGAATCATGTTTGAGCAATAAAATTCAGAGTTTAATAGGCTTAGTTTTAAATTTAAAACAAATTTCTCCTGGGATCTCGGTCTGATTGCTGCTTCCTGCTAGGCTGCTAGGCAGCACCCCATAAATAATAATCTTTGATACAGCATTCATCGGTTTGTGGTTTGTTTGTGCCGCCATTCTGCACAGTTACTCCTTTAATGAACACATGACAATCTCACCCATCACCAGGTCCAGTGACTCCCAATAGTCTACAAACAGTTGGATTGGTCCTGAGTCCTTCCAACAGAAAGTGGAACACAGTTCAGAGATCATCCAGAGAACCCTTCAGCTGTTACTAACTGAAACTCACTTCAAACCAACAGTGTACTCTCACCTAAGAGCTGACCACTGCTGGGCTGTAGCAACTCACATGGTGAGATCACAGATTGAATAGAGGATATGCTATCAAGTAATGACTAAGCAAACTCCTTGCACTTTTCTGTCAACAAGTCTCATCTGGTCTGAGGACAGAGCCATTGAGACAGCCTGTCCCCAGTGTGGAAAAGCAAGGCTCGTTTGTTCCTCCCAACAGCACTCACCCATGACAGCAACTCTATCTTTCTCATGGTGAGTGACACACGTTACTTCTTACAATATAATTCAACCCCAGGGTCAGTTTATCTCCCATCGATTGTGATCCACTCCAGGAACACTCAAACCACCACCATTTAGCTTTCAACCACCACAACTCCTCATAATACTAATGGGAGCATTGATGGGAGACATTAGGAGGTACATGAAATAATGCTAGAGCTTAAAGTGCAGCAGTGACAGCTATGTCATAAGCTTCCACAGCCATTTGACCCATGTGCACACACCTGTAACACATCTGAGAAGTCCAGTACCACCACGAGCATCTCAGGCTCAAGATTACATTTGGGATGTTACTGAGCTAACTCTAAAGGAGAAGATGTTCTATGGGGGGGACACTGATGAGAAGGCTCACAGCATGATGATCTGACAAAGCAACAGATCAACCTTGATGTTGCCAGCCTCAAGCCTCTATAGGAAAATTAAATTCAAGGTATGGCTCAATTGGTGAGTCATGGAGGCAACAACTTGAGTGAAGCCCAACAGACTCATCTGTTGAAAGAAATTGTTGACCAAGCACAGAGGAGTCATTGCCAACTTGAATGTTGAAATCACCCAACACCAACCAGCTTGTGTATTCCACCATCAGAGGAGCAATGAGCTCCCCAAATTCATGCAGGAAATGTTTCTCTTAATCTGGAGGTTGGTACACAAAAATAATCCTGCCTACCACACCTGCATCACCCTTGACAGACACACATTCAAACAACCTGGCCTCACCCATGGGCTATGCTTCAAGCTTCAAATCAGTTCTTAAACAGACTGGCCACCCCCTCCCCCCACACTCCTGCCTCAGGCCAGTGCACAACAGACTATCTGCCTGATAAAGATACCTCCAGTACTGGAGTGGAGTCAACTCCCAGCCAGGACTCCATGATGCACACCAGATCAGCTGAGGAATCACCAATAAAACAAAAGACTATCACAGTCTTATTCCTCGGTGCTCTGTTGTTGCAAAGAATTGCCCAAAGGGTAGGAGCTGTACAGGTGGGCAAATAAGCTACCTTTGCTGCTGGTAATTCAGCAGTCTTCAGGATGGGACCCAGGCAGGGCAATCCCATCCTTGTTCCACCTTCCCTTGGGACATTTCCCTATCCTGCTCCTGATCTATCCCTCCACACATGCTAAACTTGAGACAACTACAACCTCTCACAGTCCACACTTTCTTAGAGCAACGAACTGCCTCTACGAGAACCAGGGGATCACATAAGGTTTGGAGTTGCCATAGTTAACTAGGGATTTGGAAGATTGGGGCACACCACATTATAACTATAACACGTGATCTGCAACCAAGCAATTTAAAACCACCACCACACTCACAGTAAAATATCCCCTTCCCCAACAATATAGCCATTATACAACATGTAAGCACTCCTACAATACCCTGAAAACTACCCCAAGCCACTCCCCACATCACTTAAACAACACTCACAATACACAATATACTCTCTCCCTCAATCACACATTCAATAGATAATAAAAGACAAAATGTTAATAATAGAACTTCAAATGCCAGACCACGGAGACAGAAAACTTTCAGTACTGTATTTCCACAATAGCAGAACTGATATTCTGAAATATCCTTTGACTGAATACACCAAGAAACAGTCACAGCAGATATAATAGCTCAGTAGCATAAGAACCCAGTCTACTGCTCATTATAGCGGACAGCTATACACAAATACCCAGGGTTTCAACCACATTTCACTAGATTAATATGTGCTTATCTCTCTTCAGTACAGCGAGACTGAGAGTTGTTTGGAAATCACACTGCCCTGTGGCAGAGGAAGGAAAAAAAAACTGAACACACTGGAACCCATCCCAAGTGATGACCATTTTTATGTCCTTGAGTCTCACACAGATTATTGGTTTTAAAACTGTCTCATAATGCTCCACTATTGACTTCAGCATGCATTCAATATAGGCCTCACCATCGTTTGGGTTGTATCAGTCCTCTTCTCCAAAACCATTGCTCTTTGAACCAGAACTTCCTGGGGGATAACTCTCTGTTCAAATAAATGGGCTGTCCAGTTCAGCAACTCCAAAGTCAGTTATGTTGCAAATCACTTCAAGGTCCAGTCCTGTGTCCAGTCACAGTTGTAATTCCAGTCCTGTATCTTTCTTCTTTTCACCGGCTGATTTTCTAAACAGGCAGAATAATGGGTCTCACTGTGGCACAACTGCATTCTGCCAGTCCGATAACCCTGGTGGAAGGATGCCTTTCCTATCTTCTTCTTTTTCCTACTGAAATCTGTTGTGCAACAGTATCTTCCTATGCTATACTTTACCTTTCTCAGCCCCTGGTGTAGGTTGGCCACCTACATCAGTCTTTTCTGTTTCTTACTAAATCTTTTTCCTGCTGCCTTTAATTCTAATTTCCATATTTCCATCCCTCACCAAGAACTCCCTAAAATCATGCAGAAGGCTAAAGCTAGCTGGCAGGAATGAAATAAGGTGCATTTATGGTATTTAATGGCAAAAGATATAAAGTGCCTTTAAAGAGATATAAGGTGCTGGTAGAATAAAGTGCATTTTTTGAAATATAAAGTGCTTCATAAAGTTAATGCTTATACCATTTTTCTCTAGAGGGTGTAGGAATATTTGGAAATGTTTAAAATGACAGTTAAATACAAAATAACATCCACTCTGATAGGTGGATTATGGATACAAACAAAACGGTATTACGCTTATGTTGTTTGACTTATTTTGCTGCTGCTCTGTTGTTATGTAGAATGTTATGCAAAAGAAATCCTGCATTGAAGCAAGAACTGTTTGAACCACGTGGCAAACTTTTTTTTTATTTTTGCTGCCACTCGGAATTTATGTAAATAATTACTGAAGACCCTGTATTATTTGGACTCTTGGCTGTTGGCTTTGTTTAAAATATGATGTAGAATTGTGCCAGCTAGATGTGAAGGAGTCCATAGAATGTGTACAGCCAGTCTAGACTGCTACAGATGGCAGGTTTACCAAATCCATAAAGAGCCCCAAAGCACAGCAGCTAGGCAATGATTGTCTAGCAGTCTGCTGCTCTGCTACAACATAGAAAACAAATGATTTAAAGGGACAGAAACGTCCCTATGTATGGAAATGCTTTACAGAGAGAAAGAGTAGCCCCCATAATAAGGAGAAGGCTGCAAGATAAATTAAACACAAATAAATAAATTAAACATATTAAAGAACAGAGAGACACTGCAGGTTTCTAAAGGAGCCCCATTATGTATTGAGTTCTGAAATATAAATGAAAGGGTTAGTGTGAATGCTATAACAATACCGCACATGTATAAATACAATTAATGTTTGAACTGTTTGCATATATATATATATATACACATATAGTATATATATATATATATATATATATATATAAAATATATATATATATATATATATAGTGTATATATGTAATAAGGTACTTTCCATAAGTAAAACCTCAGGAAGGGGATTTCCTTTTGAGAGACTTAACATACGTCAAACCTCATAATGTAATAAAGGAGGAGTTTCCCTATTTAGGGACCATTATGGAACTAGTTGGATGTTATGGGAGGGACATTCCCATAAGTGGGAGAGCTATATAAGTCCTCCTCAAACACCAAGAGTCAGATCAGCTATCCAACCAGTCTCACTTACCTGAGGACAAGGTAAGACAAGGACCTATGCCTGAAACAGGAGTTTGTCTTGAACAACAGAAAAACTGAGTATTGTTTTATAGCGATACATGAAGTAAGGTGATATAGCACTGAGCTATTGTTTATTTCTATTTATTTATTATTTCTGTATTTTGATACTTTTGCATAAAATAAAACATCCTGCGGGTGTGTAAACTCAATAACTGTGTCCTGAGTTTTTTTTGCAACCCACATACCTGTGACACTCACTTGCTCAACAAGACTGTAATATAAGGCAAATGACTGAATGAAAATGGAATCCAGGTTTAGTATTTGCCATATTGGTTCTTGTAAGAACAGATCCAGAAGCAAATAATTTGATACCTTTTATTGGATCAACATAGATGTAACAAAAAGAACAAAGTGCTTTAGCTTTTGAACCAACAAGTCCTTCATTGGAAACGTAATGACAGTTATTTAGAAAAGTCAATACTTGTAAGACCCAGATCATACAGAACAAAAGCAGAAAAAAATCTCCATTGGTTCAAAATACTCATTTAGGAAAAACAGAAGAAGATGTCAGACAATCTTAATAGCAGCATTTCACTTTCAGTTGAGAGGGTCTAAAGGTCAGAGGTGCTTAGTGCAGAAGACATACAAAGGATTCCACTGCACATAGATTAAAATGACTTAGAGATATGTTCAGAATAAGATAACAACTACTTGAACAGAGGGCTCCTAAATCAAATTATGAGTGTCACAATGTGTATAAGAACACAGTTACTGAAAAGCAACACCCACCTGGATTAAAGACATACTAAATTGTAAGTTAAAAACAAGCACCCCAAGATAGGACTACAAGAAGCATCTCCCTCTTGGGAGGCAGTATAGCACAGTGGTTTAAGGATCTGAGCTGTACATCTGGAGACTTGGGTTTGAATCCCACAGCCCCCACTTGCATACTATGTGACCCTGAGCAAATCACTTAACTTCCCTGTGCTCCCAGGTTGCACCTGTAAACAAGCTTTCAGCTTAGTGTGTCTCACCTGATTACAAAACTGGAAAATATATGGCATACAAAGAGTAACCAGTAATGTTTTCCTAAAAAGAGCAATTTTTACACACTGTATGGAATGTAAAACTTAGCTGGACCCATTATCCAACTATACTCTCCAGCTAGATATTATGCCCCATAAACTTAATAAGCCTATAGTGTAGTAACATGAGTTTATAAATGATAATATAAATATAAATTGGAAGTATAAGTGTCAAACAAAAACTGCTTGTCAAGGACCACCAAGAAATTAAGACCATGCAGCCTGATATGTACAGATTTCAATAAATTCTCAGTGTATAATTTAAGAACTTGATGTACTGAAAATGTCCAAAGAATCTGAATAAGAAATGACAGGAATTAAATTTCCCAACCCCCACAAAACACCCCACCCCACACCCCATATCTGGGGTGGTGGAGATAACTAGTTTTAAGGAGATATATATACACACACACACACACATACACACACACAACCAAACACAACCACACACCCACATACACACACACACTCCTAATGCACCATCATTCGCATCAAGCACTGCACTTGTTACCCAAAGGAATTCTACTAGTCATGAAATTCTAAGTGAAAGGGATCATGTATCCTAATATGTACAAAGTAAAAATGTGACACTATGTAACCATACTACTATCTGCACAGTAACAGTGTAAGGATTCTGAATAGAACTACAATGAAATAAATCTTGTACCCTCCCCAGGGTAAGGTAACTAGAAGTAAATGTACAGTATGAGTGTATGGCAAGAGTCCTAACATACCTACATTTCCACAAATCACTACAATAGTAGCCCAATGTAATTAGATCTGTCAAGGAGCCCCATGCAAAGGAGAGCTCGCACCCCAATATGTCCAGAGTTCAAAAATGTGACAGTATATAATAAAACTACTGTATCTACAGTAAAAAGACATGGAATCTGAATAAGACCCAATGGAATCAACCCCACCCCTGGGGAAGGTAAATAGTAAGAAGGAATTAATATTTCTAATGTGTGTGAACTAAGAGTAATAACACACTGTAACTCCATGTATTAGAATAGATGCCTACCTCAGTGTAACAACAAACCTCACACCTGCTATATTCACATACCCCCAACACACACACACTCACACACACACACACACACACACACACACACACACACACGTGCTGAAGTCCTATAATATGTCTATCCTAAGAAGAAAAGGTCTGTGGATGTTAAGTGCTATAATGTGCCATCAACCCCAAATCTGTGTTCATCCCATCTGCTACCATACTGAGATGTAAAATGAGTTTGATCTCAAAAGTTAATCTCTGTTGTGTACTTTTGAGATTTCCTTTTAGTACCATTACCAACATATCTGAGACTGAGTAGTCAGGCCAAGAGAATTGCTGCCCAATGGTTTTTCAGTCATCTTTCATTTATTGTATCTGTGTGAGTTCATCCTAATGCTGAATGGTTGGCTTGTCTCTCCAACATAACCTGTTTGTGGACATCTCTTGTACTGAATGAAATAAACATGTTGTGATATACATGTATAACTTCCATGTAACTTGAATTGTCTGTTTTGTGATGTAACCACATAGTCCAAAGTGGAAATGTGCTCACAATTCTCACAGTTGTGTTGATTGCAGGGTCATGTACAATTTAGTGTCATGGTATTCTGTTCTGGTGAAAGCTTACTCCTAATAATTAGGCTGGCTAAGCTTGGTGGTTGATTGCAAGATAGTAGTGGTAGTTCCTTAAAAATACAATTAAGGGTCTCATTCTCGCTAAATATTGGATAGAGGTCCTTAATAATCTTATGCAGAAGTTGAAGGTCTGGATGATATGTGACTACTAAGTGTATTCTGTCAGTAGCTGTCCTTCCTTTATACTGAAGCAGTTGTTGTCTTGGCACTTGTGTTGCACATTCTATTGTCCTGTCAATTTCTCTGGAAGAGTGTCCTTGCTCAATAAAGGTGTTTTTCAACATAGCCAAATGTGTATCTCTGCCCTCCTCATTTGAACAGATACAGTGACATCAAAGTGCTTGACTGTGCATGACAGATTTTTGTGTGTGGCTTGTGTGATTACTTTTCTTGTGTAAGTATTTCTGTCTGTCTGTTGGCTTCCTGTAAATACATGTATGTAAGGTTCCATCCTTAATGGTGACTGTGGTGTCCAGAAAATTAACACTGGTGGTAGAATACTCCAGGGTAAGCTTTATGGTAGGGTGAAGGTTATTAAATTCCTGTTGAAAATCTTTAAGTGTATCTGTGCCCTCTGTCCAAATGATAAACAAATCATCAATGTAACAGAAAAAAGTGAGTGGTTTGTGGGGTCAGTGCCTAAAGAAGTCCTCCTCCAAGTCTGCCATAAAGAGGTTAGCATACTGTGGAGCCATCCGTGCCCATTGCTGTTCCCATAGTTTGAACATAATGTTTACCATTGAAGCTGAAGTTGTTACGTGTCAGAATGAACTCCATAAGTTTCCCCACCATTTCAGGGTTGATATTTTGGTCCAGTCCTTTCTCCTGTATGTATTTAAGGCAGGCTGAAATACCATCTGTGAGTGGAATATTAGTATAGAGTGATGTTACATCCATCATCGCTAAAATGGTATCAAGTGGTAAGTCCTTACAACCAGAAAGTACACTCAGGAAGTGTGTAGTGTCCTGGATATAATTGTCTCTTTCCATAACCAGTGGTTGCAAAATGGTTTCTACAAACCCTGAGATCCCCTCAGTCAGGGTACCATTACCAGAGACTATGGGTATTCCTGGATTGCCAGGTTTATGTATTTTAGGCAGCATATAGAATGTCCCTGGCTTGGGTTCAGCAGGGATGAGGTCGGTTAGTCTTTTTTGGACATGGTTTGGAAAAGTTCTAATTAAATCCTGTAGCGTTTTTATATGTTGTAGTGGGGTCACAATCCAGTTCTCTGTTGTAGGTATGGTCAGTTAGCTGTCTGTTAGCTTCATTAATATAATCCTCTCAGTTTAATATCACCACTGCAGAGCCTTTATCAGCTTTTTTGATGCCAATGTTGTGGTTTTATTTCAGTGTTCTTATAGCCCTCCGTTCCAGTGGATAGAGGTTATATTGGACCTGTTTTTGCCTAGTGAGAATCTGAATGAAAATGGGTCAGCCTAGTGAGTACTAGAAAAATAAACTGGACACTCGGATGAGAAAGAAAAAAAATAAAAGCTGAATTTGACAGTTACTATCCCAGAGCTGCTAAATCTAAACTAGGACTAAGGACTGGTGCATTAATTTAAAAAAATAATATGAAAATAACAAGGACAAAACTATCTAATTCACTAACATCCCTAG
The DNA here is from genome assembly GCA_016271365.2 of Neoceratodus forsteri. NCBI lineage: Eukaryota > Metazoa > Chordata > Ceratodontiformes > Ceratodontidae > Neoceratodus > Neoceratodus forsteri. The sequence goes on from CM057456.1 coordinate 646,774,817, forward strand.
CTGGGATATATCCTACAAATTAGCATAGATTAAAATTAATCCAGCACTCCCCATCCCCCTTCAACTTTACAGGTCTCACCAAATATACAAATTCCCACCCTCCCCCTACCTCCCCACATTCCCCAAGTAAGGTTAATGTGGCTCTGGTCAACCACTCATTTAAGTCCAATACTGATGGAATGACACGTTCACAAACTTAGTTGCTTTATGGCTTGCTTTGACCTTAAACAGGATTGTCTGCCTGTTACTCTGTGGTTATTTTCTGTTTCATTTTACATGTTAGTTCTCACATTTTTCTTTATATTATATTTTTCCACCTTCTTTGGAACTGGCAGATGGCTCCATCCCCCTGTCAGAGGGCTCATCTTCATAGCTAAATCCCCCCCCAATCCAGCTCTTTTCCCAGTGGTTCCCCCATGGATTACCACTCATGGCAATCAGAGAGAAGATTTCTGGCTCTTATGCCCTCCCCGAGCACAATCCAGAATCCAGGTTGAGCCAGGATCAGGGATGTGGCCAGGCCATCACAGAGCCTACCAGTTCCCTTTTCTGGTTTTCTCCCCCCCACCTGCCCCTTGCGGTGTAAGCGTGCATGTGTGGAGACACATGCATACCACGTACCCACACTTTTGTGGCTCCCTTACTCCAACACTGCCTTCTGACCTCACTAAGGGGCAGCCAAGGAGTTGGACAACCCTCCCCTTCCCAGGAAAGGAGAGCAGTCCATTGGATGCTCAGTCCTGTCCCTTCTGTACTGATCCCCAGCAACCAGAAGTCACTCCTGGCCTGGGTCACTGCTGTGGCGTGAGGTGTGGCATCCAGTGTCTCAACCGTCAGTGCCACTGGGCCAGCCAAGTTCTCACATTTTTAACTGTTAACACCTTGAAGCAAGAATAAGTTGATGTACCAATATGTTTAGAGCTGTATCTCCAAGGGGCTTTGCCATGGCCATGACATGTCAACTGAAGATGTGTTTATATTTTTATCTCTTTATGCAAATACATTTTGAATGGAAAAAAAAATTAAATGGGCATAAAACCTTTTTTTTTTTCTTTTTACAGAAAGTCTCAGGAAACTCTTTGCTGCTCAGATAGTCAGCAAATCATGGCAGCAATCTTATGGGCTTATTCCAACAGGAGTAGAGTAAGCCTGATTCTGTTAATTATTCATTCATTTATTAAATGTTTGTTTACCAGGAATCTAACCGCATCTATGGGGGACTTTGGTAGAAAACAAGAGAGTAGCAAGTGTAAAACAAAGTAAAACAAAAACAAGAAAAACAGAAAAAAACAACCAATGAGAAAGTTCAAAATCTGTAATTTTATGCAAGAACATAGTATTGCAGTAACATAGTAATTTAATGTTGGAAGGGAAATTGGGTCTAACACGTAGAGCTGGATGAAAACTGAGAATTCCAAATTTGCTAAAATTTCATGAAATTTTGCAAACTTTCCAAAATTTTCCAAACTTTTGACTTTGAAGAAATCCAGATCTTCTGAATGTGCTTGGTGAATGTTTGCTCTGTTCTAAAAAATGTTCTGGCTGAATTGTGGAATAATACCCATGAACTGTGGAATGATAATTCTGAGAAATTCCATTCCACAGTTTATTACATTAATCAGTGATCAGTTCTGTGGAAATTCTTTTTACAGTTTAATACAGTAATCCACAATTCATACATTCATCCTGCAGTTCAGTGATGTTGCTGAACTGTGACAAGAATTAATTAATTCATTAATTAATTAATTATGGATTAATGTATTAAACTGCAGAAAGAAATTCAGTAGAACTGATGACTGACAGTGATCAGTTCTGTGGAATTTCCTTTTGCAGTTGAGTTCATTAATCTACAATTAATGCATTCACTCCACAGTGCAAAGTCAGAATTTCCACAAAAGTTACCAAAGTACATTCTGAAATTTCACAAAAGCAAAATTCTGACTTTCATGGAAATTCTGCCATTGGAAATTTATTTTTACATGATCTTAAGATCATGCTTACCTTCTCCTCACTGTTTTTTAAGCAAAAAAAACCAACCCCAAAACATTTAAATACTAGGAACCTGATTGGCCGTCAACCCCTAGACAGAGTGATGGTATTTGACAATAACATCACTGTATCTAGGGCAGGCACAGAGATGACCATAGACTACTAAATGAACTCCATCCTTACCTGCTGAAACCACCAGGATGCCACATTTTATCGTGAAACTCCCTCAGTTCCCACCACAAGCCTCTGAAGCTGTCACAGCTTAATAGCAACCCCCCCAACATCAATTCCCTCTTTTGATCCAGCAGTCAATTTTATGTTTGTGACATTTTATGCGGCAGTCAATTTTATTTTCATGTAATTTTTCCCCTCAAACCAAGCTTAAGTGAACTGCACAAACTGTGTATCTACCGATCATGCAGTTCAGTGAAGCCACTCAGTTCAGGTACCAAATGCTGGCAACAAAATTAAACTGACTATACTGTAGGGATAGGAATGCACAGTTTAGTTCTGTTCTAGCTCCTAAAATAAAATGTAGAGAAAGCTGTAACAGTCTCTTCTAAGTGGCAGCCCCTGATGTTTTTCAATTGCAACCATTGCAGCGCTTACTCAGTACAGCACCATGGGTACTCCAGGACTCAGTGATCACACAACCCTTTCTTCCAGAGCCTGATCCAGGAAGAAAAATATAAAAGAAGAGAACTGTAAACTAGAAGAAATTCATACCTGCAATCAGATCTCTCATCCACAACACAGCTGCAAGTATCTCCACTCGCTGATTGGCTTGGTGACTGTGCTCCCTCAGACACATAAAAATGGCTGCATTTCTACCATAATAATAATATAAAAAAAAAAAAGTTGAAATGCCATGCAGGAACTACCATGTACTATGTCATTCAGAGAACATAGAAATGTCTGTGAGGAGAGTAAAAAGAAACATGTACTGAGAGAAACAGAAGGTAGCATGTATTCGCAGCACCATCTAATGGGCAAAACAGAAACTGTGCACAGTTTTTGTAATGGTATGCCTCCACACAACAAAAAGGGAGGAAAAAATGATAAAAAAAATGATTTTTGGACTTGATAGCTGAGCCATTGTATAATAGCAATAAGGTACTCCAGGAATGTGTTTTATCGTGTAATAACATCACTTCACGTGTGCTGAATGCACTTGGCCTGAGGACTTGTGCTTCAACCACCCGAGGTGTGACATTATTACACAATAATACAAACCCTGGTGTGCCTTATTGCTTAAGTTTTCTATGAGACATGTACTGTTTTATAAAAATTCCTTAACCAGTCTACTTTGCAAGGTACTGTACCTTGAGATTCCTTGGTCGACAGAAACTTGTGCAGGCTTCCCTATAGAGATTTTTCTCCCAGCCAAGTTTTTCTATTTCAGGGATATACCCTGTTTAGCACTTCCTCTTCCTCCTCCATTCTCCCCCTAGAGCCCAGTGTCCCACCTGTTATATCACAGCTTGCCTTCCATGACAGGAGCTCTGGGTATAGGACCGTCTTCCCAATCAGAGGCTGTCCTATAACTGTTTCTGCTCACCAAGTGTAGCACCTTGAATTTGGTTATGTTGAATTGGAGGATCCAGGAATCTGACCAATAACCCAGCTTGTTTAAATTCTACAGAGTTGTGTCCATGTTAGTGTCATCAAAAATCTTAAGCATCCAGCTTTGACCCCGGCTCCCCGATCATTTATGAAAATTCTAAACAGCAGTTACCCCACAACCAGTCCCTGAGGTACATCTCTGAGTACACCACATGACTCATTATGTAGGGTAGTGCCTATCCATCACCACCACCCTTTCCATCCTGTCCCCAAAGCAGTAGCAGTCCACCTTCAATATGCCACATGTATACTGTACTAGCATACTGTGCCCAGAAGCTTCTCAAGTGCCACAGTATCAAAGGCCAAGCTGAAGTCCCGGGGTTCTAGATTTACAGCCTTGCACTGTCCACATCCCTAATCACCAGCTAAATGATGGAGGTCTGTTTGATTTGGCACAATCTGTCTCTCATTATGTCATGCTGAGTGGGGGCAGGAAGCCAAACAAAACAGAAAAAATGGTTACTATGTTTATTTAGTTAGTTAGTTTTTGTGTGCCAGGTGAGTGCACTAGACAAAAACAGTTGCCTATTTTGAGATGTGAGCTGGGAGAATACAACAGGGTAGCATTAGACAGGGGAAGCGACAAATGAATCAGTTAGAGTGCAGTGTTCAGTACAATACAAACAGAAAGTCAGAGTACTAGCAACAAGAAGAATTGCAGGAGCAGATGAGCATACAAGGACAAATAAGGGCCAAAATGAAACACAGGGCTATATGTACAACAAGCTAAACTGAAAAGTAAAGTTCATGATCAAATTAAAAATGGTTGATACAGGAGATACACAGAGTAGATAAAGGAAACCAAGCCGTGAAAAAGACTAAGGGCAAGAACATACAGCAGCCTGAATATGGAAGGAATGATATGCATTTTTGAACTTATATAGAGATTCACACTGCTGTATCATGGCAGGGATTGAGTACCTGACAGTGAGGGCAGCAACAACGAAGGACAGTTTACCAGAATTGGTCCTGGTTTTAGGTGCAATCAAGGCCCCTGTGACATTGAATCTAAGGGGATAAGTGTGGCTTAACAAGTACAGACAGGGACATGGTGGACCACCTATTAACAACAGAGTCAGTTAGACATCCCAGGGTGAATTTTCACAGATCTGAGGGAGGGAGCCAACCTCACCTAGACTATACATAAAAATGGTTAATGTACTTATTTATGACTAGGGTAAATATATTGCTGCAGGCCACATCCCATTCATGAAGGGATGTTTTGTTGGCATGATGGTAGACCACCACCCCGTATGTCAATAGAGGTAATAGGATACCTTGGGCAATAACAATACGGGCCTTAGGTATCAGGCAGTTACTAATTTTGGAAAAGAGTCCAAGCTTAGTATTGACAGACTTACACGTGGCAGAGATGCTGATGTTATGCTTGTCTGGTTGTTGCAATACAGTGCACAAATATTCAATGTCAGTAGTGCCTTCTTATTCCAGGTTCAGACCTGTGGGTGGAAGCATATAAAACTGAAGTACTGGAGACACACTATTAAGTGTAAACATTCTAAGTAAAATGTGAAACCTTTTGTTGCAGTAGAGCAAAGCTGACTGTCAGTTGGTTAGGGTGTGTGCAGATTATGAGCAGAGGAACCAGCTATTTTACGTTATAATTGAGGTGTGACTGATGGGGGAAAGAAACATTTTGCAGTAATCCAGGGTGCTTGATTGTTTCAGAAGTAATAACTGTTTGAAGGGCTGAGGGAAGTCACTGATACTTAAATATGAACACAGCCTGTGAATACAGTATATATACCTGTATAACGTTCTGTTGTGGTGTATATTAATGTATATATTTGTATGAATGTCTTAGTTTTCCCTGTCAAAGGGCTATGACCACTACAGAATGTGTTGTGCTTGCCAGCACCCATGTACAGTCTTGGGTAGTTTTTGTTTTTCTTGCTGGATACTTGATGCTTGATAAAGGCACCAAATGTTTTTAGTGGGGTAACCCAGACTGCATATTTTGAGGCATGATGTGCCTAGTTCTTCTCTGGCTGATGAATGTCACACTGGATTGGTATGGTCCAGATATGGGACATAAAACAAGAAATGCAGGAGGATATGGTTAGTGAATTTGAAGACATAATCTGTGGCTGGTGTGGTGAGTGCTTTGCTTGTAACTGTGCAAATCAGGTTTTGAACACAGTCTATTTTTGTAACCTAGGTATATTTGTGCCAATGTTGCATCTCAGCTGGGATATCTTGTAAAATCAGAAAAAAAAATAGTATTTGTGGTGAGATAGTTTGGCTCCCATGCCAAGTGCTATTCTATGTGGGTGCCACACCATTCTGGTCAAAGAAAGCCCCTGGTAGTATGCATATTGCAACAAAGAACCACCACACCACCTGCACAGGCCTTCACCAAGGTGAAATGATGCCTTTTAGGATGTCACCAAAGAGGGATGAATTGTTTCACTAGGCAGTTCATGAACGGCTACTATGGAAGTACACAGGATTTAAGAACTCCTTCAGCAATCTGCTGCTGTTCAAGAGGCACCTTGTTTAGATTGTATAAATACTAATCTATTCTTCCTCTCTACTGCTGACTGTATTTCTCTGATATACCACACCTGTACAACATGTAAATAATGCCTGTTTTATTTTCCATGTGTGCTTGCAATAATCTGCACGTCAAATGTAAATATCTGTATGCCAAATTGTAACTGTGTCCACTGCATGTGTTGCTCCTTCTCCACCTTGTGACCCAGGTCATGACTGAAAATGGTCCCCTGGATCAGTGCACTTACCTGGTTACAAAAAACATAAATAAATAAATAACCAAAGCCCAGCTACCAAGGTTCTGCATGGTCCACATTTCAACCAGATATTGAAAGAAATATTTTGTTTGTGCCACCAGTGAATCCTTCCCACACTTGAGGCCGAGTGAGGGAAAGTGCTTGCCCGCACTCAGATTGCTCGTGCTGCAGAATCTAAAGAGATGCTGCATCTCAGCTAGCATGTCTTGTAAATGTTGTAAAACAAAATGTTTAAGGTAGGGCTGGTTATAGAGACAAAATGGTAATTTTATTTATATAGCACTCCCCAGGATCATAGTGCTGTACACAAAATATAACACATGGCTATTAAAATATGCGTATTGTAAATAGAGCACATCAATAGCATCACACAATTTAGAAAAATCGTTAAAATCATTAAAAATCATAAAATAAAAATAATGAGCAGGAGCAGAGGCTGACACATTAGAGACCATCAGTGTGGTTAATGAAATAAAAATCTAAACGTTATCTCTACCTCCTATTTCTAAACCTTTTCTATTACAAAAACAAAAACAAAAAACCTGCAAACAAAAAATACCCTGTCTATGACTAGTCTGCTTTTAGGTATTAGGAGGAGTGTGCATTGTAAGCTGGGAAGTGTAGTCCTCTGAGTGTAGAGGGGACTCCTGAAAACAAAGAACTCCTAAGAGCAGCCAAAAGATTCACATGTAGATGTTTCTAACTGGAGTATACCTCCACGCTTACTCTGAGTACTTGTGTGGTGCTTTTGTAATAATTTTAAATGAGTTTGGGATTGTGACTGTAGTGAACCCACCAAAAGCACCTCCAGGTTCTTTCTTAAAAAAACACACTTCCTTTGAGAGCAGCCAGCTGCGCACAAGTAGAGGTACAGCTGGGGAAGACAGAGAATGGATGGCTACTCTAAAACTCTAAGGCCCCCAAATTCAAAGGGGATGTGCGACACACCCCGGCAGAAAACAGAGCTGTGCCATGCATCCCACACAATGTGCTACAGAGTGTTATTCAAAGGGTGGCAATGTGCCACCCAAAGGAGAATGGACCATGGCCCACAGAGAATGTATAAGGCACAAGATGAGGGGGCTTTCACATGAATATGCTGAGCATGAGCATATCCAATGGGCATGCACCCGCAAGGGCCTGCACTCTGCCATGCAGAGATAGGCCATAGAAAGCAGAGCTATTTCTGTCGGCCACCCCCAGGCAGACTGTGGAAGGGCAGCCCAGTACACAGCAGCCTGCCAGCCCCAGTAGACTAGTGGATCCCCACCCATGCCCCCATCCCCAATCACCACAATGGTAACAGTGCCCCCGATTCTGTAGGGTAGAGCCCCCAAACCCCATCCTTCAATGGCCAAGAATCCCCTCCTGAATCCTGATCCCTGTTAGAAGTAGAATCCCCTCCCGAACCCTGAGCCCTGTGTGAAAAAATATCCTATCCCTAACCCCGATCCCTGTAAAAAGTAGGATCCCCTCCTGAAACCCAGTCACTGTTGGGAGAAGGATCCCCTCCTGAACCCATTTCCATAGTGTAGGGTACCCCCCAGACCCCATCCTCAGTGACCTGACACACACACCCACCCACATATTTCCATAGTCTAGTATCCCCCCATCCCATCATGATGGGACCCCCACCCTTCCATAACAACTGGAGCCAATGACTGGCTCAGCCATTCACACACCAACATGACCAACCACCAACAGAATTCTCAATGGACCGGTACTGTACATAGGATTCTCTCAACCAGTTGACACTTCCTAGGTACAGTACCAGTCCATTGACAGTTCAGTCAGCAGCTGACAGTGATGGTCTGTGGATGGCAGAGCCAGTCACTGGCTCCGAGAGCATGACAGGGTGCAGGGTGTGGGTCCCATCATGATGAGGACAGGGGCCACTAGTCTATCAGGGATACAGGGGTTTCTTATGGCATCCTGTGTACATTCAGGGCTGGGCGGCTGCTAGATTACCTGGGATTTTGGTGTGTGGTGTATGTCCATGTGGATCGGGACATGGGTGGGGGCTGCTACACTGTTGATGGGCCAGGGCATGGAGATTCTCATTATATAATATAGCAGTATCGGGGCTGGGATGGGGTTCCATTGGACCACCAGGGCAGGCAGGGCTCCCCTACAGCCTGTAACATGATCAGGGCCAGAAGCAGCCACCCCTGTATATTCCTCCAGGTGCAGCCATGCTAATGAACTCTTAATGAGCATTCATGGTGCCTGTTTGAGCCATGCATGCCTAATTAGCACATTTGCATTTCCTGGCTGAATATTGCACTTGGAGTCATGGTGCATCCAGGTATGCTCTATGCATTTCCCAGTGGCGGTATTCAGCCACTACCCTGGATGCACTGGGCTGGATATGGTGGGCACCTATTCTGGGTGGCGCATCAAGGGTCAGATATACCATTGGAGCTGGCTGGCACATCTATTCTGTATGATGCATCTTTGCGCTCACACAACCAGCCGAGTCTGAATATGTCCCCCTAAAGCTGTTGTTTAGTGAGTGTTTCTTTCAAACAATCATATACAATTTACACTTCCCACCAGAGTGTGTGAACTAAGAATAAACAACAATATGGCTATAATTAATCATGGGAAACAGAACATAGCAGATAATGTGAAACATAATTATATCATTGACAAGGAGAAGTATCAGAAACCATGAGTAGGTAAGAGCTATCTCAGCTCCACTGCACAGCATGCCCGATATAAAGAACAAATATCAAGAACAGTAAACACCGGCACCACTAGTTCTGTGTAAAAAATGGCTTTATTGATGTAAACAATCCATAAATGCACTCAGCTTGGGTACAACACCTAGACAGGTTTCACAGGACTCTTGTGTCTTCAGGAGGATCCTGCATACCAGTGTAAACATCACTAAAAAGTGGCTGTTAAAGTGATAGTGCTTTCAAATAAGTTAATGCAGTATATAAAAAGAGTAGTACAATACACATACATATAGTTAAATAATCTAACTAAAGTACTCAAAAAGCAGCAGTAAGTCTATCATTTCATATCCAGAATTGTTATAAAAAAAGCAATATTAATATTTATTTCTCTAATGCATGATGGGTGAAATCCATGGGTCCCTCATGCCCTATAATGGAACAAATGGAGAATTAGTTATTTCAACTTATGTTTTACATTCATATCCATTTCAGATCAAATTCAAGATTCCCCAAAATTAATGTTTCTTAATCAGAGGCATAATGTCTAGTTTATTATTTAATCCTGGTGCTTTAAGACCACCCAGGGTGTAAATCCAGCATGCTTCTCTCTGCATTAATATGTCATTCAGATCACCTCCCCTAGGCCCCAGTTTAACATGCTCAAGCCCACAAAATTTAAAAACATGATTGGTATCACTACCTCTGTACTTCAAACAATGTGCAGCCAATGCATTAGTTGTATTCTCCCCCACCTCCATAATACTTTTTAAATGTTCCCCCATATACAATTTAAAAGGCAATGTATTTTTGCCATTATAAAAAAAGTCACATTCACATGCGGCTAAATATGCCAAATACTCAGCAGCAAAACTAAAGAAAGACTTAGAAGTATAAATCCTGGGGTAGTAACGGTACTATTTTAAGGACTGAAGAACATAATTTACAGTTGCCACAAGGCTATGCACCCTCCTGCAACATGGGTGCTACCCATGCCAAACTCTGGCCCAAACTTGGTGCCTTATAAAGACACAAGGATTGTCTCTCACTCTCTACTTGGAAAGAGCTTGTCACAAAACTAATTCTGCCCTCCATAAACTTTGCCGACATCATGTACAGCTCCATGCCCCAACAGTCTCTCTCCAAACTGGACCCACTGTACAGTGTCTTCTGCTGCTTCATGTCTGACCTACCCTATCAAACACATCACTGTTCCCTGTACTCGACTCTCTTCCTCACTTCACTAGCTATCTGCCACCTTGTCCACTGTGCTACCTTCATTGCAAAATATTGGTTTAGTGCTCTTCCCCCCCACCTCACCAATCTCCCGTCCCCCTCTACCAACCCGGGCTACACCCTTTGCACCCATGATATTTGCTCCTTCACCCTCCCTCTACCACATTTGCAATCTGGCAAGTTATCCTTTTCCTATAGGCTCCTAGCCCTCTGGTACCATCTCCCCCACTCTGTCTGCCTCTTGCCCACTGCTGCATCAATCAAAAAGCACCTAAAATCCCACCTCTCCCCCTGCTCCTGCCTCCCTCCACATTCCTGTGACTTTGTTCTCATATCCCAATTACTCCCATCCTATTATCTCTCCTCTTAACTCTCTAGAAATTCATATGTGGCTCCATGCACTTCGCTCCTACCCTATTGCATGATCACAAAACTTTGTATATTCTCACTATATTTATCTGTATATATGGTGTACATTTGCATCACTCTAGTACCTTATTGTATACAGCTTGAAAAATCAACTGTATTGTTCTGTATTCTATTGCTATAAAGTCAACTCTATAATTTTTTTCTCCCATCCCCCCCTTGCCAGGGTTGTACCTTGAAATGAGCCCCTGCTCAGTGTGCCATTCCCAGTTACCAAATTTTAAATAAACAAATGTACACATTAGTCTAGATGGCAACCAGCTCTCTCTCTATATGTCACCAGAGTAGATGCCTCCTGTAAGCTGTGAACTGCCCTATCCCTTAGATTAGAACCTCTCCTGTATACCATACATGGTGTTAACTTAGTTGTCTCTTTCAACAATGGGTCAGATCATTGGATGTTCCAGTGCTCCTTCAAAATTTTCCCAATTTCACCAGATTGCATACTGAATGTACTGAGAAAATTCAACTTCCTAGGTCCCTCCTTCCTATGCTGGGTAAATAGAAGGTCCTCTCTATTGGCTTCTGAGGCGTTTACCAAGGCCTCCCCTATTACCTCATTTGAATAGCCCCACTGAGAAAACCTGTCACACATATCAGTACTGTGTATCATAAAATTCACTGCCATTGCTACAATTTCTCCTAGCTCATAAAAGTTAGAGCTTGGGAATATTGTTAACCATATGTCTAGGATGGCAACTTGAGGTGAAAAACAAGGAGTTACAGTCACTGCCTTTTCTAAAAAGTGAGGTCTATATCCCATTTGCCTCAACTCTTGTACACTTCAAGTCCAAAAGAGTGACACTGTCCTGGTCACACTAAAATAAGAATACCAAATTGGAGTTACTCTATTCCAAATAATGAGTGCCCCTCCATATCATAAAAACATTGTTTATAAAGTGATGCCACAGGTCAGTCCTGTGGTAAAAAGGATTGACCTGTTCATCATAGACAGCTGTTTTCTTCCAATGGTCCCAAAAGAGGTTGGAGTAATTCAGCATGAAAGTGGCACCCATTGCTGTCCCTTTAATCTGGAGGTAGTAGTCACCCTGAAATAGAAAATAATTAATTTTTAGACTTATTTCAGAGCAGTTGAAAAGGAACTGATCTCTCCCCTGATCCAATGGCTCATCCCGATCAAGCCAATATGATAATGACAGAAGTCCCTCCTCATGGGGGATATTTATATACAGAGATATAATATCCACTGACAGCAATAGCCAATCTGATTTAAGTTGTATATCTCACAGGAAGCCAAATATGTTGGTGGTATCTCTCACATAAAAGCACAAACCTGGCACACATCTCTTATTGTGGGCATCAACAAACTGAGATAATGGTTCTGTCAGAGATCCAAAACCAGGGACAGTTGGAGGTCTTGATTTTTTTTCCAAATTGTTATGAATTTTAGTTACCCATCAGACTATTTTATTATTGTCTTTGCTGATTTTATTGCTGTTGTTTTAATCTTATTGTACAGTGCCTTGACATTCTGAAAGGTGCTTAAGTGAAATAAAGTAATTATTTTATATATATATATATATATATAGTGGCTCAAACAGGATGAGACACTGTTAGATAAGCCAGCTCATTAGATGCAGTATTACCCTCAATGAGGGATTAATTGAGAAATCTATCAATCTGGGTTTTAAAAGTATCTGTATGATCCCCTCTTTGTTTTTTGTAGAATGTAAAATCCTTAAGTTGTTTTTTCACTTCCTGTATGTATTGAATTGTGGACATAATCAGAGCCACACACCCCTTGTCTGCTGGCTTGACAACAATAGCTGAGTTATTCTCCAAGCCCGTCAATGCTGCTGCTTCCTCAGCAGAGATATTGACATATTCTGATCGGTGTCATTATGATAGTAATGTTTCAAAGTCTACTTCACATGCTCTCTCAAACACATGTGCCATGTCAACATGGGGGGGGGTTAAAAGTTAAAGGTGGTTGAAAATTCAAAGTCCAATTGGGGGTTAATGTACTCGGTATGGCCATCGGAGATGCCTGTTCCTCAGGGTTTGATTTTAATCCTGTAGCTCTACTCATCTTAGATTTCTCAAAAAAGGTTTTTAAATTAAGGCTTTCTGATAAACTGATGAAAGCCCACCTATAACTCGAATGGATCAGTGTCCTTAGTTGAAACGAAAGTCGGTCCCTTTTGAAGTGCTTGTATTTGTGCGACAACAAGTGGAGTATCAGAAATATTCACAACAATGCATTCATTTGTTAGGGTAGTTAGCCCTGATCAGATTCTTTGCAGTTGAGGAATTGCAAAAGAGACAAGGGCTAGTGACACATCAGATAATAAAGCTTGTTTATTACACAAAAGGTAAACAGTTGCCATAAGCAGTTGTTACCAAAGACACTGGGAGCCAAATGTTTCCCAAATACCCCAGGGAGTGAAGAAGATCTTGACAGGAATATGTAATACAGCAGGTTATATACTATGATTATTATCATGGTAACTTAGAAGACTAAATACATAAAATAAGCCCTATTGGCTAAATGTTAGGTGGCTGCACAGTGTTATCTATCCTTATACATTATTTGTAGTGTCAGCTAAATCGTAAAACAAAGGCTGCATAGAAAATACAGGATATAGTGTAGTTATACATACATCCAAAAGATGGCAGTGTAGTCTATATAATAATGTCACAGAAGATAACAAAGACACAAGTGTCTTGGCCTACTACATGCTGTTTCTAAGCAAGGTAAAATAGAATAAAATCATACTCATAATGTTTCCCTGACACTTACACTTATATGGTACATGCCAATGCCCTATAAGTTAGTAATAATTCCTAACAGTATATATGTAACATAAGGTTTGTCTAAGGTGCACGGTGGGAGGCCAATTAGAGTGTGGGGATCTCACATAACATCCCCCCCTTCTTTCCATACTAAAAAGGCAGCAATACTATGGGAAAGTAGTGGGAACAATCTCCACCATCTACAGACCCAACACATGATCCTTGTAAAGGAACGTGAGTTGTTCACAATGTTGTTTGAGCGTGCGTCTCAGGCGCCAAAGTGTTAGTATCAAAAATGCAATTAAAAATGCTTGAATAATAACAAAACCTTTAAATGTAAGTTCTAACCAAGTATTGGAAAGTGCAGCATCTAAATCACCATCATGAATAAGTGTGTTAAGAGTATCTTCAGCTTTAGTTAAATTATTGCTGATGTGGATGAGATGGGTGTCTTTCCTATCTAAAAGGGATTTTAAAGTCAATGTCAAAGGGTCAATATGGACATTGAAAATAGGTAAATACTGAGACACAGCAAGCATATATTCAAGCTCACTGTCAGTAATATCTGGTTCTGGGATGGGAACAGGAGTAATAACTGTGTGTTCTATAACTGTAGTTTAACAAGAAACAAAACAGAAATTAGGAAAATTAACTGTGCAAGTCTTAAGACTGTAGGTAAAGCTTTTATAATCAATAATAATACAATACTGTCCACCAGAATTATAAGTCATTTTAACAGTAGGAACCCTCCATCTCTTCAGTTGAATTGGGCAGCTAAAAGATTGATTACTTAGTCTTGTAGTCAAGAGATGAACCTCTTCGACAAAGTTCTGGTAAAGGCATCCAGTGTTGCCCACTGGTGACGCTGTTGATGTCCTGGGATTATCAGTATCTTTTGATTTAAGTCCAAGTCCATTGTAAAGCACCAGTCAATACAGTCCAGTGAATAACCACATACTGGTTTGATGATTTCAAAAATGTCACAATGACACATATAATGGAATCCCTTCTTGACACAACAGTCCATGTGAGGTGCCACCCAGGCTTCAAGGGTGGGATGGAAGACTAGAAGAGGTGGAAGATCGATTTGCTCTGTGCTCATATCCTTGTCAAGGTGTTCAATGAAGTGAATGGAGGCTAAATGATCAAAAAGAGCTGTAGTGGTATCAAGCTGTGGTAAGGATACGGTGAAAGTCACAAACATCATATCTCTGATAGTGCATTTGTTAGAATTATAACAGGGTCCTTTATTTGGATGGCAGGTGACATAACCCAAATTACTTGCAGTAGACATGGGGATAGACAGTGACCTGGAAGGGCACATTGTGATGCAAGCAGCGGATTTACAATGGGGACAGTACCATTTAGCACGTCTTCTATCATAATTAATATCTGGAAGACATCCAGTTTCCAGATCCCAGAATAGATTATTGACAGTGGTTATGACACAAGAGCCATAAGCAGAGCACAGACATTCCCTGGCAATATATTGTTTGTCTGCCTCTGTATTATTTTTCTGAACAAGTTCATTAATTTTGTATTTAGTATCTGTAAAACTCTTGTCAATTTTATGCATGTTATACATGGTAAAGTGCTCTTCCTGACTAAGTCCATCTACACCATGCAATAAGGGTGGTATTATATCATTCTTCATGCCATCCTGGAATTTGGCCATTTGACTAGTAATAGAATCAATATCTGCACTGTTCCAGATGGACATGCCAGTTCCAAAGAGACCAAAAATAGTGCCACTGGCACCAGTGACATCAGTAGTGTCACTCCTTCTACAAGAGGAAGAGGATTGTTTAAACTTTTTTTTGTCATTAGGGGTAGGCCTAGGCCTGACTAAACTTAAGTGTTCAATAGTATGCTTACCAGCTACTGGGTCTTATGTACATTTCTGGTATGCTGCAAGACTGTCTAGTAATATAGCATTGACAAATGTTGATGTGTTTGTATTGTGGCACATACCAAATTCAGCCATATTTCAATAAGTAAGATTAAAAATAACTGGGACATGCATATAGTGCATGTTATTCACAAGTGTACCTGGAAGAGAAGTAGTGGTCAATCCACTGGTTGGGTCTGGTTCTTGTGTTGGACTATCAATCAATTCAGCTTCACTGGTGGGTACAACAGTCAAAAACATAGCTGCTGTAGCTTTGTAATGGTGAGTACAGAAATCTTTTGTGAAGTCTTGTGGGAATCTCTCACAAAAGGCAGGGTCAATTAAAGCAGTTACTGTAGATGATATAAACCAGACTGTCTATGGCTGGCTTGGTGAATGGACAAAGTACCATTGGGGTCAATGTTGGTATTGGGCCAACCTTGGAAAGTGTCTTTTGCGAGGAGGGCAATGGAGAGTGTTGTCCCTTTGTTGTTGTCAGTGTGCCATTCAATTTCTATGGAAGATTTATCAGGGGCCACAACTGCAGCAGTAAGGAAGGTGTCCTTGCCTTCCTGGACAGCAATACATTTGTTGAGAACATTTATGCTAAATCCTTCAGGGATGGTGGTGGGTTTGTCTGCTGGGGATGATAAAGTAGTGGAAGGAGTTGCCTTAAATGTTGGTTGCTTTTGGATATATCTTTCACATCCTTGCCATGGACAAAGGGGAATACTCCTAGGAGAAGGAGGGTCAATTGCAAAATAGTCATCTTGCAGGAATACCTGTAAGGAAAAAGAAAATGTCAGTAGGTACAATTCCACCCAATGGGGTTGAAAAATGTTATTATGCTCCTTTGTATAACTTCAACTGGTTAGCATGCAACCATTTCTCAGTAAGTTCTTGCTCTGAAGGAGTCTAACTTGGTAGACTGCGGGACTGAGTTTGTTGACAATGAGGTAAGGTCCTTCCCACTTACTGGAGAAGGAGACTGTAGGTTGAGCCAATCTGAGTACTATTACCTGATCTCCAACGTGTCAGTTCACTTCTTGTGCATGTTTGTCAAACTGGAGTTTGGATTGTTGTTGGACCTTGCCCGCACAGTGTGCAGCATACAAGTGGCTTTTAACAATGTCATTTCTGGGTTTCACAATGCATGTGTCTACAGACACTCTGTCTGCAGTGGGTGTGTTTAGATCAAACAACAGGTGTTCAGGTAGTCTCATGGTTCTACCAGTCATCACCTCGAAGGGTGTCAGCTGGGTGGTGGCTGAAGGAGTACCCCTAATTGCCATAAGGAGTAGAGGCAAAGGGGAATTCCAGTCCTTGGGATTGTCCTCAATAAATTTGGAAAGCATTTGCTTAACCTGTCTGTTGGATCTTTCTACCTGGCCGAGAGGTGTGTGAAAAAAACTTCCACTGGTGGAATTTCTGTAAAAGGTGGAATTTCACTTCTGTGAAAGTGCAGAAATCAAATTAGCAACTTTTGTGGAAATTCTGACTTGGAAAGGCAAAAAGAATTTATAGATTGTGGATTATTGTAATAAACTGCGGAGAAAAAATGTCCACAGAACCAATCACTGAACTGCAGAATAATTACATGTACTGAGGAATAATTCATTAAACTGTGGGAAAAAAATTCATCAGAACTGTTATTCCACAATTCACGTGTATTTCAGTACTCTGCAGTTCAGCCAAAAAAATCCATGGAACAGAGTGAAAGTCCACCTAACACATTCGGAAGAGACCAAGCTAGCCAATGGTAGAAGTTTGGAAAATTCCATGAAGTTTCCAAATTTCCATGAAAGTTCTACAAAAGCAGATTCTGCAACTTTTGCCCACCTCTACCCTGGCCTGATGATTGAGGGTGGTAAGGTATGTGAAACTTCTGGTGTACCTCTAGAAGTTCAAGTGTTTCTTGCATTAAATCACCTGTTAAACTGATTCCTTTGTCACAGTCTACCTTAAGAAGTAGACCTCACCTGGAGAACAATTGTTCTACCAGGACTCTTGCAGTCACTTTGGATGCACAATTCTTAGTTTGGAAAGCCTCAACCCACTTAGAAAAGAGGTCTGTGACAACAAGTACATATTTGTTCCTGCTGGTATTAGTTAAGGGACCAATAAAGTCAATTTGGATTGCATGCCAAGGGCCAGATTGCCACTGAGAAAGTAACTTGGCAGTATGCTTGGTTGGGACTGGATTATTTTGGGCACAAAACAGATAATTTTCTATGTAGTGTTTTACATTCTTGGTGATAACTGGCCACCAAACATTTTTAATCTCTGGAGTGGGTTTCCACTCCTTGTTGCCCACCAGTTGGAGTGTCATGAACCTGCTGGATGAATTCAGATCTCAGGGATTCAGGGACTACCCACAGCTTGTAGTTTGAGTCATCAGACTTATACCAGACTCGTTTACTGTCCTGGGATAGATGCAGTTGGTTTGCATGTCTTTTGTAAGGGCTGTGAGTAGACAATTCCTGTTCAGTCCCTTTGTCAAGGAATCTGAACACTTCTCTCAATTGAGGATCAGATTTCTGTGCCACAGACAAGTCCAGTGGCACAAAAGGTTTAAGTTCTTCTTTATAGCAGCTATGTGTACAGCTGCTAGATCATCGAGGTGAGTCATTTCCCATGTCTCCCCCATCTAGCACCCTCTTTGGCAAGAGTTTCTGCTTGATCATTGAAGGAATTGTATGGATCAGACTTTGAATGGGCTTTCACTTTGTGAATTAACAATTTGTGTTTAAAGTGTTGGGTCAGCTCATGAATGTAAACATAGAGTGTTTTGTACTTTACTGGGGTGCCATCAGAAGACGCAAAGGAGTTCTTCTGCCAGAAAGGTAAAAATTCAGTCAGAGAGCAACAGACCCAGTTAGAGTCTATAAAAATGGTGGTGTCCTCAATGCTATGTTGCATCAGTTTGAGTGCACAGGCCACAGCTGCCAGTTCTGCATACTGAAATGATACCACACTGCAGCACTTAGAAACATGAACGGTGTTACCATTAGGATGCATAATGAGCACTCCAAATCCAGCTACCTGTTCTCCTTGATAATATGAGGCAGAGCCATCAGTAAAGATATGATACAAGGAGGTGTCAGCAAGGAGTTTTGGAGTAACAGGAAGAAAACGGCCTGGTTCAGGCAATTCAGGTGGTTGGAGTGTACAATCATGTTGGGTTTGTTGGTACAAAAGACCATGAGCTAAAATTAAGGGCATTTTGGCAGGGAGGACCTGTATGTCATGATCCTGGAGAAGAAGAGATCAGTGAGTGAGTCTGCTGTTGGATATTGAGCCATCCTTTACTCTGTTTGATAGCAAGAAAGTTGTGGGTGTGTGGTTTGTGTTCAGAATGATGGGTGAGTAATTAATGATATACAGAAAATTATTCACAGCCCAGTAGGTAGACAGAAGGTTTCTTTCACATAAAACATAGTTCTGTTCCACTGGTGACAGCATATAGGATGCATAAGCAATAGGTCTCAAGGTACTATTCACTTTCTGAGCAAGGACAGCAGACATGGCAATGTCTGAAGTGACTGATTCTAAATGTAAAGGGAAAACTGGATTGGGAAATACAAAATCACACATACCTCCATAATACAAAGCATCATGGGCTGTATATGTAAATCACCACAAAATATTATGCTGGTTCAACTTTAAGCAGAAATGTGTGGTACCAAAAGGCCTTTCACACAGCCTAGGGATTCACCAAGGCTGGAGCAGAGGCCAGGGCCTGTTTCAGAAGTGTCACAGCCTGAGTGTGGATGGGACCCCAAGTGTAGGGATCATCCTTTTTCAGGAGCTCATACAGAGAGGTGGCCTTCTGTGCAAAATTACAAATAAAGTCACTATAGTAGTTAACCATAAACAGGAAATGCCTGAGTGTTGCCATGCTGGTTGGTAGTGGCAAATCTTGTAGGCCTTGGATTTTCTTTCAAGCTGGGCTTCTGCCCTGTTCTGTTATGCATAGGCTGAGAAAGATGACTTCTTTCTGGCAGAGTTGTGCTTTTGCAGGATTACACTTGAGGCCTGACTTCCTTAAGAGGGTCAACAGTTCATCAAGGAGGTCAAAATGTTGCTATTTGGTGGCCGTTGCCAATGGTATATTATCCACATACTGCAGAAGATATTGTGGGGTAGAGAAACCCACCAGGTTGTCCATCATGTGCAGATGGAACAGAGAGGGGCTATTGTGGAACAACTGGGGTAAGCAGGTCCATGTGTACTGTCAACCCTCAAAGGTAAAGGCACACTTATATTGACTTTCCAGAGCTAGGAGCAGTGACCTAAAGCCACTGGAGATGTCAAGGGCACTAAACTATCCATGATCTGGGGTTAGCAGGTGCTTGTGCTACTGTGGATGAGCAGCTAGGAGTAACTTGATTAACTCTTCTGTAATCAATAGTGAGTCTCCAAGATCCTGTGGGCATTTGCACTGGCCAAACGGATGAGTTGATGGTCAAGACATAAGGCTTGATCACACCCTGTTTGATGAGTGACTGAATGGTTTCTCTGAGTGATGGTAAGGCCTCAGCAGGAAAGGAGTATTACCTTTTCCTGTCATGTGCTGGGCATTTAATCTCAATGATGGTCTACATTCTCCCACAATCATGCATGTGTGTGGCAAAAGCATCCAAGTGTTTCTGCAGGATAGGTAGGAGTTTCTTGAAAAACTCATGTGACTGGAATAGAGCTATGACATCATATTCCTTGTCATTGGTGGTAATAGCTGCAACCACATGTGAATCAGAAATCATGACCATATGGTATTTTCCCCTGATTTGGATCAGATGCATGTTGGCTAGGTCCACCACACAGCCATGCGCTGCAAGAAAATCAATACCTGGGATGCTGGGCTGATCACATAATACCATGAGGTCAAAGCTATAGGTCGTCTTTAGGTTGCCTATTACCATGAGAAGTATAAAAGAGTGGTAGGTGCATAGCCTTGAGCCATCAACACCTGATGTACTGGTCTTCAATCTGGTGGACCAGGAAGAGATTGTTGGATCTTCATCATGTAGTACAGACACAGCCATGCCTGTATCTAGCAAGACAGTCAGTTGACAGCCACCAAAGTTGGCCTCGGTACAAGGCCTTCCATTTGTGTCAAGAATGAACTTGTTCACAATATGGACTGGGGCCTGTAGTTGTCAATCCAATCTGCCATCACTAGGGAGTTTCTTGATAAGTAAGGCTTGATCCTGTTGGGCCACCTCCAGGACCTGCATAGCTGTAATGAAGGGTGTTGCTTCAGGCTTCAGGCCTGGCGTGGCCTGGTCCAAGGAGTCTCCTGTATCTCCTTGGCCTACTAGGGCCTGTGGTGCCAGAGCTAACACTGTGATGGAGCGTGCCGGGACCGAATCCATCACTGAACGGACATGCCCAAGGAAGTTGCAGAGGTAGTGTTCTCCTCTGTGATCTCACGGTAAGAAGGGCCTAGTTGATGGTTTTGATTGTCCCGAATGAAATTAGTGCTGTTCCAATTCCGTTTGTTATTCCTATTATGGTTCCAGTTTCTGCTTCCTGACCAGGAATGCTGCTTATTGTCTGAGGTCAGGGCCTTTTTGTTTTGGGCCTTGCCCTGCACTGTGTAGTGGGCAGTGGACTCGCTAGTGGATTGCACCATGGCCAACTTTTTCAAACCGGAATTTAGGTTTCTGAGATATAGCTGGTAAACCCACTCGGTCTTCCGAAGAATGTCATCAAATTTGTTCATTCTGGGAAAAATTGTGGGCTCAACTTTTCATGGCAGGCTGGAATCATGTTCTGAAGGTATAAGTTCTTGTACTCAGTTAGATCAATGGCTGTGGTTTCACTCGTAAGATGCTTGCCAGTAGGATAAGCTATCCTTAACCATTGGTGTCATGTCATTGGGCTTTCTTTGGCAGTTTGCTTTACAGGGTAAGCCAATATCACTCCAACTACAGCAAGATTGTGTGCAGAAATATGTTCAGCTGCAATCTCATTTAAAGTCACAGTCGTGTCTTGGTGGGCCACTTCTGGGAGTTTCGCCCAGAGGTCGGGGTCTATGGTCTGCTGAAGGATCTGTACCTGGCGGTCTGCCGGCAGGCTGAGCATCTCACATTTGGAGCATATGGCAACTGAGATTGTCACTGTGGCTCATGCAGCCTATGCTGTCAATGATCTGCAGTACAGAGTGGGCCAGCCGAAGAGGATTATTGTGAGCTGTTGGGCACTCAGGGAAGGTATTCAGGTTTTGTGCTCCATGAAGAGCAGCCTCCGCTGTGGCATTGGCCACAGTACAGATGGCAGAGGTCTGGGAAGCAGTCTCCTTTGTTATTGCATCTAAATGCTGTTTGAAAGCCTGCTTGCTTTCCTCAGATAGCTCCATCTGAGAGAGAGAGCAGTTTTGATCATCTGATCAATCTCTGCTTTGTTACCTTTAGTCAAAGCAGCAATTGGAGGGGCCTTACCTAGGCTGCAACCTCCCCCTATCATCGGGGTCGATATCTTGGTGGTGCACTGATGACGTAGGATAGTGCTGTTGTTTCATTGGGATCCACCATCTTGTGGCTGGTGGGGGGACACTGGACCACAGTGAGGGTGTTGCTGGGTGCCATCTTGGTAGGTGTCATCATCAGAATTATCACCACCGAATGATGTAAGGTCGATGGGTGTGTAGTGAAACTCACCCAACCAGCACTTCTTGCTGATGGTGCAGTTTCACCATCTTTGATCTAAAACCTTTGTGACTAACTTTTGCAATATTCTGTTCTACACCTTTAGCAGCTTCCTTCTGTAATACTCTGTACAAGGCACTTAACTCGCAGTTGTCCATAAGCTCCCTATCTAGTTCTTTACTTACTCATTTCAGGTCATATCTCATCTCATCCAGCTCCTCATACAAAGTCTCATTTGTATCACTTAGCAAATCGTTCATCTGTAACACCTGTCTCTTATCCTGTCTCAACCCTTCTTATTCATCTCTCAACATACTTAAATCATGATCATTACCCTTTACAGAACAGTGCAAAAGAGTCTCTTCTTAGTGTGCAATGACTGAAGTTCTGCTTTCAGCCGTTGCTCTGTTTTCAAACTTTTAGATGCCTGCAATCTCATTTCTTTCTTAAGAGACAAGAGTTGCAGTTTGAGGGAATGAAACCTTAATTCTGAGGCTTCTAGAGCAGCATATAGAGCCACAACTAACAGCCCTTTAGCATCATGCTTTTTGGCTGTTTGCCTCACCTAGGAGTACTGGGTTGAATTCCCCAGCACGGGGTTTTCAGAGTGATTTGCATCCAGTGCAAAATCATTCCAGCCTCCATGAGATAAGGAAGTTAGAGATGTTGACTCTCAAGTCTGCACAGATATTAGAAGAAGACATAGTGGTACCAGTAAAAGTTTTGTGAAACACAAAATGTTAACCTGTCAGTGGGCACTATGCTGCATATAGATCCACAGCAGGTAAACCAACAGATGGTTGAGCTACTGTACTCCTGCAATCCTGCAATTCAAAACTGCTGTTGAGCAGGGTGAGTCAGCATTGACCAAGCCCATTAATCAGCCAGACTTTACAAGATGCTACGGAGTTAAAAGTATTGGTGAGTTGGTACGGGTGTGTACACCTGCTTACTACCCACAGAGAATGGGTGAGCCAACAAGCTGTGAATCTTTGCAAATCCAGACTGCCTGCTCATGGTCACTAGTATGTTAGGGTGGTTAGCCCTGATCAGATTCTTTGCAGTTGTAGAATTACAAAAGAGACATGGACTAGTGGCATATCAGGTAATAAAGCTTGTTTATTACACAGAAGGTAAACAGTTGCCTAAGCAGTTCTTACCAAAGACAATGGGAGATTAAAGTTTCCAAAATACACCAAGGAATGAAGAAGGTCTTGAGGGGGATATGTAATAGAGCAGGTTATACACTATGATTATTGTCATGTAACTTAGAAGACTAGACACATACAATAAGCCCTATTTGCTAAATGTTAGGTGGCTGCACAGTGTTATCTATCCTTATACATATTTTGTAGTGTCAGATACATTGTAAAACAAAGAATGCATAGAAAATACAGGATATAGTGTAGTTATACATAATTTCAAAAGATGGCAGTGCAGTCTGTATAATAATGTCTCAGAAGATAAAAAAAAGACACAAGTGTCTTGGCCTACTTCATGCTGTTTCTAAGCAAGGTAAAATAGAATAAAATCGTATTCATAATGTTTCACTGACACTTACACTTATACGGTACGTGGCAATGCCCTCTAAGTGAGAAATAATTCATAACAGTATATATGTAACATAAGGTTTGTCTAAGATGCATAGTGGGAGGCCAATTAGAGTGTGGAGACCTCGCGTAACACAGTGTCAGGATTTACTTCCCTCATCTAGAGCCTTGTCTTGTGTTTATATTTCTTACCCCCACATTGGGTGCATTTCTTGGGTTGTTTTGTTGTGATCCATTCCTTGTTCTGCCAGATCCTGTACTGCTTCCTTAAACTGAACCTTCCATTCATTCCATTTCTGGGATGGGAAGCCAGATATCCTAGTGCTCCTCATCTAAATAAAAATCTCTTTGTTTGTGACCGACTCATTAGTTGAAGTATAATAGGATGATGATTCACACAGATTTTTCAATATGGAGTGCAGCTTCTGGGATGATTGTTGTTTGGATTGTGATCTGTAGTTATGTTTCCACTATGACTCCACCCCTGACTTCGGTGATTTTCAGTGCCCTTATTTGAAGTGAATAATCTGTCCAGGAGATAGTCTTGGTGGTTCATTTCAAATGTTTTTAGTTTCCATTGTTTGATCGTATTATCTTCCCTTATAACAGTCTTTTTTAGTTTGTTTTCTAAAGTCACAAATTCAGGGCTGTCTTTAAAGCTCAAGACCACTTCCTCCTTATTTTTTCATCTCTTGAGTTACCTATGGCTGTTGCTTCGGGTAATCTTCAATGACAGCTTGCTTAAGACCATCAGTGTCTGTCTGAAGTGCCTGTTTCCAATCGCTCATAAATTCATCTCACTCATTGCCAAATCTGAGAGTCCTTATGATCCTTAATCCCCTGGGTGACCTTCCTAACTTCAGAAGGCTTAAAGGTGATATATACCCAATAATGGCATCAACCCCTAAGAATGGCTTATTCAAGCTGTGCAAAAGCTATGTACACATCTGGAGGTACTGAGTCTTCTGCATGTGGGGTAGGTGAGCCTTGTGTCCCAACATTACTTTTGGTAGGGATTTTGGTAAAAAGATCAGCCTCACCTGCTGATAAAACACACTGGTAGACAATGACCCTGAGGCATCCCTCAAATGTGCATTAGAAAAGGTAGCATATGGCATACTTTCTGTACAGGGGGTGCTGCGTCCAATCATTGGGAGTAAATCCAAGAGGGAGTAGGTTAACAACACTCTGTTCATGTCTGTAACTCCAGGATGTGCTGCTTAGTGGGTTAGTATTGGTAAAATGCCACACAGACACCACTGTGAGCTCTAGAAAAATCAAAGTCCAGGTAAGAGCAATCTCAGTTCCACCACACAGCATGCCTGATGTAAAGAATGAATATCAAGAACAACAAACAGTGGCATTACTAGTTCTGTGTAAGAAATGACTTTATTGATGTAAACAATCCACAAACACCCGCAGCTCAGGTGCAAAGTTGAAGCAGATAAAAGGTTTATTGTTGATCCATCATGAACATTATGTATTAAACATGATGAAGATTTGCACTCTATACATATGAATGAATGTGCCCTGTACGTCTATGTAGTTTATTTATATGGATGTTAAGTAGCTATTATAACTTAAATATTATTGTGACGTTAGTTTTTGTATGTATATGTATGTATGTAATTTGTGTTAAAAAATTTTTATGATATCAACATGAATGTTTGTACTAAGGGCCTCGCTGGAAATGAGCTTGTCTCAGTCAAGTTTCCTATTCTTTTGCTTGTCAACTGAATAAAAATTTTTACTACTACTACTACTACTACACCTCGACTGGTTTCGGAGGACTACTGCAGCATCAGGAGGATCTTGAATACCAGTGCAAACATCACGAAAAAGGTAGCTGTTAAAGTGTTAGTGCTTTAAAATAGCAAGTTAATGCAGTATATAAAAAGAGCAGTACAATACACATACTATACATATAGTTAAATACATCTACATTATGCCTCTGATTAAGAAACATTAATTTTAGAGAGTCATGAATTTGTTCTGAAATGTATATGTATGTATGTATATCATAAGCTGATACAAGTATCTCCATTTTTTCCATTGTAGGACATGAGTGATCCATGGATTTCACCCATCATGCAGTGGCGAAATAAATATTAATAGATCTTCTTTGATAACAATTCTGGATATAAAATGATAGCCTTACTGCTGCATTTTAAGTACTTTAAATAGATGAATTTAACTATATGTATATGTATGTGGATGTGTATTGTACTACTCTTTTTAAATACAGCATCCTCCTGATGATGCAGTAGTTCTGTAAAACCGGTCGAGGTGTTGTACCCGAGCTGTTGGTGGTTGTCAATTGTTTGCATTAATAAAGCCATTTTTTGCACAGAACTGGTGCTGCCCATGTTTGCTGTTCTTGATATTCATTCTTTATATTGGATATGCTGTGCTGGTGTTTGCTGTTCTTGAGAATCCATGAGTAGCCCATGAGTAGCCCAACATCTATGTCAATCCAAGATGCAAATGCAAACCTTGCATTAACAATCTGCAACCCACCTCTTATGCAATGTAGTCAATGTCCAAAGCTTCTCAATCATCTGAAAAAGCAAAGTTTGTATGCCAGAGATACTTGCTTATACCAATATGCTGGAGCTTGAACTTTCAAAGCTAAAGGATATAATATTCAGTTTAGAAGAAGGTTGAATTACTGATGATGTTTTTGTTTTTGGTTCAGGGGAAGGCAGATGAGCCAAAAGCAAGAAGCATGCCACAATGGCAGGGGAAGAATACAAAATAAAGAAACCATTTTTCAGGAAGTGGGAAATGGAGGGATAGATTAGAAATCAATGTATCATTTTCTCTTCTATTTTTGGTCACAGATCCTGGGGAGCAGCTGAAGGTATAGATTTGTGGTCACTTCTTTATATACTAGGCAGAGCACAAAGCAGCAGTAAAGGATGGGGAAGGCAGTTATTTCAGTCCTGGAACAGCATCAGGTTAAACTGGAAAAGTATCTTGGAGATATGCTGGGCACAGTTATTCCTGCTGCTACAGGACATGTGGATAACAAGACCAGAGGCTAGGAAGAGAATGAATAGGAGGGTAGGGGTTTATATTACATCAATAGGGGGAAGGATCATCAAATATGGAGGGCTAGGAAAAGATTGCCCAGACTTATACGTGTCAGACAAAGTACATTTGTCCAGTGTAGGGACTGAACTTTTTAACACTGAACTAGGGACAGCTATAGAGGGCTGGAGGAGAGAGGTGAACAGCAGATGTTCAAAAAAAAATGGATGGGGGAGTCCATCATCCAATATGAGCTACAGATGGGCTAGAGGGAGAAAAAGGGAAAAGGGGGAAGGTGGTAGGGGACAAACCCGGCCTGGGAGTACACTGGGGCTAGGGGGATAGGCACCTCTGGGTGCACATCCAGAGATCTACAGAGGATGGGCTTGGGTGCACATCAGTACCCAGCAGGAGAAATGGACACATGAAATGATTACCCCAGATGTACATCAGGGGAGAAGATGAACACATAAAATAAGATTCAAGGATATAAAAGAAATAGGGGATTGCCATGATGACATGCAATTTGAATGCATAAAATGTTAGAATGTAAATATAGGCTATGATATTAATAATGAAATATTGCTGACTGAGCACCCAACAAATAAGGTGTGGCCCAAGTTATTTGGGAAAGGGGATTCAGAGACAAGGAAGTTTGCTTGAATAAAAGACAGGCCCATTTGTCCCAGGTCACCTGACCTAAAGGCAGGGGCACAGTCAGGTAATTAGTGGGGAAAGGGAGGGGTGGGTGGTTAGGGGGTGGAGTTAGATTAAGAGAAAAGTTAGTGGAATAAAAGGGAAATTATGGGGAGAGAGTTAATTGAGCCACACAAAAAGTGGTAGGGAAGGTAGGAAAGGATTGGGCAGTGGAAGGGAGAGAGCACGAGAGGGGAGAGGGTTTAAAAGAGGCTGCTCACAGAGAAGACTCCCTTCACAATTTTGCTGGCCTGTGTTTTTTGTCCAGCAACTCACCCAATTTGATAAGGTGGGGGAATAAGAAAAAAGGATAGTAAGGTAGCTGATACAAAAAAGGAATAAAAGGAGAAAGAGGAGAAGGATTGGAAAGGGCTGAGCAAAGCCAGTGAGGGTGCATCTTTTGAATTGCTGAAGGTGGACAGTAGGCTTTAGAGGTGGGCACAACAGGAAAAGAGACACTTAAGGTGAACGACAGAGGAGAGACATGATAGCAAGAGGGGAGAAAAAGGGAAAAGGTGGATGGGGCAGTAGAAGTATGAACCTGGCCTGGGTGTACACTGAGGCTGGGGGGAAGGCACCTCTGGGTGTACATCCAGAGGGCTACAGAAGAGGCACTTGGGTGTACATCTGTACCCAGCAGGAGAAATGGACACCAGAAAGGATGACCCTAGGTGTACATCTTGGGTGGGGGATGTGAACATATAAAAATGAGATTCAAGGATCTAAAAGAAGTAGAACATTGTCATGATGGTATGCAATCTGAATGAAGAAAAAGAATGTAAATACAGAATATACTGTTGTTAATAATAAAATATGGCTGACTAAACACCAAAAAAATAAGGTGTGGTTTAAATTATTTGAGGAAGAGGAACCGGGGACAAACAGATCAATATTATAATAAGAAATGCCTCAAATAATGGAATATAATAATACTGGTGATTTTAACCTCCCAGTTATAGACTGGAAGAGAAAGGCAGTAAAACCTAATTAACACAATTAATGATAACAATTAACAGTAAATTGTAGAAATACCAACCAGAAACAAAAATAAACTGAATCTAGTAATAACCAATATATTACAATTGATTGGTGAATGTGCTATTGGGATGCCATTGTTTAATGGTGATCATAACATTTACTAGATTTAATTTCAAGAATTTGAAAATAACTAGAGATTCACAAAGTACTAAAACAAACATATCAAAACTAAAGAAAAATTATAACATTTTACTGGAAATGTAATATGGACCAAAAATGTCCAAACAAATAATAAGAAATGTTGTTGAACAATTTAAAGAAGCAATGGACAAGTATGTGCCCATTAAAAAAAGACGACAAGGGAAAAATACCATGCTACTGCATGAAAATAAAGAAACTGATTAATAAAAAAGGAAATGCATATAAAGGCACAACAAAAAATAACATACCACATGATATTGTTAAATATAATGCATCATTAAGACATGTAAAAAGGCAATTAAGCACTGCAAATGTAACACTGAATACAGATGTGCAGAGAAAAAAAACTGACCTAGACATTTCTATACATTCATAAATTTTATTAAAAGGAATACTGGCAAGTGACTCCCTCCTCCCAGACAAGGAAAATCTCCAAACATCTGAACAGGACATGGCAAAAACTGTTAAACAAGGATTTTGCAACTATCATTTTGGAAAAAACAGTAATACTTTTATCTATCTCTAGAAGATCTGCTACTGTTGTGATGACAAATAACATCTCACATGTATAAAGTTTATAAATAGCTTAAAAGTATAAAGCAAAATACTTTGAGGGGACCTGATAATATACTGCAGAGGCATGATCAATTAAAATTAACTGGGAGGAGACTGTAGAACCCTTGAAATAAATCTTTAACAAAGTCCTGAATACCAATGACGTCCCTTTGGAATGTAAAGAAGGTACTGTGTTCCATATATATATATATATATATCTGATGGGCAAAAAGCAACTCCATTTTAATTACAGCCATCTTAGCTTAACATCTATCTTAGTAAAAGATATAGAATCAACTATAAAGGGTAACATTTTGTATTAAATCTATCCAATCTAAAAACTTATATTAAAATACACAACATGGATTCCAGGAAAACTGATCATGTGTCAGGAACGTATTGAGCTTTCATGAGGCTGATACTAAAAATCTAATTCTGCAGCACCAGCAGATATGATTCTCTAATTTTTCAAAGGGATTCAACATCTTGCCCCATTATTTGATAGTAACTAAACTAATGAAACTAGGTATTCATGAATATCTAATAAGACAGGTGGCTGAATGTCTAGTCAAGAAAACAAAGGGTCAGGCTGAAAGAATCCTTTGGTTGCACCTGAAACAAGTGAAGTCCCACAGAGCTCTGTCTTAGGTCCACTTCATGTAATATATATTCACAAGCAACATGACAAGGATGAATAGAGTTCAGGTTTCAAAAATGTGTGAATGATTCAAAACTCAGATATGATCATAGTTATCAAAGATATACTGATACACTTTAAAAATATTTAAACCTGATTGTCATCTGGGCAGAGTCATAGGGAATGAAACTTAACATCAGTCAGTGTAAGGTCATTCACATGGGTAAAAAAAAAATCAAAGCATCCCCATTTCAGTAATCTAGGGTGAAAATGATTTCAGTATCATAATAACAAGTGATTTCACAAGCACTAAACATTGTGTGACAATAAATACAAAGGCTAGACAAATATTGGGTTCAATTTAAAAAAAACACTTTGTTTCCAGGAACAGTGATGCCAAAATGCTCCTTTACATGTATTTGTTCAGGCTCACACTTATTATCAACAAACAAAAAGAGGTTGATCTGTGCTCCCATGTGCTCACCAATGATGCTGCTGTGGGTAGAGGCTCACCCAGGATTACAAAATGTACAACAGGAACCAACGCACTCTACAAGGAAATAAGGAACTGACTATATCATATATATATATATAAATAAGTTTATTGTCTCATATAATCAAATACACAGAAACTATGTTATTGCCGGTCAATAGACCTGGGCCCAGATATTCAAAAGAGTTGTGCCATGCGCAATAGAGTTGCACCAGCGCAAGTCAAAAAAGGCACCATTCTGCGATATTCAGCAGGAGGCAGTTGCTCCCCCCAAATCACGCTGAGCAACAGCACAATGATAATAAATGTATGTGCAACTGAAGGGGGAGGAACCACGCATAAATGGCGCAGTGCGATATTCAACAGCATGCGCTATGCGCTATAGGGGAGCCAGCGGAAGTTGCGCCATAGTGGAAATGAGCCAAAATAAAAAGGAGCAAGGGAGAGGCGCAAGAACACTACAGGGAAGCCTCAAGTTGCGAAACTATAGCCAGCCACACAGGCAACACACATACACACAGGGCAGGACAGAGAAAGGGCACGTGGAACCCACAGGCTCAGGAGAAGGTGTGGGGAGCCACAGTGCAGAAGGGGAAAGTACTTGCCACACAGCAGTGAGGCCAGCACAGTCAGATGTTCCCAGTGCAGTGAAATTAGCAGCCAGGACAGTGGAGGGAACACAGAAACAGCTGCCGTGGGGACTGAACACAAGCCATGGACATGGCCAGTGCCACCATCCAGATGGAGGCAGTAATGAGGGGGGTGAAAAGGTGGGCAGCAGGGGGGCACGGCCGTGGAAGTGCCCGTCAGTGGTATGCCCCCAACAGGCAGTACTGAGCCCATACCAGCTTCGAGCTGTATAGTGATATGGAGATCGTGGGCCAGTACCGCCTGAATCGGGCAATTCTGAGGTGGCTTTGTGAGCTGTGCAGTGATGTGATGCAGGCACCCACACGATGGAGCCATGGTCTGTCAGTGGAGACAAAAGTGACAGCGTGCATGTGCTTGCTTTCCATGGGTACCTTCCAGAGAGCAACTGGGGACACCACAGGCATAACCCAGTCTGCCGAGTCACACCACCTCACCCAATTCCTCAGCACACTGCTGCCACATGCTGCGGAGTACATCCATTTCCCCAGCACACTGGCGGAGTGCACAGCAAACATACAGGAGTTCCACAGGGTAGCACATATGCCTGGCATGCTAGGGGCAATAGACTGCACCCATGTGGCTATCCACACACCACCTGGCCCCGAGTGGGCCACATATATAAATCAGAAGGCCTATGCTAGCATCAACTGCCAGGTGGTGTGCGATGCCAGGGGGTGCATAATCAATGCCTGTGCCACGCACCCTGGGGGAGCACATGATGCCTTCATCTGGCACCAGTCGGCAGTGTGCCACAGATTCGAGAGTGGGGATATCCCCACTGGCCACCTAGTGGGTGAGTATGCAAACCACACAGACAATCATAGGGCCTGGAGGGGAATGGTCAGAGGTGACATGGGTAGTGGCCTACCTAGCCTGGAGCAGGGCAATGCTGATCACCAAACTTACCTCCATCCTCTACACACAGGTGATAGTGGATACCCACTCTGTCTCTGGCTGCTCACACCATAGCGGCCTGTGACCCCATTGCAGCAATGCTACAATGAGACACACGCCACCACACGTAACGTCATCAAGCGCGTGTTCCGGATGCTGAAGGCACATTTCCATTGTCTGGACACCTCCGGCGGTGCCCTACAGTACAGCCCCTCAAAGGCCTGCAGGCTATTCCTGGCCTGTTGCATCCTGCACATCATGGCCAACAAATGTGGTATAGCCATACAGGTCAAAGAGGGGGACAGTGATGTAGACGATGAGGATGCTGGTGATAATAGTGATGGGCAGCCCCCCTTGGGCAACAGGACCCCAGACTGCTCTGGCTGGCACAGCTGCACCGGGACACCATCATGGAGGAGCACTTCAGCCAACCCAGGTAAGTCATTGGGTCATGTGCAACCACCAGTGGCTAAGGCACAACCCACAAACATGCATGGACACACACCATGGGTGCATGCCATCAAGGGAACTGGCCGGGCATGGAACCACACACACCACCAGGGATGGGTGAGGTCTAACATGGCACATGGACAGACACACACACACACACAATGTACCAGACATGCACAAAGGGTAGGAGGCACGCTGACCCAGAATGCCACCCCTAGCCACACACATGTCCACAGACCACCAAGCCCACTGTCTGTCATTGTGCATGTGTCAGATGATGGGCACCATTGCACATTGGTGTACAGTGCAATGCAGGCATCATCATGCACATGCAACTGCGGACAGCAGCCGGGTTGGTGTGCAGATGGACTGTGTGTCTGTGTGTATTGCCCGCTGAATGACACAATGCACACAGAGCAGCATCAGACAGTAGCCATGTTGGGAGACAGGTCAGTCAAGTGCCACAATGCCCCAGCCACCATGGATGCATGGGCGGCCCTGCTGAGACCCACCAGCACTGACAGGCTGACCACTGGCCTCATGGGGTGGCACCGATGGCCCCCCAGGAGTTCCACTGCATGAATGCGGCCGTGCTCACGCAGGGGTCTGCAGCACACCGAACATGCCTGCACCAGGCGTGCTTGAGATGCCCACAGCTGAACCCGGTGTCGACAAGGATGGTGTCGCACGATGCCGGGAATGGGGGCTGGACAGTGCACTGCGTGGTGTCTGTGACGCATGAGCAAATAACTGTGTGCCCATTGTGGCTATGACAACAGTGAATGCCTGTGTCTGCCTGTGAATGGCAGTGGTCACATCCTCCCGCAACCAGTCCATCCCTGCCAGGAGCAGAGCAGGGTGTCTGCTGCAATGCTCCTCTGCCCACTCCTGAGCCACACTCAGTGCATCCACTGCCGTCACAAGCCGCATCTGCTGATTGACTGAAGCTTGCAGTATGTGGGTGTGCTCATCCGAGAGGTCATCTGCCTGATTGGCATCCTGTCCCTCAGGATGTGCACAGCCCTGATGCTCAGCACCCCTTGAGGGTGGGTGCTGCACACCAGGACCAGGCCTGTGCATGTCCACAGGTGATGCACTGATGCCACCCCCTGACACTGTGCCCCCAAGCCCATTGGCTGACTGCTGATGCTGCCCCTCCAGCTGCTGCTCCCCAAGGCTCACTGGTACCACTGCAGTGGCCACAACAGTCCCACTGTCCTGTACACACACCAGTGCTGCCCCACCAGTGCTGACAGGCACAGGCTGGGACTGTGATGACATGCAGACCTCCATGGTGGCACCACCCACAGCCATGGCCGCGATGTTACCTGATGTGCGGCCATCCTGTGGCACACATGTGTCACTGCCCATGATGTTGGCAACATCATCATCGGTGACGGACCCAACACCAGCCCGAGTCACAGCATGCTGGCATCCGTGGACACTGGCATGCTGGGACATGGGCAAGGCCTCCTCTGCACCTGTTCCAACAACATCAGTCTGGACATCCAGGTGGACCCACTGTTGCACTGAGCCATGTATTCCTGTGGAAGTGGATGGGCCCTCCTCCATCTGCATCTGACTGGCCTCAGGGGAGAGGCCCACCACCGCTGACCCATGCAGATGCTCAGGAGCTGTAAGGGAAAAAAAGTTGTGTTACTGCATGTGACCTACCCTGTCCCCCCAAATAGATAGACCATGACCTACCATGCAGTGACGGGCTACCACCTGTCTGGAATCCACCACCCGGAACACCCTCAATGGCACAACACTGCATGCTGCCAGCAACCCTCTCCTCCTGTGGGGTCAGGCGTAGCACCTCCGGCTGTTCCCCACCTGTCGCAGATCATGCTGACCTGATGGCAGCCACCTTCTCCTTAATCCTGCTCCTGTCTGTGCCCATCTTCTTCTTGCACTCCTGCACAGAGTGTTGGTAGCTCCATGCAGGTTCACAGCATGCTCCACTTCCTCCCATGCAGCAGCATGTGTCTGTGGTGTTCCCTGGTGTCCGCTGAGAAGCGGATCCTGGTCCAGGCAGGCCTCAAGCAGGGCATCCATCTCGGCCTTGGTGAAATTTGGCCTCCTCCTCCTCCCACAACTCTGTTCCTCTTCTCCCACAACTCACTCAGTCATGATTCAGCCTGTGAGAATGACAACTGTTACCTGTGACTGTGCAGTCCCATGCATGTCCCAAAATCCACAGTCCACACTCCCAAACAGCATGCAACTCACCAATAGACTGCAGTAACCGATTATGGCCATTGCAGCCCAATGTCACACTTTTATAGCGCAACCCATGCAAATGAGGTGAGGCACAACTTTAAGTGGATGCAAATTGCAGTGCTGCACCATTGAATGGCTGATTAGCTGATTTACATATGATGGCTGAATACCGTGCTTTTGCACTTTGAGCAATTGTGTTGAATGTGCTGAGCCAAGGGCGCAGTTCTGTGACATGCACAGTACATACCTAACTGCGCATGCCCAGGTTGATGACACAAGTGCCTGCCATGCTGCTGACATGCTGTGTGCTGGAGACAATGCAGGGCACAGCCACCATTGTGCCAGTGGCACTATAGCGATGTTCACCTATATGGCGCTGTGGCACTGGGGCATCGTAGGTGCACTGGGGCAATAGCGCAGTAGGCCACTACAGGAGGTGACACACAGGCACCCAATCATGCTACATGCATTGGGTTCCTATCGCGCTGTGTCCGTGTGCCAGAGACCATTGACCCTGTGACCGACCTTTACCCCTAGGCACCATGCGTCAGGCATGGGTGCATCACTATCATGCTGTTCGGTGACAGCTCAATAGGAATGGCAGCGCTGTACCGCGCAGCATCTGCACTTGCTGGAACCATGCTGCAGAGCACCATTTTGACCCTACAGAGCAAGAGAGATGGCATGGAGGAGAGCTGCCCAGTGGAGCCAGACTGAAATGGCAAACTTGTTTGCCATTGTGGAGCCACTTGTTGGCCCACTGTTTGGTAAGGCACCCTGGACAGATCCAGGAGTCAAGTGTGGCAGGAGGTGGCCGATGACCTGGAGGAGGCCACAGGAATGAGGCAGACAGTGAAGCAATGCCACCACAGATATGGGGACCTTAGGTGGAGGGACCAGGACCTGTTTGCCCACCTATGGGCATGTGCCAGGAGGGGCACAGTGCCACAGCCAGGTAAGTGTACATCCATACACTTTTATTTTCCATATGGGTATCACAGTTGCATGTGTCTGGAACATGGGGGGGTACCGTCCAGTGTTGGCTGTGGTGGTGTTATCAGGGTGTGGGATGGGTGGGTCTGGCTGTGTGGGACTGCACACACATGAGGGCAGGGGGACTTTGCTACAGGATTGTACTGATGTTCCTCTCTCCATATTTGCACCTTAGGCCCAGAAGAAAGATGGCTGGTGAGGGACAGGAGGCACCAGCTGGAAGACTGGCACACCAGGAGGGGTGAAGGTCCACAGCAGCAGAGGGATCAGCCTGATGATGGTGAGTGCCTTACATCCATGATTACTATTGCATGCTGTGTAACAGGGCGGGCAGCGGGGCATGGCCACCATCCATTGACACCACTGCGATGCACACAACTTGTTACAGTCAGCACTGTCCAGAGGCACTGCATGTCTGGGAGTGTGTCAATGGTGGTCCATGCATGCACCAGGTACATGACTGTGCCACTGCCTTCTCACCACATAGTCATGTCACAAAACAGCCATGGTGGTGTTGTGCAGGACTTGGCCGGTGGGTGTGTGCAACAGTCTGCATGGCTGTGTGTGTGCCTGGGCAGGCAGGTCTTGTGGACACGATCACTGTGGGTGGTCACACACCATCACAGAGGCATGTCCCATGGCCGTATGCCATGCACAGTGGGTGGGCTGTATGGGGCTGCTCATTCACACCTATTGATTCTGCTCCCTTGTCCTAGGTGGACGGTGGTTGCAGAACATCGAGAGGGTGCTGCAGGAGATACTGCAAGTGGCCAGGGCCTCCCTGGAAATTTTACAGCGGATCGACCAGCTAGGAGTCCACAAGAGGCATGGCAGGAGGCGCCTTCAGAGCGTAGAGTGGGGCTCCCGCTGAACATCATGCACCCCAAGATTTCACCTACCCCCCTGGACCCACCCTCACACCCTTCCTTCCCTCTACCATTTGTTCACCCCACCTCTTACCCACCCCCACCTTGTTTGTGGCCCTCCCCCCAACCTTTTGTAAATATATGTAAATAGTTTTGTGTGTTTTTCTACAATACATTTGCATTGATATACCTAATGTGGTGGTGGTCTCTGTTTTGCAGCAGGCTATAGGTGCTCAGCTGTGGTGGTGTGCATGGCGTTAGGGGTGGTGCAGTCATATGCATGTGTGTGTGTCCATGGGGAAGTGACTATGGTGTGGGAGTAGCTATCAGTCACTGTCTGTGGTATGTGTGTTGTTCCCTGTGCACTGGATGACTGTGTGCAGTGATCCATGGTGCAAGCTCTGTGTCTATGGCGCACCTGTCAGCCCGTCCATGGCCTGTGCCGCTGACACCCTTGAATGTCTGTGACCTGCACGGTCTGCTGGCATGTCAGTGGTGGCTATCCATGCAGGACTGCCACTGTACCCGTCACAATGCCGGGT
The DNA here is from genome assembly GCA_016271365.2 of Neoceratodus forsteri. Classification (NCBI taxonomy): domain Eukaryota; kingdom Metazoa; phylum Chordata; order Ceratodontiformes; family Ceratodontidae; genus Neoceratodus; species Neoceratodus forsteri. Next base: position 646,811,588 of record CM057456.1, read on the forward strand.
TGCCTCATGTCACTGGTGTGGTGCATGTCTGTCTCAGGAGACACTTTGGTCTCTGCTGTTGTCCCACCTTCATGCTGTGGCTTGTGTGTGTTGCAGGGGATGTGCACCACTGTCTGTCACTTGTGCTCCAGGCAAATGCTGGTGGCGTACAGCTCCACAGTGCCTGTGCAGGGTGGCTGGCACTCCTGTTCTGTGGAGGACTGCTGGCTGTGTGTACACAGTTTCCATGGCCCCATGCTGGGGGCTTGGTTGCCCTGCTACTGTGTCCCTGTGTTGGTGTGCCCTTGGGTATGGGTGGGTGTTTGTCCATGCACTGTGTTGCATCCGGTGCGGCGCATGCTTCCATGCACCACTGTAGGTGTCTGCGCTGGCTGTTGTGGCCAGTGCTGGGTCAGGGTGTGTCCTTGGGAGAGTGTGCAGGGTGCTGTACCACTGGTGGTGGGGTCCGGGGCATGACCTGTCACATGTGGGGTACCTCATGTGCTGACGCATGGTCGGTGTCTCAGCTGTACCTCGGGGGGCTGTGCATGGTGGCACTGTGTATGCCGTCTTTGCAACGCTGTGTGCTGCCACCTGCTGATGAGTGCTCCTGGTGGGGTTGCCTTGCATTGTTCTGTGGTGCACAGAGTTGCATTTTCACAGTGGGGGTGGTGGCATGCATGGGGTATCCTGCACTGATGGATGCTGCTCCTGGGCAGCGTGTTTGGGGGTCATGGTGAGGGTGTGCTCTGCATTGGTGGGATGGTGTGGCACAGGGTGGTCGGCCCTCCTTGTGTGCTGGTCACAGCTTGCCAGGGGGTGTGATGGGGCCCCATGGCCCAGCTGTGGGCTGTTTGCTTGTCTCCATGGGCCAGTGGTTATTCCTGCCCTCCCCTAGTTGTGCAGTGCATGGGGTGTGGGGGGATGATGTCTGTTCTGCTGTTTGTTCCTCTGCCCATCTGTGGCATGGGAGGCGGGCCCCTGCATCCCTGGTTGTGCTGTTGCATTGCTGCCCTGCTGCTGGGTGGCATCCCTGGTTGCACTATGGCACATCTGGACAGCTCAGCTGAACATTCCTTGCTGTGCTATGGCACATCAAATATGCTCAGCTTCCCCTCCCTAGTTGTGCTATGGTGCAGGTAGCACAGTATTCAGTTGTCTGTTGTAGGCGCATCTTGGCCAACACAGTTTTTGAATATCGTGCCTCTTGCGCATGGGCGCAATGGACTTTTGCTTGCTCCTAGTGTTGCGTACTTTTTGGGTGCAGTTTGACTATCTGGGCCCTGGTGCTTTGCACAGGGAGCTTCATTGGGGGTTGGAGCTCCTGCACACGGCAACCTTTTTATATGCTGAGACCCATGAATGTCATTACCAGCTGAGTTTGAAGTTTGACATTAAGCAAGAGTGAGTCAAAGTGAAGCTATTCAAATTACTTACATAAAATCAATCAATTCTAAAGATTTTGAGAAACATGTGTCCTCCAACCAGAGATTAAGCATTAATTTGATACTTTTGAAATGTTCATAAATTGGGGTTGTGTAGGGGGAAGGGAAAAGAAACACATATCAACTCAAAAAATGCAGAAATTATAGTAGCTATTTCACTTGTACCAAAGTTTATCATTATTTCTGGGCTTAGAAATACATTGTTTAACCATAGAAAAAAGGGTAACTCATAATAATAGATCTTGAGTTGCCTGGTAATAAAAAGATACAACAAGGACAGGAGTAATTGATTGGTGAAAGATGTCCCAACTCCCATTTGTGTTTCCTGATGTTGATTCAAATCAGAGCTGCTGCAATCTGCCTAAGAAATGTGAGAAGTGCCATATCGGAGATTGGCCTCAAACTCAGAATTAAGTATTCTAGGAAAAAAGAAAGGAAAGCATGGTTTAATTTAGTTGTTTTATGTTGACCAGGAAAGGAGGACTACACAATTCTGCCTATTTTCAGTCTCGTCCCAGGGGACGAGGATACAGATGGATGCCAACTGACATCGAACCAGATTAAGCAGTTGGTGATATTTTTAGTGAATGGGGGAAATTTGACCACGTCACAGGGGAAACTTCCCAACTCTGTCAGAGGGTGGCTCTGTTGTTCCTCTCTGATAGAGGATGCAGTCGAGTAGGGTAAAGCAGAGGTGCAGCAGTCTGGGAGCAGGTCCTCCATCCCAGCCGAGGTAGCTATGGAGGATGAAGGGATGGATGGAGTTTGAAGATAGTGATCCTGGAGGATGAAATGGAGGAGTCCATGGAGGATGATGCAGCATTTGAGGTGCCACAGGAGGGCCCTGAAAGGGGCAAGTCAGGTACAATGGAAGAGAACATCAGTAGTGCTGAGGCCCAGCTGCAGAGGGAACTAGAAGAGAGATGGTCTTTGTTATTTCAGTTATTAGTGAAAGACAAGGAATGTTATACAAACAAAAAATTGTTGGACAGAATACGCCAAATATGGAACCTGATGGATGGTAGGAGAAGATGCTGTCACACCATGGTGGTGAACAAGAGAGTGAGCTCCAAGTCACAGGAGGGAGTGGCAGACTGCAGCAGACCAACGCCCTGTTATTGGCCTGGGACTTAATTAAAAAAGTGTTTGGAGCAGTGGAGGACTGTCTGGGAAATCTGGACTGGTCATTGGAGTGCAATCTGCAAGAAGCAGGCTGGAAATGTGACCCAGATGGTCACTGGGAGCCGCATATGAATGTGACTTTTCTGGAGACTGGTATGACACAGGAGGGAGACCCGGACAACATACAGGTACTGAGTGAGGGTCTGTTGAGGGCAGGTGAGGGGGACTCCCAGGCACAGGGAGAACAATGTGAGAGGATTCAGCACCAGATGGTTTAGATACCCAAGGATCAAAGAATGGAGTTCACTTGGGGGGAAAGACACATACTGTGCTGGAAGGTGAACCTGGGAGTGTGATGGTTGGAGATCATTCAGTGCCAGAAGTACCAGAGACTTCTGCAAGTAGTAAATATTCTGCAGAGATGAAAACAAGTAGTTCTGATCAAACAGATAAGAGGGGTGGAAGAGGAATGGTGAAACAGGGGCAAACGTACCAGGATCCCCCAGGAGCTGACAGTCAGAATAGGCTTCCCCTCCAGGGATAGGCCTAGGTTTTCTGATCTGTTTAATCATATGGAACCAGCTTCCTGGAGGAATGGAGTACAGATTCATTATAAAGAGGGTATGGAGCCACAGCAGGAAAGACAATATGTGGGCAGAGATTTATTGAAGGACTCCTTGAGATTTATGGCTTTGGAGTTATATGCCCTCATCCACATATCAGGTGAAGACAACTTCGATGTTAGTTTCCATTCCCCTTTTGCCCTTGAGAGGTTCTGGGTGAAATATAATCAACTGAAGTTTTCGTCATCATGAACACCCTTTTACTGCATGCCATTATCAAAACCCACTATAAAGTGCATCATGGTCATGTTTAGAAATGAGGGGGTGCATGTGAACAACATTGTGCATTGGCTGGAACAAAATGTGAGATATTATCAGCATCAGAGGCTTTGTTGGATGGTGAAAATTTCTGGACAGTGGCCTGGAAATTTAAAGTAAAATTATGTGAAACCATGGAGGGGACATTGCATTTACCGAACAGTTTTTTTCTGGGAAGGGACAGAGGAGTCTGCTTTTACTCTGGTCATCCCAAGGCATGTCACAGGTGTGGGGAACGGATGCATTTGGCTTTGGTCTTTGATAAACTAAAATGTGGGACTTGTAGAGAATGGGGGCATATCAGTTTACAGTGTGCTGGCATTGTGTGATGTAACTTATGTGATGAATTTGGTCATGACTTTCAGAGCTGCCTTTGGGCTGCTCATAATAAATACAATCCCATGAATCAGGATGATTTAATCTGAAAGGCCCAAGCAAGGGATGAGACCTTGGATACACAGACAGAACTAGCTAGAGCACAGACAAGACCAGACCATATATTGCCAAGGACCAGGGGGATGGAGGAAGGTCCTCTCATCCGGAAGTACAGGAAGACGGTATGGATGGGGATGAGGGAGATTGTGGAGTCGGTACAGAGGGACCAGGAAGCACAGGAGCAGGTGAGGTCTCCGGCTTCCCTGGAATGGAAAACATACCTACCTAGGAGATGGAGTCTGAGGCAACAAAAACTGGCTCCAGCAGAGATATCCACAGAAAATGCCTTTGATGTACTGGCCAATATGAGTGGGGGCTGTTCAGAGTGTGTGACTGAGGAATCCAATGTTTCTTCCTCCCATTCCCTTTCACAGGAGAAAGAGGGTACATGCTTAGAGGAACCAAAACAAGGGAAGAAGAAAAAAAAGAAGAAACATGTGACTTAGAGTTTATAGCTGAACATTTCTGTCATCGTTTTCATTATTGACTATCAATGTCCACAGTATTAGGCATGGAGAGAAAAGGAAAGTGTTTTTTTCAGTCCTGCATGATTTAGAGGTGGATGTAGTTTTTTTGCATGAGACCTGGTTTAATTATATCAATTAGTAGATCGGGCAAAGAAGGATTGGGTGTGGGGCCCATCTTATTGGTCCTTCGAGGAGGAGATAGCAGATGGGGTGGAATTGCTTTTCTTAGGCACTGGGTTTACATTTCAGAAAATAATAGATGTTTTTCCAGGAGGAGCCATGATACTAGGAAGCATTTGATGGAATTCACCATGTCGGTTTGTGGTGGTGTATGTACCCCAGAGCAAAGCAGAACGAATAGCACTGTTGGAGCAGGTATATCCATATTTTTCAACTGCTAGACAGTTTTTTGGGGGTGGGGGATTTTAATTTTTCCCTTGACATAAAAAAAAGAAAAACACTGGGACTTAAGGTCTACTGTGACTACACGGCACTAAAGAAATGCAATGATGTTGCAGGCTTACAAGACTGTAGTGCATATGCAAATCCCCCCATTGATTTTACATTTATAAAGGGTACCTTAGCTACTAAAATTATGTGTTTATCTCTCAGAGGCTTAGCATCCATCAGACTAAAGCACTTCCCATGGAATTTACAGACCACGTGGGGGTTTGGGGGAAGATAGGGCCTGAAACAGGGGATGGGGTCCCAAGGCCAAGGCAGAAAATGAATACTGACAGTCTTAACTTACCAGAGATAAAACTAGGTTTAACTGACTTGTTTATTAGGAAAGTATCTGTCTTTTCCTTGTATGAGGATATTAGGGAATTGTGGTTACAAACAAAATGAGAGATTAGGGTATGGATGCAGACCATTGAAAAAAGTGGGCAAATGACAATAAGTTGCAATATTTTAAATTAAGGGCACAATTATATCAGCTCTTAACTAATACTTATACGTCTGGGGTAGCTTTGATGGAAAAGATTTTAAATGTAAAGGATCGCAACTTGATGTAAGTTGCAACATGACAGGGCAAAGACCCTGCACACTGAACTAAGTTTTGGGTTGCGGAAATTTCCATTTGCCGACCCTTGTTTGGATTGTAAAGAAAGAAAAGATGCATCACATTTTATATGTTTAATAGATAAGGGTGGGGTCAGGAAAGAAGACAAGACTGGTACTCAGGAAGTGATAGATGAGCATTTGGCAGATTTTTCTAAAGGGGACCATGTGGAACTTGATCAGGCCCAGGAGTATTTGGAGACGGTTCAGATTCCACAGGTAGATCAGGATGCCCTTACTCAGGTGTGGGGGGGTAACCAAAATGGGGAAATTAACACTGTAATAGCTCAGTTAAAAATGGAAGTGACTCCTGGGGAGGATGGTATATCAAACAAATTTTATATGGCCTTTCCAGAGATATTGGCAGCACTCTTGGTCCAGGTTTATGTATTTTTGTGGTCATTACTTCAGTTGCCTTCTATCTTTAGACAAGGGTTAGTGACCTTTATACTTAAAGGACGGGATCAAACTCAGATTTCTAATTGGAGACCCATATTCCTCCTAAATTCTGATTTAAAAATGTTGACATTTTTACTACAAAAATGAATGACAGTGATTGCAAGTCAGGTGATATATCCACTACAAATGTGTGCCCTACTGGAGAGACACATTCAACAAAATTAATGTTTAATAAGAGATGTAGTACGTTATGCAGAGACTCACAAAATCCCAGGATACTTGCTGTCCCTGAATCAATATAAAGCCTTTGCTCAGGTAAATCATGGTTTCCTGTTTCTGGTTTTAGCAAGATATGGCATACCTGCACTCCAATTAGGGTGGATCCAGCTGTTTATAGCAATGCAGTTATTGCTTCTATCCTCATGGCCTTGCAAGGCAAATGTTTTAAAATTAGGAGAGGTGTATGGCAGTGGCACCCCCTAAGTTCCATACTGTATAATTTTTCCTTAGATCCATTTTTAGGAGAGTACTGGCTAGTACAGAAATCAAAGGAATTAGAGATGTTGATCACCAACATGAGGTTTGGGCATTGGCTTATGCAGATGACATTTGTGTGTTTGCAGCTGATGCCAGTAGTGTTAATGGGTTGAGACAAGAATTGAAGGCATGTGGGACAGTGTCGGGGGCTAGGGTAAATGTAGAGAAATGTTGAGGGATGATTTTCAGTGGATGGCATTAAGTTGGTGAGTGACCCACTGAAAATATAGGGAATATGGTTTGAGAAAGAGGGGTGGCGCAACATAATTGGGAAAAGGCTGTCCAAGTAGGAGAATTGAAGGTGGCTAGATGGAAGGGATGGAAATTGTCCAAACTGAAATTAATTTTAATTATTAAGACATTCTTATTGCCACGCTTTTTGTATGTTAGTGCTGTGTTTTCTTTGTCTCTGGCCTTAGAGACTAGAGTATACCACATTTTTTATTAAATGGTTTGAGGAAGCCGATTGAATCCAGTAAAGAGAGAAGTGACATACCTACCTAGTAAGGTAGGAGGCCTGGGGGATGGTGAATCTGGTAGGTTTTTTTCCATTGTCTGTTTTGGAAAATGAATATAGCTCCGATCTTTCTCTCAACAGTAACATTGGTGAAAGTTTGGTTGAGACATTCTTTTCAGGCTGTAGGGAAGTGGACACATTTGCCCCCTGAGATTATGGGGGCTGTAAAGTTACATAAGGAGGTGAAGGTGACTTTTCAGAAATTGTTCAAATGGAGTATAACAAAACAAGTAGTATTATAGAACAAGCATTTGTCAATGCCGAATGTTGTCTCACTGGCATTGGCATTGGTAGTGAAGGAGTTAGAGAGCTGCATAATAGGAATGACAGTGAAGTATTGAAGTGACGCCAACCCCATCCCCACCCTGCAGAGACTGACAGGCATCGGGGTGTGCCTTTGGGTCATCAGCTATAACACTCATGTCATTTTAACTCACCCTACCCTGTAGACACTGACAAGTGTTGTGGTGTGCTTTGGGGTCTTTGGGCATTATACATACCCCATTCCATAAGGAAGTATGCTGAGGTGGGTGCAGTATAGGAGAATGGGGTGAACTTTGTGGCCAAACACTGACAGGCACACTGTGATGGCTGTCACTGGCTACAGGTGGGGGGGATGGGGGTGGAATGGCATGAGCATTACAGCCGATGATCCCAAGTCACACCCCTGATGCCTATCAGTCTCTACAGGTTGGGGTGCTACAGTTGGAAACCGTAACACTGTAGGCATGTGTTGGTATTTTCACACCAAATGTTCAACATGGGCTTTTTGTTAGCTCACCTCATGAAGGTGGCACTATCTGTTTGTTAGCTGAAAGGTAGTTTTGCACAGTGGCAGTGCCATTTAGAGACACAGGGATAAAAACACATTTTGGGCAGTATGTGGAAAATGACAACTGTATTGTTCATAAGGACATGTAAAAAAATGGCAGTGTTGAAAATCCGGAGTGAAAATATGAAAAATGGGTGAAGTCATGAGCATGCACAGAAACTGTGCAACACACGTCCGTAACCAAATTATTTTGGGGATTTTTTTTGAACATAGAACAAGGTCAGGCTAAAGCAGCAAGGAAATCAAGGCAGGAACTTCTTACATTTCCAGGGACCACTAAAACAGAGACTGACAAAAAGAACCCACTTGTTTTTAGCACTGTTCACAATAATATTATGTCACAGCTCTAAAAAGTTATTTTGAACAATTGGAATATTTTGCAAAAAAATCCTATGACCTCTGGGATTTTCCAGGAAAAACCATATGTGATTTCTAAAAAAGCTCCAACAATTAAGGATAAACTAGTACACACACAGCATTGGAAAGAGAAGGAACCTCTGTGCGCAAACACTGAGGCAAGGGTTACCCCAAAGGGCATTTGGCTGGGAAGCCAAGTTTCAAGAAAATGCAAAATCACACATGCCCCCACAATGCAAAGCATCATGGGCTGCATATGCAAATCACCACAGAATGTTATGCTGGTCCAACTTTAAGCAGAATTGCATGGTCCCACAAAGGGTCCCAATTACTACTGGGTCCCTTAAAAAATGGAATGTACCCCTGTGGTAAATGTGCAGCATGTGGTAACACTTCCCGGAGAACATCTTTTAAACACCCCCATACAGGAAGAGAATATTATATAAGGTCACATATAACGTGTGCAATGATGGGGGTGATTTATCTCATTCAGTGTCCATGTGACCAACTATATGTTGGCAAAACATTGAGAGAACTAAGGACCCATATCTCAGAGCATAAAAGTTGTATCTGTAATAGAGATGAGCATTCCCCTCTTGCTAGACATTATAATAAAATAGGTCATTCCCCTGTGCAAATTAGATTTTGGGGACTTGAACAAGTTCCTGAACCAGCAAGAGGTGGCTGCTATAATGATTTGCTAGAGAAAAGAGAGATTTTTTTAGGATGTATGAATTGGGCCTTATACAAGAGAAATGAGGGTTAAAATCAGGATGTTAATTGGCAGGTGTGTTGGGGGACTAAGAAGAAATAGAAAATGTTTATGAATATTGGAACTACAGTGGTAATGTCTAGATATGACACGAAGACAAAAAAGGAAAAAAAACTATTTCCATCTGACTCCAAATAATGTAGCAATTTCTCCTTCATTTATCCTTAAGTAAAAGATACAAATGCAGTTAACTTAATTATAATGAAAAGAAAATGGTTGATCTAGCTATGGTCCCATCTATCATTTTCAGCGATTTTGCAACTTGCTAGGAGTGTCAAATAGGGCTAGTGAGCATAATACTATTTAAGTGTTACTACACAATCAAAATCATGTATCTTAACTACATACCTTTTAACATCTCAAGCTGATATAATTATGTCACCTTTTACTATGAGCAGCAGTTTTGCAGCTAGCTGGGAATGTTAGATGGGGCTATCTAGTAAAATAATATTATAAAGTGCTAAAAATGCACTTGGAATTGTGTTATTTGCTATACACCTTTTTTAATATTTTATGCAGTTTCTATATATTTTTCTGTGAACAGTGGATTGACAGATTAATTCAGTCACTTCCATAAAGAGTCAGTATACATTTAAAAACTGTGAATATCCCTTTAAAAGACTTTCCAGCAGAGTCAATTATCCTTGCAATGCTGAAATGTCAAGGAAAGGAGTCACTGATCACTATGACAACCACCTTGCTTTGGCAAGGAATGATGACACAAGCTTTGGTGTCATATGACTTCTCTCCTTGACATAAAGAGGCCTAGTCAGCCAAACAGCCAGTGCTGCCAGTCTGCCTTCAGAACTCCATTGAGTAAGTCAGATTTTTTAGTGTAATACTTAAACTTAGAAATGCACTTGGTCATAGGATTTACTAAATTAATATCAAAAGGATTATTAAATCAGTGAATGAAAAGTTTTAGACTATGAAGTGAATTGTATTATTTAGTAACATTTAGAGGAGAATGTTTATCTGATAAGCTAAAAAGGAAAATTAGGGGAAACAAATGAAGCTTTGCATGTAACTGCATTAGATGCTAGAAGCACATGGCACTAGAGAACTGATTTCGGTTTGTTTTTTGCACACATGGTTTAAATAGGCTAAATCTGAATTTCAAAGGAAATGAAAGAACATTACATTAATTATTAAGTGTGGTAAGGTCGGTGACCCCCCCCCCCCGAACTTGGATATGCTCTCATGGATACAGAGCATATGTAATTACCTGCCTATGTTTTGGAGGTAATTTGAGAACATTGTGGGCTAAAATATTTAAAAAAATCTGTTGCAACAGTCTCCTGCTCTTCTAATCTCTTCCTTTTACTATCGCTCCTTCTCTGTCATTCCCCTACTCAAGCTTGGCCAGCTTTGAGCAGTCTTTCTGTCCCTTTCCTTGTTTCCAGCTTGTTTTCTCTAAATAATAAAGCCCCAATGTTTAGAATGTTCTGTGCTTGCAGCACAAGCTGTTTGATTAATTTTCCTGCACGAATGTGCGCACGTTTGACTGTGCGATCGTGCGACTGTGCGATCGTGCGTATGTGCGAAGAAGACAAAAAAAAGAGTTTGTTATGGCGTTTTCATTATCTGGTGAATTCTGAACAAATTAACAGCCTTTGTGCTAGTTTTAGTGTGAGAAGTTCAGAGTTATGGTATACCTCAGAATTATAACTGAGAAATCATTTGAAAAGTGGTGTTTGTTTATTGCTTAAATAAAAAGGTTAAACTAGTACTTTTAAAAGAGAAAAGGCAAAGCATGCCACTGTTAAAAGGAGAGAGCTAAAACTGTTTAACTTAAAAGGACTAAAGTCTCCTAATGTGATGCAGAAATGCCTTAGACTTACAACTCTCTTGTAAAGTGCTTCCAGCTCCTCTTAGTCCAATCTCTTTATAGGACTGAGCGGCCTTGGTTGACCCACTTTTATGATGCAAGTTGGGGGAGGAGCTAACTAAGTCATGTGCTCCTCCACTGGTATAATAGGAGGTGAATGCGGAGTGTTTAGTCAGTGTGTGGTAGGAAGGAAAACCTACCAGATGCCTAGCCAGATTCTAGGTGCCTTTTTGGCAGGAATTTTCTTTTTTGTTAAAAATATGATTTCCTGTGCCTTATGTTTTTTTTGAAAGTTATGTACAAGTTCTGCTTTAAGTTCATTTTATTTTTTTCTGCTTCTAATAAATTTTGAAGTATTGGATCCTGACTGCTTTCTGGACTTTATTGGACACATTCTACGTGCATCATTTGGTGTTAGAAGGGATATCACAAGGAAGGAGAGCCACCTTTCTTGTGGATATTGTCCAGAGTCATTATGGAGGAGCAGAAGAAGATGGAGAAAGTGGAACTGTCTGCACCGAAAGGTACATAGACCAGAACCATGGTGGACAAATTTCAACTACCCCTAGCAGCTGGATTGGGTGATGTCAGAAGGAAAGAGACTGGTAAACCAAAGGCAGTGGAAGAAGCTATTGGGGGCAAAGATGTCAAAGAGGAGGAGGAGGAGGAACCCCCTTCCGAGGTACATGATTTGCTGAGATGGTTATGTGTGAGCTCGATCTGGAGAAGCAGAGAGAGAGAGAGAGACCATCTACAAAATGAGACCAGGTGGGTGGAGACTCTTAAGACTATTCAGGCTATTGGAACTACTAGACCTATTCTACCTAGTGGGGACCCAAAGGACATTAAAATTTCCAGACTAATGGACAGTGATGATATTGAAGCATACATTACAACATTTGAAAGAGTGGCAACAGCATGTGGGTGGCCTAGGGATCAGTGGGTTATTCGTTTAGCCCCATATCTCACAGGCAAGGCTCAGCTAGCTTATAGTCACGTAGAACCTGCAAATGTTACCAACTATGATCATGTTAAACAAGCAATATTAAAAAGGTATGACATCTGTACAGAGACTTACCGTCAAAGGTTTCGAGCATTCAGATATCATACTGTTGAGTCCCCACAAGAAGCTTGTGCTCGATTGCAAGACTTGTGCACAAAATGGCTACAACCTGCAACTCGTACCATACATCAAGTGGTTGAGTCAGTTGCGTTAGAACAATTTGTAAAAATACTACCTTATGAGGTTCAAGTGTGGGTAAGAGAACATCGACCTGACGCAGTAGAAAAAGCTGTCAATTTAGCTGAAGATTATATTACAGCTCACCCACATTGTCAGAAAGGGTCTCATGGAACAAATACTTCCCAAGTATTAATAAAACATCCACCCACTAGTCCTTTTACTAAGCCAAAAGAGGAAAGAAAAAGTATGAGAACATGTAACCCAGATATTATTTGCCATGAGTGTCAGACCAAGGGACACATCACTAGATTCTGCCCCAAGAAAAAAGCTGATCCTTCTCATATGGCCTTAGCAAACTGGAGGCAATATACTGTGTCTGTTAATGTTGGAGGACAGGATGTGATGGCATTGATTGATTCAGGAAGTAAGCAAACCCTGGTACGTGCTGATTTACTCAGTGGTGCTCTTACAAAGAAACACTCGGAGAAAACTGTGGTGACTTGTGTTTGTGGGGACACTCATTTTTATCCTGTACAGAAAGCTACTATTACTGCATCAGGTATGGCACATCATCTGAAGATAGGCGTGGTTCCTAGACTACCTGTACCTGTGATATTGGGACATGACTTTCCTGTATTTAACAATTTATTGACTGCCTCTTCTTCTATATCTGCTGTGGTTACACGATCTCAAGCATCTCAGGAACAAATAGACAGTGAATTGTTTCCTTTTGATGATACCTTATTTGATATTCCTGGAAAAACTGTTAAATCAAAAAAACAAAATAGACTAGAAAAATGGACATGGAATAAAACAAAGGACTTAGGTTGTGATGATGCCATGGTAAAAACTGTAAAGTTGGACTCTTTTATCAGTGACCAAAAGAATGACCCTACACTAACCCCTTTGTTTTCCCAGGTTATTGCTGATGGGGTGGAAGGTACACCTCCAATGTATAAATTACAACAGGATAAATTGTATAGAGTTTGTCAAAATCCAAAAACTGGGGAAATGGTAGATCAACTGCTGGTTCCTAGTCAGTATAGAGAGCAGTTAATATTCTTAGTGCATGATGTACCATGTGGGGACATGCAGGAAGGATAGAACTTTAAAAAGCTTACTATATAGATTCTTTTGGCCTGGCATTCATGAACAAGTGGCTGAATATTTCAAAAGTTGCAGCTAGTGTCAAGGGTGGTGCGGTTACAAGAAAGGACAAAGTCCCTCTTCAACCTTTACCATTGGTTGCTATGCCCTTTGAAAGATTGGCCATGGATATTATAGGACCTCTCCCCAAAAGCACTAAAGGCAACAGGTTTGCCCTTGTGTTGTGTGACTGTGCTACAATATATCCTGAGGCTATTCCTCTATGCACAATAACAGCAGATAAAATAGCAGAGGAGTTGCTCAAGGTATTTAGCAGAGTGGGCATACCAAAAGTTATTTTAACGGATAGGGGAACCAATTTCTGTTCAGCCATTTTGAAACATCTCTACCAAGCTCTGGGGGTAGAAGCTGTCTACACATCTCCATACCATCCCCAGACTGATGGCTTGGTCCAGCGTTTCAACAAAACACTGAAGAAAATGATACAAAAGTATGTGGAAGATGAGGGTAAACACTGGGACCTGTATCTGCCACTGTTACTTTTTGCATATCATGAGGTACCTCAAGCATCGACTGGATTCTCACCATTTGAATTATTATATGGTAAGAATCCCAGAGGTCTCCTAGATGTAGTTAAGGAACAGTGGGAGGATATTACCACCTGGAAAATCCCACTACCCTTGATTATGTTACGCAGCTCACGTAAAAAATAGCTAAGTATACTCCAGGTTATGCAAGAACAGAATCAAATCAAGCAAGACTATCAGAAAGAAAGATATGACATGGGGTGGGTGAAAACACTTTAGCTCTGGGGATCGTGTCTTATTGTTGCTTCCATCCACTGAAAACAAGTTAACTATGAAATGGAAGGCCTTATGTGATACAGAAACAAATTAGCCCCACTACGTATTTGGTGGAAGTACCAGACAGAAAACAAAAACTAAAAAGTGTACCATGCAAATTTATTGAAAAGATGGCATGATAGGCCTACTGAAGTCATGTATGTATGTTCCAACCCTTTGGACAATGAGATGGAGCTGGCATATGATAGACTGAAGGAGAACAATTGTCTAAAGATTTGACAATAAACCCTTCTTTATTAGACAGTCAAAAACAAGAACTAGCCCACGTTCTAAGTCAGTTTCATGATACTTTTACAACAGTCCCAGGGAAAACTACGGAAATTTGTCATCAGATCCATACATTTCAAAACACACCCATTAGAGTAAAGCCCTATCGGATTCCTGAGAAATTAAAACAAGAAGTCATCACAGAGTTAGAAAGAATGAAAGAAATGGGTATTATAGAAGAAGCTAATAGTGAATGGGCATTTCCTATGGTCCTTGTCCCTAAAAAAGAGGGAGGGATAAGAATTTGTCTAGACTTCTGAAAACTCAACGCAATATCAATGTTTGATGGATATCCAATGCCCCGTATAGATGACATCATAGACCAACTTGGGCAAGCTAGATATGTTAGTATACTTGATTTAACTAAAGGATACTGGCAAATTCCTCTTGAGAAAGCATCAAAAGAGAAAACTGCTTTTTGCACTCCTTTGGGGTCTTTTCAGTTCACAATGATGCCATTTGGACTTCACGGAGCCCCAGCTAGTTTTCAAAGGTTGATGGATAAACTCCTGAGACCTCACTTTGGATATAGCGCAGCTTATTTAGATGACGTAATCATTTATAGTCCAACATGGGAAGACCATGTTAAACACCTTACTGCTGTTTCAAGGACTATAAAACAAGCTGGTCTCACCATCAACCCCAACAAATGTTCCTTTGCTATGGAGGAAGCCCGGTATTTGGGATTTATAATTGGTAATGGGCAGGTAAAACCAGAGGTAGGGAAGGTGGACACCGTAGCCAAGAGTCCTCGTCCCCTCACAAAAAAACATGTGCATTCATTTTTAGGCCTAACAGGCTACTATAGATGTTTTGTGCCTCAATTTGCTACTTTAGCTAGCCCTCTAATTGAATTGACCAAAAAGAACAAACCCTCAAAAGTAATCTGGAATTCAGAATGTGAAGAATCATTTCTTGCCATAAAAGCAATACTTTGTTCTTCCCCAGTGTTAAAAAGTCCTGATTTTGATAAACCGTTTTTGTTACAGACGGATGCTTCTAATGTTGGATTGGGGGCTGTGTTATCTCAAATCCACCACGGAGAAGAACATCCTGTACTGTACATTAGCCGTAAATTACATGTCAGGGAAACCAAGTACTCCACAATAGAAAAGGAGTGTTTAGCACTCAAATGGGCCATAGAATCCCTACGATATTATTTATGGGGAACTCAATTTACAGTATGGACAGATCATAATCCATTATGATGGATACATAACATGAAGGATAGCAACCCAAGGGTTATGAGATGGTATCTAACATTGCAACCGTATAAATTCACTGTCAATCATAGAGCTGGAACTGTTAATAGTAATGCTGACTTTATGTCCCAATTTGGGGCAGACATAATGTTAGAACCAAATGTAGACCTCAGGGAATGAATATATTTGTATTTTGAAAATGCATTGTATTTAAGTAAAAAGAGAATATTAAAGGGCCCCGAGGTGGAGCTTTGGGAGTGGGTGGGCTAAAGCTCCATCTCTTTTTGTTTTACAAAAGAGATCTACATGCTATTTCAAGTAGTGAAAACTACTAGTTTTCATCTTGAGTGGGGAGGACTGTGGTAGGGTCAGTGACCCCCCCCCGAACTTGGATATGCTCTCATGGATACAGAGCATATGTAATTACCTGCCTATGTTTTGAAGGTAATTTGAGAACATTGTGGGCTAAAATATTTAAAAAAATCTGCTGCAACAGTCTCCTGCTCTTCTAATCTCTTCCTTTTACTATCGCTCCTTCTCTGTCATTCCCCTACTCAAGCTTGGCCAGCTTTGAGCAGTCTTTCTGTCCCTTTCCTTATTTCTAGCTTGTTTTCTCGAAATAATAAAGCCCCAATGTTTAGAATGTTCTGTGCTTGCAGTACAAGCTGTTTGATTAATTTTCCTGCATGAATGTGCGCACGTTCGTCTGTGCGATTGTGCGACTGTGCGAACGTGCGAAGATGCAAAAAAAAAGAGTTTGTTATGGCGTTTTCATTATCTGGTGAATTCTGAACAAATTAACAGCCTTTGTGCTAGTTTTAGTGTGAGAAGTTCAGAGTTATGTTATACCTCAGAATTATAACTGAGAAATCATTTGAAAAGTGGTGTTTGTTTATTGCTTAAATAAAAAGTTTAAACTAGTACTTTTAAAAGAGAAAAGGCAAAGCATGCCACTGTTGAAAGGAGAGAGCTAAAACTGTTTAACTTAAAAGGACTAAAGTCTCCTAATGTGATGCAGAAATGCCTTAGACTTACAACTCTCTTGTAAAGTGCTTCCAGCTCCTCTCAGTCCAATCTCTTTATAGGACTGAGCGGCCTTGTTGACCAACTTTTATGATGCAAGTTGGGGGAGGAGCTAACTAAGTCATGTGCTCCTCCACTGGTATAAAAGGAGGTGAATGTGGAGTGTTTAGTCAGTGTGTGGTAGGAAGGCAAACCTACCAGATGCCTAGCCAGATTCTAGGTGCCTTTTTGGCAGGAATTTTCTTTCTTGTTAAAGATATGATTTCCTGTGCCTTATGTTTTTTTTGAAAGTTATGTACAAGTTCTGCTTTAAGTTCATTTTATTTTTTTCTGCTTCTAATAAATTTCGAAGTATTGGATCCTGACTGCTTTCTGGACTTTATTGGACACCCCCATGTGCACACTAAGCTTTTAAGGAATTTGAGTAGAGGTGGATTGAAATGTATATAAAAAAATTTGTTGGTTTTGAACATGTGATTTAACACTTATGTAGGTAAATAAAAAGTAATTGCTTTTTGTTCTCAACCTCCCCCCAGAGCTTTCCCTGGTGCACATTGCCTAATAGACCTGAGGTATGAAGAAAACGTGTTAAAAAGCAAAGTACCATATAAAAAGGTGAATATTTAAAATCGAGTGTATGAACATATTAGAAATACTGTATAATGTGTGCAAATA
Source organism: Neoceratodus forsteri (assembly GCA_016271365.2). Taxonomy (NCBI): domain Eukaryota; kingdom Metazoa; phylum Chordata; order Ceratodontiformes; family Ceratodontidae; genus Neoceratodus; species Neoceratodus forsteri. The sequence goes on from CM057456.1 coordinate 646,828,541, forward strand.
ACTTTAAAGAAGCACTTAAATTAACAATTGATGTTCTTTGTTATAACTTTTTTTCTTCTTTCTGTCCCCTTTTCTTTATTTATCAGTTAAATGGTTGAAGAAAAATCTGAAATCAAAAAGTAGAATAAATTAAAAGGTGAATACTGAGAACTTAAACTATAAATGATAAAGCAGCATTGTTTGTTGCAATAGGGAGTATGTAGCACTTGACCTAAGTGTTTTATTTATTTTTAAAGTGAACATATACAGGAGGCAATTCTTGAGGAGACTTGGCAGATGTTTGGCTTTTGCTGACATTGTTAAAAAGTAAGGCAATTCATTTTTCATGCATTTATATTGGTGGCATCTAGTTGGGCAAAATTTACAAGAATTTTATGACTGTTAATGAATGTAAAGGATAACCAGGTGGTTAAAATATCATTTTGGTTTTAATATTGCTTTAATAACTACAATTGAAAGTTGGTATATCTAGTCATTTATGACTAGCATGGTCTAATGTGAAAGATATTAAAAATTAAAAAATTAAATATTTTCAAATGTGAAGTATGGTAAATATTTGTTTATAAATCTTTTTACAGTTCCCCAGAAGAAGCTTAATACTAGGTGAAACTTTTGGACTTTATAAAATAAAAATAACAAACTTTAAAAAGACTTCATGTGTAGTAGCATTCATTGCTTGAGCAGGCCAGAACTTTGTTGTTGGATTTGAACATGGATGATGCCATGGATGAAACACATGATGTACGAAGGGTTGGTCCTGGGAACTTTTGTGAACCTGGGGGGCAGATATGATATTGGGACTTCAAATGTATTCTGTGCATCTAAAATATTATTGGCGGCAAAGTAGGTGTTAATTTTTATTTCAACAAAGTTATGATTTACAGTATTCTATATATTGTACAATGGAGAGCCTTACTTGAAGTATATGAAAAGGATTTTGGTTTCATCCGAGAGCATGAGTGATGGTCTGGTGGAGGGTTTTCTTTATGAAGAAGTATGCTTAAATTGAATATGATTATTAAGGCAGGGAGGAGGGAGGGTATAGGGTGATGGTAGGGGGAATTGTGTGTCGGGGGGACTGTGGAGATGAGTATTGATGTGTGTAACAGAGTAATGAAATAGGGTTGAGGGTTGGCGATTTTTGTTTCTAATGTATGTCTGTGTGGATTTTGTCAATAAAAACACCCCTACTCTTCAAGTGCCATGGAATCTTTAACATCCACCTGAACTACCACCAGAACAGGCAGATGGGACCTCGGTTTAACATCTCATCCAAAAGACGGCACCTCAGGAGTGCAGTACCTCCCTCATGCTGCACTGCAGCATCAGTATTGGGATTTAACACATTTGGCTGGTGTAGGAATAGAACCCACAGCCTTCTGATCTTCTGGCCTCAGAGGTGAGTGCGCAATCTGCTGAGACACTGACAGTGTGTTGCCTAACTTTGTTAAAGTAAGGATAGTTCATATGCTCTGTCCTTACTTAAACCATGCTGGCAACGATGTTCACAGCCATCAGGATATAAAAGGGCTGTCTTATGTACTGTAACTCCACCCCCTGCTGAAGCTCCATGAGCAAGGCATCAGGGCTGCTCAGTGGTGGTAACCTACTTGCTGCTTGTTCATCTATGTGAGACAAAAATGTACTTAAATCTCTGACATAGTTCTTTATTTCCTTGGAGAGTGAGCTGGTTTTTGTTGTATGCCCCACACTGATTATGCCTCACAGTTTTGGTCTCCATATGCTAAAAAAATACACTAAAAAACAGAGGATTCAGAGAAGAGTGACAGAATTAATACGTGGAATGGAGGATAAATCGTATTAAGAGAGATTATAATCTCAAGGTCACATGACACTTGAACCTATAGGAGTCATAAGAGATCTTCTAATTTATGTCATTCTAAAGATAGTGAAAATTGTGATGCTCTTGGGTTTTCATTTAGAAAGATAGAAAATGTAGCTGGCCTGGTGGTGCTGAGGGTTGAGGCACTGGACACTACACCTCGTGCCACACCAGCAACCCAGGTTCAGAAAAGGACTCATGTCATTCAGGAGTCAGCCGGGCAGGTAAGGATTGGACGTCTGGAGGACTGCTCTCCTTCTTCAGGGTGGGGGGGGGTTTGTGCTGCATGCTTCAGCACAACAAGAGGGATTTGGCCTGCACCCAGGGTGCTTGGTTGCCTCCATGGAGCAGGAGACAGCTACTGTGCCCACTGCATAGTCGAAGGCATGGAGGAGAAAATGGAAGAAAAATACCATGACCCAGCAGGACCCATGATGGCCCTGATAGGCCATAGGAAGTACCCCTCTGAGGAGGGTGGTTGTAGCCCCTGCTGGGTCCTTGGAGGTGGCACTAATAATGCTGTGATAAAAAAAAGAGAGAAAATGTTACTACCAGTCATAGTAGGCAGCAACTATCTAACAGTTTTAAAACATTCAGAAGTAAACATTACTTTATACTGAGGGTTATTGAATCCCCAAACAAGGAGATTTAATAAAAATAAATTGTCTCATTATAACAAAGAAACTGCAACTGTCAAACTACTGAGAAGTGTGAAGTAGGCTTGATGTATCATTGGTCTACTCCTGCCTTAAAATTCCTACTATAATAAACCCTAGTAAAATTAGTAAAAGCCAGGGTGAATAGGTAGGTATTCAGGCCCTTTTTAAAACCCTCCACTAAAGAGCTATTGCAGGCATGTAAAGGAACAGAGTTCCATAACTGAGGTGCCATCACAGAGAAAGACCTGCCACCTGATGATTTGAGGCAGACAATGGGAATCTTGTTTTTTATAATTTTTTGGTTCCCTGCCACCACCTCCACCTAATTTTGGGCTCATTGACCAGATGTCCCCAGCCCCAACTGCCACCCCCCCCATCAAGTCGGTGGGATTTGCATGGTGCAGGGCATGAAAGTGCTGGGAGCCATCATGATTGGTGGTAGGAAGACATAGTTTGTTTTTCTCCCTCTCCCTTCCCCAGGCAACCTGGTGTAGGCTGTGCATCCCCACACATGAACCTCGCAATCATGTAGGGATGGCCTGTGGTGGAGACAAGCTCCCTCTGCCCACCTAAAGGGTGCAATGGTGATGGAACTTGGAGGACATCCTCCCCTCACTGAGAGCGCTACTGTGTGGCAGCGTTACCCTGGCTGCCTGGCCACCTAACATGACTACTGAATTTTTTTGTGAACCTGGGTGGTTGGCACGTGAGCATATGACACTTCCACTGTCCAATTGGGCAGTCCTCAAGGGGAATCTCTAACAAATTTCCATAGGTAAATGTAGGGCCAACATGGATGTTTAATGTAGCCAGGACCCAGGTCATGCATGGCTGTGAGAACCATCAAGCACAGCTTGAATGTGATACACCCGCTAAGCAGAAGCCAGTGCAGACTCTGAGCATAGGCCTGATATGATGAAATGTGCTTCTACCAGATATCAGCCATGCTATGGCATTCTGCACTAGTTGGAGACAATCCAGTAACCCTCCAGAAAGCTCTAGATACTGAGCATTACAGTAGTCAAGATGGGATGTTACATAGGTGTGTACCACAGTCATGTCCTCAGAATGCAGATGGCTTCAGACAGGTGATATTTTGTGGGTGGAAAAAGTCACAATAGACAACAGTGGACACCTCGGTTTCAAGTGACAGTCTGTGGTCCACAACGACTCCAGGTTTTTAACTCTATCCAACTCTGAGAACGCTGCCTACTAAGGAGAGCATGCTAATGTTGTTCCACTTCACTATCAATGTGTGGGATCCTGGCTTTGTGTGAAAAAGCTCTGTCTTGCCCCAAATTAAGTCTCACCCAGCTCTCAGCCACTAATCACTGAGTTCAGATAGACATCAATTTAATTCGCTGGTGAAGTGAACCCAATGTGCTAAACTTTGAATTTGCTTATCACTGTGAGAAATTTTCATTAAAAAGTCAAAATTGGCCTTACTTCACATTGTCCACTTTGAGGTCACTTCGAGTTCCATTTTAATAAGGCAAAGTCATTAAGAAACAGGCCACTGATCACATGCCTGACTGTCTCTGCAGGTCAGATGATTCAAGGAGGCAGTTAAATAGGCAGGAAGTCAGTGTTTTACTTTCACTTTCTCTTGCAGAAAGATCCGGTTTACTGTGCTGTTTAGTTTGCCAGAGTTGTTCATTTATGATTGTTATTTTTCAGTGTTTAAAACTTTTTTATGTAGTTATTGGAGTAGTGCAGGAAGTTTTAGTTAGAAAGTTTTTTTGTCTTAAAAAAGGGTTTATTTTTTGTCACTTACTTTTAGTTATTGTACTTATTTGACTAGTACTTGTACTAGTATTTTTTTTGTTGTGTTCTAAGTTTAATTTCCATTATGGATTGTGGTGGGCAAAGTGGTGGCCAGCGAGGGTCACGAATGCTGGGCAGCCTTGTCCACCCAGTTTGATTAAACCAGCCCTGTTTTGGGATACCCTTTACCATGCTTCACACGTGCTTGGTAAAGCTGGCAGATTGCCACTGTTTCGTTGCTGCCATCTTGTACAAACAGAATCAAAAAATGTGGGATTTGGATACTCTATTCTTGACATGTCACTGCTGGTGCTGCATATATAACTGCACATTTATTGACAATGAAATGGGGAGTGTACTGCATAATTTCTGGTGTTGTGAACACTTGGATTTTGACTGAACATCAGAATCTATGACCATTACATCAGGCTCAGCAACAGACACAGCTACGTCCAAACTTTGTGGAGAGGGGGGATTGACTAACAGACTGTTTACAAACAGCCACATTCACTTTCTTTTTGTCTAGTTCCCAAATGGGGTCGCTGTCATCATCATCCACAAATTCAGTTTGGATGCTGTTCTCCTGTGGAGATATTCCAACTACGGACTCACAATTATCATCCACACTTTTTTTGTCACTATCTGAATGTTTGGATGGCCTAACATTAACATCAGAAACATGAGACTGTGAGTCATCATGATCAGAATCATGTTCAACTACTGTGGGGGGGGGGAGACATCAACTGCACTCAAGTCTGCAGATTCAGCCACATTTTCCCCACCTGATAAGTTTAACAGGGTTGACCTTGTAGCAATGCTCATGTTATCAACCATTCCCTCACTAACTACTACCGGCAGGGACAACAGCATCTCCAACCAGCATTGAAGTGACTGATTTCACTGTGAAAAAGAGTCAGAGAAACCCCTTTACTTGCACCAACTACTAACTTTCCCTTCTGCTGCATACTACCACGGACACAGCCACGATCAATCTTAACACTGCTACACTTCCTAGCCCCCTCATCATTACAACTTTCACTACTAATAGTCTTCTTGGCAACAGTGCCACAGCCAGAAACAGCTTTGCCTGACCAACTCTTCACAGGCAATTTTTTAAGATTACACAGAAAATTAACAGCAACTTTATATCTCTGCACTTTTGGGAGGATGGGAAGCAAAACCCAAAATCCAGCTGTGCAGGCATAACACAAGACTTTTCCTGGAATCCTTAACTAGTGTTCCAAAATCCAACAGTCAAAAAAAAACAATACCTTGTTTTCATTGGGGGGGGGGGCAGCAGTAGCTACCTACATAGAAGCAGGGAAAAATACTGTAGACAAGCTGAGAAATTTAGAGCACTACAATTGTGGTGCCTCATTAAAATACATATTAATTGACAGCATGCACACAAATTAAAAGTCAGGCAAGAAACTTTAACTGTTCAGTAAACTACAACTCAGACAGTATTTTAAAATGACTGAAAAAATGCCCACTAAAGAGAAAAAGTAGAAACTATTAAGTGAAGTTTGCCTGTGTACCTCAACACAAAAATAAAACACTGGCCAACAACACTTGGAAAAACTGCCTTTCTCACTAATCTCCCTTCTATACCACAGATCTGCCCTTCCCCCAAAGTACATTTCTACAATGTCTCTCAGTACCGACACTGAAGCAACTAAATCAACGTTCAATATTCAAAAAACTCAATGAATGTTCAATGATATAACAAAATAGTTTACTACAAGAGATCTTCTAAATTTTGACATGTCGTTTTGTGGCAAAAAGGCATTTTTAAAGGTTTTTCGAGGGTTTGAATTTCAGAGCTCTTAGAGCAAACTGTCTGCCTCTTTCCAATACACACACTAAAATGAACTGAGGCTATGCAAGACAATATAGAGCCCATGTGACCTTACATCCCATGATTCACTGCAAAATTCACCTTAAAGAGCACAAAAATAAGACAAAGTAACATAAAGAACATACAGAACAATGGGAACTTCACGCTACTTCAAAATGCATAGTAATTTGCTTCACTTTGTGGAGTATTACACAAAATTCAGGATCTACATGAAATACTATACTTAGCAAATTTTAAGCACTTCACTCACCTCTACTTAGCAATGAAAACCATGACTGTGCCCTCTCCCAATCTACCCACAAAGCAACTTGTACACCACAAAAAAAACATTGGGGGATAAAACTGAGCCTTTTGGCATGCCAAACGGAAAGGCAACCCTCTTGGTGAAAAATTTCTCAAGGGCTGCATGCTACACCTTACTGACCAGGAAGGACTCGTGTCATTGAAATATTGTACTGGAAAGTGCCTGGTAAGTCATTAGGTAATTAGTTAGCATCTCATTTTCCAAACTGTCCAATGCAAATGAGAGATCAAGAATAATAATCATAGAATATTCCCCTGATCTCTTGCCAAGAAGAGATCATTCATTAACTTTGACAGTGCTGCTTCAGTTCTGTGCCAAAATCTGAACTGCAATCGAAATCACTTGTAGATTTTATAATGAAACAGATCTGTCTCCAACTGCAATGTAAGAACCATCTCAATTGCCTTAACTAGAAAGGGAACATTTGAGACTGTTCTATAGCTGAACAAAATCTCTGGGTCCAGAGATGGTCCCTTAAGGATAAGGATCACCACCACATAATTCAGTTCAATAGGGAAAACATCTCTCTCAGTGAATCCTGGATGACTTGTGTTACTATTAGAAACAGGGTCTCCTGGCAGTGTATCAGTCTATCAACAGCTGGATGAGCATTGGACCCATGCTGCAGTAAGCAGTTTGAAGAGTAGAGAACACCCAAGAAATATCCTGATATGAGACTGGCTGAAACACCATCCAAAGCCCCAGAGCGCCATCATGCTTCAGGTTTCTCCACTATAGGGAGTCACCTCTGCCTGCAAGATCACAGTCCTAATAAATGACACTCTGTCGAGGAAGAAATGACTAATTTCCTTGCACTGTATTGCAGAAATGACCCCTCCACGCTGCAGGCAGACAGCAAGTAAAAGTCTATCTACAGCATGGAAAAGCTAGTATGGTCTATTCCTCCCCATCAAAATCAACCCTGACAGAAATTCTGTCTTACTTGGTTGATTGCCCTCTGATACACCCAACAGTTGAACCCTGTCTGGAATAATTTGAGCACAGTCTCAGATAGGTATGCTCCAATCTCTGCCCTTGAGTTTTTAATTGTCACAGCCCATCATCGTACCATGACAAACAGCAGTGGGGGACAAGCAGGAGAACACAAAGAAGTGCAATAGAGCTGTCAGCTGTAAAAGGGCCATCTACTCCATGGATCACCTGTGGCTACTTTGTTCATTCACAACACTCCCATTAGTTCTCCAGGCAGAGGTCATCAGCCACTGTAGTGAACTTGGGATCCTGCAAAGGAGAGGCAAACACTGCACAGGAGATACCAGATGTGATGATCAGGTGGGCAATTGAAGAGATGCCCAGGGAAGGTAAGGAATCAGGATTTGACTCTGCCATGCCTGGTTCCCCTCCCCAGTGCCCTGACAAATCTCAGCTAGCAAGTAGCAGTCTGAACGGCCAGCACTACTCCTCCTCCTCCTTCTCTTCAGGCCATTCTCTGTAACATGAGATCACTGTGGAATAAGGTGGGAGTGATGATGGGTTTCATCACTGATTCTTCAGTTGACCTTTTTTGTATCAGAGATCTGGCTGGGTGGTGACTCTGGACCTGTTCTGGGGTCATCTGTGCTGTCCATTTTTTCTGTGGTACACTGCACAAGGAGGATTTGCAGAGGGGGAGGGGTGGCCATCTGCTTTATATCCACACTGGGATTCACTGCACTCCCCATGAGAACCTTCGGGTCTTTTAAATGGGGTATGGCTAGATGTGGTTCAGGTGTCAGTGGCAGAATCATTCACATTTATTGACATCCAGGTAGTGGGAGTAAGTTTTTGCAGGGAGTTGGCAGACTTCATTGCTGAACAGCTGTCGGACACCCCCAGATTGCTGGTGCTGGAGGATTTCAATGCTTGGATTGATGATGAATCCTTGCAGTTTGGTCAGGAACTCCTTCAGTTGATGTCTTTACTGCGACTGAAACAAGCTGCTACCTCTGAAACCCATCAGTAGAGTCACACATTGGACTTGATCTTCTAATCAGGATATGACATCTGTGCAGTCAAAGTTGATCTCTAGTGGTAGGAAAGGGAGGCTAAAAGCTGAAGATCAAGTAGGACCTGTGGTATCACAGTAGGCAGAGAAATTGGGCAGACTAGGTGGGCCAAGTGGTCCTGATCTGTGCCAGTTTCTATGTTTCTATCCAGTCTCTTGGTCAGATCATAATGCAGTGTCATTGAAGTGGGGGGTCTCATCTGTAAATACTCCCACAGTGGAAATTATCCAGTGCTGTCTTAAATATAATTTGGATCTCACAAACTCCAGGAGGCAATGGATGTCTCTGGTAAATGGGATACCACCACCATGACTTGGGGATTGCAGCCACTGTGGGAGCAGGTAAATGTCAACTCAAGGCTTGGGTCTGAAGGAATCATTTGAACACTGCAGGGAAGTGATTGTATCTCTTATTTTATTGTCATTCATATACAGTGGGGTTTGTGCTATGGGGGTTCTTTTTACAGGAGCTAAGCAGTAGGGAAGCTGAGAAGCAGGGAAGGAGATATACTAGAATCTTGTGCTCACTGGGAATGTTTCTTTTTTGCTTCACAGGAGTGGGACATCACTAATCCAGTGATCAACTGTGCTTTATAGGAGCAGTGTTCCTTTCCAATGCAGAAGCAGAGCTGAAGGGATGATTGTGTAATTTGTGGTGTGCTGGTAAACTGTGTACAGGATTGCTTCCTTTTCACTAGCCGAAGTAGCTAAAATGGGGGGGGGGGATGAAGTGAGAGAACTATGTCTGACACTTTCAGGAATTGTGTGAAGGCTGCATCTTAAGGCATCAGGCACAGTGCTGCAGTAAAGCATAAGGGCACTAACTGTGCTTTGCCATAGTGGTGAGGGGGATTGTTTGACTTCCATTCACAGGCTGAGACCAGGGGGATTAGGTCCAAGTGATGTCGGCTGAGCACCAGACCAATCACTCGTGATCAAAAGAGAGCCAATTTAAACAGAAGGGGCATTTAACTCACTTTCTCCTAGCAAATGTCTGTAGTCTGCAATAAAATACACTGGTGTGTCCTGAGGATGACTACAGAAGTCAGCTTCTGACTTCCTGTGTGTCCTTGCAATGTCTGAAGATGTCACTTATATATTTTAATATATAATATAATAGAATATAATGTATATTTGATTGCATAGCACCGTTGGAAAGGTAATGTTCTGCTGAACAACTTTGCCACTGATATTTTGTGTATATCATGTATACTTTAGGAGTTATTTGCATTTGTTTATAGTCTGGTGTGTATGGCTTATGTTGCCTTTTTTAATGAAAAAAAATATTTTTATGCTGTTTCGACCAGCATAGAAAAAAAATGAAATTACATATTACTTGCATACCACCATTGAAAAGGTAATTTTGTGAACAGCTTTGCAGCTTATATTTTGAGTCTAGCACTTATGGTTCTTGAGCTATTAGAATTTGTTTCTGGCATGTTGACTATGGCTTGATTTTTGCTTAGGCCCAGGATTCACAGATAATAGTATACAGGAGACAAGTGGTGCAGCTTTAGAGAGCTGATGTGGAGGCAATGAGTTAAAAAGTCATCTTGAAAAATTGCAGCCTCACAAATGGATAACCACCTCCAGGACCATACGGGATTGCAGCTGCTGGGGTTGCAGATCTGAGGGAATCATTTGAACACTGCAAGGAAGTGCTGGGGGTATTTCTTCTTTTCTTTAAAGTAGTGGGACATACTGTAACTAATCTGGTGATCAACTGTGCTTCATAGGAGCAGTGTTCCTTTCCAAAGCAGGAACAGTGCTGAATGGGTGTTTCTATATTTGTGGTGTGATGGGAAACTGTACCAGGTTGCTCTCTTTTCACTAGTGGGAGCAGCTGAATTGGGTGGGTTAAACAAAGTAAATGTAGTACAGAGTGCAGTATTAAGGATCCGTTGGTGATTTTTAACTGCAGTGGAGGTTGGTTGTGTGCATCAGCAGTACTAAGCTGATTGTTACTGGAGACTGCTGAGCACCTCCCACCAACCATCCCCTCACCACAACCACCCCAGGCCCATCTTACCCTTATAGCTTACATCGATCCTATTACTTCATGCTGCTTCACAGGTAGGTACCCCCCATATCTCTGTGAACCAATAGGGGCCTAGTAGCTACATGGATCCACTGATAGACCCTTAAGGGAAGAGGACTAAACCAACTGTTGGGTGAAATTAGGGCAAATGAGGAAGTACAAAACCAGAACAGGGAGATGCAGGGAATGGTGCAGTTCACTGGGTGCACAACAGCAGTTTTCAGGAGAAATTTATGGGTACTGCAGTACTGTCCCATTTGCAGGCACCTCTCTGGACTGAAGGTGCAGACTGCCAGTCACCGAGCCAAGTTGTCAGGAGTACTGAGAGCCTTCATCCCTAGCCAGGGGCCACCATGTCCCCAGCCACTGCCACAGTGGCTGCCCAGGCAGAGGGCCAGATGAACTATGGTGGGTTTGGGGAGATTCAGGGAGGGGGGTCAGCAGCACATCCCCTATCTGGTCAAGCTCAAGAACATCTTCACTGTTTTGGAAGAGCAAGAGAGTCCTTCAAGGGAGCCCAAGGCTGGGACCAGGGAGGATGTGAGGGAACTCCAGCAGGGTGACCAAGTGGTGGGAAGAAGAGAGCCCTAAATAAGGAAGTTACTCCTGGTCTGGGGCTCAACTGTTTGGAGAATGTATCTTGGACAGATAATAGGAAGGAAAGGGAGGTAAGGGTTAAGGAGGCTAGGACATGTAGGGAGGGGGGCAGAGGGAGGCAAAATGATGGAAGCAGTGAGAGGAAGTACATTTGGTGGAGGGGAGTGGTTGTGCAAGTGATCAAGCACAGAAAGGATGGAAGAGGTAGAGAGCAGGTGGAGGTGCAATTGGAGGGGAAGGGAGGGGGAACGACAGGGTATTAGAGGAGAAGACACTGAGGGTAAGTGGCTTATAGGAGGGAAAATCATGGGGGAAGTGCAGGAGATGGGGGAACAAGTACTTGTACTGGGGATTCTGTGCTCAGTGAGGTGAGATGGGAAGGTAAGGGAGAAGGGAAGAGTCGAACCTGGGTGGAGTGTATGCCAAGTATAACAGTGGGGAGAGTAGGGCAGTTCACTCAGAATTGTGTGAAGAAGGTGGGAGAGAAGCCTCATATCATAGTGCATCTAGGGACAAATGACCTAGAAGGCAGTACAGCAGAAGTGCCTGACAGGTTCAGGGAGGTGGGGATTATATGTATTTGGGTTGGAAGTTCAGTGACATTCTCTGAGGTACTCCCAGTACCTAGGGCAAGCACCACTAGGAAGCTAAGAATACAGGAGTTTTATAAATGGCTGAAGGGATGGTGTGCAGATATGGGGTGTGGGGTAGTGGAGTGAGACATGGAATAAAAAGGTGCTTTATGCCAAGGATAGGCTGCATTTCAACATTGAGGGTGCATGGACATTGAAACTGGGACTTAGGAACTACATTAAAAATAAAATAGATGTAAACTGAGAGGGGGGCTGAGTCAGACAGAGCAAGGGGAAGTCACCTTCCAGGGGAGACCAATAGGTCTCATTGCCCAGAAAAAGGAAGAGAATGAGGAGAAATTACCAAAGTGGAAGTCTAAGTGGGAGGAATGGGGAGAGGAGGGGCAGGACACAAGGTAGACAGTTGTGTCCTTGAATGCAAGGAGCTTGGTAAACAAGGTGGCAAAGTTCCAGGCATTGAAGGGGAGGTATTGCCACCATCTCTGAAACCTGGACCACCCAATACCATAACCAGGATCTCATGATCCTGTGATACAGGGTGTACCGCAGGGGACTGGGATGAGGTAAGAGGAATGGTTGCTATTTAAGTTAGGGAGGGCATACTGTGTTCCTGGAAGGAGGGAGAAGAGGGGAGGCCAGAAGCCATATGGGAAGTGCTCCAAAGTCCCAAAGGAGAGAACTGCAGGATGGGGGTGGTGTACAGGCCACCCTCAGAGTGAGGAGGTGGATGGGGAGCTGAGGGAGAAAATCAGGATGGTCGGGGCAAAGGTAGTACAGTTAGTGGGAGAATTCAACCTACCTAGGATTAATTGGCAGACAGTTACTACTACAAATGCTAGGGAACAGGTTCTGCTGGAGACTATCCAAGACAGCTACCTATAACAGGGAGTGACAGAACCAACCATGGAGGGGGAACATACTGGACATTGTACTAGCAAATGGTGACCAAGTCCAGGATGTGGTAGTACAGGACCCTCTTGCAGGAAGTGACAACTGCTCAGTGTGGTTCCTCCTCAACACAGGGAAGGAGTCGGCTAAGAACAGAACAGGAGTGTTAACTTCAGAAAGGCAGATTTTGCCTGAATAGGCAGCATCCTAGAAGAGAATTTAGCAGAAATTGGCCTGGGATGGATGCTGAACAGAAGTTGGCAATCATTAGGAAGGGACTGAATGAGGTCATGAACATGTGTGCCAAGTCTCGGAGTAAGCAATCCAGGTCAAATAAACCTAGCTGGTTTAGCAAGGAAGTGGAGGGAAGGTGAAAAAAAAAAAAGATTGGCCTTCATTAAGTTCAAAAAATCTGGGCAGAAGGAGGACAGGGAGATGTTCATAAAGGCATCTAGGGAAGTGAGCAGGGAAGTCAGGGCAGTCAAGGCAACAAAGGAGCTAAAATTGGCTCAGGGAATCGGAGAGGGGGAAAAGGGGTTATTTAAATACATAAGGGAGGAAAGGAGTTGTAGAGATGACATTGTTAGAATCAAAAGGGAGGGTGGATGTATAGAAAAAGGAGACCAGACAGAGGCACTCAACGAGTACTTCTGCTCTTTGTTCATGAAAGAGATGGGTGGCCAAATATCGCAGGGAAAAAGGGGCACGGGTGGGAGGGGCAGAGATAACAAATGGGGTCATCCAAGAGGACAGAGTTCTGAAGGGTCTTAAAGCCAAGTAGATGAACAAGGCACCAGGACTGTACACTGTACACCCAAGGGTCCTGAAGGAACTGGCAGAGGTGTTGGCATGCCCCCCTGACAGACCTGTTCAACACCTCCTTGGGGGAATGTACTCTGACAGGATGACTCACATGGTGCCACTCCAGAAGAGTGGACCCAAGGATGATCTGGGTAATTACAAACTGGTGAGCTTGACTTCTGTTGTGGGAAAGTTGATGGAGACCATTCTGAAGGAGAAGTTGATAACCTTTCTCAGTAGTAAGTGTCTACAGGATGAGACAGCATGGGTTTGTCTCAGGATGATTGTGCCAGACTAACCTAATCGACTTCAATGACTGGGTCACTAGGGTGGTTGATGAAGACCACACTATGGATGTCCCGTACCTAGACTTCAGCAAAGTTTTCGACTTGGTACTGCACATGAGGTTATTGAGCTGCTGAGGACAAGGGGGTAGGGGAGAAATTGGTGGGGTTGGTTGAGAGCTGGCTGCAGGGCAGACTACAGAGAGTATTTGTAAGGGGAGACATCCAAGCCAAGACCAGTAACTAGTGGGGTACCGTAAGATTCAATTCTATTCCTTATTTTGTTCAATGTCTTTATTGGAGACATTGCAGAGGGGGGCATGTTATATTATTATTTGTTTGGCCAGTCAGTATCATGGCATGTCCAACCTTGGGAGCAAAAGTTCTGAATCCTGAAAAGTTGGCAAAATTCGGTACAATCACATCCACTGGCAATCTGGCCTTATAGTACCTATAAACATAAACAGATGCTGGGAGAGATTTATTCCTCAATACACTTACACCCCCAAGGACAAATAGATCCACCCACTGCATAGACGTTTAAGTATTTTATTCAAATACATTATGCAGTCCAACAGGCATATCTGTAATCACATTGACATTCCATGGTCTAAAATTAACTGCTTCTTCACAACAAAAAAACAATATGCGTATTAAATAAAATGTAATACAAACTCTGGACCAAAACGTTTCAATTCAGAAAAATTAGCAAAATTCTGTTCAAACACATCCACTGGCAATGTGGACTTAATCGTCTCTATAAACATAACAGATTCTGGGAAATATTTATTCCTCAAGTACACTCAGGCCCCAGTGGAGAAATAGATCCATCCACTACATAGACTTTTTTTATACTTTTTTTATTGTTTTCTTAAAGAAATATTCTTTATTTGTAATTAAAAGAATAAAACAAGAGAAGAAAAACATTATGAATTAGGTTAAATCAGCAGAATTGTAAGCTTAATAAAGCATCCTATTTTTAGGAGGAAATAACAAAATTCTAGTGTCAATTTAATCTAGAGCCATAACATAAAAGAAAGAAAATGTATGTGTGCTCCAAGCCATTTACATACATTAAACAGTCTAACAGGCATATCTGTAATCCACTGTTTTGACTGGACGCCCAGTGAAGGAGCTAGGCACTGACTGGCAGTTTCTGCTCTTTGGTTGATTTTCCATCTCCTGGTGCTTCCTGATTTCGGGGAAATCTTTCTGTGCCACCCCCTTCCCCACCTTCTCACAGTATTAAATAGACCCTTGCCCCTCCCCTTTCCTCAGCTTAGCAGCTGATTGAGACCTCACCCTAATTCGACTATATACCCATTCAATTCTTACACTTCAACTGCCTAAGGTGACATACCCAGTCACAGCCAAACCATCCCAGTAGCTGGCACCTTTGCCTCAGTTGAATTTTCAACAATATCAGTAAATTAGAACCGATGTCATTGCCACCCCATGCAGTAAAGCAATATTACAGTGACTCTTTCCAGGCATTTTACCAAAATTGCCCTGTGCTTCGGTTAATTTCACAGCTGGTACACCATTGCTGGCTCAGTTTTACTTCCAGCTACCTACTACATAACAATGGGCACCATCGCTCTTCTACTAAGCCTGCTCACATTTACCGTTCTGACTCAGACTACCCCCCGTCCTGTGCCCGCACACTCCACCTCAAGCATTTCTCCCCTAAGCCACCCCCAAACAGTTCGGCCCCCTCCCACCTTGGACACCTCCCCAACTCCTCTGCATCCACCACCTACCAACACCCTCGCTCCTTCAGCCCTCCCGGGCCCATCCTGGAGCCACTTCTTCCTTGCAATACCTACCCTCCATGCCTTACCCATCCCCTGCACCCCTACTATCAGGACCTCACATTGGCACCACACTAAGGGTCCTTGTCACCATCATCCCCTAATTAGATTCATCACTCTGCTCTTACTGATCTGAGAATATACACCCAAACCCTGGACCTATGCCAACTAGCCCTCCCATACCCCACTCTGGAGCCGATCTCCACAGGCATCACTGAACATATGCTGCCTTCTAAAGAAATCTGCCGCACTCCTGTGCTGGGTTGTACAACTCCAACCGAATACTATTGCGTTAGTAGAGACCTGGCTCTCCAAAGCAACCCCTGACTCCATTATTTCCCTCCCTGGATACATCCTGTTTAGGGAAGACAGAGTTGGTAAATGCAGCAGTGGGTGTACAGTCTACATGCGGGACACCCTTGTAAGCCATGCGCTCTCTGCACCCAAGCTTGATTATGGCACCCAAGCCCTCTCTCTAAAAATTAACTCTGACTCAGCCAGGGGCCCACTCTTTCTAACAGTCTCCTACATATCCCTGAAGAACCAGAACCCAGCAGTCCAGTCTCATCGACTACCTCACCTCCCTACCTTGCAAAACTGAGCAACTCATCCTAGTTAACCTTAATGCCAATTGGCTTGGTACCACTACCTCCCATACTAGGGACTTCTTAGCTGCCCTGGACATGTCCTAGTTAGTCATCCAGCCCACTAGATTAAACCAGACGAGTGGCTCCAGTACCCTTCTAGACGTAATACTATCGAACCACCCTCATAAAATCTGGGATATCCACATCCTCCGACTCATTTAGAGATCACTCACCTGTACTCTGTCAGTAGTCATCCTCCATACTGAAACCTGTGTCCCAGGCCACCTTTGCTGGCGCCTCTGCCCTGGGGTCTCAAAAAGCTAAAATTGCATCTAGCACAGCTGGACTAGTCCCCCATCCATCATGCCCCTGATATTGACTCTGCCCTAGAGCTCTTCACCAATGCCTTTAGCAAGGCCTGTGACCTTTTCACCCCCCCACACCAGAATCCACACTAAAACACAAAATGCCGTACTGATCTCCCCATCCCTTATCCAAAAACTTAAGCATAGGGATAATCTCTGGCACATCGCTATTGAATCAGGCAACTTGGCTGATAGACAAGCCTACAACACGGTGCATAATCAGTGCACCTGGGCCATTAGACAGGCCAAGGCAGAGCACTATCAGACCACCCTCGCATCCACCGGGGATTCCACCTGGACATTCTGGGACAGCATGAAAGAGCTTAATGGGAAGACCAACTCTCCCCCACCATCTCAGCTTTCCATCGATGGCACAGTCTCTACATACCCAACTCTCATAGCTATTGCTCAATTCTATCTTCTCTGACCTAAACTCTGTGCTCCCAAACAATTATTTTGACCCAATTCCTGCCTCTACCCCCCCCCCGACTTGGATCACCCTCCTTTCTACCTGCACACTATACCCCCCCACATAGCCAGGCTGCACCTGCTAAAGTCCTTGGTAGCAACAACCCCAGCTGTGACCCCCTAGACTCCAGAATGATCTGCCTGGTCTTGGATGTCATCCTAGTCCCCCTTACAGACTTACTAAACCAGTCTCTGCCTTGATCAGATTACCCAGTGATTGGAAATTAGCCCAAATTACCCATATACATAAGAGTGGAGATTGGTCCTCACCTAACAACTACTGGATGATCTCTATCCTCCCCCTGCTCTCTAAAGCCTTAGAAAAAATAGTGTCTGTTCAACTCTGAGTACCTGGCCAAATATGACATAATGTGTTCAGAACAACATGGTTTCTACCCAGGACACAGTACCACTACTTCTCTCCTGGAGTTCCCTCAATATCTGCACTCTGCAATTAACTCTGGCAACCTTGCCGGCACAGTGTTCATAGACATTTCCAAGACTTTTGATGCTGTTTGTTACCCCTTCCTTCTCAACGTCCTCCACCAACTCAGCTTTTCCACTGGTCCCCTTGCCTGGTTCTCCAGCTACCTCTCTGCTAGATTCCAATGTGTGAAGATAAATGGCTCCCTGTCCAATACCCGGCCTTTTCATTCCGGGGTACCCCAGGGCTCCATTCTGGGCCCTGTACTTTTCAGCCTCTACCTCAACACTCTCCCCAGCTCCTGCACATGAAAAATGATCATTTATGCTTACCATGCAGTTCTCTTTGCCTCCCACCCCATTCCCTCTTCTATCCAGGTACCCTTCCAGCACACCTACAACCAAGCTGAAAAGAGGTTCCTTGACCACTGACTTATCATTAACCTAAAGAAGACTAAGTCAGTGCTCTTCTCCCATCACCAAAACAAGGCCAAGAATGCCCCCTCTTCATTCTTCTCAGCACTCTGAACCTGATGGAGCAAATGACCACTTACAAATATCTAGGCATCACTTTCAACTCGAGTCTCACCTTCCACACCCACATCATTGCCCTAGCCTCCACCATAAATTCTTGGATAGGCCTACTATACCATCATAGAGATTGCTTCCCCCCCAGTTGCCTTCTGGCTGGCCATCACCTCTTCAGTCCTATAACTAGTGGACTATGGCTTGGTCATTTACACTGTGGCGGGCAATACCGCCTTGACTAAAATCCAGCTCTCAATCAATAAGGCCTACAGGCTCCTGACCAGAGCCCCTAGCCACATTCACACTTGCCTGCTTTACTCTACTGCCTACCTGCTCACCTTTGAGGAGCGTCTGCACTACCAGGCCTGCCTACTCACCAAAAAATCTCTTCTTGGGCTCCCCCCCGGGTCTCTGCTTCTCTATGGTGTGCTTCCTCATCTGTTGCCACCCATAGCTCCATCAAGTCCACCTTTATGGTGCCCAGAACCAAGACCTCACTAGCCCAGAGGTCCTATCATTACTAAGCCCCTGCTTGGTTCAACTCCCTCCCACCCTGCATCACAGACATTGCCAAAATTGGTCCCTTCAAAATTGCCCTCCGGCACCATCTCTTCGATGCTCATTGCTGTAGATGCACCCAATTAATCCCACTGTGGGATCCTCCTGTCAGGCCTCTCTGACTTGACAATGTCCTCCAGACAGCCTATCCTTTCTCCCTCACTCTCACCCTCTCTCCCGCACCTCTTACCAGTATTAAATAGACCCTTGCTCCACCCCTTTCCTCAGCCTAGCAGCTGATTGGTCACTCCACTGCTGCAAATTCTTATTTGTTTATTTATTTATTGAATTTTGTTGACCCAGTAAGCCCACTGGACCTAGAAGACCTTTTTCAGGGGTGACCGGGGGGGAGGGGGGATACAGATGGTAAGTAACTGAAATTGAACCAGATTAAGCTGTTATGGCTATTGGCATCCCTGTCTTAAATACCTGACAGGACCCACTTTCTTACCACCCCTTTTTACAGCAATCTCACCCACAGGGATGCACATTTGCTCAAGTTTTTCTCCAACCACTCCAGTTAACTCCTCTCAATTACTGCTGTAAGCTGCCCTATTGCTAGGGACCTCACCCTAATTCGACTATATACCCTTTCAGTTCTTACACTTCCCACTGCCTATTGTGACATACCCAGTCACAATCAAACCTTCTCAGTAGCTGGCACCTTTGCCTTGGCTGAATTTTCAATGATATCACTAAATTAGAACTAGTGTCATTGCTACCTCCACACAGTAAAGCAATATTACAGTAACTGTTTCCAGGCGTTTTGCCAAAATTGCCCTGTGCTTCAGCTAATTTTACAGCAGGCACACCATTGCTGGCTCAGTTTTATCTCCAACTACCTACTACATTACAATGGTCACCATTGCTGTTCTACTAGAACTGCTCACATGTACCCTTCTGGCACAGACCACCCCCCATCCTGTGCCCCCCACCTTCCACCCTAAGCATTTCTCCCAAAGCCCCCCAAGCGGTTCAGCCCCTCCCACCTTGGACACCCCCAGCTCCTCTGCATCCACCACCTACCAACATCCCTGCTCTCTTTGCCCTTCCAGGCCAATCCTGGAAAGACCTCTTCCTGCCATACTTACCCTCCATGCCTTACCCATTCCCTGCACCCCTACTATCAGGACCTCACACTGGCACCAGCACTAAGGGTCCTTGTCACCACTGTCCCCTAATTAATCACTCTGCTCTTACTGATCTCTGGGAATATACACCCAAACTCTGGACCTATGCCAACTAGCCCTCCCATGTCCCACTCTGGAGCCAGTCTCTGCATTGCATCATTGAACATATCTAGCCTTCTAAAGAAATCTGCAACACTGCTGAGCTGGGTTGCACAACACCAACCTGATATTAATGCTTGAGTAGAGACCTGGCTCTCCAATACAACCCCTGACTCTGTTATTTCCCTTCCTGGATACACCTTGTTTAGAGAAGACAGAGTTGGTAAACATGGTGATGGGTGTGCTATCTACATGTGGTACACCCTCATAAGCCATGTGCTGCCTGCCCCCAAGCTTGACTATGGCACCGAAGCCCTCACTCTAAAAATTACCGCTGACCCAGCCAGGGGCCCACTCTTTGTCACGGTCTCCTACATACCCCTGAGGAACCAGAACACAGTGGGCCAGTTTCTTGACTACTTCACCTTTCTACCACACAAAGCCGAGCAACTCATCCTAGGTGACCTTAACATCAATTGGCTTGGTACCACTGCCTCCCATACCAGGGACTCCTTTGCTGCCCTTGACATGTCCCAGTTAGTCACCCAGCCCACTAGATTCAACTGGACAAGTGGCTCCGGCACCATCATAAACCTAATACTATCAAACCACCCTCATTAAATCCTGGATATCAACGTCCTCCCTGACTCACTTAGTGATCACTCTCCTGTCCTCTGTCACTAGTCATCCTCCATATTGAAACCTGTGTCCCAGGCCACCTTGCACTGGTTCCTGTGCCCCGGGGGTCTCAAAGCTAAAATGGCATGTAGCACAGCTGGATTGGTCCCCCATCTGTCACACCCCTGATATTAAGTCTGCCCTAGACCTCTTCACCAATGCCTTCAGCAAGCCTGTGACCTGTTTGCCCCCCACACCAGAATCCATACTAAAAAACAAAATGCTACATGGATCTCCTCATCCCCTATCCCAAAACTTAAGCATAGGGATAATCTCTGGCTCATCGCTATTGAATCAGGTGACTTGGCTGATAGACAAGCCTACAAAGTGGTGCATGATTAGTGCACCTGGGCCATTAGATGGGCCAAGGCAGAGCACTATCAGACCATCTTTGCATCCACCTGGTGTTCCACCTGGACTTTTAGGGACAGCATAAAATAGCTTAATTGGAAGACCTGCTACCCCTCCACCATCCCAGCTCTCCATCGATGACACCATCACTACAAACCCAACTCGCATAGCTAATTACCTCAATACTACCTTCTCTGACCTAAGCTCTGTGCTCCCAAACAACCTTTTTGACCCAATCCCCTGCCTCTCTCCCCCTGTCTTGGAGTACCCTCCTTTCTACCTGCACACTATATCCCCTCACATAGCCAGGCTGCACATGCCAAAAGCCCTTGGTAGCAACAACCCCAGCTGTAACCCCTAGACTCCAGAATCCTCTGCCTGGTCTGGGATGTCATCCTAGTCCCCCTTGCAGACCTATTAAACTTGTCTCTATGCCTCAATTCAATTACCCAGTGACTGGAAATCAGCCAAAATTACCCATATACATAACAGTGGAGATCGGTCTGCACCTAACTCCTGGATGATCTCTATCCTCCCCCCTCTCTAAAGCCCTTGAAAAAAATAGTGCCTATTGAACTCTCTGAGTACCAGGCCCAATATAACATAATTTGTCCAGAACAACATGGTTTCTGCCCAGGACACAGTACCACTACTGCTGTCTTGGAGTTCTCTCAATATCTGCATTCTGCTCTTGACTCCAGAAACCTTGCCAGCGCAGTGTTCATAGACCTCTCCATGGCTTTTGACACTGTTTTTCACCCCCTCCTTCTCAACACACTCTTCCAACTCAGCTTTTCCGCTGGTCCCCTTGCCTGGTTTTTCAGCTACCTCTCTGCTACATCGCAACATGTGAAGAAAATTGGCTCCCTGTTCATTCTGGTGTACCCCAGGGCTCCATTCTAGGACCTGTACTTTTCAGCCTCTACTTTAACACTCTCTCCAGCTCCTGCACACACAAAATGCTCTCCTATGCTGACGATGCAGTTCTCATTGCCTCCTACCCCATTCCCTCTTCTTTCCAGGTATCCTTCCAGCACACCTGCAACCAAGCTGAAAAGTGGTTCCTTGACCATTGACTTATCTTTAACCTAAAGAAGACTAAGTCAGTGCTCTTCTCCCATCATCAAAACAAGGCCAAGAATGCCACCCTCTTCATTCTCCCTAGCACTCTGCACCCACTGGAGCAAGTGACCTCTTACAAATATCTAGGCATCACTTTTGACTCCACTCTCACCTTTCACACCCACATCAATGCCCTATCTTCCACCATAAATTCTATGATAGGCCTTCTATACCATCATAGAGATTGTCTCCCCCAAGTTGCCCTTCAGTTGGCCATCACCTCTTCTGTTCTGTCACTAGTGGGCTATGGCTTGGCCATTTACACTGCAGTGGACAATACCTCCTTGACTAAAATCCAGCTCTCAGTCAGTAAGGCCTGTAGACTCTTGACCAGAGCCCCTAGTCACACTCACACTTGCCTGCTTTACTCCACCACCAACCTGCTCACCTTTGAGGAGCATCTGCACTACCAGACCTGCTTACTCACCAAAAAATCTCTTCTAGGGCTTCCCCCCCCGGGTCTCTGCTTCCCTATGGTGTGTGTCCTCGTCTGTTGCCTCCCATAGCTCCATCAAGGCCACCTTTATGGTGCCCAGAACCAAGACCTCACTTGCCCAGAGGTCCTTCCATTACTGAGCCCCTGCTTGGTTCAACTCCCTCCCACCCTGCATCACAGACATTGTCAAAATTGGTCTCTTTAAAATCACCCTCTGGAACCATCCCTTCAATGCTCATTGCTGCAGATGCACCTAATTAATCCCACTGTGGAATCCTTCTGTCAGGCCTTCTTGACTTGACAACATCCTCTGGACAGCCTATTCTCTCCCACTCCCATCCCTACTTCCACCCTCTTCAGGTATTATCTAGGTATGTCCACGGCTGTACCCCCAATGTAGCCCTTGGGTACCTTGTATATGACTGTAACCTATTATAAGTAACATTTTTATGTAACCTATGTGTACTCTGTTTAATGTTCTGCACCTGTACTGTTCTCACTTTTGTAACCACACTATGTAACTCTGTTTACCCCCCCCCATGATGAGATGCCTTTATAAATGAATCCATGATTCAAAGGCTGTAAATATGACTTTTCTAATAAATTATCATATTGACATTCCATGGTTTAAACTTAACTGCCTCTTCAGAAAAAAACAAAACAATATGCATATTATATAAAATATTGTGTGTGTGTGTACTGTTAATATCATTAAATTAACTATATTCACTATGTACAAAAGTAAAAAAAATATACTTCTATTTTCTGTTGTTGAATCATGTTTTCAAGCAGAAATAATACTTTATGACTTCAGAGTTGTTGTTCTTAAAGAATGATACTCGCTATTATATGCCTAAAGGTTTCATTTAAGTTAATGTCCATTCAGTGTTTTATTATTCCAGCTCCTATTAGCTGTTTCTTTCTTAAGCAGAAGAAAATGCTTTAAGAGCATAATATTTACATAGATTGTATGTTTTGAACATCTAGTGTAAGGTAACATACAGTACTTAATATTTTTAATACTAAAGATGTAATAATATACATATGCAATATGAAGATAGCTGGAACAGTAGGTCATATGTCACAGGTTATGTATCGTGGCAAACTTAATGCATTACAGCAATCTGAAAAATTAAACCCATTTGTATTTTCTGACAAAGATAGACATCATGGATACATTAGCTTACTTGAGAGTTTGGGCAATCAAAACAAAATCTAACAGGTGTTTGGTATGTAGACCATGTTTTCTTTAATTGAACTTTGAATGCTTAAAGCTAACCAATTGCTTTAGTTCATGAATAATATAATCATTATAAAAACCATTAAATACATCGCTTGCATCTGTAATTAAAACACATTCTCATGAGACCCAAAGTACTGGCATAAATTGCACCCATTCAGACATAAAAAGTAATTGTACTGACTATGAAAACATAGATTAATAATTAACTAAAAGATTTCCAGCAGGCTGAACATAAACATTTTTGTCAAGAACTGGAAGTTTCTAACATAGGACAGGGGTTGTGTTACTGATATTGGATCATTAACAGGAATACAATTTTACAATGAGTTGTGTAGCACAAAACAGATAACAAAATGGCAGACTGGATACATGCACTCATTTCTAATGACTACTGCATTTGCAACATAACTGCTTCATGACCACTAGTAGGGTTGACATCAGATGACTGATATGTTTAAAACATGCCTAACCTCAATTACAGCTATCAAATACCAGTTTCAGCACTTTTATTAAACATCCAAAAGAGCTGTACATACAGTAAGCTGCATTTTTGTTTGTGTGTTTAAGTGAAAAAGTTCTTAAGACAGAGGCCCATTTTCAAGACTGTCCTGTATAATTGTTTGCCAGGCAACATACATCTCATAAAGGGAAAGCGAACATTGTTTAACCAGGAGTAACACACTAAGCAAAAGCTTGTTTCCAGATGTGACCTGGGAGCACAAGGAAGTTAAGTGATTTGCTTAGGATCACACGTTATGCACCTAGGCGGCTGTGGGATTCAAACCCAGTTCTCCAGATCTCCAGCTCAGAGCCTTAACCCACTGTGCTATACTGCCTCCTACATAAAGCCTATTAATTACACACTTTGAATAATTATTGTCAAAATTCAGCACAATTAAATATTTCATTACAGCTAAAAAATCTTTTAAAACTAGATTTGAATGCATATGCAGCCTGGCTGTTTCTAATATTACTTGGTACTGACTTCCAGTATTGACTAGTATAGAAAGAGAGAGCTTGTTTTCCCAATACTATGTTTCCATGATATCTCGTTATATCTGCACCTTTCCTTGGGATGAACTGAGCCCTAGTTGGAAATCAAACTGGAGACTACTGAGCAAAGACAGAAGTGCTAACTATTCAGCAAAAGTCATATCGAGAGTATTTAGTTGTCTGTTTGCTAAGCAAGTGGTTGAATTGATCAAGGTTTTAAAGCAGCAGTGTTTAATTTTACCACATTTTTACCATTAATGTATTTCTAGTAAAAACATCAACACTGTATGACACTCATTCATTTTATTTAATTTCTGAACTGAGATATGCAGTTTTAAATTTGTTAAAAATCCCTGCTCTCTTGGCATGCCCACTTTGAAAGAAAAATACAGATCTTGCTGTGATGATGTGCTGTTCACAATCTGAAACATATGTAAACACCTCAATACATCCACAAACTGAATCTTGGTAGTACAGCCAAAAAGTAAGCAAAACAGAAAAGATGTTTAAAATTGCTAATGGCAACCATATGTATTAACTCATGTCATTAATTACAAAACCAAAAACAGGGAATTAAAATAGTATGATTATTAATCTGAGGATTTCAGAAATATATTGCTGATAAAAAAAAAAATGTATGTTGACACGTTTTGTCAATTAACACATACTTCTGCTTTAACTAGATGTGGGTAGAAATGTGCTGATTGGCAAACTTTGCTTCATGAAATAATTTGTGGAGTTTGCCAAATTCTTCAAGTGAGAAGTGTTGACTTTATGACATTGTTGGCAGGTAATGTGGCACCTTTTCAAGGAGAAGTCATGACAAATTTCTGGCAAAGTTTCATCTTCTCCATGACTTTACCTGAACAAGTACCATTTCCCCCAGGAAAATTCAATGCAAACTGACAAAGTGGTGAAGGGGACAATTTGCAAAGGTATTTGTGGAGGTGAATTTTGCAACTTCCTCAGTGAAGTAAAACTCCACAACATCTCTAGATATGGATGAAATAAAATTCTGTTTTTCACAGTGTTAGCAATTTTAGCAAATTTTAAAACATTTTCACTTAATTTAAAGCACTTTGTGAATTATTTATTTATTTCAGATTTCAGAGTATGTAAAATATGTTGTTTTGCAAATATCACATTTAATTTTGGAGAACAAATGCAGGAACTGCAAAATATTTTTTTTACAACTATAAATTCATAATGTTTCAAATATAATTTTACAGTATATGGTCAAAAAGTAAGTTTCTCATGTTGTGTTATTATGACAGTGACAAACAACTTAATTTTCTGATAATCTCATGTCAATTGAACTCAAGTGCCATGTGGTTTTACACAAGTATTAACAACTGCTCATTTTATGGATATTGTTTTGTATGGCAGCGCTATTCTGATATTGGTAAATTCAAACCAGTTCCCATCTACCTGAGCTTGCAAAATTGTAAGAAAACCTAGTGTAACAACAAATGTGTTACTACCTTAATATACATAAGTTGCTATCCCTTATCTATTCAACATTGTTTTAGGAAACATTTCATTACCTTCATTGACAAATTATACCAGGCAATAGACGGATATTCTGACCAGTGCAGTGTTTATAGACTTAAAAGACTTTGATCCCATTACTCATAAGCTACTGCTCTATTTGCAGTGTCAGTGGCTCAATAGGTTGCACACTCACCTCTGAGGCCCGGAGACCAGAGGGCTGTGCGTTCAGTTCCCATATCTGGCACTTGGGTTAATATCTCAGTACTGACACTGTGTAGTGCAGCATGAGAGGGGTGCTGCACTTCTGAGGTGCCGTCTTTCAGATGAGAAGTTAAACTGAGGTCCCATCTGCCTGGACTGGTGGTAGTTCAGATGGATGTTAAAGATCTCATAGCACTTATTGAAAAGAGTAGGGGAATTTCCCCGGTGTCCTGGCCAAATTTCCCTCATTCACTAAAAATACCACCAACAGTTTCATCTGGTTCAAGGTCAGTTGGCATTCATCTGTATTCCCCCTCCCCGGGTCATGGCTGAAAATATGCAGGATTTGTCTAGTGCACTTACCCAGTCAACAGAAACTAAATAAATAAATTAGTAGGTCTAGACTTTGGTCACTTATTACTACAGTACATTTGATCAGGGACTACTCAACAGGTTTGGCATCAGTGAGAAGCCTCCTGAATCCTTAAAGCATGGAGCTCAGTGCAGAAAATTGCATAGTAAAATGTGTACAGTTATGGTATACACTCGCACCGTGCAGCAAAATTTACTACACAAATTGATGCACTTTATGTCAAAAATTCTCTGCCAAGTGTGAATGATGGCAGCTCAAAGAATAACATTCTCTGCAAGTATGGCAAATTGCATAGTGCACAATTTGCAAATGCTACGCATACCACATAGCAACCAAAGTCACCACAATTCATGGGCAAGCTTTACATTTGCAATGGTGCTACTACCTAACCAATTATGCACATTTCATAAAATTTCAAGCCACTATTCTTTTCCTTGCTGCTAAATATGGTGCCCCTGAAGGATTAACCTCATCCCTATAAGTTTTTTTATTTATTTATAAACTCCTTGTTTACTATCTGCTCTTCACTGTTCTGTTTTATGCTGACACTGTCGTTATTTATTTCAAGTCTTGTAGTATCAATTGCATTAATTCCAGTATGAACAGAACTAAATCTCCTACAGGTCTGCTTCAAGCAAGTAAGTTACAAATAAACAGAAGCTAAATGAAAACAATGCTTTCTGCTGCTCTATCTGGATATGACAGACAGTACCTCCAGTGAACATATGATAGTTTCAATTACTTGGGTATTCACCTTGACTGCCCCTATTCTGTGCTGAGCACTATAATGTTAGGACAAAAAAGGTTCACCAACGACTAAGAATACTATGTGGAATCAGGAACTTTCTATCCTATGAAGTTCAGGTCATCGTACTGTAGCTCAACAGACCCTGCTACCTTTAGCTGAGACAGATCTGCTACCTGAGATGTCCCAATCAACAGAGCTCCAAAGTAAGAGTGTGGCATATAACCATATTAAGGTTTATCCTGATGACAGATCTGTGAGTTCTCCCTTGCCAACAGCATACTAGCCTTGACTGGCTCTCACTGGATTACATCTGAACTTTTGCTCACAAGGTTTTTGAAACAGGGGTTCACTGCTCATATTCCATCCAATTGGTGCCCTCAAAGTACCCATTCTCTCAGCTCCACAAATACAAACATACTGTGCATTCCTCAGGAAAACTGCACCATGAGTCAAAAAGCCTACAGATTCAGATATTTCAAAATCTGGGTGCCTTGCCAGATTACATTGAGAATATTAAATCCCAAGTCACCTTCACAACAAATCTCAAGGATTGTCTTTCTGTGATCACTGCATGTCTATGGCAGTCGATATACTGTACCTCACCTACTATACCTATGTGTTATCACCCATTTGTATCTGATCTAGTTTGTTACTCAGTGTTCTGGTTCTACCGGTGGCTCTTCCCAGTGAGCCCATTCAATTACCAAAATAAATAAGTAACCAAATTTGATCATTGTGATTTTTCTCATAAACAACATAGTGCAAGTTCCAGTAAACTGATAGGCCGGGATATTCAAAGGGGTTGCGCATGGTGCAACAGAGTTGCACTGACACAACCCTGCATTGCGCCTCAGTGGGATATTGAAAGGGCAGCCAGGCACAGCACAAATCCCGATGCACTGGAGCATGATGTAATTGTATGCAGCACAGATGCAGGTGGCATGCCCATGCATATTTGGCACATCCAGATATTCAACCCGGGATGTGCGGCTCCTATGCTGGTGTAACCCTGCAGTGTGCCACATAGAGGAGCTCAAAGTTGAGACTATGATGAGTGGGAACAACTCCTGGCCACCCACTGGTGGGCCACTGTATTGCAGGGCACAACATAGCAGCTGCCAGCTGTGGGTGGCCACCTGACCACCCAGAACACCATCCACCAGTACTGACATATCCCTGGTAGTCCAGTGGATCCTCCTCCCAAGTCCCTGATGGCTGTAATACAAAACAGTCCCTGGTAGTCTAGTGGTACCCCTCATCTGTTGCCATGATCACCGGAATAAGACCATTACCCATGTCCCTGGTAGTCTAGTTGTCCCCCCGCCCATTGCCATGATTGTGGTACAGCACCATATCCTGTATCTCTGGTGATCCAGTGGCAACCCCACCCCCCACAACACAGCACCCTTGCCACCCAGTCCTCTACACTATCATTGGCAGGCTGCTGCAACTTGCCGCATACTGCCCAGCCACCCACTGAATGACAGATACAGTATGGGCTGTAAGTCCATTGGTCCACAGTGTGAATGAATTAATGGGCTTGCAGGGAATACTGTACTAGACAGTCCCGAATATGCGAATGACTTCATTCAAATATTTGGGACTGTCTAGTACAGTATGCCCTGCACACCAATTGGTTTACACTGTGGACAAATAGGCTTACAGTATGGGCTGTATCTGTCATTTGGCAGGTGGCTGGGTGGTATGTGGGTGGGTTGCAGCTGCCCGCCATTGATAGGGGAATGGGGTGGGCAAGGGTGCTGTGTGGTGGAGGGTGGGGGTGCCACTGGATTACCAGGGACATATGATATGGAGCTGTACCATTATCATGGCAATGGGTGGAAGGCACCACTAAATTACCTGGGACATGGATAATGGTCTTATTCCGGTGATTGGGGACACTGGAGTGGGGCCACTAGACTACCAGGGACCGTCTCACATTACAGTAATTGGGGAATTAGGAAGGGGGCCAGTAGACTACCAGGGCTGTCCATAGGAACAAATGCCACATGATCACGGCTATGGGGCGGGGGATGTCCCAGGATCCCTAGAGCACACATCATGCTGTGCAGGGCACCAGGCACAAGTCGCTGGCCTGCCCTGTGCAAGGCATGCAAATGGGGCCATAATGACATGCAAATAGCCCCATTTGTGCCTTGCATATTTTATGGCCTCATTTGCATGCCCCCTGCTGAATATTGCAGGTGATGTGCCTAGTGCAACTGTACATGTGCTGACGCATCCCCATGCTCCTTATCTGTGGCTTGCGCTGGCCCAGTGCCACTGCACCAGGTGCAGCATGTGCACCGACCTTTCCATATTCAGTGGTGCTGCACCATGGTGCATCACCATTGAATATTGCCTGGTCCTGACCCCGGCACATCCCAGTTGCACTGCACCTGAATCTCTGGGCCCTTGTGTTGTTGGCTGCTGCTGCCTTTGCTACAGAAACTATTTGTAATATGCAGTTCAATGCCTAAATTTGCTTTTAAACCTATAGATGCAAACAGCACAACCAGTTAGTCTGCTGATGCACCTGCTACTGACACCACTGATATTGTACTACTGCTGTACAAATGTGCAAACTAATTCATGAACACAACACAGCAGCCAATTAGACAAAGCAGCTACTAAGTTTGCTTAATCATTGATAATACTTCTGCTGACTAACTTCATATCAAAATATACTTAGGGAAAACCTTCTAAAATATATGGGAAAATAACGAAATCTCACACATTTTATAAGTGACTTGAGTGCTGAGAACCCAAGTTCTGTCTTTTTAATCTAAAGTCATAAATAAAGTTGAGGCATTTGTTTCTTAAATGAATCAGGATTCCAAACTGAGCTACACAAATACCTTTATATCTGTATCCTCTGAAAGCTATGTCTCTGAATTGCACAGCTCATAAGGGATGCATGATCAAAGTGAATCAATCATATGTCATGGTTATGACAGAGAATGCCTAAAGGGTTGCAGTGGAATGAGACATTCATCTCTACTCATAAGTGGTACTATAAGGACCATATCTCTTTAGTAAAGTGAAGTCAGGAGTTAGTTACAAAAGTATTTCAATAAATGTGTGCAGATCAATGTGTCTTTCCAGTCATTGCAATCTGTTATTTATTTCATATATGTTACAACATATTATGTTAAATGTTTAATTGGTGTTTAATCATTTTAGCTTAAAACTGCCATTCTTGTGATTGCAAACCTTATCTGATTAGGAACTTAGCTAGCTCAACCCCAGCTCATCAACTTATAGCAGTTTTAAACAAATGTCTTAGAAATAATTTTGCTTTGTAGGGGTTAAAATGGTGTTGGACAATATCAGAAACAAACAAAATTAAGTGTTTCCCCCAAAGAATCAGGCTCAACGGAGCCTGTCAGTTATTTAAAGTAGGGATGTGTAAACCTCTGCAAGTTCAACCTTATGAATATGGCCCAAATAACAAGGTGAAATTTGCCAGAGGTCTTTTATTGGTGAGCTAGTTCACACTGGTTCAATCACTGAAACCCATTGGGGAATGGGTAGAAAATAACATCATATGTTGTACTGGACCAATGAAGCACCCAAAACAGCAGGATGATGCAGTTATCTGCACTGAAGGCTACTTGTTCCAAAAGAAGAGATTCCTGGGACAGTGGCAAACATGTCCAAGCTTCCTGTTATGCCATGGATAAGTGTTAAGTACACTGGTTACATAGTCACAAAACCCAGGAAAATTATCAGGCCAAGAAGGCCTGCTAATTTGCAAAATAGTGTAATTTCAGGCTACAAAGCAGTAGCGCATTTTCCCATAGTGTAGAGAGGCTACTGGTCCCAACAATTGTCTGTTGAGACAGTGTCAAGCATGGAGAAGGTGTCCTGCTATGCCATGGATAAATGCTGTACACACTAATTACATGGACAAGATTTTCCAGACAAAATTATCTGGTCTACTGAATATAGGCCAGAAGATTTGCAAAAAAAAAATTACATTCTGAAGACATAAGACAGCAGTGTGTTGCCCCTTGGTTCAAAAACTATGCCACTGTGACAATGCCAAACATGGTTAAGACTTCTTGTTGTGCCATAAATAAGTATTTTACATGGTTGCTATGGGGCCAATGCTTGGAAAAACATTACCCACAAAACATTGTAATGTGCAGACACAAGACAGCAGTGCAGATTCCAACAGTGTGGGATTCAACACATTATAAATTATTGAGCACAGAAACCCTCCAATCAACCTCATCATTCTCTGTTTTTGATGAATCTGAAAGTCTAGAAGAGCTGTCATCCACTAACCTTGGCAAATAGGTTTTTGGCATGTTAATTTTTAAAACGTTAGCAACTCTACATCACAGGTGGAAAGATGCATTCTTTTGTTGGTAACTGTATTTCCTGCAGGAGTGAATATTCTCTCTGGGTCTACAGCGGTACCAGCCAGGATGAAACAGAATACTTAGTGTTTTTGCAGACTGCTGCAGAAAATGGTGCAATTCAACAGCAATTTGGCACTTCTGACTTGCAGTGTTTTCTGACGACATTTACTGCAACATACTGCATAGCATCCTGGCTGACACTTGTATATTTGCAATTGGGCCACTGAGGTGCTTAACATCTACCTTTGTCAAAGAAGCCAATTTTTTTTGTTTGCTACCAGGGCAATAGAGGAAGCAAACAAGCAAGTAAATTTTATTTACTATATCACCTCCTCCCAAAGCCTCAAAGCACTGTACATACAGTGCAGTACACCAGGATTACTGCAGGAAATGGTTCAATTTCAGTAACAGTTAATCCCATACATCATGCAGGAAACTGTGACAATACATTGCATCTTGGCAGGCTCCACTGGAACTATCAGTCATGTCCATATAAATACAGGTAAAGCAATAATTTAATCACATTTATCATTAGTCAAAATAATCCCTTCACCTATATGCCACACCACACTAGATTAAGATGCATCTTCAATTGCCAAGGGGAAGAGTTGAGTCTTGAGAGCTCTTGTAAAAACTTCTGCAGAGGAGATCACATGAACGGATTTGTTGAAGCATTCCACATGTGAGGGGCAACAAAAGAGAAGGCCCTTTCACTTGAAAATTTCAAACAATCAAGTGGAGCCACAAACAGATTCTACACTGCTGATTGGAGTGGCTGAGCTGGAGCATATGGGAGCAGGAGGTCTTTTATGTAGTCTGAACCCAACCCAGGCAAGGCCTGAAATATCATTAAGAAACAATAGAAAGTGGTACATCCTCTAAAAAGTAGCCAATGCAGTTTACACAGCATTGATGTAATATTAGCAAAAAAGATTGTACCAGATATCAATTGGGCAGCTGCATTCTGCACCAGCAGGAGACTACTCACCAAACTTCTAGAAAGCCTGAGATAGAGCATAACAATAGTCTAGTTGGTATGCAACTAAGGCATAGATTACGGTCACCAGGTCATCATACCAAAGAAGGGGCTTTACCTGTACAATATTTCTCAAACAGAAAAAAAAAAACACAACAGGTTACATTTGACACATGGGGCTTAATTTTAGAAAGCCTTGTTAGATCGACGCATGGTGCACTGAACCACTATCTGTGGCAAAACTGGGTGTGCCAGCAACCTTCAACCCAATTTTTGGAAAAGCAGGGTCCTGGCACCAAACTCCATGGGTTTGCCACAAGCCAACAGCTCTGCCAAGGAAATGTCACACTAAAGGGGAGTGTCAGATGCCATGTGACAACTGTGTGGCAGTAATGGCCAGCAATGAAGACCTGCCAGCTGGTTACCCTCGTAGCTGGTGGGTCCTCTAGGTCATGCCCTGACTTGTGGTGGGGATGGGATGGGTCAGGCTGGAGGGACAGTGTAACAATTGCCACAGACTGGGCAGCATCAAGGTCAGTGTGGGTCTTTGTGGGGAGATGGACACACTGGCACCATTAAGGGGGAGTTTTGTGATCTTACCTGGCTGTTGCCTCAAAACGATGCCAAGAACAATGAGCACTTTGACGGTGGGCTAGAAGAGGGTTAGGGTGGTCCGGCAGAGGCACATCCCAAATTCTGTTCCACTCCAGAACTCGCATGCTGCACTGGCAAATGGAAAAACCAAACAAAGGTACCCAGAGAAGTGAAAGGGAAGGATGTGGAGGTCAGCCAAGGAGGGAACCTCAGTAGGGAGAGCAATGGACCCCATAGGAGGAGGAGGAAGTGAATCCTGTTGGGAGACTGTATCATAAGAGGGATCCAGCTAGGAACACAGGAGGGGGAGGGCAGGGAGGTGAGGTGCCTACCAGGTGCCACGGCATGGAGGGATGGGAGGAAGATCCTGGGGATCACCAGGAATGCAAGATGGGATGGTGAGCTGGATGTCATTATCCATCTAGGTACTAATGACCTGACAAATGGGGAGCCTAAGGATGTTCAGGAAGAATTTAAGAAATTGGGGAGGTGTCTCAATCAAGTAGCTACTTCTGTCACCTTCTCAGAAGTACTACCTATGAGAGGCATGGGAGAGTGTAGGGGCACATGCAACAGGAACTTTAACTCATGGTTGAAGAACTGTTGCTGTGAGGAAGGGTTTGGATTCATTGGTGTCTGGGGACCAACCTGGAAGTATGGAGGCTTGTTCAAGCCTGACAGCCTGCATCCATCCTGGAGGGGAATCCAAGCACTCAATGATAAGTTTAAATGTTACATGGACAAGCATTTAAATTAGCCAGGGGGGTGGCAGGCCAGCAAGGAGGGTACTTAATTTCCCAACCCCCAACAGCTAGCAGTGGAACCAGTGAACAGGAGGAGTGGATATCTTTACAAAGCAGTGTACAAAAGATGGTGACAAGCACCGAAGAGGTGGATAGGCAGAAAAGGGGCAGAATTCAACAGAAGGGCAGACAGCAAGGAGAACCAGGGATAAAGGACAACCAAGGAGGAGGCTAGAGAAGAAACAGCTAATAAGCTCACATAGTTCAAATCATGGAAAGCCATGTGTGCCAATGCCAGAAGCCTTAGCAACAAGATGGAGGATCTGGAGGCTGTCATGGTGCAGTCGGACATGGACATTGTGGCCATCACGGACACCTTCTGTAATGATAACCACAACTGGGAGATGGCCATTCCCAGCTACAACTTATTCATAAGAGACAAGGAAGGCAGGAAGGGGGGAGGAGGAGGAGTGGTTTTATGTGAAAGATGGCATAAAGACTATAGAGATCATGGAGGAATAAAATGGGGATGAGATACTGTGGGTTAAGGTGGAAAGAAAAATGGGGTCAGCCATCCGCACTGGAGTGGTCTACAGACCACCAACCCAGGAGGAAGAAACAGATAGGGAGCTGATGCTAGCCATCCAAAGTATGGCAGACAAGGGTGAGGTGGTGCTGGTTGGAGACTTCAATATTCCAGACATGGACTGGAGCCCCAGAGCACCAGCACCAACCAGGAGCAGATTTATCCTGGGCTTCCTTCAAGGTGCTTTCCTCAAGCAACTGGTCATGGAACCAACTGAGCAGAAGGCAATACTGGACCTTGTGCTTACAAATGGGGACATTGTGATGGGGTAACAGTGGGGGAGTACCTGGGGAACAGTGACCACTGGTCACTGGTTTGAAATCATAGAAGGAGCAGAACCAAACTGCAAAAAACAGATATCCTAGATTTTAGCGGGGCAGACTTTGGGAAAATGGGGAGATGCTTGAAAGAGGCAATAATGGGACTGGGGTAGGAATCGGGGGTTGAGGAACAATGGGCAATATTTAAAATGGGGATTACAAGAGTAACAGAATTATGCATTAAGCAGGTTAGCAAAGGAAAAAGGAAGAGGGTGTCTTTATGATTTTCCAAGGAGGTAGTGGAGAAAGTGAAAGCCAAAAAGATTGCATTCAGGCAATACAAAAAGACGTGGGCAGAGGGGGATGGGGAAGTACCAGGAGAAGCAAAGGAAGGCACAGAGGATAGTAAGGGAAGCCAAAGCTCAGACAGAAGAGCACATTGCAAAATCAGTGGGTATAGGGGACAAAATCTTTAACATCTACATAAGTGAAAAAAGAAAGGTGAAGAGAGGGATAGTGAGATTGAAGGGGGAGGATGGGGGCCATGTGGAGGATGAAAACAGTAAAGCTGACATACGGAACAGGTATTTCTGCTCAGTCTTTACTGAGGAAGAGGAGGGTAATGGGCCTGAAGGGAGTACAAGGGGTGGGAACGGTTCAGAAATGAACACTTTACACAGAAATGGAAGGAATAAGAGTCGACAAAGCAATGGGGCCAGATAGAGTGCACCTCAGGGTCCTAAAGAAACTATAAGAGGTGGTGGCTGTACCTCTAGCAATCCTGTTTAGCTGATCACTGGAAACAGGGGAGGAACCCAAAGACTGGAGGACAGAAGATAGCCTCTTATATGAAAGTGGGAACAAAGAGGAAGTGGGGAACTACTGACCAGTTAGTCTGACCTCGGTAGTGGGGAAGATCATGGAAGCACTACTGAAGGAGAGATTGCTGGAACATCTGGTTGCCAATGGACTACAGGACCCAAAGCAGCATGGTTTCACTGGGGGGAGGTCATGTCAGACAAACCTCATTGCATTTTTCTACTGGGTGACAAGGGAGGTGGATCAGGGGAAGGCAGTGGATGTGATCTATGTGAAATTCAGCAAGGCCTTTGACACTGTGCCACATACAGTAGAAGGCCATTAAACAAACTGGGGAATATGGGAGTGGGCAGGACAATAGTGCAGTGGGTAGGTAATTGGCGGGGCAGCAGGACACAGGGGGTGATGGTAAATTACTTTCACTCCACAGAGGGAAGAGTGACTAGTGGGGTACCACAGAGGTCAGGGCTGTGACCAGTCCTATTCAACATCTTCATCTGTGACATTGCACAGGACCTAGAAGGCAAAATTTCCCTATGCACTGACACAAAGCTCTGTAACAGAGTGGACATGCCAGAGGGTGTATACAGAATGGTACAGGGATTGCATCACGTCCTATGAGGAGAGGCTGAAGGACATGAATATGTACTCCCTGGAGGAGAGAAAGGAGAGGGGGGATATGATAGAGACATACAAGTAGTGTACAGGGAGGAACAGGGTGCAGGAATACACTATTTTCCAGAAAAAAGATTTTCCAGGACTAGAGGGCATGGGATGAAATTGGAAGGAGGGTGATTCAGAGGAAACGTGAGGAAGAATTTCTTCACAGAACAGGTAGTGGACAAGTGGAACAGCCTGCCAGAGGAAGTGGTGAGGGCTGAAACAATCACAGGATTTAAGAATGCATGGGATAGACATCAGATAATTCTGGAGGTCAGGGGTAAGGATTGATATCTGGCATCAATTTATAGACAGTATATTTATGGCATGGAAGGGCATTCGTGTCGAGCATCAGGAATTTATAGATTATTTAGAGAATAGTAACCAGAGATTTCAGCTGTATTGGTCCATGCCAAACAGGAGAAGATGGAATGTTTGATATCTTTTATTGAACCAACCAGTGTCTTGTACAAAGGACTAATACACAAGCTTTCAGGGCCACACAGCTCCCTTATTCAGGTGAATAGCAAAACTAAGCAATAAGCAGTATTTATATCCACTGTGGATCAATTAAAAATCCGGAAGTGAAATAGGAAGGTGATAAAGGCAACTAGAGATGAAAGTCTAAGATACAAAAAATTAAAACATTAGAAGAAATGGGGAGGGGGCATAGTAGGAACAGGTCAGTAGGAGATCAGAGGAAGCTAAAGGGAAGACAAAAGCATGCAGATAGGATCTGAGATCAGAGGCTGGCTGAAAAGGTAGAATGGACAGGAGATGCCTAAAGATGCAAGGAAATCAAGAAATTAGGAGAAACAAAAGAACAAAGGACTAGATAAACAGAGGCATGAAAACCAGAGGGAGTAGGTGGGACTGAGCTCAGGAGTTAATAGGAGAGGCAGGGAGGATGTGAGGTACAGGTGAAAAAACAGAACAGGCTGAACTCAGAGAAAAAAATATAATAGAGAGATACAGAACCAAAGTGTGATAATAGAGACATGATTTAGTACAGAATAAAAAAGAATTACAGTTTACCATAGTGGGTCATGAAACTGATGTCCTGATTCAGTCCAGAAATCTTAGATTTAAATTGTTTTATATATTCCAATTCCCATGTCCTTCTGTACTGTGTTTCTGAAGTTGCCTCTAAATATCAAGACAGATAAATCCAGGAGAGTGTGATCTGTTTGTGAAAAATGGTTTCCTACTGGAGTGCTGATAATCTGGTTTACTATGGTGTGATAGTGGTGATTCATCCTGGTTTTCAGTGGTTGGCTAGTTTCCCCAATATAGCAACCATTTGTGCACTTATTGCTTTGAATTAGGTAAATCACATTGCTGGATTGACATGTGAAGGATACATTAATTTGTATTATGTTACTCTGGCTTGTCTTAATTGTGGCCTGTGCACATATGTGGGTGCAGGTCTTACATCTTGCCACGTTGCATGGTGTTGTCCCTCTTGTTTTCTGGTTATTTTGATCTGCTGGGAGTTTATGAATCATTATGTTCAAGAGGCTGGGGGCTGCTTATAGGCAATGACAGGTGATTCAGGGAAGACTTCTTACAGTGTTTCATCTTCTCTCAGCATGGGTTGTAGCTCTGATAATTTCCTGAAGGGGTTTTAGCATGGGGCTGTAGGCGACCACTAGGGGTGTGCAGTCAGTTTGATGTCTTTGCCTGTATTCCAGCAGAATGTCTCATGGTATTTGTATGGCCCATTCAAATTCTCTGTCAATTTGTCCTGGAGAGTGGCCCTGCTAAATTAGGGAATTCTGATGTGTGGAGAGCTGTCTGTCTCTTGTTTTCTCAACAGAGCAGATTCAATGGTATCAAATCGCCTGATTGTAAATTACAGATTTTTTGTATGACTAGGGTGGAAGCTGGAATTACGCAGGTAGCGGTGGCAAGATGTAAGATCTGCACCCACATATGCGCACAGGCCACCATTAAGGCAAGTCACAACAACATAATACAAATGAATGTATCCTTCACATGTCAATCCAGCAATGTGGTTTACCTAATTCAATGCAAGAAGTGCTCTAACGGTTGCTATATTGGGGAAACTAGCCAACCACTGAAAACTAGGATGAATCACCACCGTCACACTATAGTAAACCAGATTATCAGCACTCCAGTAGGAAACCATTTTTCACAAACAGATCATACTCTCCTGGATTTATCTGTCAATACTTAGAGGCAGCTACAGAAACACACAGAACAGAAGGACATGGAATTTGAAATATATGAAACAATTTAAATTTAACATTTCTGGACTGAATTGGGACATCGATTTCATGAC
The DNA here is from genome assembly GCA_016271365.2 of Neoceratodus forsteri. Lineage (NCBI taxonomy): Eukaryota > Metazoa > Chordata > Ceratodontiformes > Ceratodontidae > Neoceratodus > Neoceratodus forsteri. The sequence goes on from CM057456.1 coordinate 646,867,087, forward strand.
CCACTATGGCAAACTGTAATTCTTTTTTATTCTGTACTAAATCATGTCTCTATCACACTTTGGTTCTGTATATCTCTATTATATTTTTTTCTTCGAGTTCTGCCTGTTCTGTTTTTTCACCTGTGCCTCACATCCTTCCTGCCTCTCCTATTAACTCCTGAGCTCAGTCCCACCTACTCGCTCTTGTTTTCACACCTGCGTTTATCTAGTCCTTTGTTCTTTTGTTTATCCTAATTTCTTGATGTCCTTGTATCTTTAGGCATCTTTTGTCCATTCTACCCTTTCAGCCAGCCTCTGATCTCCGATCCTATCTGCATGCTCTTGTCTTCCCTTTAGCTTCCTTTGATCTCTTGACCTTCCCCATTTCTTCTCGTTTTTATTTTTTGCATCTTAGACTTTCATCTCTAGTCCCCTTTACCACCTTCCTGCTTCACTTCCTGATTTTTAATTGCTCCACAGTGGTATAAATACTACTTGTTGCTCAGTTTTGCTATTCACCTGAAGAAGGGACCTGTGCAGCCCCGAAAACCTGTGTATAATTCCATCTTTGTACATGACACCTTCCTTTGGACCAACAAGTATCAAACTTTCCATCTTCTCGAATAGTAACCCACATTTGAAATTTTCAGTGGAACGTGATTTGACTTCTGTTTCCTTTCTTGATATAAAAATAAGGAGTCTGATGGTTCTTTTAAAACTAATTTATTTAGAAAGGAAACAGATTGAAATTCTATCCTGCTCACCTCAATATGCCATCCACACCATATGATAAATAACATTCCCAAGGCACAGATGTTGAAAGCTCATAGAAATTGCACTGAAGAGGCTGATTATGTGATCCATGGTATTGATATATGCAATAGATTTGAGACATGTGGCTATAATTCAGGATTAGTGGAGGAAGCATATACAGAGGTACTCTACACTGACAGAGATATTTTGTTTCAGGACAACCAACAAACAGAAGATATGGATCAAAGGGCCAGTTTTATAACTAAGTACACTCAACATGCACATGCGATACAGGGCATCATTAACACCAATTGGCATATTTTAGAAAATGAACCTCTGCTTACTGACATTGTTAAAAATAGGCCCAGGATGGTCTATCACAGGAGTCAGAATCTAAGGGACAGACTTGTCCATAGTTATCAGGGTATGTTGGAGAATGAGGTCCAAAACAGCAGCACCTGGCTTCCCCCTTTACCTATGGGTAATTTCATATGTGGGAATTGTAAATTTTATCTTAGTATGAGAACTGAAATTGTCACCACATGCAACACTCAAAAACTGTTCAAAGTAAATGAGTTTTTTAACTGTTGTACTGAAAACATAGAATACTCAGTCACATGTTAATGTGGCTCATTTTAAATAGGGAAAACCACCTGACCCCTTGAGGTGCATATAGAGGAGCATCGTAGGGCTATTACAAGGGGAGATGAAAAAATGCCCTATAATGCCATGTTAAGAACAGTAAAATAGGCCATCATGTTTTTAAATTTTGTGCAATTGAAAAGGTCATATTAGGGCCCAGCAGAGGCAATTTAGATAATAAATTGCTATACCGTGAATCCTTCTGTATTTTTTCATTGGGTGCTATGGAACCTCCCAGTCTAAATGACTGTATAGAACTTATGCCATGCATCAAACATAATAGAAAATGATTTGAGTTCTATTTGTACAGTAATTTTTCTATTGTTGCACACCACTGCACATTTATTAAGCCTACCACTATTAATTCTATTTTGATATTGAATAATAATGTGCATATGTTCTTTTTCTACGGTGCATAGGAATATCATGGTACCTCAGCACCATCTACTGAAAGTTAAGAACATAATGATATAGCACTGTATTGAAGTCCATTCTTCAGAATAAGTAGGACTAAAATACTTCAATTAATTATATAAGGAATAACCTGTTTCCCTGCTTTTTAAAAATACAAATAGGATCTGTTTTTGTATTTGAGATTTTTAAACCATTAAATTGATGTATATGTATTGTATGTATATTTACACACACATATATGGTATTGTCACCAACTATTTATAGTGTTGTTGTATTTGCACATACTTAAGGGTCCACTTTAGATGCAATGGTCACCTCCTGATGATGCAACTTTTGTGAAACTGGTAGAGGTTTGGTGAGCGGATGCTGTTTGGTATGTTTTTTATTTGATTAAAACTGCTATTTGATCCTTTAGCATGTGTGGTGCAGAGATTTGTTGCTCTTTTAGTTTGTTATACCCAGCACACACCATAGTCTTTGGAGCAGTTTTGTGGATTTTTTTCCACCCAAAATGGCAGGCTGAAACTAGCACTTATCATTGCCAACTTTTGAGATGCTGGTTTCTAATCAGCTATTCCATTTTTACCAGATTCAAATGCCACCAGCTAGCAGATATAAAATCATTTAAGTCAGATAAATATTGATTTATTACAGCTGACGGATCACCCTGATTTGGTGTGAAGGAGAGGTACAACTGGGTATCATCTACAGAACAATGAAAAACAAGACTATACCTTCTCATAGTTCACATACTTTAACTAGGAGAGACTATGGACAACATTGGGGACAAAACTGAACCTAGAGGTACACTGCAGGAAATGGCTAAGGCTCTCAAGAAAAGATCCCCTAGTATAACCCATTGACATCTGTCAGACCAAAAGGATTCAAACACAGTATTGAACCACTGAGTGCAGTACCTAATATGATCCATCAGTACCTCATGGCCATGGTGTTGAATGCTGAAGAAAGGCTGAGAAGAATATGAAATGAATAGTCACCTCAATCCCTCACCACTAAGATCTTTCAACACTTCTGCTAATGTGGTCTCTGTGTTTTGAGATCTGAAATCTGATGGGAATAGCCTGAATACTATATCTCGTACTGCATCAGATGAGTCTCCAACTGTGAAGCACACATTCTTAATTACATTCTCTAAAAATGGGAGGTTTGAGGCAGGACCTTACTTGTGTAAAATGTCTGCGTCCAATGATTGTCATTGGATAAGGGCTTCATAACCACATTTTTCCATGTGGAGGAAAACAGTCCTTAACTCAGGTAGCACCAGACAATTTCAGTCACCATGGGAGACAGAATCTTCTACCCAGTCATTACCAGTGGGGTTGGTTCTTGGTCTAGGTCACAGTAGTCTGGTTACAGCTGAGATATCACCTCTGAAATATCCTGAAATAAATTGGATGCAACTATGTTTCTATGAAACCATGACACCATTTTTCACAAACAGATAATTCTCTCTCTGACCAGATACTAAGAGGCAACTTCAAAAACACACAGGACAGAAGGATATGGAAATTGAAATATATCAAACAATTTGAATCTAACATTTCTGGACTGAATCAGGACTTTGGATTTATGACACACTATTGTAACCTGTAATTTTTAAGTTATTTTTTTCTGTGTTCTTGCCTGCTCTGTTTTTTTTATTACCTGTTCCTAACTTCTTTCCTGCATTTCTTACAGTTTCATTTCTGCCCTTCCCCTCCCCACACCTTGATTAGTTCTCATACCTCACTATGTATACTTACCTTACACTCTGTTTATCTAGGCCTTTGTTGTTTTGTTTCTTCAAACTTCACAGCTTCCATGTATTTTCAAACATTTCCTACCCATTCTATCCTTTCTGCCTACTTTCAACTTCTTGTATCTCAGCTCTTTTTAATCTGTATTCCTGTTTGGTCACTTATTTATTACCTCTTTCAAGCCAAGAAGAATGCTGAGGACACCCACAAGGGAGACCCACAGAAGGGTGGCAAAGGACACCACAGGGGAAGGAAACAGCTTCTGATAGGGGACTCAATTGTTAGATGGGTAGACCTGGGGAAGGGAGAGGAGAGGGAAGTAAGGTGCCTGCCTGGTGCCATGCCTTGGAGGGACAAGAAGCGAATCCTCAGGATTGCAGAAGCAGCATCACACGAGAGGGAACTAGATATCATTGTCCACCTTGGGACAAATGACCTAGCTAATCATGGGATCAGTGCAGTGCAGGATGAAATTGTGGAATTGGGGAGGGGCCTCAGAGAGGTAGCAAGCACAGTTACCTTCTCAGAGGTGCTGCCAGTCCATGGCAGGGGTGAGGCTTGGGTAATACACACCATGCAGTTTAATGAATGGTTGCAAAACTGGTGCACAGCACAGGGCTTTGGCTTCATTGGGGACTGGGGGTACACCTGGAGAGATGAAGGTTTATATTGGCACGATGGTCTACATCTGTCCATGAAGGGAACCAAGATCCTAAGTGACAGGTTTAAATGCTTCTTTGGCAAGCTTTTAAACCTAGCCATGGGGGGAGGTGCTAATAAGAGGCAGGAAATTTTAAGCCTCCCCCCACAAAACATGAAGGGTAGTAAGGTAAACACTGAGGTACAGTGCTCAACAGAGGGCAGGACAGGGGTAAATGGAAAAATAGTCAAGGGCAAAAAGAGCAGGCATGGGGGAAAAAGGATAAAGCCAACATTAAATGGAGGACAATGAGTACCAATGCCTGTAGTCTGGGAAACAAGCTTCCTGAGCTAGTAGCCTTGATGGAAGATGAACACTTGGATATTGTGGCAGTCACAGAAACATGGTACATGGGGAACCATGACTGGGATGTCAACATACCGGGATACAAAGTCTACAGAAGGGATAGGGAAGGGAAAAGAGTAGATGGAGTAGCTCTATAAATAAGGGAAGGGATCAAAGCTAGGGAACTAAAAAGAAAAGGGGGAGGACAAAAGGCACTCTGGGTCACCTTAGAGACAGGGAATGGCATCACAATCCACACAGGGGTTGTATACAGACATCCATCTCAAGGGGAGGAAATGGACAAGAAAATGATAGAGGACATTCTCAAAATGGCTGAAAAGGGGAGATACTGTTAATGGGGGACCTGAATATGCCAGATGTTAACTGGAAGACATGTACTGCAGCCACATCCAAGAGCAGAGTCATTCTAGATGCCCTGCAGAGGTCAGGACTTAGACAGCTAGTGTTGGAACCCACTTGGGAGGAAGCAATACTAGACCTGGTATTCTCAAATGGAGAGACAATCACAAATTTAGAAGTCAGTAGACATCTGGGAACAAGCAACCACTGCACAGTGTGCTTCACAATAAGCACAACCATGGAGACAAGACATACAAAAACAAGCATACTGGACTTTAGAAAGCTAACATTGGCAAAATGGGTGAATACCTGAGGAATATGCAGGCAAATGGGCAAAAAGGAGGGGTGGAAGAACAATGGAGAAAAATCAAAACTGCCATCATAGAGGCAACAAGCCTTTGTGTGAAACAGATAAAGAAAGCAAAGCGGAGTAAAAAACACTATGGTTCTCAAAAGAGGTGGCAGGGAAGGTTAAGGAGAAAAAGGCTGCATTCAAAAAGTACAAGGCATCACAGAAGGAGCATGACAGGGAACTGTATCAATTAAAGCAGAAAGAAGTGGGGAAGGCAGTCAGAATAGCAAAAGCCCAAACTGAGGAAAAAATAGCCAAGTCAGATAAGAAGGGGGATAAAACCTTGTATAGGTACATTAGGGAGCATAGAAAGGTTAAGGGAGGAATAGTGAAGATTAATAAGGGAGAGAGGAGGTGGGCAGAGGGAGACAGTGAAAAGGCAGAGATACTGAATGAATACTTTTGCTCAGTATTCACAAAAGAAGATGAGGAGTTACCTAAACCAGACAATAAAAGCACTCTGGTAGGGGGGTTGACACCAGTTAATTTACAGAAGAGAGTCCTGAAAGAGCTCAAGGTGGACAAAGCAATGGGGCCTGATGGGATTCACCCCAGAATCCTAAAAGAACTAAGGGAGGACCTAGTGATACCACTGACCACACTTTATAACAAATCATGGGAGGATGGTGTGGTACCTGAGGACTGGAGGAGGGCAGATGTGATTCCCCTTCACAAAAGTGGGAGCAAGGCAGAAGCAGGAAACTACAGACCTGTAAGTTTGACCTCAGTGGTAGGGACAATGATGGAATCACTTCTGAAAGAAAAAATTGAGTACCTAGAGGCCTGCGGGGCACAGGACCCAAAGTAGCATGGATTTACAGCAGGAAGGTCATGTCAGATGACTCTAATAGATTTCTTTGACTGGGTGACCAAAGTAATACACCAGGGAGGGGCTGTGGATATGGCCTACCTAGACTTTAGTAAGGCATTTAACACAGTCCCGCACAAAAGATTAATAATCAAGTTACCCAGCTTGACAGTGGGTCCCAGGATGGTAGCCTGGGTTGCAAACTGGCTGCACAGCAGGACACAGAAGGTAATAGTGAGTGGCACACATTACGAAGAAAGGGAGGTCACTAGTGGAGTACCTCAGGGCTCAGTACTGGGTCCAGTCCTCTTTAACATCTTTATAGGTGACATTGCAGAGGGTCTGGAGGAAAAGGTATGCCTCTTTGCAGATGATACAAAGAGCTGTAACAGAGTTGATACACAAGGAGGGTAGAAAGGATGAGAAAGGACTTAGCAAGGTTGGAGGAATGGTCAGACATATGGCAACTTAGATTTAATGCAAAGAAGTGCAAAGTAATGCACCTGGGAAACAAAAACCCAGGAGAAGAGTACACAATAGCAGGGGAGGTACTAACAACAACAAAAATGGAATGGGACTTGGAGGTAGTCATATCGGATGATCTAAAGGTGGGTAAGCAATGTGAGAAGTCAGTGAGGAGAGCCAGGGGGATACTGGGATGCATAAGAAGGGGCATCACAGGTAGAAAAAGGGAAGTGGTTATCCCTCTATACAGACAGTTGGTGATACCCCATCTGGAGTACTGTGTGCAGTTTTGGAGACCTCATCTATGCAAGGACATAGACAGGGTGGAAGCAGTCCAGAGGAGGGCAACTAAAATGGTGCAGGGTCTGCATCAGAAATCATATGAAGAGAGACTGAGAGAGCTTAATATGTATACCCTTGATAAAAGGAGGGATGGGGGGGCACATGATAGAAATGTTCAAGTACCTCTAGGGAATCAACAAATTCCAGAAGGGTAGCATGTTTCTGAAAAAGAGATGTGTAATAACAAGGGGACACAATTTAAAGATAGAGGGAGACGGCTCAGGGGTAATGTGAGGAAATCTTTTTTCATGGAGAGAGTGGTGGATGCGTGGAACTGCCTTCCTGGGGAGGTTGTTGGAGCTAAAACAGTGGGGGAATTCAAACATGCATGGGACAGACACAAGGCAATTGTAGTGGGGGGTGGCAGGAACTAGGCTGTTTAACTAGAATCTGCAGCTTATCCAGTAGGTAGGGAAATGGGCAGACTGGGTGGGCCAAGTGGTCCTTATCTGCTGTCAGTCTATGTTTCTATGTTAAGCATCCCTTTATCTTCAGCTTACCCATTCCTATTAATTGCCCTCCATTCCCCCAGTTCTTCTCAAACATATTTTTTTACTTTGCAACTTATATAGATTTGTATCTCCAGGCCTTATAGTTCTGCATTCCTTTTATCACTTTCTAACTACACTTCCTGTCATTCTACCCTTCAAGTAATTATTGTCAATTATTTATATAAATGCTCCACAGTATATATAAATACTGTGTATGTTGCTCAGTTTTGTTGTTCACCTGAAGAAGGGGTCTGTGAGGTTCCAGAAGCTTTTGTATAATTCCATCTTTCTAAAAGACACTTATTGGTCAAATAAAAGATATCAAACCTTCCAGTGTCTCCTGAAACTACAGTGAGCCCAATTCCAAAATGACTAACACATAGCACAAGGCACTTTACGCCAGACTGTATGGTGTAAATCTCACCTTAGGCCGCGCATTACGCAAGTTGGAATTCCAAGTTGCGGCTTGCACCATGCTGCATGTGAGTTGCACCAAAAGTGGGCTACACCATCCACTACACCTGCAACCCACTGTGGCATGTTGCAAGGGTGGGTTACAGCAACAACTGCACCCTATTCTGGAAGGGCAGCTGCTGTAACCCACTAATACCATTCCAAGACCAGCTCTGGTGCTGCTGACTTAGACTATCATGGAGATGGTCTAATGGGTATCCATCCTTGCAAACTGATGGATATCCACTCTGCAGCACCACTGGAAGCACATAGCCTTGCTCCACATCCCCCCTGGCACTGTCATGCCCCCACCCTGAATGTCAGGAGCTCCTCATGGTCCATTTACTGCACTACCCCCCCAAATGCCTGTCATCCAGCCAGCCCCCAAAATGCCCTCAAGTGAATGTGGGTGCATTTTGGTGTGGGGGAGCTCTAGGTGGGCAGTAAATTGTGGGCTGCAACTTGCAGTACCCAGGTCCATTGCACATTCCTGCAGCACTAGCCTGCAACTACTGCAAGTCATTGGATGTAGGTGACAGGGACTCTACCTGTCTTGGAATATGGCGTAGGTTGCCTGGCATAGCTCTACATTGTGCAACTCACATATGCCCATGAGTTGTGCCATGCGACTTGGAATCAGGCCCAGTATGTTCAAAGATTAAAAATGTTATTGCCCGAATGATCCTCACCACTGCTGGTGATAATGCCCCTCCCACGGGAGATTGCTTCCTCAGTGGAGGACATCTTGTTAAGGATTAAAGACCCAACTAGTTCACATCTGTCTAATGAAACAACTCTCCCAGACTGCAAGCAGGTTGGATGTAATAACATGTCCACAGTCCAGAAGAGTTGGGCATGTCTGTTCTTCTCTGTACTGTACCTGTAGCCAGCAACCCTGACAAAGATTTCTTCTGCAAGATTGCCCTCTGGTGGACTGCATAGTAAGCTCAAGGCCAGTCTATCCTTCACAGAACAACTCCTCAACCAGAAGTACTCCAATCTCTGCCCCATGGCCATCAGCTGTCTCAGCTGGTCATTCTGCCAAAGTGAGTTGTAATAGGACAATCATTTAGCATACATGCATTAGTGCAAGGGTGTTAATACCTGATGATAGAATCAAGTCCTAACCCTCTGCAGCAGTCTTGGTGCTCTCAGCACAGACAGGAAATACATTTAAGAAATCCAGTGAATCCCAGAACCTCTCAGCCATTAGGTTCCATTTAGGATGATACTGGACCATCTCGGTAGCAGAGAAGTTACCCAGGGGGCTCTAAACTGAAATTGCACAATAAAATGATCAAAGCAAGCTTTTGGATCAAATTCAACATCCATGCTGTTGAGTCCTGAAGTGAAGACACAATCCAACATGTAGCCCTAATCTGACATAATTTGGAGGAATCTAGTTGCAAAAGGTGAGTCTTCATTGTCATACATGCATTGAAATCCAAAAGCACCAACTCTCTGGTAAATAACAAGGCTAAGTCAGTGATAAAGTCCATGAATTCCTACAAGAATTCAATCTCACCCTTCAGTGGACAATAGATGAGGGGAACTTTGCACCTCTAAACTGCTTTTGCTTGAACAACCTCACACTGAATGGATCTCATCTTCACTACTGAGAATGTAGTGAATCCAAGCTCAGATCTGAAACATTTGGCAAACCTATCACCCCATGCTCCCACTTCCAGAAATCCACCATGTAGAACCTATTCAGGATTAAAACCTACAGCACTGGGCCCGAGTCATCACAGAGCCATGTCTTTGTGATGTGAACCAAATCTGCTTGAGAACTGATGAAATCTCTCACCACTACTATTTTATTCACAAGGGATCTAGCACAGCAAATAATTACCTGCAGCTGAGGGGCCATGGCTCCTGGTCCACTGACTACCACCTTCTTTTCCAAGAAGGGATCCTTGGTTATGTGCACAAGGCATGTATTATCCCTGTCTTCTGGAATAGCCTGGCAAGGACACTTCCTATTCTGTATTCTCAAATTCAGAATTTGCACACCCCGCACTCCTTGCTCACTATACCCATCCCTGCCATTGTCCCTGTAGATCTTGAGTCTTCTGAAGCATTTATAAGTTGCAGTTTAGTGTCTCAGTCTCCTCAGTGGTAGCAGTTGGCAGAGCTGTTCAAAGGATTTTGAGAGCCTAAAAGACTTTATTTCCAGCTCCTTGGATATAACACTCCCTAAAAATTCTCAAAAAATCTGCCCATATAATACACCCTCCCTAAATAACCTGTATGAACCCGAAATAAAAATTTATTCCAACACAATCCCCCCTACCATCTACTCAATCATTCACACTTATCACATTTCCAAATTAAAGAGAGGCAGTATAGCACAGTGGTTTAAGGCTCTGAGCTGCAAATCTGGTGACATCCAGCAGATCAGACCTGGGTTTGAATCCCACAGCTTCCACTTGCAGACTGTGTGACCCCAAGCAAGTCACTTAACTTCCCTATGCTCCCAGGTCACACCTGTAAAAAAGCTTTCAGCTTAGTGTGCTAGTCCTGGTTAAACAAAAAATAAATTCAGACAAATTAAAAATATAACTACCTAAATCAAATTACTACCATTACAGTAAATAGGCAGTAGCTGAGGAGATACTATATGTAATAATGGGGATAGGGATGCACCTTTTGGGGTGGAACCTAAAGGGAAGTCTCCAAAAGGTGCAAGAGGTGGGGGCGAACACACTCATAATGAGGACACACCTCCCAGGAGAATTGGACAGGGAGCCTATAAAAAGCTCATGATGTGGGAGGAGGGACAAAGGGGGAAGGAGAAGGGTTACAGCAGACAGATGGAATCAGATAGTAATGGGGCAGAACTAGAAAAGGGGTCAGACAAATGTGGTACTCGCAAAATGAAATGAAAGGAAGGAGGGAGCAGTGGCGACTCCAGAAGGAAAGGGATATAGTTCAGGGGAGTTTAGAAATCAGGGGAAGGAACTGACAAGGGGAAAAAGAACAGGAAGTAAATGGGATGCCGGGAAAGAGGGGGAGTTGGAAAAAAAAAAAAAGACAAGCAGAAGGAAGGGAAAAGCAGGGTCTTGCTCAAAGGAGACTCAATAATAAAAGGAATCGGGTGGGCAGGGAGGCAGGAGAAGTGCAATTTTAGGTTGAGTGCATGCCAGGAATGATGGCAGTTGAGGTAAGGTACAATATACCCTCATGGAGCAAACAGCAAGCTGGGAAGACTCACTTGGTGGTGCACCTGGAAATCAATGACCTGGAAGGGAATAGTCTTAAGGAGGTGCAGGCAAGATTCAGGGAGCTTGCCAGGTTTTGAACTAGTACTGGGGAGTTCCAGTCTATTGTTTTCTCAGAGGTGCTGCCTGTGCAAAGAGCAAGTTCAACAAGGAAGAAGAGGATTGAAGAATTCAATGAATGGCTAGAGGGTTGGTGCAAGCAGATGGGGCTTGGGTTAGTGGGGGACTGGGGATCAACCTGGGAGGATGAAAGCCTATTTACCCAGTACAGACTGCACCTGAACAAGGAGGGATCAGCAATACTAAAGAGTAAGCTAGGAGAGTTTATTGAAAGAATGCATAATTTAAACTGAATTTGTGAGGGGGTAAGTAAAAGACCACTCAAGGAGAGAAGAGAGATGGGATGCTACCAGTCTCCCCTTCCCTGGATGGAGATAAAATGCTGGAAAAAAGCAAAAACAAGGGTAGGCTAGATGGGGAGGGCAGTGGGGGGCATGGTGGAAGGGACTAGCAGAAAATGTCAGGAGTTTGGGAAATAAGATGGTGGACTTGGAGAACATCATGGTGGACAAGGGGCTGGACATAGTAGCAGTAAGTGAGACATGGTGGACAGAAGATCACTCATGGGAAACAGTTATCTGAGGCTACAGACTGTTTAGGAGGGACAGGACTGGAAAGAGGAGTGGGGGTGGCATTATACATTAAAGATGACAATAGGACAATGGAAGGTCATGAGGAGGAAGGGAAGACAGAACTCATGTGGGTCACACTGGACAAATGGACTGCTGAATCACTGAGACTGTGGTGGGATACAGACCCCCTATGCAGTGGGAGGAAGGGGTCAGACAGCTGATCCATGCAGTTACATGGATGGCACTCAAAGGGGTGCTTCTGCTAGTGGGGGACCTAAACCTCTCCAATGTGGAATGGGGTATTCTGGCTGGGTATCAGCTAGGAAAAGGGGGATCCTAGAAGTGCTACAGGGTGTATTCATGTAGCAGCTGGTTAGGCAGCCCACAAGGGGAGATAACCTGCTGGATGTGGTTCTCACAAATGGTGAAGTGTGGAAGAGGTGGAGGTGGGGGATGGACTAGGTACAAGTGATCACAGGACTGTAAGGTTCAGGGTAAAGACAGGGAGGGAGGGAGGCAAATCAGACCAGCATGAGGGTTACACAGTTCAGGAATATGGACTTTAATAGAATGAGGAGGATATTTAGGGAAGAAATAACAGGGAAGGGGAATATAGGGGATGTGGAGTAGTTATGGGCAACTATCAAGGGGGTACTGAAAGCAACTGACATTTGCATTAAGGAGGTGAGGAAGAACAACAAAAGGAGACCACACTGGTTTACAAGGGAGGTGGCAAGGGTGGTCAAGGAAAGGAAAGGGGCATTCAGAAAATATAAGACAAAACAAAGGGATGAGGACGTGGAGGCTTATTAGGAAAAGTGGAGGGTAGCAAGGCAGAAAATAAGGAGGGCTAAAGCAGACACTGAGGAGAAAATAGCTAGGTAGGACAAAAAGGTAGATAAAACATTTTTTAGGTATATGGGGAAAGAAGGAAGGCGAGGCAGGTGATAGTAAGGTTGCAGGGGGAAGAAGGGATAGAAACGGAAGGGAACTTTGAGAAAGCAGAGGTGTTGAATAGATACTGCTGCTCAGTCTTCACGGGGGGGGGGTAGGGGACCTGAGTTAAGTGGGATGGGTAAAGAAGGCTAAATAGTAGATCCTAGCCTTTTCAGCACAGCCAGGGCAAGGGAGGAACTGAGCAGGTTAAAGGTGGACAAGGCAATGGGGCCAGACAACTTGCACCTGAGGGTACTTCAGGAACTGAGGGAAGAGCTTGCAGCCCCACTTATGAGACTGCTTAACTTGTTCCTGGATACAGTGTGTGTGTGCCAAGGGACTGGAGGAGAGTGGATATGGTGCCACTGCACAAGGGAAAGAGTAAGAAGGCAGTGGAGAATTATCTCCCAGTCAGCCTCACCCCGGTGGTGGGTAAGGTAATGAAGGTACTAATAAAGGAAAGGGTGACAGACTACCTGATAGACAATGGCCTGTAGGATGATGGGCAGCATGGCTTCCTGATTGTGAGGTCATGCCAGGTGACCCTGATAAAGTTCTTCCATTGGCTGACACAGGTGGCTGACCAAGGAGGGGCAGTGGACATAACCTATCTGGACTTCAGTAAGGCCTTCTACACCATCCTACACAGAAGGCTAGTAAATAAGCTGGAAAGCTTAGGGGTGGGATGGAATGTAACTAGGTGGGTGGAAAACTGGTTGGCAGGCAGAAGCTAGAGGGTAGTGGTAAATGGGGTGCACTTCAAGGTGGGGGGGTGACAAGTGGGGTGCCCCAGGGATCAGTACTGGAACCCCTACTTTAAATATCTACATCAGTGATATAGCAGATGAACTGGAGGGAATGGTGTGCCTATTTGCAGATGATAGGAAAATCTGTAATAGGGTGGACATCCTGGGGGGGTGGAGAACATGAGGCGGGACCTGAAGATTCTGTAGGTGTGATCAGAAACTTGGCAACTGAAATTTAATGCAAAGAAGTGTGCTGTAATGCACTTGTTACACCTGGGTTATGCCCTCTAGCATCCCAGATACACCTCACACTGTGTTCCTGGTCTATTGTGCTGTGATACTGTGATTGTGCACTAACATATGGATATAGGCACCCATCACATAAGCATGAGTGCTAAGAATGTGCTTTGCTGCTAATATATGCTAATGTTTATCATACATGATTCATTATACCTCACAATAATACATTTATCTAGATTTTACTAGCATACTAACATTCTAAATTGCCAGCAGAATAGGCCTAACAGTCCTTTGGTCAGCCCCCACCCTGGGAGCTGACCATGATGCCCCCCTCACCCTCTCTGGCTTCTCCCTTCCTAGTCCTGGATATTCTTGTTGCACTGGATTTTGCTTCCAAAACCCTTCCCCTGTACCTGTCCCACCCCCTTTTGAACCCCTTCACTGTCTCTGCCTCCAGCAGCCCCCTGGGCAGCCCATTCCATGGCTCCACCACCCTCTCAGTGAAGTAGTACCTCCTCCTTTCTTCCCTGACTCTACCCCTCCAGCTTTCACCTACTCCCTCTAGTTGTCCACCTCCTCCCTTCAAAGCACCCTGACTGCTCTTCCCTTATATACCCCCTTCATGTACCTGAAGACTTCTATCATGTCCCCCCGGTCCCTTCACTCTTCCAATGTGTACATATTTAGCTCTTCGAGCCTCTCCCCATAGATTCTGTCCCCCAAGACCCAAATCATTTTGGTTGCCCTCCTCTGAACCTTCTCCAGGAGTTCAATGTCCCTCTTAAAGTGTGGCTTCCAAAACTGCATGCAGTACTCTAGGTGTGGCCTCACCAAGCAGTTGTACAGAGGGAGTATCACTTCCCTCCTTCTGGCAGTGACCCCCAAGCAATGCATCCCAGCATCCTGTTGGCCTTGGTTGCTGCTCTCCTACAAGTCTCCGAGTTGTCCATCTTGACATCCACTACCATCTCCAAGTCCATCTCAGCCATCGAGACTTGCAGCATTCCCCCCCAGAGTGTACACTTGTCCTGGGTTTCTGACTCCCAGGTGCAGTACCTTGCATTTCCCTGCATTGAACCTCAGCTTCCACTTTCTAGACCACCTTTCCAGAGCCTCCAGGTCTCCCTGTAGGGCTAGCCTCCCCTAGTCACCATCCACCACTGTCCCCAGTTTTGAGTCATGTGCAAAGAGACTCATCTCACTCCTGATACCCATCCTTATGTCAGATATGTAGTCATTGAACAGGAGGGGCCCCAGGACCGATCCCTGCAGGACCCTAAAAATGACCCTCCTTAGGGAAGAGACTATCCCACCAACTAAGACCCTCTGGGTCTGGTCCTGGAGCCAATTGCCTATCCATCTGATCATCTGGTTCTTCACCCCCCCTCTCCCAGCTTATGCAACAGGCCTCCATGAGGAACAGAGTCAAAAGCCTTGCTGAAGTCAAGAAAGAGGATGTCCACTGGTCTACCCAGGTCCAAGGCACTCATCACCCAGTCATAGAACTCCACAAGGTTTGTCTGACACAATTTTCCTGAGATGAATCCATGCTGTCTATCGTCCAGGCACCCTGACTTTTCCAGGTCCCCCCCAGCCTCTCCTTGATAATGCCCTCCATCACCTTGCCCACCACCGATGTCAGGCTGACGGGCCTTTAGTTCCCTGCCATGTCCCTTGATCCCTCCCTTGTGGATAGGCACAATATGCTCCACCTTTTAGTCCTGGGGCACCCACCCTGTCCTCAGAGATGCTGAAAAGCTCCACCAGTGGTTTTACCAGAACATCAGCCCATTCCTTCAGCTTTCTGGGATGTAATTTATCCATCCCCGGTGCTTTCTCCCTCTTATGTTTGTCTTTTATATATATTCCATATATAATCTACCTAATCACTGAAAAGATGACTCTGAGGGATCATCAGTGATTATTGTATACTTACATTCTCATATTTATTTAGTTTTTGTTGACCGGGTAAGTGCACTAGACAAATCCTGCCTATTTTCAGGCATGACCTAGGGGAGGGGGATACAGATGAATGCCAACTGACCTTGAACCAGATTAAGCTGTTGGTGGTATTTTTAGTGAATGAGAGAAATTTGGCCAGGACACCATGGAAATTCCCCTACTCTCCTGTTGGGGGACCTTTGTGTTTCTAGATGTGTCTCATTTTGCTGCAGGAGGTAGAAGAGGTTGTATGGATACTCAACATGACAGACAAGTGAAATGTAGACCTTTGCTGATTCCTCAGGTTGAGGGATCTGCTGTGGGGGTGGCTGGAATGCATCCTGTGGGTGGCCAGCATATCGCCCAAGACAGCGGTCCCTTGCAAGAACTGGAAACAGAACAATTGTTCTTGTAACAAAAACAAAAATGTCTAGAAGTGGAAATAATACAGATAAGTGAGCAAATTACCATGGAGAAGCTCAGACAAGAAGATGATCAAAAAATAAAGAACTCTGATTCTTCACCGAGCGCTGACAGGGCTGCTGGTCTTATGAAGCTTTTAGCTGACGATGAAAGAACCAGATCTAAGACCGGGATAGACCTTTCTCCATGATGAGACTGGAGTGAGGAGGTGGAAGGCTCCTGGTAGCCAGACAAGGCCCTGCAGGATGTCAGCTGGATCCCCACCCAAAATGGACACTGGAGACCAAATCCTGAGATTCCAGTACCGGGACCCCCCACAACCTCAGATGTGTAAACCACACGATCATATGGGTGATTTGTGAGATAAAATTAACATAGTCTGTATAACTTCTAATCCTGCTCCTGAACTGGAGCCCCAGCCTTTGCCTTCTAATATTGCACCAGATGGTTCTGTTGGGAACCCCTTGCCTACTGAAACTGATACTCCAGAAAATACTAAGTCTATTAAACTTACATATGCCAACCTTTTCCATAAACCAGTGGAACTGGCAAAACACCACAGTGCTATTCAGCTGTGGTATGTGGGGCCCCTAGATTATCCCCCTGATCATTTTTTTGTTGGTAAAATATTATTAAAACAGAGTATGAGTTTCTATCCATCTGAAGTTTATGCATTAATACATGTACAGGAGAGTTTCATTTTGATGTTAGCTTCAGAACCCTAACCTTATTAGAAACTTTCTGGTGCCACTATGCTAATCTAAAAACTAACCCTTTATGGATGTTTTTTCTGGTTATTCCTTTGACTAAAGAACCCTTTCGGGTTATTACTGTCTTAATTCGAAATGAGGGAGTGAACATTACTGACATTGTTTTTTGGCTGGAGAAATGATGTTCTATCCGAGGGACTGTCTGTCCCTATTGCCTCTGAAGAGCAGGAACCTCAGGAGTCACATCCTTTACCTGCGATCCCGACTACAGTAAGCCCCTCTGTGGGAGCATCACCCCACAGGGATCCTTTGGATCAGCAGCCTCAGGAAGAGGCCTTTGTTGTTTTCACTGGTAAAGGAGTAAAACATAAATTAAAGGTCAGAAAGAAACCTCCTGAGGAGCCCTTAGAAGATCCGAAAGATTACTCCATTCTGTCTGAGAAACATTCAGACATGGAAGAAGGGGACTAAACACCCTTTCCTGCCTCCCAACAAGAAAATCAAGGGGATGTGGAGGGGCAAGAAGATCAGCCTGTAGGGACTTCCAGGAGTGGAAGAATAACAAGGGCATCAAGCAAAGTGAAATGATTGTGGAGGATATTTTGGCATTTTGGCTTCTTCTTCCTTCAGGCAGCCTTACTAAATGTGAACAGGATTCAATCATCCACCAAGCGTTCTAGTACTTTTGCACAATTTTTTGATAGTGTCCTAGATTGTGTATTCTTTCAGGATGTCTGCCTTCATGCAGCCAAACTGCTATTTGAGGCCTCTAAGGGATGGTTATGGGGAGATTGTTTCTGGTCACAGGGGGAGGATTTATGTTCTGGGGTGGGGATTTGTTTCTTTTCTAAAGTATGAATACTCTGATATTTTGAAATACTAGAAGGTAGAGCTTTAATGTTAGACATTCCTTGGGAAGGTATATCTTTACATCTATTTAATATTTATACTCCATAGTTAAAGCATGACAGAGTAGCTTTATTTAAGTCCTTAAAACCCTTTTTACTGATAAATCATTCTGTTCTATTGGGGGAGATTTTAACTGTTCATTACCAATACAAGGGTCTGTTTCTTTGGGCAGGAAAATATATTGTGACACGTCTAGCCAGAGAACTTTGATTGAGGAGGTAGGCCTTGTTGATGTTTGAGGTTATGTATCCTGTAGCCCCTTTTACTTATGTTTGTGGTCCCAGAGCATCACAAATTGATTATTTCTTTGTGTCTCCATCCATTTTATTACAATCAGCTAAAATCGTAGATGTAGCAATCTCAGATCACCAGATGTTAGAACTGGTGCTTGGTAGCCACCATGCACAATGCTGTGGCCCTGGGGTCTGAAAATTAAATATATCATTGCTAGAGGTTCCTCAGATACTGGAAGGTCTTACTTTTGTTTTGGAGGCCAGAAAGTCTGTGTGTTTTGTCTATGACAATACCAATCATTGGTGGGAGGATTCAAAGCTGGAGATAAGGAAATATTTCCAGGAGATGGGCTGCCTTACTGGGAAATTTAAATAAAGTAGGATGCATCTTTTGAGGGAAGAAATTAGTGTTTTGATGGGTTTATGCCAACATCTAGGTAGACAGTCTAATTGTCGTATTAAAGAGCTTAAAAAAAATTGTCCTTCTTACAATTACAATTTATCAGAAATTTAGAACAAAAACAAATATGGGATGAAAGGAAAATTGGTGGAAACTTTACAATTTGAGTCGATTAGCTCTTTAAAAGATCAAAGGAATATGGATTTTATCTATCCCTCAGCTGGGGATAAAGTAACAGATAACATGGGGATATTGACAGATTTCTTCTTTTTTTGAGAAATCTTTTGAAAAGCAATCCGTACCTATTTCAGATATGAAGCAGTGGCAAGCTTCTTGTACTCTACCACACATTCCTACAGATTTGGGGAATGGTTTGACGGAATCCATAACACATTTGGAATTAAAGGACGTTATCTGGTCCTTACGTTCCAGAGTGGCATCCAGGTTGGATGGGCTTCCTCACAAAATTTATGAAATTGTTTGTGAATTTCTGGTAGTAGAGCTATGTGATGTTTATAATAAAAGCTTTCAGATAGGTCAACTGCCAGAAAGCATTTTGAAAGGGCTATTAATAATAATATTCAAGGGAGGGGACAGGGGTTTTCAGAGTAATTGGAGACCAATCTCCCTTTTAAATACTGACATTAAAATTTTAATGAAGCTTTTGAGCAAATGACTTTCAAGTGCTTTGGACTCCATTATCCACCCCTCTCAGTTCAGAGGGGTTCCAATGAGATGTTTCCAGGTTGCTTTAATCCTTTTACGGGAAATAATGCATAAAGGAGACACACAAGAACTGTTCAGCCATTTGGTTTGTTGGGACCAATCCAAAGCCTTAGATAGAGTGGAGTATGAGTACCTTTAGGAAACCCTTAGATATCATGGCTTCCTGAAGGCTTTTATTCATTGGTTGTAGATCTGTTATTCTGGTATTAGTATCCTACCTAGTATTAATGGCTGGGTAGGTCAGGCGGTGGGTGTAAAACAGGGAGTTGGACAGGGGTGTCCTTTCAGCCCACTGTTATATATCCTATCTTTGGATCTCTTGTTACATGCACTTCATAATTCTGACTTTATTATTGGGCTTTCCATAGGAAGCAAGGATACTCCAATTACAACAATGGCTTATGCAGACGATCTAGGATAGTTTTTGGCAGATAGGCTATCAGCTGTGGAAGCAAAACATACTTTACAATTATTTTCTAGTTTGACCAGTTCTGTAATTAATACTATAAAGAGTTGCATATTAACAATAGGCTATGATGCTATAGATGTAACTTTAGTTTGGGGTATACTGGTTACTCCTGGCTATCATAGAATTTTGGAAATTTACTTTGGGGGTCCAGATCCACAATCATATAACTGGGAACGAAAATTGGAAGCAGCTCGAGCTCAAGTACAGGGTTGGAATAAATGGTGGATGACAAAGGCCAAAAGACTTTATTTAATCAAAACTTATTTACTGTCTTTCTTTTTTTTTCAAGCAGCAGTCCCCCCCCAAGAGTATTGGAAGCTTCTGTGTATAGTGTGTTTTTTCAATGTCTGTGGGGTAGTCATTTGAACCCTGTGAAACATGGTGTCATATCTCCCAAAAGGTATGGGAGGTTTGGGGTTGATAAATCCAGTGGTTTTCTTTTTTGCTAATTTTTTTCTTATAATTTTGTCCCAATTTTGGTTCCAGCTCCAACAATGTGGTTTCCTTGAGTGACTGATATCATGGGACCTATGTTTATGGTTTGGGTCCCTCACAATCTGTTTCACAACAAACCAGGAAGGCTCAGTTGCCACTTTATTTTAGGGATGCAATTGGTAAATTAAAGGTGTGGAAAATTGTTAAAAATCGTCTAGTTACTTTTAATAGAAAAGCTTTATACAATTGGATTATAGAGACACAATTTTTTCAGCCTCCAGGTTTTGAGAATTTAACTTGTGTAGATTAGAAGGGGCTCATTTTGCTTTTGAATAGTAAGAGGGTTCCTCTGTATATGTGAGAATTTATATGGCTGTGTTCGTATAAAAAGCTGGGTGCGTGAGGGAATCTAAAGCATAAAGAGCTGACAGAAATGGAATGTCAGAGAGGTGGGGTATGTGTAGGTGTTGAATCCATGGTGCATCTTTTTGTTGAATGCCCCTTTGCCATTTCTTTTTGGCATCATTTTCATAAGACCTGGCCTTTAAGTCCCTTTTTGGATGTCACTCCTGAGATGTAGGTAGAGGGGATTCTACCTTGAAATTGGATCAAATATGATAATTGTACTATGAGACTTTTGATGAGTTGTATTTGTTTTTGATTATGGCAAGCACGGTGTGGTTTGACCCTTTGAAAACAACATTTAACTTGTGATCAACTTATCTTATTACTTTCTAAAGAAATCTCTCCTTGGCAAACATTGCTGTGTAATAGGGTTTCTTTGGAGTTATAAAAACTATGGTGGGGAAACATGTCCTGGCTAGATACAGGATGGGGGAGGGAGGGCATGGTCTGTGTGCCCGACAATAGATTTGACTATAATTTAAGTGGATAGTTGACAGTAACATATGGTCTATATTTAGTTCTTTCTCTACACAGATTTATTTTTTGAAAAGAAAGAAAGTTCCTTTATGTTGGATTTTGGTTTTGCTTTGTTTTTTTAACCTCATCCTTCTTTAAAAATGTATTTTTCATGTTTTGGTTTGGTGTACATCTTAATTGTAATTGTGGAAGTCTATTTTCATTTGGGGTGTCTGCTATTAGATGGTTTCCTAGTTGAGGACATGGTTTTCATATGATGAGTTTCTTTTATTTAAAATGTGGATATGGTTTTATAATATGAATTTATATTCAGGGTTTTGTTCTTCGTCTAAGAAGGCTACATAATTTGGGGAAGTATTATGTGGGGGTTAAGAGAAGTTTTCTCTATGATTCCTAATATAAAGAGGGATATCTGTTATGATTCATTTTTCTGTTTTACCTAACCCCCTTGTTCTTTCCTGCATAACACACAGCTTGGGGGACATTTGCACATGGATTTTGACATCTAAATCATTTTTTAATTTTATGCTGGTACAGGTATTTCCCTTTGTATGATGTAATATGAAAGTATGTTTGTTATGCTGTTTTTTTTTTCCTTTATAGATATCACTTTATGTTATTGGAAGATAGGACTACTATTTTGTATAGTTTTTCATATAAGTATGATGTAATACTACTTTTGATTGTATGTTGTGATTTTGTAAATTTAATTTTGTCTCTTTGATACCATACTGTTTGTACTTTTCTATATGTCGGGGGTGTATGACATATATTTGTATTTTTCTTTTTCAATTTTTATTGTGGTAGATTGTACCATTGATGTTGTGATTGTAGTTTGTTTTCAGTTGTAATAAAATGTTCCCCTACTCTTTTTTCAATAAGTGCCATGGACTCTAACATCCACCTGAACTATAACCAATCCAGACAGATGGGACCTCAGTTTAACGTCTCATCTGAAAGATGACATATAATTATATGTAGTGTGTGTTTTAATGTCAGGCAGATATGCCATGTGTAATAGAGCCCTGTCAGCACTTCTCTTTGTCTAAGCAACCTGACAGAGAGAAATATTTTGTTATGTCTTATATTATACATAAGCAAGACATGCCACATGTAGTTTGAACCAGCCAGCATTTCTTTTGTCCAAGCTATAATGCTAATGGAAGCATATTCTGTCTCATAAGAAACTCATTAGTAATTCTGTCTCCTAAGTCATCATCCAATAGAGAATGACTTAGGACTAATACATATTGTTTATCTTATCTATAACTATGAGGTAACCTCTGTTGCTATGCTGTTATCTGTAATATTTAGGCTTTTGTAACCTAGTTTTCCACGCAGAGAGAAGTAGATCACAGAGCAAGATAACAAGATCTTGGAGAACCTAAGATCTACAAATACTGGAGATTATGTACATTCTTCAAGAGAGTGGTAAGAAACCCATCTCCCTTGTGATTTTCTCTGTCACATGCTTGGCATAAGTAGTATAATAAACTTTATTAGTACTCCTTGCTTGTTTACAAATCTTTCCTGGCAGACTCTAAAGACACAAAAATCTGTATTATTAGTATTATAATTATTTATTCTACTATCTGAGACTGTTTACATAACATAAATGGCGACCGCAAGAGGAGTCTGGACGTTTGCCAAGTTGCATTTTAATTTCCTCTGTAAATTAAAACACTGGTTGAGAAATATCCAGTAACAAGAAGTTGAGAGTGTCTTCTGTTTAAATTGTTGGTCTGTTATGTGTTCCACAGTGCAGACAAAACAATCTCTTGGCAGATATTCAATCTCTGTGTAATGAGTTGTTTTTTTTAGTTTTTTCCCCTATTCTTTCTCTGTGGGAATACACAGCTGTAAAAGGAGATCCGAACAGACAGACTGCTTTCATTTGTGGATTCAAATCAATCAATCAATCAATCAATCAAATCTTTATTTATTCAGGCGAACATCAATGCGCACAGCTCATTTGCAAGATGGACCCAAATGCTAATGGGTATTTACTCATCTTGGTGTCCACATATGCCAAATGTTTGTGTCCTTTCGTGAACTTTGGTTGCAAAGAAAGTTTTTGATCCACAGACAGTTAAGGGTGTCTTATCTTAAGACATGTCTAAAAATATCAGTACTGAGTTGAGGCTGGATGCCTTAACATACCAGACTGCTTATGGTGGTTGGTCTGGTTTTGCTGAAGTAACAAAATCTGCCTGTATCCCTTCAAGGTATATCATTGCCCATTATGTTAGATTGAAACATGGTACCAAGAGTTGATCCTGAAGGGTAATTAAAAGCAATGTTTAATTGTTTTGATGCTGTTCTAAATAAAACATCTGCTTTGGAATCTGAGGATATTGCTTGCAAAATGGAGAATGTTGCTTCCAAGCAGGAAATTAGTCTGAAAAAGGCTTCTCATGAAGAAAGGATAGATGGACTGAAGTCTCATCTGCAGTCTCTCCATCTAGAAAATGAGTTTAGCCTTAATGAGAGAAGCAGCAAAGACCTGCATGCCTTAAGAGACAATGCTGAAAAGGCAAAACCTATTAGAAAAAAAAAGTTTTTCAAACAAATGGTGTTCTGGCTAGTAACACTGATTCCTTCCATTTTGAAAACAAGGAACTTTGAGATGGTAAGTCTGAAATAATTACTGAAAGAGCTAAAGTGCTGGTATTTCAACACTAGATCTTGACTGAACAGTGTGATTCAGAATGTTTTCAGTACAGCAGACCGGATTTAAATGTTTTGAATCTAAACAGTGGCACAGCTTCTGTCAATAATAGGCATGTTTTACAAGATGGGAATGTCTTGCAGTTTAAAAACAATGCACTTTACAGCGTGCTAACTCCTGTATCTGAGCAATTTGAATGTAAGAGTAAAAAGTTAGATATGGTGAATGTGCACCTTCAGTCAGAGTTATTGGCAGGGTATACTAACTTAATACCCAAAGGCCTTGCCTCTTCTCACATTGAAAAGCTTGATTTTGAACACTCATATTATGCTGTGGGTGGACTAGAACAAAGGCTAGCCACTTGTGATTCACAAAATGGAAAATTTAGAGTCACAAAATGGTGGACACGCATGTCATCAGGTTGCATCCCCGTACCATCCCCAAGATAGCTGCTCATGGTCATGTGATGATGGTCATAACACAGTAACCCAAGATGTCCATGAGGTAATCCAAAATGGCCAACCACCACATCATGGAGGTTCGATCATGCAGTCACAGGGACTTGTGATTGCTGCCATAACCAAACAAAACAAACCAGAGTTTTTTGGCATGATTAATAATGTTATCAGTAAGACTAGTGTTTCTGAGGGACAGAAAATTCTCATTAAAAATGATGTTGACATACTTTTGAATGAGGCTGGTACGCAATCTGTCATGAAGTCAGTGTCTGGCTCTGTAGAAGAAACTTCTGCTAGCAATGTTTGCTATGCTAGAGTGTCCTTGGCTAAAGAACACATTGCAGTTAATTACATAAAATGTTGTGATTCTTCCCTATGCAATTTAATATCAGCTTTTCCCGAGTAGACTAAACTTACTACTTTTCCTGTGCAGTGCATTAATACTTTAAGCTGTAACATTAAAAACAATGTTGCTACCATCCAGCAACATTCTGGTGGGGAAACCCACTTTACATTTGATGGGGGAAGGGACAACCCTGATTCTGAAAGCCCCATAGCTGTGATATTTTCAGCATCACAGGCCAGGTTGGGGGGCAGGGTTACAGGTTTGATTTCTGAACCTGAGCTGACAGCTGTTTCAGTGCTATTTTCTCCACCTCTGATGGCTACTGAACCACAACCCATAGCTGGAGAACTATATGCAGTTTGCTCACCACTTTTCTCCACTGTGCAGGCACCCCTGATAGTGCCAGCACTTCCTGCACATGATGCAGAACCCCCTCAGTGACACCTGGATCATCCCATACTGTGGCTGCAATAGCAAACACAAGCCAGGAACAGCCTGGGTTATTCCCAGCACATGCAATAGCAGACACAAGTCAGAAACTGCCTGGGTTATTCTCAGGCACTTCTGGTAAAAACATGCAAGGTCTCCTAATACTGATATCATTGTATTTTCTTTTTGGATCACTCACCATGGCCCAACATTGGCTAATCCTAACCCAGCATTAGGGTATATTGAAATTGCAAGTTTATCCCAAACATACAATGGATACATCAGACCCATTGCTTATGCATTCCAGATGCTTACTGCAGTGGAGCTGAAATACAGCCTTTGTGAAAGAAATCTTTTGGCTACCTACTGGGCAGTGAGATACTTTATGTACATTACTGGATTTGCACCCCTTGTACTGCATTCCAATCATTTGCCAACTAACTTTATGTTGTCAGACAGAGTAAAAGATGATTCTGTAACCAATGCCAGACTTACACACTGGTCTCTCATTTTACAAGATTATGACATCACTGTTCTTCCTATCAAAACGTCATCCTTGTTGGCCCATGGCCTACAATTTACAGGACAGATCCATGATTGTTCACTCCAACCCCCTGACCTACCTGTCCAGGGCCCTTTCTGACAGAACCTCAGTAAGTGTTAAAAGATACCACCATGTGTGTCATGTTTTGACTGACTCAGCTACACATACTAATGAAGGTCAGATAGCAGGGTTTGGAATTATAGTACATCCTAGTGATGACACAGTGCACATGGCTAGTAATTGCATCATCGTATATGTACAATTCACAGATATTGTTAAAACATGCCTGGCAAATAAAATGAAATGCAGGGAGGTGAGGAGTGTCCTAATTACCACAAATATTTGTGGATGGTGTACAGCTGGAACATCCTTGAGAAAGACACAGCTTTTGTTAAGAGAAGAATAAAAATATTTTCCTTATGTAAAATGATACCAGCACTCCATGAGAGGTGTAAGTGTTGCAGTCTGACAAAATGGCCTTGATCTAAAAGACTGCAGATACTATGTTATTATTACAGTTTCTAATTGGGTCTGTTTCTCTCTAAACTGAATTTCTTTGGAAGGAAAAACAAACTACAGTTCAAGTACTGTATAGTATTGCTGTGAAATACAGTGACTTGCTTGTGTACGTCACAACACTAACCAGATTAAACACTGTACATTCATAAGGTTCAACCATATTTTAAACATGAACTTCAGGCTCCATAAGAAAGACCCTTATTTGAAGGCAGTGTATAGGTTCCTTAATAAAGGAACTGAGAAATAACTTCCAGAAATAAGCTCTTATAAGAAAGTGAAAATGACATTCACCTATCCAGTGATGGCCTACTCATTTAGAACATCACTGCTGTAACACTCATAAAAAGTTACAGGTAATTCCAAACACCTGAGAGTGGATTTTATCTACTGTATCAAGTAGATGATACTCCAACTGGTGGACACCAGTGAGTCAGGAAAAACCCTAGACAGACTGAAATCCTCTGTCTTGTGGCCACACATGAGAATACAGAACACTACATTAGTAACTGTTTGATGTGTGAACAGAACAATCCTATACCAGCTAAGAAAAATAATTGTTACCCCAGAGGCAATCTGGCCCCTTGAACAACATCCAGATTGACTACATTGGCCCTATGCCAACCAGTAAGAACAATTAGTTGGTACTAGTGATAACCAACCTATTTTCCAAACAGTTTAAAGTTATTTCAAAACAGACCATCACAGCCAAAGTGACTGCAACTGTCTTGGTAAACCAGTTATTTACCAGGTAGGGCTTTATCCCTAAAGGTAAATTTTGATTACAGGGATCTGGCTTTATAGCCAAAGTAAAGCAGGAAATTCAGGATTTTTATTTATTTATTTTATTTATTTAGTTTGTGTTGACTGGGTAAGTGTACTAGACAAATTTTGCCTATTTTCAGGCACGGTACGGGGGAAGGGGATACAGATGAATGCCAACTGACCTTGAACCAGATTAAACTGTTGGTGGCATTTTTAATGAATGGGGAGAAATTTGGCCTGTGCACCGGGAAAATTCCTCTACTCTGTAGGTGGGTGGCATTGTCTGTCTGTCTGCAGAGATGGAGAACTTCAGTCTGAATGAGGCTGTGAAGGAGGATAGGCATGGATTTGGAGCTATGGAGCTTTTGGTAGGACCATCTATAATGGAAAGAGAAGAACAGCTTGTAAGTTGTGACCAAGCAGTGGTTTTGGATTCATCAGTCTCTATATTGTCGATGGAAATAGAGATGTCTGCAGAAACACAACTGCAGAATGAACTCAATAGAAAAAAAGCGCAATTGTTGAACTTAACCCTCATCCTGCCGCCGACGAGATAACTCGTCCTCAGTGACATTTTTCTTTAGAGCTGCAGTCCATAAAAAATGCTGTCCCTTTTAGAAATCTGCCTAGTGCTTAACAAGGCAGAGACCTGTGGCTCACTATAATTGGTTATTTCAGTATCCAATCACAGCTCACTAAATAGCCTCAGTGTTTTTCCCTAGCTCCTGTTGCCGAGCTGCCTCTCACTTGGATTTTCAACTCTGACCTGCAGCTTTGGAAGAACGTTGTGATTATCTACGCTGTTCAGCAGAATCTGCTAGGCGCTCTGAGAACACGATAAAATTCTGAGAAGACGTAAAAATCTACTGCTTTGTTTATTCAGTGGGAACCTTTTATCTTCAGGTGTGTTATTTGTCAGAAGGTCACTAGCATGTTTTCTTGTATGGGGATTCAAAATGGTAATAAACAGTAAGCGTGCGGTGGAGGAATTTGAAACTTTACTGGTGTAATTTGAAGTACTGTTTTTGTTTTTTTAGAAGGCGAGGGCTAGTGAGATATTTTGTTAGACCTTTGTGCATATGTATACTGCCTCACGGCTTGTTGATTAGTCAAAACTTTATTGGTGGCAATGTATGCATGTTTTGAAACAGTAATATTGAGATATAAAAATCACAGAATAGTTGTTTCCCTGGATGGTGTTGCTATACAACAAAGGTGCAACACAGAGAAAAAAAAAAAAGGATCGTCGGTGCAGTTGGTATTCAATGCCATTTTTTGGTTTCATTATTGTACGCCTGGTAAAATGTTGTTTTGGTTACTGTAAACCATATTTTTCTCAATTTCCCTAAGGCTTTATTTTAGGAGGTTCAGTTATTGGTAAACAATTCAAACCATGATCTCAAACCAAGATTCTCAATGTCCCTTTGTTGTTCCCCATTCAAGCAAATGGTGCCCATTTTGTAGTCTCCGATTTACATGTCCAACATTTTGTGCTGGTTGTCCCACTGAGTATCGTGGATAGATGCAAACCATGTCAGATAAGTAAATAGGGCTGCTGGGGGATTTGTCTATCCCTGTCAGGTTGTAGCTTTCCCCTCTCCTCTATTTTCCATGCTCGGGCACAAGAAAAGAAGCTGATGATGGGCATGAGGGCAATGGAATTTGTTCAGGCACTGCATATTGGGGGCAAGGGGTTCAGTTATGTGTGCTGCTCATACTCATCAGACAGAGAGAAATCGCTTGGCATGAATAAATATGTTTAGAATGGAAGCTGGTTGCGGAGCTTGCCCGAATGCTGCAGTTCTTTTTGTTTTCTGCAGCTGGTGTGATCACAATCCAGGAGTCAGCGCGTGGGTTTTCAAGGGCTGCTGGAGCCTGAAGCACTTGACTGGGTCTAGATGGGCGACAATGGGGTGAGTAATTTAGTTTCAGTTCCTCTTTTCCCTCCTTCAGGAACTGGGTCTTCCTAATATGCATTGTGACAATGGATTCTGGGTAGATGAATTTTCTTTAAAACAAAAAAAAAGGATTGGTGTTTGAAGGTGCTGGTTGAGGAGCTTGCCCGAATGCTGCAGTTCATTTTGTTTTCTGCAGCTGAAGTTCGACTCCTGAGGCAGGCCGCATGCGCGCATTGCAAGCATTCCAGAACACTCTTACAGAAAGGCTCAAATCTGACCGCGATGGTGCAATCACAATCCAGGAGTTAGCGCGTGGGTTTTCAAGGGCTGCTGGAGCCTGAACCACTTGACTAGGTCTAGAAGGGCAACAGTGGGGACCAAGCCTGACAGGAGCATTGCACTCAAGACAAGCAGGAGGTCCACTATATCAGCATTCAACAAGTGAGTAATTTAGTTTCAGTTCCCCTTTTTCCCCCCTTCAGGAACTGGGTCTTCCTAACACCAGTTTAGCGGCACATATTTTGCTGCTTTTTTACAGTCCAGTAGGTAACCCATCTAGTTATTCAGCCCTCATATACCTCAGCTTCAACTGTAATACAAATAAAGGGGTTTGGGGTCATTTTCAGCTGTAAAATCTCCCTTGACCTTTGGAAATCACAGCCTGGGTGGTCTGCAATAGAGAGGAATAAATTCATAAGTGAGTCTGAGGGGTATGTATTGTAATTCAACTGTTTTGTATTACAGGTTCAGAGAGGGGGGATTGCTCTGCAGTTTGTTTGTTTTTTTGCTGGGGGAGTCGGTGATGTTGGCAAACCATTGGTAGCTGTAGTGGGACTAACTCCTAGTTGTTGTATAGACCCCCCCAAACTGATCCACTGCCAGATGTGGCTGGGAAGGCTGTTTGGTCCTCTCTGTGGGCATATAGGATCACCTATAGGATCAACAAGTCTGTTCTTGACTGAGTGGGGTCTACCATGTGCACCTCAGGGGAGGGAGGTTGCTGTGCAATAATCCAAGGGACTTTACATAATGTTATGGTATGCCCATGGGTGGGAGAGAGAGAGACTGATGGGGACCAAAAAGTCATTTTATAGTGTCACAAATCACTAATAAATGTTATTCCTCAGTGTGTCTGTGTTTGTACCGTCAATGCAAGGGAAGGCTGGAAAAATAAATCTGACCTGTGTCATGCGGGAGGTGGGAGGGGAGACTACTGGGGACCCAATAGAAATTTCAGTCACAGAAAACACAAATGTTTATTCCATGCCTAAGTGTGTGTACAGTCATGCAGTGGGGGGGGGGGGGGACTACTGGGGACCTAAATAGATAAACTTGGACTCAGTGTGGCTTTGTATGTACAGGCAGGGAAGGTGCAGGCTGTCAAAACGAAGGAGGGAAGTTAACTGCTGTGGACCAAAAAGACATTTAATGCAATGGCACTCCTGTATGTCTCTGGGTATGGTGGAACCCACTTACACATTGCATCGATGTGCGTTTGGCGGTGCCGGTCATCAGATGGTGATGGGCAACCCAGGAACATCAGGGAATGGTGTTTGTTGGATGGTGCTGGGTGTTAAAACAATCCGATACATTGCATTCCCCATGCCG
This sequence comes from Neoceratodus forsteri, assembly GCA_016271365.2. Classification (NCBI taxonomy): domain Eukaryota; kingdom Metazoa; phylum Chordata; order Ceratodontiformes; family Ceratodontidae; genus Neoceratodus; species Neoceratodus forsteri. The sequence continues at coordinate 646,897,023 of CM057456.1, forward strand.
GAGGGTTGCTCCACACTCTGAGACCTGGTGCCATCAAACATGCATCATTGCCTGGTGCCCATTGGTTCCACCCCACCCACCAAGATTTTGTACTTGTTTGTTGTTTTTACTTTTTTTTTTTCAGTTAGTGTTACCAGTTTATCAGTATCCCTGTTTGTCCAGATCATGGATGGATGGAACAGAGTGGGGATACTTATTTTTACCTTTGTTGTGGGTATTTTTCTCTTTTCCTCACCCCACTCTCTGAGACCCAGTACCATCAAACATGCAGCATTGCCTGGTATCCGTTGGTTCCACTCCACCCACCGAGAAGTTGCACAATCACAGAAAAAGCATTCCCTTGTGTACGTGGGTTCCACCCACATACTCAGACATGGCAGTGTGAATGTGTGTTTTATAGGCAGAGCAAGGGCAATAAGGGGTGCTAGCTGCACATTCGAGCAGACTTGCTATACCTCTAGGCCTTTATCTGCTGGCAAATTTCATATGTTTGTAAGAGCAGACTGAGGAGACTGGTCTAGAGGTGGGACAAGGAAGCGTTATCGCTGTATTTTTTTTTTTATCTCTTCATTTTCAGGGCTCACTGTTTGAGAGCTGATTTCTCACGGCAGGCCATATCTGTTGGAGAAGGCACCGTATAGGACTCGGAGGAGCTACAAGGTGACCAACAAAGACTACTAGCCAATATTAAGGTAGGAAAAAATGGGAACATTTCTAAACAAATTCAGATGGTAGATGTAAGCTTGGGTTATATTGCAGTTCCTGGGGCACAAAATATGGTGGATGAGTTTCATTACAGAGGGTTAGAAGTAGACTGCACCACTGTGGTAAGGTTATTTATTACTACTTCTTGCCACTTTTTTTTTTCTGACCCAGGAACTGAAATCTAGCCAAAATTAGGTCCCTCTGGGAGTTATACAGCAGAAGTCAACTGTATCCATATGGGTTGGGGAGCACAACAGGACACTGATATCTAGACAATTTCATAGTTTTTTAGCAATTTCTTTTTTATATTTAATTTTTTTGTTGACTTTCATAGAAAGATAGGCTTTGATGGCAGATAAGAACTGCTTGGCTCACCAAGTCTGCCCATTTCCCTACGGATTGGATAAGATTCTAGTTGATCAACTACTTTCTCTTACCCCCCCACTATAATTGCCTTATATCTGTCCCATGCATTCTTGAATTCCCCTACTGTTCTTGACCCCATGACCTCATCAGGAAGGTGTTTAAATGCATCCACCACAATCTCCATGAAAAAATACTTCCTGACATTGCCCCTGATCCACCCACCCTCTATCTTCAAATTCTGCCCCCATGCCAAATAGAGAGTGCATTGGCATGTCCCCACAGGTGCCTTATTCCTTGGAGGAGGGGGACCCATCCAGTGAAGGGTTATGCCGGGTTACGGGGGGCACAATGTGTGTGTGGCAGTGGCTGCATCGGGTAGGATGGCAGCAGGGCATAGGCGACCAAAGGAGAGGGCCAGAGCTAAGGAAAGCAAAAAAGGATATTGTGGGATGTGGTGTGCAAGTGGTATGCATTGTCACGGGGTGGGCATCAGAAGGAAGGGAGCAGATCAAGCGACCACAGGGTTGGGGGATGGATAGGAGGTAGTGGAGGGGACTTCTAAATGTGCCTGGGTAACAAAACAGCTGAGCTCCATGCTCTCTTAGCTGAGGAGATGGTGGACTTCACAGCCATCACTGAGACTTGGGCAACCCAACTCAAGGACTGGGATCTGACATTGCCAGGGTACAAGATTACCAGAAAGGTCAGAGGGGTCGACGGTGATAGGGGTGGCAGTCTATATAAAGGATGGGATTAGATGCACAAGAGATGAGGGAGAGGAAGGGAAGGGATGACAGTCATTATGGATGCAGCTTATGAACTCAAAGGGTAAAAAGCTGAAGTTGGTGATGGTGTATAGAGCAGCCCAGTCTGAATAGCTAGATAAGGAGTTAGCAGAATATAATAGATGGGCATGTAAAATGGGGAGTGTGGTGACCGTGCTTAGTCTTGGGAGGGTGGGATGGACCCCACGGACACCTGGGAATGTGTTCTCTTTTTTCTGACTGAACCCCCTTACCTCGGGACTGGTCTGTTCGCCACCTCCATGCCCTGGCTTATTACCCTAGGCAGGGCTGCCAACGGGGCTTCCCACTACCTCAGGACATTGTGGGCAAGCCCCAGATTCCCCCCCCAGTAGGTGCCATGAGAGCGAATGTGAAGGAAAATGTAATTGGGTGAGCCTCAAATGGGTGTGGCGGCTACAGGAATTTCAGGTGCAACATGGCATGGTGTCAGTGTTTCTGAAAATTACAGCGCAGCAGCTTGAAGAACACGGTTCATGTTCAGGTCACCATGCAGCTAACTGGCATTGGCTTTGCAAGTCCTGGGTCTGATGTGGGTAGAGTGATTTGAAAGGGGATTTCTGATATGGCTGTCTGGATGGTACCTCTTCCCGTGGGGTGTTAGTAGGATTGACAATGGGAGAGGAGAGGCAGTCAGCCAATCAGGATGGAGGATTTGCATTCTGTTTGACTGCCCATTGTATAATTGTTTTGTTTTGTTTGGGTGTGTGTGTATATGTGTGTGTGTGTGTGTGTGTGAGAGAGAGAGGGAGGGAGAGACAGAGAGAGAGACTACTCAATCTAGCCTCTCACCACCACAAAAAAAAAATACTAAACAGGTGAGATAGAACTGAAAGAGAAGGATGGGCTATGGGGTTAGAGGGGAGGAGGTACTGTTTGATGGTGAGGAACTGTGTAAGTAAGTAAATATTTATTTCTATAAGGCGCCGTTCCAAAGCTCGGGGCGCCTTTACAATATCATTCATACAAAATTAAAACCACAACTATAAACAACATTAAATTCAAGACACAATCCAATATTATTTAAATCACTAAAAAAATGCTTGGTTAAAAAGGAAGGTCTTTAAAACTTTTTTAAAGCTCTCCACAGTCAGACAATTGCATATCTGGCAAGGTAGAGAATTCCACAGGGTAGGGGCCATAAAGGCAAATGTTCTTCCACCAGATGTTTTTAAGGTTACCCTGGGAATCTCCAGCAATCCCTTACCAGAGGATCGGAGGGAGCGGGAGGGACAGTAAGAAGTCAGGAGTTCTTTCAGGTAGTGAGGTCCCAAACCATGTAGGGCTTTATAGGTCATCAACATGACCTTGAAAGTGATCCGCCACTGTACAGGCAGCCAGTGCAATTCGCGAAGCACAGGTGTTATATGGTTGGACCTCGGGCTTTCAGTCAACAACCCAGCTGCCACATTTTGCACCAGCTGTAAGCGGCAGATATCCACTCCCAGCAGCCCTAGATAAAGGGCATTGCAATAATCAAGACGATTGGCCACAAAGGCGTGGACCAGGGTAGGAAGATCCTCTGATGGAATCAAGTGTTTCACCCGTGCTATATTCCTTAGATGAAAAAAGGATGATTTGACTACGGCTGACACCTGTGCCCTCAGGGTCAAGCGCTCGACAAATATAACACCAAGGTTACGCACCTGACCAGATGCCATGAGTGGGGTTCCTCCCAGACATAAACCTGAGAGTTTTCCCACCCATGGACTTGATATCCTTACCTCCGGTTCCACCACCAATACCTCTGTTTTCCCCGGGTTCAACCTCAGCCAATTGGTACTCATCCAGTTCTGTATCTCCAGGAGGCAGTTGTTAAACAATGTACTTGACTCAGACTCCTGCTCGGGCACAAAAGACATAGAGTTGAGAATCATCGGCATAGCAATGAAAACTCAAACCAAAGTGTCTGATGTCCCCTAATGGAAGCATATACACTTCAAATAACAAGGTGGACAACACTGAACCCTGTGGCACTCCACAGTGTAGGCAGCGAGAGGTCGAGGAGTAAATCCCCGACACTACCCTCTGAGTCCTACCCTGCAGAAAAGATTTAAACCAACTGTGGACAACCCCCCTTAGTCCACAGAGAGACCACACAGGCATTCAAGCAGCACCCAATGATCCACAGTGTCAAAAGCAGCTGAAAGATCAAGGAGAACCAAGATAGAATGAGTTCTCCAATCTCTTGCCATCAGGAGATCATTCAGTACCCGAACAAGAGCCGTCTCAGTACTGTGCTGTTTCCTGAAGCCAGACTGGAGAGAGTCATAGATATTGTGGATGTTTAAATAATCTTCCAGCTGCAAAGCGACCACCTTCTCAATAATCTTCCCCAAAAAGGGAAGATTCGAGATCGGTCTGTAGTTTCCTGGGCAGTCGGGATCAAGGGAGGGCTTTTTCAGGAGGGGACGTACTATTGCCTCCTTCAAAGGATCAGGAAAGATCCCTCTCTCCAATGATGCCACTACTATCCCAGTAAGGATCGGGCCGATAACCTCTACACACCCCACAAGTAGGTGTGTAGGGCCCGGATCCAAACCACAGAAAGTTGGACGCAAAGTCTGGACGATTCTCACTATGTTCATGACTACCAGTTGACTGAACGGGACCAAGTCAAATGGGTATTTGTGTCCTCGATTGTCACTGCAAGACCCAATGGGAAGGCCCTGGCTGATCTCATCTCTGATAGCAGACACCTTATCAGCAAAGAATGTCGCAAACTCCTCACACTGTAACTGTGATAATGTTCGACCGGCATGAAGACAGACTGGATTGCACAGTCTGTCCACAGTCTGGAAGAGCTGGGCCGGTCTATTCCTTGCTGAAGCAATCTCCCTGTACAGGAACTCTGCCTTCTTATGGGAGATTGCTAACTGGTAGATTTTGTAATGATCTAGCAGTCTAAGCCTGTCAACTTCCAGGTGAGTCTTCCGCCAGCGTCTTTCCAGTCTTTGGCCCTGTCTCTTCAACTCACGGATCTCCGTGGTAAACCATGGGGACCCAGGGTGAAGAGTACAGGGGCGAACACGGAAAGGAGCAATGACATCCAGGGCCCCCACAACTGCCCTATTATAGGCCAGCACTAAAGACCTTGGATCCATGCTATCCATTGGAAAACCCGAGAAGTCAAGCTTCATCATTAGGCCTTCTGAGGTAACTCCTCTCAAAGGACGGAACTGTACTATCTCCTTAGGGCAGGCCTCTTTCGGGGGGCTGTGAAACTGAACCTCAGGGCATGATGGTCAGACCAACCGATGGGCTCCACCTCCACATCGGAGACTTCCATCCCCAGATGGAATATCAAATCCAATGAATGTCCCCCCTAGTGGGTTGCAGTGGTAACAACCCATGTCAGGCCCAACAAATCAGTCAATTGGAGGAGGTTTTGTCCAAAAAGAGCAAGTTCATCATCGACCCAGGCATTGAAATCCCCCAGAATTATCCATCGGGGGAATTCCAAAACCCTCTCGGCGATGAAATCCGCCACCTCTCTCAGGAATTCTCTCCCATCACCTGGTGGACGATAAATGAGAAGTATCCTGAATCCTGCACCTGCACCCACAATACATTCAAAGGAGTTGGTATATCCAACCGGCTCCTCCCTGAGGTCCAGTTCCTGTCTAAAACAGACTGCAACTCCCCCGCCCCTACGGTCCACTCTCGTGCAGTGAATCACCGAGAACCCATCCGGAACTGCAGATCCCAAAATTGGGCCCGCATTTTCATCAAGCCAGGTCTCGGTGATGCAAGCTAAGTCCAAAGAAGCAACAAGATCTGCCACTAAAGCAGTTTTGTTTCTAATAGACCTAGCATTGCTTAACACCGCCCGAAAGGGATGAGACTCCAAGGATGACTCCGCTTCCTGCCAGATCAAGTCAGTGCCCTTGGGTATGGATGCAAGATATGATGGACCACGCTCCTGCATCCATTTCGCCCCAGGGCGCCTCCTGGTTCTAACTGTTCCTATCCCCCCCTTTTCCCATCCCCCAAGAGTTCCAGGATCTCCTATTCCCACCACTTTACTCCTCGAAATGCCAAGTATCTGCATTTCTATACACTTAAAGGGAGTGCGGGATATTCAAAAGGTCAGAGATCCTTTAGTCTTGAGGGGGAGTACCGCCTGACTGTGCTTTCACCAACCCAACACATTAAAACCTATTGATACCACTAAAAATAACACTCTAACAATGCGCCCCCTGATCAACTTTACCAAAGAACAAAAATAATAAACAAAAAACAAACAAAAAAACACTCTTTTGATGAAAACCCCACCACTTTCTCTCACAATGTAGGGGAAAAGAGAGGCAAATTATTTACCAATCCCACCTACTGTCTCTCACACAGAGGGGAGAATAAAATACATTTTCAAACTTAATAGTTGTTTAAACTAACATAAAACTAAACTAAAAGTAACTAAATTATAAAATTAAAATATTCAATCAACAAATCACTTAATATCTTAGTCAATCCAACAGCTTTGTCATATCAGAAAAGGTTCACATCTCAGGGAGTCATAAATGTAAATTGGTCCTTCCCATGGGCTCTCACTTCCACAGAGAACCAAAAGCAGTCATGTATCCCAGCAAAGTTCTAAGAGGGAAACTCTAGTGCAATTTATTACTTACTCTTAATAGATGTGTGTGTGTGTGGGGGGGTCTTTTGTATTGCTACTGTATATTTTTTTGTATTAACCTATCTCATTTCTTTTTAACAGATTTGACAGGATGCTAACTCGGTCCCCATCAAATATGTATTATTCTGTGATTTACCTGTCATATTTTTCGTAATTACTCATTAAGAACTAAATATCCTTTGTGACTCCTTTCATATATTTTCACTTTACAGTTTTGCCGGACGTCAATTCCCTTCAAGATTACTGATTTTGGCTCCCTATTCCCCCAGTAAAAAGACTCTTCATATTTTGCATGGTTTTATTTTTACTGGGCCTGTTATGATAATGTACCTGGGAAGAGGGAACACTGGGAGTGCTACAGCATGTGTGGGGTGAGCTGATTACTAAAATTGTAGAAAGGGACCTGGATCATTTCTGATGAACTAAAGGTGTCTAGGCAGAGTTCAAAGGCTACAGTGAAGGCAGTGGCATGCTGGGATTCATAGATAGAGGTATCACAAGTGTAACTCCCAGGTGGCGCTAACCCATGAGCTACTACCCCTGCCTGCTTGACTACTGACAGGTTGAGGGGCCTAAGTTCTATGGCAGGTGCCTCCACCTAGAGGTCACGGTTTGTAGTGGTTAGACTAGCTTGGTCACAGCCCTCTGGGATACTGAGACCCCCTTTTATCCCTCTAGTGGCTCACACAATGCACAGAAATTATAGTCCCAATACCCCACCTGTACACACTGTTCATTCATAAAGTACCACTTACCCTCGAGACTGATTCTGAGGTTCGTATCTGGGGATCCCCTGTAAAATAAGGTTAACCAACATACACAAACTAGTACAATGCTTGATATGTAGGTACTGACACTTCAGACAGTTTAAAGTTTAACAACATCAAATCTGGTTTATTTAGGGGGAATAAAACATGGGAGGGGGAGATCAGGTTAATTGGCAGAATTAAATCACAATACTGTGCATACATACAGGGTCTGAAAAGTCACACTATGGGTACCCAGGTTGGGGGGGGCTAGCCAGGTCCATTGCCCGGGGCTGGCTGGCAGGAGCAGATGGACAGGGCCCTGTAGAAGAAAATATATGCACAACACCCAATTGTAATCTGGAACCGGATGGCTCAATCCGTGAAGAAGTGAAACAACAATAATTAGATGACACACTTGCAATTGACCAAAATGAAAGAGCTAGACTGAAACAATTCATGCTGAAATAAAGACAGGTTAGACAAATTACATTTTCTCAGTCACTCTAAATGATTTCTGGCAAACAGTTATATCTTTCAACGAGGCTCCCTCTGCACATGTAGAGATGGCAGAAACTAAGCAAATTGGCAGCAGCTCGGACAGGATTTGAGCATTAAATACACAGTCCCCCCATACAAACTAATTAAGTCTGCAAGTAGACAGCTTTTAAGGCGACAGTATGTGGAGGCTCAAATAGCATTCACTTGGAAACACATTTAAACAGCTTAGACACTGAACACCGTCCAGACTTGGAACATTCAGGCAAGCTCCTGGAAGACTTTTGGAACCCCCATTTGCAGGGGGGTTACACAAGCATAAGGTGGGAGGTGGTTATGCCATTGTTCAAGATGCTAGTGAGGCTTCACCTAGAGTACTGTGTGCAGTTCAATAGTCTGCACCATTGCATGAACATTTACATGGTGGAGGTGGTCCAGAGAAGGACGATTAAGATAGTACAAGGTTTTCACCAAAAAACATGTTAGAAAAGACTAAAGGATCTCAATATGTACTCACTGGAGTAGAGGATGGGATCTGGGACAAAGGTTAGCTGGATACAAGCAGTTACAGTGGAAGACTTGGGAAATATTGTTTTGCCTAAACTGGTATGAGTTATTGACTTATTTTGATTAATTAATTTGAGTGGTGGGTGGGTGGGTCTAGTTTATTGTGTAGGTGTTGTATCTAGGATCAGTGGGGATCCTGGTGGTTCACCAGGAAACCTACTATGGGGGCAGGATCAGTATAGGAGGTAGGGAACTACAGGCCCATCTGCCTGACATTGGGGGTGGGCAAGGTGATGGATGGTATTATCAAAGAAGGGTTGGGGGTACTGGAAAAGTTGGAGTACCTTGATGATGGCATGGCTTAGTCCTGGAGAAGTCATGTCAGACAAACTTTGCAGAGTTCTATGATTGGTTGATGAGTGCCCTAGACCTAGGTAGGCTGGTGGACATCCTCTTTCTTGACTTCAGCAAGGCGTTTGACTTAGTTCCTCAAGGGGGTCCTGTAGGATAAGCTTGGGGAAATGGTGGTGGGGTGTGCTGGCAAAATCCAATATGGGGAAATGTCTTGTACTGGAAATGGAGAATTCCGAGGGGGTGGGGGAGAAGAGACAACAGGGTCAGCCCCATTTTGGGTGCTGATTAAATGAGTAGACATGAAAGACCATTTGGCCTACTCTGCCGCCATTTTAATATGTTATAATGATGGTGCTGGGTGTTTGAGAGTGGGGGGGGGTGGTAACCACTGGACACCAGAGAATGTTTTTTTGGTGTGTTGGCTCCCGGTCTCAGATAGTGGGGTTATCTCCCTGACACCAGTGAATGCATTATGTGTGAGGGTGGTTAAAATGCTGACTGATGTTATCCAGTTATAACCAGACAGTCAGTTAGATGCTGTTCTGTGATTTTACTTGGCTGTTCATTGTTCATGTTTGCCAATACATATGCAGTACTGAAGTGCTGATGATGTTGGGGCAAGTTGTGGATCACTATAGTATGGTAAATCACTATTCGGTTATGAATGGGTAACATCAGGAGGCATTAACACACACTAAAGGGCCTTCGAGAGACCTGGATATAATTGATTAATTAAGCAATTTATCCTTCCAGGGTGTTGGTACACCAGGAAGAGCTTTTATTGTGGAGGCGCTAGGTATGGGAGGGACTTGAGGGAGGACCATTGCAGAACAGGAAAAAGGTTGTTTTTGTTTGGGTTCTGGTGTGCGAGGGCAGGGCTACTCAATCTAGCCTCTCACCACCACAAATAAAGTACTAAACAGAAGATATAGGACTGAAAGAGGAGGAGAGGATGTGGGATTAGAGGGGGAGGAGGTTGTGTGTGAGGTTCATTTGAATGTGTGGCTGCTCGTGGAGTACTTGGCGTTGGCTGCAGGATCCTCCTCATCTATCGCCCTCCTGGGCCGATGGGGGGGTTCCTGCAGGAATTCGCCGAGTTTGTTGCCGGCGAAACATTGGATTCCCCAAGATGTATTTTTCTTGGGGACTTCAATGTTTGGGCCGATGATAAAAGTCAAAGGTGCGCCGATGAGTTACTGCAGAGTATGTCCCTTTTGGGGCTGGTGCAGTCTGTCGGCGTGCCTACTCATCGGGATGGCCACACACTGGACCTGGTGTTCTCACTGGGACTCGAGATCACTGATCTCGATATTGACCGAGTAGCTTGGTCCGATCACTGCACGGTGAAGTTCACATTTAGTGCTCCCGTCATAATTTCTTCCCCTTCTGAGATATTTCGCTGCCGCCCATTGAAAGATCTTACCCCTGAGGTTTATATGGCGGCAGTTGATTTATCAAGGGTGGGTGATGCATGCGTCGGAGCCGTTGACGCCGGGGTAGCTGCCTATAACGAGGTGCTATCTGGCCCCATTGACTCCCTCACACCTGTCCGTGTACGACCCAGAACTTCATACCTGAGATCACCTTGGTATGATGGTGATCTCAGGGAAATGAAGAAACTGGGTCGGAGATTTGAGCGTCGCTGGAGGAAATCCCGTCTGGGGGCTGACAAACTGGTCCTGTGTGTGCATTATTGTGCATATCAGGAGGCAATCAACCAGAAGAAGACATTATTTTTGTCTCGGGAGATTGCTGCTGGAGGAAGCCGACCAGCCTCACTCTTCCGGACTGTCGACAGACTTCTTCATCCTTCCTGTCTTCAGCCCGGAAGAGTTTCCTCAAATGAGGATTGTGAGGAATTTGCTCGGTTTTTCTCGGACAGGGTGTCTACAATCCGGCGGGAGGTCTCCTCAGCCAGTAATACCATTGCTGTCAGTGGTCGTCAGTCGTGTTCAAAGAGCACTCACTCTGAGTGGGGGGAGTTTAAGCCAGTGGAAGTTCGTGAGGTCATTGAGATAGCGGCCAACTTGAAGTATACCTTCTGTGAACTGGACCCTGTGCCAACGCGCTTCTTGATGAGGTGCATTGACACTGTTGGCCCGGTGTTTGCCCTGATTGTCCAGTGTTCCTTGAGTCAGGTTGTCTTCCAGATGCCTTGAAGGAGGCTCTGGTGGACACCCATAAAAGCTTCTCTGCACCCGGAGTTAGGGCAGAGTACCGTCCTATCTCCAATCTTCCATTTCTGGGAAAGGTTGTTGAAAAGGTGGTATCACTTCAGTTGGGAGAGCATCTCATGACCCACGAGTTATACGATCCCTTCCAGTCAGCTTTCGGGCCAGGCATAGCACTGAAACTGCATTAGTTGGTGCAAAATGATCTCCTTAGGGCTAGAGATCAGGGGAAAAGACAATTCTTGTCCTCCTTGATCTCTCTTCAGCATTGACACTGTGAACCATTGTGTGTTGCTTTTCCACCTGAGGAGTTGTGTGGACTCACGGTATTGTCATCAAATGGTTTGAGTCATTTCTTACTAACAGGAGGCAGCGGGTTGTGATGGGTAATTTCTCATCCATGCCCTGCCTCCTTTCATGGGAGTCCCTCAGGGTTGGTGTTGGCCCCAATGTTATGAGTGTACATGCTGCCCCTGGGGAGATCATTAGGAGGTATGGTCTGAGTTTTCATTGCTATGCTGATGATACTCAGCTATACCTATCCTTTGCACCAAGAACATCAAATGCAGTGGATGTGATGAATATCTGTCTGGCTGAGATAAATGACTGGATGTCTTCCAGCTGGCTGCGACTTAACCCTATATAGACTGAGGTACTGGTAGTGGAGTCGAACAGAGCTCATGATGGGATGGCCTCTGATTCTGCGACTGGCATTGTGCTAGGAGCTGTGTCATTGATGGCCTCCCCAAGGGTGCGTAATCTTGGTGTGATCTTTGACAGGAACTTGTCCATGGAGGCCCAAATATCCTCCGTGGTGCGTTCCTGTTTCTTTCATCTTAGGAATATCGCCAGGATTAAGCCCCTTGTTCCGGCTCTGGACCTCCCTACTTTGGTACATGCCTTGGTCACTTCGAGACTTGACTACTGTAATGCGCTCTATCTCGGGGTCTCTGGAACTTCTCTTCGCAGACTGCAGCTAGTGCAAAATGCTGCTGCCCGGCTTTTGACTGGACAAAGTAAGTTCTGTCATATAACTCCGGTGTTGCGCGAATTGCACTGGCTGCCTGTCAGGTGGAGAGTTTTGTTCAAGGTGGGGTTTCTCACCTATAAGACCCTACATGGACAGGGCCCTGGTTACCTTTCTGATCTCCTGGTACCGTCCACCTCTGTCCAGGATCTTCGCTCCTCTGGTGGTGGCCTCCTCACAGTTCCGAGAGCTAGGCTGAAATCAGCAGGGGATCGTTCCTTTGGAGTTGCTGCTCCAGCTCTCTGGAACTCGTTGCCATTTGAAGTGAGAGAGGCCCCCACTGTAGAGGCTTTTAAGAGTAGTCTAAAGACCTTTTTATTTGTGCAGGCTTTTGGGGTTTAAGCAATATGTATGATATTTTAACTTGAATGTATACAGCATGACAAACTGTATAGGTTTTGTGCGGGGCCCAGAGCCTTCGGGATTGGGCGTCTTTTTAAATAAAGTTGACTTTGACTTTGACTTTGACTTTGATGGTGAGGAGGTGGGGGGCTTATGTATTGCTACTGTATTTTTCATATTAACCTATTTTTTGTCTTTAACAGGTCTGACAGGATGATGACTCAGTCACCGTCAGATAAGTATTACTCTATGACTAATCTGTCCTTTCTTACCCCAGGAGTCCTTTAGCATTAGTGGATATGTCAAAAAATGCCCTGGAAGATACTATGTGCCAATTCCACATGGCAGATGATAATGACACAGCCTCTAGGGCGATGGCCCATGCCATATCTCTGAGATGCTTCGCTGGCTTAGAACAACCAGTCTGACCACAGATACTCAGAACAAGGCTATGGATTTTCCCTGTGATCCCGGGTGGTAGGGGCAGAAGTTTTGTTCCCAGGCCTTACAACCCCTATCCACAATCTGACTTTAGCCAGTACAGGGGGTCTTTGAGAGGCAGGGGCAGAAGGGGCCAAAGAAGAGCCACCTCTACCCAGCCATCTGCCACTCAGTCTAAGTCCTGACGTGAGTGTCCAGGTTGCCTCCCTGTTTCTGGTTGGAGGCAGACTCTCTATCTTCAGCACTGGTCCCTCATCACATCGGACAAGTGGGTGCTGGAGAAAGTGGAGAAGGGTCTGTCATTACAGTTCAAGCAGCTGCCAGACCTCAAGCATACCCAAGGTGTCAGGATCTCTGTCACCATCACAGATACCGCTGTTGGAAATGGAGGTGCAAAACCTTCTGGCTTTATGAGCAGTGGAGAGGTTACCCACCCACACGAAGGACTAGGGCCTTTACTCCATGTATTTTCTGACACAAAAGAAAACTGGGGAGTGACACAAAAGAAAACTGGTCATACAGTCCTTACAGCAGGGTGACTAGCTAGCCTTCCTTGACTTAAAGGATGCCTACTTCCACATACCCATAAGTAGATCTCACAGGAAGTTTCTCAGGTTCAAACTTTCTTCGGGTCACTAACAGTTCACTGCAATGCCCTTCAGTCTGTCCTCGGCAGCAGGAGTCTTTACCAAGTGTCACGCAGTGGTAGCAGCCCATCTCAGGAGACTGGATGTCACTCTCTACCCCTATCTGGGTGACTGGCTTCAGACCCTCAGCTGCTAGACTACCTGGTACACCTAAAGGCGTCAGGCTTGAAACCATCTTCACTCAAGCTACATCTGGTGGCAATTTCCACCTACCTTGCGGTGGGAAAGAAGAAATTGTTTTTTTCCCACAATATTTTTAAACAGTTTTCAAAGGCCTCTTGCACCTCCAGCCTCCAACCAGGGAGTCTGTTCCTTCTTGGAGCCTGAACCTTTGCATAGATGGGCTCATGAATCCACCTTTCGCACCTATGTCCACAGCCCACATCAAGTTTGTAACTTGGAGGACCGTCTTTCTGGTAGCCATTACATCTGCCAGGAGGATTTCTGAGCTACAGGCCCTGTGCACTGAGCCAAATTACATCATCCCTCACAACGGTAAAGTTGAGCTCAGGACAAATAGGACATTTCTGCCAAAAGGTGGTTTCAAAGTTTCACTTGAACTAGTCCATTTCTCTGCCTGTCTTATTTACTGAGCCATCCACTCCTGGCATGCTTAAGCTCCACAGCTTGGATGTCAAAAGTGAAATGAGTTTCTTTGTGGATGACTCAAAGCTGGGAGAGGTGGTGGATGGGGTGGAGGGTGGCCCTACAGGGGGACCTAAATGATCTAGAGAGGTGGTCAAGGAAGTAGGGACTGGGGTTCAGTGCAGGGTACTGCACCTGGGCAACAACCCCGGGCCAAGTGTATACCTTGGAGGGGGATGCTACAAGTCTCAATGGCAGAGAGGGATCTGGGGGTGGTGGTGGTGGATGTCAAGATGAACAACTCTGAGACTTGTAGGAGGGCATCGGCCAAAGCAAATAGGATGCTGGGTTGCATTGTTAGTTGGATTAGCTCCCGAAGGATGGAAGTGATACTCCCTCTGTATAACTTCTTGGTTGGGCCACACCTCGAATACTGTGTGCAGTTTTGGAGGTTGCACTTAAAAAAAGGGGCATTACACTCCTGGAAAGTGTCCAGAGTAGGGCAATCAGAATGATCTTGGGCTTGAGGGAAAGATCTATGGGAAGAGGCTCGAGCAGCTCAACATGTACACATTGGAGGAGAGGAGAGACTAAGAAGGACCCGCACTAGCATGGAGCGACACTAAGGAGCCACGGAACTGTCTAGAGGACTGTGTTGGGGACTGGAGCCAATGCTGAGCCACTCACATCTGGAAGCTACTGCTCCCAGTCCCACCCAACTGCAGCTGCACCACGCCAATCCCATGCTAGTGGGGCGACACTGGAGGGCGGCACGGAACTAGAAGACTCAGGACTGTGTGGGGAGCTGATGCTGCATCTCTCAAATGGGAGCCACTACCGGTCCCACCGACTGCTGCTGCACCATGCGAACTCGAGCTAGTGGGGAGCCACACCGGGGGAGCCACAGAGCCACCTGACCTCAGATATGTGTATTTTGATGTTACATCTGTACTGTGCCACTGCTCCACATGTCCTCCACCTGCTGGCCAAGAACTCCCCAGTAACCACTCCTCAGGGCTCAGGCCCTTTTGTAAGGCAAGGGAAGTCCAACCTAGCCACCAGAGAATTGGGTCTGAGAGCATTCCAGGCGAAGGTGGCAATAAATAAAGTTCACAAAAAAAAGGGAAAGAATATTATTATTTCTTGAAGATAGCAGACAGTAAGACCCCAGGCAGCATGGGTTCAAGATGGAAGGTCCTGCCAGACAAACCTGATTGAGTTCTTAGATTGGGTCACTAGAATAGTGGATCTGGGGGAGCTTTGGATGTGATCTACCTTGATTTTAGTAAAGCCTTAGACTCTGCACCACACAGGAGGCTGCTGAAAAAAACTTGAACACATGGGTATGGGGAAAAAAGTGGTATCATGGGTGGGTAGCTGGTTAAATCAGAGAACCCAGAAAGTGATGGTAAACAGGGAAATATCAGAGGAGAGGGGGGTGACTAGTGGCATGCCTCAGGGGTTGGTGCTGGGACCAGTACTCTTTAATGTCTTCATCAGTGACATCATGGAGGAGCTGAGAGGGAAGGCTTGTTTATTTACAGATGACACAAAGATCTGCAGTAGAGTGGATACCTTTGAGGGGATTAATTAAATGAGATCCAGTCTGCACAAACTGGAAGAATGGTCGATCATGTGGCAATTGAAATTCAGTTCAAAAAAATGTAAGGTCATGCACCTGGGGAAAGGGAATACAGAGGCAGACTACTACTTGGGGAGGGGGGACTAACTGCCCACTGGCAGTAACACGATTTGGGGGTCATCATATCAGACGATTGGAAAGTGGGGAACCAATGTGAGAAAACTGGGGACAGCATTGTTTACAGTTCCTGTTGAGCTCCAGAAAAGAGAGACGTAGCAAAACCCCTTGCCCAAGGGTGCATTTCAGCATGGAATGTGCAAGTATCATGCCTACATAGGAAAGGGGATAACTTCACATCAGCAAACTACATGATGTTTGATATGAAGAATTTTATTACATGTAATACTATAGCAATAATGTATTTAGCAACATACAGATCTTCTTTGGGGTATCTCAATCATCAGGTCACATCGTAGGAACTTCACCATCGATAAAGCAGGATCCACACGGATGATTTTTCCAGCAGTATTAACTAGGGCTGCCCACAACGACAACACCTGCCAATGTCATCAACCCTATAAAGGCATGAGTGGCCTCGCTCCCTCCTCAGTTCTTTCCCTCCGCTGATTCCTCTCGCATGGAGGATGGAACCCTGAAATCTCTTAAGAGGGGTCCTATTCCTGATCTTTTCTCCCCAGCAGATTCTCACTATGGATGCCTCTGGCTTGTGCTGGGGGGTGCATCTGGGTCCCTTCCATACTCTGGGTACCTGGTCCCAGGTCAAGACAACCCCTCAGTATAAACGTACTCGAGATGAAGGTGGTCCTGTATGCCATGCAGGCTTTCCAGAATCACCTCTGTTCGGGCCAGTTGTTGATTCAGTCAGTCAATCTCAGTGTGGTCTACGATATCAACAGATGGGGGAGGGGCCCATTTGTATGCCCTTTGTAGGGAAGCAGTGAGGGTCTGGTACTGGACACTGGACTGTGGCTTGGACCTTAGGGCAGTCCATGTTCCAGGCATGCTGAACACCCTGGAGGACAGCCTCAGCCAGACTCAGTCCAAGATGCATAAATGGGAGCTTCTGTCATCCATCACAGAAGACCTGTTCGACAGGTGGGGTCATCCAGAGTTGGACCTTTTTTGCGTCCCCACTGTAAAACTGCCCAATTTTTGCTCACTAGATCCAGAACCTGGAGTTTTCTGTTGAAAAGTGTTGTCCCAGTCTTGGAGCGGGAGATTCCTTTATGCCTTCCCTGTATTTCCTCTGGATTCAGAGGGTGTTAATCCAGTTGCAGATGGAGGGGGCCAGCATGATCCTGGTAGTGCCCTACTGGTCACAGCAGATATGATTTCCTTTACTGCAACAGTTATCAGCAGAACCTCTGATTACCCTTCCTCTTTTCAGGGATCTGCTGACACATGATCAGGGGTCCCTGGTCCATCCGCACCTCATGTTCCTTCGTCTGCATGCCTGACTCCTAAGGATGTAGCCATTGCCCGGTTTGGGGTTTCCCAGGAGGTAGCCAGTGTCCTGGTGTCAGCTAGGAAGCCCTTCAATAGGGTCATCTAGGCCATGAAGTGGAAAAGGTTTGCCATCTGGGCTGCCAAACACCATCTGGACTCTGTCATCTGCCCAGTGAGCCAAATCCTGGACTACCTGATATCATTGTCAGACTCAGGCCTCCAGTATTCATCCCTCAAGGTGCACCTTTTGGCTGCATCTGCCTTCCATGAACATGTGGATGGTCGTACCGTGGCTCAGCTAGATGTGACCCATACTTTTCTCAGGGACATCCTGCATCTTAAACCTCCAATCTGTAACCCTGTTCCTGCTTGGGATAAAAATTTTGTTTTGGAAAAATTGACCCTGTCTTCATTTCAACCAGTTGCCTTTTGTGAGCTATGCTTCCTCTCATGGAAAGTATTGTTTTTGGTTGCTATTACTTCTGCTTGAAGGACTTCCAAGCTTCAGGCTTTCTGGTGTTAGGAGCCTTATTTGATTTTTCACAAAGGCAGGGTGGCTTTGTGCATGAATCCTAAGTTTCTTCCTAAAGTGGTGTCTGAGTTTACCCTGAACCAATCTATCACCTACCTGTGTATTTTCCAGAGCATGCAAATCCAGGGGAAGCACTGCTCCATACTTTAGATGTGTACAGAATTCTAAAGTATTATCTGCTGTGAACTAAGGACTGCAGAAAGTCAAAGCAGCTTTTTTGTTCCTTTTGCCCAAGGAAGAGAGGGTGTTCAGGCTTCCAAATAATGTTTAGCCAAATATATTGTGTTTTGTTACATTAAACATGACAAGGAGTTTATTTATTTATTTATTTATTTATTTTTGGTAACCGGGTAGGCCCACTGAGATCATTACAGTCCCTTTTTCAGGGGCGACCCAGAATTAATTACGATTAATAAGTCGATTTACAGAATCAAAGCATCTTTCACGTTACAATGTACAACCGTAATAAACATCAGTTAATCCAAGCAAGACATTTGTGGGTTAGAGCAGGTGAGTACAACATAACAAAAAAACCATAAACAACAATTGTTACAGGAAAAGAGAAGTACATCATAGAAACATAGACTTTGACGACTGCTTGGCCCACCTAGTCTGCCCATTTCCATTTCTACAGGATAAGCTGCAGATCCTAGTTAACCAAAGGCCTATTTCTTCCTACCCCCAACAAGAATTGCCTTATGTCTGTCCCATGCATTCTTGAATTCTCCCACAGTTTTAGACCCCACAGCCTCCTGAGGAAGGCTGTTCCATGCGTCCACCACCATCTCTGTGAAAAAATACTTCCTCACATTGCCACTGAGCCGTCCCCCCCATCTTCAAATTGTGTCCCCTTGTTCTGCACATCTCTTTTTCTGAAAGATGCTACCCTCTTGGACTTCGTTGATTCCACTGAGGTACTTAAAAGTTTCTGTCATGTCCCTCCCTCCCTTCTTTCCTCAAGGGTATACATATTAAGCTCCTTTAGTCTCTCCTGGTATTGTTTCTCTTGCCGACCCTGCACCATTTTAGTTGCCCTCCGCTGGACTGCCTCCATCCTGTCTATATCCTTGCGGAGATGGGGTCTCCAGAACTGGATGCAGTACTCCAGATGAGGTCTCACTAACTGTCTGTACAGAGGGATAACAACTTCCTGTTTTCTGCTGGTGAGGCCTCTTCCTATACATCCCAGTATCTCCCCAGCCCTCCTGACTACCTTCTCACATTGCTTGCTAACCTTAAGGTCATCTGACATGATTACCCCCAGGTCCCTTTCCATTTTTGTTGTTACTACCTCCCTCCCATTGTATAATCTTCTCCTGGGTTGTTGTTTCCCAGGTGCATTATTTTGCACTTCTTTGCATTGAATCCAAGCTGCAATTCTTCTGACCATTCCTCCAACCTTGCCAAGTCCCTTCTCATCCTTTCCATGCCTCCTTGTGTTTCAACCCTGTTGCAGATCTTTGTATCATCTGCAAAGAGGTATACTTTTCCTTCCAGTCCCTCTGCAATGTCACTTTATAAAGACATTAGAAAGGACTGAAACCAGTACTGAACCCTGCAGTACCCTACTAGTAACACCTCTTTCTTTAGAGTGGACTCCATTTACAATTACCTTCTGTGTCCTGTTGTCCAGCCAGTGTTTTACCCAGGCTACCACCCTGGGTCTCACTCCCAGGCCGATTAATTTGATTATTAATCTTTTGTGTGGGACTGTATCAAATGCCTTGCAAAAGTCTAGGTAGACCATGTCCACAGCCCCTCCCTGGTCTACTACTTTGGTCACCCAGTCAAAGAAATCAATTAGATTCATCTGACATGACCTTGCTGCTGTGAACCCATGCTGCCTTGGGTCCTGTACCCCACTGGCCTCTAGTTACTCAACAATTCTTTCCTTCAGAATCATACATTACAATGTGTATATTCACAGCAGATTAGGCCATAATGTCTTGGGTTACCCCAATAAGTCAAGTGAATTCATTAGGAATGAGGCACCACAGAATTTGTAAGCTATTTGGCAATAGTCAGAGCAGCCGTGTATTCACCCACCACCCTAAATAAATTTTATTTTGTGGTGTCAATGGTAATGAGTACAACAGTTCAGCTCCAACAGGTGAGCCTCAAGTCCCTTCTTAAATCCCCAAAGTGAGTTGCATTACTAGAGATAACCTGGGAGTCCATTCCAGAGGGATGGGGGGGGTCCATCTGGCGAAGGGGTACGCCGGGCTACCCAGGGAAGGGCTGCAGTGTGAGGTGGTGGTTGGCGGTGGGTCTGAGTGCCAGTGGGGGTTCTTGGTGACCTGAAGGAGTGGCCAACCAGGCAGTAGGGAAGGAGCAAAAATAAAATTGGGAAAATAGTAGGGGACCCAAGATAGACCCCTGAGGGACCCATCCAGGATCCGACATTTGTCTGATAAAGTACCATGCCATCTGACGAGTTGTGACCTTCCATGCAGGTATTCTGAGAACCACTATAATGCCAGGTGTGCCTAATAACTTCCTTTCCAGCCTTCCATGTGGCACTGAGTGGAATGCCTTAGTGAAGTCCAGATACAGGACATCCACTGCATGGCCCCTGTCCAGTTGCCTTGTTACCCAGTCATAGAACTCGACCAGGTTGGTTTGGCAGGATCTGCTACGTATGAAGCCATGCTTTCTGCTGTCCTGTAGTCTTTTTCTGTTGTCATTGTTCTCTGTTTCGATGTGTAACCACTAGTTGGCACGATCCCAAGGGCTACTACCCCTGCCTGCGTGACTAGTAACTGGTTAAGAGGCCTGAGTTCTGAAACGGGTGCCTCCACCTGGTGGTCAGGGTTGGTTGTGGTCAAACTAACCTAGGCACAGCCCTTCCGGACATTGTACCCCCCATTTCCCTTCTAGTGCTCTGAGCAATGTATGATAATCACTTTCACAATATCCCTTGTACACCATACCAGTACCCACACTGTTTACACTTACCACCAGGGCTGGTTCCTCTGGCTTGACCCTGGGGACCCTCTGTAAAACAAAGTTAAGCACAGAAAATGACACAAACTGGAACCACAGTCAGGTTAAATGCAGCAAAAAAAAAAAATCCGATCTGATTGTTTTAGAGGACTTGAACAAGGAAGGGGCATAATCAGGTTGATTGGCTTAAAGACTATTGGAGGCAGAGACTGTGGAAGGATTCAGGAGGAGTTGGACAGGAATAGGGGAAGGGGTGTGCTGGAAAAGACTTTTTTGTTTGTTTTTTTGTTTTGCGGTGGGGCCTGGTTTGGGAGGGTTTGTGCGAGTTGACATTGTCCACCAGTGAATGCTTAACTTCTGGTGGCACCTGATACGCGATGGGATGTTTTTACTATCACACTTTATCTTCCAGCAGGAAAGCTCCTGATTGGACATCTTACTGGTTGACAAGAATATCTTTTCTCATAGAGGGTCCTGGTTCGAGCTTTTCAGAGATTGTCGAACATCAGTTTCTTCATTTGTCAAGGTTAGTTCTATGCATTACATGTTGCGTCTGATATGGAAGGGAATTGGAGTACAACAGAACAACAGGGTATGATACCATTGTGGCAGTGCTTGGTTTATGAGGCTATTGGGAGGCCAGTGATGGGACAAAGTGAGGTTATGTTACACTGTGTACAGGCAGGGAAAGTAGGATAGATATAGAGGTAGGGGGAGATGGAAAGAGGTAGGGATAGAGACACAGACAGCTGGGGACCAAAGATATATTTATACAGGCATAAAAGTCACCAATAAAGTGTATTCCTGGCCTCAGTGTGTGTGCGTGTGTGTGTGTACAGACTGGGAAAAAGCAAACTGGCTGGTAGAATGTTTACAACCAATCAGAAAGCTCTGTTTCTCAGACCCTTTTTATAATGGAATAAAAAAATATGATCATCAGGCTCTTGTGTACAGGCAGGCTGATTAAAAAAAGCATATTTTACTTGCACAATCTGGGGGGGGGACACTGGATGTCAAGAGATTCTTATCTGGTACATGACAACCACTAAGGACCATAGAAAGGACAGAAAACAACTGATATTACTTTGAGAGGGTTCCTTCAGTAGGTCTGCATCCCCTGGTGACAGGACCACACGGCTAACTTGTTGCTAGCAGTCATCAGCAGGGCCATGCCCCATCGTCGGGTGATGTGATGTCAGCGTGACTATAAAGGGGCAGTCTCTCGTCCGTCATCCAGTTCTTTCCCGCCATCGCCTTATTTATCCCTTTCAAGTAATTGAAGATCCCAATCATGTCTCTCTCTCTCTCTCTCTCTCTCTCTCTCTCCTATCTTCTGCCTACAACAGTGGTGCACCCCTCAACGTTGTTGGGTCTATGGGGTCAACTCTGCATTCTCCTATTGGGGTCAAGGAGATGGAGGCCCCTTCTCAGCATGCAGGCCTTAACGTGGAGACCCTTTCTCTCCCTTCGGGCGGGACTCCGGTGCTTGTTCCAATGCCAGATGTCCCGATGACAGTCTCACAACCTGGACCTATTGACCGGCCTTTGACCCAGATGCCGGATCAGGTCCCGGTGCCAAGGCCCTTTTGTTCTTCTCAGATGCCGGCCCCTTCATGGGCTGTCCCAACACGGACTCCCAGCCAGTCTATACAACGGCGGGTCTGACGTAGTTCCCTCACTGCTGTATCTGATGATGGGGATGTATTCCAGACCTGGAGAGCAGACTCCCACTGTTGAGGTATCCTAGGTCCCCTTTACCCGAGCAGTTCTTCTATTGCTACCGTCCATGTCTCAGGGAAGATCCATCGGGAAATTTCCCTTCTGGATGTCTGACACCATCATGTCAAGGAGGCTGACGACGATACCAGTTCAGAGGGGGCTGGTGATTCTTCCAAGGAGGTCCTGGAGGAGCTCGAGGGTCCATCAGGCCAGGTCTCCCCAAAATCCCACCAGAGGACCCTGCCTTTTCAGATCTTCTCAGGTCCATGAAGGAGTACTTCAAGTGGGAGTCTGAGGATCAGGATTCAGTGCAGCAGAGGATCTAGAGTCTCTGTCCCCGATCCCCATTCCTCCATGGACTGCCCACACCAAGACCTCACTAATACTATCTGGTAGATGCCTTATTCCCTCCCGGCTGTCGCCAAGGGGGCAGAGAGGCTCCACCGGTCGCCAAATGATACTCCTTTTATTGGTGGTTCATCCTAATGCTGACTATGTGGCCATCTTAGCTGCACATGACCGCTCTTCAGCACCCAAGCACATGAGCACCTCATCTCTGGACAAAGTGTCGAGGCAGATGGACCAGTTAAGGAAGAAGATTTATTCGTCTGCCATGTGTGCCCTCAGTTTCCCTTCATTATGTAGCCACATGCTGTCCCACCAGAAGGCAACCTTGGCCAGATTGGATGCTAGGGTCAACTCTGTGGACCCAATGCCCCTTAAGGAGAAACTTGCCAAGGACTTTCACCTCTATAACATTTCATGTAGGCATGCATTCCACACCACCTATGACTCCGGCTCCGTGGCGTATACCTCAGCAACTACCATTGCCCTTAGATGGCACTCCTGACTTCACCTTTCTGGACTTGCTAATGAGGTGCAGTCAGTGATCCAAGAAGCCCCGTTTAGGGGTTCTGTGCTTTTTTGGTGGGGACACCAAGGATCTCATTACGGACCTTCAGGACTGGGGTCTGGCCCTAAGGTCCATCAGGTCAATGTACTGATAAGACTCTCAGCAGCAGCTGCAGCCCTTTCAGAAGAGGACTTGAAGGCAGAGAAAGAGCGCTCCGGCATGCCACCAAGGGAAGCGCAAGGCCACGGGTACAGCCACCCCTCCTGCCTTCCAGAACCAGAGGCATTCAGGATGCCCTGCCACTTCTTGACTCCCCATCCCCACTGCCTTCCCATTCTACTAACGGGGAGCAGGTGGGGGGGAGGTTCGCTCGCCACGCACAGGAGTGGAAAGTGATCACCTCTGATGAATGGGTCCTGTAACTAGTGTCCGGACACACCATAGAGTTTCTGAAAATTCCCCTGGAAACTATGCAAAAGAGGTCCTCCTACTCCCAAGATCAGGACATCCTCGTGCAAGGGGAGATCTGCTTGCTGTTGCTCAAAGAAGCCATAGAACGCGTTCCCCTCTACGAAAGGGGTTTTCCTGAAGGCATCTCTCTCTCTCTAATACCTACTGTTATGGTAAGATCCAATGTAAATCTACTGTCCTGGGTCAGAAAATATGGAGAAGGATTTTCTTTCCAGAGGGTTAGAGGTACAATAAATACAAAAAGTTTATTCTTGTACTAAATGTGGCTTTTATGTACAGTCTGGGCAATGGCAGGCTGATGAAAATCAGTCCTAGGTTTACATGATGCATGAAGTGAATCCCATAAAAGGGAAGGAAATGGGGTATATAAAGGAAGGGGGGATAGCAGGATAGCATATATAGCTCAGGCATGGGCAGACATAAAATACATATTCAACTTGTGCCATTCACAGGGGAAGGGGGGGCGGAGAGACTACGGGACACCAAAGAGATAACTGTACAATTTTAGAAATTACATAAAGTATATTCTCCTCAGTGTGGTGATTTGTGTATTGGGTGGCCAGTGGCAGAACTGTTAAGTTGGTGTTATCAAGGACAGGTCAAGCTGCTTTCAGGGACCTTGGTACTAGAAGAGCTGTTTGTGTGTTAAGGTGCTGGTGGTGCAACCTCGGCACCATCCTCAAGCATTATTCAGTGGCTCAACTCCAGTCCCTGAGAACCTGCACCATCCCAAACATAATGCATTGTGTGATGTCCCCATCTTACAGAGGGCCATTCTTTTTTACATACCCCCATCACACATACTCACACTCTAGGATGACTATTTAAAGGATATGTGATGGGATGTTTTTACTGCCACATTTTGTCTTCCCACAGGAAAGCTCCTGATTGGACATCTTACTGATCGACAAGAACATCTGTCTCGAAGAGTCCTGATCCAAGCTTTTGAGAGATTTTCGAACATCAGTTTATTCACTTGCCAAGGTTAGTTCTATGCATTGCATGTTGTTGCACTTGATATGGGAGGGAATTGTGTACAACAGAACCGGGTATGATTGTGTACTGGCAGAGCAAGGGGATAGAGTAGGAGGAGATACACATGGAGGGGTTCAAGAGGGGTTGGACAGGTATAGGAGAAAGGGTGTGCTGGCACAGTCCAATACAAGGGGAGTTCATATTTCTTTCATGTTGGACAGTGTCAAATGCTTTGCTGAAATCCAGGCAAGTGACGTCCACTGCACCACCCTAATTTACTTCCTTTGTCACAAATTCGAAGAAATCAGTCAGCTTTGTCTGAAATGACCTCCACACTGAGACAATGTTGCCTATGGTCCAGGTCTCTAATGGCTTCTTCATGCCCCACTATGCTTTCACACGTAAATGGAATATTGTCTACCTCTTTACCCCATTGGAAACTGCTGTTGTCCCTGTCCCTTCCTCTCTTCTGAATATACTGAATAGAAATATTCATTCAGTATTTCTGCCTTTTCCATGTCTCCCTCCTTGCATTCCCCTACCTCTTCCTTGAGCCTTGCAATCCCCTTCTTGTTGTTTCTCTTTTCACTGATCTACATACTAAGATGCCAACAGAATAGGCCTAATGGTCTTTCGTGTCTGCTTGTTTGGTCAGCCCCCACCCAGGGAGCTGGACAATATCTTGTTCCCTTACTTAACTTACTGTGCTAAACCTTTCTCAGTCTGTGCCTTTGCTCTCCTTACTGCCTTTCCCGTTTCCCTTAGACACTCTAGGTACTCCTCCCTGGTCTCCTTAAGGTTCCTGAACACTTTCCTATCTGCCCTGACCTCTACCGCCATCTCTCTTGAGAACCATAGTAACTTTCTTAATCTCTTGCCTTTGGTTACCAATCCATTTGGAAACCATTGGTTTGTTACTTCCATTAAGGCTTCCTTTAGATGCTTACGCTGTTCTTCCACTTCCCCTCCTGCCCCCATTCTATCCAGTGCTCCTTTGATGCCTCTCCCCATTTCAGTGAACTCAGCATTTTTGAAATCAAAAACCTTTGTCCTAGTATGAATTGAGTTAGTATCTATCCCTATGCTTAAACTACACTGTTGTGATTGCTGGATCCCAGTTTGGGGGAGTTTTGAGAGAGTGAGATTAACCACTATGGAATAATATATTTTATGGTCGCTTAAATAAATAACAAGTTTTCTTGGATTCAGAATGTTGGAGGGTGGACAAAACTATTGGGCTACTATGCATGCAACATATTATAACAGGTAGGATGATGCTAGACACATCACCGACAAGACATGTTTAGTAAATGTTGCTGTGTTGTTTTTTTGTTTCTCAACATTTTGATCTCTGCTGAAGAAATCGATCCTCAACCATACAATATTAGGGTGCTAAATTAATGATAGCGCATGTTATCAAACTGCATGTTTGGACAATTTGACGGTCGAAGTGTGAATTTGTGATGGCACAAATTATCAAGGTGCATGTTGTGCCAATTTGACAGTCGCATGGAACATTTGTGATAGTGCATGTTATCGCGGTGCATGTTGTGCCAATTTGACGGTCAAAGTGAACTGGGTGCTTCATTTACAGAAGAGGTGCAAAGAAGGAATGCCATTAAAAGGGCCAGTGAATGAACTTAACTGATTGCCTAGACAACAATGGGCCAGTGAACCAAAAAGAATATCACCGATCCCAACGGGGATACTACAGTCACTTGAAAATTGGCCATCTAGGCAGAGAGCACTGGTCTTTCTAATCATCTATACTAACACATTTTTTTCTATTTGTTAACTAGTGTATTTCTCTGTCACTATTATTATTGTTATACTCTGTTTTAACAGTAATTTTCTATCTTCTGCACTATTACACTCGAATATAGTCCGATGCACCAGCAGTATCTATCCACTATCTGTTTCTTATCTCATTACTGTATCTTTTTCATATTAACCTATTGTTGTTTCTCTTTCGCATGGCTGAATGGATGAGGACTCCTTCACCATCAGATAAGTATTGCTTTATTGTGAACAGTCCATTAACAATTTATTAAGAACTACGGATCCTTTGTGACTCCATTCCTGTATTTTATTTTTCAGTACTAACAAACATTGTCCCTTCAAGAGTCCAGCTTCTGACTCCACAGTATCCTGGTAAGACACTCTCCACATATTACTTGGTTATGTCTAGTATGGGAGGGCTTGGTGGGATATGTGCCCTATAATCCCAGTTCATGCAGTGCCTGGTTTTGAAGGGATTTGGGTGGCAATTGGCAAACTGGGTATCCTTTTTTATGGGTTGATCATGGAATATGAAGTCATTGTTGGGCTATCGGACAACAGGAAGTGATTTACTTCTGGTGGAGCCTTGTATGAGAGGAAACTGGGGGTCCACTAGACATCACCTTCCAGTTCTATCCCGCCGTTAGCACGTGCAGCACCTCGCAGAAAAGTTTGTGCTTCGTCAGCCCTTCCTTCGATTTTTTACCGATAAAACTTTATTTTTTCGATTAACGTCAGTACTAACATCGGTGTATGTCATCCCCTACACCCTCTGAGCACAAGAATAAGTGCAATTCATGCAGCGCCCAACTACTGCACAATGACTGCCACTCTCTGTGACTGTTCTGCCTAGGCCCCGATCACCCGGTCGAGAACTGCCAGCATTGCCTCAGCTTTAACAAAGCTACCCAAAAAAGGTGGCAGCAATCCCTGGAAGCTCATATTCTAGAGAAGAAAATGAGCTCAGTGGAGAAGGAGCTTAAAAAACAGGCAGGTGTCCATCCAGGCTTCAGATCCCTTCAACTGCATGCATGGTTCCTGCAGACCTAGCCCAATCCTGTTTTGGAGTGTCTCCCAAAGTGGCAGAGATTTTAGTGGATGCCAGAAAACCCTCCACCAGATCCACCTATGCAATGAAGTTGAAAAGATTCACTATGTTGGGCCACTTCCAAGAATGTGGAACCTTTCTCCTGTTTAGCGGGCTTCTGCTGGAGTATATACATCATCTGTTCAACCTAGGTCTCAGCCATTCATCTTTTTTAGGTACACATGGCGGCCATTTCAGCCTATCATGTTCCTTTCGCAAACAAGGCCTTTGCTCAACTGGAGGTCTCCAAGCATGGGCTCTAGCAGGCAAAATACTGGGCTTAACCGGCAGTCCCTCAGGCAACCTTCCCTCCCCGGGGGCATCCAACATCAATAGCTTATTCTTAACATCTTTTCTAATTTGGACTTCCCCTTGCAGAATTCACTAGGTATTTGGGGCAAGTACCAACAGTGCTGGATCCCTTTTCCATACTACACCCACTGGGCCTTCAGGTCTATGGGTACCCAAGCAATTCAGCAGATTCTCCAGTCCGGGGATCCTGAGTCACCCCAGCCTGACCCCGAGGACTTTTCCCCTCCGTCCCCAGGTGATGCGGGGGATATTCCACCCCATCAGACACCGGCGCCACCCGGGACTCTCAATGTTGACCCGCCTGTGGGGCCACCTTGTTGGCCGTCTGCTCCAGCAGCTCCTCCGGTGCCTGGGTACCCATTGTCTTATCTGATGCCGGCATACCCGGGTCTGCAATATCCAGTGCCGCAGTACCCAATGCCAGTCCTGCCGACGTCGCAGTACCCAATGCCTCAATACCCAGCACCGGTTTTCCCACAGCCGGGTTTTGGATACTCGCCTTAAGGTTACAATCCATATACTTATCCCCCTCCTCCTCCACCACCAGATAAGGAATCTCACCTCCTGGACCAGTATGGAAGAAAAATATATGCCTTTTCCACACTGGGGATTCGGACCCTGAATTATGTCGCTCATATGGGGAATTACCAGAAGGCCATCCTTACCCAGGCGGAATCCAAGATTGACTCCTTACCCGACTCCCAAGTCAAGCAGAAGTTAGCTGACTTAGTCTGTTCTGCTCATTTGGCCAGTCGTACCATCATGCAGACTACATACGATGCAGTGGACACTGCCGGGCGGAGCTCCGCATTCGCCGTAAGTCTTCGGCGTCATGCCTGGGTTCGTGTGTCAGGTTTGGTCCCGGAGGTGCAGTCAGCAATCCAGGAAACACCTTTAAGGGGTTCAGTGCTTTTCAGCGGTGATGTCAAGGACATCATCACCGACTTGAAGGAGAAGGGGACGGCTCTGAAATCCGTAGATTCCATGTACTGTCCCCATCCCCTACAGTGCCGTCCTTTTCACAGATGCAGTCAGCCACAAGTGAAACCCCAAGGAAGGTGAGCCACTAAACGTCGGGCCCCCTGCAGCTACCAGTCCCCCAACACCCAAAATTAGTGAGCTTCAGGCCTTATGTATTGAAAAGGACTACATTGCTTTCTGCAGGCATAAGATAGTCCTTCAAACAAATAGGAAATTCCTTCCCAAAATGATAGTAGTGATGGGGCACTTCAGATATATCTCTTTATAGGGATAAGGAGATTGTGGAAAGGAGAGGTGGTGGCACTATATGTTGGGGAAGGACTGAGGTGTGTAAGGGATGAGGTTTTCTGGACCAGCACTACCAGTTCCAGGTTCTCCCATTCAGCCTTTTGTCTGCCCTATAGGTTTCGATCATGTCCCCCCTTCTCTGTTGTTCCAGGAAGTATATGTTTAGGCCGTGGAGACATTCCTCATATGCCTTGATGTGGAGTCCAAGTATCATTTTTATAATTGTCGTTTTCACTGTCTCCAGTCTGTCTATGTCCTTTCTGAGGTATTTTCCAGAACTGCATACTGTACTCTAGGTGTCTTTAATGGGTGAGACTTTGGTCTCCCTCTCCAAATGATTGTGGGGATGTTGGACATTACGCCAAGAGGATGTGCAGATATAGTATATCATGATCAGTAACCCAATTCACATGTTCTTGCATCTAAACAATCAACTACTCTGTTTTGCGTTATTTACATAGACGATTGAGGGGTAAGGTATTATTTGGGGGGAAGGGACTGTGTGTGGAGGGGGTAATATTGTGGAGGATGGTGCTGTGTGTAAGGGGGCTATTATTGAAGAGGAGGGATGGGTCATTGGCAAGCTGCATAAGGCAGAGATAACACTAGCAAAATGCTGGGGGTAGTGATGCAACTGTAGTAAACACTAGTGTGGCCTCCCCTCGAATTCTAGATCTTGACAGCAGAAGGCGTTATGCCACCGAGGGTGGATTTAATCTTTCCAGCGGTCAGGTTGGCATCTTGGGGAATGATGCCTTCGTTATCCCTTGATTTCCCTCATTGAATTAAGCAATATGACTGGTTAGATTAACAGTCTGTTAATCACCCACTAGGGTGTAATGTGGCACGCAGGCACAGCAGTGCCAAATTGTTCTAGGGGTGATTAACTGACTGTTAATCTAACTCCTGGGAGTGTTATTGCTATTATAAAACACACCAAAAGAAAAGAGTTTAAAGTATACTTTTTCAATGTTTTCCTCATTTAGAGGGAGATTTTTAATAAAATAGTTCTTCCACCAACAGTTTAAGAATGCCGGTTCAAAATCAGAATGCATCATTCCACCCATTCAGCAGGGCTAGAGGATGGAATGCTGACAGAAGGAATTCATGTGCCATGGTGATCAGGCTGTACATGACAGTATAACATGGATTAATGTAAGGCTGTTGGAATCCTAACAGCCTATCGGATTGCAGCATTTCTGAGACCCTTTTTATAATGCTGGTTGGGGTACATGTTTAATGGGTTAACCAATCAATCAGAGTCTCCACATCGGACACATGGCAGCTAGGAAAAGCGCACATTCATTTTTGTTGCAAAGTCTCATCATTATTTAAGATCTTATGTGCATGTTCATGGTGCACTCGTGTATTACAGTGCATTTATTATTTAGTGAACACCTTCATTTTATGTTATGTTTTTTTTATCTATATTTTAATCTCTCATGCAGGTGCCAATGTGCTGGAAGGTCAAACCAATATACATATTTCCACTGGTAGGAAATTTATGTGATTGGCAGAATCAGATATTTGCATCATATTATGTATGGCAAAAGACCAGATTCTTTATAGACAAATGTACAAAATGAACTAATTTTGGGTGGCCACTATGGATTTTTAAATATCTGAATGAGAATCTACCCAGATGCATCTTCAGATAAGTTATTTCTACATATACTACATATTTATTGCTTTTTATTATTACTACATTTTTTTTGAATGTGCATTTTGTAATCGTGATTCTTTAGAAGCTTTTCTGTCCCTTCCCCCCCCCACACAGATTCTCAGGCTTTGTGTCGCTGCGATAAAGTAAACAAAATCTGGTAACTATTGCTGAAGTCACTATGCAATCATAATGAAGTGGTCACACGACACTCTTGTTCATATTTCAATCGTATATGTGATGACTGGAAATGGAGGATTAAAAAAAAGTAGTAGCTAATCGACACGTTTCTGTGAGTACACAAAAATCCCACAAGGTAAGTACAGCACTGTTCAATTCGAATAATTGATGTTTACTTTATAGATCACAGCACTCCTCTCCCAGGTCCATGACACACCCTTGTGCTGGGAAAATACAAAATCACACATGCCCCCACAATGCAAAGCATCATGGGCTGCATATGCAAATCACCACAGAATGTTATGCTGGTCCAACTTTAAGCAGAATTGCATGGTGCCGAAAGGCCTCTCACACAGTTTGCAAAGGGTGCTAACAGAAGACATAGACACGTGTTTTGTCCTACCAGGACTCATCAGTATGCCTCGTCTGTTTGACACCCCAGTGGAATGGACCAGCTACCCTTAAGGCAGTGTGCCTTGGATATATTGTGGTGAACCCATTAAAATAAAAGTATTTAAAGACAAAAGAACCTCTGTGTAAACACTGAGGCAAGGGTTACCCCAAGGGCATTTGGCTGGGAAGCCAAGTTTCAAGAAAATACAAAATCACACATGCCCCAACAATGCAAAGCATCATGGGCTGCATATGCAAATCACCACAGAATGTTATGCTGGTCCAACTTTAAGCAGAATTGCATGGTGCCGAAAGGCCTCTCACACAATTTGCAAAGGGTGCTAACAGAAGGCATAGACACGTGTTTCGTCCTACCAGGACTCATCAGTATGCCTTGTCTGTTTGACACCCCAGTGGAATGGACCAGTGTGTTGCGAAGATAATTCAAACAACATGGAGTCTTAATGTATTCTAACTATTGCAGTTAGCCCCAGCACTTGAACTGCTCCGGAGAGGAAAGCATTAACTCTATGCAGAATCGTAGAACGTTGAGTTCAAACTCTGTTTTCAAACCTCTGTCACTGGCACATTCTAATGTAACTGTCAGATTCTTTACTCTGCCTGACTATGAAGATGCTCCTCCGAGACTTCGGATGACTCCTATGGTGGCTTCTGGATTACTTGCGACACCTCTTTGATCTGGGTCTGTCATTCATCTCTGAAGGTTCACATAGTGGCCATCTCAGCCTACCATGTCCCTTTTGCAGACAGGATGTTTGCTCAGCTGGAGGTCTCCAATACCTTACTCAGAGGGGTCCTCCACCCGAGACCCCCTATCCAGGTTCCTGACCCTCCTTGGGATTTGAATTTTATCCTTGAGAAGTTTGTTTATAAATTTCTTATTCTCAGAAATTATATGCATTCCTCCAAAAGTGATGTATTTCACATTGTTCTTTTTATGGGCAGCATTCTTTATTTATTTTATTCATTTATTTAGTTTTTGTTGATTGGGTAAGTGCACTAGACAAATCCTGCCTATTTTCAGGCATGACCCGGGGGAAAGGAGTACAGATGAATGCCAACTGACTTTGAACCAGTTGTGGTTCTGTAACAGTTCTGTAACAGCTCTCATCATGGAACCAATAATTTGGAGTTTTCACAATGTCACAGTTTGTGCACAGAACTCTAAACATAGTTCTGATAGGACAATAGCTGATAAATAGCATTCTGTGCACATCCAGTTTAGTGCTCGTAAGAACCTGATGGGTACATTAGAATGTACCAGTGACAGAGGTGAGAACCGAGCTTGAGCTCAATGTTCTGTGCTTCTGCATAGAGTTGACTCTTTCCTCTTTGGAGCAGTTCAAGTGCTGGGGCTAATTGCAATAGTCTGAATACAGCAAGACTACATTAGAAGAAACAACATTACTGTGGTAATTTTTTTCATGACATACAAATACCTCAGAAATGGACACAATTTGGGACAGGTTTTTCTTTTCAGTAGGTCCCTTGTTCTATAATAGGACAATGAACAGGGTAATATAGAGAACTGTGTGTGAGCAGTCATACACAAGTGTATTCTTGTGTTGAGGGGTTACCGTGGTAACAGAAGACCTCAAGGGTTACCAAGGAAACAAGATTTGGCTTCATTGGGGATTGGGGCTCTACCTGTAGGGGTGCAAGCCTATACTGGCATGAAGGTCTGCATCTGTTAAGGAGTGGAACCAGGATCCTAAGTGACAGGTTAAAATGCTTCATTGGCAAACATTTAAACTAGCCAAGGGGGAGGCACTGAAAAGAAGGGAAATCCTAGCCCCTCCAAAAAATCAGGGTAGTTAGTGAGGTACACAACAAGATAGAGCAGTTGATAGGGAGAAGGGCAGTGGTAAATGGAGAAAAAGACAAAGGCAGTAAGGACAGGGATGGGGCAAAAAGAAATAAGGCCATAATAAAAAAAAAAAAAATTGGAGGGTAAGGAATACCAATGCCCCCATAGTCTGGTAAAAGGATCCCTGATATAGAGGCCATGATGGAAGACTGCTGCCTGGATATTGACAATCACAAAAACATGGCTCATGGAGCACCATGACTGGGATGCCAACATACCAGTGTAAACAATCCGCAGGAGGGACTGGGAGGGTAGAAGAGGAGGAGGAGGAGGAGTAGCTCTCTAAGTAAGGGGAAGGATCAAAGCAACAGAACTAAAGGGTAAAAAAGGGAGGCGATGAGGCACTGTGGGTCACCATGGAGACTGTAAAAGGCACCACAATCCGCAGAGAGATTGTATACAGACCCCCATCTCTGGGAGTAAATAGACAAGAAAATTATAGAAGACATCCTTAGGATGGCAGAGAAAAGGGAGATATTGCTGATGAGGGACCTGAATATGCCAGATGTTAACTGGAGCACCTTTGCTGCAGCCACATCCAAGAGCAGGACTGTTCTCGATTCCCTACAGGTGGTATGCAAATCTCTTTGATGGCAGTTCACCTCCCAAAGAAAGAACAATGTCCTAGCAGATGCGCTGAGCAGAATATCCCAGGGCCATCACGAATGGGCCCTAGATCATCTAGTTTTGAAAGTGATTTTCTCAAAATGGGGCACACCAGAGACAGATCTTTTTTCACCCCCAGACAATCACCAACTTCCTCACTTTTGTTGCAGACCCCCAGTCTTGGGCTCAGTCCCCCTGGATGCTCTGATTCTGAACTGGAAAAGGAAATCTCTGTATGCTTTCCACCCTTCCTTATCCTGTTCAAATTGTTAGTCAAGATATGGTCACAACCATGCAAAGTGATTCTGATTGCTCCAGACTGGGCCAGACAGCCCTGGTATCCCCTATTGCTGTCCCTATCAGTCCATCTTTCCCTGTCTCTTCCCAGGAATTACAACCTGTTGACATGCTCTCAGGGGAGGATTTGGTACCCGAATCTTCAGTCTCTCAATCTCAAGGCATGGCTCTTGAAGAGTTAGTTTGCAGAACTGCTTCTTTCCCAAGGGATGCCGAATATCCTTAAGGCTTCTTAAAAGCCTTCCACCAGAAAGACTTACAACTCCAAATGGAAAAGATTCAGCATTTGGTATTCTAAGAAGACTATTTCTCCAGAGGAGGACTGCACCACCATCGCCGGCTGACGTTGGTCAGAAGGAATCATCGGAGGAGGGTACAACTCAGCTCGAGGACCAGGCGGGTGACACTGGAGTCATCAGGCTCCCAAGGGAACCTTCCCCAGAGTGGGAGACCCCCGGGGACCCAACGCCTGAACCCGGTGACAGGCCATCGGTGCCCGGCCCATCGTTGGGTTTGAATTTGGCAGAGGTAAAGGAGCTCTTCACCTTCTGGTGGGACACCATTAGGAAGGATGTGGTCACCATGCACCCTCCTCCCACTCCGGCTCTGCCTCCACCCACTCCTTCACCACCTACGCCCCCTCCTCTGCCCAAGGGGCCCATAGGACTGTCACCAACCCCAATGAGCCAACACCTCCTCCTAGAGGCAGATCCTCAGATAGAAAACCTCCCTCAAGATCCACTTCAGGGTCACCTAGCCCTAAGAGACCCAGGCGATGCCGGTACACAACGTCTGCAGAGGATTCGAGATCAGACACCTCAGGGTGCTCCAGATCTCCTTCTCCCATCAGCATTCCCTCTCCAGACCCATATGACCTACCTAGGTCTCCTCCGGAGGATCCCTCTTTCACGGAGATCATGAGGCACATTCAGGAGACTATGGGGTGGGATGCTGAAGAGCATGACCCCGAGAGACAGCGCCTGCCCGCTACCTTCGGCAGAAAGACCCAAAGCCTGTGGTAGTGCCACCCTTGGTGGACACCTTTGCGGATGTCACTAAGGCTGCATGGAAACATCTGCATTCAACTCTGGCAGTGCCGAAGAAGGCTGACCGCCTATACAAGGCCCCTAGGAAGGACCAGTATCTGGTGAACCATCCTCTGGCTGACTCCCTGGTCATCACTGCCTCACATGACAGGTCTCAGAGACTTCAGCACTTGAGCACCCAGTCACTGGACCTGGAATCCAAGCAATTGGATGTCTTGGGTAGGCGCACATACGCGGCCACGACTTGAGCCATCAGGTCTCTGAATTACCTCGCCCACATGGTTCAATTCCAGAATGCACTGTGGGAACAGGGACAGAACCTGGTTGTGAAGATGCCCGATGGTGTCCAAAAGGAGGAGCTTTTGAACCTCCTCCATACCGGTTCGGATGTGGGGACCCAGGTGCTCAGAACCTCATATGACTGTACAGACTCTTTGGAAAGAGCTGCAGCCTCAGGTGTGTGTCTCTAGAGACACTCTTGGCTCCATGTCTCCGGTTTAACCCCAGACGTCCAGAAGAACATCTTAGACATCCCTTACAATGGTGAAGTCCTTTTCGGTGAAGCCTCCAAGAAGGTGATCACCAAACTTCAGGACGCAGGGAAGGCAGTTAGATCTGTTCAGGCCATGTACAGGTCCCGGCCCAGTTTCTTTCATAGGAACCAGAGTCGCTTTCATGGTCGGATAAAAAGGAAATAACCACGTTCAGGCCAACAGCAGAGGGGCACTTTTACGCGAAAAGCCCAGGTGAAGTCATCCCCAGCCAGAGGCCAATGAATCGCAAAGTTGGCCCAGCCTGCGGGATCGAACGCTGCCACAGCATGACTCCTTCCCGGCCCCCGCCCCTTCTCAGGATCAATGGGAAATGAAGGTCGGGGGTTGCATCACACGTCACCTGCCAGGGTGGCGGTCGATCATCACCGACAGGTGGGTGCTGCAACTGGTCAAAAAAGGCCACAATATAGAATTCATAGGCAGGCCACGTACAAGACCTCCCCTGCTTTCTCACTACTTGGGTCAGCACGCCCTGCTCATACAGCAGAAAGTGCTCACGCTTCTGGAGAAGGAAGCCTTAGAGCATGTTCCAGAGAACCAGAGAGGGCTAGGGTATTATTCTCACTTCTTCCTGGTTCCTAAGAAAACAGGGGACCTCCGTCCAATTCTGGACCTCAGCAACCTCAACCTGTTGGTCATTTACAAACGCTTCTGCATGGTGACCCTTCTGGGTCTAATTCCCATGCTGAAGCGGGACACCTTTCTGGCGTCTTTGGATATGCAGGATGCCTACCTGCACATTCCAATTGCTCAAGCACACAGGAGGTTCCTGCGCTTCGAGTTTCAGAACCGCCATTATCAGTTCCGAGCTCTTCCTTTCGGGCTGTCATCGGCACCTCACATTTTTACGAAGTGCATAGTGGTCATATAGAGGCATCTCTGAGGAGACAAGGCCACTACATGCTCCCATACCTGGACAACTGGCTTCTCATGGCACCCTCCAAGGAGGCACTGATGATGGCCATTCACTGCACACAGTCCCTTTTTCAATCACTGGGTATCCTCATCAACTACGAGAAGTCTCTCCTGGTGCCATCCCAGAAACTTCAGTTTATAAGAGCAGTTCTGGACACCATCAGAGGGAAAGCCTTTCTCCCCTCAGACAGAGTGGAACACATCAGATCCCTCATCAGGGACCCATCAGTGAAGAAGACTGTACAGGCCATACTGGTCCTTCGCCTGCTTGGACATATCTCTGTGGCCATTGCAACAGTCCCGATGGCACAGCTCCACATGCGGGTAACCCCAGTGGATGCTAAGGGTACAATGGGACCAAAGGCAAGATCATCTGCAGCAGCCAATTTGAATCACAAATGCCATGATTCAGGATTAGCAATGGTGGCTAGATCCGAGGAATTTCTAGGCGTGGGTTCCCTTCACATCGCCATCACAGACCATAACTCTCCACAGACACCTCGGGTCTCGGGAGGGGAGCACACCTAGACAGTGTGTGGTCCCAGGGCATTTGGACAGCCCAGAAATCTCATCTCCACATCAACATTTTGAAAATGAGGGCACTACTTTACCCTCTGCAGGCCTTCCAGACAGAGATTCCACCAGGTACTCTCCTGTTTCGAAAGGCGGATCAACTGTTTGTCTCCTTTGCTGTGAGAATGAAAGGAGCTCCTGTTTCTAAACAGTCTCTCTCAAGGTGGCTCATCCAGGGCATCACTTTCTGTTATGATAAGTGCAATAAACCCTTACCGGGCGCGGTCAAGGGTCATTCCATGAGATGGGTGGCCACTTCTTTTGAGTCGTTAAAGAACGTCTCCACCTCAGCTATTTGCGCTGCAGCCACTTGGAGCTCTGTGAATACCTCTATCAGGCATTACAGCCTGGACATTGCATTGAGTCAAGTAGCAGGGTTCAGTCTAGCCATCCTTCAGGGTCTTCTGTCCTAGGCTCGAGTTGTATTGAGACTTCTACCTTTCCTCCTTCCTGTGGCATAAGATTGCCGCTATTGCTTGGAAATCAGTCCTAATGGTGTAACCTGCTGCAAGAGCTGTATCTCGAAGTAAGATAGTACAGTTATGTAAGAACTTACTGTAACAGTCGATCTTCGAGAACATCTCTTGTAGCAGGTACCTTCCCACCCACCATCCCCCTTCTTGTGGAGGTAGGTCGTAGCCATACATCCATCTTATGAAATGGGACATTCTGTTTTTAGTCATGGCCATCTGGTGGCAGATCCTTGGTCTCATCTTCTGATGCCATCCAGTGGCCAGGAGTCTCCGGCGGGTGAAATGAGGATTGTGGGGGGACTGCCTCCTTATGTACTACGCCTGACATTGGAGGAGGTCCCCGCTGAAGACTGCTAGCTAGAAAATTTCTGTGGGGTCCTGGCACCTGACAGCTTCAGTCCTAATGGTGTAGCCTGTTGCAAGAACTGTTCTCAAAGATCTACTGTTACAGTAAGTTGTTATGTAACTGTACTGTCCATCTTAAAGCCCTAGGCCTCAGACCAGCTTTCTTGTCAGTAGACAAGCCTTCCTCTCTATCTTCCCATCCTGTATTTTGTAAGTCTTTCAAGGGATTGCTTCACACCAATCCCCCCTTTAGGGATCCTACTCCTGCTTGGGACCTTAATGTTTGCATTGCTCAGCTTATGCGAGCCCTCTTTGAGCCTTTTTCCTCAGCAGAGCTTAAGTACCTGACTTGGAAGACTGTGCTTTTGGTAGCCATTACTTCTGCCAGGCGTATCAGTGAATTACAAGCCCTGTCAGTGGAATCTGATTTTATCTCTTTACATAGAGATAAAGTGATCCTTAGAACAAACAAAGTTCTTACCTAACGTGGTTTCAGATTTCCACCTAAACCAGTCTCTCTCTCTCTGTCCCCCTGTTTTCTTCACTGACCATTCCTCCTCTGGTGAGAGGAGGCTGCACAGCTTGGATGTTAAAAGAGCCCTTAGCTACTACATAGAGTGTACCAAGGGTCACAAGTTTGAATCCCTCCAGTTGCTCCTTACGTATGGAGAAGTTGGTGAGGGCAAACCTGCCACTAAGAGATCTATTGCCAGGTGGATTGTTTCTTGTATACAATTCTGCTATGAAAACCTGGGTAGAACTCCACCCTCAGGCCTGACGGCTCATTCCACCAGAGGTACAGCTGCTTCCCTGGCTGCTGCCAAGGATATTCCTCTATTAGAAATTTGTCAAGCAGCCACATGGAAAACAGTCCATACTTTCACCAAGCATTACTCTCTGGATATCCAGGCTAGGAGTGATGCTTGGTTTGGCACAGCAGTACTTCAGAGCCTGTTTCCAATGTAGGTTCTGTCCCTTCTCCACTGAGGTACTGCGTGGTAGTCTGCATATGTCAGAATACAGCAATACTTCATGTTGTTTGAAGAAAAAAATACTCACCATAGTAATGTTATTTCTTCTATTGGAGTCTTGCTATATTCTGACCCCCCCCGCCTCCCCTCTCAGAACCTAGATTTTGGGATGTGGGTGGGCAGGAGCAGTGTTG
Organism: Neoceratodus forsteri; assembly: GCA_016271365.2. Taxonomy (NCBI): domain Eukaryota; kingdom Metazoa; phylum Chordata; order Ceratodontiformes; family Ceratodontidae; genus Neoceratodus; species Neoceratodus forsteri. The sequence goes on from CM057456.1 coordinate 646,935,935, forward strand.
GCACCCTAGGGGTGTCCTTTTTTCACCCTCTTTTGGTTTGGGTGAGGGGTTGTGTTTTTTGGATGTGTTTTTGCTTTTGGGTTTCCTGACTTGAGTCTTCCTTTTGAAACCAATAACCTTGCTATATAGATGTATTTGCCAGTTGGCTAGTAAGAGTTTTACAGTTTCCACACAGAACTTCTAGTGAGTATTGCTTGTAAAGATCTGACAGTTGCACTTTAAACAACAGCAGACAGGGACTTCAACCGAGCTAGTGGTGAACATTCCATGCTGGCCATCGAAAGTTTAACTCTTTGTTATCCAGGGCAATTAAAAGGCAGAACCTAACTGCATATGTCAGAATACAGCAAGACTGCATTAGAAGAAACAACATTACTAAAGTGAGTAATTTTTTCTTGTTGTGTGGCCTGTCATGGGATGGGATGGCATGGGGGAACCGCTGAACTCCAGTTGATTATTTTATGGTGCCTGTTGTGTGATGCGTTGGGTTGGACCATTTGAGCCCTTGTGGTGATTTACTTGTTTTGACACCTATTATGGGAGGGCTTGAGGAGACCACTGGATATATGGGTGATGACATGTCTCCATTTCATTTACATATGGGTTGCTGTGTTGTTCCAGTTTGATTATGTAAGTAATAAGACATAGCTGGGTGTTCGTAATAATGATATTACCTGCATACCCAGAGGTGTAGTGAGGCACAAGATTGCAGGTCGAGTGCCTTCCACCTTTAGGTGTGTGGGTACCTCATTACTACCAATGCCCAGATATGTCTTATTGCTTGTATAAAATGGGACCATATGCAACCTTATGAAAATAATTCTAAAACTTTTTTAAAATCCAGATTGAAGTTTTACTATACCACCAGGGAATACCGCTTAACATTATTGACAACTAGGCCATCTTGGTGGAGATCACCTGTTTTTCTGAGACTCTCCCCATGCAACACCATCTCTTCTCCTTTGCTATATGTTTGCTGATTTCTAACGATCTAAAACTCCCTCATCTGCTTAGATGTAGTTGGATACCTCTCTCATATCTCTGCTCTCGGTTTCTTCTTTCTACTGTGTCTTGCATATTGGAAACAAGCTTTGGCTTACTGTGCCTTATTTGGTTAAGCAATTTCACCTTTATTTTTCTTTATCTTCTCGTTATCAACCTTTATTTTTGTTTTTAACAGGTCTGGCTGAATTCTGACTCACCCCGTAGGATAATTACAATTCAGTGGTCATCAGTAAGCATTGCCTGTAGATGTGGCATTTCTGCAGTCTCCATATAGTCTTTCTGAATTTGGAGATCTACAGCTGAAGCAATGCTCCACTCACATCACACTTATTACTCACACCTTACTTGCTGTCTTAATATTTTTTTAATGGTAAAATAGAGGTATACACTACATAGACTGTTGTCTTGGTATGGAATTTACATTTCGAGCAGATAATCATGCAATTAGTATTTTGGGCTCTACTGCATATTACTGTTCATTGAAATAGTTATACTATACAGATTTCTCCTTGATAAAGAATGGCATAAATGCACGCGGTGCATAATTGTTTTAACATTTGTACATGCAAGTCCTACACATTCAGTGTGAGCATCTGTAATGTACTGCATGTTTCCGAACAAACTGGGTTATCATATTTCATTTTCTTATGATTCGTGTTGCATATTTTGCCACAATGCATGTTTTATTAAATCATTTTTTTATCCATAGAAATTCAAATAACCCTTTGAGTCTGCATTCATTACATGAATAGTGCATAAAATATGTGTCACAGATTCCAAGTGATCAATATATGACTATGCACTTGCAATGAGTCTGGCACAGTTGATGTAACTCAGATTTGTATTGGATGTTATAAAATAGATTGAGAACTGATGCACTATTCAGGGCTCAAAGAATAACTAAAATTAAGAGATCTTTTGCATTACGGAAAATAAAAGAAGAAAATGTCACTCCAACATATTTTGTCATTGTGTATTTGTAACAAAACATTTCCAGTGTGTAGATGATACTGGGATTTATTCATATGGAGTGTGGATTAGTAATTTGGCTGTAAAAAGTTTTAAGCCTCCACTGTCCCATAAAATCCAGTTTCAGTTATGCAAAAAGTGTTTAGTCTCTTATTTCACTGCTTAACATGCTGTATTGTTTAACAAATGCATCACATGCAAATGTGAATCTCTTGTTTCACTTCATTTTTTAACTTGTTCACCTACCATATGTTTTATTTTCCAGTATTCATTTAGATTTCACCAATTATTTCACATCAGATAATAAAATAAACAAGCTGGTAAGTGGATTTGATGGTCTTATACAGATGTTAACAAGTAATTTAAAAAATGAACTAGAATCTGGTACTGACAATTAAGACACATGTGCATTATTTGGGATTATAAAATGTATGCATTTAAAAGAATTCTAAAAAAAATTGCAAGTAATTATTTCATTCATAAAGCAACTGTTCTGCAAAATATGTCAAGATAAACACGCCATCTTGAGCAAGATAATTGTAGCTGGTTGCTTCTTAACTATAAAAATACCATTGTATTAGAGCAATAAGACACTCTGGTATGTGCAAAATGCTTGATTGTTATACTTCCCTTGTGAAAGTGTGCACTTTTCCTGCTACTTGGTTCGCCATAACATTAACCGTAACATATGGTGACCAAGTATGAAGCGTACACTGCTTGTTATTTAAGCAATAAGGCATGAAGGGGTGTGCGTCATTGCTGAATAACATCGCACCTATGAATGTTTCAGTAGTGCAGTATACCATTAAAATGCAATTACCCAATTATTTTTTTTATTTTTAAAAGAGAAAACCTGGATTTGATTCCCTCTGACATTGATGGCAGAACACACTGGTTGCATTTGTCTGCTCATCCTATGATTTGTATAGTGTACATTATTTAAAAAGTGCATACATTCATTTTTTGGCTTTGTTATGGAGTGTGAAAAATGACAAATTTACATTTGTCTTGATCAGAAATGTGCCTATACATTATTAGAGCATAACGTTTAGTTTTACTGGTCCTAAATCTGACTGACCTGGTGAAGAGGATGGGCAGCTGCTGAAACTTAATCGGGAGCTGCATCGCGCAGTTGTGATAGGCAATATCTCCTAATCTACTGGCAAGTTTGTATGTATACATATACAGTATGTTAGAACAAACTTTCACAATGCAACAAGAACTCTTTCCATTTTGCTAGAAATTTCATGATCTCCATTTTGTTTTATATTATGTAGTTATGGCCCAACGTCGTATTTCGGCATTGGATGTCTGGATGGAAATTCAACAGGACAGCGAGTCGGACTATGATGAATTTGATGAGGATGAAGTGATTGAAGAAAGATTATATGGTACCTTGAATTAAGATGAAGGAGATGATGCTGGTACCTCTTCTGGTAATTATCCCAATAAATTGAGTGTATGCTACCATTTTCAAGCTTGATAATTGCAACAAGTATAAATAAATGATCTGAGGAATTTAACTTTCAGATCGGTTTTATACAGCATATCAACCTTAAGTTAGGAAAGCCGTAACTCAAGATGTAACAAATCATGATTCAATCAACCTAGTAATTATGAATCTTTGGGTGTGCAGAACTGCTGTGAACTTATATGTCCAGTTTGTACATTAATACTCTTAAGTAGATGTCACAATGTGCACTGTGGCAGAACAGAATCGTAGAAATTTGGTTGTCAGCTTATAATGATAGACTACCATGTGGTCAAATTATGCAATGAAGAACAAGGCACATGCTACTAATTTCAATCAGATGTAAAATAAAATAATGAAATAGATTGTTAAAACAGTATTGTATTTTTGTACCCTATGCATATCATACAGTTCCCTATTTGGTTTTCATATTTTGTACAGAACAACCAGCTAAGACCAGTACAAGACGAAGATCTGGTGGTGAAGAACGGAATATTGATCCAAAGAAAATTAAGACATCAGTGGCCCTAAAAGAAACTCAATCAGTGGATGAACTGCTTCATAGCCTAATGCAAGAAGAAGGTGAACATGTGGATGACTTTCTGGATCCAGATTATACACCTCATATGTCTGGTAAATTAAGAATCGACTACATTTTTGTAATTGTAAATCCATGCCTTATTACAGCTGGTATATAGTGTGGTACAGTAAAGGAAAATGTTTTGTTTACACATATTTTATTTTATGTTTTAGAAGTATGTGAAGAGCCGATTGTAAAGACCAGCAGCGGTGCTGGCAGAGGAGCAGCGAGAAGACTTGAATCGAAGAACAGAAATTCTGCATTAGAAAATGAGGATGCATGGATTGAGGGTGGAATACCAGAAAATGTATTGTCATTTACGGGGACTCCAGGCATTCATGTTGCCATACCGGATGAACCACTAGGATTTGTGAAACTGTTCTGCCTCTGGGATGAAGACCTACAGCTGGCAGTGATAGAAACGAATAGATATGCAGCTCAGTATTTTGAATCGCACCAGATTGAAGATATGTCACAATATTCGAGGATGAGTCAGTGGAAGGAAACGGATGAAGAGGAAATGAAATTATTCTTCGCACTTTATATTGCAATGGGGATTGTAAATAAGCCATCTGTAGAAGACTACTGGATGACACATGAAGTCAGCAGCACTCCCTTTTTTGGAACTGTAATGTCTAGAAATAGGTTTAAGCTACTATTAAGTTTTTTCCATTTGTCCGACAACTCAACTGCAAAGAAGAGAGGAGAAGAGGGTTTTGATCAACTTCATCATATCAGGGAAATTCAAGACCGTTTCCAGCAGCAATGTAAAGAAACGTGCACTCCAGAATGGGATCTGTCATTAGATGAAGCAACCATTCTATGGAAGGGGAATTTAAGCTATAAAACTTTCAATCCAAAGAAACCCATAGTTTGGCATCAAAGTATATACATTGTGTGAATCGACCTCTGGATACATCTGTGACTGGCAGGTATACACAGGGAAGACTGACCAGGCTCAAGAACATGGACACACATACCAAATATGTTTCGATCTCATTCGGGAAGAGCTACAGGGAAAGGGCTACAGGTTGTATACGGATCATTACTACAGTAGTACAGTTCTCTTCAAGGACATGGTTTTGGCAGGTGTTGGAACCTTAGGCACAGTTATGCATAACAGGAAGGGAATGCCAGCAGGAATTGCACAGAGAAAGTTAAGGCAAAATGAATCCATCACATACCACAAATCACCACTTCTGTGTTTGAAATTGAAGGACAAATGGGGCATATATATGCTGACAACCATATTGAGTGCTGAACCAGTTCCAACTGGAAAAGTGAACAGAACAACCAGTCAACACATAACTAAGCCAAAGTGTATACTTGAGTACAACAAGCACGTGGACGGAGTTGACAGGAACGCTCAAATGGCTGGATATTACGATTTTGGTCGACGAACTGTGAAAGTATAGAAGAAACAGTTTTTCTACTTCCTCAATGCAATGATACTGAAGGTGTACATTGTGTATCGCAAATATTCTAGTAATATGAGGAAAATGTCACACCTGGATTTCCGTAGGGAGGTTGTCATACAGTTGGTTTCATCATCAAGAAAAATTGATTCATTGCCGATACATCATCAAAAGAGGCATGCGCTCATAGATGAACCACCAACAAGACTCACTGGAAGACATTTTCCTTCTTACGTCCCCCGCACAGAGAAGAAAGAGCACCCGACCAGATGATGTATCGTCTGTGCAAAGAAAGGTCTGCGTAGAGAGTCGACATACTGGTGCTTATTATGTGGAAAAGAACTGTGTGTTGCACCATGCTTTCAGGAGTACCACAGCATCAAAAACTACGGAGTAACTTGATCACCACATACCAGTGATGACAGCTCATGAGCCACAGTAGATAAAGTTGGATGAGGTAAATTAATAAATTCTGTTATAAATAGAACACCAGTCACCTTGTCTAACAGACCTCAAGGCAACACACCCTCAATGATGATAGCCCTCAAGGCAACAGGTCCTAAAGGCAGCAAGCTCTCAAGGCAACCACCAACATATAGGAGATTGGTGTACATCAATTTCCAATCCTAGCAGGCCCTCAAGGCAACCAATCCTCAAGTCTGATGATCCTCAAGGCAACCAGCAACAAATAGGTGATTGGTGTACATGAACTGCCAAGCCTAACAGGCCCTCAAGGAAACAAGCCCTTAAAGCAACAAGTCTTCAAGGTCACCGGGCCTTAAGGCTGATGGTCCTCAAGGCTCTGCCCGACATCAGACATAGTATAAAAGGCAGTTCTCCAGCGACATCTCTGTTCTTTTCACACCGTCAACCTGCTTAAATCGGCTCCATGGCTGCTTGATTTTTTTTTTTTATCATTCTTTCAGTGAATTAGCATGTGTTCTTCCATGTGGCGCATGTTGAAATGTCAGTGTGGGAAGCTGATCCTGGCCAAGGACAGCCACACTACCTGCTTGGTCTGCCTAGACCCAGACCATCGGCCCGATGATTGCCCACACTGTCAGACATTTAACAAGACCTGCATTAGAAGAGCCAGTGCCATTAAGGCCCAGTTTATACCAAAGCAGGTGGCAGCCACACAGAAATCTCAATCGGGGTGTAGTTCTTTGTCCCCCGCTCGAGAATCCCCTCAAAGAGAAGACATCAGGAGGGAAACATCGGGAGAAAGACTGGGCCAGGTCAGAGTAATTCCCTAAAGCCCACAATCAGACATTTAATTCCTCGGCCTCTGGCAGGAGGTCAGGGTTGGTCCCACCTGCTGCCTCTGGGACAGTTTCCAATAAGACGTCCTCCTTTTCCTCCTCCCATGACAAGAGCAAGAAGTCTTTTATCTTCTAGGTGTTCATCCGCCCAGATCTTCTTGGCTCACAGACCCCACAAACCTTCTCATGGATTGGCCCAAGAAGGTCAGGCATCTTCCTCAGGCAGGTCTTCTGAAGCAAGCCATAAGTCCAGTGGTTCATCTGACAGACACAAGCACACAGATGACTCCACCAGATGCTAGGAGGTTGTCGAGCATCTAATTCCTCTGCCCCTGCCATCAAAGGAGAAACCTTCTGAAGGTGACATATGACCCATAAGCCCATCTAGTTTGCCCTTGGGCCACGACCAGGCACAACCAGATGATAAGTGGCCATCGGATCCAAAAGATGAGGCATCTACCCCACTCCAGGGGATCAGTCTCTCATTGATTCATGTCAAATACTGGATGCCGGGTCAGGCAACTGGACTGACCCTGATACTGAACCAGACGTGCAACTTGATACTTTGATTGAGGAGTCCCCTGACTGGACTCCCACCCCAGAGGGTCCTCAAAGCCCAAAGCCCGGTCTGTTGTACCTGCAGCAGATGTTGGTCCGTTATTCACCTCTTGGTGGAACACTGTTAAAGGGGATCTATCCTACAGACCTCCGGAACCTTCAAAAGAACCCCCTGCAGCATCTCCTCTGCCCTCCTGCAGTTGGGCACATAAGGCTTTCATCCGATGCCAGTTTCCATAGGCAGAAGACACCTGTTGTCAGTGCCTTCTTCCAGCGGTAATCCACTGTTGTCCTCAGATGATATTGCAGGGGACTCATACTGAGAAAATTCTTCTAGTGAAAATCTTCCGATCCCCTCCCCCGGGCCAAGAGACTCCTCTAGGTCCCCAATCCCTGGGAGGACTCCTCATTTTTGACATTATGCGGCACATACAAACTCTCTGTCAGAGGGACATGGAGGAGCTTGACCCAGAAAGGTTCAGTTTAGCAAAATTTCTGGGATGAAAGGATAACAAACCCCTGGTCATTCCACCTCTGGTGGAACCATCCCAAGATGTTACCACACACGTCTGGCAGGGCCCCGTCAACACTTCCACAGTGCCAAGGAAGGCAGACTATATAGGATATGAAAGGGGGAGCCATTCTTGGGAAAGAATCCTATAGCAGACTCCATGGTGTATACGACAGCTCATGGAAGAGCTCAGCAGCCTAAGCACATGAGCGTCCAGCATCCAGACATAGAGACTAAAAAGCTGGACCACATGGGGAGGAAAGTCTACACATCAACCCCTGGGTGCTATGCACTCCCTTACTTTCCTAGCCCATATGGTGACTTACCAGAAGTCCCTCCAGAAAAAGACCTTGTTATGTCTCAGCCAGAATCTGACAGTAAAAGCAAGCTCATGACCTATATTCAGTCTGGTATGGTCGAAGATAAGCATGTGCTCCTATGATTAGGCAGACATGGCAGCAAGGGCGGCAGCCTTAGGAATTCACATGAGGATGCATGCCTGGATCGGCATATCTGGGTTTGGCCAGGACTTACATGATGCCATCCTGGATGCCCCTTTCCAGGGCTCCGTCCTCTTTGAGCAAGACAGAAAAGGTCATCCTTAAGCTTCAGGATTCTGGCAAGGCAGTGGCTGATGTTCACAGAATCTACAAAACAGCCTCCTGCTTCACGTCATCATCCTTTTCAGAACCAAGGACAAATAGGGAAAAGGCAACACCAGACCAAAGGAGCCTCTAAGATAAGTGGTCACCCTGTCCCTTTAGGTGACCAGGGCCCAAAACATCCTAAGGCACCCCAACCCCCTGCCAAATGCTCCTAATACAACATGACTCCCTGCTGTCCATTTTAGTGGTGAGCACTTCTTTTCCACTTTTATCTGCTGCTGAACCCCTTCCCATTGCTGTTACTTCTCCCCTAACATCCTTAGTCATTATGAAAGCATTTTAGCAAAGGTGGCAATTTGGAGGCACTCGCATGTATTTCATAGAAGGCTCCCGGATGTGGGGAAAGGGATGCAGTACTCTGATGGGTATTGGTCACGTGACTGATTACCAGAATACCACAATGACCCTGAGCCCTAAAGGCAATGAGTACTCAGGGATTTTAGCCTTCACAGAAACAGAATGGCCTCTGGCTTGGAAATCTGTGAGGCCACCACCAGTCACCAAGTTGACTGTACTCTAGGAAACTTCCCTAAAGGTAACCAATGAAAAAATAGATGGTTCTTGTACACCAACTGCCATGTCTAACAGTCCTTGAGGCATAAGGCCTTCAAGGCAATCAGCCCTCAAGACTGGTGACCATTGAGCCAACAATATGCTGTAAATGATGTCGCCCAAGGCAACCAGCCCTAAATGCAAAGAGCCCTCAAGGGTGAAGACCCTCAAGACAACCAGCCCTCAAGGGTGAAGGCCCTCAAGACAATCAGCCCTCAAGGCTGATTGCCTTCCAAGAACAAGCCCTCAAGGCAATGAGCCCTCAAGGCTGAAGGCCCTCAAGGCAACCAGACCTCAAGGGTGAAGGTCCTCAAGATAACCAGACCTCAAGGGTGAAGGCCCTCAAGACAATCAGCCCTCAAGGCTGATGGCCTTCCAGGAACCAGCCCTCAAGGCTGAGCTTCCTCAAAGCTAAAGGCTGCCAAGGCACCCAGCCCTCAAGGCTGAAGACCCTCAAGGCAACGAGCCCTCAAGGCTGAAGGTCCTCAAGGCAACCAGCCATCAAGGCAACCAGCCCTCAAAGCTGAGCTTCCTCAAAGCTGAAGGCTGTCAAGGCACCCAGCCCTAAAGGCTGAAGGCCTTCAAGGCAACGGGCCCTCAAGGCTGAAGGCCATCAAGGCACCCAGCCCTCAAGGCTGAAGGCCCTCAATTCAATGAGTCTCAAGGCTGAAGGGCCTCAAAGAAAGCAGCCCTCAAGGCTGATGGCCTTCCAGGAACCAACCCTCAAGGCTTAGCTTCCTCAAGGCTGAAGGCCTTCAAGGCACCCAGCCCTCAAGGCAGAATGCCCTCCATTCAACCAGCCCTCAAGATGGATGGCCCTCCATTCAACCAGCCCTCAAGGCTGATGCCCTCCAGGCAAACACCGCAAGGCTGATGGCCTTCGAGATAACCAGCCCTCAAGGCAACTAAACAGATATGGGTGATTGGTATTTCACCAATAGTCCATTTGTGATTGGTTGCCTTAAGGCACACTTTTTCCACATCTGGTCACCTTGTGTGAATTATTGATGTGCACCTCAAAAAGGTCACCTTACCAAAAATGCCTCAAAATGGCTGCCTTTGCTAAAAAATTTCTCAAAATGGTGACATTTGCTAAAAAAAACTCTCTGGGTCAGTATTGATGCAGTATAGTGGTAGTGAGTCCTGTGACCCGCAAGACAACAAAACACAAATAGGCGATTGGTATACACCACTTGCCAGTGGTCGATTGGTGTAAACCAATTTGCTCTGCCTGATAGCCCTCAAAGCAATGAGCCTTCTAGGCAACCAGCAACAAATGGGCACTAGGCCTTTTCACCATGATATCATTTTAACTTGAGGGCTGCTAGGCGTAGCAATTGGTGTTCAGCAATCACCCACTGGCAGTTGTTGTACACAAATAGTTCACTTGCAGTTGGTTGCCTTGAGGGAAACCTTTGCTGTGTCTGTCACATTGTTTGAAATACTGGTGAGCACCTCAAAAAGGCCAAATTACCTAAAATGGCCTCTTTTGATATCAAGCCTCAAAATGGCTGCCTTTACTAACAAATCCTCAAAATGGCAACATTTGCTGAAAAAGCTGTCTCAATGGGTCAGGGTTAATGTGGTATAGTGTTAATCAGCCATGTGACCACTACCCAACATACTTCTGCACCACTGTTGCCTCATCCAGGAACCTTCTCTGCATTACATGTGAGTACCTCAAAATGGCCACCTTTGTGAAAATACTTTTATAATGCCCAAGGGTGTCAGTGAATAGTAAAACTCCTGGTGAGGGTTCACTTGGGCTGTGGCTACGATTTCAGGTCCAGCTCTCTGCAATCTGCCTGACGGCAACTGGGCATTCAGGACTTTGAACAGTCCCACTCAGGGAAATCCCACCGTCCCACAAACACCAGATGCTTGTCCCTGAAGTCATAGCCACAGCACAGCTGAACCCCTTTCCATTGCTGTTACTTCTCCATAACATCCTTAGACATTATAAAAGCATTTTAACAAAGGTGGCAATTTGGAGGCACTCGCATGTATTTCAGAGAACGTTCTCGGATGTGGGAAAAGGGGTGCAGTACTGTGAAGGGTATTGGTCACATGACTGATTACAGGAATACCACAATGACCCTGAGCCCTTAAAGCAATGAGCACTCAATGATTTCTGCCTTCACAGCAATGGAATGACCTCTGCCTTGGAAATTTGTGAGGCCACCACCAGTCACCAAGTTGACTGCTCTCAAGGCAACCTCCCTAAAGGCAACCAATGACAAATAGATGGTTCTTGCACACCAACTGCCATGCTTAACAGTCCTTGAGGCATAAGGCCTTCAAGGCAATCAGCCCTCAAGACTAGAGACAATTGAGCCAACAATACCCTGTAAATGATGTCACCCAAGGCAACCAGCCCTCAATGAAACAAGCCCTCAAGGCTGAAGGCCCTCAAGACAACCAGCCCTCAGAGGTGAAGGCCTTCAAAACAATCAGCCCTCAAGGCTGATGGCCTTCCAGGAACCAGCCCTCAAGGCTGAACTTCCTCAAAGCTGAAGGCTGTCAAGGCACCCAGCCCTCAAGGCTGAAGGCCCTCAAGACAACCAGCCCTCAAGGGTGAAGGCCCTCAAGGCTGATGGCCTTCCAGGAACCAGCCCTCAAGGCTGAGCTTCCTCAAGGCTGAAGACTGTCAAGGCACCCAGCCCTCAAGGCTGAAGGCCCTCAAGGCTGATGGCCTTCCAGGAACCAGCCCTCAAGGCTGAGCTTCCTCAAGGCTGAAGGCTGTCAAGGCAACCAACCCTCAAGGCTGATGGCCCTCAGGCAACCAGCCCTGAAGGCTGAAGGCCCTTCATTCAACCAGCCCTCAAGGCTGATGTCCTTCTGTTCAACCAGCCCTCAAGGCTGATGGATCTCTAGGCAAGCATACCTCAAGGCTGATGTCCTTTGAGACAATGTGCCCTCAAGGCTGACTGCCTTTGAGGCAACTAAACAGACATGGGTGATTGGTGTACACCAATAGTCTATTTGTGACTGGTTGCCTTGAGGCACACCTTTGCCATTTATGGTCACCTTGGTGAGAATTATTGGTGAGTGCCTCCAAAATGTCACCTTACCTAAAATGCATCCAAACGGCCTCCTTTGATATCAAACCTCAAAATGGCTGCCTTTACTAAGAAATCCTCAGAATGGCAACATTTGCTGAAAAAGCTGTCTGAATGGGTCAAGGTTAATGCGGCATAGTGTTAATCAGCCATGTGATCACTACCCAACATACTTCTGCACCACTGTTGCCACATCCAGGAACCTTCTCTGCATTACACGTGAGTACCTCAAAATGGCCTCCTTTGCGAAAATACTCTTATAATGCCTAAGGGTGTCAGTGAATAGTAAAACTCCTGGTGAGGGTTCACTTGGGCTGTGGCTACGATTTCAGGTCCAGCTCTCTGCAATCTGCCTGATGGCAACTGGGCATTCAGGACTTTGAACAGTCCCACTCAGGAAAATCCCACCATCCCACGAACACCAGATGCTTGTTCTTGGGGTCATAGCCACGGCACAGCTGAACCCCTTCCCATTGCTGTTACTTCTCCCTAACATCCTTAATCATTATGAAAGCATTTTAGCAAAGGTGGCAATTTGAAAGCACTTGCATGTATTTCAGAGAAGGTTCCCGGATGTGGGGAAAGGGGTGCAGTACTGTGATGGGTATTGGTCACGTGACTGATTACCGGAATACCACAATGACCCTGAGCCCTAAAGGTAATGAGCACTCAGTGATTTTGGCCTTCACAGCAATGGAATGGCCTCTGCCTTGGGAAATTTGTGAGGCCACCACCAGTCACCAAGTTGACTGCTCGCTACATACAGTATCAAAGTAAGGAAATGACATGTCATCTTACATTTGTGGTTGTCAACATACTTAATCAGGCATAGAACTGCAACTTAGGAATATATGAAGTAAAGCTAATAATTCTACTTATACTTATCTTCCCTTCTTCTCACCCCTCCTTCTATCCTTCCCTTCTTTTCTTCCCCCTCCCCCCTCCCTGGTTGTATGCAAGGTCTTTAGTCTGTAGACAGTTAGATATCCACTGTAATTGTTGAGTTACAATTTCAAAAATAGTTTTTGACTTTTTCCTTTCGAAATATACTATTTCTTATTTCCATTTATTTGCTGGTTGGCACTGTGTACAAGGTTGTCCATACTTTTGGTAGTGGTCTGGTCTTTTAGCCATATGGGCAATAGTGTTCTCTGCTTGAAGAGTGAACAATATCTCTCTAAACCACTCTGTAAAAGAGGGATGGCATTTAAGAGGGATAAAGGAGGGGTGTGAGCTTGTTTGCTAAGTGATGTTCATCCAGTAAATGAAGGGGGAGATATTCCAGCAGGGAGGTCTCCATCTCAGCTCCTCCCCTAACGCAACCCATTTTCTGGTGCAGCAGTGATTAAGTGGGATAGAGGATGGATGAGTGTTTGTTTGCTAGATGATGTCTGTCCAGGTATTCAAGGGGTAGTCACACCTGCAGGGAGGTCTCTATTTCTGATCCAGCTCTCAGCAACCCATTTGCATGTGCAGCAATGCTTAAGAGGGACAGAGGAAGGGTGTGAGCTTGCTTGCTAGGTGATGTCTGTCCAGGTAGTTGAGGGGGAGAAATGCCAGCAGGGAGGTCTCTGTTTCTGCTCCTGTACTCAGCAACCCATTTTCTGGTGCAGCAGCACTTAACTCATTGCCTCCACAGGAGCTCTCTGAAGTTGCACCACTTGTCTCCTGTATACTGTTAACAGTAAATCATGGGCCTTTCTAAGCAAAATCAAGCTATAGTCAGCATGCCACAAACAAATCCTAATAGCTCAAGAACCATAAGTGCTAGACATACAGTATAAGTAGCAAAGTTATTCAGCATAAAATTACCTTTCCAATGGTGGTATGCAAATAATATGTATTTTTGTTTTTTTTTTCTATGCTGGTTGAAACAGCAAATTTTTTTTTTTCATTATAACAGGCAACATAAGCCATACACACCATACCATAAACAAATGTGAATAACTCCTAAAGTATACATGATATACACAAAATATCGGTGGCAGAGTTGTTCAGCACAAAATTACCTTTCCAATGGTGGTATGCAAATAATAATAATATGTATTTTTTCAATGCTGGCTGAAACAGCAAAAAAATAATTTTTTTCCCTAAAGCGGGCAACATAAGCCGTACACACCGTGCCATAAACAAATGTGAATAACTCCTAAAGTATACATGATATATGCAAAATATCAGTGGCAAAGTTGTTTAGCATAAAATTACCTTTCCAACGGTGCTATGCAGTCAAATATATATTATATTCTGTTACACTATATATGGCAATATATAAGTGACTTCTCCAGACATTGCAAGGGCACACTGGCAGTCAGTAGCCAAGTTCTGCAGACGTCCTCAGGACACACCAGTGTATTTTACTGACAACTACAGGCATCTGCCAGGAGACAATGAGTTAAGAGGGATGGATGAGGGGTGAGATCGTGTTTGCTAGGTGATGTTTGTCCATCCTGGTTCTTAGTGAGTAGAGATACCAGCAGGGAGTTCTCCATTTCTGTTGCTACTCTTACCAACTGATGTTCTGGTGCAGCAGAGCTTAAGAGGGACAGAGAAGGAGTTTGAGCTTCTTTCATAGGTGATGTTTGTCCAGGTAGTCAAAGGGGAGAGATGCCAGCAGGGAGTTCTTAGTTTCTGCTCCTACCTACAGTAACCCATTTTTCTGGTGAAGCAGTGCTTAAGAGGGACAGAGGATGAGTGTGTGCCTTTTTGATAGGTGAAGTCTGTCCAGGTAGTCAAGGGGGAGAGACACCATAGGGGTGTCTCTGTTTCTGCTCCTGACCTCAACAATTCATTTTCTGATGCAGGAGCAATTAAGAGGGACAGATGTGGGTTGAGATCTTGTTTGCTGTGTGATGTCTGTCCAGGTTGTCAATGGGTAGAGACGCCATCAGGGAGTTCTCTGTTTCTGCTCCTACACTCAGTAATTCATTATCTGGTGCAGAAATGGTTAAGAGGGATGGAGGAGGAGATGGAGCTTCTTTACTAGGTGATATTTGTCCAGGTAGTCAAGGGGGAGAGATGCCAGGAGGGAGTTCTCTGTTTCTACCCTGTCCATAGCAACCTGTTTTCTAATACAGCAGTGCTTAAGAGGGATGGAGTAGGGGTGTGAGGTTGTTTGCTAGGTGATGTTTGTCCAGGGGATCAAGGGGGAGAAAAGCCAGAAGGTTTCTGCTCCTGCACTCAGCAACCTGTTTTCTGGTGCAGCAGTGCTTTTGTGGGACAGAGGAGGGAGAGAGATCTTGATTGCTCAGTTATGTCTGTATAGGAAGTAAAGGGGTATATATGCTAGCAGTGAAGTCTCCGTTTCTACTCCTGATGTTAGCGACCTGAGTCCTGGTTCAGCAGGCCTTGAGTGGGAAGGAGGACGTATGAGTGCTTGTTTGATAGTGGATGACTGAGCTCAAGACAAAGCCTACTAGTCACCAGACATGGCAGACCAATTGCAAGTGCATGACCAGCTGGTACTGTATCAGCATCTTACAACATCACAGCAAGAAAATTCATACAGCTACTAAGGCACATGGCTGAAGCCATATCTATAGTACCATTGACAGTGATGGCAATCATGGATGTTTGTTATACCATGACTTTAATGTTCTGGTATATTAAGTTATGCTTAGGATGCATGATGTGATGAATGACCATGTAATACAGTGGAATGGAATGTACAGTATGTAATCCAATCGAGTATAACTTTCAGATCGCCGTTGGTATAATGTCTTTAAATTTTTTTTTTTCAGATTGGAGTATATAGGCCAACAGTCTTTAAAAACAAACAACGTATAAGGATATACATTTCAAATGCCCTATCGCCTGTCATCGGGTTTGTCTTCCATATGACAATCACTGTAATCTATATACACAGTGCGTTGTACGAAAGACACCCCCTGGCTTAAGAAATACTCATGTAACAGTCAGATTGGGAAATAAATTGGAAATAATAAGTGCATAAGGTAGGTTACTACGTGATGTCACTAACGGCAAGTTACAGTTTAGCTTGACTTTTGATATTTGTGTATTGATGTACAGTATGTGTTCATGTTTCAAAATTAATTCAGGGTTTAACCTCATGAAACAGGCAACAAAGTTAGTCCTTTGGGAACCTCACCAGTGATTCACACTTGGTCTAGCAAAAGTGGTGGTGTACTTAGTTTTTTTACCTTTTTTTTTTCGTTATTTTAACCTTTGTCATACCAGGTGAGAAACACTTTGCTGAAAGCTTGATTACAGGTGCAACCTGTAAGTACAAGGTAGTTAATTGACTTTGTGTCCGGTAGTGGATACATAACTGATTACTACCATACCTCATCAACACAGCCCCATTCAAAGAACTTTTTAGCAAAGGTGGCCATTTTGAGGCAGTTTAGAAAAGGCAGCCATTTTGAGGGATTTCAGCAAAGGCAGCCATCTTGAGGCACTCACCAGAGTTTCACACTTGGTGTACAGATATGGCAAAAGTTTTGCAGTAGTGTGTCCGTTAAGTGGTCACATGACTGATTACCACCATACCGCATCAGCCCTGACCCATTCAGAGCTTTTTAAACAAAGATGACTGTTTTGAAGTATTTTAGCAAATACAGACATTTTGAAGCATTTTTGGAAAGGTGGCCAATCTGAGGTGATCACGAGTAATTAACAATTGGTGCCTGGATGTGGTTAAAGTGGTGCAGTAGTGTGTCCAGAAGTCATCACATTGATTGACTGCATATTTCTTGTTTCTCAGAGAATGTGTGTTCAATAAATCTACAGAAGTCACAAAATTACCCTTTTTGAATGACACTGAAGATCAAGACACTGCAATGATGCTACCAACATTTTACATCTTGACTTCATATGATACTACTCAACTGACACTTTCTGGGATTAAGGTAAGAGACAAACTAGTTTGTCTAACAGGCTGTGGAAACCTTGCGGTTTTTACATAAATCAGCCTTGCAGACCTACTAGTACGCATTGCACCACAACAAACTTCACCTTCACCGTCTCATCAGTTGGAATGAATTATAATGCATGGACTAGTTCTGAACACTCCAAGAGATGACTTCATGTGAGAGTGAGCTACATTACTTTTGTTAAATTAAATATCACAGAGCATTGTAAAATGTTGATGCAATGGTGTAGCATAGGGTGAGATCAGACAATTTTTTTTTTCTACAGGTCACAAGCCTGAAGACAATATATAGAATTTAGAATAGGAAAAGGATAGGGCCTTTCCCCACAGGTTTTAGATTAGGGAAAGGATAGGGTTTTTCTCCACATGTTTTTGAACAGGGAAAGGAAAGGATTTTTCTCCACAGGTTTTAGAACAGGGAAAGGATAGGTTTTTCTCCACAGGTTTTGACTAGGGAAAGATAGGATTTTCTCCACAGGTTTTAGAACAGGAAAAGGTAGGGTTTTCCACAGGTTTTAGAATAGGGAAAGGATAGGGTGTTTCTCCACAGGTTTTAGTACAGGGAAAGGATAAGGTTTTTCTCCACAGGTTTTTGAACAGAGAAAGGATAGGGATTTTCTCCACAGGTTTTAAAATAGGGAAAGGATAGGGATTTTCTCCACAGGTTTTAGAACAAGGAAAGGATAGGGTTTTTCTCCATGTATTTCTGGAATTACCATGTCTGATGGAATGCTCTGTGTATGATGATCCATACACTTGAAAAAGTGTTGCATCAGTGAAATGTGAACCACTGATGGTTAATGATAATGGTAATACAAAATAGTAAACTAATTTGGTTTCTTTCCTACTGTATAGTACACTATATAAGATACTGTATGGTGGCCTAAATACACAACGCTTTCATTGAAACCTTACTTAATTTGCTGTCCTCACTGTAACCGTGACAGACTGAAGAAACTAGGTCCATTTTCTATTAATTATATAAGACTCATGGGTGACTTATATCTTGTATTTCATCTGCGAAACTTAGAGTGAAGGTGCATCATTGCTGTGTATTGACAACCACCAACTATTTTATATAATGTATGGGGGGAAAAAAAACATCAAAAACATGGGACTAAGGCATAGTAGGATAGGGTAACATAGGAAAAATGTGTTAATTTTCCAGGGGCAATACAATGATCTAAAACATAGTAGTATAGGGTAATAGTAGATAGGTTTTTCCACTGTTCACATGCATAAAGGCGGGAGATAGATATAGGAAAAGACAGATCTTACTTCAAGAGGGTTCCGTCAGTAGGTCATCACATATAGGACTTTTGCCACCTGGCATCGGGCCGCACAGCAGACTTTTATAGCAATACTTGATGGGGGACTACCCACCCAGCGTCACATGACCAACAGATCCCCTTCCAGTGCCAGGTCAGGTTGCGCCGGTGCCAACATCGGTGACCCTGACGTGGGCTGTCTCAATGCCGGACCCTCCCACTATCTACACTTCGACTGGTCCGACATGGATTCCTCTGACACCAGGTCTGACAGTGGGGGGCTTATAATCGACCCCAAACTGTCCCACAGTACTCCTTTGGGTATCCAAGGGATCCCTACCTGGGGGGGGTTCCACTCCAGATTGGAGTCATTTGGTTCAGTTCTACCCTGGATTTCGGCCTTACTGCCACTACATGGGGTTTCAAAGGTGGTATCCTCCAGTGGTCATCCCTCCTCCTCCTTCCCCCCAGTCTCAACTAGATCCACCTCCCCTTCCCCTGGCTACTTCAGATTTCAAGACCCTGATTCAGTCTTGGTGGCAGGGGGCCAGGTCAGAACTGGTTTCAGATCTGAAAACTAGGCTCCTGCAACCGCAACTTCCTACATCTCCTTCCCAGATCTTGCAACTATTCATGTCTCGGGGAAGACTCGTCAGGATGTTTCCATACCAGACTTTAGACACCGTCCTGTCAAGGAGAGTGGACTTCATGATGTGTTATATATTAGGGAAAGGATAGGCTTTTTCTCCACAGGTTTTAGAACAGGGACAGGGTAGGGTTTTTCTTCACAGGTTTTTGAGTAGGGAAAGGATAAGATTTTTCTCCACAGGTTTTTTGAATAGGGAAAGGGTAGGGTTTTCCTACACAGGTTTTAGAATAGGGAAAGGATAGGATTTTTCTCCACAGGTTTTAGAATAGGGAAATGATATAATTTTTCTCCACAGGTTTTACAACAGGGAAAGGATAGGGTTTTTCTCCACAGGTTTTAGTACAGGGAAAGGATGGGGTGTTCTCCACATGTTTTTGAATAGGGAAAGGATAGGATTTTTCTCCACAGGTTTTACAACAGGGAAATGATAGGGTTTTTCTCCACAGGTTTTAGAATAGGGAAAGGAGAGGGTTTTTCTCCACAGGTTTTAGTACAGGTAAAGGATAGGGGTGTTCTCCACACATTTTTGAATAGGGAAAGGATAGAATTTTTCTCCAAAAGTTTTAGAATAGGGAAAGGATAGGGATTTTCTCCACAGGTTTTAGAATAGGGAAAGGAGATGCTTTTTCTCCACATATTTCTGGCATTACCATGTCTGGTGGAATGTTCTTTGTGTATGATGATCCATACACTTGAAAAAGTGTTGCATCGGCAAAATACCAAAGGTGAAATGTGGACCACTGATGGTAAATGCTAATGATAATAAAAAATAGAAAACTATTTTGGTTTCTTTCCTACTGTGTAGTACACCATATAAGATATTGTTTGGTGGCCTAAATACACAACACTTCCATTAAAACCTTACTTAATCTGCTGTCCTCACTGTAACCATGAGAGACTGAAGAAGCTAGGTCCATTTTCTATTAATTATATAAGACTCATGGGTGATGTGTATCTTGTATTTCATCTGTGAACCTTAGGGTGAAGGTGTATCGTTGCTGTGTATTGACAACCACCAACTATTTTATATAATGTATGGGGAAAAAACATCAAAAACATGGGACTAAGGCATAGTAGGATAGGGTAACATAAGAAAAATGTGTTCATTTTCCAGAGGCAATACAGTGATCTAAAACATAATAGTATAAGGTAATAGTAGATAGGTTTTTCCACTGTTCACATGCATAAAGACAGGAGATAGATATAGGAAAAGGCAGATCTTACTTTGAGAGGTTCCGGCAGTAGGTCATCACATATAGGACTTGCGCCACCTGGCATTGGGCTGCACAGAAGACTTTTCTAGCAATACCTGATGGGGGACGACCCACCCAAAGTCATGTGACCAACAGATCCCCTTCCAGTGCCAGGTCAGTTTGCACTGGTGCCGACGTCGGTGACCCTGACGTTGGCTGTCTCGATGCCGGACCCTCTCCCTATCTACACTACGGCGGGTCCGATGTGGATTCTTCTGATGACAGGTCTGACATTGGGGGGCTTATAATCGACCCCGAACTGTCCCGCATTACCCTTTTAGGTATCCAAGGGATCCCTACCCAGAGGGTTCCACTCCAGATTGGAGTCTTTTGGGGCAGTTCTACCCTGAATTTTGCCCTTACTCCCACTACATGGGGTTTCAAGAGTATTATCCTCCAATGGTCACCCCTCCTTCTCCTCTCCCCCAGTCTCAACTGGATCCACCTCCTCTTCCCCTGGCTACTAAGGATTTCAAGACCCTGATTCAGTCTTGGTGGCAGGGGGCCAGGTCAGAACTGGTTTCAGATCTAGAAACTAGGCTCCTGCAACCGCAGCTTCCCATGTCTCCTTCCCCGATCAGCTATCTTGCAACTATCCATGTCTCGGGGAAGACTCGGCAGGACATTTCTCTAATACTCTGTCCATACACTGTGAGACACCTTCGTGGTGTTAGACAGTTTTGGCAGAGTTATAAAAAGGAGACTGACATTTGTTTTGGCTTGTTAACAAAGCTATTTTCATAGCTACTGCCTGTGACTTTTATTTATATTATCAAGACAGAAATGAGGGGTGTGCTTGTTTTTCACTTTAGAACTCAGCTAATAGCTGATTTCATTAGCGAGGACACTATAGGGCAAGTTTTACTTTTAGATTCACTAGTGGTACTGGGGGAGATAAACGCTGATAGTGTTCGGGTGACCTAAATCTTACTTCCAGACTGTTTGGGACTTAAGCAGCTCTCGTGAGCGAGTACCATTTCAGTACGCAAAGACACACGACTCATCGCACGTGTTACATGTGTTAAGCAGTGGTAAGCAGTGGGAGTGGGGTTAAAAATATTTGGTAGTTGATATTCAAATCCTTTGTACTGGGAGTTATGATTAGACTGAGTTTTAAAAATGTTGATATTATTAAAACTCTTGAGGGGATATTGTGTTAAATGCTCATGTTGTTGATGTACAGTTTGATGCTGGTACCTGTGTCACATTTATCTTATAAATGTGTTAAATGTATTGAATTTGAGACCCTGCTTAAGGAATTGGCTGGATTTTACAACAGATCTAGGTGTCTTGAATTTACTCATTACCCCCCTGCCCCTGGCGATACAGAAAAATGTTTAACTACACCTGAAACTTCCACAAATAAAGTTTTATACGCAGAGTCATCTATACTGGAACATTGTACTATCACTTCGTTGATGACAAACTCCCGTAACAAAGAAGTTGTACATAAGGAAAATAATCTTACTAATAATGAAACTTCACAATCTGGTCAATTAGCACCTGTATTGGGTGAGGGCAGTAAGCGAAAATGTGATCCTGCAGAAGATTTTGGCTGCCTAAATGAAGAAGGTTGGTTTGAGGTGCAGATTAAGAGAGTTGCTAGGAAAGGAAGGAAAGCAGAAGTCTTTACACTACCTCGTCTAAATAGTTTTGACCCCCTAAGTTTAGTTGATCAGGTTACTGAAATTGAAGAGAACACAGTGATTAACGATTGCCCTGGATTTACAGCAGAGGCTCAGAGAGAAACTCTTAATGATACAAATCAGATAATTAATGAGCATTATGGTACCTTTGTTAGTGATAACTTGACTGAAATTGTTAGGCTTGATGAGGGATTTCAAAACTCCATTATTATTGGTTCCATGGCAGCTTCCAATTCAAATAGTTTAAACTCTCCTGAGGCTGATGATACTGGGTCTATTTATATTTTGGGTGATTCAATTATACAATATACAGATCGTTATTCTACTAGAGGCAATAAATTAAAAGTCACAAGTTGTAGTTATAGAGGGGCTTTAATAAGGGACTTAGCGGAAATGTTGCCTGGTATCTTAAAGAACACAGATGTTCATAACAGTGTTGTTCTTCATGCCGGGACAAACAACATAAATAAATCTGAACTACATGAAATGAAGGCAGAGCTAATGGAAGCAGTAACTATAATTAAAAATCTAAAAGCTGACATTATTATTTCAGAAATGTTGCCAGTTCCTTGTGCTTCTGCTGTAAGGCTACAAAAAATCAAGTATTTTAATAATTGGCTTCGTAGGTGGTGCCTGGAAAATAATATCAGTTGTTTACAGACATGGGAAAAGTTCTCTACAAATGATTGATTCTTCTGCTCAGATGGTTTACACCTGAGCAAATTAGGCTCTAGAGTATTGGGGAATATATTTTATCAGGTAGTTAATGGAAAAAACGAAAATTCAAAAAAGTGATAAACGAGGGGCCAACAAAATTAGGAAACTCTCCTCTATTAAGTTCAGCATCGATCATAAAATGCAGGCAAAAATGTATTAGGAATGACAGTCTGACTTTAAAAGTCTTGCTGACTAATGCAAGAAGTCTTCATTATATAAAAGATGAACTTGAGTTAATATTAGTAAATAACGAG
This sequence comes from Neoceratodus forsteri, assembly GCA_016271365.2. Lineage (NCBI taxonomy): Eukaryota > Metazoa > Chordata > Ceratodontiformes > Ceratodontidae > Neoceratodus > Neoceratodus forsteri. Next base: position 646,958,657 of record CM057456.1, read on the forward strand.
GTTGATATTGCTGAGATTGCCAAAACATGGTGGGATGACACTTTTTCATGGAATTATACTACTCAAGGCTATAATTTAATTCACAAGGATAGGAAACACAGAAGGGGGGAGGAGTGGCAATGTATTTAAAAAAGACAATAACATTTAGTGAAATAAATTTAACATCTAGTGATACTAGTGAAATCATTTGGGCTGAAATTCAGTCTAGTCAGAATAAATATATTTTGGTAGGCATGTGTTATAGGCCACCTGCTATTACTCAACAAGATCATTTTTCTTTATTAAAAAAAACATTGCAAGTAATTTGAAATTTAATGATGTTTTGTTACTTGGGGATTTTAATGTCCCAGGAAAAGATTGGACTGAATGCACTGCAACTACTACACAGGAGCATGAATTGTTAGAACTTTGCTTGGTAAATTAATTGAAACAAGCTGCTGATAGACCCACATGGGGTAAACATATTTTAGACCTTGTTATTACTTATGTATCTGACAAAATTGTTGACTTGAAGATTAGCGATCCACTATTTAGTAGTGATCATGAAATCATTACATTGAAAGTGGTATATGAACAAATTAAGCAAATTGGGGTTACAAAAGTCTTGGACTTTGGTAAGGCTAATTTTGTTGTTATAAATAAAGATTTACAAAGTTACCCTCAGTTAGATTATACTGTTCCTGTAAATGATTTATGGATTGAAGTAAAATCGACAATACTTGGTTTAACTGAAAAATACATACCTAAATGAACTTTATATAATTATAAAGGGAAGCAGCCAATGTGGTATTCTGGTAGGGCACGTAAACTAATATCATTAAAGAAGACAGTATATAAAATTATGAAAAGAGAATCTACTGATTATAATAAAGCTAAATATAAGGAGGCCTTAAAATTATGTAAATCTACCATCAATAAAGAAAAAAGGAATATTGAATTCAGACTAGCACACATTACAGATGGAGGAAAATCCTTTTTTTCATATGTTAATAATAATAATAAGGACTCCAGTACTGTTGGTCCAATTAAAATTTCAAATAAGAGTGACTCTGTTGATATGGTTAATGAGTTTAATAGATTGTTCTGTACAGTCTTTACGGATAAAGACATAAATTCTTTATAGGATATTGTTACTAAAGATGAAATTATAATAACTAGGGGAACAAATATGTAATAAAATAAACCAGATAAAAATAAATACTACTCCTGGTCTGGACTTATTGCACCCAAGGGTCCTGAAGGCCATAGGATGGTGGCTAGTTGAACCACTATTCATTCTTTACAATGGATCCTTAAATATTGGCATAGTCCCAACTGATTGGAAGCAAGCTGTAGTTGTCCCTATTTTTAAAAAGGGTGATCGTGGTAGTATGACAAACTATAGACCAATCAGTTTGACCTGTATTTTGGGTAAAATTATGGAATCTATTGTAAAGGACATACTTATATCTGATTTAAAAACTATTGGTTTGTCGACAATACACAACATGGTTTTAGGACCCAGAGAGCTTGTCTTACGGCTAATCTTTGTTTTTATGAGAAAGTCAGTAAAATTTTGGAGGATAGAAAAGCAGTGGATATTGTTTTTTTGGATCTTTGTAAAGCCTTTGACAAAGTTTCACATGTAACATTCATTAAAAAAATGACTAACCTGGGGATAAATGGTTTTGTTGTAAATTGGGTTCAGGATTGGTTGATGAACAGAGAACAATCTGTTAGGATTAAAGGATACGTTTCTGACATGGGTATAGTTACCAGTGGGGTCCCTCAGGGCTCAGTATTGACCCCATTATTATTTTAAATCTTTGTATCTGATTTAAACAAGGATACTAAGGGTTTTTCAGTTAAGTTTGCTGATGATACTAAAATTGCATTAGATATTAGTACAAAGGAGGGTCATTCCGACCTTTGTGCAGATCTCTTACTAATGGAATCTTGGGCAAATTCAAATGGAATGTCCTTTAATCGAGAAAAGAGTGTGGTTGTGCATTTGGGAGATAATAACCAATGCTTTAATTATTTCTTACAATGTCATCAGCTACAGTCTGTGAAACACAAGAAGATCTTGGTGTTTTGATATCCAAAAGTTTAAAATTTAGCAACCATTGTACTGAACTAATTAAAAAGTCTAATAGACTAATTGGTTGTATTAGGCGATCAATTACTTCCAGAGATAGAAATTGTATAATCCCTTTATATAGAGCTTATGTAAGACCTATTCTGGATTATTGTTCTCCCTTACGGTGCCCCTTTTTGTGAGGAGATATAAGGAGAGTTGAGGGGGTTCAGAGGAGGGTCACCAAGATGGTTTATGGCCTCAATAGGGTTGATTATGATAATACACTACTTTTGTTAAATCTTTACTCCTTAGAGCTTAGGAGAAAGACAGGTTATTTATTATTAATGTTTAAAATTATAAGAGACCTTATATTATTTGCAGAATTAGGCTTTATTCGACAACAAAGGTGCTTCTCTTTGAGAAGTCATAGTTACAAACCTGGTTTCACATATCCAAAAACACAGCTAAGAAGGAATTTTTATACTCAATGAATTATCTCTTCATGGAATGCATTACCTAAAGATATTGCTGAAGTTGATTCCTATAGACTATTCAAATCCAAACTTGATAGGTATTTATTAAATTTGGATAGTGGGGCTTAATGCCTGTTGTAGCAGGAGATGTATATTTATAGGCCTTGGCCTTCTGTACATCTATATCTCCTAGTATGACTCCTAGTATAGGACTTTAGACACCATCCTGTCATGGAGAGTGGACTTCATGATGTGTTATATAATAGGGAAAGGATAGGCTTTTTACCCACAGGTTTTAGAACAGGGAAAGGGTAGGGTTTTTCTCCACAGGTTTTAGAATAGAGAAAGGGTAGGATTTTTCCCCATGGGTTTTAGAATAGGGAAAGAATAAGGTTTTTCTCCACAGGTTTTTTTGAACAGGGAAAGGGTAGGGTTTTTCTCCACAGGTTTTAGAATAGAAGCAGTTTGATATAGAAAATGATTGAACGGTAGTCGCTATCGTATTTTTGGTCATGTGACCCAGGGGATGTAGATATGGGTACAGTCTGGGCCTTCATTTACTCATTCCCTTCCCTAACATGTAAAACAAGCTGCTTTTTACTTTTCATTTTTGAATTTATTGGCTTGCACCTCATAATGCAATAGGTGGAAACCCCATTGACAAGAATGGGCATACCATGGGTGGTTGGATATGGCACCCCTTCTATCTGCAGTTGGGTCTGTAATGAGAAATTAGGGATCAGAATATTCATCGAAGCCCCTGCAGATGTAAGAAAATGTGTAATCCCTTGACATTTACCCCTTTTATAATATAGTTATCCCTACAAATGTGTAACAGAAGCAGTTTGACAGAAAATGATTGATCGGGTAGTCACATCTTATTTTGGTCATGTGACCAAGGGGATGTAGATATCAGACAGTCTGGGCCTTGATTTATTCATTCACTTCCCGTCATGTAAAACAGGCTACATCTTACATTTACTTTCTGAATTTATTTGTATGTAACCCATAATGCAATAGGTGTGCCCCTCATGTGCCAGCATGGCCTTCCTTAGGTGGCTGGGTATGGCACCCCAGCTATATGGTGGTGGGTCTATAATGTGAAATTAGTGATCAGAAAATTCATCCAAGCCCCTGCAGATGTAAGAAAAGGTGTAACCCATTGACATTTACCACTTTTATAATGTAGTTATCACAATAAATGTGTTACAGAAGCAGTTTTATACAGTAAATGATTGAACGGAAGCCGCCATCTTGTTTTAGGTCATGTGACTCAGAGGATGTAGATATGAGTACAGTCTGGGCCTTGATTTACTCATTCACTTCCCTGTCACATAAAACTGGCTACTTTTTACTTTTACTTTTTGAATTTATTGGCATGTACCCCATAATGCAATAGGTGGACACCCCATTGGCCAGCATGGGCATACCAAGGGTGGTTGGGTATGGCACTCCAGCTATCTGCAAGTGGGTCTGCAATGTGAAATTAGGGATCTGAAAATTCATCCTACGCCCAGCAGATGTAAGAAAATGTGTAACCCATTGACATTTACAACTTTTATAATGTAGTTATCCCTACAAACGTGTAACAGAAGCAGTTTGATACCGAAAATGATTGCACGGTAGCCGTCATCTTGTTTTTGGTTATGTTACCCAGAGGATGTAGCTATAGGTACAGCCTGGGCCTTGATTTACTCACTCACTTCTCTGTCACGTAAAACAGGCTACTTTTTACTTTTACTTTTTGAATTTATTGGCATGCACCCCATAATTCAATAGGTGGACACCCCATTGGCCAGCATGGACATATCATGGGTGGTTGGGTATGGCACCCAGGCTATCTGCAGGTGGGTCTGTAATGAAAAATTAAGGATCAGAAATTTCATCCAAGCCCCTGCGGATGTAAGAAAAGTTGTAATCCATTGACATTTACCACTTTTATAATGCAGTTATCCCTACAAACAAGTAACAGAAGCAGTTTGATACAGAAAATGATCAAATGGTAGCCGTCATCTTGTTTTTGGTCATGTGACCCAGGGGATGTAGATATGGGTACAGTATGGGCCTTGATTTACTCATTCACTTCCCTGTCATGTAAAACAGACTACTTTTTACTTTTACTTTTTGAATTTATTGGCATGCACCCCATAATGCAATAGGTGGACACCCCATTGGCCAGCATGGATATATCATGGGTGGTTGGGTATGGTACCCTGGCTATCTGCAAGTGGGTCTGTAATGTAAAATTAGGGATCAGAAAATTCATCCAAGCCTCGGCAGATGTAAGAAAAGGTGTAATCCATTGACGTTTACCACTTTTATAATGTAGTTATCACAATAAATGTGTAGCAGAAGCAGTTTGATACAGAAAATGATTGAACGGTATCTGCCATCTTGTTTTTGGTCATGTGACCCAGGGGATGTAGCTATGGGTACAGTCTGGTCTTTGATTTACTCATTCAATTCCCCTTCATGTAAAACAGGATACATCTTACTTTTCCTTTCTCAATTTATTGGTATGTAACCCATAATGCAATAGGTGGACACCCCCATGGTCAGCATGGGTATACCAGGGGTGGTTGGGTATGGCACCCCAGCTATATGCTGGTGGGTCTATAATGTGAAATTAGTGATCATAAATTTCATCCAAGCCCCTGCAGATGTAAGAAAAGGTGTAATCCATTGACATTTACCAATTTTATAATGTAGTTATCCCTACAAACATGTAACAGAAGCAGTTTGATAAGGAAAATGATTGAATGGTAGCCGCCATCTTGTTTTTGGTCATGTGACCCAGGGGATGTAGCTCTGGGTATAGTCTGTGCCTGGATTTACTCATTCACTTCCCTGTTACGTAAAATGGGCTACTTTTTACTTTTACTTTTTGAATTTATTGGCATCCACCCCATAATGCAATAGGTGGACACCCCGTTGACCAGCATGGACATACCATGAGAGGCTGGGTATGGCACCCCGACTATCTGCATGTGGGTCTGTAATGAAAAATTAAGGATCAGAAAAATCATCCAAGCCCCTGCAGATGTAAGAAAAGTTGTAATCCATTGAGATTTACCTCTTTTATAATGTAGTTATCACAATACATGTGTAACAGAAGCAGTTTGATACAGAAAATAATGGAACGGAAGCCGCCATCTTATTTTTGGTCATGTGACCCAGGGATGTAGCTATGGGTACAGTCTGGACCTTGATTTACTCATTCACTTCCCTGTCATGTAAAATGGGCTACTTTTTACTTTTACTTTCTGAATTTATTGGCATGCACCCCATAATGCAATAAGTGGACACCCCGTTGTCCAGCGTGGACATGCCATGGGTGGTTGGGTATAGCACCCCAGCTGTCTGCAGGTGGGTCTGTAATGTGAAATTAGGGATCTGAAAATTCATCCAAGCCCCTGCAGATGTAAGAAAAGTTGTAATCCATTGAGATTTACCAGTTTTATAATGTAGTTATCCCTACAAACATATAACAGAAGCAGTTTGATACAGAAAATTATCAAATGGTAGCTGCCATCTTGTTTTTGGTGATGTGACCCAGAGGATGTAGCTATGGGTACAATCTGGGCCTTGATTTACTCATTCACTTCCCTGTCATGTAAAATGGACAACTTTTTACTTTTACTTTTTGAATTTATTGGCATGCACCCCATAATGCAATAGGTAGGCACCGCATTGGCCAGCATGGACATACCATGGGTGGTTGAGTATGGCACCTCGGCTATCTGCAGGTGGGTCTGTCATGTGAAATTAGGGATCAGAAAATTCATCCAAGCCCTAACAGATGTAAGAAAAGGTGTAATCCATTGACATTTACCACGTTTATAATGTAGTTATCCCTACAAACATGTAACAGATGCAGTTTGATACAGAAAATGATTGAACGGTAGCCGCCATCTTGTTTTTGGTCATGTGACCCAGGGGATGTAGATATGGGTACAGTCTGGGCCTTGATTTACTCATTCACTTCTCTGTCATATAACATGGGCTACTTTTTACTTTTACTTTTAGAATTTATTGGAATGCACCCAATAATGAAATAGGTGGACACCCCACTGGCCTGCATGGACATACCATGGGTGGTTGGGTATGGCACCCGGGCTATCTGCAGGGGGGGTCTGTAATGTGAAATTAGGGATCAGAAATTCATCCAAGCCCCTACATATGTAAGAAAAGTTGTAATCCATTGAGATTTACCACTTTTATAATGTAGTTATCCCTACAAATGTGTAACAGTAGCAGTTTGATGCCGAAAATGATTGAACGGTATCCGCCATCTTGTTTTTGGTCATGTGACCCAGGGGATGCAGCTATGGGTACAGTCTAACCCTTGATTTACCCATTCACTTACCTTCATATAAAACAGGCTACATGTTACTTTTCCTTTCTCAATTTTTTGGGATGTAACCCATAATGCAATAGGTGGGCCCCTCATGAGCCTGCATGGCTCTGCCTTAGGAGGTTGGGTATGGCACCCCAGCTATCTGTAGATAGGTGTGTAATGTAAGATTAAGGATCATAAATTTCATCCAAGCCCCTGCAAATGAAAGAAAAGGTGTAATCCATTGAGATTTACCACTTTTATAATGTAGTTATCCCTACAAACGTGCAACAGGAGCAGTTTGATACAAAAAATGATTGAACGATAGCCGCCATCTTATTTTTGGTCATGAGACCCAGGAGATGTAGATATGGGTACAGTCTGAGCCTTGATTTACTCACTCACTTCCCCGTCATGTAAAACAGGCTATATCTTACTTTTCCTTTCTCAATTTATTGGTATGTAACCCATAATGCAATAGTTGGACACACCATTGTTCAGCATGGGTATACCGGGGTGGTTGGGTATGGAACCCCAGCTATATGGTGGTGGGTGTATAATGTGAAATTAGTGATCATAAATTTCATCCAAGCCCCTGCAGATGTAAGAAAATGTGTAATCCATCGACATTTACCACTTTTTATAATGTAGTTATTACAATAAATGTGTAACAGAAGCAGTTTGATACAGAAAATGATCAAATGGTAGCCGCCATCATGTTTTTGGTCATGTGACGCAGCGGATGTAGCTATGAGTACAGTCTGGGCCTTAATTTACTCATTCACTTCCCTGTCATGTAAAACGGGCTACTTTTTATTTTTATCTTTTGAATTTATTGGCATGTACCCCATAATGCAATAGGTGGACACCCCATTGGCCAGCATGGGTGTACCAGGGGTTGTTGGGTATGGCACCCTGGCTATCTGCAAGTGGGTCTGTAATGTGAAATTAGGGATCTGAAAATTCATACTACGCCCCTGCAGATGTAAGAAAATCTGTAACCCATATGCATTTACCTCTTTTATAATGTAGTTATCCCTACAAACGTGTAACAGAAGCAGTTTGATACTGAAAATGATTGAATGGTAGCCGCCATCTTGTTTTAGGTTATGTGTCCCAGGGGATGTAGCTATGGGTACAGTCTGGGCCTAAATTTACTCATTCACTTCCCAGTCATGTAAAATGGGCTACTTTTTACATTTACTTTTTGAATTTATTGGCATGCACCCCATAATCCAATAGGTGGACACCCCATTGGCCAGCATGGACTTACCATGGGTGGTTGGGTATGGCACCCAGACTATCTGCAGGTGGGTCTGTAATGAAAAATTAAGGATTAGAAATTTCACCCAAGCCCCAGCAGATGTAAGAAAAGTTGTAATCCACTGAGATTTACCACTTTTATAATGTAGTTATCCCTACAAACATGTAACAGAAGCAGTTTGATACCGAAAATGATCAAATGGTAGCCGCCATCTTGTTTTTGGTCATGTGACGCAAGGGATGTAGATATAGGTACAGTCTTGGCCCTGATTTACTCATTCACTTCCCTGTCATGTTAAATGGGTTACTTTTTACTTTTATCTTTTAAATTTATTGGCATGCACCCATAATGCAATAGGTGGACACCTTTGGCCAGCATATAGACATACCAGGGGTGGTTAAGGAACCCTGGCTATTTGCAAATGGGTCTGTAATGTGAAATTAGGGACCAGAAAATTCATCCAAGCCCTGGCAGATGTAAGAAAAGGAGTAATCCATTGACATTTACCACTTTTATAATGTAGTTATCACAATAAATGTGTATCAGAAGCAGTTTGATACAGAAAATGACTGAACGGTATCTGCCATCTTGTTTCTGGTCATGTGACCCAGGGGATGTAGTTATAGGTACAGTCTGGGCCTTGATTTACTCATTCACTTCCCTGTCACATAAAACGGGCTACTTTTTACTTTTACTTTTTGAATTTATTGGCATCCACCTCATAATGCAATAGGTGGACCCCCGTTGGCCAGCATGGACATACCATGGGAGGCTGGGTTTGGCACTCCGGCTATCTGCATGTGGGTCTGTAATGAAAAATTAAGGATCAGAAAAATCATCCAAGCCCCTGCAGATGTAAGAAAAGTTGTAATCCATTGAGATTTATCTCTTATAATGTAGTTATCACAATACATGTGTAACAGAAGCAGTTTGATACAGAAAATGATGGAACAGAAGCCACCATCTTATTTTTGGTCATGTGACCCAGGGGATGTAGCTATGGGTACAGTCTGGGACTTGATTTACTCATTCACTTCCCTGTCATGTAAAATGGGCTACTTTTTACTTTTACTTTTTTGAATTTATTGGCATGCACCCCATAATGCAATAGGTGGACACCCCGTTGGCCAGCATGGACATACCATAGGTGGTTGGGTATGGCAGCCCAGCTATAAGCAGGTGGGTCTGTAATATGAAATGAGGGATCAGAAATGTCATCCAAGCCCCAGCAGATGTAAGAAAAGTTGTAATCCATTGAGATTTACCAGTTTTATAATGTAGTTATCCCTACAAACATGTAACAGAAGCAGTTTGATACAGAAAATTATCAAATGGTAGCTGCCATCTTAATTTTGGTCATGTGACCCAGGGAATGTAGATATGGGTACAGTCTGGGCCTTGATTTACTCATTCACTTCTCTGTCATGCAAAATGGGCTACTTTTTATTTTTACTTTTTGAATTTATTGGAATGCACCCCATAATGCAATAGGTGGACACCCATTGGCCAGCATGGCTTACTGCGAGTTGGTTATGGCAATTAATGTTATCTGCAAGTGGGTCTGTAATGTGAAATTGGAGAAAATTCATCCGCCTCAGATGTAATAAAATGTGTAATCCATTGACATTTACTACTTTTATAATGTTGTTATCCCTAAAAACGTGTAACAGAAGCAGTTTGATACAGAAAATGTTTGAATGGTATTAGCCATCTTGTTTTTGGTCATGTGACCCAGGGGATGTAGATATGGGTACAGTCTGGGACTTGATTTACTCATTCACTTCCCCATCATGTAAAACAGGCTACATCTTACTTTTCCTTTCCTAATTTATTGGTATATAACCCATAACGTAGGTGGACACCCATTGGTCAGCATGGGTATACCAGGGTGGTTGGGTGTGCACTTAGCTATATGCTGGTGGGTCTATAAAGTGAAATTAGTGATCATAAATTTCATCCAAGCCCTGGCAGATGTAAGAAAAGGTGTAATCCATTGACATTTACCACTTTTATAATGTAGTTATCACAATAAATGTGTTAGAGAAGCAGTTTGATGCAGAAAATGATGGAACGGTAGCTGCCATCTTTTTTGGTCATGTGACCCAGTGGATGTAAGCTATGGGTACAATCTGGGCCTTGATTTACTCATTCACTTCCTCACCATGTAAAACATGCTACTTTTACTTTTCTTTTTGAATTTATTGGCAGGCACCCATAATGCAATAGGTGGTCTTCCCATTGGCCAACATGGACATACCAGGGGTGGTTGGGTATGGCACCCCGGCTATCTGCAAGTGGGTCTATAATGTGAAATTAGGGATCAGAAATTTCATCCAAGCCTCTGCTGCCATAAGAAAGGGTGTAATCCATTGACATTTACCACTTTTATGATCTAGTGATCTCAATAAATGAGTCACAAGCAGTTTGACACAGTAAATAGCTGAATGGTGTCAGCCATCTTGTTTTTGGTCATGTGACCCTCGGTAGGTAGCTATAGGTGCAATCTGGCCCTTGAGTTACTCATTCACTTCCCTATCATCTGAAACAGGCTACTTCTTACTTTTTCTTAATGGATTTTGTGACGTGTACCCCATAATCCAATAGGTACCCCCCCATAGGCCAGCATGGCCCTAGCATAGGTGGTCCATTCTGGTCACTCTCATAATCTGTAGGTGAGAAACCAATGTGAAATTTGTGTTTATATAAAGAATTTGTAACCTGAAGTGAAAATTAGTTACATTTAGATAACAATTTTTATCAGTGATGCAACCGATTTTAACGTTTTTACAAACTCAATATTTTTGCGAATACAAATTCGCAAAAACAATTGAAATTTCACTAAATAAACATATATATCTCCAAATTTCTTTGTTGGAAAAGTTATATTTTCACTTTGAATTATAGTTGTGTTAGTTTCTTACTACCCTGACAAAAAAAGTTTACCAGGGAATTAAGAAAAATTATGTAATAACGTCATAACCGATAAGTGTACAAACCCAGTGAAAAAACCTCTGGCAGCAGGGATATGCAATTTTCAGAAAAACCTTGGCAGTGTAAGGGTTAATAAATATAGCAGAATGAGATTTTCATATCCTGCCAAGAGAAGCTGGAAACTGAATGTAATAAACGAAAGTGTTCTATGGCAAGTCTGACACAGGATGGGAGCAAGAAATTGTCCTTTACTTCTTCTAGGAAAATGCAGTCTAAAGATGAAGTTCTGCCTATATCAATTGATTCTTCAGGAGAAACATGTCCAGTTTTAGACTGGACTCCAGGAATAGCTTTACAGCAAGTGGGATGGCTTTGGGAGGCAGGTCATTGGATTCCGGATCCTCAAATCCCTCTGCCTGTTTTTTTGCTTCAGTTGGTTTGCCTGAGTCTGGTGTTGTAGTGGATTCTTCTTTCTTGGACCCTTCCACTGGTGAACTGCAGTTGTCCTGTTCTACTGTGACTGCATGTCTCCAGGGGCAGGTAGAAGAGTAGGAGGTTCAGTCTGGCGTGGTCGACCAGGCTCTGTTATGTAATGACTCTGCAGTTCCTGGCTCTATTTTGGATTTACAACCTGAGGTTTCAGTTCTGGATGGCTTACATAAAGAAGGTGAGTCGAATAAGGATCAGCTGACCTTGGTCAATGCCTCTATGGGAAATGTTACTGAAACTTTTCCAAAGAATAGTGACCCTCTGGTTAGACTTGATTCTGGGCATAAGACTTATGCCGGCTTGTTTCGGAAGCCTGCAGAGGCGGCCGCCAAATGCCAGTTTCTGGTCAGACTTCCCTATAAGGGTAAAGCCCCTGTAGTTCTTGATGGAATTTGGGTTGGGAAGACACTCTTGATGGATTTCTTAGCATTTTCACCCTCTGAGGTTTACACTTTTATTCATCCTCCAGAAGAACTCTCCTATGATATTAGTTTTGTGACCATGAAATCACTAGATAAGTTTTAGAGAAAATATTATGAAGTTAAAGATTCTGAGGTTTGGAAAGACTTTCTAGTGATTCCTATAACCAAACCAACTATTTAAACTGTGACTATTCTTTTCCATAATGAGGGAGTCAATGTGGCTAATACTATATTTTGGTTAGAAAAAAGATTCTCAGTTTATGATCACCCAAGACCTATAATGGATGAGAATGGTTTCTGGACGGGGGGGGGGGTGGACTATAAGGGTTCAATAAAATCAGACAGAAGAAGGTATTCAACACCTTCCAAGCTCATTCTTTCTGGGTTGAGATACAGGGAATCGTGTTCTGTGCAGGCCAGCTAAAGAGCTGTTACAAATGTGGGTGTTTGCTACATTTAAATACCTCATGCAATAAAGTTAAATGCTTCCAATGTAGAATGTTAGGTCATACAGCAGCGCAATGTGTGGCTCCTTCTGTCTGACATTTGTGTGGGGATGAGGGCCTCTCTTATGCTGAGTGTCCATGGGCTACCCATGATAATGATGCCTCTTCAGACCAAGAATATTTTCTACATTGGACTAGGAACTCCCCCCAGGAATCTGAATCAGGAAGTGTAGATAGAGGGAGACAATGTGGTAGAGGGAAGGGAGGAGGAATAAGGAGTGCAAAAGAAAATGTAAGGTCTTCAATAGTTACACCCTTATTAGAGGCTAATTCTATTTTTTCAGAATGATATGGAAGTTACTTCATCTCTTCAAACTATGGTAGATGATGGTGAATGTGGAACCTCTTTTGTAACTCCACTTGGGTCCCCATTAAGGGAAACTAGAGTTTTTTTTTACCTTCTGCTATCTTAGACCAAGAACATTTTTCTGTACCTCCAGTTGATAAGTTGCCCCAGTTGAAGGAACAAGGTAATGTTTCTCCCTCTGTGGAGCTGGGAGAAATAGAAGGCTTTAGGGAACAAGGGGGAACCTTGTCTCCTTTAACATTGTCTAATCGTTTTACACTTCTCTCCTCTAGGGGGGAACAAATGGAACAAGAGTCCCCTGGTTCAAGTTGAAAGTAGTCAGGAACCTGTGGAAGCCTTAACGTCAGGTATACAATTACCTCCTAGGAAGATTCTAGATGTTAATAAATGACTTACGAGATCTGGTGGAAAGATTATAAAACCTCCTCCCTGATTTCACTTCTATAAGTGTTGCAAGCCTAATTGTTAAAGTATTAAATCTCTAACCAAACGTCTTGTGACTTTTGGTGTATTGTCACATTTGAATTTTGATGTGCATCTATTACAAGATACTAGGTTGCATACCTCAAATGAGGTAGCTCAGGCAACACATGATTGGCCATGGGGTCGTTCCTACTGGTCAATGGGAGAAGATGCTTGTAGTGGGATACGGATTTGATTTTTAACATTAGATGTGAAAATATTATTAGTGGTTGATATAGACCTAGGGAGGTTTTTTTGCTAGACATAGTTCTTCATGGACTACAATGTAGACTTATTTATTTTTATGGTTCTCAGACAAAGTCTTTAAGAATTGCTTTATTGAAGCAAATACAACCTTACTTGTATACAAGTCGTCAGGTGTTTTTTTTTTTGTGGAGATTTCAATATTAACTTCCATCATAAAACAGAAATAGGTAAACAATATTGTGACAAAGTATTTCTAAAAACAGCTCTTGCTCAAGCTAATTTGGTAAATGCACATGCTTTAGGTGGATTAAAAGCAAAACCAATATTTTCAAACGGTGTATTAAAATCGAGAATTGATTTTATTTTTATACATAAATCTTTACTGATACATAATGTAAAGAATTTCCCAATAGAAACTTCTGACCATTCCCTGATAGGTGTTAATATAGTAAATCCCGCCAGGCGCAAGTGTGGTCCCGGAGTATGGTGGCTTAATTCTTCTCTTTTAATATTACCTAGTACAGAACTAGACTTAAAAATGATCATACAGGATAAACTCACAACATTGGATTTATTTGATAATGTGGGGGGATGGTGGGTAGATTAAGAATTGTTTGACAGGATATTTTCAAATATTGGGTAAATTACAAGCTAAAACAAAGCTGGAGGAATATAATGAGTATAGACATTCATTATGCTTATTGTCTCGATAGGATGAACGGGAAGAGAGTGTGACAGAGGAGATTGCACATGTTAAGCATTTAATGAGCAAATATCAATATGATAGAATGTCCTCGTTAAACAAAGAACAGTCTTTTGGAACTCAGGGGAAAACTGCTTTTGTGAACCCTTTTCTGGCATGTAAAGATCAGGTAGGGAAGCGTGTTTTTGAATATTTAAACACCCCTTCTGGTAATCAAGTTTTTTATAATGTAAGCATAATAAAGATTCTTGATGACCATATTAATTCAAAATTTGGAGAACAAGTAGAAGATTCGGATCTTTTACCGAATTTATTTCAAGCAGCAAATCTTCCACAATTTTCAGTAAGTTTACAGAAAACATTAACTGGGAATTTTACGTGGGCAGAGTTGGAAGAGATTATATTATCTTTAAAAATAAACATATCTCCTGGATCAGAGGGATTGGCAGGTGAGCTATATAAATTCTTGTGGTGTTTAATGCCTGTGACATTATCCTTGTATAATTTTTTTTTGATGGAACTTTTTTTACCCTCACAAATGTATGAAGGATTGTTAGTTTTTCTTTATAAGTCAGGAGATCGGGCAAATAATAATAATTGTAGGCCTGTCACATTAAGTGTAGATTTCAAGATTTTTTCAAAATTATTGGGGAATCGTTTATCTTTATTAATGCCAGATTTGATTTGTCAGCAGCAGTTTTGTTCTATACTGGGTAGACGCATTACAGATGCATTATTGTTAATTAGGGAATTATTTGATTCACAGAATGCTAATAAAGAAAGAACTGTGGGATATTTGGTTAGTCTGGATCAGGCTAAAGCCTTTGATGAGGTTTCCCATGTATACTTATGGCATTGATTACAGGCTTATGGTATTCCAGAACTATTTGCACAGTGGATTAGACTGTGTTATGTTTTAGCTAATGTCAAACCATATGACAATGGATGGTTAGGGTTTTGTCATCAGATTTCGAAGGGGGTGCACCAAGGGTGTCCGCCAAGCCCGTTGTTATATGTTTTTTCTTTAAACCCTTTATTAAGAATTTGGCTAGGGTCTCCTAATCTTAATGGAATAAATGAGGTTTTTGGTAAATTTCCTAAACTATTGGCATAAGCGGATGATCTTTGTTTATTTTTAAAAGATGGAAATTCTATTATGGCAGCGTGTGAATTTATAAAAGACGTAGGTAAAATAAATGGTGCCTGAATTAATTTGAATAAAACTCACTGTTTAAGCATAAATGGTTTACCCTTAGAAAGTGAAATCATAGGAGGTTTATCCATGGATATGGCTCCATGTCGAATATTAGGAATTTATTTTGGAGGAAATAACATGGCAGAATATAATTGGTAAAAAAGCTTTAGTTAAAGGACATAAATGAGTGGCAAATTGGTATAGATAGAAAACATCTAAGTTGAAACGGGTATATTTAATTAAAACATTTTTGCTTCCTGTTTTTTTTATTCTTAAGTTCTGTTTTTCTTTTACCACGAACCTTGGAGACCCGGTTAATGGGATTTTTTTTAGTGGATTTTGGGGAAGCTGTTTAAATCCACTTCTACAGAATGTTTTATATTTACCAATAAAGGATTGAGGGGTTAAGATGGTTCATCTGGTCTTATTTTTTTTCTCAGTTTTTTTTTTATATTGTAATATTGTACAAAGGAGGTACTCAAGCTTGGAATGGTTTGGTACATAGGCAGATATCTGGTGTTCTGTTAGAATGGAAATTGAGTTTTTTTCAACATAAAAACAAACGTTGGCCTAGATTGGCATTTGTAGGGGAAGGAATTTTTGATAAGACTAAAATGTGACAAATAAGTTGAACTTTAGTTACAACAGTTGGACGAAAGGCCTTTCATTTTGAGGCTCTTCAAAGGTGTTTTTGTGAATTCCCATTTTCTAAATTTTCATTGTCTCATCAGAAATATATTTCAAATTTTATCTCTGATCCAAGAATACCTAAACACATTTGAAATACAGTATGGTTGGCTCTTCACAATAAAGTGAATGTATGTAGTAATCAAAAACATAAGAATCTTAGGGATAGATATTGTCCAAGGGAAGGGTGTTTTGAAGTCCTAGAAACTGTCACATCTTTATTTTGATTGCCCCTATGCAACGGAATTCTGGGATGTGGTCAAGAATCATTGGAAGAATAAGATTTTAGTTCCTACAGCTTTGGAACTATTGTTTTATGGGATTTCTAATATATCAATGACTAAAGAATGTCTTAGTACTTTGAGAATAACACACGGTCATTTACTATATTGGTTATGGATCAGTAGATGTAGATTGCTGCTACAACAGCAACTGATTTCGCCTGAAGAGTTACTATATATGGTAAATTCTGATTTAAAATATTTGCAACATAGAGAGACTTTACATTTTAGTTGTATTTTTGGGGTTCAATTATGGATTGGTTATGAATTTTGATAAAGACGGCTAGAAATTAGCATGCTTAAATGTAAAAGGAGCATTAGAAATGAAATTATTGCTGTGGTATGTGTTTTGTTAGGTTTTGTATAGTATATATTTTATACTCTTAGGTAAGATGCGAAATATGAGTTGTCATATTTATAACTAGATCACACATAATAAGTTGGATGATTTTGTAAGTTATAAGATTTAAGATAATTTTTCTTACTATATGAGTTGTGGAGGGGTAATTTTCTTAATATTTGTAAATATTTTCTTTGGATTATTAGGATTTCTCCTTCTCTCTTCTTTTTTGTTAATTTAATATTGTATGGAGCATTTTTGATTACTAAGTTCTTTTTGTTTAAAAATAAAAAAAGATGGGTAAGGGGGAGCAAATTTTGTTAATTTTGTTGTTATTGTTTACACTGTCTTTCTTTATGTATGAATCAATACTTATTTATGTTTTGATTTTTTTCTTAAAGATGTGGTATGAAATACATTTTCATTTGGATATATATTATGTTATGTTATATTTTGTTATGATTAAATAAAAAATTTCCCTGTTCTTTTTGAGAAGTGACATGGGATCTTTAACATCCATCTGAACTACCACCATAACAGGCAGATGGGACCTTGGTTTAACATCTCATCCAAAATGCGGCACCTCAGGAGTGCAGCACCCCTCCTCATGCTGCACTACAGTGTCAGTATTGGGATATTAACCCATGTGTCTTGTGTGGGATTAGAACCCACAGCCTTTTGATCTCCTGGCCTCCAAGGTGAGTGTGCTACCTGCTGAGCCACTGACACTGACATATAAAATTTTTTTATGGATAAATCAAAAGTTTCATATCCCTTATAACCCACAGTCATCGGGACAGATGGAATGTGCTAACAGGCAGATCAAAGTTATGTTATCCAAACTTGTTCAGAAAACCCAAAAGGACTGGAATTCATTATTGCCTTTACTTCTTATAGCAATAAGAGGGACATCCTCTGCAGGTACACAGTATTCCCCTTTTTTGAAATCATGACTGGATGGTCCATGAGACTCCCAGAACATTTACTTCTGGACCTGTGTACTTCCACTGCTGATGGAGCATCAGTAGATAAATATGTTAAATATCTCAAACAAGACATCCACAAGGTACACTTGTTTGCTCCACAATGCATGGGCAAGGCCAAACAGGCCCTATCCCATTGTAAACAAATGCAATCCAGCAACCTCCAAGTTAGACTCCCTCACAATAACAGTCATTGATTAATGGCTACATGCCAATCAAATTAACCTGTTTCAAGGAAATTAAATAACTTTTCCATTCCCCAATGGGTGGAATAGTGCTAAACTAACTATAGTTTTCTTTTTTCTTTCCTCAAAGGTTCCAGAGAAAGAGAAAGAGATGATTGCTTGTATGCTTATTATTCTTTTTTAAAGTATGGATTTTCTTACAAGCCCAAACTGAACATCTTATTACAGATAAGAACCAGTGACCTAACCCTAAACAGATTGTTGAGGCAGAATACCTTACAAGCCCACATGATTTAATTGCATCCTGTGGAATTCACACTAAAGTCCTAAAAGACATGTTCATTGTCCAGAAGGGTAGAGAGACCCTACTGAATGGTATGATCATTGCTTTGAATCAATTCTAGCAGTTAGACTTGATCTGGACTCATGTTTATTTTTTATTGATAATCAGGAATTTTGCATCCAAATTTATATGGTAATAAAAGCCATTAGACCTTCAGTGTTTTACCCTATGATGCCCTATAAATTGTGACACAATACTGAGTGACCAAAATACAACCCTGGCCCAGCCAGTGGTCTACTAGCTACTTTCTTAGCCAGGTACCCTAGTTAATAATGTGCAGTTCATGCACAGCCCCGTGATTTTAAATCTCACCATTTAAACTTGGAACGATGCATTTTATGTTTCACAATAAACATTTCCCACTTTTGTTAAATGTTGTTATTAGATACCCTGGCAGCATACCAGGTACTCAATAATGACCCCATACAGGGACTGATTGCACCACACATACACACACAGGATTTTCACATCCTGACTGCTAGTGGTACATCTTATGACTGTAAACCTACCCAAATGCACTAGGTGTTTGTTTTTTTTTTTCTCATTTTTTTAAACCAACAACATAGTTTCAGACTCGGACCTATTTGGCTCTGACATATCTATTTGAAATAAGGCTGATATAACCATTATTCAAGCACTTATGTTAAAGGTTCATGATAGTATGAAATATAATATCATACCCCCATTGCTTGTATACATGGTTTTGCTCATAAGAGTGATTTACAATTACAACATTAAGGATATTGTGAAGGGGTTTGACCTGAAAAATGTTCATGTTAACTAATTATTTTCTGCTTACATTAAGGAAGCAGATGAGCATCGCCTAGCTAGGAATGTCCTTTGCACTGCCTACAGCTATTATGTTCTTACAACCTTTTGGTACATGACAGATGTATGGGTCAGTGTCATTGCCACATTTTGCATTTCTATTGCATGTGTTAACAAATGTTTATTTGAATCTAGCACTATTCCCTTGTCAATGGCAAGGAACCTTTGGTATGTCACCACACATGCCAGTATTGCTACATGTTTTGAAGCATATTCCTGCACAATCCAGGAAGCCATGTCTGTGACTCTTACAGTGTCATTGCCACATATTCATCCAGCAGCATCCATCTCTGATTGTCTGGCAACCATCCATTCTACTGCTCATCTCGATGGGAACATTTACTGTGAAAAGGTTGAAACTACCACCTTTGTTTACCACGAGGTCTTGGAATCGTGACTGACTCTAAACTTTGATTATTGTGCCTGAAAGGATTATTACCTTTTATGCAGATGTGACATCTTATAACTTGTCTTACTAACTTATGAAAACTGGCATAGTAATTGAAATTATGCTTCCACTTGTGAACTTTCAAATAAACTGTATTCAGCACAGCTAAATTTGATTTTACAATCAAGCTTATTGTTATGCATACTTTGAAGCAAATCTGGGGTAGGGCAATACCCTAACTTCAGCAAGAAGACTCTTCTTCATTTGATCTACAATAGCAAAATCAATGTGTTTCATTGCTTATTTTTCAAGCCTGGCTGGCACCTCATACAAACTGAGTACTATTATAAACTGCTACACTTTGTGTAGCTATACGATAATCTTCAACTGAATATTGTTGCTATTCCATTGCAAAACTCAATGTGCAAACTAACAAGCCCCCTGCTGAGGCCTCTGAAAATACTGCTGACTCCAGAACATTTTGATCTACCATTGGAAAATCTGAATGCATCAAATTTGAACTATGAATCTTCATCTAACACTTGAAGAAACCCTGGCTTTTTCCCTGGAACTGTTCATAGTTTATGTCATGTGGACATTGACATTTTGTGTCCTGTCTGATTTACCATCTGAAAAATGCCATCCCTCAAGGTGGTATATTCTGCTGATGTGGAACATTGTGTGGTGACCAACTATACATTCTTATATCGACTAAAATGTATAGGTTATATGGTAATCACACCTGTTCCCATCCCAGAACCAGATACCATTAAGTCTAGTCCTAACTATCTTGATGCTCTAGCTTGATTTTTACTTGTTTTTTAATATTCATGCAGGCAACTTAAGTTTCTCTTTAATTTCTTCCCAATAGGTCAGATATTCACCTGATACATATATCAGTATTTATTGATTGTTTCAATATTGGAAAACCCCCATTGTGAAGTTTTATTCCAAATGTTTATAGTAATACCAGGTTTTCTAACATTTTCCCTTATAATTACATTTTGTTGTTTAGAAAAAACCCTGAAACACCACTATGACCAGTTAATATTCCTCTATCAAGCTCATGCTATGGGCCTGTAGATGAGTGGTGCCTAACCGTTGTCTTTTTCTTGTGTTGCCACTTTTGCAATTAGGGCAACAAAGGGGGGACTGTTACATCTGGGTTATGCCCCTAGCAACCTACGTTCACCTCACACTGTATTCCTGGTCTATTGTACTGTGATACTGCTATTTTGCACTAACATATAGATATAGGCACCCATCATATAAGTGTGAGTGCTAGGAATGTGCTTTGCTGCTAATATATGCTAATGTTTATCATGCATGATTCAGTGTACCTCACTATAATACATTTATCTAGATTATGTTTGTCATATATATATATATATTCCATATATTATCTACCTAATCACTGATAAGATGACTCAGATGGATAATCTGTGCTTATTGTATACTTGTATTCTCATAAGTATATGTAGTGTATGTTTTACACTCAGGCAGACATTTATTTATTTATTTTATTTTAATCTTTGGTAACTGGGTAAGGCCCATTAGACACAAGTGCCTCTTTCCAGGGGTGACCTGGGAGCACTGGGCAGTTAAGTGACTTGCTCAGAGTCACACAGTATGCAAGTGGAGGTTGTGAGAATCAAATCAAGGTCTGGTCTGCTGCATGATTTCAGTTCTATCTATGATGGTGGCCATGCTGGGCTAGTCGTCCACAAGAAGCAGCACCAGCTTAGTTTTATTTTGTTACTTTATTTATTCATTTCATATATTATTTTGTTATTTGCAGTTTTATTTGATTTAGATAGGTAGTTTTCGGTAGTAAGTTAGAGAAAGAAAAGTGAGTTAGTAAGGTCTAGGTGGTGTAACAGGTTTAGAGAAGGATTTTAACCTCAAGTTTGACACAGAGTTAAAACATTTTTATTATCCAGTGTTGTCATATAGGAAATTGTGGTAAAGTTTGTAACGCAATTAGCCTAACAGCTCTTACCTGTCAGGAGTATTGAGATGTGTGACCAGAGGACTAAAATGGGAGTTTGGAGTCTGGAGTAAACAGCTATCTTCCGGAAGAAGGAACTGCAGTAGCAGGGCTCGCGGAGAGTTGGAGTGTCTCAGTGGTTGAATCACAACACGAACAGCATCTGTCCTGTGCAACTGTGAGCAGGGATACTACGGAGTTAGAGTTGAGGTCTTTTAGAGGATTGTGAGTGGGGATCCCCTTGCCTTACCTGGGGAAGGTGGCCTTTGAGCTTTTGCTGAGTCAGGCAGGAAGCACAGGCTTGTGGTCTGCTGGAAAGTGGACAGAGGCTCATTTGCTTCCTAAGTGTCCTGGGGAGGTCAGCTAGTGGGCTGACTTAGCCTGGGAGTTGTAATCACAGGCTCAGCAGGTGAGGAGGCAGTTACCTCCTGGGTCTGTGCTGGGGGACTTTTGCTTAATCAGTCCTAACTTGCACTCTGGTTACTGTTTGTGCCTACCCTGATTGCTGTGAAGGCAACTGTGGGCGGTTAGATACCGTGTGGAACCTGTTTTTCGATCTGAAGTTCTGAAGAAGATCTGCATATTGGACTTGGATTTAATACTGGATACATAAAGGACTCTCTGTGGTGTCATGGGCTGGTTCAGGTGACAGCTGAACTTGTTTTGGATTTCTTGTTATGCATTCAGAGTTGGGATCTTATGCCTTAAAAAACTAAGAGTCAGAACTGATTGATTCTGTCAATTACTGGAAATATATTGGCAGTGACAGTGCCTACAATTTTATTTTTTCCAAATTTCTGGCTGGTTGGTCAGGTTTAAAGTGAGAGCTGAATCTGGCTGACCTTATCTGGTCATGTCTTAGAGGTGGGAGCTCTTTAGACCATAATAACTCAAAGTACTGTGAGACTTATTTTGACTGACTGTTTCCTGATTTAGACTTACATACTGTGCTGCTAAACTTTTTAGTATAGGGCATTGTATTTGTTTAGTTTTGGGGTAAGGTGTGGATGTTTGTAAGAGTATTTTGAATATTGCATGTTTGGGTGTGGGTAAAATTTGTATTTTGGGGTTGTTTAGTTAATGGTATCTGCTTAGTGTGGTGAAATGTGTTGGGAAGGCATAAGGACAGTTGGGTATTATTTCCCCTCCAGGCTCAGGGACCTTCATCCTTTTTTTTGTCCTCCACTGTCACCAGAGATATTTAGATGGTGTAGGGCTTTGGGGATTGTTAGGAGGAGGAGGAGGATGGGGGTTGGGCCTGGAGAGGGAATGGAAAGAAGTGGGTGGATAGAGATAGTAGAGTCAAGGAGATGCCCTGGGTGAAATAGGTCCAGGAAAGGGGTCCTCTCTGCCTGGTTTCCATACCCAAGGGTTCTACTTGTATCAGGCAGGTAGCACGGCCATCCTTGGATTCACATCCTACTCGTGTGGTGTTATGCAACGCCAGGTCTATTAAGAAGAAAACTGCTATAATAGTGGATTTTGTTGGATCATCTGACCTGGCGAGCATCACTGAGATCTGGCTGGATGAGAATGCTGACCCAGTTTTGGCATCAGCAATTCTGGCCATGTACTCGGTGATACACTGCCCTAGGGTGGATCGTAGAGGTGGGGGTGTTGCCATCTATTTTAGATTGGAACTAGGTCTAATGGAGGTACCAGTGGGAACTACCAACTCCTTTGAATGTATTATGGATGAGGATGTGGGGTGCAGGATACTTCTCATCTACCGCCCACTAGGTGAAGGGAATGTTTTCCTGCAGGAACTCACAGACTTCATTGTTGACCTGACATTGGGATCCCCCAGATGGTTGGTTCTGGGGGATTTCAATGCATGGATCAATGATGAACTCTTGCACTTTGGTCAGGACTTCTTCCAGTTAATGATTTCACTGGGCTTCACACAGGTTGTTTCCTCCTCGACCCATGTTGGTGGTCATTCATTGGACTTGGTGTTCCTACTGGGGATGGAGAAATCCAATTTGGTGGTGGAACCAGTCAGGTGGTCTGACCATCATACCATTGGGTTCAGTTTCGAGGCCATCCCTAATAGCCCAGCACCTATGGAGATGGTCTAGTACCACCTTTTGAGGGGTGTTTCCCCAGATGGCCTGATTGTGGTACTGGACCTATCTGGCTTACTGAGTGAATGCATGGATCCAGGGGACCTGGTACTTGCCTATAATAATGTGGCGATAGGGGCCCTGGATTACATTGCTCCTGTTCGTGTTCATCCCCTCACTCTTCACCCCATGTCTCCTTGGTTTGATGAGACTCTGACGGAGTTGAGGAAAGCTGGACAAAGGCTAGAGGGCGCTGGCGGAAGTCAAGCCTGGAATGTGACAAACTTAGTTTGATGGACTATTATGTGGTCAATCAATCAGCAATCACCCGTAAGAAGGCAATATTCCTGTCCAGAGAGATTGCTGCTGCACAGAATTGACCAGCTTTTCCAGACTGTGGACAGATTGTGCAATCCAATCTGTCTTCAGCCTGGAAGTTCTTTTTCTCAAGAACGGTGTGAGGAGTTTGCTCAATTTTTTGCAGATAAGGTTGCCACAATCAGGTCTGGTATCCACTTGTCCCTCCCCAATGGGAGCTGTGGTGGTTGGCAGGAGATGTCGGACACACAGTTTGTGTGGTTTGATTTCAGCCTTCCCACAGTCAGTGATATTGTGATGATCATCCAGTCATTGTGTCCGACCAACTGTAGTTTGGAACCAGGCCCCACACATCTCTTAGTGGGCTGTGTGGATAAAATTGGTCTGGTCCTTGCCAAGATCGTCTGGAGGTCTTTGGAGAGGAGGATCTTTCCTGATCCTCTGAAGGAGGCCTTGGTTCTGCCCCTTCTTAAGCAGTCCTCCCTGGATCCAGATTGTCTGGCAAACTACAGGCCTGTCTCTAACCTGCCCTTTGTGGGAAAGGTTATTGAGAAGGTGGTCATGTCACAGCTGGATGATCATTTGGCCAGCCACAATGTCTATGATTTTCTCCAGTCCAGATTTAGGAGGAGACATAGTACCAAGACATCTCTTGTCTGGGTACTAAATGATCTCCTAATAGCGAGAGATCAAAGGACCCATTCCTTTGGATACCGTGGACCATGGTGTGCTATTGGAGCACCTGTGGTTCATCTGTGGGCTGTCTGGTACAGTCCTCAGTTGATTTTGATCTTTCCTTGAGGGTAGGACTCAGATACTGGTGTCTGGGATTTTTTCCTCAACATCACTCCCCCATCTGGTGGGGTGCCGAAGGGCTCCATTTTGGTGCCCATGTTATTTGCGTTGTATATGCTGCCATTGGGAGCAATTATTAGGCAGTATGGCTTGAGTTTTCACTGCTTGCAGATGATACTCAGCTGTACATGTCCTTTGTCCCCAGCCAAGATGCTGCTGTTTCTGTCTATAACAACTGTCTCACTGAAATCCAGGATTGGATGAATGAGTTGGCTGCAGTTGAACCCAGAAAAAACTGAGGTGTTGGCTTTGGACCCAGGTCACCGGGAGGTGGGTTTGTTGTCGGGATCACCTTCAGGTTTATGGCTTGGGGGTGTTCAGCTAACTACCTCAGGCCAGGTGCAAAACCAGGGTGTTGTGTTTGATGACTGTTTGACACTTAAATCTCAGGTGTCAGCAGTTGTCAAGCCTCTTTTTACCACCTGAGGAATATCGCTTGGGTGAAGCACCTGGTTCCTTCAAATGATCTTCCAACTTTGGTCCATGCCTTCATTACCTCCTGTCTTGACTACTGCAATGCCCTTTACCTGGGGTTACTGGGGGTTGATATCCACTGCTTACAGATAGTGCAGAATGCAGCAGCCAGGCTATTGACTGGCTCATCTCGGGCCAGTCATATAATACCGATGCTCCGCAGACTGAACTAGCTAATAATATGCTAGTGGATCACCTTCAAGTTTAGTTTGCTGAGCTATTAGGCCCTACATGATCAGGGACCTGGTTACCTGAAAGAGCTCCTTCATCCATACTGTCCCTCCTACTCTCTCTGATCCACTGACAAGGGATTGCTAGAGATTCCCAGGGTTCGTATAAAGACATCTGGGGCAAGTTCTTTTAGTTTTATGGCCCCAACCCTGTGGAATTCTCTACCTCATCAGGTGCTAGATTGCCCAACCATCCAAAGCTTTAAAGTAGCATTAAAAACATTTCTTTTAGGCCTAGCATATAATGACTTTTAATGTCGCTGTCAAGAATTTTGTTTTATATATGGTTTTAAATTATTTATTTATTGATTTATTTTATTATGTTATGTGCAGGCACCTTGGTTTTGGAAAGGCACTTTTTATAAATAAAGTTCAATTTGATTTAATGATTTGATGTACCAAGCTCATTCACAGCTCATTACACTAACCTCTAGACTATACTGCCAGCCCTGTGTCATGTGTAATAGAGCCCTGTCAGCACATCACTTTGTCTAAGCAAGCTGACAGAGAGAAATCTTTTGTTATGTCTTATACTATACAAAAGCAAGAAATTCCACTTGCAGTTTGAACCGGTCAGCATTTCTTTTGTCCAAGCTATAATGCTAATGGAAGCATATTCTGTCTCATATGATACTCATTAGTAATTATGTCTCCTAGGTCATCATCCAATGGAGAATGACTTGGAACCAATACATATTGTTTCTCATATCTGTAACTATGAGGTAATCTCTGTTGCTATGCTGTTATCTGTAGTAGTTAGGCTTTTGTAACCTAGTTCTATATGCAGAGAGAACTAGATCGCAGAGAGAGAGAGAGAGAGAGAACAAGATCTTAAAGAACCTAAGATCTACATATACTGGAGATTATGTACATTCTTCAAGAGAGTGGTAAGAAACCCATCTCCCTTATGATTTTCTCTGTCACATGATTGGCATAAGTAGTATAATAATCTTTATTAGTACTCCTTGCTTATTTACGAATGTTTCTTGAAAGACTCCAAAGACACAAGAATCTGTATTATTAGTATTTTTATTATTACTTACTCTACTCTCTGAGATTGTTTAAGTAAGACACTTGGGGTGTAAAAATCAGTGAGATGCTTACACTCAGGGGGGATCAAAAAAACAGAGCAGGAGAAGGATCTGGGGATTATAATATAAAGCAACATTAAGGTAGGTAGCCAATGCAGCAAAACAGTGGGGAAAGCAAATAGAATGTTGGCATGCATTGGGAGGAGCATAACTAGCAGAAAGGAGGTGCTGATGCTTCTTTACAAGGCCCTGGTGAGGCCACATCTGGAGTAGGGGGGTCCAGTTCTGGAGACTGCACCTATGCAAAGACACAGATGGGATGGAGAAGGTTCAGAGAAGGGCAACCAGGATGGTGCACAGTATGCAAGGGAAACCATATGAGCTGAGGTGTAGGGAATTGGATCTGTACCCATTGGAGACTAGAAGGGAGAGGGGACAATGATTGAAACTTTTAAGTATGTGAAGGGGATCAATATGTTTAAGGAGGGGAGCATATTTAAAAAGAAAGAGGGGGCTATAAATAGAGTGCATAGCCTGGTATTCGAAGGAGCAAGATATAGGGGCATTGTGAGGGGATGATTCTTCATGGAGAGTGGTAGAGGCCTGGAATAAACTACCAGAGGATGTGGTAGGGGCTGAAGCAGTGGAGGGATTCAAGAGGGCATGGGACAGGCTTACAGTGCTGGTAAGTGGATGGAAGGGGAGTGCCCATGAAATGGGAGATGTGTAGGGGAGGGAGAGACACGGGCAGACTTGATGGGCCAGTGTGGTCCTTTTCTGCCATCATATTTATATGAATAAAAATCCCCAAAGTCACAAAGACTCTTTGCAGTCGCCATAAAAGGTATTGGTAACTTTCTTACCATAAGTGTCTTAAAAAATATAATTTAAGAAAAATTCACATCCAGATTGTGCAACAAGTGCACTGCAAAATGGTCTGTCTCTCACTGGCCTCCCACTGAGGCTGTATCCAAACAATGTGACTCCCTCCCACTGGGTATGCCACCCCAGAAAAGCTGCAGGCAGAAAACATACTTGGTTCTCTCCCCACAACCCTCTGTTTGTCTTCTGAGGAATAAAGTCTGTAGCCAGTAGCAGGTTGCCAGGTGTATTACTTCACCTGCTTACAGGTACATGCCACCTTAGTCTCTGACAGTACTCATAGCATCCAAAATATGATCTTTCATGAAACTTAGTGTCCAGCATAGTGAACCTTGAATCAAAAACAACAAAAAATTGGCTGCTCAATACTAATCACATCCATGGGTTTATGAGGATGAAAGTTTTTAATGCATCCTCCACTCACTTCAGCAGGACCATCGCACTAGCGACCAAGACGTGATCTGGGCCTGAGCACCATAGGAAACTGCAGACACTTGGGAATTCCACCAGAACAGTTAACACTGCTCCTCCTTAGGCTTGCAGATAAGTGACAACAGGCAACTGCACACCCAGCTAATGATCACTGACAACTGTATCGACTGCTCCAACTAACTAACATTGTCATATTTTGGACTAACTAATTCCAAAGAGCCAAAGGTTCATAGCACTCTGCTGATGTGTTTAGCACTATTCCTCTAAGTCCACCAGAATCACTCAACAAACCACTGACTAAGGAAGGACTGTGTATCGATGACTAGAAACACTGAAACATAAAATTGGTCAGCAGAAAAGGTGCACCCAGTCTTCCCTGCTCTTTTCTGCCTCATACATCTCCACAGACCCCAACTGGCATCTGAGATCCCTCCGTCTTCCCTACTTATTTTCTAATACATCCCTATGTATATCCTACACTGCTTGAACACCCCCACTTTTTTGTCTCAAGTACTTCTGCTGACAGTCTGTTCCAGGCATCCACTACCCTTTCAGTGAAGAAGCAGTCCCTCTGTATCTCTTAATCATCCCTCCAGCTTCATCACATGCCCTGGTC
Source organism: Neoceratodus forsteri (assembly GCA_016271365.2). Taxonomy (NCBI): domain Eukaryota; kingdom Metazoa; phylum Chordata; order Ceratodontiformes; family Ceratodontidae; genus Neoceratodus; species Neoceratodus forsteri. The sequence goes on from CM057456.1 coordinate 646,986,934, forward strand.
CTGGTACTGCTTTTTATTTGTAAGAGACTTCCCTCCTGCACCCTGTTCACCACAGCGAGGTACCTGTAGGTCTCTATCATGTCACCTCTCACTCCCTTCTCTTCCAGGGTGCACATGTAGAGATCTCTCAGTGATTCTTAATAGAGCTTCCAGTAGCAATCCCAGTGCCATTTTAGTTGCCCTCCCTCAGACTGCCTCCACCCTGTCCATTCCTTGTTTGAAGTGTGGCCTCCAAAACTGAATACAGTACTTCAGGTGGGGTCTCACTAGTAAGTGATACAGTGGCAACATCACATCCCTCCTCTCACTGTATATACTCCTCCCTATGCACCCCAGCATCTTACTAGCCCTACCCAATGCTTTGTCATACTACCCTGACATTTTGAGGTTGTCATATATGATAACCCCAAGATCTCTTTGCTGCTTAGGGTCCTTCAGCACCTCCCCCTCCATCATATACTTACTCAGTCCCTGGGTTCCTATGTCCTAGGTGCATGATTTTGTACTTTTTGGCACTGAACTATATCTGTTGTGCTTTATACCTCTACTTGGGTTTCCCCAGATCACTGTGCATTCTCTCCATCACCTCCTGAGTGTCCACTCTTTTACAGATTTTTGTATCATCTGCAAAAAAAAATCTTCCCTTCCAGTTAGTCAGCAATATTAGTTTTGAAGACACTGACAAGGAATGTTCCCAGTGCTGAGCCCTCTGCCACCCCACTAATCACTGCACCATCATTTGAGTGAGTTCTGTTTATTGCCACCCTCTGTCTCCTATCTCTTAAACAGTTCCAAACACAATTTACCACTTTGCATCCACCACCAGGCTGCTCAGTTTCTTTTTCTAATCCAATTCGCCACTTTGGGTTCACCCCCAGGCTGCTCAGTTTCTTTTTCAGCCTCCTGTGTAGCACAGTGTAAAAGATCTTGCTGAAGTCCAGATAGGCCATGCTCACTGCCTTCCACTGATCTGTTTCCATGGTCACCCGGTAAAAGAAATCCATCAGATATATTTGGCATGACCTTCTCTATGGGAATTCAAGTTGCCCGTGGTCCTGCAGCCCATTTATTTTCATTTATTTATTATCTATGAAAGTACCTTTCAGCTAAACACTCTTTTGTGGAGGTTCCACATCATAGTGATACATGAGAACAACTTCAAGATACAGAGGTTACATAAATATAATCATCAAATGCACAGTTTACAGTAAGGACTAGGTTGCTAAATAGTATGAGTTACAATCGTGGAGTATAAAATACAGAGCAAAAAATGCAAGAAAGCTAAAGATGAGATTGGCTGTGTAGACACTTATCTAAACACTAATCTAGGTAGCCAGAACATGTTGGGTAACAGTTCTTTTGTCTGAAGTGCTAATGAGAGTAGACAGATGGGAGGACTATGCTCCCCAGGGGAGAAGTGCTGGGCAGAGATCCTGGAGCCAATAGGAGGTGAGTGAATTAGCAAGATGGGAGGAGAGATAAGCAAAGGAAAAAGGTGAGAGAGTCAAACAGGAAAGGTAAGAAAAGGGCAGGGTATGGGCAGGAGGATGGCCTCACAGGCGGCAGAGGGAGGGTGGGAGTGAGAGGAAAAGAAGAGCAAATATGGGCCAGGGCAGAGAGGGTGGGGGTGGAGGGATGGGGTGACAGGGGAAGGAAACAGGAGGAGGTAATATGGGGAAGGAGAGAAAAGAAAGAGGACAAAGAATTATCACTGTGAGGCGGAGCAGGAGGGAAGATGGGGAAGGAGGGAGGGAGAAGCCAGGATGGGAATACAGAGAGTAGGGATGGGAGGGGGAGCCATGGTGGGAACTCAGAGAGTAAGGAGGTGGGAACAGAAAGACCAGAGGGCAAGTTGGAAGGTGGGTAGATGAAAAGAGGAGGGTAGATGGGGGGATCATTTCTCACAATCGCAGTTATTGTTTCTAGCTAGGGCTGCATGGAGTTTAGATTTAAAATGTCTTAGTCTTTTCTCTTTCATGATGTCTAATTCAAGTGCATTTTGCCCTAGCAGCACCCAGTATTTATAGGACCATTGACCTTGCATGGTTCTGTGGAAGGGGATGCTTAGGGTTGAGTTGTTTGTATCCCTAGTGCATCTGGAGATGTTGAGCCAGCTAAGGAAGCTTTGCAAGCCCAGAGTGGTGAGTCCAAGAGTAGATTTTTTGGTGAGCAGGCATACTTGGTACTGAATGCAGCTGTCAAGGTTGAGCCATCTCTTCTGAGAGTAGAGCTCACATGTGTGAGTGATGCTGGGTACACCTAGGACTAGTCTACATTCTTTGTTAAGTGTTCTAATATGTTTTAGAGAGGATTAGGAGGCAGCAACATAGGCAGTTAGCCCATAGCCTATCACTGAGAGGACTGAACTGTTTACAGCAGTTTTTAGTGCTTCAGCAGCCAGACATTTATGATGCCTGTACAGTAGTCCTAGTTTTGCATTAGATGACTGCAACTATGTCTATGTGTTGGTTGAAAGATAGTGTGCTGTCTAGTGTCACTTCCAGGTATTTAAAAGTTTGAACTATTTCAAGGGGAGAGTTCTGATTGTTATGAATGTGAAGCTGGTGGGTATGGTATTTATTATGTGATGATGTGAATGACATTGTCTTGTTTTTTTAATAATTAAGGAGTAATTTAGATCAAAGGAACAAATGTTCAACCTGGGAGAAATTAGCCTGCATTTGCTATTTAAGCATAGTGAGATCGGCATTGCAGGAATATAGGACAGTGTCATTTGTGTAAAGCAGAACCTGGTAATTTACCAGTTGTGGGAGGTTGTTTAGAAACAGACTGAACAGCAGGGACCAAAGATAGAGCCTTGGGGAACCCCTTTGTTGACACTGCGGTTGTCAGAGAAGGTGTCTAGAATTTTCACTTTTTGAACCCTCCCAGTGAGGTAGCTCCTGACCTATGCTACTGAATCAAAGGAGTGACCAGTATGGGAGAGTTGATCCAGGAGCAGATTATGACTAAAGACATTTGCTATGTGATTGTGATCCTACGTGGGTTGACCCTCAATGTTCAAGAAGGTGGGGGAGTTTTATTAGGTTTGCCAGTCAGAGACATGATGTTCTCCCAGAACTGTCAGCTGTCACCCCAGGAGTTTGTCAGTTCACTTTTAAAGTGATTATTTTGGCCTTACAAATAGCCCAGATGCACTTATTATGGGTGGTTCTATAATTCTGGTAGTCTGTTGGGATATTGGAGTTTCTAGCTTTGTACCACAGTGTGTCTCTATGTTTCATGACGGCTAGCAGCTGTGGTGTGATCCAAGGGCTGTCATAATCACAGATCCTTCTTTTGGTGTGGAGCATAGACATTGCACACTTCATTGAATTTGCTTATAAAGCATTCAAGGCCAGCACTGATGTCAGTGTTACGGTCAATAAAGTTCCAGTCTGGGAGGCTGAGGTGCACTCTTAGAGCTTCCAGTTTGCCTTTCTTCAGGAGTTCAGTATTAATGGTTCTGGCTAGCACCTTTGGGGCCTTATTAGACCATTTGCAAATTATTATGGAGTGGTCACTGAGGGAGTCTGGGAGAACTGAAATGGAAGATATTTTATCAGGCTGGTTTGTGACCACCCAGTTGAGTAGGGGTGTCAATCATTTGTGCAAGGTTGAGTGAGGATAACAAGTCCTAAAAAGGGGCAAACATCAGGGGAGGACCAGTTGATATTAAAATCCCTGACCATTATCAGCTTGGTGTTTAGACACCGATCAGAGAGGTAGTCAGTGACAGATTTGAAGCTGACAGCTGGTTCCTTGGGAGGGATATAGGCCAAGACTATAGTTATAGTTTTTCTGTTCTTGCTGAGTATTACATTTATGGCCATCAGTTGAGCACTACATTTGGTGTCGCAGTGATTTGGCATTTGGCCTCAGATGTGGTCTTTGACATATATAACACACCCTTCTCCTCTTTTACCAAGTCTATCTAGTATGAAAGAGGCATACCCAGTGAGTTGAACAGCAGAGTCTGGCACCCTATGCAATAACCAGGTCTATACTACTGCAAGGATGTCAGGCTGGTGTTGTGAGACCCAGACTTTAAGGGCATCGATTTTTATTAGTAGACTGCAGATATTTATCTACGCTATGGTTAGACCATTCTATTTGTTGTGTACAGTTGCAATGCATCTCACTGGACCTGGATTAGGGTGTATATTCCCTGAGATTAGTAGGAGCAGCCATGTTAGTTTTATTGCTTGCCACTTTATATACATTAGGGCCTACGATTGGCAAATAGGGTTTCTTTTTTGGGGCTTGATACTCAAGTAGGCTAGGAGTATATCAATACCAGGTGGAGGAAGGGGACAGCCAGTATGGCTACTGGACTTATGGACCCATGCAGTAGGAGGTATGGTGCAATGGGTTAAAGGCATCTGTGCATTAGTTGTTTTTGAGTTTTTCAGGTTTTGATACTATAGCTTTACAGTCTGGGGGCAGAGAATTGATGGTCAATTGACATTTTGTGGTGCGCTAGACAAGGGGTCATATTCATATCGAGATGCACATTTTGTGTGATCCTTTGCTGTTGAGGGAGCCAGTATCGGCACTGATAGTATTAGGCAGAGGGTTCTAAGGAGGATCATATTGTGGCCTTTGAGGAAAAAACAGGGATGGTGCACAATGAGAATTTGCATTTGGGGGGGGCGCTTTGGGGGATAGAATTTAATTGAGACCCTAAAGAGTAATTGTATTTAAAGATAAGTGGTTAGGGGTGTGCAGGTAGAGAACTGGGGGGAAGATGGCAGGTTCAAGTTGTTTTAAAGGAGAGAAAGGAATAGGAGAAATTACACAGGGGAGGGTGTTGTGGTAAGTAAGGGAGGAGGCTTTAAGGGGAGTGGCACACTTTATTTAACTAAGGTTGGGGGAGGGTGGGTGGGGTGAAAAATTGTGCCTAAACAGATGCAGCACTGCTACTGGCATGTCGAGGCTGGGTTCAAGTCAGCTGCTGACCTGGAGAACTCTGAGCCTGGAAGCAGTTCCCAAGAGGGCTGCTTCTGAGCTTAAGAATCCTGGCTAAGTCAGCCAGCCAATGGGGAGCTGATCTGCTCGGTAGTCAGCCAATCAGCAGCACTGAACACAAGAAACTTCCAATCAAGAGAGAACCCATAGCCAGGGGTTCGGCCCAGTCTTGGCAGAAGAGCTTACCAGGTACCTGGACAGGGAGAGCAGTCTGCTGGGTGAGTAGGGCACATGGGCTGCTGCTTCATCCCTCCTGGATATCCCACCAGCTGGGGCTGATGTGCCCATGCAGGGCCTCTGGCTGAAAGACAGTAAACAAGAGGGAAGAGAAATTAAGTACAGGGGCCTGAGTTATTGTTGGGCATGAGCAGACGGGGGGGGAGACAAAGAAACAGCAGGGCACTTAAGAAGCAATTAAGTTAACTCCGGATTTAGGCAAAGAGAGGCATGGGGGGTGAGTCAGATAAAGGTTTTGGAGGGAAGAAGTTAGAGGGATGTAATTTAAGAAAGTGTTCCAAATTAAATGGTAGAGTTAGGAGAGAAGGGGGCTGAGAGTAAGGGTCAAAAACAGATTCCAGTAAGTGGGTTACAAGGTAAGGTTGTCTAGTAACAGAGTGTCAGACAGAGGGCTAAAAATCACTTTGGTATTAAATAGTTTACTTAACCTGACTAGGCAAACAAAAACAGGGCTTGCAGAAAATTGCTATACAGTAAAAACTCAGAGTCCAGCTAGTACGCTTATAAATTTTTCAGGCAATTGGAAAGTTACACAGCTGTACAGTCTGAGATTTTTTACAAACTTAGCTCAGTAAAGATACAGAATATGCTATCTGGCAGTCTGTCATATTTAAAGCTAACAGAGTACATCGGGTTTTTACTAGGGATAAGGCTAAGTATTAGAGTCCTTGGCTTAATGCAAGGCTTCTGCTGGGCCATGAAAAATTTGTGTCTAAACAGATGCAGCATTGCTATTGGCAGGCCAAGGCTGAGTTCAAGTCAGTGGCTGACTGGGAGAGCTCCGAGTCCAGCTGCAGTTCCACAGAGGGCTGCTTCTGAGATTCAGAAGCCTGGCTATGTCAACCAGCCAATGGGGATCTGCTCTGCTTGGCAGTCAGTCATTCAGCAGAACTGAGCATGAACAATGTCCAAGCAGGAAAGGGGCCATAGCCGGGTGTTCAGCCCAGACTCAACAGAAGATCTTACCACGTACTTGGACTTGGAGAGCAGTCTGCTGGGCAAGGAGGGGATGTGGGCTGCTACCTCATCCTTCTTGGAGATCCTGCTGGTGGCTGGGGCTGGCACACCCATGCAGAGCTTCTGGCTGGACTGGGAGAGTGGTCTGCAAGGAAGGGAGATGTGGGTTGCCGCCTTGTCCTTCTTGGAGATCCCATTGCCTGCTCAGGGCCTCCAGCTGAAAGATTGTATTCAACATAATAAATCAGTCTTTTCTTTCACAGGGGTTCCATCAATTTCCCCACCACTGAAGTAAGACTGACTAGCCTGTAATTACTAGCATCCTCCCTGCTGCCCTGTTATGCTGTGGGATCTTGTCATCTCTTATGCGGCCCTCTTGAACCTACCCTATTTCCAGTCGGCTGTTGAACAAGGCTGTCAGTGGGTATTAGCACCTACCTGAATTCCTTTAGAACCATTGAATGTATCCCATCCAGTCTGATAGCTTTGTCTACCTTGTCAAGGCATTAAACTGACAACTAACGGCTGTCAGTACTGCATCCCCTTTTCTTAGTTTTCATGCTTTCATAGCTTAAAGTGGTCCAGCCTATCAGGACACAGCATTTGTGGATGCCCATAGCTCCCCTTCTCATCTGCCTGCCAGCCCAGCAGCCTATGTCCCCCCGACTAGGTAAGGGCAAATGTCCTGGCCCCTCCCAAAGGAGTCCCACTTTCCCTCAATTCATTTTATTACTGTATCACAAGTGCTAGTTTTTTACTAAGGATACTACTATGAAAACCTTAACTACTGCCAGGTATAGGACTTCTCTACAATCACCTGCTAAACTTGAGTAATTGTATTAATAACCTTATTTACTACTTTGTATAGGAATTCTTGTGCACCACTATTGCATTTTGTTATTACTGTATCCTATGTTATATGTAAGTCTTCTATGTCTGATGTTATTTGACATTGAGCCTTTGTAAATGAGTCTCTTACTCAAAGGGTTGCAATTCTGATACCTTAAATAAATAAAAGGTAGAGCTAGAAAGTCCACTGAAGGATTTAAATCAGCTGTCAGGATAAGTTGGAGCCAAGTTGGGATGTGGAGGGGCACTCTAGAACTGAACCAGCCCACCCCAATCACTGATGACTGTAGGAACCAGTTCCAGCACTCAGAATCCCTGCCACAAGTTTAAAGTCATACAGCCAATCAGGACATGGTATTTGCAGGCAGTGGAAGAACAGAAAGCCTGTTGAAGGATTCAACATTTAGATAGCAGCTCCCCCTGCAATTTCAGCTACTGGGAGAAATCAGAGTCAAGTCAGGTGTCTAGAGGGGCACTCTACAACTGAGTCTTCCCACTCCCATTACCGAGTGCCATGAAAGCCAGTTCCAGTCCTTAGGAGCACTGCAGTATGCTTAAAGTTATCCAGCCAATCAGAACACATTTGCTCTATCAGGCCATTGCCCTCTAGCAGCCCTCCATGATCTGGTCCATGATGCCAAGGACCAAGCACAAAGGACACATTTAGGAGTCTGCCAGGGAATCAGCCAGGAGAGGCAGCGAGCTACCAGAAACTCTGTATGAGTCAATACTGACACAACCTTACATAAAATGATAACTGCCTTGTCTGTTTGAACCATTGAAGCTAGATCCTAGCAACACCATATCTGGATGAGCATTGCAATTCAGTAGCCCATTTGTGCTGAACTGCTGCTTATTGATGCTACTGCCAGTTCAATTTGGAAAACAAAGAAAAACCTGTGTGCTAAAGCTAATGCTGACTGGTTCACCCAATCTGAGGAGCACTAATAGTAATTTAGTAGTCTGTTTTGTTGTGATACTTACTGCTACTACTGCTACAGGAGGCTGAAGCTTATTGCTAAACCCGATCAGGGTGAGCACTACAAATTCTATTAGGCATCTGTAGTAGTGCTTAAGTTGTTGTCTAAGTATAGGTATGGGGTAGAGAGGGTGACAGTCAATTACAGTGGTTATGGGATGTTTTCCTCTAGGAATATGATCTGGAGGAGAGGACAGTGCCCCATCTACAGGACCATGGCAGAGCTCCATGATCATCTGATTTATTTATTTCAAAAAAGTTTCACCAGGAAAGACATACAGTACTTAGCTGAATAACAGCTCATTTCCAGATGCATCCTGGGGAAAGGGAAAGTGGAAGAATCACACAGTGCAGTATAACAAATGCATACACAGCAGTATAAAGATGTGCACATCAGATATAAATTGATACTTGTGGTGAAGGTAATACATAACAAGCAATGAACAGTGTAATAGAAAAGCCAAACTATGGGGGGATGAGTACAAAATGCAATATAGAGCAAGAAGATCAATAAAAGTTGCAAAAGGGAGAAAAAAGTCATGAAGAAGAGCCTTTAAAGAGAAATCAGATGAAGCAGAGTGAATTGACAGGGAAGAGGACTAGAGCTTAGGGAAACAATAAGTGAAAACAGATTGACCTGTAGTAGTTTTTCTAGTAGGAATGAGGGAACGTAAAGTACTACTACAGAAAGGCTAGCTTGAAACAGGGGGAGAAAATAAGAGGGCACTATGGTGGGAGGGAAGAACAATAAACCCGAATTTAGAAATAAAGGAGACACAATGAGAAAACCCCTGGCATCAAGACAGAGGAAAGAAACGAAAGAGTAGAGTGAACAGTGGTGAGTAAAAGGGGAGCAGTCTAAAGCAAAATGACAGAAAGAGTGAAAGAGGGGATCCAGTCTGGCAAGGAAGGATTTAGGTGCACCACCATAGACCAAGTCACCAAAATCAAAGATCAGGAAAATCATCTTTAAAACAGTCTCCCAGTGAACAGAAAATGGAATGCTCACTTTGTTCCTGTACAGAGCAGCATGTTTTGTGTGGAGCTTGTGGTGAATAGCATCAGTATGAGCCAAAAAATGAAGATAACAGTCAAGCCAAACTGCAAGGTACTTAAACAAGGAAACATCCTCAATCACAGTACCATTCAGGGTTTGAAATACAGGGAGAGGGTTGAGTCTGGTAAGCCTCTGATGGGTGGTAAAAGTCATACAGATTTTTTTTTTGGCATTGAGGGCTAACTGGTTAGACAGGAACCAGTGCTGAATGTTGTCAAAATCCAGTTGCAGTTGTGAGGTTAGACCAAGGGAAGAGGAGCCAGATGCAAACAGTACTGTATCATAAGTGTACATATAAATGAATGCAGAAGAACAGATGGAGGGAAGGTCATTTAAGAATATGGAAAAGAAAATAGAACCCAGGACATATCCTTGAGACACCTGAGCCAATAGGAAGCAGAAACAAAAATGAACTATCTATCCAGACAGCTTGAGACTTACACACAAGGTAAAAACATAACCATCTGACTGCAGAGTCAGAAAGACCTGCTGCTTTAAGCTTGTCCAGAAGAAGGGAGTGAGCCACTGTGTCAAAAGCTTCAGCAAGATCAACAAAAATGTCAGATGTCATCAGACCCTGGTAATCTGAAGTAGGGAGGTAGTGGTGGAGTGAGACTTTCAGAAACCATACTGAAAGGGGATGAAAAAAGAGGAGGAGTCAAGGAAGGAAAAGAGCTATGTTAAAACAATAAAACTGATGGCAGCAAGCGTAGAAATATGTCGGCTCAACTGGAGTCCACCCCCACCCCCCACTTCCATAGAGGCCCACTGGACCAGAGGGGTAGAGGGTGGTCGGGAGGGAGACAGAGTGAGTAGGTAGGATTTTCCACAAGGAGGTTGCCCAGCCCAATGCCATCCATATGGCAAACCATTTTGCACCCCTAGAAGAGGCTTAAGTACCTGACTGTGCTGGGGAGCAACTCTGAGTCAGTTGGCAGTGAAGGGCAGGTCAGTGTGATGGCACCCAAGGGTACAAGTACATCTACCAGGAGAGTCTTAGTGGTTAGGGATTCAATGATTAGGGGCATGGAGATGGTTGTGACAGGGTAGTTGAAAGGGAGAGGGTTAGGCAGGCACCCTCCTGGTGCAATAGCCATCTGGGATTTAGACAGGATAGGGAGGATGGCACAGAAGGGGCAGGGAGAGTTAGGGGTGCTGATATACCTGGGTACCAATGATCTGGTGAACCAGTCTGTGGAGATGGTGAAGCAGAACTTTTGTAGACTGGAGGACAGATTGGAGGCACACTCAAACTCCCTGGCATTTTCTGAGGTCCTCCCTGTGTGAATCAGAGAGGATAAATAGGGTAGAATTGGGAAGGATGAAGTACAGGAGATTAACTGGTTTCTTAAGGGATGGTGTCAGGAGAAGGGATATCACTTTGTGGGTGAGTGAGGGAGGACTATTGGGACAGGAGGTTCCTCATGGGGATGGACTCTACCTGGCAAGAGAAGGGCCTGTATCCTGGGACAAAAGTTTAACATCTACATTACATTGCATGCTAAAAATGACTGTGGAGGATGCTATGTCTATGAGAACCATGGTGACAGAATTGAGGATGGGTATCCTAGCTAGTATTCCCCTGCCCCCATTTGCAGGCTTGTAGCAGCTCAGCAGGTATATAGAGTGATGAGGTCAAATCTAGGGCAGGTGAGGGGACATTAGAGATGGGGCATGCAAAGTGTGCAAACACCAAGAAAAACAAGAGGATAAGAAAACATGAAAAGTAAATGGTCATAGACAGGGGAATAGCTAAGTGGGTTCAGCGGCCAAATGGAAAGTGGTAGGCCTTAATGCAAGAAGCCTGAGTAATAAAAGTAGTGAGTTACAACTGCTGATGGCAGACATTGAGGTAGACCTTGTGGCCATCATAGAGGCATGGGATTCAGAAAAAAAATGACTGAAACCTGACGGTTCCCGGCTACTCATTGTTCAGGAAAAATAGAGGAAAAGGTGAGGAGGGAGTAGCCCTCTAAGTCATGACTCATGGATGGCATTGAGGTGGTGAAAGATGGGTGCATCAAGGTAATAATAGGGAGTCAGAGTCACTGTGGGTGCAATTCACAGCAGTCTTGGGCAAGAAAATTAAATTGGGGGGATCTATAGACCTCCAGACAAGGGAAAGAGACAGTGAGCTTGTGGAAGAATTTGTAACGGCAGTACCAAAGGGAGAAATAGTGGCAGTGGGTGACCTGAAAATGCCAGACATAAATTCAGATGTTCCAGTGACCAGAAGAACCAGCAGTCTGGCCTTGCTGAATGCACCCCATGACTGTCTCCTGGTACAGCTGGTTAAGTAACCCACAAGACAGTCATTCTTGATGTGGTGCTTACCAAATTGGAGGCAGTAGAGCTGAGAGAGTAGGGGAGCCACTAGAGAACAGCAACCATAACTCCATTTGGTTTCAATTGGCCCCTGTGACAGGAAAGCCCTAGTAATGGACAGAAGTCCTTGTTTTTGGGAGAGTGGACTTCAGCAGGCTGAGGAAACCAGTCAGGGAAAAATCAGGGTACACAACTTAGGTGGTATGGACGATAGATGGAGGCTATAAAAGGGCCACTCTCGAGGCATCTAAGTTATGAATGAGAGCAGTAATCAAAATGAACAAGTTGGAGACCATTATGGTTCTCAATAAATGTCTGAGAATCATTGAGGCCAAGGAAGAGGCCCTCAACGAGTAGAAAGAAAAGCAGTCTGAGCAAGAATGGGAAGAAGGACGCAGAAGTGTGATTTGGGAGGGAAAAGCTGACAGAGTTGCATACTGCAGAATGGGTCAAGGGTGAAGAAAAAACTTTCTATTGTATTAGGGAATAAAGAAAGAAGGAGGGGGAAGTGTTAGGTTATTGGGGGGGTAGGATTTGAAAGGTAGACGGTCAAAAGGCTTCTGTCCTTAATGATTATTTTTGCTCAGTTTTCACTAGAGTGGTAGGTGGGTGGGTCCTTGCCTGAGAATGGCATCAAAGCAGTTTGTAAGGGAGTCCCAGAGAAGAGGCAGCCAATGTTTTAAAGTGAAAGGGTTGGCAGGCCTAAGATAGATAATGCCCCAGGATGAAATGGGTTGCATCTGGAACTGGCAATGTAACTGGCTAAACTGCTGTTAGGACTATTCAACAGCTCACTACAGACGGGTGTAGTTCCAAAGGACTGAACTGTGGCAGAAATCATTCTGCTCCGTGGTGGAGGGGGGAGGGGAAACAAGTGGGGAATTACAGATCTGTCAGTTTGACTTCTGTTATAGGAAAGATGATGGAGTCACTAGTGAAAGAAGACCTTGTGGATTACTTGGAGACCAATGGCCTCCTGGACAATAAATTGAACAGGGAATTGAATAAGGGCCATGCCATGGATTCATTCTATTTTGACTTCATCAAGGCTTTCAGCTCTGCCCACAGATGCTTGCTCAAGAAGATGGAGGATCTGGGAGGAGCTAAGAATATAGTTAACTGGGTAGGTAACTGGCAGCAGAGGGTTGTGGCTAATGGGGTCGGATTGGAAGAGAGGGAGGTTATGAGCCAGGTACCACAGACTTCTGTCCTATGCCTGGTTCTGTTCAATATGTTCATCAGGAACACTGGATAAGGCGTCCAGGGGAGGCTGTGTTTTCACAGAGGACACTAATTTCTGTGGGATGGTGGATAGCAATGAGGGAATCAGAGAAATGCACTGACTTGAGGGATGGTCTAAGGTCATAAAGTTGAAACTCAATGTCAGAAAGTGCATGATAATGCACCTAGGGAGTAAGAACCCCCGGGCAGTACAAGTTCTCAAGGATTTTGATAGTCTATGTTCTTTTTCAAGGGGAAGCCCACTATACACAAATTATAGAATCTGCTTGAATTTTCCAGTGCTGACTAAATAAAAAACAGTTTGCATATTAACTTGAGCTAAAGGCAGGTTCACATGCTTCAGTCTTATTTCTTCCACTGCCTTCTGAGTTAAATCCTGCTCCCCCTTTAAAAATTTACTCTTTATTTTCTTTAGCCACATTGATAAGTTCTCGATCTAACATGTCTGTTCTATTTATTAAAGTATCCATCTTATTTCCTATCCTCTCAAGTGTCAAGCAGGACCTTATTAAAGAGTTTAACTCTGACTTTTTTAATCTGTTTTACATATCAGAGATGATGAAGAAATAGAGGTACTGAAGCTGGAATATCAATAATATCAGCCAGTGCCAAAATTGAAGAAGCGGAAGTAAACTCTGAGTTTCTGTGCACAGTGGTGACTATTTGAATCACTGTTCATCAATCATTAATATATTTATTAGGTTCTTGTCTTTTTGTTGTTAGCATCATAGTATCTTTCATTTCTGTTCTTTAAAAAGATTCAGTTTGCTCTGTAGGTGACTCATCCATCCCAAACACTAGTAGATGAGAAGCATTTGGGTCGATCATGGGGTCACCTTTTAGCTCCCGGTTTGTGCCACTGGACTTCTTGCTGACTTGGAGACACATGGCATTGCCTGAGCTTGTTTCTACTGTTTAAAAGTATCAGACTAATGGACCCTGTTTTCTTGTGATTAAGCTTCAGGTGAAGATGAAATGATAAAAAAGTTCTACTTGCATTGCAGCAGTTTTTTAGACTGATTTGCTGCTTTTGTCATACTGTTTTAATGACTGGGAAATGAGGGACTTAGGAGCTTCTGATTCCCATTGCAACTATAGAGCAGCCATATTGGATTTCTCCCTTGTGCTTTTTTTTATCAATCCTTAGTTAGTCAGTTCTTCCCACATTGGTTTATCATCAAAAGATGTCTTTTTTCCGGGGTGCAGCAGCATCAGTAGGTCTTTGTTGACCTGCAGACAGGTGTGAGTGCCTTCCCTGACATTCAGCAGTAACACTGGCAACTATGGCACCCCTAAGTGGCATGGTGTGCTTACAATAATAGAAAGTAAGGCTTTGAAAAGAATTCAAAAGACAGCAGTAAAGATTATTCTAAGCAAGGGGTTGGGTATGAGGAAGAAATACAAATATGTAATCTGTGGAAACTATTTTTAAAGAGGAAAAGAGTGTAAAAAGATTTCTATGTGGAAACATGTGACCCTGATCATAAACTATATGGTTTATTGCTCAAATGAGTATTCAGCCATGGACTGGACCAACATTAAATGGAAACAAAACTCTAATTACAACTACAATATTTGTGGAGTCATTATTTATCAGATATTGGGATGTTTAAGTGCTTTGTTTTATGTCCTCTACAAGTTGATGAAATTGCAAAGCACTGTTAATCTGAAATTGATATGGAATGTAGTATTCCATTTGTGAAATTTTAAGAAGGCATTGTCACTTAATTATTGGATGATGTTAACATTGTAAGACTGTGTGAACATCTTATTTATATGAAATGTTCTGAACATTAACTACCCAGGGTTACAATTATGTTTTTAATAAATCAAACCAATCACCTTTGAATTCTTTCTCTTCCCACTCCTCCATCTGGCCTGCCAGTAGGCTTGCAACAGATGACAACTGCTCCTCTTTTTGTGCTGTACAAATATGTCTATCCTTTTTTTGTCATAGGTGCAGAGATCAAATGGAAACATCAGGTTTATAGGAGTGCTGATCATTATTACATCCTTCTTCATAAAATATTATCTCAACTGTGTCCTTAAAGTAAGGATCCAAAATAGTGCCCTGGATTTAGTATGATTTCAAGCACTTCAGAAATGCATGTGTCATTCCAATAACATGTTCTTATTATTTTTACCAGACTGACAGAAGTAGTATCCTCCTCCTCCTCCCCTTGATACATTATGTGAACATGCTGCAGGTTAATCAAAATGTATAATATGAAAATTTATGTACGACCCTTGTGGTCTGAATATTCAGTACCTATCCCGATACCCTTTTATAAAAGAAAAAAGAAAAAATCATTTTGTTATACAGCTGCCAATCTCTGGAACTGCATTGGGCTTAAAAAAAATAGTAAACACTGATAATTTTAAAATTAAAAACAAAGAAAGCTATTTTAATGATGGCTGTAATTGTTTGGTCTGATAACTACTGTATGTGTATACATACAGTATCTGTTTTCTTAATGTAGCAATGCTTTGTTCTGTACTGTATGCATTTAGTACAAAGATTGTGTAAAGCTTGTCATTTGGATATGTGTCTGTTTATGTCAGTCTATATATGTAGGCAGATGAAGCCTGTAAAATGCTCATGTGGCTAGTGCTTCCATGCCTGGTTAACACATTTTTTTTATACTTTCTTTATCCCCCCATCCTGGTCGGCCCACATTCCACTTGACCCCCCCAGCCCCATCCCTCAACAATGCAGAGCTACCTTCTTTCTTCTCCCATGACTCCCCCCCATGGTGGGGTGGTGGGGATCCCTGAACCTTCCAGTACTGGATCCAATTTGGGGAGGTGCCTGCTGGTGTCGGGGGTGGTGCCTCTGGGGGTTGGCAGTCATCCAACTCACCTAGGATCTGTTTCTCCTCCTCCTCCAGGTTTTTGTCCCATTGGAGGAGGAACATGCAAGGTCAGCAATGGCTGAGCTGTGCATGCTTCTGCCAGCTGCATGCTGGCTGACTGCTCTGATTCCACCCTTGCATATGGGACCCAGGTGCTCTGACACCCAACCACTGCTAGGTGTCAGACATATGCCAATCTCCATTTTCCTCTCTCCCTCAGAGAGGAGAGGAGAGAAGAGCTGTCCTCTGAATGCTCAATCCTCACCCACCCTGGCCAACCCCCAATGACCCAATTGCACTGAAAACATGGGTCACCAGTGTGGCAGTAGGTAAGGCATGATACCTCAGCCCTCCACACCACTGTGCCGGGTTAATACATTTTAAAATAAATATAAAATGATAAGGATAATAAGAGGATGTTTCCAGCATATTTCAGTTGCTCTGGAAATGGCAAGGGCAGGGATTAATCTTGAACACAAAACCAAAAAAAGTCTGAGCACATTTATGCCACACTACCTTAACAAAAACTCTATGTTTGAAATGCCATAATATATTTCATTAAATTACTCAAACATGAATACTGATGGTACTTACTAATAGCAGCAGTGTAAAACTGTGCCAGCCTTTTCCATGGGAGTGTGCACTTTATCAATGCATAACAGTGCCCCTCATAGGTAGCTTTTATATAGCCTGTTTCATTAAAGTAATAAAGTGCCAGTGACAAAAGAGTGGTAGTCCCACAGCCTAGTATTAATCCTTTAAGTTATCCAATACAGAGGCTGTATTATAACAGTACTGACAGTACATACAAATATTTAAAAAAAATAAGCTGATAGCCTTCCAACTTTGTTTCAAGCTGGGTGTTAGAGAGGGAGGAGGAAGGGTGAGTGCTAGAGGGTTGGCTGGGTGGTAGTTATGGTGCCTATTTTATGAATGAGGTGATGGAGAAGGGGTGAGGGAGCTGGGTTGTGGGTGGAACTGATGTATATGGTGGGGGAAGGATGTTACTATATATTATCATGCTAAGTTATTATTTAATATACTATACTAATAAAAATTGGGACTGAGGGGTGAGGAGGAAAGTAGGGTACTGGGGTGAAGGGGCGAGAGTACATACAGTACTAGAAAAGCATCTGGGTGGTAAAAACACTGGTGCATCAAGTATGTCAAAATGGGTGTGGCTGGGTTATTCATTTTAAAATATTTTTGGTAAACTAAGACACTTCACATTTCTTTAGTCTGCAAACTGCTACTTTGGCCAGTGAACCTAGTTCATAATGGCACTTCACAGACACCTGCACTAGTGAACTGCCAATACTTGCAGTCTTCACCTGGGGAAGTTGGCAGCTCAGCAGGTAAGGAACACAAAAAGGTGCCCTTCATGCCACCTAAGGCTGGAAAAATACAGATAGTGATACTCACAGTGAAGTTTACGGACCTTATACACACCTTATCAGAGCCTGTGAAGACAATTGTGAAAGCCTTTATATCACAAGGCTGTGAACTCAGTCAGTTCTGTTCCAGTCCCTCTTGTCTAGTGAACTGTAATTGGCTGCAAAAAGTACAAAAAAATTAAAAAATTCAAATGTATTTTCTATCACTTTAATGATTGTCATACATCAAAGAAAGTGTAATAGTACCTAGGTGGAGGAATAATTGGCACTGCAGCATGATGGTACACGGAATGAGGAGGAGATATCAGACATTGCCAGGAAATGTGATGACAATGGTGAAAGTTGTTATGTCACATGGCTATGAGCCTAGACATTCTGTTCCAATCCATGCCATCTAGTGGACTGAAATTATCCCTTGAAAAGCAAACACAGAATACAACATTCTACGGGTTCTTTGTATTTTAAAATACTATCACTTCAGTGATGGTCATATCTTAAAAAAAGATTGACAGACCCAGGAGGAATAGGAGCTAGCAAAACAGCAGAATGTAACATGGCAAGAGGAGAAAGAGGAGGAGACATCAGACAGCATCAGAACCTGTGAAGAAAATGATAATGGATCTACCTGTACAGATGGTTTGGTACATTATTCTTCATCAATAGATGAATTGCAGATGAGAGATGTCCACCAAGCACTGTGCTTCTACTCTCATACAGTATCAATGTTTTATGAATCCATTGATTCCCCAAACAGTGATGCAGACCGGCTATTTCATCAGTGACATCCATATGAGTGAATTTCTAGTTCAGTTCTGCCATAGTGAAGGTTGCAGGAGATGCCATGTCTTAAAGTTTTTGACAGAGTCCATGGAGAAGTACTGAACAGTATCCAAATCACTAAGACAACCAGGAAACAGCACATATTTTTGATACTGTTGATGGTCTGTGCCATGAGTAGAGGAGTTATCAGTTGAACAAGGTCCATGAAGCAAAATGGAACAGTAGCCAGGTCACTTAGACAACCAACAGACCACAGGTATGTTTAATACTGCAAATAGTCCATGTAGAGCTGGACTGAGTTAGAAAATTCCAATTCAAAAAAATGATGGCAACATTCCATGAAAATCCATGAAATATAATGCATTTTTTGCACTTAAATTAATTTCACAAGTATGTTTATTTGGACATAACCATCGGATGAATAAGAGACTTGACAGTATGCTTACTTTGCGATTGATATCCTAAATATATAACAAATATCATGAAGTCTGACATTTTATTTTTTGTCATATTTTCTGAAAATACTTCTTTGCTATTAACACAATCTGTGAAACTGGACATCTGAAAATTAGCATGGAAAAACTTCTTGAAAATATAACATGAACTATTAAATATGGAAAGATTTGGTTAAGCAGTTAAGTTTAAGGGGTTCACAATTCCACTCCTTTGAAATTATTTGAAAACTTTCAAAAAATTTGGATGTTTATAACTTCCCTACTATTGTAAGTATAGACCTTACATTTAGCATGCAGAAAGTGAAGCCTGCCAGGATAATACATTGTGACACTATTGTTCTACATGACTAAAGGGATTACCTCCCATTGAAAATTCAATTTATTGCAATAACTGCTGCAAAATTCTACAAAAATGGGTTGCATGCCAGCAGGATTCACTGTACCTACTCTCAGTAGATCATGTAATCTAACAAAGCTGGCAAAGTTTACTCCAGTTAGTTTAAATTTACCAAGGAAACACTGTACTGTATATTACTTTTTGGCAATGTTTTCTTAACAAAATCATGGTAGTGCATAAAATATCACTTGTATTCACTTGGGGGGGCATATTTTTAAAGTTTGTTGCAAGGCTTGTATCAAGCACTCATCCCACCTATTGTTTGGCGCAGCTATGCTGAACATGTTTGCCACAGGATGGACAGCATCCACCCCAGGAGAGGAGAGCTGCCATAGGAGGCTCAGTCCTGCTCCAACCCCTCCCCCAGGCTGGCTCCCTGATGACCCGAGGTCGTTCCTGAACCTGGGTCACCGGTGTGGTGCATGGTATGACTAGATGCCCCAACCCTCTGTGCCACTGGGCTGGCCACATTGGAAACCTTTTAAAGAAATTACTATGTAGAGTCTAGCTCAATAATTATAAACATAGTGGAATGATTTTTTACTCCCTATGAACTGCCATGGAAAGAAGTGTGTAGGAGCACAACTCTGTTATATTAAGACAACATAAGTGGGCTACTGCTACCTCTGATTCCACAATTAAGGTGTCTTCCTGCCTGCAACAAATTTGTATTTGCTTTGTTAGAGAAAAGGGTCCATATTGATCTTTTCACCTAATATAGGCCTGTAAATGGGCATTGCAGGCTACCCAATATGAACAGCTACCAATTCTAATTTGTATCCCCCACCAGTATTTTGAAGTGAGATCCACAGCCCTAGCACCTGACGGGCAACAATACAAGCAGTTCTCTAAATAATGCCTAGACATATTCCTGTCTGTAAATCAAAAACTGCTGTCTCTGAAGCCCCCACTGCGTTGGTTAAACTCTGTTCACCTCCCTCTCCCGAATGACAAAGTAATTCCATTGTTAATCTGATACAAAATGACCAAGGAGAAAATGAGTTCTCCACTATGCTGCTGAAAGAACTAGAATGAATCTATTTGATTGAGCTGAACAGATGCTCAGTCTGTAGCCCTGCAAGGGTTAAATTGAGCAGCTACAAAGACAGCAGCTTTCAAAAGGTGTTTTTTTTTATTTATATCCTGAGAAGTTGGGAGACACAGTAGCATCCCCTCTCCCTTCGGATGCCTTTAAGACAGAGAGGCAAATAGCAAAAATCAGAGGGCTAGTGCACTATTTTGCGGTTGTGGATGAATAATTCCAAAGGTCCAAAAAGGAAGTAACAAAATCAGCCATTTTTAAAGCTAATGCAAGAGGGCTGCTGGCTCCACCTACCTCCAGCCCTAATAAATGGCGTCCTCAAATTATCACAACTAGTACCCCCTATCACAATACAGACTGCAGTCAAGTCAGCCCTATAACTGATCATTTTGGTTATGGATCCCACTCATTTAACCTATAAACCAGGCTTAAAAGTTACCTTACCTGCACTAGAGTTAGGTTCCGGTAGTGCCACTACATCTCTCCATCTACTTTTACAGTTGCATCCCCTGTGAATCCAACCTTATTAGCACTCTACCCAGCTTTACTTTTTTCTCCATTGCAGATCAGGTGTAAGACCTGACAAACACATGGGATTCAGTTTTCAAAGGTCACAGAATGACACAAGGTGCTTGCACCAGAAAAGAATTACACACGGAACAAGCTGCAACACATTTTGTGTCACTTCTGATTTTCTAACACTGCTTGCATCAAAAGCAGAACTGCTTTTGCTAAAGTGGCTTGTGTCAAAAAAAATGTGTATGCCATGTCACAGTGGGGCTTGCATCAAAAAAAATAATGCACCATCCCCCTTTTTATTTTTCAAAGGCAGAAGATGTTGACACTCTGCTAAAGATGCATGCCACTGTTAGACCAGTAAGAACTGGTCTAACTGATGAAAGAGAATATAAAGGTGAGGGTAGATTATGTAGTAGGCTGATTATAAAGCCAATATTGCACTGCAGAACTACTTTAGAGTGTTTTGAGGCCTCAACATGCCACAGTCTTGGACATTTCATCTGCTATATTTTTTGACACAGCTTGAGTCAAATTTTCACCTCATGTATTGTCTTTTTGATGCAGCTTGTGTCATTCTCGCTTCATGTATCACTCATCTTTTTGATTCAGCTTGAGTCATTCTCACCCCTTGCATCGTCTTTTTGACTCAGCTGGAGTCATTATCGCTCCATATAATTTTGACTAGGCTTGCATCACTTGCAAAATGCAGCACACAGTATTAGGCACACCTGGATTTGATGTAAGGTGGTTAATTGTCACACCTTGCATCAGTCTAAGAGCCCTTGAAAATCCAGCCCATACTGTATATATGGGTTCCACAAAACTGTCACAACATTCCAGTATTTTCACTTAAGCACATAAAGTTAGATTAAGTTGTGATGTTATTTTTCAATTTTTGGCTGCTTTAAACATGGATGTGCAGTGCTTTAACCACAGGTTTAAATAATTGGTGTACACCAACTAATTTTCAGGGTCTATGAACCTGCTAAATGTAATGACAATGCATTGTTTAGTTTTAAATTTAGTGACCTATACGTTAGTCATTTACATGCTTCCAAGCACTAATTTAGATAAAATGTCTGATGGCTTATAATGCAGTCATCATTAAAACTAGGTATCTGAGATGTGGTACACAATTATAGAGTTGTGGATGGGAAGCCAGAAGCCATATGGGTATTGCTCCAAAGACCTAAAGGTAAGAAACTCAGAATGGGGGTGGTGTACAGGCTACCCTCACAGAGTGAGAAGGTGGATATGGAGCTGGGGGAGCAAATCAGGAAGGTTGGTGGCAATGGAAATACAGTTATAGTGGGAGAATTCAACCTACCTGGGGTTGACTGGCAGACCGTAACTACAGCACACACCAGGGAACAGATGCTGTTGGAGGATATCCAAGAAAGCTACCTAGTGCAAGGGATGCTGAAACCTACTAGAGAGGGGAACATACTGGATTTGGTGCTAACAAATGGTGATCAAGTCCAGGATGTGGTAGTACA
The DNA here is from genome assembly GCA_016271365.2 of Neoceratodus forsteri. Taxonomy (NCBI): domain Eukaryota; kingdom Metazoa; phylum Chordata; order Ceratodontiformes; family Ceratodontidae; genus Neoceratodus; species Neoceratodus forsteri. Next base: position 647,008,483 of record CM057456.1, read on the forward strand.
AAACCCTCTAGCAGGAAGTGACCACCACTCAGTGTGGTTCCTCCTCAACACAGGGTGGGAGTCAGCTAAGACCAGGATAAGAGTGTTAGACTTCTGGAAGGTAGAATTTAACAGAATGGGCAGCATCCTAGAGAGGAATTTAGCTAAAATTAACCCAGTGATGGATGCTGAATGGAAGTGGGCAATCATTAGGACATGGCTGAATGAGGCCACGGACATGTGTGCCGAATCTCAGAGTAAGCAGTCCAGGTTAAAAAAACCTAGCTGGCTCAGCAAGGAAGTGGAGTGGAAGGTGAGGGAAAAAAGATTTGCCTTCATTAAATTCAAAAAATTGAGGCATGAGGAGGATAGAGAGGTGTTCACAAAGGCATGTAGGGAGGTGACCAGGTCAGGCAGGGCAGCCAAGGCAGCAAAGGAGCTGGAGTTGGCTTACAGGGGGAAAAGGGGTTCTTTAAATACATAAGGGAGAAGGGGAGTTGTAAAGATGACATTGTTAGGATTGAGATGGATGTGGGATGGGCGGAACAAGAGGAAGAACAGGCAGAGGCACTCAATGAGTATTTCTGCTTGGTGTTCACAAAAGAAATGGATGGCCCAATACTGCAGGGGAAAGGGTTAAGGGGCAGAGATAACAGGTGGTGTCATCCAAGAGGATAGAGTTCTGAAGGGCTGTAAAGCCTTGTAGGTGGACAAGATACCAGGACCAGACGGTGTACACCCAAGAGTCATTAAGGAACTGGTGAAGGTGTTGTTAGGCCTTCTTACAGACCTCTTCAACACCTCTTTGGAGATGGGAAAGGTACCCAAGGACTGAATGATGGCTCACATGGTGCCCCTTGACAAGAGTGGACCCAAGGACCAACCGGGCAACTACAGACCTGTAAGTTAGGCTTCCACATTGGGGAAGTTAATGGAGACCATTCTAAAGGAGAGGTTGATAACCTTTCTTGATAGTAATGGTCTACAGGATGAGACAATTCTTGATAGTAATGGTCTACAGGATGAAAGACATCATGGGTTTGTCTCGGGAAGATCTTGCCAAACTAACCTGATCGACTTCTTCAACTGGATCACTAGGATGGTTGATGATGGCCATCCTGTAGATGTCCTGTACCTGGACTTTAGCAAGGCTTTCAGCTCTGTGCCACACGGGAGGTTAATGAGCAAGCTAAGGAACATGGGGGTAGGGAAGTAACTGGTGGGGTGGGTTAAGAGCTGGTTGTAGGGCAGACAACAGAGGGCAGTTGTAAGGGAGGAGACATCCAAGTCAAGGCCAGTAACAAGTAGGGTACCACAGGGTTCAGTGCTGGGCCATGTTTTTTTTCAATGTCTTGATTGGAGGCATTGCAAAGGGGGTCAAGCGTAAGACCAGCCTGTTCTCCGATGACACTAAGATTTGTCCAAAAAATGGACAGTGAAGAAGGGAGACAGACATTCAGGGAGGATCTAGCTAAACATGAACACTGGTCAAAGGAGTGGCAGTTGGGGTTCAGTGCTGAAAAATGCAAGATCATGCACCTCAGAACCAGAAATCCAAGGACCAGCTACTAACTGGGGGGAGTGCAGGTAGCAGTTTCAGAGGAGGAAAGGGACCTCGGGATAATAATCACAGGGGACATGAAGGTATCAGCGCAGTATTGGAGGGTGGCAGCAAGGGTAAATAGGATGCTGAGGTGCATTGCTAGAGGGATCACCGCTAGAAAGCAGGAGGTCATCCTGCCCATGTATAGATCACTGGTGAGTCCACACATGGAGTTCTATGTGCAGTACTGGTGCCCATACCTCAAAAAGATGTGAGATTACTGAAGAGGATGCAGCTCAGGGTTACAGAAATGATCATGGGACTGGGGGAGTTGCCATATGAGGAAAGATTGAAGGAGCTCAACATCTATTTGCTGGAAGAGAGAAGGGAAATAGTGGACATGATATAGGCCTTTAAGTACTTGAAAGGCATAAACAAAGTCAGAGAAGGAGGATTGTTCTGCTTAAAGGGGGAAGAGTCACTAGGAGGCACAGTCTGAAGTTGGGAGGGGGAAGGTTCACGAGGGATATGAGGAGGCACTACTTTACAGAGAGAGTGGTGGCAATATGGAACACACTGCCATAGGAGTTAATTGAACTGAGGACAGTGGATAGCTTTAAGTGGGGTTGGGACAGAGTCAAGTGCAGGATTAGTACAGACAAGAACACAAAGAGAGGAACGACCAGGAAAGGGGAGGAAGGGAGGGGTTTGGGTGGAGCTGGGGCAGCTGTGGTAATATAAAACTAAGAACTGCACAATCAGGCAGACTTGATAGACCTGTGGGCCTTTTTCTGCCAGCAATTTCATATGTTCATATGAATGTATGTTTGTAAATTTGGAAAATGTGAATGAATGGTTTAAAACTAGGTCAATGTAACTAGAAGTCAAATGTTGATAAAATTCTGGAAATTGTTGTGTAAAATGCACAAAATCTTAAGGAAGCAGAATTGTAATTATGCCTGAATTCTGCCAGCGTGAGTTTACAATTTGCATAACCCCAAGTGCAGGCCACCAGGATAGGTGTCAGGGGCAGTGGAACAGTGTCTATAGAACAGTACTGAACTGTATCTAATTTACTAAGACAATCAACAACCAGAACTTGTTTTTTTGGTTAATATCAATATCCCAGGGTGTGTAGTCATTGTGATTCACACAGGGAAGAAGTATTGCACAATATTACACTGGCTGGAAGAAGGAATAGGAATTACCCTGCAAATAGTTAAATCAACTCCTCAAGCCATGAATTAAATTGTACCATAAAGAGAATGTTATGATACAATATGCAGCCAATGCAAATACAGCTAAGAAGACAGCAACTTTCAATTATCCATTATGTAAAAAAAAAAGTAATTAAAAAAGAATAACAGTTCTTGAAATTAAATTTTGAACCATATGAGAGGCATCACATCCCATTATGTATCCTACTATAGTTCCAGCCAGTGGCATGTTGCTTTGCTGCCACATGGCCACCATGACAGATCACAGCACATTGTGTGGGGAGACAGCTAAAAGAACAAATGGAGTCTTTTTGTCCTATTGTTCTATTAATTGGCTGCTGCATCTTTGTGACATGGTCTGCCAAATGGCTTCACAGTCAAATGCATCATTTCACTTGCAGGAACTATACATACTGACACCAGGCCTATAGATCCACACTGCCTCTTATTACACAAAATGATGCTAGCAAAACAAACATTATAAACAACTGCTTCAGTAGCAAGAAATGTAAAACTGCACTGGTGCAAACATTGTTTAGAATGGTACTTGCAGGACTCTTTGCAAAATATTTCACTCAACTGAAATGTTACAAAACATTGTACAATTCAACAGAACCACAAAGGAGCTTAGAAACTGTTGGCACTGGCAGCACACAACTTTTGTTTTACAACAGGGCAATATACTTGGCACAGTGGCTTTACAGATTTGTAAGATGGCAAGGATGCTGATGCCTGAAAATACCATCAACACAATTTACTGCAAATGTCACTGAAAGTTGAAGGAATCAAGTACTATTCATTGTAAATTACTGACAGCACTGTATTTTCCCTCTATTTACCCCTGATGTGATGTCATTTCCTGTGCCTGTGATTTAGAAAATGAGTGACTGCAGCTATAAAGGGAGGGGCAACTAAATGGGTTACAATTCTGACCCTAAAAGTGTTACAGGTTCAACCATTAGCTTATGTAAAGCAGAGTTCCATTGGTAACAATATTGATACATTTTATAATTCATGTTATTTAAAGGGAAACTAGAAAGAGACATTGTAACATAGCCAGCTACAAAAAAAGGATAAGAGATGCTATTTAACCAACACACTGCAAATTTGAAACAAAGTTTTAAGGTGGTTAGAAGAAAGAAACATGAATAATGTATGTATTTTACCTAGTTTATTATAGGAAACCAGGAAAGCAAGTAAAACCTATACTACTGGGATATAAAAAATACTCAAGTAAAGGTATTGAAATATATGGAGTTGTATATTAAAATAATTAACTTAAAAAATGTATTTCAAAGAACACTGATTTTGGTGTTGTGCACTCCTTAGTAGCATCATTTGAAGTATAAATGATTAGTAGGTTCACTACCACAAAGTTAATATTGAAAATGTAATTGATAATCTCAGATGAGAGGGTGAAGGGGAACACATTTAAGATGAAACTGTATAAAATATATATATATATATATATATATATATATATATATATATATATATATATATATATATAGAACCGATGGACTAAATTCTGTTTTAAATATTTCCATATATACAGAAACACAGTGTTTTGGCCTGAAGAAGTGGTGGAGCCACAAAACTGTCACTCCATTGTCGTGTGTGGATTTAAAATATAAAAATAAAACAATACTTGAACTTTCATTGGATTTCACCCAATTGATTTTGTATTTTTTTATCATTTGTTTTGTTTGCATGACCCAAGACTCAAAGGATTTATAAATGTTGGGCAACCTGCACCTAGGTTTTTGATAGTTTGGACTGGACTTACCAACCAGGAGATGCGGTGACCCAGTTTCTTTCAGCATTAGTAGCACATTTCAGCATTGTAGTTAAGCTACCCTTCACCACTTTCCCTCTCTCTCTCTCTCTCACACCACCACACTCCTTTTTCTTCCTCTTTATGTACCCACATTTTAATTTATAAGGGAGGAATAGCATGCATCAGGCAGCAGGCCCCAGTACAAGACAAACTAGGGGTTCACCTTTTCAAGAAGTTAATCAAGGGGCAGAAGCCCCATTTTTATCATTTTAGTTTACTGCAAAGGAACAAGAAAGGATACTGAATGAAATGACTTAGAAATTTAAAGAAAGGGGTTATAGCCAAAGAAATTTACAGGAGGCCAGAGAATTTGCAACCACTCAAGATAGGGAACATCTCTTACAGGACAAAATGCATGATGGGACAACACCTATACATTACAATTTTGTAACTACTTTTTCAATTCAGGCTTATGATTTTGAACGTATAATCAAACACTGGCCAGTTTTGGCTAGTGATCCAGGTTTTAAAGAACTGGCTGCACAATGACCGAGAATGGCCCATAAAAAGGCTAAAACACTCAGATATTTTAGTGCACAGCCATTACTCTGAACTGAAACAAAACAAAACCTGGTTAAATCAAGGAACAAATGGTTGCGTACTGTGTAAGAGATGTATTAATGGTAAAAACATCACTAGTGGGAACAAATTCACAAGTTGTAATGTTACAAAAAGAGTATGAAATAAGACAGCTAATTACTTGTGATACCATGGGGGTAATATATCTGGCAAGCTGCTCTTGCAAAGCTTTCTATGCGGGGAAAACAACAAGGCACTTCAAAACTAGAGTGGGTGAACATTGTCGTGCCATACAATGAGGGGATATCACATATGCAACAGCAAAGCATATCACACAGACCTCGGATGGCTGGAAACATTCCTTTAAATTCCAGGGTAAAGAAAAGTTTTTTGTCCCACCAGCAGTGGTAACTTTAATGACATAGTATTAAACAAAGAAAATTTCTGGTCTAAACCTAGGTTTGGATCTTGGATCATATCTTGGATAAAGAAAATGAAATATTAAAATAAATGAATGCTAAGATATGGCAGAGTTAAATTTAACATAAATGTTTCTGCTGTGACATTTTTTCATTTTCCCTTTCTTGTCTTTTCTTCCCCCCTTTCTTTGCCAATTCCTTTCTCTTTTGTCTGTTTCTTGTCCTCCTTTTTTCTTTATTCCTTCCCCTTCTCCATTTTCATACCGTTTTATATTTTTGGTTTTGCTTCCTCTCTTTCTTTCTTTCTTTCTTTCTTTCTTTCTTTCTTTCTTTCTTTCTTTCTTTCTTTCTTTCTTTCTTTCGTTCCTTCTTCCTCAGTTTTGTGTTAATTTTTTTGGAAAATACGTAATTGTTATACATGTCTGTGTGTGTGTGTGTATATATATATATATATATATTATAGGGGTGTGGTCGCGCCCCTATATTTTGGGTTATGAAGACACTTCTATATTAAAGTCAAAAGTTTGCACATTCATAACTTTGGACCTGTTCAATGGAGTTGCCTGAAATTTGGTATGCATGGTGGGGCATGGTAGGTCTCTTGATCTGCCGAACTTCATTTCAGTCAGACATATGATCTTTGTGCCCCAAAACACTGAAAAATGCACTTTTCGTCAGTTATGTAGGCAGTTTTTGGTATTTTACCCATGACACTGCACGGCTGTTGTGTGGTGTGCCACTGTTCAAGATGGCTTGTCTGAAAGAGCTTCACTGGTGGAACATGCCGCTTTTTGGTTAGTGAAAAAATATTAAGGCATTCAAAAGTAATTGCACTTTTAAGCTCCCATTATAAGTCAATGAGAACATTTATATGGTTATTTTGTGAACAAAGAATGGGGTTTGGGCCATCTCGGCCCACCTGGCGGTCAAAGAATTTGCAGCCTTGCGGTCAAAGAATCTTTGACCTTGAGAATTCTTTGATCGCGACCGTCACCATCTTGTTTTTAAATTCTGATCTTAAAAAAGTAAATATCTCGGCTCATGGGTCACTCTTGAAGTAAAACTTGGATGGGTTTTACTCAAGGGGCTTCGTTCTATTGACCCATGGCTGTGGTTTCTTCTACAGTGGTAAAAAAATAGAGTTATGAACTTTTAAAATCTTTGATCGCGGCTCACTATCGATCTTTGATTGCGAGCCTGCAAATTCTTTAATCGCAAGATTCTTTGACTGCGATCTTTGATCGTGAGTGAGGGACAAGATGGCCCATTTAAAAATTAATATTTCTCAGCCCGGGATGCCCTAGGAAGTCAAATGAGGATGGGTTTTGCTCAGAGGGCTTTGTTCTCTCAAACCATGGCAGTGGCTTGTGGAATTTATGTCAAAATGTAGATTTACAGCATTTTTTATTTTATAACCCTTTCTCTAGTATAGTGGGATGAATTTATGTTTATAAATACTGATGCCCCATTCATTAAAAAAAAATTTAAAAAGTGTTCAAATGTCCCTTAGTGGATCGACGGTTATTCCATGTAGTGGGACCCATACAATATACCGTCAGGTTCTGCACTGAGCTCTGCTTGTTCCCATAGCTGAGTTTTGCTCATTTAAATCAATATGCGGTCTTGATCTGGTGCAGGATAATTGCAAATAATAATATTTTTTTTAAACAAAGCTCAGTTCTGATCTGGAGAGCTCTAGGGCTGCTGGGCAGGTGGTATGGTAGACAATAACAATCTTACAAAGGTATGCAGTCCCACATACCATGTGGGATTGAATTAAAATAAAATAAAAGACATAATCAGTTTCTGTGCATACCCATAAAATGCTATGGCATTTTACATATCACGAGATCAAAACAGCACCTGGAAAATATTACAATAAATATATATATATAAATGAGCAGCAATTATGTGAAATACTCCCCAGCCTTTATCCCAGGTTATGGATTGTAATGAGACTAAAAGCTGACACTGATTGAGACAGTAGCATAATGAGCAGTGCCCCCTCACATATTTAAGTCATTAAAAAGGATTCAACTTCTAAGTCCTCTATTGGCAGAATGAATTAAATGTATGTGATTCAAATAAAGTTCATTCCATGCTCAGCTGTCTGCAAGTTTTCGGGCGCGCATTGTAAAAGACCATTTTTTATCAATGGCAGCCACAAGGTCCTGCATACCCTCTGTGGTTAAGTTTTGCTAAATAACTACAGTGAGTTTTTTGTAACCCTCTTTCAAGTACAGTGGACACAGTTGTTGATAAAATATAAATACGGATACCTCATTCTTTAAAAATTTAAGAGAAAGTTTTAAAATCACCAATAATTGATTGTGGGTTATTGATTGTGGGTTATTCCTTGGAGTGGGACAGGTACAATATACCCTTCATTTCTGTAGTGCACTCCCCTTGTTCCCACAGCAGAGTATTTTCCTGGGAATAAATATACAGACTTGATGTGGTGCTGGATGAAGGAGAATAATATTTTTGCGTAACCAAAACTCCCATCCCATCCCAGAGGCAGAGTGTAGACGGTCAATGTTTCAAAAGACACTAGCCCTCATTTAAATCTACTGGTCCACAGTTACAACTGGGCATTTAACTTCAAAAAACAAACAGAAAAGCAACTTTTTGTGTACAACAAACTAGGTTGTGCTTTGTGCCACATCTTCAAACAGAGGAGCTGATTATAAATGCTAACAATGCCATCTGCACACACTTTTACCATGTAAAATTGTTTGCACGTTTGTTCCAAAATCTGGACCTTATTTCAATGACGTTGGGTAGCTATCATGGAATTTTTTATGTCAGCTCTTGGTCAAGATGGATTATGTATTACTAATTTTACAAATTTGCATAATATTAATTTTAGCCAGTCGAATGCATGGGATTTCTGCTTATGTAGTGCTGTGTCAGTAACATTTCTGCAGGACAACTTCATGGTCATGACCCCACTTAAAATGAAATACAAGTGGTGTCTTTGCAACTAAAATGTGAAAAAGCAATATTGTACGTGACATTGCTTTATTCTGTATATTTCATTTCTGGAAAGGTTTAACTCTGAGAATGAAATTGTCTAACACTCATGTTTTCAAGTTGCTTTTGACAGTGTTTAGTCCCCTATACTAGCAAGATACCCCATGAAGCCAAACCTTGTGTTTTTCTTTGCATTTTGTTTCATTTATATATTACAATAAACTGTGTACTACTTCAACCAACTCTAAACTACTTAAATGCTAGCTGCATGAAATAATGGGCATCGGATTATAGTTGGTTAAAAGGAAAATGGGGCAATGGTGTTGTGGGGTTGTGGGACACTCTGTAGGGACTATGAGGCTTCCCAGAGAATCCTGTGCTAATGAAGCCTGACAAAATACATACTGATTGACTGCACAGTTCATTTTATTATGACCAAAACAAAATGCAAAGAAGCTCACAAGGTCTGGCTATACAGAACAAGGTATCTTGCAAGTCTAGTGGACTAAACACTGTCCAAAGCAACTTGGAAAAATGGTTTGTTAAGTGGTCAAAAAATAGAGTTATAAACTTTTAAAATCTTTGATTGTGACTAGCTAATGGTCTTTTAACTTGAGACTGCCAATTCAAAAAAAAAATTTCTTAGCCCAGGGGTGTCCTAGGATCACAAATGGGGGTGGGTTTTTCTCAGGGGGCTTCATTCTCTCGAACCATGGTGGTGGTTTGCTGCTTTTCTCAAAGAATTTTGAATACACCATTTCTAATTCTTTGATCGCGAGCCTGCAAATTCTTCGATCATGAGCCTGCAAATTCTTTGATTGTGAGGTTCTTTGATCACCATCTTTGATCGCAAGATGACAACCAGATGGCCAGATTTTATAATGCAAAAGATAGGCCAATTTTACAAACCTTTAACATTAAATATCTCAAAAATGGTATGGTCTTTTTACTTGAAATTCGTAGGGTGTTGAAGGTATGTCCCATAGATGTGAATTATGGTGTTACATGTCAGACACTGTATTCCTTGCAGAGATATTGCATGCCACAGTTTACATTTTCCAAGCAGCATTTTGATTTGTTGTACTGACTTGCAATTTATACGGTACTTGGCTTTGGTGCTGCCGATGCACTTTTTAGTCATTAGGTGTCTAACATGTCAACTGGTGCAGAATTCTGCCACTCCAGCAAATGGAAATTTGAAACTTTGAAACATTATATCTCGATGACAGTTTGCTCTTTCACATTGCAATTTTGAGAGTCTTCAGGGGATGTCCAGTGCATGTGAATTATTGTGTTTACCTGTTGCAAATTAAATTTGCTGCACCAATATTGTGTGACACACTTTATGTTTTCTGTATGGTGTTTCCCATTATGGTACTTGCTTCAGATTCATAGGGCATGTAGTGTTACTGTCATGGACATTATTTTCAGTGGTTAGGTGTCTGACATATAAACAACTGTGGAAGTTTGCCACTCTCATGAGTGAACCTTCACTGCCAATACATATTATACTCAGTTGTTGCACTGTTATAGTAGCCAGAAACTTGCAAGTTGTTGGGAGCGTAGGGACCTTTTGGCCCTATGCTCTCACCAACTTTTGTGACTTTCTACTTCTCTATTCATTCTCAAAAAGTAAGGAAATTTTATGCAAAAAAACTGTGTTAATGCATCATTTAGGGTTAAAGCATAAGAAGTCAGGAAATGAGACCTTTAGGGTTTCCCCCCTTCATGTGGCCCCTCCTCCCTCCCTCCTCCTGAGATTGACAGATGATAGGGTGTGTTATTGGGGTTTGCAGCCTAAATGTCACTCCATTCCATCTGCAATCATATTTGCAAGCCACAGCGAAGAAGAATGGGGTGACATCTAGACCAACAACCCCAATGGCCACCCATCATCTGTCAATCTCTGGTGGAAGGAGAGGCCACGTGAAGGGGTGACAAGGTCTCATTCCTGACTTTAGATAACTAAATGATACGTGTCGTTTGTATAGAATATATATATATATATATATATGTGTATGTATGTGTATATATACATGTGTGTGTGTGTGTGTGTGTGTGTGTATGTATGTGTGTGTGTCACGGTCGTGAGGATGAAAAATTGCTCTCCCCACACCCCTAGCACGGATTGTTTTTATGGAGCTGCAGAGCTCACGGCGTCGTGAAGCTGAAAAGTTCCCTCCCACACACCCTTCAGACCGAATGTTTTTCTACGGAGCTGCAGAGCCACCGGTGGTCATGAGGATGAAAAGAATTGCCCTCCCACACACCCTTCGCACCGGATTGTTTTCTACGGGCTGCAGAGCTCACGGCGGTCATGAGGGCACAGAAAAGAAACCTCCCACACACCCTCGTGCAGTTGTTTTCTCACAGACTGCAGAGCTCACCGGCGGTCATGAGGGCTGAAAAAATTGCCCTCCCCACACCCCTGCAGATGATGTTTTCTACGGGCTGCAGAGCTCACCGGTGGTAGTGAGGGCTGAAAAGGTATCCTCCACACACCCTTCACACCGGATTGTTTTTCTACGGAGCTGCAGGTAGTTACCAACGAGCTGCTTGCCAGGACTCGCTTTCTGCTCCACGCTGGAACTGTCTTGGCCCCTTTTTTAAAAGGGGTCGTTGTCGGCCCAACAGTGGAGATAGTGCATTTTCTGACTTATTTCTTTGCATTTATTAGAAGCTAGTCCTAATATTACATGTAACCTCTGCATACAGCCTGTTTGGATTGCCTTGCACTGTAACTGTTGCCTTTTTGTTTGCTATTTGAGTTTTACTGATAACTGCATTGGGCAACCTGAGGTCTTTAAAATAAGCACGGAAACTGCAGGCAGTTTAAACATAAAATAAATTCCAGCCCAGCAGTGAAACTCGAACCCTGCCCCCCTCTCCCCCACAAAGGTAATCCTCGGGAGCCCTATTTAACCTGGTTGTTTTCTATCTCCCCTAGAGCTCACCGGCGGTCATGAGGGCTGAAAGAAATTGCCCTCCCCACACACCCTTCACACCGGATTGTTTTTCTACAGAGCTGCAGGTAGTTACCGACGAGCTGCTTGCCAGGACTCGCTTTCTGCTCCACGCCGGGTCTGCCCCACTGAACGCTACGCGTTCAGCTCCCCACCGCCCCCACCACCACCCTTGGTCAGCATCCATGTATATAGGTTGTCCTTCTGATCACATGATCAGTAAAAACCTATCAGGCCACTTTCCCATCTGCAGCTTATCTTTTTCCACCACTAGAGGCCCTACACCTTTTTACTCTTTTCCCTTTTTTTTCTGCCTTTCTACCTGCCCTGTCACATACTCTTCCTAATGTTTTTTCAATCCAATCATGCTCCCACTTACTTTCATCGCCCTACTCCGGCAATTTACACAGACGCCCACACCCCCTACTCATAACATGAAACAGGGGCATAACATTGAAACCCTCTGTCAGCATACTGGCTGGCACTCCCAGCCCTGCCCCACCCCCCTACGGCACCTGCACTACCAGCCCATACAAGCTCCCCCTCCCTACATCTCATATACAGACGCTGAAACCCACACCCCTGGATGTCATCCCACACGACAAGCTACCCTGTGGAGCCCCCCTTCTCCTGCCAACCTCCTTCCACATCCGCAATAAAGCAAACCCCCACCCTGTTTACTCCTCCTATCTGCCACCCTTACCCTGAAACTACTGATACCCACCATCAACCGCGCACAGCATAAATGCAGAAGACCTGCTACTCGAACAAGCCGCAACTGACTCAGGTCTCTCATTCTCCTTCTCCTGCTGACAGGAAATGTCCACCCAAATCCTGGTCCCCATTTTACCACTCCATCCCACCCATCCCATGGAAATGGTCTGTGCATTGCCTCACTAAACATTTGCAGCCTGCAAAAAAAATGGGATTCCTTTCAGGGCTGGGTACTCCAGAACAACCCAGACATCATCGCCCTGACTGAAACCTGGCTCTCCCCCTCTGTCCCTGACTCGGCAGTTAACCTCCTTGGATACTGCCTCTATCGCTGACCATATGGGAAAACGAGGGGGTGGCTGTGCTACATACCTCAAGGACTCCCTCAATGGCCACTTTCTCCCCCTGCCCGTACTAACCCCCAGGGCACAGGCCCTCACCCTAAAAATTACTCTTGATAGGTCTACTTCCCCTCTCCTCCTTACCACGGCCTATGTCCCCCCCAGAGACCAGAAGCTAGCCTTCCAAGCCATCATGTCCTACCTCACCACCCTACCCCCAAAACAAGAAAAAATACTAGTGGGGGATTTCAACATAAACTGGCTGGCTAAAACAGCTACACCCTACATCAATGAGGCTGCAGCCCTTGATCTCACCCAGGTCATCAAAACACCCACCTGTCTACACACCCATACTGGAACATCTACCCTCCTGGACCTTGTTTTCACACAAACCGCCCCCACAAAATAACAAGCACCAAAGTCCTCCCTGACACCCTAAGTGACCACTCACCAGTACTCTGTAACTGGTCTGGTACCCCCCTAAAAACCACGCCCAAAATAAATACACTACGTAAACTAGGGCCCGGCAAATTACCCCTTTTCAAGGCCCACCTCCGAGATTGGGACTGGACACCACTTACAAATACACTCGACCCTGACCATGCACTTGAACTGTTTGTCAACATCTTTAACTCAGCCTGTGACAAGTTCGCCCCCTTTCGCCAAATCTATGACCAAGGGGAATAATGCCCCATGGTTCTCGGACCACCTCCAAGACCTACCACATCAGCGTGACGCCCTTTGGCATCTGGCCAATGAGACCCGATGGCCCCAGGACAGGCAACGCTATCGGGAGGCCCGAAACAGGTGCACCTGGGTCATTCGCACCGCCAAGGCTAACCATTACAAAACTGCCTTAACCTCTGCCTGGGGAAATGGGTGCAAGTTCTGGGAGAACATAAAGGAACTCTGTGGCAAAGGCCCAAATCTCCCACCTGACCAAATTCTCATAGATGGCAGCCTCTCCACCGACCCTGCCAGCATTGCCACTGCCCTAAATATCGCTTTCACGGATCTCTCCCATGTGCTGCCCACAAACTTCTTCGACCCCCTGCCGGACCGTACCATCCCCCACCCAAACAAAAACCAATACAGCCACGACTCCCTAGACCATAGACTTGTCTGCCTCACCCTCCAGGAAGTTCTGACCCCTCTCACCCACATTCTCAATCGCTCCCTCTGCCAGGGGAAATTCCCCACCCACTGGAAATTGGCCTATATCACACCTATCCATAAAAGTGGTGACCGAACTTCCACAGATAACTACCTCCCCATCTCTATCCTACCCCCCCGTCAAAGGCACTAGAACACATAGTCGCCAAACAACTCACTGAACACCTAAATAAATATAACCTCCTATCCAGACAACAACATGGTTTTCGTAAGGGCCACAGCACCACTACCGCCCTCCTTGAATTTACCTCATGTCCACTCGGCCCTGGACCATGGCCACCTCACGGTGCCATCTCCGTGGACCTATCTAAAGCATTTGACACAGTAAACCATGCCTCCTACTACACCCTGGCTAACATGGGTTTCTCCGATGATACCCTAAAATGGTTCTCAGTTATCTCTCTGATAGAGCATGATCAGTCAAGTGGGTCCTGTCCTATCACCTCGCCTCCCTATCCGATCCGGTGTCCCACAGGGCTCTGTACTTGGCCCCCTACTCTTCAGCATGTACCTCAACTCCCTCCCAACCGCATGCCCTGGAAATCTGCTCCTTTATGCGGATGACGCAGTCCTGTTCGCCTCCGACCCGGCCCCCCTTAAACTCCACCAAACCCTCCAGCACTCCTTCCATGAAATCGAAGACTGGCTCACCGCCCAGCGTCTTATTATCAACTATAATAAGACTAAAGTCATGATATTCGCCCACCCTCAGAACCCACTCAAAAACCTGAGCCCCAAATTCCTCACTACAAATCAGACCCCCCTAGAACAAGTACACAACTTTAAATACTTAGGGATCACATTAGACCCTGCCCTCAGCTTTAATCAACATATCCAACACCTAACAACTGCCCTTAGCTCCAGACTTGGTGTAGTCTACCGGCACAAACACTGCCTCACCCCTGAAGCACTACAGCTTATCGTAAACTCCTCGGTCCTCTCCCTGCTAGACTATGGCATCCTAATATACAGTGCCGTGCCCCCCTCAACCCTAAGTAAACTCAGGCTTGTGCTCAACAAAGCCTGCTGACTCATCCTAGGATGTGATCGTTTCACTCACTCCTGCTCCCTCTACAGCAGCACAAACTGGCTAAACCTGGATAGCAGAATCAGGTACCACACCTGCCTTATGACCAAAAAGGTACTACTCGGCCTCACCCCACCCTCCCTGCACCAAATTATCCGCCAAACTCCAGCTGGCAAAACAACCCGCAGCACAAGCAAGCGGCTACTATGGGTTCCCCATGGTCGGACCTCCCAATACCAATGCACTTTCAGTTTCAGGGCTCCTTCCTGGACAAACTCCCTCCCTATCCATATAACTGATGAAATAAGGCTGGGCCCATACAAATCAAAGCTAAGGGAATATCTGCAGGCATCAAATTTATGTGACTGCCCTTGATACCTGACCTGCCACTGCCTTCCTTCAAACAATCTATTTAGCAGGTCAATGTACAAAAATTAATGCATTTATGTAACATGACAATCAGCCTCCTACAGAGTCTCTCTATTTTCTCCTTCCCCTTGGCTGTGCTAAAGTACCTAAATCTCTGCTAAACCTCCATGAAACAACATGTAACCTGTTTTTTTTTATTATAATTGTTACTTTGTTATGTACTGTATTTTCTGTATCATAAGTCCCGTCCCTGTTCAATTTATGTATGACGTGGAACCTTTGTAAATGAGTCTCTGACTCAAAGGTCTTTCTGAATATCACAATAAATAAACAATATATATATATATATATATATATTAATATTATACATGTATGTCTTTATGTAATACTAAAATAGGGGATATGAGATCAAGGATCTATCCATTTGTATTCTTATTTTAAGTTTCATTTATTGTATTTGGTAGAAGCATAGAAGTGTGATCATGTGGTTTTATTCACCAATGAATTTGAAATGTACTTGTTAACATCACTGTGATGTCACATTGTGGAGTACTATTTAAATGGTGTTCAGATCTAAGTGATTAGCCTTTGAAAAAGGATTGTTCCTTATCCAAAACACATCATGCATTCATGTGCTTTTAATAATAAATATGTACATTATTTAAAACTTATTTGATGGTGTCCATGTAATGAGAGGTGGTATGTGCTTGAGTTTATTTGTAATAGTGTTCTTCTAGACTGCCAGGAGCACAACTGGCCCAGTGAAAGACTTCTTTACAGCAACACTTCAGAAAAGAACCCTACTATTAGTGACTAATTTGTACATACAGTACACAGCACAATACACCAAAGACCACAAATAGACAATTTTTACTGGGACCACTGGCCTCTGGTAGCTTTCCCTGTGGACATTGCTTTGAATACAATAACACCAGCAAGAACTGTTTTAAGGATCTGTATACTAATAGAACATTTTTATTTATTTATTTATTTATTCAGTTAGTTTTTGTTGACCGGGTAAGTGCACTAGACAAATCCTGCCTATTTTCAGGCACGACCCAGGGGAGGGGGATACAGATGAATGCTAACTGACCTTGAACCTGATTAAGCTGTTGGTGGTATTTTTAGTGAATGAGGGGAAATTTAGCTAGGACACCGGGGAAATTTCCCTTCTCTTTTTGATAAGTGCCATGGGATCTTTAACATCCACCTGAACTACCACCAATCCAGGCTGGTGGGACCTCAGTTTAATGTCTCATCCAAAAGGCTGCACCTCAGAAGTGCAGCACCCCTCTCATGCTGCACTACAGTGTCAGTACTGGGATATTAACCCAAGTGCCAGATGTGGGAACTGAACCCACAGCCCTCTGATCTCCCGGCCTCAGAGGAGAGTGTGCTACCTACTGAGCCACTGACACTGCTATATTTGCAATAAAGCAACATATAAACTGCAAAACACACCATGTGATTTATATTTTGAAATGCCCATGTGACAAACTTTACATGGAAAAAACAACAAGGGAACTGAGGAACCATATCAGTGAGTACAAAAGTAACAGTCACCTAAATGGCAAAAAATCCACAGTTGCAAAACATTTTAATTCTGCAGGCTATTCTGTTTCCTCTTTATGTTTCTGGGATCTGGAGTATGTCAGCAGACCTTTTGGAGCAACAGAACTGGAATGAGACACACAACTCTGAAAAAGGGAGTTTTTTTATTTATATACAGAATTGCACAAATCCTCGTATTGGACTTAACGGGGATTGCAATTGGAATCTATATTGGTGAAACTTAACATTAAAATATAAGGAACACTATGTATATACAATACGCTGGGACTGATTTCCATCTTTCTGGGTTATTTGATGGTGCATTATGTACCTCTTTGCTCTACATTTCAGTATTTGTAAATCAAAAAGGATATAAGAAAAGAGACAATCAGAATTTGGAATATGTGGGAAAGGTATAAATGTGGGACATGAAGTTAAAAGATTATTTCTTTTGAAGGTACATCTTCTGCTGCTGCTCCAATCTGGCCCCTCCTATACATCTGTACATTTAGATATAAGAAAGAAAAGGAATATTTTCTAAGCAGTTAAAACCATAGAAAATATATATTTTTATATAAATAAAATGTAATTTCATAAATAGCTTCAAAAAATTAAATCATTAAGGGAAAGTATCCCGGGCCGGGGGCAAACCACTGAAGATGGATCCTATGCACAAGGAGTTCTTCCCACGCTCTCCATCGTGCTGAGCTAATCAAGAACCCTTAAGCTGACACATTTGAGGAAGCATCAGTGGACACTGTTGGGCAGGGACAGTGTGACATCACACATGTTAGGACCCACACCTCAATGCAGTATTTAATTGCAAATGAATGGCTAGCAGCCACTCCAAGTGGACTAGGGAGTCAGCTGACTAAAATGCTGAGATGCCTGAGAGTAAGTGCACTCTCTAATTTTGCCAGTTTAAAAGAGAATTTTGATAGGACTGAAGTCTCAGCTTTGCCTATGTTTTTGCACAGGGCAAGAAAAAAATAGGAGTGAAAAGAAAAAGAGACTTTAAAGGATACAAAGTAATGAATTCGGTGAGCATTTGTATTTCAGAGGACTTCTCGGAAATACAGTAAAAATAGCAGCTTAGTAAATGATAAGTTTGTTTGCATTAAATAGAAAGAAAAATTGGAACATAGCCAGCCACAAAAAAAGGACAAGCGATTCTATTTAATGTACCACACTACAAGTTTGAAACAAAGTTTTAAGGTGGTAGGGAGAAAGAGAAAGGGAGAATTAGAGAAAAAGAGAAAGAGAGAGAAAGAGAGAGAGAAAGAGAGTAAGAAAGATGAATAATTTATTCATTTATTTTACCTCATTTATTATAGGAAACCAGGACAGCAAGTAAAATATGTACTACAGGGATATAAAAAAATACTCATGTAAAGGTAATGGAATATATGGAGTTGCATATTAAAATAATAAACTTAAAAAATGTATTTTAAAAAATGCTGATTTTAAGTTGGTACACTGCTTAGTGGCATCATTTGAAGTATAAATGATTAGTGGAGTCACTACCACAGAGTTAATATTGAAAATATATTTGATAATCTCAGATGAGAGGGTAAAAGGGAGCACATTTAAGATGAACTTGTATAATATCTATATATATATATATATATATATATATATATATAAGATCAGATCGACTTAAATTCTGTTTTTAAATGTTTCCTTATTTACAGAAACACAGCATTTGAGCCTGAAGAAGCGGCAGAGCCACAAATCTGTTGCCTTATCATCATGTGTGGATTAAAAAAATTAAAGTAAAACAAGACTGGAACTTCCACTGGAGTTCATCCAATTTATTTTGCATTGTTCAGACTGAAGCTTATCCTGTAATTCTTCATTTTCATCAACTTTTTTATTATATGTTTTGTCAGATCTTTTTGCACTCTGGTGAGCAACCTGTTTTTGTCAGCAGTGGCAGCATATGAAATGGAATCATCTGTGCTCTCTAAATTGTCCCTAATCCAATTGAAGCAGTAGTTGACATTTTTTTATTAAGAGTATCCCCTGGCTCATTGCTGTAGTGGTTGCACTCACCTCTCTGGTAATTTTCTCAAATGGCTAGAGACCTAAAATTACAAACTTCCAGCATGGCACAGTGATATAATTGTCAGCATCACCCGTTTTATTTCACAGGGTGTACTGTCTGACAGCTTTACTTTATTCTAGCAGCCATTGAAGCATAAGAAGGGTTGAAGTCCACCTAGCTGAACTGTCTCAGATCAGGCTGTGCAAGTAGTTAAAAAAAATGTGTGCTCCTCGTGTATTTTTAATCATTATATACCCCAACGGGGTGTGGGTGATGGCAGGATTTACCCATGCTTGGTGTTGTGGTTTGCTCACAAGGCTGTGGACCGAGTGAGGAAACCAAACCAGGTGTGGGTAAATCCTGCCATCACCTATACCCTGTTATGATATATCGTGATTATACAGTGGCCACCTATTTTTTGAGATAGAAAAAATAAATTAATATAAATGTTTTAGGGGACATGTTTATGTATTTTCAGTACATTTGTTACCGCACCAGAAAAAAAATAGTACTGTGTTGCTATGGCTGCAGTGTTGCTGCTCGTGTATACCAAGGCAGCCTCACAGACAGTGATATACTGTGATTTATTAGAGAGCCTGCAAGATGTGGGATACACGACAACCTGGTGGGAATGTGGAGCACTGGTTTACATCTCGCTCCTGAAGTGCTGTTTTTGTATCACAGGGTAAAGAGTTGGGGATGAGAATAAGCAGCAGCACTGAACATGGAAACTGTAGGGAGTGAGAGTCAGAGGATCAGGCATGTAAGGAACATGCATTAAATGGGGACAATGGTAGGAAGAGGGCCCGAAGTCACAGGGTATCAAGTAGCAACAGCAACAAGTTTCTGTTGTACTGTGTGACTGCCGTGTCACTTAATGGAGCAGAACAGACATCCATTTGCTGTGGTTTGTTGTTGGGATGGATTGGTGTTCATCAGTTGCAGCTGATCTCTGACTGCAGGTTTGGTGTCAGTGAAAGGTAATGGCTGAAACAAATAGCCCCGGTTTTTAATTATTTTTTTTCTTGTGTGCCTGTTTTTTCCCAGAGAAATGTACATAACCTGAAACTTGAGGGTTCAGAGCGGGAGCATGACTTGTGATGGACATGTAGGTGAGAAGGAGCAAGTATTTAGCAGCTGTGAGTCAGCGAGTGAAGTTGATAAGTGATAACACACCAACTGATTTTTTTTTTCTAAGAGGGAATACAAGGAGTGTTGAATGATTTTGTGTCTTAGAAGTTTTGGAGGCTTTTAACATGAGCAGGACAGCAGCTGAAACCATAACAGTTAAGCGGGACGTTTGGGTTGGAGGGATTTCAAGGTCAGTACCTGATGCGGTTGACTGATGACTGGCACTTTTTACCTTTGAGTGATAGCACGATTTACAATGTGTAAATCATGCCAGCCAGCCAATCAGGAGCCAGTATTTTTTGAGCCATTGTATAATTTCAAATAAGTTATGGTCTTTGCTTGAGTGATGAAAATCAGTGCATAGTCTTTTAGTAGTGCTAACAAGAGACTTAATGACCCTGTCCTCATCAACAAACCTGTGAACTATTAAATTCAAGCAAAGCACAAAACAATGGATGTGAACAAAGCCCCCCCCAGGCTTCCTTATGTTTGACCCATCATCTGCAACTATAATGCCTAATGACAGTTCTTGCCATGTGAACCCTTGTTGTATTGATGGTTTGAGCTCCTCATTAATGTTGTATGAACTGTGTTCAGATGGAAAATAAAACACTCTTAAAATGGCAAACTGTGTTTCACTGCCCACACAAGAAATATCAACAAAACATGCCCTAAGTGCAGCGATAGACATGAAGGGTTCAGGCTGACAGCTTGTCCAGATATTTGTTGTGTGACGCACCACCCTCCCAACAGCAATGGCAAAAACTTGCTTGAGATTTTTTCTTTTTTACATAAAACATTATACAAATCTGGAATCTCTGTTGAGGAGAAATATTTTCGTGATGTTACAGTATATCACACTGAGGTTCAAGGTACTCAAACAGCCAGTTGAATCCTACATGATTAAGCAAGGTATATGACAGCAAGTCAATGGCAGTTCTATGTGATAACAGTGACTGTCGAAAGGTGATCACTATTATCGAGACCTACATTATCGTCAAAACATTTTTGGTGATATGCAGAAAAATGCGACTGGGAAATTGTGCATGCAGGTGGGCTGCACCCCCAGAACCCCCTGTAATCCCCTAACTAAAGATTCTTAACTCCAGGTGGGTGCATGTGGGTGAGGGGGCACAGCCTGGTTAAAAAAAAATTAAGTCCCGCAGCTGCAGGACCCAGCAAACATGTACCCACCACCAGTCCCAAACCCAGGACCTGCTCCGTCGGAGCCAACCACCCTATTCACCACACCACACAGTTGACTTGGTGGAAGCAGGCTCACTACAGGGTTATATCCCTGTTCCCCATCCCTCCACATCCTGTCACTCGCACTCCCTTCCTGTCGCCCACCCTACCCTCATGGTCGCAACATTTTCTGTCCTCCTACTGTCACCCATGATAGTGCCATCATAAAGGGTCATCATTTTGACAGTCACCCATATGCAGTCGCTATCATCATGGTATAGCATCAAAGGCTATCATCTCTTAAATTTTCATTGTTATTGTAACAGCAACAGGGCAGGTTGAGAGATATTTGGCTTTACAGTTGTATGTTTCTGAGATGATAATCTTTTTAAAGAAAGGAGAGGGGCTTTTAACACATGGCAGTTTGCAACAATTCTAGCAGTCATTCAAATGGAAGGAAGTGCTGGAGGTATTTATGTATTACTGCGGAGGTGCCTTTTCGGTACTGAAGTTCCCAACACTTCTTCTTACCTTGATGATTTTCTATTTACATATAGAATCCATTGCTACCAACTCATTAAAAACACTTTTGAAGAAGTATGACCAAACAAAAGATACTGTATATTTTTTTTTGCCAGGTAGACAATTCAGCACAGACATTTCATGTCCCCCCCCCCCGCTGGATTTTTTGGAAGCTATTTCCTGTTGTGCTTTATTCCCTTCTTGTAACCAGCATTCCTCCTCCACAACCATAGAAACATTTGCTTCTACTTTTTTATCATTTGCAATTTCTATCTCCTTATCCTCCTGCAGTATAACTTGTGGCAAAACACTGTCTTCACCATCTTTATCTTTACCCTCATCAGGCTCAGACTCAGATGAATTGGTTATTGTCTGTGAGGGACTAACATTATCATAGTATGCAATTGTTCAATACCTAGGAGTTCCTTTGTGAGTGGTAACCACCTGCCTTTTAGATTTAACATTTTTTTAATTAGGACTGAACCAACAGATACAGCACTTTTATTGGATTCAAGCATCTGCTTGAAAGATGAAACTATGGAGTTACCAGAATTTGTTTCCCCTGCACAGGTGGACAATTGCTTAGCCGGACCCTAGCTGACACTCCATTTTGGTTACCTGAAGCTGCAATGCCTAGAAGAACTAGTACTAATTTGAAAATGTCCATCCATTTTATTTTATTTTCTATTGTGTAAAATAAAATAAAATACAAATCCCTCTGAAGTTCCATTCCCTGGTGCCCTGATTCCCATTTCTTATAGGCTAGGTCTCAATTGTAAAATAAGCTGTACTAGAAACAAGAAACACATATTTAAATAGGTATAATGAGAAGTATTAGAAACTACAAGTACATAACAGAGCAGTCAAATAGACAGCTAGTAGGTTTTTAAATGAATAAAGTGAGGTGCGTCATATGCTAGAAATGCATCACTTCTGAGGAATTAAGTAGAGAAGCTTAGTGTAGAGTGATGTGATGAATTACTATTTAAACATGGAAAATGCTAAGGATTATATGCTACAAGCACAGATTTAGCATTAACGTTTGATGGCAAAATAAAATGATTTTGTGGGCCCCCCCATTTCCTTTTGTTTTACAGTTTTTGATACAGTTATTGAGAAAGAAGTATTTTGAATAAAAGATTTAGCAGACATTTAAAGGTAAATACTAGGGAGAGTATTACAAATTTTTTAAAAAATTATGTGGTTATTTGGTTTAAACAAAGTTTATTTTGTTCTTTTTAAAGTGATGACAAAATGAAGACACTCCTATGGAGACATGGCAATCACTTGGCCCTAGCAGGCAATGTCAAGAAGTGAGACAATGTTTTCATGCATTAAATTTTGGTAGCCTATGATGGGATAATGCTTTTTCAATATTTAATTTTTCAATATATAATTTTTTATTTGAGATGGAAAGTGACTTATGTTTTACATAAAAATAGTAAAGTAACTATATATGCAACTCTGCTGATCGGTTTGGTCAGGATTGAGAGATATTTTGAACTTGTAAATTCATTATTGAAATTTTGAAAATAATGTTTATTTATTTATAAAATCTCTTAAAGTTCCCCTGAAGAAGTCTAATATTAGGCGAAATGTTGGGCCTCATTAACTAATAAAGCTTTTGAACTATGCAACATGAGGTGTAGCAGCATTTGTCTGCATGAGCAGGCCGGATTTATTGAAGTAATATAACTATACAGCCTTAAAATATAAATTGATAATGCAGATGCTTATTTATCTGGAGCACACTGGTACAGTGTTGATCATAAATAATAAGGATAGGGAAGGGATGATTTTTGAGGATGTCACTTCTATTATAGGTATGGTAAAGGCACTAGTGTTGTCTGTTATAAAACAGTACTGTCACATTAAAGAATGCAAAAAATGAGGAATTCCTCTAGTCCCTCTTCTTCTGTCTCAGTCAGTCTCCTTGTTATCACTTTTGCTGCCAAGTCTCAGTAATATTCAATCTTTTTTTAGTGAAGCCTTCCTGCAAACAATGGGCATGGGCACCACTGAGCTTGTTCTATTTTTTTTAGCAACCTGCAGCACACAGGCCCATCACCCCACTGTAACTGTATGGTCTTTCTTTGTCTGTCTCACTCAATCTCTCTGTCATCACAAATCACAAATAACAAGTGCTCAGACTACACATACTGTTAAACTGTGGACTGGCTAATTCAGAGATTTTTGGATCTCCCAGCCATAAGAGGGTTGTGAAGTGACAGAGGATTTAAATTACTGCTGCAGTTCAAGGGAATGAGATTGTCTTGTCTGGTGACAATGCCAGTGTCCTTTTATTTTGTACTGCAGTAATCTGATTCAGAAAGCTCCCTGCATGAACCATCAGATGCAACTACTTGGACTTCCTCCAAATTGTAATTTGTTTATTTTTAGGGATTGGAGAGGGTTAGAGGTGTATGAATGATTGAGTATGTGGAAGTGTGAGTGTGATTTGGTATTATAGGGTGGAGTGTGAGTGTGATAATTTGGCATTATATTTGTTTTGTTAAAAGTATTGACTGATTAAGTAGTGCCTGAGTTAGCTTTTATTATTTGGATATTTGACTAGCTGATATATATGTGAGGTAATATAGGTGCAAGTAGTTTTAAAATGTGTTGGTTGACTGCTCCCTTGATAAGGCATTATTCCTCCTCTAGGCTCCCTGACCGCCATCCCTTTGATTGTCCCCCATTGTCAGTAGAGGTCTGTGGATGATGTAGAGCTTCCCCTTCAGGGATGGTCCAGTACTACCTTTTAAGGGGTTTGACCCAACAGGAACTGATGGTGGTGCTTGACTTATCAGGTATGATGAGTATGTGTGATGAGCAGGGGAGTTCGTTTTCACCTACAACAGGGATTCTGATGAAGCCCTTGACTCTGTCTCACCTGCCAGTTTTCAACCCCTCACTTTACACTGGAGATCCCCTTGGTTCAATGGGAATCTCAGGGAGTTGAAGAGGAGGGGGTTGAAGTTTGGAGCAGCATTGGTAGAGGTCCAGGACTGGAAAAGATAAGCTTATATTGATGTCTCACTATAGAGATTATCAATTAGCAATCTCCTGCTAGAAGGCAGAGTTCCTGTCCAAGGAGATTGCTGCAGCAACTAACAGACCATCTCAGCTCTTCTGCACTGTTGATAGGCTATGTAATCCTGCCTGTCTTCAGCCCAGAGGAGCTTTATCACAGTCAAGGTGTGATGAGTTTGCTCTGTTGTTTTGCTTATAAGATTGCTTCCATCAGATAAGGGATCCGATCAGCACCCTCTAGTTGGGCATGCAGTGGTGGGTCTCATGTTGCAGGCAATCAGCCTGTCTGGTTGGACTTCAATCAGTTCACACTCATGGATGTTGTGAAGGTCATCCAGGAGTTGAGGCCAACTAACTGTAGTTTGGACCAGGGTCCAACACACCTCTTAGTATGGTGTATTGATGTCATCAGCCAGGTCCTGAATAGGATAGTCCAGTGTTCACTAGTGACATGGGTCTTTCCTGGGGCCCTGAAGGATGCGGTGGTAAGACTACTCCTGAAGAAACCTTCACTGGACCCAGACGGCCTGGCTAAATACAGACATGTCTCTGACCTTCCCTTTGTGGGAAAGGTTATTGAGAAGGTGGTGACCCTTCAACTGGAGGCCCATTTGTCAACTCACAGCTAAAGGCAGGTGAAGTGGCTAAGATACTGTACACTACATGGAGCAATTCATGTATTATAGCAGAATCCACTGAGTAATCCACAATATGAAGCGGAGTACTCCACCTTCCAATCATTATCGCAAAGTCCATTGGAAGCACTGACTGTGTTGTTCCACGTTTCCCCAACTACTTCTATATCAATTTTAAGGTGAAGTGCATTGATTTCAGTGTATTTCACATTATTTTGCCTTGTTTGTGAGCTCTAAGGTGAATTTTGAAGTGATTCATGGGATTACAGGTCACATGGGTTCTAGATTGTTCTGTACAGCCTCAGTTCTGTGTAGTGGTAGCTGGAGAAAGTTTGCTCTCAGAGCTCTGAGGTTCAAACCCTTTAAAAACCATTCAAAAAGCACCTTTTTGAGCCATTTTTTATTGCTCAAAATTTAGTACATCGACTGTAGAAAACCCTTCTGTGCTCATATCATCGAGTGTTTATTGTTTTTGTTTGGATTTTGAATGTTAATTTAGAACATTCAGTCTGTGTACTGACAGACACTGTTGAAGTGTGCTTGGGGGTAAGGGCGTATCCGTGGTGGGGGTAGATTAACTGGGAAAAAGGCAATCTTTCTAACTGTTTTGGTTATATAGTATTTTGGTTGTTCATGTACACAAAGTAATATTTTCAGTAATTCTTGCAATTTTTTGCTGATTGTTGTGGTGCAGTGCATAATTTCAGTTTGTTTAAAAGATTTGGTGGCAGGTATTCATGCAGGGCTATCACTGTCACCTGCAGGTTGTAGAGCAGCTGCTTTCTCCATGGCCTTCCCCCACTTGACACCAAGTGCAGGTGGAGGTCATGCTGCCACCCGTTGCCCAGCAGGGCCAGCAGCTGCATTCTTGCCCTGTTCAGCAAGCTTGGTCTGCCAATCTGATGGTGGTGGTTATATAGGTGGGTGCACTGAAAGCTTGTGCCCAGATGATTTCCCTTGGGGCCACAGTGCAGCACCTCACCACACAGATTGCACTTCACTACACTGGTGTCCACAGGCGGTGTAGTGAAGAACTCCCACACTAATGAGCTAATGGGAAGACCAGGCACAGGCAGGAGGAGCCCCAGATGTTGTCGATGGCTGCTGCTGGTGCTCAATTGGGGCCAGGGTGGGAAAAGCTGCTGCTGCTACTGTGGTTGTGCCTGCTGCAGCTCCTTCCTCACTTCCTGCTGAGCCACTGGCACACGGGCCATGGCAGGTGGGAGCACTGGTGAGGGGTGCTGGTAGGGTGCCACCGAAGGTGTTGCTTCCATGGCACCACTACCTCCTGCTTCAGGGAAGGGACCACTAGCCAGGAAGGTGCTCTGGTTCAGACTGGTGATTTGTATTTTTTGATATCTTTCTGTCTCCTTTCAAAGTGGGGTTTACATTTTTTGCTCTCTCTCTGTCTCCTCTCAAACACAGCTCTTTCTCCCACACTAGGTAAGGCAAATTGAAAGACTTTCAATCTCTTGCATGATTAACTTCCTGACTGAAGCATGAGACCTACAGACTAAGAGCCATGTGATCTGTGGGCTGTTACAATGCTCACTCACTCTGCCTTTAAATGAAAATAAAGTGGTGAAGTACCACATTTCAGTATGCACTTCACATAGCTGTATGTCAAGGTAGAGTGGGCCACTTCGCATCTACTTCGCTAGCAAAATTAAACTTTGCTACATCTCTACTCACAACATCTACGACCCTCTCCAGTTGAGTTTCAAGAAGAGACACATCACTGAGACTGCCCTTGTTCAGGTGCTGAATGATCTCCTGGTGGTGTGAGATCGAGGAAGTTGTTCCATCATTATTCTCCTCTGTCTCTCTGCTGCATTTGGCACCATGGACCATGGAGTGCTGTTGGAGTGTCTGTGGGTTTGTGGGTTTGTTTTGGACTGGTAGGTACAGTCCTCAGCTTGTTTTAGTTATCCCTCACTTGCAGGATGCAGCGAGTGGTGTCTGGGATTTTTTCCTTGTCATCTTTGCCCCTGCCACGTGGTGTTTCGCAGGGCTCCATTTTGTCTCCAATGTTGTTTGCAGTGTATATGCTACTGCTAGGGGACAATATAAGATGGTATGGGGTGAGTTTTCACTGTTATGTGGAGGATACTCATCTATGCCCATATTTTGCTCCTGGGCAGTAGGAGGTGGTCTTGGTGTTTAATCAGTGCCTTTCTGAGATCCAAAACTGGATGAGTACCAACTGGTTGAGTCCAAATCCAGATAAGACTGAAGTACTAGTGGTGTTTTTGGGTCACCTGGGAGGGGGTTAGTGATCAATCTGGTTGGGTCTCCAGGCTTAGACTTGGGAACTCACAGTTGCTCGCTTCAGTCAGAGTGAAGAATCTTGGTGTTGTTTTGGAATGTGGCATAACATTTAAGGCCCAGGTGTTGGCCATAGACCAGAAGGCGTTTTACCATCTGAGAAACATTACCAGAATTAATCACCTGATACCCTCAGGCGTTCTGCCATCATTGGTCCATGCTTTCATGACATTGAGGCTCAACTACTGCTATGCCCTCTACCTGGAGCTATTGGGGGTTGATCTTTGCTTCCTGAAGCTAATGCAGAATGCAGCGGCCAGGCTATGGACTGGTATGCCAAGATCATGTCATTTTACACCTGTGCTGTGCTCTCTGCACTGGCTGCCTGCTAGGTGACACATCACCTGCAAGGTCTGTTTGCTGAACTTTAAGGCCCTGCACAGTCAAGGGCCCAGTTATTTGCAAGACCTCCAGCAATCCTACCACCCCACCCATTCCCTCTGTTTGGCAGACAAGGGATTTTTGGAAGTTTCCAGGGTACACCTAAAACATTACTGTAGGTGCTTGCACTTTTTCATTTATGGCACCAACCCTGTGGAACTCCCTGCTTCATCCTATGAGAGAGTATTCTACTTTAGAAATCTTTAAAAGGGAGCTGAGGACATTTTTATTTAAACAGGCATTTCCAACAAGTCAGATTTAGCTGACTTAATATTTAGTCAGAACTGTGTTTTTTTATTTTATGTGCTATGTATTTTAAATGTTTTAGATTATCCTGCTCGATTAAGTGCCTTGAGTTAATATAATAAAGAATGCTATATTAAATAAATATTAGTTGATTGATTGATTGATGGTTACTTTTGTTGGCCAGTCCCAGTATTTAATTGTTTGTACTGCAGCCTCTGGCAGTGCCCACTGTGCTCTGCATTTCTTTTTTTTTTTTGTGACAACATGCAATCACAGGCTTCTAGCTCACATCCCATCCTCATAGTCTGGTGTCTGTTTTTCTCTATCACTCAGTCTCTCTCATCACTTTGGCTGACAAGTCTAAGTGTTTTAGTTTTTGTACTGTATTCTGCAGGCAGGCACAGGACATGGGCACCACTGTGCTGGGTGTTTTTTTGGCAACCTGCAGTGCACAGGCTTCCAGTCCACATCCCACTCTCATTGTCCAGCATCTCTTCCTCTCTTTTACTTAGTGGACCAAGTTCTCAAAGCCCTGTGTCTGAAGCAAGGTGCTTGCACCAAACAGATATGGTGCAAGGTGCACCTTGCGTCCAGGGCTGCCTCCACGCAATTCACAAAGGTTGCCTGTGTTGACCACAGGCTGTCTGCTCCAAACAGGGCTTGTGCCAGCACTGTGCCCTGCACTGCCCTGTGACATGGTACTAGGTGGACTGCACTGATACAAGCTGCAGCTTGCTATTCACAGACAGCACCCATTGGGAGAATTTCTAATTCCCCTTACACCAACCAGGGCTGGCATAAGGGGACTTAGACATCATTCCCCTGGGTGAGCTGTCTTATGGGTAGTGTGGCTGTCCCAACTCCCCAACCCCACTGTGCCCCACAAGTGCCACATAGTGGACCCCCCATCCATGTTGTGCCCCCATAGGGCATCCAGGGCAGGAGCACCCACCTGATCCTTGATGTGCCCCTTGGCATGTATAGATATGGTAGTGTTCCTGTTACTAGCATGCCACATGCCACCAACCCTTCCACTGGTGCCCCATGCCCCCCACCCATGCAGGTAGTGCCCTCCCCATCCTCAGACAGTGCAGGGGACCAGCACAGCCCTCTGCACACCCCCGTGGCCGGTCCCTAACTAGACAGACAATGCAGCGGATGGTCCAAGGGGCTTGAGGCAAACCCTCCCGTGAGCCATGTGGTTGCCGCATGGCTGGGGTTGCCGCAAGTGTTGGGACTTAGGCGCCAGGACCCCTCCTGTACCAGAATCTGGTGCAGGGTCCCTGGCGCATGGGGCTTTGGCACGAGCTGCTGTTTTCTGCAGCGTGTGCTAAACACAGCCCCATTCAATAATTGGGCCCAGTATCTCTTTTATCACTTTTGCTGACACGTCTCCGTGTTTTAGTTTTTGTACTGTATCCTGCAGGCATGTACAGGTCATGGGCACTATTGTGCTCTGGGTGTATGTTTTGCCAACCTGCAGTGCAGAGGCATCCAACCCACCACCCCACCCTCACTGTCTGGTCTTTCTTTTCTTCTCAGTCAGGCTTTCTCTAAGCTGCAAAGTCTGTTCTAAGCAGGCACAGGGCAGGCGGCACATTGACTTTCTTTTCCCTCTCACATGCAATCTTTGCTTCTTTGCCTTTAATCTATATTTAATCTATCTGCATTATATGTTTTGAATTGCACCACCAGTGTCAGGCAGTCAGAAAGCCACCAAACACATTATCTCTCAAATCTTTTTTTTTTCTTTTCCACTGTTTCTCTCTAGTCTTTTGTTTCTTTTATGTTATCTTTTTTACTGCAGAATTGTAACAACAACAATATTACTGACACAGAGCAATTCTTCATGTGCCTACTCAGCAGTCAGCACTAAAGCTGGGACTCAGCAACAGACCCTTCTATTTGGGGGGGGAATCGGAAGAATTAGTTATGCAGGGTTTTATTTAACTCTAAAAATTGATTAGCGTTTTGCTCATAAAAGTGCTAAATCTTTGTGAAAATGCATAGCTGTTGCTTTACTGTTTTTAATGAACAAAGCACTTCTATAAAATCTATATAAATACTTTCTGTACAGTTAGTATCATCCCAAGAAAAAAACTCCTAATCAATTATTTAAAACCCTGTTACGTAGTATTTTTTGTAACTTTTTTCTGTTTCTTTGCCAGTTAGTATTTTTTATCAATCAATCAATCAAAGTCTTTATTTTACCAGGAGATCACCATTGAGCAAGCTCACTTTCGAGGTGGACCTGGGTTTAACAAGGAACAAGGGACAATATACATGAGATGCAACACACAAGAAAATAGTAATAATACAAATAAAGTGAGATACAATAATACAGTATATACAAAGTATCAGCAGGTAGCATTGACAGTAGTATATGTTTGGAACATAAGATACAGCTAGTTTTGGGTAGGACACACTTTTTCATAAAAGTAAAGAAATATACATATCAGGTGCACCGGAAACAAATAAAACCTAATATAAAAAGATATATAGTGATATGTTATGGAGAAATTAGAGCTGGAACCAGGTCAAAGTAATGTGGAAGGGACAGATATGGGGGTAGAAAAAGGGGAGGGGGAAGAGTCGATTTAGAGATGTGATCAGTCTTTAACAGTAGTAATTGGAGTGTGCTTGGACTTGTAGGAGTCACTATTTAGGGTAGACAGGCACAGGACTCCTTATTATGATGTACAGTAGATATGGAGAGTTAATTTCAAAGTTTTTTGCAGCTTGTTCCACAGTTGAGGGAGCACAAAGCTGATGGCTGCTCTGCCAATGTGAGATTTTGCTTTGTAAACATAAAGATAGATATATGAGGTGCTTCTCAGGGCATACTTCCCCAAAGTGCACAAAGGTAAACAGACAGAGATATACTGGGGCAGTTTATTTGAGATAGCTTTGTATGTCCAAACCGCAGCATTTTTTTGCTGTCTGTAAGCAAGGGATGACCATCCCACTGCTGTGTACAATGCACGGTGATGGGTTGAGTATGGAAGACCCATGATAAATCTTATGGCTCTGTGATAGAGCATATCGAGTTTGGCTAGGATACCTGCAAGTCCCTGACTTTATAGAAAGTCTGCATAATCCAATAGGGAAAGAAAGGTCTCTTGAACCAGTTTCAGTTTAGCGTCTCTTGTGAGGAGATTATTAATCCTAAAGAACAGACCAAGTCTTTGTCTAAGTTTCTTTGCCAGTTCTTCTAAGTGATCTGTGAAAGTAAGTCTATGGTCTAACCAGACCCCCAGGTACTTGAATTTTGGTATGTAGTCCAACTGCTCACCTAGAATGGCAGTGATCTGTGGGAGTGTCCCAGCAACTGCAGGATTTATTGCATTTTGAAGGGGCAACTGGAACATTGCTTTGGGTTTTTTTTTGCATTTAAGAGCAGTTTTTGGTTTATAAACTGATGTTGTAACAGATTAAATTCATTTTGAAGGGATTTACAGGCCGCTTCAGGTGTGGGGCTACTAGCATAGAGTACCGTATCATCCACAAATAGGTATATTTGTGCTTCTTTGATGGGGGCATCTATGTTGTTAATATAAATGGTGAAGAGCAAGGGACCAAGAATGGAACCTTGCGGTACACCCCTCAATAGGGGTTTTGGTGGAGAAACTTCCCCTCTGCCTTTACTTGTTGAAGTCATCCTGAGAGGTAGTTGTAGAACCATTTAAGGGATAGGGAATCCAAACCAATGTTCCGGAGGGACGATAGAAGCAGTCTGTGATCAACGGTATTGAACGCCTTGCTTAGGTCCAAGAAAACTGTGCAAAGTTTTTTTTGTCTAATTCAAGCTGCCAGTTTGACATTTAGCCCTATTGTTCTCCCACCTGTTCAAACTGCCCTGCTCACACTCTCCTCTCTCTCACCACTGTACTTGCTGTCTCTCTCTCTCTCTCTTTCTCTCCACATGTTGCACAGCAAAACAGGGCAATATATACCATGAGACAACGTGTCTCATGACATCTTCAGCTTTCAATTGGCTGCCTGTGCAGACTCTTTACAGAGTGTTGAATGCCAGCAACTTCCCCCAACATGACTGCATCACTCACTTACCAACTAATACTGACATTCCAATGCTCACCAACCCCTGCTGCAACACAACAGTGAAGCACAGCACACACAACCCCCTCCTGTCACAGCCACAGGGGAGAGAAGGGGAAGAGTAGGAGGGGAGCTAGAGTTACAAAAGCACAATTTAGTGCTTAACTGAAGACTCTGAACTGGACAGAATCAGTTGAGTCCATATTTCTCTGACTACAAGGTTAAGCACTAGATGTGGGAGGACTCTGATTGCTGGTGGAACAGTCCACCAAACCCTATTTTTTTGTAGACATGTTGGGGCTGTGATAGCAAACAATTGCCCCTTCTGCACTGAACACCCATTTAAAAATAACACTTAAAGATGGACAACTGAGATATTTGATGCCAATTTATGCCAGTGCTGGCCGCTCTAGCATTAGTGGCTCAGTACAGCAAGGGTTCCTCATCAGTCCCAAGGTGCTTGGAATGACATATGTGTGGCTTAGTTATCCTCGCTGCTTTCTTTAGCCAACATTATTTTATTCTTTCTCCTTTTCCTCTAGCTGTGCCTCACCAAACATAATTAACTGAAAATAGTGAGTTTGTTGATTATATTTTTGATAATGTGGT
The DNA here is from genome assembly GCA_016271365.2 of Neoceratodus forsteri. NCBI lineage: Eukaryota > Metazoa > Chordata > Ceratodontiformes > Ceratodontidae > Neoceratodus > Neoceratodus forsteri. The sequence continues at coordinate 647,041,275 of CM057456.1, forward strand.
TTTGCTGGAAGTTGATGGGGATGGCTCTGCTACATGCATCCATACATGAAAATTAAAGGGGGGTAGAGCTGTTCCCTGATTTCAGAAGCAACTGTTCTGATGTCAGTTATTATGGCCAATAGAATGTTTTTTTACTTGTAGGTTCTCAATTGGAAAAGTCATTCAATATAAAAATTTCAGAAGATAAGGGAAATTGTAAACCTAATATTTTTATTTCTTCTGTTGTGTTTTCCATAAGTTTATTAGGTATCTGAGCCAATGATTACACTGGAAATGAGGAATTGTTTGCTATATAGTAAGGTTTTATTCAACTAACACATTACACTGCAATAGCCCCAGCAACCCAGCTTACAATAAATTAAGTGATATCTGGCTGGCAGCCACATGACTTCAGGTGACAGTGCAGCAGTAAGTGGGAAAGCATATGAAGAGATTCTGTTCTTCTACATGTCGCTTACACTCCATCCACCATGGCACACTTGATATGCTGGCAGCAGATGTTGGACAATTGTGAACTTTTCATGGGTGCCTTGCTGGCTTGTACTCAGGAAACACCAACCCACCTATACTGGACAATACCACCAAGAGCACATACATCCGTTGCCCAATCCAGTGCATAAATACGATGTGGACATGTTATAAGTGACTGTAATGTAGCCAGGAACAACCAGAAATACAGGACATGAAGTGATGAGAAGTATCCCTTTGAGGGTCCTTAGACTACCACTACTGGCTGACAATGTTATGCACTCATTTGCATTACAGTCTCTTGTAGAGAATGAGCTGTGGCCTGAAGGGGGCTGGACCCACTCAGTGGTTTGACTGCTACTTCTATCTCAGGGACTTTATTGAATAATGTACAGTTTATACGTAAATATGTTGCTTTTAATCTCTGCATTTGCTTTTACTTTGGAATATGATGGAATATGGGCTTTATGGGGATCATATGTATCATTGTTTTATAGTTCTCTACTTTTTAATGTGATTGTGAGTCATCAGGCAAAATCTACTTATGTTCTGTACTGGGAAAGTTTATACATATTCCTGTGATTTTTAACTTTTCCAAATTGGGACATGACTGAACATAGTTATTCATGTACTTTTACTAAGTAAGCAATAACCCACGACAGGGTATGGGGTTACTGGGGATTAATAAACACCCTGGATGCATTGTGAGGCATGATGCTGCAGGCCGAGTGTCCTCACAGCACCAGGGGTGTTGATTAATCCTCATTATATGAGAGGTACCCTCTGTTAGCCAATCAGAAACCAGACCCACTGTCAGTTATAGCACTACAAACTTAATAAAATACCTCTGTCATTTATTCAGAAAAACACCACCCACAGTCATTTAATCAGGCACACAAACCACACCCACAGTCATTTAATCAGACCTCGAGCATCACACGACTGAAAAAAATGGCATCCGAACAGTCATCTACCTCAGCACAAACCAAACCGTCAGCCCCTTCCTCCACACCTCGTATCAGTAATCCCCCTCTGCCAACTACACTCCTGCTCAACAATATACTTAATTTAATTTTCAAAAATCTCCTTTTGTTTTGCTCCCTTACATCCTGATGATGACTCCCTTCTTCACTTGCTCCCTACACACTGTGTAAATCAACAGCACTGGAGCTGCTCTTCCATTGTCCTGACATTCCCCACATGACCAACCAGCTCACCTCTCTTCAATAACCAAAAGACTCCTCCAAAATTCTCACACTGTGGCACAACAAATTACTTGATGGTGTCTCTTAAATCCCTTTTTATCACTCTCTCACTTCTTCATACACAGACCCTGATGGGCACTCGTGCTCACTCTCACTAACACTGGAACGGCAACCATATTGACAAACATGATGAGAAACACAACACAGAATACAGGAACAACTTCTTTGTTTTCTTCTTCTACTGGTCACCCTTATCATACACAAACATTATAATACATTTTTTAAATGCAGTCCAACTCGTATAATAGTTATAGCATACAGTGAGTTGGAGTATACTCGCAATAACTGGCTTCTGTGGGGATTAAATGCCTCGGCTTTGCCTCGGCATTTAATCCCCACAAACTCAGTGTGCTAATACTTCAACTAAGCTGTATGTTATCACTTAAATAACCCCATACGCTGGAGTGGGTTATTGCACTTATAACATGGAATGTACAATTAGAAGAAAATAAGTAAGAGAAATGTTTTTATTCATGTAAATTGTACTATGTCCTTCCGTCTCAGAAACTAGTCCTGAAGAAATAATGCATAGCATACTTATGTTATGAACACACACATGGCACAAATGTGCTATTACCTTCAGTTCTGACATTTGTTCTTCATAACATGACTGTGGTAATGACATTTGCACTCTGGCCATACAGAGCTGTCAGAGATGCTGCTGCATCTTTCCCACCCACACACACAAGCTCCTACAACCTTGCCATCCAGCAACTGCTGCTTTCAACAGTCGGTCCACAGAATGCTACTTTTTGCCGCCAAGGTTCCTTGGTTCTCCTGCATGGAAATTGCACCACTCCCCAAATTCCTTTGCACTGTGTTTCTCTGCCACTGAAATCGACATTTACAGGTACCAGATCTGGAGCATGTGACCCTACATCTCTCTCTCTTTCTCTCTCTGTCTTGCAGGTCGCAGCTCTGGAGCATACTAACAGTACTTACACTCTGCTCCATGTCCCAGGGCCTCTCATTCCTTTTGCTATGTCTCCCATGCATGCACCGGTACAGGAACTGTCATGGTGGGTTAGGAATTTACCTGCTACGCTCCATGAATCATTGTCTGAACATGTTGCTGGCAGCAAGGGGGTACGCTGTGCCATACTGGGACTGGAAAGCCAATTACTGAGGGATGATCTGTTGTCACACATCTCACTCATTTTAACCATATGGGTTGACTGGCTGAAACAATTTTAACAGGTGCTCAATGGTGTTGGGGCCAAGCAAGCATATAGGGTAGAGACAGGCAGCAGGTGGGAGACAGGCATCAAAGTGTCTACACTGACTGCCAACAATGACAGTGGGAAGGAGGGTGGGTTTGTGGGCCTGCACTCAGCGGGACAAGCTGCTTGCTGCACTCTGCTCTACATTGGGGTAGTATCAACTGTCTTGTGGTGGAGGGGCACACAGCTTTTTGGGTTCTCTACTGATACCAGGGAAGGGACAGCCATGCAAAGGGCACAGAGGGAGAATGAGGTTCTTTTTGGGAGGGAGGGTCATTCTATTGATTTCCTGGAGGGGAGAAACAGGAACTGATGACAGGCACCAGTGAGTTTAATCTCCCTCTCACTCAGGTGTACATTCACAACAGATCTGCTCTACGCTCAGTGCTTTACTGATGCTCATTTGTAGCAATTTGCTGCCCTTGTCCTTCTCTCACTCTCTTGCTCTGTCTTCATGTGAACACATATTTGCTGGGAGGGGTGATGGATGATTATCTCTGTCTCCATCTGACTCTGTCAGATGACTGACCAACCGACTGCTACATAGGCACAGTGGGAGGATTTCTGCATTACGTATTTTACAGTTTAGCCCACCTATACATCAGTTTTTGTGCCCCACTTTAAAACATAGAGCAGGCAAGAAGATATGCCACACTCCTGATTGCTCTCTGGGGATTTTCCATGGCTGCTAGCACATTTTTCTTTGGTCTGAATAGAAGACCCAGTGATGCATCTCCAGAGTTGCTCAGTGGAACTGTGGATCAATGCTAACTTAATCCAAGGGCATGAAGAGCAATTCCACCAATTGAATTGCTTGTTTTCTCCAACCCATTTTATATTTCTTTATTGTACAATGATTTGCTTTTAGATATGCTAGCTTCATGTCATGCCAGGGTCCAAGATCCCAAAGCTACACAGGAAAGGAGCCCCCAAGATGGAGTCCACTGTACCTGACATGTTTGAGACCTGAAATGACTTACTAGTACCATCTCAGGCCTATTTTTATCTGGCTTGTCCACATGGAATAGGACTGACATGGAGACCATAAAAAGGCATGTGCATTATTTGATCATCAAAATGAAGATATGGTTACCAAACCTATGACACATGGGATTGACGGCATGGGGTCATAATGTTGCAAGACATCATGCCACAGCAATATACCGCACTGCCAATACAGCACAATATACTGTAAGCTGCATATGTCTTCCTTTTGTGGGGGGCTCTGCCCCCTGCACCCCCCCATTACAGGGGGCTACATGCCCCAAACCCTCCCAACTAAGATAACCAACTCCCAAGGGTTAACACTTAATTTCGCACAAAGTCAAAAAATAAAATATTCTTTGCATCTGGGACCGGGAATCGAAAACCCGGTCCAAAATGCAATGTCTCCCTCCCTTGTGGCCCTGTGGCTCATCCCATCAAGCCACAGCAGCTGCTTATTAGCCCCACCTCCCAACACAGATCTCATCCCCTACCTGGGAAGAGTGAGAGGGTGCACTACCGCATATACACACTTTCGTGATTTTGCACCCTCTCGCTCTACTTTACCATGCTGTTCCTGTTGGATAGTTTTAATGAATGCTATTAAGTGTATGAGATACTGACCCAGAAGGGGGATTGACAGCCTAGCACAAAAAGAAGAAAGGCATACTATGTACAGTATGAAATCAATGAACTGGTAGAAGTCAATAACAAAAAAGTCAAGTTCAAACAGCCGAGCTATGAAATTATTTTTCTGTTTGTAGGGCATATGTCTTTACTACTATTACCAAGCTATTAGGGGTATTGATAAAGGAACAGTACATGATCTATTGCAAGACAATCACCTGCTAAGATGGTACTGTCCAAATTCTCAGGGTAACTGGGAGTGGTTGGAAATGTGTGGCTGTATAACCTTGAGTACTGTTAGGAATCTGGGTGCTGTGACACCTCATCCTGCTGTAATCAATGGAACATGTTTACAAGCAGGAAGTTGTACACTGCCTGAGACTATGTTTAGTTTCACTTTATCTGTCCCACTATTTAATAAAGATATAGCTATATTTAACAGGTAAGCCTCCAGTCATTTGCTTGGTCACTTAGAAGGAGACATTGATAAGGAAAGGTTTGACATTCCTAGCATGGTGGTATACCACCCAAAGTTAAACAAATGGGTAACCCTTATATTGCGTACTGTGGAATCAGAGGTTATCAATACCTTTTTGTGTTTGATATTATCACACCCATATGTGATTACTTCATTACTAATTGTCAGCCCGTACCAGCAACCTAGGGTCCAAGGACACCCAACAGCTTCACTTGCACAGTGTGCCTCATCAAATGGAGGGCACTGTAAGCAAATGTGGGAGGACAGTAATCACAATCTTCTCCTACATGGCTCTTGGCAGTGTCCAATCAGTATGCTTAACTTTTGTTTTACTCCTACTCATAAAACCCTTTTGAGTACCACTGTCATTACTCCTGTGCCCCTGTGCAAGGAATCCAGTCTTTGCAGTGTCTCATCCTTTACCTGTCTTGAAAATATGTGTCTGTCTCTGAATTCCCCATAGCTAAGCTGCATTTAAATTTAAAATCCCTTCCTGATCTCAAGGACCATCACATGATTATGATCAGTAATAGTATGTGTGAAGCAAGGCAGGTACTAGATAGGTTAGTAAATTATGACAAATTGGACTTGGTTATTTCCTACATATGGCCAGAACTTACTTTTAAGGTATTTCTAATATTTCATGTGGTCTTAATTTTTTCATCATGATTATAGTATGTTGCTGCCTGTAGCAAGTTTTAGCTCAATATCGCCAACGGTTATGCTTTTTACATGGTATGCAACAGATCAAATTGTTTCTGTAGGCCAGCTATGCCAGTGAGGGAAGGATATAGTCAATATATAAAATGTATATGTCCTGTGCTGCTTATGCCTGATTATACAATGGCAAGAAAGAATGCTTGTCCCTTATTGGTTTGACTGTAACTGGATGAAGGATTTTATCCCAGCATAACATCCTGGCTCTAGTCCCAGAACACTCAGGACTGCATCAAATATAAAAATAAAAATCACTCCATGAAATGCAAGCCATCAGCACAATCGGTTTCCTTCTTCCCAGTCAGCAGCGACTTCCATAACCCCACTTGGCACACACACACACACACACACACACACACACACACACACACACACACACACACACAGTGACCCCACTCATTCATAGTACCTCTGAAAGCAAATACTGAAGAAAAAAAAGAAACAAATGTAATTCAAGACAGCTATTACCAAAAAGCTGTCACTGCTGTCAGCTTCAGCTATCCCCCCTGAACAGTCAGTCCACAGCCATCCCTGACATAGGCTTTGGTGCTGCCCTGTGCCACCCAAAGAGAAAGCCACATTTCTGATTTACTCTCTTTGTCTCGGATTCCTCCCTTTTCCCTCACAAAGAGACAGAGACTATTGTTTGTTGTTGTGCTCAGACTGGCAATTAATTTATTTATATTTCATAATTCCCTATTCCATTTTATCATTTTCTTATTATTATATTTCTCAGAATTTCATTTATTTCCATCCATATAGCAATCTCTGATCATCCCTTTTTCTTCCTCTTTTCTCCCCCCAGGTGAAAACCTGGGTGCCTTCTTCATCTCCTTTTCTGTTAGGTAACGATGAAAACCTAGACTGCTTTCTCCTTCATCTTCTTCCTCTTTTTGGGTTATTCCTTTTTCTTCCCCCCTCCCCTCCTTCCCCCCCTTTCCCCTTTTCTCCTGCCATCCACCTGTGGCAGTCCATAACCATATTATCATCTGCCATCCTCCTTTGGCAGTCCAGACTGTCCAACGGACATGTCTGTCATCCACCTTGACAGACCCACCATATAGTCCCATCTTGACTGTCTTCACCTCTTGCTCTGCCTTGTAGGGTGGGAGGGAGGGATCAAAATTCCAGCAAAAAGTGGCTGAAGCCCCTCTGCTGTCCATTATGTACCTCCACTTGCCCCTCCTCTTCCTGTTGCCTGCCCATTGTTCTATCTCTTAGCCCCTCCCCTTCCTTCCCCCCCCTTCTGAGCACAACCATCCTAATGAAAAAGAGAAGGGGTGCACCAGTACAGCCTGGTCTGCCCCTTAAAGGGAAAACTCCATTGTCCTGGATTCCCCCCTTTTCCCTCACAAATAGATAGAGACCATTGTTTGTTGTTGTGCTCAGACTGGCAATTAATTTATTTATACATCATAATTCCATATTCCATTTTATCATTTTCTTATTATTATATTTCTCAGATTTTAATTTATTTCCATCCATATATCAATCTCTGATCATCCCTCTTTCTTTCGTTTTTCTCCGCTCAGGTGAAAACCTGGGTGCCTTCTTCTTCTCCTTTTCCATTAGGTAACGGTGAAAACCAAGACCGCTTTCTCCTTCATCTTCTTCCTCTTTTTGTGTTATTCCTTTTTCTTTCCCCCCTCCCTCCCCCCCTTTTTCCCCACTAGCCAGTCTCCAGCTTCCATTGGATGACTGGCTTTCCCCACACTTAGGGTATTATTCTCCCTTACCCCAGGGAAGATCCTTCTTAATCCTTCTCTTTTTTTTTTCCTTTTATTTATATTCCACTTCTTGCGTGTCCCCTCCATGTTTCTATAAAGCCCATCATTTCTGTATTGAACATGTCTATGGCTAGATCCAACAGGTGCACCCCATCCGACCTGTAGAAATCTTCTACCCATTCTTCTACACCCTGCAGTATTACCTGTCCTCCCATCTTCCTTACCAATGCCCAAACCCTTCTGTTCATCTTTCTCCTGGCCCTCTCCACAGCTCTATGGCTGTGCTAGTGCCTCCACACCCTCCTTGGTATCATATTCGACCAGGCAAGGCTTACCTGAGGCCACCACTGCCGTATTGATCCTAGGTCCCTTTTTATCTGCAAGTATGTGTCTACCCATGGCTTACCCACAAGGTCATTGCCCCCCAAATGTATAATAATGAAGTCTGGACTGGGTCACCGCCCTCTGAGTTCCTTCAAGGTGGGAAGCAGCTGTGCCCATCTCATCCCCTGGATGCCACGCCAGACCAGCCTACACTGTTTCACATCTTGGTACACCTGCTTTCCCCCAGCCTTTTCTCTGCTCTCTTTTCAGCCCAATAAATATAGGAATGGCCACAGATCCAGACTTCCGTGATCCTCCCTCTTCCTATGGGGTTCAAGCAAAACTAATTATCTTATACATGCTCTTAGTTTCTTCACTGTAGTATCCCCCCTTGCCCTCCCCATCTCCATTTTGCCCCCAAGATCTGTAAATGAAAACAAAAGCAATACGTTAATTTCTTACTTCAGTGCTCGAATGTATCTCTTATAACTGGCATACCGCCAGCATCCTTTTTCCAAAATATCATTCACAGTTTTTCCCACCGCTGCCCACTGTGAGGCAGCCCCAATCCACAAGGAATGGGACAAATAATTAGCCGGGTCCTCCTCCCATGAATTGCATGCCTTTTTTGAGTAATGCTGTGACTTGATAGCCGGTGACCCTTCTCCCGTCACTATGCACGAATAATCTCCCTGTCCTGGTCCCATGCTCTGTGGCAAAAGCCCACAGAGTCTGCACTGGGCATACTGCACCTTCTACCTGCCCTTCAGTGTCACTATGCAACCTTGTCCCCTTTGATCCATTTTTGACCTCTTAATCTTGATCCGTATCTCCTTCAACCCCCAGCTTATATTTTCCATTCTAATCCCCCTTCCTTGTCTTCTTTTCCATGGCCTACCACCTCACTCACTCTCATGGCCCATGCAAACATTACAACATAAATCGGATGAAATAGCTGGGCCGAAGACTTTGATCTGCATGTTGCTGGGAGCACGTCCTTTAGTTTTGCTAGCCACTGTTCCCCTATTGGCCTCCTATTGTCTACTGGCCCTTGTTTCAACCTGCCCTATCCCTGCATCATCCTTCTGATGAACAATGATTTTGTCAGGTCCTTCCACCCTTTTTGAATGCAGATAACACTAATCCCTGCCAAGTAGACCCCCATTGTGGTGTGGGCTGTTCCTTTTTGCCATTCCTCCACGGTGAACATTCCCAACTGTTCCTCTGTGAGTGTCCTACTTACCTCCATCTGGTGTGCTGCCCTGAATGTTTGAAACACTCACCAGGCCCCATCATAGGCCCTCAGAGTCTGAGGCACCCATGAGCTGTGAAACAACAGTTCTGCTCCTTCTTGCCAATGTCCCAGATGTTCATTGGTATGGGTGTTTTTTTGCTCCTCCGCTGCTGGTGCTAGCCTCTGAAAATGGTCCAGCTGCAGATGGGAAAGGCTGTCAGCCAGGGTATTGTGCACCCCTTCTATGTGTTTTGCTCTGAATGACATGTTCAGCTGCAAAGTCCTTAACACTAAACGTCACAATACTTGCATGACCGTTTCTGACCTGGCTCCCCTGTTGTTTAGGACCTCCACCACTGCTCTATTGTCACACCAATATGTAACTTTCTGATCCCATAATTCCTCCCCCCAGACCAGGGTACATGCCCATATGGGCATGATCTCTAACAATGTTATATCTCTTACCTTGCCATCCCTCATGCAGCCAGCAGGCCATGGTTCTGCAAACCACCTGCCCCTCAGGTAATCCCCCATGCCTAGCCCCCAGCAGCATCTGTGTAAAGGTCGAGTCTGTGTTGTACACCCACTCCTCTTGCCAGAAAGAGCAGCCATTATAATCCCTGAGGAATTCCTCCCATATTTTAAAATCCTCCCTGACACCTTTTGTCAGGTCTACCCAATGATGTGGTCTGGTGACCTCGGCTGTAGCCCTAGCTAACATCTTTGTGAATGCCCTCCCTGGTCCAATGGCCCTGCAGGCAAAGTTCAGGTGCCCCAGTACCTGCTGCACTTGTTTTAGTTGTACCCTTCTCCTGCTGGTGTGTACATGGATCAATTCTTTCAGTTTTTTCACTTTTTTGTCCAGCAGCCTGAATATTTCCTTCAGGGCATCTATCTCAATCTCCAGGAATTCCAGCACCCTGCTGGGCCCTTCTGTTTTTTCTGGTGCCAGTGGAACCCCTAGTTCCCTGCACAATTCCTGAAACTTGACCAGCATACTCTGTGTCTCCCTTTTTCCCCTACCAATGAAAAGAAAATCATCCAGATAGTGGATGACCATTCTATAGCCAGTTTTCTCTTGAAATATCCACTGCAAGCAGGTGCTGAATGCTTCAAATGTTGCACATGCTATAGAACATCCCATTGGCATGGCTTTGTTGAAATAGTACTGACCCCCAATTTTAAAACCCAATAGGTCCCAGTCTTCTTTTCTAACCGGCAGCAGTCTGAAAGCAGATTCAATTGTTTCTTGGGTACCAAACCCAATGGCGAAATCCACATGTTATGCAATGGGGGTGTCAAATGGGCCCTCTACTCTCCCTGCTGCCTTTTCTTTCTCTATCTTCTGTCTTAATATTTCTTCTCTTCCTTTGACCAACACCAGGTTGCTCGCCTCTCTCGCTTGTCTGGGCCCCCCACACTGCAGTGAAAACCCTGTGCTAAAACCTTTTATAATCATATCCTCCACTCTTTTGTTCAGATATCTGTCAAAACAGACTGTCCATGCCTTTAACTTGATGGAGTTTCTGGCCACCCCAAACTTCTCTCTGTCGTTCTTCCTGTTACTTCTCCCCGGCCCCTCCCTCTCACTTTGTGCTTGGTCTTTCCGGTCAGTGATTCTGACCCCCTCTACCCGTGTTCCCCCTACCCCTCCCTCCCCTGTTCCATGTCTTCCCTTTAAACCCCTGCCCCTCTCGAAAAAACTGCTGACCTGGCATTTGACCCCGTGCCCCTGTGCCCCTTGGGCCCATGTCATTTTGCATCTGCTTGCTGGGTGCCCTCCCCTGCATTTTGAACAAGCATGCTGAAAACAACATTGAGGCCACAAACAAAAAGCCCTGTTGTAAGGCCAGCAGCATCTCTGGGGTATAGCTCCCTTTCTCTCCCATTTCTCTTCGGGTGTGGACTGATCTATTACATAATCTGTCCATAAGTCTAGCTGCTTTGTATCCCATCTTACATCCCCAAATGATGCCATTCTCTGTTGAAAAAATTTGTCATAGTATAACCAACCCACCCCCCCTTTTCTTTTTGCCCTCCTTATTATTAAGGAATAAGTGATGGGTGGGATGCCCGGCTCTGGCCTCTTTTCCAGAACAATGGCTGAGAAAGTGGCAAAACCTATGAACCACCCATCCCAAGTCTTCCCTTTTGTGAACTTGTCCTCCTCCTCCATCTTCCCTAAAAGCACTATTGCTGCTGCCATTTCACTCTTACCTATGTTCTCAGCTTCCTCGTACTTTGCTGCTACTTCCCAGTTCACCAAGGTGAATATATTCACATACTCCCCTTTCCATACTTTTTCTTTTGTGGCCAGTTGAACATGCTTGACTATCCCCATCCCGGGGGGCACCTATCCCCCTTGTACCTTTTCCTTCTTTCTCTGTACCCCCTTCATTTCTTTCCAGCACCTCTTTCTCCATCCTAATCTCTGCCACAGCTGATTCCATCTGCCCTAAACCTCCTGTTCCCAGTGCCGACACAATTTGACATATATATTCTTTTATACTGTCCCCCACTGCACTGGGTGTGTTACCTGTAACCTTGTCCATGCCATGCTGCCTGGCATCTTCCTGGTGTCCCCTTTTTTCTCCCTGCATTTGAGGAGGAGGGTGAACTACTAGGGTTTGTGGAGGGAACACTATGTTCTGGGGATCTGGCCTGGGTTCACCAAGCAGGATCCCACCTTGATCGGGGAAGGTTCTGGCCTTACCAGGTCTATAGGCTGCAGAGGTACTGGATCAGCCACCTTGGTGGGTCCACTGCCAGCGGTGGTACCCTAGTGGGACTGTGTGGCCCTTCAGCTGGTCATTTCCCTCTGCCCTCTTTTCCTGGGCCTGCTTTCCTTTTCTCCCCGGGTCTCCGTGATTCCTCCCCTTCCACCAGTTCCCACATTCTGTTGGCTTTTTCTGTCAACTTGATTATAGCCCTGTAAGCATCTTCCTTTGATGGCCTGTTCTTCTTTTGTGCCATGTCCTTCTCTCCTTCTCACTGTGAAGACAACTAATGGAAAGAGAAGAAGATTTATTTATTTTTTTTTTTTGTAATGCCTTCCTTTGGAAAAAAAGGCCCTACTAAGTCTTCCCAGGCCTCTCCCTTCTCCCTCCCCTGCTCTGTCCCTCCCCCTCAAATCTCCTGTAGGATGTCACTATCCCCTAATGTTATCCCCCTCATCCTAGGCCAAGGTCACTTATGTGCTGATCCTTCCCTTCCCCTTATGGAAAAGAAAGCATGTTGCCAAATCACCTCTCCTTTATTCAGGCCTCATTCTGTACTCTGTCCCTTCTGCCATGTGCTAGCATGTCCATGGTCGGGCCCCCAGTGACAGGCCTCCATCCTGTTTCCTTTGCCCCTTGGTGTCCAGGTGTCTCCCCCTTTTCCTTCCTTGAAAAAAACCCTCCCCATCCAGTATTCCTGAACAACAAAAGTTTTAATTTAATTAATTATTTTTTTTTACATAGGGCTTTACCTACAAACAGGTAAAAACGGCCAATTGCCTGTTTCTTGCCATGTCCTTGGCGTGTGGCGCCATGCCACATGGGCTGCTCGTCGCCCCCCCAAGCCTCTCCACTGGCCCATTCAAACGTTCTCTTGACCCTGTTTTTCCCTTGATCCGCCGCTCTCAGTATTGCCCCTTTTTTGCTATGCCTGCCCCATTCACCTCCCTATCTGTATGCCCCCATCCATCCCCTGCTTCTCCCATGCCATCCCAATGGGGCCAAGAAATTTTCTGCTGGCCCACACCGAGTTGCCTCCCTTGTTGGTGATGCCAGGGCTAGAAGAAAAAATGGAGGGGGTTTGCTCTCCCCCCATGAAAACAAACAAAAAAGGAGGCACCCACAAGGTTTTTGGGGTTGGAGAGGGTTCACTTCTCCACCCGCGGTCCAGCTGGCGTGCATGCGCATTCACGCTCTCATTGTCCTTCAAAAGCCAGGCTCCCCCTGCAAGATGTACCTGCCTCACTCACCCCTAGCCCTCTCCTACCCCCAACTGCTCCTTCCTTTGAATTCCCCTTCTCTCGTGACTGCCGCGCATCGTGTGACATCACACTACTTGGTCGCCTTAATGTGCACCTGCTCCCTCTGATTCAGGGCCTCTTCCTGCTGGCCCCCCACTGAGCTGCTTCCCTCATGGGTGATGCCATGGCTAGAAGAACAGTGAAGGCGGTTTGATCATGACTGCCACATGGCGTGTGACGTCACGCCACGTGGTCGCCTTAATGTGCTCCTGATCCCTCTGATTCAGGGCCTCTTCCAGGCCTTCCACACCTCAGGATCATTGCAGAAACCCTCACCCATACACCCAGGCTTCACTATTTTGGCCTGCAATGCTACCGCTTTCGTCCTCTGGTGCGGTTACGAATAAAGGGTTTCAAAACTACCACTTCATAGCCTCAGCAACCCTGCCTCATCATAACACCTCAGGAAAACATCCTACCCACACACTATTGCCACACCTCACATGTAGTTAAGCCCCCACCACCGGGGGGGATGGCGATGGCGTTGTCTACTGCAAACTTTAAAAGACTGGCCCCAGCACCAATCGCTTTTCCAGCTGCACAGCGCCTAATCACCTCATGATTCTACTGTGACTATCCATCTCCATAAACACTGCCATGATACTTATAACCCCAACATGCCTGCCTTGACCCAACACTACTATCATTACCCCCACACTAAAAACCAGATGAACTGGACATTTTAAAACAGCGCATAAACCTCTATATCACCTCTATATAACCTGAACAATTAGCTCAAACCAGTCATCCAGGCCAGCAATGTTAAAGATCTCCTTCAAACAAATTATTTGTAAAGCAGTCACCCAACAATGCATCTTTAAAACATGGTACAATCCACCATCTATTATATTTTTTTTTAACATTTTATTCCTTGGAAACTATCTTACCTGCTGTACCTGGTGCACAAACCTCTCCAACTTTTTCCGCCAATCTGATGTGCTGCAGTTTCAAATAGATCAAAACTCCAGCAAAAAGTGGCTGAAGCCCCGTTGTGCTATCCATTATGTACCTCCACTTGCCCCTCTCTTCCTGTTGCCTGCCCATTGTTCTATCCCTTAGCCCCTCCCCTTCCTTCCCTGCTCCCCTCCTGAGCACAACCATCTTAATGAAAAAGGGAAGGGCTGCACCAGGACCACCTGGTCCGCCCCTTAAAGGGCAAACTCCATTATTCCAGAACCCTAACACTTTCCCAGCAAAATATTGCCTTTTACTACTAAAAAAAAAAGAACAACAAAAAGAAAGCAAAAGTGTGCCAACCAAGTAAGCGGGTGTCTTTCAATAGTCATCATGTGACCATTCAAGTAATGGTCACTCACCTTCACTTGTCTTCTTTCAATATTTCTTTTTTTGAATGATACCAGGAGAAAAACAGTACACAGTAAAATCATGACTGCACAGAGCTGGGGGGGGCAGCTAATTCAAAACCACAAGCAACTACCTTTTGAAGCAATATCCCTTCACAATAAAAATATACAAGAATACAATAAAACACTATTTTATACCTATTTTCTTAATGTAAATGTAAATGAACCATTGTATAATAGGAATAATGCACTCCCGGCTGGCTGTTATGCTGGAATAACATTACGTCTCAGGTGTTGGATGCCCTCAGGCTGCAGCCTTGGGCCCAACCACCTGAGGCAGGATGTTATCTCAGCATAACACCCACCCTGTCATGCATTATTCTTTTATTGGAAGAACCATCTCCAGCCATTGGACCATTTGAAGCAAATATTTAATTATCATTTTTGAATGGTGATGCATGTGGTCTGCATGCATCAAGCAGGAGACTGTTGGACTATGACAATTTGGTATAATAAAATACATTGCAAAGTTCTGGCAGGGGAAGGCAAAATGGTTAATTAAATGATTTTCTGTACTTGCTTGCTAGTGTTCTTGCTATTGCAAAAATAGAGTTGTTAGCTAGTACAACGTACAATTTGTACAAAATGTTGAACGTAAATAAAATTAGAGATTGTAAGACCTATGTATGTAAAACATGCAGTCACAGACTAGAAAAAAAAAACAGTAATATACCCAGCAAATAATTACCTTGTAGATAACAGCTAGTGGAAAGTGTATAAGCTACATTGTGAGAGCCAGAGTGAGAAACTACGAACCCCAAAATGGTTCATCTTCCAAGGGAAGGTAACTGGCCATTACTAGTAGTTTGTAAGCTGGGTTTCTGGGGCTAATGCAATATTTTGTGTTAGTTCAATAAACCTTGCTTTGTGGTGTGAAATCACTCTCTTCCAGTGTAATCATTGGCTCAAATACCTGATAAGTTCCTGTGTCTTTGGACATGCCCATAAGTGATGATAAGCTGTGACAGTCTGCAAACATTTCCTCAGACAAGTGGACCAGCCTTTGTGCCCATTTTATGTAGGTGATGGGGTGTAAAATATGCTTTAGAAATCATTTCAATTAGTATTGAGTTATGCTTGACTGATTTGTAGTACTTATTGATTCCGTGTATATTCTTGTATAAAAAGAGCTCCTTCTTTCTTCCAAGAGTCTTGTGTTTTAACTTTGTCATTGTTTCTTTTTACAACAATGCAGTGTGCATATTTATGGCACTCTTACAAACAAAAGAGAGAAAGAAAGAAGTGCCTTAGTTGGGACTTGAACCATGGCCACCCTGAATACTGTGCACAGCCGGAAGCACAACTGGAACAGTATTTTGAGATGCTTGGGTTTAAGTCCCAACTAAGGCACTTCATTCTGTCTCTCTTCTGTTTGTATATTTTTTTGTTTGGTAACTTTGTGTTCATTTATAGTAAGAATTTCATAATATATTTTACAAATTTTTTGAAAATGTGTCAACAAAATAAAGAATCCATATGGTGTTTGTTTTGCCAATCTTTATCATTGACTGTAGTTTTCTTTAGTAGTTCTTTATAAGTATTACTAGTGAATGCTTATTCTAGCCAGTCTATTTATTTATTTATTTATTAAAAGTCTAGGAATGACAACCCTTTGAGTCAGGGGACTCATTTACTAAGGCTCCATGTCATACAGAAAATGAAGACAAATACTATGAGTACATACAGAAGCTTAGTGCAAACAGATACAGAGAACATCACCAGAGGTGCATATAATAAATTCAAGCAAACATTCAGTATAGAACATGTTATTACAGGGCATGAAAAGTCAGCCCATTGGGCCTAGACTAGGGGGCAGAGGTTTGAGAGCAGAGATGGAGGAAGGGAGGAGGGAGCAAGAAGGGTTATTTGCAGTCACGGTTGGAGCCAGACACAATGTAGTCACGCTGCTCTTTTTCAAAAGGCCCCAGTCTGGGTAGGAAGAGGAGATGGCCAAGGATAGAGTTCATCCAGAGGGGATCCCTATATCAAAAGGACCATTGGCCAGCATTGGATTTGACAACAGAGATGTGAAAGGCAGTAGTGTCCAAGTGTCTTGTAGCCTGCTTCTGCAAACCCAGTTGAAGAAGTGAAAGACAAACAGGTGGGGATAGACCCAATTGAATTTTTTTTGGCAAGTAGGCAGGTCTGGTAAAATAGTCACCCTTGGAAGTTTAGCCATGCCGATTGTTGGTAGAGGTCACAGGTGTGTGTGAGATGTTTGCTGCCTGTGGCCAGCTGGCAGACCTTATTCAGGGTGTGTTTGATATTGGACAGGGCAATGTCTGTGGCAAAACCATAGATAACTCTGCCATAGTCCACCAAGGAAAGGATACAGCTAGAGATAGCTAATCAGAGAGTGTCAGGAGGGAGACAGGGTCTAAATCTATATAGGAGGCCAATTCTGGAATTAACTGCAAAGCAGGTAGATGCAGTATGGTCATGGAAAGTGAGAGCTGAGTCGAGGGTGATCCCTAGATATTTAAAGCTGGTAACAAGTTCCAAAGTTGTTCCCTGAGAATTGTGTATTGATAGGATGGCCAAGTTGTGTTTGTGTTGGGGGTGGGTGAATAGCATGACCTTAGTCTTTTATAGCTGAGGACAAGTTTGTGGGTGACAAACCATGAATCTATTTCTGCAAAAGAGCCCTGTAAAGATATTTGGAGCTGGGTAGGGTCTGGGTACAGACTAAAGAGCACTGCATCATCTGCATAGAGGAAGAGACATCCAGTAGAGGCCATGGGTAGGGAGTTTAAGTACAGTGAAAAGAGGAGTGGGCCAAGGATGGAACATTGAGGGACACCCGATTGGATAGGAAGGTTTGTGGGCAGAGTATTATTGATCTTGACTTGCTGGGTACTTCCATGATGATAGTGGAAGAACCAGCCAGTGGCCTCCTGGGATATGTCAACAGACAGGATGGAGTCAATCAGCATAGAGTGATTGACTGTATCAATGGCCTTGCAGAGATCAATGTAAATGGATCCAGCCAAGGCTCCCTGGTCTAGGACATCATGGATAATGAGGTGTACTCCAGGAGGGTGGTGGTTGTACTCTATCCTTTCCTGAAACCATGCTGTTGTTGGCACAGTAGGTGATAAGAGTCGAAGTATTCAGCGAGCTGATAAGCAGCAATTTTTTCTAATGGTTTAGAGTGGGGAGGAAGGATGGATATGGGTGTATAGTTACTGCTAGAGGTACAATTGCCATTCTTATGTACTGGTGTAATAACCGCTCTTTTCCACCATGTAGGGAATTGCCCTAGGCACAAAAGCATATTGAGGATTTTGTTTAGAAGTGTTATTACTGCATCAAGAGCCAAGGAGAGCAGCTTTGTGTCTAGGGAGTCACTACTCTGTCTGGTTTTCCAAAGGAACTTGGAGAGATAGGTGCTGGTGACACTAGGGGAGATTGTCTTTAAGTGAAAAGGTGGAGCCCCATGGGGTGGGATTGACCAGTGGAGGTAGAGAAGAAGTCAGGGGGAGGGTATAACTGAGGTCAGAGAAAGCAGCATTAAAAGCATTTGCTGTCTTGTCAGGGTCTTGGGTAGGAGTCCCATCAATAATCAGCATGAAGAGGGGATGGCAGGTGGACTTACCACTTAGTTCCTTAATATTCTCCAGGAACCTTCTCCCATTTCACCAGGTGGCAGTGAGTCTGTCCTGATAATAGACTGCCATAGCCTGCTGGATAGCCCAGGTGCAGGAGTTTCAGGCAGCGTGGTAGAGTTGGTGATCAGGTCAGCCAGACTCCAAGGCATGGTGCCACAGATTATCACTGGCCATCATTTGGTTGAGAAAGGACTGATTTATCAATGGCAGGGATTGATTTTTTACAATCCACTTCACAAATGGGGCAAAGATATCACAGGTGGTTTGGAATGAGCTAATGAAGAAGGACAGAGTGGCATCTACTGAGGTCAGGTGATCAAAAGCGAACCAGTCGAGATTTCTGAGGTGGTCGCAGAAATGTACTAAGGATCCTTTCATCAGCTGGTGGTGCCTAGAGATCCTCAGGGGAGATTCCAGCTGTTTGACCAGTGGCAGGTGACTGGGGAATGATCACTGAGTGAATCAGGCAGAAACTAGATGTCCTGGATATGCTCAGGATGATTAGTGAAGATGAGATCAATGAGGGAACTAGGACCCCTGTTGTAGTTTACCATGGTAATGGTGAGTACCATCTGAGAAGATTTTGGGCAGCAGCTCATCCCTGAGACAGGACGTCTGAGAGTCTAGCCAGTTTGTGTTGAAATCACCAAGAACAATAATTTCTGAGTTTTGAGGGAGCTGGGCAATGATCTTCAGGATGGATGTAAAAGCATCCTTCTGATTGCAAACGGGTATGTAGACTGACATTAGGTAAAGTGATTTGCCAGAGTTGCCAACAGCAACCTTTAGGGTGAGAGTCTGGGCACCAGCATTGGGGTGAGTTGTTTCAATTGTGATACCTTGCAAGGAGTCCTGGAGGTAAAGTGCACCCCCTTACCCATTGTTACCAGTATGTCTGATCTGAACAGTGTATAGCACTGCAGGGTAACAGCAGAGTCTGGGGTACTCTGTGGTAGCCACATTTTGAATACTGCTAGGGCATCAGGGTTGTGGAGGTGAACCCAGGCTTGGAGTAGAGCAAATTTCTTTAAGAGGCTGCAGATGTTGATGGTTGCCAGCATGAGGCCTTTGGATTGCATTGGTCTATGAGGAGTGGGGGCCAAGAGACATGGATTGGGGTGTATATTACCTGAGAGTAGCAGGAGAATGATAGTGATCCTGGATAAGACACATTGTAGGATTCTCTTGTGAAAATGCTGCAAGAAGCCTGCAGGGTGGGGCTGTTTGTTGACAATATGAGATTGGGTGGAACACAATACTTCTAAGCCATATAGCGTAGAGCAAAATGAGGTTTCTGGGACATGTGGGAGGGGGCAGCAGGGAGGTAGGAGGGGTGGGACATAGTGATGGTGAGGAGAGGGTGATGATAGGTAGGTGTAACCAGAGGGGTGGTCTGGGGATGGGGTGTAGGGGAGGCAGCAGAGAAGATAGGAGGGAAGGTGGTTTGTGTATGCATAGGGGTGGAGCAGGGGAGTGGCATGCAGAGAAGAAGAGACACAGAGAGGGAAATAAGCAAGTAATACATTTCCTGGCAGCAGTATGAGGGAGTTAGATAGTGGATGAGAAGTTTAGTTGTGGTGGTTTCTATTATATACTTAACTAGGGATTAGAATTTGGGTGGATGGTTAGTGGCCACTAGTGGCAGGCACAGATAACCTGCCTATGGGAAAGTGGGCTGATTGGTTTTGAGAGGTCACCTGACAAGCTGTATACAGTACCAAGCCCACACAGGGTGGTGGTGGGGGCGGTGGGGTAGCTGACGCAGAGCATCAGCGAGGCCTCCTTCTCCAATCAAGCTACAGAATAACTGCAGTGCTTCTGGGCAATGCCAGGTTTCAGCTCCAGGAAAAGCTTTTACCTGACTGCTGTGTAGGGGGTCTGATTCAGTTTCAGGGAGGCTCAAGGGAGGGATGTCCTACCTTCATGACCTGCACCCATGAGCGGAGCTTGCAGTGTGCTGTAGGAGAGAACAGAGTAGACCATTTTTAGTAAGGTGAGTGACTGGGGAGCTCAGAGGCTGGGGGGATGATTCAGTAATGAACAATTAACAGATGAGATAAATCTGAATTAGTGGGTAGACGTGCAGCATGGACCTTTCTGGAGATTTTATTCTAAATGCTGTTTAACAGTATCAGGTGAGAAATAAGTAGTAAATATGGATTTTTTTTCTCAAATTGAATGCAAATGGACAGCTTTTCCCAGACTACGCTACAAAACAGGGAAATGGCTAATCATAGGCAAACATTAGCTAACAGGTATAACAGTTTTAAAATTAGTCTACAAATAGTACATTTAAATGAGTAAACTGTGTTTTTAAAACAGGCAGAAAATAAATGTTAGGCGGGAAATATAGGCACAAAAAATACAAGCAGGAGACAGCTTCTGTTTTACACCAGGAGATTCAAACTGAGTTTGGCACTAAAAACTTCATCTTCAACACAGTCCCACCAGCTCTTAAGGTGCAAGCATTAACAGACTGATTAGGCTACAGATACAGTGAGATTGTGGTAAGCAAAAACTATATTCACTTGTGTGGGGTCAGAAAAACCCTTAAGGTAAAAATGAAAAGTCCTTTTCCAATCAAGCTACAGAATAGCTGCAGTGCTTCTGGGCATTGCCAGGTTTCAGCTCCAGAAAAATCTTTTACCTGACTGCTGTGTAGGGAGTCCGATTCGGTTCCAGGGAGGCTCAAGGGAAGGTGTCCTACCTTCATGACCTGCACCCACAAGGGGAGCTTGTGGTGTGCTGACTGCTGCACAGGGGGTCTGATTTGGTTCCAGGGATGCTCAAGGGAGGGTGTCCTACCCTCACAACCTGCATCCACGAGGGTTATTTATTCAATTTTGGTAACCTGGTAAGCCCACTAAGACTGAAAGTCCCTTTTTCAATGGTGACATATAGGGTACATGTTGGATATCATATATGCTGTATTGAAAATTTTAGTTTAATTTGGTCTATTGACATAAGGCCTTGGAATCTGTTATACTACTCCAGACTAACACCCCAGCTTTGTTGAATTTTATTTTTATTGGTACATCAATGTATTTGTTGTTTTTTCCAAGTCAAGTCCAATCACAAAATAGTATTTAAAATGTTTCAGTGCACTTTTTTGTGATAATTCTGTAACAGCCTTGGCCATGTCCTTAATAATAGGAAAATCAATAACAATGGAAACAAAATATAATGCTTGAATGAGTAAGCCTTTTTTTGGTCTTTGTGATGATGTATTCCAGAGTCTCATTAATGAATAATCTTAGTCTACATTGTATAAACATTTCTAACACTGTGTTGCTGTAGAAGCCTAATAATTAATGGTAGGGTCTGCACAGCTCATTCCTCCCATATGTCTGTGCATTATGTAAGCAATAAGACACTATAGGGTGTGCATTAGACATTTCTAACACACAACCAGGGGTGCAGTGAGGCATGAGACTACAGGGCACATGGCTTTACCCCTTGGCTGTGCATTAGAAATGCCTAATCCACACCCCGGGAGTGTCTTATTTTGCTTATAAAATGTGACTTTATTTTATTTACATTTAACAATTAAATTAAGTAGGCTCAAATAATAAAAAGTACAAATTTTGGATGAATTTAACATACAAAAGTTCCTAGGCCTGCATGAGACTATGTTTTTTTGTCCTACTTTGGCCACCATAGTTGTAGTCTTGAGCTTCTTGACACAGTAATCATAACGGAAAAAAAAGGAATGCTGGCTAATACTTTTTTTTTAAGTCGGCAAGAATCGGTTAGGGGAGGCATAAGAGAGAAATGTCACCACAAAACATTATCATTGACAGTGTAGGAGCAGTTAGGGTGAGTTTCATTTTAAAGCAGCAGTGCAGCAAAAAAAGGTATTCCAAAAAACAAATTTTCTGCTACGGCTATGAAAAATATTGGAAGAACTGTTGATTCGGGTTTTATGGATGCTTCCTCTGCTGTGTACTGTACATTTGCATTTTTGTCTGGATTCTTACCTTCCTCAGGTCTTCAGTATTATTTCTAGACAAAAATGAGGCAGACATCTTTTTTTCTTGAGAAATAATTATTTAAAAACTTTCATAATTATTTAAAAACTTTCATAACATTTTTAAATTATAACAGAAACTGAAAATGTCACCACCAAAATTAACCAGAAAACATCTAGCATTGATTAGGAAGAAACCAGATGTGGTCAAATTTTAACCCATTTTCATTACACTGCTGCTTTAAACACAATCAGAATCCAATATAATAGTGCTGGCAAATGTTTTTCTCTTTTTTTGTAAGTTAGCAAGAGTCTGTTAGGAGATGCAGAAGTAACAAATGTCACCACTGAGGGTGATGTAGGAGACATTAGGGTGAATTCATTTTACCACAATCCAAGTCCATTTTGTTCTTAAACTGCTGCAGCTGCCTTAGTACAATTTTTGCCATCCTGCCCAGCAGTATGGCTGCCACCTTGGCAATCCATCACATTTCTACTGACATTATTTATTAATTCATTTATTTATTTAGTCTTTTTTTCTGCCTTGAAATGGAGTAGAAGAGCTGAGAGGCATAATAATGTTATGAACCTCTAGGGCAACTGGGGATTGAATTAGGACTCCCGGCTGTGGTCAGTGAATCAAGAGCTCGACTGTGAGCTCAGTAGACTGTTTCTTCCTGAACAGTTGAGTTTGTTTCCTAATTTGAAAGTTTTTGAGCTCTTAAAAAATAAAGCAGCAAGAAATGAGCATGCAGGGTACGCACCCAGGGTGCTAGTGGCATTGACCGGCAGAGTTAGGACAAGTGAACTGGCAGCTGTAGCAGCAGCAGTGGGTGGGCAGGAGAAGATGAATGGGATAATTGTATTGATTTCAATATCTCACATCACTAACATTTTGACATCATTTTCTGACAGTCAGTTTAAGAAAAAAATAAAAATTACTGAAATAGGATGAATGCAGCTGGTCAAGTACGTACAGTAGGAACAGCCGGTGAGGGTTTAGCAAGAAGGAAAAAAAATGGCAGGGATTCAAAATTTAACATTCTGTTTGGCTTCTTAATATCTAATTTTTTTTAAATGCATCTGTGGTTACCCGAACATGTTGCTAGCTGTGCATTAGACACTTCTAAAGCACAGCTAGCAACCAATCAAAATACAGGATTTTCCTTACCCATTTTATAATGAAACTTTCTATGCCATTATTGAAGTATCTCCCCGTAATACAAATTTGGAGTCAATGACACAAAATCCATTAAGGAATTCTAGAGAAATCTGTGTCACATTGTATCGCTACAAATAAATAAGGTAAGGTACCATCATCATCTTCGGGGTTTTCTACCCTTGCCCAAAGTAAAAGTGTCATATTTTTCCAATTGTTTTGGATCATTTTTATTTTATCTTTTACTTTTGAGCATTAGTCCATACAGTATTTAGAGAACTATTAAAGTCACTCCCATGCAATTCATTGCATTTTTGTTCAATAATATCTTTTGTAAGCATTTCATTTTTTTTTTATTATTGATGTTACTGATAATATAACTACTTTGTTTTTATTAATAATATATACAGACTGTTTTGCATACGTATCTATTTCCTGTAAAATAGCTTGCAGAGAGAGAGGTCTGGCTTACTTATTGACAACTGTACATCATCAGCATAAGCATTAATTTTGATAGTTTCTACTCCCATATCAAACCCACAAATGTTAGCGTTATCTCTTATATTTGCCAGTAGGGTTTCTAAAGCTAATATGAATAAAATTGGTGACACTGGGTATCCCTGTCAAACCCTATTTGACACTAACATTGGTGTTGTTGTTATTTGGTTTATTATGGCTACAGTGTGTGGAGCCCTGCAGACGACTTGCAAGGACAGTAGAAAAAGGGAGCTCTGTAGGTTTAGAATGGACTAGATAAAATTGGAGGCTTTGTGTGATCACTCCACAAATTAATTGAAGTAGTGTGATGTGTTCATTCGGCTGAGCTGTGTTGCAATGCACTATTTTGTGTGATAACATGGTTACTAGCTTCAGGGGTAGAAGTTTCTTTCAAGAAGAATTCATATCTCATAAGCATGTCAACTTGACCAGCCTTTCCCAGCCTTAAAGTATAATTGAGATTGAGAAAGGAGTTTCAGATTTCAGATGCTATGGGGAAAGGCATCAGATCAACACAGAGTAAGGTGTTCTTGTCAGTTCAGCAGATATGCAAGAATTAAAAAAAGAACAGCAGTAAATAACACACTAACTTTTATGTAAATCACTTAAAGAGTTTTTTATAATGGTTATTCTGGATATTGTATGTATTTTTGATATTAATGGGTGAAAGTTAACAAAACAAACAGTGCTAAGAAAGGGATGTTGAATGCAATCAGTGACAAAGGTGCCTAAATGCTGCTGACATCATGGAGAGGACTGAGTGTGTGTGTGTGTGTGTGTGTGTGTGTGTGTGTGTGTGCACCTGTGTTTGCCTGTGTGGCACTCTGTTAACCCTTTTTTGGTACATTAACCTTTCCAAGTCAGTTTGCAAATGGCTATAATCTATACTGCAGTAGAACATGAAGCAGTGTTAGTGTGTCAGAGTGCTTAATATATATACAATAAAAGTTATGGATAGGTGTATAAGTAAATGCAATGTAAGGCAGTGTATGTGTTATTTCTCCTATAGCAGTTAAATAAGCACAGACAGTCCCTCACCTTTAACCAGCACACAGTAAACAGCTGTGATGGGTGCCATGTCGCCCCTCTGGGTTCGTGCAATGATTCTGAGTATCACTCTCCTGTGCAGACATATACCGTTGTAACAGAGATGCTTTTACAGTGAATCCCCCACAGCGACACCAACTCTTCAACACCCACGGCATCAAATGGGTTGTCGGAGTGATGAATGATTCGACTCCCAGTTTTGACCACTCTTACTCGACATCCACCCCCACCAGAGCTGGAATTCTGTGCATCACTTCACCATGCAGACTGTCCCTTATCTTTCACCAGTATGCAGAACACCATGGTAATAGGTGCATGTAGCCCTACTGTGTTCATGCAGTGCTTCTAAACATCATTCCACAGAGTAGGCACTCCCTCAGCATTCACCAGCATGTAGTACACCACCAGGATTTCTGCAATGTCACCCTACTGTGTTCAAGCAGTGCTTCTGAGCATCACTTCACAGTGCAGTCAGTCCCTAACATTTTCCTAACGCACAGTACACCACTGTTATAGATGCCATATTGCCCAACTGTGTCCACATAATGCTTCTGAGCATTGATCCTTCATGCATGCAGTCACTCACCTTTCAGCAGCACCCAGTAGACCACTGTGATGGGTGCTGTATCACCCCACTCTGTTCATGCTGTGCTTCTGAGCATCACTCCCCTGTGCAGGCAGTCCCTCACCTTTCACCAGCACACAGTACACCACCATGATGAGTGCAATGTTGTCCTACTGTGTAGGTGCAGTACATCTGAGCACTGCTTCCTCATGAAGGCAGTCCCTCACCTTTCACGAGCATGCAGTACATCTCTGTGATGGGTGGCATGTTGCCCTACTTTGTCCATGCAGTGCTTATGAGCATCACTGCCCTGTGCAGCCAGTCCTTCACTTTTCACCAGCACACAGTACACCACTGTGAAGGATGCCATATCACTCCACTGTGTTCATGCAATTTTTCTGAGTATACCTACACAGTGCAGGCAGTCACTTACCATTCACCAGCACACAGTACAGAACCATGATGAGTGGCATTTTGCCCCACTGCATTAAAGCAGTCCTTATAAGTATCATTCCACAGAGCAAGCAGTCCCTCACCTTTCACCAGCACACAGTACACAGCTCTTATGGGTGCTATGTCACACCACTGAGTTCAAGCAGTGCTTCCCCATGCTGGCAGTCCCTTACCTTTCACCAGCATGCAGCATGCAACAGGGATGAGTGCCATGGTTCCCCGTTTTGTTCATGCAGTGCTTCTGGGCATTGATCCTCAGTGCAGGCCTTCCCTGATCTTTCACCAGCACACAGTACACAAGCATGATGGGTGCCATGTTGCACCACTGTGTCCATACAGTGCTTCTGAGCATCTCTCCACAGTGCAGGCAGTCCCTCACCTTTCACCAGCATGTATCACACCACCGTGACTGGTGCCATGTCACCCCACTATGCTTCTGAGCATCACTCTCCTCTGCAGGCAGTCCCTCACATTTCACCAGCAAACAGTACACCAACGTGATGATTGCCATATCATGCCACTGTGGTCATACAGTGCTTCTGAGCATCATTACATAGTGCAAGCAGTCCCTCACCTCTCTCCAGCATGCAGGTGTCAGCTCCTATGGGTTCCATGTCACCCCTCTGTGTTCATGCATTACATTTGAGCATTGTTCTCCAGTACAGGCAGTCCCTTCTCTTCACCAGCACACAGTATGCAACAAGGATGGGTGCCATGATACCCCACTGTGTTCATGCAGTGCTGCTGAGCATCACTCCTCAGGGAAGGCAATCCCTACACATTCACTAGTCTGCATTACATGACCATGATGTGTGCCATGTCACTCCATGGTGTTTATGCAGTGCTTCTGAGCATCACTCCACAAAGCAGGCACTTTCTCACCTTTCACCAATACACTGGACACTACCATGATTGATGTCATGTTGCCACACTGTGTTTGATGTCATGTTGCCACACTGTGTTCAGGTTGTGTTTCTGAGCTTCATACTACAGTGCAGGCAGTCCCTCACCTTTCACCAGCATGCAATACACAACCTTGATAGGTGCCATGTCACCCCACTGTGTTCATGCAGTGCTTCTGACATTAATCCCTTGTGCAGGCACTCCCTCATCTTTCATAAGCAAGCAGTACACCACTGTGATTGGTGCCATGTCACCCCACTGTGTTCAAGCTGTGCAACTGAGCATCACTCCCCGGTGCAGGCAGTCCCTCACCTTTCACCAGCATGCCCCTGTACATTGCTCAGATCCCTCCTCCCCCTTGTGAGTGGCTCCTCACTTAAATAACTGTAGGATCTAAAAAAAAGATCTATGGAGGGTGTGGCTACAACTCTCCGAAAGGGGGCATCCCTGGCTTAACTAACCTACTCACAAGCATGGGGCAAACCACTCCCTGCAGAGAAACAATCTTACTTGGGGACTTCTACCTCAACTGTGTAAGCCCCAAGAAACCTGATTATAGCAATCTGCTCAAACAGTACAATCTCTCCCAGTCCATCACCCTCCCCACTAGAACAAATCTCCAGATGCTGAATCACTCCCTACTAGACTGGGTTGCTACAAACCAAGATGACAAGGTACTCCAGGCTGGAATGCTGTCCCACTCAATTAGCAACCACTTAGCCACCTATATAGTCTGGTCCACGAACACAAAGCGCCCACCACCAAAATACCTGACTTTCAGGAAATTTACCTGCCACTGCAGAAACAGTTGGGGTCTGGCAGAGGTTGTGTGAACCTGCTTTTGCTGAGCAGACGGGGAAAGGATTTTAGTTTCTGGATAAGCTTTGAATTCTTATCAGTCTGTGGAATTTTGGGTAGGAGTGCCAACTAGTTTAATAAGTGTTGTTTGGTGTAGGGGCTCCATAGTGGAAGCTGGATATTCATTAATCTTTTCTACAGGTATTATGAGCAGCTTTCTGGAAGTTTCTGTTTTTCTCAGCCAGGATCAAAGTACAGCTAATTGGGGCTTAAATACCAGGGCTTCTCACATAGCAGTACTGCAGAAACAGTTGAGGTCTGGCAGAGGTTGTGTGAACCTGCTTTTGCTGAGCAGATGGGGAAAGGATTTTAGTTGCTGGATAAGCTTTAAATTAGTATCAGTCTGTGGACTTTTGGGCAGGAGTGCTGATTTGTTCAATACAGTGTTTGTGTGGGACCTTCCTCCGGAGGTGGATGCAGTGCTTGGAGGTGCAGTGAGGGGCAGACGCAGGGCTGATATACTCTCGTGAGAGTTGGGTGTGGGCCCTGAGCCCACCCTCCCCCACCGCCTCTCCCCAGAGCACAGCTCATTTATAGGGGAACACCTGCCCTTCAATTAGAGGAAGAGGCTTCAGGTGCAGCTCATGTAGTTCTATCCAATAATGCAGCCATGGGGCAGGGAAAAAGCATAGGTAGGGCTTAACTAGGAGTGCATCATCCACAATGAATTGCTGAGTAGTGTGATAGTTGGATATTGTGGAGGACCTTCAACTGGAATATATCTGGTAAACTTTCTGTTAGAGGCTGGGCAAGGATTAGTTGGTTATTTGGCCTAGAAAAGACTGCTGTGATGATGGGGAAGGGACCACATATCACTAGAGCGGGTATCTTTGGGAGGGTGCTTGGGTGCACAGAATGTGGTGTGGCCATGATACTGGACTGGGCTTGGAAGTTTGGGGGATGCCCAGTGTGCTATGAGTTGGCACAGCTTAAGGAGGCAGTAGAGGGGATCTGAAGGCAGTTGGGGGTGCTGGGGGGAGGATTGGAGAGTTAGGATGCAAGCCGTCACCAACATAGAAGCACTAGGTGCTGGGGCCTCCCAAGCTGTGGGAGGAGTGAAGAGAGGTGCTTACACTAGGAAAGGAGAGAAGGGGTACACAGGGGGCTCTAGGAGACTTTGGCAGGTGGGGCCCGAAAGGTGGAAATTTACACAGCAGTAGGCAAGAGTCTGGGGGTGTCCAAAGGAAACCGAGAGCTGCAGTAGGGACAGGGGGTCACTGGGAGATGGGCTAAGGCTTGCAAATTGTTTTAGCCCTCTATGCCCATTGGTAGAAGAGGGGTGTATGGGGGAGGAGGAGGAGGAGGAGGAGGAGGATGATGATGATAATGCTGGTGAAGCTGGGGCAGGGACAGATAGAAAGGGTAAACGGGAAAAGAGGAAAGGGCCCAATAGAGGGGTCCTGGACAGGTGGGGAAGAGGGTTGGGGGAGAAGCAAAAAGAGGATCAGGGGAACAAGGAGGAGGCTGATGGTTTGGAACAGGGAGCATGACAGGCAGGAAGGTGCAGGACGTAAATGGGATGATAGCGAGCAGAAAGCCAAGTAGGCAAACAAATAGGGCAGATGGATTACAGTAGTAAGGAGTGAGGAAAGAGATACAGAGAAATATACTTGGGTGGGGGAGATAAAGAAGGCCAGAACATGGGTAGAGGAGGTGACCATGGACAATAGTGAAGGGGCTACCTTCAACACTTATATTGTGGGAGATGTGAGGTGCCAGTTGAGGGGAGAATCTGGATGAAGGGATGAGGAGAGGCATGGAAGGAGGGAGAACCTGAGGGGTGAACAGGGAGGCAAGGGGGAGGTTATAATACTGCTACTGGGGGACTCCATGATCAGAGGCATCCAGTGAGAGGGGCAGGAGGAGGGTACAACCTGTCTGATCAGAACCAAATGCCACCCAGACCTGACAGTGCACAAGGTCAAGCATAAGTTGTATTCACTGGCAAGGGAATACGGGGGGACTCCAGACATTCTAGTGCACTTGGGGACAAATGACATAAATGGTAATAGTGAACTAGAAATTCAGGCAAGGTTCCGGGAGTTGGCCAAGGTATGCCTTTCCATAGGCTGTAAGATGTCCAAGGGCTAGTGGGGAAAACAAGATGAATATTAGGGAGATAAATCCATGGCTTGGGGAGAGGTGTGGAGAATTGGGGTATGACCTGGTGGGGGACTGGGGGGAGACCTGGGAGGATAAGGGGCTGTATGCTAGGGACAGGCTCCACCTTAATTTGGAGGGGAAGGAAATCCTTAAGCTCAAACTAGTTGGGTTCATCAGGGAAAGATGGGGTTTAAACTTGTGAAGGGGGGAGGGATCAAAAAAGGGGCAGTGCTAGCAGGAAGAATAATTGAGGGACAGTGTCTCCACTCCTCTGGAGAGCTAGGGAGAAATGGAAATGGGTCACCAGGTGGGA
Source organism: Neoceratodus forsteri (assembly GCA_016271365.2). Classification (NCBI taxonomy): domain Eukaryota; kingdom Metazoa; phylum Chordata; order Ceratodontiformes; family Ceratodontidae; genus Neoceratodus; species Neoceratodus forsteri. The sequence continues at coordinate 647,071,175 of CM057456.1, forward strand.
TGCAGGAGCTGAGGAATGGGAACTCAAGGGGGAGAAAGGAGAGGAGGGAAAAGGGGTGGAGAGTGGTCCTGATAAATGTCAGAAGCTTAGGAAATACAATGCCTGTACACCAGGTGATGCTAGTTGAGGGGGAGGTAGATGTGGCAGCAGTCACTGAGACCTGGGTCACTCAAGGGCACAAGTGGGACCTAAATCTGGAGTGCTACAGGATGTTCAGAAAAGATAGGAGGGAGGGAAGGGGTGGTGATGCAGCACTGTTAGTCAAAAATGGCATGGGTATTGGAGGGGCAGAGAAGGCAGAGAGGAACGTGGAGGCTATTTAGGTCACCTTGCTGATGGAGGAAGGTAAGAGAGTAAAGGTCGGAGTGGTATACAGACCACCAGCTCTGGCGGACGTCCTGGAAGAAAGTTTGATGACAAATCTTGAGGGACAATGTAGATTGGGAAAGGGAAGGGTAGTGGTAATGGGGGACCTCAACATGCCAGGAAAAGACTGGGGGACTATGACATCACCAGTGGCCAGAGAGCAGAGGCTGCTGGATGTCTTCCAGGATTTGTTTCTGACACAACAGGTGGTTGCGCCAACTAGGGAGGCCCAGACACTGGACGTGATCCTGGCGGACAGTGATCAGATTAGGGGCCTAGAGGTGAAGACCCATTGGCGGGGAGTGATCACGTCACAGTCTAGTACATCCTGGGCCTGCGGGGGAGGAAAGCTGAACAAGGACGGTAGTAACTGACTTTAGGGGTGCAGACTTCCGGGAGATGGGAAGGACCCTTAAAGATCATCTGGACAGGATAAGGCTGGATATGAATGCTGACAGCAGGTGGGAGATCATTAGGAGGGGAATACAGGAGTTACCAGATCCTGCACAAGGGAAAGGCATAAGTTCGGTAAGGCCAGAAAACCCTGCTGGTGTGTAGACCCTACCCTTTGGTAGAAACAGCAAAAACATTTTTTTTTTCACTAAAACAGGCAACATAAGCCATACACACCATACCATAAACAAATAGAATAATTCCTATAGTGTACATGATATACACAAAATATCAGTGGCAAAATTGTTCAGCACAGAATTACCTTTCCAACGGTACTATGCAGTCAAATATATATTATATTCTGTTACATTATATATTATAATATATAAGTGACTTCTCCAGACATTGCCAGGGCACACAGAAAGTCAGTAGCTGACTTCTGTAGGTGTCCTCAGGACACACCAGTGTATTTTACTGATGCTTACAGGCATCAGCTAGGAGACAATGAGTTAAATCCTTCCACAGTTGTGCACTCCTGGAACTGACAGGGTAGAGAATTGCAAAGGGTATGGGCTGCATACAGAAATGTTCTCCCCCCTGATGATTTCAGGCCTACCCTTGAAATCTCTAGCAACCCCTCATCAGCCGAGCGAAGTGATTGTCCAGGGCAGTAAGGATGGAGGTGCTCTTTCAGGTAGTCTGGGCCCAGTCTGTGTAAACACGTTCCACTAACCACCAGCTGAGTGAGAGTTGGTAATACCAGTTGGCTGTCTAAAGATCTTCTCTCCCTTATGAAAGAGAGGGACAAATCCGGGGCAACTTTTAAAATCACCCCATCTCCCACCCTCTATGAGGGCTGTAGAAAGCTGTGAATAAGTAAAAGTGGTTCTATGTCATAATAGTGATCGACGAATGGTGATTGCTATTATGGCAAGTGCATATTCCCAAAAACCAAATCAGCAATATGCACTTGTAGATAACCCAACATTGGCATTATAGGAAATGTTTTGTGGGTTTTTTCCCCCGCTCCCCCTGCTTTTAGATTCTCAACTCCAAGGGAAAGGGAAGCTTATTTAACCTGGAGTAGCACACTAAGCCGAAGCTTGTTTCCAGAGATGACCTGGAAGCACAAGGAAGTTAAGTGACTTGCTCAGGATCACACAGTGTGCACCTAGGTGGCTGTGGGATTCAAACTCAGGTCTCCAGATCTACAGCTCAGAGCCTTAACCCACTGCACTACACTGCCTCCTGGGGGGGTGCATGTCAAGGGGGGCACAGTCCAGAACTGCAAAACCAAAGTCCTGCAGCCGCAGACACCAGCAAAACTACAACCCTCCCAGCTCCAGCCACGAACCCAGGTGCCAGGGACAGCCTCCCTCACCACCACACCACAAGGCTGGCTCTGTGGCAGCAGGTCCAGTAGTGTCTTAAGCCACTTCCCTATCCCTCCCTTTCCCCTCAGTAACCTTTCTTTCTGATCATCCTCTCCATCCTTCCCAGTGGGTTGCTACCCTTGCAGTTGCCCTGTGATAAAAGCACTGAATATGAATCACCGTTTTTGCGGTTGCTCATATTCTGGTGCTATTATCACTGGATACCAGTGTAAACATATGACCAAATCTCTCAAAGCAAACTACTGTACCTACAAAAGCTGCAGAAAGAAAACCTGAGGAACCCCCACTATTTCTGGTCCACCATCAGATCTATGTTAAATCTTAAGTCTCACCACCCCAGCATACACCCCCACTCCCCCAAGGGCATTGTCACTGACCCCACTAAAGTTGCCAATGCCCTCAACTCAAAATTCATGGACCTATCCGCTCATCTAAGCAAGCTGAAATCCTCCAACCCATCACGACCTAGCAACCAGACCAACCAGCACCACTCTGAGGGTGTTTCAAACAGTCTTTTCAATTTCAGAACTATCTCCCTGAATGAGACCCTCAAACTCCTCAGGAGCCGCCCAAATAGGGGTAGTCCAGGTAGTGATGGACTGCAGCTCATCTTTCTCAAACATATTGCCCCCTGTATTGCTAGACCCCCTTACCCTCATATTTAATCTCACCCTAGCTTGGCACACAATGTCTGCCATTTGGAAAGTCTCCAAAGTCATCCTCATCTTTAAGGCTGGTGACTCCCTGTCCCTTGATAATTATAGGCTCATCTCAATACTATCTCACCTAAGCCAACTCCTAGAGAAGGTCATCCACCATCAGCTCTCTGATAACATAAGCAAATTTGACCTACTCTGTCTGCAGCAACACGGGTTCAGGAAGCAACATAGCACTGCATCCGCACTGGCCACTTTTGCTAACTATGTCTACAGAAACATGGACATCTGCAAAGTAACTGGTGCCATATTCATCGACCTTACCAAGGCCTTTGATCTATTTCACCACAGCTTACTCCACACCAAGCTATTGCACCTTGGCTGTTCACCAAGAACATCAGCATGGTTCCAAAGCTACACCACAGGGCGATTCCAAACCATCAGCATTAGGTCTGCCACTTCAGCGGCCATGGCAGTGTCCACAGGGGTTCCCCAGGGCTCCACACTGGGTCCCTTATTATTTTCCTTCTTCATTAACTCCCTTCCTACAGTCAGCCTCTCCTGTGAGGCCTTACTTTACACTAATGACCTAGTTCTATTTCACATTATACAATGGCAGGAAAATTTCCTGGACTCTGATTGGTCAGTTGGCCACCGCAGCAGGGATGTTATCCTGGCATAACATCCCAGCTGTAGTGCCAGCCAGCTGTCAGTTGTATCACTACACATCAAAACACAGATCACTACACAGCAGCTGTCAAAGACCAGCCTGTCAGAAATAAGAAACAAGATAAAGCAGACTTATGTCAGCATTTCCTAAGTTAAATCTTAATTTGTACAAAATGGCAACAATAGACAAATGGTTTTCCGAGGAGAAAGAAAATACTGAGCCCAAAAAGAAAAAAGAAAAATGAAGGCATGTTGAAATCCACGACAACCAGCTTGATCAAATTGAATGTGACAGGAATGAACCATCCACAAAGCGGCAAACTGTGTGGGCCATTAACGTCTTAAATGACTGGATCAAAGAAACAGGTACTGAACTTGAGTTAGCAACAATAAGTGAAACTGTCTTAAATCAAATCTTATGGAAGTTTTATGCCTCAGTCAGAACCAGTGACGGAGCCCACTACAGCATAAGCAGTTTCATTAGGTTAAGATCGGGGCTCAACCATTACCTAAAAGAGCCCCCCCATCAAGAAATATTAACATAATCAGCAACACAGAGTTTCACAGGGCGAATAATGTATTCACAGCACAAATCAAAAGCCTGAGACGTGACAGAAAAGACAAGGCCCAACACCATGCTCCCCTTATGGAGTCAGAACTGTCATTCCTCAGACAATCTGAGGTGCTCAACACAGAAACACCCGAAGGACTTCTACGCTGCATCTGGCTAGAAGTTCAGTTGCATTTTGCCAGACGTGGGTGCAAGGGGCAAATACAACTACAGGCCTCCAGTTTTGATTTTAAAAAAACAGAAACCGGACTTCAGTATGCCACCCTGAACTTCAATGAAAAAATAAAGAATCACTGCGACCCATTAGAAAAAGACCGGAATCGCTACAGGGGCACAATGTTTGCCATACAAGGCCATCCTCAATGCCCGGTTGCTCTCCTAAAATAATACATTTCAAAACTGCCCAACAACAGCCCATGCCTGTTTCTGCATCCTAGGAAAAAGCCTGCCAGTCCCTGGATCACAGAAAAAGTGTGGTATACCTTAGAGCTGCTTGGCAAAAATTACCTGTCTTCCATGCTGCCGAAAATGTGCCACGCTGTAGGGCTGCCACATACATACACAAACCATTCCTTGCGAGCGACGGCCATCCAATTGTTAAGTAATGCAGGACTAGAGATCCGTCAAATAATATCCGTAACTGGCCACAAACAGGAATCTTCTTTAAAAAGCTACTGGGACCCGACGCTGCAACAAAGATTGCAATGGGGCGCTATAATCTCAGGAACAGCAGGAAGCACTGGATCCATGCCTCGAACCTGCGACACCACAGCAAACGTCACGGCACCAGAACCACAACCACCAACAGCTACCTCGGATCACACCATGGCAACAGTAAACATCCCACCACCAAGAAACACCCAAGAAGACTGCATCGAACAAGCAAACAGTATCACAGCCCTGCAAACTATGAGCAACAGCAACCAATTCTACATCCAAGGCAACAGCATGTGTGTATTTAATATTTACAAGACTTAAATGAAGTATCAGTTTGTCCTTCATGTTGCTTCTAAATTAATTTAAAACTGCTGACCTGTTAGCAAATTTCCAAAGTGTTTCTAAATGGATGTTAAAGTACTAACCTGTTGCACAATCAATTTCTACAGCTCTTTCTAAATCAATGTTAAACTACTAACCTTTAAGTGTTCAGTGTTTCTCCACAATAATAAAGTATTCAAAAAGTTTATTAAGTCTGAGAAATGTTCTACATGTTTCACATGTTAAAAATACTTAATTTATTCCCATATTTGTAGCCTATTTAAAACTTGAAAAACAGAACTATTTTATCCAGTGGAAGGATATTTCACATTTAAATTAATAAAAAAATAATTTAAACTTACTTTTTCTTATCTGTCTCTTCATTTTACACATTCAAGCCATTGTATAATAGGAATAATGCCTGACAGGGTGGGTGTTATGCTGGGATAACATCCCGTGTCAGGTGTTGGGCCCGAGGCCAATGGCCGAGGGCATCCAACCACCTGAGGTGGGATGTTATCCCAGCATAACACTCACCTTGTCGGGCATTATTCCTTTAGTGACAAAACCCTGGCTAGACTCTCCTCCATCCTCACCCAGAATTATGCGGCTGCACACAATTGGTTCCTAACCAACAGGCTGTTAGTAAATGCAAACAAAATCAAGACTATGCTCCTGGGATCCAACCCTAATCTGTTAAAATTATCCAGAGCAAACTCTACTCTAGTTGTCCTCTCTTCTGATGGACCCCCTTTGCAGGATGCACCATGTTTCAAATACCTGGGTGTCACTCTTGAAACCTCTTAAACTTTGATACACGCATCAATTTAACTGTCCGGTGCATACACCAGAAACTGAGGTCTGGTTTCCACCACAAACACTGCCTGACTCCCGAAGCACGACTAGCCATTGCTCAAGGCTACCTGCTCCCGCTACTAGACTATCATGCCTCCAAATACTCCCATATCTCCTCACATCTACTCACTTGGCTAAACACTGCCTACAACAATATCTGCAGGTTTGCATTGATGGCTTCTTACTCCACGCACCACTGAACCCTGTACCAATCCCTGAGCTGGCTCGCCCTGCAAGCCGGACATTAATTATGCCCTCAGATGCATTACTGACAACACTCTAATAAGCAGTAACCTCTCTACCTACTCCTCCTTGGTCAAACCTAAGACTGCTACACATCGCCACTGGCAATCCACCTTACTGCCACTGAAAGTCCCTCGGATCTCCACTTGCCTGGTTAGCAATGCTCTGTCCATCACTGCGCCCAAGCTGTGGAACAATCTGATATTCTCCTTCTGCTCCCTTGACCCCCACTACTCTTTTAAGACTCACTTAAAGCTTGGTTATTAAGGGAGGCCAAATGCAGCTGCTCAGTGAGATGAGCTTGTATTTTTTTGTAATTAACAGTGTTAACTATACTCCTCACATCCTATTGTAACCATCTATTTATATATTCTTGCACTGTATGTACCACTTACTGTGCCATCTTTATGCCCCAGATCATGCCTAAAAATGATCTGTGGGATTAGTGCACCTACCAATTCAACAAATAAATAAAAAAAAATAAAATGCATTACACTGCCTTGGTGGGTGCCATGTCACCCAAATGTGTTCATGCAGTGCTTCTCAGCATCAATCCACTGTGCAGGGAGTCCTTGATTTTTCATGAACTTGCAGTACGAAGCTGTTATGGGTGCCATGTTGCCCCTCTGTGTTCATGCATTGCCTATGAGCATCACTCCTCAGTGCAGGCAATCTCTATCCATTCACCAGTCCACATTACACCACTGTGATGTGTGCCATGTTGCTCCATAGTGTCCATGCGGGGCTTCTGAATATCACTCTACAGAGCAAGCACTCCCTCATCTTTCACCAGCACACAGTACACTACTGTGAGTGGTGCCATATTGGGTGGTCCTCACTTTTCACCAGCATACAGTACTCCACCTTGATGGATGCCATGTCACTCCACTGTGTTCATGCAGTGCTTCTGACATTACTCTCTTGTGCAGGCATTCCCACATGTTTCACCAGCAAGTAGGACACCACCATGATGTGTGTCTTGTCACACCAGAGTGATCATACAGTGTTTCTGAGCATTATTGCACAGTGCAGGCAATCCCGCAACTGCACACAGAATGCAACCCTAATTGGTGTCATGTTGCCCTACTGTGTTCATTCATTGCTTCTCAACATTGCTCCTCCATTCAAGCAGTCCCCTTACTGTGTTTATACAGTGCTTATGAGCATCACTTCACAGTGCAGGCAGTACCTCACGTTTCACCAGCACACAGTACACTACCTTGAAGGGTGCCATGTCGCCCCACTGTGTTCATGCATTACTTCTCAGCATTGTTAATCCATGCAGCCAGTCCCTTACTATTTACCTGCACACAGTATACAACTGTGATAAGTGGCATGTTGCCCCCACTGTGTCCATGGGACAAAACTGTTTATCTTCTTCAGCATCCTGACTTGCCCCATCTGAGCCATTCTTCCCAGTCCCATCACCCACCTTCTCTGGGACTTACCTTTTCTGGTGTTCCTGTCACAGGACCTTGGAGCAAAGGTGCCTAGTCATTGGTGTGGGGCCTGCTAGAGGGTAAGCCATCACAGTTCTACAGTGAGAAGGCTTTTCCTCCTATTTCCCCCCACTCCTCATTGGACCCAGGCATGTGTGTACTCAGCCTCCATGGAGACACCTCAGACATCCAGGTGTGGGGTCCCTTCTAATGCTGTCCTATGGTGCTGCCACCTAGATCCTCTGCCTGTCCTACAGATACTCATTCTCCCTCCCAGGTCAGTTCCCAAGTGACCCAGGTCTATTCTTGAACCCAGGTTCCTGGCATGGTGGTTAGTGGCTAAGAACAAGTCAGGCAGTGGCTAAAAGCTTTTTTATTCCAAATGTAATAAACTTTATTGGAAGGAAAGTTGTTTCAACACTCCAGTAAACCAGTAAGACCTAAAAACAATACATAATGGTACTTCGAACCATGACAAAATAGAAAATTGACATAACCATTTATCCATGTAGTTACCAATGTACTCAATCAAACACAGAATCACAACTCAGAAATATTTTCGCATTGATACTAATATTCTTACTTATATTAATCTACCCTCTTTCCCAACCTTCCTCCCCCCGCCTTTCTTTCCTATCCCCTACCCCCTTCCCTATTGTGCTCAAGGTCCTAAATCTATAAATTCTAGCTACAGTGGCTAAAAGCTTAAAACAGAAATAGGAAGACAAATCTAAAACTGGAAGCCAGAACTGAACATAGTAATGGCCCCATAGTAAAAACTATTGGGCTTCCCCTTGCAGATTCTCTTTCCTTGGTGCAAATTAGCACAGTTCACAAAATTTGCTATACTCAAACATGTTTGGAGCAAAGTGTGAGGGCCCCAAACATGTTTGATTATAGCCCCCCCAAAGCAAAAATGAGGCTTTAAAACATGTGTTACACTAGGTACCTATATGCTTATTGTTACCCCCAGAGGTACACCATAGACCGCTAGTGCTTAGGTATATGTTATACTAACATATAGGGCTAAGGGCATCTACCGTACAAGAGTACATGTCAGGATATGTATGCATATTATTGTTGTACACTTTGCTTGCCAATATATATATATATATTAGAGGCAAAAAAACTCCATTTAATGCATCAGTTAGAGTTGTTCCACAGTGACAAAAGTGAGGAAATTCAGTGTTAGGGTTGAAAATTCCCCTTGGACCCTCCAGTCCACCCCCCCAACCGGCACTGGGGTACGCATTGGGGTCTTCTGTCCTAACTTTCATTCCACCACATGTATAAAGAAGCAGAGGTATAGGAGAATGGGGTGAGAGTTAGGGCCAAAGACCCCAATGTGCACCCCAATGCCGGTTGGGGGGTGGGCTGGGGGGTCCAAGGGGGATTTTCAACCCTAACACTGAATTTCCTCACTTTTGTCACTGTGGAACAATCCTAACTGATGCATTAAACAGAGTTTTTTGCCTCTAATTTCCCTTCTTTTTGAGAATGATAATGACAAATAGTGAATGTAATGCGGCGAGCCCCGTGCTTCCGTCACGTGATGTCTTCACACATAGTAACACAGTGCCCACAAACGGAAATGGTAATGCACATGGTGACACAAAGTGAAACACAAAGATAAACAATACTGAGAAATAGTGAATGTAATACAGTGATGGGACCAGCATCGAGCCCTGAGCTCCCGCCGCATATTGTCTTCTTGTCACATAGTAACACAGTGGCCACAAACAGAAATGGTAATTCGTATAGTGCAAAAAAGCAAAACACAAAGATAAACAGTACTGTAGACACAAATGGTTAAAATTACAGAAACAGAAGCGCAAATGAAAACGCAAAGGGTAACACAGAAGGTGACGTAAACTGGAAAAGTAAGTGAAACAGGTACAGAACCAGAAGCAGAAGCATTAAGGGTAAGAGTTATAGAAACGCACACAATAGTTTTCCGCAAAAGCTGCATATAGAAAGACAGTGAGTACAATGAATGTATGCAAAATAATGACTCTCGGAACAAAAAATGAAGACTTGGAATGGTAAATTGCTTATATCTCAGGAACCATACGACATAGAAAAAAAATGAAAAGTCATATGAATTATCACTTTCCTGGCTTGTTTCATGCTTAGCCACTGGGCTAAGCATTTTTCCAACAAAAAGTCTGTATCTCGCACCGTTTCTGAGATATGGTCCCTGAAAGGTGCAGCGAACGCCGTAATGTTATCCTATGGGGAACAAAGAGCAGTTCGGAGTGCAATAACTTTGCCTACCTGTAATATTTTTTCAATAAACCACTGAAAGGCATATCTGTTGGATATTGGCTGTCTTCCCTCCAAATTTCAGCCCAAAAGACCAAACCGTTATTTTGCAGCAGGGCACCAAATGATTTGCTGGAATGCGTCGGACGCCATGATGTTATCCTATGGCAAAAAGTGTCAACTTTGGAGTGCTGTAATTTTGCGGCCATGTAACATTTTTTCAACAAAACAATGAATAGAACATCTGTGAGATGTAGGCTGCATTCCCTCCAAATTTCAGCCCAAAACACAAAACCATTCTTTTGCAGCTGGGTGCCAAAGAATTGCTGTCATTTTCCCACAGCCTAGAAAAGTACTGTCGCAATTTGTGAAAGCTTTCGCAAATTAATTCAACAGTGTCGTAAGTGTGAAAGTACTTTGTGAAAGTACTTTTTCCAGAAATTTGAAAAACATATTTCTGGGCTGTTTTACCCCAAAATAAAAACATGGCTAGCATCCTCAGGGTCTGACTAGGTGAATACAAAAACAATTACTGGAGGTGCTAGAGGATCCCAAATTTAAATGCCAAGTGTTTTTCTGATCACCAACTGAAAACAAATTGGTGGATTTGCGATAGTAAAAGGGCAATTTGAGAAAGTAAAAACTGCATTTGCGACGCTGTCAAACTTTTTGTTAACTTTTCCCATTGACTTATAATGGGAACTTGTTTTTTGAATAACTTTTGAACCGTTTAATATTTTTTCACGAAATCTTCAAAAGGCACATCGGGGATCCTGGCCACATGTTCCCTGATGATTTCAGACCAGTCGCGCAAACCGTGCGACCTGTAGACGTGACCGTAGAATCCCGAAAAAACGTAAACGCATGTGCATATCATGCTCAATAACTCCGCAGCCATATATCCAACCGGTACAAAACTTGGCAGATCCCAAGGCGTATGGGTCTTGATTGTGTATTCCAAATTTTAGGCAAATGCATTGAATGGTTGCAAAGTTATTAAGGTGCAACATTTTAGGTTTAACATGTAAATGGCTCCTCAACCCTAACTATGGTAGCACTACCGTGCTACCATAATATATATATATATATATATATATATGTATGTGTATATATATATATATATATATATATATATATATATATTCTATGTATTTTCTGTGTATTTCTTGCTTATAAAATGTAAAGACATCTGTGTCCCTGTAATGATTATGATATATAAGTCGTCATTGCCACCTTTTGGTGATTTGTACTACTACACTGATTTATGTAAGACTCTGTAAGAACTGTACTCTTTTGTTTCACAAAGTGATGACTACTACAAAATTGAATAATGTTATCTTGGACCATGAAACCACCTCTAACTTAGCCAATAGGGCTCATTTCTGTAACTAGAAATGTTTCTATCTTACAGTAACCATAGTAATTATCATAGGTATATAATGTGAGACACTGAGTCTTATACCTCGGAGACCCCAAGAGACACGAAGAAACGTTGAGGTATAGGGAATGCTTTGCATTGGCTATAAAGTTCACATTGGTAAGAACTGCTTAGGGCAAGTGTGATTTATCCTTTTGGTAGTAATAAACAAGTTTATTACTCTAATGCAACGTGTCTGTGATTCCTTGCATTCCCAATACTGCCAAGAACCTGAGGGTGAGGTTTAGACCTCCTGACACATGCAATCAGTATAGTTCACATCCCCCTGCTGCCAAAGATAGATACAATATCTGTTCACTGAGAACATACAGACTGTGATAGAGCCATCTCATTCAGGATATCCCAGATCTGTTAATGTTATAACAGTTTTGATAAGAACCTCACTGAAAATGAGATACTGTGTGTTAACTGACCTATCCTGGGCAACTACATTGTAAAAATGTATAAAAGCAGGACGCCAGTAAAAATTTGATTCTGCATTTTACCTGCGCTAACAACTAAATACACTGGGAAATATGTAAATGGAGGACCTCATTGAAAATGAAACATTGTAATTGCTCTATCGTACTAATGACACACCCTACGTCTTTGCACAACTGTTGTAACAGCTGTGTGTGTGTGTGTGTGTGTATTGTGTGAATTTTCAAGGAAGGTGGTTATATGTCCAGAACCAAAAACACTTCACAGCACTACATTGATGCTCATGTTTTTTTTTCTTTGTTTTCATATTTAATATTCTTTATTCAGAAATAAAGCAGAGTTGAGGCACAAATGCAACAACAAATGTAACCATATCCACTGGTGCAAATCAGGTTCCAGGAGTACCACTTAAAATAATATAGACAATTTAAAGAGACAGGTCATGAAGTAATAACTCTGCTAAATAAAGAGATGTTGTCCAGAATGTTCTATAACCAATCCTCCGATACCCTTCCCTCATCCCTACCTCCCCCCGCCACCAAAGGAATATTGATTCTTACATAGGCTCCTCTCCCAGGAATTGAAATTCACATTTATTTATTTTTTTATTATTGTGGTGTAAATGTGGGGCTTTCACATTATTTATGTATGTAGAATTTTACATTATTTATTTATGCATTTATTTATTTAAAATGTTTTACTTGGAAAGACATACTGAGCTGAAAAATAGCTAATTTCCAGATGCATCCTGGGGAAGGGGGCAAAGAGGTGCAAGAACAACCTAGAACAATAACTTATACAGTAAAACATCATCCTGAGATATAAAGTAAACAGTACAAAAAGAACATGAATGAGGTTGATCAGACAGGTAAAATTATAGGGAAAAACTTTACAAGGACATGGCAGGGAATCTATCGAATGGGTATAAGCAATAATACTTTTCAATGGTGAGGACAGCAGAGAATAAGTCACTGAAGGAAGGCATGCAGATGTGGGTAGAAGAAGGGAAAGTGCACACAAGTGAAGGAGGAAGAAGAGAGGGAGAAAGGTTGGTGAGGTGGGTGGAGGGGCAAGGAGGAGAAAAAAGAGGGAAGAGGGTAAACTGAGGAGTGGGGAAGGGCTATGACTCAAGGACAGGGACAGGAGGTAGTGGTGTGGTATAGGAGCAGAGAGGAGAGAGAGCATTTGGAAGAGGTGGAATAAATGATTAGAGGGAGTGAATTCTAAAGTTTAGGAATGCAGACAGAAAAAGCAGCCTGACCAGTGAAATATTTTACATTACAGCAATACAACTAAGTCTCACATTAATTCTATATCTCTTCCTCCACATCAGTCATTCCCCTAGTTTTTATTTTGATAAGTTGATAACTATTTTTATTCTTTCATCAGTTCCACAACTTATTGCTTGGTAACTTATTTTTGTCAATATATTCTTAGACTAATTGTCCTCTTTATCTTTATTACATTTATGAACTTTATATTCTGTATTTTTATATCTGTTATCCTTTCCCCTTTTCCCTTCCCCGGGACACATCTGAAAACAACCTATTACTAGTTCAGTATGTCTTTCCTCATAAAACCTTTGAAATAAATAAAACTCTTATCACATTAATGCATTAGCAGCCATTGTAGTTCTGACCAGAATTTGTTTTAAATATAGTGTTGGTTTATTATAGAAAGCTTTTATGATATTTATATATTGTTGTGGTAAGGCTAGATATTTTGAAGAGGCCATCATAAAGTCCCAATTCAGTAAACTGAAGACCTTCAAAGCATTAAGTCCCTTAGCTAGCATTCTTCCTTAGGGTTCCAGAGAGTAACATCGTGGAGGAAATATCGCTGGTAAAACAATGTAGAAGAAACAACGTGGACCACAACATTGTGGAGAACAAAAGAAAGCCGATCAGAAATTATGCAAATGTGTATGCCCTGCACTGCAACAGTACAGCTGATGTGGGTGCATGTGCAAGCAACTGTGTGGTGAAGAGGAGCCTCCAGTGCCCATCACTGGGACACTGCCAACAGAGCAGCAGGAGCCCATACAACAGGGCTGAGTGGTACGGGGGGGGCTGATAAATGGTACGGAGGTGGAGGGGTGTCACACTGTCGCAAGAGGTACACATGGGAGGCCTGACCCAATAACGGGGGGGGTACAGGTCCTGGGGAGTGGGGGTATATGTGCAGGAGTTATGGCAATGGACCAAGAACTAGAGGACAGCCAGTGCACACTGCATCCCAATATACCGCTGCACAGGATGAAGGGTCGTGCAAGGGCAAGGAGCCAGACTACACCCCATGGAACAATCACATAGCAGAACACACAGGAGGTGAGTACCATGCCAGCCAAGGTACACAAACTGCAAGTTGCGTGTGCCTGGCTCCCCCAACAGTGACATGCACAGGGTGGTGTTGTGGCCATGGGTGTCTGGGCATGCAGTGGCAGGTGGTAGTTCCCAGGTTGGGGGTGGGTCCCTAGTTGGGGGGGCTTGCTGTGCTCTTGGCCAATGTGGACCTATTATCCACTGCCCAGGACCTCAGGTGTTGGACCCCACAACCCACCCTGTGAGGTCCTATGTCACTGCAGTGCCCTCCACAATAGGTGTTTGCTGATGTGCCTGGGTGCTGTGTGTGTTGGCCATTGTATCTGTTGCAGGAGTGAATGGCAATGCTCTGTGTCTGGCCACCTGTGCCATACTTCCCGTTCCTCTATGCCACTGGCCATGCCCAGTGCACCCATGCACTGGCCCCATTCCCTGTCCCATGTACTGCTGGGGGCATGCCACAGTATGCTTCCTGTCCCTTTGGAGCCACTGCTATGTGGCCTGGTGTTCCTGCTGCTTGCTTTATTTCACCTGTCCATCTCCACACACTGTCGTCCTGTGGCCACCTCTTTGTCTTACATGTGGGGGGGGTCGCTGCCCGTGTGTGCATCTGTGCCTGTAGGCACCCATGGTTGGGGTCCAGTGACCTGCACACCACAGTGGTGCTCATCCCCTGTTGTCTTCCCTCCCCATGCTTTCCTTTGCTGTACACGGGCACTGGTGCCTACTGCTGTGCTGTGCCAGTTGGGTTCTGTCTTTGGTGGTTGGTGTTTGCTCCTTGCATAGTCCCTGGCCTGCACTGTTCTGTCCTGTGCCATGATGTGCTGCTGACATTGCGGGTGGCTGTGTTTTTTTCTGCTTTGTTTTCATCCGCCATATTGTGTCCCGTGATGTTCCTGGCTGGATCCTTCCTTAGATGTTGCATGATATTATACTAAAAATTATACTTTTAGAAGCCCTTTGAAAATGGTACATTGCCTCACAATTCCTTTTGGCTGTGATGGACTGTCCCTGGGATCTGATTCTCCATTCAGTTCACCAATAATGTTGCAATGATTTTGTTATCTGTATTTAGCAGAACTATTGGTGTATAATTCCCAGAGTTTCCAGAATACTTGCCTTCCTTATAAATTAGTATTAGTAAGGTTTGCTTCATAGTCTGTGGTATTTTAACATATATCACAGTTTCTTCTAGTATTTGGAGGAGCCATGTGGCCAATACACCACAGAAAACAGATAAAAAGTGCAGTGATAGTCCATCACAACGCAGAAGCTTGTCTTTGGGCATTTCTTTTAGTTATTTTCTTTGTTATTTGCCCGGCTTCCACGGCTTCAGAGGAAGCCTTGTACCTCCTCCTAATCCATCTGCCAGGGCAATCCCCAAGACATCCCATCCCCAGTTTCATTTATGCACATAGGGCCGTGGTGTTACATTTTTTTCCCCTGTTTTTCTCCCATCCCCCTGGGATGCCTGCATGTAGGACATATGTCCAGGCTGACAACGTGCTGATGCATGCTGACTGCCATGCTCTTAACAGTGTCCCACCTCCCTGACTCCAGTAGAGCCGCCAATGCCCCAAAAGCCCATGCTTCCACCAGCTTGAGGGGCATCGGATGCTAGAAGCACCCCTGGTATTTCACCCCAGAGGGAGGAGAGCATCCGCAGAAATTCTCAATCCTCCCTCACTGACCCATAGCAACCCGAGTCCATTCCCAAACCCTGGTCACTGGCATAGTGCGAGGTGTGGAGTCCAGCACCTCAACCCTCAGTGCCACCGTGCCGGCCCAGGGCATTTCTTTTATGACTTCAATAATTTCCTGTACCTTAAATATTATGCATTAAAGATCAGAGTTTGGCTATTTTAAATATATTCATTTGTTTTCTGTGTGTCCTTTTTTTGATATATGGTTTTATGATTGTTCACAAATACATTTACCTATTTATTGGTCTTTTGCTATCAGGTTTCCTGTTGTATCTAGCATATCCACAATTACCTTATCTTAAATTTTCACCATGTGAGATGGAAGTTTCTCTGATTTATCTCCATTGTTATATACATTTCTTTGATGGCATACACATCTTTTTCTATTTGCATAGTAATGTAATGTTGAAGTAAGTAACTTTTTTCTTTTCTGCCAGAGCGCTCTCTCTCTTGCTTTCTATCTCTCTCTCTCTCTCTCTCTATATATATATATATAATCACACATATATATCAACTCTAGTTGTGTATTAAGCTGCTTACTTTCTTCTTCCAAACATTTAATTGTATTTTGTCTGTTTCTTTGTGTGTTTGATGCCATGTGATATAATATGTTTTTACTGCGACTTAAAAGGCATACCAGATATCTATAACCTTTTGTTAACCATCACAATTAAAAATTCCTTAACTCTATTATCATTGTGTTAATATGACCCACAAAATCTTGGCATCTCATGAGAGTATTATCCAACCTGCAGTGTGGAGTTTTTTTATTTTTTTTTAATTTTCTCAAGTCGGAACAAAGGTAGCCTGTACTATTGCATGGTCTGAGATGTAATTTGTTATATCTGTAGCTAGAACATTTTTGTGCATAAAATTTGAGCATAATATATAGTCTAATCTTTCTGAATTTAATGTTGGGCAGGAATACATGTATAATGTCTGGTTTGGGGTCAGATTAATGCCATACATCTGTTAATTGGTCATTACATAAAATGTTATTATATAGCCGAGAGACAGTTTTATCAGTTGTATTTGGTTTAGATAGAAACATAGAAACCTAGAAGTTGACGGCAGATAAGGACCTCAAGGCCCATCCAGTCTGCCCATTTCTTTTTCTGCCTTATGAATGTGCCATCTGCCATTGCTCTGTCAATGGCCCATCTATTCATACTCATCTGTATTGCTCCCTTATGCCTGTCCCATGCCTGTTTGAAGCTCTGCACTGTATTCATATCCACCACTTCCTCAGGTAGGCCGTTCCATGCACCCACCACCCTTTCTGTGAGAAAGAACTTCCACATATTACCCCTTAATTGGCCTCCCTCTAATCTCATGCTGTTTCCTCTTGTCCTGCTATTTTTCTTATGTTGAAACATGTTAGACTCTTTCACCTTGTTAATATCCTTAAGAAACATAGAAACATAGACTTTGACGGCAGATAAGGACCGCTTGGCCCACCTAGTCTGCCCATTTCCCTACCTACAGGATAGGCCGCAGATCCAAGTTAACCAACAGCATAGTTCTTCCTACCCCCCACAAGAACTGCCTTATGTCTATCCCATGCATTCTTGAATTCTTCCACAGTTTTAGACCCCACAACCTCCTCAGGAAGGCTGTTCCATGCATCCACTACCCTCTCTGTGAAAAAATAGTTCCTCACATTGCCCTGGAACCGCCCACCCTCTATCTTTAAATTGTGTCCCCTTGTTCTTGCACGTCTCTTTTTCTGAAAGATGCTACCCTCTTGGACTTTGTTGATTCCACTGAGGTGCTTAAAAGTTTCTATCATGTCCCCCCTCTCCCTTCTTTCCTTAAGGGTATACATATTAAGCTCCTTTTGTCTCTCCTTGTACTGCTTCTCTTGCAGACCCTGCACCATATGAGTTACCCTCCTCTGCACTGCCTCTCTCCTGTCTATGTCCTTGTGGAGATGGGGTCTCCAGAACTGGACACAGTACTCCAGATGGGGTCTCACCAACTGTCTGTACAGAGGGATAACAACTTCCTGTTTTCTGCTGGTGATGCCTCTCCCTATGCTTCCCAGTATCCCCCCAGCCCTCCCTACTGCCTTCTCACATTGCTTGCTAACGTTAAGGTCATCTGATATGATTACCCCCAGGTCCCTTTCCAGTTTTGTTGTTGTTACTACCCCCCCATTGTGTAATCGTCCCCTGCGTTCCTGCTTCCCAGGTGCATTATTTTGCACTTCTTTGCATTGAATCCTAGCTGCCATACTTCTGACCATTCCTCCAACCTTGCCAAGTCCCTTCTCATCCTTTCCTCACCTCCTTGTGTATCAACCCTGTTGCAGATCTTTGTGTCATCTGCAAAGAGGCATACTTTTCCTTCCAGTCCCTCTGCAATGTCACTTATAAAGACATTAAAAAGGACTGGACCCAGTACTGAACCCTGCGGTACCCCACTAGTAACCCGTCTTTCTTCAGAGTGGACTCCATTTACAATTACAAGGTGTTTGAATGTTTCAATCATATCACCTATCTCCCTGCTTTGCTCTAGAGAATACATATTGAGCTCAGTTAATCTGTCCTCATATGTTTTCTGATGCAGTCCCTGTACCATTTTGGTTGCCCTTCTCTGGACTGCCTCAATTTGGTTAATGTCCTTGTGAAGGTGGGGCCTCCAGTACTGCACACAGTACTCCAAATGGGGCCTAACCAGTGTCTTGTAATAAGAGACTATTACCTCCCTCTTCCGACTTGTGATACCCCTACTAATATACCCCAACATCCCACTAGTCTTATCTACTGCTTTAGTGGTCTGCTTGGATGATTTCTGGTCATTGGTGATGATGACACCCAAGTCTTTTTCTTCCTTTGTGACTGCCAGCAACTCCCCTTCCAGCCTGTAGGTGGCTTCAGGATTTCTCTTCCCCTGTATACATGATCTTGCACTTCTTTGCATTAAACCCCAGTTGCCACCCTTCCAACCATTTCACTAGTTTGTCCAGATCTCTTCTCATTCTGCCCACCCTATCTGTATCATCTACTCTGTTGCAGATCTTGGTGTCATCTGCAAACAGACAAACCTTACCCTCCAGTCCATCTGCAATGTCACTGATGAAGATATTGAAGAGGACTGGCCCCAGGACTGATCCTTGAGGTATGCCACTAGTGACTTGCATCTCTTCTGACTGTATACCATTTACCACCACTCTCTGTTTTTTGCCCATCAACCAGTTTGCACTTAGTTGACCAACGTCTGACCCCCCCCGAGCCTACTCAGCTTCTTAATCAATCTTCTGTCTGGAACAGTATTGAAAGCTTTGCTGAAGTCAAGGTAGGTGACATCAACTGCTCCCTCTTGGTCCTCCACTCTAGTTACCCAGTCAAAGAAATCTATGAGATTAGTTTGACAGGACCTTCCTTTTGTAAACCCATGTTGTCTTGGATCCTGTGCTCCTATGGATTCCAGGTGTTGCACTATCCTTTCCTCTAGGAGTGTCTCCATAATCTTGCCCACTACAGAGGTAAGACTGACTGGTCTGTAGTTCCCTGCCTCCTCCCTGCTACCACTCTTGTGAAGCGGGATCACATGAGCCCTTCTCCAGTCTTTTGGGACCTCTCCTGTGCTCAGAGACTCACTAAACAGTTCTAATAATGGCTCTGCTAGTTCCACCTTAGCTCTTTAGTACCCTGGGATGTATGCCATCAGGTCCCATTGCCTTGTCCACCTGAACTAGTTGAGCTCTTGTAGGACCCTTTCTTTTGTGAAGGAACTAGGTACACCTCCCTCCCCTGTGTCCATGGTGCTGAGCTGTGGGCCCTGCCTACCTTCCCTTCAGTAAATACTGAGCAGAAGTATCTAGTTAGGATAGATGCTTTTACATCGTCCTCCTCCTCACACGCCCCCTTATCCCCTTTGATCTTAGCAATACCCCCTCTGGACTTTCTACTTTCACTAATGTAGCTATAGAAAGCCTTGCCACCTTCTTTAACTGTTCATGCTAGTGTTTCCTCAGTTTGGGCCTTTGCCTGTCTTACTACCTTCCTCGTTTCCCTTAGGGAAGTTTGGTATGCCTCCCTATCTTCATCCTGCTGCATTCCCTTATATTTCCTGAAGGCCAGCCTTTTGTCTCTGACCTTTTCAGCTACTGTGTTTGAGAACCAAAGTGGTTTCCTTCTTCTTTTGGACTTCCTGTTCTCACTAGCACAGTGGGATGTTGCTTCAAGTATTGCATCTTTAAAGGAAAACTACACCCAAAACTTGCAAAAACATATGTTGTGCAGAGTGTTTTGATTTGTATGTTAAGTTGTTATGTGTCCTTCCCTCTGTCTGCTAAGAAGAGTTTTTCCTAAATTAGCCTGCTAGTTTTAGGGTAGTTTTATGAACCCTGGAGATCTCCATATGAAACAGCTTAATTGTATTTCTTTGTCCTACAATGCACCTTGTTTCATGTGACGGTGATGTAGCAGAGGCCATAAATCCAGCAGAAAGCATTGCTTCACAATCAGTTCACAACAGTAGAGATGGCTATATTTTGAAATCTGTAGAATTCAGCTTGGTGACCACCCTCATCGTAAAGGTTCTACTGTCCTGAAGAACTTTGCTGCTGGTAATTTTTGTGCAGCTTGTAAAGCTTCCAAGATGTTTAGTTTGTTTGGCATGTGTGTGCTGAATGTTGGGTCTCTCTTACATCATAGTCACATGAGACAAGATGCACTGTGGGGAACAAGAAATACAATTAAGCTATCAGGGATGAAGATCCCCAAGGGTCGTAAAACTAGCATAAAGCTAGCAGGCTAATTTAGCAAAAACTCCTAATACCAGTCAGAGGGAAGGAAACACTAGAACTTCACATACAAATTAAAACACTCTGCACAACATATATTTTTTCAAGTTTTGGGTGTAGTTTTCCTTTAATGCTTTCACACTTTGCCTGTACCTTCTCATCTGTATTTCTTTTTGCCAGGGCTAGCTTAACTCTGGTGGCCATCTTATCAATGTCAGCTCCTCTGAAGTCCCATATTTTTGCCTTGGAATGGGAAGATTTTGTCCTAGTGGCCAAATTGAACCATACCATGTGATGGTCACTGTCACCCAGGTGACCTTCTACCTGGATATCTGTGATCCATTCTGTGTTAGTCAGTATGAGATCTAGGATAGCCCTGTCCCTTGTGGATTGTTGCACCAGATGTTTGAGGCCCTCCCCCTGCAGGAAATCCACCATGTGTCTAGTTCTGGCAGATGTCCCTGCTGGTATTGACCAATCTGTATCTGGCATGTTGAAGTCTCCCATTATCAGAACCTCCCCTTTAGCTGTCATGTTTTGTATATCTTTTAACAGTAATGTGTCTATGTCTTCCCCGTGGTCTGGAGGCCTGTACACAACCCCAGTTCATATGACTGTCCCACTTCCTGTTTCCAGGGTGACCCACAGTTCTTCTGGCTTCTTATGTGTATTCTGAATTTCTGTAGCTTTGATATTTTCATTGACATAAAGGGCCACTCCTCCCCCCTTTTCAAACCTCAATCTCTTCTGAATAGTACATAGCCAGGTACTGAAGTCTCCCAAGTGTGGTTACTGGTAAACCATGTCTTGCTAATGGCTACTATGTCCAGTGCCTTAGCCTTAGAGGTGTTTAACCTCTGTCATTATTTCCTGCAGGTCTGGGATATTGTTTCCCAGACTGTGAGCATGTGTGTACATGATTTTCCATTGGCCAGATTTCAGTCTGTTTATTGTTGGGCGAGGTCCAGCGTTTCCCCCTGTGTGTCATATGGGGAGCCAGACCTTTTTCCTTTCCTGGTGATGCAAATGAACTACAAACATGCTGAACTCCTGTTTGACCACTAGCTGAGGGGGGGAAGGGTGTTCTTCCCATTTGACATATGGGGTGCTGCACCCCATCCCCATTTCCTAGTTTAAATATTCTGCAAAGATGTCAAACTTCTGCCCCAATGCACTAACTCCCTCCTTAGTCAGGTGCAGTCCATAAAATTTAAAGAACTTTCACTGCCAAAACTGTTGCCAGTTCCCTACAAATATGTGTCCTTTTTCCTGGCACCAGCCTTTGAGCCACATTTTTAGCTCCCCTATCTCCCTTTCTCTGACCTTCCGTCCATCTGTCCCCCTCTCCCAGACTAGCAGGATCTCAGAGAAGGAGATGTCAGATGAAATGGATGATAGTTTGTCACCCAGTCTGGTCAGGTGTTCCTTGGTCTCCACAACTGACCGGCTGGCAAGATCGTTAGTCCCTATGTGTACCAGGACATCAATGTTTTCTCCTGCTTCCTGAACAATTTTAGCAATGCTTTCAGTGTCTCTCCACGCTGATGTACCTGGGAGACATCTGGCCATTACCCCAGGCTGGAGATATGTATTAACTCCCCAAATCATGGAGTCTCATATGATCAGAAGTTGTTTGGATTTCCTTTTTGCTTTTTTTGTTTTGGTTCCTGTTTTGGGTGAGTTACACTGTGATAGCTCCTGTGCTGCAGTGTCCTGCTATGCAGTATCCTCTGCCCCTTTATTTGATTTCAGAGATAGAGGCAGATACCTGTTTGTAGTTTCTATATGGTTTGTGGAGGTGATATGTTGGAGACCACTGAGTGATGGGGCATCCGATTTGCCCCTCCTAACCAGCTGCCAACCTTCAGAACCAACTACCCTCTGTGGTCAAGGTGCTTCTGTTGGATGTTGGGGAAATGGAGGGTGGTTCTTATAATATATTTCTTCTTGAATATGCAATTTGAGGCATGCAATCTCTGCCCATGCTGCCTGGAGCTGAGTAGTTAGATCTCCAATGGCCCAGCATGTAGGACAGTGTCCTAAATCCTGTACAACTGCCCTTCTGAAAAGTGTTCTGCAGTACCTGCAGTTAATGATATCCATTCCAGATAAGTTGTTGGGTTTATAACCTGGTCATAGTAATTAGAAGGAAGAAAATGAAAACAAAAATTTGATTTTGTGTTTTGTTTTTGTATAACTTGCTATAACAAGTTAAATTACCAGTGCCCCTTTAAATGAGGTCACTGTGTGGATACCCCTCTGATCTGCCCCTTCCTGCTTTGCTACAGGAAATGTCACTACTGTGCTACCCTATAAAAAGAGTATAGTGTGGGGTGGTTGGGGATGGGGTGGGTGGCTGGGCCCTTCCCCTGCCAAAAAAGAAGAACCATGGACAAAAGAAACAAGGAGGTAAGAGCAGAAACAATCAGCCAGCACAAATGCAGTAGCCCTGAAAGCTTATCCTAATGATAGATTAAACTATAAAACCTGTAAAGCACCACATGTAATAATTTCACAGAAGATATACCTTGTAAGAAACACTTTGCTACAGAGAAAAATTAAGCAGTAACAGAAGATATACCTTGCAAAAGACAATTTGAATCAGAAGATTACAGCAGTAATCTGTAAGCACAAACCTGTAGGCACACCTTGTAATAATGCAGCAGAAGGTATACCCAGCAACAACAATTTGAATCAGAGAAAAATAAAGCAATAAAATGTTAGCAACAAACAGTAACAATCCCCGTGAGTACACAATAAAAATAACAACACACAGTAAATCTGCCTAGAACCAAATAAGCCTCAGTCCTTATCCTTACTCTGGTAAGGTTCTTTGTTCTGTCCTTTCAAGCATCCTAGAAGAAAAGAGCTCAGGTGAAGCTAGGTGGCTTGGCCAGCAATTTCCATTTCCTAATTGTACTAATCCCTGTGTTATTTCACCACAAAACTTTTTTTATGTGCAGTAAAGCAGGGGTTTTCAACCTTTCTTGTATCCTCACAACACTAGAGTGAAAGTCAGTGGTAGTAAGGACCCCCTACTTGCAATGGTGGACAGATAGTGTGTGTATGTGTGTGGGGTGGAGGTTAAGTTTCTTACCAACATTTTTTTTGTAACAAGTTAGTTTTATTTGTTCAACTACAAGTCATTATGAAACAGCACAAAACAAATAAACTACATTTTACAATCTTTAGACAACTAAAGTGTACAAAAATATGTGAAGCATATGCAGTTAAAATACAGTCCTCCATAAAGACATTTGTGCAGACATGTTTCCTAAGGTTTACAAAAAAGTACTTAATATCTTACTATTGGTTCTGATAAATATCAAAGTCATAAAAAATGTTGCTTCCAATCGAGGGTGAAAATCCACCATGCCAACTCTTATGAATCTAATCTGGAAAAAAATGTTAGACAAATCTGAAAAGCCATAATTTTAAGAGGCAAGCTGGAGTTATCGATTTTCCAGGCCACAACACTCTGCAGGAATATTGTCAAAATTCTAAGGTACACTCCACAGGACTCTATCAAGCATAAATCCAATTTAAAAGGTGGTTAAGATTCTGAATACTTCTCAGGCATTACAAAGTGGTGTCGAGTAGAGACAAAGCCCTCGCACTTGCTACCTTTATTTGATAGACTTCCTTTTAAGTTCATACAGCCATCCTGGCTCTTCATCAACCCCTGTCACTTGCAGCTTTCTGGGATGATTTACTTTTGACTCTAACCTTCCAAATACTGGTAAATGACTTGTCATGCAATTAATTTTGTGCACCAGCACTTCAAACTTAAAATTTCATTCAGAGGTACTGTAGTAAACACTCAGTGCTTATCCTATGGGTTAATCCTTGGATGTCCCCCATCATTAATATACTTTTGACAAAAAAAGCCACCGCAAATTTCCAAATCTTCCTAGTCTTCTTTGGGTGAATTACACATCAGCTGAGACTGCGTAAAGTTAAGCAGCAAAACAATCATAAAGCTTCCAGACTGTAAGAAAATCACTGGCAAACTCGATAACTTATAGGTGCTTGCAACTTACAGGACAGCTAACAGGCTTTTGATGGCACAGATCTATGGTAGCCCAATATAACAGATGCAGGTCATTAACATGCACATTTAACAAAGACTGTTTATCATAATTAACATATAAAACAATAAAATGCAGCATATTGCCAATTTAAAATAAAGGAGTCCAACTGTGCAATACAGCACAACAAAATAATGTTTTTTTGCTCCTGATTAATGCATTACTATGCTGTTAATTCTGCACTCCACAGTGTTCCTCAATCAGGAGTCCAGCTGCTTAATACTCTTAAATCTGACGCATGTATAATAATTTAAATTGCACCAGTATGCATTTGCTGCTTAAATGCCCATAGTAGGGTCCATCCCCAGGTCTATATTTAATGTTAGGCCATATTTTAATTCAAAACTAACAGAGCACCATAAAGCACCTTCTTTAAATTTCTTGCCAGATTACCAAACTCAGGCTCCTTAATTAGCACCTGGATATGGAATAAGAGGAATCAATGCAGAGCCACTCACGTTAAGCTAATTCAGGTGTGTGAAGTTGTGGCTCCATTGTGAGCCAAAGGCTATTAATTTTTGAACCCAACATACAGGCTTCATTAATTCAAGAGTCCATAAATTAATATATGAGACTGAAAGTCCCTGTTCTTGTTCAAAAAATGTGCTATTTTACTTGCAGGGTATGGAAGGACATTACACCAGCAGTAAATGTTAGGCCCAAGATTCATATGTGGCAAAACCAGGGCAGCAAGACTATGTTCCAGTACACAAATTTCTAAATTCATGAATTTGAGAAAGAGTATAATAATCATCACCCTGCCTAGAAGTCCTCAGTGACTCATCTGTATCACAGAGTCCCACTTATAACAAGGCTTATAACAATGGACAGTTTGGTGTTTGACAATCAAAAGTGAATAAAGGGCACATCTTTAGGAACTCAGGCTCCAAAGAATCATAACAAAGTAGCCTTTGATGAATTTTAATCCCTTAGTCAGACTCCACAGGTCACTCAAATCACTAAAAGAGAGTCCTTATGGGACACTGCAACTTATAAAGTGATAAAAAAGTACATATTAGGGAAATATCTCCAACCAGAGTTCAACTGCCACTGTTACAACACCCTTGTGTGTATTTTCCAAATGAAGCCACCATTTACATGGATCTAATGAATTGTGCTCCCCCCTTTCTTTTACTCTTTCTGAGAGTTTGAGACCACTTTGGTTTCTAACTTTGAGCAGAACTGGCTGCAAAATGTATTCTGGCATGTAGTCCAGCTTCACTGCTCTCTGCTATTCTCCACTGTGGCAAACACTGTGAAAAAAGGAAAAACGCTCATTTAAGCATAGTAATTATACTCAAGTACAGCCCCCTTCACACCTAGGCAATGATAGCATACCTTCCAAAAATAGTATTTAAGCATATACACAGTTATATCATTCCCCCGTTGATTCCTGCAAGTCTAACCCGACAGTGTCATCTCCAAAAGTTCCATGGCATCTTTAATTCCTGGTCATGGGGAAATTTCCCATTTTTTCTATTCTTCGCTCACTCACTCACTCTGAGTCACTCTGAATCATCAGACAATGCAGAGAGAATGCCAAAATCCACAATTACCCTTGCAAGAATTCCCAAGCAAAAAGCAATCCATAGCTGCAAAAGGGTAGTGCATCACAGAACACTAATAACAGTAAAAACAACATGAGTTTGTTTCATACAAATTTAAGTTAAATAAAGCTTTTTCTTACAATCAACAAGAAGGTGCTAGGAGCTGTGCAGTGGGGAGTGGAGCACCACATTCTTATCAACATAATAAATACTTTTTACTGAATTTCATTTTAATACAATCATAAAGATCATCATAAATCAAAATGAAAACACTGAGTGAATGCCAATAGAGACACCACTGGTGTGAAATTAGTGTGCTACTGACATTAATGAGAAACTTGTGCTTGATGAAAATTGGTATCAGAATCAAATTCTAGCACTGACTCCAACTCCTTGAGAAACCTCTTGACCAGCAGTGTACTACAATGGACTAGGACAGAACAGTAACAAAACTTTCCTACTACTTGTGACTTGACTCCCAGCCCTCTCACAAGTCTTCCCTTTCCAGTAAGTTTTCTTCTGTATTTTCAGGCTGCTGTAAGTCTTCAACTTTTCTTTTAAAAGAAAAAAATCCATCAAAAATATCGAGGGAAATTCATTAAGTAATTCCTAGTAAGATCTACTGGTGAAGCACAAAGTCAGCAGCTGTGTGAGTTTAACTATGTTCTGATGTATTTATTAGCCAGTGCAATTTTACTGAATCATGTCCTGGTGTGCCATAGTCAACCGTGTGGTAGAAAGACTTTTTCAGGAGTGGTTCAAGATAGCTCAGGACACTGTTGAGATGGAACCGTTAACATGGAACAAGAAAAGTGAAAAAAAAAACTGCAGAAGGTGGCTACATAAATGTCTCAAAGTAAATCAAAACAGACCAATGCTCGGGGATGGGGAGCTGCTTCTATGGTGAACGGTGTCCATGTGTGGCTTTTAAGTGTATTTATAAATAAAGTAACATGTATTTATCATGACCTAGCATTGGTCTATTTTGATATACCTTTAGACATTTATGTAGCCACCTCCTGCAGTTTTTTCCAACTGTGTAGTGACAATCAAAAACATAATTTGCATGTGCTCCACTAGACTTTGTGCTCCACCAGCTTTGTGCTCCAGGTTTTGTTTTCACATTCAATATTTTTTCTGCTTGCTCCACGGAACCCCTATGCCTTGCTCTGAACCCCCAAAGAACCTTGGACCCCTGTTGAAAAAACCCTGCTGTAAAGGGTGTGTATAATAAAAAAGAATGTATTCCTTTCTCAAAATCAGAGACATGTTTCTATTATGGCTCCAATATGATGGTGATACCAAACTGAAAAATTGCCTGTGCTTTGCAGGTTGTTGCTGTTGCTGTCCAGCACCTACAGCACATGCTACATCAAAGCTGGGTTACTGTTTTTCCAACTGTATTCAGCCGTTACTAGACATTTCAAAGTGTCTACCTCAGCACACACAGCAGTGGGATGGCCTGGCTATTGCAAGCAGTGTCTCAGCTTACTGCTTTGGTTGCATGATTGAATGGTTTTAATAGTATTATTAACTGAGCCATAAGGTGCCACTGCTTTGTAGTCTTAGAGGTGTATGATCTATATGAGCCCTGGCTTGTATGCAACAGCTTTATATCAATAATACAGCCACTGCAGCCTATAGAATTTGGAGCTACATCTTATGACTAACATACTAACATACTATTTGCCAGCAGATTAGGCCTTACGGTCTATCGAGTCTGCTCGAACTTTAGATCCTTAGTTGGGTGCTGAGACCCTCCCATCCCCTGTGCTCCAGAAACCCGTATCATCCATCCCCACCCCCCTGGGACAGGACATCATCTGATACATCCACTTTCTGTGTCTATCCCATCCTCTCTTGAAGCCCTCCACTGTGGATCTCTGAACTAGCTCACCAGGCAGTGCATTCCAAGGGTCCACCACCCGCTCAGTGAAAAACCTCCTCCTCTTTTCCCCCCTTACCCTTCCACCTTCCAACTTCAAACCATGCCCTCTGGTGATGCCTCCCTGCTTTAGTCTAAAGATCCCCTCCATGTTTACCCTATGTATTCCCTTGAGGTACTTGAAGACCTCAATCATGTCCCCCCTGTCTCTCCTCTCCTCCAGTGAAAACAGGCAGAGCTCCTTAAGTCTGTCCTCATACATCAAATCCCCTAGCCCTCATATCATCTTTGTTGCCCTCCTCTGTACCCTCTCTAGGAGCTGTATGTCCCTCTTTAAGTGTGGTCTCCAGTACTGTACACAGTACTCAAGGTGTGGTCTAACCAGTCCATTGTACAGCGGCAGAATCACTTCCTTGCTCCTAGAGGTGATCCCCCTTACGATGCATCCCAACATCCTGTTTGCCTTGCTAGCTGCTCTCCTGCACTGCTCAGAGTTATTCATACATGCATCCACCATGACCCCTAGGTCTTTTTCCCCTATTGAGGCTTCCAGCGCCTCCCCTCCCAGGGTGTACCTGTGTTTAGGGTTTCCCCAACCAAGATGCAACACCTTGCACTTGGTGATATTGAAATTTAATTTCCATGTGTGAGCCCAGCTTTCCAGGGTGTCCAGGTCCCCTTGCAGGGCCAACCTCCCCTCTTCTCCCTCAACTACTGCTCCCATCTTGGAGTCATCCGCGAAGAGACTCATTTCACACCTATACCCTCCTGATGTCCGATATGTATGCATTAAACAGGATCGGACCCAGGACCGAACCCTCGGTGCCCACTACCAACCTCTCTGGGTTCAGAGCTCTCCACAGACCACTACTCTCTGAGTGCATCCAGCTAGCCAGTTTTCAATCCATCCCGACCATCAAGGC
The DNA here is from genome assembly GCA_016271365.2 of Neoceratodus forsteri. NCBI lineage: Eukaryota > Metazoa > Chordata > Ceratodontiformes > Ceratodontidae > Neoceratodus > Neoceratodus forsteri. The sequence continues at coordinate 647,100,076 of CM057456.1, forward strand.
CTACTCCTAACCCATCAGTTTCTCCACCAGACCATTGTGGGGACAGAGTCAAACACCTTGCTGAAGTCCAAGAATAATACATCCACAGGCTTACCCCTGTCCAGTTCTGATGTTACCCATTCATAGAACTCCACAAGGTTGGTTTGACATGATCTCTACCTGACAAACCCATGTTGCCGACATCCAGACCTCCCACCTCCTCCAAGTACACCCCAATTGTTCCTTTAGTATACTCCATTAATTTTCCCACCACGAGGTCAAACTGATGGGTCTATAGTTACCTGGTACTTCCCTCGACCCCCTTTATGGATTGGTACCACATGTGCCTCTCGCCAATCCCTAGTACCTCCCTGTCTCAAGTGACCTGCTGAAAAGCTCACGCCAGGTGCAGCCAGTATTTCCGTAATTCCCATAGTACTCTCGGATGAATGCAATCCGGCCCAGGAGTTGTCTTTCCTTAGGGCCTTGAGGGCTAACCACACCTTTTGGCAGAGATAGCATCATCAGTCCCCTCCACCTTACTGGCCTTTTTATCTTTACCCAGATGTGACACCCCTGGGGTACTTCTCTCCCTCTTGCTCCATTTTGTTGCTCCCCTGATCCCACTTACTGATGTTTCTATCCCCTTCGTGCCTTGCTTTGTAGATATCCCATCCCCCTCCCTAGTGAACACAGAGGCAAAGTACTTGTTAAATACCTCTGCCTGGTCCCTCGCCTCTTCCACCCACCCTCCTTCTGATCTCAATCTGCTGAGATGGCCCTTAGTTTTTCTCCGCTCCCCAATGTACCGGAAGAACCCCTTTTCCCCTCCATGTATCCCCTGTGCCAGCCGCTGCTCTTTACTGGACTTTGCTCCCCTCACCATACGGGTGACTTTTCTAGATGCAAGCTGGTACATTTCCTTATCCCTATCCCCTCTTGTTGTTTTATATTTTTTGTAGGCCGCCTTCTTTTCTCTGACTGCTACCTGTACCTCACTGGACCACCAGCATGGTTTATGTGACCTTGCTCCCATACGTTTCAACTTAGTGCAGATCCTGACTGCCTCATGAAGTCCCCGTTTTATGACCTCCCATCTCCTTTCCACACTTGTCATTGAGGTAATCCCCATCAAGTGATCCTTGAGAATATTTCCCATGCCCATGAAGTCTGCCCCTGAAGTCCACTGCCAGTGTCCTGATCTCACCCCATGCTTTTTATTTATTTATTTATTTTTTATTTAGCTTTTGGTGACGGGTAAGTGCACTAGACAAATCCTGCCTATTTTCAGGCACGACCTGGGGAGAGGGATACAGATGAATGCCAACTGACCTTGAACCAGATTAAGCTGTTGGTGGTATTTTTAGTGAATGAGGAAATGTGGCCAGGACACCGGGAAATTCCCTACTCTTTTGATAAGTGCCATGGGATCTTTAACATCCACCTGAACTACCACCAATCCAGGCAGATGGGACCTCGGTTTAACGTCTCATCCGAAAGGCGGCACCTCAGAAGTGCAGCACCCCTCTCATGCTGCACTACAGTGTCAGTACTGGGATATTAACCCAAGTGCCAGATGTGGGAACTGAACCCACAGCCCTCTGATCTCCCGGCCTCAAAGGCGAGTGTGCTACCTACTGAGCTACTGACACTGACTTAGTTGAAACCAGACAGTATTGTGGTCGCTCCCAGTCAGGGGGTCTTGTACTACCATGTCCCTTACCAGATCCCCATCTGCCAGAACCACATCCAGGACATGCCCCTCCCTTGTGGGCTCCATCACATGCTGTGTTAAGAAAACATTCTGGAAGCCATCCAGCAGCCTCTGCTCCTTGGCCACCTTAGAGGACATGGTTCCCCAGTTTGTACCTGGCATATTAAGGTCCCCCATCAACACCACTCCTTCCCCTTTTGGTCCACAGTGGGCAATGATGTTGTCCAGCAAACCATCCTCTAGAACCTCACTCATCCCGGGGGGCCTATATGCTACACCCAGCTTGACCTTATTTCCTACTGAGGATCGTAAAGTGACCCATAAGGCCTCCACGTTTCCCTCTGCCTCTTCTACCCTAGCAATTTCTATGTAATCTCTAATGAACATAGCCACTCCACCCCCTCTGCCCTCCTTTCTATCCTTCCTGAGCATAGTGTACCCCTGTACGTTTAGGTCCCAGTCATGGTTTTTGTTGGCCCACGTTTCCGTGACCGCTGCCACATGCACCCCCTCGAACAGCATGGCCTGGAACTCTGGCAACTTGTTTCCCAAGCTCCTGGCATTTACTAACACCAACCCCCACCCCTTATCCCTGATTCTCTTTGTCGAACCCCACCCAGATTCCTTATACTTCCATCCTCCTCTGCTCCTCCTGAAACCTCCATCCTAATCTGTTCACCCCCTTCCCCCCTTGGGCATGAAGGCTACTCCCCTCATCTGGAGGAGAGGGCTTCTGGTCAGCCCCTTCCTTATCCCTTCCCCCCCTCACAAGTTTAAACCCCACCTTTCTTGTATGTAGTCAGCCATCCCCTGTTTAAGGACTTCTTTCCATAATGGGGCAAGATGAAACCTGCCCTTGGCATATAGTCCATATCCTCCCAAACTCCATTCCAGTTCCTGACACCCCAACCCTCCCCTTCACCCCACTTCCTGAGCCAGTCATTAACCTCTGTGAGTATTCATTTTTTCTCCACTGAGGCCCTTTAGTGGCAATATCTCCGAAAAGGAAATGTTGCATCCATTATCCCGACAGACTCTGGCAAGTTCTTGGAACCTTGCTTGGATTTCCAAAATGCTATTTCCCTCTAGATCATTGGTTCCCAAATGCACCAGGAAATCCGGTTTCCCTCCACAATCCCTAACCATTTCATACACCATGAACTTTGCTCTGTGCAGTGTCAGCCCAGAGATACACACTACCTTCACCTGGCTATGGCATCCACCCCCTGTCCCCCACTGGATACCCTAATCATCGAGTCTCCCAATAACAGAACCTTAACACGCCATCATCCTTATGGTTACCTCCACTATGCCCTCTCAGCCCACCTTCCCCCCTTTATTCATGATCTCACTTTCGGGAGTCTTCCTGCCTTACTAGAGACCCCTTGTCACCCTCCCTTTCTGCCTCCCTTGCTATTTTGCCCATTAACTCAAACTCCTCTGAATAGGTGTTCCTTTAACCCTCTCTTATCTGAACCATTTATCCTGGCCCTGATGGTTTCTCCTTCCCCCACACCGCCATCCTCCCCCCTTGTAATAGTACCCCTGCCTCCAGAGGCTCTCTGTGGGTCCCCTTTAGCTAGGGCCCCATCCTTGGTACTGACCCCCCTGCTGAAAGGGGGCTCCTCTCCCACCTCCTTGTCTCCCAGTTTCTCTCCAATCATGCTCTCCTCTCATGTCTGGAATATGTTGCATCTCCCATTTGCTTAATATATGTTTCCCTTCTCCCTCTGGGACTATTTCTATCCTTTCCATTGCCGGTCTGTGATGCCTATGGGTATCAGACTCTCTCCCCGGCCTCTGTATAAGTTTTCTCATTTCCACCAACCTTCCTCCCCCCTCTAGGTTGCTTAGTAGCTCAAATTTATTGCGACACTCTATGTCAGCCTCCATCAAAGTAACCCAAGATTCCCCTGACTGCCCTCTAAACTGCCCCTCTTCTTCCCTCTTGCTCTGTTCACCTTAGGGCTCCTTCCCACAGTCTGCTGCTTAGGCTTCCACACAATAGCCCTCCTGACTCTTCCCTCCACTATCTTTGTATTCAGAATGTTCACCCTGCACGCTTCCCCTTAGCATCAACTTCCCTATCTAGGGTCCTCTGTCCCTAATATCCCCCCTCCTGCTTGCTGTAACATAACGTCCTGTAATTTCAGAGCATTGCCCCAGCCTCCCCTCAGCCTCACCCTTCTGCTGCCCATATCCACACCCCTTATCCTTGGACACCCCCCCCAGCTCCCCCAGCTTACTCCTTAACCAATATACCTCACTCCTGATACAAGATAACTGTTTACAGAGTGGGAAGCCTCCCTCTCTCCAGGCCCAATTTAGAATTATTGCCATCCCACAACCTGTACAGCCTACAACCCTTCCAAAGATGCCTGCCATGGTGGAATATGGCCACCCTGTTTATCCCCCTCTGTTTATAATGGCACACCCCCTTTTCTCAGTCCCTTTCCCCTGGAATACAGTTTCTCTCTATACTGACTGTAGTTATTTACAAACCCAATTTCAACCCCACCAATAAAGTTCCAAAGTCTCACAAACACATACAGTCCAGTGTGTGTTCGGTCCCACAAGTGTGTGTAAGCAGCTCAGGTACCGTATGATGTCACAGGCCCTCAAGCTGCTGTTGCTTCAAATTTCAGTCCTAAAACAGAAATACTCAGCCTTTCAATCCCAACCCCAGTGGTTTTCAGTATTTAAGAAAACCTACAAAACAGGGTGGGTGGAGGCTCTTACCAAACACCAGGCAAACAACACATTTAAATTTCCCTCTAATTAACCCTGACAAACAACTGTCCCCAAACCTCAAAAAGTTACAATATCACAGCCCAAGTAACAGTTCTAATTCAGGGTAATAATTTTTACCACATAGAGCTAATTTCACTTACAAACTATTCCAATATTTCAGTTAAAAACAGAATATAAACCCAGAGCTCTGTCCAACCAACCTGCTGCTGTGAGTTCCCAAGTGAACAATGGAGGCCAGGGTAATTCCTGTTTAAAGACAAGGTAATTGCAGCTAATGTCCCTTCCCCAAACACCAGGCAAACAACACATTTAAATTTCCCTCTAATTAACCCTGACAAACAACTGTCCCCAAACCTCAAAAAGTTACAATATCACAGCCCAAGTAACAGTTCTAATTCAGGGTAATAATTTTTAACACATAGAGCTAATTTCACTTACAAACTATTCCAATATTTCAGTTAAAACAGAATATAAACCCAGAGCTCTGTCCAACCAACCTGCTGCTTTGAGTTCCCAAGTGAACAATGGAGGCCAGGGTAATTCCTGTTTAAAGACAAGGTAATTGCAGCTAATGTCCCTTCCCCAAACACCAGGCAAACAACACATTTAAATTTCCCTCTAATTAACCCTGACAAACAACTGTCCCCAAACCTCAAAAGTTACAATATCACAGCCAAGTAACAGTTCTAATTCAGGGTAATAATTTTAACACATAGAGCTAATTTCACTTACAAACTATTCCAATATTTCAGTTAAAACAGAATATAAACCCAGACCTCTGTCAACCAACCTGCTGCTTTGAGTTCCCAAGTGAACAATGGAGGCCAGGGTAATTCCTGTTTAAAGACAAGGTAATTGCAGCTAATGTCCCTTCCCCCTAACACCAGGCAAACAACACATTTAAATTTCCCTCTAATTAACCCTGACAAACAACTGTCCCCAAACCTCAAAAAGTTACAATATCACAGCCCAAGTAACAGTTCTAATTCAGGGTAATAATTTTTAACACATAGAGCTAATTTCACTTACAAACTATTCCAATATTTCAGTTAAAAACAGAATATAAACCCAGAGCTCTGTCCAACCAACCTGCTGCTGTGAGTTCTCAAGTGAACAATCTAGAGTTCTAGAGAATCTAGACTAGAGATATGAATTTTTAAACTACTTGTGCAGTTTGTTCAAATCTGTGGAAATAAACAATTAGTGAAATCCGCAAATTCTGCAGCAGATGCACCAACTTCATCGGCAGAGTTATTTTTATTAAAACTTAAAAAACCTCCCCCCCACCTGCTGTGCTGTAAAATTAGCCTCTCCCTTAACCCCAAAATATTAAAAATCATGATATTCCCCTCTACCTCCCCCCCACTGGAATCCTCTTCCCTCCACTGCAGCCCCTAGTGAATTGCATGCTGCTGTATGATGCTCTGCTCCAAAAAGTCATCCCTTCCCCACCTGCATGCCAAGAACACTACCCACCTCCCACCACCTAAGTCACACTGTCTTTATTAACCACACCCAGTCTCCTGACCAACTCACTCTGGTCCCCAGCATCCACAAAATCAACCTGGAATTAAGAAAATGGTCCCCTTGTGCAGACTGTCTGCTCTGTTCAGTGTCCATCTCATAATGGTGGGCATGGATGAGTAGCGATATTTTTGCTCCTAGTAAAACCTAATTGTCTGAAAATTCAGTCAGGTTTTACTAGGAGCAAATTCATCACAATGCGTTCATTTGCATTTGTGCCACTATGAGATGGACACTGAACAGATCAGATGATCTGCTGATCTGCACTGGGAGTCACTTTCTCTTTTATTGTTCCAGGTTGATTTCACTGGTGCTGGTGGGGGGATGAGGGTGGTATGGACAAGAATGGTAATGGATAGAGAACTGGCTGTGCTTATCAATTGCAATGGGACTTAGGTAGGGAGAGACTGTCTAGTGCATATATGGGGGAAAGGATTACTGTTTGGAGCAAAGCATGATACAAATCTTTGGGGCAGGGGGAGGAGGGTGACAGCAGGGGATGGAAGAGGATATCATTTTTTTATAGTTTTGGGCTGGTGGGTGTAGCATGCAATTTGCTTTGGGATTCACTTACAAATTGGCCATTCACCTTTCAAATGTACACAATTTGAATGGCTAGTAACAATGCAAATTACGGTCCTCAGCTTCATGAATTTGATGCAATTCATAGATTTTTTCATGGAGCAAATTTTGGTAACTTTGCACACCACTGCTTGTGACTACCTTTTGTTTCAGGTAGTTCTGAGGCAGGTTGCTTCTGATATGAAAGTCTCCCTTTGGATACCATACCTTTATTGATCAGAAAAATGCACATGAATTCTCTGGCAGGTAATGAGCATAGACTTCACATTTGTTTGTGTCAAGAATTCCTTCACCACAAAGTAGATGCAGTGTACCAGACATGGTAGTCAATAAAAAGATATCTAAGATACAGTAGCTTTTATTTCATTTTCCTCATAATAAGAGGTTATGAAGTTGGTTTTATGTGGCAGTGGATTAAATCAGCTATCAGTTTCATCCCATGCTGGTCAAAGAGTGCTTAGCCTGTTGTGTAGCTGCACCATGCTATATATTTATAGGTATAGCTGAGTATGTTACTTTCTGAATATATAATTATCTCATGCTGTTAGGGCAAGAAGACCATAGTGCAAACTGTGCAGTTCTGTCAGCCCAAACAGTGCAAGATAATATTATTCAGAAAGAGATACACTCATCTATACCTATAAACATATTGTAATATAAGGATATCCCCAATAATAATATGGAAAGTTATACAATAAATTTCTCGTAATACTATCAATATCTATCAATAGTGTTATGAGATCTTGTAATACTATTGTTCAATTGTCATCAGTAGTATTACAAGATATTGAAATACTAATAATGGATTTCCTGACAGTGCTATGAGAACCCTGCTTTCCTTGTGCAGTTCACTCACTCTTCACAGGAGCCTGCAAATAGTCTTTTAAGGTAACCACCATGTAAAGTAAAAGTCAGTCATCACCACAGCTGGCACAATTAAGGATTTTAAAATATCTCAAAATGACAAATTCACCATTCAATAAAGCCACTTCCAAGACCATTTGTTGAAATCCCCCACAGGGCTTTATATGCAGGTTAAAGAATGGGTAGCAGTGGGAGGCAGCAGGAGCCATTAGATAAAAGCTGCATCGAGGCAATCTAAAAAGCACCTGAATGAGCTTAACTTATTTAAATAAGCTTGGATCCATATGTTGCAAAAATAACAAATAGGGGACTGTGATTACTTGGCTAAAATACCATCTTGAGGATCTTGTGACATAATGGAACTTCTCAAGCTTTGCTCTTGAGGCTCATATGTCCCTAGAATATCTTAATGGTATTATAGCCTTGTAATACACAGTGCCCATGTATTATTCTATTTATAATAACTGGTGACCCCCATTGAAACATTGTTTTTGAGCTTTTTCAAAACATGCAATAACTGGCAAAATACATAATAACTGGTTATTACAGCTTTTGAAAGTTCGCACTCCATTGTTGTAAGTCGGCAGTAGGAAGACATGGTCAGGAGTCCCTGAAAGTGTTTAAGCATTTATTGCATATCATGGTGGTGACAGGGATCAGGATTGAAATAAAAGATAGAAAAAACTAAACTTAATCACAGTGAAGTTGTCTTTTAATGTTGTAAATACTAAAATTGCAGGTATATTTTGAACTTTTGAGCTGCAGCACTGAACAAAAGAAAAACAACATTGGAATAAAAGGAATCATGTATTAGAAAAAATGCACCAAGAATTTAAAAGGGCATATGCATGCAAAACAAGGTACTACTAGGAAAGGAAGCATCTTATACAGCAAACAACATCAATGAAATTTACAGAAAGCAAGCAACCATAAAATGTGGGGTTTTAACTAGAAATAAAATTATGCAAAAAGAGTTGCCAGTGTCCCTTAAATGGTATAGGTTTCAGTGATGGGGTGCTGAATGACAGCATAAAAAAACTGTTAACTTTCTTAGTTTGTAGGTGTTTAAATGTTGTTCCTGTAAATAGGCTTTTTAGGGACAAAACAAAGTCAGAAACCTGTATTTGCATCAATAACATTTTAATGCAATATTGTCAGGTGACATCTCTCAGCAAACAAAGATTCTGGATTTTTATTTACTGTTTTATAAAATATGTATTTTTTTTTACACTGGTAAAACACTATCATCATCTGTGAATGTTTAAGACCTTTATAACTAACAGTTGTGCGTTGCTCTTCTTCACAGGTGAGATCTTACTCCTCACAAGTGGAATGCATATGTTATTCCATTGCAAGATGTTATATCTCACATCTGTCTGACTGTCTCTCTATCTATCTATCTATCTATCTATCTATCTATCTATCTATCTATCTGTCTTTGTCTGTCTTTGTCTCTGTCTCTCCACAACTTCAAAATAAAGTTAATTGAAATAAAATGATGCGCTTCGAGAGGGAGAGAAAATAAGGGGTTTCAGTAGAAGACATGATAAATAATTAAGTATAGTCAAATAAGCATAAAAGGTGCTGTGCTATATACACCATAATACATTGTATTGTAAGAGATGTTCTGTAATAACCAATTCCCCCAGTTGGTTTGAGGCAAGAGGTATAGTTAAGTGCATTCAACTACCTGGGTGCATGAATTATTACAGTACAACTTGCAAACCATGGTGTATGTTATTGTGCTCATGAAATGGGTATTAGAAACAGAAAAAATAAAAAAAATAAAAGCAACTGATCTTTTTAGTTAAATGTACTGTATTTAATTTTCCACATAAGAGTACACAAGACAGAACAACACCTGAAAAAAATAGGTCCCACAGTTGGATCACATGAAAATCATACAAACCTAATCCACTTTATTATAAGAATATGAGGTACCGTATTAAGTCAGTTATCTTTCCTGCATGAGTAGCTACTCTTGCAACCATGTAGTGTAGCCATTACTTCCAGTAAACACTATACACTAAGTCACAAACAATGCAGACAAAAAAAATACAATGAGGTTTTCCCATTTAGTTTTAGAACCTTTTAACCTATTATTCATGCTGTCAATGAACTTCTCTATTATAAGAGCAAAAAAATGTTGTAGGTGCCGTATTGGTCCTTTTAAAAACAGATCCAGAAACAAATGATTTGATACCTTTTATTGGACCAACATGGATGTTACAGAAAAGAACAAAGTGCTTTAGCTTTCCAACCAACCAGGTCCTTCTTCAGAAGCTTTGTGGCAGTTTTTTTCAAATATCCCATATTATTAACACCAGATTATATAGAAAAAGCAGAAATAATTCTCATTGGTTTAACATATACATTTAAAACATAATAGAAGATTACGTCAGAGAAGCTAATTAACACCAGTATGCATTTAACTGAGGAGCCTCAGAAGGGCAAAGGTTATCAAGAATTCTCTACAGCCAGAGAGTTCTTGTCACATAAATTTTAAAATGTCTCAGTATGCCAAGAAAGCATTCTAGTGATAAAAAAAAACCTTGGAGTGGCATTCTCTCTAATACATGTAAGATGAGCTTACAACTTACATTCCAATTGTCCTGGTATATTAAAGGACTCGCTTATTTCCGTTACATTGATGATTTGTTTATAATTTGGACAGAGGGCACTGACACACTTAAAGATTTTCACCAAGAACTTAATAACCTCCACCCAACTATAAAGCTTTCCCTAGAATATTCTGCCACAAGTGTACATTTTCTGGATACCACTGTCACTATTAAGGATGGTACCCTACATACCTGTCTTTACAGGAAACCAACAGACAGACAGAGACACTTACACAAGAAAAGTAATCACCCTAGCCACACAAAGAAATCTGTTATATATAGTCAAGCACTTCGGTATCACCACCTCTGTTCAAATGAGGAAGACAGAGACACACATCTGGCGATGTTGAAAAACACCTTTATTGAGCAGGGACACTCATCCAGGGAAATTGACAGAGCAGTGGAACGTGCAACACAGGTCCCAAGAGAACAGCTGCTGCAATATAAGGAATGGATGACTACCAACAGAATACCCTTAGTAGTCACATACCATCCTGACCTTGAACTCCTACGTAAGATTACTAAGGATCTCCATCCAATAATTAGTGAGGATGAAACCCTTAACTGTATTTTTCAAGAACTACCACTACTATCTTTAAACAACCACCTAATTTAGCCAACCTGATTATTAGAGTCAACTTGAACCAGAACAGAATACCATGACATCATATGGTACACGACCCTGTCATCAACGCACATGTAAGACATGTAACCTCATTTCCACTTTCAGACTGTGTGGTTACATCACAAAACAGACTATTCAGGATACAGGGGAATTATACATGTACATCAAGTAATGTGGTCTATTTTATCCAATGCAAGAAATGTCCTCGCACAGGTTATGTGGGGGAGACAAACCAACAACTCCGCACTAGAATGAATTCACACAGACATTCTATTAATCACAAGATGATTGAGAAACCAGTAGCCCAGCACTTCTCCCAGGATGACCACTCAATCTCAGATATGTCTGTGATGGTCTTAAAAGGACATTTCAACAGTACACAACAGAGACGGGCTTCTGAAATTAGACTTATTTTACTTCTCAATATGGTGGCGGATGGATTGAACATTGATGTTGGGTACATGACACATTATTCTACTTAAACTTACACAAAACTTTACTTTAAAAGATGGACATAAACAGTTTAGTTCTTCAGCGGGCCTTTGATTTTGTAAGTTTATGGTTATCTACATTGTTGACTTTTCACCTTAACACCGTGGTGGGTGCGTTTAAGTGTGTGTGTGTGTATACTGATGTATGTATGTATTTGTGTGTGTTGTGTTTTTGTGTGTTGTGGGTATGGTGTGTGTGTTTTTTTTGTTGTGCGTAGTGTGGTGTGTGTGGAATGTGTTTGCTATATTTGTTGTGTGTTGTGGTTGTGTGGGGTGTGCAGGTGTGTGTGTGTGTGGGGTTGTGGTGTGGTGTATGTACACACATATGTGTGGGTGGAACATGGCATGGGGCAGTTGTTATGTGGCTAGAGCACTTAGTTTTCACATATAGTGTGCATTTATTTCCTTCTATTAGTTGTCAGTGGATGGATTTCACACTGTCACATTTTTAACTGCTCATATTAAGACGCATATTTCATTTACTTGGGGGTTCATTAAAGGTGTAATTCCTTTGGGTTTTCATTTAGATTGCTTAGACTGATTCTGTGCATGTTTGTTATACACAGACTCTGTGTTGAAATCTACATTTATCAGGCTCATGGTCTCGTTTTCTTGGGGGTCCTTGACAAGTATTTTTTTTTTTTTGCTCACTTACAAGTGATACTTTCATGCATCATGTTTATATGTGTAGGTTAATTTGAGGCTTGCTTTCAACTTGCAGTTATACCTAATTTCAGGATTTTGTCTCTCATTATCTGTCCTTTAATATACCAGGACAATTGGAATGTAAGTTGTAAGCTCATCTTACATGTATTAGAGAGAATGCCACTCCAAGGTTTTTATCACTAGAATGCTTTCTTGGCATACTGAGACATTTAAAATTTATGTGACAAGAACTCTCTGGCTGTAGAGAATTCTTGATAACCTTTGCCCTTCTGAGGCTCCTCAGTTAAAGGCATACTGGTGTTATTAGCTTCTCTGACGTAATCTTCTATTATGTTTTAAATGTATATATTAAACCAATGATAATTATTTCTGCTTTTTCTATATAATCTGGTGTTAATAATATGGGATATTTGAAAAAACTGCCACAAAGCTTCTGAAGAAGGACCTGGTTGGTTCGAAAGCTAAAGCACTTTGTTCTTTTCTGTAACATCCATGTTGGTCCAATAAAAGGTATCAAATCATTTGTTTCTGGATCTATTATAAGAGTAAACGTTAGGTCTGCCTATCATTCTTGGTAGCTAGGGATGTCCTGATCCACCAGGTGCTGTATTACCACTTTTTTGGCACAGGAAGCAATTAGAGCAATAAGATACCGTTGCACACTTATCAGGTTGCACTTATAGCCTCCTAGTATGCAGTGAAAGAGGATAAAAGCATTTTTTAGCCCACAAGGGGTTCTTTTTTCCATTAATAGCTTTCCACAATGCCTTGGACTTAGTGCAGTGCCATAGGATAATTAGGAGAGTGCCATGTGTTTCCTCATATCTAGAACAAGTGTTAGTGTTGAGTTTTTGCCTTTTACATAATTTCCCAGGGCTGAAGTGCATATTATGTGTTATTTTCAGCTGCATGATTCTGTATGAGTCAAATGCAATATATTTGTACAGGTCTGTCCATATTTGAGGTCAGTAATATTGCCCTTGATCATTAGGTAGAGCTGTTTGCCAATAGGTGACTGATCCACCCAGCTTGTCCATAGGTAGCTCATAAATACATTGATGAAGGTTAGATATTGAGTGTGATAGTGTAGCCCATTTGGTCAAGGGGAGTTCAAGCTTCCCATGATTAGATGCCAGGATGGCCCCTGAAGTGTTTAGCCAGAATATGGGTTATTTGGAGAAATGGAAACACTGTTGTTGAAGGCACCTGATAACGCTGCTAGATGGTGGCCTACATGTCAAAGGCAAATTGGTTACCCCTTGTAATATCAAGGTCAGTCCATATTGGGGGAATATTGGTTTTCTATCTGTAAAAAAAATTAGGATTGTTCAGCAAGAGTTACACTATAGTCACAGTGGCCTGTAACTTCAATAGCCTAAACAGTTGAGTGTGCGTTTGTGCAGGATGAGCTATGGGGGAGCCATTTAGACCTTTGAGGAGCTTTCTGGAGTATGTAAATATGATAGCATTGGGATTTATGCCCACTCTGTGGCATATAGCAATTTCTATATGAAGCTAGTGTGGAATATAGGATCTGTCTTTTGACAGTACCTAAGCCATTGTAGATACTTTCCATTGTTGATGACCAAATTGTAGAGATACAAATTCAGTAATTTGAAGCCTTCAAAATTTTGTTGACAGCTAATTTGTAGTAGGCTCTGAGGTCTGCTTTCCGTAAACAAATTAATTTAGAAATTAAACCGTGTGGGGTGTCATACCATTTCTTAGGTATTGTGGCATTCAGCATATTCTGGGTGTATAGAATCCTGGGCAGCAGACTGAGCTTTAATAAGCTGATTTTGCCCAGAGGAGGTAGGTAAGACCTTTATTGCAGGTCTAGTTTCAGCTGCTTAATTAGGGGTTCTAAGTTTTATTTTGTTTTATTTTAGTCTTTGGTAATCAGGTTAGGCCCACTAGGCAGAAGTGCCTGTTTTCAGGAGTGACCCGGAAGAACTAGGGAGGTTAAGAGGTTTGCTCAGAGTCACACAGTATGCAAGTGGAGGTTGTGGGAATCAAACCCAAGTCTGCTGTATGTACAAAGCTCATTCACAGCTCATTACTCTAACCTCTAGGCTATATTGCCAGCATAAATGTGTTCCTCACCTAGAATCAAACTTCTGCCCCTTTGCTTGTAAAGCTAGGACACATCCAGTGTGCCACCTGAGTTATAAGCATACATGTCATGAAGGTCTCCTGGCTACTAATATAGCAAATTATTTCAGTTTGTCATCTTGCCATTTGAACCACAGGGCTGTAACATAACGTTTGTTTAGTACATAATTAGAGGCCATGACCTCTGTTTAATCTACATTCAATTTATAGTTAGAGATTCTTCGAAACTCAAATATCTCTTGAAGAGCAAGAGACAGAGTTCTAAAGGGATGGGTGACATGAAGCAGGATGCCATCATCATAAACTTGACAATTTTTATCAAATGCCTTCAATTTCTATACCAGTTACCTTGGCGTATGTTTATATATGTGGTTCCAAAAGACGGTTGAATAACAGTCGGGAAAGGGACACCCCTGCCTCTTGCCCTTGCACAAAATAAATGGGGCTGAATCACACCATTATGAAATATCTGCACAGTAGCGTGAGTACATATGAACATATGAACATAGGAATTTGCCAGAAACAATAGGCCACCTGGTCTATCACATCTGCTCAAGTGTGCAGCTAGCACCATCACCTTGCAGCTGCCCTGAGTGTATAGCAGTTTCACCAATGCAATATATTCTGCTGTCATATCCAGAAAATGCCAAAATTAATGATCTTATGTGACCCAATCAGATGCTTTCTCTGCATCCAGGGAGACCAGAACTGTAGGAGTATCTGGCTTCTTGGAGGCAGAGATAAGATGGGCCAGATTTTGCAGGTGGTCAGATGGAATCCTGCCTGGCATGAATCCCATCTGTTCACAGGCTAGGAAAATCATTGGTACACAGTTGAGCCATGTATCCAGGACTTTGGTTATTTTTTTAACATCCAAGTTTAAAAGGGATATTGGCTGATAGCTACACAACATTATGTGATCCCTGTCAGATTTAGGTATTAGGGTAATTAAGGCACCCACCCATAAGGTCGTTTTCAGAAATGCCAGAGCCACATATAAATGTGTACAAGTCTAGTAGCATTGGACTGAGTTCTTCCATGAAGCATTTATACAAATTTGGGGAAAAAGTCCTCTGGCCACGGGGCCTTGTTAGGCATGAGTTCTTTATTGTATTCTTGGATTCCCCAAAAGTAATTTTAGATAATAGAATACCCTTTTGCTACATATTAATATGGGGGATAGGAAGGTTCTAAAGATATTTCCCAATTTCAGGACTAGTAGGAGCATTTCACAGCTGGTTAAACCCCAAAGCTGTTCTTTGCTAATTAAGAAATAGTCCAACCTTGACAGTGTATGGTTGGCAGCAGAGTAAAATGTGTATACATTTCTTTCTGGGTATAATGTACACCATAGATCTACTAATCTTAGTGTATCCAACAGGTACCTAATGACTCGCTGGACTGGGGGAGAGCCTTTTATCACACAAAGGGTCTGATTTTCCAAGGTTGATGCAGGGCTTGCATCAAGTCCTGTATGAACTGCAGTGTGTGCCACAGCAGAGCCAAACTGTGTTGCCACAACCTGGACCTGATTTTAGTACATTAGGTGCAGTTGTGACCTATTCCATGATTTATGGCAGCTTCCACCAAACTTTGCTGCAAGCCCTGTAAAAAGGGTTCCTAAATGGTGAAAAGTTAGACCAGGGGGAGCTAATCTAACTTGTGGCATTTGGTGCAGGAGACTGAAAATCATTATCTGCATCACAGGAATGCTGCAAGCCCCCTATGCCATTTGCTTGGGGCACCAGGGGTTTATGACATCTGCATCCCCTTTGAAAATCAGTCCCATAGAATCACAGTCAACATCTACGTCTATTGTAATATTTCAGTCTCCCACTACAATGATAGGAGGCTGTGACAGGATGCAAAATGGCATACAACTCCATAAAGAAGCCATTAAGGAGCCCTAGTCATCTATATGAGGACAATAAATGGAGCCAAATGCTATGTGCATTTGGCCAAGAATGCCACTCAGTAATATGCATTTACTGTTTGGGCCTGCTACTTTTTCAGTAAGTTTAAATTCCACTAATCATTCCGTAGAATTGCAAACCCTTTCTTTTTGTGCTCATCCACTGCCCCATATATCTACAGTACCTCATCAATTCCCTGCATAAAAGCTTGACATGATCCATTTTTAACTGTATCTCCTGAAGAAAGGAGATCTGGGCTCAGTGTTTTTTTAATTGCTGAAGTACCTAGCACATTTTCTCTTTGGCTTGTGTCCCCTTAACATTCCCCATAGTATATTTCAAATTGTTACATGTGGTGTCTATTTAAAAATAGTTTTCAGCAGGGCATGTTTCAAGTATCTGATTGCCACATTTAAGGGTCAGTGGCTTCTTTATTAGTTGTGCTGCAAATGTCCCATATCCCCCTCAACACTGTAATCCCCCCCCCCCACATAAACAACTTTAAATGGTGCATAGCCAGAAACATGAAACAATGAATAATAAACATTGAACAAACAGAGCCACTGGATGATTCCTGCTATACTCTGAATACTACCTCCACTACATGAAGTCAATATTTTGTCAGGTCTGGAGGTTCATGGCCAGTGGACATTGAGTAAGCCCTGTGGTGATCAAGTCAGTATATGAATAAACAACCAGTTATGTAAGTCCTGAAACAGCCAGCCAAATAAGTATGGGGTGGAGCTGAATGGGGCTACAACATGGCTACCTTAAGTAGAGCCAGTGTTTAGGGATGTTTTAAGGGCCAGTATGTGGAGTGCATCATGAGTAGTAACCACTTGAAAGGTGTGGAAACATAAGCCAGTCAGGCATCACTAGTGCACTTTTTATCTGTTCTATATGGCCTCATGGCGTCTTGTCCCCCTGTGAACAGACTTTTCAACCTGCACATGAATTCAATAACCATTGAAACACCAAGTGATTGTTATTAAACATCAGTCAAACATGCAACAAACATTTACTGTGTATCAAGAGGCCAGCAGAGTCTGCTAGTAACAATATTTTTAACATAGAAAAAAAGTCTTACACATTTTATTTTCTGCATTGATGGCTGCAATCTGCCAATGCAACAGAGCTTGCTTATGTGTTCCTAGTGTTGTCTGCCTTGACAATCAGGATCTGAGGGTAGGTGCAGTGTGGTGCTGCCTATGTTTAGTGTCTGATCAGCCCCTCTGTGTCACCACATGGCTGATCCACAATGTGGTTTATTTGCACAGATTTTAATACCACATATACTACCCTTGCCTCAGTGAGTGCATCGGAGGGAGAAAAGGTTTTCCATCAATGGGCTACAAAGGTCTCACATAATTAAATACATTCAGTGTCCACTCTCCCCCCCCCCCCACTTCTGGCAAAACATCGCTGCAGCATTGCTTGTGTAATTCTGTTTTCTGAGGCACACAGTAGTTAAAAGTACCATGCAAGGCATATAATAGGAAAAGCATGTTGCAGAATTAGAAATAGGTAAATCAGCAATTCTCACCAGGGTCAGAAGACAGATTTGCCAAAGATGTCCTGAAGGTGTTGTATCACACAGCTTGCAGTGATTCCCATGGCTCAGAGATTTTAATCATTTCTGCATGGCGGTGCCTTCAACAGACCTGGAAAAATGGCAGAAAGTCCCATGATGGCTTCATTGGAGGAGCTGAATTGCTTGACTCCAGTGTTTGTGGTAAGTAGAGGTTTGATCCAAGATAGCTGCTGCATGCTATGTTGCTTGAGGAGGAAGCACAGTAGCATGGGTTGCATAAAGCATTCTGTATTTTTTAAAAAGGTATGCAACCATTGCCCAAACTATACTGTATGCAACTCTTTGCAGTCTGTCTTTTGTAGTCATCTTGGTGAGTTGTACTGCCCTGCCTGTTCTGTTCCCCAGTTTTAGGATTGTGTGGAATCCTAGAGTCCTAGCAGTGGAGGAACCGCCACCCTACCTGTGGTGATGGAGAGCCTTGTGAGAAGTTCAGCCAGGGCCCGCTACAATGTGCACAGCATTGGAAAATTATTTGGAGAAAGAGGAAAATTGGAGACAGAGAGAGAGAAAGCCAAAATGGTGATGGACAAGGAGAAGGGGGTCGGAAGAACTGAAGGTTGTGTTACAGGAGACGGGAGACAGGAGAACAGCAAAAGAGTGTGGGGATTTAGTGTGGTATGGTAAAGAAGAAAGGGAAAGGAAAAAGACACTCTGAAGACTCTGAAACCCCTTGGAAGCTATACTTCTCTGGCTTGGACACCCTGTCTGACTTTGTCTGAAATACGCCAGAGTTACTCTGATTTCTTTTGTAAAAGATCCTTCTGCATGTCTCACCTTATTAATCTTAAATAAAGGAAGGGTACATAATTCAAACAAACTCAAAATATATCTGCATAGATTTCTGATTTGAAAGGCTGATTTAGGATTAGTATTGGTTCCCTTGAATGTATGAGTGGGGAGCCAATGTAATATAAGAAGTGTTTTTACATAAATATAGCATACTATAGCACAAAACAAAATAACTAATAAAGATAAACAGAAAAAAGCATAATATAGTAAAAATGTTTGGTTTTGTTTTAAGTTTAAACTTCAGAAGCTTAGTCACATGATCAGGTGATACACCCAGTGCTGACTTGAAAGTGTGCATGCTTCACATTTTACTCAGATAAATTGGCATTTTGAAACTGCTCCTGTAGGAAGAGCGTGCAGCATATAAGTAGTTGTGATCCAGCACTGTTTACAAAGGAATACCTTTTGTCTGCAGAGTTTAAACTAAAAGGAAAAGCAGTAGCGACTTGAAATAGAATGGTAAAGTGAGCTTACGTTGGTTAAACTTCCTAGCTATTATATTGATCTCTGGCAATGAGATATAAAGATCTTTTGATCCATTTTATGTGCTGGAAGCTACAGCCAAAAAGGCAAAAGCAGTTCAGCTGCATAAGTTGAAAATCAGAAAAAGGACCTATGCCACATGGAGACAGATTCTACTTAATAGTAACCCTTCTTAAGGATCACCTGCAGACCAACAATAACTATGACTGCTCATAATCCCCTTTTTTTCCTGACAATGGATTTACTCTTGCATCCTCCCCTTGCCCCATCACTGCTACACATTTTAACAGTAGATCCCTGCTCTCTCAATATCTTGTGTACTTTTACACTGTCAGGCCTATCTCCTGGCAAAGACTGTTTCTTGTTTCTTTGATTATCTCCTGTAACACATTTATGTACTCAAATTGGGTATTTTTGACCCATCTGTTGTATATTTCTCATTGATGTAGTACCTTTGGAAATGAATATCTGACTCAAAGGTTGTAAACCTGAAATGTTCAATAAATAAATAGTAACAAATGCCAACAAGGTATTGTTGTGAATTTTTAAATTATAATAGTGTTAAACCCAGAGATTTTACTTTGGTTTAATACTGATGCACTTTACTTCTATTAAGTACTACTGTGACTAATGACCATGCACTTTTAAGTGGAAGTAGGAGCAGGCTCACATATAGGTTTGATAAACTGATTGTGCATGTGTGTATTAGAGCAATTACAGTTGAAATAGGGCTTATACATTGGAGTAGATCTTAGATCTTAAACGGGAACTTAAACAGGAATTGTTTTGAAATCTTTGCTGGCCCAATAATTCAGAAAGTGTAGAAAGCTCACAAGGGGGTAATTAAAACTTAATTGATATATACATAAGATTAAATATAGAATATAAGTTATAAACAAGCTTGCAGCACTGTTTGCCCTACAGATTAAATATTATTTATATCAATAGATTGCTAGATGGGAGGCGAATTGAAGTGAAAGATTAAATTAGTTCAGGTTAAATAACCTCTGAAGCATATTTTTAGAAAATATTTATAAGAAGACCATTTCTCTTAGTACTTTGTATTAAGTGCTACAGAATACTCGAGAGATGATGTTTATGACGTTTTATGTTGTACTATACTTTTTCTCTATGTATTAGGCTGTATATTTGAACCTTGCTCCTATTGCTGTACAAAGTTTGTACTGTAATTTGATTGTTTGCACATTGATCAACTCTGCTTATTTCCTGTCTTGTATATACCCTACTGTCTAAAATTTGTTTATTTTTTTTGTTACTATGTATAATGCTATCCCACTTGCCTTCCTCCCCAAGACGCTCCATGAGACAAGTAACTTGTTGCTCAGTGTGCCTTTCCTGGTGAAGCATTTCAATAAATAAATTTAAATGAATAAATTATGAGAGAGTGTTCTTCATCTGGAAAACTACAAAGTGATTTTGGTGCTACTTTGTGATGTACCACGGTGCACAAAAGAACTCTAGCTACAGGAAATTTTCTACAACCAGTTTTGAACTGTATTTAAAAAGTGCTGTTTTTAGTAACCTTGAACTACAGCAAGTATTGGAGTGACATTTTGGAATGGTCTGGATAAAAGACTGGAAATCAATGGCCATACATAGCAGGGAGCAATAAAAGCTCTACAGATTTTTAAATGACAAAGAAGCATTACGTTTTTTCCTATGGACATTTTAAGAGTACAAAAGTTAATTGTATTGCAAGATTGTCTAGTGTTGTCAGGGGGAATTGCACTGCATTTTATTACAATATAGTGTATATGCCTTTTTGTATAGAAATTGGGTGCTCTGAGCCCATACCTGTTGTAAAATGAATACAAGAGAGTCAAAAAAGAAAAGTAAATGACAATATAATTAGCTTTAAAAATAAACAGGACAAAGGAGCAAAGGAGATTACAGATGGGAAGATCTCAAAAGTGAGAAAAAAATCACTAGTTATATTTGGCACAAGGGCATATCGCCATATGCAAAAACAGCATAGCAATGTACTGTGCTGTAAAAACAGTAGATACATTACCATCACTGGAACAAAATGCTGACAGCAATGTCAGTGCACAATGCAACAAACTGCTTTGTTTTCTGATGGGGTCTCTGGACCCTGCACCCTCTCTTATGGGGGACTGTGTCCCTGAGCCACCCCCTATTGATATAATTGACTCTGGGGGGGGGAGTTTAGCATGGGGATGTGGAGAAACACTGACTGGGGCAAAAAATAAAAAAAATGCACAAAGCAGTCTGCAAAAGTCTGGGACTAGGATTCAAGCCTGGTACACAGATATGTAGCTGCCCTGCACTGCCATTTCTCATCACTCTGAGCCACAGTGGCTGCTAGGCAGGCCATCACCCCAGCAGAGGTCTTGATCTCTGTGTCACTCCTCCCCACCAGCCATGTGGGACAGAGTACAAAACCACAGGCAACATTTGTGTCTTGCAAGGGTTTGTACCCGGTCACTGTAGTTCTCCATGCTATATGCCATGAGTGGTTTACCATGCATGGTAATATATTCAGCAGATTGACCTGATAACTCATATTTAGCTCAAGGAGGTTAAATCAGTTTGGTTGGAGAAAAGGAGGTACTAAGTATACAGAGCTCCTCTTTGCTGCCACTAAGCTCTTCCTCTACCAAAGTTACACCAGAAGATAGTCAGGGTACAGCTGAAGGACACACACTAAAAAAACAATTAGAGATTTAGAGTAGGACTCTCCATGTAGTACTCAGATGATTGAGGGGCATTTTGAAGAAAAAAAATATGAAGAAAGATCATATTGAAGTAATAGTATAGATGGAAAAGGTTTTGGTAGATAAAAAGAAAGGTGGGAAGGAGGGTGAATGTAGAGTACTGGCTAAGATAAGCACCAAAGGAATAGAAAAACAAAAAATACAAAAAAAGAAAAGTCAGTCCACAGAGAAAATAGATGTGCCTGAGGAAAAAAAAATATAGTGACATATTCCACCACTATCGAAGCACTTCATTTCTAAGAGATTTTGAAGCATTTCTAACCCCATATATTTTGAGACCAAAACTGAACCCATCTACTCAATTTCCACGAGATATGTAACACATTGTGGGAATAGCCCAGACATGGGAAGAACAAGTAAGAAAGAAGAGGTAGGCAAGAAAATGAAATATGGATCCCTCTGCTGAAGTTTTGATCAATGATCTGCTTAAAGAAACAATTGATGGAATTTCTCTAAACAACAAACTGTTGATGCATTTTACATCTTTACTTAGTGCACACATGACAAAGGAGGGTGGAAATTGACCATTAATATTAAATGGGAAAGATATTGCAAAGAAACCACACAAGACTTATAGGAATCAAAATACAATCAAAAGCATAACTGAATGGATAGGTAACAGGGAGGTAAGTGAAACAGAAAAACTGATACAGTACATGATTTACAAGGGAATACACCAAACCCCAGCTCAAACAAAAACAAAGGAAAAGCTGAGACTAGAGTAGAAAAAAATCATGAAAAACCTAAAAAGAATAAGCAAAAAGAAAAGAAGAAAAATGGAGATTGTATTGGAAAAGTTCTTGAACTGGAAAAAGAAGGGATTGTTAAAAGATATAGAATTGTAGACAAAGTTTCAGCAACCAAAGAGAACCAAGAAGAAGCAAGCTTAAGTAGGAAAAGTAGTAATAAGGAAACAAATATATCTGAACTCAAAAATAAAGATATTCAAAACAAGGAAGAATTAATAGAGAGAGGTGAAGTTGTACAAACTGTTTTCTTTAAAGGAATCCCAAAATCAAGGAATGAAAATCACATAACACTTAAATTGGCAGTGTATAATATTTGTAAAGGTATAATGGGTAACAAATTTGCATGGAATGACATGGGCTCCACTAATAGATATCAGGGAGGCAAAGAATAAGGATAGATCTGCCTGATGCTTAAAAACTGAAGTGCAGAAGAACCCCATTTATCCAACCTCCTTAGGGGACATTCAAATTGATCAGATTAATGGGATAAACAGGAGACTGATAAAATTCATACTGTGTTCATGAAGATGTAAGAAAACACAATTGCTCACTTTATTTCACTTTGAGCAATGTTTATTTCGACAAAATAAAACATTTGTGTCTGAATGAACTGTACTGTACAATACTACAGTTTGCCACTGAAAGTAATCATTTGATGTCTTTTGCTTTGGCCTGTCAAAAGACTTTCTGCAGCCTCTTCTTCATTGATTGCAGCAGCATAACCTCTACTGAATCAGAGTCGGGCTGACTCTCCATGTACAGTAAGCATTTTGAAAACATATCCACCACCTCTGAATGTGTGGACAGCACAGGGTATCATCGTTTTCTTCATCACCATCATCTTCATCATTGTCCTCTGCCTCTGCACTTTCCTTTTTGTGTACCAGTGCTAGGATCACATTATTAGTCAGTTCTTCTTGCCCAGGTCCACCACATCACAATTTTGCCACTCATCAATTTCTTTTTTCCACAAAGGGTCTGGCAACAGAGCAGAAAGTCTATTAATGTTGTTGGAGTCTGAGTCTGTAGTGGGACAAACATCAGTTGAGTCAGACCAGGGTTGTGGATGATCGCAGGAGGTTTGAATCCCTCACTTGATCCATGCTTTTATTTTTGTTTCTGCCTGAACAGCCTCCCATGCCTCAGCATGCATGTACAGAACATCATTAAGTGACAGACTTTGATAAAGTCACTTATGTCCAATTCTTGCTGAGATCTGGCAAGTACAGACTGTAAACATATTTTTCCTGTAACCCCTCTTAAAAATCTCTAGGATGCCCTGACCACAGGGCTTCAACTTGCTTGTTGTGTTTGCTGGCAGGAACATGCATCTGAAATAACCATCCCTCATCTTAACATCTGCGAGTTTTGGATGGGCTGGCGAGTTGTGAACCAGCAGTATGACATGGAGGGGGAGTCTTTTGCTACTCAGATGGATCTTTACTTGTGGAACAAACTGTTCAGTGAACCACCAGGAAAAATTGTGCTGTCCATACATGTGTTGAGTTTTGCCTCATAGTGCACTGGCAGGGCACTCATATTTACATGTTTGAAGCAATGAGGCTTCCGAGATTTTCCCAACAGTAAAAGTTTTAGTTTATGAGTCCCAGCTGCATTAACACAACCTAAGATAGTGATCCTGTCTTTGGCCTTCTTAAACCAGGGTGCCTTTCTCTCACCCCCATTTTCCAAAGTTCTGTCTGGCAAGCAGCACCAGAAAAGCCCAGTCTCATCTGTGTTATAAAGTTGGTCCTGGATGAGACTGGTGTTTTCAACAATTTCCAACAAATTAGCAACAAATGGGGTGATCTCTTGCTCAGCAGCTCTGAGCTGTTCACTGCAGAGGTGGAGTTGTCCAATTTCATGATGGCACCTAAAGCATGTTAACCACCCCTCACTGGCTGTGAATGGTTCAGTGTTGCCCAGCTGAGAGTGAAAAATGAGAGCTTTTTTCTTTTAGAAGGGGGCCAGAAAATGGGGTTCCCTTCTCACGCTCTTGGCAAAACCACACATACAAAGCAGAATCACACTGCTCATCCTTGTAGGAGTGCATGTTCTTTCTCTCCTCAGCTCCTGCTGCTGTCTCCATTATAAGCACAATGTTTCTTAATTTATTTTTGGCAGCCTTAATGTCATTAATTGTGGATTTACCCACACTGTATTCTTCAGACAGAATGGCTGCTCTCTCTCTCTCTCTCTCTCTCTCTCTCTCTCTCTCTCTGTTCTCCAAGTGCTCCACAATTTGAAGTTTCTGTGATGCATTCAGGACAACTCATTTCCATTTAGCAGCCATCTCTGCATACAACAAAAGAAGAAGAAGAGTCAGCATTTATATAGCACTTTTCATACACAATGTATCCCAAGGTGCTTTACAAGCAATGCTAGATTGGTAGTAAAGTGTCTGAATGTGTAGTAGCAGCCATATCACACATCAGCACCCACAAACAGCCTGGACAATTGCACAAACTGGTTTTATGGGAAAGGGAGTGTTGGTCAGGACACCAGCAATGGACTCTATGCTTTGTGAAGAATGCCCAGGGTTATTTTACTTCCACCTGGACATCCACCAGGACAGCACCAGGATGGGTAGAAAGGACTTAAATTTAACATCTCATCTGAAGGATGGAACACCCTGACAGTACAGCATCCTTCTAATACTGCAGTCGGGTGCCCGCATTTAGGTACAAGTCCAATCCTGGTGTGGGACAAGAACCCATGACCTTCTGGTCCAGATGCAGATGTGCTACCAACTGAACCAAGCTGAAAAAAGGTGAGGATCGCATACAAAAAAAGGTGAAGATCACTGTCAGGAACTGTTCATTGCTGGGCTTAAGTACTAATACAGTTTAATAGAGCACTGATTGATTTTTCACCAGGTGCTATGAGCATAGGAGCCAGGTGCTAATTGTTGCTCGACGGCTAATTTGCACAGTACTTAAATAATTCAGCACACAGTAAGTAGTGGGGGACTAACCAACCATCTGTTAGGTAGGGAGATCAGATGAATGGGGGACTGATAATTGGTGTTGGCCTGTATCAGGTAAAAACTAATTGAATCAAGGGAACAACAGCTAGAACTAGGTGTTACTAATGATAGAAAAATTCCTACTGTAAATAATAATGTACATAAGTTAAATCAGGAGATAGAGCCACCAGCAGTAAAAAAGAAGGTACAAATTAATATTCAACCAACTAAACACAATGGAAAAATTTGACAAAGAATCTCAAATTATATGAGACCAACAGAAAAAGATTACTCATTGTTGGCAGATGAGGACCTGCTAGAAAATTAAAACAGGAAACTTATTAGAGGATTCTTACAAAAAAGGCCAAGAATAAATAACAGCATAATTCTAGAAAACTCACAAACATCTGTTTAAACTGTAGACCAAGAATAAATTCTCATTACTGAAAGTGATTATAGTAATCAAAACAGTAATCAGTACTATATTCTAAGTGAACTGTAAGAGAAATTCTGACTGTTAGAAAATAAGAACAATATCCCAGAACAAAACTTAAGGTTGCTTAGTTGGAATATTGCTGGGGTTGTTGGTAAGTTAAAGGACACTGGATCGGTAAAATGTTTGTCTGAATCACACATAATTATACTTCTAGAAACTTGAGCTTGTACATCAGATGATTGTTATTTGGAGGGATTTCAGAGCTGGCATATTCCTGCAAAAAAGACATCAAAATATAGGAGAACTTAATGTGGAGTATGTACCTTTTTGAAAAGTTTCCCTGATTTAATGGCTAGATGCATTTGGAGTGACAATGTACATTATATTATGGTTATCGAACTGTCTTGTAAAAATAAGGCAAAATGTTTGTTAATGAATCTTTATTTTCCCCTTGATACTATTGGCTCACCTATTTCAGGATGCATAGACAAATTTAAACAGGTAATACAGCAATTACAAATTCAATATCCAGGAAAAATGTTACTGATAGCAGGTGATTGTAATGCACAGGTGGGGAGTACCCCAGAAGATACCGGTAAACAGTAGAATTTGGATGACCCTCTACATATACCAATAAGATGTTCCACAGATAGAAGAATCAACAAGCAAGGAAAACGTCTATTAGATATACTAAATAACTTAAATCTGTGCATTCTGAATGGGCTTTGCCAAGGGAACAAAAAGGGAAGGAGTACCTATGTGAACAAGAATGTAACTAGTGTGTTGGATTATATCATTATCGTTATTTTTTCATATCCGCAGATTTTAACTCTTGAGGTAATAAATAACTGGGTTAGTGGACATTGACCTGTAAAAGTGAAGCTAAATACTAACGTAGGTGTTTATATAGAGAATGTAACTAAAAGAAGGATTGTTGATAGTAGCATTCTAATAGAGAAAAACAAAATAAATAAATGGCTGAAAGTTAGTAGGGAATATGTAAACAGTATTATGGACTTACAAAGAACTGGGGAAGCTAAACAAAAGAATATGGAGTTGCTTACTGCTAGTGTAAAAAATGATGATACTGTATATTGATACAGATCCTGAAAAATCACTCTTTTTATCAGCAGATAGAAGAAATGATAGAAAAAGAACTAGAAAATCAATAGTCAAAGAGCAAAAAGATTATAACATTTTTAAAGCCAAATGGTTTGACAGTGAATCTTATATGAAATGGAAATTGATACAACAAATAGGAAAAAGAATAATAAATTATAATGGGTATGAAGATCACACTGCCCTAAGGAACCTAAAGCCTGAATATAGAGCTTTGACAATCTCCAAAAAAAGAATATGTAGTCATAACTTATGGTGCTTCCTACAAACAGCAATGGAAAAAAAAGGATACCTGTACATTCTGGAATCTAGTAGTGCATAGCACAAGTGGAAACAGATATAACGTGGTAGCAGTAATGCCACCAGAAACTTGGAGAGAACATTTTTCAAACTTATTTAATTCAACAAATAACAGAAATAGCAATAATGTGCCAAGTAATAAAATATAACCCCCAATAAAGAAACCAGATGGAAACTGATTACAGACAACTAAAGAGGAAGTAATTCAGGCAATCATAATTCAAAAAAGAAATAAGTGCTGCAGAATTATACCAAGCATATCTGAATTGGTGAGCAGAACTTTTGGCACATCTATTTAAGAACATAATAAAATATAAAACATTACCAAAAAATTGGAATGTGGAGGTAGTGATACTGCTATATAAAAAATGGTTTGGTTATGCTACTTGAAAATGATAGGCCTATAACTTTACTAAACATAAATCTAAAAATGTTCTCAAGATTAATCCTAAATAGAATGCTTTTTTGGATGGAGCGTAATAGGATCCTGTCATGATTTAAAGCTGGCTTTTGCAAAGGATGCTGTACAATAGATCAGACCTTTACCTTGAAATATACTTTGGATAAATATGTTGTCATTAAAAATAAAAAGAAAATATACACAGCATTTTTGGACATTAAGTCGGCATTCGACTCTGTTAGGCAGAGTACGCTGTGGGAAATTCTGGAAAATAAAGGAATGGTGAGACAACTCATCTCTTATTAAAGTGTTGCACAAAGATACCAATTTGGTTGTTATGTATAGTGAAAATAGAGCTATGACAGAAGAAATAAGTGCATTATCAGGGATCAAACAGGACTGTTTATTAGCACCAACTCTGTTAAATTTATATATTGATGAGTTGGTAGAAAATCTGGCAATGGCTGACACTTTCCTACCCAAAGTAAATGAAATCTCAGTTCAGTTACTTATATATGCAGATGATGTGGTTTTGATATCACAAACTCTCTTGGATTGAAAAGAGTCATTAAATCAGCAATGGATATTTAAAAAATTGGATATGGTCCTTAACTTAGACAAGACAAAAATAGTAGTTTTTGAAGAAAAAAATTAAACTACTCAGTATGGAAAATAAATGGTGTAAATATAACAGAAGTTAATGAGGTCCAGTATTTAGGTGTCATATTTAGTAATGATGTGAAATGGAATAAACTCATGGAAAAATGAAGGAAAATGCCATTAAGACACTAAATGGTATTAACCACTTTGCTAACTCTATAGCAAAGAATTCGTATATGGCACAATATCGGTGCCTGATAGCCAAAGTGAATTCCCAACTTTTATATGGGTCTAAAACATGGGGCATGTTCTGAAATTTTAAAGAGGTGGAATTAGTTCAAAATCCATATCTAAAAAATCTGCTGGGTATACCAAGTGTAACCTCAAACTCTGGAATACATGCAGAAACAGGGACAATCTCATTATATGGCACAGTAGTAAAAATATGTCTTTCATGCTAGAGAAAATCGCACAAGGTACCCTCCAGATAGTTTAATTTATAATTGCTGGGTAGTTGCAGTTCTTAGGCATGACTATAATGTGTCATTTTGGTTTGGCCTTCTAAACCATGAGTTGAATCACAGTGGTTTACAATACAATGATATCATTGGAAATTCTGTTGATTTTTACAGTTTTATACCAATGGCCATTCAAAGGATTGCAGATATTGCAAAACAAAAAAAATGTATCTACTATTAAAGATTCCTGGAATTGTAGCCCCTTAAAAATAATAATGATGGATTTCAAAGTAGAAAAATTACATATGTGTGATAATCTAAAGCATAGGAAAGCTCTGATCAGATTGAGATTCAGAATATTTCCAAATTTGGGGATTCTTAGAAGGATCTATGTCATGACGGTGCATGGAAATTGGCAAAAATGTATTTTGGCAAAGCATTCCCTAGCACACAGCCAAAGGGCACTGGGGACTTAGATTGTACATGTAAATGTGGCAGGCTGTGTATCCCACACCCCCACAAAGGTCTTCACCCTCTGCACCCCCCCACTTAATGATTCTCAACTCCAGAGGGGTGCATGCTGGGGAAGAGTGCAACCCCCCCCCAAAAGAAATTTGGGCTGGGCGCAACAAAAGGCACCCACACTCTGATCTGAACCCAGCACCATTCATGCCCCAGCTCTGAACCCACCCACCATGCCATTGGAGCAGCTCAGCAGCTCATTGCAGCACCACCCCTCACAATCCCTCCCTCCCCTCCAACCCCACGCTCAGCATGCTTGCTCCGCCCATGTGTGTATACATGTAGCGACAGGATATTGTTATATTTGAGCACCTCCATCTGGTCACCTGCCTTCCCTTGTCACTGTGGTGTAAGGCGCCGAACTGACAGGATACCTAATTAGAATATCTAAGAAATACTATTCAGATCTGTACAGCATGTAACAATGTACTATTAAATATTGCACATCTAATATTGGAATGTGCTGCCTTCTTACAAGAAAGGCAGACACTGATTCAGGCAATGTGGACAAATTTAATAACTTTACACAAACATTAACAATTAAAATTAATACTAAATACAGATACACCCAAATAAATCTATGCATTGGCATGTTTTGCACATAAAATTGCACTAAAATTAAACTGAAAGTTATGAATTATGGGAATGTTATTGGGATAGTTGCAATATAGGTAACAACAATTTGTATATGTTATTTTGATTTGTTGCTTGGATAAAGAACATGTTAACATATCTGTATACTGTCAGTCTGGAAAATATATTTTGTATAGATAATAGTGCTTTGAATGGTCTGTTTTGAAATTATGTGTAGGTAATAAATTCTATTTTATACATACTAAAATTTACAAATAAACTGAAACTGAAGTGAAGTAAAAGTTTGCTGGATTGATCATCCTAAACTTGATGCCCACTGCATTTAGTTTGCTTTTAATGTCATTTACTCATTCTATAAAGCCTGAATCTGGGGTCTATGTCATTAAAATTGAAGATTCTCTTTTCCCCCACCTGAATTATACCTTGTTCCCTGGCATTTTGCTGAATTTATGCTTCATCTACAAAATTTGGTAGCCAGAGAATTAGCAGGTTTGGGCATTCATTAGGCCAATGCATGGTTCATGAGGCCCTGTGTTCTTGTTCAGTTATGTAGCTCTGACCATGTATGGAAGGTCAAGGGACATCCATGCATAGTTGCTATATGATTTTTTTACATTTCTTGCCCTTCAGTTATCCAAGAAACCCCACCACAACTAGATTATTGCACCTGCTGTGTGCTTCTTGGTTCTCATTGCTGGACTCAAGCATAATGACCTTTCAGTGTAGTGTGATTTGACCTGGTTCATCCTTTGCCCTCCCATCCTCTAAGGAGCTAATGCAAGCCTTAGCAGCCATGACCCACTATGCCCGGTCTTCTAGGATTGGGCAGAAGGATTTAAATTCCTTGGACAGGTCCAGTATAGTGTCTTTGATTAATCCTACTTTTCAAATGAATTGATTGAGGATTTCCTTTCCATACCTCAAATTGGTAGAGAAATTGGTGAGTCATCTAGTTATGATGTTTAGATGCCTGGGATACTCTGGCAAAGGTGCTGATCTGGCCATGCTGCTCATTTCTGAAAGGCTGCTTGTTATTCCAATGGTGTTGTTGCCCAGAATAATAGTTAAGCAGGGTGCAGAAAGCTTCAGTTGGTAAATAAATGTTTTCAGAGTTCTTCGTGCAAAATTGACAGTTATGTTGTTCAGTTAGTATTTTTAACAGCATTCAGCATGGAGCTCAAGACAATGTGTACTCTGAGCTAGGCAGCATCATGTGACTCTCCAAAGCAACTAAATGTTGAAAATTGAGCTATCTTATATTGGTCTAATTGTCAAGTATAGGCATTTAATGATGTAGTGTGGTTTACTGATTACAGTAGTGTTAAAGTGTGATTTGTTGTGGCATAAAAACAGTCCTTTTGGAGCAAACTACCAATCACATTACAGCATTTCCCCTCAAATAATTTTATAAACCTATATGCAACAGTTGTTACACATATACCCCCATTATATGGTTTTCCTTTTCACCCTTACACAAAGGCATAGAGTTTCAACACCATCATTTTTACAAGACCTTCTTATAGACTCCAGCTTTGACTCAGAAACACAGCCTGGCCTCTAGAGAAATTTCTTCATTAGCACCAGTGAAAAAGCTACAAACAGAAATCATTTGTATTCAGAGGTCCTTTGGCTTTGGAATCCCTAGGCTCTGCTACCTGGAATCTAGACTCTGTAACAATCTTCCATTCACAAATCCATGATCTACCAACTCAGCTGCATTTCTTTTTATCACACAGTTGATGCTGTGTTCATGTAAATTTTAGCAAGTAACTTATCCATTGATTTGTATAGTATGCTGCCTCACATAGCACGTGTTCAGAATGTGGAATTATTGTTTCACACAGTACATCTGTTATTGACTTCTAAGTGTCACTGTGCTTTTTGTTTAAGAAAGAGCATGCATTATTTTATATTTTTTGTATTAAAAATACTCTGGGAGCTACTTACATAAATGCAATAATTCACCTGCATCCCTGATATGGTGGAGTTCATTTTATCAAAAATATACTTTGCTATTGCAGTAGCTGGGGGTCCCAGTAACAGAAGTTTACATTTATTTTAGCAGTAAGGACTGAAGCATTAAGGACTGAGTCTCAGGGCCTTTCTAGAAGGATCATACCCAGTGGAAGGAGTTGAGCTTAAACATCCCAATGCACTCTATCCTCCTAGAAATGCTTAAGGATGAGGGCTTTATACAAGTAGCTATTACAGAACATTTTTATTCATACATTGTTTTAGAGTTCTAAAACTGTTTTAGTTGTTGTCAGGCTCTCTACAGTGACCATGACAACCAAATGAATTATGTTTATTGGAGTATTCTTTGAGCATTTACTGGGCACAAATGCATGTTTGCATGACAATCAGCATACAGCTTTTAGGAGATGACAGTACAAAAAGCTTTGCAACATGATTTTAGTAAAGAAATACCAGTTGTCTATCAACTTTTGTACCCCCACAATTTGTTGGAAATACCCTACTGTCCCTACAGTTTGTACACAAATGTACACCAATATTGTTTCTAATATTGCATTTAATTAAGAGGAATGATGTCAATTTAAAGTTTATTCTATAAAACTAAATAGAAAATATAAAAAAATAAACAGTGTTACAAAAAGAAGAAATTTCTTTATACTTACCATAATTTCCTTTTCTGTTATCTCCTACATTGTCGATGGGAATTCATAAATATTGGGTAATGTGAACCCCTGTTTGGGGAAATGGAACATCACAAAGCTTTAGAATGCTGGGCATATAAGGATTCCAAGCAGCAACAGCTCTCCAGTCACACCTGCCTCCGAAGTGCCTCAAAACAATAAATAACTCATATTATCTCCTGTATTTTATATGAGAAGCACACAATTAGCTAAATATGTGGATATAATTTTCTTTATGAACAGGATATAGTAAAAACTGCATTACCTGCCAGAAGGCTTCAGGTAGGTAGTGTACCTCATCGCCGACCGAAAACCTTGGTCTGAGCAAGTCTCTTTGTGGAAATGAAAAACAACCAGTGATGACTTCTCTTACTGTTGAAGATCCATCTGTAAATATTGGATCAATGGAGCTTGGTGGAGCTCAGGCACTAACCACCGGTGCCAGCAAGGAAACAGAGGTGAATAATGGGATGCTATTATAGATCAAGCTGCTTAATCCAACAAAGCCAGCCCTACCCCTAGGGCTGGTTAACCATGCCTGAAAATGGAGCGGGGAGTGTAAAGGAGAGTAGGAGGAATATCTTCTGGCAGGCTTCAATGGTGCTCTGAATTTGGAGGTACTTCCAGAAGATCAAAGCGGGCTCAGAAATTCTTGAAAGAAGAATCCAAGTACATGGTGGCCAGTTGCCACAGATGAGCCAGGATATGAATCCCTTTGTTACACCAGGGATCCCACAGCATGAGCCACCCCTCCTTGATTTATATATGCCACCAAGGGGGGCAATAAATGAGGGGTGATTGGCTCCTGCAACCAGGTTTCTAATTTTTTCCAGGCTTTCTTAG
The DNA here is from genome assembly GCA_016271365.2 of Neoceratodus forsteri. Taxonomy (NCBI): domain Eukaryota; kingdom Metazoa; phylum Chordata; order Ceratodontiformes; family Ceratodontidae; genus Neoceratodus; species Neoceratodus forsteri. The sequence continues at coordinate 647,133,177 of CM057456.1, forward strand.
TTGATGCAAAAGTTGGTCCAAATATCGTAACACTAGGAAGCTTAGCAAAAAACTGGACAAACAGCATTATATGTGGGGCAACCTGTCATTCAGTCTCCACTCATATAGAAAGATCATTTAATGTAAGTGCAGAGATCTGACACTGAGCATGGGCACATCAAAAAGCCATATGGTAGGCGTAGAACCAGGGAAGGCCCCAGACTCTACCAGAGTTAGTGTGTCTCTAAACAGATCAACTGTCCCTGTGTCTGAGAGGGGAAGACCTAACTTGACTTTGCATTCCAGGTATAAAGTGATCTCTCTCACATCAGCCTGTATCATCTGGGGCAGCTGAGAACACTAATCAAGGAATTACAGCCTGCTTCTGAGTGGATCATCAGTGTTTGTTCTTGAACCTGGAGTTGGGATTCTACATTCTATGACATCAGTTTTCTACCAGTGTTAGTGTGTCTCTGAACTGATCAGCTGTCTCTGTGTCTGAAAGAGGGGAAGATCTAACTTGACTTTGCATTACTGGTGTAAAGTGATCTCTTTCTCAAGAGTCTGTATCATCTGGGGCAGCTGAGAAAACTAACTCAAGGAATTACAGCCTGTTTCTGTGTGAATCATCAGTGTTTGTTCTTGAACCTGGAGCTGGAATTCTGCATTCTGTGACATCAGTTTTCTACCAGTCTGATTGTTTCTGGAAGTCTGGAGTGGCCCATCCCACCCATCCACCCCCACCCCAGTGCATCACTTCCTTTATACCCATAGCCTGTGACATCATACAGTACCAGCTAACTTCAAACAATACTGTTAAACATCATATTTCAGTACACAACATGGCCACACACCACACCCTGATATAAATGTTGATACATTATACCACTAAAGTGTATTGACAGTACAGAATTATAAAGTAAATAGTAAATAAGAAGGAAAGAAACAAAAAGGGGCAGACAAGGGGGCTGGGAAAGGGGAGTCTCTGTTGCTAGCAGGTGGCATGGAAACATCTGCAAAGGAGCTGTGACACTTTGGATTTCTTCCAGAGCTAAATTTCTTCTGTGCAAAGGTACTGTGGCATATTTTTCTTTTCAGAGATAAATTTCTGTTGTGCTAAGGTTTGTTTGTTTGTTTTATTTTTAACCAGGAAGTGGACTGGGCACTGCCCTTTTCAGCCACGCCTGACACATAACATTACATTACAATTCACATAGACAAACTATTATTCCCATTTGCAAACATTATCACGATACAAAATATTTAACAATGCATGTTTAAAGTGCGATACAGATTGCGCTTTCTGAGTCAAATCTCCATACTCATTTAAAATAGAAGATGCATACCAAGTAAATGTTTTCATACTCAATTGAAGTTTAAAAACAGGAACAGTATAGTGATTAAAAGAATTTTGTCTTGTACTCCGACAACATTCATTAGTAACTATTGACTTTGATAAGACAAGAGGAACTACTGAACTTCTGATATGGAGAGCAACATTTGCTAACATACATTTTAAATGTTTATCCAGGCGGAGTACCCCTAGGTCTGTATAGAACTGGCAGTAATGGGTTCTGGATGGGGCAAGGAGGGCAAACCTACAAATATTATTATAAAGAACTTTAAATTTTGACTCAAACATCTGATTACTATGTGCAAATGCAATACTACCATAATCCATTATACTACTGGGCATATTTTGTGGACCAGCTCAAAAGTTCAGAACTAAGGTACTGGGGCATTCTTGGAGCAGAACTGGGGTGCTGTGGTATAACTGGGACTTCTCTGGTGCTCATAATCCTCAAAAACTAAGGTCCTTCTATGGTTATAAATAGTTTTGAAAAACCAGGGGAAATCATGGGACTTTCTGAAATCTAAGCTCAAGTACTGTGTTTTAGGGCGCTGTTTATAAAGGTATCTCTGGATCTGGGATCTAAAAAGCTCAAAGCGATGTGTGTTTAGGGTACTGTTTATTTGGTTCTGCAGTACATAGAACTTGGAAGTTGCTTCAGAGCCTGAAATCCTATCCACAGGAGTTTCAGGGTTTGGAATCTAAAGTCACAGGGGCTGGATACTGATATGTCAAGTGGGAGGAATTTAACACTAGGGCCTGAAAACTAAAGCTTGCAATAAGTCATAGGGAAAATGGAGGGGTATACAAATTGAAAGGGTCAATGGAGCAGGGTAGGGACAGGTCTGAGGCATGGTCCCCAGGCTAAACTGGCTGGGGGCATCTTTGGGAGGATAGTGGGGTGCACTGGTTGTAGATTGGCCATGAAACTGGATATAGTTTGGAAAGTTGGTGGTTGCATAGTATGTAGGCAGCTTGCACTGCTGAGGGAGTAGGTGAGATGGATGCTTAACTGGGAAAGGGAAAGGGAAAGGGAGAGGAGTATAATGGAGGACAGATGGGGTTCCACTAAGGAAGCAATAGAGATTATAAGGGGAGCTAGGGGGAGACAAGGAACAGTTAAAAGAGGAACTATAAGTGGACAAGTAGCAAATACAGAAATAGGCAGTAGAGGATGCCATAAGGAGTAGAGGAAAGCAAGGGAGTATGGAAGCAGGGTAGTAGGGCTAGAGGATGGCTCTAGTGGGGCTACAGGAACCCCAGAAGAGGCAGCAAGGGACCCAAGGGAAACCATAGGGAATGGCAGGAGGTTAAATATAAAGGTTCAAAGCCCACACAGAGGGCAAGGGAGGAGAAAGCAAGGGGTGGAGCCCCAGCCAGGTGGATACAGACAGTGGGTTTGGAGCAGAAAAATGGATATGCTCCACTAGGGGCACCAAATGTGGAATAAAATCAGGAAAGGGGAGTTTAGGAGTATCCAGGGGACATAGGAGAAGCAAGCATGAAGGAAGATGGAAGAAAATTGGAAAAGGGGATTGCCCTTTTGGGAAAGAACAAGGAGGGTAGTAAACATAGGAATGGGGCACAAGGGTGAACACATCTCAGAAAGAGCAAACCCAAAATGGGAGGAGACAGAATGTTCTCTAGGGAATTCAAGCAAGGCATGGCTAGGGGCAAATCAAATGGGAAGGAAAAAGCTTGCAGACGGTGGGGCAGAGGCAGGCAGCCTAGCAGTAACTACCTGCTGGGAGCATGGAGCTAGGGGAGTGCAGGGGGATGACAGTACACCAGGAGATGAAATAGGCAAAGGGAATAGTGAGAATAGGGTGGGAAATGAAATGGAAGGGGTTAGGGGAAGCTAGAAGAGAAATGCAAACAGAAGGTGATTGAGAACAGGGTCCTGCTTGTTGTGGACTCCATAATAAAAGGAATTAGATGGGGAGGGGGGGCAAGAGTAGCACAGTATGGATTGAGTGTCTGCCAGGCATGATGGTGGCAGAGGTCATTCACTATGTCCCCTCAAGGGAAAAACAGCAGGATGAGAAAACACACCTTGTGCTCTGCCTGGTAACAAATGACCTGGTGGGAAAAAATCTGTTGGAAGTGCAGGCAAGATTTAAAGCACTTGCTAGATACTGCAGAAGTCTGTGGTTCAAATCAGTGGCTTTCTCTGAAGGCAAGTACTGCTAGGAGGCTGAGGATTAAGGAGTTCAATGGGTGGCTGATGAGGTGGTGCAAGCAAATGGGGTATGGGTTAGTAGGGGACTGGGGATCCAAGTGGGAGGATGAGAGTCTATTTGCTCCAGACATACTGCAAATGAATAGGAAGGGTGCAGCAGTGCTAAAAAAGCAAATTTGGAGAGTTCATACAAGAAACTTACAATTTAAACTAGATTGGGGGTAGGGTGTGAAAAATCTGCACCACAAGGCAGGGGAAATGGGGGGCTACCAGCATCCCCCCCCCAGGATAGAGCTAAAATACTGGGCATGAGAGAGAACAGAGAAGGGGGATTGGTGAGGGAACCTGGTGGAAGGGCTTAGCAGCCAGTGCCAGGAGCTTAGCAAATAAGATGGTGGACTTGGAGGCCATCATGGGGGATAAATGACTAGATATAGTAGCTTTATGTGAGACCTGGTGGACAGAGCTGCACACCTGGGAAATAACTATCCCAGGTTACAGACTGTTCAGAAGGAATATGGCATGGGTGAGGCGAGGGTACTTAGTACCATGCGATACAATGAATGGTTGAAAAAATGGTGTGGAGCACAGGGGTTTGGCTTCATTGGGGACTGAAGTTCCACCTGGAGGGATACCAGCCTATACTGTCAGGATGGTCTGCATCTGTCCAGGAAGGGAACAAGTCTTCTGGGCAATCAGTTTAAATGCTTCATTGGCAAGCTTTTAAACTAGTCAAGGGGGTGGCACTGATAAGCAACAGGGAATTCCCAGCCTCCCCCTACAAAATAGAGTACTAAATGAGAAAAAGACCAAGGGTAGAGAGGTCAGTGGGGGATGTTGCTACAAGAGGTAAAACCATCAAAAAATGGAGAGCAATGGGTACCAATGTCCATTGTCTAGGTAACAAGCTTCCTGAATTAGTGGCCCTGATGGAGGAGGAACATCTGGATATCATGTCAGTCACAGAAACATGGTACACACAGAACCATGACTGGGACATAAACATACCAGGATACACTATCTACAGGAGGGACATGATGGGTAAAAGAGGATGAGGAGTAGCTCTCTACATAAGGGAAGGAATCAAAGCAACAGAAGAAAAAGGTAAACAGGGAGGAGAAGAAGAAGCACTGTGGGTCAATTTAGAGACAGGCAATGGCACCACAATCTGCACAGGGGTTGTATAAAGACCCCCCTCTCAGGGGGAGGAAATGGACAAGGACGTGATAGAAAGTATACTTAGAATGGCTGAAAAAGGGGAGATACTGCTGATGGGGATCTGAATATACCAGATGTTAACTGGAGTGCACTTGCAGCAGCCACTTCTAAGAGTGGAGTTATTCTAGATGCCCTACAGGGGGCATGCCTTAGACAACTAGTATTGGAACCCACTTGAGAGGGAGCAATCTTAGACCTGGTACTCTCAAATGGAAATGGAGAGAGTATCACAGATGTAGAAGTGGGTGGCCATCTGGGAATTAGCGACCATCGAACAGTATGGGTCACAATAAACACAGCAGTAGAGTCAAGCCATACAAAGGCAAAAGTACTGGACTTTAGGATGGCTGACTTTGGCAAAATGGGTGAGTGCCTAAGGAATGCACTAGCAAATGGGCAGGAAGGAGGGGTGGAAGAACAATGGGGAATAATCAAAACTGCCATCACAGAGGGAACAAGCCTTTGTGGGAAGCAAATAAAACAAAACGATGTAAGAAACCACTATGCTTCTCAAAGAAGGTGGCAGGGAAAGTTTGAGAGAAAAAGAAAGCATTCAGGAAGTACAAGGAATCACAGAAGGAGCAGGACAGAGAATTGTATCAGTTATAGCAAAAGGAAGCTGGGAAGGCAGTCAGAACAGCAAAGGCCCAAACCGAGGAAAAGATAGCCAGCTCAGGTAAGAAGGGGGATAAAACCTTTTATAGGTAGATCAGGGAGTGAAGGAAGACCAAGGGAGGGATAGTAAGGCTTAATAAAGGGAAGGGGGTGGGCAGAGGGTGACTGTGAAAAGGCAGACATGCTAAACAAATATTTTTGCTCAGTATTCACAAATGAAGGGGAAGGGTACCTAAATTAAACAGTAGAAACACTCTGGATGCAGGAGTTGATACCAGCCCATTTACTGAAGAAAGGGTTCCAAAAGAACTCTTAAAACTGAAGGTGGACAAATCAATGGGGCCTGATTGGATTCATCCCAGAATTCTAAAAGAACTAAGGGCAGAACTAGTGACACCACTGACTACCCTCTTTAACAAATCATGGGAGGATGGGGTGGTACCTGAGGACTGGAGGAGGGCAGATATGATTCCACTTCATAAAAGTGGGAGCAGGGCAGAAGCAGGAAACTACAGATCTGTTAGTTTAACCTCAGTGATAGGGAAAATGATGGAATCAATTCTGAAGGAAAGAATTGTTGAGTGCCAGAGGGGCACAGGACCCAAGGCAGCATGGATTCACAGCAGGAAGGTCATGTCAGATGAATCTAATGGATTTCTTTGACTGGGTGACCGAAGTAGTAGATCAGGGAAGGGCTGTGGACATGGCCTACCTAGACTTTAGCAAGGCATTTTTACACAGTCCCACACAATAGATTAATATACAAGTTAGCCAGCCTAGAAGTGGGTCCCAAGATGGTAGCCTGAGTAAAGAATTGGATGGAGAACAGAATACAGAGGGTAATAGTAAACGGAGTCAACTCTGAGGAAAGGGGGGTTACTAGTGGGGTACCACAGGGTTCAGTACTAGGACCGCTCCTCTTCAATGTCTTTATAAGTGACATTGCAGAGGGACTGGAAGGAAAAGTATGTCTGTTTGCAGACGACACAAAGATCTGCAACAGAGTTGATACACAAGGTGGGGTGGAAAGGATGAGAAAGGACTTGACAAGGTAGGAGGAATGGTCAAATGTATGGCAGCTTAGATTCAATGTTCAGAACTACAAGGTAATGCACCTGAGAAATAAAAACCCAGGGGAAGAGTACACAATGGGGGGTGAGATACTAACAACAACAAAAATGGAAAGGGACCTGGGGGTAGTCATATCAGATGACCTAAAGTTGGGCAAGCAATGTGAGAGGGCAGTAAGGAGGGCTGGGGAGATACTGGGATGCATAGGGAGAGGCATCACCAGTAGAAAACAAGAAGTTGTTATCCCTCTGTACAAACAGGTGGTGAGATCCCATTTGGAGTACTGTGTGCAGTTCTGGAGACCTAATCTCCGTAAAGGTATAAACAGGATGGAGGCATTCCAGAGGAGGGCAACTAAAATGGTGCAGGGTCTGCACCAAAAGACGTATGAAGAGAGACTTAAGGAGCTTAATATGTATAGCCTTGAGGAAAGGGGGGGGGCATGATAAAAACTTTCAAGTACCTCAAGGGAATCAAGAAAGTCCAAGAGGATAGCATCTTTCAGAAAAAGAGGTGTGCATGAACAAGGGGGCACAATTTGAAGATAGAGGGGAGGCAGCTCAGAGGTAATGTAGGGAAGAATTTTTTCACAGAGAGGGTTGTGAATGCATGGAATGGCCTTCCAGAGGAGGATGTGGAGTCAAAAACAGTGGTTGAATTCAAGAATGCATGGGACAGTCATAAGGCAATTCTAGGGGGTGGGGGTAGGAATAAGTGGGCTGTTGGTTAACTAGGATCTGCAGCTTATCCATTAGGTAGGGAAATGGGCAGACTGGGTGGGCCAAGCAATCCTTATCTGCCATCAAATTCTATGTTACTATATTTCTATGACAGGGAGGGTAAGAAGGGTGGAGGAGTTGCTTTATACATCAGGGAAGGCATAAGTGTAACTGAATGGCAAGAGGAGGATGGAGCGATTGAGCTACTGTGGATAATGCTAGGCAGGAGGATGGGAGAATTCTTGTGACTTAGGGGTGGTATACAGGCCACCTGTGCAAGGGGAAGAGGGTGATCAACAGTTAATTCAGACAGTCACAAGGCTGACCCCAAAAGGGGAGCTACTGCAGGTAGGGGGGCCTAAACCTCCCAGATGTAGACTGGGAAATCCCAGATGCAACATTGTCAAGGAGCAGGGAGATACTAGCTGTGCTTTGGGGGCATTCCTTCAACAGCTAGTCAGGGAGCCAACAAGGGGAAACAAACTGCTGGATGTGGTCCTGACAAATGGGAATATTGTGGAGGAGGAGGTGCAGGTGGGAGAAGCCTTGGTCAACAGTGACTATAGCACAATAATGTTCAGGGTCAGTGCAGGGAGGGAGACAAGTAAAACCAGTACTACCGTCACAGACTTCAGATGCACAGACTTTAACAAGATGAGAAGGATAGTAAGGGAGACAATGGAGGGTACAGAAAATATAGCGGCAGTGGAGGAGTTATGGCAAGCTATCAAGGGAGGGGTACCGAAAGCTGCAGAAATGTGCATCAAAAGGATTAGGAAAAGCAAAAGGGTGAGGAGACCGCTTTGGTTTACAAAGGTGGTTGTGGGAGCAGTCAGGAAAAGAATGAGGGCTTTCAGAAAATTTAAGAGGACACTCAGCAAGGAAGATAAGGAAGAGTATAGGGAAAAGTTGAGTATGACAGGGAAGAAGATCAGAAGGCAAAAGTAGATACTGAGGAGAAAATAGCAAAAAATGCCAAAAAGGGGGATAAAACCTTTTTCAGATATGTGAGGTAGAAGAGAGGGGCAAGGCAGGGGATTACTAGGCTGAGAGGGGAAGGAGAAATAAAATTGGAAAGGGACTGAAAAGGCAGAGTTATCAAATAAGTACTTTAGCTCAGTATTTATGGAGGAGGATGATGAGGAGGAGGAGGACTGTAGGGGACCTGCGCTAAAGTCAAATGGGAAGGAGGGCAAATGGGTGGATCTGAGCCCATTCACTGTGTATAGGGTTAGGGCAGAGCTAGCTAGATTGAGGGTGGACAAGGCAATGGGACCTGATGGGTTACACCCTAGGGTGATCAGGGAATTGAAGGAAGAGTTAGCCGCACCCTTGACAAGGCTCTTCAACTTATCTCTGGATATGGGGAGAGTGCCAGAGGAGTGGAAGAGGGCAGACATAGTGCCTTTACACAAGGGAGGTAGTAAGGAGGAGAAGGGGAACTATTGACCTGTCAGCCTTACCTCAGCGGTGGGGATGGTAATGGAGGCATTAATCAAGGAGAGGGTGGTGGATTACCTGGAGAAGAGCAGCTTGCAGGACAGCAGACAGCATGGCTTCATGAAGGGGAAGTCTTGCCAGATAAACCTAATTCAGTTCTTTGATTGGGTGACTCAGGTGATTGACCGGGGAGGGGGGGTGGTGGATGTGACCTATCTGGACTTCGGTAAGGTCTTTGACACCATCCCCCATAGGAGGCTGGTGAGCAAGTTGGAAAGCCTGTGGTTGGGTGGGAAAATAACAAGCTGGATGGAGGCCTGGTTATCATGAAGAACTCAATGAGGGTGAAGAGTGGAGTGCCACAGGGGTCAGTTTTGGGTCCACTTCTCTTCCATATCTACAACAGTGATATTGCTGATGATTTGAGGGGGAGGGTGTGTTTATTTGCTGATGATACAAAAATATGCAATGGGGGTGAAGGACATGAGGGGGGACTTAAAGATGGTTGAAAAATGGTCTGGAACATGGCAGCTAAAATTTGATGCCAAGAAGTGTGCTGTGATACACTTGGGGAGTAGGAACAGAATAGCAGGGTACACCCTAGGTGGGGATGAAATTAAAGTAACAGAACAGGAGAAGGATCTGGGGATCATAGTCTCCTCAAACCTTAGGGTAGGAATCCAATGTAGCAGGGCAGCGGGAAAGGCCAATGGAATGTCGGCATGCATAGGCAAGGTCATTACTAGCAGAAAGAGGGCGGTAATAATGCCCTTTACAAAGCAAAGGTGAGGCCAAATCTGGAGTATGGGGTTCAGTTCTGGAGGCCACATCTCCGCAACTAAATTTGTGGTAAGAGGGGTTCCCCAAGAATCTATTCTAGGGCCCTTGTTATTCATGGTTTTCTGCAATGACCTTCCCCAGACAGTTCAAACATCTAATATTTGGCTATATGCTGATGATACATAGATACATATATACATAGACAATGTCGGCAGATAAGGGTCTATGGCCCACCCAGTCTGCCCATTTGAGCTTGTAAGTTCAGTTTGTTTTCCTAGAAGTCTGCTGTACCTTACCCCTGACCTCCAGAATTCCTTTATGTCTATCCCATGCATTCTTAAATCCCGTGATTGTTTCAGCCCCCACCACTTCCTCTGGCAGGGTGTTCCACTTGTCCACCACCCGTTCTGTGAAGAAATTCTTTCTCATGTTTCCTCTGAATCGTCCTCCCTCCAACTTCATCCCATGCCCTCTAGTCCTGGAACATCTTTTTCACTTAAAAATCGTGTTTTCCTGCCCCTGTTCCTCCCTGTAAGATACTTGTATGTCTCTATCATATCCCCTCTCTCCCTCCTCTCCTCCAGGGAGTACATGTTCAGTTCCTTCAACCTGTCTTCATAGGACTTGTGATGCAATCCATGCACCATCTTTGTTGACCTCCTCTGAACCTTCTCTACCCTGTCTATGTCCTCTTACGTAGGTATGGTCTCCAGAACTGTACACTGTACTCCAGGTGGGGCCTCACTGGTGTCTTGTATAGCGGAATTATGACCTCCCTTTTCCTGCTGGTGATGCCCCTGCCTATACATCCCAGCATCCTATTTGCTTTACCTGCTGCCTTGTCACACTGTTTCTCTACCTTGAGGTCATCAGAGATGATAACCCCAAGATCCCTTTCCTGCTTGGTGCATGCTATATCCTCACCCCCCAACTGATATATTGTGCCAGGGTTATTGTGCCCCATATGCATTATCTTGCACTTCTTTGCATTGAATTTCAACTGCCAAACCCCTGACTATTCTTCAAGTTTCTGCAGGTTGCTTCTCATTCTGTCTACACCCTCTGGTGTGTCTACTCTGTTACAGAGCTTTGTGTCATCAGCGAACAGTAAAATTCTGCCTTCTAGGTCCTGCGCCATGTCACTGATGAAGATGTTGAATAGGACCGGTCCCAGCACTGATCCCTGTGGTACCCCACTGGTCACTCTTCCCTCTGTGGAGTGACAGCCATTTACCACCACCCTCTCTGTCCTGCCACCCAGCCAGTTACCTACCCACCACACTACTGTCCTGCCCACACCCATATTCCCCAGTTTGTGTAATAGTCTTCTATGTGGCACAGTGTCAAAGGCCTTGCTGAAGTCCAGATAGGCCATGTCCACTGCCCTCCCCTGATCCACCTCCCTAGTCACCCAGTCAAAAAATTAAATGAGGTTGGTCTGACATGACCTCCCCCTGGTGAAACCATGCTGCCTTGGGTCCTGTAGTCCATTGACAACCAGATGTTCCACCAATCTCTCCTTCAGTAGTGCTTCCATGATCTTCCCCACTACCGAGGTGAGGCTGACTGGTCTGTAGTTCCCTGCTTCCTCTTTGTTCCCACTTTTGTATAAGGGGACTACATCTGCTGATACGATACGGCTCTTGTTACTACTACTGGGATGAACTTTTCAGATCTGAGAGTTAAACTGCAGATGGACTTTAGCAGCTTGGCAGTGGTTCACCAGGGCCGGGTTGGTGATGAACATAAAGAAGACAAAAGTTCTTTATTTTGGGAAAAGTAATAAAACAGCTCTGGGTCTAACATCTTTATCAGATGTACTAATAGATCAGGTAACACAATATCGCCACTTGGGTGTAATATTCGATGCAGAGTTAAATTTCCAAAAACACATTAAGGAGTTGTTGAACAAAGTTAGCAAGAAATTAGGAGCACTTAGGCAAACTTCAAGGTGCCTGAATTTAAAGACAAGGAAAACTATAGTGGAACAGATGGTGATGGCCATCATCGATTATGGATGTGTTATAAATAGGGCTGCACCTAAGTTGATGAGGGACAAACTGGATAAAATTCATTATAGTCTTGCGAGGTTCATATTGGGTTGTCATTACAGAACACATCATTGTACATTATTAATTAGTTTGAGATGGACTACTTTCGAGCAAAGAAACGGAGAGATATGGCTGACAGTTAATGCACTTACGAATAAGACAGAGATCATTCACATTTTGACCATGACTGTATATGTTAACAAAATAAAGAGTAATTATAATAAAACAAAATTTGAGGTTAAAACCCTAAAACACCAAGTGGCAAAATGTGGAATACAGTTCCTTACTCAATGAGGGTGGCATCTTCAAATTCATTTAGAACAGGTTTGAAACCAATGTTTCAGATTGTGTGCAACTGTTGAACTTTTGGTCCATTGCTATATTTTTTTTATTTAGTTGTTTAACCAGGTATAGCACACTAAGCTGAAAGCTTTTTTACAGGAGCAATCTGGGAGCACAAGGAGGTTAAGTGACTTACTCAGGGTCACACAGTATACAAGTGGAAGCTGTGGGATTCAAACTCTGGTCTGGTCTGCTGGATGGCACCAGATTTGTAGCTCAGAGCCTTAGACCACTGCGCTATACTGCCTCCTTAATAGCTCTTGATCTTCCAATGTAATGAACTTCATATTAATTTGTTAATTTCTACTCAAACATCTGTAATCAGTTGTGTTTGGGTCTGTTGGTATACTTGCAAACATTTATTGGTTGTTTATTGTACCTGACTGTATGATCTTTTGTATTCTGTATAGTGTGTCTTGTCTGTTGATGTGTTTCAATAACTTTGTAATATTTTTGTACCTGTAAAACTATATGAACTTTCTTGTTACATCTAACAGGACTTGTCTTGTAAACAGGGATTTCATCCCTAATGACAGTGTTCATCCTGTATAAAAATAAAAATTTTACCTACCTACCATATGGATGCATTGGAGAAGGTTCAGAGAAGGGCAGCCAAGATGGTGCAGGGTATACAGGGAAAGTCATGTGAGCAGAGGTGTAAGGTGCTGGACTGTACATGCTGGAGACAGGAGGGAAAGGGGAGATATGATTGAAACTTTTAAATATATAAAGGGGCTCAATAAAGTGGGAGAAGAGGGTTTACTTAAGAGGAGGGTGGGGGTCAAAACTAGAGGGTACAGCCTCAGACTGCAAGGAAAAAGAAAAGGGACAATGTGAGAGGATGTTTCTTCATGGAAAGGGTGGTGGAGCCCTGGAGCAGATTAATGGACAGAGTAGTGGGTGCTAAATCAGTGGATGAATTGAAGAGGGCATGGGACAAACATATGGGGCTGACTATCGGGGGGAAGGGGAGGGCTGGCAGGGAGAGGGAGGTGTAGGGGGGATAAAAGGGCAGATTAGATGGGCCAGTATGGTCCTTTTCTGCTGTCAAGCTTCTATGATTCTATGGCTCCTTTTCCCCATGTGGCCCTTAGTTTGGCCCTATTGAAATTGGATGATTAGCGCTCCCATAGGAAATGTCCAATCATCCTATTCATTTTGGAAGGTCAACTGGTGGGGATATCCTTGGCTAGATGAGACAAGTAATGAGTCAGCTTAGGGTCAGAATAATTTTAATCATTGCAGTTTTGCCCACTATGGAAAAGTGCAGGAGCTTCCATTGGTCACATTCTCCTTTGAGCTTTTCTAGAAGCAGCATTAGGTCATCTGACATTGTTCCAGCCAGATCCTCCCTGATCTATATTCCCAGGTATTTTATACCCTTGGGACCATTTAAGATCAAGGGCATGGATGGCCTGTTGAACACAGTGGGCATTTAGTGTCAGAACCTCTGTCTTACTGGGGTTAAGTTTAAGACCAGACATTTTCCAAAAGGAGGTTAATAAGTGAAGGAGAATGAGGATGTTGAAGAGTGCATTCTGGAGGAGCACCAGGCAGTCATTCACATGTAACAGTGTACAGATATCATGAGGCACAATCTGAATACCTTGTAGTCAGGGATGTTATTGGATGGCCAGAGCTAAAGGCTCTCTGGTCAAAATTGAAAGCATAGGAGAGGGGAGCAGCCCTGATGGCTACCCTCTCCAGCCTGAAGGGATCAGAGAGGGTTGAGTTGGTCAGGATCCTAGTAGTGGGTTGTGTATAAAGCATCTGTATCCATCCAGCATAGTGAGGACCAAATCCAATCCTGTCTAGCAGGGCATGCAGGTACCCCAACTCCACTGAGTCAAATGCTTTTTCAAAGTCAATAGCAACCACTGTGACTGGAGTGGAGACAAAGGATTGCTGAGATATGAAGGTGAAAAGAACCCTGTAGTGGTCAAAGATATGGTGGCCCTTCACAAACTCCACTTTTGAGTGGTTGGATAAGATAAGGAAGGATCAGCTCCAGTCTGGTGTCCAGCATGCTGGTGAGAATTTGTTGTCCTTCTCTATGAGTGAGATGGGCTCATAACTGCCTCGGACAGTGACATCTTTACCCTCCTTTGGTAGGACCACAATCACTGCCTTATTCATCATTGGGAAAAGATATATGGAGGCATGAGACTTGAGATAGACAGAGTGGAGAATTGTGAAGACTATTTCTGGTATTAACTGATAAATATCATTTGGTATGCCAAACTCCAGGGTGCCCTATGGAGGAAGAGGGAGGAGATGGCAGTCTGGATCTTGTTTAGTGTAAGTGGGGTCTCCAGCTGAGCTCTTTGAGCTTCCATCACTGTGGGGAAGGGAAGATCTGCCATGAAGGCTTCAAGCTTATCATAGTTCAGTGGACCTTGAGAAGAATACATCCTTAAGGGTATAGTGGATGAACTTCATGATCTTTCATTGACCTTTATGAACCATTATGTTCAAGAATGTTCATGAATGCAGTCTGTCCATCTATTGTTCATGCACAGTTCATGAACATTCAGGATTAACATGACTGTTGAACTTTGATGCATGATCGTGGACTCAGTTCATGAACCATTCATGAATAATTCATGGAGGTTCAAGAACAGTTATTGATTACTTCACCTGGATTGTATGCATATAACACAAGTGCTTGTTCAATAAATTTCAGACTGAAAATTCATGTCACAAAAATCATCACTTAAAAAGTTATGTGGTTTAGACTGATTGCTCATTATATTTTAAAACAAGATGATGCCCCAATGGAAATTATTATCTTTATAAATACTTCTTTGATAAAATTAAGAATCATGTTTTGACAACATGATCTGCTATGAATCAAGTGACTCTGATCCAGTATCTAAGGAGATACAATTATTTGATTTATTTGAATGAATATTAATTTAAACAATGAAACCATTTCAAACAATTCTCAGGTTGAATATAAAAATGAAAAATCTCCCCAAGGCAGAGCTCATTACATCACTTAAAAGCTGTATTATGTACTTGCTTTTGCCACTACAAGAAAATATACAATCTAGTAATCAATAAAATAGCTTTATGATCTTGGTTTATGGAGTATCGACTAGAGATAAAAAATTAAAAATTGACAAGATGCAATAGTCAGTCTAAATAAGGTGAAAACTGTTCTATCATACCTTTAAAAGAGTAACATGTATGATGAAATTCATGTTGACATTATGGCTAACATAATTGTACCTGATGCAATCTCAGTGATTCAAAAGTCAATGACTGAGAACATTTTCTTATCACGTGCAGAAACACATGTGAGCAATACACAAATCACATGTTGTATGGAAATGATCCGGTTGTAGACAATCTGGATCTGTACCACATGAAACAAGTTCAGCATGTCTCTATTAGTATTTGGGAAGTAACTCTGGAGGTATATTGTCATTTTCTGATTACTTTCTGCTAGGTACAGTTCGTCACATAGACACATGTGATGTCACAGTTTCTATAGCTAATTATAAAGAATCTGTAATGTTATCTTCTGATTAAACATTTAGAATATGCAATACTTGTTTCACTTGTTATAGAAGATTGAACCTAGTATTATTTCTGCAAGCATTGCCCACAGTTTGACTGTAACTACAGGACCTGCATGGCAAGACCATACTGGACTCACCCGATGGGGCATATTGTCTTATTCCATCGTTTTTCCCTTATCAAGTTTTAAGTAGGACTAAGAGAAAAAAGAGAGAGGAATGAAGTAGCAATGGGAGGCAAAGGGAGGAAGCTGGAATGAGCTAAGAGGAGGAGAAGCAAAGCAGTGGCATGAAGCAGCGTGATATTACTTAGAGGAGCCATAGGAGCAGGAAGTTGGGTTGGGATGGGATAGGATCCCAGGTGAACAAAGCAGGAAGGGGATCAAAAATGCAATGATGAAGCTGAACAGTCTCTTTACGATAACTTTTGATCTGAACTGTAACGTTTCCATTGGCAGGCATTACCTAGGTATTTTGTTTTCTCCTTTTAAAACAAAGAAGATAGATTAAAGCAGAGCAAGAGAGCAGGGTTGATGCTGGGTTAATCTAGGAAGAGAACTGAGATACCTACAAGGCTGACACAATGCCTCCTCAGAAGAGAAAACTGAGTGTGACGATGGAGATAGCTGGGTTCCAGGCAATGAGGCCAGCAAATCGAAAGGGAAAGGTAAATAGCATGCAAGAGGCCATTGTTGTAGATGATAAGGACACTGATAATGAGGCTGTGGTTCAGAGTAGCATAAATGATTATGTTGAAAGGATAACGCTGATGGAAAGGGGGATAGAATAAAGGATGTGGTAGGGATTTTAATGGAGTTTCAGGATATGAGAGGTAAAAGCTTCTAGCAGAAAGCAGCAATCTTTTCAGCCCCATGTAAATGGGAGAAGCATTATGAGTTGTTGGACTCCAGAGGAAAACAAGGGACACGGGAGATACCTAGGATGAGTATGACACCAGCAAATATACCTTTTGAAGACCATATTAGCCTAGCAGTAAAGTGTAGCAGTGATGGTTTGGGAGCTGTCACTGAAGAACAAGGGAATCGAGTTTTGGAGAAAAAAATACATCACTGACGGAAGTTCTGAACAAGCAACTGGCAAAGTCAGGTACAGTTACAGTATGTGTGTAATTCTTCAGCTAGTACAGTATCTCACTTTTAAAGCATCACATATTGATTGCTGACAGTCTTTCACATTTGTATCTGAATATGTTCCAGATGTTAGAACCCTGGGCAGAAGCTGTCAGCACCAAATTCCTGTCCCAACTGTGGAGATCAGTATGAGAGAACTTGTTCATTTTCAGCTTGTCTTGGTCAACGGCATGCTGAATGCCTAAGAATTAACTTAATGAGTCATCTAGATATTCTGTGTGAAAACTGCACAACAGGCACATTTGCTGGTGCTGATGGCAAAATTATTTGTTCAGATGACAGTGGGGGTACGGCACCAACTACAGTGACCATGCACCTAGCAACTTCCATGATGAGTAAGCTAGAAGGCAAGTTAGACCACTGTCAGGCAATGGTGATCACTGATCAGGCATACAATGCAAGAATGAAGCACTGAGAAGGGAAGGGTGGGGGATACTAACAGGCAAGTGTCTGTGTCCCTGCCAGATACATGTTGCAGAGCTTCAGATCAATTTGTGTCACCTATTATGATGCTTGCGTGTTTGCAGCAGCCTTCCATTAAATGTTACTAAATGTTTTATGGGGCATTTATGATAGGGAACATCACCTCACAATGAAATGGGGATCTAGGAGTATGGATGGTTGGTAAAGAAGATTTTACTATATACAGTACCGGTGGTGTTTCTATCATGTTGGAAGACTGCCCAGTTTGGAAATGGGCCTGTGGTGCACATAATCCTGGGAGAACCTGGGGTTATGTGACTGGTTTACACTTTTTTGGAAGTAAGGTCAGAAATGCAAAGCCTCTTCTTGATAAACAGGAATGGAATGCTGCTGACCAGATATCAGGTCACTGCAGTAATGATGAAGGTCATCACCTTTGTTAGAGGGGACATGGAGGCATACAAAACACACTCTAGTGGAACTGGCACAGCAGCATCAACTTCCAGTTGATAAATAAAATACTTCCCCCTAGGTACAGTACAACTTAAGCATACTCTTCTGTTTGAGGAATTTTTAAAGATAGGCCTGTTTTCTTCTAATAGAGGATGTAGTGCAATATTAAAATGGCCCAATAATCTGAGTACTACTGCCTGTACCCTGTAAAGTCAGTAGACCAAGGGGGAATAACAAGTAATCAGAGTATAAAAAAATGGGAGACACAATAATGACACTAGACAGCAACATTGGGCTCAAATGTTCATGTTTTGCCATGTATAAACTAGTGGATACCTTACCAAATAACACTATTTTTATCTGTGACAAATGTATAAATAACAGTGTTCTTCAAGAAGATATCAAGACCCTCTATAACAAGCTAGAAACACCATGAATGAGTCAGAATAAGATGGCAGTAAAAATAAGAGACCTAAATCTGTCAAATCAACATCATCCTGCCCCACCTCATTTGAGTTCTAGGCCTCCTTATGGTCTGCACCTAAGCAGGAGGTAGTCAGGTCATAGGCTGAATATTTGAAAAAATCATATCAGATTCTTTAAACTGAACAACATGGGAAACAAATACATAGCATCAGAGAAAATAATTGGTCAGAATAACAACTTGTGTAAAATAGTGACGGCTAATGCAAAGAGTGTAATTGAGAAAAAAAAAGCTGAATTAGAAGCACTGATGCAGGAACAAAAATTGATATTGCAGTTCTAAGCAAAACATGGTGGGACGATAGTAATACATGGATGAGTGGTATTGCTGGGTACCAGCTCTTAAGAACAGAATGGATAAAAATGGTGGTGGAGTATGCAGTTATGTGAAAGGCAGCATAAACTGTACTCAGTTAAATCTACTCTCAAATCCTATGATGTCCACTGAATCCATTTGGATACTATTACAATTCAGTAATTGGCTTAAGGTTATTTTGGGCAATTGCTACAGACCTCCATCAATTCGCAAAGAATATAGTAACCTACTAATTGATGAAACTGGCCTAGCATCAAACCGCATGGACACTATAATTATGAGGGACTCTAATATACCAGGTATTTACTCAAAAGTGATCTCTTGGATACCCTAAACTCTAATGGGCTTGATCAATTAGTAAAGCAACCAATGAGAGGTGATAATATATTGGATCTTGTATACCTTACCAACATTGAAAATGAAATATCTGCCCCCTTGGCAATGAGCCCCCTGGGAACCAGTGATCACTCTAAGATTATACATAGCATAAATGCATATAACCTTACACAACAAAGTTCAACTACCTTTAAGGATTATAATCATGCTAATATGAGTGCCATTAAGACCTCCTTAGCATCTATGGATTGAGACAATATGCTGTCAAGCCTAGATACAGAAAGCTGCTGGGATGAACTAAAATGCACTATCACATATCTGGAGAATAAGTATGTCCCAAGTAGATCAAAGTATAATAAAAAGGGAAAAATTCCCCTATGGTTGACCAATCAGGTTAAAAAACAAGTAAGATTACAAGAGAAAGCATACACTAATAAAAAAAAAAAAAGGATCCATCTGTTGCTACCAGGAATAAATACAAATTAGAATGAAGGAAAATGAAACAATTAATTAAAATGGAGAAACACAAACTAGAATTCACATTATCATACATTAGGGATTATAACAAATCATTTTATTCATATATAAATAAAAATAAAACACTATCAAAAATGGGTGGAAAAATCATTGACAATGGCAGAGTTATAACTCATGACTTAATGATGGCTGACAAACTTAATTTGTACTTCTGTTTAGTTCTCAACACACCACATCCTGAGAAGATTGAATTTTCAAGAACCATTGGGCAGCGCTTCATGGTACATGAAGTCAGGACTGTGTTGGGTAACATTAAAGGTAACACCTCCCTAGGGTCTAACAATATACATGCTAGATTCTTAAGGGACTTGACAGAAGTACTGGCCTATTGATTCACAATACTCTTCAATAAATCTATTGGATCAGGAGTGGTCCTGAGTGATTGTAGGCAGAGAGTGGTAATATCTATCCACAAGAAGGGTAACAAAAACAATGGGCTGGATTCACAAAGCTTTCTGAAGGTGCAAAACCTTCCCTAAGTCCCCAAAACTGCCATAACTACGGAAAAAAAAGGGAAAATTGCTCTGAGTGCTATTCACAAAAACTGCTGCAGCAGCGAAAAAAAAACAACCACTACGGACTGTGGAAAAAAGTGCAGCTGCGAAAGTCCCTGTGGAAAAAAGGTGATAGATAAGTAAGGCACAGCCCCTCAAAGGCTATTCTCAGCCAGTTTTTTCCGCATTTGCGGAAAAAGGTTACATACATTGGAGTGAGTTGTAACTCTCCCTCAACAAACTAAAGTAGTGCCCCAACAATTGAAAACAATTATGGTGGAAGTGAGGCACAGGTAATAGTATCCCAGTGGGTATAGCAGTGGCTGATGTTACAGCAACAATAGCACACATTGCCATGATATGGCAATAGACTACAACCACCAGACCCAGTGCAGCCCATGACAGAGCCCCACAGGCAGTAGCACCTGAACAGCCTGCAGTGAGTGTTACTCCTACAGGTAACAAGAACACTCCAGGTTGGGATGACCAGTATTGGCAGTCAGCCAATGTGGTGCCATGGTATTGCTGGTACATGTGGTGCTGCAGTGGTCCCAGTTTAGGGACTGGTTGCTGGTCTCTTTGTGGGTGCTTTCAGCTTCAACATATGGCTGCTGTGTTAAAGTCTACTGCTCCAGCTAATTAGGTTCACTGTTACCATGCCTCCTGAGCCATTTTCTGCAGCAGCAGATCCGCAGTTGCAGATTCGCAGCACTTGCTCAATTTCCACAGCTGCTGGGATATTTACAGAATTCTGCATCTGCACAACTTTTCTTAGAGAATTGTGTGCAACTGTGCTTGGACAGTGCTGCAGGACTTATTCCTGCAATTGTGAGATTTTTGGCTTTCTTTGAGAATCCTGCCCTATGTCTCTAACTACAGATCGATAAGTCTCACATCTCTATGTAGTAAAATAATTGAAAGATTATTAAAACAGATCATTGACTCAAAAATTGAAAAACTAGGATTAGAAGACATCACCCAGCATGGATTCAGAAGAAGTTTATTCTGCACAACAAATCTTATAGCATTGTATGAAAATATTAGTTGTAGTCTGGGCAACTGCAAATCTGTCTGTGTAATCATATTGGATCCAGGAAAGGGTGTTCGACACAGTGTCCCACAACCTTTATAATATGGGGCTCAGCCATGATTTGGTGAGGAGTGTTCATAATTGGATGACAGACAGATCCCAGTGTGTCAAGATAAATGGCATAGTGTCACAAGTGGGTGAGGTTGGAAGTGGAGTTCCTCAGGGATCAGATTTGGGGCCATCCCTCTTCAGTTTCTTCATAAAAGATGTGAATCTGAATTTTGCCAATACCCTAACAAAGTTTGCAGATGACACAAAACTTGGGGGTGAAGTGGATACACATGTTAAATTCCTGTCATTATGCAGGGACTTAAAAGCACTACAGGAATGGGCATCTCTCAGTAAGATGAGATTCAATCCAAAAAAATGCACTGTGCTGCATCTTGGGTGAAATAACCCAAATTATTCATATTTCTTGAATGATATGAAACTTCCAGCAGTATCTAAGGAAAGGGACTTGGGTGTTATAGTGAATAATAAGTTAACATCATCAGATTACTGCAACCAGGTATCCATTACTACAAACAAACTCCTAAAATCAATCCAGTGCTCATTTGTTTCTAGAAATAAACAGTGTCTCATGTCAATATACAAAACATATGTAATCCCACATTTGGATTTTGGGTCCTCATTCTGGAATCCATACCTAAAAAGAGACATTCACCAACCTGAAAAGACCTAGAGGTGTACTGCAAAAACAGTAAGTGGATTGGATGGGACGAGTTACAAGGATAGACTCTCATCCTTGAACCTCTACAATTTGGAGGATAGGAGATGTAGGGGAATCTTCTGCTCCTTTACAACATCCTACACAATGCAAGCTAACTGAGCAGTGTGGCCTGGAATTCAGTTCTAGAACTACAACCTTGAGATCACACAACACACAACTAATTATCCCTATGGGCATATTCAAACAAAAGAAACATATCTTTTTCACTATTCTCTGGACCCTTAGATGGAATAAACTCCCTCAAGGCCTGGTAAATAAAACATCCTTTGAAAGCTTTAAACAAGAGCTTGATGACTACTTACTAGCAAACAAGGTATACCACTAACCTACCCACTGGGAATGGAAGGCAATCAAGATGGGCATTTGGCCTCCTTTTGCCTAACAATACCAAGAATACCAAGAATCAGAGGTGGTGGTGGCATTTTATTCTGATATGAATATACAGGGCATTGGTAGGTGATGGCTTTCGATTGTATAAGAGATCTGACATTGGACTCATGTTGCTGTCCTTTTCTACAACTGTTTCCACCCTAGAAGATCAAAACATTAACAGTATTGATCTGCAGGGACTCATTCCTTTTCTGAGCATAGAACAGGGTGGACTTATATTAGCGAGGGAGCTAGTGGGGGTATAGCAATCTCTTTTGAAGGTCTACTGGCATGGAATCAGGGAGATGAAGTGGCCATATCTAATACCTACACATCTGCATTTGAAGGGCAAGTGGTGAAGGCTGAGGTCTGATGTTTTAGGTATTTATTTGGGGGGAAGTTACATGAGTTATAAACCCTGGTTGAATCTATCCATTTGTATTAAAAATGCTATAGGGTGGGTAAGATATATCTGGACAGGAATTTTAGAGTTGATGGCATGGAGGGAATGGAGGCAGGCTAAGAGACAGCAGAAGCAATTGATATGGCAAAGAAATAGCAGAATAGCTGGCTAGATCGAGTACTAGCAGTAACAGTGGGTTTTAAAGTGAAGCAAAAGGAAATCTTATTGGACTATCCAGCGTGGTATGAGGTGGATGGGGTCCACCTCACTGAGGTGATCCACAATATTATTTTCTGTGAAAATTCATTTTTTATAATATATATGGTGCTTTCACAGAAAACAAATCCACATCACTGCAAAATTGCAGAATACAGTTCTGCAATTTACATTTCAGTGCCAACACAAAAGGCAGAATTCAACCACAGCTACAGAACAGACCACAGGCTATCAAGATATCTTTATAAATCCACAGGCAGGTGTGTAAGGGCCATTAGCAAACAAGTGGATGGATTTCTGATGAAAGGCACCTTCCTGCATCCATCGTATTTGTATATAATTGTCACAAGGTGAGTTCCTCAGGCGAAAACACATAACTGAAATGGTATAATGCCATTTTATGATGGAATTCTATTCTGCTGGAGTTTCAGAATTCCTCACAGCAGAACTATTTACCTCACAACATATACAGAAAGTAAGATTATAAAAGTTTTAGTACTGTACTGATAAATAGAATACTTACTTTCTAGAGCCTAGATATTGGTGACTTTTATTACTTTAAATAAATCAAAAATCACAGTACCTGTATTTATACAGTAAGAAGTGGTGCTGTAAATCTATTTATTGTTGTATTGTAGAGGGTGTAGACAGAATGAGAAGCGACCTGCAGAAACTTGAAGAATGGTCAGGGGTTTGGCAGTTGAAATTCAATGCAAAGAATTGCAAGATAATGCACATGGGGCACAAAAACCCTGGCACAATATATCAGTTGGGGGGTGAGGATATAGCATGCACCAAGCAGGAAAGGGATCTTGGGGTTGTCATCTCTGATGACCTCAAGGTAGGAAACAGTGTGACAAGGCAGCAGGTAAAAGCAAATAGGATGCTGGGATGTATAGGCAGGGGCATCACCAGCAGGAAAAGGGAGGTCATAATTCCGCTATACAAGACACTAGTGAGGCCCCACCTGGAGTACAGTGTACAGTTCTGGAGACCATACCTATGTAAGGGACATAGACAGGGTAGAGAAGGTTCAGAGGAGGGCAACAAAGATGGTTCATGGATTGCATCACAAGTCCTATGAAGACAGGTTGAAGGAACTGAACATGCACTCCTGGAGGAGAGGAGGAAGAGAGGGATATGATAGAGACCTACAAGTATCTTACAGGAGGAACAGGGTGGAAAACACTATTTTAAGTGAAAAAGATGTTCCAGGACTAGAGGCATGGGATGAAGTTGGAGGGAGGACGATTCAGAGGAAACATGAGAAAGAATTCTTCACAGAACGGGTGGGTGGACAAGTGGAACACCCTGCCAGAGGAAGTAGTGGGGTTGAAACAATCACGGGATTTAAGAATGCATGGGATAGACATAAAGGAATTCTGGAGGTCAGGGTGAGGCAACAGACTTCTAGGAAAACAAACTGAACTTACAAGCTCAAATGGGCAGACTGGGTGGGCCATAGGCCCTTATCTGCCGACACTGTCTATGTATCTATGTATTGTTATTTATTTATTTATTTCAAAAGTTTTACCAGAAAGACATACTAAGCTGAAAGAGCAGCTCATTTTCCAGATGCGCCCAGGAGTGGGGGTTGGTTAGTGGACAAGAGAGAAAGAAATGCAACAACAATAAATAATTGGAACAAAAAAATGGCAAGCGGTACTTATACAGAGCTAAGACAAATGGTATATACTATATACAAGCAGTAGAACAAATATGTACAATAGCATTACAGGTTACATTTTGAATTGTATGTGCAAGTTGATGATAGCAGATCATATGAAATCGGACTATCTTGTCACCAGTCGCCTAGCATTGTCAAGCAGCTAGGCATATTTCAACAGCACAACACAGTACATAGGTTAGGTGTACAATTTCTTGGAGCATGGTAGAGAGGTATGGCTGGTGTGGGGATAGGGGTCAGTGGGATGGAGAATAGGGAGGAATGGCAGTGGGGAGGAAAGAATCAGGAGCAGTTGCAGGTGGAGGAGTAGATATCATGAATATTGAAGAAGAGGGAGTAAAGAGAAGAGACAGAGTGGGTAGCTAGAGGAAGGGAGTCCCAAAGTTTAGAGAGATGGTAGGAGAAAGCTGCCTGACCAGCTGTGGTCATCCTAGGTGGGAGGGTGAGTATGCGAAAAAAAAAGAAGAGTACAGAGAATAGGAAGAGGGTGGAGGAGATACAAGGAGATTGTAAAAATGGGAGGGAAGAGAGCCAAGCCAGTATTTGGCCAGAAAGGAGCAGCAATGAGTGAGACGTCTGGCAGAGAGAGAGAGGGAGCAGCAATGAGTGAGACGTCTGGCAGAGAGAGAGAGAGAGAGAGAGAGAGAGATTAGAGGAGGCAGTGGTGAGTGTGGAAGGGACAGTCAAGAGCAAAACAACAGAAAGAGTGGCAGTGCAGGTCCAGTCTGCCCAGTGTGGATTAGGAGCACCGCTGTAGACTGTGTATCCATATTCAAAGATGGGGAGAATCATTCTCTGTAGGATGGCTATGAGGGCCAGCAAAGGGATACACCCACAGTTACGATAGAGAGCACCAAGTTTCTGGTGCAGCGTTTTGTGGATTGCCTCAATGTGAGTTGAGAGGTCCAGATTCCAGTCAAGCCATATCTCCAAGTACTTGAAGAAAGGGATATCTTCAAGGGGAGACCCATCAAGGGTCCCTCTGTGTATTTTGTACTTTGTTTTTGTATCATCAAAACTCAATGATTAAAACAGTGCAAAACTCTCATTGGATACTGTTCATGTGCTGGTGCAATCAACAAAGTAAATGAATACTGGTTTGATTAACAAATTAAATGAATCTCCATAACATGCTGATCACAGCAACTCATTGTAAAAGGTTTAGCCAAGTGTATTCAGTGGAAACTGGCAAGCAATAACTTGAGTACCTATTACTATAATGCATATTACTCTGTGCAGGTTGTCAAGATTATTATGCTTGGTGTGTGTGCATGTGTGTGTGTGTGTGTGTCTGTGTGTGGTGAGATCTGTGCAGTGGCATTGTCTGATGAATGTAATACCAGCTAAGACATTTTCTGTTCAACTTGGCCACACTAAACATTTGTATACCCAGGATGCTTGTAACTGAGTTTTAGGTTTTAGAATGCTTGTTTGTATGGGGGTGCCGTTATAAAAACCAAACAAATCAGAATGATATATCTTCTTGTATCATGTATGCATCCTCCATACTGTTCTTCCATACTGCCTGTCTAGTATGATGCTACTTTTGCATACCACTGTATTTCTGACTTTAATGTGTCCATCATAAATTGATCTGTAGTAGACTGCTCTGTTTGTGAATGACTGATTCCATTGTGCTTTATTGCCATGGTTATCCATTGGGCTAGCAATGACTTCACAGGCTGGTTGCTCACTGTGGCATTTTGTTAGGTGTGGCAAATCAAACAGGTTAACACTCGATTTAGTCCTACAATCCATAAGGTGGAGAGGAAAGAAATATATCTGAGAAGTTTGAAACATAGCAAAGGGCGAAAGATCTATCTGACATCTCTCCGTACCACTGGCACATTGATTAAAAACTGATAGTACATAGAATATAGAATTTACATTTATGGGAAACAATTCCTATTCAACTTTCCACATCCCGAGGATTTGCATACCCCTGCTCTGCACTGAGTTTTGGCTTTAGCAGGCATGCTTGTGACTCAGAAGCATTTACAAAACAAATTAAATAGAATATTATCCATCTTCTAATATGATTTATGCAGATTAACTGACTCCTTATTATGCAGCTACTCTTGTATGCCACCTCTGACTGAAAGCTGTGTCTCACACCTTTTTCTATAGTGAGATAGCTGGTTCAGTGTGGGACTGATTGTGTTGCATTGCCGTGGGTCTCTGTTGGGCTTGCAGTGATTATACAAGCTGAGTGCTCACTTTGGCCCATTAGTGGGCTATTTCTAATCAAACAAATTTACACTAAGTAAGGTCCCATGATACATCCTACAGTAGTTGAAATGCCCCATCTTAGTTCCTGTGGGGTTCTGCTTCTGATTGGGACAGTTTGGCTCCCCTCAGTACCAATGGTTCTTTCATTAATGTTAATTACCGGAAAAAAGATAACATTAATGTTTACTGTAAAAGCACATAAAGTCTTGGAATCCAAAGTCAGATTTCTTAAGTTCATATCCCTTCCTTCACCGTTTCTGACAAATCCTGCTGGTGTTGATACATTACTAAACTGTACCTTACCCAAGTAACTTTACAAACCCATTGCCTTTCCTTTAGAGAAATAGAAATACTACAGGTACTGACTTTTAGACTATAACATTGAATTTCATGACTTGTGCTTTATCAGCAAAGCCTAACATTATCTTATCATAGTTTCCATCAGCCAGAAGCACCCTCATTGTACTCCCCTCACCCAAACTGAAAATTAATTTACCATTGTTTCCTGTAAGTTATTAAAACTCTCCTTCCCACTGTATAAGTATCCCCTCATATCCCACACATTGTGTAATCCTAAGGCCACCCCCCCAAAGTGATTTATGAGCAAGCAGAGCTCTGCTGCCAGCATACAACCCCCAGTAAGTACAGCAGCAGGAGTCATGCAAACTGCAATTAAATAGCCCCTCCCCCACAGAAAGCCTGGCACTGGAAAACTATCCCAGATGATCATATGACTCCCTTCTACTCATTCTAGATTTTACTAGGGCACTGAAGGCAAACGGAGATCAAGAGAGCCATATGTAGTACTCTCTCCCCTACTCTATCTCAGTATTGACTGTTGATCATATGTCCTAATATTGATCAATGGGTTCAGCTGTTCTTATAATTAACTTAAGCATTACAGTAAATTACAGTCTGTGTTAAGTTATTCCAAATACCCACTATCCATTGTGTAAAAGTATTTTAATTTATTTGTTCTGGTGTCACCTCTAAAGATTTGGGGTAAGATTCACAAAGCTTCCTGAAGGTGCAAAACCTTCCCTAAGTCCCCAAAACTGCCATAGCTATGGAAACAAAGGGGAATTTGCACTGACTGCTATTCACAAACACCTCTGCAGATGTGGAGAAAAACATGGACTGTGGAAAAAAGTGCAGCTGCGGAAGTCCCTGAGGAAAAAAGGTGATGGCACAGCACCTCAAAGGCTATTCACAGACAGTTTTTTTTCTGCAGTTGCAGAAAACATGTTACACAGATTGAAGTGAGGTGTAACTCTCCTTCAGAAAACTGCAATAATGCCCCAACAATTAAACTCAATTATGGTGGAGGTGAGGAGCAGGTAATACCATCCCAGTGGGTATAGCAGTGGCAGAAGTTACAGCAACAACAGCACACATTGCCACAAGATGGCAACATGCAACAACCACCAGACCCTGTGCAGCCCATGACACAGTCCCACAGGCAGTAGAGCCTGACAAGCCTGCAGTGAATGCTACCCCTGCAGGCAACAGGAACACCCCAGGGAAGGAGGACCAGCAGTGACAGTTGGCCACTGTGGAGCCATGGTATTGCTGGTACCTGTGGTGCTGCAGTGGTCCCAGTTGAGGGACTGGTTGCTGGTCTCTTTGTGGATGGTTTCAGCTTCATTCTATGGCAGCAATGTTAAAATCTGCTGCTCCAGCTAATTAGGTTCACTGTTGCTGTGCCTCCTAAGCTATTTCCACAGCTGCAGATCCTCAGTTGCGGATTTTCAGCACTTGCTCAATTTCCGCATCTGCTGAATTTCTGCAGCTGGGGGAATTTTACAGAATTCAGCACCTGCACAAAATTTCTTTAAGAATATCAAGCAGCTGCATTTCTGCAGTGCTGCAGTGCTGCAGGCCTTTTTCCCTCACAGCTGTGGGATTTTTGGCTTTGTTTGTGAATCCTGCCCTTTGTCTCCAGTTTAAATTTCATGTCTCATACCTTTAATTAGATTTGCATTCTTTTTTGTTTGTTTTGCAAATATGTATTT
Organism: Neoceratodus forsteri; assembly: GCA_016271365.2. Lineage (NCBI taxonomy): Eukaryota > Metazoa > Chordata > Ceratodontiformes > Ceratodontidae > Neoceratodus > Neoceratodus forsteri. The sequence goes on from CM057456.1 coordinate 647,161,372, forward strand.
AACTTTTTTTTGGAATACATACATTTCATAGTGTAAGTGCAATCACCACTGTATCAAATTACATCAATAGGTGTGGATCTTTTTTTATTTTATATAACAGTATTCAGCCTCATAATCTTACCAATGTTGACAATCAGTAACTTATGATGTACCATCAGAGTCACTGGTTCACTATAGACTTCTTAGGTTGAATCCATGTCTGGGAGAGTGTTTGTACTTCTCTATCGCTCTGGATGTGTATTCCCTCCAGATTAACAGTCCCTGTTCTGTGGACTGCAATATGGGTTTCTACATCTTGTTAAATTTCTCCTCTTCCACATTAGCTTCCAGCTATGTCCTTTGGTGATCACCAGCAGACGGCACCATCTTTGCAGTGTAAGTGATGAATCAAGATGGCTGCTACACAAGGTTGACCATCTGTTGGGGCTGTTTAGGTAGTTTGTTTTGGAGATTCTGTCTCTTTGGAGACACCACTGATTATTTGTCTTCCAGCTACGCTATAGTTTTATCAACTCTATTCTATTTCAGTTAACTGTAGGTGTAGGAAAGGAGTGTTAATCAGGGGGCAAAGTTAGCACTAAGGAGTTAGATTTTTTAATTATTTTTAGTAAAGAATCCTTTAATAGTGTTGCACTATTTTCTATACTGTTTGAGCCTGATGTTGTTCCATTATTTTTTTATCTACTTGGCAGTGAAGCAACACAAAGTTGGACTTACTTGACTGCAATCTTCTGGGGTTCTGATTCTTTATGCTGAGTTCAGTTGTACGAGGTCTTGACATGACACAAGACCAGATGAGAAGCAGAGCCTAGAGGGGGACTGGACAAGACCAGACATGCCCCAAAATTGCTGGGGTTCAACACTGTTTAATGCTGGATGAGACCCCCAGAGCTCAATTAGGACCAGACAAGACCCAGATGTAATGCTGAAACACATTTCAGAAGTCTGGAACAGGGACTCTGGTTTGTGAGCTCTGTGGTGGCTGGACTGCTTCTGGCAACTGTGATGAGTTTGGCTCCATCTACTGTGTGAGAGCTGTCAGGGACAGATTTTTCTTTGCTGGTGTTTGTAAGTGATCATTACCACTGATTTAACTGTCTACTTGGCTTGTAAAATTCCTGGGAAATTGTTGTGACTGACTGGGGGGAAGGGTGAGATCTTCCTCAGATAAAATCCTAAACTGTTCACTTTCTACTTTGATTTTATATTGGTGAAGGTGAGAGCTCTACTAGCATATTCATCAGAATTTCAAATGTTTATTACAGAACCCCTTACCTCTGATAAGAGAAGTGTTTGTCAGATGTTAAGCTTTGCTACTTGGGGACGGAGAAAGGATCTCAAATTTAGAAATGGGTAGCCATCTGGGAACAGGTAACCACCAAACATTGTGGTTCACGATAAACACAGCCATAGAACTGTAGAGTTTAGCAATACAAAAGTGAAGGTACTGGACTTCAGGAGGGCTGACTTTGTCAAAATGGGAGAGTGTTTCAGAAAAGCACTAGTAAACAGGCAAGAAAGATGGGTGGGCAAACAATTGGGAAACATCAAAACTGCCATCACATAGGGAACAAGCCTTTGTGTGAAGCAAATAAACAAATTAAAATGAAGGAAAAAAACACTATGGTTCTCCAAAGAGATGGCTGGTGTAAAAGGACTGTCGGGTAAGGATAACACTGGACACCGTATATCAGGTACAACACTCCTTGGTGTGGCTTTATTTTATACAAAAGTATAAAAATAATAACTAAATGTAATAATATTTACAAAACAACATTTTATTTCACAGCCCTTTAATGTTCCCGGTGGCTATTCTTATCGTGCACCCCCTTATCTATATTATTTCCTTTATTCTGTCGTAAAATCTACCATTTTTTATTTCTTTTTGTATTAACAGATATGGAATCTTGGACCAAAAATTTTAAGCTAACCCAAATCACAAAACTCCGATCTAACCCTTCCCTCTTTAGAGTATCATAAAAAAAGAGACATTACAAATATCCCCATTTCTCCCCTTCCCCATATTTGCAGAGATGATTTTTACTATCATCTCTATCACCAAAAAGACTCGCAGTAGTAGGTCTAGTTTAATTATTTTATTATTAAGCAGCAAAGATTTCTCCATGATAAATTTTAATTTTTTTTATTTTAAACCTTATAGCACCTCACCCCCCTCCCCGGTCTTCAGGAAGCAGTGTAACTATCCTGTTTTTCAGTTGAGGTGCTCTGGGAGGGATGTGTTCTATGTATTTTCAGCAATGTTACTGGGAGCTGATGGCCATAATGTTCTTCAAAAGCTTATAGTGCATCATCAAAACTCATTATTTGCCCCTTTTCAACAAAATGAATCTTGGCTGGATATAGCATTGTAAATTTGACTCCTGATTCATATAATTTCTTTTTAAGTGGGTTAAACAATTTCCTCTTATTCACCGTCTCACTAGATAGGTCTGGGAAGACATGAAGAGATATTTCCTGGAACTTCAAGCCCTTTTCCACTCTTGCCTTTTGCAATAAAATCCTGAGGTATTTAGAAAGAAACTGTATCAATTGCATATTTATGCAAGAAACACATTTTCAGGAGACAGATTTCCCACAGTTTCAGAAATGCTGGGGACCAGGGGCTTACTCGAAATATAACCAGGTGTCATGTGGGGTGGCCATTTTCTTCCACAGGAAATTTTTTTTGTCCTTTCCATCTATCAGTAAAGTTATCTCGGATGCACATGGCAGATATGTCATAATGGAAATTTTAATGGAGAAGAAATGATATATCTGTGCCTCTATATATGGAATGAATATTAACAATCCTACCTTTTTCACAGATTTTTTTCTGCAACTTACAGCTTGTAGAACTCCTTATGTTGTAGGGGGGGATTTTAACCTCACTTTGAGGAAACTAGACAGAACACGTTCTTCAAATTCAGTATTTAATTCATCTATAAAGATAATTAAAAACTATATGAGAGATTTGAAACTGATTGACCCATGGGTTGAAAAGAAACACAATATGAGGAAGTCTTCCTTTTTCTCTGCTAGCCCACAAGCATATTCTAGAATAGATTTTTTCCTAGTTTCAAAAGTGTTATTATACATTGTGAATAATATTGACTACCCAGGTATAATTATATTGGACCACTCTCCATCCATAATAGAATTACAATGGTCAGATGATAGAGACAGAAACTATACATGGCGAATAGATATTGTGGTGTTGAATGATGAGACTATGTTATAATTTTGTCAAAATGAGATGAATTTTTTTTCAGGTTAATAAGGATTCAGACACTAATATATTAATGATTGGGGAATCTTTTAAAAACTGGATAAGGAGCACCTTTCAACAAATTAAAAATAAAAAGAGAAAATGCTGGCAAGCACTAGAATTACAATTAGAAAATGACATACAGTTATTAGAACAAATTCATATGATAAGTGCAGATGTAGATAGACACAATACAATAAAAAAGGGTAGAGTCAAATAAATTACTAACAGAGAAAGCAGAAAACTGAATTTTGAGAACTAGGTCTAATTGTTATATTTCGTTGGACAGACCATTGAAGTTAATGTCATGGCAATTAAAAAAGGATCAAGAACAAAATAGTATTAGTCAAATAAAAAAAATGAGTCAGGGGATATGCATAGGGATCCTGCACAAATAATTAAAATCTTTTTTGAATATTACATAAACTATATACATCTGAAACTGATAATGATAAGGGAACCGAGGATTTCCTTCTTGATTTACAATTAAGGCAAGTCACTGAAGAGATTAAGATTGTTCTTGATGAGCCCATCACCCAAGTTGAGATTTTTAAAGCTATAGAAAGTTTACCATCTGGCAAAGCACCGATCCCGATGGTCCCAATTATGACTAAGTTATTCAATGCCTTTAGTGAAATATAGAATATTACCTCTTCATTTAAACAAGCTACAGTATTACTATTTAATAAACAAGGAAAGGACCCACATTTTTATGGATCCTACAGACCTATATCTTTTTTGAATTTGGATTGTAACATTTTTGCTAGGGTAATGGCATCGAGGCTAGAGGGGACACTCCCATTTCTCATTGAACCTGATCAGAATGGTTCCATAAAAGGATGAAAAATTAATGATAATTTAAGAAGAACTATAAATATAATTGCAAATAATACAGCACATAATTCAATTTTACTTGCAGTAGATGCAGAAAAGACATTTGACTGGACAGAATGGAATTTCATATTTACATTACTTACAAAAATGAATTTGGTAATCAGTTTTTGAACTGGATAAAACTATTATACTCTGCACTGGAGGCTAACATTACAATAAATAACACCTTATCAGAAACTGTGATTTTGGGACCTGATCCCCCTCCCATCTACTCTACTCTCATCAGTCTTCCACCTTCCTACTTGGTCTCTAATCTTGCTTCTCTCCCCTCCCTATTTTCTGTTCTACCCCTCTGGCTCTCCTCCTACCCAGCTGTCCTGTGCCCCAGTGACACTCCTATTTCCCCTCATTGCCTCTCTTCTCCCTCCCATGTACCTCCTCCCCGATTGCTTCCCTTTGTTCCCCCTTTTCTCCCCCTCCACCACCTCTCTGCCCCTGGCTTTCCCCATGATCTCCAATCCCCTCTCTGTACATAATCATTCTTTTGGCCCCTCCCTCTGTCCTCTCTGCCCCCTCTCTCTCCCTCTGCCCCTTTTTCTCATTTTCCTGACCCCTCCCCATCTCCCTCAATTTTCTCTTGTTATCCTTCTCTCTCATTTTTACTTTTGTCCACCTTCCCATCCCACCATGGTGTGTCACTCCCCCCACCATAGGCTTCAGGGTATCTGCCTTGTCTCTTCTCACCCTGGTAACATGGGCCTCCCTGCAGTCTATTCTTATTAACAATTCAGACAATAGAACTGATCCTTTAACATGTTCTGGCTACCTAGATAAGTGTTTTCATAGTTTATCTAATGTTAGTTCTGATGCTCACTGTGTTTCCTGAAACATCCTATATTGCAAACTGCCTTATTTTCTTAACTGGGCACAGTGACCTTGTCCTGGTTTTACTACTGTGTATACCCTGACCCCAAAGCAACTGTCTATATCTGAAAAAGTGTATAACATTACCAGCTGAACCTGTTCAAGCATTTTCTGCCCAGTATTTTGCACTCCTCATTTGATGCTTTTACTGGTTGTAACATTGCTTTACTGTAAACTGAAAATGTGATGATTGTGTATATGTAACCTCTATTTTGAATTAGTACATATGTGATTGCTAAGGCATGGGACCTTTGTGAAAGAACCTTTAGATCAAAGGTACTTTCCTAGATAATAAATAGATAGATAGATAGATAGATAGATAGATAGATAGATAGATAGATAGAATCTTTTTAACAAGAAGTATGAGACAAGGGTGTACCCTCTCATCTCTTCTATTTGCTTTAGTTATGGAACCACTTACAATAGCAATTAGATAGAACAACAAAATTACTGGAGTTCAAATTAATAACATTATACATAAAATAAGTCTTTATGCTGACAATGTTTTGCTACACTTAACTAACCCCCCCCCCCAAGTTCTATAGCAGAATTTATCAAGCTGGCTACTATCTATGGCAAGTTCTCCGGGTATAAAATCAACTGGCAGAAAACCTTAATATTGAAACTAAATGATAATCACAAGTTACAAATAGTGGAAACTTGTGAAGGGGAACAAACAGACTCCATAAAATATTTGGGCATTAATTTAACTAATCAATATGACCAATTATACCAAGCAAATTTTTTGAAGTTAATTAGTGAAATTAGGAAGGATTTAGATAATTGGAATCACTTACCATTAACTCTTACTGGAAGAATAAATGTTATTAAGATGAAAATTCTCCCCAAACTACTGTATACTTTTCATGCTTCATCCTTTATAATTCTGAATACATTTTTTGAAACACTAAAGAAAATTATCACTAATTATATATGGAACAAGAAAAAAAAAAAAGAATCTCATATAAAAAACTAATTCTTTCTAAGAATGGGGGGGGGGGGTAGCACTTCCGGACTTTAAGAAATATTATTTTGTGATCCAAATAAACAAAATTTGCTACTGGTTGAGAGATTATGCAACTCAATCTATATCAATAAGAATGGAACAAGAAATGCATGGGTATCAGTCTTTGAGGCAGCTGATTTTTCAGGGTATTATCATAATATGATGACACGCAAAATAATTGACCCAGTTACTTATGCTACAATATATTTTACTGGATAGACTTGAATAAATTAATGAATATTAAGATCCCCATTACCAAATATTCACCTGTGTACAATAATTTTCACTTTAAGCTCTCTATTAATGGCGGTATGTTCAAACAATGGAATAAGAAAAGCATTTATGAATTTGATCAAATCTTTAAGAATGGCGCATTACAATATTTTTCTTATATACAACAGTATGACATTCCTGCCTCTCATTATTTCAAATATTTGCAAATAAAAAATTTCATAAAGAAAAACAATAATAAGGTTTCTTTGTCCCTGACCGTTCCTCCAGAAAATTGCACCATAACACTTTTATTTGGGTGCTCAGTCAGCAGCTGTGTTTATTAAAATCTTCTGTTTATCACATATTGAGAATACTCATTTTTTATGATACTAAACATCCATTAAATTACCATTTAATTTCAGATGTTAATAATTACACATTCTTTGTTTGGCCCAGGTGTATACTTGGGTCCCTCCATTCTCATAGGCAATTACCCAGATGTAGATCCCAGGCCCCACCTTCTTTTTCTTGTAACTTTTGGAGCCTGTGTGTAGACACAGGCACTTTTCTTCCTCAATGGCCTCAGGGTGTACCCCCAAAGGCTCCCCACCCCTCTCAGCCCTGGTGTAAACCCAGGCCAGGACTACTGTAAAAAACTCCCCCCAGGACAGGATCATCCATCCTCCATCATCTCTTTTCTTATGCTTCCTTGATCCCTGCCATCCACCTACAATGGGTCCTTCCTCAAACCATGCCATCCACCTTTGGCAGGACCTTCCTTAATCCATGCCATCCACCTTTGGCAGGGCCATATGGGTCCTCCTTGCAGATCCCCTTATTTTCCCCACTTGTTCCTTTCTTCCTACCATGTTCAGGATGGGTGGGCAGGTGAAAAATCACCAAAAGACCAGCAAGGAAAGAGGGCCCTCCTATTAGGGGGCTCTCTGCTATAGTCCCTGCTTGCTTTATCCTCCACCCCCTCCTGCTAGGTGGCCAATCAATCATCCCCCTATGCTGGACCACCCCTCCCTTTTTCCTACCAATCACTCCCTGTGCCTCCCCTTTTCCTACTCCTCCCTACATCAGCCTGGAGGTAGCTAAGCCACCACTGCCTTCTGGGAGGTCTGTCAGGGACAAATAGCCTTGCCTCCATCATCAGGCAACTCCCCTTAGGAAATACAATAATCCTTGAAGTGATGGAAGATAGCCTTAATAAAAACTTAACTGTTAAAATGTATGGTAGTGATATTAATAATAAACAACTGGATGAAGATATACAGATATTAAAGGAGAAGTGGGCAAATTATTTAGGGATAGAAATTTCTGATAAAGTTTGGGAGGCTGGCTTTCCCAATGATAAATGTTAGACCTAGTAAACTGCAGCAATTCATTTCAATACTTTACATAGGACCTATGTTACACCTTACAAGTTGCACAAGATTAACAATTCTATTTCTGCCATGTGCCTTAGATGTGCTTGTACTTCTGGTACTTTAGTTCACATGCTACATGAATGTCCTTTTCTGTCCAATTACTGGTCCAAAATAGTTGGCTTTCTTAATAAAATATTAAATGTTAATATAAAAATAGAACAAATGTTGGTATTATTAGCTTTTTCTGGACAGGTTATACATTTAGAAACTCATCAACAAATTTTTCTTTCCATAGCCATGATTTTGGCAGAAAAATGTATACTCTTAAAATGGAAAAATTATGTCCCTGCCATATATGACACCTGGTTAAATGATCTGGTTTATGCCATGAGATTAGAAAGGATATACTATCTGAAAAATGAGGATATCACCTCATTTGAAAAAATCTGGTCCTCTTTATACCAACAAATCCAAAAAGGAATTAAATAATCTATAGGTTATAGACCTTTTTCTTATCTATTTTTAATTAAATAGCAGGAGGTAACTCTTTAATATTAGCTACTTTGACAATAATATAGTTAGCAGGGAATCTTGGACCCATAGATAGGAGGGATATGATGATGGATGAAGAAGGTATAATCTTAATGGCATAACGTCTAGAATGACAACTCCCTCAATCTTCTATTTGAACCTCAAAAAAAAAAGACTAAAAAAAGAATATTTACAAAACAAATAAAGAAAAATAAAAGCACAATGTTATTTCCTTTAAGTAGTTTCACCTTCCTTCAGGTTTCAAAGACAGTTCAAACAGTCAATTCAGCTTTTCCTGCTGTGTTGCTACCAGTACCTAACTAGGTACAAGTGCTTCCTCTTGTCTTATTTCAGACAAGTGAGACCAGCTTCTGAGCTCATCTGCCTATGAATGGCTTTGAGAGGTTTATACAGCCCTCCCACTTAATTTTAGGCACTCCCACAAAAGGCAATTAAACAGTTTGTCTCTCTAGAGGCCCACAACTAGGCCTATCCAAAGAGAAATAGTTGTTTCTAAGCCTGGATTATAGAGAGCTTTCCGGCAATATAAACTGATACTAATAACCATTTTTCTGGCCAGTGTTATTACCATTTTAAATATAAGGGTCCATTATGTAAGTAAACTCCTCCCACTGGTCAACATGGTTATGCAACAATTCATTATAGATATAGACCACTAGGGGCCACTATATTTCTATCTACATGTCTGGACATGCTGTTTCATGCTTGAACATGTTGTTTAAGGGGACCTCTTGGTTCAGTCATTATTTATTAACCCAAGAACATTTTAAATGCACATATGCACTTTATATTGTTCCAAATACACTTTAAACAGTTCTAAATGCACTTTTATTCATTCACAGGCATTTTATGTGCTACAGACACCTTAATAATTTTGTTTCCAGCTGGCATGCTGGGCTTGAACGTGGTGGTACATGGGAATGGTGGTGAGGGATGGATAAACTGAACAGGAAAAATAAGGTAGTAGGAAAAATGTATGCAGAGAAAGACAAAGAGTGGCGTAGATAGGCAACCTATGTCAGGGCTAGAAAAAGACAAATGATTAGGTAAAGGAGTACTATTGTGTAACAGATTTATAGTAGGAAGAAAAAGATGATAGGATAGATATCCTTCCACTGGGGAACAAGGCCTGGTGGAATGCAATTCTGTCACATGGGGAAGGTTAGGGAGAAAAAGATAGCATTAAGGAAGTATAAGGAAACACAGAAGGAACAGGACAGAGAACTGTACCAGTTAAAGCAGAAGGAAATGGAGAAGGCAGTCAGAATAGCAAAGGGCTAAACTGAGGAAAAGACAGCCAACTCAGTTAAGAAGGGGAATAAAACCTTTTATAGGGACATTAGGGAGTGAAGAATGGCTAAGAAAGTGATAGTGAAGCTTAATAAAGGGGATGGTAGGTGGGCAAAGGGTGATAGTAAAAAAGCAGGGATACTGAATGAACACTTCTGCTCAGCATTCACAAAAGAAGAGATGGGGGGAGGTACCTAATCCAATCAATAGAGGCATTCTGGATAGGGGGGTTGATATCAGTCCATTCACAGAAGAAAGGGTTCTGAAAGAGCTCCAAAACTGAAAGTGCACAAAGCAATGTGACCTCATGGGAATCACTCCAGAATTCTAAAGGAACCAAGGGGAGAACTAGTGACACAATGACTACCCTTTTTAACAAATCATGGGAGGATGGTGAGGTACCTAAGGACTGGAGGAGAGCAGATGTGATTCTCCTTCACAAAAGTGGGAGCAAAGCAGAGGCAGGAAACTAAAGACCTGTTAGTTTGACCTCAATGGTAGGGAAAATGATGGATTCACTTCTGAAAGAAAGAAAGAATTGTTGAATACCTAGAGGTCAGCGGGGCACAGGACCCAAGGCAGCACAGATTCACTGTGGGAAGGTCATGTCAGAGGAATCTTATAGATTTCTTTGACTGCGTGATCAAAGTAGTAGACCAGGGAGGGGCTGTGGACATGCCCTACCAAGACTTTAGCAAGGCATTTGACATAGTCCCACACAAAATAATAATAAACAAATTAGCCAGCCTGGGAGTAGGTCCCAGGGTGGTAGCCTGGGTAAAATAATTGGCTGGACAACAAGTCACAGAGGGTAATAGTAAATGGAGTCCACTCCGAGGAAAGGGGGGTTACTAGTGGGGTACTGCAGGGTTCAGTAGTGGGTCTGGTCCTTTTTAATGTCTTCATAAGTGACATTGTGGAAGGACTGGAAGGAAAAGTATGCCTCTTTGCAGATGACACAAAGATCTGCAACAGGATTAATACACAAGAGGGGAATGGAAAGGATGAGAAGGGACTTGGCAAGGATGGAGGAATGGTCAAACGTATGGCAGCTTAGATTCAATGGAAAAAAGTTTAAAGTAATGCTCCTGGGAAACAAAAACCCAGAGGAAAAGTACACATGGGGTGGTACTAACAACAACAAAAATTGAAAGGGACCTGGGGTAGTTATATCAGATGACCTAAAGGTATGCAAGCAATATGAGAATGCAGTAAGGATGGCTGGGGGGATGCTGGGATATATAGGAAGAAGCATCACCAGCAGATAACAGGAAGTTGTTGTACCTCTGTACAGACAGTTGATGAGACCCCATTTGGAGTACTGCATGCAGTTCTGGAGACCCCATCTCCGCAAGGACATAAACAGGATGGAGGCAGTCCAGAGGAGGGCAACTAAAATGGTGTAGGGTCTGCACCAGAAGCAATATGAAGAGAGACTAAAGGAGCTTAATATTTATACCCTTGAGGAAAGGAGGGAGAGGGGAGACATGATAGAAACTTTCAAGTACCTCAAGGGAATCAGAAAGTCCAGGAGGGAAGCATCTTTCAGGAAAAGAGATGCGCAAGAAAAAGGGGGCACAATTTGAAGATAGAGAAGGGACCACTCAAGGACAATGTGAGGAAATATTTTTTCATGGAGAGGGTGGTGGACACATGAAACGGCCTTCCTGAGGAGGTCATGAGGTCAAAAACAGTGGGGGAATTCAGGAATGCATGGGACAGACATAAGGCAATTCTAGTGTGGGGTAGGAGCAAGTAGGCTGTTAGTTAACTAGGATCTGCAGCTTATCCAGTAGGTAGGGAAATGGGCAGACAGGGTGTGCCAAGTGGTCCTCATCTGCCATCAAAGTCTATGGGGGATTAACAAAACAATCTGAAGGTACAAAACCTTCTTTAAGTCCCCAAAAGTTCCGTAGCTATGGAAAAAAAGGGGAAATTGCTCTGAGTGCTAGACACAAAACTTCCACAGCTGCAGAAAAAACACAGTACGAACTGTGGAAAAAAGTGCAGCTGCAGAAATTCCTGAGGAAAAAAAGTCATTGATAAGTATGGCACATCCCCTTAAAGGCTATTCTCAGCCATTGTTTTTCCGCAGTTGCAGAAAAAATGTTGCACACATGACAGTGAGGTGTAGCACTCCCCAAACAAAATGTAGTGCCCCAACAATTGAAATACAATTAAAATGGAGGTCAGGCACAAGTAATAGCAAACCAGTGCATTTATATAAGTGGCAGTTGTTACAGCAACATTAGCACACATTGTTATTGAAAGACATCAAACAACAACCACCAGACCCAGTGCAGCCCATGAAGGAACACCTCAGGCAGTACAGGCTGAACAGCCTGCAGTGAGAGCTGCTGTGACAGGCAACAGAAACACTCCAGGTAGAGACATGACCATCAGTCACAGTCACTGTGGTGAATGGTTTTGCTGGTACCAGTGGTGCTGCAGTGGTCCCAGTTGAGTGAATAGTTGCTGGTCTCTCTGTGGGTACTTTCAGCTACATCTATGGCAAGACTGTCAAAGTCTGCTGCTCCAGCTAATATGGATCACCTGTTGTTGTGCCTCCTAAGCCTTTTCCATAGCTGCAGATCCGCAGTTGCAGATTTTTAGCACTTGTGGAATTTCCGCAGCTGCTGAATTTCTGCAGCTGCTATTTTTTTTTTTTTTTATGGATTTCCACACATGCGCGATTGTTCTTTCAGGATATCTCACACCACCATTTCTGGAGTGCTGCAGGCCTTTTTCCTGCAGCTGCAGGATTTTTGGCTGTCTTTGTGAATCCAGCCCTATGTTTCTATGATTGATTCTTAACATTGGCACTTTAACCCATTTTCAGATTTTTTTCCTTTTGTGAGGGAAGAAGGTTTCAGTGAATAGTTTTATTATAGGCTCTTGGACCTCTGATTTCAGTGTACCATCTGTTTCTGTTCTGGTGCACCACAAACTGTTTTGCTGGATTCCCTTTTTAAACATGTTCAATTTTATTTTATTCTATTTATTGATAGGGTATGTGCTGTGTAAGGAGTGAGTTGGTTCATTATGGTTTGTGATTTTTGTTATTTGGTGTGTGTCTATGTGTGAGTAAGTGATTATGTGCGTGTTTGAAATTTGTTTTACTTATTGGTGTGTTTGGGGTGATTGAGAGATTTGTTTTTTTATGGTGCATGTGTGTGGGTCTATGTGATAACGTCGAACTCCTAAAGGCGATCGCTGTTATCGCTCAGTCAGAGTGCTTTCGGCACTCTGACAACCCTGGTGCACCAGCACAATGGTGCCAGGACATACTTTTACTACTTTCTGTGGAGGTGCTGTGCCCCACCAAATCCCTCCCCTCCCCTCATGGGGGGGGGGACTTTGCCCCCCCACACCCACCTACTTAAGGATTCTCAACTCCAGGGAGGTGCATGTCAGGGGGGTGAAAGTAGTAAAAATATAAAGGTTCGGGCAGGGCGCAATAAAAATCACACCAGCGCCCGGACCTGAACCCTGTACCTCAGCCACCCCAGCCATTGCCCAATCCCTGACGCCATGCTGCAGCTTGACCAATGACCACAGTGCCACCCCCTACAGCCTCTTCACCCCCCCAGCCCACACTCCCTGAGCTTGCTCCCACCCCCTTGCACGTACATATAGTGACATCCTGTCACCTACTTCGCCCACCCCCTCATCCGGTCACCCTACCCATCGGTCTCCATGAGTGGATTGGGTGAGGAAGGTGTCACCATAACAGACGACACCCTTCCTCATGCACCCACTTCACAGGTTACCTGTGTGGGAGTGTGTGTGTGTGTGTGTGTGTATAGTTATTCTAGTCTAGTTTATTTTATCTTCATTATGTTTCAGATGCTTTAGATGTCTGTTTAATAATTGTATGATTAAGAGTTGATAAAGGGTTGCAAGATATTTTTATTAATTATGTGTTGATGCTTTTTTGAAGAAAGGTGCACCTACTCTGAAGATCATCTGTGGTCGCGCCATCCTTTTGTTGGGATCCCATTAGTTCTTCCTGCAGAGGTCCTCAGCTGCTGCTGGGAACCAGGGATCCTGCAACTACTGCAGTGGAGGTCCTAGGTATGGTGTACGGAGGGGGGTAGGACTGGTATGGTAAAGTCCAATAGAAACACATGGAGGATGTGGAACCAGGACTGAGGACCTTAAAACGTGGTTCCCCTCACTGGGGCTCTGGCAAATTTCATCTAGTAGAAAGTAACCTATCCAGCCTGCACTATTCACCCCTTTAGAGCAATTCTCTGTAATGCAAGGTCACTGAGGAACATGAAGGTGTTGATTTTATTAATTTATTTATTGAAATGTTTCACCAGGAAGGCACACTGAGCAACAAGTCGCTCATCTCCCGGCGTGACCTGGAGGGGGAAGGGTACAATAGGAGTGAGACATTAAACATTCAAGTTACAAGATCAACATTAGCATACAAATTTAAGGCAGGTGTTACAAATGGTGTTACAGCTGTGTTGTGCATAACATGTAGAAAGAGTGGACAGTGATAAGTGCCTGGTGATGGGGATACATAGATACATAGACAGTGTCGGCAGATAAGGGCCTATGGCCCACCCAGTCTGCCCATTTGAGCTTGTAAGTTCAGTTTGTTTTCCTAGAAGTCTGTTGCCCCTTACCCCTGACCTCCAGAATTCCTTTATGTCTATCCCATGCATTCTTAAATCCCGTGATTGTTTCATCCCCCACCACTTCCTCTGGCAAGGTGTTCCACTTGTCCACCACCCGTTCTGTGAAGAAATTCTTTCTCATGTTTCCTCTGAATCGTCCTCCCTCCAACTTCATCCCATGCCCTCTAGTCCTGGAACATCTTTTTCACTTAAAAATAGTGTTTTCCTGCACCCTGTTCCTCCCTGTAAGATTCTTGTATGTCTCTATCATATCCCCTCTCTCCCTCCTCTCCTCCAGGGAGTACATGTTCAGTTCCTTCAACCTGTCTTCATAGGACTTGTGATGCAATCCATGCACCATCTTTGTTGCCCTCCTCTGAACCTTCTCTACCCTGTCTATGTCCTTACATAGGTATGGTCTCCAGAACTGTACACTGTACTCCAGGTGGGGCCTCACTAGTGTCTTGTATGGCTTGAATTATGACCTCCTTTTCCTGCTGGTGATGCCCTGCCTATACATCCCAGCATCCTATTTGCTTTACCTGCTGCCTTGTCACACTGTTTCTCTACCTTGAGGTCATCAGAGATGACAACCCCAAGATCCCTTTCCTGCTTGGTGCATGCTATATCCTCACCCCCCAACTGATATATTGTGCCAGGGTTTTTGTGCCCCATATGCATTATCTTGCACTTTTTTGCATTGAATTTCAACTGCCAAACCCCTAACCATTCTTCAAGTTTCTGCAGGTCGCTTCTCATGCTGTCTACACTCTCTGGTGTGTCTACTCTGTTACAGAGCTTTGTGTCATCAGCGAACAGTGAAATTCTGCCTTCCAGGTCCTGCTCAATGTCACTGATAAAGATGTTGAATAGGACCGGTCCCAGCACTGATCCCTGTGGTACCCCACTGGTCACTCTTCCCTCTGTGGAGTGACAGCCATTTACCACAACCCTCTGTGTCCTGCCACCCAGCCAGTTACCTACCCACCACACTACTGTCCTGCCCACACCCATATTTCCCAGTTTGTGTAATAGTCTTCTATGTGGCACAGTGTCAAAGGCCTTGCTGAAGTCCAGATAGGCCATGTCCACTGCCCTCCCCAATCCACCTCCCTAGTCACCCAGTCAAAAAATTCAACGAGGTTGGTCTGACATGACCTCCCCCTGGTGAAACAATGCTTCCTTGGGTCCTGTAGTCCATTGACAACTAGATGTTCCACCAATCACTCCTTCAATAGTGCTTCCATGATCTTCCCCACTACCGAGGTGAGGCTGACTGGTCTGTAGTTCTCTGCTTCCTCTTTGTTCCCACTTTTGTATAAGGGGACTACATCTGCTGTCCTCCAGTCTTTGGGTACCTCCCCTGTTTCCAGTGATTGGCTAAACAGGATAGCCAGAGGTTCAGCCACCACCTCTCTTAGTTCTTTAAGGACCCTGGGGTGCACCCCATCTGGCCCCATTGCTTTATCAACTCTTATTACTTCCAGTTCCTTCAGGACCCTTTCTCATGTAAAGGGACTTGTGTCCATTTCTGCACCATTCTCATCCCTTGTACTCCCTTCAGACCCATTACCTTCCTCTTCCTCAGTAAAGACTGAGCAGAAATACCTGTTCAATATGTCAGCTTTACTGTTGTCATCCTCCACGTAGCCCCCATCCTCCCCCTTCAGTCTCACTATCCCTCCCTTTGTCTTTCTTTTTTCACTTATGTACCTGTAAAAGGTTTTGTCCCCTCTACAAACTGATTTTGCAATGTGTTCTTCTGTCTGAGCTTTGGCTTCCCTTACTGACCTCTCTGTCTCCCTTTGCTTCTCCTGGTACTTCTCCCTATCCCCTTCTGCCTGTGTCTTTTTGTATTGCCTGAATGCAATCTTTTTAGCTTTCACTTTGTTTGCTACCTCTTTGGAAAACCATAATGGTCTCCTCTTCCTTTTCCTCTTGCTAACCTGCTTAATTCATAATTCTGTTGTTCTTGTAATCCCCATTTTAAATACTGCCCACTGTTCCTCAACCCCTGATTCCTGTCCCATTCCCTTTAATGCCTCTTTCAAGTATCTCCCCATTTTCCCAAAGTCTGCCCCCCTAAAATCCAGGATACATGTTTTTGTGTGGTTTGGTTCTGCCCTTTCTGTGATTTCAAACCACAATGACTGGTGGTCACTGTTTTCCAGGTGCTCCCCCACTGTTACCCCCATCACACTGTCCCTGTTTGTGAGCACAAGGTCCAGTATTGCCTTCTGCCGAGTTGGTTCCATGACCAGTTGCTTGAGGAAGGCACCCTGAAGGAGTCCAGGATAAATCTGCTCTAGTTGATGCTGCTGCTGGGATGCTCCAGTCCATGTCTGGAATATTGAAGTCTCAACCAGTACACCTCACCCTTGTCTGCCATCCTTTGGATGGCTAGCATCAGCTCCCTATCTGTTTCTTCCTCCTGGGCTGGTGGTGTATAGACCACACCTGTGCGGATGACTGTCCCCATTTTCCTTTCCAGCTTAACCCACAGTATCTCTCCCCCATTTTGTTCCTCCTGGATCTCTGTGGCCCTTATGTCATTTTTCACATACAGTGCCACTCCTCCTCCCTTCCTGCCTGCTCTGTCTCTTCTGAATATGTTGTAGCCAGGTATGGCCATCTCCCAGTCGTGGTTATCATTACACCAGATTTCAGTGATGGCCACAATGTCCAGGTCTGACTGTACCATGACAGCCTCCAGATCTTCCATCTTTTGCTAAGGCTCCTGGCATTTGCACATGGCTTTCCATGATTTGACCTCCTAGACTGTTTCACTGTTCTACTCCAGCCCCTTCCTTGGTTGTCATTTATCCCTGGTTCTCCTTGCTGTCTGCCCTTCTGCTGAATTTTGCCCCTTTTCTGCTTATCCACCTCTTGGACACTAATCTCCATCTTTTGCACACTGCTTTGCAGAGATAACCACTCCTCTGGTTCACTGGTTCCACTGCTAGCTGTGGGGGGTGAGCAAGTAGGTACCATCCTTGCTGGCCTGCCACCCCCCTGTGCTAGTTTAAATGCTTGTCAATGTAGCATTTAAACTTATCATTGAGTGCTTGGATTCCCCTCCAGGATGGATGCAGGCCGTCAGGCTTGAACAAACCTCCATCCCTCCAGGTGGGTCCCCAGTCACCAATGAATCCAAACCCTTCCTCACAGCACCAGTTCTTCAACCATGAGTTAAAGTTCCTGGTGCATACACCTTATGCTCGCCATTGCCTCTCACAGGTAGTACTCTGAGAAAGTGACAGAAGTAGCTACTTGCTTGAGACCCCTCCCAGTTTCCTAAACTCTTCCTGAACTTCCTTTGGCTCCCCATTTGCCAGGTCATTAGTACCTAGGTGGATAATGACATCCAGCTCACCCTCCTGTCTTGCCTTCCCAGTGATCCCCAGGATCTTCCTTCCATCCCTCCATGCCGTGGCACCTGGTAGGCACCTCACCTCCCTGTCCTCCCCCCTCCTGTGTTCCTAGCTGGATCCCTCTTATGATGGAGTCCCCCACCAGGATTCGCTTCCTCCTCCTCTGGGGTCCACTGCTTTCCCCCGCTGAGGTCACCTCCTTGGCTAACCTCCACATCTTTTCCTTCCACTTCTCTGGGTACCTCTATTTGGTTGTCGTCATTTGCCAGTGTAGCATATGAGTTCTTGAGTGGAATAGGATCTGGGATGTGCTTCTGCCTGACTGCTCTAACCCTCCCTGAGCCCACTGTCATCCAAATGCTCCTCGTTCTCGGCATCCTTTGAGGCAGTTGCATTGGACTGGGTGGTCCCTGGATAGGGGTGATGGTACTCCTGACCCAGTTTACTTCCGCTCTGAGTCTGGCTACCTCATCCCGCAGTCCAGAGAGATGCATTCAGATAGGGCAGCACCTCAGTGTCCAGAAGGTCTGCCTGAATATGGCTGCCCCACAGCCACTGCATTGCACCACTCCCCACATTATACTGCAGTTCCACTACTTGTCTGCTACTGAAGCTCTCCTAGTTCCCTTTTTATTAATTTACTGTACTAAAAATCCTGCCACTGATCCTCAGATAATTTTTTTTTTAAAGAAAAAGAAACCAATAAATAAATAAATGAGTTAAAACACTTGTGCTGAGGGTGGGCTTCTCCTCCTTATGCCCCTCCTACTTCACACTCCTTACTATACCCTGTGTTTAGCTCCTGTCAATCAGATTTAACAGGGCATATAATTAAGAGTTGGGGGAAGGGGAAGGAGGGGGGTGAAAATTTGACGCAATTAAAGACAGCACAGAATTACACCACCACCATGTTTTAAATTTTCAACAGCCCAAAACAATTATAAGTAAAGACAACAAAGAAAGTATAGTGTCACTAAAAGCCCACAATCTAAGTTTAAAAGAAAAATAGCAATTACCAGTTACTCTAAAGCACTGAATTGAATATGTTTCCTTCCTTCCCCTTCTGGCTTCTTCTGAGAAAATAAAACTCTGCTTGCTAATTTAACTCTGACTAAGCCCCACCTCCAGTTATCACATAGCTGAGGTCAGAGGCCAGACAATTAACACCCTTCACCCAACTACAGGGCAGTCAGACAAGCCAAGATAAAATTTGCAGCAATTAAAGACAGTACAGAATTACACCTCCACTATGTTTTAAATTTTCAACAGCCCAAAAACAATTATAAGTAAAGACAACAAAGAAAGTATAGTGTCACTAAAAGCCCACAATCTAAGTTTAAAAGAAAAATAGCAATTACCAGTTACTTTAAAGCACTGAATTGAATATGTTTCCTTCCTTCCCCTTCAGGCTTCTTCTCAAAGGGAGTTTCATTACTGACTTCTCAGCTGACCTTGTTTTTATCATAGAAACCTGGCTAGGCAATAATGCATGCCCTATGCTGTGGGCATCTGCTCCCCCCAGTATTTCCATGGTGCATTGCCTGAGAAGGGATCACAGAGAGGGTGGGGTGGCCACGTGTTATAGATTCACCCTGGGACTCACTGTACTCCCAATAAGAACTTTCAGATCCTTTGAATGTGTGATGGCTAGATGTGTTTTGGGTGTCAATGCAGGATCATTCTAATCTACTGATCA
Source organism: Neoceratodus forsteri (assembly GCA_016271365.2). NCBI lineage: Eukaryota > Metazoa > Chordata > Ceratodontiformes > Ceratodontidae > Neoceratodus > Neoceratodus forsteri. Next base: position 647,180,524 of record CM057456.1, read on the forward strand.
GCAGGCAGTGACAGTGATTTCCTGCAGGAGCTGATGGACATCATCATGAAACAGGTGTTGGATGCCCCAAGGTTATCAGTGCAGGGGGATTTCAATGCTAGGGTCAACAATTAATCCTCGGAGTTTGGACAGAAGGTCCTCCAGTTGATGTTTTCACTGGAATTGACACAGGCTGTTGCTTCTGAAAGCCATCAGCATGGCTGCACACTCGATCTGATCTTCTCATTGAGGTTTGGCATTCATGTGGTCATGGTTTATCTGGTCTCTTAATCAGATCATCATGCAGTCATGTTCTAATAGGTTACACCATCAGAAGCCTGGAAAAAAGGCACTGGCAAAAAGAGCACTGGCATCCAGCCAATGGTAGAAAACACCACTGACATTTGAGCACCCCATAGGATGGGCACATGGCAACATTGTCATGAGCATGGGTGTGTGAGATGACCCCACCACAGGCATCATAGTGGCACCCACCAGTATTGGGGACTAGATCAATGCCCTCCATCTGGCACCCCACCCACCACCTGATCGACCCCTGTGCAGACATACCCTTACACACATGCCCTGGTGGTCTTGTACACCCCCAATCCACCCTGTCCCTGATCCCTGTAGGCAGAGTTGTGCCCGACATGGTCCATGTTAGGGAGTAACAGAGCATGTGATGTCATCCATATGCCCCTGTGTTCTAGTGGCCCCCAACCTCCCACCAGGTACAGCCCCAAGTACAAAACCCTGGACTCCCTTCCTGCTAAGGACCAGGCCACCAGCACAGTCATCAACATGCCTTCACAGCCAGCAGACCACTGGGTTGTCATTGCTGGTGTGCACTTGCTTCTGCAGTTACACCACAGTGGTCCACTGGCCTTGGAGGGGTGTGGAGGGCTATGCTGGTCATCTGCACTTTAGCTGCATGGAGGGCTAAGGTGTTGTACCGGGGTGGTACCTGGTTGGGGGTTGGGGCCACTCTACTGCCAGGGCATATTTGTAGGGTACATAATGCACAGAGGTTGGTCAGGTAGTGGGTTGGGTGCTGGGGTTTTTTCTATGAGTTAGCCTTTCCCAGTGGGTGCTCTACACCAGACTGCTGGCCATGAGGGGTGGGGGTTCACTATCACATGGTGGGTGCTGGGGAGATGATGTACAGTATTGCCCCCAGGTGGCTGCCTGCAATTCCTTCAGCACCCTACATGTTGGGCACCTCTGCTACCCAACCATCACCCTACTGGTCATGTGCCATAATGTCAGGGGTTGTGGTTCCTCCAGGTGCCATATTGCTGGTGCTGAAATGCTGGTGTTGTATTGCTGGTGCCCTTAAGCTCTGGAACCATTCCAGTGTGGGGTCCAATTATACCCTCTGGTGCAGTCCTAAACATAAACTGGAGCATCATAAACTCCAGGAGGCACTGGATGTCTTGAGTATGTTGCTACCTTGTGCATGAGGTCCAGAGGCAGCTGTGGAGCACTATAATATGGTGTTTATGACTGCCCTGGACTCTGACTTAGTGTTATCAAAGGATGTAATGTACTATAGTGTAGTGGCTAAGGCTCTGGGTTATGAACCTGGAGAGCTGGGTTTGAGCCCCACTTGATAAGGGCAAAAGTTTTTTTTTTAATAGTAACTCATGCATGTATAAAAACTAATTACAGAAAAGTACTCATGCATTTTTAAAAAAATAATTACAGAAAAAGTATTATCTCAAAAAGAAAGGAACTTCATTGCAAAATACTACATCAATGCAGTAGTTAAGGTTAAGTTGATAAAAGTAGGAAAATGTGGCATTAGGGTTTCCAACCCTTACACTCCACCCACACCCTGCAGGCAGCAATAGATGTTGGGTCAGCCTTAGGGATGCCAGCTCTAATGCTTAACCCATTCCATGAGTAAATAAGCTGAGATGGGTATGGTATATGAGAATGGGGTGAGCAGTAGGGTTGATAACCCCAAGGCACACCCCATACCTGTTGATCCCTGGACTGTGTGGGTGGGGTCTTAAGGTTGGAAGCCCTAATACCACATTTCCCTACTTTTGTAGCTTTAACCTTAACTAGTGTATTAACAAAGTATTTTGCAAGTCTATATATTTTATAGTGGTGCGGTAGCACCACTATAGTTAGGGATGAGTAGGCACTTTAATGTTAAACCCCAATATTTGCACTTTAACATCAATGCAACCATTCAACAGATTTGCATTACATTTTGCATGCTCAGTCTTGTTTGGTAGATCTCTGGATTTCCCAAGTTTCGTTCTGGTTAAATGTACAGATTCCAAGAAGAGGATAATAAAAAAAACATAATAACATTGCCATTTTTGCTGTTTTATTGCCATTGTGTAGTGCCCAGACAGTTTGGACTCTTGGTCTCAGATTTTCAGGCTACAAAGGGCTTGTTGCAGAAGGATTTCATTTACTGGTTTGGTGACACAATATTAATCCATTGCAAAGTTATTAAATTAAAAAAAATGGGGTTCTGAGTATGCTTGTTAAGCACTTCGAAATAGCTGTAAAATGTGTGTGGCCTGGATAGAGTCACATCATAGCTCATGAATAATAATTAGCTTATTTGCATACCTGTTTTTAAAATTGAGAGAATTAAAAAACATCAGGTGAAAACTTCAAGCAATCCCTCCTTGGGAAGCTTGGTCTGTTCAAAATCATTGTTCCCAACAGATTCTTTTTGATTTACTTTTTGGATAATGACAGATGGAAGATGTAAATTGTTTGGAAACATGGGCTACAAATCAATACGTTCAACACTAGGGCTATGGAAGGAAAATAGTCATTTTTAACTTAAATTAAAATACGCCAAGTAAAGAACACAATAATGTAGCACCAGGCCAAACTATGTTGTGCTGTATATTCAAATAAACATAGTAGCAGGCATACAAGGAAATAAGCACCAACAGAATATACAGTACTTGACAACTGGCAATAGAATATAGCAAAAAAATTATTCCATTTATTTATGACAAAAAAAGTGCAGTGTAAAATTGCTCACCCAACTAGGTGCACAGAAAAAACATTGCAGTTCAGTTGGCTATGCCAGAAATGGACCAACATTTCTCTTGGACACTTCCAAGCTTCATCAGAGTTATCAAACCAATGCATTGTGTGTGCCTTAAATACCCCACCCCAAACAGGTGTATAATATAAAATGTACTTAATTTGAAGGTTCAAATCCACCAATCAAAACTGTCATTCAATAATTGGTAATTTAAGCAAAAGCTGCTGTTTGAGAGCCAGCATAAATATTTGGTCACAAACAAAAACAAGTGAATGAAACCCTTTAGCAGTTTAATCAATGAAATATGTGTAGCTAAAGGCAAAAGAATGACACAACTAGCACCATAAATGAAGAAAATTAATTTATCCTATTTAAATTGTTTCAATAAAGCTTCCAAATGGATTAGAGTGGGAGGTCAAAAAAGGTCAATCCATAATATGCTCATTTGCCCAAAGTGCATGAGAAAGCATCTAAAAAAGGAGCGAATTAACTCCCAATTAGGATATGAACCCCCTCCATACATGAATTATCATTCTATATGGAAGAGAATAGGAAGGTCCTAGGGGTCAATCCATAGTATACTCATACACAGATGCAAGAATTGCCCCAGAAACAAAACATATGACAGTATAAATAGGGTAAGTGAACCTTCAGGCTCCAAACTTAAAAAATGCAACATGCTAAATATCACCAGCAATAGCAAAAAAAACATATTTAGACAAATGTAAGCCACAATATAATACAGAAAGGACGGCAAAAAATAAATGCATAAATCACAGATAGGGAGATATTTCCATATTATCATTCAAACCCTGACTCCTAATACATAAATCCAGAAGAACTCACTCTGCCCAGTGCCCCCCCCCAGGTCCAAGTTTAGCATTTTCAGTACCCAAAAACTGAATCTTGTGTTCCAAACTGGGCTGACTGGTAGAGGTTTGAATGATAATATAGTAATATTGGTATGTTTGAAGTCATTGTTTGCAAAAATGTATTTTTGGTTTCACCTGTTCACTTTGAAAGAAGTACTGTTCCTTACTTTCTCCACATTTTCAAAAATGTCAGTGTAACTGTAGCTCATGAAAATTCATAAGCTTATTTGCATACCCAGTTTTTTTTTTAATTGTGGGAATTAGAAACATGGAGTGAAAACTACAAGCTATACCACTTTGGGAAGCTTAGTAAGTTCAAAATCACTGTCTACAAAAAATTATTTTTAGTTTACTTTTTGGATAACAACAGATTAAAGATGTGAATTGTTTTTAAACATGGGCTTCAAATCAGTATGTTAAACATTATAGCTATAGAAATAAAGTAATCATTATTTAACTTATGTTAAAATAGACATTATAGTACAGATGTTGTGTTCATGTGAACTAAAAAAGTTTCAGACAATTCAATGGCTTAGAAATATACAGAGCTAAAACAAAATACTTTTGGTAATTCAGAGAGACAGGAAAGTATTATTGGCTCTTTTAGTGTGGAGCTGCCTTGCCCAGGTGAGGGCCAAAAAGCAGAGAATAGGAGTGGAAGGAGGGGGAAGGATTAGTGAGGTCACAGGTGGAAGGAGGGAAGATGAGGTCATGAAATGGGGCAGGGAGTGGTGATGTAAAGGGACAGATGGCAGAAGATGATTGGAGCAGGGGGGAGCCCAAGGGTGGGGCTTGTTGGGGTAGATAAGGAGCCTCAGAGAGGGGAAATCCATCTCTCTCTCTACTGCAGCTGTTGGTATTTCTCAGCTTTTGCACAGTGATTTGAACTGGCAGATTCTCTTAAGGGAAAAGGTGAGCTAGGTGAGGCTGAGGCCTTTCTGGGGATAGCATGCTGAGAGGCAATGTTTGCCAGGATATGTACCTAGGAGGCAGGATGAGATGTACGATGCAGATGTTAATGATATTTCTGTTTTATTGTGGTTGCAGTGCTTACTATGCATAGATCTTCCATTTGTTTCTGTCTGTGGTGGGCGCCAGTTGTGGCATTCCTGGTTGGGGGCCCAAGAAGGTAAGTGATTCAATCAGAGATGCCTGGTAATGGGGAAAGAGGAAATCAGTGAATAAGCAGACATGCTTGGAAGGTTTTGCTTTCTGTGGTTCTGCTGTGCCAAAGAAATGAGCAATTTGGTACTCCTCAACTTGGACCATCCAGTTCCCAAGGAACGCGGTGGTGGCCGAGTGGGGAGAGTGAACAGATTTTGAGAGGGAACATGTCTTGAGCAGATGGAGTCACCAGAGGTTTTTGCCCTTGCATGGAAAAAAATGCAGTGAAGGCCATGGAGGTAAAGCAACTCATGCAGCTCCTGCTAGGTGCCTGGAGAGCAGGTCGACTGGAATGGCATCTTGCACCAGGTGGGAAGGAGAGGTGGTGGCCCACAAATTGCTCACAAAGTATGAGGGTTTGCAGTTGTTGGTAAGGTAAGAGCCTGGCTCTCAATCCGGGGGGGGGGCTGATCAATTTCCACTAATCAGCATAGTGCCGCATGGTTGAGGGCAGGGTCGCGGGACGAGGAATCATGGGGAGATACAAGAGATATGCTGGGTTGCATGATGGTGTGAAAGGAGTGCTTCTTTTGGGGACAGAAAGGTGGAGTGTTGCCCAATCCGGCCAATGGCCAAAAGAAAAAGAAAAAAAAAGAAAACGGGGACTGAATGAGCATGGGTTTGTGGGTGACCCACGTATAGGCCCAGTTGCAGTTACACTGCCATGTGGCCTACCATCCTCACTCGGAGCCCTGGGTAGATGGGACTAGGCCAGGAAAGGTCCAACCAGGAGAGTAACATGTTGGGGGAGAGCTCCATCTTGTCTGTAATGCACCAGAGGGAGGATACAGTATTGTGGGTTAATCGAGCATCCTAGGGCTAAGGAAGCAGGGGTGGGATGTACAGTCGATGGTAGCAAGTGATCTGCTATAATCTGCAGTGCTGTAAGATGGTTTGCAGGCCATGATGGGCCTGGGACAGGTGAGGGATATTTTCCTGTGAGCCACGGTGGGTATCAACCAATTGGGAAACATATACTAAAAAGAATAAAGCAATTAAGTTAAGAAGCAGCAAGATAGGATCTGCTTTCGGGGTGATCATATAATGAGAGGGAGGGTGGGGGGTTTTGCAGGGGAGAGGGCAATGCTGGGGAGTTTTTCAGAGCAATGGCTAAAGGTTGTGACAGACCAGTACTGGAGTGATAAATTCAGCCATCTGAAAGGAAGTGCTACTTTAGCACAGCTTGAGGGGGGGAATTCAATTGCAGACATAGACTGGTGGCTAATTATGCTCATAACCCACAAACAAAGCTGTGCCGGTTAATTGCTTGGGCCAAATGGAACCACAGTTGTTGAAGAACACATAGAGGTGTTCCAGAAAGAAATGTTAATTCGGAGCACTGGCTATTGTTTCCATTAAAGGTGGAAGCACACAGTTTTAGAAGCCTTTACAGCCACCATTTAGCCACAAGGAGGTTAAGGTCCCTCATTATCTCAGTTGCCCCCCTTTGAGCACTTTAGGTTAGCAGCTACTGGAAGGCAGGGAGGAATTATCTTCCTCTCTAGCAGAAGGGCTGCTCTTCTGTCAGAAGGTTCTGATTTACCAGGCCAGAACTAATCTTCCCAGGTCATCGTGAGGGGGGAAGAGATCGACCAGTGGACAACCTTGATATGCCACTCTCAAGAGGTTGGAAGAGGAGATATCAGAGCAGGGAGCCCAGGGGAGATGGGTGGGATGGTCAGGGGCCATGACAAGAAGGAAGATCCTAATCCTCTCTTATGTGTTCCATGATGGCTCTTAAAAAGGCTCCAAGACAGAAGGCAAGTGAGAGGCTAGTCCAAAAAGATGTAGAGCTATTGGAGCAGGTGCAAGCAATCATCAAGGAATCCAGAGCAAAGGAAGATAAGGAGAGGAAGGAGGACAAGAGGAAAGAGCTGTTGACCAAGAAAGAAAGGCCCAGAAAGAGGCCTACCAGGAGCAACCCAGATGAGGGTTGTGAGCCTCAACTGGACAAAGGTAAGGTACCAGTGGTAGACCCGTCAGTGAATGGTAATCTGAAAGACTACTTGGCAGGCATCATGGAAAAGCAAGGTCAAAAAGGGTGGGAAGAGGTTCATAAGGTGTGGAAGGAATTGCAGGAAGAGAAGAAGGTGGATAAAAAGGCAGATAACACTGGAGCAGGGAAGGGTAACAGCAAGGCTAGCTGCGGGTGGCCCCCTGGGATGACTTTGAGGGATAATGTCTCGCAGGCCCTCAAAGAAAAGATATGGAAAGGCCAGTATGTGGACATGTTTGCACTGATCGATAAAGACAAGGCAAAGAAATACAAGAAGAAGGAATCGGTGGGCAATTCTGAGATGGCAGTAACTCTCATTATTGTGAGGAAGACTACAGAAGAGGTTAGCTTCAAAGGCAAAACATTTGGAGCCTGGATGGAGGGTTTTACCCATTTCAGTGCAGTTATGCTGCAGAAAAAGTAGACGCTAGCCATCCTGCTCCTTACCTACTCAGCTATTATTAGGGATGAATATAGGGTCAAGAGTGGGTATGGGTGGCTGGTCTATGATGAGATGTTCTGACAGAGGGTAGCGTCTCATGGGGACATCAGGTGGGATGTTACCCTGTCTGAGCTTTGGATCAGGATGCTGTCAGCATGGGGGGGGGGTCTGGCAGTGAGTGGAAAAAGAACTGCGGGGTGACCAGGGCAAAAGCCTGGTAGGCATTTAATAAAGCCACCTGCAGAGTGGACCAACTGCAAATATAAGCATGCTTGCTTGGGATGCAGGGGCATGCACCCCATCTTCAGATGAAAGAACCAAGGGGACAGGAATGGGGAGGCACAACACAGGCAGCCCTTTCAGGGCAGCTACAGTGGGGGGGAGAGGGGAGGTTTCAATGGGCAAAGAGGTAGTTCCAGATGGCAGAATGGGAGGGGTAGCTATGGAGGCTGCTAGGATGCTCCATGCGGGGTCGGGCTGGTTTCACGAGGGCACGTTCATGGGTCAGGGTGAAGGTGGTGAGGGCATGGACTAAGGACTATCCAGATTCAAGGGAAGCCTCATGTTGAGGAAGGGTTTCACATCAGGGTTTAATCTTTATCATACGGGTATTAGGAAAGCTATGGCAGAAAAGAACCTGGCATCCATGAAAGGAAAGGAAGATGCTGTCTGGAGGAAGATAAAAAAGGAACGGGAGGTGGGGCAGGTGGAGGGGCTGGTTGAGGTCTCACCATTCGAGAATTTTAGGGTCTCCTCATTGAACACAGTGCCCAAGAAGGCACTGGGGGAATACAGGTTGATGCACCGCCTTTTGTACTCTTAGGGGGAGTCCGTCAATGACACCATTACCCCTAGTAGAAGCTCAGTGTCGTATGTCACATTGGACAATGCTGTAGACCTAATAAAATCCAAGTTGGGGTATGGTTAGCCAAGACAGACCTAGAGTCAGCTTTCTGGCTACTGCTGGTAAGGGAAGAGGACTTGGAGCTGTTAGATTTCCAATTCCAGGGGAAGTACTACTTCAATAAGGTGATGCCAATGGGCTGCTCTATGGCCTGTGTAACCTTCAAAGTTTTCAGTACTTGGAGTCAATGGGTTTTTATGGAGAGACAGGAGCTAGAGGCTGTCATCCACTACCCGGATGACTTTCTGCTAATAGGGGAGGAGGGGAGGGAGGCCACTAGGGCCATGCTAAGCAACTTTGAGGTGACTTGTGGGGAAACTGAGATCCCATTGATGGTGGACAAGATGGAAGGCCCAAGTAGATGACTAGAGTTCTTGGGGATAGAACTGGATCTGGAGCAACAGTGCTACAGATTACCTGGGGATAAGGTGGGAAGACTGAGATTATTCATTCAGAAGATGAAGGGGCACATGAGGGTACAGCCTAACATGCAGCAGGTGCTTGGACATATGGATTTTGCCTGCTAGGCATTTGCCCCTGGTGGGGTACTCCCCAGGCTGTTGGCCAAGGCATCGGTGAAAGCCAAACTCCTACTTCACTGGGTGGACATTGGAAAAGGGATTAAGGAGGATCCTGAGACATGGAAGGTTTTCCTGGATGGTTATAATGGGGTGACTTTGTGAAGGGATCAGTGGGTGGGTGAGGAGACCCTTGAGCTCTTCACAGATGCAGCAGGTGGCCTAGGCATGGGGGCCTATTGCCAAGGTGAGTGGTTGTTGGAGGCATGGACTTCCAGGTGGGTTGAGATGGGGCTTTCTAGGGACATTATGTTTCTGGGAGCTTTTCCGATATGGGCAGCATATGGTGGTGTCTGGACCACGTCTTTCCAACAAGAAGGTAGTATTCAGGTGTGCTAATTTAGTGGTGGTGAATGTTATAAACAGGCAGGTGTTAAGAATGACATAGTTAGCCAGCCCAGTGCTGCTGAGGGTTGAGGCACTGGATGCCACACCTCGTGTCACGTCGGCGACCCGGGTTCGGGAACATGCTTGGGTCATCGGGGGTCTGCAGGGGAGGGAGGAGATCGAGCATCCAGTGGACTGCTCTCTCCTCCTAGGAAGGGTTCTAGGGGATGTGTTGCAAAGGGTCAACCTCTGGTGGAGACCAGGGGAATGCTGAGTCTGCATTGCTATGCATTGTGAGAGGGAGGTGCTGCGGCAGGCATCTGCAATAGTGCCATTGATGTCATTGTATGACTGAGCATTGGGGGAAACCGGAGGAAAAAATGGAAATACCCTGCCCTCTGGGATAGACGATGGCACCACCTATCATCAGCCACACTCCACAAGCCACACTACCTCCTGTCCTGGGCCGAGCCCAGCCCGGCCCGAATTGTAGATAGAGCACCCTGGGTGGATAGGGCGGCCCTTCCTCGGGGGGGTTCAGAGCCAAGGAGATAGCCGGGCTGGTGCCAGGACACAGGGGGAGTTTCAGGCTAGGAGGTAGAGTTGGGGGTAAGGTGGATGCCTGAGAGAGTTCCTCATAGAGGCAGTGAAGAAATAAAGTTGAAAAAAAAAAAGAATGACATAGCTGACAGTCTTTCACATTTATAGATGGATAGGTTCCTGGCACTAGCCCTGAAGGTGGCTGAATAGAGAACACCAGTTTCATCACACCTATGGGAGATTAGTTCGAGTGAGCCCAGCTCCTCTTCTAGAGCTCCTGGGGCCCCCAATACACTGAGGGCCTACAAAATGGCAGGGTGGGGTTTCCAAGGGTTTCAGGAGTGGGCTTCAGTTGGAGGTAAGTGACCCAGTTACTGAAGCCCAGGTCAGGAGGTATATGGCAGATCGGTCGGAAGCAGGTCTGTTGAGCACCACCATGGGGATTCACCTTGCCAGTATTGGCACAGTATGCCAAATGCGGGCTTGGGGGTCACCCACCAAGGCACCAGCTATATGACACATGCAGCAGGGGTGGCTCAGACTGCAAGGTCAGAAGCCAGACAAGTGCAGACCATTCACTAGGGAGGATCTTCTGGGGAGACTGGTGTCCTGTCTGCCAGGTGTTTGCTCTTCAGTATATGAAGCAAAGATTTTTTACAGTAATTTTCATGGTGATACACAGAGGGGCCTTTAGAGTTAGTTAAATAGTGGCAAAGGACAAAGTGGACAGGTCAGGGGGTTTACAGGACCCTGACATTTTTTGGTTGGCAGGGGAGACCATGATCTGGCTGAAGGGCTCCAAGACAAACAAGGAAGGGAGGGGCAGGAAGATGGAGCTTCTCAGGGGAGATGAACTGGCGGGGTGCTGGAAAAAGTCATTAAAGAATATATGGCAAGCAGGCCACAGGGGAATGGGTGTTTCTTTAGGCACGGCAATGGAGTCCTGGTGATGGTGTCCCAGGTCACAGCTGTACTCAAAAAGGGCATGAGCTTCCTTGGCGAGGACTGTGGGAGCTATTCCTCTGACTCATTCTGAATTGGGGCAGCCTCAGAGATGGCACAGTTTGGGGGCTCCCAGAGGAAGTGCAGAGGTTGGGCGGGTGGTCTCAGACCTATAAAAGGTATGTGCGGAAATGACTTTTCAGTGCATGCATTTTATGTTTTCCACGGGTCAGGAGAAGCAAGGTGGTATGGATCATTGACCATTCCTTCATACATTGGGTGGAGCTGTGGGTAGGATGTACACCTGGGAGATGACAGTTAGGGCAAGACCTGGACAAAACATGGACTGAATGGTTTGGACAAAGGGACTCAGATGGCACAGGCTGCTGCCCTTATTGGAGGAGAGCAGCAGATGGCTGAGGCATCAGACATTATTATCATACATCCAGACAGAAACAATTTAGGATCACTGCTGTGGGTGAAATTGGTTCACAGGATCATCAAGGATCTAGAGGTGGTTAGATTCAAAAAATGAATGTTCTATTGATAACTGAACTTTTGAGAAAGCAGCAGTTTGCACTATATGACACAGCTGTCTTTAATTAATGACAGCTGTCATATAGGTCAACTCCTGCTGCTGTCACCTCTCATAGATCAGGGACTGTCACTGTAGCCCAGCATGACTGTGCCTTCAACTGTATCTGCACACCGGGGGGCCCTATTCCCAGGTGGCAGTGTATGTATGGATTCATTTATTTATTTTTTATTAGTACAATTTGACAACAGGATACCCAACCCCAGTTTCAGATCCCACAGCCTATTGTTTCATGGTATTCACCTCCCCCAAACACAAACACAGACACACAGACAGCTGTGTGGGACACTGGGGAGCCCACCACCAGTGTCCTGAGATAGATTATGTTTATATGTATAACTGCAAAAAAGAAAACCATCCCCGATGTCTTTCTTTTTTAAAACTTAAACCTGAAACATAGAAAACCATCAATTGGCATTGCCACTTGCCCCCTCCCCATCCTAATCCTCCCTCTGAGGACCCACTTCCCTGAACCCACCCTTACTCACTTACCCCTAAGGTTGTCCAGTGTCATCTTCTGTGGACTGGGACACATCTGCACTCTTGAAAGCTGAACCAAAAAATAAGGAATAAAACTTAGTGCCACATAATGTATTTGGCATAGAAGCTGGTTACACTATACAACAACAACTGTCATTTGGTAAAGGACAGCTGTTGTCATATTGTGCAACCCGCTTCTATGCAAATATATTATATAGCACTAAGTTAAAATGCCACTCCCCAGCCAGTTCTTTCAATAAATGGTTGCTGACATCGGGGGCACCATCCCTGTGTTGGCATTTATTAGCTCTCACTCCCTACCCCCCACAGTGTGGACACCTGGACAGCCCATACCCAGTGTCCTGAAATTGTTTATTTTAAACTGTAATACTGTATAATATGACACCAGATGCCCACTCCCAGTGTCAGACCCTCTCACCCACTGCAGCCCCTTGTTTTATTGTTGCCAACATCAGGGCGCCTCACTCCCCATGTTGCATTTAATTACATCTCCCCCAGCTTTATGGGGACACTGGGGAGCCCAACCCCAGTTTTCATATACATATGTTTAATACTCCATAACCTGTGAAAAAAGAAAAGAGCCCCTGACATCTTTTTTATTTTTTATTTAAACCTGAAAGAAAGAAAACCATCCATCAACGGCACTCACCCCCTTCCCCATCCTGATCCTCCCATGGAGCACCCACCTACCCGAACCCCTCCCACCCTATACTTACCTCCAAGGTGGTCTGGTATCATCTTCTAAGGACTGAGACACTTCTGCACTCTTTAAATCCAAACCACAAACTGAGGAATAAAACAGTGCCATATAATGTATTTACATAGGAGCCAGTTGCACTATAAAGCACAGCTTTCATTTAGTAAAGGACAGCTGTGTCATATAGTGCAAACTATACAACACAGCTGTCCTTTATTTAATGACAGCTTTGTTGTATAGTGCAACAGGCTCCTATACAAATACATTATATGGCACTAAGTTAAAGTGCTGCCCCCTGCCCAAGCCAGTTCTTTTAATAAATGGTTACAGACAACAGACCCCCCCAGTCCACTTGTAGGCATTTATTAGATCTCACCCCCTCACCCCCCACAGTGTGGAATACCTGGGTGCCCACCTCCAGTGTCCTGAAATAGTTTATTTTGAAAATGTAATATAATCTGACACTGGATGCCCACTTCCGGTATCGGACCCCTCACCCCTTACAGACCCTTGTTTTATTGTTACTGACATCTGGGCCCCCAATCCCTGTGTCAAATTTAATTACATCTCCCCCCAGCTTTATGGGACACTGGTGAGCCCACCCCCGGTGCCCTAATAAACATGATTAGTACTCCATAACCTATGGAAAAAGAAAACAGTCCCCAATGTCTTTTTTATTTTTTTTTATTTAAATCCGAAAGCAAGAAAACTGGCCATCATCACTGGTCATGCCTCCCCCATCCTGATCCTCCTACTGAGCACCCACCTCCCTGAAGCCCCCTTCCCTTACCCTATGCTTACCTCTGAGTTGATTCGGTGTCATCTTCTGTGGACTGGGACACGTCTGCACTCTTCAAAGACAAATGGCAAACTGAGGAATAAAACTTAGTAGCATATAATAGATTTAGCATATGACCAGGCTGCACTATATGACACAGCTGTCATTTAGTAAAGCTGTCATATAGTGCAATATATATGACACAGCTGTCCTTTATTAAATGACAGCTGTGTCGTATAATGTAACCAGCTCCTATGTAAATACATTATATGGCACTAAGTTAAAGTGCCATCCCCACCAGACAGTTCTTTCAATAAATGGTTGCTGACATCAGTGCCCCAATCCCTGCGTCAGCATTTATTAGATTGCCCCCTCACTCCCCGCAGTGTGGAACACCTGGGAAGCCCACTCCCAGAGTCCCAAAATAGTTTATTTTAAAAATGTAATATCATCTGACACCAGGATGCTCACTTCTGGTGTCGGACCCCGTCACCCACTGCAGACTGCAGACCCCTGTTTTATTGTTACTGACATTAGGGGGCCCTAATTCCCTTGTCGGATTTAATTATACTGTATCTCCCCCAGCTTTATGGGACACTGGGGAGCCCACCTCCACTTTCCCAATATACATGTTTAATACTCCTTAACCTGTGAAAAAAGTAAACAGTCCCTCTATGTCTATTTTATTTTTTATTTAAATCTGAGATTAAGAAAACCATCACTCATCGTCCCTGCATTCCCCCTTCCCATCCTGACCCCCCACTAAGCACCCACCTCCCCACACACCCCTTACCCTATACTTACCTGCTGCAGTTGTATACTGTCATCTTCTATGAAATGGGACTCATCTGCGCTCTTCAAAGCTGAACCACAAACTGAGGAGTAAAGGTAAGTAAGTATTACAATGGTGTTTTCAGCTTATGTTGATATCTTTGCAATTTCTAAGTATTTTTTCACCAGATTTTCAACATGGACTTTTTGGGTCCTCACCTCATGAACACTGTTACTGTAATTTCATTAACCAGTCTAGGGAGGTGATTTAATGGTTGCTGCATGAAATCACCTTTCAGGGCTGAATAATGAAATGACAGTGCCAGTGTTCATGAGGTGGGCCCCAAAAAGTCCATACTGAAAATCTGGTGTAAGAATTCCAAAAAATGGCCACATTAAAAGCATGCATTGGGCAGTTTATACACAGGTACATGCATAACTTTGGTAATTTATAATATTTTGACTCCATGTTTTCAACTTGCCCATTCTTTCACACCACCTCATGAACAGTACAGCTGTCATTTCACACATCCAGCCCTAAATAAGTTTTCACACATGTGGCATGGAATAGCATGATCACTGTGTGGAGTCACCTTTTTGGACCAATTAAAGAAATGACAGTGCCAGTGTTCATGAGGTGGGGTCCGAAAAAAAGGCCATGCTGAAAATCTGGCAAAACTATTCATAAAGACAGGTGCCTTACCAGCGTGTGTTGTGCAGTTACTTTGCAGGTGCATAACTTTGGTAATTTATAATATTTTGACTCCAGATTTACAACATACTCATTTTTACCACCACCTCATGATCAGCACAACTGTCATTTTTCACATCCTGTCAGAAATGCGTTTTCACACCTGTGGCACGGAATGGTGTTTCAGCACGGATTTGAACATTTTTGCCTATGGGGTTTTTGAGGTGGGGTCATA
This sequence comes from Neoceratodus forsteri, assembly GCA_016271365.2. Taxonomy (NCBI): domain Eukaryota; kingdom Metazoa; phylum Chordata; order Ceratodontiformes; family Ceratodontidae; genus Neoceratodus; species Neoceratodus forsteri. Next base: position 647,195,558 of record CM057456.1, read on the forward strand.
AGAAGAATATGCTGAAAGTTTGGGGTCAAAATATTAACAAACAAAGAATTTATTAAGTAACATTGATTGCAGGGATGTTCATTGCATCTCTGGGCAACACACTGCCTTACTGTGGCAGTGACCTGAGTTCAGGTGTAAATTCAGTGAGCTGATTTACTAAGAAAAGGCTGATAGGGAAGGTGCTGCAGCATGCAGAACCATGGCCTAGGTAGGGATGAAGCAGTGTTTTGGTGCAGACGCCACACCCTCTGGTGGGTCAGGGAACCTCACCCACCAGGTATCGAGATGTGTACAGGAGTCTGCTTGGCCCATGCACTACATCATGACTGTCTCCAATACTGCTCAATGAGGATACAATTCCAGGACTATCTTCAGTCTCATTTTGTGCAGGTCCCTTTGGGACCAGCACAATTGAGGATACAGTCCCACTATCACAAAAAGAAGGGAAATTAGTTGCAATAAACTATGTTAATGCAGAGTTGAAAAACACAAAGCGTATAAAGATGGGAAATGAAAAATATTAGGGATTTGGGTCTCTGGAGTATTGGTGAATCAGTGGTGGGGTCTTCTTGGGGTGCTCAACCCTAATGCCCACCCCAACCCTGGATCACACAAGGTCAAATGTAGTGCCTTCATGCAGGGCCCATAGTGCCATGTGTGCAGAAAGCTATGACAGATTATGTTGGCCATACTGTATCACTATGAGGCATTATGTTGGAGCTGTATATTGTGCTTCAGACAGAAGGCTACAGGCTGTGTGGAGTGGACATTAGGGTTGACAACCCCAACCAAGACACCATCACTGATTCACCAATACTCCAGAGATCAAATCCCTAACTTTTTTTAATTTCCCTTCTTTGAACACTTCACATTTTTACAACCCTAATCTGTGTATTAATGTAGTTTTTTGTAGTATATATATATATATATATATATATATATATATATATTTATATATTCTATGCAAAAACTTTGATAATGCATCATTTAGGGTTAAAACACAAAAAGTAAGGTAAAGAAATGTTTAGGGTTGACCCTCCCCCGGACCCGCCCATAATCCTGAGATTGACAGCTGACGGGGTGTGTCCTTGGGGTTGTGAGACCTAAATCTCACCCCATTCCATTTGTAATCATTTTCACAAGCCACAGAAAAGAAGAATGGGGGTGAGATTTGGGTATCTAACAGAGACTCACCATCAGCCTGTCAAGCTTCGGAATGATGAGCAGGTCCAGGGGAGGGGTCAATGTTTCATTTCCTTACTTTTTGTGTTTAACCCTAATGATGCATTAATGAAGTTTATTGTATAGAATTTCACTTTTGAGAAAGAACATAAAACAAAGTCACTTAGTTGGAGACAGCATGGCCCTTCGGGCCCCATGCTGCCACCAACTTGTAAATCTCTACGTAAAGTAAGACTACAAGTACTGAATATCATATGTATTGCTGGGAGTGCATATGGGTGGGACCATGGGGCCCAAAGCTCCCCCCACATTGAAAGAAAGCAAAGTGTCAGTCATCAGAGTGTTTATATCTCAGACACGTAACCACTGGAAATTACCTCCATGGCAGTAATGCTAGGCACCCTATAAATGTGAAGCCAGTATCAAAATGCAAAACGCCATATACAAAACATAAAGTGTGTCACGCAATATGTCCACAACAAATTAATTTTCCAACACCTAAATACCATAATTCACATGTGCAGGACATCTCTTGAAGACCCTCCAAATTTCATTGTAAAAGGCAAAACCGTTTCCAAGATGCAACATGAGAAAGTTTGAGATTTTCATTCATTTGAGTGGCAGAGTTCCACACCTGTTATGATTTTAGACACCTAATGACTGAAAACTACATCCATGGCAGTAAGGCTAGCTACCATATAAATTTCAAGCCACTTCGAGAATGGAAAATGCTGTCCACCAAACGTAAACTGTGCTACACAATATCTCAGCAGAAAATGTGTTGTCTGACACGTAAAGACTATAATTCACATCTATAGCACATGCTGTCAACACCCTATAAATTTAAATTAAAAATACCAAACTGTTTTCGAGTTATTTAAAGTTAAAGATTGTTAAAATTAGCCTATCTGTTGCATTAAAATCTAGCCATCTAGTACCTCTCTCACGATCAAAGATCAGGATCAAAGAATCTCACAGTCAAAGAATTTGCAGGTTTGTAATCAAACAATTTGCAGGCTCATGATCAAAGAATAAAAAATAGTAATGCTCAATTTTTAGGCACAAATACATGAAACCACAGCCATGCCTCGATAGAATGAAGCCCCCCTGAGCAAAACCCACCCTCATTTGCCTTAACAACCCACCCCTGAGCTGAGAAAATAGATTTTTTCAACTGGCCATCTAGTCCTGCTCTCGTGATCAAGGATCGTGGTCAAAGAACCTTGTGATCAAAGAATTTGCAGACTCACAAGCAAAGAATTTGCAGGCTCATGGTCAAAGAATAAAAAGTGGTGAAACTTGAGTTTTAGGCAGAAACATATGAAACTACCATCATGACTCGATAGAAAAAGTCCTCTGAGCAAAACCCACCCTCATTTGTGTTAATAACACACCCCTGAGCTGAGAAAATTTATTTTTTTCAAGTCTTAGCCTCACAATCAAAGAATTTGCAGGCTCGCAATCAAAGATCGTTAGCGAGCCGTGATCAAAAAATTAAAATGTTCAAAACTATTTTTTGACCAGTTTGAAGGAAACCACGGCCATGGGTCAATAGAATGAAGCCCCCTGAGTAAAACCCATCCAAGTTTTACTTCAGGACTGACCCTGAGCTGAGATATTTGACTTTTTCCAATGGAAAAATTAAAACAAGATGGCGGCCATCAGGATCAAAGAATTCTGGCGATCAAAGATTCTTTGACCATGAGGCTGCAAATTCTTTGATTGTGAGGAGGGACCAGATGGCCAAAACCCCATTCTTTGTTAGCAAAATAACCATAAAATTTTACCAATGACTTATAACGGGAAATTAAAACTTTAATAACTTTTGAATGGATTAATATTTTTCCACCAAATGAAAAGCGGCATGTTCGTTCACTGAAGCTTTCAGAAGAGCCAGCTTGCAGAGTGGCACACCACACAATGGCAATGCAGCTCCATGAACAAAATCCCCAAAACTGCCCACATAACTGGCAAAAAGTGCATTATTCAGTGTTTCTGTGCACAAAGACCGTAAGTCCGACCAGAACAAAATTTGGCAAATCAAGAGATCTACCATGCCTCACTGCGTAATACCAAATTCATGCAAATCCATTGAACAGGTCCAAAGTTATTAATGTGCAAAATTTTGAGTTTAACATAGATGTGCCTACTCAACCCTAAATATATATATATATATATACACACACACACACACACACATTGCAAAAAACATTGTTAATGCATCAGTTAGGGTTAAAGTGAAAAAAGTGGAGAAATGAGATTTTAGGATTGTGACCTTAACCTCCCAACCATCACACCCCCCCATCCTCCACAGACCAACAGATGCCGAGGCATGCCTTGGGGTTGCAAGGCCCAGCTCTCACCCCATGCCATGTGTAAACAGGTTGACATGCCACAGTAAAGGAGAATGGGGTGAAAGTTCGGCCTCATGACCCCATGGCACACGCCGGCATCTATCGGTATGTGGAGGATAGGGGGTGGGTGGTTGTGGGAGTTAGGGTCTCAACCCTAATGACTCCTTTCCCCACATTTGTCACTTTAACCCTAACTGATGCATTTATGAAGTTTTTTGCAATGAATTTCCTTACTTTTTGAAAAAGTGTAGTATAACTAGTAAATAGTATGTGCTGGTGGGGGTGTGGGGCCCAAAACTGTCCATTTGTGCATAATGATATGGGTCTGAGGGAGCATGGGCCCACAAAGCCCTGTGCTCCCACTTGCACATAACTACATAGCCATACAGCAGCCCTATAGGACAAGGAACTGTTGTAACACTAATTTGAAAATATCTTTGTAACCATAGCAGCTATGGAAAATATTCAAGTGTCATTGTAATCGTGACAGCGAGACCTCCAGGCAAGATAGTTGATCAAATTTTTATCTCACATTGTTTACAAGATACAGGCACTGAAAAGTACTCAAAAGGCACTCTTAGAACCCTTGTGACACTAATTTGCCAATATTTCCTTAACCATAGCAAGTAGGACAAAAATTCCACTACTAGTGCAATCTATGATTTCCAAACTTGTTTCTTGGTGATCTAAGCTGTGGGTAGTAAAAAATCAATATCTCACTTTGTTTTCAAGATGCGGGTGCCAAAAGGCATCAGGGGCACTGCAATGTTATCCTATGAGAATTTCTCAACTTTGTAATGTCTTAAGTATGTAACCAGTGGCATTTTTTACACCAAGCCAGCATATGTCACATCTATGGGATACCCCCTTTGTACCCTGCAAATTTCAAGCTAAAAGACCTTACTGTTTCTTAGCAAAGTGCACTGGCAAAGTTTTACAGATCCTTGCTTGTGAGCTGTCAAAATCCCCATTCGTGAGCCGAATCCCCATTCATGAGGTGACAAAATCCCCATTCGCGAGGCGATCCATGTTCATGAGATAGGGCCATCTGGTCTTCATTTCATGAATGGGGATTTTGGCAGCTCATGAATGGGGATTGGCTCATGAACAGGGATTTTGATAGCTCATGAATGGGGATTCCCTGTTCATGAGATAGGGCCATCTGGTTCTCATCTCACAAATGTGGATTTTGACAGCTCACAAACGGGGATTTGGCTCATGAACGGGGATTTGGATACCTCACAAACAAGGATTTTTTTTATGATCCCCATTTGTGAGGTGTCAAAATCCCTGTTTGTGATCCAATTCCTGTTTGTGAGATATGGCCATCTGGTCCTTATCTCACAAATGGGGATTTTGACAGCTCACAAGTGAGGGATTAGCTCATGAATGGTAATTTGGACACCTCACAAACTGGGATCAGAATCAAGTCATGAACAGGGATGTTCAAATTAAAAAATTGCCTTTTTTTAATTATCTAATGGAACCAAACACATGGTTTTGTAGAAGGCATTGTCCTGAACAAAACCCATGCATTTATTTTCACAAAATACATCTGTGGGGCAAGTAACAACATTTTTTAGTGGGGCTAAAAGTGAAAACAAGATGGCGGCTCACGAACTGGGATTTTCTTTCTCACAAATCAGGATTTAATGAATCCCCATTTGTGAGCTGTCAAAATTCCTGTTCATGAGCCAAAATCCTTGTTTGCAGCTCTGCATCTATCCAAAAGACTGAACTGAGCATGTTCAGTACCTGAATTTTCAAAATTGAATATCTTTGGATCAGAAAATATTTTTTCACCTAACTAATGCTGGTTTGTTCCTTAGGGTATTATTATTTATTTGCTTTTCTTAACCAGATAAGCACACTAGACAGTTGAGTGCCTATTTTCATGTGTGACCTGGGAGAGTTACAAGGTCAGGCAATACAGTATATAGTTGAGTCAATACAGCACAGAGTTAAGGTATGGTAATCCACAGGAAAAGGCAGGTACAGGTGATAAAGACATGGTGACAATACAGAGACAAAGTATGTCAATCAACAAGGTACATTCACCAAGCAACAGGTAGCAGCTGGTAACATAGAAAATCAAGTGCTTAGGCAGTAGAATGGGGACCATGTGGTGCCAAGCAAGGCACAACATGGGAGCAAGGGAATCACAGAGTAATCCATCCCCAGACACTCGCGGCAATTCTACTTGGTCTGAGAGGCACTAGGTGTACCACAACAGGGTGGGGATTCAGGTACAGAGGCAGGAGGATGCTTGCTTCAGGAAACCCCAGAGGAAGGACCTGAATCTGGGGTGTGAGGGGCCAGACCTCACATGGACAGGGAGGAGGTTCCAGGTTCTGAGATCAAGGACAGCAAAGGTGCAGTCCCCTGAAAGGGAGTGGGTTTGAGGACCTTGATGGCCTGGGAGTTGCTGAACCTCAGATGATAGATGGGGAGGGGCTTGAGCAGTTTGGCTAGTGCCAGAAGGGTGGACTTTCTGATGATGTTGTCAATGAGGTTTCAAATGACAAAAGTTTGGTGGTTTTCAGGGGAGAGCCACCCAAGCCTTAGGTAGAGCTGACAGTGGTGTATGAGGCAGGGGGCAGACAGGGCAAAGTGGCAAATGTTGTTGTATGCTGTGTCCCATTTGGCAAGCCAGGTTTTAGGAGCATTCAAGAAAGAGCAGAGCCTGTAGCAAAACATAGGGAGAAGGACTCCTTTGGCCAGGGCAAGGTGGGCAGCTGGGGTGAGGCAACTTTTGGCTCTGTAGGCCAGGCCCAGTTTGCAGTTTGTGGCCTTGCATGAGTTGTGTATGTGTAGAGAGAGGTCAAGTTGAGGATCAAAGGTTACCCCCAGGTACTTGAATGAGTCCACCACCCATAAGGGGGAACTGTCGGCTCCCATGATGTTGAGAGGGGTTGGGCACACTCTTGACTTGGCAAGTGAACCAAATAGCATAGCCTGAGTTTTCTTTAGGTTAATGACAAGCTTGTGGGCCTTCAGCCAAGAATGAATGCAGTCAAAGTCAGTATTTAGTCTGGAGTTTATAACATTGATATCCTGAAAACTAGTAAGTAAATAGCACAAGGTCATCAGCTTACAGGTTGGTGCACCTGAAGGCAGGGACCGAGGGCAGCAGGTTGATGAAGAGGGAGAACAGTATGGACCCAAGGACGGACCATTGGGACACCCCACATGTGACCGGTGTGAGTCCAGAGATGGCTTTTTGGAACTTGGTGTACTGCTACCGGCCCAAGAGGTAGATGGTGAACCAGGCTAGCACTGGGGGGAAGGCCAAGGGATCGGAGGGTGGCACCCAGGAGTGTGTGATCGACCAGGTCAAAGGCCTTAGACAGGTCAATGAACATGGCACCAGTTAGCATACCTTGGTTAGTTGAGGTTTTGATTTCAGAGGTGACCTGAGCAAGGACAGTAGCTGTACTGTGACCTTTGCAGAATCCATGCTGTGCTGGGGAGAAAACGTCATGGGTGTGAATGTAGTGGGTGACCTGGGAGGCCACCACATTTTTGAGCAGCTTGCTAACAGCTGACAGGATCGCTATGGGGTGGTAGTTTTCGAGAAGTTTGGGGTCACCGCATTTGAGGACTGGAACCACATGAGCCACCTTCCATATATCAGGGATTGACCTCAATGTGAGAGAGGAATTGAAGATATTGGAGATGGGCCAGGCCAGGAAGGGGGCCCCAGGCAGAGCTATTTAGGCTCAAGATTGTTGTGCCCAGCTCTAGAGTGAGGGGAGAGACCAGCTAGAAACAACCATGTCTCGTTGCAGGAGACAGCCTTAAACTAGAGGGGGGTTGAGGGGATGCAGCGGCACCAGAGGAGCCCATCCCATTGGTGACAGGAGATGAAGGGATGAAGGCAGACAGGTCTGAGAACTGGGCATTAAAGGCATTGGTGATAGTCAGGGTGTTGTTACAGCTGACACCACCGATCTGCATGTCAGAAACCTGGGGGTTGGCAGGGCTGTTAACTGTATGTTTGATGGAGTGCAAGAAGTTCCTAAGATTGTTTTGCTGTGGCCTCAAGGGAGGATTTACAAAATTTGCTCTAAACTGAGCAGGTAGCCCTCTTGCAGGAGTTTCTGAGCTGCCTGTATTCGACGAAGTCAGAGTTGTCACCATAGGCCTTTTATTTTTGCCAAAGTTTATCCCTGAGTTTCATTAGGGCAAACAGGACACCGTGCAGCCATTTTGTGATGATTCCCCTCACCCTCCTTTTAGTTAGGGGGGCATGTCTGTCCTGTAGGTGGGTGAGTATGGATAGGAAGCAGTTGAGGGCAGCTGTAGGGTCACAGGCAGCAGTGAGCTGGGACCAATCAGTCTGACAGAGGTCTGCAAGGTAGTTGTTAGAGTTAAATTTTGAGTAGTCCCTCATGTGAATAACTTTATAGGGGACCCTGGGGGTGAGGACTCTTGAGATGCAGTAGGTGGGGGAGTGGTCTGAGATGGAGTCAGAAAAGATACCAGTTGGCAGGATATGGTCTGGCCTGTTACTTAGCATCCAGCCTATAAGGGTACCTGTTGCCCCAGAGGGGGATGGTCTGGTTGGTTTAGAGATAAGTTGGCTCAGGGCAAGACCTGACAGCAGGGGTTCATACAGCTTGGAGTTAACACCCAACCAGTTTAGGTTGAAGTCTCCAAATGCTAGGAGTTCACTAGCACCCACCTTAGGACTGAGGCAGTCGAGGAGGTAGAAGAGGCTGGGGCGCCTCTCTTTGGTGGGTTGTAAACACAGACCAGGTAGAGCTTTTTTGAATTACCCAGTAGGAGTAGGCATGTGGGAACTCACATGAGGGGGAAGGGGTGGGGTACAACAGATACATTTAGGTGGGTCTTGTAGTAGAGCATCAGCCCACCCCACATTTATTCCCAGCCCTATCCTGCCTGGCAGAGTTGCATCCAGGGAGGGCACAGACAGATTCTGAGGAAGCTGGCTTGAGCCAGGTTTCTGAGATCCCCAGGATGTCCGGGTTATAGTGGGCGGCCCAGGCCATCAACTAAGGGAGGTTAGCTAGGAGGCTACAGGCATTGATGTGGGCAATTTTCAGAACCTTTTCATTGTGCCACTTGGGAGGGGATGGGGAGAGTCATGCCAGCAGGGTCAGGGAATTAGGTCAAAGATCAAGTACAGGCAGCAGGGAGATAGCAGTTTCCCAGTGAGACTGGGGAGGGCCTAGACCAGCACAATACAAGTTCACAGAGGAACAGGCACTATCAGTGAGGGAAAACACAGAATGTGAGATCAGCATATACAGCTTGCAGGACTTATTGTTCTATGTTAAATTGCTAAAGACAAACTACTGACAGCTATTAGCATTGAAAAATACCAACAGTTAATATTTTAGTCAGCTATTAGCAGTGAAAATTACTGACAGTTAATATTTTAGTCAGCTTAGGAGAGGCTTCAGGTTATGCAAAGACTTCGGATAACACTATGCACACTGTGGGGATAGCAACAATTCAGGTTAGAGTTAGGGGTATAGGTGCCTAATTCCTAGGCTTTAGTTCCAGAATAGTCAGTGTTCATGGGGGAACAGTGTTCCATTTAATTAACTCTGATTGGACTCTTAGCACTTGTGGGAGGGGCAAGACCACTTTCAAGGGGAAGAGGGATAGGAGTGGATGGGTGGGAAAAATTCAAACACATTCCTGGTTGTGCAGGTTGCTATGGGGAAGGCCACTGGATACAGAGAGCAAAGCCGACACGTCAACCCCATGGATTAGGTTTAGCTGATTGCAGAAAATCAATGTCCATGGCATGGAGAGGACCTGCTGTTTGGTCTCCCTTGCAACCCCTGGAGGCTCCTGGTCATCTGTGAGATGCTGCCTTGGGGCTCAGGTGCAACCTTTTGTCCCAAGGCTGACCTAGTCACCATGGGCAGTGAGCCAATCAGGCTCTTGTGTGCCTTTCAAATTTGGCACCCAGGATTCGGATGCTCCAGCTCCCAACTTGGCATGTAGGAGTCAAATTCAGCATAAGCAGAACAGTTCCCTGTCAAAATACCAGATCAAACAGCACAAATTTAAAATTCAAACACAGTTCTGGTTGTGCAGGTTGCTAGGTGGGAGGCCATCTGGTGCAGAGAGCAAAGCCGATTCCTCAACCCCGTGGATTAGGTTTAGCTGATTGCAGAAAATAGAAGTCCATGGTGGGTGGGACCTGCTGTTTGGTCTCCCTTGCCACCCCTGGAGGTTCCTGGTATTCTGTGAGATGCTGTTGTGAGGCTTGGGTGCAAAATTTTGTTCTAAGGCTGACCAAGGCATTGCATAGTTTCTACACAGGTTTGTAACTTCACAAATTTTTAATATTTTCACTTCAGATTTTCAACACTGCTGTTTTCACACCTCTACATGAACACTGTACAGCTGTCATTTTTCACATCCTGCCCAAAACACCTGTGGCACAGAATGGCACAGTTGCTGTGTGAAATCAACTTTTGGGATAGATTAACAAAATGACAGTGCTAGTGTTCATAAGTAGTGTTGTGCAAAATTACGGAATTTCATTCTGCGAAATTTTTCATGAAATTTGCGCAATTCGTGAAATATTTTGCTGGTGTGAAATGTGAAAATCTGCTGCCAAAATGTGGAATTTCACCAGCAAAATGTGAAAGTTTGCCCATGAAATGTGGAATTTGGCCACTCACTGGTGAAATTCCACCACTCGTGGGTGAAATTCAGCATTTCTTGGGTGAAATTTCTCACCTTCAAAATATTTTGTAGAAATGCACAGAATTTAGCTAAATATTTTGCATGCCAAAATTTGTAATTTTGCCAGAATTTCACCAGTAATATTACATTTTGCTGCATCTCTGTTCATGAGGGGAGGCCACAAAAAGTCCACATTGAAAATTTGGTGAAAAAATTCCAAAAAATGACCATGTTACAAGCGTGTGTTGCACAATTTCTACTCACGCTTGTAACTTCACCCATTTTTCATATTTTCACTCTGAATTTTCAAGATTGCCATTTCTTCACACCACCTCATGAATAGTATAGCTGTAATTTTTCAGATCCTGCCAAAAATGTTTTTCCACACCTGTGATGCAGAATGGAGTTACAGTTGTACAGAATTATTTCAGAACACTGGGAGTGGGCTCCCCAGTGTCCCACAGTGACAGTGAGGGGGTACTACAGTTGACACTGGTATTGAGCACCCTGATATAAACAAAAATAATTTTAAAAAAATGTGGAAAGTGACCAGAGGGTGGCGAAAAAGGATTCCTTTTTCTACCACTTGCTAACTTACGGCTGGCGAAAAAGGAAGTAGTGAGTGGAGAAAAGGACTCTAAAGTGTTAATAAAACACCCTGGGTGGCTGAATTGCATGCAGTCACTTTCAAATTCACCTGAGAGTGTCCCAATGAACAAGATACATGCCTTGGTGTATCATGATAGCTTCATTTTTGTGGGTTTTCAATAAAAAAAAAGGAAAATAAGATGGCAGCCCACAACCAAGGATTTTTTTCTCATGAAAAGGGATTCCAAATATCACGAAACAGGAATGTTCTCATGAGACTAAATCCTTCTTCATGAGACAAAACCCCCCTTCACAAACAGGACAGCTTTCCGAGAAATCGAATTTTCAGCAAAGTCCCGAAGGATATAATGGGAAATAAAACACTTAAAGGGATATAGTAAGAATCTCCAAATGCCTTTTTCAAGTAGTATGCCAATGCCAGCCGTGCTTCAGATGTTGCAGCTGCAATTTGTTTTGTTAAAGGTCATATGCAAAGGTTTTAAAACTAAACGAAACAGCACTATTCAATAAACACTGCTATAAAATCTATTTGTGTTACAGGTTTTGTAACAAAAGTCAACACATTAATGCATTTTTAGTGTCTTTTTGTTGTGGCCCATTTCCCCAAGGTTGCTGGATGCTGCGTCAGCATGCCCCCAAGCTGCTGATGTCATTTGGGGTGCTTGCCTGTTAGGAAGTTGTATTGCTGCTAGTAATACAATGCTGGTAACTTCACTGCTGTTGGTCAGTATCTGATTTACAATAATTTAGATTTAATAAGGATCTTATCTGCACGAATTCCTACTAGTAATGGCTGTGCTAGCCCTGGTAAAAAGATAATTTTAAAGTGATTTATTGAGGTTTGCCATAGAAAATGGGAGAAATGACCTGTAGGAGTGTACTCTACTGTACCCACAATGCCTCACTATGTAAATTAGTATACAGGTTTTTATTTTTTCTGTGCTCACTGAAGAAATAGGAGCCAACATCTCTCAGTATAGAAGTCTATAGCTAGATATGGTATGTACAATGCATTGTTGTGAAAACAGATAAACAAAAGCTTATATTGTTGACACCACCACACAAATATGGAACAGCATCTCAGAGTATGGAAATTGTAAAACAGGTTTGTATTTTACCCACAATGCCCTGCTGTAATTATTTACATATTACTGCTCACCGCCAGCAACATAAGGGACTGCACGTCTGAGTAAGGCACATTTAAGGCAACATTATAAATTACCCAGAATTCCTTGTTGCTATATGTGAAACAATGACAGCTCCCTGGTATGACATCATTTGGGGGAGGTGGCCACACACAAGAAACTGGAGGACAAAATCCTAATAAAATAGTAAAAAAATGAGAATGACAGATTTTTTTACAAAACAAATTGCAGCTTCAACATTTTAAGCATGCTTGGCAATGGCATGCCATGTGTAACAGGCATTTGAAGAACCTTCAAAATGTACTTTAACATCAATGTGCTACTCTCCTTGACTTCTACGCAGGCTATAAAATTAAATTTAAACTGTTATTGTGCATTACTGGCATTAAGCATGACACAACCACAATCAAACAATTTTCAGATGCTTGCAACAGGTACAGTGCAAGGAATGAGAAGTCTTTACTGACCTCAGCAATGTGACTGCCTCTATAGGTTATGTATTGAAGAAAGAGACTAGCATCCTAAATGACATCACCAGGGTGAAGACATGCTGATTATCACAGGGAACAGAAAGTCTCAGCATCTAGCAGTTTTGTTGAAATACACCACACAATAAATAGCTATAAATGGTATGAAATGGTAGATTTTCATATAAAACACTAGGCAGACATTGTTGTTATAACAATATTTAATGAATTATACTGATAGTTTAATTTCTGTAAATTTAATTGCATATGATCTTTAAAAAAATCTGTCAATCATTTTTTTAATGTTTTATCAGCACTTTTTTCTGCCTGCCCCCCAATGTTTTGTGTGAGGCCACACCCCCAGAATAATGTCAGGAAAGGGAGGTTTTACATACAGCAACAAGGAATTCTTTGTAAATTATAAAGGTGAATTAAATTTTCATTACTCAGAGGTACAGTCCCATATTTTGGTAGGGGCCACTGCAGTACAGCAACCTATATGTATATGTATTTATTTATGTATGTATTTAAAGGTTTCGCCTAGAATGACATACTGAGGAGGCAAGCTAGTTTCCAGATGCATCCTGGGGGAGAGGGGAAGGGGCACACAGTAGCTACATATGTAGCAAGGCAATGTTGGTACAGTACATAGCTGATTTTTCTGTCTCCCCTACACCTATTTTGCTAAAATACAAGACTGACCAACAAAGGTCTCTGTTCCAAACCAGCAGGTGTTTACTTCTAATAAAGAGAATACAATTGTATTTATTGTATTTTGATGTGTTAGCAATTACGTTTTACTTTAATAATAAAATATCTGTTAGTTCAGTGAGACAAGTGGATTTTCACCTTTGTTTCTCACACTTCTAGTAAAAGAGAATGCAACAGACTTCTGATATTGTCATGTCAGAAACTGCCAGCTACTTAATTGGATTATTTTCTCACTAGCAATTGGCGACATACAAATAAGATCATGGAAAAGTAAGTAAAGAAACAAAAAAATGAAAACTGAATGACTGCAGAGGCATCAAAAAGCACCAAACCATCATTCTCCTTTACTAAGCATTATCTCATTAGGAGCTTTGTTTACCTGGCATTATGTCACAGTTGGAGGCTGTGGCAGTGAGGGAAAAAAGGGGCGGGTTATGCAAATGAAGCACAGCACAGAAATAAAAGCATTTTTTTCATGGAAAACAACACTTTTGGGTAGTTTGACTGTTAGGAGATTAAATCACAACTCTTACAGGCTACTATTGCCATTTGTTATGGTACATGTTGGTAGGTCCCTTTAATAACTTTGCAACAGATTAATATTATTGTATTAAATGTTCACTGTCTGTTCTGCTGCCAAAGTTCTTTATACCCTACAACAATCTTGCAGAAATTCCACTCTGTCTGGCCACAAGACAATAAGGAAAATCTGAAAAAAGACATTGTTTTAACATTTTATCAATATCTGGATCTCAGAATCCACACATTCAACTGGAACAAAACTTGCCATATAAAGAGATCTACCCCCACAAGCCAGCGTATACCAAATTCCATGCAAATCCATTGATCAGTTGCAAAGTTAGTAAAGTGCAAAATGTCAGGTTTAACATAAAAACTACTACTCAACCCTAACTATAGAGGTACTATAGTGACTCTATAATATATTTTAAGTGATGCTATAGTGCTCCTATAGTTAGGGTTAATACAGCCTTTCAATGTTAAATACGAATTTTTGCACTGTATTAACCTTGGCATTTTACTACCAAATAATCCAAAAATTGGTTTGTGCTGTCATTTTGCCAGTGTCACAATATGTGAAAAGTTTCATGAAGTCAGCTTTCAAGGTTTCTGAGATGTAAAGTGGTCAAAAACTCAAAAAAGAACTTTTTTTCCCATAGGATAACATGGGAGTTTGTGCTCTTAGCTACAGCACACAAAGAATTAAGTTTTGCTCTGATATTTACTGAGATGATGGGGTATGTGCCAAGGGTGTGCCTTTAGATGGTTTTGAGTAAAAATATATTGTCAGTTTTGAATTAGAATAATTTTTCTGATAGATGCAAGACAGGCTGCTCAAACGTCGAATAACATTTACAGTTCAAACAATAAAAGTGCAAATGGTAAATCTCATTTACCATTCGAACATTACTGTTGGAAAGGTAAATGTTCAAACATTAAATACCATTTACTGTTTGAATGGTAAATGTTTGAATGGTAAAAGCCATTTACCGTTGGCACTTTACTGTTTATACTTTACTGTCTGAACAGTAAATGGCCATGATCTGCTTCAATACTGAAAGGGGATAGGAAACATTTTTTGCCTGTTTTTTTTCCCTTAATTTAAGCTGAACATTGTTACACAACATCTGTGTATTTTTTTGTGCCTTTAGTTGATTAAATGTGTTTATTTTTTACCCTATTGAAATGTAGTAGATTTGTATTGAAAATATTTTTTTCCCATTTTTGATCTTGTCATGAGCTCCACACTGTTCAGTGATGTCACAGGCTCCCTCTCTAAGTCTGATTCATTCACAGCATGCCATTACAACCATTTTGAATTATCTGCTGCACTGCTCCTCTTTTGTGGTTTTATTTCTCCGTGTTCTGATATACAGTGTGTATATATATATATATATATATATATATATGTTTTACCCCAATTGCATTCTGTTCATCAGAGGCTGTTTTTTTTTTATCCTTGTTTGGTCAGTTACTGTCAGAATTTAACCTCATGTGTACTGCAGTGCTGTTTACAGCTATCTGCTGTTGGAATTGCAGGTACAACTGGTAGGGTGATTCAAGCACATTTACTTTTATAAAATCTGGTCAGTACAACAATTTAACATGATGTACAAACACACACACTGTTTGCCTAACTTAATGTTGCCACATTTATAGTGTCTAATGTCATTGATTAGGATAGGTTTGAGTATGTGTTCTGTCTGATGCTGCTAATGATTTCATTCATTGTGTAGGCCTTGTGAAGATTAATTCTAACTGCTAGATGGTGGTAATGGTAGCCTGACTATATTTCAGTATTTGCTCCTTTGGGCGACTGTGGCTGGACCCATGGCACACAACTGCAACGGATAACATTTGGCTGTCCACCTGGTGTTTATGTCTCAGATAATGGTTTTGAGGACTTCCCGTTTTCACCCTCCTGGTGTGCCAAAGGCATCTGGCTTCTACAATGTCATGATACGTTCTGGCTTCTGCTACAGGTTGCACCAATGTTTTTTTTTTGTTTTACTTTTGATAAATGTGCCAGTTTTGGAATGAGCTACAAGATATTGTCCCACATAGTGGAATCATAAGTTGCATTATTGTCTGCATGGAATTTTGCAATGTGCTACACAGTCTTAGATGAATTCATCATTTAATTTCCCAGATGCACATTGCTGCAGGAATTAATGTTGCACAGCCTCCTTTAATTACAGTTTAAAATGTTTTTTTGTATAATAGTTGTACAGAGGAAAGTAAATGAAAAAAGTCAATACATAGAGATCAAACCTTGTATCTCCAGCACCAGAGTTCAATGTCCAGCAGGCTGAACCAAACAGCCTGCATTTTGGAATTCAGTTTTTTGATCTACTTATTCCTAAATATGTGAAGATGCTTTGCAAGTTGCCTGTGATGTTTCAGGTTTGGCAGGGTGGTTTCCCCTCTCTTCCATCTCACAGAGAATGCTTCTTTTACATTTTCTTTCATGCAATCTTTTCTTCAATGAGCAATGTATTATTGTCTGAATATACATGGTTTGTTCAGACAGTCACTGCAATGCAGGGGAAACAATATATGTGATATATGATGATTTCTAAATAGGGAATTTATTTGATTTGGCTGTGAGATTACAGTATCCCTTGTTGCTTTCTCCTTAGAATAGATTCCTTACCTGTGGGATATTTCAAGTCTGATATCATAGGGTGTCAGAGGGCAAGAGAGCCACATAGTCTGCTACACTAGCTTGCATTTAGACATCCAGTGTGCCTACTGTTAAATATGCAAGGATGCCCAGCAATGCATCCTTTCTTTAGTATTGAACATTTTTTAGCTCCCCTGCAGAGCGGGCCCCATGACCTCCAGCCACTGGCACCCACACCCCCGGACCGGGGTGTGGATAATTGCCTCATTGCACAGGGTCGGTGTAACCCCAGCAAAGGCACTTCTCATATCCAAGGACGTGGGGCACAGCCATCAGATGCCAAGATTGCCCACCATTTTCCACTGTTTTCTTTTTCTCTGGGGAACCGGACATGCACTGGCATCCAAGCACATAAATACTGATGCCTGTCTCACTCCCCTCCTTGCTAGGCATGCAACTGCCCTCTACCAGTCACTGCTGTCGCACAATGCACCACTCCCATCTTCCTCAGAGGAAGAAGAGCAGTTGTGGGATGCTCAATGTTTCCTCTCCCCTGCCAGCCCCCAGCAGCCTGAGTTCAGTCCTGAACCTGGGTCACCAGTGTGGCATGAGATGTGACATCCAGCGCCTCAACCCTCAGCACCACTGGGCCAGCCTCCAGCAATACATCCTTAAGATTTGTAGACACACAGTGTCTCAAGAGGTGTTCCTTTGTGTTATTCTGCCCATATTCGAGGCACACTACTGCATAGTGTATACATGGCTGGCAACCAGGTGCTTCTGTTTCAGGAGATGGATTTGCTGGTTTGCTTTTTACAACCTTCTTGTGTGCTACTGTCTTCTGGCTTCAATAATACAGGTGGTTGCTTGGGCTCATGCAACAGGTAGCTCCAAGGATGGATCTGCATTGCATAGCCTCCCAAGATTACATTAATATGAATTTTCAACCTAATTGCAAAAAAACAAAAAAAAAATCCATACTCAGGGATCAAACCCTGCACCTCCTAAACTAGAGAACAATGCCTAACAGACTGAGCCACACAGTCTACTACTTTACAGAGAGTCTTTTCTGTAATGAGCACTTCATATAGAGCATACTCTTTAATAGCATCTCTGAAGTTAGTCATATTGCAGCCTTCGCAAGTGTGTTGCCCTATTCAGGTTGATGTGGAGATGGATTTCTGCATTTGTGTGATGGAACCTTGTTGTCAATAAATGCCTTTTTTGCTATTTATGCTGAAGGTAGTTACAGTGTCTCTAGTTATGTCCTGCCCTCCTACTCTGTATGTTTGCCTACATCAGGGTCCCAATCCCCGTGTCAGCAATCAATTCCCCCTAACATTGTGAGACACTGGGTAGCCCACTCCCAGTGTCCCCAGTTTTGTAGTCCCCACCCAGTACCATGGAACACTGGGAAGCCCACCCCAGTGTTCAAAAATATAATAATAATGTTCCTGTTAAAAAGAAAACAGTTCCCTGAAATCTTTTTTTTTGTTTCCCTGTAAAAAAGAAAATGGTCCCTCGTCATCTCCTCTGCACCCCTTCCCCATCCCGATCCTCCCGCTGTACAGCCACCTCCCTGCATCACCCTTACCCCATACTTACCTCCAGAGGTCAGCGGCTGATATCTTCTCTGGACTGGGACATGTCTACACTCTTCAAAGGAGCACCGTGAACTTAAGGAAACAGGGTAAGCCGTATAATGGCTGTCAATGGGGTTTTCAACTTTTGTTGATATCTCAGCTATTTCAATCACTTTTTAACCCAAATTTTCAGCATGGGGTTCTTAAGATGCCACCTCATGAACACTGGCACTGTCATCTTGTTAATTGGTCCCGAAACATGATTTTGTGGTCACTGGACAAAATCACCTTTCAGGACTGATTAATGAAATGACAGTGCCAGTGTTCATGAGGTGGGATCCCAAGAACCCCATGTTAAACATTTGGTACAAAAAGTCCCCAAAATGACTGTGTTACAAGCGTGTGTTTCGCAGTTTCTATGCATGCTAGTACCTTCACGAATTTTTTAATATTTTCACTCCATATTTTCAACATTTTTTCACACCTCTTCATGAACAGTACAGCTGTCAATTTTCACATACTGCTTGAAACATGTTTTCATACCTGTCACTCATAATGGCACAGTCAGTGTGAAACATCAACTTTCGGGATGGAGTAACAAAATCACTGTGTCAGTGTTCATGAGGGAAGGTCTCAAAAAGCCTATGTTGAAAATTTGTTGAAATAATTCCAAAAAATGACCATGTTACATGTGTGCGTTTCTTGGGTTGTACACACTCGTGTAACTTCCGCAATTTTTCATGTTTTTACTCAGATTTTCAACATTGCCATTTTTCACATCTCCTCATGAACAGTATAGAGCTGTCATTTTTCACATCCTGACTGAAGCATGTTTTTGCACCTGTTGCCCAGAATGGCGCAGCCATTTGTGAAATCAACTTTTGGGACAGAAATGTTTCGATCATATCACCTCTCTCCCTCCTTTGTTCTAGGGTATACATATTGAGCTCAGATTAACAGAGCTCAATATGTATACCCTAGAGCAAAGGAGAGAGAGAGAGAGAGAGAGAGAGAGAGAGAGGTGATATGATCGAAACATTCAAACACCTTAAGGGCATTAACAAGGTGAAAGAGTCTAACATGTTTCAGTATAAGAGAAATAGCAGGACAAGAGGACACAGCATGAGATTAGAGGGAGACCAATTAAGGGGTAATGTGAGGAAGTTCTTTTTCACAGAAAGGGTGGTGGATGCATAGAATAGAATAGAATAGAATAGCCTACCTCAGGAAGTGGTGGATATGAATACAGTGCAGGGCTTCAAACAGGCATGGGATAGGCATAAGGGAGCAATACAGATGTATGAATAGATAGGCCATTGACAGAGCAAAGGCCAATGACACATTTATAAGGTAGAAAAAGAAATGGGCAGATTGGATGGGCCTTGCGGTCCTTATCTGCCATCAACTTCGATGTTTCTATGTTCTTGACAGAGCCTTTCCTATGGTTGATGGGGTGTCGGGTTATTGGGATATGTGTTTCCTGCATGCCAGGTATGATTAGAGCAATATTTGGACAGATTGTTACACCTATATTACTCAGGACAGGTTAAGGAGTATGCAATTTCATTTTCTTAACAATATGTATTTTACCCTGGTCAAACTCTTTAAAATGGGTAGAGCCCCATCACCCCAATGTGTTAGATTTCAGCAGGCTGAAGGTTCTCTCCTGCATATATTCTGGGATTGCCCCAAAATTGCTCCTTTGTGGTCACACATCAGGCAAACGGTTGACCCGTTATTAGGTATTGAGGAATACGTTTCCCCAGAGATTTGCTTGGTGGGAGATTACACACAAATTGGGGGGTGTGAGCATAGCTATTATATTGTCATAATCGCTTTAACTGTCAAGAAACTGGTGCTGTCCCTTTGGCAGGATACAGTGAGTATTTCTTATGTTGAATGGCTACAGGAGTTACGCTTTAACCTTCAGACAGAAAGAACTGTAGCTAGCCTACAAAATTGCTTCAAGAGGTTTGCCAACATTTAGGTAGATTCCATAACCTTTATTTGATGTAAACTGGCCTGTGTAGGGCTTAATTCTGGTTAGTCCCAGGCCACTAGGGCAGTTATATTCTGATCAATAGGTCATTGGTTAGAACACACCTGGAGTACTGCATGCAGTACTGGTGCCCATATCTGAAGAAGGACATTAAGTTACTGGAGGGGGTAAAGTGCAGGGTGACAAAGATGATCAAGGGACTAGGGGATTTATAATATAAGAGGAGGCTGAGGGAATTGAACATGTAGTCGCTGGAGGAGAGGAGGGACAGGAGGGACATGACTGAAACCTTTAAGTACATGAAGGGAATAAACAAGATGGTACAGAGGGGCTGTTCAAAGTAAGGGAAGGGAGGGGAGGGACACCAGGGGCCATGATATGAGACTGGAGGGAGGAAGGTTCAGGAGGGAGATAAGGAGACACTTTTTTACAGAGAGGGTAGTAGCTCGGTGAAATGCGTTACCAGCAGAAGTGGTATCCAATAGAACAGTGGATTGCTTCAAAAGGGGATGGGACAGGACAAGGGGGAGGGTCAATGTAAGGGAAGGGTGGAAGGGAGGGGCAGCTGCAGAATAAGGGGTGCTAGCTGCACATTCAAGCAGACTTCATAGAGCTCTAGGCCTTTATCTGCTGGCAAATTTCGTATGTTTGTATGCCAGTGGGTGGTGGGGGCATTTGAGATTTTGATGGGGGGGGAATGGTGGGGAGGATGTTTGTGTTATGTTATGTTATGTTGGTGTGATTGTTATTTTTTGTACTCTATGTGAAAATCAATAAAGCTTACTTAATTTAAAAAAAAATATTTGAGACATCATAATAAAAATTTCAGACTATGATATTAGGTCTACTCGCTACAACCAGTCATAAAATTGTTCTGTTCCTGTTAAAGAAAAATGAACAGCCTAATCCTGTATATGTACCTAAAAAGTTATTTTTGATTATGTTTTTCTTTTGTCCTATCTATATGTTATGCACCGTATGTTGAGAAAACAAGATAACTGTAAGCCAGATCAAGTTTTCTTTAATAGTCTTGTTACTAATTTAATAAATTAAAGCTATAGTTTCCTCTCATTTCTTTTTTTTTTCATATCTCACTACATCAAGGTACTGTGTGCATTCAAAAAAATCAGACAAATTTCTGTCAGTTGTCCATAAACTGTAGTGGAGATCTGTTTATTAGGTGGAGATCATTGTGTGGAAATATGTTTATTAGGTGGAGAGCATTGTAACTGTAATAACAGAATTGAATACCATACTACTTTCAGGAAAATGTATTTTTTTTATTCCTAAAATTAAGTTTTATGATTATACATCTTAGAACGTGTGATATAAAATGAGTTTATAACCACAAACTCGGTGTGGAACTTCAGAACTGGAACAACACCCGAACAGAAACTTGTTTTTGTACAACTTTTGTGATATATTTTACCCTTGACTTATTTGTGACCAAAAATACCTTTATTAGAAGAAGGTTTACTTATGCAAATCAGAAGTGTCTTAATGAACATGAACAACTTTTCAGAAATATTCCTATGGCTTTCAGTGAAGTGTACATTTAGCCACTGTGAATATGACCAATACAATTAGAAAAAATATCTTGGTGACTGACATGAGTACTTGAATAATTGTAGTTAATATTTACAAAGCAAGACAACACTGCAATTGGATTTCACTGTTATCACAATACCTAACTAAGTATATACCCAAATATAACCCCCCCCACAAAATACCCAGTTTCCCCTCCCTCCTCTATCCCCCGATTTCTTCCCCACACAAGACCTTTTAATTTAATTTCAACCCAAGAGGATCCATGTATTTCTTACAGTGAATAAATAGCATAAAAGGGCCCCCATAGTTTATCAAACCTGGAACACTTGTTCTGGAGGACGGCTATCATCCTCTCAGTTCTAAGGCTAGAGAGCAGTTCTTCCAACCATTCAGAGTAACTGATCACATTAGAGTGCTTCCAATGTCTGAGGACCACTTTTTTCAGAGTAATCGAGATCAGGGATATATAGAATTTCCTGTTCTTGACCGTGATACGGGACATATCTCCTAGCAGACATATTTCAGGAGTAAAAAGGCCTTCCAAGCCCAGCAAAGGATCTATCTTACTTTTAATGTCTGTCCAAAGTGGGGTTATTTTTGGGCAATTCCAAAAGATATGCAATAGGTCCCCAATTCTGGTATTACATCTGTTACATTTAGGGTCGGCTACTAGTTTTAAACTAGCAAGTTTTTGAGGGGAGTAATAAATGTTATGAAGAATCTTAAACTGTATAAGTCTTAGCTGGTCCTGTGAAATGAATTTATGGCAGCCTTGCCAAAGGCTACTAACTCAGGTCCTCATCAGGAAACATTGTGGCCCAGTAAGAGCTTGGAGCAAGATTCTGGGAGTAGGGCCCAATGAATAACACCATGTATATTTTAGAAATCGCATGTGGGAGGCCCATCAGCATCCAAGGACTTACGAAAGTTCACCTGTGGGGCTGAATTGGATTTCTACCTATCCTTTGGAGCAGTGGGTGCCTAAGCTGATAAACTTTAAAAATCTCCTTGGGGGGGGTAAATTAAATTTGTGCAAAATCTCTGATGAAGAACATACCAATCCTTCTCCATTGAGGAAATCCTTCAGGAGATATCTATCTGCTAAACTCAGCCAAGTGGGGCTGATGGGCTTATTATCAAGCAAAAAACGCGGGTTACCCCAGATGGGTTGGAACCAATCCTTAGCCTGATCATATTTTAGAAAGCTACAGAGCTGAGCATGAACCCTTACTGAAACCCCTATCGGTGAATCCTTCATAGGGGAAGGAAGTAACTTTGGATTGAGATACAGCAAAGCTTCTGGGACTAGGCCATATTTTTTGATCAGAGCAATCTCCAACCTTGTCCACAAGGGTACGTAGGTAGTCTGCCTGAGCAAGTCAGTATCCTGAACCCATCTCAGATACTTATTAACCTGGCCTGCCCAAAAATAGAGAGTGAAATGTGGTAGTCTCAACCCCCCAAGTAGCTTGGGTGTGGCTAGTTTATGGTAGGCCATCCTGGCTTTCTTATCTCCCCAAACAAAATTAGCTATAATCCCATGAAGCTTTCTAAACCATGAAAGTGGAAGCCAAATATTTAACATATTCAAGGGATAGAAAAGCCGAGGGAATATATTCATCTTAACTATATTTATCCTACCCCATAAAGAGAGTGGAAGTTGTGCCCATCTTTTGAGATCTAAATCAATGGTATGTACTAAGGGATCCAAATTCAACTGGCGTATCCGTGACACACTCCTCGTCAAGGTAAGACCCAGATATTTAAAGGAATCAGATTTCCACCCCAGGCCCCACTCTGTAATCTCTAATTTGAAAAGGTTTTTACTAAGGGGGGTAAACCATGGTTTTATCATGATTTAGTTTATAATTAGACAGACCACCATATTCCTGAATGGATTTTAATAAAGCTGGAATTGATGTACTCGGTTTTGAGATGTATACTAAAAGGTCATCTGCGTATGCAGTTACCTTAATGACCTGGTCCATTATTTTGATACCCTTTATCTCCCTGCTACACACTATGTGCCTGATAAGGGGTTCCAGATACAAATTAAACAGGAGAGGGGATAGGGGGCATCCCTGTCTAGTACCTACATATAACGGGAAAGGGTCTGATGTGGCCCCGTTGCAGGTAACTCTGGCTGTGGGACTTGAATAGAGGGCGCTTATCTACTTTAAAAACATTTCAGGGAACCCGAATTTACCCATTGTGGTTAACAGGAACCCCCAGTAAACCCTGTCAAATGCCTTCTTGGCGTCCAAGGAGACCAAAGCCCTGATAGAGTTGTACTCCTCGGAGGCCGAGAGGACATGGGCCAACTTTCTTAGGTGATCAGCAGCGGACCTGTTCTTCATAAAACCCACTTGTTCTGCACCTATAAGTTTAGGCAATACCCTATTCATTCGCTCCGCTAATAATTTAGACAAAATTTTAATGTCATAGTTTAACAGAGAGATGGGCCTGTAACTAGCAGGCTTTTCGGATGGCTTGTTTGGTTTTGGAATTAGAACTATGAGCGCCTCAAAAAGTGATTTATCTAGCTCATGACCTGCAAGAATATGTTGGAATAACACTAACAGCAAAGGGGCTAATTGTTTAGAGAACTTTTTGTAAAAATTGGACGAGAATCCATCCGGGCCCAGTGTTTTATCTAGTGGAAGGCTTTTGATAACTACTTCGATCTCCTCTTGGGTTATATCAGCAATCAGACATGAACGGTCGGATTCTATCATTGAGGGAAGCTCCAAATCTTCCAGAAAAGCGAGTATCTCGGAGTTGGCTGGAGGGGTTTCCATAGCACCATACAGGGATTTGAAGTAGCTCCAGAATACCTCAACGATTTCTCCTAGAATAGTTTTAATATTACCATCCTCTTCAGATTGAATCCCTGAAATTAATCGGGAAGATTCAAATTGCGCGATTCGCCTTGCTAGGAGTTTTCCCGTTTTTTCCCCTTGGTCTAAATAATTAACTTTGGTTTTTATCAGGGCTAATTCTGCTTGTTCCCCTAATAGGTTAAGGTACGCATCTCTTAGCTTAACCAATTCCCTTTTTATCTTCCTCCCGGGGGTGGGGAAACAAGTTGGATTCCATGGTCCGTATCCGGGCCAATAAGTCCAACATGATGCATGTCTTTTCCTTTTTTCTTTTAACAGCCTGGCTAATTAAGGTGCCCCTTATAAAGGCCTTGAATACCCCCCAAAACATATCTGGATGGACATCATCTCTCTGATTATTTATCACAAACTCATCTATCTGTGTTGAGATGAATTGGGCCACCTTAGGTTGTCGCAAAAGCTGATTATTTATTTTCCACCTGTTGCCTCTTTTGGGCAGTAACGCAAAAGATATTGAGGCAGACACTGCGACATGATCTGAAGGGGGTCCCACCACAATTGCTGATTCCAGCACCCCAGGGAGCAGAGAACGGGGAAAGCAATATGTAGTCAACGCGAGACGCTGTACCATGAGTGTGAGAGACAAAGGTATACTCCTTAGATACAGGATGGAGCACTCTCCACACATCTGCTAAACCAAGGTGGTCCATTAATTCACACAACGCTCTTAGGGCAGGAGTAGGACCCAGTTGAGAGCATCTAGACCTATCCATTAATGGGTCTAGAGCCAAATTAAGGTCACCCCCTAAAATTATGGGGATTTGGCTAAACGGTGTAAGTGCTTTCAGTAGATTAACAGCAAAATCCTGTTTATCAACATTTGGACCATAAACCGATCCTACCAGGATCTCTATATTCTGCAGCTTGCCTTTAACAAGAACATATCTACCTTCATTATCCTGGACCACTTGTAGGGGGGTAAAAGGAACGGACCTATGTACTAATATCATAACACCCCTGCTTTCGTATTACCCTGAGAAGAAGACCGTCCCTATTTGCAACCGCCTCATACTGTTGTTTTCAGTATGAAGTAGTTGCGTTTCTTGTAGAAACACAAAATCTGCTTTTACAGCCTCTATGTGTTTCAAGATCCTATATTGCTTGATCTTAAGTCGTGCCCCCTTGACGTTCCAGCTAAGAAATTTAAAAAACCTATTCGAAGCCATGTTTCTTCACATTGACCAATGTCTTAGAGTACTGAACCCAATTTGGTTTACCAGATTTTAAAAGTTGAGGTCTTGTGCTCCTCCCCCAAAACTCCCAGATCCAAAAGCCCCCCCTTATGAATGACCACCCAAGTCCTTCTATTCTTCTCCCCCCACCCAGATAGTCCCACCAAACCCCAAAGACCCTCCCTCCCTCCCCTACTCTGATGGCCCATGGCAACAGTTCACATAGCCCCTTCTCCACCGCCTCTCCCTCCAACACAGTAACTCACAATTCACCTATCGGTAACCCACTCTTACGATAAAACATTTAAATCACTTTAACCTGTTCTTAAACCTCTCAATAGCTCAAACAGGGTCCTATAGAAACCACAGACACGTATCACCCTGTTTCATATATCATTTTCTTGTGTTATTATGATGAATTGGGCTGCCCTTTAACAAAGAATCTCTACAAAATAATATTTTACCAACCCCTGTTGGCGATCTGCATGCAGCATAATAACCCATAACTTTATATTGTGAGGAAACAAAAATACTTTTACCTTTAGGGCAACTGCCATAAAAAATTCAGCCTTTAAAGACTAAAAAAACCATAATTACATCAGCTTAAAACAAAATAAATCCCTCACAGAAATGCTGTGTTACAGCATATGAGAAACCTCTGGCTCCATCTTCTGGCAACTCGTTTAAATTGCAATACCCTCTTGGGCTAAGATTAAAGCCTAAAGTAAACTTAAGTTTTAAAAACTTGTCGGCTAAATGTGTCAAATAGAAAAAACTCTTCGGTCCTTCCTTTCTTCTCCACGCAGCCGAGGGGCAAGCCAGTCTATTCTGGTGATTTAAACACTTCCTAGATCTGCCAACAAAACTCAACCGTGGCAAAATAAGAGCCATTACTTGACCCATGGTCCATGTAGCTTCAGCTGCTTCTTAGGGCTGCATTGCTTTAATCTCAGCGAAACAATTGGCCAGGATTTATGCAATAAAGTGCTGTAATAGTTTGTGAATTAAAAAAAAGTCTGAGTTTCAAATATTATAGAATTCATCAAATAGTTTTAAATATCACACTCATTTTAGAGTTATTATTTTTGCAGTAAGCCATACCTAAAGGCTAAAAATCCTAGCCAAATTGCACAATAGAAGGATTTTTTGTCCAATAATTGAATCTTTCTTGTGAATAACTGTACTAAGCTCCCCCCCCAAAAAAAATGAAAGCAAAGAAGGAATAGTACAGAATGGTAATCAACTAAAAGTCATCAACTGTTGCACCTCCAGCTTGAATTGCTTGTATCTATGCTACAGGACAAAAAACCACTGCAGGCAACCAGTTATAGAAAGTCAGCATTGGCGGGTGGGGCACGCAAGGCAATTGGACCTAAATCTAAGGTACAAACCCACATCACTAGCCTAGCAATCCTGTTGCCTTAAATGACCATAAGCTAAGCCAACTGGATATTTGTATTAGCATGCATTCCCCTTGCTTTGCTACTGATGCTAATGGAATAGTCCACATGGTGATGCATTACGCACTTTATATAAATGATCCTTTAGATAGGCTGATGAAGTCTAAGCATCTCTGTGCAGTGTGTTATGATAATTTGTGGGAAGCAGGTTGGCATTAACTCTTAGCACTGGAGACACAAACCTGCCTGCAACAGGGAAAATGGAGCAGAGCCAGTGCCTGGATACAGCAGACAGCAGTCAGCAGGCAGCTGTGTCTGACCAGGAGAGAAGACTTAAAAGGATCTGGCTAAATATCAATTAAATCAAGGAGGCTCCATTACCAACTGCAGGCAGGACCTGCCGTAACAGCCACAGCTCCTCCTTGGATTCCTCCATCCAGCATTGATTAACACAAAGCTAGTGAAGTATCCTTTAAAAACAATCTCCAGCAATCTGATACTGATTTTCACCAAAGAACCTGGCAAGTTGTCACCTCTCCCCACACACACAATTAATACTTCCTTCTGCAGGTATTGCCCCCCCCAATATTGTGGATCTTCTATTAGGGTATCTGCACTGATGTAACAGACATGAGGATGCTCCATTGTGTGTATATATATATAATGTGTGCAATACCTGTTTTCAAAATTAACATTACTATATATCTGATGGTCAGTGATGAGTGAGATAATTTTTGGACAGCTACTAGATACCCCAGGGGTGATAAACCACACAGCTTTCTATATAGTACTTTATACTATGATACATCTTAACAGAATGAACTTCCTAGTGGATTAAAAATACTGTTCACAGCTCTGTCATCACCATTTCAGAGACAATGTTGAGATCCAATATGCATTTGCAGAACACAGATTCAATGGTCGCACTCCGCTCTGGCTGCAGGGAAATGAGAGCACCCTCCAGCGGATCATTCCCGAAAGCAGAGCAATGCAGCCCATATATACTGTATTGACGCCCTAATGGATCTCTGCCTCAGACAGATTGTCATCATTGCCAAGGGGACACAAGCACACCAACCAACAACCACAATAAAAAAAACATTGAAAAACACAGCATTAAAAATGGAATGTGACAGATACTCATCAATGCCTGCAGCAAACAAGTCTCTTTTCTTCCTCTTGTTTCCATTTAAATCAAATTGCTTCAGTAACATTCAACTGTGAAGTGCTGTTTCCCTGGTGTCTAGTGGCACCCCCACCCTCCGATTGACATATTTCATTTTATAAAAATAATAAATCCGTTTGTGTTAGTTATATCCCCCCACTCTCCTTTATGTATCTCTGGTGTCCAGTGGCACCCCCTCACATTCCAATTCCCATATTAAATATTGCTAAAATCTCTCCATTGGTGTCAGTGGTAGCTTCAACTTCCCATATGTTTCCACGGTGTCTAGTGGTCCCTTCCACCCTCCACTACCTGTATTTAATGTTTTATCATTGGTGGTTAGGGAATCATTGGTGGTTAGTAGCTGCCCTCCCTGCCTGGGATGTTTACATTCCTGAAAGAAAGGAAACAGTCCCACAATGTCTTTTTTTTTAAACCTGAAAAAAAGAAAATAGTCCCTTGTCATCTTTCCATCCCCTTCTGCCATCCCTACTGTCCAACTAAGCACCCACCAACCCACACAGCCCCTTACCCCATTCTTACAACTGAAGGTCATAGGATGTTATCTTCTGTGGACTGGGACACTTCTGCACTCTTCAAAGCTGAACCACGTACTGAGGAATAAAGGTAAGTGCCGTAATATGCATTTCAGTAGCTTTTTGAACTTATTTTCATAACTTTGCCATTTCTTGGAATTTTTCACCAAATATTCTACATAGCCTTTTTGGGACCCCATCTCATGAACACTGTCACTGTAATTTCATTAATTGGGCCCAGAAGGCAATTTTGCAGTCGCTGCACAAAATCACCTTCCAGGACTGAATAATGAAATTTCACCATCAGTGTTCATGAAGTGGGGTTCCAAAAAGGCCATTTTGAAACTTTGGTGAAAAAATTCCCATCAATGGCTGAGTTATGTGTGTGTGTGTGTTGAAATTTTTATACGCACATGCATATGTTACACGAGGTCCCTGCACCCTAATTGATACCCTCAGGAGCACACCGTAGACAGCTAATATCTAGGCATAGGCTATACTAATATGTAGGGCTAAGAGCATCTACCATATAAGAGTAGATGTCAGGGTATGAATACATATATTGTAACTCACTTTGCCTGCTAATGCACACACATTATATTATGTATTTTCTGTCTATTTCTTACTTGTCAGATGCCAAGACACCTGTCCTTGAAGTGATTATAATGTGTAAGGCAATATTGCCATCTTTCGGTGATGGACACCACTTCACCTTGTTATGTAAGACTTTGTATAAGAAGGTCTTTGTTCTAAAACTGATGACTTTACAAATTTATATAATGTTATCTTGTACCGTGGAGCCACCTCTAATTTAGCCAATAGGGCTCATCTCTGTAACTAGAAATGTTTCTATCTTTTAGTAACCATAGTAATTATCACAGGTATATAATGTTATGCAAGGCTTTACACTCGGAGACCCGAGAGATCCCAAGAGACAACAAAGAAACCTCGAGGTGTAGGGAACGCTTAGCATTGGCTCCCGGTTCATATTGGTAAGAACTGCTTAGGGCAATTGTGATTCATCCCTATTTGTAGTAATAAACTTGTTTATTACTCGAATGCAACTTGTCTGTGATTATTTGCATATCCAATATTGCCAAGAACCTGAAAGTGAGATTTAGATCTCTTACAATTGGCGACCACGTGCAGGCGATATTGGTTGTTGTAAATTTTCACTTGTTGCTACAAATTTCCCTTCTCCCACGGGGACTGTAGGTGTACATCTCCGTATCACCTCTCCCGTCTTTTCTACCAGTTTGTGGATACTTGCAAGGTCTGGCTGACTTTTCGGGTGTGGTCGATGCCGTCTCGACCCACTCGATAGCTGCTTTGAATTGCAAGTCTACAACTTATACAGTAGCCCGGCTGTGTTTAAAGCACCTGTGTTGTGGATCAATACGCAATGCATGGTCTTTTTCACAGTTTGAATTTTCGTTCCCTCCCACATAAATGGCCACCGTATCAGATATCTGCGCAGAACTGAGACTCGATGTCTCGAATTTTCTTACCTCCCATGGAGGATGGGCTGACTTCGTGCGGGACGTGAGTCAATCTGAAAACCCTGTACTGGGGATTTCAACTCAGTACACTGAGGCGCGACAATCAACCAATAGGCGTTGTGCTAAAGGGTTGATGGTCGCTGCTCTCGCTGCTTTGGAAGCCTCCGAGCGAGGTTTGAACCCTTGATCTGCAGATCGCATCTCTTAAGCAGGAGATGGGTCTGCAGGAAACAGATGACGATTAGGATACAGCAGAACTTGGGCTGAATTCCAATCTCTGCGTAATGAAAAGGATTCACTATTGCATCATTCTGCACAGGCTGGTGAACAAGAAATGTGTACTTTGAAGTCTGAATGTGAAAGCTTAAGACAGGATAAGAGTCAGGTAGTACAAATGAATGATTTGTTGAGTGCTGCGAATGCACAAATGAGTGACGAAATGGGTGAATTGCAGGACGAGATCAATCAGGTACGTAATGATTTAGAGATAGCCTATAGGGACAATCGCGAATTGAGTGCCGCATACCGTGTTTTGCAGAAACAGAAGCAGGATCAGGTTGATATGGATGTTGCAAGTGTGAGTCATGATGAATGTAGAATTAAGATGGATAAACTGCGCCATCAGCGAGAGGTTTTGACTGGCCATGTTAAGGCAATGGGTGGCGTAGCCCCTGCCTTTCACTCGTTGTCGGAGGGGGAGCCATCCGACGATGACATCTCCCAGTACAATGCCCAGTCATGCCCCTACTATGGCCCAGATACCCCACCCAGTCATCCACAGCATGGTGGGTCCCCACCCACTACTCCCCAGGTCACACGTCGATGACGTCGTGATGCTCATCATGGGAAACGCCATCATGGCGGCGCCCATGATGGGGGGGAGCAGGCCCAAGCCTGGTCCCGTCGGCGCCTCTCCGGTAGCCGTTATTAGTGTGGAAGATAGACAAGAGATTGAAACCATGATTGATAGGGCACTAGAGAGTGTTCCTCTTCCTGAAAGAAGTATGAAAGCCATTAAAAGTCAAATTCGACAAATTTTTCAAGAAGCTGGCACTCAGGAAGGTGTTGTTCAGATGGCAGCTGAAGCTGCAGCCCGCACAGCATTAGATGGTGCACGAGATGCGCTGCCCTTGCCTGATCGACCACCAACTAATCCCCTGCAAATGGCCTACTCTGTTCAGCAAATTGCTGACAGCATTGGCCGGATGAACCTGTCCGACAATCTCAGCTGCCATTTGGAAAAGGTACTCTCCAAGTGCGAGATGCTTAGTCTCGCTGCAGAATGCCAAGTCCAAATACTACGCCAGACTATCGATCCTGGTTTATGGGCAAAACTCCCCGAAGCTGTTCGCCAGGATGGGAACACGACCTTTGATGAAGTCGCAGCTGAGCTCATTTCCGCTCACAGCCCCGGTGTGGTTGGAGTGATGCTAGCATGCCCCGTGAAGCAAAATGCTAAAGAAAGCCCAGCGACTTACCACCAGAGACTCTGGATGGCCTATCGAGCAGGGAAACATCTGGCACAAGAAGCCGCGGATGTGGATCTTATTGAATATAAGACCCTGTTCCTTAGAAACATGATCCCAGCTGTGAGAGATAAAGTACAGCCAACCACATACCCAAATATGGATAGGTTTGCTGATATCCTTCGGAAAACCGAGAGGGTGTACCAGTTGTACATCTGGGATTTGGGTTCCGGTTCCAAAAAGGTTGCTGCCGTGGAACCCACTTCTGGGACCACGACACACTACACGGTAGAAGGACAGGCCCAGCAACAACAGGCCAAACCTCCATCGCCCTCCAGCTGGTACCCAGAAAACCCTCAGCAACAGCAACAGCAGCAGCAGTGGAGTGGGAACCGGAATTGGCACAAAAATTAAAAGTATAAAGGCAAAGGGAAGCCATTACAAAGATCGGGTCCCTCATATAAACAGATAGCTGAAGAAAATCGGAAATTTCGGGAGCTCCTGGGGCAAGTGCGTTCTGTTGCGGATGCTGTTCCCGCACAAACACTTGCAGCAGTGCAACCGGTGATCAATGACACTACTGGCCATGGAGACTCCGGAGGTGTGGGTGCGCAGACCCACAGCCTGAACCCGGAAGCCCCGCCTTACATTGCATCAGTGCAACACGGTGAAGTCATCCATGCAAGCCAAGCCCAACCTCTGCATGCCTCCAACAATACGGATTGACAATTACAGGCCCCAGTCCGCATTGTAAACAAGCTGGTCTTGGATACAAATGGAAGGCCCTGCACCGAGGCTGAGGTCGGGGGCCGCCAATTAATGTCTTATTAGATACAGGTGCAGCTGTATCTGTGTTACCTGCTTGACCACCTGAAACGTCTCCATGGTCTACTGGACGGAAGACCAATATGTCAGGAGTCTGACGTGCTAGGTTACCTGCATACCGCTCCCTGCCTTTACCGGTAGAACTAGGCCATCTGAAGCCTCACATGCCTTCCAGTTGATGGTGTTGCACGATCACCCTAGCATCATTGGGATTGACTTTCTCGCACCACACGGCTGTGTGGTGGATCTAGCAAACATGCTGTTGATACAAATCCAGGGTCAATACCATACCGTCTTGATTCCTGACTCACATGCTGTGGCAACAATATCCATTAACAACAAAGAATATGACGTCATAGATTTATTCAAGAATCATGAATTTTTCCCAAAACTTTTACCTATTCTGCAACGACATTTGGAAGCATTTGCAGTTAACAAACACGATTGTGGCAGAATGCATACCATTATTGAGGTGCCAGGCCCGGCACACGAGAGACAAAGACAGTATCCATTTCCCTCTGAAGCCCTACCCTCTCTTCTAGAAACAATCAAGTCACTCCTCAAACAAGGAGTAATCAGAACCTGTGTCTCCACTGCCAACTCTCCTGTCTGGCCGGTGAGGAAACCCACAGATACCTGGAGACTTACTATTGACTACAGGAAACTGAATCAGGTCACTCCTAGTTGTTCCCCAACTGTAGCGTCTGCACCAGACGTGCTTTGACTATTAACACCAGACCAGAAATGGTTCAGCGCTCTGGATATCTCCAATGGTTTCTGGTCATTACCATTGGCCCTCAAGAGTCAATATAAGTTTGCCTTCACTTTTGAAGGGCGGCAATATACGTGGACTTGCTTGCCACAGGGATTCCACAACAGCCCATCCCTCTTTCATCTCCATATGATGGATACCCTACAAGGTTTCTCAACCCCCCAATGTCTCTTACAGTATGTAGATGACCTGTTGTTAGCTACTGCCACACAGGATCAACATCTGGATCTCTTGAATGAACTATTGACTCTTATTCAGAGAGCAGGCTTGAAATGTAATCCTACAAAAGCACAACTATGTCAGAAAGAAGTACTCTTTCTGGGTTTGAAAATAACTGATCAGGGTCGGAGTCCTACTTGGAAGAAGATTCAAGGGTTGCAAGACTTGCCATTACCTACCAGTGTGGCAACTCTTAGAAGGTTTCTAGGTATGGTAAACTACTCCAGAGATTTTATTTGTGATTTTGCACAGAAAGCCGCTCCATTGTACAAGTTACTCAAAAAGGACGTTCCATGGAATTGGGGCCCTGTCCATGCCCAGGCTGTGATGTCACTGAAGCAGGCCTTGGCCTCTGCCCCAGCACTAGTAAACCCCAATCCAACATTACCATTCCATCTAGAGTGTGCCACCTCTGACATTGCTATGTCAGCAGTTCTGGCCCAAAACGTACATGGCTCTTTGAGACCAATTGCATATGCATCACAGCTCTTGACCCCAGTAGAACAGAAGTATGGCCTTTGTGAAAGGAACCTTCTGGCTATCTATTGGCAGTCAAGCACTTCCTGTATATCATTGGGTACTCTCCACTGATTCTTAACACCAATCATACTCCTACTACCTTTTTGCTCTCGGACAGAGTGAAGGATGGGTCAGTCTCTAACACCAGGCTGACACACTGGTCACTTCTCCTCCAGGATAGGGACATACAGGTTCACCAAACCAAAGTTCCATCTCTATTAGCACATGGCCTCCTCTTTCAGGGGAGCCCCGACTACATACTTTGCAATCACCTGACCTTCCAGATCCAGGTCCATTCTTCCCTGCCACCCCGGAGGTGTTAGAAAATACCTCCTTGTGCCGCATTTTCACCGGTGGTTCAGCATCATATTATCAAGGTGAACAAATTACAGGGATGGGTATCATGGTAGTGTATCCTTTTGGGAACACTGTCAAGATATCTAAACGTTGTACTGTAGCTTCATCACAGTATGCAGAGCTAGCAGCAGTGGCCTGTGCATTAGAGTTCATCCAACATGGAACTCAGGACACCATTATTTTTACTGACTCTAATTGGGTTTGTTGCTCCCTTACAGAATCCCTCCCTTTCTGGCGGAAGAACTCCTTCCTCTCTTCTGATGGCAGCCCAGTGAAATACAATGAATTGGTAATTTACATACACGCATTAGGTGAGAAATACCCACACAAACTCTATGTGCACAAGGTTAAAGCTCATTTCTTACATGATCCCTACCACGCATTCAATGACACAGTGGACACCCTTGCCAAGGAAGGTGCCCGAGGGGGGGGATGTTTGGGCGATTGAACACCCAGAGGCCAATGCAGCAGTACAGATTGCAGCCCTCAAAAAGAAATCTGAATCTTTTCCCCCTTGGACCTCTCAGCAGCCCAACACTTGGACACTGAACTCAAGGAAGTGTTCAGATTCTTGGACAAGAGTACGGAAGAAAGACTTCCTACACATAACCCTTACCATAGGCATGAAAGTAAATTACACTTATCCCCTGATGATAAACTCATTTGGTTTCAGCCAGAGGATACTACTACCAAATTGTGGGTAGTCCCCAGACATTTAAGATCTGAATTTTTGCACCAAGTACATGACACCCCCACTGGTGGACACCAGGGGGCTGAGAACACCCTCCAACGCCTCAAAACCACTGCTTGGTGGCCTGGGATTACCAAAGATGTTAAACAATACATTGATAATTGCCTTGTTTGTGCACAAAACAATCCAATACCTATGAAACAGAATGCCAAACGTTTACCACAGAGACATACTGGCCCTTGGCATGCCATCCAAATTGATTTTATTGTTCCTTTGACCAACACCAGTAGAAACAACAAGTATGCCCTTGTAGTAACCGATCTATTCTCTAAGTGGGTAGAAGCTTTCCCCACCAAGACTTGCACTGCAAAGACAACTGCCAAAATCCTGGTAGAACAGATTTTCTCCAGGTGGGGCCTGCCTCTCAAGGTAGACTCGATAAAGGAACCAGTTTTACAGGTGAGTTGATGAAAGAGTCCCTTGAACTCCTAGGGGTTCAGCAAAAGTTCCACATACCTTATCACCCTCAATCCTCAGGTCAAGTAGAAAGAGCTAACAGACGGATTAAGCAAGTGCTTTCCAAATTCATTGAGGACAATCCCAAAACCTGGGATTCCCTACGCTTTACTCCTTATGGCAATTAGGGTACGCCCTCAGCCACCACCAGCTTACACCCTTTGAGGTAATGACTGGCAGACAAATGAGATTACCTGAACACTTGCTCTTTGACCTGCACACCCCACTACAGACCGAGTGTCTGTGGATCAGTATGTGGAAAAACTCAGGAAAGACCTCATACACACACACTTGTATGCTGCAAATTGCATAGGCAAGGCCCAGCAACAATCCAAGATACAATTTGACAAACATGCACAATAAGTGGATTGGCAGGTTGGAGATCAGGTAATGGTACTCTGATTTGCACATCCCACCCACTCCTTCTCCAATAAGTGGGAAGGCCCTTACCCCATTGTCAACAAGCTCAGTCCAGCAGTCTATCAAGTTAGAGTCCTCCACAACAATAAACCGACTGACAAATGGTTACATGCGAACCAATTGAAACTGTACAAAGGAGCTTAAGACTTACTCTTCCTAACCCCATTGGGCGGAACTGTACTAATGTACTAATCTTTCATCTTCCTTTTCAGATGCATTGACAAGATGGCTATCTTGTTCCTCTCTTTTACTCCTTGCAGGAGTACTCCCTTACACCCAAGACACAGTACCGGACCTCCTTCGCCACCTTGATCCTCCAGCACCTCCTACAGAGGGAGTTTCCATCAAAATTCCAGACAACATGATTACCGTTCAGGAAGGTTCCGATGCATACCTCACTGCGTCAGTCGTTGCTCCTGATAAATCTACCCTTCAGATTGAATGGCAAACCACATCCCAAGGACAAATTCTCCCTGTGGCCAAACTTTCTAAGGGAACTTTCCAAGGTTGGCCCAACGCTAAATTGTCCCCCGAATGGTACACTGTCCTTATTACAAACTGCATTAAGACACTCTGGTTTATATAACATCACTGCTTTAATTGACCCTTCCTATTGTAACTCTCTTTCTCAGGATGCTGCCCAAAAATATTGTGCTGTACACCACATGGCCTCTGCTGCCATGTATCTATCTGTCCTACCTCCTACTGAGAAACAGCTTTTGGAATGTCCAAAACATAACCCTGGTCCCCGTAGTGGTCTCACTGCCACTGCCCTCCCAGGTTCCTTAATTAATAATTTACAATTTATGCATGTACCTGTTTTATTTAACCTTACTTATTGGAATATGAAGGAATTTGGTATGTGTCACAATACCAATACATCTGCATTTTACAGTACTTTATTGCTTGACAGTTTAGCTGCATTTCAAATACGTACCAAAGATCCCTTTACTGGGGTTTATTCTACTGAACACAGAGGTAATTTTAGGAGGAAACCTCCTCCTAGTACTCTTACTCATAAATGCACTAAGCGTGAAGTGGACAGTTCTGATGTCACAGGTACCACAGGCACTGTCACAGGTCTTTTTTGGTACTGCTATGTCCATTTGGAACAAAGCAGACATTGCCGCTATAAAGAGTCATTCTGCGAAGTTCTCCACTGGCTTGGTTAACGACGTTTTACTACCTTTATTGCATGGTGTGGATGGTCTTAGTCAGGAAGAAAGATACACTGTATACAACATGCATGACATTGCAAAGGCATTCACTGATTCTAAAGATAAGATCAATGCACTCATACAACAGAATAATAGAGAAGCTGAGAAACAATACATTGGCAGGGAAATACTTTGCTCTGCATATGGATCTTACATAATCACTACCATCAACAACCTCTTCCGTGATTTAGAATCTGGGAAGAATTCCTGACATCATACATGATAGACGTCTCTCTAAATGGTATTGTCCCAGATGTAAGTCTCAATCTTGTGTTGACCTATGTATGCAACAAACTTTGTCCATTCCTCTCTCTACAGCTCGCAATTTGGGGTTTGTGACCAGACATCCAAACACTGGTCCTTGTTTTTCTGCTAAGAAATGTTCTATGAAAGATACCATGTTTGTCTCTTTTACTGTCTCCTTACCACGCTTTGATCCTACTACAGCTTTGTTCGACAAGCTTGCACTGGCACACTCTATCGGGCATTTGGACGAAGACATCTACCGAGAACGCCTGGATCTACCTCCTCTTCTGGTCTACCATTCCTTCTTGGATGCCTGGGTGGCACCGCACACGGACTGTAGTGCAAAGAAGCAATACATCTATCTGTGCCGATGTGATGTGTTTGATGTCATACGCCCTGTTTGTGGCTACTCACCAGACAGCATTGACTGGACTTTCACTATGGATGCTGACATCACTGAGAATGGCACCAACGCTTT
Source organism: Neoceratodus forsteri (assembly GCA_016271365.2). Taxonomy (NCBI): domain Eukaryota; kingdom Metazoa; phylum Chordata; order Ceratodontiformes; family Ceratodontidae; genus Neoceratodus; species Neoceratodus forsteri. Next base: position 647,233,365 of record CM057456.1, read on the forward strand.
TGAACCAACACAGTCACCGGATCAACTCTATCAGTCATATCATGAGGAAGCTCATCGCCTGTCAACACGGATCTCCAAGATGACTTACACATGCCCTGTCCAGTTGCAAAAATGGAGACTGCCTACTGTGCGTTCGCAGTACAATTCTGATGGAGAGTACTGCATAGTGACTAATATTAAAACGTACTCCTATGGTTCTGTTACTTGTCAAATCGATTACCCCAATTTCTGTTTTGTTCCCCATCAGAAAACTGTCATTGGACACACTGTCATAACCCCCGTCCCCCTTGTGGAAGCAGACATCATTGATGGTAACCCAGACTATTTACTTACATTAGAAGAATACCTACCTTACTTTAATGTACACATAGATCCACTGACACTCACACTGAAATCCCTCTTAGATAGGAAAGACACACACCTCATCCACATCAGCAATAATATAACCAAAGCCAATGAAGCTATTCTTGACCTGATGAATGACGGAGATATGAATAATGCTTTAACTAACACTTGGTTAGAAATTACTTCTAAAGGTTTTGTTATAATATAAGCATTTTTGATATTTACTTTGATTATTATGCTTTGCTGCCTCGACGTACTCTATGCCAACACCATGAGCAGCTTGAGTTTCTTTACAAGGCTCGTGCCTCCGGATTGTAAAGAACCACTGCTCCTACCCACTCCTTACATTTACATGTGTTGCCCTTTTTAGGCAACAAGGGGGGGAATTGTTACACGAGGTCCCTGCACCCTAATTGATACCCTCAGGGGCACACAGTAGACAACTAATATCTAGGCATAGGCTATACTAATATGTAGGGCTAAGAGCATCTACCGTATAAGAGTAGATGTCAGGGGTATGAATACATATATTGTAACTCACTTTGCCTGCTAATGCACACACATTATATTATGTATTTTCTGTCTATTTCTTACTTGTCAGATGCCAAGACACCTGTCCTTGAAGTGATTATAATGTATAAGGCAATATTGCCATCTTTCGGTGATGGACACCACTTCACCTTGTTATGTAAGACTTTGTATAAGAAGGTCTTTGTTCTAAAACTGATGACTTTACAAATTTATATAATGTTATCTTGTACCATGGAGCCACCTCTAATTTAGCCAATAGGGCTCATCTCTGTAACTAGAAATGTTTCTTATCTTTAGTAACCATAGTAATTATCACAGGTATATAATGTTATGCTACAGGCTTTACACCTCGGAGACCCGAGAGATCCCAAGAGACAACAAAGAAACCTCGAGGTGTAGGGAACGCTTAGCATTGGCTCCCGGTTCATACTGGTAAGAACTGCTTAGGGCAACTGTGATTCATCCCTATTTGTAGTAATAAACTTGTTTATTACTCAAATGCAACTTGTCTGTGATTATTTGCATCTCCAATATTGCCAAGAACCTGAAAGTGAGATTTAGATCTCTTACACATACCTTTGGTAATTTTCATTATTTTGAGTCCACATTTTCAACAGTCATTTTTTTACACCACCTCATGAACAGTACCGCTGTCATCTTTTACATCTTTTCTGAAATGTGTTTTCACACCTGTGGCACAGAATGGCATTTTGGCACAGCTTAGAACATTTTCACCTACTGGGTTTATGAGGACTGGTCATAAGAAGATTATGTTGAAAATTTAGGGTCAAAAATATGAAAAAAATGACAAAGGTATGACCATTCATTGCAATTTTGCTGCATCCACTCATAACTCTTCCAAAATGTTAAATATTTTCACCCCAAATTTAAAACATAACCTTCTTATTACCCCACCTCATGTATGTTAAAGCTGTCATGTTTCAAATCCTGGCCAAAATGTGTTTTCACACTTGTGTCATGGAATGGGGTTGCAGTTGTGCAGAATTATATTGTGTCAGGGATTCAAATGTTTTCTGCACCGGGTACATGAGATGGGGTAATAAGGTGGCTATGCAGACAGTTTGCTCACTGTTGTCCTATAAATGGAAGTGCAGTGACTGGAGGGCCCTGTGCTTCCACAGCTACATACATATACGCATCTTCACAGGGATTCCCACACTAAAATAAAGATACTATTATACTATCTAGCACACCAGCAGTCATCAGGGATGTGCCTTGGGGTCATCAGCACTAATGCTCACTCCAGTCTCCTATACTGTACCCAACTCAGCTTATTTCTTTATGGAATGGGTGAGTGTTAGGGCTGATGATTCCAAGGTACACCCCTGACTCCTGTTGGTGTTTGCAGGGTGGGGATGGGATGTTAGGGTTGAAAACTTTTGTGGCTATGACCCTAACTATAGCATTAATGCAGTTTTTTGTAATTCATTTCCTTACTTTTTGAGATAGTGTAATGGTAATTTTATTTTACTAGGATGTTAGGCTCAGAAACCATAAAGCTACATTTCCCTACTTCTGTGTCATTGACCCTATCTAGAGCATTAATGCAGTTTTTTTACCATTTATATATCTATGTATAATATGCAGTATATGAAGTATGCATGAAGTATGTGTTCAAGGGGATATTTTATTGCTCTTTCAACTCATTGAAAGATCCATCATACCCCATCCTTATCAGAACTTGTATCTTTCTGATCCCTTTCTTGTCCCACTCAAGTAGCCCCCAATGTACAAACACTGTATATTCCAACATCCCTTTAAACACTGATGTGAGGGCTATAACTGGTGACAATTACACTATATACCTTATAGATTTATGATCTTTTTGCAAGTTGTATTTTTTTAATTGGGTATATTGCCCATCCCCCTTCCCCCCCCCCAGAAATGGGCTAATGACTCTGTCCCTCACTGTGGCCTCACCAAGGGTGTCTTCCTCCAGCTACCTCCACAGGGGTCTATCTAGTCCTGTCTTCTGATCCAGGAACATGAGTTGTGCTGACCAATGACCCAAAAATAATGATGAAAATGCAGGCGAGCCATTCCTCCTTAACTGGCTCTTGCCTAGTGGCTGACTGGATTCAGGATGGCTTCCCAGCCCACAAAAAGTAGTAATATAGGCCATTCACCTTCAAAAAAAATATGAATGGGGATCTTAATTAGAATGGTTTGTAACAGGTAAAGAAGCTTGGGAAAAGTGTACATTTTTAGGGTGTTGACCCTCCTTATGAGCAACAGAGGGGGTGATGCCCACCTGCCAAGATCTTTTATCTTTTTCAGGAATGGTGGGAAATGGAGTTCATAAAGCTTTTTTATTGTTTAGGAATGTTTATAATTAGGTATAAGTCTACCTTTTTAAATAGTATGGACATCTCCCCCTCCCATCATTCCAATGTACAACTCGCTTTTCACCCAGTTAATCTTATGTCTGATAGCTGTCCATAGGCCTCCAGGGGGAGGCAATGTGAGGGAGGGCTGTGTCTTGGTGAATGTTGTAGAGGGCCAGGTCATCTGCAAATAGGGACAGATTGTGCTGTATTCCACTTGCCCTTAGGCTTGTTACATTATTTTGCAATGCAGCAACCAGGGGCTCCAGTGACATTACATAGAGAAGAGGAGAGAGGGACAACCGTGGTGCATGCCTCTGTGTAGTCATAAGCCCCCCATTTACCATTAAGTGTGCCAATGGGCTCATGTACAGAAGCTTTACCCAATTCTTGAAGCTGTCTCCTAGCCCAACCTGCTCCAGGGTGTAGTGTAGTATCCCCATGCTATATAGGAATGGGGACATTGTTTAACCAGGAAAGGCACACTAAGCCAGAGCTTGTTTCCAGGTGTGACCTGGGAGCACAAGGAAGTTAAGTGACTTGCTCAGGGTCACACAGTATGTAAGTGGGGGCTGGTTGGATTCAAATCAGGTCTCCAGGTCTGCAGCTCAGTGCCCTTAACTACTATGCTATCCTGCCTCCATAAATGCCTTTTCAGTGTCAAGTACCTGAATACCTGTCAGCTGCCCTCCTGCTTACCTCCACCTCCAAACCACATTTAAAGTCTAACTGACTTACAGAATGTTTCCTTTACCCTGCATCTCTTTAACAAAGTCAGATTGCTTATTATGAATTATGAATTATGATGGAAAGGAATTGTTCAAGAAGTGTTAACATTGCTTTAGCAAATATTTTTTAATCTGTTGCAAGCAGGGAGACAGGTCAATAGGAGGAGAACTGGAAGTGGATCTTCCCAGATTTAGGCAGTGCTATGATAGTTGCTGACCAAATGAATGCGGCAGCATACCAGATGCCATAATTTTGGATAGCATTTCCATTAGAGGGTTCCTCAGGTCCTCCCCCAAAACTTTATAAAAATCTATGCGGAAACCATCCAGAGCTGGGGTTTTGTCTCTTGTTAACTCCTATGTGGCTTTCTGCATTTCTTCCCACCTCATCAGTTCTTACAGCCCCCATCTCTGCTCTGTACTTATTGTGTTGATTGGGACCTTTTTAAAGAAGTCCTGTAACTGCAGTCAGTTTGGGGACATGACTCACCATGTATGTAATCACATAAAAGTCACCTTTGAGAAAGCATGCATATGCAAAACACATCAGGTGTGATGCATGAGGAAGTACCTGTTGTGAGAGGAAGTGGGGACTGTTGCCGTGACCATCACTGTTTTTTTTTTCACTAAAATAAAGAAGGAGAACTGAGCTTTTATGTGATTATGTACATGGTGAGCTGTCTTCATTCAGCTACTAAAAGCTACAACATATTATGGATTTTTATTGTTAAGCTGAAACATGGAATGCAAGTTTAGCTACCATGAGCCTGAGGCAGGTTCTGGTCCCTAAACTGACTGCAGTTATTAACTCTTTTACTGTGCACTGCCATTCCTGGTGTGGTCATGCCATTTCCACACACCAAGTCCTGTAACTCTCGTGTTGTGTGGCTGTACTCAGGGGAGTACAATGCTTGTAGTAACTGCAAAACTTACTGTCTATGTTTAATGACTTGGTGGAGGCCCCCCCATTTGTATTCTGGAAATGCAGGCCACTCACACTTTAGCTTTTAGTTTCCACTCAAGCCACTTCCCTGAACTATCCCCTTTTTATGAACATATGTAAACATTAAATTTGCCAGTAGAAACACGCCATAGTGTTTTATCAAATCTGCTCTAGTGTGTAGTTCAATCTATTTTACTGGAGGCTCCTGCCCTAAACATGAGGATCTGCCTCACTGTTATTGATGTATTCACGGTATTATATCCACTTTGACTTTTTTGAAGGTTGGTAGAGTTAGTGGAGTCCTGTCTGATCTTGTGGCCTCCTCAAACATTACTTTTGCTACACGGACCCAGTGGCACTGATGGTTGAGGTGCTGGATGCCACATTTCTTGCCACACTGATGACCCAGGTTCGGGCTCAGGGGCTGGCAGGGACGAGGAAAGTTTGAGCATTTGTAGACAGCTCTTATTCCTTGGGGGGTGGGACAGTGTGGTGCACTGTTTGACTGACACCCAGTGGTGTCTGGGTGTCAGTGCATATGCACCACCAGAATGTGGAGGGCCCCACGGCCAGGGTGCAAGGCTGCCTCTGTGGAGGTGGAGCCAAGCCACTCCACCCATTGCATGTTGATGGGACCCAGGGAGAAAAATGTGAAAACTGGAGCTAGTAGTCTCCATGATGGCCTGGGCTCCCAGGACTGGAGAACAAGCCCTCATAGAAGGGCTGGAGCCACCGTTCCAGAAGAAATGTTAAAAAAAAAAAAAATGTTCTTTTACTGCCTGAGGAGACAGCTTGTTTTTTCAGAGTCTTTTCCTTGTGGGCAGCAAAACACATTATTTCTCAACTTAACATGACCTTTAGGGCTTCACACCTGACAGACTGATGTTTCCCCTTTCTTATTGTGTGTCAAGAATACCACCTTAGATATATGATTTCTAAATTCTGATTCCTTGAGCAGGGTAGTGTCAGGAGGTCAATTATTCCCTCCTGCTTGTACATTGTGCAGCACCACACTCATACCTACAAAGGCATGATCTAAAATTATGAGACTGTCATGTGTGATCTCCATGGCCCAATGCCAGAGTCCTTGATTTGTTTACTTTATGTTAAGTCTGAAATTTATTTTGTGAATGTGGGAGAAGAAGATGTGGTCCTGGGTGGCTGAGTTCTCAAGTCTCCATACATCTAATAACTGGCACTCTGTGACAGAAGCCCATAGTGCCCCACCACTCATAGTGAGCTGACATGGAGATTTTGAGGACAAACCTAACACACCATCCAGGACACAATTAACATCCCCCAGAACCAAATCTCCCACAAAATGAGCCATTTTCAATGAGAGCTTAGTAAAGTGTTCTGCTGTGTCATAAGTAGGACCATAGCAGGAGCTTATGGATATCATTCTACAATAGCCCAGCTTGACCTGCATAAGTGAAGACCAAGTTCATGAAAGATTAGCGGTTCTCAACATCTCTGCTTCCACATGGGGCCTGATTCATATTGTTGTACCATGTGCCATTGAATTAAATGTCAACCCCTTCCATGTTCCCTGCCAATTTTTCTGTAAATGTTGCAGCTCTTTTTCTGTTGCTTGAGTTTCTTGCATGCATACACATGCCAGATTAATACTTGCATGGGTACAACCATAGATACTGACATACACATTTAACAGACCAGTATTTTCTTTTAACCTTTGAGGTAACCTTGTCTGCCTAACATGCCTACAAGGTAAGACAGAAAAGTGTCTTGCACCAGAAAGAGTACTCCTGCATAACTAGTGTGTGCTATCCCCTAACTGTGGCACCCCTTGTTCCCACCCCCCCTTATACCTGCTATCTTCCTTCTTCTCTCCCACCAAGTCTTATCCCCAACTGGACCTCTAGTGTTCCCCCAACTATTGTGGATTTGTATCTGTTGAGGCATCAGGCACCCCCTAACCCATGTGCATCCGTTGAACCCGACTACAGTCATATCCCACAGTTGATGCACTGTTTGTGACCTTTTCTCCTAGTCCAAGAACCATGCCCTTCAGCCCCTCCTATTGACAACCCTCTGTGGATGATCAGAAATTGGCACTGAGGAACAGCTGAGTGCCCCTACTAGTTAAATCCTTTTCCCCCTGGCTACAAGGCTCCCCAGTATAGAGATTAAACAATGCACAGGGCCCCCTTGCACACTTTTGTAGACCCTAAAGGAACTGGACCACTTTCCCATTGTTCCCAGCTTGATACCTCTCTATTAGGGTCTAGATGACATTGCCCTCAATAGTTGTATCTTTCCAGGAACCCATGAGCATCCACTGAACCTGTGAGACCCTCTTTACAAAATTGTGCCAGCTAGTAAATGCTGAATGTAAACTGAGTTGCAGAAAAATGTTTCTGGTTCATGTATGATTAGACAGTTCACCAACATATTTCTAGAAACTCCAGCAATAAAACGGAAATAACTAGAACTTTCAACGGGCTCTGCTGCCTTCCTTTTTGCAGTAAACTCTTTGTATGGTAACGTCTGCTTGTTTTTAACTGCTGTCAGGACCAACACATGGAGAATCCCATTTCTGGTCAGCTACCACTAACCCACTCCCCATAAAGAGCTGTTTAACCCCACCCTAATCAGCTCTCAAATTGAGATATGAGCTAAAACATGATACATTAGTTGTTCAGTTGTGCTGAATTAAATAACTTGTGCTTTTATTTATTTATTGTAATACATATTTTATATAGTATAAACAAATTAAAGAGTCAGGATGCAACCAGATTTCAACATCCTGGTGGGGGAAACCCCATGGATTTACAACTGTAAAGCAGGCATATAAGGTAAAACAAGCAAACTATCTAACAGGATAACTAATACAGACAATCCTGAATTGAAAGCTAATGAACTCATTACATACTATATAACATGATGTAATGCAAAACATATCTCTACATTCCTCACAGAATCTTGTGGCTCAGCCAAATTATAAACTCAGTTTGGCAAACAAGCAAAAAAGTTGGGTGCACTTTACCAAAGGCTGAAAATAATGTAAAACACACTTGCCAGATGTTCTGATGATGGCGTCGGTTTAGATGTTGAAATGTAAACATTACGTGTGGTTGGAGTTACATGCAGCTTTCATTTGAATTGTTGGTGGATTTTTAAAGTATTTTGTTACCGCTTATTTGCCGGACTTTATAAAAATACAAGTAGATTTATGGTTTGAGTTGCATGTCCTGCATATTTTTTTGTATACTGCTGCTGGCGTATGAAAACTTTATGGATTAAAGTATGCTTATAAACCTGGAATGGAGTGCTGACTGTCTATTGCTGTGGTGATGGTAAGTGTGTTTTACATATCTCAACATTATTCATTTAAGTTTTGTATGCTTGTTGTCATTTTGTATGTTCGTATAAAAGGAAAGTCATAGCTGGTAGAAGGATGGGGAGGGGGATAAGTGGTGGGGATGTCAGCTCTGGGGAAAGGGTGGGGGGGGAAGGCAGTAAACAGACTGTGAGCTGCACACTTGAGAGGGCTTGATAGACCATTATGGCCTGTTTCTGCTGGCATTCTCAAATGTTCATATAAACTTGCTAATGATGAATAAGCTACTGAACATCTTGCAGGTTTATTATGTATTACCAACCAAGTGTGTGACCTTTATCATGAGGCTGTATTTGTGTGCACAAGGGAGTGAGGAGAAAAATAATAGCTGGGTCTAGTGGTTTGGGTTGAGTCCTCCCCTTCAGAGGCACTGAGAATGGAGGCTGACTCACTGGTTAGGAAGATAACAGCCCTCAGGTATTTTGCAGCAGACATAATTGAGGTATAACCCCATGTATCTGCGTATACCAACATTCTGTTTTGATTGGCATGCATTACCCTTTCATAAATGGCTGTCTTGCCTATTTCAAGCAGCCACTCTTGTACTTGGGGGGAAGTCTGTTCCTTGCAGTGCCTGAGAAGGATCCTTTCTGCAGTTGCTAGTGCACCAAGCAACCATTTCTTCCCATTAGAGTGAGCATCAATTCCAGTTTGGTGAGTCAGTGTGAATCCCACTAATACTAGGGGAGATGTGAGGGTGATTTTGTGTGACAGGAGTTTGCTTCAAATGTGCTTCACCTCCTTCCAAAAGTCATGTAGAGACAAGCAAGACCATAATATATGCCTGCCTGCCTGCATATCGCACCACAAGCAGGCTCAAGATGGGAGAAGACCCCACTCATGTAGTTTAAGTTGCATTCTGTGCCATCTGTGCATAACTTTATATTGTGTGAATAACACTCTGAACATTGTTACAGCAATTATTCCAGAGTTGCGGTGTGATCTCCAGCCTTAGTTTCTCCAACCACCATTGCATGACCCTTATTGTGGGGTCCAGGAGAAGACTCAGGAGGTGCTGGCAAATGTCTTTACTCCACACAGTTCACCCTCCCCCATGGCCGCAACATTGTTTTTGTTTCATTTACACTTTATCTGCCTTCGACAGAGCTAGCAGGCAGCTCTGGCCTTCCCTAGGAGGGCTCGTTCTCCAAGCCCAGCCATCCCCGATCAGACCTACCCCATAGTTCCCCCACAGATTACCCCCTTTGGCAGGACCGGGGATGAGGAGCGTCAACGTTCTCCCTTCCTCTGGAGCACAATCCAGAAGCCAGGAAGGCTTGTGGGGACGTGTCCAGGCTGTCATGGAGCCTGCCAGTTCCAGTGTTTTCTCTGTTTTATCCCAGGCCCATGAACATGCAGTTGGTGGGGCGGATGAGCTCCACTTCCAGAGAGACAACCTATGCTCTGGAAGTGGGATCCCTTTCAATTCCTGGTGGTGTGCATGTGCTGGCACCCAGACGCTGCTGGGTGTCAGGCAAACAGCACACCACACTGTCCCCCCTTCCTGAGGAAGGACAGCTGTATTTTGATGCTCAATCCTTCCTCTCCCCAGCAGTCTCCAAACAACCTGAATCTGTTCCTGAGCCTGGGTCATCAGCATGGTGTAAGGTGTGGCATCCAGTGCCTCAACCCTCAGTGCCACCAGGCCAGCTTATGGCCACAGAATTGTAAGGCAAGACAAGGCAAGGCAAATTTCATTTTTCTGGCTCCCAATCCCAGAGGCTCTGGGTACCATACAGAACACAAACATTTAATTTACTCATACATAAATAAAAAATATTCCACCAAACAAACCCAATCACTATATAAACCCCTCTTTAGTTTTAAAAAGGACTGATAATGATAGTATCAAACAGAATATGAGAAGGCCTGGCTAAACAGATAAAACTTCAGGCAGGCCTTAAAATCCTCCACTGATGGGGCCTCCCTCACCAATGGTGGGAGCGAATTCCACATGACAGGACCAGTGACACTGAAAGCTCGATCACCGGCTATTTTCAATCTTGTCCTGGGAATCATCAGGAGGCCCCTCAAGGAGGACCAGAGGGGACGAACCGAGGCAGCGGGTGTAAGAAGATCAGCCAGGTATCCAGGGGATTAGGTTCTGGGCCTACTAGGTTGAGGCTAAGGAGTATCCCCACTGCATGCGTTAGCTGGAGGTACATTCAGTGGTACTGTTTGGGGAGCCCAAACTCCTGTTGTAGGTCAGCAAATGTTTTCAGAGTGTGAATGGTTGAGTGTAGTATGTCTGAGAGGTGACAGTGCTCAAAACAATCTTTGTCCCTTGCCAGTTTGCCCCAATGCACAACCATCAATTGCCCCAGTGGGGGAAGTGCCTTGCCTTTACTGGCACCAACCCACTAAGTTTCAGATATTTTTTCCATTCCCACAAAGTATCTGAGAGGGTGAAGTGTGTGAATTTACTCTTTGGTGGAGGTCCAAATTGGACCACTTTGGCCAGTGGTCCTACAGTCACCAAAGCTTCACATTCCACCTATCTGGGCTGGTAATTTTGTGTGCTCTAAGGTGCCATCTGTGCCAGTTGGAGGGGGTGCAAGCCTTGATTCTTAGCTGAAGTCAGGCAATCTAAGTCCTCAGCTTTTGAAATCCAGATTCAGTTTTGTCCAGCTTAGGTGCTTTGGGCCTGCTCCCCAGAAGAACCTCTGCAGCTTAGAATGTATGATTTTGATGAGTCTGGGATCCACCCAAATTGGAAGGTTATCCAAGGCATACTGGATTTTTGGAGTAGCCATAATTTTGAAGGCTTGCACTCTCCCCCAGTAAGAGATGTGTAATAGATCACACCTTTTGAAGTCTTTGTCAAGCTCCTCTATTAATGGAGCAGGTTGTCTAGTCCCAGATGTGAAAGGTTCCAAATGAACTTGATTCCCATGTATTCAACATGGTGTTCGGCATGGAGGAGTCTGCAGGGGTATGGTGGCAGTTGTGATACCTGCAGAGAAGATGCCAGAAACTGTAATTTGAATGTTTTACTTGTAGCATGATAGTCGGCTGTATTGGCTGATCAAGGTCAAAATGCTAGGTATGGACTGACTGGGGTCAGCAAGGGTCAACATATCATCTGCGTATGTCAATATCTTATGCTCCTTTCCCATTTCAACCCCCTTACTCTCTGCAGTCTGGTGGATGGTCTGCAAAAGGGATTTGAGTGCCAGGACAACACGTAGGGGGGTCAGCGGGCAGCCCTGCCTGGGACCACTGCCTAACTTAATGGAGGAAGAGGTCCTGTCATTAGTAATAACCCCAGTAGATGCTCCATTATATAAAACTGACAACCCGTTTTAAAAATTTGGGCCTATATTAACTTCAAGAGGGCCTTAAACAGGTAACTCCACTCCACCCTGTCAAAAGCCTTTTCAGCATCCAGGTAGAGAAGGAGAATAAGAGGATAGGAGGGTTTTGATTTTCAGAGCTGGTTGAGTAGGCATCTGGTCTTATCAGTACCTCTATGTCCCAGAGCAAACCCCACATGGTCTTTATCAATTAAGTGGTGGATCAACTCCTTGAGCCTGGTGGCCATGATCTTCACAATGGCCCTGCAATCTGCTGCAATCAGTGAGATAGGTCTATAACTTCTGCAGAGTGTTGTGTCCTTCCCAGGCTTGGTAATAGTGAGATCATAGAGGGGGGTAGAATGCCTATAGTGCATGCTTCAATTAGATCCACCATAAGGAGGCTGGAAAGGACATCTATGAATGACTTCAGGAATTCCACATGTAGCCCGTTACCACCCAGGGTCTTCCCTGAGGGCACAGTTTGCAGGGCAGCCATGAGCTCTGTTTGCTCAAGAGGCCTGTCCAGCTATGCTTGCAAGTCTGGTTCTAGCAAAGGCAGCTGTAAGTGATTGAGTAAGTCCTCCATTTGTTGCTCAGTAGTTTGGACCTTGTTGGAGTATAGGGAGCTGTAGAAAGCATGAAATTCTTTGTTAATGCTTACCTTTTCTCTTGTGAGTCCTCTATCCCTCTTTTTGATGGTGACAGTTCTGGAAGGTTCCAGTTTTTTTTTTTGCTGGTAGGCTAAGAGATGTCCCAGTGTTTCATTGGACTCCCAAAATGTCTGTCTAAGGTGAAATAGGGTGTACTCTACTTTTTGGAGCTGGTGCATATTAATTTTGTACCTGAGACCTATAATTTTTGTGAGGAGGGACTCTGATATGGCCAGATTTTTTTGGAAACTTTGCTCCAGTTCCTTCAGCCACTGTTACTGCTCTGACAGGTCCTACTCTTTGTCTTTACATAAATAGGAGGTATAACTAATCCACCTGCCTCTTACGTAAGCCTGGAGGAGCATCACAACAGGTGCCCACCGAGGTATCCTCTTGTTTATTTGTGAGTAGAAAATTCTTAATGTCCTGCCTAAGGCTAGCATAAAATCTGGCGTCTTCATGAGTGGATGTTTTAAAATGTCACCTACCCCTTGTTCATGCAGCAGTGGTAGGGGAAGCCAGATGAAACAAACTGGAGCATGGTTTGATATAACTGTGGCTCCTATCTGAACATCTGCTATGTGTGTGCTCCAAGCACCTGGCATGAGCCACAGTTGTATTTGGGAGAAGGACTGATGAGGGATAGAGAAAAAGGAGTAGTCCCTCCCAGTATGGTGAATTGTTCTCCATATGTCTACCAATCCTAATGCCTTCGCCAGCTCTTGCTGTGCTTCAGAGGATTGGGTGCGGCATTCTGCTGGGCTTTACTCTTATCTAGAAACTTGTCTAGGACAGTGTTCATGTCTCCCCAAACTACTAACTGCCCTTCATGTTGTTCTAATAATGTTTGCATTAGCCTTTGGAAAAATGATGCTTTGGAAGAGTTAGGGCCATAGATATTACATAATGTTACTGGTTGGCCAGCCTAGCTTCCCTGCACTATCACATAGTGCCCGTCTGATTCTGCAGTGACCTTCTCTGCTTGAAAGGGTACATTCCTGTTTATAAGAATGGCAAGTTCTCTGCTCTTGGTGTTATAGGATGCACTAAAGAATTGGGAAACCCGCCCTGTTTTGAGCTTGTCCGATTCAACCTTAGTAAGGTTGGTTTCCTGTAGAAAGGTTACCCTAGCCCATTACCTCCTTAAGTGATTTAGTATATTCCATCACTTTATGGGGGTTTAGAAACCCTTGACATTCCAAGAGATCCACTTTATTTGTTGATTAAAAATGTGGGCATACCAAGAGCTGAGGATTGCTTGACTATGCCCTTAGAGTGGCCTCAATCAAGACAGTTTGATATGGTATAATAAGCATGGAGGTTAGGAACAAATGACAAATGTCAAAGGTATAACCCTGGGGTATCTTTCCCCATACTTGATGTGGATATAGTTGTAGGTTGCCTGGCAATTGTAAGGCAGAGCCAGGCCTCATTCTGCCATGTCCAGACATAGGTTTATTAACATACCCCTGTTGGTCCTGTTCTTTCTTTCCAAACCTATCAAGTACAACTAAGCCATAATTTTCCCAGAAAACTTTGTGCCTGAAGTGGGCATGCAACATAACACTTACATGACAGTGAACAAATAACAGTAATCACAGTATACAACTAAAGTAACATATATAGTAAGCTCCTTCTAGAACCAAGAGGTGTTGTTGGGGCAAGGAATGAGATCCTTGATTCAGCAACCTCCCGGGTCCATGACCATGCATGGTTCATTCCCAAATACTGGGTAGATGTGGTATGCCTTCCATCTATGTCACCAGCTGAGAGATGGGACAAGAGGCCCTAAGCTGTTGCATCAGGGAGAGAAAACTGGGGTTCTGATTAGTCACCCCTTCACCTCACTCTGGTCTCTAATGTTAAGTGTAGTATGTCCAAGCTACCTTAATGTGCCAACTCCATGTCTTAAAAAAGTCAAGTGAGGTTCTGCTTTCAGTGTCTGGGTTGCGCCTTATAATCTTTGGAGGAGCAACCAATGCTCTGACAGGTCTTACTATGAAATGTGTGCAAGGAGAAGTTTAAAATAGTCCTTAGGATGCATGTTGGTGGGGGGGTGACCACCGAGTGAGGGGAGAGATGATATCCAAGAAGGAGGGTATGGAAAACAATGTCAAGGTCAATGTCATGAGCATGTGCCTTCTCTCACTTGATGAAGATAGCATGATTCAAACCTGCATCTCCCCTCCAATGCCACCACTGCAGGGAGATCCATAAAGTGTGGGGACAGTATGCTGTTACAGAGCATGGTATAATGAATAGGTGAAGGGGTGAGGGTTAGTGAGGGGGAGAGATTGCTGCCTGCCTCAACTATTTCCTTTGTGTGCATCTTCAAGGTAGCAGGGACTGGTCAGAATAGCAAATGTAGAGACTAACTCCCACTGTCAGGAAGATCAGGTGTACATGAGAGAGTCAGCCACAATAAAATCAAGGGGTTACTCAGAAAATAAGACGGAATGATGAGCATGCAGTCTATGGAGTGCACTCAAAAAGTGTTTAACATCACCCTGTTCCACCACTGTACACTCTCAAGAAGGCAATCTGTGTGAATGTGCACACATTTGAGAAGGCAAGTCATGTGAACGTGCACACATTTGAGTTGGCAAGCCATGAGAACGTGCATACAGTTTAGAAGGCGATGCCTCATGAATGTACAAACTATGAGAAGGAGGGTTATCCTTATTTCAGAGACGAGTAGGGCCAGCTTTGATGCTTGAGAGTCACAGAGATGAGTACTGTGATGCAAGTGGTGACCAGGATGTAAAAAAAAAATAGGGGGGATGAGATGCCTTGTCAAGCTCAGGAATTATCCAGTAACGTAAGATCTGTATGTATATTTGGCTGCAGTTGCTCGGCCCCATGATCCCTCCATTTGTTTATATATATATATATCTATATATATATCTATATATATCTATATATATATCTATATATATATAGATATATATATAGATAGATTTTTTTTTAGTGTTTTTCCCATTTTCTCTCCATAACCCATTCTTATACCTCAGACATGCGAGCGCATGTGGAGGCACGTGCATGCTGTGTCTCAAGGTGCCCTCCCACTATGTGTCACTGCCTATGCTGACCTCCACCCAGTGGCAGCAGGACTACTGGGAAGGTGGAAACCATCCTGGAAGATGAGAACTGCTAAATCCCATCTCCCCGCTGGCTCCCTGATGACCTGAGTCTGTTCCCTAAACCGGGTCACCAGCATGTCACATAGTAAGACAGTCAGTGCCTTAGTCCTCTGCACCACCTGGCCAACTGATCCCTCAATTTTACTGAAACAGGCTGCAGCAGACAGTAGGGAGGAGGTTGCTTCTGAGGGAGTGGAAACAAGTGGTCCACTCTGCCTCACCTTGAGTCCTACATACAGATGTGTGGAATTAGAAAATTTTGTTCTGCAAAATGTTTCGTGAAATTCGCGCATTTCACAAAATATTTCACAGGTGCAAAATGCAAAATTCCATAGGCAAGATGTGAAATTTTGCCATGAAATGCAAAAGTTCACCCGTGAAATGTGAAATTTCACCCACAAAAGTTTGCACCAGGCAAAAAATTTCACATAATGGCGAAATTTTGCAAAATGTGTCATGTGGTGAAATTGCTTATTTTGCAGCAATTTTGCTGGCAACATTTTATTTCTCAACATCTCTAGTCATACATCATTGTAGTCTGGCCTGAAGAGGATGGGTGTGAGGAAAGCCAGTGGTCTCTGGGTGCAGTGCCTGAGATGGGTGAGCCAGGGAGGTTAACCGGTGTCTGGGGGAATCCTGCATCTGTTGTTATCAGGTATTAATGGCATCCTACATGCAGCACCTCTGGGAAACAACCTGGTGCAATCAGCACTGGTATGCCTCCACCAAATTACCGGCTGAACATTTCCCAGTGAAAGCAACATGAAGTAGAAGTGCTGCAGGTTACTGTGGCTTTCTTTGGGCAATCTGTAAGGTCTCTCTGGGAGAGAAAGGACAACATGTGGCTATTAGAGGGAGAGAGTAACTAAAGAACTGGAAAACAGGAAACAATTTACAGTACAAATATAACCATGTGCATACCTCTAAAACAGTCCTTCATCAAAGATAAAGCAATGCATAAGAGAAGAAATGTCAAAATCTCAAGTCTGTTCTGATGAGTGATTGAAGGATTTGGCAGGTTGTTGCCTCTCTCAGTTGGGGTGGTAAATATCCAGCTTACCACTCACATCTTGCACTTCATCACTGACAGCTTCAGCCCATGTTCTGTTGTAGCTCTGGGATGGCATGTTAGGTCCAAGATGCTGAGAGTCCCTTGCAGCAGGCAGCATTTATTGTGGGTCAAACTGCTGTTCTTGTCATTTGGGGGCTGGCTCTCCAGTGTATTCCAAACCTATAGTGGAAGAAGCCAAGTCTCTGCTTCTGTCCATGTAGATCGGTCCTTGGACCCCTCTAGACTGTTCTGATTTTGTCTTGTCCCTCTGCCTGCACTTGGACTTGGTAGTCTGCCACTTCATCTCTCCATGATTTGGCTTATGCTGTTGGGAAACAGCTCTGATCCCAGGGCCATGTTTTGACTGCCAGTACTCTTGAAGCAAAGCCCCTTTGATGTTGTGGGCGGGTGATATTGTGGGGGCCATGACTGGGCCAATTACACCGGATATAGTCCATTGCCTCCTGGGGAGTTTCAAATGTGTTGGAGACTCCATTTCTATCAATTTGCTGCCTGGTTGGATACAATAACCTATAAGGGATCTGTAGATCTTGAAAGATTCTCCTGATTTCAGTGTATTCTTTCCTTTTTCCAGCCAACTTTACTGGGTAGTCATTAGAAATATAAATTATATGTCCCTGCCAGTTTAAGGGATACTTTTCTCTAGCAAGAGAGAGGATTCTCTCCTTTTTTTGGGAAATCAGAAGAACTTAGCCAGGAGTGGCCTGGGTCTCATGCTTTCTTTTTGTGGCAGTACCAAGGTTTGGTGCACCCTTTCAATTTCTAGGAAGGGCTTCCATGTGTAATTAGTAACATTAGGAACTCTTTCAGCAGGAAAACAACTGGGTCCCTCCCTTCAACCTCCTCCAAGAAGCCAACAAACCTTAGATTATTTCTGCTGCTCCCTTTTTCAGAGTCCTCTGTGTGGTGCCACAGGAGCTGAACCAGTCATTCTAATTCCTGGATCCTGACCTCACTGTGGCTGTTCTTCTTGTTGATGTACGAGAGGTATGTTTCTGTGTCCTGTGCTGGAGAGCCTGTATCTTGTCTTCAATGGCTGCCACTGAGGATTTGAAGGTGGTTATCACCCAAAGAACTTGCTAAAGCATACTTTTGAGTTTGGTTGTTTTGGTGAGTGCTAGCCGTGGCAGTTGGTGCTTGTTCCTTCATTTCTTGTCAGAGTGCCAAGTGGTCTTGATTTTCAGATAATAACTTTGACCCCTGGATATTTTTTGTTCTGGGGCTCTGTCATTCATTAAAATGGATTTGTACCCATAGATTGAACCCAGCTGATGTATGACGGGATTTTTACCCATAGATTGAACCCAGCTGCTGATGTATGTATTCCTGTGAATAATTATCGGGACCACAATGGAGCTTCACATGACATTCAGGTCAGCAGCCAGTGCACATGCCTACATAACTTGTGCTCTGTGACCCTGGTAAAGTTTAGGATTTTACTTCTTCACAGAGAGAGCAATGGATGCCTGGAACAGCCTTCCAGTGGAGGTGGTGCGGACGAAAGCTGTGGCAGGATTCAAGAACGTATGGGATAGGCATAAGGGAAACTTAGTCATTATGGAAGGGAGGGTTAAGCCAGAAATCAAGTAAGGTCTTAGATATTACAGTAGGTAGAAAAAAAGGGCAGACTGAATGGGCCAAGTGGTCCTTATCTGTCTTTAAATTCTTTGTTTCAGTGTTTCTGTTGCTGTGCAGCACAGGCCTAGCCTTCTAGAGCAGTTGCATGGTGGCTGGTTTTCCCACCCTCCCTTGAGTCTTATGTCTGCATGTAGATTCACAGCTTGTCCAGATCATAACATATAAAAGCATTTCAATCAGTCCCTTGGGGGTAAAGAGGAGGTTTGCAAAGCCAGACTTAGACAGTACCTTTTTAGTTATGCAGGCTCCCATCACTTACATGGTGCTGTCACGTGTGCCACTGATCTTCCCTCCACAGATGACTCCACCCAATCCAGGAACTCTTCAGGCTATCCAGCATTGTGAACTTCCTGGTCAGCCTTCCGGCTGCAACTCCTGAAGCTTCAATAGGTAGAGATGTTGATACTGCCTGTCAATTTGCCTGAGCTTGGCTTTCACTTCCCTGAACTTTTTGGCATTCCTTTTTCAGCACATAGCTGTAGTCTGGAAGGATGACATCCCCTGCTTTGCCAAGTACTATCATCCCTTTTGCACTTTCCACATGGCAAACTATCTCCTTATTTATTTATTTACTTAAAGAGCTTTACCAGAAAGTACATACTGAGCAAATAACAGCTCATTTCCAGATGAGTCCTGAGGCAGAGAGGAGGAGGAGATACCTAACAATATAGTATAAGGTACAATATAATTTATTTATTTATTTGTATTTCGGATGACACCTTTGAGCCAAGGGCTCTTTTACAAAGGTTTCACATCAAGGCAATAAGGACAATAAGGTGCAAAACGTTAACATCATCATTACAGTGGAAATTTACAAAAAAGAAAAGACAAGTAAGGTTACAATAATGGCAGCCAAAGGCATTGTCAAGGAATTGTGTTGCGAGTTAATTATACAGTTCAAGTCATAGGTGGCTCTGTGAAGCTTTGTTAGGAGTGGGTTAGTGGGAAAAGATAAAGACGAGTGGTGGTGGGGGGATGGTATGGGAGAGAGAGAGAGAGAGAGAGGGAAGCGGGGAGAAATAGGGAGGGCATTGTGTTGGGTATGTGGTAGATGGGAAATAGCAAGAGAGGAGGAATGGGGGGATGAAAAGGAACAGGAGACAGTTTCATCCTATACCCAGTAATGGGGGTAGGAAAGGAGGAGGAGCTGAGGAAGTGAGGAGGGATGCTTGAGGGTACTATGCCAAGAGGGGATTATAAGAAGCAATCACAGAAGGCACTACCCATGAGGTGTTGACATGGTTTACACTTAAAAGCACCAATCATGGCAATGTTGGAGATTTCTGTAGGTAGCAAGTTGAACCAGGTTGAGGCTCTGACAAAGTAAGAACACTGAGCTTGAGAGATCCAGCAGTGAAGTACTGTAAAGGATAGGCTGTCCGATCTTCTAGTTAGGCGGCAGACATGCTGTGGGGTCAATATTGATTGGACTCCAGGGGGCATAAGGCTGAGTGATGTCTTCTTAGCTAGGATGCAGGTCTGGTACTTTAGCCTGCCGGATAGCTGGAGCCAGTTAGCCTGCTCATAAATGTCACATGTGTGAGAAAGGCAGGCAGCTGAAATAAGGAGTCTACATGCCTTGTTAACTGCTACAGCTATGCACCAGAGTGCAGCATCAGTAGCAGATCCATAGATAACAAGCCCATGGTCAATAGTTGAGGTAACACTGCTCTGGATAGCGAAGTTCAGGGCTTCAGCTATTAGGCTTAAAATCAGAAACATAAAATTAACATAAAATGAAATGCAAAAATAAAAAAATAGGACAATTAGATAATAAAAACATTCATATACATAATGAAAACAATAGCAGAACAGCAAGAATGTATTAAGATGAAGAAAAGAGGAAAAAAGAAGGGTGAAAGGCACTTGCAGGTAGGATGACAAAAGTCAGAAAGAAGTGACTTGAGAGAGGAACGCGAAAAGGCAGAATGAATAGAAAGGAGAAGGGAGGACCAAAGTTTAGGAAAGCAGTAAGAAAAAGCAGATTGGCCAACAACAGATTATCTTGAAGGGATATTAAGATAATGGAAAGTATTATTGAGAAGAGGGTAGGAGGAAGAAAGAGGAGGGGAGTGAAGGTAGTTGAGATAATAGGGAAGGCTGCCAAACCAAAATTTAGACAAAAAGGAGAAACAATGGGAAAGGTACCTCACATCAAGAGAGGGGAGGAAAAGAGCTGAGTAAATAGAGTAGTGGTGAGTACGGGAGGGGCAGTCTAAAGCAAAGCAGCAGAAAGAATGAAACGGGGGTCCAGTCTGGCAAGGGAGATTTTAAGGCACTACTGTAGAATAAGTCACCATAGACAAAGATTGGAAGGATCATTTTTAGAATGATTTATCGGTGGGCAGAGAGTAGTAAACATGTTCCTTGTCCTGGTGCTGGTGGAATTTAGCTAGAAAGTGCTTGGGGGTGTTCTTCTGGTCTCAGTTTCCCTCCTGGTCTATAGTGGTCTCTCTCACCCTTAAAAGTATGCCCTGTTGCTTCCAGCTCTGTGTTCTCTATTGGTCATTCAGGGTATGACCCCAAGACAGCGACACTGTTACAGTGAAAATGTTGATGCTGACAACATCAATGTTTTCACTGCAATAGTCTGCCCGAGACCCCAGCACTCTGTCTCTCCCAGTCCTGCACCTCCTCCCCAATCCAACTCCGACTTGGAGTTAGAATCCTTTAGATTGGGGGGTACAGGTGGAGAATCTGGGGTCTCCAGCTGGATTTTCAGTGGCATCCCCCAGGAAGAAACTCAATTCTGCAACATTTTGCAGCACTCTGCAAATTGCTTTGGCAGATCTATTGAATAAAGCAATGTAATTTCAATGGTAATTAGTCCCTTTTGTCATTCAAGAAAATGTGACACTGCCAGGATGAAGTGA
Source organism: Neoceratodus forsteri (assembly GCA_016271365.2). NCBI lineage: Eukaryota > Metazoa > Chordata > Ceratodontiformes > Ceratodontidae > Neoceratodus > Neoceratodus forsteri. The sequence continues at coordinate 647,254,287 of CM057456.1, forward strand.
ATGCCACAGTTTCCTGCATGACAAAAGGGATATTACCATTAAGTACGTGCTATTCAGCTAGGTTTGCTGTAGCATACTAGAGCATGCTTTAAAAGTGGGTTTCATCCTGGGGGATGCCACTAAATGTCAACCGCAAGTTGCGGTCAACATAATCTGTCGCTGTGATGGCGATCGACATCTTAGTTGCCAAACCAGCATCACAGAACTGCCATTTAGTGATAAATGTCTCCAGGTTTCTCCATTCCAACTACTCCAGTAGCCCTATAACTCTGATGTTGCACCTCCTCACCTATTTTCCTGGTCATCCACTTTGTTTTGTAACTGCTGCACCAACTTTCATAGCTGCTGCCTTTCTCTCATCTACACCACCAGCTGGTCCTCTGAGTGCTCATGTGAGTTTTGAATTCCATAAGCTGCATGATGTCACTCACAGATGCTTCATTTAGTATCTCAGTTATGCCATAGATATGTTCCATCTGGGTGTTTAGGTTCATGAACCCAGCATGCAATTCTGTCCTCATGGCAGATAACATTGCTCAGAATTAAATGATGTGGGGCAGGGAAGGTATTTATGTTTTGTTCTGTAACGCCTTTCTCTTTCTTGTATGGCTTGTTTTATGAGTGTATAAGGGATGTCTGTCATCAGGTTATGTTCCAGAGTTTATTATGTGTACACTCTTAAAACTTTAATATAGCATATTCAGTTAAAAAAAGAATGAAGTGGTATGATCTGTGTCCTCATGCTTCCCAGATACTTGCACCATGGCCATGCTGCCCATTCTGGATCTTACTTCAACGAAGCCCACTGACTTGCTTTGATTGCTGAAAAGGGAGATGTGTCTGCTTTTTTCAGTGCTTTTAACATGCTCCTGGTTTCCTACTATTAGATGTTGTGATTTTGAGGAGTTTAAAAACAGGGACGCTGTTGATATTAAGTGGATATTGGGGACATCTTGTGGTGAGCTGTGCTTTTGGGCACCCACCATCTTTTCCCACTTGGCCACACCCCCAAGATTTGCATCCTTGTTTATGCCATGCACAAGTCCACTGATTTTTGTTTTTTACCAGAAAAACTCCAGAATTTGGACTGCCTGCACACCAGTAAAAACAAAGAATTTCATGGAATTAGACATGTCAGACCAGATCAGTAAATCTGCAGAACTTTTTTTTTTTTGTTATAATTGCTGCCTATATTATTTTAGGTTTGCATCCATTAATGCTGTGTAGATTAAGCCTTATTTTATTCTGATTATTTATACACATTCTAGAAGAATGACAATGGAATCCCAGTAAAAAAAAAAAGGAAATTAGACTAGGAGTCACTGGTGAAAATCATGGAACTCCAAGTCTTGAAAACAGAATTTTATTATTTTAAAATCATTGCAAATCATTAATGTATGCACATGTGTACACAGCCACTCGCACTATTAATCCTACTTTACAAAAGACAACAGGTCTGGTTGGGTCCAAAAACTGAGAACAGTGGAGGGAGGTGGGGTGGCAGACCATATCAGGCTAGTCAGCAAAACCAAAAAAAAAATCTATGCATTACTGCTGACCAAAGTGGAGAAAAGGGGGAAGGAGGTGAGTGAGAAACAGGCAGCCAGATGCAGGCTCATTTTCAGTTTGTGCTATGTGTATGCTTCAGCAATGATGACCTAAACATTCACCATCAGTTCATTAGAGGAAAAAATGAATCAGAAATTAGTGGTCTGCAAAATTCCAGTACTGAAAACTGAGCCCACCAACAGCTGAGCAGCTCAATTTAGGTAAATCTTAATTCAAAACTAATGGCTTGGCTCAAATAAGCTCTGAGTTTTTTTTTTTTGCAAATACAAAAAAGGCTTTGTACTCTTTTAAACCTGTCTTTTCCCTCCTGGCTCACTGGCAGTGGTGGTGGTAAGGGTCCGTTGATCTGATGGCAAGTGGTGAGAGAGGTGGCTGGTGAAAAGGAGTGCTCTGATTCTTTTTTCTGATGAGTGCTCCACCTCCAAACTGACCAGCCTAGCTCCAATAAGACAAACATGCCCTGCACAGTGTCCATGGAAGAAGTGTGCACATGTGTGGAATCTCATTATCTCATTAAAGATCCAATCAGCACACTTGTTTCACACCATTCTAGTCACTGCAGAGAGACTGTGTGGTTCATCTGACCATGTTGGAGAAAGACAGGGAAGGAAAATGACATTGGATCCAGTGTTGGTGCCACAGAGACTTGCTTTTGAGGTAATGAAAGGACTAAGAAAAAAAAGTTTGTGGTGCTGTCAAAAGAAACCAGTAAAACTAAAAGGAAGAAAAAATATAGGTGTAGAGGGACATGAAGGTATCCCTGTGTGTGTTTGGGGGGAGGAGCACTGGTTGTGTGCTTACAATTGACACAGTGCAGGCTAGGGCTGCATTATACAAAATAAAATAAATGAATAGTAAAACATTTTAAAAATAGTTATAATAAAATTAAAATAAGTTTGAGGAAAGAAAAAAATGGCTATCATCTTCTGTTTCTGAGGGGTTGAGCTAACCCTGTATGCTGTAAACGCAGGCATCAGCACACATTAAAAATTAAAGGGACACTGTCAAACCCCTTAAGTCTCAAAGTGTCCCTGGTTTGAAAAACACATTCTATGATTGTAAACATTCAGTAAAGATTGCTGATGTAGCTGGTAGTTTGATTCTGATTATTTTTCTCTAAAAAAAGTGAAAAACAGACTGCCCAACATCCTAGTGTTACCACACTAAAACAGGTGTGTTTACATTCCTTGATCAACTCCAGCTGCATCTTTCCTGGACTTGGGAACACCCACAACACAGTTTAGACACTCATAATGCACTGGGAGTTTAGGAGGCTACTACCTCATGAGTGACTGCACTGTTTGGATGTGTTTCTAATGCTCAGGAATTTTCAGTAAGAACCGATCCAGGATTGTAAATAAAACAAGATTGTTTATAATGGGGCTTGTCATTAAAAGGCAGGCCAGGTTGTCTGGTGACCCCTACCAGGAATGAACAAGAAGGGGGGGAAGGGGGAGAGAAGGATCAGGAAAAAGGGGATGGAGCTAGTGACATCATCCAAGCAGGGAAGGTGAATTATGACAGGCAATGCCAGAGTCCCAGGGATTGGCTGGGGGGGCAGAGCCACAAGGGGCCCTGAGCATGTGTGATACAGGGATATATCAGGCCAGGACAGAGGCAGCACAACCTATTTTGCTGGGATTTTCCCACCCACCTACCCTTTAAGGAAGGCATGGGGGAAGGCATAGTTGGCACAAGGTTAGTAGGAGGGTAAGTTGAGTGCCCTAGGGGCCCCGGGGTAGGGGCTGGGAAAAAATGGTTTGCTGCAGGGTGGCAGCTACAAGCCCAGGGAGCTGGGTCATAGTCTCCTGGGGAAGTGGCAATGATGCCCAGGAGAAATGAATAAGAAGGGGAATAAAGAAAAGGGGGAGTGGGAGGGAAAGAAAGGGGGGATGGGGAGGATACACAGACTGGGGACAAGGAACCCAGACATGGTTAAAGCAGGGAGGAGGATAGGTCCAGGAGTTGGATTCAGAAGTGTCCAGACAGGCAGCACAACCTCTTTTGCTGGGATTTTCCTACCCACCCACCCTTTAAGGAAGGTGCTGTGGAAAGCATGGTTGGCACAAGGATAGGAGGAGGGCAAGTTGAGTGCCCTAGGGGCCCTGGGGTAGGGGCCAGGAAAAAAATGGTTTGCTGCGGGGAGGCAGCTAAAGGCCCAGGGGCCTGGGTCATAGTCCCCTGGGGAGGGGGCAACGATGCCCAGGAAAAATTATTTAGAAAGGAAGAAAGAAAAGAGGGAGCAGGGGGAAGGAAAGGGGGCAGGAAGGAGGATACACGGGCTTGGGACAAGGAACCCAGACATGGTTAAAGCAGGGAGGGGGATAGGTCCAGGCACTAGATTCAGAAGTGTCCAGGCCTGGAGGGCAAAAGCCCAGGTAGGTGGAACCAGCCTGGTTCTGGTCTGGAGGAAGGGGGTCGGATTCATAGTGTTTAGGCCCAGAAATGCAAGATGGAGGAACCAGAAGAAGGAAGAGGCCAGAAACAAGAAAATGTAAAAATGAACTATTATGTGGAATTTCAAGTGATAGCATTATGAATGTAAATATCCTTTGTGTCAAATAAATATTGCCAATGAGCAACCAAAAGAAAATAAGTGTAGCATCCTTTATTCCTGGGTGGGGTTCACTGGAGAAATATACATTAGCATACATTTCAGTTCTACTAAACAAGGAGTCAGACAAAACAAACAGCAACATCAATGAATTTTAGAGAAGGTAAGTAATCATAAAATGTAGGTTTTTAACTAGAAACAATATGATAAAAAAGGTTGGCAGTGTCCCTTTAAAAAAGGTGCCAAAAGAAAATAGATCTAGAGTCAGGGGAATGGATATTCAAAGGGCTTGCACCTGGCGCAACTGGGTTGCACCATGAGCAACCCCCCAATACGTCCCAGTGTGATATTCAAAGGGGCAGGCTGCGGAGCGCAACCCCCGATGGGCTGGGGTGCATTGGTAATGTATGCAGCACAGATGCAGGGGGCTTGCCCATGTACATACATACAGCATATCTTGATATTCAGCCTGGGATATGCGGAGCATATGCTGGTGCAACCCCTACATGCACTGCACACTGGTGCTCACAGTTGAGCCAGAAAAAGAAAGCTCAAATGCTGGTCACCCACAGGCAGGCAGCTGTAATGCATGGTGCAACACAATAGCCTCCAGCCAAGGGTGGCCACCTGGTCAGCAGGTGCACCATCCACAGGTACCCTGACCTGGTAGACATGTGCCCCCTGCTCCCTCACATGATCGTGTGCATTTGTAATGATTAGATCCCTGGTGGTCCAGTGGTAACCCTCCTCTGCCAATTGTGGGCATTTGTAAAGATGAGATCCCTGGTGATCTAGTGGTACCCCACTTCCCATCCACCCACAGAGGTTCCCTGCCACCCAGCATCCCCCCAGTCATTGGTGGGTGGCAGCACCCGTCCCGCATGCTGCCCAGCCACCTGTTGAATGACAGAGTACAGTATGGTCTGTACACCTATTGGTCCACTCTGTGGACCAATGGGCATGCAGACCATACTGTACTACACAGGCCTGATATGTGAATGAACACAGGGGTGCTGGGTGGTGGGGACCCTGTGGGTGGGTGGGGAGGGGGTACCACTGGATCACCAGGGTTCTCTATCTTGACATATGCCCATGATTGGGTAATGGGGGGCTTCCCACTGTACCTCCAGGGATCTTAACTGTACTTATGCCCATGATCAGGTGATTGAAGGGCTTCCCACTGGACCACCAGGGATCATATATATACATATGCCTGTGATTGGTTGATGGGGGGGTTACCACAGGACCACCAGGGATCTTAACTGTACTTATGCCCATGATTGGGTGATGGAGGTTACCACTGGACCACCAGGGATCATATTTATACATATGCCCATGATTGGGTGATGGGAGGGTTACCACTGGACCACCCAGGATCTTAACTGTACTTATGCCCATGATCAGGTGATGGGGGGTTACCACTGGACCACCAGGGATCATATATATATATACATATACCAAAGATTGGACATACGGGAGAAGGGGGACTGCTATGGCGCTTCAGGGTGTCGATCCCCAATGGCTGAAGCTTTACAGTGCACCAGGTGCAAGTCACTGGGGATCTGTGCATCGCATGCAAATGGGGCCATAATGACATGCAAATGGCCCAATTTGTGCCTTGCATGCATAATGGACTCATTTGCATTCCCCATGCTGAATATCGCAGGTGATGCTCCAAACACAATTACACTTGCACTGGTGCACCCCCCTGCTCCTGTTTTTTTTATCTTGCGCTGGCACAGTGCCACTGCACCATGCACAGTGTGTGCACCCTCTGTGCCATATTCAACAGTGCTGAGCCATGGTGCAGCACCCGTTGAATATTGCCTGGTCCATGCCCTGGTGCAGCCTAGTTGCACTGCACCCAGGCTTGCACCACTGCCCGGCGCAGTCTGAATATCCGGGCCTGTGTGTGAAAATCAATCAGATTTTACTAAAGGCAAATATGTTGCTATTTTTTCATGTCATTACTGATACTTACACTGAGCAGAGAAGACAGCTCTGAACCAAGAAATGCATTTCTTCTTCTCAGGTCCTTCAAAAAAATGTATTTTTCCAGAGTGCTGGGGGGAGGAAGTAGGGGTCTAGAGAGGAGTTGGGTAGGTTTTTTATTTCAATATCAGGGTCATGTTGGATAGGGGACAGTGGGGGGATGTTTTTCCATGTGGGAGGGGGGGACTGAATACCTATTAAAACTGCCAGACTGAATAGAAGATGATGGCAGGAGCAAATTATGCTGCAATAGGGGAGATGAGGGGTTTCAACAAAGAGTGGTTGGGGTTGTGATAAAGTCTGTGTGGTGGGAGGGGTTGGCAAAATTTGGTACTGTGGGTGGGAAGTTTTACAAATTGTTTTTAAACTTTTTTTAAAAAGGGTTTATGAAGTTAGTGTGATCATTGCAAACTACAAATTGCATTCTTTGTAAAATATGAAGTTTTGGACTTTACAGCAACTTTACCAATAAAATACCACTTCACAATATCTCTGTGTGATACCTAATAGATGTACAAAAGTGGTGTTTGGGTCATTTGTGTGGTGCAAACTGCCACAAATCATAAAAGTTCTTGTACATTGTAGGTTCTCCTTGAGAATAGAGTATTTGATTTTAGACTCAGTTGGACAGATGCATAAATATGTGCAATATGCATTTGTATCAGTGTCAAGCCCTTCAAAAAATTCCATCGTTGGATGTCCAGTGGCTTAATGACACATTATCAATGAATAGTACCTAAGTAAGCAATCTTTTTTTTTTGTTCAGGATGTTGATGTAAATACACACAATGCCCTATTTTTAAACCTTCCTGTTTGTACAAGTTATCAAAAATACAGTACATACATATCACAACAGTAAATTTTAAATTTTTTAAAACGTCTATAAAGACGCACAATAACCTAATTTTCATATACAAATGAATCATCAGAAAAACTGAGCATGTTGACAAATACACAATAAGAGGAACCATTCTTTCAAGAGGTACATTATCTCATGTTGTGACATTTTTCATACAGCACATGCCCACGGTATTAAGACACAATTAATAAAATCCTTCTATTTTTTATGGGAATTCCAAAAGCACATACAGGACATTAAGCACACTCACTCATTTTTTTTTAATTTTTCTGTAGACCATTCCAAAAATTGTAACATTGTCAATATGACAATCATGAAGTCCCTATCTTGGATACCAGTCAATGAATTTGACAGAAATTTTTAGGACATCTATATTCTTAGACTTTGTCCCCAAAAGAGTGAAAATATCCACCTCATATATTTCCTGGTGTTTAAAATATGTCTGAGCAATATAGCGGTGTATCTAGAAATCATCAGTGAATCCTAACTACAGTGGTACTCCAGCACCGCTACAATGTATTTGATCAAAAACATCATCATTTCAAAAAAGCAAATCAGCACCAACTTTTAAGTTTCATAATAAATGGAGGCATAAATATTCAAGATCACATGCATATCAGGAGTCTATGTTAAAGACTAAAACAACATTACTGAATAGTCTTCATTTTTATTACTGGTGAAAGAGATTAGTAGTAAACTGATATTTTATAATCAGCAATATTGTTTAAATGTTAATGTATCAAATGGCAGTCCACTGTGTTTTAATCACTAGCCCTTTACTGATTTTATTTTTCCCATGTGCATCATTCTTATGATATATCATAGGTCATTCTTATGATATAACTTAGGCTATCAGTATATCATTATTTGTAGTCCCAGTCCATTGGACATACAGTATTAATAAAAGTTCTATACATATAGTGGGGTAAAAAAATAGTTGTGATGGAATTAGCTGATTTTTATACCAGTGGATTATGGATTAAATTTACAACATTTTATTGGGAGTAAAACTGTGCTGTGTCTTAAATGACATCATGCTGCTTTTCATAATATGTTGTATTTTTGAAGGTTCTTTGTAGAAATATCAGTGACTAAAACACCACAGTGCTAATTTTCAACATTACTGTTTAGCAAATTAAATTATTCTGGTACAATAACACCTTAGATATATTTACTAGGTTTACTAGGAGAGTAAGGACAAAAGAAAGCGTTGAAGTCTACCTTGATTGTCCCCCACATTTGTGGGAAATTACAAATTGTTATAGTTTTTGGAAAGCCAATGATCTATACCCTTTTAAAGGATTCAAAGGTGTTACAATTTACTAGCACTTGTGGTAGCTGGTTCCAGAGCCTTGGTGTTCTTACCGAAAAGAAATTAAGCCTCCTGTTTGTTTTTGCTTTGCTCACCATTAATTGTCAATTGTGAAGTCTATGTACTATTTTTCTTTGCATTTTAACAATACCACATTTGTCCATCAGAGAGGGTGATTTGAGAATGTTATATAAGAACAGAAGTTCACCGCTAGAGTGCCTAAACTCCAGTGAGTGTAGGCCTGTTTGTTGAAGCCTCTCTGGATATGGTAGTGATGCTAAATGGGGAACCATTTTTCTTGCCTTTCTCTGAATTCTTTCAATCATTTAAATGTCCCTGACCATGCATGGATTCCACACTGGTGACCCATGATCTGTATATGGTCTGATGTATGCTTTAAACAATGAGACAATACATTCCTCTGTCTTAGATATAAATGTACGGTTAATGCATCTAAGTAGTGAGTTGGCAGTTTTAGCTACATGATTTTAGAGATTAGAGGAGGATAATTTGTTGTTTATCAGGATGCCCAAGTCTCTTTCACATATTGAAGATTTAATTATAATATTGTATAGTGTATAAGTTTGTTTGGGATTGTTGTAACCTAAGTGGAGAACAGAACATTTGTCTGTATTGAATGTCATTTTTTTATTTTTCTGTGCCCAATGCTCTAATACTGAGAGGTCGGTTTACTAATAAGACCATATTATAGTTGGAATCCACCCTACCACCTAATTTTGTATCATCAGCAAATTTTGAAAGTATGTTCCTGCAGTGAATCCGCATGTCTGAGATGAAAATATTGAATAGTACTGGGGCAGAACCGATCCCTGTGGCACATCACTAGTCCCACCCACATTACTGGAATAAGCACCATTGATCCTAATATGCTGGGTCCTGTTGGTTAACCAGCAATTGATCCATTTTATTATGTGGCAAGAAAAACCTAGGTCTGATAGCCTAGCTAAGAGCATACTGTGAGTAGCTTTGTCAAATGTTTTGCTATAATCCAGGAGGATGACATCCATGGGAATCTTGTTGTCTAGTTCTTGGTTGACAACATCGTAAAAGGCTATTAAATTGGTAATTCAAGAAAAGCGTTCCTTAAACCCATGTTGTGAGTGGTAGATAATGCCTAGATTTTGCATTTCTGTCTCTAATATGTCTTTAATAATTTTTTCCATTACTTTGCATGGGATGGAGGTAAGGCTGATGGGGTGGTAATTACTCACTATGGAATGGTTACCCTTTTTTAGTATAGGCACAACCATAGCAGTTATCCAATCAGATGGAATGGATCTTTCCCCTAATGATTTACTAAAAATAATGGAAAGTGGTGTGACAATATTTTCATCTGTTTTAATCAAAAATCTAGGATTAATTAAATCTGGTCCACAGCTAGTATTTGGTTTTAATTTTTTTTAACAAGGAAACTACATCAGAAATAGATATGGTGTGGTTATTTTCGGTAGAACCTGATATGATAGTATCTGTATTAGTTATGACTATATGGTTTGAAAATATTGATCTAAAATAGGTGCTAAATGTGTCAGCTGTCTCTCTAGCAGATGTAATGGTGTTTGTGCCATTGGTCAATGGCCTGATTTGTCTATTACTGCCTTTTTTACTACTGAGATAAGAAAATAGGTATTTGTGATTATCTTTGGAATGGGATTTGCAGAACTTGAGGTCGTGTTTTGCCTTCCTGATAGTCCTTTTTAGTTCTTTAACTGCAGTTCTGTATTTTCCCAGTATGAGTTATTTTGTATCTGTTGTGCATTTTTTTAAATGAGTGAATAGTTTTTTTCTTTCTCCTTTGATTTTCCTATAAATATTATTATTTAACCAGGAAGGAATTTTACCTTTATTGTTATAGTTTATCTGGGTTGGAATGTAAGCTTTTTCTATGTCTAATATCTTATTTTTAACAAATACCCAAGAACCTTCCAGGGTTAAAGGTGATAAAATTGTTTCCCATGGGGTATTTTTAGGCTGTTGTTTATTTCCTCAAAGTTAGCTTTGTGGTAGTTATACACCTGAGCATTCTTAACTATTATGCTACATTCTTACTCTAGATCAAATACAATGGTATGGTGGTCACAATTCCCTCTGATATTGAGAGATTCAAGACTTTGTCCTCAATATTGATAATCACAAAGTCCAAGATATTGCACCCTCTAGTGAGTTCTCAAACAATTTGTTCATGCTCTAATTAATTTATTATTGAAATAAAAGTTTTTTTGGCAGCTGCTATGCCTTTAGTAGTAAACCAATTTATGGACGGCATGTTAAAGTCTCACAGGATCAGGATATTGCCTTTATTCATCATGTGACTGATGTCCAGTATTAATGTGTCTGTATATTCTGAATCAGAGGATGGTGGGAGAAAACGCAGTATGTGCCCAAGATTAGTTGTGGGTGTCCCTGAAACTGAATGGCTACCCACATGCTTTCCATTGGTGAAGCATGTGGGTATTCATGCAAATGAATTGTGTCTTTAATATAAAGACATACACCACCCTCATTTTTGTGAAGTCTCTTGTTTTGGTAAAATTTAAAGCCTGGTATGTCTTTTATCCAGGTTGAATCTGGATCCCATCATGTCTCTGTTACTGAAATGATGTCAGTATCCAGTAAGTGAATTTTGGTTTCAAGCTCAGAGATTTTTAACAAGTTTAAGGACCTTGCATTAAGAGATAATATTTTGCAAACCTTAGATGTCAGGGGCTTATTTGCTAGAGTCTTGGGTGTCACCCCAAACTCCCCCTTTGATGTTAGTTTAAACAGCTGCTAATGTGTGAGAGAATTCTCCTGCCTAAGATGGAACTACCTCTCCTGCTCAAGTGGAGTCCATCCCAACAGAAGAGAGAAGTTATTTTCCCAGTGCATGAGGCATTTTATTTCCTGTGACAAGCACCATTTCCTCAGCCACTCATTGTAGGATTTAATTCTGTTAGTAACATAATTAGTAGCTCTTGGTACTGGCAAAGCCTCTGAAAAACATACTTCACAACCCATTTCAGTCAGGATGTTGTTAAGGCAGACAGTATTTAACTTGATTTGGTTTATGTGGCATCTATTGATATAGTTTGTACCAGCGTGTATTATTACCAGGGGGTTTGCACCAGAATGTTTCAGTATGTTTGGAGCCATCGAGGTTATATTGGATATACCTGCTCCCCTGAAGCTGAAGCACATATGTTTACTTTTATCCAGATTATACACCGTCCTGTCAATGTGCTTAATAATGGAATCCCCTAATACAAATACCACCCTGGGAGAATTCACCCTGCTAGTTGTTGTTGTTCCAAGGTTAGGTGTAGTCAATTCTAGGGGGACTGGGCATTTCTTGTTGGATTTTACCTCCATCTGAGCAAATTTAGGTACAGAGGTAGAGATATTTGTTTTCTGGTAGTCATAAGAAGTGGGGGTACCTAATGAGTCTGGGTCCAAAGTATCTTCGTCTTGTAATAAGACTTCAAACTTGTTTTGTGTCTGCACCACTGGGGCACTATTGAACACTTAGCCACCCCTACACTTTGTTTTACCTTTGGGGACCTGTGACCATGTGTCATTCTCTAGGTTGGGTATAGGTGCTAATACTGAAGTGGCTACTGAATTTGTTGATTCTAGTACTGTATTAGTGCCACTACTGGGATAGTAAAGAAAGGCCATTTCGTCAATGTATGACTCTAATGAGTATAAGTCTGGGTCAGAGGGGCTTTTAATGTGCAGATTGTTTAATTCATCCTGTAATACCCTGTGCAACAGATATCTATCACATACAAAATTCTCAATTTGTGGCCCAATGGCATACATTTGACAACTACCATACAGATTTTTGTGGGTCCCCATATTGTGTTATGTTTGGCCACACACTTACACTTAATATACTCATGGCCTACCTTAGACCCTTTCTAGTGTCTATAGTATATGTTATTGTTGTGCAAGATATGTACACAGTTGTAATTTTTCTGACCTACCTCCCTGCCGACCCAGCTGACACAGCAGACATGAGCATAGCCGCGCATGTCTCTGCAAGCGTCTCCACATGTGAATACACGCGCTTGCACAGCTCACGCTCACTCCGCTCGCTGGAGCTGTGCCTTATAAGGAGTGGGAGCAACAGGAAGTAGTGTGTCACTTCCTGCTGTCCACTCGCCCCAACACAAGATGTTTTATATTTCAAAACAGTTTGGTTTAAATACAACACAGTTGCCACCTCATGCGGTGGTCTTATTATGCTGTTTCTGTACTTCCCCTGCAAAAAAGTTGGCTAGCAATGAAGGTGGTGTAAATGAGATGTGGCTAGGTTCTTCACCTTCCCACACTGCCTTTGGGCAAGTAGCTAAGCACCTTCTGAGGCAGAAAGTCTCACTCATTTCCAAGGCAACCTGAGCCCATACACAAACCTCTCTCTCCAGAGGCACGTACTGTTCCAATTAAAGTTTAAAATGCTGAAACATTGAAAGAATGAGCCAGAGTCAGATAAAATGAAGGAAATAGTGCAGACTCCTGTGCACTTCGTTTATCTTTAAAAAAGGGAGAACAACCAGATACATTTATATTGCAGATAATCTATAAGCACAGAGCTTTGACATTGGAGAATTCTATACTAATTGTTACACTGGAGATACATTACTGACTGTTAATGTACACTGTACAATGCCAGTTGAAAGTACCATGGCATGAATTAGTCACAGCATTGTGTGTAGAGAATGCACAATGTCATTCTTCTGGCATGGGGAACCTAACAGTATTATTACTAAACTGTTGCTATCAGGGACTTGTATCTTTGTCAGACAAATAAAGAGATGTTCCTTGCTTTTTCACATTCATCTTTTCAGACTGGTACAGTCTATCAACATGAGGAACTGGGCAAAGTGCCTATAATTAAACTGTTGGTTTCTGGACAGTATTCAGTTGTTGAATCTGCTTCCATCATGTTTCTTATCAATCTAAATGGGTTTTAGTGCTGCCAGTAATGGATTGCCTGTAATGGTCTGACAATAGTATTGAATTAAGAGGAGAAAACTCCATTGGTAGAATGTGTTGCTCAATTTAAGGTGGAAATTATAGTATAAGACACACTCCTAAACAATAATATAATCTCTCAGGGAAATGCCCTGACATTAACCCATGCTTTCATCTGAAGTATATACCTAACAAATATTCTTGAAGTGAAGAAATATCTCATCCTTCACCATTCAAAGAATGCAATGAGTGTACACAATTCTAAAGCTACTATAAGTAAAGGACACCTCATACAACAATATAAGATGCTATAAATGCTGTTCACAAACTGCCCATTGCTTCAGACAGTTAAATATTATGGGGGGGGGGGGCTTCATTATTTAATATAATCTGCAAAATCAGTATGTTTACTCATTAGTTAAGGCTGAAGCACAGAGCCACAAATATAGGGAAAAAAATTAAGGCAAAAATTTCTCCAAATATTTATGTCTGTGTGGTGTGGTGTTCTTCAGGGTTTACACACTTGCTCAAAGCAGCATTGGCATTACCCTAACTCTGACAGTGCCTTCCAAGACAAGGACATTTATTCACAAGGTACTCTTTTGAAAGAGGGTACCAACATTTATGTAACACTAATGATGCATACAGCAGTTATTGGAACCTCAAAGAACACCATACATTCATGTATTGTTAGGGAACTTTTTACCATAACATTACAGTGATACATTTACATCTACAGATGTAAACAAAATTATTTTTCTGTTATTTATTATTCATTATTTGATTATGTGGGCCTAACCATGCATACCAAATTCAAGGAAATGACTGAGATTAAGCTTTGTGAAACCATTTAGAACATCCCTCAGGTCTTTTTGTAGCTGGGTGTGGAAAGAGAGGTATAAGCATAATGTAAATAGTCCTTCAAATATTTAATAGAGGAAAATAATTAAGCATCTCTTAAACAATGACATTGGAGTCAAATTGTCTACTACGGCAAGATGATTCAGTGGGCCTCAGCCAGAGAAACCCATCTCCTGGCTGAATTTGACAGGTCAAAATGTATTCTGCCTCTCTCTCCAAAGCTCCTGGGACAAAACAGTTACCTTCTAGGAAACATAGAAACATAGAATTTTGCCAGCAGAAAAGGACACCATGGCACATCCAATCTGCTCGATATATGCCACCCCATCTAATTCACCTTACACCCTCCATTCTCTTACCCTCCCTCTCTTATTTAGCCCCATGTAGGTGTCCCAAGCTCTCTTGAATTTGTCCACTGAATTTACCCTCATGACCCATTCTGACAGCCTGTTCCATGGCCCCACAACCCTCTCAGTGAAGAACTTCCCCATTACATCCCCTCTAAATATTCCCCCCTCAAGTCTGAATGCATGCCCCCAGTGGATTTGTTCTCCATCATCTTGAAGATGCTACCTACCCTCAGCCTGTTTATTCCCTTCAGATATTTGAAAGTTTCTACCATGTCACCCCTTCCCTCCTCATCTCCAGTGTGTACAAGTTTAGTTCTGCCAGCCATTCCTCATATGATTTCTCGTGTAGCCCTTGCACCACCTTGGTTGTTCTTCTCTGGACCCTCTCCAGTCTGTCCCTGTCCCCTTGTAAGTGTGACCTCCAGAACTGGACCCCATATTCTAGCTGTGGTCTGACTATTGCTTTGTATAATGGCATGATCCCCTTCCTTCTCCTGCTTGTGAAGCCTCTTCCATTCTAACATTCTGTTAGCTTTCCCTGCTGCCCTGTCACACTGGCTCCAAACCTTCATGTTGTTTGAAATTGTGATCCCCTGGTCCCTTTCCTGTTCTGTTACCCCAGTTCTCCCACCCCCCAAGCCAGTATTTTGCCCTAGGGATTTTATGCTCTATGTGCATAATTTTGCACTTTTATGCATTGAATTGTAGCTGCGACTTTGCTGACCACTCCTCCAACCTACCCAGATCCTCCCTCATTCTTTTCACCCCCCCAGATGTGTCCACTCTATTTTTGATCTTCATGTTGTCTGTGAACAGACACAGCTTCCCATTTAGGCCCTCCAAGATGTCCCCAATGTATATGTTGAACAATATGGGTCCTAGCATGGACCCCTGGGGAACCCCACTCACCACCCCTCCTTCTTTTGAGTGCACCCGATTTACTACCACCCTCTGAGTCCTCCCCTCCAGCCAATTTTCTACCCAGTTTGTGAGCTTGCTTCCCCACCCCTAAACTACCTAATTTTCTCGTTAGCCTCCTGGGGTGATGGTGTCATAGACCTTCCTGAAGTCCAGGTAGGCCACGTCCACCACCACCCCCATCTAGAAAATCAAAACTGTGTTGAATAGAGAAGCAGATCCAGGAGTGTCTGAAGAAAAAAATGACTTCTGCTTTGTGACCATGCCTTGTACTATGTGGGCAAGAGCATAAGTAGCACAAAAAGGTAAGTACTCTGTGGTGAGTTTGTAAACAGACTGTTGACATTGAAGGTGTAGTGTTTTTTTTTTCTTCTGGTAGTAGATGTGAGGAACTCATCACAAATTATTTCTGTTCTTTTGTGGCATTGTGTTTCTACCCTAAATTATGCTTAAATGTATTTTTTTAATTAATTTCCAACTTTTTTTTGAAAAGGATCAATAATGTTTGATGGATATGGATTTGTGCTGACAATGCCAGCTATGTCAATTCATTTTGTGCTAAGCAGTCTCCAGTGTCCACTGGCACTGTGTGCTGTCTGCCAGTTCCAATACCAAGTAGTCATTGTTTAGTGGCCTCCACTCATGGCACCATATAAAGTTCTCTGTATATTATATATTAATATATATAGTTACAGTTGTCTCTTATGAAATAAGATGATTATCTCATGCTGGTTGGGCAAGAGGACCATGAGCAAAACTGATGATTCTGTCAGTCCAAACCAGCATGAGATAACCTTCTTATCGCATAAGAGACAACCTTAATTATACATATTAATAAAGCATGAAGCAGTGGAACTGCCTCTAACTCAAAATAACAGTTTAGAATACAAATTTTGCTGAGAATGTTCAATTTAGTTGAAGTCTGAATACTGGTCTCCCCTGCTCTTTAGAGATGTAGTGGTACATTCCATGAGGAATCATTGTGCTGCTATGGTACTTCAAACATTCTCAGAAAAAAATGATTCTAAATTGTTGTTTCGGGATTCATAATATACAGTGTCTCCCTCATATGGTCACATCTCTCCATCTCTCTCTCTCTCTCTTTGGAGCAAGTCCACATCTGCTGCCTGACTGCACTCTGTGTAAAAGATGCCTACACCTCACCCCGCTACACTCGCTGCACTCTGTTCTCTGCTCCAATGGTGACCGGCTCTGAAATAATAGAGGCCAAATTTGTGCTGTGCTGCTGCATGCTGCTGGACCTCTGTCAGGTGGGTGAGACTGAGTGGGGGACAAAAGTCGAAGTCACTGTGGCAGAATTCAACTGTCCAAGGAAGTGTGAGGCAGTAACTGTACTCTTGATAAGAGGTACAGTAGTGCTGTCCTCTGATTGGTGGAAGCAGTTCCACTGCTTTATAATCAGTGGTACTGATGGAAATGGAGAAATTGATACACAATGGCACACAAATGGGTTTATAAGAGAAGCCCCAGTAAGACAAACAATGTTGTGGTAGTTCATTCATCAATGATCTTTTTCTTGCAGTGCTGAAAGTGCTATCATTTTATCAATTGTAACCCTCTAACCTTCCCTGCACTGGGTCTTCACCACCTCTCTTCCTATCTGCTACCCTACCCCCATGTGCCCTCACACTTCCCCTTACCCTCTCTCTCTCTCTCTCTCATCTGAGGACTCACCTCACTCTGAATTTATACCTGCCTGATCTCCCACTGCATACCTTTGTAAAATCTTTAATGACACCAATGTAAAGTAGTACTGCCATTTACTTCAATGTATTCCAGTTGCGGTTTTGTTAACCACTGTATGGCACTTTAAGATGTTGTTATTGCACTTCACTTGTTTGCAGCTGCTGTTTGTTTTATCACTTTTACCCTTCCCCCCGGGTCACACCTGGAAATGATCCTCAGCTCAGTGTGCCTTTCTAGGTCACCAAACTCGTAAAAAAAATAAACAAACAAACAAATAAATCAAATACAATAAAATAATAAATAACTTAAAGGAGAACTGTACTCAGCCCATATTTTTTTTTTAATGAAGAAGATTCGTTCCAAATATAGTTTCCAATTCTGTTACTTTTCCATCTATATGAGCTTTTCAGTTATTCAAATGGATGTTTCCAAATTACACATAGGAGGCAAGTAAGATTTTAGAGCAGTATGATGTAGTTGATGTCCATGCTCAGCTCTTCCATTGTTGTCACAATGTACAGTACTTGTGTTCTGTTACAGAACTCTACTGCTGAAGGGGACATTAGCTACATCATACAGTTCTAAAAGGCTACTGAGCCCAGTATGTGGTATCAGGAAAACCCACTGAGGTTCTTAATAGGTATTTGTAGGTGGAACAATCAAGACATGGGAATGGTATAAAAAACAACATCTTCTACTGGTAAAAAGACTTATTAGTTCAGTGCTGTTCTCCTTTAATGTGTTGTAAGCCCCCAATTTGGGCTTACTTGAATTGCCCACGTTGTTCTCTCATTTTCCTCCTGTTATCTGCTGGTTTCCACTACTCCCAAGTCCTCTGGTGCCCATAAATCCTCCCTGAAAAGCCCACAGTTGATTTCAGCCCATTTTGGACTTAAAATGTTAAATTGCGATCACAGCTACTGCAATGCTCATTGGAGCTTGTGGCAAAGAGCATGTAGTGCCTTTGTTTTACCAGCTGCCAGTGTTGCGGTCATTGGAGACAGAGTTCCTTGGTCCCTGTGCCTTTTTCTGCTTAAACGGGCAATGGTGACCTTAGCGGGCTTATGAGAAGCCTCAGGGAAGTTTAAAAATAAAGTTTGAAATCAAGGCATGAACGAGGGCTCAAGAATTATTCATTAGCCCTTATGGATATTAATGGGCTGTTGCTGCTGCCTGGGGGGACTGTGTTTCAGCAGCAGTGACACGAAAACCATTGGGGCTAACCATATAATGATGGGCTCGTGTGAAAGAGAACAGCTAGGGCTACAATCCAGTGGGGGTGATGGTTTAAATAAAGTATTGTGTTGGGCTGCAAAAGGAGGGGAATTAGATTGCACTGCACCAAACTGTATTGGACTCCCCTGTAAACAAATAGGAGCTGACATATTTGTGACACTTAACCTCAGTGCTGCAACCAATCACTGATCTGGGCACTCACACTGGACACCAAGGGACCTCTGGGAAAAGGAGGGGACTAATTATGGTGACTAGATCATGCCCCAAAATATAAGCAGGAAATACTGATCTCCAAGGATAGCCATTATTGAAAGGCTCCATCAGCCAATCAGGGCGCTGGGTTTTCGGCTAAAACAGTGTGGACTTTCTGAGATTGAGTCAGTCTGTTGCTGGGCTCTGTATGAGTCAGGATTGTGGTGTGAGAGCAGATTGCGGACTTCAGGGGCCTCTCCAGGCCCTAATTCCAAAGTATGAGTTTGCGGACGGATTCCCCAGGTGCTGGAAACAGGACTGGATTGCAAAGGGGAAAAGAGAGAAAGAGAGACTTAACTGAGATCTTGTTTCCCCAGGTACTGAGAGGTTGCTGAATGAGTGTTGGGAGAAACTAAAAGTGGCATATACCCTGCACTGGGAAATTGGGTTAACCAAAAAGACTGAGCAGATTATCTGAGCTTTACAGTTGCTGCTGAGAGGTCAATTGCTTGTGTGGACTGTAACTGCATTTTCTTGAAAGGGGTAGAATGCTGCAGGTTGTGGGGTGCTAGCCAGAAACTGTTTGTATCCTGAGATAACTGATTAAAGTGACTGATATTGGTGGATTTGCTGCAGCTGAGTAAAAGAGTTGGACACTGCTAAGCTGAAAGTATGGACTGGTGTCCAGGGGGGCTGTTGTTACTGAATCCCCCCTCAGTCAGATTGCAGTGATCCTTAGTGAATCAGAGGCTAGCACCTACTAAACTTGGCACTGGACTTCATTGGAGTGGTTGCCTATAACTCTACTTGGTGAGAGGTCAGTGCAGGGACTGCAGGAGGACCCCCACTGTTTGGGAGTCCTCACCCAGAGGCAGTGGGGGGAACTTGCTAACCCCTCCCAAGTGGGACTCACTGTCACAGGAGGTCATGGATCTTGCACCAGAGTGCTAGGGCACTCCAATCAGAGAACTGGACTGTGGAGCCACTCTCAGGTCTGGGCCTTCTGCATCTGGTTTTGTCCGGCCACAGTGCTCTGCACCTGGCCAGAGGTGGCTGAAGGTGACAAGCTGCCAGAACTGCAATCAAGGTGACCAGCTGCAAGCTCCTCAAGCAAATTCCATCCAGATGGAGGGATCCCAGGGTGGCCTGCTCTCTACTGGCTGCACAACTACAAGGAGCTCCATTTTCCCCCTGTGCTGAGATCTTCAAACTGAGAGTACCCAGGACCTGGTTCCTGGGAAGGGTTAAGGGGGAAATGGTGTTGTTTCAATTTAAAGTTTCAAGCTTCACTGTTTTGGGGCCCCAACAGCTGGCCACCCCATGGCATTGATCAGGCCTGCAACTAGTGGGTACCCCTAGGGACAATTCGCGGGAGGGCACTGGTATCATTGGGGGAGGGCTTGGCATACAGGCCCACAGGTTTGAAAATTTCATATTTCACTAACGCTTCTTGCCTTCACAGCAATACCACATCCAGGTATCCCTTTCCCTGTTCCTTACCCCCCCAAATAAAGCTATGGTTTACTGTTTGAAATTGTGTGTGCAGGAATTCTCTGAGTCCGCCCAAGCATTAATATTCATGGTTTGTGGTGGCACTGAATTGCTAGGGGTATTGGGTGCTATTGTGTGTTAATTGTTATTGTGTGAGAAAAGTATTACCGGGGCAGCATAACATTTCCTAGTGGGTGGTAACCTGTTCTTTATCCAAAGGAGTCCTTTGAAATTACCCCAAGTGGAGGCACCATGCCACATTTGCTACCACTGCAGTATCCTGGCTTGCCCCCTTGGAGGTGTGTGCTGAACTACCCTGAGGGCCCTGGAGCAGCCCAGGTGAGTCAAAGGGCTGTTACAGTGTCAACAGCCCATTCAATAAAATGCGATTTGTACACTCCTTCTGTGTGCCTTGTGTGCATCAGTTTCTCCATGTTTGATCATGTTTGGGAGTTCAGAAAACTGCTAAGAAAGTTTACTGAGCTACTTTTATGTAACAGCTCAGTGCTCCATCAAAGGCATTCAGTGTCTGTATGTTGCAGGGGCCTGAATTTCAAACCATTAGGAATGGCACATAGTGCATATGCCAACAATGACTGATGCAAGGGGCATCTTGCAACACATGAAGTGCCATTCCTGATTTTCAGATGCTCCCAGTGCCAACTGAGGGGGGGATACCTGTGCTGGCTGGACTTGCACTGTCCTTCCAATTGATGCATTGGTGCAGCAAGGCAGAGGGGGGCTTGCACCTGAGTAGCGCTGCAGTATCCCTTTAGTTGGGATTCTGCAAACCCCTCCATCGGTGCATGGGCTACCAGAATTAGACCAAGCCAAGACCTGGTCTAATGGCCTGTGCACCATTCTGAGTGTGGTGGCATGGTGGGAGGTGGTCCATGCCCCCCATTATGGCTGCTGCCAGTGGACATTTGTTGCCCCCCTGCACCTGGCCAAATGTCCTGGCAGTGATGGGTCTGTGGCTTGTGACTTCCAGGGCCTCTTCCCCACTGGCAGTCATAGTACTGCCCCACATCCAATGCCTGGCAATGAGGCAGCTGTGCCATTGCCTCACCTGGGGTCCGTCACCTGCCCCCACCACACAACCCACCCTGGCCTTCCCTCCATGTGCCCTGCCAGCCATCAGATGATGTTTTTAACCTGTATGGTAATGATGCACTTTAGTTGCTTGCTGATAAATTAAAGAGGACATACTTCAAACATTCCCCTTAGATTTTTGTTTTGTTTAGTGAAGCATGGCTTAGCTCACTTGTTCTTTAGGGTTTCAAGGAAAACTAATTCCATTTGCTTGACATGTACTATGGCATGTGCTAATATTTGAAATTAGTGAAATCCCTAATCAGGGACCAGTTTAATGCTGCAGCTAGCTGAGCTAGTGATGTTATCAATGAGTGACTTTTATTTCCTATAAAATGCACTTTTTAAAAGCACATTTTTGGAGGCTCCATGAGAAAGTGTAGAGTACCCCAAAGCACCAGAGCATTTCTATGTTTTCGCATTTAGAAAATTAGCAACTGTGTACACTATACACTAAGAATGTGCAGCATGTTTTTATTTCCTTATTGTAGTACTATCCCATTCAGTTTCTCATGTCTAGTAGCGCCCTGCTCCCTCTTCCAATCCCATTGCCATAAACATCCTGGCAGCTAGGGGCACTTAATCACCAGATCTCTGTGCCAAGATGTCTGTACTGTTCTGTGGTGACCTTTTACCTGTTCACAAGTGCCAAGCAGTCCTGAAAGCCCAGTGGCACCACATTCACCTCACCCCACACCATGTGATGTAAACCATGAAATCCAGTAACATTACAAGCCAAACTCCATTTATCATGTCAAGCAGTCCCTGTTGTCCAGTGGCTTTCCCTATCCTTTGCCTTTCCATAGCAATGCTTGGCTTCCAGTGGCTGTAACTCCCTTTCTCCCCTTCTGCCCAGATATTGACCAACAGTGCCCCACCACTTACCTCCTTGGCTATCTTCCATCACAAGGCACATAATAATGACTAGATGCTTTTTGCTTAAAATATTACATCATTGTTTGTCAAAAGTTACTGTAATTAAGAGGGTAGATGGCTGAATATTTGAGGAAAGTGGTTGTGTGGGCTGATGGCTGGAGGATAGAATTTGTTTCTGTGAGATGACAGGGGGTCTTCACTGGAACTGAAAATGGGATCCTAGTACCTTAACAAGTTAATGTGGGGGAAGGGATTTAATTTTTTTTTCTCTTTACCTTTTATACATTATCTGAACAAGACTCATTTACACTGCATTCATAACCTGACATTCTAACAGTCTGCTTGAGATATCACATTCATGTCCACAGCTTGAATCTTGATGTCATAGGTGAACCCTAATGCTCACCTCATTGTTTTATTCTGTTCCCATGTTAGGTTATTAATTGTTTAAATGGGGTGAGCATTAGGGTTTGCAACCCCAAGGCACACCCCTCACACCTGTTCCTGCATGCAGGTAGAGGTGGAGCCTTACGGTTGGAAGCCGACGGTGGTGTGGGGTGTTTGGGTTAGAAGCCACAGGTGGGGGTGGTGTCTTAGGCTTGGGAACCCTAAGATTTCATTTCCTTCTTTTACACTTCAACCCTAATGGTGCATTAACAAAGTTTTTGCAATGAATATATTTATATATATATATATATATATATATATATATATATATATATATATAATAGTGGCCTATAATATATATATATATAGGATTGAGATGTCACTTCTATGTTAAAGTCAAATTTGTGCATGTTAATAACTTTGGACCCATTCAACAGATTTGTCTGTCATTTGGTATGCGTGGTGGGGTATGGTAGATATCTTGATCTGCTAAATTTTGTTTTGGTCGGACTTATGGTCTTTGTGCACAAAAATGCTGAAAAATGCAAAATTATCCATTTTTGTGGGCAGCTTTTGGGATTTTGTATGTGGCCTTGTGTAGCTGTTGTGTGGTGTGCCACTCTGTGAGATGGCTCATTTGAAAGAGCTTTGTTGGCCAAACATGCCGCTTTTCGTTTGGTGAAAAAATATTAAGGCATTCAAATGTTATGCCACTTTTAAGTTCCCATTATAAGTCAATGGGAAAATTTATATGTATGTTTTGAGAACAAAGAATGGGGTTCTGGCCATCTGGTCCCACCTGGCGGGCAACGAATTTGCAGCCTCATGGTTCAAGAATCTTTGTCCCCAAGAATTCTTTGATTGCGAGGTCCGCCATCTTGTTTTTAGATTTCCGATCATAAAAACACAAATATCTCGGCTCAGGGGTCTCTCCTGAAGTAAAACATGGATGGGTTTTACTCAGGGGGCTCTGATCTATTGAGCCATGCCTTTGGTTTCATCCACAATGGTCAAAAAATAGAGTTATAAGCTTTTAAAATCTTTGATTGCGGCTCAATAATGATCTTTGATCGCGAGCCTGCAAATTCTTTGATCGCGAGATTCTTTGATTGTGATCTTGCATCGTGACCTAAAAACACAATTATCTCAGCTCAGGGGTGGGATAGGGACACAAATGAGGGTGAGTTTTGCTCAGGGGGCTTTGTTCTATCGAGGCATGGCACTGGTTTCATTCAAATTCGTCAACAACTTGCGTTTCACCAGTTTTTATTCTTTGGTCATGAGTGTGCAATTTCTTTGACAGTGAGCCTGCAAATTCTTTGATCGTGAGATTCTTTGATCGCAATTGTGCATCGCTAGGAGGGACAAGATGGACAAACTTAAACATCAATTTTCTCAGCCCAGGGGTGCCCAGGAAGTCAAATGAAGGTGAGTTTTGCTCAGGGAGGCTTCGTTCTGTCGAACCATGGTGGTGGTTTACTGCAGTTTCTTCTAATTTTTGAATTACAGCATTTTTATTCTTTGATCATGAGCCTGCAAATTCTTTGATCTCAAGCCTGCAAATTCTTTGATCGTGAGATTCTTTGATCGCGATCATGCATTGCGAGTGAGGGACGAGATGGCTGAATTAAAAAATCAAATTTTTCAGCCCAGGGGTGCCCTAAGAAGACAAATGAGGGTTTTGCTGAGGGGGCTTCGTTCTGTCGAACCATGGCAGTGGTTTCCCGAATTCCTTCTAATTTTTTATTTACATCATTTTTTTATTCTTTGATCATGAGCCTGCAAATTCTTTGATCGTGAGATTCTTTGATCGCCATCTTTGATCGCGAGATAGGGACAAGATGGCCATATTTTATAATGCATTAGATAGGGCAAGTTCATCAATCTTTAAGTATAAACTTCTCGGAAACGGTTTTGTCTTTTTACTTGAAATTTGGAGGGTGTTCTCAGCATGTCCTGTAGATGTGAATTATATGTTTACGTGTCAGAGAAAATGTTTTTTGCGGTGATATTGCATGACACAATTTACATGTTGTGGACAGTGTTTTGCATTGTGCTGGTGGCTTGAAATTGATAGGGTACCCAGCCTTAGTGTCATGGATGTAGTAGTCAGTCATTGTGTCTGTAAAATATTAACAGGTGCAGATTTCTGCAACTCTGATGAATGAAAATTTCAGACTTTAACATGTTATATCTCAGACATGGTTTGGTCTTTTGTATTGAAATTTGAAGGGTGCTTTTGGTATGTCCCGCAGATGTGAATTATGGTGTTACATTTACAAGTTGGTGGGAGCACAGGGCCCAAAGGACCCATGCTCCCACCAAGTTCCGCAAGTTGGTGGGAGCACAGGCCCTGAAGGGCCCGCTCTCCCACCAACTTGCACAAGTTCTTAGTTTTTTATTCTTTCTCAAAAAGTAAGGAAATTCTATGCAAAAAAATGTGTTAATGCATCATTTAGGGTTAAAACAGAAAAAGTCGGGAAATGAAAAATCTTTAGGGTTGCCCCTCCCCCGGACGCGCCCATCATCCCAAGATTGACAGCTGATGTGGTGTGTCATTGGGGCTGTGAGGCCTAAATGTCACCCCATTCTTATTTACTGGGGCTTGTGAATGTAATTTCAGATGTAATGGGGTGACATTTAGGCCTCACAACCCCAATGACACACCCCCGCCAGCTGTCAGTCTTGGGATGATGGATGTGTCCAGGGAGGGCAACCCTAAATATTTTTGTTTCCTGACTTTTTGTGTTTTAACCCTAAATAATGCATGAACACAGTTTTTTTCCAAAATATATATATATATATATATATATATATATTCTTGGCAAAAAACTCCATTTAATGCCTCAGTTAGGGTTGTTCCACAATGACAAAAGTGAGGAAATTCTGTGTTAGGGTTCCCAACCCTTGCACCCCAAGCACACCCCATCCCCACCAACAGGCATCAAGGTAGGTGTTGGGGTCATCGGTCCTAACTCTCACCCCATCCCATGTGTAAACAAGCTGAGGTGGTGCAGTATAGGAGAATGGAGTGAGAGTTAAGACTGATGACCCCAACGCATACCTCAATGCCTGTTGGTGGGGACAGGGTGGTCTTGAGGTTCAAGAGGTGGCAACCCTAACACCGAATTTCCTCACTTTTGTTGCTGTGGAACAACCCTAACTGAGGTATTAAATAGAGTTTTTTGCCATGAGTTTCCCTTCTTTTTGAGAATGAGCACTATAAATAGTGAATGAATGTGATGGCGGGAGTGTGGGGCCTGCCATGTCATTTTTTTGTCACATAGTAACACTAATGGTAACGCAAATGCAGGTGCAAACAGTAATGCACAAGGTGATGCAAATGTAAATGGTAATGCAAATGGTAGGAGGAATGCAAACGCAAACATTAATAAAACAGAAATGATAATGCAAATGGTAACGCAAACACTAACGGCAACAGAAATGCAAATGTTAATGAGAACAGAAACATAAATGGTAATGCCAATGGAAATGCAAACGGTAAGAAAAATGCAAATGATAACACAAATGCAAACAGAAATGCAAATGGTTAAAGCAACGGCACATCAGAAGGAAATAGTAATGTATTCAACAACAGAAATGCAACCGAAAATGCAAATTCTAAGGGCAACAGAAATGCAAATGGTGACAAAGATGCAAACAGTAATGGTAATGCAATTGGAAATGCAAATAGTTACAATAATAGCAATGATGACACCAAAGTGAACAGTAATGCAAATGGAAATGCAAGCGCGTACAGAAACGCAAATGGTAATGCACACGGTCGCAGTACCACAATTGGAAATGCAAATGCTAATGGGAACAGCAATGATGACACCAAAGGAAAGACAAACGGAAACGCAAATGCAAGCACATACGGAATTGCAAACCGTAACGCTCACTGTCACTGTAATGCAATTGGAAATGCAAATGAAAACAGTAACAGCAAAGATGACGCCAAAGGAAAGACAAATGCAAATGGAAGCACATAAGCAAATGCAAATGGTAAAAGTAACGCAAGCGCAAACACAAACACTCATGGTGACGCAAACGTTAATGATAATGCAAACGGTAATAGAAACGCAAATGGTAAAGGAAACAGCAACGCAAATGCACGTGGGTACAGAAACGCAAACCGTAATGCACACGGTCATGGTACCACAATTGGAAATGCAAATGGTAACAGCAACGATGATGCCAAAGGAAAGACAAACACAAATGCAAATGGAAGCGCAAACGCAAATGCAAATGGTGATGCACACGGTGACGCAAAATGAAATGCACACAGAAACCATAGTGGAAATGCAAATGGTAACAGTAAAGCAAACTCAAGTGCAAACGAAAACACAATGCACACAGTGTCGTACACAGGAAAGGTAATGCAAACGCGTAGGGAAACACAAGTGGGAACGCTAACTGTAACAGTAATGGAAGCGCACACCCTGCTTTCGCCCAACAGCTGGATAGAGAAACACAGTGAGTATGAAGAATGTTAATAATGGTCCTCGGATCAGAAAATGAGCACTTGGAATACTAAATTGCTTATATCTCAGGAACCACACGACGTAGAAAAAAAATTAAAATTTCATATAAATTATGACTTTCCTGGCTGTTTTGCACTTAGCCCCCTAGTGGGGGGCTAAGCATTTTTCCAACAAAAAGTCTGCATTTTGAAGCGTTTCCGAGATACGGGACCCGAAAGGCATGGGGATGCCATAATGTTAGTCTAAGGGAAAAAGCATCAACTTCAGAGTACCATAACTTTGCATCCCTGTAATATTTTGTCACCAAACCACCAAAAGGGACATATGTGGGATGTTAGCTTTCTTCCCACCAAATTTCAGCACAAAAGACAAAACAATTCTTTTGCAGCAGGGTGGCAAAGAATTCCTGTTATTTTGGGCATAGTGTCACCAAGTAGTGTCGCAAATCACGACACTTTCACAAAAAAAATCATGAAAGTGTTGCAGGTGGGACATTACTTTGTGACACTACAGTTTACAAAAATTTCAAAAACATATTTCTGGGGTGTTTAACCTCCAAAAAAAACATGGCTAGCATCCTCAGGACTCGACTAGGTGAACACAAAAAGAATTGTGTCCCTAGAGGGTCCCAAATTTAAATGCCAAGCATTTCTGTGACCACTAGTTGAAAAAAATGGCTGACTCACGAAACTACAGTGGTCATTTGCAACACTATAAACTGCATTTGTGACACTGTCAAACTTTTTGTTAACTTTTCTCATTGACTATAATGGGAAATTTGTTTTTTGAATAACTTTTGAACCATTTAATATTCTTTCATGAAATCTTTGAAAGGCACATTGGGGACCTTGACTGCAAGTTCCCGGAAGGGTTTGGACCAGTCATGCAAACCATGCAACCTGTAGGCATGAGCAAAGAATGTGCAAAAAAGCGTAAATGCGCTACAGAATGTTGCTTTATAACTCTGCAACTGTATATCTGACCAGTAAAAAACTTGGAATATCCCAAGATCTATTGTACCGCTCTGCGCCTGCCACATTTCAGGTAAATCTGTCATACGATGGCAAAGTTATTAAGCTGCAAAATTTCACACTTTAACCTTAAATGGGGTACTCAACTTAACTCTAGTGGCACTACAGTGCCACTATAATATATATATATATATATATATATATATATATATACACACACACATATATGTTGTGTGTGTGTGTATATAGGGGATACATGATGGGCAGTAGTGAGAGGAATATCTCTGCAGAGTGAGCTCTGTATTCTCACGAGTGCCAGGCACGAGTGAGAATGCACAGCTCACTCTGCAGAGTGAGAATATTTCCCATGTCTCACGATCTGCACATCATGTGTGCTATTTATACAAATGGGGTGAGAGCGTATGAAGGGTCATGTTTGCTGTATCTTTTCCCTGTATCTATGTGCTTTTCTTTTTTTTTGAGTTTTAGTCTTTAGTAACTAATTTTTAGTAGGCAGGTGTTTTTTAGAGTACTGGAAGTTAAGTGATTTGTTCAGATTTACAGCGTATGCAAGTGGAGGCTGTGAGAATCAAACCTAGGTCTGGTCTGCTGACTGTATCAAGCTTGTTCAGAGCTCATTACTCCAAGGTCTAGGTTATACTGAAAGCAGTGTTTGTCTGTGGTCTGAGAGTGTGGGAGTGTTTCTTAATGGGCTGTGATTGTTAGAAGCACTGTGGAACACAGGTGATTGTGTTTGGCTGTGCTAATTGTGAGTTGCAGCTTGCAGTGAGAAAGAAACTGCTTTAGTTTCATTTGAAGTCAGGTTGCTTTTATGTTGAAGGCAACACAGAAATGGGCTAAGAGTGTTGACCACTTTGGAACACAGGTAAGTGTGGTTTGCTATGTTATTTGTGTTATTTGCAGCTTGCAGTGAGAAAGAAACTGCTTTGTAAATGAGTTTCATTTGAAGCTGAGTTTACCACAGAAATGAGTTAGAAGTTTGGAAACTTTGGAACACAGGTAAGTGTGTTTTTCTATGCTATATGTGTTAGTTGCAGCTTGCAGTGAGAAAGAAACTGCTTTGTAAATGAGTTTCATTTGAATTTAGGTTTTTTTTGAAGCTGAGTTTACAACAGAAATGGGTTAGGAGTTTTGGAAACTTTGGAACACAGGTAAGTGTGTTTTCAATGCTATATGTGTTAGTTGCAGCTTGCAGTGAGAAAGAAACTGCTTTGTAAATGAGTTTCATTTGAATTTAGGTTTTTTTGAAGCTGAGTTTACCACAGAAATGGGTTAGGAGTTTGGAACACAGGTAAGTGTGTTTTTCTATGCTATATGTGTTAGTTGCAGCTTGCAGTGAGAAAGAAACTGCTTTGTAAATGTTTCATTTGAATTCAGGTTGCTTTTATGCTGAGATTAGCACAGAAATGGCATAGGAGTGTTGGAAACTTTGGGATACAGGTAAGTGTTTTGCAATGCTAACTGAGTGATTTGCAGGCTTCAATGAGACACACAAACTGATTTTTGAAGCACTTTCATCTGGAATGCTAGCTTGAGTGAATGAGTGAGTCACATCAGCAGAATATATCTCACTCCACTGATGTCATCAGCATTTATCTCACCGCAGCAGGATATATCTCACTCCACTGATGTCATCAGCATTTATCTCACCGCAGTGAGCATTTATTTCACTGCAGTGAGAATATCTCAATTTATTGCACTGGAATAGCTCTCACCCCCATTGTATAAATATATATATATATATATATATATATAGTCATGGCAGAAAAACTCAGTTTAATGCATCAGTTAGGGTTGTTCCACAGCAACAAAAGCGAGGAAATTCGGTGTTACTGTTGCAAACCCTAACTCCACATTCCCTCCCCACCCCCCAGTTCCACACACACACACACACACATATGCACACACACACACATATGCAAGTAGGGGCAGGACAAAGGCAACATGACCAAACGCAGACAACCAGCAGCAGGTGACAGAAATAACATACAACTGTCTAAACATACTACAAGACACATCCATCATCATGGGCCAACAAGTGTGCAAGTTCTGCTGGCATCCAAGTGAGTTTATTCTCTGCGTGCATGTTGCCCATCAGTTGTTACTGTATTACAGTGTACATTTTTTATATCTAATACATTTTGTATATCTTCTCAATGACAGTGTGTTGATAATCATCACTAATAACATGCCAATATCTGGCAGTAGTGTTACAGCCCTTTGTTGACTTTTAATGCCTCCTGATGTTACCCCGGAATAAGACAATCTTGTGTCAATATACTATTCTCTACACAGCCGTACTGTACAATCATCTTACATTGAAGAATATAACATCAGTGTGGAACTCTCAGACCTGATAACTCACATGGTAACACTATACAATTGCTCAGTTGTTAAAACTTTGTCATTTTAAACAGCAAATTGTGTGCCTCCACTATTTGATATAGTGCTGTTACTATGGTATTCAAAGCATCAATGTTTAGACGTCTGTCTTCATGAGCATATAGTAGCAGAGATCAGTTTAAGACACTTTAGTGTGTCTAATAACGCACTGATCTTACCATCCTATAAGAAACAAAATTGGGGCAGTACAGGATTATCTACTAACTCATTCTCCACTATTATTTGAACCTTAACAGTTCTATATGACGCTGTGTCACCCAAAGTATTCTATGTTACTAGTTCAGTCTTTTTGCCTTGCTCTGACTGTGTAACTGTTAGCACATATTTATGTTTGTATACACATTACTACCTATGTGGTATTAGTGGTGGTCAAACACAACATTTTATATCTCTGTACCTATGAATCAATACATAGATACATAGATACACAGACAGTGTCAGCAGATAAGGGACTATGGCCCACCCAGTCTGCCCATTTGGGCTTGTAAGTTCAGTTTATGTTTTCCTAGAAGTCTGTTGCCCCTTACCCCTGACCTCCAGAATTCCTTTATGTCTATCCCATGCATTCTTAAATCCCGTGATTGTTTCAGCCCCCACCACTTCCTCTGGCAGGGTGTTCCACTTGTCCACCACCCGTTCTGTGAAGAAATTCTTCCTCATGTTTCCTCTAAACCGTCCTTCCTCCAACTTCATCCCATGCCCTCTAGTCCTGGAACATCTTTTTCACTTAAAAATAGTGTATTCCTGCACCCTGTTCCTCCCTGTGAGATACTTGCATGTCTCTATCATACCCACTCTCTCCCTCCTCTCCTCCAGGGAGTACATGCTCAGTTCCTTCAACCTGTCTTCATAGGACTTGTGATGCAATCCATGCACCATCTTTGTTGCCCTCCTCTGAACCTTCTCAACCCTGTCTATGTCCTTATGTAGGTATGGACTCCAGAACTGTACACTGTACTCCAGGTGGGGCCTCACTAGTGTCTTGTATAGCGGAATTATGACCTCCCTTTTCCTGCTGGTGATGCCCCTGCCTATACATCCCAGCATCCTATTTGCTTTACCTGCTGCCTTATTACACTGTTTCCCTACCTTGAGGTCATCAGAGATGATAACCCCAAGATCCCTTTCCTGCTTGGTGCATGCTATATCCTCACCCCCCGCCACTGATATATTGTGCCAGGGTTTTTGTGCCCCATATGCATTATCTTGCACTTCTTTGCATTGAATTTCAACTGCAAACCCTGACCATTCTTCAAGTTTCTGCAGGTCCCTTCTCATTCTGTCTACACCTCTGGTGTGTCTACTCTGTTACAGAGCTTTGTGTCATCAGTGAACAGTGAAATTCTGCCTTCTAGGTCCTCCGCAATGTCACTGATGAAGATGTTGAATAGGACCAGTCCCAGCACTGATCCCTGTGGTACCCCACATGGTCACTCTTCCCTCTGTGCAGTGACAGCCATTTACTACCACCCTCTGTGTCCTGCCACCCAGCCAGTTACTTACCCACCACACTGCTGTCCTGCCCACACCCATATTCCCCAGTTTGTGTAATAGTCTTCTATGTGGCACAGTGTCAAAGGCCTTGTTGAAGTCCAGATAGGCCATGTCCACTGCCCTCCCCTGATCCACCTCCCTAGTCACCCAGTCAAAAAATTCAATGAGGTTGGTCTGACATGACCTCCCCCGGTGAAACCATGCTGCCTTGGGTCCTGTAGTCCATTGACAATCAGATGTTCCACCAATCTCTCCTTCAGTAGTGCTTCCATGATCTTCCCCACTACCAAGGTGAGGCTGACTGGTCTAGTTCTCTGCTTTCTCTTTGTTCCCACTTTTGTATAAGGGGACTACATCTGCTGTCCTCCAGTCTTTGGGTACCTCTCCTGTTTCCAGTGATTGGCTAAACAGGATAGCCAGAGGTTCAGCCACCACCTCTTAGTTCTTATGACCCTGGGTGCACCCCATCTGCCCCATTGCTTTATCAACTCTTATTACTTCCAGTTCCTTCAGGACCTTTTCTCGTAAATGGACTTGTGTCCATTTCTGCACCATTCTCACCCTTGTACTCCCTTCAGACCCATTACCCTCCTCTTCCTCAGTAAAGACTGAGCAGAAATACCTGTTCAATATGTCAGCTTTACTGTTGTCATCCTCCACGTGGCCCCATCCTCCCCTTCAGTCTCACTATCCTCCCTTTGTCTTTCTTTTTTCACTTATGTACCTGTAAAAGGTTTTGTCCCCTCTACCCACTGATTTTGGAATGTGTTCTTCTGTCTGAGCTTTGGCTTCCCTTACTGACCTCCCTGCCTCCCTTTGCTTCTCCTGGTACTTCTCCCTATCCCCTTCTGCCTGTGTCTTTTTGTATTGCCTGAATGCAATCTTTTTGGCTTTCACTTTCTTTACTACCTCTTTGGAAAACCATAATGGTCTCCTCTTCCTTTTCCTCTTGCTAACCTGCTTAATGCATAATTCTGTTGTTCTTGTAATCCCCATTTTAAATACTGCCCACTGTTCCTCAACCCCTGATTCCTGTCCCATTCCCCTTAATGTCTCTTTCAAGTATCTCCCCATTTTCCCAAAGTCTGCCCCCCTAAAATCCAGGATAAGTGTTTTTGTGTGATTTGGTTCTGCTCTTTCTGTGATTTCAAACCACAATGACTGGTGGTCACTGTTCCCCAGGTGCTCCCCCACTGTTACCCCATCACACTGTCCCTGTTTGTGAGCACAAGGTCCAGTATTGCCTTCTGCCAAGTTGGTTCCATGACCAGTTGCTTGAGGAAGGCACGCTGAAGGGAGTCCAGGATAAATCTGCTCCTAGTTGATGCTGCTGCTGGGATGCTCCTGTCCACATCTGGAATATGAAGTCTCCAACCAGTAGTACCTCCTTGTCTGCCATCCTTTGGATGGCTAGCATCAGCTCCTCATTCGTTTCTTCCTCCTGGGCTGGTGGTCTATAGACCACACCTGTGTGGATGGCTGTCCCCATTTTCCTTTCCAGCTTAACCCACAGTATCTCTCCCCATTTTGTTTCTCCTGGATCTCTGTGGCCCTTATGTCATTTTTCATATACAGTGCCACTCCTCCTCCCTTCCTGCCTGCTCTATCTCTTCTGAATATGTTGTAGCCAGGTATGGCCATCTCCCAGTCATGGTTATCATTACACCAGGTTTCAGTGATGGCCACAATGTCCAGATCTGACTGCACCATGACAGCCTCCAGATATTCCATCTTGTTGCTAAGGCTCCTGGCATTTGCACACATGGCTTTCCATGATTTGACCTCCCTAGACTGTTTCGCTGTTCTACTCCAGCCCCTTCCTTGGTTGCCCTTTATCCCTGGTTCTCCTTGCTGTCTGCCCTTCTGCTGAATAATATTAGACAGGATTAACACCACAGTTTCATGTCTGTAAATGGCTCCTAATATCACCCCAACAGCAGCAAATAATGTATTTTGATGCAGTAATTAACACTATGTTGCTCACTGCCATCTAATCTTAAACACATCAACAGCAATGTCAAACTGTAGGTGACAAACTGTTAAATATCATAATGGCCCATGGTGGAAATTATCATGCAAAGCATTTTCACATACTCAAGGTCATATGACTATTGTCATAGGCTGGCAACATCATGAGCCATCTATAACACTGTTAGTTTTGTTAGTGGCTCTGCATGGGGCAGTAAAATTACAAAATATTTATTTTGCATACTATTTTGAATCGCTAATAACAGAACTGTCACACAAGTACTGAGTACTGTATGTATTAATAGATGTGTGACAAGAAATTATCATTCATGCAACATGCATATCTCAATGTGAACAAGCACATCTTGATTTGAACAAGTGTCTATTTAACAATACATGTTACTTATGGGTTCTCATACAGTCTTTTTTTTCTGTGTATGTCCACATTACATAACACACAATGTTATAGATAGTTTCTTGTATGTTGATACCTCATTATATCATTGCAGCATGAACAAACAATTTATATCATAGAAATTCTATGTGTAACAGTATTGTTGTGACATGTGACCATATGAAGATGTGCACAAGACTCTGTACACCTATGACTGCTCAAATGCAACAGTTGTTGGCCCATGATGATGGATGTGTCTTGTAGTATGTTTAGACAGTTGTATGTTATTTCTGTCACCTGCTGCTGGTTGTCTGTGATTGGTCATGTTGCTTTGGTCCTGCCCCCTACTTGCATGTGTGTGTGTGTGTGTGTGTGTGTGGAGCTGGGGGGTGGGGGGATGCAGAGTTAGGGTTTTCAACCCTAACACCGAATTTCCTCGCTTTTGTGGAACAACCCTAACTGATGTGTTACATGGAGTTTTTTTGCCATGAATTTCCTGTCTTTTTGAGAAATAATTATGTCATATTTATTTGAATATGTTGTTGAGACCGTGCCTCCATTTTCACAACACAGACTCTCCAAGATATAGATACCGTTGTCTGAATATGTAGTTCTCTTAAAGTATTTATACAGCAACAGGTCATGTTCTACACCTTTGATGTAAAAATACAATGTTCAATCTATGGAATAGAAGATTAATCTGTTCACTACATTGGTCTATAGCACATAAACAGTGCAAAGGACATAATCTGTGCTAATGAGCGTCATACAATATGTTTAGATGGACCAATATACCAACAGCAACATACATATTATCACTATTACATTATGCTTAATTAAAGACACAACACAGGTAGATAAGGCTTACAAAAGATGTATTGCCCAATTTTAAAGCAGCTGTGCAACGAAAAAAGTTTTTCCAAAAAGCTAATTTTCTGCTGTGGTTATGAAAAATATTGGCAGAACTGTTGATCTGGGTTTTCTGGATGCATTCTGTACTGTGTATGGTACATTTGCATTTTTGTCTGTGTTCTTACCATCCTCAGGTCCTCAATATTATTTTAATGTAAAAATGAGGCAGCCATCTTTTTTTATTGAGAAATAATTGTTTTAAAACTTTCATAAAATTCTTAAATAATAACGGAAACTGAAAATTTCACCACTAAAATAAACTGGAAGACATCTGGCATCAATTAGGAAGAAAAAAGGTAAGGTCAAATATTAGCCCATTTTTGTTGTACTGCTGCTTTAAATTGTAAAAAAGCCTGAATTAAAAATCCAATTGGTGCACAAAATCAGTCTCACAAAACAAACATTCAAATGTTTTCACCAATGTTTGAAATACATGTAAAACAGTCTCACAGGTAGTCAATGGCTAAGATGTGACAGTAGTACACAATACATAAACACATGTACCACAGTACTCTCTGCACACTGCTTACACATATCAAACAGTTATGATGTTGTTGTCATTTTGTGACTGATAATGAGAATGTTCCTGGGGTGGGCGAACAACCAGATGCAACCATTAAAGTAATAGCAGCAAAAACAGACAATCCTCTCTACAAAAATATTTCTCTGAAACTTACTGTTAAACATTTAATTGTAATATAATTTTATGTGTACACATACGCATATGTATACACATACATATGCATGTTAAGATATATCACTATGTTACTGCATTTGGAAAATTCCCACCCGACCCCTCAATAGAGGCGATCAAAAAATATTATCAGGAACACTAAAACTCAGTTTTTATCAGTGAAAGTGTCTGATGTACAATTGTTAACTATTATAAACATACATTTAATTCACTTAGCACACAACTAAATCAAATAGCACATGGTAACAGGGACTATATACATCAGTAAAAATTATCAAATCAATAATAACATTACTAATGAACTAGTAAAGCACCTAGATCTGTTACATCTTCTACTTACATAACATAAATTGTTACCAGAATGGTATGAATATAACATTTAATTTTATGATAATCAGAAAATGTAACCTGTACACAATTAACAATATCCACTACAACACTTAACTTTGATATCTATTATGGCTATATGGAATTACAATATACTATATATGTGGAACTACATATCTATGTCATACTAATAAATATATTCACATAACATTTAAATGCTTATGAATGTAATACTTCAAAACAGTCAGATATTAGTTATTTCTGCAATACAGGAACTAATATGGCAATTAACATGACTACTGTAAATGTCACAGTTACAAACTATTACTAAGTTATGTATTAACTATTATATATACATAAATACAATACAGATGTATGACAACAAAACAGGTATAGTAATACACTGTTGTGATACAAAATGGTGGTATTCAGTGAAGATGCAAGCAGATTAAAAAAAGGAACACATGGCACATCTGATACTACTCAACATGTACAGAGTGATGTACATTTTTTGAGTATTGTACTCTTAAGTACAGGTAATCCGACCATGTAAAAAAAAGAGAGCTGAATACTGCTGGCACAGAACTGGAACAAACACCGCAAATCTTTTAGTTATAAAAGATCCTAATAATGTTAAGATAAAGAAAAGTTTTACAAACAGATATGTAACACTGTTTTCTTAATGCACATGGACAAATATTGTGCCTTAGTAGAATAATAATAATAATAATAATAATAATAATAAAACTTTATTTATTTAGCGCCTTTCAAGCACCAAGGAGCTGTACAAATGAATCATAAAATCAAAATATGCATATAAAATCAACAATTCATAACAGCATCAATCCACAAAAGCCTTGCTCCACAAAAAAAGTCTTAAAATCCCGCTTAAAGGCTTCCACGGTCGTGCATTCTCTGAGCCAGTGAGGTAGAGAGTTCCAGAGGGTTGGGGCCGCTAATCCAAAGGCCCTATCCCCAGAAGACTTCAATATAACCCTTGGTACCTCTAGCAACTCTAGCAAGTAGAGGCACAGAGTTGGCAAGTGTGGCAACTAGTACTTGTTATGTCTGAATACAACATACTCATAAGAAAAGACAATGACAGAAGAGGGTGACCAGATAGGAATATCTCTTTTGACATTAAAAAGTCTTTCTTAGACATATAAGTGTGTTTTTTCTAGTGACTGTGACGACAGCTGGTGCCGATTAAAGACCACTGCAACTATTTTCACTGTGTCACTGATCAACACAACAATCTTATACAGCACATTGAGTAAGCATATGCTATTAAACCATGTGATATGTTACCAATGTAGTAATGAATGTACATCTGTAAGAAAAAAATATTTTAATGTACCAGAAGTCACTCTGTAACAAAATGGACAGCAAAGTATGTCACATGTTATATGACTATTCCTCTGACACATGAAGACTATTGTAATTCTTCAATATCAGCATGTATGCATATTTCAAGTGTTGCAGTAGTCTCTGTTTGAAAGAGCTTGTAGAGTCATCACACTCAACCCAGCCAGTTCTGTACCTCAACAAACAAGTGTAATGTCCAGAATGTACAGGCTGGCCATAGTGGTAGATCACAGCATGAGTGTCAAACACTGCTTGGTTAAACAAAATTCTGCCAGCTGTGAAATCAGTGATAGGTGTGTCAACTCTGAACCCATTACAGTCAAATCTATGCAATACAAGCATAAGATATTGAGATGAAGTCCTGAGATGTATGGACTGAGTACATGTACCGCCACACCTTACACACAAGTGACCACTTTCTGCATTCATAAACAGCTGCCGGAACTTGACACTTTTAATCTGAGGCACAAACAGAGAAACCCAAAGCATGTCTTCTGTGGTTTCTCGCTCTGAATGACCACATAACACACATACATATTTGGTTACATATGACACAGTGAAATACTGACACATTGGAATCCCCTCTTATCCAAGCTGTTTATGATTGCCATCATGAACTCGCTGGTGTCCAGCTGCATGTTAGCAGCAAATATGCTGCATCCATCATATATACCCAACACCTGTCGCAGAGGTGTAAGTGACTGTACATTGTCAGCTTGATCAGAAGCCACATTGACAACCTGCTTCAATGCCTTTGATAAAGAAGTCGCTTGAGAAGCAGATATTGCCTGCACAAAGTGTGGCATGTGGAGAAAGACTTGCATAGCTGAATTAGCATAGCAGTTAACTCTAGTACTGTTATCAAACACTGGGACAACCGCCATACCAACTGACTTCTGACCGACAGCCAGTTCTGCATCTGTATTTGACATTGTGATCTTCTTACCACTCTGCACAGTTTAATCAGTTGTAGAAGCTCATTTTCTTTTGTTGCCAGGTGTAGCTGTGACTGTAGGATGTGAGACAGCCACACATGTAAGTAGTGGTATTAAAGACATCTGTGGCTGATACAGAGTACGTAATCTGTTGTACTCGACAATACATTGCTTGTCAGCGTGTATCTTCTGAGGTGCGAGTGTTATGATGTGCAACCCAGAAAGACTATGTACGTGTGAAAGTGTGACATAGCACTTGCCATCTTTGAAAATTTCTGTCCCTATGTCCACCATTGCTGAATCCAAACTCAAGCCCTGAGACTTGTGAATTGAAACAGCATACACAACACATATTGGGAACTGTTTCCTCTGTTCACATAGATATCCTTAAATACCTAGAACTTAACACAGGTACGATCGATCTGTGCAGGCTGTTCCATGTTGTCAAAGTGGACAAGAAGTGTCTTAATAAACATTTTCTGAATATTATAAACGAAGTAAATGATGTTACCCATGGCACCATTTACCATGCCATGATCCACATCAAGATTGCGGCATTGCATGACATGTGCATTCTTACAAACTGTAAGAACAGCTTCCAGTCCAGCTGTGCATGAAACATCTGACTTCAGTTCAGAGAGTCATTCAGTCATCTTCGCTACCATTTTCTGACTTAGAATGACACCATCAACTGTATCAACAGCATGCCATGTGAGAATCTCTTGATTCTCTCTCTGCAACATGGCACTGTTGAATTCAACACATTTCTTCAGTCGTGGCATAAGACACACAATGCGTGTGCCTGTGGAGTACACATCACTGAAAACATCACATGCTTTTTCTATGGTTGTAGTATCCATTCTGATTTTTCGACCATGTAACATTTAAACATGTTCTGGTGACAGAGAACCTGTACGAGCTTGATCCAACAGTGCCTTGTAAGCCAGATTACCACTTTGTTGCATGTTCTCATACAGCTCGACATAGGTAAATAGCTCCCACAGGTTAAAACCTCCAATGCAGCCTAGTGTATTTTTAGCCTGCTTGACAGTCAAAGCTGCAAAGACATGTTCCACATTAACTGGTGCAAGCTGTAAGAGGTCTCCAAATACAACAATGCTTTTAACACCAAAAGCATCTCCATAGTCAGTCCCCAAGATCTCCTGTAGATGTAGGTGTACACAGGCAAGCATTACATTGGAGACCATACAAATCTCATCAACGATGAGAAACTTCATCTTAGTAAACATAGAACGAAGCTGAGATGCAACCTCAAATGACAGCTTACGATACTATCCTGCTTTGCCATGCTCCACTGGCAACATGAAGAGACGGTGTAACATAATTCCACCAATGTTGTATGCAGCCAGTCCAGTGGGAACACTAACAGCAACAGACATTGATGACCCTGTCAGGTTCTGTATTTCTGCTGTTATGGTCTCTATAAGGAAACTCTTCCCTGTGCCAGCTGAGCCACTAACAAACATCAGCAATGGCTTGTAGTCAAGACATTCATATTTCTTGTGTTCATGTAGTAATCCATGTCATACAGCATCAGTGACCTCACAGTGAGTCTCTCTCTCAACTCAGCTGGGTCAACACAGCAGTGTGTGCCATGTTCCATAGCACTCTCCATTTCCAACATGAGTACTTCTGGGGAATTCAGAGGCAGAGATTCTCCAAGGATATCTTGTCCTTCTGGATCAATATTCTCCTGTGAACTGATGGGAGTGTCCTCTTCAAATAGTTTCTGTGCCTTCTCAAGTTGTTCCTTCTCAGTGTCTAGTTTCTGTATATATGTGTCTGAGTATTCACTTTTGAATGTCTCATAACTGTGATTGAATTCTTCCTTGAATGTATCACAGTCACCTTTTAATTCAGATTCATTCCTCCAGGGTCTAAATAGAAATACGAGGGCAAAGTAGTAATGCTCTCTGCTCTCTGATGTGCCTAAATGTAACTTACAGTGGTCAATGAGCCAAGGCTTATGTCTCTTAACGAGACAGCCATCCACTCCTTTAACCTTGTAAATGTCACATGTACAATCAGGTGAGACATCCGTCTTGTATTCATACCACTTAGCCACCTCAAATAAACACATTTGATCCATGTCTTCGTGTCTATGGGGGTAGTGCCTGTCAATGAGGTTATTCTTCAAGATATGTCTTGAAGAAGGTCTCTTGAGAGCCAATTCCTCAATCTCAGCATGAGGAATAAGTACACATTTTCACTTCTCTTTGTAGTTTACACTGAGAAAGTGCACAGCATCAGATTTGCCATACAAATGTGTACCAATCAAGTGATTGCTGGCCTCATAAGCACCACATTCTCTGTGTGATAGGGTCTTCAACCCCAGTGACCACAACTGAGATGTCAGTGACTTGCATGAACTGGCAATATCTTCCCGAAGATCTTGCAAGCTAGTCTGTTCATGTTTAGTTATGTAGGCAATGATGTACCGAACCAGAGCCAACGAGTTGTCAGCCACAAACTGAACATCTATGTTTGCTTGCCACATTAGAAGAAGAGTAGGGTTGTAGTCATTGAAGT
Source organism: Neoceratodus forsteri (assembly GCA_016271365.2). Classification (NCBI taxonomy): domain Eukaryota; kingdom Metazoa; phylum Chordata; order Ceratodontiformes; family Ceratodontidae; genus Neoceratodus; species Neoceratodus forsteri. Next base: position 647,295,175 of record CM057456.1, read on the forward strand.
ACACCTCATTCTCTTCTCTGAGTAACTCATAAACCCTCTTAGTTGATTTTGCCTTCAAGTGGTGTAGCATAGCTGAAAAAAGTTCATTCATGCAACCATCCTGACAGACACATCTGGGGAATCCGAAACGGCATCTTGTGTACCAATCAGATTTGTTCTTCACTACCTAGCAGCAGTATTTTACACAAATATGGCATTGAAACTTCTACACCAACTTCCACAGTGTAGGACTGTTGTACTTGTTTGGAATGCGGCAAGTGATGTACTGCTTAATGAATGCTAGCACTTGTGCTGCTTCATATTCACCTATGTGTGGGGCATCCTTGATCCACAGTAACATGTGAATATGTAGAGCACCTCATGCCTGATAATCCATTCTCCAGAAGTAATGCTCCACAATACCAAGAGGCAGATTGTCCTTTGACAAAATGAAAGTCAGAATGTCATGGAATCGCTTGTGGAAATGCCTTGTCACAGACACAGGGTCAAGTGAGCACATTTCTCTGACAGTCATTGATGAAATGCCCTCTACATCACAATGTGCCCACTTTAACAGTTCTATGACCTCATCCCAGGTGTACTCAGCACAACTCAGTGTGACAAACCATGTGGCTGGACCATACTCTCACAGCATGGTCATCACCTCAGAGTGTCTGCGATACCAGTATTCTTTGGTGCCATGTAGACTTGACAGAATGGAAGATAAATTCACTTGCAAATGTTCATCTTTCTGCTTTAGTTTCTCCAGGAGCTGTCCAGCTGTTATTCCATCAAATGGAGTTGTAAGACGAATAGTATGCACAATAGACGCAGACAGTATGTTAAGCTCACTCTCCCACAGGAGATGAAACAGGTACTGTACGTTACGTCTGAATTTGCCACCCTTATTGAACACATGGCTAGTACGGTACTCAGTACCCTGTACAGGCACTTCTCTTTCATCTAGGCATCCACCTGACCCTTTTGGGAATAAATCTGGGAAACAGTGTGCTTCCAGTGTTGCCTCCCAAATACTAACAGGCTCACCTTCCACCTGTTTCATTTGACAAAGATCAATGTTGTCCCCTGCTGGACCTCTGCCATGCGGTGGTTGAATTGTGTACTCTTCATACACATTATTGTTTGTCTGCACATCGACCTTCTCAATCATTGGTTTTGTGGTCTCCAACAGATCATGTTCAACAGACACAGAGGTCATGCGATCAATATCAAGGTCTGCATAAAAGGGATTGTTGCTCTTTAAATAAGTAAGAGCAAGCTTCACCTTCTCTACATTGACAACATCCTTCCAAATGACCTTTGACTTAGTTGGAACACCATTGACAAGAATCACCAAAGTGTTCTCAATAGAGATCACCTCCACATTTTCCTGCAGAGGAAGTGGAAGATACATAATGGAACCCTTAAGTGATCTAATGAGTTATTTTTGTAGAATTTTCCGTGTCTTTGTGTTCAGACGTAGAATAGTTTGAAATGGTTTCATAGTCTGAATAAGAATCCTTTCAAACATATTCAACATGGCTATCTCAGTAGGTGTAACATGTGCTTCCATGTTGTTCAAGACTTACCTTGGTGGCAGAATGTTAGCTTTCACTTTGGAGAAATAGTGCTTGCACATCACAGTGATTGGGTCTAAGTTCACACTTTAACAGCAGAAATGCTGACAGTCAAACCACATGTCATTGTACGGTGACAAGGTTTCCAGATTCACTGTGACCATTTGTTTCTCGTAACAAATGCGATCACATGACACACATACAAAGTCAAACTTCTCTGTCTTTCCCAACTCAAATTTGGCAACTGATTTCCCAAACTGCTTGGGAATATCAGTTTCTAAGACAGACACAGAATTTCCATCAGCAATTGATGACTGATCAATCACAGTATCTATCACACTGCTGACACACCGCAGCTGTTTCTGAAATGTCATGGCACCATGCATGTCACCAGACTGCAGTAACTCATTCAGATGAGTATACTGAGCGACAACTCGATGAACATCATAGAGCCTGTACACAAAGTTCTGCATGACTAATTGATGCACGCCCAGCATATGCATGTGGTGAAAGACACTGTCACAAACATCGCTATCTAGGCATGCAAGCGAGTGACCCATAATTCCAGTATGTGGACGGATCTCACAAAGGTCTATACTCTCGAACAGTTTATGCCTGTCTTTACCCTCAGTAATGACAAACAGGTTGATAAAGTGCTCAACTTTTTCAAATGATGATTGCCTCCGGTTGCAAGTCTCATCACATGTCCATGAGAGACAGTGACGTTTCCAAGGCTGAGTAGTCCCTTCACATTCATCATCTGACTTCATTGTAGTGTCATCACACACACTGAGCACATTACACACTTTGCCGGATTCATCAATGCACAAGTTGCTGTCCTTTATTTGTGAGTAATATGACTCCTCCCAGAAATATGCCTCTGAGTGCTGTGTGTGCAGCCATCGTCCTGTGAAAACATCACAGAAACTGTGCAGGCTCAAGACAGGATACCATTGTAGCCTCATCTTCATATCATACACAATTTTTCTGAACTGCTCAAGTACATGAGACATCTTATGCCACAAACGCTGAAAAACAAAAAGTGCTCTACTAACAAATGTGCATACTTTGAGGCACAATTTCATCAAACTGAGATGACTCTTTATTTTTTTGTGCTCATGTCTCATCATAGCAGCAATAAGTCTGTCAATCTCAGCTTTAGAAGCTAGTGATTTAAAATACTTTTGCTTCCTCAGATAAGCATCAGCAGCTACGGATTTACGATGCTGCTTAGCAATTGTATTAATGCATGTCTTTGCAACAGTATTCTTTCGGCTCACATATCTGCACAGCTGTTGCTGTTGATCAAGCACATTTTTTTCCTGCAGAGTGATGAAGCTCTGAATTCAGGCATTTAGTGGAATGCTGAATCATTTTACATCTTGAATTACCATCACTGGGTTTTGCATTACTTTTAAGCAACAGTGCACTACTATTATACCTGTTTCATCTCTGCATAGACCTCTGTCTCTGTTTAGAGGGCATCTTCCCTGTTTGTAAATTCACAATTCAGTACACCAATCTTACAGAAGAATCAGACACCTGTAAGGGAAGTAGAGAAAAAAAAATAAGTTAGAATTTATCTCTTTTGTTTTTTCCTAGCATTACATAGTATCATGCACTATCCATATCTCATATAAGAACAGCAAATACTACTGCAAACTAAACATTGTGGAGATAATTACTGTAGTGAGTGAAGATCAGTAAAGCAATAGACAGTCTTTTCAAATGCTGCCAAACATAACTTAAATAATAATATGAGAATAAATATCTAAAAATGTCAAACATCAAGTATTGGTAAAATGTAAAGCATCCACAGTACTGTTTTACCTAATAAAAACAAATTGCAAAAGTAGTGTCGAACGTGCGACACTTTCGCAAAATATAGTGTCATTTGCATGACACTTTCGCAAAAATCAATATCAAACATATGAAAGTGTCAAATGTAGTGTTGCAAAATAGTGTTACACGAACGAAACTTTTGCAAATGTTAAAAGTTAAACACCTCCTTTAAGACTCAGCCAATCACAGACTGATGCCTATTTGACTGACAGACGCTGCAACCAATTTATCAGCACATTCATCCCGCCATATCAAGCAACCAATCACAACCACAGAACAGTGAAGAAGAAGGACATAGCAGCCATCTTAGAAAAAAAGGAGACACCCTGCTTCTCACTGTGTAAGTACATCACATTTTCTAAACAATTTTTCTAGCATTATAAAAACTATTAACAGTACAAAAATAGTATTAAACAAAACATTTTTAATGCTGTATTTGACTATAATAATCGAATTGACCTACTACACTATAACGAAAAGTTATAACAGTTTAAAGTCAGAGTGTCAACCAGTACTTACTAGCACAGATAGAGCTGAAAATGGAGGCAGAAAGCAAGCAGCATGTGTATCATAACAAGAGACACAACCAATGGCATGCCTCTGTTAAGCTGTAATTGTTTGAAGTAGCCTATGGAAATGTAGTATTTTCCCACTAAGAAATATTCCTGCATTTGTGTTTGACAGCAAGAACACCCATTCAGTGTAGTAATAGTCAGTGCATGCACTGTATTGGTTAACCATGAAAACGCATTAACCAATCCAATAACATGTCAAATGACTGTGTTTTGGAACAGCTCACAAAACCAGTGTTGAAGCTGAGAGGGAAATCTTAGTTTCACATTTAGTTGTGGCTAGCCAGTGCAGGAGCAACACTGATTTTTTTTTGGTAGCTCAATGTCCACTTCTCAGTTTAAAACCTAAGAATGGCAGGAAACAGCAGATGGACTGTGTGGGTAGTGGCCAGCAGTATAGTAAGGTGCGCTTCAGAGTATGCTCAGAGGAGTGATTTTGGCAGAGACCTGCAGCTTCCAAATTGCTCTGTTAAATGGTTTGACAGGAGAGGCATGAGGTGGGAGCATCTCATGCCAAAAATTCACAGACTTTTGAGTACTCAAGCTTGGCCATACTGCTGACCCATCTAGGAGGCAATGATTTGGGCACCAAAAGATGGATAGATTTAATGTCAGAAGCAAAATTGGACCTTGCTTCCATAATGAGAATGTTGCCTGCCTGTACAATCATTTTTTCTGATATTACAGAGCGTAGGGTCTGGCAAGCAGAACAGCACATGTACCTGCTTGACAGGGCTCACAGAAAGGTTAACATCCAAATATCCGGGTATCTGCACATGGCTGGGATGCACACCATGTGTCACCCTCAAATTAAATATTGTAATGATTGGCTATACCTACCAGACGGTGTGCGCTTCTCACATACTGGCAATTGCCTTTTCCTGGGTGACCTTCGAGATGGAATACTCACAGTCCTCTAAAAATATCAGTCTGTTACAGCAAATACAATTGTATAAAAATGCTATTTTAAGAGCCAAAAAGTTGGTCAAAAAATTAAAAAGGTGCACTGATTACACACACAAAACAAAACCATGCTATGTCACTCTGACACCACTACAGAAATTCAGATCCATGCAGATGTCCAGAATTTCACCATGCACACAGACATAGTTTATGAACTGTTGTTTTTAAATATCGCTAACTTGTTTCAGTATACATCTAAGACATACTGAAACATACAATTACGAAGACAGTACTCTGTTGTCAATGTCATATTATCTAACGATTAGTTTACCAATAAAACATTGTGTCTTATTATAAATATACAATCACAAAGATTTACCTCTGTGTTCATCCTTAGTATTACATGTATACAGAATAAAACAAAATGCAGATGTCACAATACAGCGCAGTAACATACTGTTTTATCTCTATTCATAACAGCTTTTAACAAATCGACAACAGAGAGAATGAGACTCTGGACTTTGAGGGAGGTGTGCTGCTTGGTTGAGGCAGCCCAGGCCAAAGGTAATGCATGCATCCTCATGCGTAGCAAAATTGGAAGCTGGATTCAATGTGGAGGTGCATCTGTGACTTCATGAGGCTCGTTCTGAAGGTCAAAAACAAAAATCCAGCCATGTGCAAGAGGAAGTGGAAGCTGTTACGCCAGCATTTTTACATCCTGAAAAATAGAGAGTAGATACTGGAGAATGACATTTCCTGGTACTACCTTGCTCACAAGATGTGAGAGGCTGCTGGGAAGCCGGCTGCAGGGGAACGCCTAACACACCATGAGTAAAGAAAATATATGTTACTCAACATAACATATTTTGTTTTCCAGGAATGAAAAAGAAGCTCACTGTTGTGTTAATTATAAAAAGAGTCTGACAAATGGAACTTTCTGATTGGCTGCAAACATTCTAACAGCCTAATGTTAATCTCTTATTAACATGCATGTAGAGCATTTTTCTTAATAATAGCAATAAGGCACTCCCAGATGTTATGTTAATGATCAGTTAATCAACTTTTAGGGGCATGTGGCACTCAGTTGCACCTCATGTCACAGTATACCACTAGAAGATAATTAATAGGTCATTAACATAACCCTTAATAATGCTTTATTCATTAAACAGCATAACACTTCAGGCAGTTAGTACAAGACCACAGCCTCAGTGCATCCACAACCTGATGTGTCACAAGGTCCCACCACATCAGAGAGCTTTAAGGCTGTTATTCCCTCAATACTATGTTGTCTTGTAATCCACACTGTTAGAAATTATTTTCATTTGTGTGTGACTACAATCACAGTGATGCTCCCTTTTCATACATTGCTTCACTAGACCAAATGCTGTGCATTAAAGCTGCACTGCCTGGTGTTGAGTGGTGGTGGGAATACTGACTTGCTGATACCATCAACTCCTAAGTATCATAAGTTTGATCTCCCTAAAATCAAGCTGATATTATATTGATATCCATGGTCTTAGTATTACAATCAGTCTGCACTCAGGATGCACAACCCCTTCTGTCACCACACTGGGTGCATTCCTGACTGCCAGCCTCAAACTCTTAAGTCATGTAATCCTGCAATACAAAAACTTTTAACTTTGATCTATATCCATGTTTTTCAACTGATATTCTCTACTCACAATGAACTGTCTGACCTATTTTACAACACATGCCATGAAGTGGATTAGAACATTCAACTCCTAAGTTACTCAAGTACCAATCAACAAGAAGCATGCAGCTGTAACATAAATATTTATTAACTTTCTTTGTCTGTGGAGCTCCCCTAAGAATACAATACCTTCTCATCGGAGTATGTGGTGGGGGGGGTGGAAACAGTGAGTCTCTGACGCTGTACAAGTTGTTACTGTCCCAAACTCATGTGTTGCTTCAACTATATAAGTGTACTGTTTATACTCATACCCTTTGTTAGACTCTGATTGGTTACACATGGTGCGGTACCTCTTTTTCTTTCTTGGGGGGTCATAATGTACCTTTCACCAACCAATTCCTAAGTACCCCAACTAGTGTGTTACTTGTATTATGGACTGTACCTTTTATACGCATAAACTTTGTTTGTCTGTTACTACATAGTTGACATATAGTACCTGTTCCATGAGGAGCAGAGCATTGCATGTTTCACATAATTCAACTTATTAGTATCCCAAACAATCTGTCACTGCAACCATTGAAATGTAAACTGTTATTTCCATGATGGTCATTTCTCTGAGGTTCTCCACTACTGATGAACTGCCCGAGCCACAGGTTGGTACATTGCTTGACTGATGCCAAATCACTCCTAACCTCTGTACAGGCAGTGGAATCACAAATGTCAACCATCAATACTGTTAACTTTTTGTCTTCTTGTCACTGCCCACTCACAATGCAGCACCTTACATGCAGTATTAGGGTTGTGCAGGGAGTCCACTATTTACCAAGTAACACCACACAAATCATAACTGTCCTAAATTGAATGTTACTAAATCATTCACCTGCACCGTCTAATTTTGTTACCTTTTTTTACTGTGACTATCGTCTAAGGATGCACAACCTGTTGTAGATGGGTGGCAGTAGTTTACTATCATAGCTACTATGTTACTGCTATCATCTGTTTCTAACATTTAAATCCATTAAATATTTTTTTGTCAATGCAATCATTATACAGCACCTATCTAGCTGTATCTTAACTGGCAGACTATGCTGTAATTGTTCACAATGAATGTCTTTAACCAAGTGAACACATATATACCACACTCAATAAAAATCATTACTATCCTTCATTGATAGATCATCAGAGGAGCCCCCCACCACAAACTGAGGTAGTACCAGCTGAACCAGAGGCTGTGGAGGCCAACCATTCAGTATCTGACAGTGTCATCATTGTCAAGTCAGAAGGTAAGAAAATTCTACAAGAAATCATTAATTATACTTACTATCACTACCGGAAGTCATTCAGACTCTTGATGCTGTGCACACACTGAGCTGTTGTTACATTGCTGTGTACTGTACTACTTTTGCTCAGACTGTACACTGGCAAAGCAGAAACTCCTTGTGTATCATGACACTACATACCTTTGCTCACCACATAGAAGTACTAATTGTCCAAGCATATGTACCTCTATAATCAGCAAACTGTTCTATAATTGTTGATGTTACAAGTTTTCCCTGTGGTTCTCCACTGAAGACACATCACATGTTAAATGTATAATAAAGGACTAATACCTGACAGTACTAATTACTGACAAAGAATTCTGTAGAAAATAAGTACGTATCTTCTCACAAAAGAGAGTTTTAGTTGTGCAATTCTCAACAGATAAGTATTTAGCATAGGTATACCCATACTGACTTTCTCAACATTACATAGAAAATCATTAACATGAATGTTTTCATATCTGACTCTCAAGTCGGGATATCATACCAGTCTGTGTGTGTGTGTGTGTTTGTGTGTTGCAGGGGGGGCATGGTGACAGTACTTGATTGGTATCATATGACAGATAAGAATACTAAGTTTCCTGTTGAGATTATACTGATATCTATCACCTTTAATTAACAGTGTGTGCTCAGTCACCATACAGTTGCCAAACATGTAACTGGAAAATTCCTAGATATTGCTGTGCACCCCACAAAGTTGTGTAGTTTGTGTGTTACTACAATACAACTGTGTACTCTTCATATTCATGGCCTCACTTGTACCATTAGTCTCCAGTCAGCATAAAACATCATCTTTCAACAAGGTATAGGGAGGGGAATTGCCTAGCTGATTGCATGCAACTAGTAAGTCTCCTAATTTATGTATTCCTATAACCAAGGAGGCACACCATGCATTTCCATATTCTTTCTTTACCTATTACTGTACACTTAGTATTAAAAACCTTATCAGGAGAGATGTAGCATTGACTGTCTGATTCCATGCAACAGCTAAGTGTTCCAACTTGTGTCTTATTCAGTCATGAACCTGTTAGTCTGTTGTTCATAACTGTTGTTTTACTTAGAGTATGTACTCTCAATTCAGCACCTCATATGCAGTGACACAGTGGTGGAGGGGTGAGGTTTGCTTGTCTCATGCCATGTACCTGTTAACAGTTTTAAATTGTCTCTAACTGCAACCACAGATGTACACTGTCACTGTATCTGTAGTTTCTTTAACTCTGACTGTCCACTCAGGATGCACTATCTCCCCTGGGTGTGGGAGAAGGAGTGTCATTATTTAGCTGATACTGTACAAGTCCTAACTCTTTCAACAAGTGTATACCCCAGTGATAGGTCGGAAGCATATAGACCCATAACCTTTGTTTTACTGTCAGTCTCCACTCAGAATACATTGACTACTCTCATTTTTCTTGCCGGGGGTGGACATACCCTAGGTAACAACATGCAAGTACAAGCCGGCCCCAGATCCCACAACATGATCTTTTGTCAGACAGTGATGGTGACTACAACACTAAGTTGAAAAAAAGTGCAAATGAAAATGGCTGCAACAATGAAAAAACACAAGCAGTAACATGAACGCAAACAGTGGTACACAAATTTGCGTACACGAGAAAGGTAAAGCAAAGTTGTATGGAAAACCAAATAGATACAATAAGAGTAACAGTAACAAAAGTGAAATCCCTGCATCTATTAAATAATCTATTTCTCTGTTTTACAGTGGTCGGGGAGACTGGATCAACATCACGGCCACAGGTGAAGCAGAAGTCTGACACCAGTGCTGAATGTAAGTCTAGTAAAATAAACTGACACAAATGTAATATACTGCTGGCAATAGTATCAGTTGATTATATTTCATAGTATTTGCTTGCACAATAATTACAGGTGAACAGTAGATCTGCATCTCATCTGTTGGGGGGGGCGGGTGGCTGTGGCACTGCCTAGCTGACAACATATAACTCCTAACTGTTCCAAGTAGTATATCAGTGCAATCATAGAGCTGTAACCCTTATATTCATAGTCTTTCTTTTTATCTGACTCTCCACTGATGCACTACCTGTTTTTGTGGTCGGGACCATTGACTGGCTGATACCATGCAACTGTTAACTGCCCAAACTACTGTGTTACTGCAATCATGGGGCTGTATCATTTATATCCATACCCTATTTTTCTTGTGAGTGTCCACTCAGCATGCAGTTCCTGCTGTGGAGATGAGGGGCATTTCCTAGCTGATACTGTGCAACTCCTAACTCTGCAAGCTATGTGTTCCTGCAACCATACAGCAACACCATTTATGTCTATTTGCTAGCTTTTACAGTGGCTTCCCACTCATTATGCACTACCTGTCCTACGTGGGGGAGTGTGGTACATTGACTAGGTAACACTGAGCAACTAACTGTCCCAACTAGTATGTTAGTGCAATCACACAGCTGAGTCATCCATATCCAGACCCCTTCTTCCCCAGTGAGTCTGTACTTAATGTGCAGTACCTGCTCTGGTGTGCTGGGGGGGGCATTGCCTGCCTAATGGCATAAAATGTACAACTATGGCAACTATTATGGTACTGCAACCATAGAGCTGTGCCATCAATATCCATGACCTTTGTTTACCTGTCAGCCTGCACTCATGATGCAGTATCTCCTCTGTAGACACAAGGGGTGGGTGGCATAATCTAGCTGATGCCATCAACCCCAAATGCCATAACATGTGTCCTCCCACAAACAGAGATGCATACCATTAATGTCCATATCCTTTATTTCCTGTACCTATCCACTTAAGATAGACTTGCTGCTGTATGTATGTCTGGCTGTAGGTCATGGGGCACTTCCTGCCTGACACCATTGAAGTACACACTTACTTAACTTGTGTGCCCTACAGCCACAAAAGTGCACCATTAATGGATATGGACCTTCTTTTCCTGCTACTGTCCACCAAGGAAAAATTATATGCCCAGGGGATGGGGAGGCAAAGCATTGCCTCATTGTGGGAGGGTGGGCATTGCCTAACTGATATCATGTAACAATTAACTGTTCTAACTTGTGTGTTATTTAATCATAAACCTGTAATATTGTATCCATACCCTTCACTTTCCTGATGGTCTGCACTCACAATACAGTACCTTATGTGTGGTGTTGGGGGGTGCATTAGCTAGGTGACACCACCCAACTCCTAACTGCATAAGTTGTGTCCTTGCACAAACAGACATGTATGACATAAATGTTCAAACCATTTATTTTCTCTCGATATCCACTCAAGATACAGTTCCCGCTGTGTGTCTGTCTGTAATGGAAGGGTGGGGATTCCGTGGTTAATGCCATGAAAGTCCAAACTTCCATAGCTTGTATGTCCCTAGAACCACAAAGGTGCACCATTGATGCCTATGTACGTTGTTTTCCTGTCACTCTACACTCAGGATTAAGTACATGCTGTACAGATGGGGGGGGAGAGGATATACAACCTGTTCTGTGTGGGGGGGTGATTCCTTACCTGACGCCATGCAACAACTCAACATTCCAATGTGTGTGTTAGTTTATCATGAAGCTGTAACCTGAATATCAATAACCTTTTTTTACTAAGAGTATGCACTCACAATAGAGTACCTGATGTGCAGTGGGGTGGAGGGGACACTAGTTGGGTAATACCATACAACCCCTAACTCTTATAACTTTCTCCTACTTCAAACAGCGAAGTATGTCACTAATTTTCATAACATTTGTTTCCTATGGATCTACACTCAAGATAAAGTTCCTGCTCTGTGACACTGTGACGGGGTGGGGGTGGGGGTGTGGGAAAGGCATTCCGTGGTTGACAACATACAGCTCCACAGTTGCCTAATATGCGTGTCCCTGCAACCACAAAGGTGCACCATAAATGTCCATGGGCCTTCTTTTCCTCTAACTCTCCACTCATGCAACAGTACGTGCTTGAGGGGGACGGGCGCAGCGGGATGTGATGGAGGACATTGCCTACCACACACCATACAACCAGTAAGTGTATAAAGTAGCAAATTACTACAATCATGTAGCTCTAACATTAATATGCATAACCTTTCTTTACCTCAAAGTATCCAGTCACAAATGAATACCTCATCTGCATTGGTGTGGGGAGGGGTGCGGTGGTGGTAGGAACCATTGCCTGGCTGATGGCATAGAAACATAGAAACATAGACTTTGACGGCAGATAAGGACCACTTGGCCCACCCAGTCTGCCCATTTCCCTACCTACTGGTTAAGCTGCAGATTCTAGTTTACAAACAGCCTACTTCCTGCAACCCCCAACTATAATTGCCTTGTGTCTGTCCCATGCATGTTTGAATTCCCCCACTGTTTTAGACCCAACAACCTCCTCAGGAAGGCTGTTCCATGTATCCACCACTCTCTCCGTGAGAAAAAATTTCCTCACATTACCCTGAGCCGTCCCCCCTCTATCTTTAAATTGTGCCCCTTGTTCTTACACATCTCTTTTCTGAAAGATGCTACCCTCCTGGACTTTGTTGATTCCTTGAGGTACTTGAACGTTTCTATCATGTCCCCTGTCCCTCCTTTCATCAAGAGTATACATATTAAGCTCTCTCAGTCTCTCTTCATATGGCTTCTGCTGCAGACCCTGCACCATTTTAGTTGCCCTCCTCTGGACTGCTTCCATCCTGTCTATGTCCTTGCGTAGATGAGGTCTCCAAAACTGCACACAGTACTCCAGATGGGGTCTCACCAACTGTCTGTACAGAGGGATAACAACTTCCCTTTTTCTACTTGTGATGCCCCTTCCTATGCATCCCAGTATCCCCCTGGCTCTCCTTACCAACTTTTCACATTGCTTACCCACTTTTAGGTCATCTGATATGACTACACCCAGGTCCCTTTCCATTTTTGTTGTTGTTAGTACCTCCCTGCTATTGTGTACTCTTCTCCTGGGTTTTTGTTTCCCAGGTGCATTACTTTGCACTTCTTTGTATTGAATCTAAGTTGCCACATGTCTGACCATTTCTCCAACCTTGCCAAGTCCCTTCTCATCTTTTCTACCCCCTTGTGTATCAACTCTGTTACAGATCTTTGTGTCATCTGCAAAGAGGCATGCCTTTCCCTCCAGACCCTCTGCAATGTCACCTATAAAGATGTTAAAGAGGAGTGGACCCAGTACTGAGCCCTGAGGTACTCCACTAGTAACCCCCCTTTTTGTAAATAGTTAAGATGTTGTTTTTTGTTGTAGAAAAGCAGGCTAAGTAAAAAGAAATGTTATAATGAATATTATTTAATATGTGACAGAAATGTTATTTTTCTAAATTACACATGTTCAAGCATGCAGCTCATAAGTGTCCTAGGTGTACCCAAAAAGCTACATTGCAAAACACAGTTAGAAGAAAAACACAAAAGTATATTTGTCATTGTCATATGGTAATAGTTTGTTTTTTCTCTTTACAGACCACCCACGTAAAAAGTGGCACACTGTGCATTGTCGCTGTGTTTGTCGGCTCGAGCACAAGGTTGACTGTCTCACTAATGAAATAAAAGAGCTCCGGCAAGAACATAAAACCATCCTAGACCTACTTGCCTTACAACAAGCGACAGTCAACCTTGTGCTCGAGCCTGTGGGCACAGCAGCAGGAGCCAGTGCGGACAGCAGCACTGCTTCACCTGTCGATGTACCGAGTCTCCCTGGCCAGTGATGGATAGCCTCCACAGTCACAATCCTGTATCTCCCCTCAACCTGGTGCAACAGGTTCCACTTCCCTATGTGCCTCCACATTGATCCAGCTTCCCAGCCTGGGTTCCCTCAAGTGACAGCACACCTCCCTCGGACATTATTTTTTTTGTAAATAGTTAAGATGTTGTTTTTTGTTGTAGAAAAGCAGGCTAAGTAAAAAAAACATGTTATAATGAATATTATTTAATATGTGACAGAAATGTTATTTTTCTAAATTACACGTTTTCAAGACTTCATAATAAACGTTTAATTTAATAGAAAAACTGATATTTTTTTTGTGCCACATTCATTATCTAAATTGCACTTTTTTAATAAATATTTTTTACTGAAGTATCTATATTTTTACATATTAAAGCATAGAGAAACCATGCCATTGAATTTGTATGTTTGTATTCTGTTGAATCATTGTAATAAAAAATAAATAAGTATTTTCTTAAAAAAAGAGTTTTTCTTGTGCAATTCTGAACAGATAAGTATTTAGCACAGGTATTAGCATGCAGATTTTTTTAGCATGACATAGGAAATCATTAACATGAATGTTTTCCATCTCTGAGTCTCAAGTCGGGATATACTACCTGATGTGAGGGGGGTCAGGGTGGCACTACCTGAGTAGCGCCATGCCACTGCTAAGTATACTAACTTTTCTCTTGCTGCAATAAAAAAGGCGTGATACTGAAATCCATGCCCTTAGTTTAACAGTGTGTGTTCATTCAGCATACAGTACCCAGCCATGTGACTGGGAAATTTCCTGGCTAATGCTGTCCACCCCCAACCTCTTCTAACTTGTGTGTTCCTGCAATCAAAGTGGTGTACTGTTTATCTTCATGCCCTGACTTTTACCATGGGTCTTCACTCAGCATGCAATGTCTGCTCTGAAGGGGGGTCAGGGATTGCCTGGCTGATGCCATGCAACTATTAACTGTCCTAAGTTGTGTGCTCTTACAACCAGGGAGGTACATCATTGATGTCCATAGACTTTCTTTCCCTATCACTCTACACTCAGGATGTACAACCTGGTCTGGGGGGACATTGCCTGGTTCATGCCATGCAACTACTAAGTGTTCCAACTTCTCTGTTATTGCAATCATGAAGTTGTACCATCAATATCCATAACCTTTGTTTACCTGTGAGTCTGCACTCACGATGTAGTACCTCCTATGTGGGGGCAAGAGGGAGCATTCCCTGGCTGGTACCATGAAACTCCTAACTGTCCTAACTTGTGTCTTCCTACAAACAGGGACATATACCATTAATGTCCATAGTCTTTGTTTCCTGTGGATCTCCACTCAGGATACAGGTGCTGCTGTGTGTGTGGGGGTGGGGGCATTGCCTGGCTGACACCATGAAACTCCAAACTTTCCTAACTTGTGTGTCCCTACAACCACAAAGCTGGACCATTAATGTCTATGGATGTTCTTTTCCTGTGACTCTCCACTCAGGATACACTACCTGGCTGGGGGGGCATTCCCAACTGACACCGTACAACTACTAACTGTCCCAAGTAGTGTATTACTGCAATCATGTAGCTGTACCATTAATATCCATAACCTTTATTTTCCTGTGGATCTATACTCACAATGCAATACCTGATTTGTGGGGGGCATTGCCTAACTGGAGAGGTGGGAATTGCCTAGCTCATCCCATGAAACAATTAACTGTTCTACCTTGTCTCTTATTCAATCATGGAGCTGTAACATTAATATCCATGCCCTCCATTTACCTAAGGGTCTGCACTCATAAGAGAGTACCTCATCTGTGCTGGGTGGGGGGGAGGACATTGCCTTGCTGACACCATGCAACTCCTAACTGTCATAACTTGTGCACTCCTAGAAACAGGGATGTATACCATTAATGTGCATGCCATTTATGTCCTCTGGATATCTGCTCAAGACACAGTTCCCACTGTGTGTCTGTCTGTGTGTGTGTGGGTAGAAGCATTCCCTGGCTGATGCCATGAAACTCCACAGTTTCCTAACTTGTGTTTCCCTAATACCACAAAGGTGCACCATTAATGTCTATGTACCATGTTTTCCTGTCACTCAACACTCAGGATTCAGTATGTGCTGGAGGGGAGCTTAAGGGGGCATTGCCAATCTGCCAACATACAACAACTAAGCGTCCAAAGTGTACATTGCCTACCTGACACCGGACAACAACTAACTGTCCCAAGAAGTGTATTACTGTTGGCGTTCACATCCATAACCTTTCTTTCCCTGTAACTGTCCACTCAGAATGCAATGTCTCATTTCGGCAAGGGACAGTCATTGCTTGGCTGACACTGTGCAACTCCTAACTGTCCTAACTTGTGTGTCTCTGCAACCATTAAACCTGTCTTGTACTGCAACAAAACTGCTATACTGTTAATTTTCATTTCCTCACTTTTACCATGGTTCTCCACTCACCACACAATATCAACTCTGAAGGGGTGTGCGCGGGTATTGGCAAGCTGATGTTGTGCAACTCATAACTGCCCTAACTTGTCTGTTTTTACAGTCAGGAAAACACACTATTGATGTCCATAGATTTTCTTACCCTATCACTCTACACTCAGCATGCACAACCTGGTCTGGGGAGGGAGGGGCATTGCCTATCTGATGGCATGCAACAACTAACTGTTCCAACTACTGTGTTAGCTAATCAGGAAGCTGTAACATGAATATCCATAACCTTTTCTTCCTGAGAGTATGCACTCACAATAGAGCACCTTATGTGCGGTGTGGGGGAGGAGAGGGTGCAGGCACTGCGTAGGTGATACCATACAACTCCTAACTCCTAACTGTCATGACCTGCCTACTCCTAGAAACAGGGATGTATACCATCAGTTTCCATGCTGTTTACTTCCTCTGCATATCCACTCAACATAAGTTTCTGCTCTGTGTCTGTGTGAGGGTGGGGGGGCAGGCATCCCCTGGCTAATGACATCCAACTCCACAGTTTCCTAACTTTTGTGTCCCTATGACCACAAATGTACACCATAAATGTCTATGGACCTTCTTGTCATCCACACCAAAAGTCTTCTAAATTGTGTGTTCCTGCAATCAAAGTGTCAACAAAAGGAATAATACCTGACAGGTTCATTGTAATGCTGCAATAGCATACCACCTCAGGTGGTTATGCCCAACGGCACTGGCCAAGAGCATCCAACACTCTGCACAGTGATGAAGGTGGGAAGGGGGACATTGCCTGGGTGATACCATGCAACTAAGGGAGGTACAGGGGGCATTGCCTACCTGGAGGGGTAGGCATTGCCTGGCTAATCCCATAAAACAATTAACTGTTATAGCTTGTGTCTTATTCAATCATGAAGCTGTAACATAAATATCCAAAACCTTTCTTTCCTTGAGAGTCTCCACTCACAATACAGTACCTAATGTACAGTAGGGGTATGTGGGGGGGGCATTGCCTGGCTAATACAATGAAACTCCTAACTGTCATAACTTCTGTTCTCCTACAAACAGGGATGTATGACATTTATGTCCATTGCATTTATTTCCTGTGGATATCCACTCAAGATACAGTTCCTTCTGAGTGCATGTCTAAGTGTCTAGGAGGCGGGGTGGGTCTCATTCCCTGGCTGACACCATGCAAGTCCACATTTCCCTAACTTGTCTGTTCCTAGAACTAAAAATGTGCTCCATAAATGTCTATGGCCCTTCTTTTCCTGTTACTCTCCACTCAGGATACAGTACATGCCCGGGAGGCATGGATGGGGGGAGGATCAGCATTGTCTGGCTGGGGGCATCATTGCCTAGCTGATGCCATGCAACAACTAAGTGTTCGAAGTTCACTCTTATGCAATCATAAAGCTGTAACATAAATATCCATAACCTTTGTTTCCCTGAGAGTACCTCATCTGCGGTGCAGGCATGCACATGGTGATAGTAAGTGAAACACAACCACAAACTGTAGTGGAGACACAAATGGTAACAGTAATGCAAATGCAAATGGAAACACAAAGCGTCATGTGCACGGTCAGGGTACCACAATTTCAAATGGAAAGGGTAATGGTAACAGCAAAAATAATGGCAAATGAAACAGAAACACAAACGCAAACACAAGTGTGAACGGAAATGCAAACCGTAATGTGCACTGTCACGGTACCGCAATTTGAAATGCAAATGGTAAAATAAACAGCAACAATAATGCCAAAGGAAACAGAAACACAAATAGAAATGCAAGTGCATATAGAAATGCATACTGTTACGCGCACAGGCATGGGAACGCAATTGGAAATGCAAATGGTAATGGTAAGAACAACAATGATGGAAAATGAAAGAGAAACCCAAAGAAACAGAAGGATGGCTGTAAACGCTAATGGCAATGCACACAGTGGTGCAAAGTGAAACATAAACAGAAAAAGTAGTGGACACAAATGTTAAGAGTAACGCAAATACAAATGGAAATGCAAAGGGTAAAGCACACGGTGGCATACACGGGAACTCTATCACAAAGTGGCATTGAAACACAAGTGTAAAGGGTACGTATAAGAGTAAGTGGTGTGCACACCCTATTTCACCCCAAAAGCACCATTGAGAAAGACAGTGAAAACAAAGAATGTATGCATAATAATGGGCCTGGGAGCAGAAAAGGAGCAGTTGTAATACTAAAATGAGAATATCTCAGTAACCGTACAGCATAGAAAAAAAATGTAAATTTCACATCATTCATGAGTTTCCTGGCTAGGTTTTCATTGAATGAATAGCCCAAGGGGCTATGCATTTTCACGAAGAAAATTCCATATCTTGCACCGTTTCCAAGATACGAGCCCCGAAAGGCACGGCGGACGCCACCATGTTAGTCTATGGGGAAAAAACATCAATTTTGGAGTACCATAACTTGGCATCTATGCAATACTTTTTCACCAAACTAACAAAAGGCACGTCTGTGAGATGTTGGCTGCCTTCCCTCCAAATTTCAGGCCAAAAGACCAAATCGTTCTTTTGCAGCAGGGTGGCAAAGAATTCCTGTCATTTTGACCATAGTCTGGAAAAGCAGTGTCTCAATTTGAGAAAGCTTTCACAAATTTTGCGAACGTGTCAAACGTGCGTCACTACTTTGCGACACTACTTTTTCCAGAAATTTGAAAAACATGTTTCTGGGGTGTTTAACCCCAAAATAATGACATGGCTAGCATCCTCAGGGATCAAATAGGTAAACACAAAAAGAATTGTGTCCCTAGATGGTCCCAGTTTTAAATGACAAGCATTTCTGTGATCAGTAACTGAAAACAAGATGGCAGATTTGCGACACTACTAGGGCCATTTGCGACACTAAAAACTGCATTTGCAAAAGTGTCAAACTTTTTGTTAAGATTTCCCATTGACTTATAATGGGAACTTGTTTTTTGAATAACTTTTGAACCATGCGATATTTTTTCATGAAATCTTCAACAGGCACATCGGGGACCCCGGCTGCATGTTCCCCAAAGTTTTTGGACCGCTTACATAAACCATGTGACCTGTAGGCACGAGCAAAGAATTTGCAAAAAAACGTAATTGTGCACACGAATGTAGCTTAATAACTCTGCAGCCGTATATCCAACTGGTATGAACATTAGCAGATCCCAAGATCTATGGTGCCAGTCTGTGCCTGCAAAATTTCAGGCAAATCTGTTAAACGGTGGCAAAGTTATTAAGGTACAAAGTTTCATCCTTTAACTTTAAAAGGGCTACTTAACCCTAACTATGGTAGCACTACCATGCTACCATAATATGTACAGTATACATATATATATTCAGATATATATATATATATATACTGTGTATATATATATATATATATATATATATATATCTATATATATACTGTGTATATATATATGTGTAATCACTCGTTAATGCATTAGTTAGGGTTGTTCTACAGTGACAAAGTGGAATTCAGCTGTTAGGTTGAAAACCCTCTTGGACCCCACCCCACCCCCAACCGGCATTGGGGTGCGCATTGGATCGCTCAGCTCCCAACTCTCACCCCATGACATGTAAAGCAGCAGAAGTATAGGAGAATGGGGTGAGAGTTAGGACCCACGATCCCAATGCGCACCCCAATGCCGGTTGGGGGTGGGGGGTCCAAGGGGGTTTTCAACCCTAACAGCTAATTTCCTCACTTTGTCACTGTGAACAACCCTAACTAATGCATTAAATGGAGATTTTTGCTCTAATTTCCCTTTTTGAGAATGATAACGAGAAATAGTGAATGTAATGCAGTTGGGAAGGGCCCCGCTCCCCACATGATCTGTTGTGGCATACTAACAGGGACAGCAACACAAACAGAAATGCTAACAGTGGCGACATGGTAACACAAGCATGAATGAGAACAGAAAGGGTAACGCACATGGTGGCGAGACGGAATGGTCTGCCACGTGATGTGTTGTCACATAGTAACATGGTGTCTGCAAACAGAAATGTCAATGGGCATGGTGATGTAAAGTGAAACAGTAAGATAAACAGTACTGTAGACAGAAATGGCAAAATAACAGAAAGCAAGCCAAAATGAAACGCAGGATAACGCACATGGTGGCGCAGGACGCAATGGTAAGTGAAACGGGTACGGATCTCGCAAGCGAAAGGGCAACAGATAACAGCAATGTAAGCGCACAGGCTGGTTTTCCCCAAAACCTGCATTGAGAAAGACAGTGAGTACAAATAATGTATGCAAAATAATGAGTATCGGCGCAGAAAATGAGATCTTGGAATACTAAATACATTATATCTCAGGAACCGTACGACGTAGAAAAAAAATGTAAAATTCATATTATTTACAACTGTCCTGGCTAATTTGAATCTTAGCACTGTTAGGGGGCTAAGAAATTTTCCAACGAAAAGTCCGTATCTCGCACCGTTTCCGAGATACGGGCCCTGAAAGGCGCGGCGAACGCCGTAATGTTATCCTATGGGAAAAAAAGAAAAGTTCGGAGCACCATAACTTTGCCTCCCTGTAATGTTTTTTCACCAAACTACTGAAAGGCACATCTGTGGGCTGTTGGCTGTCTTCCCTCCAAATTTCAGGAAAAAAGACCAAACTGTTATTTTGCAGCAGGGCTCCAAATGATTTCTGTTAAGTGTCGGGAGCCGTAATGTTATCCTATGGGGAAAACTGTCAATTTTGGAGTGCCGTAACTTTGCCGCCATGTGATATTTTTTCACCAAACTACTGAAAGGCACATCTGTGTACTGTTGGCTGTCTTCCCTCCAAATTTCAGGAAAAAAGACCAAACCGTTATTTTGCAGCAGGGTGCCAAAGGATTCCTGTAATGCTTCGGGTGCCGTAATGTTATCCTATGGGAAAAACTGTCAACTTTGGAGTGCCATAACTTTGCCGCTGTGTAATATTTTTTCAATACAACACTGAAGGGCACATCTGTGAGATGTCGGCTGCGTTCCCTCCAAATTTCAGCCCAAAACTCCCAACGGTTATTTTGCAGTGCAGTGCCAAAGAATTGCTGTCATTTTCCCACAGACTAGAAAATTACTGTTGCAATTTGCGAAAGCTTTCGCAAAAAGTTCGACACTTTCATGAGCACGAAAGTAATTTGCGAAAGTACTTTTTCCAGAAATTTGAAAAACATATTTCTGGGATGTTTTACCACAAAATAAAGACATGGCAAGCATCCTCAGGGCCCGAATAGCTAAATACAAAAAGAATTACGTTGCTAGAGGGTCTCAAATTTAAATGCCAACCATTTTTCTGATCACCAACTGAAAACAAAATGGCAGATTTGCGAAAGTAACAGGCCCATTTGCGAAAGTAAAAATGCATTTGCGACACTGTCGAACTTTTTATTAACTTTTTCCCATTGACTTATAATGGGAAACTGTTTTTTGAATAACTTTTGAACCGTTTAATATTTTTTCACCAAATCTTCGAAAGGCACATCGGGGACCCCGCCTGCATGTTCCCTGAAGATTTCAGGCCAGTAACGCAAACCGTACGACCTGTACGTGCGAGCATAGAATTCCAGAAAAGCATAAACGCGCACACAGATCATGCTTAATAACTCTGCAACTGTATATCCGATCAGTACGAAACTTGGCAGATCCCAAGGCCTATGGGTCTTGATCAAACATTCCAAATTTCAGGAAAATCCATCAAATGGTTGCAAAGTTATTAAGGTGCAAAATTTTGGGTTTAACATGGAAATGGCTCCTCAACTCTAACTATGGTAGCACTACCATGTTACCAATATATATATATATATATATATATATATATATATATATATATATATATATATATATATATATATATATATATATATATATATAAAATCTGTGTAGGTGGGTGTGTTCATTGCAAAAACTCAATGCATCAGTTAGGGTTGATTTCACACCAACAAAAATCTGGAAATTCAATGTTAGGGTTACCAACCCAACCCCGCCCTCCACAAACTGATAGGCATCAGTGTGTGCCGTGGGGTCATTGGACCTAACTCTCACCCCATTCCATTTGTAAAGAAGCTGAGATGGTACAGCATAGGTGAAATGTTACTCATATGGTATCCATAGGCCCTGTGAACCCACCCACCCATCAGTGTAGAGGCAAGGTGCAGGAGGGCCCTGTGCTCCCACTTTTGTATAATGGGATGCATATTTGGAAACGCAAGCCCTCTGGGCCCTGCCTTCAAAGCCAACCATAAGTGTAGGGCCATCATGCCTGATGGCTCTGTGCTCCTAGTATTGCAAGCTAGTATCCATGTGTGGGAGCGCAGGCCCTCTGGGCCCTGTGCCCCCACCTTCCTATAAGTATAGAGACATAGCGGTGGAAGAGCCTGTGTTTTCAGTTTTGCATAATTGTATCCATAGGTGGGAGCGCAGGCCATATGGGCCCTGCTCTCTCACCCACCCATAAGTGTAGAGGCACAGTGTGGGAGGACCCAGTGCTCCCAGTTTAGCATAAATAGCATGTATAAGTGGGAACATGGGCCCTCTGGGCCCTGTGCTCCCGCCTACACATGAGCACAGACACATAGCACAGACCTAGAGTCATTCCAAGAAACCCTCATAATGTTTATTTGGCAATATCTCAGTAACTGTAGCAACTGTGGAAAAAATTATTTTGCAGTTGTTTTCATGACCTAGCCACCTCATCTAATTACTCAGTCCTGAAAGGTGATTTTGCAGTCGCTGCACATAATCAGCTTTCCGAACTGATTAACGAAATGACCATGCCAGTGTTCAAGAAGGGAGGTCCCAAAAGGCCCATGTTGAAAATCTGGTGCAAAAAACCCAAAAAATGGCCACATTATGAGTGTGCATTGTGCAGTTTCTACATCTGCTCATAACTTCACCAGTTTTTACTATTTTCACTCCAGATTTTCAACATTGCCATTTTTTCACACCTTCTCATGAACAGTACAGCTGTCATTTTTCACATCCTTCCCAAAACATGTTTTCGCACCTGTGACGTAGAATGGCTTGTTTGCTCTGTGAAATCAACTTTCAAAATGGATTAACGAAATCACAGTGCCACTGTTCATGAGGTGGGGTCCCCAAAAGGCCATGTTGAACATTTGGTGAGAAAATTCCTAAAAATGACCAATTTATGTGCGTCCATTGAATTTATTCTATGCATGTGCATAACTTTGGTACTTTCAATATTTTGCCACCAAATTTTCAACATAGCCATTTTATCACACCACCTCATGAATAGTACAGCTGTCCTTTTTCACATTCTGCCCAAAATGTGTTTTTGCACTCTCTGACACAGACTGGCATTGCAGTTGTGCATAATTACATTTTGCCTTGCATTTCACAGTTTCTCTGTACCAGCGCACATGAGATGGGGTAATAAGATGACTATGCTGACAATTGAGTCAATACTGTTGGACATATGGAAGTACAGAGCCCGAAGGGCCATGTACTTCCACACCTACATACATATGCACATCTAGGGAGGAATTGGACCCTGCGCTCCCACAGTAAAATAAGCATACTATTATACTATCTCAAAAAGAAGGGAAATTCATTGCAAAAAACTCCTTTAATGCATCAGTTAGTGTTGCTATTACAGTGGCAAAAGTCAGGAAATTCAAACTTAGGGTTAACAACCCTACCACCCCACCCCCATCCTCCCACCCTCCACACACCAACAGGCATTAGAGTGTGCCTTGGAGTCATCAGCCCTAACTCTCATCCCAGTCTCTATACTGTGCCATATCAGCTTGTTTTACACATAGAATGGGCTGAGAGTTAGGGCTGATGACCCCAAGGCACACCCGATGCCTGTCGGTGTGTGGAGGGTGGGAGGATGGGGGTGGGGTGATGGAGGATAGGGTTAGTAGTTCAAATTTCTGACTTTTGTCACTGTATAGGAATAGGAACCCAAACTGATGCATTAACAGACTTTTTGTAATGAATATATATATATATATATATATATATATATATATATATATATATATATATATATAATATAGTGGCGCTGCAGCGCACTATAGTTAGGGTTCCGCGGTCAGTTACATATGTAAGTCAAAAGTTTGGGCATTAATAACTTTGGACCTGTTCAATGGATTTGCCTGAAGTTTGGCACACATGGTGGGATATGGTAGATCTCTTGATATGCCAAATTGTGTTTCAGTTAGACTTACGGTCTTTGTGTATGAAGGTGCTGAAAAATGTAAAATTATCTGTTTCTGGAGGCAGCTTTTGGGATTTTGGACATGGCCTGCACGGCCATCATGTGGCGTGCTACTCTGCCAAATGGCTCATTTGAAAGAGCTATGGTGGCCAAACATTCTGCTTTTCATTTGGTGAGCAAATATTATGGCATTCAAAAGTTATGCCACTTTTAAGTTCCCATTATAAGTCAATGGGAAAATTTATATGTATATTTTGCGAACAAAGAATAAGGTTCTGGCCATCTGGTCCTGCCTGGCGGTCAAAGAATTTGCAGCATCATGGTTCAAGAATCTTTGTACCTGAGGATTTTTCAAATTCTTTGATCGCGAGGTCCGCCATCTTGTTTTCAGTTTTCCAATCATACAAACACAAATATCTCGGCTCAGGGGTCACTTCTGAACTGAAACTTGGATGGGTTTTACTCAGGGGGCCCTGATCTATCGAGCCATGCCTTTGGTTCCATCCAAATCAGTCAAAAAATAGAGTTATTAGCTCTTAAATTCTTCATTCGCAGCTCACTAATGATCTTTGATCGCGAACCTACAAATTCTTTGATCACGAGATTCTTTGATCGCGATCGTGCATCGCGAGCGAGGGACGAGATGGCCAGATTTAAAATTGTTCTTTCTGAGCCCAGGGGTGTCTTACAAACTGAAAGGAGTGTGGGATTTGCTCAGGGGGCTTTGTTCTGCCCCGTCTGAAAATAATTATAATGTATTTACTGTCACTGGTAGTTTAGTGGCCCCCCATCATAATAAAATATATATTTATTTGTAATGCCCTTGTAGTCTAGTGCCCCCCAATGTGTATTTTTTTACATCCATGGTAGTCTAGTGGCCCCCTGAGCTGTATAAAATAATTATTATTGCTCATATCCCTGGTAATCTAGTGGCCTCCCGATCTGTATTAAATAATTTTCTTTGTAGATATCCCTGGTAGTCTAGCAGCCCCCTCCAGCATTATAAAATAAATATTTCTTATTTCCTGGCAGTCTAGTGGCCCCCCACCCAGGTGTGCCAGCCCACCGAGCCTACCAAGCACCCCACCACACCCTCCCCCAGCCGGCGACTGGCACAACCCACCTCTCACCTCCACGGCCAGCCACCGACTGTTTGCATTACGATCGGTAATGCAAAGAGTGTAGAAATATTTTCAGAGTGCATCTTTGCATTAGCACTCGTAATGCACACAGTCGGCAGCTGGCCATGGGTGAGAGGTGGGCTGTGCCAGTTGCCGGCTGGGGAAGGGTGGGAGTCCTGGTGGGTTGGCACGGCTGGGTTGGGGGGCCACTAGACTACCAGGAAATACAAAATAAGCATTTTTTTTATGCTGAGGGGTCACTAGACAATCAGGGATATCTACAAAGAATATTATTTAATACAGATCAGGGGGTCACTAGACTACCAGAGATATGAGCAATTATAATTATTTTATTCAGCTTGGGGGGCCACTAGAATACAGCTTGGGGGGCCACTAGACTACCAGGAAATACTACATCATTATTTATTTTATTATGATGGGGGCACTAGACTACCAGGGATATGAGTAGTAATAATTATTTTATAGAGCTCGGGGGGCCACTAGACTACCGGGGATGTAAAACAATACACATTGGGGGGGGCACTAGACTACCAGGGATACTTAATACATTATTTCTGTTATTCAGATGGGGAAGAACGAAGCCCCCCGAGCAAAACCCAGCCTCATTTTACTCTGTAGGGCACCCCTGGGCTGAGAAAAAACATTTTAAAATCTGCCCATCTTGCCCCTCTCTCTTCGATCACGAGCGTGCTATTTCTTTGATCGCGAGCCTGCAAATTCTTTGATCACGAGATTCTTTGATTGCAATCGTGCATCATGAGCAAGGGACAAGATGGCTGGAATAAAAAATCTATTTTCTCAGCCCAGGGGTTCCCTAGGAAGTCAAATGAGGGTGGGTTTTACTCAGAGGGCTTCGTTCTGTTAACCATGGTGGTGGGTTACTGAAATTCCTTCAGTTTTATGACTTATGACATTTTTAATTCTTTGCTCATGAGCCTGCAAATTCTTTGATCATGAGAGTCTTTGATTGTGATCATGCATCTCGAGCAAGGGACAAAATGGCCCAATTTAAAAATCAATTTTCTCAGCCCAGTGGTGTCCTAGGAAGTCAAATGAGGGTGGGTTTTACTCAGGGGTCTTCGTTCTGTCAAACCATGGCAGAGGTTTACCGCAATTCCTTCAATTTCTTTATTTATAAGGTTTTTAATTCTTTGTTCATGAGCCTGCAAATTATTTGATCACGAGCCTGCAAATTCTTTGATCGTGAGATTCTTTGATCACCATCTTTGATCGCGACGGAGGGACAAGATAGACAGATTTTTTATAATGGAATAGAGATGGAAATTTTAATAATCTTTGATATTGAATATCTTGGAAACAGTTTGGTCTTTATACTTGACATTTGGAGGGAAGAAAGGCAACATCCCACAGATGTGCCTTTTGGTGGTTTGGTCAAAAAATATTACAGGGTGGCAAACTTATGGCACTATGAAGTTGACACTTTTTCCTATGGGATAACATTACGGCATCCGCCGCATTACAGGAATTGTTTGCCACCCTGCTGCAAAATAACTGTTTGGTCTTTTGGGCTGAAATTTGGAGGGAAGAAAGCCACTATCCCACAGATGTGTCTTTTGGTGGTTTGCTGAAAAAATATTATGGGG
The DNA here is from genome assembly GCA_016271365.2 of Neoceratodus forsteri. Classification (NCBI taxonomy): domain Eukaryota; kingdom Metazoa; phylum Chordata; order Ceratodontiformes; family Ceratodontidae; genus Neoceratodus; species Neoceratodus forsteri. The sequence goes on from CM057456.1 coordinate 647,322,036, forward strand.
TGACTAAGTGACGGCACTCTGAAGTTGATGCTTTTTCCCATAGGATAACATTATGGCATCCGTTGCGCCTTTCAGGGCCCATATCTTGGAAACGGTGCAAGATACAGACTTTTCGTCGAAAAAATGCTTAGCCCCCCAAATAGGGCCTAAATACAAAACTAGCCAGTAAAGTTATAATTCATATGAAATTTATTTATTTTTTCTACGTCGCATGGTTCCTGAGATATAAGCTATTTAGTATTTGTAGTCCTTATTTTGTGCTCCGAGGTCCATTATTATGCATACATTCTTTGTTTTCACTGTGTTTTTCAATGCACTTTTTGGGGAAAAGAAGGGTGTGCCCTTTCATCACTGTGCCAGTTTGCATTTCCAGTTGCGCTTCCGTTACCGTTCGCGTCACCGTTCCCGTCTACGTCACCATGTGCATTACGGTTTGCATTTTCATTTGTGCTTGCATTTCTGTTTCTGTTTCATTTGGCGTTATTGTTGCTGTTACTGTTACCATTTGTATTTGCAATTGCGATACTGTGCCCTTGCGCGTTATGGTTTGCATTTCCATACGCGCTTGCGTTTGTGATTGCGTTTCTATTTCCTTTGGCTTTATTGTTGCTGTTAGCATTACCATTTGCTTTTACAATTGTGGTACCATGACCATGCGCGTAACGGTTTGCGTTTCTGTAAGCGCTTGCATTTGCATTTCTCTTTCCTTTGGCATTATTGTTGCTGTTACTGTTACCATTTGTGTTTACAATTGCACTTCCATGACCGTGCGCTTTACGGTTTGTGTTTCCATATGAGTTTGTGTTTACGTTTCCATTTCTGTTTCCTTTGGCGTTATTCTTGCTGTTACTGTTACCATTTACATTTACAATTGTGGTATTGTGTCCCTGCACGTTACAGTTTGCATTTCCGTACGTGCTTGCATTTGTGTTTCTGTTTCTGTCTCCTTTGGCGTTATTGTTGCTGTTACCATTAGCATTTGCATTTCCAATTACGGTACTGTGAATGTGTGCGTTACCAGTTGCGTCCCGTATGCACTTCCGTTTGCGTCTCCGTTTCTGTCACTGTTCGCTTTGGTGTCACTTTGCGCTTGCTTTTCTATTTTCATTTGTGTTACCATTTAAGTTTGCTTCACAATGTGCATAACTGTTTGCGCTTGTGTTTGCATTGCACTTACTGTTACTATGTCACACAAAATCACATGGTGGGAGCATGGGGCCCAAAGGTCCCTGCATTCCCACCAACTTGCGCAACTTTCTACTTTTCTCTTCTTTCTTTTTTTTATCATTAATTATACTTTATTAATTTTCATAGGTACAGACATCTTGCATACAGGAGACCATACCATATTGCATATATATTTGTTAAACAAGACATTCGATCTCCATACAATAATACATGACCACATTTAATGACTGTAACCCCCCCTCGCCCCCCTCCACACCTACCCTCCCTCCCTTCTCCCCTCTATCCCAATCCCTGGCTGCCACAGATACTGTCTTGATAGTCCTAACTACATGCCAATGGAAAATCCTGTTAAAAGTATAGGTTAGATCATAGGGGGGCATGAGAGTTAGCCATTGCTCTGTCGGGTTGGATTAATAACAAGTTATAAAAAGGGTCACAAAGCTTTTTATATTTCTCCATTCTTTGGGTTAACCCTGCAATAATCCATTCCGCCTGTAAGGCAAACTTAATTTCTTTATACCATTCGGTATAAGCTGGTATTAGAGTATCTACCCAATGTCTAAGTAATACTTTTTTGGCACAAACAGATATCAACGCCATATATGCTCTTTGGGTTTTGCCATGGAGCGTCGTGTAGTCTCCTACAATACATATTTCCAGGGTAAATTTGTCTGAAAAGGCTAGCAGCGGGTCCAGCTTGGACCTAATACTGCTCCATAATGGAAATACTTTATCACACGACCATAACATATGCAACAAGTCTCCCTGAGCTTGAGAACATTTGGTACAAAGATTAGACTGCAGAAAACCCATTTTAGATAATTTAACTGGGGTATAATACATGTTATGCACAATTTGGAATTGCATGTATCTATACCTGTCCCACTTAACATATCTATATAGGTGTTTCCATATTCTTAACCAGCATCTGGGGGGGGGTCAGAAGATGGAAGAGGTTGATCCCACCAATAAAATCTCTGTCCCTCCAGTCCAGCAATCATGGTCTGTAGAAATTTGTAAGTGTATGAGATTAAATGAGTTGATGGAACTGACTTGAGATACAGGGTTAATACAGTCAAGAGGGGAGTAGACCACCTCTCAGTACCAAAATACTGTGTTAACATATGACTAATCTGCAGATATTTAAAAACATGACTAGTGGACCAATGGTATTTACTATTGGCTTCCTGGAATCGCATCAATCTCTGATTAGTAATCAATTCCTCTACTCTTTCAAGCCCTATATTGGGCCAAAAAACATTAGTCTTTATTAGTTTACCTGAAATCAACAAGTTAGGATTACTGAAAAGAGGTTGTGTTACATCCTTATACCCGTTAGTCCTAAGTAACGTGTTAAGTTGGTACTGTGTAGCCAAAAGAGCATCAAGTAGGGATCCCTTCAATTTGTTTGGAAGATTTTTCTTATTCAGGAAGGGAAGGATTTCCAGATCCATATCATATAGCACACACAGGGATTTCTCAATTCCAAGCCAGAGAGGAAAGTACATCGAATCAGACCTGTGCTCTGACGGGAGCATCCAATGCCTAAGTCTAGTTAGGTGTATGGCAAGATAATATAAATACAGATTGGGGGCCTGAAGACCACCATCATTTTTAGCCCGTGTAAGTTTACTATATTCTCTTCTTGATTTTTTCCCAGTCCACAAAAAAGCATTAACGATTTTGTGTACCTGGATAAACCAAGATTTAGGTAAGTCCCAATTATACATTTGTAATAGGTATAATAAATGGGGTAACACATTCATTTTTATTATACTCATTCGACCCCTAAGCGATAAAGGTAATAGGGACCAACGCTTAATATCCTCTCATATATGATTTAAGGTAGCGTCAAGATTAAGCTTTTTCATTATTTTAGGAGAGGGGTGAAGAAAGATTCCCACATATTTAAACTTATCTGGTTTCCACTGTAAACCCAATCTAGATATTTCTGCATTCTGAAAGTACTGATTAAGAGGAAGTACTTCCGATTTATCTAGGTTCAGTTTGTAATGGGGAATATTCTTTCTTAAAAAGTAAGGACATTCTATGCAAAAAACTTTGTTAATGCATCAGTTAGGGTTCTTCTACAGTGAAAAAGCAAGGAAAATCAATTTTAGGGTTCCCACCTTGCACCCCACCCCAGCCCCCCCACCAACAGGCATCGGGGTGTGTTGAGATCATCAGCTAACCCTCACCCATCCCATATGTAAACAAGCTGAGGTGATGCAGTGTAGGAAAATGGGGTGAGGTTGGGTTGATGACCAATGCACGCAATGCCTGTTGGTGGAGACAACTGTGGGTGGGGTGCCAGGGGTTGAAACCCTAAAATCGAATTTCCTCACTGTAGAAGAACCCTTACTGATATTTTAACAAAGCTTTTTGCTTTCGCTTTCATTTGCATTTCTATTTTCATTAACGTTTGCATTTGTATTACCATTTGCGTCATGGTTTACGTTTGCGTCACCATGTGCGTTACTGTTTGCGCTTGTGTTTGCATTACCGTTACTTCACTATTTATAGTGCACATGCTCAAAAAGAAGGGAAATTCATGGCAAAAAACTCTGTTTAATGCATCAGTTAAGGTTGTTCCACATGACAAAGCGAGAAGTTCATGTTAGTTCCGCACACTCACCCATCCCACCCCACCAACAGGCATTGGGGTGTGCTTTGGGGTCATCGGTCTAACTCTCACCCCATTCTCCTATACTGCACCATCTCAGCTTGTTTACACATGGGATGGGGTGAGAGTTTGGACTGAAGACCCTAATGCACACTCCAATGCCTGTTGGTGGGGGTGGGGGTTGGGGTGGGCAAGGGTGGGAACCCCAACATCGAATTTCCTCACTTTTGTCACTGTGGAAAACCCTAAGTGATGCATTAAAAGGACTTTTTTGCTATGAATATATATATATATATATATATATATTAGTGGCAAGGTTAAAGTGTGAAATTTGGCAGCTTATTAACTTTGCCACTGCATGATGGATTTGCCTGAAATTTGGCCTGCACAGAGTGGTGCAATAGATCTCTAGATCCGCCTAGTGTCTTAACAGTTGGATATATGGTTGTGGAGCTACATAGAATGGTAGAACATGGTATTTATGCTTTTCTGCACATTCTTTGCTCGCACCTACAGGTCACACAGTCTGCACGATCAGTCCAAAACCTTCAGGAAACATGTGGCCAGGTCCCTGATGTGCCTTTCAAAGATTTCATTAAAAAATATGAAACGGTTCACATGTTATTCAAAAAACAAATTTCCTATTATACTGTGTTCAACGGAAAAAGTTAACAAAAAGTTTGACAGTGTCACAAATGCAGTTTTTAGTGTTGCAAATGACCCCCGTAGTGTCGCAAATCTGCCATTCTGTTTTCAGTTGGTGGTCACAGAAATGCTTGGCATTTAAAATTGGGACCCTCTAGGGACATAATTTTTTTTGTGTTCACCTAGTCGAGCCCTGAGGATGCTACCTATGTCTTTTTGGGGGTTAAACACCCCAGAAATATGTTTTTTTAAATTTTTGTAAACTGTATTGTCACAAAGTACTGTTGCACATTCGACACTTTCATGCTTTTTTTGTCAAAAGTGTCGCAAATCACAACACTACTCTGCGACACTTTGGCCAAAAGATTAGGAAATCTTTGCCACCCTACCTGCAAAACTACAGTTTGGTCTTTTGGGCTGAAATTTGGAAGGAAGAAAACCAAGATCCCACAGATGTGCCTTTTGGTGGTTTGGGGACAAAATATTAGAGGGCTGCAAAGTTACGGTACTCCAAATTTGATGGTTTTCCAAATAGACTAACATTACGGCATCTGCCGCGCCTTTCATGGCCCATATCTCGGAAACTCTTCAAGATATGGACTTTTCATCAGAAAAATGCTTAACCCCCAACTAGGAGGCTAACTGCAAAACTAGTGAGGAATGTCATAAATCATACGATTTTTTTTCCCTACGTCATACGGTTCCTGAGATACAAGCAATTTAGTATTACAAGTGTTCATTTTCTGCTCCGAGGCCCATTATTATGCATACATTCTTCGTATTGACTGTGTTTCTCAGTGCATCTTTTGGGGAAAAAAAGGGTGTGAATTTTCGTTACTGTTACAGTTAGCGTTTCCACTTGCGTTTCCATGACCATTTGCGTTAGCAGTCCCATCTACGCCACCATTTGTGTTACACTTTACATTTTAGTTTGGACTTGCGTTTGAGTTACTGTTAACATTTGCGTTTCCATTACTGTTTTTGTCAACATTTCCTTTTGCGTCACCGTGTGCATTTCCAATTGCGTTTGCGTATACGCTTCCATTTGCATTTCCATTTCTGTTTGTGTTTCCTTTGGTGTCATCGTAGCTGTTATTGTAAGTGTCTGCATTTCCAGTTGTGTTAACATGACCTTGTGCGTTACGATTTTCGTTTCTATACACGTTTGCATTTGTGTTTCTGTTTTCATTAATGTTTGTGCTTGTGTTTCTATTACCGTTTGCATTATCATTTATGTTTGCATCACCATGTGCGTTACCATTTGCGCTTGTGTTTGCATTACCGTTACTTCACTATTTATAGTGCACATTCTCAAAAAGAAGGGAAATTCATGGCAAAAAACTCTGTTTAATGCATCAGTTAGGGTTGCTCCATAGTGACAAAAGTGAGGAAATTTGATGTTAGGGTTACCACCCCCTTGCACCCCACACCCACCCTGCCCTCACCAACAGGCATTGGGGTGCGTGTTGGGATCATCGGACTTAACTCTCACCCCATTCTCCTATACTGCACCACCTCAGCTAGTTTACACATGGGATGGGGTGAGAGTTAGGACCGATGACCCCAACGCACACCCTGATGCCTTTTGGTGGGGGTGGGGGTGGGTGCAAGTGGGTGGGAACCCTAACATCGAATTTCCTCGCTTTTGTCACTGTGGAAAAACCCTAACTGATGCATTAAAAGGTCTTTTTTGCCATGAATATATATATATATATATATATATATATACACATATATAATACTGGCCCAGTAGGGCTAGTATAGTTAGGGTTGCACAGCCACTTCTATGTTAAACCCAAAAGTTTGCACTTTAATATGTTTTCAACCGTTTGTCCAATTTGCATGAACTTTTCAATTGCAGTGTGGTACCATCATTCTCTGGATCTGGAAAGTTTAGTTTCAGTTGGATTTTCAGTTGCAGAGCTGCGGAGCATCAAAAAAGTGTGAAAAATCCTCAACTTTTTTGAAATCTTTACTTGTCTCTACAGCCTGAATAGTTTGTCCGTCTGCTCTGAAATTTTCAGAGATTATGGGGAATGGGTCAAGAAAGTACCTTTTGAAGGTTTGGTGAAAAAATACAAATCTATTCAAATGTTATTAAACTTTAAAGTTTCCCCATTATAGCATATGGAAAATATATATGTGCACCACAAAAGCATTTTTTACTTTCGTGAAAGCATTTTTTACTTTTGCAAAGCACTTGCAACCATTTGTCTGGTTTGAATAAAATTATGCATGCATGGTGTGGCACCATAGATCTCTTGATCTGGAATGTTTTGTTCATACTGTATCAGATTTGTGGATGCAGAGTTGCAGAGCATGAAAAAGTGTGAAAAATCCTCAACTTTGTGAAATTATTTGCTTGTCTCCACAGTTTGGATGGTTTGTCCGTCCGGTCTGAAATTTTCAGGGCATATGGGTAGTGGGCCAGGGAAGTGCCTTTTGAAGGTTTAGTGAAAACATATTAATCTGTTCAAAAGTTATTAAACATTTTTATGCCCCATTATAGCATATGGAAAAAATATATGTGCACCATGAAAGCACTTTTTACTTTTGTGAAAGCACTTTTTACTTCCATGCTACCGCCAACTTGTTTTCAGTTATCGAGGAGAAAAAACACTGCAGTTTAAAAAAATACTGCCCCTAGGTAAACATCAATAGTTGGGTTTACCTAAATGGAGCCCGAGGAACATGATCCTGGCACCAGTTTTTCAAAATGATGCCTGGAGATATGTTTTTTTTCATTTTTTGGCCATCTTATGAGTGACATTGCATTTAACATTATGGGACATTAGCAAAAGTCCCTCAGTACTTTTGCAAAAGTTCCCCCGTGTAAACTAATGGTACTTTTGTGAAAGTACTGGTACTTTCACCAAAGTACAACTGGAGAACAGCCCCAAAACATAAATTTCTTTGCCACATCATATCAATAAAATGGTTAGAACTTTTGGGCTGAAATTTGCAGGGTGGCTAGGGCTTGCAGCACAGATGTGCCTTTTGCTGGATTGATGTTAACATTTCCACTGGTTTCATAGTTACAGCACTCCGAAGTGTCAAATGTTCCCGTAGGATAACATTGCGGCGTACACAGCACCTTTTGGCACCTGTATCTCAAAAACAGTTCAAGATACAGATTTTTCGCTAATCACAGCTTAGTTCACAGGTTTCCAAGTCATGAATACAACCGTAGTGACATTTTTTCCACAGTTGCTATGGTTAGTGAGATATTGCCAAATTAGTGTTACAAGGCTTCCTTTTCATGACTCTAGGCCTGTAGTATGTCTCTGTACTTATGTGTAAGTGGGAGTACAGGATCCAGAGGGCCTGCACTCCCACATATGCATACCATTATGCAAAAATGAGAGTGGGGGATATTCCATTATGCAGTTTGGGCCCTGCATGCCCACAGGAAGATGAGGGTTCATTACAATGTCTCGACACTTATGACTATATGGTAGTGAAGGTCCCATAGGGCTCTGTGTCCCCACAAATGGATAACATTATGTATTCATGGCAGTGTGAAGGGAGCACAGGGCCCACATGCTCCCACATACCAATTACATTACATTTTCTCAAAGAGAAGGGAAATTCATTGCAAAAAACTCTGTTAATACATTAGTTATGGTTGATAGTACAGCAACAAAAGTGTGGAAATTCAATGTTAGGGTTCCCACCCTGCACCCCACCCCCCACCTCAACAGACCAAAAGGCGTTGGGGTGTGCCCTGGGGTTGTCAGGCCTAACTCTCATCCTATTCTCCTATACTGTACCATGTCAGCCTGTTTACACATGGAATGGGGAGATAGTTGGGCCTGATGACCCCATGGCACACCCAACCCCTGTTGGTGTGTGGTGGTGGGGGGTGGGTTAGTAGGGTGGGAACTCTAACATCAAATTTCCATTTAGAGTTCTTTGCATACATATATATTATAGATATGTGTGTATATATATATATATATATATATATATATATATATATATATATATATGTATATATATATATATATATATATATACATATATTATATATATATATATATATATATATATGTGTGTATGTACAGTATATATATATATATATATATACCTCCCTCGTAGGGCAGGTATAGTTAGGGTTGCATGGCCACTTCTATGTTAAACCTAAAATTTGCACTTTAGTAGCTTTGCAACCACTTGTCCAATTCACATGAAATTTGGCATGCATGTTGTCATGCCATAGTTCTCTGGTTCTGGAAATGTTTGTTCCAGTCAGATTTGTGGTTGTGGAGCTGCAGAGCATTGTAAAGTGTGAACAATCCTCAACTTTTATGAATTCTTTGCTCATCTCCACAGTCCAAATAGTTTATCCATCTGGTCTGAAATGTTCAGGGTATATGGTGACTGGATAAGGGAATTGCCCTTTAAAAGTTTGGTGAAAAAATATTAATCTGTTTAAAAATTATTACAGTTTAAAGTTTCCCATTATATTCTATGGGAAAAAATATATGTTCCACATGAAAGCAAGTTGTACAGTCGCAAAAGCACCTTTTTGTATCACATATGCTCACAGTACTGTCATGTGGTGGCCACCTTGTTTTCAGTTAGCAGTGGAGAAAATTTTTTTAATTCCAAATAGCATACTTCCTTGTAAACACTACCTATTGTATTTATCTAAATGGGGGCCTGCGAACACGATCCTGGCATCAGATTGTGAAAATAATGCCCAGAAATGTGTTTTTTTTCCATTTTTTCCATCTGTACATTTACAATCTGTGACAGTACAGCACGACACTTTTGTGATTTTGATGGCACTGTGGTGGCATAATATCACAAATTGCAATAGCCTTTCATGACTGCTTTCACAATTAGTGATAGTACTGCCCGAAAAAATATGTTTCTTTGGCACTTCACTGCAACTAACTAGTTTGAGCTTTTGAGTTGACATTTACAGTGTAGAAAGGGCATGCCACACAGATGTACTTTGTGCTGGTTTTGTGGAAAAATGTATACTAGTTACAAAGTTACAGCAGTCCAAATTTGCAAATTTTCCCATAGAATAACATTGTGGAGGCCATGGTGCCTTTCGGCACCTATATCTCAAAAATGGTTTGAAATACAGATTTGTTGATAAGCACAGCTGCATACACAGAGGTGGTTATGTTATGAATACAGCTATGAAATAATTTTTACCTCAGTTGCTATGGTTACTGATATATTGGCAAATAAGCATTGCAAGGGTGACTTGGAATGCCTCTAGGCCTCTGCTATGTATCTCTACTTATTGGTAGGTGGGAGCCCAGGACCCAGAGGGCCCACGCTCCCACCTATGCATACTATTTATGCTAAACTGGGAGCACTGGGCCCTCCTACACTATGCCTCTACACTCATGGGTGGGTTGGAGTGCATGGCCCAGAGGTTCCCTGCTACCATCTATAGATATGATTATGCAAAACTAAAAGCACAGGGCCCTCCTGTGCTATGTCTCTATACTTATTGGTAGGTGGGAGCACAGGGTCTGAAGGGCCCCCGCTCCCACCTATGGATACCATTTGAGTAACATTTCACTTTCTCAAAAAGAAGGAAAGCTCATTGCAAAAAAAAGTCTATTAGTGCATCAGTTAGGGTTGATTCTACACCAACAAAAATCTGGAAATTCAATGTTAGGGTTACCAACTCTACCCCCACACACCCCCACACTCCATAGATCAACAGGTGCCAAGGTGTGCCTTGGGGTCATTGGGTCTAACTCTCACCCCCCTCTCCTATACTGTACCATCTCAGCTTGTTTACACATGGAATGGAGTGAGAGTTAGGGCTGATGATCCCAAGGCAGACCTCAGTGCTAGTTGTCAACACACCTGGTACTGTACTGACATACATAGATTTAAGTAATGACTGTAGCACTATCTTATTCCCAATCACCAGGTATGTTATATAATGAAACTGTTAGTATAGTACAGTTGCATTCTCATTTACAGCATACAGGTGGTGCTAACAGTATGGTCATGCACTTCCATAGGACCAAACACTGCATTCTTATGCAACTTACATCATGAAATGCTGACAGTGTGCATATAAGTGTTGGTATGCACTCTGCCATCATCTGACGGTGCAAGTTACATAAAATACACATCTGTACTTGTTTAAATGCATGTATCGTTTGTCGCCATACATATAACTGTTGGTATGCATCCTGTCATTATCTGATGGTGAAAGTTACCGCTAATACAAGTTCTGTACCCTGTTTAAATGCATGTATAGTTTGTTGCCATACCTGGTACTGTACTCACATAGGTAGATTACAATTTTGTTTACCCCCCAAAAAAAATCACCAGGCATGTTGCCTATTGAAATTCTTAATGGCATTGCAGTTCCATTTCTAGCATACAGGTGGTGCCAACAGTACTGTCATTGACTTCAATAGGACAAAACACAGCTTTGTAATGTTACTTACTGTGTGGAATAGCAATGGTGTGCATATACTATGCAGTATGCAAGCTGCCATCATTGGACAATGAAGTTACATCCAATACAAGTTCTGTACCTTGTATAAATGCATGTGCAATTTGTTGACACACCTGGTACTGCGCTTACTTAAAGAGATTTAAGTAATGACTGTAGCACCCCCCACACCCCAATCACCATGCAAGTTGCCTATTTAAATGTTAGTGCAGTTGCATTCTCATTAAATTGTATTTATTTATTTATTTATTTTATTTATGTGGTATTCGGAAAATAACCTTTGAGCCAAGGCTCTTTTACAAAGGTTACACGTCATGTGAACAGAGTACAGACATTCAATTAAGAAGGTTACAGAGTTTTAGGACATTTGAGACACTAAACAGCACAACAATCAGGAAAATGTTACAGAGTTTCTTAGACATTTAAAACACTATACAGCATATGGACATCAACTTTAGTTGATTACAAGTGCAGGTGAGGTGCATAGGCACTAGAGGTTAGGTTAGGTTGGGCAGAGGGACAGTAAGGACAGGATTTTGGTAGGGGAGGAGGGGGTGTCTCTAGTAAAAGTGGTCAAGGAGGCAGGGCTGAGGCCGGGGAGGCAGAAACCCATCCTAGCGTGAAGACAGGGGGAGGGGAGAGAGTGGGTAAGGGGAATACAGAAGCAGCCCCCTTAGAGTGATTCAGAGGCATTGTCAAGGAGCATGTGTGGGAGGGTGACTTCTGTCTTGTGCTGAGAATAGTTGCTGTTTGCAGAGCCAGGCATACAGGTGGTGCTAACAGTGTTGTCATTCACACCCATAGGACCAAACACTACACTGTAATGCAACTTACAGAGTGAAATACTGACAGTGTGCATATGACTTTTGATATGCACTCTGCTATCATCTGATGGTGCAAGTAACATGAAATACACATCTGTACATGTTTAAATGCATGTATAGTTTGTCGCCATACCTTGTACTGTACTCACATAGGTAGATTACAGTGCTAACTGTTTATCCCCTCACCCCTAAAATCACAAGGCATGTTGCCTATTGAACGTCTTACTGCCATTGTATTCTCATTTCTGATATACAGGTGGCACCAACAGTACTGTCATTGACTTCAAAAGGACAAAACACAGCTTTGTACTGTAACTTACAGTGTGGAATAGCGACAGTGTGCATATATTATGCAGTATGCATGCTGCCATCATTGGAAAATGAAAGTTATATCTAATACAAGTTCTGTACCCTGTTTAAATGCATCACCTGGAGACAGTAAAGAGAAGGGCTACAAAGATGGTGCATGGACTGCATCATGAGCCGTATGAGGCAAGACTCAGGGAACTAAATCTGCACACCCTTGAGCAGAGAAGGAACAGAGGGGACATGATCAAAACTTTTAAGAACGCTAAGGGAATCAACACAACACAAGCAGAAAACCTCTTCCAGCAAAACAGATATGCATGTACAAGGGGGCACTGCTTGCGTCTGGTGGGAGGCAGGTTCAAAAGCAACCTCAGGAAGTACTTCTTTACAGAAAGGGTCATAGACGCATGGAACAGCCTACCTCAGGAGGTGGTGGAATCAAACTCTCATGGGACAAACATTGTGTATATATCAGGCTGCAGCCTAAATAGGGAAGGGGCAGACTAGATGGATCATGAGGTCCCCATCTGCCGACATGATTCCTATGTTCCTATGTAATTTGTTGATACACAAGATACTGCACTGACTTAGGTAGACTGACGTAATGACTGTAGCACACCCCCAACCCCTATTTAAATGTTAGTGCAGTTGATGTCGATAAGATTACAGCCATACACTGCAATGTGACAAAACACTGTATTCAAATGCAACTTACAGCATGGAATGGTAACAGTGTGCATGTATAGTACCTGATAGTACAAGTTCTGTACATATTTACAAATATCATAATGTTTCTCTTACATATAACATTCTATCGCCATAAGTGGGTGGAACTTATGAGACTTGTACCCCTTCCTGCCAACACACAAACACATACACTGATTATGTTGTTATTCTATACTGAGATGTATAGTAAGGACATGATTCTTAATCTGTTAAATTTGAAATATAAAATTTAATGATTTGTTGAAAAAGTAGACGATTCAAAAAAATGTTTTTACAATACAAACATAAAATAGAATATTGTTTCATTACAAATAAAATAAAAATATTTCAATATTATCTTTCCATTGTCATAAAAAAACCCGAATGTTTTTCTTCAATAAACAAAAGGAGATACTTCTGTTGTTCAGTCTGTTGGGGGGGGGGTGGAGAAATGGAAACAGGCCTGCAGCTTTCAAGGAACTGTAAGCTGCTGAGGCATGGAGGAGTGAGATACCGTACTCTATAGAGAAGGAGGAGGAGGAGATTTCTGTCCAGCCTCGGGGAGACCGGCACTCGGTGCTCCATCTGCTGTGTCTTGTTCTTCTGCTTCTGAGTGTGTTGCTTCTGGGGAAGCTTCAGGTTGTGGCTTGATGTCAAGTGCAGCTGTATTGACAGGCTTTAGCAGAAGACTGACAAAACCCTCAGGACTTTGTGACATATCCAACATTTGTTGTTTGATATGTAACATGGCCTTGAGGGTATCTTAAATTTCATCAAATTTGGTTGCTATGGTGTGTTCAGTTTTGTCCAGCTTCTGCAAGACCCTGTCAACACAGCCAACACTGGCTGCTGGGGGATGCTGTAAAAATAAACATTTTGAATCAATTACCTTCTTAATCTAAAAACAAACATATATTCTATCTTTATTGGAGCAATTTTGTCATGTTTTCCATAGCAAATGGGAGTACTGACCTGTAAGAGTTGTGAACCAATCTCCTACCATTCAAACTGCCGAACAGTGCTGTTTTCCATGAAGAAAAATGCTTCTATTTATTTGTTCTGCTTCATCTGCCTAATCCTGCCACTTTTTTTCTCAGTGCTGCAACCCTCAACCATGACATCATGCAAGGGAAACAAAGTTTTTAAGCACTGTGTTGAAACAGAGACCTCTGTTAGTCAATCTTGGTATTGTAAACATTCTTTTTCTTTAACAATTTTGGATTCATAGCAGAAGCTAGACACCAAAGAAAAAGAAAAGTAATCTGACCCATAATTACACTCCTGAAATACTTATAGTCTTTCAGGCCCTATAAAATAGATGTAGAAAAGTATCATCATGCTCCCGCATTCTGACAGGAGCTGCCACTTCAGACTTGTCACTTCACCAGCAGGCGGTAAATGTCAAACAGCATCTACATAGACTGGCATATTATCTTTTTGGCCTATCTGAATCACAAAAACAGTTTTCCAGAAACTTTTCTAGAGACTGTACTGCTTTAAACACTACCGACATAGGAGACTGCACTTTTATAAGGGAGACGGAAAAATCAGCTAGGTACTGTACCCACAATGCCTTGCTATATACATAGATGTTGACAGAAGATAACGGCCTATGGCCCACCTAGTCTGCCCATGTGCGCACGTACTTAGCTTCTTCAAGCTTCTCTAGAACTAGGCTATATGTCTAAATATTAGGTGATATTCTGAAGTCCACATTACCAGAATAAGGGACTGCACCTCTGTGTAACAAACATTTAAGTCAACTTTATAATTTACCCAGAATTCCTTGTTGCTGTATGTAAAACATTGACAGTTCCCTTGCATGACATAATTCTGGGGGTGTGGCCACACACAGAAAACTGGAAGGCAGGAAGAAGCAAAAACATATAAACAAATGACTATGATAGAATTTTTTACAAAACAAATTGCAGCTTCAACATCTGAAGCATGGGTGGCAATGGCATAGTATGTGAAACAGGCATTTGAGGAATGTGACTAAATCACTTTAATATGTTAAGGCATTCAACAACTGAAATGGACAATGACAGCTGCATGCTACTGTACTGCCGTATTTAGCTGGCACTAATATCACTTCACCCCCCACACCTCTTATAAACAGGCATGTTGATTACTGAAAAGTAAGTCTGGACATAATACCATCTCTTTAATTCAGATGGAGCTAACGGTACTGTCATAGCCCAGCAGCAAGTCAAAACATTGTATTGTAATGCAACTGGCATCATTACATGGTGCCAGTGTACTCATGTACCTGACACTATGTGCTCTGATATCATGTCATGCTGTCAGTACTTGTTTATGTGTATGTCTGCTTTGATATCATATAGAGTAATGTGCTGCCATAGGTAGCTGGCACTGCTAACAATTCCCCTACCCCTACCCCTACCCCCTATAAGCATTGATGTATGTTAATGTTATGTTACTTTTCATATAATACCATCTCTTGTATACAGATGGGGGTAACAGTTCTGGCCTGGCACTGCAGTAATACAAAACCCTGGAGTGTAATGAAACTGTCACCAGCAAATGGTGACAGTGTGCTCACATACCTGATACCATGTAGTGTGACAGCATTTAAAGCTGCCAGATTCATAACATAGAAGTGCTGTACGTGTTTATGAGCAGATCTACTTGGACATCAGACATACTACTTTGGTGTCATAGGTATCTACCACTGGTAAAACCCCAGCCCCATGCTCCACCCCCCCATCCCCTCCATAACCAGCCTTTTTGGTTACTGAAGTGAAATTTTTGGTATAATACCATCTTCAACATACAGATGGAGCCAACATTACTGACAGCCCAGTGCAATAAGACAAAACATTGTATTGCCATGCAGCTGTTACCTTTAAATAGTGTCAGTGTGCTCATCCAGTTGATGTCATGTGTTGTCATCATTGTTCACAGTTACTAGTTCTGTACATGTTTATGTGCATGTGTACTTTGATGCCATATATACTAATGTGCTTTAATAGGTAGCCTGAACTATCAACAGGCACCCCCCACCCACGCACACCCCCACACACACACTGTAATAACGCTGGTTGTAAGTAAAGAATAAGGCATGATGGGGTGTGCATGTCACACATTTTAACGCACAGCCAGGGTAGGTAAATGTGATGCTTACAGTTTCAGGGTAAACAAAACAATGGGTTTAATTCTTGAAATTCTACTACCTTAAAAATTAAACTGGTGATCAGTGTACATTTAATATCACTTTTTATTTTCCATGTGTGGAAAATAATTGCTGAATGAATAACATCCAATCAGATTTCAGTATTTTCAGTTAAAGTGATTTTCTGATGTTTGCCATAACAAATAAGAATAGTAACCTGCAGGAGTTGTGAATCAGTTTCCTATCATTCAAACTGACAAAAAGTGATGTTTTCTATTAAAAAATGTTGTTATTTCTGTGCTCTACTTCATTTGCATAACCCACCCCTTTTTTTCTCAGGGTTGAAAACCCTAAGTGTGACACCATACCAGAGAAAACCCACAATGCCTCACTATGTAAATTAGCATACAGGCTATTATATTTCATTGCTCACTGCATAAATTGGAGACTACATCTCTCAGTATACAAGTCTTGTAGCTAGATACTGTATGCACAATGCCTTACTTTGAAATTAAACATATAAAAGTTTATAATGTTGACATCACTACAGAAATATAAAGCTGCATCTCACAGTAAGAAAACTGTGTCTTATTTTACCCACAATGCCTTGCTAGGGACATTTACATATTAGGTGCTCACCACTACCAACATACGTGACTGTACTTCTGAGTAAGGCACTTTTAAGTCAGTGTTACAAATTACCCAGAATTCCTTGTTGTTGCATGTAAAACATTGACTGCGCCCTGTTGTGACATCATTCTGGGGGTGTGGCCGCACAGAGAAACCTGACAGCCTGACAGCAGCCAGAAACAAAGTCCTGATAAAACATAACAATAGAAGTACTATGACCCTTAAACCCTAAGTGTGACACCATACCAGAGAAAACCCACAATGCCTCACTATGTAAATTAGCATACAGGCTATTATATTTCATTGCTCACTGCATAAATTGGAGACTACATCTCTCAGTATAGAAGTCTTGTAGCTAGATACTGTATGCACAATGCCTTACTTTGAAAATAAACATATAAAAGTTTATAATGTTGACATCACTACAGAAATATAAAACTGCATCTCACAGTAAGAAGACTGGAAAACAGTGTCTTATTTTACCCACAATGCCTTATTAGGGACATTTATATATTAGGTGCTCTCCACTACCAACATACGTCGCTGTACTTCTGAGTAAGGCACTTTTAAGTCAGTGTTATAAATTACCCAGAATTCCTTGTTGTTGCATGTAAAACATTGACTGCTCCCTGTTGTGACATCACTCTGGGGGTGTGGCCGCACAGAGAAACCTGACAGCAGCCAGAAACAACGTCCTGAAAAAACATAACAATAAAAGAACTATGACAGCTTTTTTTACAAAGCAAATTGCAGCTTTAACATTTGAAGCATGGGCGACAATGGCATGCTGTGTGAAAAAGGCATCTGTGATACATCAGACAATCCTTTTAAAGGGAAACTTTCTCTTTAAAAACACTCTGACAGCAATTGTCTTTGACAGTGTGACAGATATCATTTGTTTGTTTATATTACTGAAGTATTATCTAATGAGTAACCCTAGCCTTCCATTTCATTTTTTATTAAAGTGTTCCTTTCAGTCGGTCTGCCTTATCTTTGTTTGCATTTTCATCATTAAGCATGGTCCTGATCTATGTTGTCATGCATGGATGCAAGATCAGACATGCATGGCCATGCTTACCTCCACTCTCGAGCCTAATTTCATATGCTCTGTCATGCGCTGTTTACCTGCTAGTGAAAACAGGACATTTCAATCTGTAACCTAACAGTCTTTTTGCATAGCTAAAGTTAGGGATTTTAAGGTATTTTCCAGATAAATCATAGTACGGTTTCCATTTCTAGGGTGACAGAAATCAGTGTTATTTGTTTGTACTGTATGAATTATTGGTTGGTTAGTAAGTTATAGGTGGGAAAGGCATACGTAACTTTCAAATTAGTGGTCCTCAGGTTGTTTTAGGACTGGCAGTATAGCCTAGAGGTTAGGGCAATGAGCTGTGAATTAGCTTGGTACATCCAGAAGACCAGACATGTGGTTGATTCTCACAACCTCCACTTGCATACTGTGTGACTCTCAGCATGTCACTTAACCACCCAGTGCTCCCAGGTCACCCCTGAAAACAAGCACTTGTGCCTAGTGGGCCTTACCCAGTTACCAAAGGCTAAAATAAATAAATTATAAAAAAAGTTTTCGTTTTTATGGTAATCGTTTGTTAGTGGTAGCTCTTATTTTCTACCTGTCTACAAAGATTGAAATGATTTGCCTGTTTTTTTTATTTTAATTTGCTTCTTTACATGTTATTAATTAATTACTGAATCACTCTTAAAATCATATTTCATGTGATTTAACATTTTTTTATAGCTTCGGCTGTGTGATCTGCTGTTCGGAGTTGAATTATCAATAATAATGTAAACATACATTATGTTTCAATTTGTGTGTGTGTGTGTGTGTGTGGTTTTTCACTTTATGTTGTGTTCTTGTCTTGTGGCTGGGGATGCCAATACCGTATAATATTTGTGTTACATCAAAGCACTTCAAATTGATCAGTTCTTTATTCCATAATTATTTAAACTTTCTGGCAGACAATCTATCCCTCATATGTAAATTTTCTCAGCTGTCATAATCATACATGTTGCATCCTCTTCTTATTCCAACCCTACTCCTCCAAAAAGTGTACACATATTGTTGATTATGAATGTACAAGCACCTGTCTACTGACATCCAACTTTTATACCCTATCACCTGCAATTATTCCTGAGGTGAAAATCATTATTTACACAGATGAACTGCTCTGCCAGAACTGATCCAATAAAGTGGCTGCATCCTTTTACATATAAGCGGCTGTGGCTGATATGAATAATACAGTGTCTGCCATGGCATCAAAAATTATAAGCATAGTGTTTGATTTTATAAGTACAGTAATAGGCCTCAGATCACTGGTTAAAGAGTGTGCAGATACAGAACAAGCATCATTCAGTGATATTGTGATGACAGTGCCCATATAGCAGCAGTGATAGTACTTGTAATGTAATTTGTCACTTGCTCTGTAATTTACACTGCCAGCTGCAAGAAATGTGCTTATACAACTTGGAGCACTTTTCTTATGGCAATATGATCCAATTCAGTTGACGGAGGCGGATTCACCTTTGCATTGAAAACAAGTACATTAGATGTGGAAATTGTTGCTGCTGCTACAGCATAAGGGGAAAGGGAGGGAGTTGCTTGTGCAATACTGTTTAGAGCACACAGGAATTAAGGATCACATTAGTTGAGCTACTATGCTGTTGTCTCTACTAAGTTTGGAATTGCTGCATTGTGCACACCCATTCACCTTAAATGTATTATGAAAGAGTGCTTAGGAACTCTTGCATTAGTGGTAATGCCAGGGGATATTGAAAGTTGGCAGTATCGTTATCTGTAAGTGGTGATCTCCTGAAAGTCCAGAAAAAATAAATATATATCTTAAAGGGAAAGCAGAGTGATGCATTTCACAATGCAAGTTGCTCTAGATTGCAGATGAGCATGCAAAGGGGGATACCTCAAAAAAAATATGTGAAAAGAAATGTGTAGTTCACTCCCCAACCCACTGCCCCAGCCCAACCACCCACTTTCATTCTTACATCTCAACTGCTCATATGTGATATATAGTTGGATATAGGAATATGAAGGGAACCCAGCTATCCCTCCACCCACTCACTCACACTGTGGGTTTCAATGATGTCGCACAACCTTCCATCAACTGCTGTATATCAGAGAAAGGGTCAATGGGTTGATTTACACTTCTGTATTACTACCTTTTACATACACACCAACAGACAAGACAACAGCATATTTACTTTTCAGGCTATTCTCGTAAGTCTTTTTTACCAACAGACATATACTTTGATCTCAGATTGAACATTAAAATCCTGTTGTAGTTTAGTTAATTTTAATTATCAGAGAGTTCTGTGAAATTGAGGTATTTATTGTATTTGAATTTTCATGATCATCAAATACACCCCCAAATTTGAACCATGTTTTTAACTTTATTCATTAAATTCTGTAGCTGTGTGTGTTGGTGATTGCCATGATTGTAAATAATCTTACATTTTTAATTTCATTTTTACAATCAGATATGCTTCTATTTGAATGACCTATCTGTTGAGTATGAAGTATTCATCAGTACTTCATGGTTGATTGTTCATGTGTGTTTTCTTGGTGTAAGGGATCTTATTTTAGCTGTTTTGAATCTTCTTTCTTAAAACTATGTCTCAATTGTTTTGCTCAGTTAATGTGAAAGTTGGATTTCTTTGCCCTCTTTTATTTAATGGCATTATAGTTTTATTACACCATGTAATAGTTAATGATTGCAATGAATCTTGTCAGAAAGAAACACAATTATACAGTACTACACAACATGCTGAAGCTGTGTTACTGCATTAAACAATTAAACGTCAATAAGAATTATTCCATCGTGTCATGCAATAAAATGTGAAGCTACCACAACAAAGTTAATGTCACAGTTTCATGCTCTACACAAAGGACAGATTTCATCGAAATTATATTGTTTTCCACAGTTAATATGATGCTGCATGCTATTGTATGTCACTGCAATGTTGATGGGAGAATTTGTTTTCATCCTGACAAGCTGCACTGTATATAGTCGCATTATTTGTGTACTTTTAATTAAATTTTCTTCTTAAATTGAATTTGGGAAGGAATGTGATTATGATATTTTGTATTTGACCTATACTTTTAATAACCTTTGTTTAGATTCAGTTCAACTCATATGTGACAGAGTGTGACTGCGACATGCATGTGTGTGCATATGTATCATTTTATTTCTCTTTGTTATGTGCTCATACAGTCAGGTACACTTTGAAATGGAAATGGGGCAGTCTGTTACTGACTCTGCAAAAAAATGAATAAAGGCTAGCAGAGACTCCCTTATGTTCAAAGTTTAGAATATCTATTGGATCTGAGATGCAAAGGTGGCAACAATCAAACAATGAAATTAACATCAAGCAACATTGTGAAGTGGCTAAATATCTGTTAGACAAGTAAGTCTTCTGATCAGGTTATGCATATCATATGCTATTGCCTATGTGATCAGTCTTTGGTTGTAAAGAAGCTAATCTCACTTACATTAATTACAGATATTATAAACAAGCATCTGAGAATACACAGAAGACTTCATGTCACATGGCCCACATTTTCAGTCAACACCTCAACATCAAACAAGCATTTGTCAGTGCAGAATGTTGCTTGCTTATATGTGCTGTTTAGGTATTTGAAAGTGAAAGTGCCATGCCTAAGAACTAAGAACCCCGCCCAAGACATCCATTGTATTATTACAGCAGTCATAACAGCATAGCTCAGTACTTAGCTCAGTTAGAGAAATAAACAAAACAACTAAATCTGTATTATTGCAGCAATCCTAAAAGTATCCAATCATTGCTTTCTGTCCACTCCAGAGACCCTGTTGTAATATAGGACCAGAGAGGACCCTGGGTTGGAGGGTGTGCAAATCTAAAGTCCCGGCAGAGCTCCACTGAGCTCGCTCACTCCCCCTCTCTCATTCGCTCATTCCTATTTCTCCCAACACTGCAGGCTGCCCTTTTGTACTGGGCTCTAGCTTGCATTGGTGCCTTTTTCTGCCAACAGAGAAATTTGCAGCAGTCCCAACAGAGCTCTGTTAAGCTTGCTCACTCTCCGTCTCTCACTCGCTCATTTTGTTTCTCCCAGAGCTGTAGGCTGACCTTTTGTACTGGGCTCCTGCCTGAATTGGCACCTTTTTCTGCCCACAAAGAGATCTGCAGCAGTCCTGACAGAGATCTGTTGAGCTTGCTCACTCCCCCTGTGTCACTTGGTCATTCTGTTTTTTCCAGCGCTGCAGGCTGCCCTTTTGTACTGAGCTCCTCCCTGTGTTAGCACCTTTTGCTGCCCACAAAGACATTCACAGCTGTCCTAATAGAACACCGTTGAGGTCACTCACTCCCCCTCTCTCACTCACTCATTTTATTTCTCCCAGCACTGCAGGCAGCCCTTTTGTACTGGGCTCCTGCCTGAATTGGCACCCTTCTCTGCCCACAAACAAATCTGCAGCGGTCCCAAAAGAGCTCCACTGAGCTCGTTCACTCACCCTCTCTCACTCGCTCATTCTGTTTCTCCCTCCACTGTAGGCTGCCCTTTTGTACTGGGCCCCTGCCAGCATTGATGCCTTTTTCTGCCCACAAAGAAATCTCCAGCAGTCCCAACAGAGCTCCGTTGAGGTCGCTCAATCCCCCCCTCACTGGATCATTGTTTCTCCCAGTGCTGCAGGCTGCCCTTTTGTACTGGGCTCCTACCTTCATTGGTGCCTTTTTCTGCCTACAACAAAATCCACAGCAGTAATGACAGAGCTCAGTTGAGCTCGGTCACTCCCCCTCTCACTCGATCTTAATCTGTCCCAAACACTGATTTCCCAAAGCGACTGCACTGTTCTGCGCTGGAAGCATGAAAACTTATTTCGTCCAGGATGTGAAAAATGACAGCAGCACTCTTCATAAGGAGGTGTAAAAATATGCCAGTGTTGTAAATCTGGTTGGAAAATATTACTAATTTGCGAAGCTACAAGGGTGCATTGCAACTGCGCAATGCACGCTCGTAACACAGTCATCTTATGGATTTTCATCACAAAATGTTCAACATAGGCATTTTAGGACCTCTGCTCATGAACAGTGTCACTGTGATTTTCTTAATGTGTCCCAAACACTGATTTCCCACAGTGACAACTCTATTCTGTGCTGCAAGTATGAAAACACATTTTGGCCTGGATGTGAAAAATGACAGCTGTACTGTTCATAAGGAGCTGAAGAAAAATGGCAATGTTGAAAATCAGGAGTGAAAATATTGCAAATTCATGAAGTAATGAGAGTGCGTAGCAACAGCGCAATGCACACTCATAAAACAGTAATTTTTTTTTTACTTTTTACACCACATTTGCAACATAGACTTCTTGAGAGCCCACCTCATGAACACTGGCACTGTAGTTTCGATAATCAGTCCCAAAAGCTGATTCCATGCAGTGACTGCAAAATCACCTTTCTGGACAGAATAATGCAATGACAGTGGCTGAATTCATGAGGAAGGGTCCCAATAACCCCATGTTGAAAATGTGGTGCAAAAATTCCCCAAAATGCCTGAGATATGCACCAAAGTTAAAAAGCCTCTATTTATGCCATTATACAGCTTACCGGCATTTCCTCAGTTTGCAGTCGGCTTTGAAGTGTGCAAGCATATTCCCAGTCCACCGAAGATCACTGTGCCAGGCTCCAGAGGTAAGTATGGGGTGAGGGGGGTATGGGGAGGCAGGGCATGCAGAGGGTGGGCTTGGGTTGGGGAAGTGGCAGGGAGACTGCAAGGGACTGTTTTCTTTTTTAACAGGTTTTAAAAAAAATAATCATCGTGGGACAGTTTTTCTTTTTCAGGGGCATTTAGCATGTTGGGGTGGACTCCCAGCATGCTACCTGAGTGTTTTGGGGGGACTCTGTAGTCAATGGGGGATTGGGCACCCCCATCAGCACAGAATGAAAGTGGGGGGAAACTTATGCCAATGGGGAGCGGGCTCCCCTGTTGGCAAGGGGAAGGGGGGACTGAAACCAATGGGGATTGGGTACCCCGTAGGCAAGCTCTGCAATGAGGGGTTGCTCCCTCATTGCAGGGGATGACGTTGCAATGATGAGGTGGCCCCTGATTGCAGCAGCTAAAATGTTTCAAGGTGGTGGCACGCTGGCTGAACTAGTGTCAGCAGCAGCATGTCACCCCATTTGGGGAACTCAGGCCAAGCCTCCAAAGGCAGTGGGGGCATTGGCTACAACAGTGCTGCACCTACACAACCTGCTTCTTCAGCAAGCTTCTGCAGCATGTTTCTTGTGCATGCACGCAAGAAACATAAAAAAGGGCCAGTTGCATCAAACACAGGCACAAGACATTTCCTTTGATACACTAACAGCATCTTCACCACTCACCACACAGTAAGATGTTCCTTATTACATTTTATGCTAATATAGTTTAATAAATAGTGTAGAGCTTTGTTTCATATTATAGTGGGCTTCTATTTTCTTGTTTTTTATTTTTCAAGAATAGGTGATGGTGATACCTCTAGCAATGACATAGTGGTCAACATTGCTAGTTATTTTGGGTACACATGAACCAAACATGGGGATAACAGCTTTTTGTATTTGGACACACATGAGTGAGTATTCTCATATGTCATGCCCCTACTTTGGTTTACATATCTATTATACAGGATAATGCCTGGGGTTCAGTTGATAACCACAATGTAATCACCATGGGTGGTCGCTAGGGCAACATGGTAAACCTCAAGAGAGCAACTTGAGAGGTTTACTGTTGCCTAGCAACCACTGGAGTTGATTTCATGCATGGTTATCACCCAAAACTCCAGGCATTGTCATTTATATTGCATGGGGAAAAATTAGTTATTTTAATTATGGTTCTTTTATTTTACATGATCAGCGATGAATATTTTACGATCGGAAACATCACCAGCTTTGACAGTACTTGCTGCCATTGCAATCGCTAGTCTCGGTAAATGTAAACTGTCACACTAGAACTTTAGCTTGAATTGTTTACTGAGACTGGCGGTCGCGTCCCATGCATTCTGTTTTGTTATGCTACTGCTTTAACATACTGAATAGTGGTTATCAACAGTCAGACATCACAACGGTGGTATAATAAGCCTGCAAAAGGTGCTGAATTCAGAGGTTAATTACAACTACTCATACATTATAAATATTTAATATATAATAATGCAAGATGACCGGTTGTTAACCATGGTGTAATCAACTCAAGATGAAGTCATAAGGGTCCGGTAAACCTAGAGAGTACAGCTTAAGTCGGTGACTGGGGTAATATCAAATGAGTGAAGTGATTACATGGTGGTTAACAAATTCATCCTCTGGAATTGTCTATTTATACCGTATTTAGTACAAACATAATTAACAAACATTCAAATCATTGTCTAAAAATCACAGGAACAGCTATAATTTAATTTACATATAACCCGTCGAGCAAGTCACAGGGCCAGATTCTAAAAGGGTTACACCTGGTGTAGCAGCAGTTATGCCAAGTAGAATGGTGCATGTAACAACTTATGCCAGCAGTTGTGACATGCACAATTCTACAAAGTGGCCTGCGACATGTCACTGGCCACTTGCGCTGATCAGCTGTTATGCCACATAAACCCCCTGCAACATGGCACTAGGGGGTTTGTGGCAGCAGTTGTGCCCCATTCTAGAAAGGCAGCCACAAAGTGCCCACATCAGGATTCTACAAGAACCACTAGAAGAGATCCGGCAATGTAAGTTATACCAGCATTTGGCTGGTATAACTTCTGGATGCCTCCAGGGGTCCTGTAGACCCATCGGCTGTCCAGCGGACAATGCACATTTTCCCTTCCCCCCACACCCAGCACACCCAAGCAGGACCCCACAGGGCTACCCATACCCCCAGCCCACCAAAACACAAGTTGTCAGAAGTCCCACAGGGTGGCAATGCCATTCCCCCACCCATGCCCTGAACCGCAAGTCGCCTGCCACATATGCGGCATAAAGCCTGCCCTGGTGGTCTAGTGGCCCCCTGAACTGTGTAAACATAAACAAGAGCCCCATATCCCTGGTGGTCTAGTGGCCCCCCAACTGTATAAAGATCATTTCAATCCCATATCCCTGGTAGTCTAGTGCCCCCCCAACTGCATAATAATAATAATATCGATCTCATAACCCTGGTAGTCTAGTGCACCCCTGAACTGCATAAAAATAATTGTGATCCTGTATTCCTGGTAGTCTAGTGGCCACCCACTCCCCCACACAGCCGTGCCAGCCCACCCAGAACCCCCCATCAATCCCCAGCTGGCAACTGGCACACACAGCCCACCTCTCACCATCATGGCCAGCCACCAACTGAGTCCAGTATCAGCGTGTACTGAAAAGATGCACTCAGATATTAATATCTAGAGTGCGTCTTTCCAATCTGTGATACTGAACTCAGTGGTGCTGCTATGAAGGTGGGCTGTGCCAGTCACTGGCTGGGGACAGATGGAGGGTGCTGGGTGGACTTGCACATCTGGGTGGGGGGGGACCTCTAGACTACCACAGGGAATGGGATTGCAAATTATTTTATACAGTTCAGGGGGCATTAGGACTACCAGGGATATGGGATCGATATTATTTTTATACAGTTGGGGGGCACTAGACTATCAGGGATATGGGATTGCAATAATTTTTATACAGTTGGGGAGCACTAGACTACCTGGGTATATGCTGCATATGTGTCTGGCGACTCTGGATTGGGCACGGGTGGGGGGGTTGACTGTGCAGCCCCACTGTTGTGGCTTGTGACATGCTCACCAGGTACTCCTGCAGTTTGGTGTACCTGGCCACATGTCATAAGTCACAGGATTTAGCTGCAATGACCCTGCCCCTTCTAGAATAGGGCACAGGGTCAATGTCGCAACCGCGGGTGGCGCAAGTTGCATTCGGTGGCAACTTGCACCACCCTTCTAGAATCTGGCCCACATCTGGTAGGACTACTAGCTCTGTTTATTAATCAACACGTCAGTACAGTCAGTGCTGCTTAATAGGGACATGGTTAATAGGGATGATTGGTTAATGGGGACGCTTCCCCAGTAACCCAATTTTACCTATTTGATTGCCATTATATTGTTGCCAGATATTAGAGACACCTGATCTGCTTAATTTTGGGATGTTTTCTGGCCATAACTCACTAGTTTCCTTTTGTTCCTTTCATTGTGATCATGGCGTCTAAATGCATAGAGCTCACACTGGCTGAGAGAGTGAAGGTGATTGAAACCCTGCAAGCTCCAAAGACATCGCTTTCATCTGTGGCTGAGGACTTTGGCATATCCAGAAGCCAAGTAGGTTGAATTAGCCAAAACCGAAATGTGATTTTAAGTGAGTGGCAGTCAAATGCAAACCAGCTCAGAAGCACAAACGAGAGGGCAAGGATGATGAGGTCAAAGATGCCCTACTGTTATGGTTCAACAGCTCTGTGAGCCAGGGAATGTACCCACACATAAAAATTATTTTCCTCCCTCCAAACACCACAAATCTTTGCCAACCTATGGATATGGGTGTAATCAGGAATTTAAAGGGGCACTATAGGTAGCTTATGTCAACAATAATCATTGACGTCATTGATCGGGGGGGCAAACTCACTGCATTGGCAATAGCTAAAGCAGTTAACATTCTAGCTATAACCTACATGGTTGCAAAAACATAGAAATCAGTCTCCCCTGCCACTGTGCAACATTGCTTTAAGAAATCTGGCTTTCATTATGGCACTGATGATGCAGTGACAGCACAAACTGCTGACCAATCTGTAGCTGATGATCCATTGTATGATGTCCAGCCACCTACATTCAGACTCATGAGGAGTTCTCAACACTCATCAGCATTGACTCTGATGTTGAAACAGAGGGAGGTATGAGAGACAGAGAGATCTGTGATGCCATCAAAGATTACGGTTAGATATGGTGCCACAAACATCACAGGATTCTGACTTGGATGATGATCCTCCTCCTGATCCTATTTCTACAAAGAATGCCATATCGCACTGCAGAGCTCTGATGTCCTGGTGCACCCAAAATGGAGATTCAGCATCATGGGGGGCACTAACAGCAATAGAGAGCTGCCCTTTGAGTAAGATCTGTTCCAATATGAAGCAGAGCTCAATTACTGATTTCTTTTTCTTCCTGTAACCATTAAAGGACTAAAACACTACTGGACTAAAACACTTGAGCACCAGCAAAGCTAACATAAAAATAAGTTGCTATCACAAAATAAAAAAAAAAAATAAACACAATTTCATTCACTATGATGTTGTATGTGGTTAATGATGAGTTTCCACCATGTGCACTATATACAATATAGGACTGCTGATAAAAGGGACGAACGCTTAATAGGGATGACTTCCGATAAAGGGTGGTGTCCCTATTAAGCGGCTTCATCTGTACAAAGACATTTGTGTATTAAATTGGCTTACACTACCATTAAACGTGCTCTGTGAATATTATTATTTATGCCTGATGGTGTTCTAACTTGTAATCACATTGGTCAGACATAATTAATAAAGGTTTATCTGCACATGACGGCTGAACAGCCAGGCGCATTGAGAAAACCAGCACAAATAAAGATTAAATCATTGGCGGGGGAGGAGATTTGGATTTTATACACACCATAATTGCAAGGTTCACAGATAAACCACTGTTGTTTCATGTGGCATCACACACATGGTGTGTACATAAAAAGCCTCATTAACCACACTTCTCCATGCATTATTCCATATATTATTGCGCATATAATCCATGTAGTACTTATGTCAAACACATTCAAAGGTATAATTAGGAAATACATGAGAACTAAGTATCATTTAAATTATTTGATTAATTACTGAATACTTATCTTCATTTTAATCAGACTTGGAGATGTACCCCAAATGGACATGTCATATGTTGACAGTGAGATTTGCATTGCTCCATCAAATTTACAAGCAGTATCTATTTCAAGTGCATTTGTCAGTTAATAAAATTAGAGATCATAAACAATGGTTAATCTACTACTTAAATCATATACTTATTGCTAGCATGTTATACATTGTTTTATAATTTAAATTATTTTATAACAGATTCACTTTAACCACCAGACAGGAATAAGTTTGCTTCATTGTTCTGTTGCATTGTACTAAATTGGAGAACATACTTTGAATATAAGGGTTTTTTCCATCAGATACTTATCCTCCTTGACAGTCTGAAGCTACACATTCACCAACCTACAATGTATTTTTGGATCTTCTAAATCTATATGCCTCATGGTGGACACCTTGGAGCCAAGATGGCTTCATCCAGCTGCGACCAATGACTTTTTCTCCTGATTTTCTCTATCCCATTAACTGAGATTTCAGACAGAGTGGGGCATGTGTGTGGAGAAGCTCATGTGCACTCTTGTTATAGAGATTGACACTTATCCCCATCTCATGTCATAGCGCATTGGCTCAATTGGCTTGCTTCACCTCTTGGCATCATCTGCGATGTAGATATATACCAACTGAAGCACATATTCCTCACCAGAGATGAGTGCTGCCAGTTGGCAAATCAATCATGCACATCACTCTTACACCCACCCCCATTTTTCCCTACCTATGAATACCCATTTTCATTCCCAAACGTGGTCTATGGCGTGGCCTGAGGCAACATATCCATTACCTCAGTGCTATATTCCACTGGGCCAGTGTGCATTTCTTTTTTCATTTTCAAGATGTGGTTATTATAAAAATTAGGGTAGTCTAAATAATTTTATATACAGTGGAGCCCACTTATAAGAACATCGGATATAAGAACATCCCGGTTATAATCACATTTGCTACATGTACCGATCTTGCTCCATTGTTTTCAATGGGAGGGAAGCCCGTTTATAAGAACAGCCAGATCGGTTATAAGAACACATTTTTTAGTGAAGGAGTGTAAACTGTGTTGTCCTACGACCTGTTTTCTCACTCAGAGCAGTTATTCAGTCGGTAATCACACTTGTCAGTTACAGCTCATTAAACCTTTAACTGCAGTACCATTTCTCTGTGCATATCTACTTTCATCTTAATCACCCTGACAGTGTTTGCTTCGGTATCAATGGCAACTAAGTGGCACACATTTAATGAAGATTTAATGCAGAGTAGCAGTCAGAATTCATCCTTGGCTGTTAGCGACAATTTAATTGAAGTTTAAATGCTGTAGCAAACTGCAGAGAAATGACAGCACACTCAGTTGTAAGACATTCCTCCGTGGCTAGCCTGACTTTGGAAAAACAGATAAATGCTGACATTAGTTATCCATTGCAAAGCAGGCTGCCATGGAGAAACTGAGAACCACGCTGACACTCACACAAAACAAATCCGAAGTATTCGACGAGTATGTAGACATAGAGCTCAGTTCAGCTCAATTCAGATCATATCTTGATGAACTGTCACTAGCGAGTGACAAACAGCAAAAGATCACGGACTACTTTGCTAAAACGAATGGATAACTGTGTTTTAACCTAGTGCTGCACTGTGCAGTTTTAAACTTTAAAACTTCGAATGAGCTGAGTTTTTAATCGTCTGTGCTGTGCCTTATAGAGAATTTTGCTCGTTTCATATTTTATATTACTGTAGGGGTCAGGCGCCAGCTAGCGGTCAGCAGCAGAATGAAAACGAATGTAAGCCCGCTTTTAGTAACAGCCCGCTTATAAGAACATTTTCCTTTGGCAAATAGGATGTTCTTATAAGCGGGCTCTACTGTATATCACCATAACTTGTTCATATAGTATAGTGTAAGGTGTTGTTGTCTATTCATATACTTTTCAATTACTCTTCTAGCAACAACATTCGAACAGTTGTAAATGACACTGAATGTGAAGACAATCGCAATTCAACAGATACATCTCTCAATGATTCTGTGAAATTAGAATCAATTATTGGTCAAAAAACAGTTACAATATACAAGAACTGTCTAATGTCCTTAGTTAAAAATTCTGTTCTAACTCATTGTAAAATATGTAGAAAGGTGCATGTCATCAGTAACCAGAATGAGTGTTCAGCCATTATGATTAATTGGGTAAATTTCATAATTTCATAACTTTGTGTTAGCTTTATGTAAACTTATTATATTTTTAATTTTTGTTTTGAACTTTTGAATTATAATTTGTTAAAATGGAATGCTACATTCTGAATTGACACTTTCTCAGAGTTGACCCCTGATGATAATGTGTGGGTTGGTAGGAGGACTGGCAAGCAATGGACACGTGAAATTAAAAGATTAAACTTTTATTCCCTGATTATATACCTTATTGGTCAACACTTGTCATGTTCTCTCTGCATAATTTGCAGTGGTAGAAATTAAGCTTTGCAGCCATTATCCATCAGGGCTAGTGACTTGGAAAATCTACTAGCCCAAATACATTTCTACTTAAACATATGTTTTATTTATTGGAAATGTTACCTTCTCTATTACAACACCTTTGGACTTATTATAATACATTTTTAATAGCCTGTTACAAAATCTACCAGCATTTTGGCTAGTGGGTCGGTGCCAGTTTCAACCTCTAATCATGTGCAATCATCACAAAAGTCTGATCTGTATTGTGATTGCCAACTGTCTACAAATGCATTTTCACATGCATCTATACCACAGAAGTAATTGAAAACCAAAATGTTCTTGTCATAGAAGTTAGATCATATCATTTCTATATGACATGGTAACCTGCAGTGAGATGTTGCTTTTGTCATTCCATAGAAACACAGCCTCTGTCAGGAAAATAGGACTGCTTAGACCTATCAAGTCTGCTCACATATCAATCTATTTTAGGCTCTCTTCATATGGCTTCTGTTGTGGACCCTGCACCATTTTTAGTTTTCCTCCTCTGGACTACCTCTATCCATATTTATTTATTTATTGGTTTATTCAAAATTATAATCCTTTGAGTCAGAGACTCCTTTACAAAGGCTCCACATCAATTACAGAGACAATAACAGTACAGAATTTATAATATATTGAGGCAAGTACAACTCATATACAAGTTGAGCATACTGTAGACCAGTTATATACAACATAATGGGCAGAGATAGGAACAGAGTCTAGAGGCAAATGCTATGTACAAAAATAGGAGTAGAACACAGAGGCAATTTCTATATACAAAAATTTAGTTCAGATATAGAAGTTGAGAGGGGAGGGATGGTCAGGTACAGGGTAAGGCTATGGGTAAGAGTCAAGATCAGTGATTTTAAGGAGGCTAGGCAGAGACTAGGGGTGGAGGTAGTAGGGAGTAGTAGATAGGGATAAGCAGGAAGGTCAAAGGCTGGATGTGGTCCATTGTCAGTAAAGGTGGACAAGAGAGAGTGGGAGAAGGGAAATGAGGAGAGGGCTAAGCATGTCCAGGTTATGGCCAGAGGGAATAAGGATGGAGAGTAGGACAACATTCATTGCCAGGATTGTAGGAGTTAGGAACATTCACAGGAGCATAAGGATAGCAGGTGCGAGTGCAAAAGGAATTTAATGTAGCCAAGTTTAGGTTCCTCCATAATGTGTGGAGTGAGGGAGTTTAGCCAGGCCGGGGCAAGATAGTGAAAGGAGCATTGGCCCAGTGAGATTTTTTGTCTTGGCACCTGGTGAGATGGTTTGAGTGAGCTCCTTGTGAGCTTTGCATGTGTAGTTGGTTGCAGGAGAGCAGAGAGCAAGGGACTGTGAGTCCTCCAGCCAGTTTGTTTGGTTATAGAGGGAACTGGTATGGGTGTTACCAGAGCAGCCCAAAGAGAGGTGGCAGGCTTTTTTGAGTGATATTTTGACCATGTTTAGGGCAGTGCTGTCTGCCACCCCATAGGTAACGATGCCATAGTCAATCACAGATAGTACAGAGGAGGAGATGGCAAGCTGTACAGCTTCTGGGGAAGGCATTGCCAATGACGGTAGAGCAGTCTGATATGGGAGATGAGATTTGAGACTAGTTCATCTATGTGGTCATGGAAGGTAAGGGCAGGGCTGAGGGTTATGCCTAGATATTTAAAGGAATGGACCTGTTCAAGAGGCCATGCAGTGGACCAGTTGATATTTAGTGGGGTGTGCTTAAGTTTGTTCTGGTAGTGGGTGAAAAGCAAGGTCTTAGATTTTTTTTGGTTAAGTACAAGTTTGTGTTTAGTGAACCAGGTCTCTGCCTCCATAAAGGAGGTTTGGAGGGAGAATTCAAGTTGGGTGAGGTTAGGGTGAGATGCATAGAGGACAGCGTCATCAGTACACAGCAGGATCTTTCTGGAGCAGGCTTTGGGTAGAGAATTCAGGAAGAGGCTGAAAAGAAGGAGACCTAATATGGAGCATTGTGGAACTCCAGAGTGGACAGGAAGTGGGTTCGAGGTGGTGGAGTTGATATTTACCTTTTGGGTCCGGTTTGATAGGTAGCCAATGAAACAATTAAAGGGACCATGGGAGAGGCCGAGTTGAGACAAGGTGGAGAGGAGAAGTGGGTGATTAATGGTGTTGAAGGCCTTTGAGAGGTCAAGGAAAACTGCACCAGCCAGCTTGTCATTATCCAAGGCTGGGTGTATGAAACTAGTGAAATCGAGGAGGGCAGTAATTGTACTGTGCCCACATCTGAAACCATGTTGTTCCAGAGTCAGAAGCTTGTATTTGGATAGGTACTCAGTGAGCTGACCCACAACTATATGTTCAAGGGCCTTGGAGAGTGGAGGAAGGATAGATATGAGACAGTAGTTGTTAGGGGAATGACAGTCACCAGATTCGTGGATGAGGGTTATAAGAGCCATCTTCCACAGTGAGGGGAACATACCTAGGCAAAGGGAGAGTTTGAGAAGTGAGGGTGGGGTGGGAGAGGACCTCTCCAAGGGTCAGTCACAAGATTCTAAGGTCAATCTTGTCAGTACTGAAACTGGCCTTCTTAAGGGCTTTGATGAGGTAGGGTTTAGCTTCCCGAGGGGTGAAGGTCTGGAAGCGAAAAGGAAGAGAAGTTGGTGGGGGTGATGGCAGCAGGTGGGGTTGATTGAAGAAGTTTGGGGGAGAGTAGTGCTGAGGTCTGAGAAAGTGGAGTTCAATGCTTCCACCACTAGGTGGGGGTTGTTTGAGATGGAGCCATTTATGTTGAGTTTATCGGGGAGTTTGACTTTCCACCAAGAGACTTCAGATTGTCCCAGAATTTTTGCCCATCTCCTCAGGTGCCAGTTAGTGCTGCTTTAAAGTGGTCAGATTTAGCTTTTCTAATGGCCCATGTACAGTTGTTTTGAGCAGCATGGTAGAGTTGTTTGTCTGGGGCATTGCCAGTGTCAAGGACTTTTTTCCCCAATTCATCACAGCACCTCATAAGGTCTAGTAGGTGAGATGTGATCCATGGGGTGTTGTGGGTCCTTGCTATCTTTTTTTTTTCAGTGGTGCAAATTTGTTACAGGCACCATTGAAAGTGTCAATAAAGTAGCTGAGGGCTGCATCTGTATTCTGGCTGGAGTAAAGTGGGGACTAGTCATGGAGCTCTTGGTGGGTTCTAAGACTCCTTAGATGAATGGTCTAGAGAATATTGTCTTGGGGGTGGTTTGGGTGCATGACAGGACCACTTGAAAAGGATAGGAGAGTGGTCACTGAAGGCGTTTGATAGGACGGAGAGGTCGGAGATTTTATGGGGGTGATTTGAGAGGACTAAGTCGAGTAAGGTGGCTGTCCTGGTGTTGTGGTTAATGAGCATCGGGGTGGAGATTAGCTGGATGATGTCAAAGACAGCAAGCTTTCTATGTCCTTGTGGTGACAGGGTCTCCAGAACTGTACACAGTACTCCAGATGGGGTCTCACCAACTGTCTGTACAGAGGGATGACTACTTACCGTTTTCTACAACTGATGCCTCTCCATATACATCTCAGTATCTACCTCTCCCTCCTTATTTCATTTTTAACATTGCTTACCT
The DNA here is from genome assembly GCA_016271365.2 of Neoceratodus forsteri. Lineage (NCBI taxonomy): Eukaryota > Metazoa > Chordata > Ceratodontiformes > Ceratodontidae > Neoceratodus > Neoceratodus forsteri. The sequence continues at coordinate 647,356,416 of CM057456.1, forward strand.
ACTTTTATTTCATCTGATATGACTACTCCCATGTTCCTTTCCATTTCTGATTGTTGTTAGTACCTCAACCCCCTCCAACCCTATTGTGTAGTCTTCCACTGGGTTTTTGTTCCCATGTGCATTAATTTTCTATTCTTTTCATCAAATCTAGGCCGCCATAATGATGACCATTCATCCAACCTTGTCTAGTCCACTCACATCCATTCCATACCCCAAATTGAGAATCAACCCTGCAGCTGATATTTGTGTTGGATGCAAAGAGGCATATTTTTCATTTAAATTCTCCTTTTAATATTTATCAGACCAAGTTTTCATTACTATTCCCTGATGTTTTTGAAAGCATACTGTTCCATAAGGTCATGGAGCACTGACTGTTACATGCTAGTTCATTTTATTTGCCAACAGAAATTATTTTAAATTGCTGATGTACAAAAACAGCCGAGAATACTAAAGAAAATCTAGTCTAAGCCATATTTCAAGGAGTGTTCAATTTATTATTTCAGTAATGAAAACAAAAGGACTAAAAGCAGACTAAAACTGTGGAAAGAATTTGATCATACAAGTTAGTTGATAATGGGTAATCTAAAATAGAATAAACAAGTACAGTTAAAAATGTTCACCGGATTCTTGCACTTATACTTTAACCACATAGTAAGTGTGTAACCCACACTACGACACATGCACTGTCATGCAGTACTGCGAGTATTGCATGAATATGTTATTTAACCAATAATGTACATCAGTGCATGTATTGTTATGGGATTTATACAAGATGTGTGTGTTGTGTCACGAGGCACAGTCTCAAATAATGTAACCATTTGATTAGTGGGATCTTCACCTGTAAAACCTGTAATAGGAATCTGGTGATGTCCTGGTAACAACATTTCAACTTTATTTGGGTTGAATTTATCTGTATTTTAATTTTTAAATATTACTTGAGTCTCGAAACTCCTGTAAACTCATTGGTCATAACTTGTCACACGAATGTGTGTAAATCCTAAAACATACAACTGGTAAAGATCCCACTGATCAAATAGTTACGTTCTTTGAGGCTGATGTGCAGTATTGCTTAAATATTTTAGTGCCATTTTATATTTTAGAACTCGAGTTTGGGGGTTTTCTTTTGTATTTTTTTTTAGTTTTGTCGAGGTTATTTCATATGATCCAATTACATATAAGGAATTGTCTATTATAGGTTTGTGGCAACAGTCACATCAGACATACATGGTGCAGTCTACCATTTTGAAAACATGGATTTCATGCTGAAGATTTACTTGCTGCAAGTAGAATCATACTGTCTGGAAATAATTTTGCAAAAGTCTCATTGATGGCTAGATTTATGAATATCTCATTTCCATGTGACTCCTCATTGTACCACTTTCAGAGGATGTATATAATTACATCCATCATAAGATTCTTGAGTGATCATCAGAATTTGATACTGGAAGAACTTCATGGAAAATCTGTCACTTTACTTGATACCTCCTTATTTGTATTAGAATTCATGGGGCTGGGAGCTGGGGGGATGAGTGATGTATACTAGCTTACCAATTATTGTCTAAGTATTAATTTTTTAAACTTGAGTGCTTTCATATGTAGATTGGGTTAAACCAGCTGTCTATGGTTAATGTGGTTGGTGTGTGGGAGAAACACTATAGTATCATATATATATATATATATATATATATATATATATATATATATATAGCTATATATTATGGTCACGGTAGTGCCACTATAGTTAGGGTTGAGGAGCCATTTCTATGTTAAACCCCAAAACTTTGCACCTTAATAACTTTGCAACCGTTTGACAGATTTGCCTAAAATTTGGAATACGCAATCAAGAACCATAGGCCTTGGGATCTCCCAAGTTTTGCACCAGTCAGATATATGGCTGCGGAGTTATTAAGCATGATCTGTGTGCGCGTTTACGCGAAGGTGCATGATGACAGTTGTAGAAAGGTTTTAACACTAGTGAGTATACATTAATTAAGAGAAATACATAAATTAACTACAAGACACTAGCATGCTCAAGGTAAAAGTAGTGTTACATTTAGTATGTGATTTACATAGTAGTACATTTACTGCAATGGTTTACTCAAGATAGAGAGGATGATGTAAACGTATGGAAAAGCATTGCCTGTTCAGCGCGGTGAAATTCGTACTACCAGTATCAGATGCATTCTTACTGATGAAGGTGCACTGCTGATGTACATACATAGACCTTCAGTGTGTTTCAATACTAAAGATGCAGTAAGTATTCTTTGTAAGAAACAGTGTAATTGCCTGGATCAGGCCAAGCAACTTCTAAATATCATAGCACTACTCAGCCAACAATGGCGTACCTGTATCGGAGGTGTATATAGGATAGATTTTCCTGTAGGCACTTACTGAGTATGTTGTACCTGATAAAGACAATCTCATTGCATCTGTGTTGACTAACTTATTCAAATAGTAATACATTTACTATTGTTGCAATGAGTGATCTATGCCACTTATGGACACAGTGTAATTTTTTTAACAGTTGTTTCATACTCAGGCTGTATGCCTAGTGTTTGGGTTTGCCACACTTCTGTCACTGATGCTATCAAAGTGATAACTTTGTTAATTGTGGTACAACAGGAATCAAGTAGGTATGGTGTAGATATAAACAGAATGTCTTTTAGTATTGATTTAACTCACAATGGGGTAAGTGTACTAGGACAGCAGGGGTTATTCTCTATCACTGACTCTGTCAGTTATAATCACACTAAGGTTTCAATGACTGTAATAATCAAGTTACACTGTTCATCTTCATGAGTTCATATTCACAGCCATTCTCCAGTAACTAGACAGTGTATGGTGTAACTGGGTGGGACACTGTGTTGCAAAGCTGCTGCAGTGCCTAGCAGAGGAGAGTATCTACTCATAAAGACAATTAAGCAATAAGACATGACCAACAGTTATGTTAAATGGTCTGTTAATCACCCTGTAGGGGTTTAATGTTGAATGAGGCATAGCCGAGTGCCACATGTCGCTAGACAGTGATAAACTGACCATTAACATAATACCTGGGAGTGGCTTATTGCTATCATAATAAAACTGTTTTTTTAAACAACATTAAACTATGTTAATCATATGGTTAGGCTCTACATGTATGTTAATAAAAACTAAACATAAGGCTATTACAATGTTTACAGTCAATTAGAAAGTGGCATTTCTCAAACCCTTGTTATAATCAGAGATATTATACCTGTACAACTCCTTGGTTTTGCTGAACTCTATTGCTCAGGTGGCCCACCACATGTGGTGTGGTCTGGTGTGGGGCATTGGTAGGTAAGGCCATGCAACTACTAAGGGGGGTAAGTTGTGTGCAGCTGCAATCAGGGATGTGTACATTTGGTGTACATGGCCTCAGTTTTGCTGTTGATCTCCACTGAGCATGCAGTACCTGGTCAGGTGGGTGGGGATGTCTTGTAGTACATTTAGACAATTGTTTATTTCTGTCACCTGCTGCTGGATGTCTGTCATTGGTTGTGTTGACTTGGTCCTCCCCCATACTTGCATGTGTGTGTGTGTGTGTGTCTGTGTGTTTGTGGTGCTGGGGGGTTGAATTCGGAGTTAGGGTTTTCAACCATAACAGCGAATTTCCTCACTTTTGTCGCAGTGGAACAACCCTAACTAATGCATTAAATGGAGTTTTTTGCCTCTTTAATGAGATATATATATATATATATATATATATATATATATATATATATATATGTGTATATATATATATATATATGTGTGTGTGTATATATATATATATATATATATATATATATATATATGATAGTCTATGGGTAACCATACACTACAATGCTAAAACATGATAAATTGTGCACTATCATCCTTAAATAGATAAACTAACATTTAGTTGTAACTTAGCTGTTCGCCTATATCCTTGCATCTGCCCATTTGAAATTACAGGGAATGAATACAGAGATGTCACACATTCATTCAACATTTGGCATGGTGCAAAAAATTTACGAAAGAAGATATTACAGGAACGTATTTTATTCTTTTTTATTACCATTATGCTATTATGTATGTTAGTATAATTTCTTCTCTGCTAGTTATATGGTACAGCTGTGAATGTGTACTGTCAAGAATGCATCATTCCAGTCATTTGGATAGCTGCCCGTACATTGGTTATGACATATAGGATAGTGTATGGCATGTCATACACATCAAGGCTATTCGACACTCAAGTGTTTTATATGATGGCAGTTGACAGCAAGTGCGAAGATCGAATAGTCCCTCTGCCAGCATAATAAACACAAAGTGGAAGAGTGAGTTGTGTGTGGGACATCATACACTGTTCTTTATGGTAACCAGTGAACAAGGCAACCACAATTGGGTGCCCACAAAAACGGCGACTCAATTACGGCGCATGTGTTCAGAGCTACCTAGCGGGGGGCAACTGGATATCAGAGTAGATGACGTACGTTGTCAGAACATATGCAAGCTCATGCATGGAGGGAGGCATGGGAGGCAGGGGACGGATGGTACGGTGGGAAGGGGTGTGATGGGCAGCTGGTGTGGAGGATAGTCAGCTGGGAGGTGCAGGGTGCAGAGTTTGGGTCCTCGTCGCTAGTGTGCATCTCTGAAATTCATTTTCAGTGATGTACACTCGCCGTAATTGCGATCGCTATTCCGCGCTCACCATTATGACATGGAACCATTCTTTATAATGCACTGTCCCATACAAAGGAACCACTTACCTTCAGTAATGAGTTGGTCCAGCATTTGTGCTAAATACAGAAACTAGGTAAGACCAAAATACTTATGGTTGGGTGGTGAGGGGGTTGGTGGCTGGTAACATCTCAAGTTGAGTCACATACACTACTAATGACATTGCCTGTTGTTCAGGTGATAACCACGATATATCACCTCATGTGGTTGATAGAGCAATGGAAAACCTTGTTAACATAAATCTTGTACTTTACTGAAGCCCTAGCAACCAATCGAGGGGATTACACTGTGGGTATCTACTGATCATCAGGCATTATTCTCCATATTACACATGGTTTAGAAAATTATTTAATAAAGACTAATAGGTAATAATAATTTTCATAAACTCCTTACTATACTTCACTATACAGGTGTCTCAACAAAAAGGATATAAAATATTACAGAAATGGTACACAGAAATAGTTGATCAATTCTGGTACTGCTGCCAGACAATGTCATCGTATGCTGAATTCCAAGTATGATACTCATTTTGTCTGTCCACAATTTGTTTTCCTTTCAAAAAATGGGTGAAATGGATTGCAATTAAATATGTTTATTTGCTTATAACTACAGTAGGGATATTTATATTGTCTTCGATACCATCACGAAATGTCAGGTCTTTTTAATTTTGTGTCACTTGATAGTCGCTTGACTATTTATTACTCTTATGATTCATGCTGGGAAATGTATCTTGTGTGTCAATCGTCATGGCCAAAGGTTTATACGACTGATCAGTTTTATTAAGGCAGTTGATCACTGTCACATGTGGCATATCAGTGATATCTGTAAAGCAATTGATATCCAAACAGCCAATCATTACATCATTTCTGATACTATTTTTTGAAAATATTTAGTTATGAGTACAACTAACTGCAGTGTGGTGACTTTAATTGGTGAAGTGGATGGGCATGTTGCAGCATGTCATGAACAATCACGAATGTTTGTTATGACACAGCATCACATCAGGCTGCTGTGAACATGGAGCCCTTGTAGCAGATGATGACAGACAATGGCTTAAGCAAGGATCGGTTGTGCATGTTGCATTAAGAAATTTGTCATTAAGCAACAATTTCTTAAAGTCTATAAAACACTACTCAACATACTAATACGTTGTGTCTATTATCCAGTATAAACAGTCGGTGAAGAAAAGGGATATAAGTGGGTTTTGTTTTGTAAATTGTTCTGCTGATCCAAAAATATAGTGCAAATTGAACTGTACTAGTGCAGATAAACACCTACTTGCCCTGTACAGTACTGTTACAGTACTGATACAGGTATTCAAAATTTAGTTGCCCTCTTCTGGACTGCCTCCATACTGTCCATGTCCTTGCTGAGGTGGGATATCCAGAACTGCACGTATTACACTAGGGGCCAGATATTCAAAACTTAGCCCAGGGGCTAACTTAGCAGTGCACATCATGCTACATTATCCCTGAACCAGTAGCTAGCTATATTCAAAGGAATAGCCCCAGGTCTAAACTTGCAAAGGAAGTAGTTCAAACAGAGCTGGGAGCGCAGTTCTAATATAGTCTGAGAAATAAGACAGATCTGAATATAGTGACAGGGGAGTACAAAAATGCAACAGCAGCTCAGTGAACACAAATGTGGAGTAAGGCAGAGCTAAAATTATATTTTTTTGTACACTCTATTTTATTCACTCCAGAAGCCAGGGCATCCTTCCAGAGCACCCACTCCACTCTGCCTCTACTCCAAGTCTGAAACCCGCACATCTATCTTCCTCCTGATCCATGGCAGGTTCAGTCCCCCTGATAAACCCCCAGGGAGGGCCCGCCCACCCTTGGTGGCCTGTCTGAGAATTAGAGGGACCTTACTGTGGGATCGGGATGCCTGGTAGGAGATCATGATGTGCTTGGTCCAACAGCGGGATGTGGGTAGGTCCCCGGGGCCTCCTTCATCTCCATTGGTCACTGGAGGGTTTTCTTGTTTGGTTGGCCCTCAGAGTTCTGGACATGCAATGATGTCCATTGGCACTGCATGCCAACATCTGTTGGAAAACTCCGCCCCTTACATCTGTTCTTCTGCTTGTTCCTGCACTGCTCCCGACTACTGCCAGAGGCTGCCCAGGAGCAGCGCATACCCTGGATCCCTCCCCAGGAAGGATGAGCAGTCTTACAGATGCTCTATTCCTTCTCTGCTGACCCTCGATGCCCCAGGCTCATTCCCAAACCCGGGTTGCAGTGAAGCACCAGAAGGTTCTTGGACCCATTATGACAGCTGTCTTAAGCTAAACACATATTTTAGTACTGTGATGAATGATGACTGATGAATTCAATAAAGAGTAAGTTTATTAGAAATGATAGCTGAAACTTAGAAAAAAAATTAACTGAAAGTGGAGCAGTGAGACTTGAGCAATCACCTTTGCATATTCTATTGCATATGCATATGCTTGTCCAGTATCATGACTCAGCTTTTTCACATTGCGATTTCTGTAAGTCTGTGCCCTCATTTCTAATAAACTCATGTTTTACTAACTTCATTAATTGTCACAGTATTAAAATATATGTTCAGTTACATTCAGGAGCATCATGACACCTCAACTCCATTTTGATATGTCACCGTACTGTGGTAGCTGTTGATCTGAATACAAGATCTGAATACAAGCAGGGCAATTAACTGACCTAATCAACATTTCGAGGACAACTGGAGGGGAGTACAGGATGAGTGACTTATTAGGTTTATATAACAACATTGGGTGAGATGAGTAGGATGTTTCTGCATACCATACTAAGGAACTCATAATGTTTAAGACTTATGCACCCTGGTGCAGTTCTGGGATTCATGGTGATCAGTCAGTGGTACCTTTACTGATGTAAGTACTAAGTAGGGAATGAATGAGGGGATATACTCTTTTTTTTTAAATGGCCCCTCTCGATGTGTGACTCACTCCATACTGCGAGATATGCCCATTGCTGCCACTTGCTGCTGGTGTGGAAAGTGATAGCTGAGTGGGAGCGAGTGTTAAGATGTTTGTATGATCATGATTTCAACAGGACTGTCTGACTTCCCATGGCCCTGATCGGAGTGGTATCTGTTGCTTAAGGAAAGGTGTTGCCAAAATGTGTTTTAAGCCATGAGTGTGTAATTAGATATACTAATGGATTAGATGAGCTCTCAGCCAATCAGGTTGTTTGATTTTTGGCAACCAGTTCATAATGTAACGTAGTGTCCATGTCATGCCATGTTATAGAAGTAACAAAGGAGTTTAAACTAGTAACTGCACAATCACAACAGCAATACATTACCTATGTTTAATGACTAATCAGCAGGATGACACATTAGGAGGACAGTGTTACACACATGCGAAACTACAGTGTAAGTTTTGGGATTTAACACAAGTGCCTGTGGTGGGGATACAGTCTACATCCTTCCCATATTATAGCCGCAGAGGCTAATTGGAATGGGGTGGGGAGTGTGAGTGAGGGCTGTGGATTAACACAGCAGATAGATTTATCACAGGCAACATGCAGTGCATGACACATGGAGAACAAAAAAAAATCTATCATACAACTATAACTTTATGTAGAGAATTCATAAATTAATAGTTTGTGTTAATCTCTCACCCTTATTGAATATTGATGTTGTTGAATACTCGTGTTGAGCACATCACAGTTTGTTACCAATGATAAATTTCTGGCATGATCTGTGCCAAGGTGTCTTCCTCTACCTGAAGAATTATGCCCTCTTCCAGGACTTCTACCTCTCGACAATCCTCTTCTGCATATATTACATGCGTGAATCAACTGAAGCTCTAGCTCGTCTCCTTTAAGAGGATGTATCAGATGTGGTGCTCTGAAATATATGAGTAAATATAGACGTCCAGTAATAGCATATTAGTCAACAAATAAAAATATATATGAAATAATTTAATTATTGACTACAAACACAGTCTAGCTAGACACGGTGTGGAGGTAGTGGGATTAGAGTATGTATGGTGATGGAGAAACTAAACCAATCAGAAGAAAAAGAAATTCACCTGCCCAATCTATGTTATGACTAGTCGAGTATGGAGAGGAGAATCAGATGTATATAACACAACAGTGGACTCACTTAATCTGTGGGTATATTTCCAAACGGACAAATATCTACTGAGTAACTACCAGTAAAACAAGTGGGTGACAATGATAACAATAAACATAATATTTAAATGGTTCAGCTTCAACTGAAGATCATAACATAAACAAATATTATTTATTATTTATTTAAATTTTGGTGACCGGGTAGGCCCACTGAGACTGAAACAGACCCTTTTTCAGGGGCGACCAGTAATTAATTACATACATCTATAAACCTAACAAAATACATACATGTCATTTCACAATTAACAGTCAATATAGACGTACTGACCCAGTTAATGATACAGTGACAGGTTAATTACAATCAATATCAACAGGAGTAGAACTACTATTATACACAAGACAGTCACAATCAGATTGATGTCCCAATAAGGTTAAATCAGCAGCAGGGAGTCTGGTAGACTCAGCAGTAGCATTTGCAGAGGCTTAGATGCAACAGGTGGGCTTTAAGACCCTTCTTGAAGCCCCCAAGGGAGGTACATTCCTGGAGACTGCTAGGGAGACCATTCCAGATAGGAGGGATGAAGACAGCATAGGACTGGAGTCCTAGGGAAGTCCTAACACTGGGGACATGGAGAAGCTCACAGCTAGGGGATCTTAGTATTCTCCCATTTTTGGGGGGGACTTAATGGGTTAACTAAGCTAGGAGGGGCGCCATTTTGTTGGAGCTTAAATGCAAGGCATAGTGATGGATAAGATAATCTGCCATCTAGAGAAGGCCACCTAAGAGATAATAGTACCTTGCAGTGATGCTCCTGTGGTGGCACCCCTGCACAAAGTGTCCTATCCTGTGATACAACATTTTTAGTCTTTGCATTTCAGAACTTCTTACAGAATGTAGTAAAGGGGCCCCATATAGCAAGGTTGGTAGGTGTGTACCAGTGGAAGCATTGAGTTTGGATTCATGAGTGAGGAAAGGGCTCAGGCGATAGAATATGCCTAACTTTTGGTTGCGTATCTTGGTCAGATGGTCGATGTGGCTCTTAAAGGAGCAGTCTTGGTCTAAGTATAAACCTAGATATTTGATACAATAGATCACTTCAATTTTTGAGCCACTGGAAAGAGCTGGGGACAATAAATGTAAACATGTCGGGCCCAGGATTTTAGGGCCAAATAGAATGGCTTTGGTCTTTTTACTATTTAGAACTAATTTATTAGCAAGAAACCAATTCTCAAGTAGACCAAGGTCTTGACTAAGAAGGTTGTTTAATTAGACAGTGTCTTGGGAGGACCTATAAAGCACAGCATCATCTGCATATAAGGTCACCTTGGCCCCTCCACAATGTTGAGGCAAATCATTAATAAATAGGGAAAACAGGAGAGGTCCTAATATCAAACTCTGGGGGACGCCGTCTGTGATAGGACATTTGTTGGACTTAGCTCCATGCCATCTGACAATTTGTGATCTGCCATCAAGGTAGTCCATAAACCATTGAGTAGACAGATGATCAAGACCAAGAGATGTTAGTTTAGTGATAAGCTGATGGTGATTTACCAAGTCAAATGCCTTGGTGAGGTCTATAATGATCACACCAGTTGGAAGGCCATCATCTAGAGCCGTGAAGATATCCCCAGTAAGGCCAATCAGGGCCGTGTTGGTACCATGATTTTTTCTAAAACTATGTTGTCGTTTGGTTAGTAAATTGCTCTGTTCAACATATTCCTGGACCTGATGGTATACAATCCTTTCTAACACTTTACTTAGAGTGCAGAGGATGGATATTGGTCTGTAATTCTCAACAAGCTCAATATCCTCACCTTTAGGGATAGGAGTGACCAAGGCAACTTTCCACACAGTGGGGACTTTGCCTTCAAGCAGTGATCTGTTTAGGAGCCAAATGACTGGAAAGGCAATGATGTGGGCAGTGATTCTGAGGAGTCTGGGCTCCAGCTTGTCAACCCAGCAGAGCCAGAGGATTTGATTTGTTTTTAGTAATTTGTCAACCTCAGATTTATTTGCAAGTTTGAAGGGAAAATTAGGGTAAGGGGGTTTCTTCTTGTAAATGATTCTGGGAAGGGGGGGCCCAGAGGGATTATTTTTAAATTTGTCCAGGTCAGTGAGGAATGTGTTTGGTGCATTAGCAGCATTTTGCGGGTTGGTATAGCAGACACCAGTTGCTACTATGTCACTTTTCTCATGGGTGGTGTTCCCCTTTAGGAGAGAGTTAATTTGGGACCAAACTTTTGTAGGGTCTGAAAGGTTTTTAGTCTGTAGGTTCTGGAGGTATTGTCTTTTAGCTGATTTTAGTTCCTTTTTGTGTTGCTTGCACGCATGTGCAAGAAATACATTGCATCACGTGTTCTGCCGAATGACAGCAGCCAATTCAGGGGTTGTTTTCTGCCTGGCCAATAGAGAAGCATGTCATGGATCATGGCAGTTAATGAGCAGGCCACTAGATCAAAGAAATTGAACCGCTGCAATCAGTTAGCTCCCCGTCAGTACGCAATCAACTATTCACATGCAGGGCCTCCCTGACTGCAGCAGCCAATCACACAGCTGCATGGTGCTATGTTTCCATGGTGATGGCTTCTCCGTCTGCCTCTCACAGTCCTCACAAAGCCGACAGAAAGCCACCGCCTGCCATTCAGTGTGCCTTCCTGGTGAAACATTTCAATAAAAAAAGCCGATGGGGGAGCCCACTCCCTATCGGTATAATGCCCCCCTAATTTCTTGTTTGCTGAGTGGGGTGCCCAATCCCCCTTGGCTCTTGCCAGCCTGCACCTATATGTGCTGACAAGGGTGTCTAATCCCCCTGTAAGCATGCCCCCTTTGCCATCATTTTGCTGACAGGGAAGCCCACTCCTCATCAACATAATGCTCCCCCACCCAATTTCTTGTGTGCTGACAGGGGTGTCCAATCCTCCTGTTGGCTACTGCACCCCCCAAACATTAAGGCGCCACACTGGGAGCCCACCCCAGTGTGCCAAAGTGAAATGTCCCTGTAAAAAAGAAAACCATCCCGCGATGTTTTTTTAATAAAGCTGTAAAGTAGAAAACAGTCCCTTGTCGAGCCCAGTCACCCTCCCCCAACCCGCGCCCACCCTCTGCGCACCCAGCCTCCCCACACCCCCCTCACTGCATACTTACCTCCAGAGCCTGGCATGATGATCTTCGGTGGACCTGGAACACATCTGCACTCTTCAAAGCTGACCGTGGACTGAAGAAATGCCGGTAAGCTGTATAATGGCATAAATGTTTTTTTTAAACTTTGAAGTATATCTCGGCCATTTTTGGGAATTTTTTCACCAAATTTTCAACATGGGGTTCTAGCGATCCTACCTCATGAACTCAGTCACTGTCATTTTATTATTCGGTCCCAAAAGGTGATTTCACGGTCACTGCGCAGAACCTCCTTTTGGGACTGATTAACAAAATAACAGTGTCACAGTTCATGAGGTAGGCCCACAAAAAAACCCTATGTTGAAAATTTGGTGAAACAATTCCCAAAAATAACTTTTACGAGCATGCTTTGCGCAGTTCCTATGCACGCTCGTAAGGTCGAGCATTTTTAATATTTTCACTCCAAATTTTCAACATTGCTATTTTACCACACCTTCTTATGAACAGTATAGCTGTCATTTTTCACACCTCGCCAGAAATGTGTTTTCGCACACATAGTGCACAATGGGATGGTCGGTGTACGAAATCAATGTTTAGGTCAGATTAAGAATATCACAGTGATACTGTTCATGAGGTAGGCCCCCAAAAACCCTATGTTGAAAATTTGGTGAAAAAATTCCGCAAAATGACTGTTTTATGAGCATGCGTTGTGCAGTTCCTACGCACATTCATAACTTTGAGCATTTTTTAATATTTTCACTCCAGATTTTCAGCATTGCCATTTTACCACACCTCCTTATGAAGAGTATAACTGCCATTTTTCACATATCACCTGAAATGTGTTTTCAGACATGTATCACACAGTGGCGTGTTCGGTGTGCAAAATCAATGTTTGGGTCAGATTAAGAAAATCACAGTGACACTGTTCATGAGTAGAGGTCTTAAACTGACTATGTTGAAAATTTGGTGACAAAAGTCCATAAAATGACTGTGTTATGAGTGTGCATTGTGCAATTTCCACGCACCCTTGTAAGTTCACAAATTCGTAATCTTTTCGGTCCAGATTTTCAATATTGGCATTTGTCCACACCTCCTTATGAACAGTACAGCTGTCATTTTTCACACCCTGGCTGAAACGTGTTTTTGCACTTCCAGTGCAGAATAGCATGGTAGCTGTGGGAAATCAGTGTTCAGGATAGATTAAGAAAATCACAGTGAAACTGTTCATGATCAGAGTTCCCAAAATGCCTGTGTTGAACATATGCTGTAAAAAATCCCCAAACTAATTACATTACGGGTGTGCGTTGTGCAGTTTCTATGCACACTCGTGACTTCACCAGTTTTTTTGTATTTTCATTCCAGATTTTCAACATTGCTATTTTTTACACCTCCTCATGAACAGTACAGCTGTAATTTTTCACATCCTGTTCGAAATGTTTTTTCATACCTGTGAAGCCAAATGGCACAGTCGCTGTGCAAAATCACCTTTAGGCTAACAAACTTATAGTGTCTCTGTTCATGGGGTGGGATCACAAAAAGCCCATGTTGAAAACTTGGAGTAAAAATATCAAGAAAAACCCAGGATGTTAGGGTTTTTTACCATAACGCCCTACCCTGTAGGGACTGACAGCCATCAGGGATGTGACCTGGGAATTTCGAAAGTAATGCTCATGCCATTCCACCCCCAACCACACCCTGCAGCAAGTGACAGACATCGAGATGCACCTTGGACTCTTTGGGCCCCAGAGTTCATCCCATTCTCCTATACTGCACCTATTTCAGCATATTTCCTTATGGAATGAGATGAGCAAAGCCCGAACATCCAAGGCACACCTTGACACTTGTCAGTGTCTGCAGGGTAGGGTGAGGTGAAATGTCATGACTGTTATGGGCGATGACCCAAAGGCACACCTCAATGTCTGTCCATCTCTGCGGGTGTGGGTGGGGTTGGCATCAGTTCAGTACTTCACAGCCATTCCTATACTACATGGGCCTGATTCTCATAGGGGCTGCATCTGACACAAGCTGCGGCAAACAGCAGCTTGCACCAATACCTGGTGTGCCAGGGACCCTGCACCTGATTCAGGTACAGAAGGGGTCCCAGCGGCTAAGTCTCCACACTGGTGCTGACCGGAACCCTGTGGCAAACCTCTGGCACACTGCACAGGTCCACTGCAGGCCACCAGAGACTAACACATGACCCCCATCCCACTAGGTAATGGGCACATGAACCCAACCTGGTGGGCCAGTGTCTCCTGACCATATTTGGTGCAATTGACACCTGGCCACAGAAGTGAGTGGTGGGATATGCTGGGCGCTGGGGAACAGTCGGGACTGGTGTATGAGGGGGTTTTGGCACCACCTACTGGGGCATGGGTGGGCACTGTATCACCATAATTTGGTGCTACAGTAGTGCTGATGGGGCAGGCATCAGGGGAGCTGCTGCCAGTATGGGTAGCATCAGGACGGGGTACCTATATGGTACACAGGTGGCATCGGGGATCTGTGAAGGGTGCGATTGGACCACTAGAACAGAGGCCACACACACAGGGCCACACTTGGGGGGGTGTATGGTGGGTGAACCATCACCCATGGTGTGCCACACACAGGCATGTCACCTAGGGAAGAATGTTTAAGTCCCCTTAGACCAGCCCTGGCTGGTCTAAGGGCACTTCAAATTTCTCCCACCAGGTGATGTCTGTGAATTGCAGGAAGCAGCTTGCATCGGCCACAGTCCCCCTACCACTGTGCTGCAGTGCATTGCATATGCAAGCCCTGTTTGGGGCAGGTGGACTGCAGTCGATGCAGGCCACCTTTGTGAATCACACTGAGGGCAGTATTGGATGCAAGGTGCACCTTGCACCATATCTGTTCACCACAGGCACCTTGCGTCTGACACAGGGCTTTGAGAATCAGGCCCCATCTCTCTAACTCCTGCACTTCCACTGCAAATGCCAGCAAGCAACCATTCAGCACTGACAAATGCTTGTGTAGTAAGCTCTGGCCCATAAGAGGCTAATAGATGACAAGTGGGAAGCTCATTAATTAAGAACAGACTGCATCTCCTTTTTAATGTCTTTATAAGTGACATTGCAGAGGGACTGGAAGGAAAAGTATGCCTCTTTGTAGATGACACAAAGATTTGCAGCAGGGTTGATACACAAGTAGGCATGGAAAGGATGAGAAGAGATTTGGTAAGGTTGGTGGAATGGTCAGAAGTATGGCAGCTTGGATTCAATGCAAAGAAGTGCAAAATAATGCACCTGGGAAACAAAAACCAAGGGGAAGAGTACACAATGGGGGGGAGTAGTAACAGCAACAAAAATGAATAGGGACATAGAAACATAGAAGTTGATGGCAGATAAGGACCGCAAGTCCCATCCAATCTGCCCATTTCTTTTTCTACCTTATAAATGTGCCATCTTTCTTTGCTGCCAGTGGCCTATATATTCATACTCATCTGTATTGCTCCCTTATGCCTATTCCATGCCTGTCTGAAGCCCTGCACTGCATTCATAGCCACCACTTCTTGAGGTAGGCCGTTCCATGTATCCTCCACCCTTTCTGTGAAAAAGAACTTCCTCACATTACTCCTTAATCAGCCTCCCTCTAATCTCATGCTGTGTCCTCTTGTCCTGCTATTTTTCTTATATTGAAACATGTTAGACTCTTTCACCTTGTTAATCCCCTTAAGGTGTTTGAATGTTTCGATCATATAACCTCTCTCCCTCCTTTGCTCTAGGGTATACATATTGAGCTCCGTTAATCTGTTATCATATGTCTTCTGATGCAGTCCCTGCACCATTTTGGTTGCCCATCTCTGGACTGCCTCAGTTTGGTTAATGTCCTTGTGAAGGTGTGGCCTCCAGTATTGCACACAGTACTCCAGATGGGGCCTAACCAGTGTCTTGTAAAGAGGGATTATTACATCCCTCTTGCAACTTGTGATACCCCTTCTAATACACCCTAACATCCCCTAGCCTTACCTACTGCTTTAGAGGTCTGCTTAGATGATTTCAGGTCATCAGTGATGATGATGCCCAAGTCTCTTTCTTCCTGTGTGACTGCCAGCAACTCCCCTCCTAGCCTATAGGTGGCTTCACGGTTTCTCTTCCCTATGTGCATGATCTTGCACTTCTTTGCATTAAAACCCAGTTGCCAATCTTCTGACCATTTTGCTAGTTTATCCAGATCTATTCTCATTCTTCCCACCCCATCTGGATCATCTACTCTGTTGCAGATCTTGGTGTCATCTGCAAACAGACAAGCCTTACCCTCTAGTCCATCTGCAATGTCACTGATGAAGATATTGAATAGGACTGGTCCCAGGACTGATCCCTGAGGTACCCAATTGTGACTTAAATCTCTTCTGACTGCATACGATTTACCACCACTCTCTGTTTTCTGCCCGTCAACCAGTTTTCCACCCAGTTGACCAACTTCTGACCCACCCCGAACCTGCCCAGTTTGTTTATCAATCTTCTATGTGGAACAGTGTTGAAAGCTTTGCTGAAGCCAAGGTGGGTGACATCAAATGCTCCCCCTTGGTCCACCACTCTGGTTACCCAGTCAAAGAAATCTAGGAGATTAGTTTGACAGGACCTTCCTTTTGTAAACCCATGCTGTCTTGGATCCTTTGCCCCTATGGATTCCAGGTGTTGAACTATCGTTTCCTTAAGGAGTGCCTCCATAATCTTGCCCACTACTGAGGTAAGACTGACTGGCCTATAGTTCCCTGCCTCCTCCCTGCTACCACTGTTGTGGAGCAGGAACACATGAGCCCTTCTCCAGTCTTCTGGGACCTCTCCTGTGTTCAGAGACTCACTAAACAGTTCTGCTAATGGCTGTGCTAGTTCCACCCTTAGCTCCTTTAGTACTTTGGGATGTATGCCATCAGTTCAAATTGCCTTGTTCACCCTGAGCTTAGTGAGCTCTTGTATGATCCTTTCTTTTGTGAAGGGAGTAGTGCTCACCTCCCTCCCCACTGTGTCCATGGTGCTGAGCTGTGGGCCCTGCCCTACCTTCTCTTCAGTAAATACTGAGCAAAAGTATCTATTTAGGGTCCTCCTCCTCACATGCCCCCATTTCTCCTTTGAGTTTAGCAATAGCCCCTTTGGACTTTCTCCTTTCACTAATGTATCTATAGAAAGTCTTGTTACCTTCTTTTACTGTTTGTGCCAGTGTTTCCTCAGTTTGGGACTTTGCCTGCCTTATTGCCTTCCCTGCTTCCCTTAGGGCAGTTTAGTATGCCTCCCTATCTTCATCCCACTGTGTTCCCTTATATTTCCTGAAGGCCAGCCTTTAGGCTCTGACCTTTTCTGCAACTGTATTTGAGAACCAAAGTGGTTTACTTCTTCTTTTGCACTTTCTTTTCTGTCTTACACAATGGGATGTTGCTTCAAGTATTGCATCCTTAATGCTTGCCCACTTTGTCTGTACCCCCTCACCTGTGTTTCTTTTTTCCAGGGCTAGCTTAACTCTGTTGCCTATCTTATCAAAGTCAGCTCCTCTGAAGTCCCATATTTTTGTCTTGGAATTGGATGACTTAGTTGTAGTGGCCAAATTGAACCATACCATGTGATGGTCACTGGCCCCCAGGTGACCTTCTACCTGGAGATCTGTTATCCCTTCCTTGTTAGTCAGTACTAGATCTAGGATAGCCCTGTCTCTTGTAGGTTGTTGTACCAGTTGTCTGAGGCCCTCCCCCTACAGGGAATCCACCGTGTGTCTAGTTCTGGCAGATATTCCTGCTGGTATTGACCAATCTGTATCTGGCATGTTGAAGTCTCCCATTATCAGAACCTCCCCTTTAGCTGTCATGTTTTGTATATCTTCTAACAGTAATGTGTCTATTACCTCCCCCTGGTCTGGGGGCTTGTACACAACCCCAGTTCTTATGGCTGTCCCATTTCCTGTTTCCAGGGTGACCCACAGTTCTTCTGGCTCCTTATGTGTATTCTGAATTTCTGTAGCTTTGATATTTTCATTGACATACAGGCCCACTCCACCCCCTTTTTGCACCTTGGTCTCTTCTGGACAGTACATAGCCAGGTACTTAAGTCTCCCAAATGTGGTTACTGGTAAACCACATCTCACTAATTGCTACTATGTCCAGTTTAGCCTCTGACATTATTGCCTGCAGATCTGGGATCTTATTTCCCAGGCTGTGAGCATTTGTGTACATGATTGTCCATTGGCCAGATTGTGGGGTGTTAGTTGTTGAGTCAGGTCTGGCATTTCCCTGGTGCATCGTATGGGAGATGGACCTTTTTCTTACCTGGTGAACTTGGGGTAATCATATCAGATGACCTTAAGGTTAGAAAGCAATGTGAGAAGGTAGTAGGGGAGGGCTGGGGGGATACTGGGATGAATAGAGGAGAGCATCACCAGCAGAAAAGAGGAAGTTGTTATCCCTCTGTACAGACAGTTGGTGAGACCCCATCTGGAGTACTGCATCCAGTTCTGGAGACCCCATCCCAGTTCTGGAGACCCCATCTCTGCAAGGACATAAACAGGATGGAGGCAGTCCAGAGGAGGGCAACTAAAATGGTGCAGAGTCTGCAAGAGAAGCCATACGAGAAGAGACTAAAGGAGCTTAATATGTATACCCTTGAGGAAAGGAGGGAAAGTGGGGACATGATAGAAACCTTTAAGTACCTCAGTGGAATCAACAAAGTCCAAGATGGTAGCATCTTTCAGAAAAACAGATGTTCTAAAACAAGAGGACACAATTTGAAGATAGAGGGGGGACAGCTCATGGTCAATGTGATGAAGTATTTTTTTCACAGAGAGGGTGGTGGATGCATGGAACAGCCTTCTTGAGGAGGTTGTGGGGCCTAAAACTGTGGGAGGATTCAAGAATGCTTGGGACAGACATAAGACAATTCTTGTGGGGGGAAGGAAGAAATAGGCTGTTGGTTAACTAGGATCTGCAGCTTATCCTGTAGGTAGGGAAATTGGCAGACAAGGTGGGCCAAGTGGTTCTTGTCTGCTGTCAAAGTCTATGTTTCTATCTCTCCTGTCTGCAAGCTCAGGTCAGCCTAATGCACAAAGACTTTATCACATTTCTTATGAGTCTTTCTTAAACATGATTTATCTGTTTACAGGAGTGCACCTGATTTGAGGCTAAAATCAAAAGCAAATAGTTATAGTGGCAGAGCCCCCCTCCACACACACACACACACACACACACACACACACACACATACACACTCCCCGAAAAGCTGCTTAAAAGCCTGCAATTCATTCAAATCAATTCCATTTTCTTACTTAGTTGGGGTTCAATGCCAACAAGTGTAAAATCATGTACCTAGGGCATAGGAACCCCAATGCTGGGTATAGGATGAGGGGAGGTACTGATACTCACTAGACATGAAAGGGTCCTTGAGGTTATTACATCAGAGGACCTCAAGGTGGCAGTACAGTGTGGCAAGGCTATGGGCAGGGCAAATTGGATTCTGGGATGCATAAGGAGTGGCATCTCCAGTAGGAGGAGAAGGGATGTTGTGCTGCCATTGTGTCACTCCCTGGTAAACCCCCAGCTGGAGTACTGTGTCCAGTTTTAGAGTCCACACTTCAGAAAGGATGTAAGGTGGAGGTTTTCCAGAGGAGGGCAACTAAAATGGTTCAGGATTTTCACAGGAATCCCTACAAGGAATGGCTGAAGAAACTCAACATGTACACTCTGGAAGAGAGGATGGTGAGAGGTGCATGATCAAGACCTACAAAGTACCTCACGGGGTAAACAGGGTACAGTTAGGGAGTTTCCTTCAAATGAGGATGAGCACCCAAACCAAGGGACATACAATGAAGCTGGGAGTTCAGGATAGATGTGAAGAAATATTTATTTACTGAAAGAGTGGTAGATGCCTTGAACAGACTGCCAGGAGAAGTGGTGGGAGCTAAAATGGTAGGGGGCATGAAGCATGCATGGGATTAACATATGGCTATATTAGAGAAAGGGGAAGGAGGGGGTCAACGAAGATCAATAGGGCTATGGAGGTGGAGTAGGTTCAAGTTCATTGCAGGAAAAATCCATTAAGCAAGCTCATTCACAAGGAGGTCCTGATGGATGCAGGCAGAATAAGACATGCAGTGACACATACAGGCAGGAGTTACAAGTAAGTAGAGAACACTTGGGCAGACTGGGTGGGCTGAGCAGTCCTTTTCTGCTGACAAATTCTATTTTTTTATGGCATCATGTGTTCATTCAGGTGCAGTGTTTATTTAAAGTTGGGCCTACCATACATCCAGATGTAAGGTACAGTAAATTACTGAATTAGATGCAGCACACTTACAGTATAATAAACAGAACCCCAGTGCTTCGCGAAGCCTTTACTCTTCATAAGGCTGTTTAAACAGCTGGGGTTCTATTTGTAGTGTCCACACCAGTATGCTGATCTTAAAATCGACACCACATCTGAATGAGTACTTGATTCTTGCTCACTCCATTTCTTCCCCACTTTGAAAGCTGCTTGGCCTGAGTTAGTTTTGGGCTGGCAACACTTCACCTGTGTTGGAATATGACCAATAAGAGGCACTGAAAGACATCAGACTTCACAGACTGTGAAGGTAGCTGCTCATCCACCATCTTGGCAAGAAGAAGGCTGCAGTTGTGGCCACTGATGACTGTTGGGATGTAGGGATAGGGGAACCAAAGAGGACAGACATAAGGAGATAAAATCATAATAAAAATTGTGAGACCTTCACCAACTTTCCAAAATGCTTACCAGTAAAAGAACACTCTATGCAGTTTTTCAAATGGTAACACAATCTGGTGAGCCTTCTGTCTGCCGTTTGACACCAGGTATCGACCAACATAAAACTGCCTAAAGAAGACAGTGTGGTCATGTGATTACTGAAATAGTGGAGATTACAGACATATAAGAGCAAAAGAATATCACACAGAAGCTGGCACATGTGTCTATAGCAGCTGTCTCCTGCTTCTCAGTAGTTATACTTATACCCTTGAGGTACTTGAATGTTTCTATCATATCCCCTCTTTCCCTCCTCTCTTCCAGTGAGTACATATTGAGGTCCCTTAATTTCTCCTCATAAGTCTTGTGTTGCAATCTCTGTACCATCTCATTCGCCCTTCTCTGGACCATCTCCAGCCTGTTAATATCCTTACGAAGGTGCAACCTCCAGAACTGCACACAGTACTCCATGTGAGGCCTGATCATGGTTTTCTATAATGGCATCACTACCTCCCTTATTATGCTGGTGATACCCCTGTCTATGCACCCCAGTATGACACTGGCCTTCCCAGCTGTCTTACCACTTTGACATTTTCAGGTCATCTGAAAGAAGAACCCCCATGTCCTTTTCCTTCTTTGTGACTGTCAGTAACTCCCTGCCCACCCAATCCTGTAGCTTTCCCCAGGGTTTCTGTGTCCCAGGTGCATAATTTAGCATTTTTTTAAATTAAATTTCAGTTGCCAGTCCTCAGGCCATTTTTCAAGCTTCCCCAGGTCCCTCCTCATTTTCTCCACCTCCTCTGGGGTCTCCACTGTCTTACAGATCTTGGTGTTATCTGCAAACAGGCAGACCTTTCAATTCAGCCCTTCTGCAATATTACTAATGAAGACATTGAACAGGACTGGCCCCAGGACCACTCCCTGCGGCACCCCAATGGTCACCCCCTCTCCCCAGACTTCACCCCATTTACCACCACTCTCTGCCTCCTGTCTGTTAGCCAGTTTCTAACCCAGTTTACCACCCTTTCCCCCATGCCCAGCCTACTCAACTAGTTTATAAGCCTCCTATGTGGGATGGTGTCAAAGGCTTTGCTTAAATCAAGGTAAGCATTGTCCACTGCCCCACCCTGATTTACTTCCTTTGTCACCCAGTCAAAGCCATTAACCAGATTTGCCTGACATGAACTCCCCACTGTGAATCCATGTTGCCTGTGGTCCTGGGCTCTGATGGCTTCTAGATGCCCCACTATCCTTTCTTTAGGAAATGTCTCCATGATCTTCCCCACTACTGAGGTCAGGCTGACCAGCCTATAGTTCCCCGCCTCCTCTCTACTGCTGGATTTGTATAGAGGAACAACATGTGCCTTCCTCCAATTCTCTGGTACCACCACTGTGTTGAATAACTCAGTGAACATGGCTGCCAGAGGTACTGCTATCTCCCTTCATAGTTCTCTTAATATCCTTGGGTGCATGCCATCAGATCCCATCACTTTTTCCACTTTCAATTTAGTCACCTCCTGCAGGATTCTTCTACCTGTCAATGGACTATTGTCTATCTCTTCACGCTTTTGCAACTGCTATACTGCTGTGGCCCTTGCTCCTCCCCCTCTTCTGTCAATACTGAACAGAAAGACACAGTGGATGTCTGGGGGGGGCAGCACATGACAGTTCTTAGGCATGGCACTATCACTTCCAAATACCTAAACAGCACATATAATCAAGCAACATTCAGCATTGACAAATGCTTGTTACACTTGTTTCTCAATTTTCTATATTCCACCCAATCCTTAGTTAGATTTGTAGATTTGAATTTTTCCCAGGCTTTTTATCTCACCCTCATTTGTTTTTTAAGGTCTCTGGACAGCCACTTTGAGAATTTTCCCTTGGCTGATTTATTTTAAGGGGGCATGCTTATTGGCGGCCGAGAGGAAGTTATTGATGATGAAATCAAGGGCTGAGTCCAGACTGGGGGCTAGCTTGAGCTGAGTCCAATCCACGACTGCTTGGGTTTCAAGAATGGAGCAGGTGTCAAAATTGGAATAATCCCGAGCCCAAAAAATTCTGGGTGGAGGGTTGGGATGGTAATTTTTGCAGATGCCAAATATAGAGGCATGGTCACTTATGGGGTCTGCAAATGTCCAAGCCAGTTTGAAACTACTTGGGTTGGAAGCAAAAATCCAGTCTAATGTGGTGTGGTTTCCTGACTTAATGTTCAGCTTAGTGGGTCCTTGGATCAATTGGGTCAAGTTGGCCTCGAGCAAGCTTGAATTTACATCTCCAATGGTATACTGACCCCAGTGGCAGTTAAAGTTGCCAAGGATTATTTTCTCCCACTGAGGTAGCCCTGGTATCAGAGCCAGAAGTCTCTTTAACCATCTTTTGCAGTCTTAGGTGGGTTGTAGATGCAGCCTATTAGCAGGGGCTTAGTCCCACCAAGCAGTATTTTGATGAACACCGCCTCGCCACCTGATTGGGTATGGCCTGTCGTTGCCACCTGGGAGGCATTTAGGGAGTTTTTTACGTAAATGATAACTCCACCACTCTTCTTACAACATCTATCTTGTCTAAAAGACTTAAACCCCTGGAGCTCAACCTCATGCATTAGGATACTAGGCTTGAGCCAGGTTTCGGTAATGGCAATTATGTCAGGGAAGTGCATATTTACCCATGCCTTGAGTTCATGCATTTTAGGTCTGAGGCTGTTAATGCTCCTGTGGACTAGTTTCCGACCTTTGGCATTAGCCCAGACAGCCATAGAAGGTGACACAGTTGGAACATTAGGACATGGGGGGGTCAGGGTTAGAGTCAATATCCCCAGTGAGTAATAACTTGATGGTCAGCAAGAATTTCAGGAGTGACCCAAGGGGGGGAGGAAGATCTGACATTTGTAGACACTGAGATATTCCATAACCATATAGCAGTTTCCCCCTTTTCTAAGCCCGTATAAGGGTAGGATTAAGGTTGGCTTGGGGGTAGATACATGAGAAACTGGAGTACAGAGGGTCTGTGGGCTGCCCTGTGTCCTACCTGAGAGTGAGCAGCAATTGGTCTGTGCCCAGCACTACAAGTAAATAAGTAAGTACAAGCCAGTGCAATACCCAGTGCCATATTAAAGCTTAAAGATGGGTCAATGAAGAGGAAGAAGTTCAGATTAAAATCCAAGATATTTGACAGTAGCAAGATAGGGAAAAGCTTGGAGTAGAAAAATGTGGGTGGAGAGACTATCTAGGTGGAACTATTGAAAAAGCATGAGGTAGGAAAATGTGGGTGGTTAGGGTCACTTCCACTAAAACAGGAGGCTGCAGCATCCTCCACTCTGAGCCAAAGCACCCCAAACGTCAGCCAAAGGACCCCGAACCTGAGCAAGAGTTACACAAAACAATGTCAGTGGAATATTCAGTGTGTGAAGAAGGAGGAAACAGTGACCTCTAGGGGTAGCTGGGCATAACTTGCAAATGGGAAACTGGACAATTTTTTTTGGAAACTATGAATTTTTTAACTATAAATCTGGCATAAATTCTTAGTGTAAGTACACTGCGACAATAAAGGATGCTGTGGAATACAGACAGTAATGAGTAAGAAAACATGTCAGCACTAGTATGCTTGCAGAAAGACACCAGGTTCAAATCCACTGTTCACTGCTCCCCAGACAGCGTGCCTCAGCTGGAAGTGGAGGGTGTCTCGTGCCTGCTAGTCTAAGTATGGGTGTTTTGGAGCTCCCAAAGCAGCAGGTGTGTATGTTGGAGGGGGTCCTGACCTGCTAGTCTATGAAATTAAATATATGGATTATAAACTCCCAATAAAACAGAAGTCGTGAAGCGTCAAATGGCCATACTCATCCATATCACGGCCACCATGTAGCTGCATTCTTAGATTGTTTTGTGTAGTTATTGCACTTTAATTTAACTAGTGCATACAGGACCAGGAAGAAGGGTGAGAACTGGGAAGCTGAGTTTATTTGGTTGGCACCTCTGCTATTGTGTGCCTGTGAATATATAAAGTACACAAACCCATGAGGCAGTCTCTGAAAGTAGAATCCTTCATTCAGGATTCTGCAAATGAACAGGTCATTGATTTGGCTCAGCATGGAGTAATGTGTGCATTACTGGTTACCATTTTTTTTAAAGAAGTTGGATTAATTGAGGCAGTGAAGCACAAAGCAAAAAAATATGAAACTGGGTTATGAGGAGAATTCCTACAAGAAGAGAGCAGAATAACACAACATATGTCCTTGTGAAGTCAAGAGGGTTACGGTGTGGGTTGATGGGGGGGGGGGTAGAAATATGATTGAGTCCAGGAACAGTTCTAGATAGGGTACAAAAAGGGAAAAAGTTGCAGCCTGCACAGAAATGACACACATTCTACATGACAGTGGTTCCAAATTGATGCACATGTCTGTAAAATCAAATGAAAATTAGGAATGTAAACAATATAAAAATATTTTCATCTGATTAAAGACTTGGAGCCCGATTCTCAAAGTGGGCTTGGACTGGCACAAGCTGTGGCAAACAGCAGCTTATGCTGGAGCCTGGTGTGCAGGGACCCTGTGCCCGATTCTCAGACAAGCAGGGTCCCGGTGGCTAAGTCCCAAGGCTTACAGCAAGCCAGACTGGGCTCTAAACACATGGTGCAGAAGGACAGCTTGCCACAAGCTGGAAGCCAACTGTGTGTTGGTCCAGCTGTGCCCTAGGTGGCTTGTGTGTCACCCCTACCCTGATATACCCAATCCAAAGATTGCTGTTGACCTGGTGGTCTAGCAGTCCCTCTTCTCCCCCCACCCTGGCAACAAGTGCCCAGCAAACCCCAAACCAATACTACAAGCCAGGACAGGCATGGCCCTCCTCACACCACCTCAGCCAGTCTGACTGAACTTTCACTGTGCACGTATAATACAGTAGGCATTCACTGATTATCGGTGAGCACATCCTATACTACATTATAGGCACACAGTGACAGTTCAGTCAGGGCCGGCCAACGTGGAGTGAGGAGGGCTGTGTCAGTCCCGGCTCAGGGTATTGACATATGGCCACAAATAGGTCTGCTATCCCAGTGGTGATATTTCTAAGTACCATTAGGCCTGTCATGGCTGGTCTAAGGGTAATTAGAAATTGTCCCTCTGGGAGAGGTATGAGAATCCCATTTATGGGCTGTGGCAGTTTGCGTCTGCCACATGCACCCTTCCACCATGTCACAGCCCATTTGTGGTTGCATGGGTGGTACACGCCCTGTTTGGGGCAGGCAGCCTGTGGTTGATGCAAGCTGACTTTGAGAATAGCTCCGGGGTCAGTACTCAACACAAGGTGCCTTTTGTGCCATTCATGTTTGGCGCAGGCACCTTGAGTCACTCTCGGGGCTTTGAGAATCGGGCCCATAGACTATTGAACTGGTGACATTTATACTAGTGAGTAGGTTTTGATTTTCTTAAGTCAAGCAGATTGCAAAGATGACACAATACAAGCTGGAAATGAAGATGTATGGAGGTGATGGAAGGATTGATTATGTAACATGGGGGCTATGTGGCTTCTGATATTGGGCACCAGCAGGGAGGTTCAAACATTGCCCCAGTATAGCTAGGGCCAGCATTATACCTGCACATTCCACAGTGTTTATGTTAATGCTGGATGTACTGAGTCAGATAGGGGGGCATTATAATAACAAGCTGCTGTGGAGAGACAGTGATTATATTTATATCACTACACACAAGCAAAACAATATTTACAAAATGCACCTTATGTACACATTTATTTATTTATGTATTAATTAATTAATTTATTTGTTAACTGGGCAAGTACATTGATCCAGAGGAATGTTTACAGGCACGACACGGGACAAAAGGCAGAAGCGTGTAACATAAACAGATGACAAAAGTACATCAAGGCAAAACAGCAAACTACAAGTGCAAAGGGCAGGACAGTCAACAGTAATAGAAGTATAACATCAGCTAAAATGTGAGTCCTATACAAGTCATAGATAGGACACTAACAGAAATCAATTGCAGTTCAGGCAACATTTGGGCAAACAACAGGTCAACCATGTTTGCCACTCACACCCCCACAAGATCAATGTCTGACTTTCTCTTATTCAAGCAGCAAATAGGAAAGAAGAGTGGGAGACAGGCTGAGGAGAGCTGAGGAGAGGGCGTTAACCTGTGTGAGCAGGTGCAACTGTCCCTGTCATGGAGCCAGGACCTAAAGTTATGTTTAAAGGCCAGGTGTTTGTTGGACAACCTGAGGGGGGCAGGCAGTGTGTTCCAAAATAAGGGGGCCACAGCCAATAGTTCTTTGCCACCCATGCTAGTGGCAGTTTGTGGGTTCTCCAGAGAAGGGACAAGGGAAGATCTGAGACTTCATGGCATGGTGTGGGGCTTGAAGAAGGCAGATAGGATGGAGGTAGGGCCATTCCTGATGCAAGTATCAATGAGACAACTGAGGGTGAAGTCAAAGTGGCCTTGCAGTGAGAGCCAGTTTAGGGAGCGGTACAGGTTGCAGTGATATGCGGAGCTATTATAACACATTATTATAGTTATTAACATTATACTATACCACATGGAAGATATCAATGTAAGAGATATAAATTGATGGGTGTGGGACTAATCAACATTCACAATGTGTAAAAATATAAATCTTGTGTTTATGAAGTACTGTAAACTCTGTAAACTACAGACTATTTGGTTGCAAGATACATTAACACAAGTTACCAACTGCATTGCATAGTTTGCATTACAGACCAACTGTTATGCAAATTTTAGCTCTGCTAGGTGTAGTCATTTCATTCCACAAAGACTTACACTACTTAAAAAAAGTTGCAAATGGGTCATTCTGAAATTTCAAACATGCACTTCAAAATGAAAAAAAAAGTGGCTAAGTCATTAAAGGTCTGAAAAAACCAGAATGAGTTGAGAACATAAAGGGATGATCTATAATATACAACCCTCTGATTTTGCTAAAAGATAATTCACAATAGTTGGTAACATGTGCGTGCAGGATAAATCCATGACAATGAAGATCAAAAGTATTCTACAGTAATCAGTCGAGGTGACAGTTGTATGATACTAAGTGTAATATTTAAGACTAGTGCTAGCATTAGAATAATCAAGAGACAGGCTCTGAAAATGAAACCACGGCAGAAGTGAACACTGAGCATAGCATGATCCTCCAGGTGGAACACCTTAAAGCCTTTCCTTTACATTTTGCAGCAGAAATTACAACCTAATAAATATTTATTTATGAATATTTTTTGAGTACTGCAGATCATAGCATTATGCTGTGGTAAAGCAAATTGTTTTTAAACATCACTCGTGTTTGAGCTCACTGACGCAGGTGTAAACATGATATGTCAATGCAGATTACAATTGACAACCTGAGATGCCTGTAACAATCTTTGTGCATACACAAGCTGCTGATTAGTATCAATATCTATCCCAAAAATACTGCCAGCATAGTGGAGCTCATATTTCAAACTAGATAGCTATCGTGTTTATACTCACACGAGTCACATTACACAGTGGCACAGAAACATTCACATAAAAAGCTAATCTGTTAAGATATACATCCTGAGATGTGTTGGTCCAAAAAGTGCTGACCATTGGAATTAAATATCAATATTTCCGAGAAAAAATAAACGTACGAGACAGAATCACGTGAAGAAAAACAAAACAAGTCAGATTGTTGTACAGCTAGTTTAAAGCTATGAATTCAACCAGAAATAAGAGCCTACCATTTTTTATCTCAACTTTCATAGACTTAAACATTTAAATGGCATGTAATCACCTCAGATTCTGGCATTTCAATCGCTGAACTTTTTCTTGTTTTGGTTATTGTAGTAGCTTATCTGAATGTGTTTTCCTGCTCTATGCTTTATTTATGCAAGGCTATCAATCATTCAAATGAACGGGTCGTGTACAGTGCATCAATGCCAAACAAGCATGTTCATGTAAGCAACCCCTGTGAGCGAACATGTCTCATACTGTGCTCGTTCACAGCTTCACACATTACACCTGGGATTCCTCATCTGTAATGGCAGACAAAAAAACAAACAAAAGGGATTGCCATTAATGGTAATAATAGAAAGTATCACAAACATATATTTACCCTTAAATAAATATACTTAACAGCATTGAGTATCACAGAACATGATGTAAATAAATACACACACAAATGGTTGTAAACTATCTTTTATTCTTGATATATGCCAGACAGTGTCCCTTTAATATTTTATAATATCGAACATATAATTAACCTTCAGCACTGTTGTTCAGCTCCAGCTTGACCACAACAGGAAGAACAGTACGACCAGT
The DNA here is from genome assembly GCA_016271365.2 of Neoceratodus forsteri. Taxonomy (NCBI): domain Eukaryota; kingdom Metazoa; phylum Chordata; order Ceratodontiformes; family Ceratodontidae; genus Neoceratodus; species Neoceratodus forsteri. Next base: position 647,385,318 of record CM057456.1, read on the forward strand.
CTCCCCAGACACTGTAGGTAGTAAAGATATGATGACAGTTACTTCATATGCTATATTGCAATGCTTTGATGAAAATAGTTCTTACAGCTTGTTTGGTATATTTTTTCTTTGTAGTACAGGTTTTACAATTGTACTGGAATCTAGAATAACAGATTACATATTAGTTTTAAATAAAGATGTATTGTCCCCAGAGCCCCTCCAATTAAAGACACAAACAACTTAAGTGTGGTTGCTCAGTTTGGCTATACAGTTAGTCATTTGTCAAATCATTGTTCGTTATACATTGTCATCAAATGGCATATTTTTACATTTTCAATCTCTCATCTCTTCCATTACATTTATATACAGAATATACATTTAATTTCTTTTCAATTGATACATTCTTATTTTCTTATTTTCCTCTTCTGCCCCCCAGACGTACATCCTGGGGGGATCTCTTCCTCTTATGCTGTCAAGGGGTGCAAGCATACACACCATACCCCTGCCTCTTGATTCTCAATGCTGTGTCCTTTGCTTGTTTTCCCTTTTTCCTCCCTTTCTTCCCTGTCCTTCTCCTCCTTTTTCCTACTGCTGTCCACCTTCGGCAGTCCCTACTGTGAACCTGCCACTGTGCTCCACCTACCACAGTGGCACCCTGTGCTCCACCTGCCACAGGGCACTCACTCTTCCTTCCGGATGGGTGGGTGGGAAACTTTCTCAGAGCAAATTGTGAGCTCCCTTCTGCTGTGCAGCTATTTATCAGGGGCCCCCTTTTGCCCCTCCCCTTGGCCCACTCCTCGGCTGCCACCTCACTGTTCCCACCACTCCCCTTTCTCTGCCCCTTTTGTGACCTCAACAGGCCCTCCTCTTCTGAAGCCTGCTGTTCCCCTGAACCCCCCTCCCTCTGCCTCCCCCCCCCACTTTCTGAGCTTCCCACACTTATTTGCTGAGGCCTTGGGACAATGGGGTCTACCCTTTTACAGGGGTAACCCTCTTTGTCCCCAGAACCCCTCCAAATAAAGACACAGACAACTTAAGTGTGGTTGCTCAGTTTGACTATACATTTACTTATTTGTCAAATCATTATTCAATATACATTGTCATCAAATGGCTCATTTCTACATTTTCAATCTCTCATCTCTTCCATTACATTTATATACAGTATATACATCTAATTTATTTTCAACTGATACATTCTTCTTTTCTTCTCTTTTTCTCTTCTGCCCTCCAGATGTACATTCTGGGGGGGGGCTCTCTTCCTCTTATGCTCAAGGGGTATGAGCGTTGACACCATACTCCTGCCTCTTGGTTCTCAATGCTGTGTCCTTTGCTTGTTTTCCCTCTTTATTCCCTTTCTTTCCTGTCTTTCTTCTCCTGTTTCCACTAGTCCACATCCAGCTTGCGATGGACGGTGGACTTCCCCCCTTTTTGCCCCTTCCCCCCTCCCCCCTTCTCCTAGACTTCCGCCTTTCCTCTACCTACCTTCACCCCTCTGTCATAACCAGCCCTCAATGGCATTCTCTATCTCTGTGTTAAATAATGCCAAACCCAAACCTGAGAGGTGTATCCCATCCCCCCCTATAAAATTCAGCCACCCATTCTAAGATCCCATGTCAGATGACTATTCCCCCCATGCCCTCAATTAACCTGCCCACATGCATGTTCATGTGCTTCTGGGCCCTGTCCATTCCTTTGTGGCTCTCCACCTGCCTCCACACCCTTCTGGGTGTAATCTCAGACCAGGTCAATGTGACCTCTGGCCACCACTCTCTTATCTTTTCCGCATCATATTTTATTTGATAAAAAATGTCCAGCCAGGGCCTTGTACCCAGGTCATTGCCTCCCCGATGTATCACTATTAAATCTGGCCTCTTATGCTCCTTTCTGAGCCCCCTGAGCTCTAGCAACAATTGTGCCCACTTCATTCCCCTATGACCTTCCACACCAGCTGAATGGTGTCGCTGTCCAGACACAACTGTTTTCCCCCTTGTCTCCTGGCTGCCCCCTTCTCTGCCCAGTGTATGAAAGAGTGCCCACAGATCCATGCCTCAAGCCTCTGGAACCTCCCTGTTTAAGCAAAGTAACATTGATTAGTCTTTCATCCGTTCTATGCACCCTTCTCCCCCCATTTTCCCTTCCCCCCATATCCTTGTACCTGCTAATGGAGAGAAAGAAAACATCATTATTGTGGTAATTTCTGTATATATTTCTTATAACAATCCGACAACCACCTGCCCTTCTCCTTGATCTCTCCAGGCCTTCTGCCCTGCTCCGCCATGGTGGATGCCACGCCAATCCTAAACAAGTGGGAGGAGTATCCTTCCCCTGATTCTCCCAGGAATCTGAGGCCTTTGTGCAGCACTGCTGTCACCTGGTACCCCGACACCAGCCTGCCATCCCCTTGTATGAACAGTGACGTGCCCCCCATCCTAGGCACTCTGCTGAGTACATGTGCAAAGCCCCTACAAGGCAAATGTTTGCATTCAGATGTTTCCTCAACCACACCCCCCCTGCTTTGTCCCTGCTGATCTGTCTTTGATCTCCTTAATAAGATGGCAATTGCCTCCCCCATCCAGTCTATATCCCCCATTGCAACCCTTCTTCTTCTACATTCTTGCTATTCCTCACCACTTCGCTCACCCTGAAAGCCCCGCCATACATGGTGGTGTACAGGGCTCTAAATAACACTGCTTCACCACTAGAGTTGCAGACATGGGGTAATATGTCCATCAATTGTCCCATCAACTTTTCTGATATTGGTTTTCTGACATTCTGCCTCTTGCCCTGGCCCCGTGTCCACCCTGCATCATCCTGAGGATCAGGTTGCCTTTTGTTGGGTCCTCCCATTCCCTCAGGCTACAGATCTGTCCTATTGCCACCAGGTGCACCCCCATGGTTGCATGTGCCATGTTTTGCTGCCACCAAGCTACAATGAATCAGGCTACCTGTTCCCTTGTTACTACCCCACTTACTAGCTCACCGTATTGTTCCTGGAATTTTTGAAATGCCCCCCACGATGTTTCATAAGCTCTATGGGTCCTGGGGGCCCAGGAGTTCTGGAACAGTGTTTCAGCTACCCCAATCCAGTCATCCATATGTACATCGGTATAGCGGACCACCTGATGTCTGCTCCGGGTGCGAGGGTCAGGAATTTGTCCATCTTCAATTGGGAGAGGCAGTCAGGAATCATGTTGTCCACACCATCAATATGCTTGGCCCTGAATGACGTGTTCAGGGTCAGGCCCAAACATACCATCCTGCTCAGCACCCTCATGACCCTCTCTGTCTTCATTCTCTGCTTATTCAGTACTTCCACCACCGCCTTATTATCGCTCCAGAACGTTACTTTTTATTCCTTAACTGATTCCCCCATACCAGCATCACCACCCATATGGGAAAGAGTTCCAGGAAAGTGATGTCCTTTGTCACCCCCTGCCTCACCCGTCCCTCCAGCCACTTGGCCACAAACCATTTTCCTTGGAAATAACCTCCAATCCCCCTACCACCTGCCACATCTGTAAACAAGTTGCAGATTGGTATTGTACAACCAATCGTTCTGCCAAAAAGTCTGCCTGTTGTACTCCTGCAGGAAGTGTTCCCATATCAATATATCTTCCCTAGTCCCTTTATTCAGATCTACCCAATGGTGGGGCTGTGTTACACCCCGTATTGCCCACACCAGGTGCCATGTAAATGTGCATCCTGGGGCGATGGCCCTACATGCAAAATTTAGGTGCCCCAGCACCTGTTGTGCCTGTTGTAGTTGCACCCTCCTATGGCCCCCCCATCATCCCCAACAATTCTCATAATCTCCCCACCTTCTTCCTTGGTAAACGGTACAGTTCCTGTGCTGTATCCAACTCCAGCTCTAAGAACTCTATTGTCCGTCTGGGTCCCTCCGTTTTGTCCTCAGCTAAAGGGACCCCCAACTCTTGGCATAACTCTCTGAAATCTCCTAACATGTCTCCGGTCTCTTTTTTACCTTCCCCTAGAACCAAAAACTCATCCAAGTAGTGCACAACCATCTGGTACCCATATCATTTCTGAAATGTCCATTGCAACCATGTATTGAACATTTCAAATGTGGCGCCTGCTATGGAGCATCCCATCGGCATGGTTTGTTGAAATAATACTGCACCCCTACTTGAAATCCCAGCAGGTCCCAGTCCACTGGCTATACTGGCAGCAACTGGAAAGCTGACTCTATGTCTGTCTTTGCCAACCATGTCATCTCCTTTGCCCTGAAGAGTCACACAGCATCCTCCAATGTGGCATATGTGACCCTACTGTCTTCCTCTTCTATTGCATCATTGACTGACTTCCCCTTGGGGTAAGACAGGTGATGTATCACCCAGTACTCACCCACCTGTTTTTTGGGCACTAGTCCCAATGGTGAAATCTTTAGTTTTGGCAACGGAGGAGATGGAAATGGTCCCCTCCACCCTCCCTGCTGCCAGCTCCTTTTGAATTTTTTGTGCCAGTGTGGCCTCCTTACCCCGTGTGTATTTGAGGTTCCTTGCCCTCATTGCCTCCTTCTTTCCTTGGTACAGTCAGCTAAAACCAGAACTGAAACCTGCCCGTAACTTCCTGGCTGCCTCCCTATCTGAGTAGTCCCATAACCATCTTTCCATTGCCTCTGCTCTTATGGGTGTCCAAGCCAGCCAGCATACTCCGATCCCTACTCCCTCAATTGGCCTGATGTCGGGTTTGATAACCATGCCCCCCCTCCACTTGCCTGCCCTTTGTTGTTGTTGCACCTCCCCCATTGATGACCCCTAAAGGAACTGGGATTGGCCTGAAACGGCTGCTGATAAGAGGTCTCCTGGTTGCCGGCCCCTTTTTCCTAACTGTACCTGCACTTGTACGCTGGGTGATGCCCACCGCACTTAGAACAGACATGCCAGAACTGGCAGTTGGGCTACGATCAAAAGGCTCTGTTGTAACCCCAACAGGCCTTCGCCCCAGCCCCTCCCCACCTGTCTCCCTCCATCTCCTTCTCTGTTGGCCCGGTTTATATTTCCAACCATAAGTCTAACTGCCTGGCATCCCATTTTACATCCCCGAAATGCACCATTCGTTTCCTAAATTTCTCATTGTGCCTCAATCAGCTGTATCCTCCCTTCTTATACACGTTCTTAATGATGAGGGAATAGGTGAGAAGCGGAGTTGCTAGCTCTGGTTGTTTTTCTATGACTATGGCCGTGAAATAGGTAAATGCCATGGACCAATTGTCCCATGTTTTACCTTTTCCTGCTTTATCCTCCTCTCCTTTCCCTAATAGCACCACTGCTGCTGCCATATCCTTCTTTTCAAAACTATCCTTCTCTTCATACTTATCCATGGCGTTGACATTCACCAGGGCAAATATGTCCACATACTTCCCCTTCCAAATCATTTATTTCACCACTGTGGAGACATGATCCACCAAACATACCCCTGGACCCCTAACTCTCATCCCCCCATGGGAGTCATGGCTGGCCCCCTGTCCTGACCGTGGCCCCCGTGCCCTTAATTTCACTTAATGCCTTCTCCAGCTGCCCCAATACATTCTTCCCCATATTCTTAAGCATTTGCTCCACATATTCTTTCACACTACTTTCCATTGTCACCACCTGATTACCTGCTGTGCCTGATGTGTTGGTCCCCAGCTAGGGCACTCCAGATGGAGCCGGTATAATTGTCGAAACCTGTGTTGGCTGCTCTGGCTCTGGCAGGGGCAGCAGTGCCACAGGCATAGGGGCCTTAGGCACTGGTACCTGTCCAGGGTACAGATTGGGGATTGAGTCATAGTGAGGTGGGCTCTGTGGGGCCAGATCCATTATCTCCTTCCTGGGCTCCAGCACCCCCTGCAGTCTAGGCCCTCATTTACTCCTCTTCTGTTCCTTCCCCTCTCTCCCCTTCTGTTTTGTGCCTCCCTCCCTTCCCGCTCCTTCTCAGGCTCCGCTACCTCCAGCAGCTGGTTTGCTTTTTCTACCCGGTCCATCACCACCCGGTAGCATTCCTCTTTATTGGGCTTGACTCTCTTTGGCACCATCCTGGTATTTTAGTGGTACATGCTGAAGAAAAGAATATCACAACTGTTATTTCATGCCAGGTTCATCTAGGCCCAGTGCCTTCCATTCCCATCTTTGGGCCTCCCCAGTCCTCCGCTGGGTTCCCAGCTCCCTGCTGCACCATGGCGTCTTTCATCACCCATCCATTGGTTCCCTATGGCTGTTACCAGACTGCACCCCCTTTCCATTTGGGGGGCCCTGAGATTGTACAGAAAATGGGCCCTTCTGTCCTGCAACAATTCTGCAAAACCAAAACCTTTTCCACCTTTATTTGCACATTCTCTTACCCCTCCCCCAGCCTTGCCTCCTTTGGTGATGCCACTGCACACCTTCCCTCACGGTGGCTTATGCTTCTTGGTGCACTGTCCACCATCTCACCAACCCACCCCTTTATGCCCTTGCAGCTTGGCCTTCCCACTTTCTGAGCCCTGTACCACATGGCAGTGACGCCCAACGTCGTCCCCCATGGTCTTCCCAGGCTCCTGCCACTCCTAGTAGCTCAAATCCTGCTTGTTCACCACTTTCCTGCTTGCCCTTAACAAAGCCTCATGTCCTGTGTGAAAACAACTCTTCTGCCATCCTCCCCCTTGCCTCCTTCACATTTGGTCGTCATTTGGCCTGCACCGAGTAGCGCTAATAAGAAACGCCATCCCACACGGTAGGACCAGGCTTCCACCCTTCATGGTCTCATGAATCCAGCTCACTCAAAATCTTCCCGATCTTGACCCCAAAAGGACCCACTTCCAGTGCGACAAAACAAATCCTTTCTCCTTTCTCATGCACCCATTTGCCCCCTTGGACCTCTATGGCAGGCAGTAATTAAATAATTCGATTACTTTGTATACTGTTGGTCTTTGCTAGTCTGTTGCTGGGTAAACAGTATGAAAATCTCTGTGGTGCCCCAATCCAGGTGATGATGTGGACAAAATAAATAGTTTAGGGAAATATGAAGGAAAATCAACAAATATGAAAAGCCACAGCCAAGTGCCCTTATCTCCTTTGGCCTGTACCGAGTGGCAATTATGTCAGATGCCATCACACATGGCAGGCCCCAGCTTCTGTCCCCCATACCTGAGTGACTCCATTGCCCTGTTCTCTTTGCCTGCCATACCAATGGCATGCCTTCTCCTTCTCTGGCCCACTCGCTCCATGAGCATACTCCCCTCCACACGCTCTGCCCTCTCTCTCCTTGCAGCTGACTTTCCCATTCTGCTCTTAAACAGACTCGCCTCCTGTGAGAAGACTCACTCTTTTCTTCAATACTTATCCCCCTTCAACCCATTTGTGCTTTTTTCTCCCTTTGGCCCATACTGCGTCGCGATGACGTCAGACACCATCCCATGCGGTAGGTCCCGGCTTCTGTCTTCCATGCCAGCTGCATCAGCTGAGCAACCTTAACTCTTCCTCCGCATCTGAGCTCCATGATCTGTGCCCCCACACACCGCCCCCCACATGGCTCCTCTGCTGGAGGTGTGACAAGATTGAGAGCTCTCCTCGCCAGCCATTCGGATGAACGCCCTTCTCTTCCCATGCTAATTGCAGCCAGAATACTTTATCTTCTCCCCTGCTCTCATGACTCTGCCCCCCCAACCCTGGCTGCAAACACATCTCCGGTGCCAGCTGGGTGAAACTGTACCTCACCTCACCACTTGTTCCTGCCTGAGATTCTGACCATCACGTCTGGCAAAATTTACAAGCAGCCACCATGAAATTCTGCCTTAGACCACTGCGTTGCTCCTGCCTGGCATGGCTGTATCTTACTTGCTCCTGCTGTGAAAACCTTAGCAGACCTATCTGGAAGTTTTAGAGATTTAGCTACCACAATTGTACTTTAGCCTGCTCCCACTCGCATCTACCACACAGCCATGCCTACCGAAATTAAATCAGCTATTTAAAATCATATATCCATCATCTGCACTTCTGCTGTGTTGCCTATCGCAGGCAGTCCTAAATAATTAAAACAGGGACCTTACCTTGTTCCTTGATTTGTCTGCTTACTCACTTGCCCAAACACCATGCTAGTCTATACGCATCTATTGCAATACTTTTACTGGTATTCCCCCCTCTTTTTTTTTAAATAACTCAGAATAATATTCCTCAAAAGCCCAATGGCTCCAAAATCTCTCACCAAAATGATGTCCTTCAGAGAAAACTTTCTCAGAGCAAATTGTGAGCTCCCATCTGCTGTGCAGCCACTTATGATTGGCCCCCTTTTGCCCCTCCCCTTGGTCCACTCCTCGGCTGCCACCTCACTGTTCCCATCACTCCCTTTTCTCCACCCCTTTTGTGACCTCTCCAGGCCCTCCCTTTCTGAAACCTGCTGTTCCCCTGGTCCCCCCTTCCCTCTGCCCCTCCCTCTCACTTTCTGAGCTTCCCACACTTATTTGTCCAGGCCTTGGGGCAATGGGGTCTACCTTTTACAGGGGCAACACTCTTTAGACAGCCCCCCACCAAACAACAAACACATGAGTTTAAGTACCTTATCAAAGTATACTTTATTGTCTGAACAAGACATGCTTATGATTGGACTTTATATTTCAATATTATAGGGAAAACCAAGGCTACTGTCTTGCGACTTTAAAAAATATCTGGAGGACACACCACATGTACCACAAGAAGAAGCACCTACGTATTGGAGAAACTTTACAATTACTCATTCTTTAACCTACAGTGAGTTGTATGTAACTCAACAACAACTTGCCTATGTACTATTTTACTTGTTGCAATGTACACAATCTTAATGTTTTCATATCATACAGTGCTATGTTTCCTTAAACACTTTTTCTATATTGTTACATGTACTTACTCTCTGTCTGGACAAAGATGACATCATCATCTTTCTCCCCCTTATACCCCATATGCTGATGCTGGGCTGGTACCACCTCCACCCTTTGGGGTGCTCTTCTCTCAGGCTCTAAAAAATACATGTAACACAGAAAAAATGAGTCATCATTTGACAGTGAAAGTTACATGAAATACAAGTTCTGTACATTTACATACATGTGTAATTTTCACAATGTATGATAGTGCACTGACACAGGTGGCTTAAAGTACAAACTATATTGGACCCCCTCCCCCACCCCAACCCCACCTAGTCATCATGCATGTTGTGTATTTAAAGTCTTACTGCAGTTGTATTCTCATTTGCGACATATAGGTGGCATCAACAGTACTGTCATTGATTTCAATAGGACAGAACACAGCTTTGAAATGCAACTTCCAGAGTAGAATAATGACAGTGTGCATATAACATGCAATATGCATGCTGCAAACGTTGGATGAAAAAAGTTACATCCGATACAAGTTCTGTACCCTGTTTACATACATGTCTAGTATGCTGCCACACCTGGTACTGTACCGACATAGATAGACTGAAGTAATGATTGTAGCACTACTGCATCCCCCATCACCAGGCATTTTATATAATGAAACTTTTAGTGCAATTGCATTCCCATTTCTGACATACAGGTGGTGCTAACAGTACTGTCATGCACTTCAATAGGACCAAGCACTGTATTGTAATGATACTTCCATTATAAAATGATGACAGTGTGGAGATACCTGTTGGTATGCACTCTGTCATCATTTGATGGTAAAAGGTGCATGTAATATAACTTTTGTTCATGTTTAAATACATGTGTAGTTTGATAATATATCTGGTACTGTACTCACATAACTAGATTGCTGAGTTAACTGTATACCTCCCCCCCAAGCACCAAGCATGTTATACATTGAAATTTTTACTGCAGTTGCATTCTTCCTTTGGCATACAGGTGATGCCAACAGTATTGTCATGCACTACAATAGAAGAAAACACTACATTGTAATGCATCAGTCAGCGTTTAATAGTGGTAGTCTGCAAATAAGTAGTGGTATGCACTCTGCCATCTTTTGATGGTGAAAGTTACATGAAATACACATTCTGTATATTTTCAAATGCATGTGTTGTTTGATGCCATACCAGGTACTGTACTCCCATAGGTAGATTAAAGTGATAACTGTATAGCACCCCCCAAAAAAAAATTCCAGGCATGTTACATATTTAAACAGTTAGTGCAGTTGCATTCTCATTCCCAGCATACAGGTGACACTAACAGTACTGTCATTCACTACAATAGTACAAAACATTGCATTGTAATGTAACTTTCAGTGTGGAATAGTGACAGTCTGCATATGCCATTTAGTATGCACTCTTCCATCATAGGGCGATGAAAGTTACATCCATTATAAGTTATGTGCACTGTTTAAATGAATGTGTAATTTGTCACCACAACAGGTAGTGCACTGACATAGATAGATTGAAGTAATGACTGTAGCACAAGCCCCCTCCCCAATCACCAGGCATTTTATATAACGAAACTGTTATTGATGTTGTATTCTCATTTCTGGCATACAGGTGGCACTAACAGTACTGTAATGCACTTCAATAAGACTAAACACTGCATTGCAATACTACTTCCATCCTGTAATACCGACAGTGTAGAGATACCACACAGTATGCACACTGCCAACATTGGACGATGAAAGTAACATCCAATACAAGTTCTGTACCCTGTTTACATATGTCTAGTTTTCCACAACAAGCTGAACTACTGTACACTAATGTAGATATATTGAAGTACTGACTATAGCCCCCCTTAAAATCACTGTGAATATTGCCTATATAAATTCTGTCTACAGCTGCATTATCATTTATGGCATATAGGGGGCTATAACAGTTCTGCCATGCACTACAATATGAGACAAACACACTGTGAAATGACGCTTCCAATGTGGAATATTAACAGTCTGCATATACCTTGAAGTACTGTGTCATATTTACATTGCTGTACTAACGGTTGTCCTCAACCCCCATCCAATCAGCAGTCATGTTGCCTAATGAAACTGTTAGTACAGTTTCTATAGCCATTTGTGCCATACAGATGAGACTTACAGTACTACCATTCAGTACAAAAGAAGACACCACTTTATGCTATTGTGTAATTCGTATGTCTTGTGCTTTATGACTAAATATTGTTATTAGTTGTTTACTTATGGTTAATCACATGGTCACCAGGCTGTGGTTTCCCAGCCCATTCCTGCAACTTGTATGCGAGGTAGAACCAGCCCACATCTTGTGCTGGTATCTCACTCCTTGTCTGTAGGTCATAAAATTGCTGCCTCAGCAGCTTCCCTTTTCTCTTGCACATCTTTGCAGTCTTATTCCTGACTTTCAGTTTTTTTTATTTAAGTGTATGTTGACTGCCTTCCATGTCTCCTCCAGGCTCTGGCTGGTGCTATGCATCAATATTTTGGGGTCCGCTTTATTCCCCACCACCTCAACTAACAGAGGCACCTCCAAGATGCTCGGCAGTTTGACCATTGTCTAAAAAAGCAAAGATCAAACTTATTAAATAACTGCTAAACATGTGCATCATATAACAATGCATTACTTTTAATCTGACATTACTGTATGATAATGATACAGGCACTATCATTTCTTAAGAGTTTTCACAACAATAATATATGACACTGTTATTGTAATCTAACTATTCTGTACCCACATTTACACCATAGTAGTACGCTGATATATACTACTACATAATTTTTTTACCCCTCCACTATCTTTACAAGGCTGTAACAATATTTGTAAAATATATTTGCATACACACATGCATAAGAAATAAAATGATTTGTTAGATATTTACATACACAAACTGAACTTCTACCCAATACTGTTACACTACCCTGACACCAACTGGACATGTTTCAGCCATGACATCTTGCATACTATCTGTAAGGGAGTATTGATGCTACAATATTTGGTGCTTTATATATTATATATCATATTCTCTGTTTTCATAAAAAATGTATTACATACCATACACTGAAATATGATTGTTTCTACACACACACACACACACACACACACACACACACACACACACTACACACACACACACACATGACTACCATATCTGTTGACTTATAGCTATGATCACAGATGTAAGTGTCTGATTATTGCTAAACTGTTACATCATTCATCACACTGCAACATTTGTACAGCTATGTATCTGTGTTTGTGTTTATTGTGTGTAATTCTTCTATTTTTTGACCAAGAATATTTGGCTCTTAAAAGAGCTGTTTTGTTTTGAGCACCTTGTGGAGATTTGTCAGACACACTGTTCTTCAGAGCACTGAGAGAATGCCATCTTGACGGTCCCTCAGGAAGAAACAATTGCCAGTGTCTGAGAAGTGCACACCATCTGACAGGTAAAGCCAATATTTAAAATACTTAATTTTGGGGTGATGAATGTTATGCATTCTCAGATGGCATAAAAATGCTGAAATGTGGATGTTTTCCTTTTTTCTGGTTCTGTCAAGCAGATACATGTGTTGATCTGCTCACCAGGTCATTCGGTCTGTAATGTCTGAGTAAATAATCTTACAGGCAAGCAACATCTCTGTCAATGAAGCTAGGTTCAATTTAGCTTCAACCACTAAATCTATCCACATTTTGTCACCTAAATCATTACCTCTGAGATGGATCAGCAGTATGTCTGGTGCAGGGTGGGTGTTCTGTAGGTGGTGCATAATTGGCATGAGTTGTTCCCATCTCATGCCTCCCCTACCAAACCACTTAACTCTGCAGTTAGGCAGGTGCAAATCACTCACAAAATGACTTACTCAAGCAAATTCACCACCTCTGTGAATTAAACTGCTGCCAACCATCCACACAGTGCATCTGTGGTTTCCTGTCATCTTTTGTCTTAAAAAAACAGAGAAAGTGGCAAACAGCTGTTCAAGTCAATTTGTGTCTCTCTGTAGCTTGTCAGGTCTGACTGGCAAAGCCTGCACTTTTCTCTATGACAGTAGGACAGTAGAATGTTGCACACTCAGGTAGCAACAGTGGGTTTAAAAATATTTTATTGACTAGTAAGATTCTGTGTGTGCCAATTAAAATATGACAGTTCACAGATGCAATCTAGTTACTTCTAATTGCATGGAACATACACAAAACATACTTTGTTTTGGTGGGAATTTAATGATTTGTGATAGGCTGCTTTGAAAAAATAACAGAACTCCCACTGTCATTGGCTGTAGTCTTACTTCATATACACATGCCCATAGCAGTCTGCCTCCCTTTTAAAATAGCATTTGTGGTGGTAAGCTGGAAATTTAGGGCTGACTTTTTATGTTGCTATCTTAATTTAACAACAAATCTAAGTTTTTATAACAACTGTGACTAGTGGCAGTTTAAAAATGCTTTTGGAATTTGCAATGTTAATGCTAAGAAACTGCAAATTGCTTTTTAAAACATTAAGTATAAAGTTGATTTACTTACTGTTCTCTTTTGTTTTAGATGGCAGGTTCAGCTAAGGTGTCTTCTGAGAGTTTTTTCTTCACTTTTCTTAATCTCTGATTGGCTAGCCCAAAGTAGTTTGTGAATTGGTTCAAACACAGTTATTTAAATATGTGTATAGTAATTATTGCTGTTTTGTCATTTGTGGCAGTACATGGCAGTTAACTGCTCTGTGGAATGTAATTGGTCAAAAGTCTTATATGGATGATTTTTTTCAGAACAATATTGCTGCCATTAGTGGGACTAGCACTTTATTTATACAAATTTCAATTATTTTGTTTCTAAATTGGCTTAAGTGAACAACTTTATACTGCATTTTACTGACATGTAGTCTGCTTAACTTGTTTTAACTTAGTGAAGCAGTTGCTAGTGTTTTATAATCAAATCTGAGCAATTTCCTGGTTGCAGTGCACCATGGGAAGTACAGTTCAAAGGGCATTTTGTTTGCAAAAGCACAGTCCACTTTTGCAACAGTAGACTTTGTACTTTCATGAAAGTATCAATAGAAATGTATGGTAGCTTTGAACTTTCGTAGAAGTATGAAATTGCAATTGTGAAGCTGTCGCAAAACATGACAATGTCACTTCCTCTTGGAACAGCATTCACAATGTTGTCGTGTTATGCGAAAGTTCCATATTTGTAATGTCAAGGTTTGCAAAAACATGAACATGAAACTGTCATGTCATGAAAGTACCTTTTGCAAAACTTTTGTGTTTGCAACAATGCCACATATGTACTTTCACAGCCTTGAGACACTATGTTTGCAAAACTGTCGCAAATTCAACAGTTTCACAAACTAACCAACAGAGACAGTTGTGACACCATTGTGCTACTCACTCAACAATAATGTATGAAACTGCTGCAAACATGACAGTTGTGCAAAACTACTGTTGCAAATTAACAACTCATTTGTGGATGAATAACAACAAAACAATACTCTTAAAAAGAATAAGCAATGCCATACTACTAATTACTGGTTCCTAATTAGTAGTTTTGATACACTACACTTATCACACCTACTGATACCATTGGACAAACCTTGAAACACAGGACTCTCCTGCGCTATGCATCCATACTTGGTGGGTAGCAATGAATTGCACAGTGGACCTGTGGGCCCACATATGTGTACCATTATACAAAACTGGGAGTACAGGCCACCAATATGTTATATCACTAAACTGTAATAGAGACTGATGTAAAAACTTGCAAGTAATATGACTTTTGAAACAATACTACTTACCATCATCACAGTTTCATTGGAATGGCTTGGCCAAGATTGCAAATATTATGAGTTTTGAGACAGTGTTGTTGAGCTTGGCATAAGTGTTATGTAAATGAATTTACAAAGCTGGCAAGTACTATAAGATCCTTTAAAGTGCAGTACAAGTCACATTAAACTGTTCTCTCAACTCACTGGTATAGCATTGTTCAATGAGTTTCCTAATCTGTGCAGTGTTTAATTCAATGAATTAGTAAATGGTTAGTATTGGTTTGCATCTAGCTGTTATGTACTATAAGCTTTATTTTTAGCAGAGTGCTTATGAGTTTCCTTTCAGAAAGTAGACTAAACAACTCTTAAGGAATGCTGTGATATTTATAAACAATGCCATGAAAATGCAGCTACTGCCATTTCACTGAACGGTTACAAGTGAGTTGAATAGGCAGTGAAGGATGGTTGGGAAATAGTTGAAAGCTTCAACAGTTCAAGTTGCCATTGCAGTAGCATCACAAAAACAAATGCTACACCACTGAGTTGATGGAACAGTTTAATGTGACTTGTACTATAGTTTGTGGTTTCTTGAAACTCTGCTAGAAATGAATCATTAAGGTTTGTAAGTGCAGAGAGTTTAGGAAAGATACTGGCCTACTTTTTGTGAAACTGTCACATACATGAATGTGAAAAATCTGTAAATAGTTGTAAATTATTGACAAAGACTTTTCCTTAATACAACTAATTTTTCTTTGTTTTTCTTTTCCTTTTTAGGTGTTTGATTTTGAGATTAAGTTTCTATTAAGTGCTGACTAAGTGATTTACAGAAATGCCAAGCAAGACAAGACGGATTAGCAGTCATAGGTGGGATAGGTACCATAGTAGCATACTGTTGTTGAAGACTAGCAAAACCAGTTCAGGTCTTTGTACACAGCATTAGAACATTGTGCGCTCTATGCACAAGAAAAGGGTTCATCATAGTGAGAAATCCTCTGCTTCAGTTAGTTGCACATCAGCAACCAAAATATGCATAGCTGCTAAACATGTGGTGAGTAGTAAGCAGCAGAGGAAAGCTGTTGTTGGGTCAGGTATTAACAACCTAACATGAAAACAGAAACCTACTTCTGTCATCACTGGCCATCTGAGCAAGTTAAGGTATTTCCGAAATGTGGCTGCAAAGGCTAAAGCTGATTGGATAATTACTGCCAGCATGTGACGTGAAGGCAAGATAGTGAAGAGTCAGCTTGCCTTAATGAAACTTAGTTTCAGAGTTCACACTTTTGTGAACATGGCACTTGCTGTCCCTACAGGTTTGTGGAAACAAATAATGCAGCAGGTTGAATGTTTCAGCAATGTTGTCAACTATGTACAGATGAAATTGCAAGATCAGAGATCATTAAAACCTTTGGGAAACCTGTTGCCAAGTCTGAGTTTGCAAAAAGAGAGAAAACTGACTCTGTTTGTGTCACATGCCACAGACTACTTTACAGACAACAGACTGTCACTGTTGATCTGGAAAAAATACAGTCTTTCGGTGACGTGTGGGCACAATTATTGACTTACAATATCTACTACTACAGCATGACTTTGAACTAGACCCAATGGTTATCATCTGTCAGTACTGCTTTACTAAGGTGAAACATAACACATTGCCTCCAAGGTCTGTGTCAAACAATATGGAGGCTGATGTTATACCTGCTGAGATTGCTGCATTGAATATGTTTGAATGGATTCTCACACAAATGATGAAACCGTTCCAGACTATTCTTCATTGGTATACAAGGACATGGAACATACCCCAAAAAGAGCTTGTGAAGTCTCTGAAGGGGTCTGTCATGTATTTGCCACTGCCTCTGAAAGAGAATGTGGAGGCAATCTCACATGATAACAGTATAATCATTCTTCTAAATGGTGTCCCCATGAAGGTTATCTGACAGGATGTTGTCAATGTTGAGAAAGTGAGAACTGCTCTTGAGTATCTGAAGAGCAATAACCCTTTCTATGCAGACCTTGAAGTTGATGAGCTAGGTAACATGACTACTCAGTTTGGAGTGAAGGACACAAGGAAGCAAATGATTAAGAAGGTTGATGTTACAACTAATGAAAATGTGTATGAACAGTACACAATTCACCGTCTACATGGCAGGGACCCAGTCACTGACAGTATTGACTTGTACCAGACAAAACAGGTTGAGGGAAGTCCTGTAAGTATCTGGGAAGAAACACTGGAAGCACGGTGTTGTCTAGATTTGTTCCCACAAGGTACAGGAGGTCGTTTGGATGCAAGCTAAGTGTGTGTGACAGATGCTGAGTACCGTACATCAAGAGTGTTGAACAAAGATGGCAAATTCCATAGGAACTTTCAACATCTGTTCCACCTGCTATGGGAGAGTGAGCTTAGCATACTCTCAACATCTACTGCACACACTCTATGGCTGACTGGTCCACTAGGTGGAATCACAGCCACAAGGTTTCTTCAAAAATTGAAAGAAAAAGATAAAACTTTGTAAGTGAATTTGTTCTCCATTCTCTCAAGTCTTTGTGACACTAAAGAATGCTGGTATCATAGATTCTCTGCGGTCATGACTATGCTGTGAGAGTATGGTGCAGTGACATGGTTTGTAACTCTGAGCTGTGCTGAGTACAGCTGGGAAGAGTTTTGATTGAACTACTAAAGTAAGCTAATGATGAAGTTGATGGCATTTCATTAATGACTCTTGGTGAGGTGTGCTCATTTGATCCATTATCTGTGTCCCAACATTTTCACCATCATTTCCATAACATCTTGGTATTTTCTTTGTCAAAGGACAATCTGCCTCTCAGTCTGGTTGAGCACTACTTTTGGAGGGTGGAATACCAAGCATGAGGTGCACCTCATATCCATATGTTGTTGTGGATCAAGGATGCTCCTCATATCAATGAGAATGAAGCTGCAGATGTTCTGAGTTTCATTCAGTGATATGTTACTTGTCACATCCCTGACAAATATGAGAGTCCTACACTATGGAAGCTGGTGCAAAATTTCCAGCAGCATCATTTTGAAAAGTATTGCCGCTGGCCAGTTAAGAGTCTTACTGATTGGTATACCACGTGTCATTTCAGTTTCCCTAGACACGTCTGTGAGCAAGGACACATGAATGACTTATTCTCAGCAATGCATCATCATCTCAAAGCAAAGTCCACTAAAAGGGTATGTAAGTTACCCAGAGAGAAGAATGAGCTGTACATCAAGGACTACAACATTGCATTTATCCTGATGTGGCAGGCAAACATTGATATGCAGTTTGTCACTGATAATGCTTTGGCTCTTGTTCCATAGATCACTTTGTACATTACAAAACATAAGCAGACAAATTTGCATTAGCTTTGGGAGGATATTGTTACTTTCAGCCATTCATTGACTTCACAGCTGTGGTTGTTGGGATTGAAGACACTGTCTCACAGGGAGTGTGGAGCATATGAAGCTAGTGATCATTTGATTGGCAAACACTTGTACGGCAAATCTGATGTTGTACGGTTTCTCAGTGTGAACTACAAAGAGAAACAGAAGCATGTGTTGAGACCTCATGATGAGATTGAGGAACTGGCTTTGAACAGACCTTCTTCAAAGACTATCTTGAAGAACAACCTCGTCGACACATACTACCCCAAGAGGGTTAGTATCATGGAGAATATGTGCCTCTTCCACGTCACTAAGTGATACAACTACAAGACTGACATAGCACCTGATAGAATACAAGAGCTTTACAAAGTCAATTGTTTGGATGGTTGTCTTGTCAAGAGACAGAAACCATGGTTGATTGACCACTGTAAGTTAAGTCTTTCCACTGCTGACAGCAAAGAGCATTATTACTTTGCTCTCCTGTTCCTCTTCAAGCCATGGAGGTATGAGAGCACACTGAAAGGAGACTGTGATAGCTATGAGGAACACTTCTACCTGACATATGAGACCTACAAAACAGAGCAGTCCAAAACATTTATTCAGAGAGTGGAGTTAGAAAAGGAGCAGCTTGAACAAGCTAAGAAATAGCTTGAGGATACTCCAGTTCATTCTCAGGACAACATCAATCCTGAAGAAGAGGCTACTCTTGGAGCTCCTCTTCCTATAAATGATCCCATAGTACTGATGACTGAAGTGGAAAGTGCTATACAACATGGTTGTTGTGGCAGGAAGAATCCAAGTTAGCTGAAAGTGAATTAATGAGCAGCAGCTTGTGGTTTATCCTGCTGTGACAGAAGTAGTGAGACACGGCATCCTACATGAGAAGAATGAATGTAAGTGTGGAAACTACAAACCAGTACTTGTGTTCATTAGTGGTTCTGCAGGTACGGGCAAGAGTTTTCTTACTGAAGCCATTACATCTGATATAATAAAACACACAGGAGAAACAATGTCTCTTGCTGTCACTGCTCCAACTGGGCTGGCTGCATACAACATTGGTGCGGTCACTCTACACCAGTTGTTTATGCTGCCAGTAGAGCATGGCAAAACAGGAGAGTATCGGAAGCTATCTTTTGAAGTAGCATCAGAACTTTATCCCATGTTTGCCAAAATGAAGCTTTTGATCATTGATGAGATCAGACTTGTCTCAAATGTTATGTTTGCTTATATACATCTGTGTCTCCAGGAGATTCTTGGAAGTGACTATGGTGACTAATTTGGGAGAAAGAGTATTGTGGTGTTTGGGGACCTTCTACAACTTACACCCATAAATGATGAACATGTCGTTACAACACTGAGTGTTCAGCAAGCCAAAAAGACAATAGGGTGCATTGGAGGTATTAACCTCTGGGAGTTTTTCACTTATGTCGAATTGTATCAAAACATTTGACAGAGTGGTGCTCTGATCTATAAGGCATTGTTGGACAAGGCTTGTACTGATAGTTTAACACTACCAAATCTTTCTCTGTTGAACACATGTAGTATCACTGCTGATAGTACATACATGGGTGCTGCATGTGATGTGTTCAGTAGAGTGTACTCAGATAGTACACAGATTGTGTGTCTCATGCCACAGCTTAAGCAATGTACTGAATTCAATAGCATTACATTGCAGAGAGAAGGTCAAGAAATTATCACTCTGCATGCAGTCAACAATGTAGATGGTGTTTGCTTAAGCTGACAGCTGGTAGCTAAGCTTACTGAATGACTTACTAAACTGAAGTCTGATGAGTCCCGGACAGCTGGTCTAGATTCTGTTCTGTCAGTCTATAAGAATGCACACATTTTGCTGCATTGCAACCTTGATGTTGAACGTGGCATGGTTGATGGTTAAATGGGAGCACTTCATTGACTTTCTGTACAATGTGCAGAAGACATTCGTTGAGGCACTGGTTGTCAGGTTCGACAACA
Source organism: Neoceratodus forsteri (assembly GCA_016271365.2). NCBI lineage: Eukaryota > Metazoa > Chordata > Ceratodontiformes > Ceratodontidae > Neoceratodus > Neoceratodus forsteri. The sequence goes on from CM057456.1 coordinate 647,405,255, forward strand.
TTGGACAGTCACTACTGATTGAATGAACTACTGTGAAGTTCCTGGTGGTGAATGACATATATGTAACAAGGAAACAGTTTCCGGTATGTGTTACATATGCTGTTTTTATACACAGGTCACAAGGCTTAAGTTTGGACTCAGCCATAGTTGACATGGCACTGGCATCTTCAAAGATGGCATGAGCTATGTTGCATTGTCATGTGTTCGGTTTCTTGCCAGTTTGCACATCATAAGTATCTCACCACAGAAAATCCATGATGATAAATGACTTGCAGAGTAAAATAGGTTACGCACTCTGTACCAGCCAAACATGCCTCTCATTCCACTACCCATGTATATAGTTCAGTGCAATGCTACAGTATCAGCTTATGGCCCAACGAAGAGAAAGCGAGCAAGTACACATGAATTGAATTCTGACAGTACTAAGAAAGATCCCAGATCACACAATGATACAAACTCACCTCCACAAAAGAAGCCACTTGGTCTAACTGTTGTCCCATCATTTGATAACAGTACTGGAGTAAAACTGCTATGCAAACTCAGCGATGCAAGCATTTCTCTCTATGCCCCACTTTGGTGAAAGTATCAAAGCTTCACTGTCGAAGTCATTGAAGCAAATTGTGAATGATACTGCAGCACATGACAACAGAATCTAGACTCTCACACCTTTATGGGTTGTTCTGGGAGGGTATGATGGTCACACAACATTTGCAGATAGCATCCAACAGGATGTAACTGATTGTATGATGGCCATCATAAACAACTTGGAGGCTGATAACATTCCAGTACATTGGAACTTCACAGTCACCTATGTGTCAAAATACACTTGCCTGTCTTGTGGTCATTCGCACAAATAAGTAACAGATGTTATGCTCTGCATCTCTGTGTATACTCCCCAGTCACATACTATCAAGTTCAAAAAGCTGCTTCAAAATGCGCAATGTGATTGGAGGAGAGTGTACACAATCTATGTGACTTAGAACTTCTTCTGAGTATCTCCTCTTTGTGTTGCAGAGATTTGATTCTCATGGACTAAGGGTTGACACACCCATCACTGATTTCGCAGCTGGTAGAGTACAGTTTGGGGTGTGCCTGATTTGATACTCAGGTTATGATTTTCCACCATGGATCATATGTACATTCTGGACATTATGTCTCTTGGCTGAGGTATAGTAATGTTTGGGTGGAGTGCAATGACTACATGAGCACTTTTAAACAGAGACTACCTCATAAACTAAAAGATGATTATGTCTTGGTTCTGAAGAACTACAACAACCTTCACTGAGCTGAAGAGTAGTCACACTGTATGTGACATATATGTCTTTCTCACTGTTTGCTAATCACTATGAAATACAACCTTTGCTAATGATCTGTCTGATGACTTGTGTTAATTTGTACCGTACAGATGGTCCAGCGATTTACCCGTGTTGGTCCATGCCTTCATGACATCTTGCCTTGACTATTGCAACTCCCTTTACTTGGGGCTTCTTTGGGTTGATATCCACTGCTTGCAGCTAGTGCAGAATGCTGCAGCAAGATTAATGACAGGGGTGACTAGAAGGACACATATTACCCCTGTCCTGCGTGATCTGCACTGGCTGCCTGTACAGTGGTGGATCACCTTTAAAGTAGGTCTTCTGACCTTCAAAGCCCTGCATGGACTCGGTCCTGACTACTTGAAAGAGCTTCTGATCCCTTACCACCCCATGCGACAGCTCCGTTCAGCCGACAAGGGGTTGCTAGAGGTTCTGAGGGTTATATTGAAGTCTTCTGGGGCTAGAGCTTTTGGGTTCACGGCCCCATTCCTCTGGAACTCTCTGCCTTGCAGACTTAGAGAATGCATGACCGTGGAGGCCTTTAAGTGGGATTTTAAGACTCTGTTATGGAACAAGGCTTTTGTGGACTGATGTTGTTATCAACTGTTGTTTTTATATGTATATTTTGATTTTATGATTTATTTGTAGAGCGCCTTGGTATTTGAAAGGTGCTAAATAAATAAAGTTTTATTATTATTATTTTATGGTAAAAAAATTGTTACACGAATATGGTCTTATGCTTTCTTACAACTAAGATGGGCGTGTTAGTGATTTATGCAATAAGCATGGTTTAAGCAGGCCTAAAAACGGTGCAGACTGTGTATAACCACTTGATATATCGCACTTGTTTTAGATGTGGAGTAGTCATAAGAACAACATATCCACAATTTTATATATGCTGAAGCGTGCAGATACTCAGTTGGTTTTGTAACTGTGTGGTCCCTGTCACAATATGGCTTGTGATTGGTCGCAGCACTTTTATGTGTTTATGTACCACCTATGAAACCTCCTAGGAAACATCAGTACTTGTGTAACTGATAAATGTTTCACATATATGTGGTGTATATTGTAGATGATCAACATCTCATACCTGACGTAGAATAACTTATTTTACTGGGTTACGATTGTACAAGTATTACCATTGTGTTGCTACATATACATCATTACAGACTTTTTGTGGTACTGTGCTCATTACTAGCACATTACCTTGTCTGTCATTGTACATATTAAGCAAACAACTGAGTCTTACCTCTTTTCTGTTTGTTACAAGTAACAGATTTACTGTTCAGATGCCTTCTTTATGGCAGCTCTGCACAACTATGTGCTAACATGAGATATGCTGTATTTAAATAACATTGTAAAAACGTCATACATACGTATACAAACAGAGTTCATTGATTGTATATTTGTATGTATAGCTTATGAGGTTTTCAGTATGGACGTAAATAACTGAGTAAACAACAATAAAACATTGTGACTTCATCATGAAATGAATGGAAATGTATATTTACGACTGGTATGGATTAATCTTAATATAATTACTGGTCACATTTTTTCCCATAGGGGAAACATCCCCTAATGGGGGCTAAGCACAAAACTAGCCAGAAAAGTCATAATTCATACAAAATTTTAATTTTTTTTCTGTGTCATACGGTTCCTGAGATATAAACAATTTAGTATTCCAGCTCCTCATTTTCTGCTCCGAGCCCCATTATTATGCATACATTCTTTGTACTTACTGTGTTTCTCTATGCAGCTGTTGGAGAAAACCAGGGTGTGCACTCTAGTTACTGTTACACGTAGCATTTCCACTTGCATTTCCGTACCTGTCTGCATTAGCATTCCCATGTACGCCACCGTGTACGTTATCCTTTGCATTTCTGTTTGCACTTGCATTCGCATTACTCTTACCATTCATGTCTACAGTATTGTTTCTGTTTGCGTTTCACTTTGCATCACTGTGCTTATTACTGTTTGTGTTTGCAGCCGCCCTTCCATTTGCGTTTGCGTTTGTCTTTCATTTTGTGTCATCGTTGTTGTTACCGTTACCATTTGCATTTCCAATTGTGTTCCCGCGTGCCTGTGCACATTACAGTTTGCATTTCCATATGCACCTGCATTTGCATTTCTATTTCCTTTGGTGTTACTGTTGCTGTTACCAATACCATTTGCGTTTCCAATTGCGGTACCATGACCGTGCACATTACAGTTTGTGTTTCCATACGCACTTGTGTTCACATTTCTGTTTCTGTTTCCTTTGGCATTATTTTAGCTGTTAGCATTACCATTTGCATTTCCAATTGCAGTACCATGACCGTGCTCATCACAGTTTGTGTTTCCGTAAGCGCTTGCGTTTGCCTTTCCATTTCTGTTTCCTTCGGTGTTATTGTTGTGGTAACAGCTAACATTTGCATTTACAATAGCGGTACCGTGATCGTGCCTGTTACCAGTTGCATTTCTGTAAGCATTATGTCTCTGTTTGCATCACTCTTTGCTTTGGTGTCACTTTGTGCTTGCGTTTCTATTAACGTTTGCTTTACCATTTATGTTTGCATCACCATGTGCGCAACCATTAGTGCTTGCATTTGCATTGCAGTTACCTGTACTATGTCACAAGACATCACGTTGTGGTAGCATGGGGCCCAAAGGGCCCGCGCTCCCACCACCGCATTCCATTCACTATTTATAGTCCTCATTCTCAAAAAAAAGGGAAATTCATGGCATAAACTCTGTTTAATGCATCAGTTAGGGTTGTTCTACAGCAACAAAAGTGAGGAAATTCAGTGTTAGGGTTGAAAGCCCCCTTGCACCCCCCCAGACCGCCCCTCAAACTGGCATCAGAGTGTGTGTTGGGGTCATCAGTCCTAACTCTCACCTTATTCTCCTCTACTTCAGCTTGTTTTACACATGTGATGGGGTGAGAGTTAGGCCTATAACCTCAACACACACCCCGATGCTGGTGGGGGTGGGCAGGGGGCAAGGGGGCTTTAACCTAACACCAAATTTTCTCACTTTTGTTGCTGTAAAACAACCCTAACTGATGCATTAAATGGATTTTTTTGCCAAGAATATATATAGATATAGATAGATATATCAGCGGTCAGTTACATACTAAAGTCAAAAGTTTGGGCGTTAATAAATTTGGACCCATTCAACAGATTTGCCTGATATTTGGTATGCATGGTGGAGCATGGTAGATCTCTTGATTTGCTAAATTGCATTTTGGTCAGACTTACGGTCTTTGCGTACGAAAGTTCTGAAAAATGCAAAATTATCCATTTTTGGAGGCAGCTTTTGGGATTTTGGATGTGACCCTGCATGGCTGTCATGTGGCATGTCACTCTGCAAGATGCCTTGTTTGAAAGAGCTTTGGTGGCTGAACATGCCGCTCTTCATTTGGTGAAAAAATATTAAGGCATTTAAAAGTTATGCTACTTTTGACTTTCCATTATAAGTCAATGGGAAAATTTATATGTCTATTTTGCAAACAAAGAATGGGGTTTTGGCCATCTGGTCCCACATGGCGATCAAAGAATTTGCAGCCTCACAATTCAAGAATCTTTGTCCCCGAGGATTTTCAAAATTCTTTGATCGTGAGGTCTGCCATCTTGTTTTGAAATTTCCGATCATAAAAGCGCAAATATCTCCGCCCAGGGGTCACTTCTGAAGTAAAACTTAGACGGGTTTTACTCAGGGGGCCCAAATCTATCGAGCCATGCCTTTGGTTCCATCCAAATCGGTAAAAAAAAAATAGAGTTATTAGCTTTTAAAATCTTACTTTACGGCTCGCTAACAATCTTTGATCACGAGATTCATTGATAGCGAGATTCTTTGATCGTGCATCGTGAGCGAGGGACGAGATGTCCAGATTTTAAAATGTGCTTTCTCAGCCCAGGGGTGCCCTACAAAATTAAATGAGGCTGGGTTTTGTGTAGGGGGCTTAGTTCTGCCCCATCTGAATAACAAAAATACTGTATTAACTATCCCTGGTAGTCTAGTGCCCCTCCATCATAATAAAATATAAAATAATTTCTAATGCCCTGGTAGTCTAGTGCCCCCCAATGTGTATTTCTTCATCTCCCTGGTAGTCTAGTGCCCCAGATCTGTATGAAACTTTATTCATTGTAGATATTCTCTGGCAGTCTAGTTGCCTTGCCTCTAGTATAATAAAAATAATAATTATTTGTATTGTTTTGTAGTCTAGTGGTTTCCTACTCCCTTTATTTAGGATGCCTAGTTTGTGTCTGGCATTTTGACATTCTTTCCTCAAGTTGGTAATTGAGACAGTTTCTCACTTTCCACAGTTAGTCATCGATTTTGTGCACACGATCAGTTATGCAAAGAGGTGCCTCAGAATATTTTCAGAGTGCCTCTTGCATTAGTGCTCGTAATGCACACAGTCAGAGGCTGGCCATGGAGGTAAGAGGTGGGCTGTGCCAGTTGCTGGCTGGGAAAGGGTGGGGGTGCTGAGTGGGCTGGCAAGGATGGGTGAGGGTGGGGGTTGGGGCCACTAGACTACCAAGTAATACAAATGATTATTTATTTTATTATGCTGAGGGGTGCACTAGACTACCAGGGATATCTACAATGAATATAATTTCATACAGATCGGGGGGCCACTAGACTACCTGGGATATAAACATTAATAATTATTTTATACAGCTCAGGGGGGCCATTAGACTACCAGGGATGTTAAAAATACACATTGGGGGGCACTAGACTACCAGGGCTTTAGAAATGATTATATATTTTATTATGATGGGGGGGCCACTAAACTACCAGGGATAGTTAATACATTATTTTTGTTATTCAGATGGGGCAGAATGAAAGCTCCCTGAGTAAAACCCAGCCTCATTTAACTTTGTATGGCACTCCTGGGCTGAAAAAACACAATTTAAAATCTGGCCATCTTGTCCCTCGGTCTTTGATCGCGAGCGTACAATTTCTTTGATTATGAGTCTGCAAATTCTATGATCGCGAGATTCTTTGATCGTGATCATGCATTGTGAGTGAGGGACGAGATGACTGGATTAAAAAATCTATTTTCTCAGCCCAGGGGTGCCCTAGGAAGTCAAATGAGGGTGGGTTTTACTCGGGGGCTTCGTTCTGTCGAACCATGGTGGTGGTTTACCGCAGTTCCTTAAATGTTTTTATTTATAAGGTTTTTAATTCTTTGTTCATGAGCCTGCAAATTCTTTGATCACGAGCCTGCAAATTCTTTGATCATGAGATTCTTTGATCGCCATCTTTGATGGCAAAATAGGGACAAGATGGCCAGATTTTTTCTAATGGAATAGCTAGGGAAATTTTACTAATCTTTGACATTGAATATCTCGGAAAAGGTTTAGCCTTTTTACTTGAAATTTGGAGGGAAGAAAGGCAACATACCGCAGATGTGCCTTGTGGTGGTTTGGTCAAAAAATATTACAGGGTGGCAAAGTTACAGCACTACGAATTTGATATTTTTTCATGTAGGATAACATTATGGCATCCACTGCATTACAGGAATTCTTTGCCGCCCTGCTGCAAAATAATAGTTTGGTTTTTTCGGCTGAAATTTGGAAGGAAGAAAGCCAACATCCCACAGATGTGCCTTTTGGTGGGTTGGTGAAAAAATATTACAGGCCGGCAAAGGGACGGCACTCTAAATTTGTCGCTTTTTCCCATAGGATAACATTATGGTGTCCGTCGTGCCTTTCAGGGCCCGTATCTCGGAAACGGTATGAGGTACGAACTTTTTCATCACAGAAATGCTTAGCCCCCCCCAAAATAGAGGGCTAAGTACAAAACTAGTCAGGAAAGTCATAATTCATATGAAAGTTTAATTTTTTTTCTACATCTGAGATATAAGTAAATTAGTATTCCAAGCCCTAATTTTGTGATCCGAGGTCCATTATTATGCATACATTCTTTGTTTTCACTGTGTTTTTCAATGCAGTTTTTGTGGAAAAGAAGGGTGTGCCCTTTCGTTACTGTGCCAGTTAGCATTTCCAGTTGTGCTTCTGTTACCGTTCGCGTCACCGTTCCCATCTATGCCACCGTATGCATTATGGTTTGCATTTTTGTCTGTGCTTGCCTTTCCGGTTCTGTTTCATTTGGTGTTCTTGTTGCTGTTACCATTACCATTTGCATTTGCAATTGTGGTACTGTGCCCATGCTCATTACGGTTTGTGTTTCCGTACTTGCTTGCATTTGTGTTTGCGTTTGTGTTTCCTTTGGCTTTATTGTTGCTGTTACTGTTACCATTTGTGTTTACAATTGCAGTTCTGTGACCATGCACCTTATGGTTTGCATTTTGGTATGTGCTTGTGTTTGTGTTTACTTTGGCATTATTGTTGCTGTTACCGTTACCATTTGCATTTATAAATGCAGTACCGTGACCGTGTGCCTTACAGTTTGCGTTTCCATATGTGCTTGTGTTTACATTTCCTTTTCTGTTTCCTTTGGCATTATTCTTGCTGTTACTGTTACCATTTGCATTTACAATTGCAGTACCGTGTCCGTGCGCATTACGGTTTGCGTTTCTGTACATGCTTGCATTTGCGTTTCCATTTCTGTCTCCTTCGGCATTATTGTTGCTATTACTGTTAGCATTTGCATTTCCAATTGTGGTACTGCGAACGTACACCTTACCAGTTGCATTCTGTATGCACTTCCGTTTGCATCTCTGTTTCCATCACTGTTTGCTTTGGCATCACTTTGCACTTGCATTTCTATTTCTGTTTGTGTTACCATTTACATTTGCATCATCATGTGTGTAACCATTTGTGCTTGCGTTTGCGTGTTCATTACCATTTGAGTTTGCATTTCCATTGGCCTTAGCGTTTGCATATTCGGTAGTGTTTCTGTTGTCGAGTGCATTACTGTTTCCTTCTGCGTCGCTGTTGCCATTACCGTTTGCGTTTCTGTTTGTGTTTGTTTTACTGTTTGCATTTTTGTTACCATTTTCATTACTGTTTGTGTTTCTGTTGACATTATTGTTTTCATTACCATTTGCATTTCTGTTGCCGTTAGCATTTGCATTACCATTTGTGTTACCATTTCTGTTTTCATTTATGTTTGCGCTAGCGTTTTTCTTACCATTTGCGTTATCGTTTCCATTTGTGTCACCATGTGTGTTACCATTTGCACTTGAGTTTGTTACTGTTAGCATTACTATTTTATTTTACCTCACTGTTTCCATCACCATTTGCATTAGCATTACCATTTGTGTTTTTGCGTTTGCATAGTGCCGTGCAAAACATTGTTTTTGCTATTTTTCTGTACTGTTTCCATGATGCATAGCACAGCCAGTGTGTGGTTGATTGGTCTGAACCTTGGCACATAGAAAGACCTTTGTTGGTGAATAAACATTGTTCTGTTCCAGGGTTATTGCTATCTGAAGCTGGCCCACTTTGCAGTTACTGATTTTTCTGCCACCAGGTCTGCCATTTTAGTGCATTTTCAGCTGCGATTTCTGTCATTTTGTGGTGGAAGACTTCTTAAAGGTGCAGAAATGTAAAAATTGAATATCTCTGGAATGGCTTGTTCTTTTTGAATGAAATCTGGAGGGTGTTGAGTGGATGTCCTGGAGATGTGACTTATGTTGTTTTCATGTTTGAAAAATAATTTGGTGTGGAGATACTGTGTGACGCAGTTAATGCTTTGTGCATAGAATTCTGCATGGTTCTAGTGGCTTGAAATTTATAGTGTAGGTAGCTCTAGTGATTCAGAGGTGCCTTGCAGTGGTTTGGTGTGTAAAACATTAACAGGTGTGGAAGTATGCCACTCTGACAAATGGCAATTTGATTCATTATGCTTAAATAACTTCTGAACCATGTGTTTGATTTACCTGGCATTTGGAATGTGCAAAGATTAATAATACATCTTTGACTTTGACAATTTTTGGGTCACTGGGACTTACAGTTGCTGAATTGTGCATTTTATGTTGTTTGCTCGTGGGGCTGTGCGACCGTTAAATGGATATACACACAATTCTGGACACACATTCCATTCACTATTTATAGTGCACATTCTCAAAAAGAAGGGAAATCCATGGCAAAAATCTCCATTTAATGCATCAGTTAGGGCTGTTCCACAGTGACAAAAACAAGGAAATTTGGTGTTAAGGTTGCCACCCATTGCACCCCACAACCACCCCGCCCCCACCAAAAGGCATTGGGGTGTGCGTTGGGATCGTCGGTCCTAACTCTCACCCCATTCTCCTATACTGCACCACATCAGCTTATTAACACATTGAATGGTGTGAGAGTTAGGGCTGACAAACCCCAATGCACACGCCAATGCCTGTTGGTGGGGGTTGGGTGGTCGTGGGGTGCAAGGGGTGGCAACCCTAACACCGAATTTCCTTGCTATTGTCACTGTGGAACAACCCTAGCTGATGCATTAAATGGAGTTTTTTTTGTCATATATATATATATATATATATATATAAGACAAAGAACCTCTGTGCGCAAACACTGAGGCAAGGGTTACCCCAATGGGCATTTGGCTGGGAAGCCAAGTTTCAAGAAAATACAAAATCACTCATGCCCCCACAATGCAAAGCATCATGGGCTACATATGCAAATCACCACAGAATGTTATGCTGCTCCAACTTTAAGCAGAATTGCATGGTGCCGAAAGGCCTCTCACACAGTTTGCAAAGGATGCTAACAGAAGACATAGACACGTGTTTCATCCTACCAGGACTCATCAGTATGCCTTGTCTGTTTGACACCCCAGTGGAATGGACCAGCTACCCTTAAGGCAGTGTGCCTTGGATATATTGTGGTGAACCCATTAAAATAAAAAACTATTTAAAGACAAAACCTCTGTGCGCAAACACTGAGGCAAGGGTTACCCTAATGGGCATTTGGCTGGGAAGCCAAGTTTCAAGAAAATACAAAATCACACATGCCCCCACAATGCAAAGCATCATGGGCTACATATGCAAATCACCACAGAATGTTATGCTGGTCCAACTTTAAGCAGAATTCCATGGTGCCGAAAGGCCTCTCACACAGTTTGCAAAGGGTGCTAACAGAAGACATAGACACGTGTTTCGTCCTACCAGGACTCATCAGTATGTATATATATATATATATAATTCCTTCCCCGTCTACATCATATTAGCAACACATGACTCAGCTCCACCCTACCACCCTCTAGCACACAACCTCTCTACTCCCCTAAGCTCCAACATAGACAAAAAGCAATAAAAGAATAATAATGCATTCATCAGAAAACCTGTTAGGAAAATAAATCCATTACTGGGGCAGCAGTGTTCCAGGAGTCTTTCTGGAGGCTGAGATGCTGCCCTATTTGCAGACAACTCTCTGCCCTGAGGGAAGAAGTTGCCCGTCTTCAGGCCACACTGGACAGTAGTAAGGGAACCTTCCCCCAGGCCACACTGACAGTAGGAAGGGAACCTCCCCCATCCAGGGAGCACCAGAGCCACCACCACTACCTCAGAGGTTGTGAAGAAAGCACAGCAGTTGGACCACAGTGGGCTCAGGGAGGGTGAGGATGGTGGAACCAAGGCACACCCAATCAGTTGTTCCACTCCACAATCCATACACCATTCTGGGGGAGCATAGTTCCCCTATGGATGCACCTGCAGAGGAGACTAAGGAGGCTGAGGACAGCTGTCACAAGGGAGGCCAACAGGAAGGAGGCAGAGGACACCACAGGGAAAGGAAGCAGCTCCTGTTGGGAGACTCAATTATTAGGGGGATAGAACTGGGGGGAGCAGGGAAAACTGACGTAAGGTGCCTGCCTGGTGCCATGGCTTGGAGGGACAGGAAGGGCATCCTCAGGATCATGAGAACAGCTGCAAGAGAGTCTGAGCTGGATGTCATTGTCCACCTAGGGACAAATGACTTGGCTCATCATGAGATTAGAGCAGTGCAGGAGGAGTTTGTAGAGTTGGGGAGGGTCCTAAGACAAGTAGCACACACAGTATCCTTCTCAGAGGTGCTGCCTGTCAATGGCATGGGTGAGGTGAGGGTACTTTGCACCATGCAGTTTAATGAATGGTTGAAAAAATGGTGTGGAGCACAGGGGTTTGGCTTCATTGGGGACTGGGGTTCCACCTGGAGGGACACCAGCCCATACTGGCAGGATGGTCTGCATCTGTCCAGGAAGGGAACAAGCCTTTTGAGCAATAGGTTTAAATGCTTCATTGGCAAGCTTTTAAACTAGTCAAGGGGGGGGAGGCACTGATAAGCAGCAGGAAAATCCCAGCCTCTCCCTACAAAACGGGTACTAAATGAGAAAAAGACTGAAGTAGAAAAGTCAGTGGGGGATGCTGCAACAGAAGGTAAAGCCATCAAAAAATGGAAAGGAATGAGTACCAATGCCCATAGTCTGGGTAACAAGCTTCCTGAATTAGTGGCCTTGATGGAGGAGGAACATCTGGATATTGTGGCAGTCACAGAAACATGGTACACACAAAACCATGACTGGGATGTAAACATACCAGGATACACTATCTACAGGAGGGACAGGGAGGGTAAAAGAGGAGGAGGAGTAGCTCTTTAGATAAGGGAAGTCATCAAAGCAACAGAACAAAAGGGTAAACAGGGAGGAGAAGAAGCACTGTGGGTCAATTTGGAGACAGGCAATGGCACCACAATCCGCACAGCAGTTGTATACAGACCCCCCCCTCTCAGGGGGAAGAAATGGACAAGAAAATGATAGAAAGTATATTTAGAATGGCAGAAAAAGGTGAGATATTGCTGATGGGTGATTTGAATATGCCAGATGTTAACTGGAGTGCAGTTGCAGCAGCCACTTCGAAGAGTGGGGTTATTCTAGATGCCCTACAGGGGGCATGCCTTAGACAACTAGTATTGGAACCCACTCAAGAGGGAGCAATCTTAGACCTGGTTCTCTCAAATGGAGATGGAGAGAGGATCACAGATGTAGAAGTGGGTAGCCATCTGGGAACTAGCGACCATCGAACAGTATGGTTCACAATAAACACAGCAATAGAGTCAAGCCATACAAAGGCAAAAGTACTGGACTTTAGGAGAGCTGACTTTGCCAAAATGGGTGAGTGCCTAAGGAATGCACTAGCAAATGGGCAGGAAGGAGGGGTGGAAGAACAATAGGGAATAATAAAAACTGCCATCACAGAGGTAACAAGCCTTTGTGTGAAGCAAATAAACAAAACAAAAATATGTAAGAAACCACTATGGTTCTCAAAGGAAGTGGCAGTGAAGGTTCAAGAGAAAAAGAAAACATTCAGGAAGTACAAGGAATCACAGAAGGAGCAGGACAGAGAACTGTATCAGTTAAAGCAAAAGGAAACTGGGAAGGCAGTCAGAACAGCAAAGGCCCAAACTGAGGAAAAGATAGCCAACTCAGTTGAGAAGGGGGATAAAACCTTTATAGGTACATCAGGGAGTGAAGGAAGACCAAGGGAGGGATAGTGAGGCTTAATAAAGGGAGGGGTGGGCAGAGGGATTGTGAAAGGCAGAGATACTAAACAAATATTTTTGCTCAGTATTTACAAATGAAGAGGGGAGGTACCTAAAACAAACAATAAAAACACTCTGGATACAGAAGTTGATACCAGCCCATTTATAGAAGAAAGGGTTCTGAAAGAACTCTTAAAATTGAAGGTGGACAAAGCAATGGGGCCTGATGGGATTCATCCCAGAATTCTAAAAGAACTAAGGGTAGAACTAGTGACACCACTGACTACCCTCTTTAATAAATCATAGGAGGATGGGGTGGTACCTGAGGACTGGAGGAGGGCAGATGTGATTCCCCCTTCACAAAAGTGGGAGCAAGGCAGAAGCAGGAAATTACAGACCTGTTAGTTTAACCTCAGTGATAGGGAAAATGATGGAATCACTTCTGAAGGAAAGAACTAGAGGCCAGAGGGGCACAGGACCCAAGGCAGTATGGATTCACAGTGGGAAGGTCATGCCAGACAAATCTGATAGATTTCTTTGACTGGGTGACCAAAGTAGTAGGTCAGGTAGGGGCTGTGGACATGGCCTACCTAGACTTTAGCAAGGCATTTGACACAGTCCCACACAAAAGATTAATATACAAGTTAGCCAGCCTGGGAGTGGGTCCCAAGATGACAGCCTGGGTAAAGAATTGGCTGGAGAATAGGACACAGAGAGTAATAGTAAATGGAGTCCACTCTGAAGAAAGGGGGGGGTTACTAGTGGGGTACTGCAGGGTTCAGTATTAGGACCGGTCCTCTTCAATGTCTTTATAAGCCACATTGCAGAGGTACTGGAAGGAAAAGTATGTCTCTTTGCAGATGACACAAAGATCTGCAACAGAGTTGATGCACAAGGTGGGGTGGAAAGGATGAGAAGGGACTTGGCAAGGTTAGAGGAATGGTCAAATGTATGGCAGCTTAGATTCAATGCTAAGAAGTGCAAGGTAATGCACCTGGGAAACAAAAACCCAGGGGAAGAGTACACAATGGGAGGTGAGATACTAACAGCAACAAAAATGGAAAGGGACCTGGGGGTAGTCATATCAGATGACCTAAAGGTGTGCAAGCAATGTGAGAAGGCAGCAAGGAGGGTTGGGGGATACTGGGATGCACAGGAAAGGCATCACCAGTAGAAAACAGGAAGTTATTATCCCTCTGTACAGACAGCTGGTGAGACCCCATCTGGAGTACTGCATGCAGTTCTGGAGACCCAATCTCCGCAAAGACATAGACAGGATGGAAGCTGTCCAGAGGAGGGCAACTAAAATGGTGCAGGGTCTGCACCAGAAGACATATGAAGAGAGACTTAAGGAGCTTAATATGTATAGCCTCGAGGAAAGGAGGGAGAGGGGGGACATGATAGAAACTTTCAAGTACCTCAAGGGAATCAACAAAGTCCAAGAGGGTAGCATCTTTCAAAAAAATAGGTGTGCAAGAACAAGGGGGCAAAATTTGAAGACAGAGGGGAGGGCGTCTCAGAGGTAATTTAAGGAAGTATTTTTTCACAGAGAGGGTTGTGGATGCATGGAACGGCCTTCCGGAGGAGGTTGTGGAGTCAAAAACAGTGGTGGAATTCAAGCATGCATGGGACAATCATAAGACAATTCTGGGGGGAGTAGGAAGAAGTAGGCTGCTGATTAACTAGGATCTGCAGCTTATCTATTAGGTAGGGAAATGGGCAGACTGGGTGGGCCAAGCAGTCCTTATATGCCATCAAATTCTATGTTTCTATGTTTCTATGTTACTGAATTCAGATGTAATCACTTGTCAGTGTCCTGCTGTACAATGACCGAACAGTGATGTCCTCTACTATAGTAACAGCTGGCAGGATCTAGTAAGCCACAGTATATGGACTCCAGATGTATGCAGTATTTCTTTGGTGGGGGTTAATGGACACTAGCTAGGACTCCTGGTGGTCACAGTGTTTTGTTAAAAGTGTGTTGATCTCAAGAATGGGTTTCTTGCTGGCAAAAAATAAAATGAAGTTAGAGGAATGCTCTGCAAAGCAAGTCAGGGAAAGGTAAATATATTTTTAGGGCACTCAGTCCAGGAGGCTCTGAACTGTCTACAACAAATCAGAAAAAACAGTTAAATTTTTAAAGTATCCACCAAGGTGGCTAATCTTACATCAGAGGTAGTGCACTCCACAACACTGGTGCCATAACATTGAATGCACTACAATCCAATGACTTCAGCAATGATCTAAATGTGCACTGGAGAGCTGTCTTGGAGGTTGTGCCATCAGGCAGGCCAGAGGTATCAAGGATCGGGGATGTTTTATGTAGCCAGGTCCCAGACTTTACAGGTCCTTGTTGGTCAATAAGCATACCTCGAAGTTGATGCACCACTGAAGTGACAACCAATGTAGGAAATGGAACATTGGTATAATATACTAGAACCAGGAGGTCCCATAACTCAGAGTGGCTGCCACATTCTATTTTGCTTGTAGGAGATGCACCAACTGTATGCACAATGCTAGATATAGGGCATTGCTATGATTCAGATAAGATGTGAATAGTCCACACTGGGAATATGTTTTTTTCCCTGGTGTATGTAGTCAGATAGCTGCTCTTTTTATGTCTGGTACAACTCTATTATCCATAAACTAGCTAATGTTCTCTTTAGGTCAGTGTGAACTGGGTTCATAATTTAATGTCAGCAAAAATGTGATCATGCCATGATCAAAAAGGTGGTCTTATTCCTGTGAATAGTTAAGGGTGCAAGATAACACCTTATGGAAAACTCCTGACAAACACCAATGTACATGCACAGTGTTATTAAAATTATTAAAATCATTGTTATTAGATATTTAAATATTTTAATTAAGATGTTAAATATATACTGTGTACAGCTGGTACAGCTACAAAAGTAATGTGGGCAGCTATACTGTACTTGGAATACTAATGCAAATGCTGACATTTCAAATTCAGTTACCAGGACTGAAGCTGTGACTACACTTTTAACATTTAAAGAGCTGCTGATGCCTCAAAGGAAACTCTGAAAAACATAATACTTAGATAAAAATCAGCTTGCATACCATAACTATTCTAGAGAGTTCTCCTCAACATTATTTCTTACTGAGGAAATGTGTATGAATACATGATCCTTCAACATCAAGGTTCATCTGCCTCTGTAGCTTACTTCCTACTTCAAGTCATAATCCTCTGTTGTGACATCGCAATTTGTTGCCATTGGAGTAACTGTGACATCACAAGCAAGGCATTATGATTTCAGGTAGGGAGAAAACAACAGGAATAGATTAATTCTTCAGAAGAAAAGATCCTTTTTTAGTACAGATTACATCAGTACTAAACAATGGGAAGGAGGAATACAGAACTAATGTGAAACACAAGCTGAACTGTGTCTAAATATTATGTTTTGTTTAAGATCTCCTGAAGGTGTCAGCTGCTCTTTAACACAATATCAAAATCCCATTCAGTTTCAGTCAGGGAAATATGCTGGATGTAAAAAATGGTTGGCATGATAAGCTATAGGCTTAGAGTGATAAATCTCCATAAACACATCTAAGAGTTACTAATGCATTCATGAAACATGACCCATGCATCATAAACGTTCTTGTTGAAATTTTTATTTTGTTTATATAGCAGGTAGATTGGACCCAAAAAGAGGTCATGCAGTATTTATGAACACTATGATTAATGAAGTGCACATTGTGCATTGTCTGGTCACGAGTCATTCTCTGACAACTGAGAAAAAGTAACCGTCATCTTAGGGGTAAATTCTAACTGTTTACAATAGCCACATTATGTATCTGTAGGGGTCCATGTATCTAGAGACTGATATCGACTAGGAAGATAAGATATTCATGATAATTAGTTATCATTTTTCCACAGGTCTCACCTCCATTCATAGACAATGCACCCACAATACGTGATATCTTCAGACAGGTCAGAAAAATAGAACTGCAGCCATAAATACGTTTAGATATTTCCAGATATTTGACAATATAGCTAAAGAGACTCTCACAGGTTGCCCATTTTGGTGCTGCAGGCAGGAGAGGAATTTCCCCAGAAATATCACAGAACATTCAGGAAATATCTGACCATGTCAACGGTTGCAAATGTAAACATTACTAAAGGATTATAAATAGGTCTCTGGGATACCTGACCTCCTCATATTTCATCTGCAGTATCTGGTTGTTCGTTTCAGTCATACAACCTTGCCTGCCAGCCTGGAAACCATTAGTTTCTGCTGCTTTGAAAATAATTTGTTTGTTTTCTTTCCCCAGGAGTACTGTATGTAGCCAGCTAGCTGCTCTTTTTTATGTTGTAAGTTTGGGACACCACTCTTATCCGTACACTAGTTAATTTTCTCTTTAGGTCAGTGTGAACTGGGTTCATAATTTAATAAACTGAGGGGTCTCTATATGCATATCTTTACAGATGATGGCCAGTAGACATGGTTTAAGTTATGGTTCCAGTTTTAGCATGCATATTGTGGGTAGTCAATTAAAAAATGGGATCATTAAGTTATGTATACCAGTGGATTTTCATACTATAGTATGTAATGCAGATTAACATTGTTAGGATACACCTATGACAGCTAAAGAGCATGTAGGAGTTGAGATGATGTAGTTTACTAGGGGTTATCTAGTTTCTTTGAAGCCATTTCTATTGTGTGAGTTAGATTCTGGTACACTGAACAAGTACATTTGTGTATGCCAATGCTTTGTCCCATTCCAAGTTAGCATGTGTTTTTTTTAAGTCTGATTCCCAATTCATTTTCAGTAGGTTCAGGCTTTCAATGGTGCCCAGCAATGACTTGTTGTAAAGTGCTGATATCAGTTTTTTTAACCTTGCCTATAAACCTGAAGTGAAAATTAAGCTCTTTTAGGCTGCTGCAGTTGAAGATGAGTATCTAGAGTAGTAGCTAGGCAATGTCTAACCTGGAAGTATCTGAATATGTGGGTTTTGAGAGAGGCTATATATTTATTTTTGAGGTCCTCGAAAGACATAATTATGTCTTCAACCCCAAGATCCAGGAGGATCCTAATTCAATTTTTCTCCCAGATTTTAAAGACGGGATCCCAATAGAATTTGGGCATCTGTGGGTCCCTCCTAATGATATGTTGACATCTGCATTCAGTAAACATGCTGAAATCCAGCTGGTTCAAAACTGATGAAGCAGGTTCAAAGGACCTTGGATTCCCTTGGCCATTCTGATACTCGGTATAATGACGCAGCACTTTTTACAAATAGCACAGACTGAGACTGTCCAAATTGTTGGCAAGACAGTCTTTGATGATAGAAATCAAGAAAACCAAATGCTGCACACATCTTGGTGTCATTTACAGATCTCTCTCTCTCTCTTTCTCTCTCCCTCTCTCTCTTTCACTCTCATAGGGTAAGGATGTGTGTCAGGGAGTGATGTAGCTCCATTTATGTAAAAAAGACTGACCTTTATTCTGAAATAATAAAAAAAAATCACAATAAATATAAAATAAAAATTATCATATATTAAATCATATTCCATCATACTATTTTGTATCATATTGTATCAGATTGTATTATCTTCTCAGATATAATATAATATTATATCAAATAAAATCAGATTGAATAATTTTATTATGTATTATATACAGTATACAGTATTATATAATAGTATTCTTTGCAAAACAATTTCATTAATGCACCAGTTTGGGTTCATGTTAATGCCATAGAAGTAGGGAAATGTGGAGTTAAGGTTTCTAACCCTAACTCCACAGCTCCCAGCCCCCCACAAGCCACAAAAGGAAAAGAACATTATGGTTTTGAGTCTCTGGCATCTTGGTGAATCAGTGGTGAGATCTTCCTTTTTGTTATCAACCTTAATGCTTTCCCCTTCTCCCAGCCCATAGCCTCCTGTCTGAAGCAGGAGGTACAGCTCCAAACTGGTATCACATTAATATAGAGAGTGATTTTCAGAGACTGTACAAAATAGGCTATGTGCTCTTAATATCACATGGTAACTTCAGCAATTTCATGTAAGCATGAGTAGGGTAACCCACTATATGAGTGACTGAGATTGAGCTACTCACATATGTATTAAAGCTTTCCATTGTTCCAGACATGTGATCCAGCTGCACTTCATCATTTGTTGACCTTGAGGCAAAACTTGCTATGGCTCCCTTATCTCTTCAGGCTCTTGCTTTAGGTTGGAAGACACTTAAGTTTGACTTAAGAGAGGCCCATTTGAGGGAACAGCACTTTTAAAAGGAAGTAGTTTGAAATCCCATTTTATCCAAAGTTCAAGTTCTCAGTTTCAAGACAGCTTGAAACCACTTTTCCATCCATGGAGACAATAAACCTTTAGAGTCTTGAAACCAACTGTCTGGTAGCACTGGTCACCCCAAATAACCATGGCCAGAAATTATAATTAAAATATTAATAACTGGGTATTATCAAAATAAAATAATAAAATGATTATACAATATTTTTGAAAATTATAGTTGTTTCTACATTTCCTCCTTTTGATTTAAAAATGTATTCTGAAATAATACATTTGCTAATTCAAAACTGTAATCCTAATAATAATAATAATGGGTTTATAGTTAAGCATCACACAAAAGTATGATATCACCAAGGAGTATCTGAATAATATAGCAAACATTGCATCATCCTGCGTTAACGTATGACATCATCAGTGCCAGAAATCATCGCATGTGACAGCATCAGGCATGACATCATCAAATGTGACATCATTACAGATACACATTTTTACACCAAAAAAGTGAGCTAGTACATGATTAAATAGGATCAAAATTATGTACACTTTTCATTGTATGGTTTCAAAACATTTCTTTAACACATTGAAATTATTTCAGACATTTCACAAGGAGAACAAAATAAAATTGTGTGTTTGTTATTTGCAGATATCAACATTACCATTACATGTTCCAGCATGATTATTGTTCATTTTCATTTTTACTTTCACTTGAGACATCATGCCAGACTTTCTTGCTTTTGTGGTATCTTCTTAACTGATTAATATGAACCCATTTAAGCATTACTCCTGCCATGTTCTTTTTCCAGATCTCAGTTTGGTACACTACAGGTGAAACTTTATCTTTGATTAAAAAGGGTCCCTCCCAGCTTGGAATGAATGTTTTAACCTTAGTCTTGTCCCTGCTGTAGTTAAAGTAAAACACCATGGGCCAGATATTCAAAACTTTGCCCCAGAGCTAAATTAGCACTGCCCGACGGGCAAACTTAGCCCGGAGCACAAAGCAAGCCATATTCAAAAGAAATAGCCTGGGGCAAACAGCTTCTGAATATAGCATGGGAATGAGACCGGGCCAACTGGGCTGGGAGTGGAGGGCAAACTTAGCCCTGGAATAAGACAGCTCTGAATATGGCAACTAGGAAGTGCAAACCACAACAGCAACACAGCGCACAGCAATGTGAAGGTAGGTAGAGGTGAACTATGTGGCCAATGTGTGTGCTGGCAAATGCATGGACCCAGTACAGCTGCAAGCAGCAGCGTATGTGAAAGTACAGTGTGCAAAACTGTAAAATATTCCCCAAACTGTTTGAGCAGCGCTAACGTTTGACGCGGGTTTAGTGCAGGGCTAAACTGTTAGCCCAGTGCAAACACTTTTGCCCGGTGCTAAACTTTGCCATATTCAAAAATGACATGCAAATGAGCCTACTTAGGTAGTCTGTGGGCAAACATCTAGATTAGCATCTCATTATGCCCTGATTTGCATGCAGTTTGCGTCGGGCTAACTGTTAACCCTGTGCTAAACCCGCGCAAATGTGTTAGCGCTGCGCAAACAGCTTGGGGAATATTATACAATTTTGAACACTACTTCCACATGCATTTCTGCCTGCAGCTATACTGGGACAACACAGCATAGGCACAGATGGTGGTGGTGCTGCATGCAACTGTCACATTGTAGGTCATGCTGCAGTGCACAGTAGACACTACAGTAGCTCGGGGGCCAGTAGTGTGTGGACACAGCAATGCCTATGGTGTGTAGGGCAGTGATGATGACTGCACTATAGACAGTGAAAGGCCAAACCTGCAGGTGTTTACTGACAGTGGGCATTACTGTTATGCTGTTGTGTGACCCACAGATGCTGCACCTCTGGCATGGGATGCTCACAGTGACATATACATGTCCGGCTTTATGTGCTATGGCAGTTGTACAGCTGTGCGGTATGTGGCCGGGTGGGCATATATTATCCAAAAGGCACACTGGTGTTGGGGCATTCCCAGTAGTGGCCCATGTGCACTGCATGATGTGTCCCAGCCTTGTGGCCACACCTGGTATGTGGCACAGCCTCACCACCCATACACTCTCCCCTCCACATCCTCTATGCCCACAGTGCTGCATGTGTGTGCTGGCATCTGTTGGTGTCCACAGAAGTGTGGTCCGCAGATGTATGCTGTATGGCCACACTGCCATGCTGTCCACTGGTGGCAGGGTCACCACTTACTGCCTGGCATGGATGGGACTGGTGGCAGATGATGGCATCATTGTAATGCCATCAGTTAGCAGCATGCTTCCTCTATGTTTGGCTTTGTCTATGTGTCATATTTATTTGTTAGGGTCACGCAAAACCCATGCAAAACCCACACAAACACCACAGCAAAGCCATAGTGTCACACAAAGCTGATTGCCCAGGGTTAAGACAAGCTTTTTCTGGGTGGTAATGTGCACCGCACTAAGTGTCGCGTTAAGTCGCACAAAACCACTTTGCAAGGCGCTAGTCGCTGAATATAAGATTGCGCCTGTATTCATGTCAGTTTGCCCCTTGCATACATTAGGATTTTGCCCAGCGCTAATGCAGTTTGCCCGTGCTATTTGGCCTTTTGAATATAGCAGACCCGCACTAATCCCGTGCTAAACCTGCACAAACGTTTTTTGCCCTTCGCAAAGTTTTGAATATCTGGCCCTTTATGTCCAATTTGATATTCTTTAAAATTAGTTTTCAGCCATAATATGACTTAGAAGCTTGAACACTTTTCTGTAAGTTCCTTTGAGCTAATGCAAAGGTGTCTTGAAGATATTGTTTTAAATATATTCATGTGCTGTTGTAGCACATGTTAAATTTGTATTCCCGGTTGCTTACAGGAGTTGCAAAGGTAACACCATTTGTCTTCCTGTCATCATTTCAAAAGGAGATATGCCTGTAGACTTACTGGGGTGGCATGTATAGCCATTCATACCAGTGGCAATTTCACTCTCAATCTTTTCCTGAGGAACTAAGATATTTCTTTAGTATATACACAATTATTTGATTAACACATTCCACCTGTCCATATGATTGTGGATGGTGGGACACATGTAGCTATTTCTGAACCCCTAGTATTTTTCATGCCTTTTCTATAACTTTGCCTGAGAAATGGTGACCTCTGTCAGATTTCACTCTCAGTGGTAATTCCTAGCAGCTGAACACATGGGCCCAGATATTCAAAACATATCACAGTGCGCAAACCAGTAGCGCAGGAACAGTGATGTGTTTGCACGAGGCAGCAATATTCAAAGGCACAATTAGCATGCGCTATCCACGATAGCATGGTGCAAACCCATAATGTATGCAAGGGGCAAAGTAAGGGGGCAGGAACATGCATACATGTGCAACAGGATATTTAGAGAAACAGCACCGCGCAAGGCCACATTGTGCGACGCATAGCACGGAGCTAGTTACCACCTATAAAAGGCAGGTCTTATCCCATGGCAAACTCCAGAGGGGGAGGGACCAGAACAGGAAGTCAGTATGGAAGTAGTGCCTAATGCAGTGTTGCTGCACCTAATGGCAGCAGTAGTGGAGGAGGAAGAAAGGGACCATGCCCAACATGGCACACAACGCAGGCCAACGAGATAATATGCTGCACACAGGTGGTACCGGCCCAGAGTCTCCTTTGAGACCCTGCCAGATGAACACATCACTGGCCAGTACAGGATGAACAGGAGAATGCTGAGGCAGCTATGTGAACTCCTGCATGAGCAGCTGCAGCCCAACACCAGGTGCAGCCATGTGATGTCAGTGGAGGAGAAGGTGATAGCAGTGATGTGCTTCCTAGCCACGGGGATGTTGCAACAACCAATGAGGGACACCATAGGGGCACTGCAGTCTGCCACCTTATGCCTCCTGACCCAGTTCTTAGATGATTTCCTGCCACATTTTGGTGAATTCATAGTATTCGCCAGCAGATCACAGAGAAACCATGCAGCAATTCTATTGAGTTGCACACCTACCAGTGGTACTTGGTGTCATTGACTGCACCCATGTTCCCATCCGTGCACCACCTGGCAATGGCAGTGAAGTGTATGTGAACAGGAAGGGGTACCACTCCATCAATTGCCAGGTGGTGTGCAATGTGACAGGCACATCAGCAATGTCTTTGCACAGTACCCCAGCAGTGCCCATGATGCCTTCATCTGGCACCAGTTCCAGCTGTGCCAGGCCTTTGAAGAAGGCATGATACCCAGTGGGCACCTAGTCAGTGAGTAGCAGCACACAGACACCACAGTGTGGGTGGGGACAGGCATGGGCATGCAAGGAAGGGGATGGGACAGCAACACAGGTGGTGCACCATGGGAAGTGGTAGACAGCAGAACAGCAACACTAATAGGTGCATGTTTCTCAAGAGGGGACAGTGCCTATCCCTTGCAACCCTGGCTGCAGAGACCTGTACCCTGGCTGGCCACAGTGGCTGAGGAAAGGTACAATGAGGCACACGCCACCACTAGGAACATCAAAGAGGAGGCCTTTGGCATACTAAAGATGTGCTTCCACTGTCTAGACATATCAGGTGGTGCCCTACAGTATAGGCCTCAGAAGGTATGCCGTATCATCCTAGCCTGTTGTAGGCTCCACAACATGGCAATGAACCATGGGATACAGGCACCTAAACTTGAGGAACAGGCTGACAGTGACCCAGAGCCAGAGATCAGGGACATAGTGGAGCAACTTGACAGGAGGGATCCTCAAATGGCATGCAGAGCCCGGGAGTACAGGACTGGCATCATCAGGTCACTGTTACAGACAGGACGGTGAGTACACACAACACAGCAACCAGAACAATAAAATGACATATACTTTAATATGTGCAGACAACCACAATAGTGAAGACAACCAACAAAGCACGTGTACAACACAGTGTAAGTGAAAGTATGTGAGATGGACGTGTGCTGTGTGCAGTGCAGGACATGCATGTGACAAAGATAGACTGCCATGGCATGGTGAAGTGGTGTGTCACTGGAGGTGCCTGTGATGAGGTGACAGGGTGGGAAGGGTACCATGGAGTGCATGTGTGACTGTGCTGGTGTGTGTGTGTGTGTGTGTGTGTGTGTGTGTGTGTGTGTGTGCGTGTGCATGTGTGGGTGTTGTGAGTGTCAGTGTGCATGGCAGCCATGCCTATCTGAGGTGACTACCACCATGACCTGCACCATGTGCGTGGAACACAGAGCCAGGGGTTTGGATGATCTATCTGAGAAAGAGCGCAGTGAGGCTGGGAGGATGGAGCACCTGTGCCCCAGCTGATCTGCAGACCCAGACAATGCCACGGGGTGCTGGCTGATGCCCACAATGCAGTGGTGCTAGAATCCGTGCCCACCCTGTGACCACTAGAGGTCTGTCTGTGGGCATGTGGAACGTGGCCACACTGACCCGCGTGCACAACCCACTGACCACCATGCACCTCATGCAGCACTGTGGCAAGATCAGTCACAGCAGCTGTGAGTCCTGCAATGCCATGGTCAAGAGTGGCTACCATGCACTCCATCCTGTCCTCCACCTGCTGCTCTACATGAGCAAAGCACACACCCACAGTCTCCCACAGCTGTGAGAGTTCATACCGCATCTCCTGCTGAAAAGCATGCAGATCCAGCTGAGCCACCTGCAGAGATGACAGGGCAGCCTGGACAAAGTCCAGGATCCCTGACCATCCAGCACCATAGGTGCAGCAATGACAATGTCTGCCGGGGGTTGTGCCTACCATTGGTCACTGTGGGGACACTTTGCAAGTGGTAGCTGCTGTTGCTGTTCCCAGGGCTACATGGTCCCTGTGGTGTGTTGTGGCCCCTGCGGGCCCAGTACCCCAACCCGTGGATGGCACCACATGTCTAGCAGTGCACACACATCACCCACCTGGCCCATGAACTGCCCTCCTAGAACACCACTGGTGGCTTGGCCCTCCGCCCCCATGGCACCCATGTGTACAACCCCAGCAGGGCCCACCCCTATCCTGCCACACACAGTCACCTCCACAGGCAGGTAGAACTCCTGGTCCAAGCCATCCAAACCAAGGTCACTAGTGACAGTCAGGATCATCACCTGGCCACCACTCAGATCCTCCACCTGGGCATCCTGTAGGGTGTCACTGGCTTCCATGTCACTGGCATCTGGTGTCGAGGAGTTATCCTCCCCCCACAGGCAGGTGTAGGCCATGGCCTGTGCTCTGCCACCCATGAGCTGCTGCTGATGTTCCACACAGGGCACCCAGTCCAGATATCAAAGGCACAATGGAGTCGTTTTCTCCTCCCACAGCACTGCTGCCATCCCAACCAACTGCTGGCCTGCTGCATGCTGTGCACCCATCACTGTGGAACGAGAAAGGACAGAGTCAGTGGCCTGTAATACGCACAGTATGCCAGAACCACCACCACTACATGCACACCCTTGGCTGAGTGACACACACCACGGCCATGCAACCCACATCATGCAGTCCCTGTCACAGAACATGGCCTCATGCATGCACCCCCTACCACAGTGCACATGCATCTGCACAAATGCAGTGGTGAATGCACTGCACAGGCATTGGCAGCACACCACAGTGCTTCATATGTACAGGGTGCACAATATACCACCACGCGTGCATAGTGCTGTCCACAAATCAGTATTACAATGGCCAACTGGTGCCAGTGTAGGCATGCCCTGTAGGGTGTACACAGGTGGCTACACACCTGTCCTAGGTAGTGTGAGTGGTGTCTCACACGCACAGCCAATAACACCGCCAACTGCCACTGGCCACAGTGTGGATGTGACAATGGCCATGAGTGGGTCCCCCACACGGTGTTGCATGGCCTGTGGGCCCCCTCTAGTCCATAGTCATTCATGGAGTCATATAGCCTTCATCTCCTTGGCCCATCACAGTAAATCATTCCACCTCTTCCGAACTGCCTCCATGGTGCATCCCCGGCCTCCCACAGCATTCACCTGTGTCATAACATCCTCCCATGTCTGTCACACCACAGAGTCTGTTGCCCTGTGGCCACGTAGTTCCTGTTCATGCACCTTCACCCCATGCACCAATGCCTTCAGCTCATCCTTTGAGAATTTGAAGGCATGGACACAGTCCTGTTGTGCAGCGGCACCTATGAGGGACATGAAGAGAGATAGAGGTCACATGTTGTGGTGTGCATGTAGTGCATGGCATAAGTAAAGCACACTGTGCAACATGCGTAGCAGAACAATGCTGTCCCTGGTCATGCCACATGCATCACGGCATGATAGGGCACTGCACATGTTGCAACCGTGCAACATGGCAACTCCTGTGTGCATATTGCAGGCTTTGCCTTTGTCCCTTTACTGTGGCCATGATTCCCCCTGTGTCATCTGCATGAGCCATGATGGACACTGCAGCCATAGCACGGTCACCAAACCTCACAGGGCCATGGCACATGCAGTGCCACACATGGCTGGTTGCAGGTGTAGGCCCCGTGTGTCCCCATGTCCCCCATCCCCCCTCCCCGGTGCATAGACACACACTGTGCATTGTTGGCAGATGCTGACACAGGTGTCTTACTCAGGATTTTCTGTCCAGCTGGCAGACAGGCACATTGCATGTGGCTGGCAAATTGTGTGTGACATGCAAAGTGCCCATGTACACTACTGACAGTAGGGGCCTTCTGGAGTGTGCTCTGTCCCATGCATGTCCAGTGACCATACAAATGTGTGTACAGTGCAGGGCAGGGCCCACACACAGCCCTGTACTGTAGCACCACTGCCCTGGCTGTTGTTTATTCATGTATTTAGGACATGTTTATCGGGTAGGTGCACTAGCCAGGACATTACTATTGACAGGCATCACCCGGGAGAGTACAACAAGGGAAAGCATGAACACATCACATCATGCAACAGTAAACATCAACTAGAGGGAGAGAGTACAATGACATAACATGTACAAACAGTTAACATTGGAAAGTGAGTTTACAAGATGGTGCAGTAAGCTCTACTAGAGCGTAACATACTATACTATCATACAGACCTGCCTGTTGCTGCTCTTGCCTCTGGGACATTCCCCTATCTGTAAGGCCCTTCCAACACTAACAGCTGCTGACTATTGCAATCCCTATAGACAGCACAGGTGGACCACTGTTTGCCCTTTTATAGCACTGCTGAGCAATCATGCCTGTTAGGCATGCAAATGAGACTAGAATGATATGCTAATCACAGGTTTTGCACTGTGCATACTCAAGTAGCCTCATTTACATAGGCTGGTTGAATACGTGCCCTGTTAGTGCCAGGCAATGCGCATAGCACCGGGCAAACAGCTAGTGCCGGGCTATGTAGGTGTCCTGCGCAGTGCTGTAGCACTGCTCAATGTGACACAAACAGTGCATGCGCACATGGTCATTGGTCCGCGCTAGTAGGAGTGCAGCATGTTGAAGCGCCGTGCTACAGCATATTGTGTGGAGCACCGTCCATGCACCCAATGGCCATGCTATGTCATGGCAGAGTTGCACATACGCAATGCTCCTACTTCCTGGTAGTGAAGCACTATGCCACATGACTGAATGGTGCCACAGCTCAGAGTGCATGTAGCTACAGGTTGTGCCACAGTTAGGGCAACTGAACACCACAGCTGTGTGCCCATCCAGGTTGCACCACAGTGCCATACAGTGACACCTGCAGAACAATGCCTGGGAGGCATAGGCAGCATGCTGTGGTGCATAGAGACAGCCACTGGGGGGAGGTGAAGACTGCAGACGTATTGAAGCTTGTCCAGCAAAGGCACAGATGCTTTTTGGTGAGGTCAGGGAGGGTGACCTACCACGTTGGCAGGTGTGGGCCTTCATTTCCCACCACCTGTCTGACTTGACAGGCATACTGAGGGATGCATGAGAAGTGCAGGCACTGGTACACAGATCTGTGGTGCAGGCAACACTAGCTGCTGGATAGATGCAAGAGGATGGTGCAGGAAGGAATGGTGCCAGTGCCAGTGCCAGGTAGTTGTTGCCATACAGCGCACACGTGTGGCATGCATACAAATTTCTGATGGTGTGTATGTATGTGTTGGTCTGTGTGTGGTTGTGTGCCTGTGTGTGTGTGTTTGTGTGTGTGTGTGTGCCCAGGTGTGCCTGTGTGTTGGGTGGTATGCCTGGGCAGGGCACACCCACTCCTGACACATGGCTACCCATACAGCTCAGTGTGGCAGTGTGCTACAGGATGTCTGGAAGGGAAGCACGGTAGCCAGACATCATACATGGGTTTCATAGTGCTGGTCAAGCGTGGCACCCGCTGCTGTGTCCATGCATTCATGCCGTGTGCAACTGCAATGCATGTCTGCAGCACAGACCGCAGCTCTGGGAAATGCTGGCAGGGTGACTCATCATGAGAATGATGTGCCTTTTGTCTACACACCTGTCATGCTTTGGGTGTGCATGGGATGGTGGGCTGCGGTAGCATGGTGTGCCTTGGTACGACCCCTGTGCCTGTTGTGCCCACTAGTGGGGTGTGTGGCACCTGTCATACCATGGTCACCTGTGTGGCCATGTACTGGGCATGTGTTTGGACCACTGCTGTCCTGCCACCAGTGGATCATGGCCTGTGGTCATGTGCACCATGGGTGTTGACATGCATGCCAGCCATGTACGTGCTGTGCTGTCGTACGGGCTGCATGCCGTCATACCGTGTCATTGCTGTGCCTGTTTTAGTTGTGGCTGTGATCTGCATTGTAATACATTGTTCCATTCCTATGGGCAGCATGTCCCATCGTGTGTCAGCCCATGTGTATGTCGTGGCATTGCCCACTGTCACCTCGTCTTGGGGCCTGGCTGTCTGGTGGCACTGTCACACGCTGTGCAATGCTGGGTTGGGTGGTGTCCACTATGCCATGTTGTTGTTGGTGGTCTTCCACACACATCTGTGTTCATCTGGCTGGTGGTTGATATACAGATCACCCCTAAGCCTAACCACCAAACTGCTACTTGGTGTCTCGACACAATCTCTTAAACCCACAGGGAGCACCCCAAAAGAGTGGCAACAGAATAAAAGAAGGAGAACCAAAGACAGCCCCCTCTCCCTATCACTGGCAGCCCTCATGAAACTTCTGCTCTTTCTATTACTCTGTATTGGTAATGTGGAAATCAACCCTGGACCCCCTGAATGTATCACCTCTCCATCAGACCTAACCTCAATTAAAGGCCTCAGTTTCCTGCATATTAATCTATGCAGTCTGCTGAAAAAACTCACACTGATACAAGCCTGGGTTGCCCATACCTTGCCAGACTTTCTTGTGGTATCTGAGACATGGCTCAAACCCACCACAGCAGACAGGGATGTTAACCTACCTAACTACCAGCTATTCAGAGCTGATCGCCAAACAAGGGGAGATGGAGTAGCCATATATGCAAAATCTGGTATAGCTGTATCCTGTATTGCTGCAACATCTATGCCCAAGGAGTTTGAATGCCTATCCCTAAAAGTCTCTCTCCCCAATACAGCAGCTTTTCAGCTAGTTGGTTGCCACAGACCCCCCCTCTGCTGATCACAAGCTCTTATCCCATCTGGGGAACCTGCTCAAACCCAGCACAGAAGAAGGCATTATTCTAGGTGACCTGAATTTCAACTGGCCTACCCAGGCAGCTGCACCTCTGGTACCATTCTGTGATACATATGGGTTCACACAACTAATTAATGAACCAACAAGAATTAATGCAATGAATGGTAATAACAGCACACTACTTGATATCATGCTAGTGAATAAACCACATCTATTCACACATGCTGAAGTGCTTCTCTGCGATATAAGTGATCACTGCCCCATTGCAGGGGTAAGATCCACCAGCATAACAACAAGCCCTGCAAAATTCCTCATGAGGAGATCCAAGAAAAACATCAATATTGAAGGATATTTGCATGATCTAGCTTACTCTCCACACTGGCAAGAGTTTTATCTTGGCCATTCTGTTGAAAAAGCTCAGCAGGTGCTAAATAACATTATAATAAATGCCCTAACACCCATGCCCCAATCTCTAGTATCCGAATAAAACAAATCCTGTCGTTGGTTTACAGCTGACCTCAAAGCTGCACTGCTGAGAGAGACAAACTCTGGAAATGGCAAGAAGAACCAAGAATGCAAATGACTGGATGATCTTTAGGAAAGCCAGGAATAGATGCACCAAGAAAGTTAGGGATGCAAAGGCTGCCTTCTACTTGGCCAAACCGACTCTTCCTACCATAATCCTGCTAGGTTTTGGGGCACCATCAAGGGTATGGTGGGGCAGGACGCTAACACCCCTTCCAACTCAATTACACAACAGTTACTGGCCTATCACTGGCAAAATGGAAATTCTGGACGCCTTAATAACCACTTCACAATGGCTGGCCTTGCCTTTGACACCTCTCCAGCTAACCTGCTGAGGGAACAATTAAGCTCCCATTACATTGGTGATCAGAGAGTTGACTCTTCCTTCAGCTTCAAATCTATACTGTTGAAACAAGTAGAGGATCTATTATGGCAACTGGATACCAAAAAAAGCACAAGGGCAGACTCTCTGGACCCCTACTTTCTAAAGATTGCATGCCATGTACTTGCAGTCCCCCTAACACACCTCTTTAACCTATCCCTAAACTCGGGCTCTATTCCCAATCTGTGGAAGACAGCTCAAGTGGTTCCCTTCTAAAATCAGGGGACCCTATGGATCTTAATAATTACAGGCCCATTTCCATTCTACCAGTGCTATCCAAGATGCTGAGAAATTAGTGAGTAATCAGTTAAGGAGTATCTTGACAATGCTAACCTCCTAAATCCAGCTCAATCTGGATTCAGGGCCAAGCATAGCACTATCACTGCACTAGCCAAGGTCACAAATGACTGGCAATCTGAATTAGATAAAAAGAATAATGTCTGTGCAGTATTCCTGGACCTGAGCAAAGCATTCAATACTGTGGACCACGAGCTACTACTTTCATCCCTGTACTCCATTGGCCTAGATCCATCCTCCCTTAAGTGGTTCAGATGCTATCTCACCGGTAGGTCACAGCAGGTAAAAGCTGAAGGTGACCCTATCCCCATTAAAACCACTGTCAAGAGGAGTCCCCCAAGGTTCTATTCTGGGTCCTATCCTTTTTGCCATTTATATAAATAACATTGATTCAACCCTTACCAATTCCTCTGTACACCTCTTTGCTGATGACACTGTTCTGTATGTCAGCAACCCTTCACCTGCAGCTGCTCGTGGAAATCCTAAAACAGAATCTCTTTGCTACAATATCAGCTACCGAAAAAGCTTCTGTTAAATGCAAAGAAAACTAAAGCAATGATGTTCACAAATCAAAGCTCCACTGAGCACATCCTCTCCAATCATTCTCCCCAGCTATGCACTATACTTGGAAAAATCTGGAGTATGTAGAAAACTTCAAATACCTAGGTGTGTGGATTGACAATAGACTTGACTTCACTCATCATTTAGAAGTACTGTTAAAAGCTTCACAAAGGCTTGGCCTTCTATAGATTAAAACCCTTCCTAAACAGAGACTCAAAGATGAGGTTAGTCCAGGCCATTTTCTATCAGTTGTTGACTATGCAGACTTCCTTTATAGTCACTGCCCCATCTCCTACCATCACAAGTTGATACCTTATATCATAGAGCAATAAGGTTCATTACAGATCTGCCATCTAATACTCATCATTGCTCTCTTTATGCTGCAGTTGGGTGATTCCTTCACCTCAGAAGGAACAGAAATGCAGCACTATGGATTTACAGAGCGTTGTCCAAAAAATTCCAAACTATATCCTGGACTGCTTCACCCAGACCTCTCCTAGCTCCTATGCCCTAAGAAGCAACAACATCCCTGCTCAAATTGCCCAAATTCAACACCAGGCTAGGGAGGGCAGCAATCAGCTATTCTCTAGCTATAGCATGGAACACCCTACAAAATCCCTAAAACTGTCCAATATCATTCCATTTGCATCCTTTAAACAGCATTGTACAGTCTTCTTCAAAGAGAATGCAATTGCTACCACTAGAGCTAGCATTGTCATCTCACAAATCTCCCTTCCAAACCATATATGGCATATTCCTTCCAGACAGACACGATCTTATGGCACCCAGTAATACCTTCACCATCCTAGTATTAAATTATGTTGAGTGTCTGCCATGCCCCCCCACTGGGATATGTATATACTGTACATACTGTAAATATTAGCTTAACTTTCCTGTAACCGTTTTTTATCATGTGAATTTACTGTACATCACTGTGTTTATTAACATTATTTTCCCCTGTATGTATAACTGTCTTATATAAGTGTATGATGTATCTGTTGTGTATCAACTATTGAACCTTGACCTTATCAGGTCCATCTTGTAAATGAGCCTTGCTCAATGATGTTCGCCTGAATAAATAAAGATTTGATGATGATGATGATGATGGTTGTTTCCTGTGTTTGGTGGCCCTGTCCTGCAGGCACCTGTTGGGTGCGCATTCCATTGTGTTCCACATCACCACATGGGCAGGACTGTTGGAACATGCTTTCTATCCTTGGGTTGCCACCTGGGGTGTGCAATATGCCACCTTGTCAGTGTCACATCCTGACCTTGTCCCCCTTCCTTGTGTAGGCCCACATCATAGCTCACTGTGGGCCATGCACCCAGAGAAGGCAGAGAGGGGAAACAACTTGCTCCACCACATTGTCAGACAGCAGTGCACCACCATTGAACAGTAGGCCATCTTCATTTCTGAAACACAGCGTGTGGCTGCAATCCTGGAGGAACGTCTGCCTGTCCAGCGGCCAGCCATAGGCCTCACCTCTTTTCGGTTGGCTCCCCCTTGTCTGACTGTTGATTGTGTCTGCCCTCTGTTGCTTCCTCCCTGTTTGTGTCCACATCCCACTTCCCACCCTATCCATTGCCAACCTGTAAATATTGTATATTTGTATATGGGATGTGCATGTTACTAACTTGTTGGTCCTTGTTCTTATACTTGTAGTTCCTGGTTGTGTTTTGTGTTGGGGTTCATTGGGGGGGATTAACATTTCTGATACTGGTGTTTGCACATATTCCTTTATTTCCTTTAGTGGTTGTTCATGTAGTGGTAGTTGTTGTTGCTTTTCTGTTTTTTACTTTACTGTTGATGTGTGTACTGTTTGCATCACTGTTCTGTTCCTGTTCCTTTGGCATTTGTTTTTGACTCCTCCTGCACCTGGCCAGTCTCTCTTTCAGGCCCCCACATGAATTGCCCCACTGCAGCTTCTCCTGACCCCTACCGGCCCACATCACAGCAAGCCCCAAGTGACCCCGGTGTATCCCTTGACTGGGTGGGTCTCTTACCCCTGTAAGAGAACAGCCTGGTGGCCAATCAATGATCCTGGGGTGCTGCTGGGATGGCATATCAAGGTCCAGGAGCCTGGTGGTGAGGGTTCTGGAGAGCCGTCACACAGTCAGCCCAGCACCATCTTCCACTTTGCTCCCTGAGAGTGACGTGCCACTGATGTCAAGGCATACACCAACGTCCGTCACTCCCTAGTGTATTTGGGCTGACATCCTGCTGTGCTCCCAGCCTCTGCCAGGAGTCAGCAGACGCCGAGCAGCATATCCATCCTCCCCCCTGAGAAGGCTAGCCATCGTTGGGTGCTTATTTCCTTCTCCACAACTGGCACTCCAACATCCCAAGTCTGTTCCTGAATCCGGGTCTCTGGCATCACAGATGAAAATCCAACTGCTGCGCTGGCAGGCTGGCTGGCATTTATTTGTTAATACATTCCACTTTATCCAGTTTACTGTGTCCTGAGTCATTTATTGCTGCTAGTGTTTTCACATAGTGTACTGTTCCTTGGTTCTCACACATGGGTCCTGGTTGTTGCTTGCCATTCACCTGCGTGTGTGTGTCATATCCTGGGTTCTGCACTGTGGTCAGCTTTTGGGTTCTAATTCTGGTCTGTGTTTCTTTGCATGGGTCCCAGGGCCAGGCTGTCTGACCTCTGCACTGTGTTCCACTGAGTGTTTGCACTGCCTGCCTGGGTGCTATATTCAGTGGTGTCTTGTTTGCTATATTCAGTGCTGTCTTATTCCTGGGCTGTTTTTGCCCTGCGCTCCCAGCCTAGTTTGCCCGACTTCCTTAGCATGCTATATTCAGCAGGATTAGCACTAGGCTATTCCTTTTGAATATGGCTGGCTATTTGGTCGGGGCAATTTTTGCACGCTGGACAGTGCGAATTTAGCCCTGGGGCAAGGTTTTGAATATCTGGGCCATGGTTTGTTAACAGCAACGCTGTAGTTTCAGCTGTATTATTTAGAACAGGTAGACAGTCAACCCATTTTGTAAACAGACAAGTAACTGTCAAAAGATGTTGATTACCCCTTGAAGACTTTGTAACAGGACCAATACAGTCAAGCTGGATGTCAGACCAAGGCATGGTGAATCATTTTAACTGTAGTGGTGCTCTGTGACTTGTAGAAGGCTGAAATCTGCAACATGTTATACACTCTTGCATATACTTTGCAGCATTTGGCCGACAGTATAGCCTAGAGGTTAGAGGAACGAGGTGTGAACGAGCTTGGTACATCCAGCAGACCAACCTCCACTTGCGTACTGTGTGACTCTGAGCAAGTCACTTAACCACCCAGTGCTCCCAGACCACCCCTGAAAACAGGCACTTGTGCCTAGTGGGCCTTACATGGTTACCAAAGACTAAAATAAAAAATAAAAAAAAATCACTGTGCATGTAAAGTCAGTAGGCTACCTCTTTTAATGTTTCATAAGTTCTTCTGTCCCCCCATGTGGTCCAGATAGTTCATCATGAGCATGTTGTAACATAATCTTCCTATGACCTAAAGGAACCACCCATTTGGGCCCCTGTGACTTTTCATCGGTTCTTACCAGGAGATCATTCCCTAAATGGCATTTACATTTTTGGTCATAAGTGGTTTTCAGTTCATGGTCCATTTGTTGGTCACTTTCAGAAATCATACTCCCATTGGGGTCCTTGATGAATTTATAAAATGTTCTTACTTTTTTGTCATCTTGCTGCCTTTTCACCAGATCAAAAACAAGTTTATCACTATACAAGTGTACAGTAAGACCTTATTTTCTTGTTCTTGTTTGTTTTGTTTTGCGGGTAACCACATTTACATTAACATTTGACAGGAGGAATAAAGTTCCATGCTTTTCCATTTAAAACACCTTCCCTAGCCAGAGCATCTGCTAGGTCATTTCCAGTTTTGTCTGGTCCCTGAACCTTAGAATTTCCTTTACCTTTTTCCAATCAACAGCCAAACTGTGTTCCTGAACTAATTGATCTGTAGCTAAGATAAGTTCTAAGTGCATCACCTTGCCCTTTAATTGTACATGCCGTTCACCTTCCAGGCTGGTAAATGTGTAAGGAAATTATGTCGAACATAATCAGAATAAATACAAATTACAATGTCTTACAAGTTATGCCACACAGCAGTTTGTATGGCAGTATGGATGGCTGCTAACTAAGCATATTGGTTAGACTTTGAACCAAGGTTGTATCTGATAGGAGGACATGGTATATTTTCATGCCACACCACTCCTAAACCAGAATGCTGGTTTCCTTCTTAGTGGAATGCATAACCATCAACATATGCTACAAGGAAATTCCCACACACATTTTCTCATAATGCTGGTGTCTGTTTTGTTTTTGCACTATTTCCAGTTCTGCAGGTTGTTCAGGACCTTGTACGGGATGTACAGTCATTCTTTTTCAGATCTATTAACCCTTGAACTACAGTATTTCTTTTGTTCTTAGCATATTTGATTTCTAAAGGTAGACAGTGGTGTGCTAAGGTCCAGGCCACAATCCTGCTACTTGATACATTACCATCCTTAAGTTTTATGCTACCCAGAAAAGCAATTGATATGTGAAAAGTCTCTTCAACAACTTTTTTATAACAAATATAGTTTTTGAACTGTTGTACTGCCCATACAGTAGAAAATAATGCCTTTTCACTTTCTGAAAACTTTTTCTCAACATCGCTCAAAGTTTTGCTGGCAAAAGCAACCAAATGGTTCTGTGAACCATGTTTCTGATATAACACCACACTGATACTGCTGTCAGTGTATCCTGTTTCTAGATAAAAATCCTTATCCATTTGTGGGTAAGTTGGACATGGTGCTTAACTCAGGCTATCTTTCAAAGCTTTCATGGCTTTTTCTTGTTCTTCTCCCCATCTCTAGGGTTCTGTCCTCCTCAGTAGCCTGGTGAGAGGATGGGCAAATTCAGCATAGACCTGAATAAACAGTCTTGAGTAAGTACAGATTCCAACCCTTTCAAAAACAATTATATGAAATGTTTTCATGCTACACACATAAAACTACCCATCTGATATGCGTGCTGCAAACATGATTTAAATGTTAAATTGGAACAGACTGCATGCATGTGACGTGTGCAAAAAGCAAGCAGTCACTGATAACTGCAGACATAAACATTAAGTGACTTGCTCAGAATTACACAGTATACAAGTGTGGGTTGATGAGATTCAAAACCAGATCTTCATGTCTCCAGGTCTTATGGTTTGCAGTTCAGTGCCTTTAACCACTAAGCTATACTTCCTGCATACATATGGCTCACTTGTACTTCAATACAAATCTGCATACATCAGCATGCATGTGGCATGCTTATAGCCACTGATATACTTCTTAGTTTTCTTGCCCTCCCTCATTTCAGCTGCACAGCTGAACTGTAGCACACATACCAATGGAAACACATGTGGGTTTTTCCACCCCCAATACACTCACTTACCCACAAAACTACTTAATTACTTCTTTTTTTTTAATTAAAAATTTTTATTGAAATCATCAACACCACAACAAGAAACATACATAAACGATTTTGTTTCTTCATATCAGTTAACATAGCTCAGAACCAGTAACCAGTTTTCTCCCCAAAACAACAACAAAAAAACCACACACACAAACCTCCCCTATCCCCCACCCCCACCCCAGTACCCCTACCCTCCACTACCTATCTCTCCCCTACAGAACCGAACATCCCTATGGAAGATCTGCTCGTCCATCTTCACTTCTAGGATTACCTTGCTAGATTCGGTTGCCTCTGAAGCCTGTATAAAGCCTGGAAGCGACTCCAAATCTTTTCATATAAATGGAGCTGATTATCCCTTCCTGCACTCAATTTCTCCATATTTAAATTGAATAACATCTCCTGTAACCACTCGAGATACGTGATTGAAGAGTCTGTCATCCAATGTCGTAAAACTACTTAATTACTTCTGTCTGGCCTGTACTCCTATTTTCTCACCATAGTTTTGAATACTTCCATGCAAACAGACTTTAAGGGGCAAATACAAAAGTAGAAATAACTCGACACCCACCCACGAGGCCTATCCCTCCCTCCATGCACCAACACTGTAGCAGGTGCAGCCATGTTGCTACAGAAACCCCATCAAGTATAGATATAAGTCAAGACTCTCTTACCTGAGTACTATGGAGCAAGAGGTAGGATCTTTGAGAGATGATGTCCATGGATCAGAGTGCTGGGGCATACCCCCTTGAAATGTATGGAGTTATTCTCTGTTACTATTTTATACATTATGATGGTAAGTTAGAGAATAATGAAGGCCACTGTTCTACAAACAAGGCACTTGTTAGTCGAGCTTCATTAATCTCCAACTCTCCATCAATATTGTATGAAATAGTAACACAAGAATACCCTTATTCATTTCAATGGTGCATACACCTGCACTCTGCCTTGCCCTATGTCATAATGTGGCTGAGCATGGGGACATGGAGGTCAGCTTCACTGGCGGGGGCATAAGTCTGACTATAGTGGGACTCCAATAGTCTGTGCATACCATACTGCTCAACTGTCCCTGAATGCAAGGAACAGCCCTCATTTTACCCCTGAAAACTGCTCTGCTCCTCATCCATTCCTCATGGAAAACATGCTGGTCACACAGAGGTTGTCCTGTAAATTTAGACTTTATATTGAGGGTGCCATTTCAGATTTCAATAGGGGGAGCAAAACAATCAGTTGGGGCCAGGGGCTAGTTATCCCCTAGGTGGCAAGCTCTGGAATGTCTGGAACATCCCTAAAAGGTAAAACTTTTTTGTTGTGACTTAAAAGTAATAGGCAAATCAGGTAAAATTCAAATGTATAAGATCCATCTGTCTATACCCTGGAGGAGTGCATCAGATTTGGGCTTAAACCCACCCAGTTACAAACCATTTTTTTTCCTGGCTAAAGTTCTGACCCCCCAAAGACAAACTTTGTCCCAATTTATCTCCCTAACTCCATTCCATTCCATTCAATATCCATCCCATATGGGTCATGAAGCCACTTAAAGGCAGAGAAACATGAAAAACACATCAATATTTCAGTCCTTCCTCCTTCCCCAATCCCCCTGTAAAAAAAAATATTTAGTTTTATTTACCTGGCCATCTGGCAAAAACCTGTGGCCTAGCCCAGTTTGCCACCAGCCCAGTTTTCAGTTCACTACTCCTCTGTCCTTCTGCCAGAAACTGGATGCTAGAGCCGACCATCCCAGGTCCACAACATGGTCAGCCTCACCAACCAAACCCACCCAACCTGTGCTGCATACTTCTTGCTTTGCTGCTGCCATGGCTGCTGCTGTACTGCACTGATCAAGGCCACCCACACAGCTGTCACTGCTGCTACAAGGCCTTGATTGCTGCTGCAGGGGATCCATGATATTTTTTGGGGAGGTGAGTCAAGTAGAGTAAGTAGGTAGCCTAGTCTCAAGCTAGCTTCTAGTTCACACCCAGCCCCTTCAGCCACCAAGAGAGATGGAGACTCACTTAGAGTAGATCAACAAAAATATGGCACCACAACACCACTATTGAGAGTTCAGTGCTCATCAACTCCTCCAAGCTGTAATGTGCAGCCTGTCTACTCTATGATGGGAAAGACAGTGTCCCACTTGTGTGACTCATGTACTCCTGCTTGGCTGGAACTTCTCCAAGTCATATGTCTAATAGGTGGAGAGAGTGGACAACACAATCCAGACACAGTCAAGTCAGGAGTGCACCTGCAGCATGAGCACAACACAGGCCAGGGGAGAACTTATTGTGCAAAAGATTAAATCCAAATGCAATGCCATTATTGCCACACCATAAGAACAACCTAGGCACAAATGCAAGGGGAGGGGTTAACTGCCCACCCCCTCCCTACCTAAATGGCACCTCTGCTTTATCATAGAAATGAATTCTCAGGGGATAACATAAGCACAAGTAAATACAATGCTTTCCACTGGTTTTGAGGTATTGTATCTCGATGTTTCAGGATGTGTTTTGATCATTGTGAGGGTCAGTGTTCCTCATTGTCCCTTATTTTGAGTGTCCTTATCCCTCATTTTGGAGACAAAAAGTTAGGCATGGTGCATGCTTCCACAGTCCTACTCAGCTCACAGAGTGATGACTATGGCCACAGTGTATATCTTTCATGCAGAATGACAAAGGGAAAGTAAATGAGCCATAACAGTCATGGAGAAACACATTTGTAGCACTAATTATGCATAAGGGGATTTGCATTGCCCAAAACCAAAATGTCAGGCTTCACAACTCAGAAACCTCTCTTCACACATCTGGAATGGGGGATTGACTATATCCTAGGCATTTAATGCAGTAAGCAAACAATACTTTACAAATTAATGGCAATTTAATGACTAAATCAAAAGCCATTAAACAACTTGCAAAAGGATCAGAATGAATGAGTTTACCTAACGTTATTGGTAAATCAATGGAAATGGCATTTTAATGGCTCTAATTGCTAGCAGTGGTATGAGAAAAAGGAACTGATGTGTTGTTAGATGAGTTTTGCACCAGCTTAGTTGCACACATGGCAAGCATTAAACATGTGATCCTGCAGACTGCCCACTGGCACTAAGGCAAGGCATCTGTTGGGGTTCAGAGATGGACTCAGGAGATGGAGGCCAGCCTGGAGAGAAGAACTGAGCATTCCATGGACTGCTCTCCTCCTCCAGGGGAGAGGGGGAAGAGCGAAATACATACCTCTTATGGAGGTGGGGGTACCACCATGGCCAGCACCACACGTAAGAGGGGTGGGGTGAACTCTGGTGTCATTGCATGTCCCCGCACCAGGGAAAGAAATATTTCAAAATACATCACCAGACACTAATGATGACCCCCACCTCTACTCCCTGCTGCTGACCAAAGTCTGCTGGGTGGGTCCCACTACCATGACCCTGCCCTGGGTGGCAAGCCAGGGCCCTGTGACTGTGTTTCCTGGGAGGGGTCGCCTGCCCAGCGGCTCCACCTAGGAGGGTATGCCTGGGATTGGGTGACTGGTGAGTGGAAGTGGGAGGGCCAGAGTTTCCTGAAGGGTGGGAATTGTGGTGTTAAAAATAAACAAAAAACATGTGAACCTGATGTGATTTTTAAATGATATTCACACCAGCTTAACTGCTGCACTCATGTCAAGCATGCAACATGCAAACCTGATGTGATTTTTAGAAGATGTTCACACCAGCTTACTTGATTCACACATGTCAAGCTTACAGCATGCAAACCTGATGTGCGTTTTAGACCTGGTTTACATAGGTTCACTTTGTGAAAGTAAACCGCATGTAAACATTGCACATTTAAGCATGTGGCATGCATTCTGCATATACGCTGTACACTCATATTTCTGTAAGGAAAGGAAGCTGCATAACTCCTTTAAAGTTTTGGGAGGATCAATTTTCTGAACTGATTCTATCCTGTTTTGCTAAGTGTGCAGCCCATCAAGCTCAATGTCATACACAACATAACTTACCTCACTTTGAAACCACTGCCCATTTTTCAAAGACACTTTGGAACCAGCAATTTTTTGCTGATTTAACAAATACTATACCTCTTCCAGATGGTCCTTCAAAGAATTTCATTTGATTAGTATATCATCCATGTGAAGCAGAGTTCCTCTGCTTTCAGCATTAGGCATAGCCTTGTGCAGAAAGGTATTAAAATCTGCAGGGGAATTCATGTACCTAAAAGGACTCCTGTTCCATGTTCCATGTGTATTGCCTTCTTCAAAAGGTAAATTCCAATTTGTATTGATCTTTTGGATCTACCTTCAATATCCAAAGGCCATTTGCTATATCTAGCATAGTGAAATACTTTGCATCCTCAACTTTGGCCAAACTTTGGTCCAAATGTATCATGGGACAACCAGATAAAGGCTCCCACTCACTGCTTCCCCCATCCCCAGGTGGTTTTTGAATTTAGCTTAAATCTTTCAGCAACTGGATTGTCTGGGGACTGTTGCTGGGGGAAGGGTTCTTTGTCCAGTAACAGAGCAGTCAATCAAGTTTGTTTGTATTTTAGTTTAATTTCTCTTTAAATGCTCACTGAGGTATTTTCTCTGTTAATTCTACTTGCTGGGGGGGAGAGTTAATAGTGGAGTTTGAATATGTGGTGAGTTTGTCTCTGAGAGGTTATTTATCTCTGAGATTTGTTGTAAGTTTTGCTGTTGGTTTTTGACTTTAGCATAAATCTGTTGCTGGATTTTAAATTTAGCTTAAATCCTTCTGTGGCTGGATTGTCTGGGGACTGTTGCTGGGGAGGGGTTCTTTGTCCAGTAACAGAGCAGCCAACCAAGTTTATTTGCATTTTCATTTAATCTCTCTTTAAATGCTCACTAAGGCATTTTGTCTATTAATTCTACTTGCTGTGGTGAGCGGTAACAGTGGAGTTTGAATATGTTGTTGCGAGGTCTAAACCTCACTTTCAGATTCTTGATGATATTGAGAATGCAAGTGACCACAGAGGCATTGCATTAGAGTAATAAACAAGTTTATTACTACCAAGGAATAAATCACAGTTGCCCTAAGCAGTTCTTACCAATATGAACCAGGAGCCAGTGCTAAGCATTCCCTACACCTCGAGGTTTCTCTGTAGTCTCTTTGGGTCTCTCGGGTCTCCGAGGTGTAAAGCTTGTGCATTACATTATATACCTATGATAATTACTATGGTTACCAAAAGATAGAAACATTTCTAGTTACAGAGATGAGCCCTATTGGCTAAATTAGAGGTGGCTCCACGGTCCAAGATAACATTATACAATTCTGTAAAGTCATCAGTTTGAGAACAAAAGAGTTCTTCTACAGAGTCTTACATAACTCAGTGTAGTAGTACAAATCACCAAAAGATGGCAATGCTGTCTTACATATTATAATTACTTCAAGGACACAGGTGTCTTGGCATTTGACTAGTAAGAAATACACAGAAAATACATGGTAAAATATATGTGTATTAGCAAGCAAAGTGTATTACAACAATATGCATTCATATCCTGACATCTACTCTTATACGGTAGATGCCCTTAGCCCTAAATATTAGTATAACCTATACCTAAGTGTTAGCTGTCTACAGTGTACCTCTGAGGGTACCAATTAGGGTTCAGGGACCTCGTGTAACAATGTGGTTGGTTTGTCTCTGAGAGAGATTGAAAAAAGGACCCCCACCCATCCCGTTTTCCAGCCTTTCTTAAATACTGAAAAGCCACTGGGGGTTGGGTTTGAAGGCTGTGAGGGAGGAGCTTGGGGAGCTGCAAACTTCCCATATGAGCTAACTCTTAAAGCTAATAGGTAGGTGGTGAAAAGTTCAGACACTCAAGCTTTTACTAGTTGGAGTTAAAGTTGCAAGTTTGAAAGTCATACTGACTGGTTTGGGTTAAGGAGGGGTGACTGCATATTTAAAGTTGAAAGTTTAAAGTTCAGACTGTCAAGGTCATGTATGAATATGTTAACTATAGTTACTGAGCTAAAAAATTAGGGACCAATGGGATAAAGAAGGACTCAGAAGCAAGCTAGTAGGGTCAGATGTGGTATCCAGCTATTGTTGTACTGACTGTGTGATAAGAAATTGAGGTTACGTTTAAGTTAAGTGTGAATAATGGAGGGAAGGAAAATGGGGCATTATAAGGGGATTGCACTGGGGGCAGAGGGGCTTGAGAAAGGGTGACTGGAGACATTGGAATAGTGAATGGAATGGGGCACCATACAGTGAGGGTGGCAGGCTCAGGGAGGATAGTGGGGTGCAATGGTTGTGGGGCTACTGTTTGGATGAATATACTGTGAAAAGTGGGAAGTTGTCCAATTTGTTACAGGCTGAGCAGATTAGAAGAGGAGGTACAGGGGCTCTGGAGGGAGCTGGAATGGGTGAGGGAAGGGGGGACTAGGGCTGGAGAGACCCCAGAGAGGAGTAGCTGGGAGAAGCAGAGGAAGAACAGCAGGGCTAAACCTGGTGAGGATGTAGGGAGGGGGTGGGGGTATGGAGAGCAGAGGAGCAGTAAGTTTAGAGAAGGCTCAGGACAGGGGGAAGGAGGAAATGGGCACCACTGTGAGGGTAACAAGTAATAGATTTCCGGTGTTGGCATCAGAGGTGGTAGTGGAGGTGTCGGAGAACATGGGGGGGAGTGTAGTGAAGGCCAAGGAGTCAGGAGTTAGGCTGGGAAAGAAAGAAGGAAAGTGGAAGAACAGGTAGAGGCAAAAGGACAGGCAGAAATGGGGGGGAGATGTAGGAGCCACAAATGGTGCAGATAGAGGTAATAAGGAGCAAAGCAGTGTGGACTCTGGAAATGTGGCCAGGGAAAACAGGAGGAGGGGGAAATGGGACAAGGAAAAGGGGATACTAGTGCTGAGGGATTCTATACTGAAAGGGGTCAGATGGGGCAGAAGGGGAGAAAGGTACAGTCTTATCTGGGTCGAGGCTATTCTGGGGTTGACCGCGGGAAGGGTGGGGCAGGCATTTCTCAAGTGCGCATTGAAGGGGAGGAAGAAACCTCACACTGTGATGCATGTGGGTACAAACAACTTGGTGGGGGAGACAGTAGAGGTGGTAAAGGGGAGGTTTGAGGATTTGCCTAGACAGTGGGAGGTGGTGGTGGAGGGTCAGCTGCATTATCTGAGGTACTCCCAGTACCATGTGTGAGTACAGTGAAGAAAAAAATGATAGAGGAATTGAAATGAGTGGCTGAGGGATTGCTGCCATACCAGGGAGTACAGATTAGTGTCAGACTGGGGCAGGACCTGGTGCAATAGTGACCTACATGCAGGGGACAGATTACATTTGAGTAGGGAGGGGAAGGGAGTACTAAAATTGGGAATACAGGGGCATATATCAACAAAGGTGGATTTAAACTAGGAAGGGGGGTGTCTAGGGGACTGCTGATAGGAAAAGGGTCCGGAAAGGGGAGCCTAGTAAGCTCAACCCCCTAGTTATGGGTAAAGGCTGTGGTGAAGTGGAACAGGGAAAGATAAGAGGGGAGAATATGAGTAGTGGGAGGGGACAGACTGGAGGGTGGTCTCACTGATTGCAAGAAGCCTAAGAAATAGAACAGTGGAGTTACAGGTTCTCCTGGGGGTGGAGGGGGTGGACATTGTGGCCATCATGGAAATGTGGGCTACCCAGTACCAGGACTAGGATATGATGATCCCAGGTTTCAGATCATTCAAAAAGGATAGGGCTAAGTGGAAGGAGGAGGGAGTGGCTATCTACTTAAGATAGGGGA
This sequence comes from Neoceratodus forsteri, assembly GCA_016271365.2. Taxonomy (NCBI): domain Eukaryota; kingdom Metazoa; phylum Chordata; order Ceratodontiformes; family Ceratodontidae; genus Neoceratodus; species Neoceratodus forsteri. Next base: position 647,449,694 of record CM057456.1, read on the forward strand.
TAAAGTGCTTAAGGGAGGAAGGGGAGGAGGGGAGGATAGAAGCACTATGGATGCAGTTCCAAGATGCAAAAGCTAGGACACTGAGGATGGGGTGGTGTACAGGCTACCAGCTCAGGGGAGTGACCTGTATAGGAAATTAGCTGAACAAATAAGGAGGGTCTGCAGGAAAGGGAGCACAGTGGTGGTGGGGGACTTCAACATACCAGGGGTGGAGTGGGGTACCCCATCCACCATGAGTGCAAGGGACGGGGTTCTGTTAGATGCATTTCAAGACAGCTTCCTGACACAGCTGGTCCAGGAGCTGACTCAGTTAGAAAGGACTCTGGACCTTGTACTGGATAATGAGGAAGCTGCAAGGAATCTGGAAGGGGAAGAACCACTGGCTGGGAGTGACCACTATTCGGTGTGGTTCACGCTCAACATGGGGAGGGAAACAGGTGGCACAGGTACAAGGGTGATTGAGTTTAGGGGGCAGACTTTAAGATGATGGGGGACATTTTGGGCAGGCAGCTAGCAGGTATGCAACCACACTTGGGTGCAGACCAAAAATGGGACATCATAAAGGAAGGGCTGGCAAAGGCTATGGAGTCTTATACTAGGAAGAAAAGCAAGAAGAGGATGGCAAAGAAACCCAGTTGGCTGACACAGGAAGTAATGGAAGGGGTGTTGGCCAAGGGGGCAGCATTTCAAAAGTACAGGAAATTAGGGAGGGGAAAAGATAAGGATACATACAGGGAGAAGTCCAGGGACTTTACCAGACTAGTCAGGGTGATCAAGGCATCCAGGGAGCTGAGACTTGGTCAGGGAATCAAAAGTGGAGAAAATGTCTTCTTCTGCTACATCAGAGAAAGAAGAAGGAGCAAGGATCAGCTGGTGAGGATTAAGAGTGACTGAGTGTGGGTGGAGAAAGTGGCAGAGCAGGCAGAGGCACTGAACAAATACTTCTGCTCACTATTCATGGAGGAGAAGGAGGGCACATACCCCAGGCGGGGTTGGTGGGTAGGGGAGAGGAGACAACAGATATAGGGATTACAGAGAGCAAGGTACTAGATGGGTTGAGGGCATAAAGGGTGAACAAGGCACCTGGAACTGATGGCATTCACCCTAGAGTATTAAGGGAGTTGGCAGAGGTCCTGGCAGGGCCACTGACTGACCTGTTCAACACCTCCCTGGACATGGGATGTGTACCACAGGACTGGTGAATGGTCCATGGCCCATGTGGTGCCCATCCACTAAAGTGGCCCAAAGGATGAATCAGGAAACTATAGGATAGTGAGCCTTAAATCCATCATGGGAAAGCTCATGAAGACCATATTAAAAGAGAGGCTAGTGAGCTTCTTGGAGGAAAATGATCTCCAGGATGGTCAACAGCATTGGTTTGTAGTGGGCAGATCCTGCCAGATAAACCTTGTAAAGTAGTACAACTGGGTGATGTGGGAACTGGACAGGGCCATGCAGTGGATGTCCTGTATTTAGACTTCAGCAAGGCCTTAGATTTAGTGCCACATGGCTGGTTGGGGGGGATACTGGAACATGTGGGGGCTGGACCAAAAATGGTGAAATGGATCACAAACTGGCTAAAGGTAAGGCAGCAAAGGGTGGTGGTGGTGGTGGAGAGGGCCTCTCATCACTGAGAGAGGTGATGGACAGGGTACCAAAGGGAACAGTACTAGGACCGGTGCTGTTTGGGATTTTTATTGCAGATATCTCACACAGGATCCAGAGCAAGATCAGTCTGTTTGCAGATAATACCAAGATGAGACCTGTGTTTGATGATGTGCAGGGGTGGAAGGGGTTGCAGGAGGACCTGACTGAGCTGCAGGAGTGGGTGGAACCATGATAGTTGGGGTTCAATGCCAAGAAGTTCAAGATTCTGCACTTCAGAGCCAGGAACCAGGGGAGGGATTATCACTTGAATGGAGTACAGTTGGGACGCTCCACAGAGGAGAAGGACCTAGGAGTGATCATTACTAGGAGCATGAACAACTCTGCTCAGTGCAGGAAGGTGACAGCAAAAGCCAGCAAAATGCTGGGGTGTATTGCAAGCAGGATCTCCTCCTGAAAGAGGGAGGTTATCCTGTCCCTGTATAGGTCATTGATCAGACCCCACCTGGAGTACTGCATGCAGTAATGTCATCTATTCCTGAAGATTGTTGGAAATGGGTGCAGCGAAGATCCACAAGGATGATTCAGGGATTAGAGAGCAAGTCCTATGAGGACAGGCTGGGAGAGTTGAATATGTATTCACTGGAGGACAGGAGGGATAGGGGAATATGATCAAGATCTTTAAGTATCTAAAGGGGATAAACAAGACCAACACAGAAGGGATTTTCCAGATGAGAAAGGGGAGGGACATGAGAAGGCATGGACTGAGATTGTGGGGGGGGGTTCAGGAGGGAGGAGAAGAAGAGACATTTATTCACTGAAAGAGTGCTGGTCAAATGGAACAACTTACCAGATGAGATACTGTCCTGTAAGATGATGAGCAGTTTCAAGAGGGGTTGGGACAAGGTAAGGGGGAGGGATAATGGGAAGAAGGGGAGGGAGGGGCAGCTGCAAAATAAGGTGCTAGTTGGACACTCGAGCAGACTCAATAGACAGTGAGGCCTGTTTCTGCTGGCAATTTTGTATGTTTGTATGTTTATAAAATGGGCATCTTAAATTGCTAAACCTGATTGGCTGCTACATCTTCTAAGCCGTGTCCTTATCAGAAAATATAGCAGCCAATCAGCACTACCCTCCACTCCAGGACACATAACAACAGTGAATCAGAGAGCTGTGCCAACTGTAAACAAAAGCATTGACTTGCAAAGCACACTGAAGCACTAGTGGGGAACCGCATTCACTTCATGCCGGCTGTCAAACTTCAGCACGACAAACACAGTAACAACAAAGTCACAGAAGCAGTTCAAAAACCTCACAGAACTTTTAATGAAGTTACTATTTCATGCCAGCCTGAATAAAAGTCTCATTTCTAAAGAACAAAACTGAAAAATATCTGCCAGTAGTTTCCTGTTGCTTGGCAATGGTGAAACACTTTGGCAAGACACCTGATGACAGAAAAAAAAATCGGCAGAGCAACAATGGCAGAAATAAACTTTCAACTTCACTTCCAAGAAATACTCACCAATCTCCACAGAAGTCAGGAAGAAAAAACTAGTGCCAGAGAAACTCCCACCAGCATTGACACCCTGCCCGCCACCTCGAACAGTGCCACAGAGCCTCAGATGGATCCTGTTATCCCAGAGTCCATGGCAACCTCAGAGAACACTGCCAGCCTGCCATATGATATGAATCCTCCAACAGCAGCTGACAGCAATGAAACCACACCAGCTCCAGTCTGCACAAATCCACCTGCAAAAAGAAAAAGGAAAAAAAGGCATTTAAAGCCATACCTTGATCTCATTACAGAAGAACTACAAGAGCTTGAAAAGCAAAAAGAAGAGATGAATACCCACAAGACCAGCATATGGGCAGTCACAGTTTTTAAAACCTGGTGCAACATCACAAACATTCAAGTAAGTCTTCAAACCATACCTGTCAGAGCTCTGCTAAATATTGAGAACGTTTTATGCAGAAATACAGCAGTCTGATGACTCCATATATAGCCTGGCAAGCCTCATTGCTTTAAGGGCAGGACTGAATTACTACATAAATGCACCCCCCACTAAGCAGAATCATAAACCTGCACAGCCACCCATACCTTAACCCAGCTAATAATATCTTCTCTGCTGTGCTTAAAAAACACAGGCATCAGGGAAAGGACCGAGCTGAACACCACCCTACCATTAGCCAACAGGAATTAGAAATACTAAAAACATCTCAAGCTCCATCGATAGACACTCCCCTTGGCCTGCCCCTAAAGGTATAGCTAGATATACAATTATGCATGCACACTAGGAATGAGGGTGGCTCTGACAGCTAAAAGCTGAACATTTTAAAATTAAAAAAGATGAACATGAAGCTGAGTACATCACCTTAGCATTCAATGAATTCACCAAAAAACCATAAAAAGAATGACTCCACCAAGCAACAACATTGAGGATGCATATACGAACTGCCAGGAAACCCTCTCTACCCAGTCCAATCTTTTAAGAAATACCTTCAGAAACTCCTCCCCTCATCCTCCAGCCTTTTATCAGCACCCTCACAAAATCCCACAATCACTGCTTGCTACTACAGAAATATGGTACAGCAGAGCACCAATAGGCAATAATTATCTCTCAAATTTGTTGCCAAAAAGAAACGAGGAAGCTGCCTCATCAAGAAGATACACAAACCATTCCTTCATGCTACAGCAGTGCAGCTACTATCACTAGCCAGCCTGGAATCCCATGAAATCATGGTGGTCAGGGGGCATAAAGCTGAATCGAGCCTCCAGTCTTACTGGCCCACCACACCTGAAGACTGCCAATGCTGGAGCCATATATTAGTTTCAAAAAGCAAACAGGTGCAAAAACCTCAAAATACCTCTTCACAAGTTGAAAATCAGCAGCTCCTTGCAAATGATCAGCCATGCTACTGCTCTTCTCTAAGAGGAAGTTAAAAAGCAAACAACGTCACATCCTCAATGGAATGCTGCCAATCACAGTCAAGCAGCCACCCACCAGTGACCCTCATTCAGGAGTTTAAAGAGACAACTAATGTGCCCTTTATAATCCAAAACTGTTTCATGCAAAACAGAATTTATCAGCTACTCCAAATGAAAGCAGCTCACAAGCAGTAAGCACTAAAACTTTTCTGAACAACTTAAAGAGAACTATTTGAATTCTAAACTACAGATAAAAAATTAAGAACTGTTACAAGTAAAAACAAACTGTTTTAACTATTTAAAAAAATTCTACGCAGTTACAAATGTATTTGATTTAAAGCAAATGCTGAATTAAATTTACTTCAAGTTAAAAATAGCAATTAATAAAAAAATTTCTACAGTTTAAACTGCATCTACTAACAAGGGACTATTTTATGTCAAAAATGATAAAAATAACAGTTTCATCAACTTGTTCACAGTTAAATAAAAAAAATAACTATAATCTGTTTCCAGGCTATGATTTAAAGATGCCTATTTTATAAGTGCAATAACACACTCCAAGGTGTGGGTTATGTACAGATAAGAGCATGCCCAGGTGCATAACACACCTGGGCATGCTCTTATCAGCACGTAACCCACACCTTGTCCTGTGGAATTGCTTGCATAATCAATTGTGAGCCTCCACTTTCCTGTAGGCTTCAATACAGGTCTAATTGGGGAATAATAAATGGAATTCACTTGCCTAATAATTCCTCACTCCATCAGGGTATCCAATATCTCTTGTATGTGTATATAAGATGCCAGTGGTATTCTTTACTGCGATACATAAACTGGACCTTTACTAGAGTCCACAGGTACCCTGGTAACATGCAGGTCAGTCACCCCACAATCATGATCATCTTTTGAAAACGTCTTTCATTGAAAGAACATTTCATGAACGAGTTCCTTTCTGCTTCAGTTTCACAGCTACATTCATGTTTAGCTTGTTCAACTTGATCCTTAAAATCAGGAAAATGTAAGTTTTCACCTACATCTACCTTATCTTCAATTATATCAGAAATATTCTCAGTGTCGACTAACGTGTACTTCTTCAAATTGCTGTGTTTCATCAACAGTAATGGACAATACATAATAATCATCCTCAGCTTTACATGCATGTATTTCTTTCTTATTTACTGGACAGATTTCTTGCAGAACAATTGAACCATTGGGTAAAGATCTAATATCTTCATCTACCTCACTTCACTGAATAATATTCTCTGGTAGTTCCTCAATAACTGGAACAACTAATTCCAAATCATAGAAGGATTTCCCTATCACTACCCATAACTCACAGTTATCTTCTACAGTGATAGGCTCTACTATAGAATTAAGCATCAAAACGTGCACTACTCTGCTGCTCATGTACAAGCAAGGTGTGGAATGGATCTTTAAATCCATATCACTAAATTGCTTTTTAAGTACAAACAATGCAGTTTGGTCAGGCACTTCTTGGCCTTTCTTTACAATAACCCTAACAGAAAGTTCCCTTATGTTACCTGCAACTGTTCTAGTGAACTCACTCACAGACTAACTCACTTGAGGGACAGTTTGTCCCAACCTCAAGGCTTGTGGCGTCACTTTGATCAGATAAGGGTCTCCCTTTATTCATGACCAAGAAAATCATTGGCTAGCTCTATATACACACCTAGTCACGCAAGAACATCTAACACAAGACACATGGGAGACTTCAAATCTTGTACCACATACACAGGGTGTTGTATATGCTTTTTTCCTATTTGGAGATTCAAGGCACTAATGCCTATACTTTCAAGCCATCATTATGGTTTGGGACACCTTTCACCACTCTTCTTGATTTACAAAGGTCAGGTTAGGCCTCCAACATTTCAACACTTTGTAAAACAGTTCATTGATGAGACAATGTTGTAAGCCTAAGCACAACACAGAACTGGTTATTTGTATGTCCTCTGGTTTTGACTGGCACCTTAAACTCACCTTACTCTGACTTTATTTTACACAGAAAAGACTAATGATTCAGTGGCACTTCTTTTCCACAATCCTCAGGGGATGTTGTGTATTCTGAATCTATGTCTCTCTGTCAGGAACAGGATGGGATTCTGCGATGACAGCATTCACTTCCTTTGTGAAGAACGTTAGGCCTCTTGCATTAATCTCAGATGTTACCACATCTTGCTTGGACAATAACACCACATGAGCTTTACTTCTCGTAGAGAATTTTTTAGAATTACCAAGTACAGAAACATCAGGTATGTCTGAATGTGCAAAATTCCGTTTAATCATGGCATCATCTTTCTCAAGATAACATGACTCTGATCGTTTAGAAACCTTAAGACTCTTTCCAAATGAAATGGGCCTCTTGATCTGCGACCACAAAACTTAATGAAAGTAGTCAATCATAGATCTAAATCTTTTCAGAAGATCATGTCCAATCAGAAAATCATCCCCTGTTTTGTTGGTAACATACACCAGAAGGGTAATTTCCATTTTGCCAAATGTTAACTTCAACCAAACTTTACCTATGGGTTTCTGGGCTTTTCCTCATAACCTACAATTTGTAAGCCACCAGAAAGGATTTTCATAATCTTTGAGACCTCTACAGCCTCAGTCAGTTTGCCACAAAGGCTCTTAGACATCAGTGTCACTTCTGCCCTTGAGTCAAGCAAGGTCTCACAGTTCAAACTGTTCTCAATGTTTATGTCAAAGTTAAACCTTTCTGCATTCCCTTTGGGAATTAAGTTCCCTGGTAGAGTTTGTTTTTCTTTACTCCTGACAACAAAACAGGTTCACTGTGACAGGACACACTGTTTGCAGAACTAACTCTGGACACCTCTCGAGAACGGCTAGACTTAGAGGTAGCATTTTTATTATGTTTTGGCTTCTCATCTTCAAAGCTCATTACAGTTTCATTACCATTTTCAACAATAGCATCAACAACATCCACAGTCTTCTGCCCAAACTCGATCTCCTCCAGACATGGATCCTTCAGCACAAACCTGATGTCCTTGCAGTGGTCAAAACCAGGCTATCCCCCCAAATACCTGACACTGCTGTTGTCCCTGATGGCTACACCCTGTTCAGAGAGGATAGACTGGGAAAGAGTGGATGGGGGTGTGCTATTTACTTATCAGATTCACTACAGTGTCAAGTCCTCCTGACAATTGCATTTGATAACAATTTCCAGGCACTTGCAGTCAAAATTCCAATTGGCACCAGTGGTAAGTCCCTCACTGTTCTGTCTGTATATAAATCCCCCTAAAGGATACTTGCAAAGGCTTTAGTCTTATACTTGACTACATCTCTAACCTTGCAAATCGCTCTAAAACAGTTGCTATAAGTGACTTTAATGTAAACTGGCTTGCTCCTGAAACTGACCCTTTCAAAGAAACACTCGTCACCCTTAACCTCTCCCAATTGGTTAATTCCCCCACCAGGTGCAGCTATTAAATAGGCAACATAACTCAGATCTGCTTCTTACCAACCATCCTGAAAGGTTTATTGGCACTGAGGTCTCATCTGACTCACTCAGTGACCTCTCCCCAGTTATCAGCTTCTGGTCTAACAACGCTCCTAAACTCCCCCCAAGGCAATTTACCAGCACATCCTGAAAAAAGGGCAGTGGCAGCAGTTCTTATCTTACCTTCAGCAGTGTGACAGGATGCCCATTTTTTCAGCCATTAATGTTGACTTTGCACTAGAATATTTTATCACCACTTTCAGCACAGCCTGTGATATCTTCACCCCTCTCAGATAAAGGAAATCCCAAGGTGCCTGTAACCCCTGGATCTCTTCCTCTCCTTATTCAGAAGGCTGCTCTATATCATCTCTGGCATAAAACCCATGCCACTGGGAACCCCTCTGACTAGGAGAGGTACAAGGCAGCTAGGAACAATTGCACTTGTGCAATTTGCCTTGCTAAATCTGATTATTACAAAACTGTATTTACTGACACATGGGATAACAGTAGGAATTTTGGGGAGAACACCATGGAACTGACTGGCAAGCCCAACAAAACTCCACCCTCACTTATTAACTTCAATGGGGTTTCTACCCAGGATCCACAACAAATTGCTGACATCTTTAATAATCCTTTCTCAGACTTGAGTGGAGTCCTTCCCCTCGACTTCTTCCTTAACACCCTCTCTATATCTGGAACCCCTAACAGCTCCCCTAGAGTTCTGTCCACTCCCAATCCCCTCCTTCTACTTCAGGACAGCCTCAACCAAAGAGACAAAAAAGTACCTCCTTTGGGTCCTTAACAGATCACACTACAGCAGTGATTCCCTTGATCTAAAACTTCTCTGCCTTGCCATAGATGCTGTACTGCTACCCCTCACCAAGATTTTCAATCTGTCCTTCTGCTTAGGTCAATTCCCTCTCTTGTGGAAGTCAGCCATAGTTACCCCTGTCTACAAGAGTGAAGACAAGATCTTGCACTCTAACTACTGTCCCATCTCTATACTTTCCCCCTCCAAGGCACTTGAACGTATAGTTTCCAATCAGATCTCTGATTACCTGTCCAAATACAACACTCAATGTCTGCAGCAACATGGGTTAGTAAAAAAATATTGCACCTGTTCCACACTTCTTGAATAAACTACATTTTATTCACCGAGCACTCGACCATGGCCACCTAGTTGGATCCATCTACATTGACCTAAATAAAGCATTCGACACAGTTAACCATTCCCTACTTTCTGAGCCTCTCCACATCCTTGGTCTTTCACATGCAGTTATCTACTAGTTTCAGAACTAACTTGCTGGCAGAACACAACCAGTGAAAATTAGGGGTATCCTTTCCACCTCCCATCCTGTGCTCTCTGGTGTACCACAAGGTTCCATTCTTGGCCCCCTTCTTTTTAATCTCTTCCTCAATTCCCTCCCTCAGGCTTGCCCCAGTCAACTCCTCCTCTACACAGATGACACAGTCTTATTCAAGAGCCAGCCAGACCCCTCACTCCTTACTAGAGAGTAGCAGCACAGCTTTGCTGTGGTCAGGTCCTAGCTTACAGAACACAAGTTAATCTTGAACTATAAAAAGACCAAGGTGATGTTATTTGAAAATTCTCACAACATGCATAAGTCAGCTCAACTCACCATCCTCAACAACTGTCGTGATCTTCTGGAGCAACTACATAAGTTCAGGTACCTAGGTATTATACTTGACAGCACCTTATCCTTTAATGACCATATAAATATCATTTCTAAAGCAGTGAATAGTTGAATAGGGCTCCTCTGCAGACATCATCTCAGCCTTACCCCTGATACACTCCATCTTGCTGTCAACAGCTCTGTCCTCTCTCTTGTAGATTATGGGCTAGTCATTTATGGAGCAGCTACTGACACTTCACTTAACCGTATTAAGATTGCCCTCAATAAGACCTGTTGATTAGTTTCTGGGGCTCACAAGTACACCCATACCTGCAGTCTGTATAACCAAACCTGCTGGCTGAATCTTAGTGGCAGGATCATGTACCAGACCTGCCTACTAGGTAAGAAAATCCTTCTGGGTCTAACCCCTCCAATAATACAACACCTCCTTACCCCAATAACCAATCCTCAAGGGATGAGAAGTGCAATTAGACCTACCTATCAGGCTCCATTCTGTCAGACTAATCAAGTGCAGTGGGCCTTTCTCTACAGATCTCCCACTTGGCTATCTGAGCTCCCTCTTGATGTGCAAACTGCCTCCAAGTTAGGGCAGTATAAACGCAACCCAGACAGTACCTTCTTTCTCTCAACTACTGTGACTGCCCAACTTAAGCTACTTCACCCTCACGTATCCCCTCAATTCCTGGCTAAACAGCTGCTACTCTCCCCACCCCTTCCCTCCTCTCCTCACACCCCCCTTAGGTACCGTTCTCTTGACGTGTTTCCTCTCTATGTTACCTCACTCTGTTGCTCCTGAACCTTGATTTTCACCCATTCCCCCTCCTCCCTCCTCCCTCTTTCCCCTTATTTACTGTTCCTTTTTTTTTTTTGTCTTGGCTGACCCATGTTAACCTACTGACTTCGACAAAGTTATTCTTGACCACCTATTATCACATACTGATACATTATTATACTTTATCTTAGCTTTTACCCTGGTGTCTATTTTTGGTATGTATTTGCCAACTTTGACAAAGTCTGATATAATGACTGCTCTGATTGTTTTTTTTTTGTTTGTTTTTTTGTTATATACATGTCATATTTTGTTACATTGTTGTATTTAGCTAATTGTTATGATTTCTTTTGGACATGGAACCTTTGTAAATGAGTCTCAAACTCAAAGGCATGTCAAATTCCAAGACTGCAATTAATTAATTAATAAATAAATAAATACATTTACCTTGGTGGCAATAGGAGGCACATAATCTTATTCAGATAGTATTACTGGGTCCATTTACACAGGATGCTGGCAAGAAATCTTGTACAGGATGAAGAGAACCAGAAGGTTGGTTAGGAGGATGGAGCAAGTGAATTTGGAGAAGTGTTTTTAAATCCCCAACTTATTTTTCTATTCCTCCCATTTCTTCTTTCATTTCCTGTCTCATTTCATCCTACATTTCTCTCCTCATTTCCTCCTGTGAGTTCTTAATCATTTCCTCTAGACTGGAATAGTCGGGCCTAGACCTATTGTGAGGTTGCCCATAATCTCTCTGATCATTGTTATAATATTGGCACCCACTGTAATTACCTCTGCCAGCTCTATAATAATTACATCCCCAGTTATATCCCCCTCCACAGTCATGCCTTCTTTGGGAGAAACCCTGGGAGCCATGGTTTGGTATGTCTGAGGGTTTTGGTACTGCTATTCATCTTGATAAGGCTGTTGAGCTACTACTGGGCCAGACTGTGGGACAGAGTAAGCTGGTTGAACAACTACTGTGTGAGGTGCAGGTTTTGGTTGTTCCACAAGTTTATTCTGTGAGATCTTGTTATTCTGCTTCTTCTGCTTTTTCTTGTAGTATTTTTCTGAAGCAGGTAACTCTCCCTTCTACATAGCCAGGGTAGCAGAGGTCCCCCCTTTTTCTGTGGAAGGGCTCATTGCCTCTCTCAAAGTCCCAAACATGTTTGACCTGTCCAACAATTCAATGTATATCCCTAGGTGTTTTCTTCAGCTCCAGTGCCAACTTTGTCCTAATAGTAGAAGGTAAACCATTATAGTATACCTCTTGAAAATCATCATCCTCAATGTCAGAATCACCATCTGCTCCAAAGTGTACATCTTTTAGCTTACAGTGAAAATCCCTTCAACTTTGATTAACACCACACTGTATTTTGTAAGCTGCATGCCTGGTTGCTCCTCTGGTGTGGTACTCACCAAATTCCTTTTCCAGGAACTTGTATAGCCTAGCTTGTTTATTTCTATCTTCCTCTGGTACTCTAGACCAATTTGCACATGGGTCATCTAAAGACCATCTAATTAGGAAACTATGCTCTTTCCAATCAATCATAGACAATGATTCAAAACGTTCTTTTAATTTATGAATATGCTGTTCAATGTCTCTTTTAGTTTTGGAATTGTATTTATTTCTTTTCAAATTCAAGGCTGTCATGATTTTTTTTTTTTACTTTAAATATCGTTTTTCTCTCTTGGACACCTTTCTATTTGTTTTGGGCCTTCTAGGTGATCCATCCTCTGAATCAGAATCATTTTTCTATCAAGGTTTATTTCCTTTTTTGTATCTCTTGCGTGAGTCCATTTTAAAAGAGGAAACACTAAAAGCTTTAGAATCAATGTCAGATTAACTACTGTTTGTTCTCAATTTTTACTGATTTTTCCCTTTACCATTTATGGCGTCATATTAGTCTTTTAAATCTCCATGCTTATTCACTAATTCAAAAAAGTGTTTTTCCAACACTGTAATAATACTTTTCCATTGTCTATCCTCACTCAGTTCATCTTGTGAGGCTGCACTATCTGATCTACCCTTTTCAGCCTGTGTATCTGGTTTCTGCAATGTTCTCTTTAGTTTTACTGGTGCACTAGTTTCTTTATCTCTCTGTATTTTCTATTTTTTCTCTATCCTTACTACTTCTAGCTCTGACTCATCTTCAGCACTAGACATCATAGGGGAGTATGACTAATGTCTTTCTTTTAGTTTCTTCTACTCTTCGTACAATTTCTGAAAAACCTTGTTGAGGAATTCAAGATTATTCTTTAATTTGTAGTTTTTCTTACCCAAATTATAGTACCATTTTTCCCATTGCTTAGCCTCATATAGGTCCTTTTCCAGAACCTTATAAGCCTGCCTACCGCTATCTAGTTGCCTCTGCAATAGTTGGGCTTGAGCTGATAACTTAATGCACTCTTTACACCCAGTAGTTTCATCCTCACTGCTGCTGTGAAGCTGAGATGTCACTGACTCTATTTTAACACTGCTTACACTTGCAGTTAGTTTTGTCATGGCTTAACAATGATAGATCTCAAGCAACAATAACAACAATAATAATAAACTTTACACAACAACACTTCAATAACTTAATGTTTCTTAAAAGTATGCCTCAAAGGTCTTGTGCTTTCTTACAGTAATAAACTGAGTCAGGCACTTATTTCTCCCTCTGCGTCTCACTTTCTGCTAAGGTAACTTTAGGCTTATTGAAAAGCAAAAATAAGAAGTGTTTACTTATGCAATTCAGTAATTTCTGCAATTCAATAACTTTTCATCTATTCTTATACACATCCAAGGCATGTGCACTGTTCATTCACTAAACAATTATCCCCAGGACAAGCAACCCCAAATTGTCAGAACAATAGGCTGAATATCAATTGCATATTATAGGCACATGGCTAAGCCTTCAGCCCAGTGTCATTAACCATATAAACTCATACAAAACAATGTAAGACTGGCTCAGAGTCTGTCTTACTTCCCCACCTCTTACATATAAGAGATTCAGATAATTATGAATGAACTTTTCTGTGACACCTTTAGAATTAAATAAAAATAGATTTTATTATCATACAATACACAATAGTAACTAATAATTGTTGCATAAATATAAAGTATTGTAAACACTGTAAATAACAATATAAGTACAAAAAACAGCTTGTGAAAAGAAAACAAGAAACAAAAGTAAACAAAGAGTAAACAACTTTGTTCATGCATATATGCTTAGAAAGTTCCTTTATATAAATATTTCAAATTGTTTCTTTTCCTATAAAACCTTGGTTAAATACTTGCTCACATGCACAATGTTTCAATGTTCCTTTGTATAGATTTAAACTTCTTTATATACCCATATTTTAATATCTAAGAAATTCCCCACTGTATAACCAACCCTCTTTCTGAGTTACACTAATATTATATAAAAATATTAAAGTGATATTCAAAGTATTGGTTGTTGCAGAATCTGGGGTTTTCCTTCTTAATTTCAGAATTTTTGTTAGAATCATTCTCCCACTTTATGGCAAATGTCCTTTTTGGGTTTTGCCGCAGTCTTTGGCTCATCCTCCATACAGTTACTGGAAGTCCATTCTGGTATAATTGCATAAGGATAAAGCCGTCTCATTTTTTACAAACACAAAAAGAAACATGCGGCTCATCCTACTACAGGCTACTGAAAGCACTGAAAGACAGTTCACAATTTTGGCGGGAACTTAGTTTTTAGCTATAAAACACAGACTTGACTGACATAAGTCCATTTGATATCATGGTTAGTTGATGTCTGAGAATCACAAAAAAGGAGATTTCTTTTATACTCTATTACCAGAGCATCATCATGTCATCCTATCCTATACATTCATCAACTTTTGGTCAGCTCTTGCAACTGAGGTAGGCATGTCTAGTTGTTTTCTTCTTGAGACACACCTCTCGCTGACCATAAACATTTTTAAGATCAAAATAAATTTTTCTTCCTATATTTGAATGCATTTGGACACAGTCTTGAAACAAACATTTCTGAGCTCAGCTCATTAATGGCACCATTTTGAAGTGTCTCACGTTTCTGAGACAAATATTTTCTGAGATAATCTAATAATGTTTATAACATTCGTTTTCAGAAAAATGTCTTAAAAATAAAATAATTAGCTTCCTTCTAATGTCTTGAGCTATGAAATGAGACACCTTTCCCTCAAATCCATCTTCAGGAAGTCCATTAAGGAACACAAAATTATTTTGAAGAAGTTGTTCCTTTGTTTCATCTGGTAACCCATAACTCATCTGGTTGACAGTTGGTTGTTATGACAGTTTAAAAACAGTCAAACAACATATCTCAACTCTGCAATCTCTTGCAAACTTAAAAGTTATATTTTTGGAGTTCTCATGACACAAGCTTTTAGAAATGTTCTGACAACAGTAGATTATCTTTAAAGTTGTAGGCACAGGACTAGAGATGGATGATTTTTTTTCTGCCAGTGGAATTATGGCAAAATGCTGATTTTGCTTCCATGAAATGTCAAGGAATTGCCACAAAATGTTCATGAAATGTTGCCAAAATTGTGATTTTGGTTATTTCCATCTAATCTACAAAAAGGTTTCTTCAAATTACTCTAAATTTGGTATGTTGACTGTCCATTTACACATACAGAAATGTACCAAGTTTCAGATCTCTATTTTAAAAATATCTGAGTTAAAAGCGTTTAAACCTTTGGAAATGTTAAAATTACAGTTGACAACTATGTAAACTAAAAGTGTTTGTGCAAACTGCAACACATTGGCATGGTGACATTACCCATTCCTTTACATATGTGTACAAAGTTTCAGATCTCTAGCATTAAAGGTGACTGAGATATAAGCCTCAGAACTTTCTGATTTTAAAATTACATTTTGCAGTTACATAAACTGCTAAATTTTAAGCCCTATTAGCTTAAAGCTAGAGAACTGAATATCATCAATGTTAAGTTCATTGACCCTAAATATTAGGCTTTAAGGGAACCACTATGGCCAAGCATCAGAATGTCATGCTGCCATGCTGATGACATGGGGTTGGAAGGGAACCCCTGGAAGTCATGTTGGGAGCAGGTCATAGTTAAATCTTACAATCTCTATTTTGCAATTTCTATGAATCTTCAAAGAAAGTAAGCATCTAACTTTTCAAATATCTAGCCCCAAAGGTTGCTAAATTCTAAACATTGAAATATTTTCAGAACTTTTCCTGTGGCTACTAAATTGCTAGATTTTGAGCCACTATAATCCCCCTTAATTCAAATGTTATGTAACTTGCAAAATTTTAGGGACTGCCTCAGACAACATGCATGTCAAATTTCAGATGCCTAGCTTTAAGATGGACATAGAGAGAGAGAGAGAGAGAGAGAGAGAGAGAGAGAGAGAAAGAGAAGGAGAGAGATGGCCAATTAAAGAATTTTGGAAAATTCCAAAACCTTTTGTGAAATTTTTTGAAAATCCACAGAATTTCGTGAAAATTCTCTGAATTTGGAATTTGCTTATTTTGCTCACCTCTACACAGCATATGTTTATAAATAACTTGCTTATCTCACCAGTTACATTCCTGAATTTTGGTCCCTAGGTATATGAAAACACAAGCTTTCCAGTGCTGTGGTGTGAATGTCCGCAGCATTTTGGGTATTTTATCAACAATAAAATAATATATTCAACATTAATGTATTAAATCTTTCATTTGTTCCAGACACAAGATCCAACTGCACTTCATTAACTGTCAGCATTGAGGCATCAGTTGCTATGGCTCCCTTATCTCTTCAGGCTCATGCTTCAAGCTAGAAGACAGTTACATCTGACTTAACAAAGACCATTTGAGGGAACAGTACTTTTAAAAAGATGCAGTTTGAAATCCTATTTTTTCCAATTCCATGTTCTCAGGTTCAAGACAGCTTGAAACCTCTTTTTCCAACCATGGAGACAAAAAGCCTTTAGATTCTTTGAAGCAATTGTCTAGTAGCACATGTCACTCCAAATAACCACAATCAAAAATGATAATTAAAGTACTAACAACTAAGTATTATACAAATAAAATAATAATAAAATTATTTTAAAATATTTTCAGAAATTATAGTTGTTCCTACATTTTGGCTCTTTGCACCCTGCACCAAGGGAAGACTCTGCCCACCTACAGAATGAAGGGCCCCTGCAGGTACTTAACTTCCATGCAGTCACGGATCTCAATTTATTTATTTTTATTTATTTATGACTTTGATAACTGGGTAAGTGCACTGATCCCAGGGGCCATTTTAAGGCATGACTCAGGCCATGTCACATGGCACAGGATGGCAGAGAATACAAGGTGAGCAACTAATTACACATGTAGGAGATCAGATTCAGATACAGCAATTGAAACTCAATACATTGGTATGGTACAAGTCCAGAGAGTGTCAGTGAATGCTGTTTACAATATGACACTTGGCACACAAACAGCAGTTGTAAGTAAAGGTAGGTACTTAAGTTAGGTGGGCATGTTGTGACACAACATATACAGTGGGTTACAACTATGCAGTGCATTATACATAGAAATAGATATACAGTATGTACAAGGCTGAGAGGTGTCACATTGATAACCTATAGCGTAAGAAGAACATGCAGGAGGGCGAAGTGTAGTAGGGGACTAGTGAGGCTAAGTGGGTAACCCATGGGGGTAGGTTGACTAGTGTGGCTAGGTGGGTACACCCCTGGGAGTTAGAAGGCTAGTGTGGCTGGGAAGGTATCCCTGGGGGCAGCGGCAGGAGGAGTTCACCAGAAGCCATGTTTTGAGGACAGACTTGAAGCTGGAGTGAGTGTTGATGGTCCAGAGTTCTGCTGGCAGGCAGTTCCACTGCAAGGGGGTGGCTGTAGACCAGATCCTGCTGCCCATGTTGCTGGATATCCTGGGAATAGCTAAATGATGGATATCAATTGAGCGGAGGCTACGGTGCAGGGTACAGCTTTTCAGAAGGGTGGCAAGGGGGGGATTCAGTACCCACGCAGTATCTCAAGAAGTCATGGAGCTGTCTGATGGGCTGTGGAATCATAGCACCATCTGATTTCTGCACTTCCGTGTTGCTGCAATACAGATGTATAGGGCAAAATGACCAAATGTTAGCCAACACACAAGGCCATCTGCCAGCCATGGAGACAGAGGTGCAGGACCCTGCATGAAGAACTGAGCTGCATTCACTATGTGGTACTCAAACCTATGTGGGCAATCTTGCAGCTTTCTTTCCTTGATTTGATGGTGTCATATAACAGCACCATCCCACCACCCTCACTCCATGTAATTGGTCACTGAGCTCACCTCTAAACTCAGGTCACCAGCACAAGCTTAAAAAGCTGACCAGACTGACATTACAGTCACAGTTTCAAAATAAATATATGTGTATAAATATATATATGTGTGTGTGTGTGTATATGTGTGTGTGTGTGTGTGTGTGTGTGTATATATACTATATATAGGGGATATGACATGGCCTGACTGAAGATATCATATTTATCTTCATGAGAGGCCAATGATATCATGATATCTCACGAGTGGTGAAGCCACGAGTGAGAAATCATGATGTCATTGGCCTCGAGTGAAGATAAATATGATATCTTCAGTCAGGCCATGTCATGTTCTGTTTATACTATGTATGTTTTGGGTTGTATTCAACAAAAGCTCCAAATGTGCACTTCATACATTCCCCTACATAAAGGTGTTGGCTGTTTCAACACAAATCTGCAGTATCTCTACCAGCAAAACAGATGCCATATGTTGTTAAAAAAAAATATATGAAGTTGATCCTGGTGCTTTAAAATTATTATACAAAAACTTGTCTGGCTTCTGGCTGACCTAGCCTTGGCCACCCCCAACACAACTCTCCATGTCTCCACCCTCAAAACAGCAGATTACATATATTGTTAAAAAATATCTCACCTTGCCACTCTAAAGTTATTGAATAATACCTATCTGGTTGATCCTGCCTGCATCTTTAAATAAATAGATGTTTAAAAAACATACATTATCTGGTTGATCCTGCAACTTTGTTTTATCCATGTGGAACTCTGATGCAGCATGACCGAATACTATGATCTCAAATGTAGTGTGAGTGAGTGCTAGCAAGATTCAAATGTGAGACACAGTCAGAAATTTCTAATTATGGAGGCTGTGCTGTAATTCGTAGAAAAGTGTGACCCTTTCTTAATGCTGCCTGTATTTTCTGATAAGAAGCTGCCGACAGTACTGAGAGAAGAGTGAGCGAGGCGGCAGCTTCACAACACCAGACGGACGTACGATCATGTGTTGCTATGGCAACAGACGCTCGCGCTTCCGTCTGGTGTTGTGAAGCTGCCGACTCGCTCACTCTTCTCTCAGTACTGTCAGCAGCTTCTTATCAGAAAATATAGGCAGCATTAAGAAAGGGGCACACTTTTCTACGGTTTACAGCACAGGCTCCATAATTAGAAATTTCTGACCGTGTCTCACGTTTGAATCTTGCTAGCGCTCACTCACGCTACATTTGAGATGATAGTATTCGGTCATGCTGCATCAGAGTTGCACATGGATAAAACTAAGTCATAGGATCAACCAGATATGTTTTAAAAATAATTTGGTTAATGATGTAGGGAAGATCAAGCAGATCTGAGAGAAGTGTGTGTTTTTTTGGGGGGGGCTTTCATCTACAGGGACACAGTGAAGAGAGACAGCTGGACAATGAAAAGTGAAAAACTTTCACTTTCATTATGACATACAGGAATGTGGAGATAAATGTATGACATATAGGAACATGAAGATAACAATGTTATCTTCACTGGCCATCTCAGATATCATTTTTTATACTCTTATTTATCCCAAAACATACATTGTATAAAACACATAATATAATCATATATATATATATATATATATATATATATATATATATACACACACACACACACACACTCACACACACAGTGGAGTCAGCTATGATGAAGCACAGGAACTTGCAATAATGACATGTCACAAAATCCTGAATGGCAAAAGATTTTAATTGCCATTGACTTACAATGGCCCCTGCAATAAACTGCAGCATTCTGTGATATTCTGCAGCATTTCTGCAGTGCATCCTGGCTGTGACATCTGTGTGTGTGTGTGTGTGTGTGTGCGTGTGTGTATGTATATGTGTGTGTATATATATATATATATATATATATATATATATATATTTATTTATTTATTTAGATTTTGGTAACCGCGTAAACCCACTGAGACCTGAGGTCCCTTTTTCAGGGGCGACCCAGAATTAATTACAGATAAAACATACGTTGGCATCGATATACAGTAGATTACAACAGATACATATACATACATTGGCATCGATATACAGTAGTTACAACAGGTACATGTTCGTAAGGGTACATTTAGCCCAGAGTCATATGGTTTCACACAGTTCATGGGTGTTAAGACAGGTATGCAGTACATTTACATCCTTGCATAAGAGATTCTTGGGGGAGTAGGTGAGGTTAAGCCAGTGGTAGCAGGGGAGAGGGCCCAGAGTGGGGGCTACCGATTACAACCACAGAGGCTGAGTTTGAGGAGATACGCTTTGAGGCCCAACTTAAACCGAGGGAGGGAAGGCACATCAATCAGGAATACTGGGAGGGAGTTCCATAGGTAGGAGGCAGAGTATTGGAAGGAGCGCTTGTCTTGGTTGGAGCGAGCAAGAGGGATATCAAGGAGGCAACTTGCAGAAGATCACAGGGTTCGGCACTGGACTTTAGAAGTGAGGAGCCCTCGAAGGTGGGGAGGAGGGCCAAGGGAGAAGAATTTGAAGGCAAGACAGGTAGTAGGGTATGCCAGTTTGTACCGTAGGGTGGGCCAGTTTAGGTCCACAAGGGCCTCACAGTAGTGCCTCCAAAGGGAGGAGTTAGTTGCAAAGTGAGCAACTCAGTTGTAGAGCATGGTGAGTTTGTTGAGTTCCATCTCATGGAGGAACTGCAGTGGGGGGCACCGTACAGGATGCAGGGGAGGATGTTACTGTTGGCAACGGCTCGTCATGCCTTGCCAGAGAGGGAGTTGCCCAGGTGGAAGAGGAGGCCAAGCCTTTGATGGATGGCCTGAGTAATGGAGTCAATGTGTGGTTTATAGGTCAGCTCCTGATCAAGGAGGATCCGAGGTATTTGAACTTGTCAGTGACCTCTACTCTCTTTCCTTGGGCTGAGTTGAGCTGGTGTAGCTCGCTTCTGTCAGTACCCAGGCATCTAGTCCCAAACAGGACAGCCTTAGTTTTGTCTTCATTCAGCTTTAGGGAGTTAGAGGTGAACCAGGCCTTAAGAGTTAAGAGACAGGCCTGCAGTTTGGCGGAGATGACACTGGTTTGCGGGTCACTACAATAGATGACAGTGTCATCCGCATAAAGGATGAGGTTGCTGAGCATGCAATTGTCCTCAATGTCATTGAGAAAGAGTGAGAATAGCAGGGGGCCCAGGATCGAGCCCTGGGGTACCCCAGAGATGACAGGCCTTGTTCCAGATTGGGTTCCTCTCCAGCGGACTTTTTGGGTACGGTTGGTCAGGTAACTCTCAAACCAGGAGAACGAGTGCTCATCCAGACCAAGTTGGTGGAGTTTGGAGAGAAGGAGTTTGTGGTTGACCAGGTCAAAGGCCTTGGATAGGTCGATGAATAGAGCGCCCATGGGGGAGCCTTGGTCCATAGCCATAAGGATGTCGGATGTTAGTCGGATGAGAGCAGTGTCAGTGCCGTGGCTTTTCCTGAAGTCGTGTTGTACATTAGCAAGGAGTAGGTGCTGCTCTAGGTAGTCCTGTAGTTGATTGTATACAAGTCTCTCCTGTACTTTCCCTAGGGGGCTGAGTAGGGAGATTGGCCTGTTGTTTCCCATTTTGTCCCGGGGTCCATTTTTGTGGACAGGGACGATGGTTGATACCTTCCACTTACTTGGGACTGCTCCTTCGAGGAGGGACCTGTTGATGAGCAGGGTGACAGGGAAGGCAATAGCCAGGGCAGCAGCCCTCAGCAGCCAAGGTTCTAGCAGGTCATGTCCCGGGGAAGAGTTAGGGTTTATTTTGAGTAGAAGAGGAAGTACCGCAGACTGTTCGACCAGTTTCAGATGGAATTGGGGCCAAGGAGGCACCCAGTCCATTTGGGAGTAGGGGAACTCCCAGAGAGGACAGGGGGGTAGGGACCATTTGGGTTTGAGAAAGAGGCGCAGAAGGCTTTGGCAACTACAGAGGGGACATTGATCAAAGTATCCCCAACTAAGATGGAGTCTGCTTGTATATTTGTAGAACCCTTGAGGAGGGAGTTTATATGGCCCCAGAATTTCTTTGGGTCACATAGATGACTTGTTTGGCGGTCTCTTAGGTACTGGGACTTGGCCTGTTTGGAGGGTTTTTTACACTGATTTCTCAATTCCCTGTACTTCTCCCAGTCAGTTGTATTGCCAGAGGATTTGTAAATTCCCCATGCCCTGTTGTGGAGTAGCATGGAATGCTTAAGGCTTGGGCTTAGCCATTTATAGCACTTTCCCTGTACCCTGAGCTTCTTTCTCAGGATATGCAGATTAGCCATAGACAGGAAAGAGTGGGTGAAGTAGTCAAGTGCCTCATCAAGTGAAGGGAGGGAAACGATGGGGTCCCAGTCTATTTTCCCCAGGCCAGAGCAGAGGTCAGCTGGTACAAGCCTGCTGAAATTCCTAGTTTCTATGACCTTAGCGAAAGTTTTAAGGGGCTTGTTAGGCCAGGTGCAGAAAATAGGTGAGTGGTCACTCAGGAAGTCTGACATGATCCAAGCTGACAGTATGAGGTCAGGGCAGGAGACTAAAGCCCTGTCAAGAAGAGAATGGTTACCGGACTTAGCATTATGTCTAGTAGGTAGAACAATGATTTGGGTAAGCGGGGAGCCAAGTACTGCATTCTTAGTAGAAGAGGTCCCCAAGGCTGGCCAGTGGAGATTGAAATCCCCAAGGAGGATAGTCCCCCCCATGGGGCACTTCTCCAGGGCATTGGTTAGGGATTCAAGGGAGGAGGTGGTGGATTGGGGTGGGAGGTAGGCACACCCTATGAAGAGGGGCTTGGTGTTTCCGGGGAGAACTTTCATGAATAGTATCTCCCCTGAGGATCCACAAAGAGAGGGGTGGTCAAACTGCGAGGCTTGCAAGGCAGTGCTGAGGTAGATAAGAACCCCTCCACCCTTTTTCCCCTCTCTGTCCTTTCTTAAAGTATGATAGCCTGATAGGTCCACTTCGTGGGGGAGGATCTGAGGCTTGAGCCAAGTTTCCATCACAGCTAGAATATCAGGTTTATAAAGTGCTGTCCATGCCTCGAGGTCATGGATTTTGTGCCTTAAGCTGCCGATATTCACGTGTGCCAGCTTGAGTCCTTTGGTGTCAGCCCAGAGGGGGTTGGAAGGGTCGCTGAGAGTGTGATTAGGAGAGTAGGGACCAGGGTTAAGTTCAATATCCCGCCTTAAAGCCAGCTTGAGCCAGAGGTTTTGTGGGAGAAGGGGAGGGGTCTCCACTGATCACTGTCTCTGAAGTGAGAAGAAAAAATATAGCTGAAGTCATTGGTGATGGGTCCGAGCATGATTTGGCTTAAGTGAACCCAGTGGGGAAGGATCATTTTGCCCTTGCAGGGAAGGAGTCCCTTCGGAAAGGAAAAAGAAAAATATGCAGCTGTCAGCAGACTATGGCTACAGTGTGGATGTCTTTCAAGTGCTGGCTAGCGGGAAAGCCTGAGGAGTTTCTTTAGTGAGTGTGAGGTCGCACCCTGGCAGCAGGGTAGGGGAGGAGTATGTAAGGGTTCCCAGTTTGTGGGATGCAGGAGCGTGCCCACAGGGTAGTTTCAGGGAAGCTCAGGAAGGAAAGAAAAAAAAGGAGGGTGGCAGAAATTTTATAGGGGTGAAGGTCGGCTTAGGAGCCCAATGGGTAGCTCTGTTTTAGGGAATTGTATAATTTGAAAGCTGGGTGAGTGGGTGGGTGAGGGAGGAATCAGCAGTAGGACAGTATTTAATAAGGGAAGATTGACACAGAATTTTTTTGAAATGCAGTATCAATGGGGTTGCCCCTAGTGGAGAGCAAGTATAGCCTGCGAATGGCAAAGTGGGCTGATAGGTTTTTGCAGCTCACGTGATCCGCTCCTTGTGTTCAAATTGCAGTGATGACCAAGGATGGTGGCAGGGGCGGTGGGGCAGCTGGCGAAGCCGGCAGGGACAAACCTCCACGCAGCACCAGCTCGGCGGAACAACCAGTGTGGCAAGCGAGTGGGCAGCCTGGCAAATGCTGGTATGTGCTACACTTGTAGCAGGCTGTTTTCTTTGCTTTATCCTACAGTGCTATTTGTAAAACAGCCTTATTTGCAGTCACTAAGGAGCCTTCCAGGGAGTGAGATTACCTTCGGCTTTAGGGAGCGGGGATGGGGGAAGGCAGGCAGCCCTCACCACCTCCAGATATATAAAGGTATGTATATATATATATATATATATATATATTTATATATACACACACACACACACACACATATATATCTATATATATATAGAGAGAGAGAGAGAGGGAGTGGCATAGTCGCCATTATAGTTAGGGTTGAGTAACCACTTTAATGCAAAACCTCAAATTGTGCACCTTAATAACTTTTCCACCATATGACGGATTTGGCTGAAACTTTGCATGCATAGTCTGGTACCATAGATCTCAGGATCTGGCAAGTTTTGTTATGGTCGTATGTACAGTTACACAGCTACAAAATGCCAAAAAATGAAAACAAATATACTTTTTGGGTGTTTCTTTGTTCGTGCCCACAGCCCGCACACTTTGTCTGTTCAGTCCAAAAAGTTCAGGGAAGATGCAGCCTTGGTCACCTATGTGCCTTTCTAAGATTTTTGAAAATATTTTACACTGTTCAAACATTATTCAAAAAAGAAATTTCCCATTATAGTCAATGAGAAAAGTTAACAAAAATCATGAAACTTTAGTGAGAGGCCATTTTTACTGCAGCAAATGGCCCTTTTACTCTCATGAGGTGGCCATTTTTTTCAGTTGCTGTACAGAAAAATGTCTGGCGTTTAAAATTGGGACCTTCTAGGTGAACACTGATTATTTGGTTTACTTAGTCGGGTCCTGAGGATGCTAGCCATATATTTTTTGGAGGGGGGTTAAACCCCCCAGAAATGCATTTTAAAATGTTTAGGAAAAATATTTTTGCAAATGTGAAAGTTTTGTGAAGTTTTCTCATGAAACGTTTGTGATTTGAGAAAGTATTTTGCGCAAGTATTGCCAAAATAACTGCTAAATGGTTTGGTCTTTTAGGCTGAAATTTGCAGGGTAGCAAGCACTGGTCCCACAAATGTGCCTTTTGGTGGTCTGCTGCCAAAACATTCAGGGGACCAAAGTTACAGCACTACGAAGTTCAGACGTTTTGCCATAGGATAACATTGTGGTGTCCGTGATGCCTTTCAGGGCCCATATCTCGAAAATGGTTCGCAATATGGACTCTTTGTTGCAAAAATTCTTAAATGTGGAAGTAGGCTGGAAAGCAGTAAATAACATGACATTTGATTTTTTTTTCTACCTTGTATGGTTCCTGGTATTTTTGAGATTTACTGTTCCACTTGCTCATTTTCATGTCTGAGGCACACTATTACTCCCACAGAGTTACTATTCACAGCACTTTTTGCTGCCCCATCTCACACACAATGCGAAATATGGATTCAGTCAACTTTCTGTTGCGAGAACTACTCACTCTCATGATTACAACCACACTTGAATTTCTTTTCTAGCTGCTATGGTTCCCCAGATATGGCAAATTACTGTTACAAGGCTTCCTTGACCTCTAGGGCTGCTGTATGGCTCCGTACATATATGTAGGTGGGAGCACAGGGCATGGAGGGCCCTCCCTCCCACAAACACATATTATTAAGCAGAAATGGGCAGCTTGTTGGGAGTGTGGGGCCTAAATGGCACTGCACTTCCACCAACACATGAGGGAGGCAGTATTGCGCAGTGGTTTATGGCTCTGAGCTGCAAATCTGGTGACATCCAGCAGACCAGACCTGGGTTTGAATCCCACAGCTTCCACTTGCATACTGTGTGACCCTGAGCAAGTCACTTAACTTCCCTGTGCTCCCAGGTTGCTCCTGTAAAGAAGCTTTCAGCTTAGTGTGCTACTCCTGGTTAAACAACTAAATAAAAAACAACACATACCATTTTCTATTTATATTACAATTTCTCAAAAAGAAAGGAAATTCATTGCAAAAAACTCTATTAATGCATCAGTTATGGTTGTTTCCACAGCAACAAAAGTGTGGAAATGTGATGTTAGGGTTACCACCCCACCACCCTACCCCCACGCCCCCATCCTCAACTCCCTAACTTTGTATTCCCCCACCACCCACCACCAACACACACATGCAAGACACATGCAAGATTGTAAGACACTATACCAGTTAGTCACATCTGTAAGCACAATAATCATGATACTGTACTCCTTTCACATAACACTACTTACTGAAAAACAAATACAGTGTGATCGACTCAATACTGCCAGCACTGTATGATGACACAATATAGCTGGCATATCTTTCTCATACAGTGAAACTTAGTCTGCACAAAATTTCTAAATATTGATTTTCATGTGTCATAATTCAACACTTGACTAGCTGCCAGGTATCGGTGCTACCCCATAGGCATGTGGTAGCAGGACAGACACAGATGACACATACATAGTACTTTTCATATACTGCTCAGGTATGAAACTAGCACCATCACATGTTGTAATACTGCTGTGTTATGTGGAAATACTCATTAGCAGCATGTTATGGTAAGCTTTGAATGTTACAACTGTTGCAGTCACATGTTGCTTGTAAACTACACTACAAAACATTACTTTTATTGTTATTATTACCATTTGTTATCAGAACTGACTCACTCTATCAGAAAAAAATATGCAAACATCCTCTCACTGTTGCTAGGGTTATCCAAACTCGTATTTCCAGTACAGCTGTCTATAGATAACATACTGTGTGTTTCATCATTTCTTAGCAATTGAAATACAAGTATCTGCTAAAATATTGTTAGTGATGTTTGTAACAAACAAATGCTTACTGTGACCCCTCTCCCATGGTTGCCCACTATGCATCTGTATCCACAAGGCACTCTGATGGCAGCAGAAATCACACATTTTCTGGACCATAATAATGGATGTGTCTTGTACTGATTGCATGTGTGTGTGTGGGTGGGGTGGGGAATGCAGAGTTAGGGGGTAGAGGATGGGGCATGGGGAAGGTAACCCTAACATCACATTTCCACACTTTTGTCACTGTTGAAACAACCTAACTGATGCATTAATGGATTTTCTGCAATGAATATATACATATATATATATATATATATATATATATATATGGAAAAAATCATTTAATGCATTAATTGGACATCCACAGTGAGGACATTGCCAGTATTAAAAGTGTGAAAACTAGGACCCCTGCCACACCCCAACCAGCATCAGGGTGTGCATTGGGGTTGCCGACCCTAACTCTCACCCCATCAGATGTGTGAAGAAGTAGAGGTATAGGAGAATGGGGTGAGAGTTAGGACCGACAACCCCAATGCACACCCCGATGCTGGTTGGGAGTGTGGGTGGGGGGTCCTAGGGGAGCTTTCAACCCTAACACCGAATTTCCTCACTTTTGTCACTGTGGAACAACCCTAACTAATGCATTAAATGGATTTTTTTGCCTCTAATTTCCCTTTTTTCTGAGAATGTTAATGAGAAATAGTGAATGTAATGTGGCGACGGGCCCCGCGCTCCCGCCACATGATGTCTTGTCACATAGTAACATTGTGCCTGCAAATGCAAGTGGTAATGCGCATGGTGATGCAAAACAAAGCAGAAAGAGAAACAGTACTGTAGACAGAATTGGTAAAAATAACAGAAACGCAAGCACAAATGAAAACGCAAAGGATAATGCACATGATGGTGTAGATGTGAACGGTAAGTGAAACGGGTACGGAACCGCAAGCGGAAACGGTAACGGTAACAATAATGTAAGTGCACAAGCTGGTTTTCCCCAAAAGCTTCATAGAGAAAGACAGTGAGTACAAAGAATGTATGCATAATAATGGGTCTCAGAGCACAAAATGAGGAGTTGGAATACTAAATTGCTTATATCTCAGGAACCGTATGACGTAGAAATAAAATTCAAAAGTCATATGATTTATGACTTTCTTGGCTAGTTTTTTACTTGGCCCCCAAAGGGGGGCTAAGTGTTTTCTGATAAAAAGTCCGTATCTCATACTGTTTCCGAGATACAGGCCCTGAAAGGCGCGGCGAATGCCGTAATGTTATCCTATGGGAAAAAAGAGAAGTTCGGAGTGCCATAACTTTGGCTCCCTGTAATATTTTTTCACCAAACCAGTGAAAGGCACATTTGTTAGATGTTGGCTTTCTTCCCTCCAAATTACAGCCCAAAAGACCAAACTGTTATTTTTCAGCAGGGCACCAAAGGAGTCCTGTAATGCGGCTGGCACCGTAATGTTATCCTATGGGAAAAAGCATCAACTTTGGAGTGCTGTAACTTTGCCACCCATATAATATTGTTTCAACAAAACACTGAAAGGCACATCTGTGAGATGCCAGCTGCGTTCCCTCCAAATGTCAGGCCAAAACACCAAACCGTTCTTTTGCAGCAGGGTACCAAAGAATTGCTGTCATTTTCCCACAGCCTAGAAAAGTACTGTTGAACTTTATAAAATCTTTCACAAATTCATTCGACAGTGTCGCAATTGCAAAAGTACTTTGCAAAAGTACTTATTCCAGAAATTTATAAAAACATATTTCTGGGGTATTTTACCCCAAAATAAAGACATGGCTAGCATCCTCAGGGTCCAACTAGGTGAATACAAAAATAATTATGTTGCTAGAGGGTCCCAAATTTAAATGCCAAGCATTTTTATGATCACCAACTGAAAACAAAATGGCGGATTTGCAACAGTAAAAGGGCCATTTGTGAAAGTAAAAACTGCCTTTGCGACACTGTCGAACTTTTTGTTAACTTTTCTCATTGACTTATAATGGGAACTTGTTTTTTGAGTAACTTTTGAACCGTTTAATATTTTTTCACGAAATCTTCAAAAGGCACACTGGGAACCCCAGCTGCACATTTCCTGAAGATTTTGGACTGATCTCACAAACTGTGCAACCTGTAGAGATGACCATAGAATTCCAAAAAAGCGTAAATGCGTGTGCAGATCACGCTTAATAACTCTGCAGCTATATATCAGACTGAACGAAACTTGGCAGATCCCAAGGTGCATGAGTCTTGATTGGGTATTCCAAATTTCAGGCAAATCTGTTGAATGGTTGCAAAGTTATTAAGGTGCTAATATTTAGGTTTAACATGTAAATGGCTCCTCTACCCTAATTATGGTAGCACTACCATGCTACCATAAAATATATATATATATATATATATATACACACATATATATTAGGGTCACAGTTGCACTGCTATATTTAGGGTTGAGTAGGCACTTCTATGTTAAACTCAAAATTATGCATGTTAATAACTTTGGACTCATTCAATGGATTTGCATGAAATTTGGTATGTGTGGTGGGGTATGGTAGGTCTCTTGATGTGCCAAATTTAATTTTGATTGGACCTATGGTCTTTGTGCACCAAAACACTGTAAAATGCACTTTTCGCCAGTTATGTGGGCAGGTTTGGGGATTTTGTCCATGGTGCTGTGCTGCCGTTGTGTGGTGTGCCACTCAGTGAGTTGGTGCATCTGAAAGAGCTTTAGTTAATGAACATGCCACTTTTCATTTGGTGAAAAAATAGTAATCCATTCAAAAGTTATTAAAGTTTTAAGTTCCCATTATAAGTCAACAGGAAAATTTATATGGTTTTTTGTGAAAGAAGAATGGGGTTTTGGCCATCTGGTCCTTCCTTATGATCAAAGAATTTGTAGGCTCATAGTCAAATAATCTTTGACTGTGAGAATTGTTTGATCGTGACAGCCACCATCTCGTTTTAATTTTGCCATTGGTAAAAGTCAAATATCTCGTCTCAAGGGTCACTCCTGATGTAAAACTTGATTGGGATTTACACAGGCGGCTTGGTTCTATTGACCCAAGGCTATGGTTTCCTTCAAACTGGTCAAAAAATAGAGTTTTGAACATTTTAATTCTTTGATCTTGGCTCGCTAATGATCTTTGATCACGAGCCTGCAAATTCTTTGAACATGAGATTCTTTGACCGTGATCTTTGATCATGAGGCCAATATTACAAAAAATCTATTTTTTAAGCTCAGGGGTGGGTTATTAACACAAATAAGGATGGGGTTTGCTCAGGGGGCTTCGTTCTATCAAGGCATGGTGGTGGTTTCATGTATTTCTGCCTAAAACTTGAGTTTCAACATTGTTTATTCTTTGACCTTGAGCCTGAAAATTCTTTAATCACGAGCCTGCAAATTTTTTGATCGTGAGATTCTTTGACCATGGTCTTTGATCACAATGGCGGGACTAGATGGCCAGTTAAAAACATCTAATTTCTCAGCTCAGGGGTGGGTTATTAAGGCAAATAAGGGTGGGGTTTGCTCAGTGGGCTTCGTTCTATGGAGGCATGGTGGTGGTTTCATGTATTTGTGCCTAAAAATTGAGTTTTACTATTTTTTATTCTTTGTTCATGAGCCTGCAAATTCTTTGATTGTGATCTTTGATCATGAGGGAGGGACTAGATGACCAGATTTTACTGCAGCAGATAGGCCAATTTTAACAATCTTTAACTTTAAATATCTCAGAAACAGTTTAGACTTTTTACTTGAAATTTGGTGGGTGTTGACGGCATGTCCTGTAAATGTGAATTCCTGTGTTTATGTGTCAGACCACTCATTTTCTGTGTAGATATTGCGTGGCACAATTTACATTTTGTGGGCAGCGGTTTCCATTCTTAAACTGGCTTGAAATTTATACAGTAGCTAGCCTTACTGCCATGGATGTACTTTTCAGTCTTTAAGTGTCTAAAATCTTAACAGGTACAGAACTCTACCACTCCAATGAATGAAAATCTTATACTTTCACATGTTGTATCTTGGAAAAGGTTTCATCTTTTACATTGAAATTTTGAGGGTCTTCAGGAGATGTTCTGTACATGTGAATTATGGTGCTTAGGTGTTGGAAAATTAATTTACTCTGGACATATTGCGTGACACACTTTATGTTTGCATATGGCATTTTGCATTGTGTCACTGGCTTCATATTTATAGGATGCCTAGCGTTACTGCCATGGAGGTAATTTCCAGTGGTTACATGTCTGACATGTAAACAGGTGTTGAATTATGCCACTCTGATGATTGACACTTTACTTTCTTTCAATGTGGTGAGAGCTTTCAGGCCCCATGTTCCCACTCATATGTACTCCCAGCAATACACATGATATTCAGTACTTTTAGTCTTATCTTACACAGAAATGTACAACTTAATGCATCATTTAGGGTTAAAACACAAAAAAATAAGGAAATTAAATGTTTAGGGTTGACCTCTCCCCCTTGGACCTGCCCATCATCCTGAGATTGACAGCTGATGGGGTGTGTCCTTGGGGTTGTGAGGCCTAAATCTCACCCCATTCTTCTTTCCTGTGGCTTGTGAATATGAATACATATGGAATGAGGTGAGATTTATGCCTGATGACCCCAATGCACACCCCGATGCCAGTTGGTGGGGCGGGTGGGCTTTGGGTGCAAGAGGTGGTAACCCTAACACTGAATTTCATTGCTTTTGTCACTGTGGAATAACCCTAACTGATGCATTAAACAAAGTTTTTTTGCCATGAATGTCCCTTCTTTTGAGAATGTGCAATATAAATAGTGAATGGAGTGTGGTGGTGGGAGTGTGGGGCCTGGCCATTCTGCCCATGTCTGCATAAGAATTGTAACAGTAACGCTAATGCTAACAGTAATGGTAATGGTGAGTGAAACGCAAACTCTAATGGTAACTGTAACACCAGCATAAATGTGAATGCAAACTCAAGTGGTAACTGTTATGGTAATGCAAACGGAAATGCAAACGCAAGTGGTAGTGCAAATTATATTGCAAATGCAAACGGTAACAGCGACACAAATCAAAATGCAAAAAGCAATGGCAGTGGAAGTGGTAATGTAACTGCAAACAGTAGCAGTGATGCAAATGTAAATAAAAACACAAATGGTAATGAAAATGCAAGCACAAACTGTAATGCAAATTGTGAGGGAAATGCAAACGAAATGCAAATGGTAAAGCAAACAGAAATGTTAACACTAAGCTTATGTAAAGCAACAGTAACAAAAAGTCTGTATCTCGCTTCATTTCTGAGATAACGGCAGAAAGGTGATGTGAGTCAACAGTAGTGAAAAATCTGTATCTCGCTTCATTTCCGAGATAATGCACAAAAGTGATGTGAATCAACAGTAGCAAAAAGTCTGTATCTCGCTTCATTTCCGAGATAATGGTGCAAAGGTGATCTGAGACAACAGTAGCTAATGTGAACCAAACCACTAAAAGACACCTCCATATCACTAGGGCTACCTACGCAATAAATTTCAAGCCCCTAGCATTATGCATAAAGCTATGTGCAAAATGTTAACTGCATCACACAGTATCTCAGCAGTGAATTATTTTTCCAACATGTAGATAGCATAATTCACATCTCCTGGACATCCACTCAACACCCTCCAAATTCCATGTTAAAAGACCAAACCATTCCCGAGAAATTAAATGTTAAATTTTGTGCACCTTTAAGAAGTCTTCCACCACAAAATGGCAGAACTTGCGGCCACAAATGTGCTAAAATGGTAGCCCTGGTGGCCGAAAAATATTTAACCATGAGGGAGGGCACATTCAAATGGCAATAACTATGAAGTGGAACACAATTTTTTCACCAAACAAAAGTGGCATGTTCGCTGAAGAAAGGGCTCTCTATGTCCTAAGTTTCAGACCAATCAACCACACAACAGATGTGCAACACCACAGGCAACACATTGCACAAATTTTAGTCACTTTGCTGAGCAAAAACTGTATGTCCGGCTGAAATGAAAATTGGTAAATGAAGTCATGTACCATAATAGAACATGTATAACAAATGTTATATGAATTTGTTCAACAATTGCACAGCAGCACACCAGGAAACTGTGCAGGAGTACCAAAAAGAGCATTTTTGCCACTTCGCTACACAAGAACCATATATCCAATGGAACCAAAAATTGATAAAAGAAGAAATGTACCATAGCACACCGTGTATCCAAAATTGTGTGAACAACCATTCAATGGCTGCACAGCACCACGGGCAAACAACTGTGCAGCCACAATTCAGCAAATGTAAAAGCCAGTGACCTGAAAATTGTCACAGTCAAAGATCAATTACTAATCTTTCTTTATTCCAAATGCCAGGCAAATTGGATACATAGTTCAAAAGGTATCAAAGCTGAATGAACCAAATTTTCAATCATTGGAAAGGCATAATTCTGTACCTGTTGACGTTTTACACACCAAACCACTGCAAGGCACTTCCATACCACGAGGGCTACCTATGCTTTAAATTTCAAGCCACTAGCACCATGCATAACAATATGCGCAAAATATTAACTGTGTCACACAGTATCTCTGCAGCAAATTATGTTTCCAGCATAATTCACATCTCCAGGACTTCCACTCATCGCCCTCCAAATTTCATATTAAAAGAAGAAACCATTCCAAATATATTCAATTTTAAAGTGTACCTTTTAAGAAGTCTTCCACCACAAAATGGTGGCACTCGCAGAAGAAAATTTGGTAAAATGACAGAACTCGTAGATGAAAAATCTCTGACCACGAAGGGGGGCAACTTCAAATGCTTATAACTCTGGAACAGAGCATTTTTTTATCAAACAAAAACTGGCATCTTCCTTGAACAAAGTGCTTTCCAAGTGTCATGTTTCAGACCAATAAACCACACACTGGCAGCGCTATGCGTCATGCAAGACAGTGCAAAAAAATAGCAAAAACTGCATTTTTGCACTTCACTGCACAAAAAACGTATGCACCAGTGAAATAGAAATTGATAAATAAATAGATGTACCATTCCACTCCATGTATACCAAATCTTTTCCCAATCTCTTCAATGGTTGCAGAGCAGCATGCGCATAACACTGCACACGAGTGGCAAACAAATACATTTTTGGTGCTTCATTATGCAAAAAACATGCAGATGTCAAATGAAAATTGGGTAAATGCACAGAAGCATCATAGCAGACCAAGTATCACAAATCTCACACAAATCTGTTCAACAGTTGTAAAGTTATAATCACACAAAGAATGTGACATTTAAGTGCAATCGCAAACAGTAACTCCAACGTTGATGCAAACAGAAACAATAATGCAAACAGTAACAGAAATGCAAGTGCAAACGTAAACACAAACAGTAATGAAAAAGCAAATGTTAATGATGACTCAAACGGAAACACAAACAGCAACACAAGCAGAAACACAAACAGTAATGGTACTGGTGACACAAGCGGAAACAGTAAGACAAACATTAACAGAATGCAAGTGCAAATGTTAACGCAAATGGTAATGGTAACAATTAATGGTAAAACAAATGGTAACAGAAACAGAAACATAAATGGTAACACCAATGGTGACACAAAATGAAACGCTAACGCAAACGGTAACGGAAATGCAAGTGCAATCCCAAACAAAAATGAATATGCAGCCAGTTACTTAAACACAAGTGCAAATGTAAATGCAAACACAAATGGTTACGCAAACAGTAACAAAAATGCAAACAGTTATGGTAAGGCAAAATTGAAAAGCAAACGGTAATGGTAACACCAACAGAGACGCAAAAGGAAACAATAACACAAATGGTAACACAAATGCAAGTGTAACTGCAAATGGTAACAGTAACACAAATAGTAACGTAAACACAATTGCAAATGTAAACAAAAACACAAATGGTAACACAAACGGTAATGAAAACTCAAACAGTAACACAAATGCAAATGGTAATGGTAACACCAATGGTGATGCAGAAGGAAGAGTAACGCAAATGATAACTGAAATGCATGCACAAATGCAAACACTTACGTTAACAGAAACACTAATGCAAATGGTAACACAAACAGTAACGTAAAATGCAAACGGTGATGGTAACAGAAATGGTAACAGAAATGTAAACACAAATGGTAACGGTAACACCAA
Source organism: Neoceratodus forsteri (assembly GCA_016271365.2). Classification (NCBI taxonomy): domain Eukaryota; kingdom Metazoa; phylum Chordata; order Ceratodontiformes; family Ceratodontidae; genus Neoceratodus; species Neoceratodus forsteri. Next base: position 647,484,293 of record CM057456.1, read on the forward strand.
CAGTGACGTAAAAGGAAACAGTATGCAAACAAAAATGCAAACGCAACGGCAAATGGTAACAAGCATGTTGATGCAAATGGAGATGGTAACACAAACAGTAATGGTAAAGCAAGTGAAAATGGAAATGCTAACGGTAACAGTAATGCAAACACACATGCTTTGCATCCCAAAAAGGTGCATTCAGAAGCACAGTGAATACAAAGAATGTGGGCATAATAATGGCCCCCTGACCAGAAAATGAGCACTTGGAATACTAAATTGCTTGTATCTCAGGAACTGTATGACGTAGAAAAAAAAATTAGTCTCATATTATTTATGACTTTCCAGGCTAGTTTTGTACTTAGTCCCCCCAGTGGGGGACTAAGAATTTGTGCGACGAAAAGTCCCTGAAAGGTGCTGCGGATGCCGTAATGTTATCCTATGGGACAAATTGGCAGATTTGGAGTGCCGTAACTGTGCAGCCCAGTAATATTTTGCCACCAAACCACCAAAAGGCACGTCTGTGGGATGTTGGCTTTCGTCCCTGCAAATTTCAGCCCAAAAGACCAAACTGCTATTTTGCAGCAGGCTAGCAAAGATTTCTTATTGTTTTGGGCAAAGTGTTGCAAAGTACTTTTGCAAATCACAACACTTTTGCAAAAACAAAATCACGAAAGTTTTGATTTGCTGAAGTACTTTGCAACACTAGTTTTTACAAAAATTAAAAAAAACATATTTCTGGGGTGTTTTACCTCCCCCCCAAAAAAAGACATGACTAGCATCCTCAGGGGCTCGACTAGGTGAACACAACAAGAACTGTGTCCCAAGAAAGTCCCAAAATTTAGATGCCATGCACTTTTCTGACCACCAACTGAAAAAAAAGGCTGAATCACAAAAGTAAAATGGTCATTTATGACAGTAAAAACTGCATTTGAGACACTTTCTCATAGTTTCACTTTTCCCTTAGACTATAATGGGATTCAATGTTTTTTGAATAACTTTTGAACTGTTTAATATTTTTTCATGAAAGTTTCAAAAGGCACATCAAGGACCCCAGCTGAGTTTTCCCCTGAAGTTTTTGGATCGATCACACAAACTGTGCGGGCTCTAGGTGCAAGCAAAGAAACACGAAAAAACCCATAATTTATGCATTATTTGGTGCTCTGTAGCTCTGCAACTCTATATCTGTCCACAACGACACTTGGTAGGTCCAGAGATCAATGGCACCACACTGTGCATTCCAAATTTTAGGCAAATCCATCCTATGGTGGAAAGGTTATTAAGGTTCAAAATTTCAGATTTGACCTTAAATGGAGTACTCTACCCTAACTATAGTGGCACTACCATGCCTCTATAATACTACTGGTGTGGTAGCACAAGTATATTAGGGTCGGGTGCACATTTCTATGTTAAACCTCAAAATTTTGAACCTTAATAACTCTGGAACCATTCAACATATTTGAACAAAATTCAAAATGCATAACTTCTATTGGTAGGTCTCCTGACATGTCAAATTTTGTGTGAATTGGTTTGTGGTTTGTGAGATACAGAGTATTAAAAACAATCCTAAATTTTCCAATTTTTTACATTTCTTTGTCCACTTGTATCTCAGAAACAGTTTTAGGTTTTGCTTAGACATTTTCTGGGTAGAAAGTCTTTCGGTCATAGATGTGCCTTTTGAAGGTTTGGAGAAAAAATATTAATGCGTTCAGAAGTAATAATAATTTTTGGTTTCCCATTATTTCCTGTGGGAAAAGTTAAGTGTTCAGCAGGAAAGTACCATATTTTCACAAATCATGGTGTGTGAGCAAAAATCGGTGTATCCTATTTTTGAACACCATGTAATTTTTGCAAAAATACAAGCTTATTGCTGACAGCTGGGTGCCCACTCCCACTGTCGGCAATGATTATTCTGCTTTTATTTGCCAACAGAGGGTGCCCAATCCTGCTGTCAGTGCAGTGTATCCCCAACCCCACCCCTGCCAGTTGTTTTGACACTGGGGAACCCACTGCCAGAGTCAACCATTTTTTTTAATCATTTGCCAATAGTGGGGTGTCCAATCCCCCTGTCAGCAATGTAAGCCTACCAATTCTAATTAGGGTATGACACTGGGGATCCCACCCCTAGTATCCTTATTTCTTTTATTTGCGAACAGTGGGTGCCCAGTCCTACTGTCGGTGCTGTAAGCCCCCACCCTCACTACAGTTTCACACTGGGAAGCCCACTCCCAGAGTGTAAAAATAATTTTTTTTCCATGATTTGCCTACAGTGGAGTGTCCAATCCCCCTGTCGGCAATGTCACCCCACACCCACCCCACCAGGGTAAGACACTGGGAGCCCACCCTCTAGGACACTGGTGTCCCAAAATTATTTTATTTGTTGCCTCTGTGTTGCCTGTCAAAGAAGAAAACTGTCCCCCAACGTCTTTTTTTCCTGAAAAAAAGAAAATGGCCCATTGCCGTCTCCCCATCCCACTCTCACATCCTGACCCTTCCTCTGTGCACCAACCACCCTGCACCCTCCCTTACCCCATACTTACCTCCCAAGGTCAGCGGCTCCCATTTTCTGTTGACTGAGACATGTCTGCACTCTGCAAAGCCCAGCAACGAACTGAACAATCAATGTAAGCACTCTATAATGGCTGTCAATAGCGTTTTGAACTTATGTTGATATCTCTGCCATTTTGGTGATTTTTTTTTTACCAAATTTTCAACATAGGCATTTTGGGACCCCTACTCATGAACGGGGCACTGTCATTTTAATAATCGGTCCTGAAAAGTGATTTTGCAGTCGCTGCGTGGAATCACCTTTCAGGACCAATTAACAAAGTGACAATGCTCCTGTTCATGAGGAGGGGTCCCAAGAAGCCCATATTCAAAATTTGATTAAAAAAATCCTAAAAATGACTGAGTTACGAGCATTCATTGAAATATTTCTACGCATGTGAGTAACTGGTAATTTTTAATATTTTCAGTCCAAATTCTCAACATGGATATTGTTTCATACAACCTTATGAAAACTGCCCCTTAATTTGGATGCAAATACACTATCTGAACAAGTAAGGAAATTCACTGTAAAAAATTTCATTAATGTACCAATAGAGCTGAAGTCTAAAAAGTAGGGAAATGAGATCTTAGGGTTTCCAAGCCTAAGACCCCACCACCACCCTCAGCTTCCAAACTGAACACCCCACCATCACCCTTGGCTTCCAATCCTAAGGACCCACCTCCACCCTGCATGCAGGAATAGGTGTGAGGGGTGTACCTTGGGGTTATGAACTTTAATGCTCACCCCATTTCAACAGTTAATAACCTAACATGGGTACAAAATAAAAGAATTGGGTGAGCATTAGGGTACGCAAGTCTAAGACACATCTCTCACACCTATTCCTGCATTCAGGGTGGAGTTTGGGCCTTAGGGTTGGAAGTCGAGGGTGGGGGGGGTTCAAGTTGGAAGCTGAGAGGGTGGGGTTAGGGTTGGAAGCCCTAAGATCTCATTTTATTACTTTTAGGCTTCAACCCTAGTGGCATTAACAAAGTTTTTGAATTGATGTGTGTGTGTGTGTGTGTGTGTGTATATATATATATATATATATATATATATATATATATATATATATATATATTCATGGCAAAAACTCCGTTTAATGCATCAGTTAGGGTTGTTCCACAGCGACAAAAGTGAGAATTCGCTGTTAGGGTTGAAACCCAACCTGAATTCACCCCCCCAGCACCACACACACACAGACACATACACACATTCAAGTATGGGGGAGGACCAAGTCAACACAACCAATGACAGACATCCAGCAGCAGGTGACAGAAATAACAAACAATTGTCTAAATGTACTACGAGACATCCCCACCCACCTGACCAGGTACTGCATGCTCAGTGGAGATCAACAGCAAAACTGAGGCCATGTACACCAAACGTACACATCCCTGATTGCAGCTGCACACAACGTACCACACTTAGTAGTTGCATGGCCTTACCTAACGATGCCCCACACCACACCACTTGTGGTGGGCCACCTGAGCAATAGAGTTAAGCAAAACCAAGGAGTTGTACAGATATAATATCTCTGATTATAACAAGGGTTTGAGAAATGCAGCTTTCTAATTGACTGTAAACATTGTAACAGCCTTATGTTTAGTTTTTATTAACATACATGTACAGCCTAACCATATGATGAACATGGTTTAATGTTGTTTAAAAAACAGTTTTATTATGATAGCAATAAGCCACTCCCAGGTATTATGTTAATGGTCCGTTTATCACTGTCTAGCGACATGTGGCACTCGGATATGCCTCATTCAACATTAAACCCCTACAGGGTGATTAACAGACCATTTAACATAACTGTTGGTAATGCCTTATTGCTTAATTGTCTTTATGAGTAGATACTCTCCCTCTGCTAGGCACTGCAGCAGCTTTGCAACACAGTGTCCCACCCAGTTACACCATACACTGTCTAGTTGCTGAAGAATGGCTGTGAATATGAACTCATGAAGATGAACAGTGTAACTTGATCATTACAGTCATCAAAACCCTAGTGTGATTATAACTGACAGACTCAGTGATAGAGGATAACCCCTGCTGTCCTAGTACATTTACCCCATTATGAGTTAAATCAATACTAAAAGACATTCTGTTTATATCTACACCATACCTACTTGATTCCTGTTGTAGCAGAATTAACATAGTTATCACTTTGATAGCATCAGTGACAGAAGTGTGCAACCCAAACAGTAGGCATACAGCCTTAGTATGAAACAACTGTTAAAAAAATCACACTGTGTCCATAAGTGGCATAGATCACTCATTGCAACAATAGCAAATGTATTACTATTTGAATAAGTTCGTCATCACAGATGCAATGAGATTGTCTTTATCAGGTACAACATACTCAGTAAGTGCCTACAGGAAAATCTATCCTATATACATGTCCGATACAGGTACATCATTGTTGGCTCAGTAGTGCTATGATATTTAGAAGTTGCTTGGCCTGATCCATGCAATTACAATCTTTCTTACAAAGAATACTTACTGCATCTTTAATATTGAAACACACTGAAGGTCTATGTATGTACATCAGCAGTACACCTTCATCAGTAAGAATGCATGTGATACTGGCAGTACCAATTTCACAGCGTTGAACAGGCAATGCTTTTCCATACGTTTACATCAGCCTCTCTATGTTGAGTAAACCATTGCAGTAAATGTACTACTATGTAAATCACCTACTAAATGTATCACTACTTTTATCTTGAGCATGCTAGTGTCTTTAGTTAATTTATGTGCTTCTCTTAATTAATGTATACTCAGTAGTGTTAAAACCTTTCTACAACTGTCATCATGCACCTTCAGCATTTATATTGAATAATGGCACAGTACCAGCTGTGGTGTGGTGTGGGAACATCGGTAGGTAAGGCCATGCAACTACTAAGTGTGGTACGTTGTGTGCAGCTGCAATCAGGGTTGTGTACGTTTGGTACATGGCCTCAGTTTTGCTGTTGATCTCCACTGAGCATGCAGTACCTGGTCAGGTGGGTGGGGATGTCTCGTAGTACATTTAGACAATTGTTTGTTATTTCTGTCACCTGCTGCTGGATGTCTGTCATTGGTTGTGTTGACTTGGTCCTCCCCATACTTGAATGTGTGTGTGTCTGTGTGTGTGTGTGGTGCTGGGGGTGAATTCAGGTTAGGTTTTCAACCCTAACAGTGTAATTCTCACTTTTATCGCTGTGGAACAACCCTAACTGATGCATTAAATGGAGTTTTGCCATGAATATCCTGTCTTTTCAGAAGTATCACTCAGCATAGTACATGATTTATAGTCCTAAGAATAGTGCACATACATATAAAACAATGTTTCAGTATCAGAAATATTTCTACTGTTGTGGTTGCACTTACTGTCATTCTCTTAATTACTTTATTAATTGTCATTTGTCAGTCTTGTTCCATGTAGTAGTTTTAATGTAAAAGTGTCTTAATCATTTTGTTTCTGATCACATATGTAACTTTAAAAATGTGCATAACTAAAAGACAATATGACATGACATGGACACTATTAGTTCATGTACTAAACAAATGGATATGCTACTATAGTAACTTGAGATTTCAAAGAGTGCTTCCACTACCAACTGAGGTCGTACCATCAATCATGTGAACAGCAGTGGAAGAGGTTTGTTGTACTGAATACATATACTGGACCACCAGGGCTATGTTCCGGGGGGGGGTTACTGCTTACATCCCAAGAATGTGAGTTTCAGTGCACTGCACCACCAGGGTATGTTCAGAGGGGGTTTACTGCTTACATCTCAGGAACGGGAGTTTTGCTCCACTAGACCACCAGGCTTATGTTCGGGGGTCAGCTTTACTGTTTACATCCCGTGAATGGGACTTTCAGTCCACTACACCACCAGGGGCTATGTTTGGCAGGAGGGCGGGTTGTGTTTCACACTGATACACCCTGAAATCAGCTTCTCAGTACACTGGACCACCAGGGATGTATTCACAGGAGGGCTGTTTCTAAACTAGAGCAGCCCATGGTCAGGCTTCTGGGGAGGAACATTTCTGCTGTTGCCCACAACAGGCCCAGTGGTGGGGTGGTGTTGGGAATTGTCACTCTTTTGACCACGATTAGGCTGCACAATGGGACATGGAGTGGCTTGGGGGCGAGCGACAGCTGTCATGTGCTGTGTCGTCCCATGCAATTCAGCAGTTTACCTGTGCATGATTGTTGACTTGAGCATTTTGTTGGCCTGAAAGTTGTGCAGGCGCAGGTTAAAGGTTGCGGCTCCACAACTCTACACAGCCTTGCTGAATGTCAGGATGTGCAGTTAATGCATGGTTCGTCCCCCTGCAGTTCATTATGCATTGATTTGCATTGCACTGTTACTCAGCATGTTTTCTGTGGTGGAACTGCCTCCTGCTGAATATCGCAGAATGGAGCAAGTCTTCACTTGCACAGGCACTACCCTTTTACACAAGTTGCAACCCTTTTGAATATCTTGCCCATTAAAGTATAATACTAATAGAAGGAAGGCATTTGTCACACAGAGACTGGTGGGCCCTTGGAATAAGGTCCCCTTGTCACTTATTTGTCCTAAGTCAAACATGCTTTTTAAAACTCAGCTGTATAGAAATTGTTATGAAGGAAGCTAACATTACTACATAAGAGATATTGGCTGGGAACAGCTATGCCCTATTCTTTACTGTCTGGCCTCCTCCACTCCCTTGAAAATTTCTATGAACCTTTCTATTAACTATCTTTATATTACGGATAGCAATACTGCCACATATACCCAATGTTAAGATGATATGGTTATGACAATTGTCTAAAAAATGTTGCAGCTGAATGTCACACTTATCTCTTGAATATGAATAAGACACCAAACACAAGAGAGTATAGTTTAAGTTCTTTAGTATAAAAATATGTTAAATATAAAAAATCACAAACAAAAATATATTTTTTGTATACATAAAAAAATAGATTTTTTATAAAACAATATATACATACACAAAAAAAAGTGTGTCTTACTTCATACACATTTCATACAAAAATCTTTTTAAAATATTAATAAAAACATATAAAAATATTTTCTGTTTGTTTTTTTATACAGTCCAAGACTTGTGAGAGGTGTGTGCACTGCATCAGGCAATTCAGGCTGTAAGCTGGATGCAATGTGGACGCGCAAAAAGAAGTAGAAGCTGTTGCGCCGTCAGGAGATGACACCAGACCTCTATGAAGGGTGGCCAGTCTCACCCAGGGAAGCTGCAGGAACAGTTGGTAGCTGCGGAGGTGAAGCACTGCTAGGTGCAACAGCACCATCACCCACTGCTACGACCGGCTCAAGGACGAGGTTCACAGTCTGCTGCTGTGCATCCAAGAGAGACTGGATTTTGTCCAGCCTCTCAAGGATGCCAGCGTTCTCCTTCCGCATACTGCGAACCTCGCGAGTGAGCCGGCTGTAGCAGCGGCAATGGCCTGTGCAGCTATGCAGTCGCCGGCGCCCTACAAAGATAAAGAAAAAACAGTTATAGTGAATATATTACACAAATTCAACAATTACAACTCTAAAATATTTCACTTCAAATATTTCTAATCTAATACAATATCAGAAATGCATTCATTTTAAAGTAATGATAATACTTTAAACTATGATGCTACACTATTTATTATACAATGTGGTAAATCCGATATGCAGAATCCTGCATCCTGAGTGGTTGGCTGACACAATGACCACCATGATAAATCCTCCAGTGTACCCAGTGGAAGAAGTGGCAGCCAACCTTATACCGTACTAATCCGGTCTCATTCACTTCAAACAAAACTGCTGCGGTTTGTCCCGTTGTCAGTCCGCTAAAACACCACAGAAATTTTTTAGCTAAATGACCTCCTCTTTCGAACTGTAGGGACCTCAGTGAGTTATAACGCAGTTAAAAAACATTAAAAAACAACATTCTGCATTGTATTATAAAAATTTATCCTCCGACGATGTCGGTACACTGGAGGATTTTACACCACTGGTGTGACTCAGTCACTCGGCTGTGACTCGTGACCGAATCACACCAGTCATGTTAAATCCTCCAGTGTACCCACTCCCTGGAGGGATAAGTTGCTTAAATATCTAATTTGTCTCTCTGTCATACTTGACTATCTATATTATCTAAGAAGATCACAACATAAAAAAATGTATAGTTAGCTGTGGCTTATAGTGATACCCTTAGATTTTCTTTCACTACTCAGAACTATTCTGTATATCATACTTTAGCATTGTTTACACTATTATGCCATAGACTGGAAATACATCCTCATCAAGTGTGAGAATGTTTACTTCACCATGTGTGCCTATAATGTGTAGTCATCTATTCAGTGAAATGAAAGTACCTTGACAGTAGCAGTATTATAAAATTGTTTTCATGCGTACACTATCATGATAAGTTTAATGATACTTTTAAATCGGACAGCTTTTGACCCGTGTTTCAAGATCTCAGCACAGATCAGTACTTTAAATAAATAAGTCACTAATATAAGATGCGATGCAAAACCATGCCAGATATCAAGTCAAGCTCAGCAGAGTTGTGCAGGCGCAACCCCAAAGCTCTGCCTGCAGAACTTTGAGAAAAAAAAAGGATCAATTTCAGGACCAACCACAAGTGATCTGCTGTATTGCAGGACGCAACACAGGAGCTGCCACCTGTGTGTGCCGTCAACACTCTGTCTCATACGTCTTAACTGTTTGTTCCCAAAATGTGTTACATTGCTTCTCTAAATGTTGAAAGAATAGGAAAACCCGTGGAACACTTAATCTAATGTTACAATTACAAGCCCACAACACTGTAAAAATGTTTGCATTTAAGTTCATAAAGTCCTCAATTTATAAAATTCATACATTTACAGTTCTGCACTGAATGAATTTGCCTGACAAAACTTGTTGAGGAACAGTGACAGTGTGTGTGTGTGTGTGTGTGTGTGTGTGTGTGTGTGTGTGCAGTGTCTTTTTGAGACAGCTTGTCATAAATGAGCCAATATCTCTGACTAAGTGACAGAAAAAAAATGGCAGTGACTTTAAATTTATTTAGATGTTTTTAGTCAATGAGTAACCTGCATAGGCAGAGGGATACTTGAGTGGGTGACAAGGTACTGGGGCTGATACTTTTTATTTGCTGGGCATGTATTGAAAGTTAATGTACACGCCTGGGAAGGGCACTAGCCAATCAGATGCAGGAAACAAATACCCCATTTTCTAAGTGTAGTGAGACAACTTCCATAGTGTTATTTAGAAACGTACGATATTCATAGAGTGAACACAAACAGTCCCAACATTACCTGGATTATTACTTTTATCAACATTCCCTCAGTACATGATCACCTTTAAAAAATACACACATATGCCAGTGCACTGAACAGCATCGCACTACATTGTACAGGTAAGCATTAGGCTGGCAAGGCTGAAGACATACACACTGCACAGCTATTCACTTTTACTGGGGAAAACGGCTCATGAACACTATAAGACACAGTTTTAAACTTGTCTATTGAGAAAAAAACAAATTAAACATTATTGTACACTTTATGCAGTGCACAACATTTATGTAACTACAATATCCTACCACCATGTTTGTGTTTTTGGAGTTGTTGGATATCTGCAGTGATCAATGCATTACCACCCTTACAAGGTCACATCACACGTAAAGTAAGTAATGTAAACAGTGATTCGCCCACCCACAACAAACAAAATAAAGTGGTGCTACACTTAGCAATGAAGCTCTCTTGTCACACCCCAAAGTATTTAACATTAGCAGTGAGTATCCAATGGACGGTGCACTTCTATCATACAAGTAGGACTGCAACGTGTAATTCTCAACAGGGGCATTGATCATCACAGAACGTTTACAACCCTATGGCACTTCTCAAGGATCGATAATATCAAGCAATAGATTTTCACTTACGTGTTGGGCTGGCGCCCGGCTTCCTGCTTCACCCCACGTATCCCACAACAGCAGCTTCCCGGGCTCTATTAAAGGAAACAAGAAAAAATGATCACATGAATAGATGAAATATCAAGGTCAAACTATTTTTGTTAAAACATCAATTTCTTCAATAACGTATTTTCAAAAACATTACTCACAAATATATTTTATTCAGTGTAGAACAAGTAGTGCCTGACCATGGATCACAATACTTATAACATTGTCATAATGCATGGTTGAGACACATGAACATCCTAAAACTTACATGTATGTTTAATTAACATATGCATACCCTAATGATATGACACTCTATCCTTCAATAGTTTAAAAATGTGAGTTATAATAAAAACAACACAAACACAACGATAATGTCACTGTTCACTGAATGACCCCTAGCTGAATGTAGCAGCCATGGATGTGTTATTAACCATATGACTTCAGAGGGTATAAAAACACATTAACAAACATGTATATATTCTATTATGCACATTAATAACTATTACAATAATAAACATGAAACATTGCCATACATATATAAATATTAACTAAATACAATCTAAAGACATATCATTATTTGCACCAGATAATTTAGCAGCACACCATTGAATTCCACCGACACACCTACAACAGTACAACAACATTAGAATTTGTTATCTATTTAACAGTAAGGCATGACCAGAGGTTATGTTAATGGTCTATTAATTACTTTAGGAGTGTAATGTGGTACCCAGGTATTAATGAAGGGTTACATGCCCCTAGAGGTGATTAACTGACCAATAACATAACCCTAGGAGTGCCTTATTGCTATTATAATAATAAATGTTTTCTAAATAGTGTTTTACCTTGTTCAGCATATTATTAAGCTGTACATGTATGTAAATCAAAGATGAACATAGGGCTGATACAATGTGTATAACCAATCAGAAAGCTGTATTTCTCAGACCCTTCTTATAATACTCATTATGAACCGGTCATCATAAATGGACGATTCTGATTGGCTGAGAAGTCTTTGAAGCCGTGATGAAATCTAGCTACATCATCATGGCTTCAAAAAGTCTCCAGCCACCGGCCTCCTTACCCATAGCAAATCATGCCAACAGCAATGGACAGTCACACTTCAACCAGCTCTTCACTCGCACCGATGGAAATCACAATTTCAGCAGCAGCACCGAGTGTCACAAATGGGCGAGCACAGCAAGATAATTAAAAACAATGTCGTTGTTGGCACTCTCAGTAAAACTGCTGACATTTATTAATACAGACAAAGCTGTAATTTTTTTTTTAAAGGCAGCGCTGCTACGTTCGTGCAGCTTTACGTCACCCTTACTTCCTCGGCTCTTTTATGCGAAGCGCTTGCCTGCTCGTTTTGCTTCATGTACTAATGCTTACATTTGTAACATCTTCCTGCCTACTTAGTGATATATTGGAAACTCTTGAAGTGCCCCCGCTAGTCAGTCTGCTCCCTTTCAAACTGTTACTTCAGTCCTCTCATGGCTCCAATGATACTTTCACATATGTGGTAGCACTAGTAACTTTCATATTTTTCCCAAAAAAGTCACCCACATAAGTAGGATGTGTCCTGACCACACTATTTTTTTTTTTGTTGGGGAACAATATTCACAGCTGCACCTCCTCAACCAAACAACTTCAAGTACACTGGCATCACCTGCTGGCCAGAGCCTCCAGGAACTATTTTATTAAAAGGTACTCCTCCACCTAACAAAACACATTTTCAGAACGATTTAAAAGATTCTTATTTTTTTACTGCTAAAACTTGTATTCCTGTTCATAATAATCATGCATTCCAGGGTGTAGATCGTGGGATATCGGAATTCTCGGTCGTTGGACGACTGTCCTGTGGCCTTGTGCACAACCACCCGAGGCGCGACGAATATCCCATGATGCCATTCACCCCGTCGCGTATTATTGCTTCAATATGCCCAACAGGGTGTGTGTCATTTAGGATAACGTCATGCCTCAGTTGTTGGACACACTCAGGTTGCATACTCATGTGAAACCACCCGAGCGGGACGTTATCCCAGCACGACACACACCCTGTCAAGCATTGTTGCTTAATTGTACATTGAACTCCTCCAACAAAATGCCCGATCTCATCCATAATTAAGCAATAATTCTCGACAGGGTGTGTGTTGTGCTAGGATAACGTCACACCTCAGGTGGTTGGGCACTAAGTCCGCAGTCCGAGTGCTGCTCAACAGCTGAGACGTGACGTTATCCCAAGCAACACACACCCTGGAGGGCATTATTGCTATTATACAATGGATCATTCTATGCAGAAGAAAAGACAATTGTAAAGATGTTTTTGTGTGAAAAAATATTTTTGTTTTTTAACAGCAGATGAAACAATCAAGCAAATAATCAGTATGATCATCAAGCAGATGATCAGCATGCTCATGCTGATCAGCAGGTTCACAGCAAGGCTGAGACTAGACCCGTGAAATTGTGCTGATTAACATCACGAGTCCAAGCCAATACTGACCAATCACAGTCCAGGATTTTTTCTTGCCATTGTATAATGTTAAGGAACCTACTAAATGTATCCCTTCAGCTCAAGAGCAGCAAAATGCCCAACTGCAGCATGACAACATACAAACGTGCCCACACTGCATCTTGCGATTATGACAATACCACATTTCATGTCACATTTCAAATATTGCCCCAGACATACAGCTGTCCAGCTAATTTGCACAACACAATACCTTCCGTGTATCAATGCCACAATTTCAATATCACACACTTGTGTCATGAGAAACCCTCATTTCATATTTGAAAACAACCTAGGAACTTTGTAATAATAAAGTCTTACCGTCAGACTCAATGACAATGACACTCTCAGTGTCTGACTGGCCACCCTCCACAGGTTCGCTCGCTGCTGGCACTACCTCACTCGTGGCTGGGGAACGCCTCCGATGTCCTATAATAAATCAAAAAAAATACATGTTAATGTTAGGTGTAAATCAAACAACATTTTTTTAACACTGACAGCAACAGTTGTTAAAAATAATACTTTCTAATTTCTATCACGACGGTGTTACTGTATTCAATCTTTGATTATACAATGCAAGAAAAAATACTGGGCTCTGATTGGTCAGTCTTGGGCTGGACCCGTGATCTTAATCAGTACAAGATAACAGGTGTGATGTTAATCAGTACAAGATCACGGGTGTAGTCTCAGCCTTACTGTGAACCTGCTGATCAGCATGACCATGCTGATCATTTGCTTGATTGTTTCATCTGCTTTTAAAAAATATTTTTCCACAATAAAATCATCTTAAAATCAATCGTTTTTTTTCTGTATAACAATGAAACATTGCATTATAGCAATATCCCTCCAGGGTGTGTTGTTTGGGATAACGTCACGCCTCAGTTGTTGGACACATCGGACTGTGGCCTGCGTGCTCAACCTACCCGAGGCACGGTATGCTATCGCACTACCACACACACACCCTGTTGAGCATTATTGCTTTATTGATATATATGTAGAGACTAAGCGCAAACAAAACAATGTTCAATACTATTTTCAAAATATTGCTATGATAATACAAATAAGGCACTCTGACTGTATATATCAATGGTCACTTAATCACTGTGTAACTGATGTACTACTCAGCTGTGCCTCATACCACATTACACCAGTAAGCACTCATTTACACAACATTGAATAATCACTACTGATGTCTCATTGCTTATTTAATGTATGCACAGATCTGATAACTGCACCATTCTGAATCACCAGCCCTGCACTGCTCAAAATAATTTTGCACAGGTGTCTTCAGGGTAATATTCAATAAAATTGTGCTATGTTCCAACTTCTTTCACTATCACCCCCAGTGACAGCCACTGGACATGTCTGTACTGCAACTTCAGCGCCACCACAAGTTGCCAGAGTTGAGTATAAAATTAGCAGTGGCAGAAGTACCACTGCGCCTTACACAAATTTCAGAAATTCAAAAGCTGGCATGCAACTGAGATAATAGTTTATACAAGATCTAACGTGGGATAATTTACATCTATTTATGGCCCATTTGCATGCCATTAGCATGTAGATCCATGATGCACAAGCATTTGCACCTGGCCACCCTACTAACAGCAGCTGTTGAGACCGATGCACCTACAGCCCAATGACACACACTCTCTCTGTCGACATTTCCCTCCTGGGCAGATCCTAAGGCACAATCACAGGCAATAAAGTAACATGACCCCCCACCACACACCACCGACGCCCCATCACGGGCAAACAGTAACATCATTCATAAATATGGACTGTCATGGTACATTATGGGCTGCACGTCCATTGGCTATAGTTCGGCATCAATGGTCATGCAGTCATACCAGGCAGTTATTCAGCAGCCAGCGCGGCATCATGCGAGTGGATGCTGCCACCCATGGACCAAATGGAGGAGCAGGGTAGAGGGGTCATACAGGACTGTAGGGGCACTGGGCACTAAGTTGACTTTTTGAGGTGGTAGTAACTTGACATTCTGCCCACAATCAGAGATTGCAAGCCACTGGACCACCAGGACATATTTTGGCTGAGAAGGGCTCCAGATTCTGCCTGGGATCATGCACTGGGAGGTGATATATGTTCTGGGCCATGATTGGGCTTCAGGAGATGTGTGAGAAGGGAGGTCATGTTACTTTATTGTCCTCTACCACACTGTGGAGATCGTGGCGGGCATGTAACTTTATTCCTGCAGGCGGGTATCAAGAGATGTGCAGGTGGGCGGTATGTTACTACATGCACACAATGGGGCTGGTGGGGGGCACAAGAACCAACTACAGGTCCAGCCAGTAGTGGCAGCTGCTGTGTTTAACCATGCAATACAGCAGCTCACCTGTAGTTGGCCATCAACTTCATGTTTTGAGGGGGGCTCAAAGTTGTGAAGACATATGTTGGCCATTGCGCATGCACAACTATCTATTACCCACTGAATATTGTGTTGGGCAGCTTATGCATCGTTCCTCCCCCTCCTCTTAACCATGCATTCATTTCCATTAATGTTTTGCACAATCTGTTGTCAATGACATAACTGCCTCCCTGCTACATGTTGCACAATTGTTAAAAATTTGAACTTGCACATACACAACCCTGTTGCACATCGAGGAACCCTTTCAATATGTGGTCCACACTAGAAGATGTTTTCACTAAGTTTGAAACATTCACAACTATAGTTAAAAGTTGTGTTGATTTACTTACGCTGAGTAAGGCCGCCCCGCACTTGGCTTCCCAGCAGCCTCCCACAATTCGTGAGCGAGGTAGTACCAGCACGTGTCGTTGTCCGGTATCACCTCCCATTCCTTAAGCACGTAGAAGCGCTGGCGCAACAGCTTCCACTTCTTTTTCAATTGCACAATAGACTTATTTTTTACCTTTAGTGCAATATAAAGGTAACTATTTACGCGCCTCCACATTGCATCCAGCTTCCGGTTGGTACTTCTCATCAAAACTCGAGGATTACCCCGGGCCTGGACTGCCTGAAGCAGTGCACACACCTCTCGCAAGTTCCACTGCCTCATGTCACTTTCTGAGTGTTAGTAGTTCTGAAATACAAAACCCAAAAAGATGCACATTAGCTTCATGTAACAATATCCATCATTTCTTAAACAAATTTATACAATAGTAATTAAATGACATCAAACACCACTTGTCCTTCAAGATAGCAGAACACAGATCAGTACCATAATAGAAGAAAAAACGGATACAGCCACCTTGACAGTAAAAGCAACTGCTAGTACACTAACATTCTATGCTGTGTCTCATGCGTTGGGTAACTGTATCAAACATACATTTGGGATACCATGACATATCCATCACTACCACAGTGAAATATTCAGCATAACATTGTAATGTGCTATTAAAACAGATGAAACACACATCACAGAACTGTGTTTTTATTGAAGTCGCTAAACATACATTACTGGTAGACAGGCCTTGAAATAACATACTCTCAACCCAGCTCAGGCACCTGCTTTTTCATAGGGACAGGCGTTTTACTTTCTTGGCCTGTGCCTTAGACAGACAGTTCTGATGTACAACTTTGCCACACATATTAGGCTCCTAGGAACCAAACACTGCACTTAAATATACAAAAAAAAGGGATGTCAGGACCTCATAATATGAAGATACAGCACAGGACTCGAAATAAGTGGGCACTGACCACTGATATGCACTTCAGTTGTAGTAGTTGCCACCTGCCACTTTAAAAGGCATCAACTTAAGGGCATTCCTAGTAGCTCCTCACGTGTCTGTCCTGCATAGTACATAAATTACACATGGTACCAAAAATGTTATGTGGGTGAGTCAATTCATCAAGCCGGACCGGAAAGGGGTATTAAATATTTTGACATGGTTCTGGAAAGCCAAAACTCCTACACATGAAACTTCATGAGGGCAAGTTAGCAAACACAGAATGTCACAGAGTGTGATTCAAATGTATCCTTCATGCTCTAGTGTTCAAGGATGTTTACCACTGTTAATTTGTACAATACCTTACCTGTACCCTGACACAACATGTTAGAATGTAAAACTACATTAATTCACAAATGCAGTTTAACATTCTGTGAAAGGAATCATACTGTGACATGTTACAGGTATTGTCAAACAGTTATCACTGGCAAACATCCTTCAACAGTTAACCAGGTAAGGAAATATTCTCCTACAACCTGACAAACTTAGGAAAACACTAAAGCATTAGTGCAGTAAAACAATTCAGATGTTCGTCAGACACTCAGTTCACCATGGCAGTAGGCTACTGCATATTTTTAAACTATCTTTGACCATAAAATATGGTTCTGAAAAAGAACCTTTGTTCAACTATCATATTTCCTCAAACAGTCTCACAATCTTAAAGGACTTTCTGGATTCCATCTTGAAAGACTCTTAAGAAATGACAATTGTCAGCATACGAAATGCACACCATCTGGTAGGAATAGCCAATCATTACAGAATTTAATTTTAGGTGTCATAGTATGCATTCCATGCATGCGAGAAAGCAGTGATCTGTACATTTACTTTTCTGCAAGCTCTGTCAATCAGATACATATGATGCTCTGCTCGTCAGACTCTGCGCTCTGTAATATCTGAAAATATGATAATACAGGCAGGCAACATAGACATAATAGAAGCAAGGTCCAATTTTGCTTCTGTCACTAAATCTACCCATCGTTTTAAACCCAAATCATTGCCTCCAAGATGGATTTGCAGTATGTCAGGAGGAGAGTAAGTTCTCAAAAGTCTGTGCATGGTTGGCATAAGATGTTCCCATCTCGTCCCACCACGACAAACCATTTTACATAGCAATTCAGAGCTGCAGGTCCCTTCCAAAATCACTATGAAGTGCAAACTCAGCTGCTCGTCTTATGTAACTGCTTCCAATAATCCACAAAATCCTTTTCCTATTTTCTGCCATTCTAAGTTTTTTCACCCAGAACTGCACAGAAAGCTACTAAGAAAGGGACTGTTCACCTGCAGTGACCAGACAGCACTGAAAATCAAACTGATATTTTCCCTCCTTATTTCAAGCTAGCTTCACTGCATTCAGTCAAAACACACACATTTAAAAAAAAAATTCCTCCTGGTCTGAGCTTCATGAACCAAATGTAGCTCATGCATTCAGTATTATTAGACTATGTTTCTAAAATCTAAAACCACTGAGAACTAAACAAAATGCATGCTTTTCATAGGCAGTTTTAAACAATTACAACATCAGAAAGAAGTCTGATTGGTTGCGTTCGTCATACAACTCCACGTGCACCTTCCTATCTCCTCCATTTGCAGCTGTATCTGTACAAGTGAGTACTGAACTTCTTTCTTACTTTAAACTATTTTCTCTTCAGAAAATAGCATGCCACATTATAACAATTGACATCATCAGATTAAACACCAAAAAACGTTTTGATTAATGATATGTACATGTTATAATAATTTTTTTAAATACTAGAAAAAATCATGTGAACATAGACTGTACTTACAGTTTAAACTGCTTCTCTCTCTGCTATTTTCAAAATGGATCTTGTTTTCTTCTTCTTCAGTGTTGTCCGTCACTGATTGGTTCTCAAAGTGGCCTGACAAATCTTTAATTTCATTGGTAGAGCTATCTGTCACTCAAAAAGACTATTGAATGATTTGATAATGAATGTTTCTGCCACTCCCAAATATTACATTTACTTTACTTTCGAATGCATAAAAGTACATTTGCGACACTTTCGATAGCACGAAAGTAATTTATTCGACACTTTCGTGCTCACGAAAGTACTTTTCAAGAACTTTCTATATATTGACACAGTTTCACATTTTATGGAAAAATGACTTAATTATCAATTGTAAACACATAATCTGCTACATAACTGCCTCAAACTCAGCGCAGTGCAGAGATTTAAGATTTACAATGCTTAATGCGTACCCATAAACTGTGCAGTGTACACTCTCAAAACACTTATTTGTTGTATTTTTTACACTCAAACGCCCTCATATATCCATTGCACAACCTCTGCTCATAACATTACACTGTTATATATTAAATTTCTACAGAATAGTCATTTCTCACATAGACTCACATAAACGCAGCACATAAACAAAACAGCATCATCAAGAAGCGTACAAATGAAATCTACACTTTCAGAACAGTGTTGTCTGAAGTTAACAATAACACCCTCCAGACTGGATAGTGTAGGCAAAAACCAAACCAACCAGAGGTGTAATGAGACCCGACAACATAGGAGGAAGGGCTTATAAGATCTGGAAGCTACAGTATTTCCCTATATCAGCCACCCTGGAGCGTAATATTGCACTTAGAAAATGTGCACTGTAAAGGAAAAAAATGGAGCAAAAAAGAATTTTTTTAAATATATATAAAAATACAAAATGAGCTTCATACAACTTTATGAATAAGTAATCCCTCTGGCTGTTTTGATATATAAACTATTGGGGACTCCATTATGTGACAGGGCACTTTGTTGGCATGCACTTTGTGACTAAAGCTACCACGGGAGGACTCTGAATCTGGGTTACTGGGTAACCATTCATTGAAGATTTTTATTTATTTGTAAGGTACTCTGTGCCTGCCAGTAGTTTGGGACACATGCGAGATTAGTAAATACAATAGAGGGACTTGTGGCATTTCTTTATAGATTTTCTGAATAGGGCCAGGCAACATTCACAGCACTTTCATAACTTACAGTGGCCATGAATGGACACATGCCACAAGCTTTTGCCATGTAATGGATTGCCCAGTCTTTCACAGACTATGATACACGGCATTTTTCTTACCTATTTGCTGGTAGATGTCAGTCTTTAGAGGTTTTTGAATGAGTACTATGCTTCTGTTGGGTTTTCTGTCTGTGTGTGTGTATGTGTGTGGGGGGGCATCATGGTCTTGTTAACTCATTTGCTTAGCAAGTGGTACAAAGATGGCAGGTGAAAAGCTTGAAGACTCGGGTTGGCTACAAATACACAAGTAATGCAGCAGCCCGAAAACTACTTTTTTTTTTTGCAGGTATCTGTTCCACAACCACTGAGATTGTTATCATAGCCAATCAGAAGGCTGGGATTTTCAGACCCATTTTCAAAACCATATAGTAAACTCTGAACTGAAAAGTATGACACAACACAAAGTTAGTAGTGTACCTGTGAACTGTAATGCACAAGCTTGTAAATCAGAAATATTTAGAATTTCCACACACATTTTTGAACATATTGAATTTATGTGTTCAGAAACGCATGCACACTAATTCTCACACTGTCTTCCACACAGTTATTTCTGCAAGAAACTTCATCATTGCACAGCACATATAGAAAAACATTCTTTGGCATGGTGTGAAAAATCACAGCTCGAATAACAATACACACCAGCACAAGAAACACTATGTTACTACAATGCAGCATCAACATTTAAAGATCGCTAACATGCAACCATATCTACCATCTCCCCCACACAGTCAGTCACACAAACAGCAATAGAGGCATATCCTCCACATTATTGTAAATATACTAATTGTATACATTTAATAATGCACACTGTCACTCTGAATTTCTTGCTCCACCATATACTTTATCATCAACCTGATTATCACATAACACGCCACACAGCATTAAACACATATTATTACACAGATAAAAATACCATCCATCATAATCGTAAGAACACACGTGAAGAAAAAACATGCAAATTCACAGAAATATTGAGAATGTTAAAATTTCTGATGTTACATAGCAGCTGTGCAATGCACATTCATAACAGCTATCATTTGCTTCTCTTTCACCAAATTGTTAACATTCTTAACATGATATTCTAGTAATACACATTACTATAAGAAATGTACTGAAGCATATTCTAAAACTTTTTTTTTCCTTCTCATACAGGTGCCTGATACTTCTGTAAGATTGGTTACTGTGACTGTCAACTAGAGTACCTGAAAATGCCAACTAAATACAGACGTAGGTGTATCTCAAAACGAGAGCGGCATAATAGTACTACACTGTTGTATAAGGGCAACAAACTAAAAAGTAAAGTTACCCCAAAAAGTGGGAATCAACAGAGCATTGCTGCAACAGTGACTCCTACATCAAGTCACTGCACAAAGAAACAAAAATCCATAAAAAAGAAACAGAAATGTATAACAGCACAAATGTTGTCGATCTGTAAGACGAAACACAACTATCTTGAGTGTAACCATCAAGAGACGCTGAAATCAACAACGTAAAATGAAAAATTGTGACTTACAACTTAGAAAAAGAAAGTATTTTCGATCACTAGCAAGTAAAGCTAAGATCGAAAGACTTATTACTGCTGTGGTATGGCACAGCCGCAAACAGATCAAGAGTCACCTTTCCTGATGAATTTCCATCTGAAAGTACAAACATTTGTCAACAGAGCACTGTTTGTACTACAAAGATTGTGGCGTAAGATGTTTCATGTCATTGAACAATTCAGGAAACTTGTATATAGTATAAAAAAAGGCTTCAACAGTATCCTTGTTTGACTGTTGACAACTTCTGCCATGTCTTCACAGGACAGTGGATGCACACACAGCACTCAGAAGCATATTTCTGGGAAGAGTCTTATCATGACTTTACGAAACAACAGACATTCAATATCGATGAGTCCGGCAAACTTACAAATGTCCTCAGTATCTCTGATGACAATCAATTAGATACTGATGATGACTGTGGTCCAACCATAGTCTTGAATAAACGGCACTGCCTTACATGGTCATGTGATGCTACCTGCAACTGTAGGCAATCATCATTTCAAAAAGTAGAACAGTTTGTTAACCTATTCATAATAACAGATTGAAAAAAGAGGCATAAGCTATTTACTGAAATCGATCATTGTGAAATACGCCCATACACTGGACTCATGGGTCACTCACTTGCATGTCTCGATAGTGGTGTTTGTGATAGTTTTTTTCACAACATGCGGATGCTTGCAGTGCATCACACAGGCATGCGGAACTTTGTCCACAGAGTATATGAAGTACAGCGAGCTGTGCATCAGTACACTTGTTTAAATGACTTACTGCAGTCGGGTGACATGCACGGTGCCATGACTTTCATGAAAAAACTGAAACACATTCCTTCTGAGCCAGAAACAGGGAATTTCCAGTGTCACACTTCAACAGAAAAATCTGTTTCAGTGTTAGAAAATGACATTCTGAAACAGTATGGAAAGGAAATTGCTAAGTTTGAGATAGCAAAGTATCAGAAGTTTGATTCTGTATGTGTGTCATGCGACCGTTTGTGCTATGCAAAACAAACTGTCACAGTAAACCTAGAAACCTGGTCATCATACAATGACATGTGGTTGCGCCTCACAGCATTCTTGCTTCTGAAATCTGACTTTCATCCACAATAAACCATTGTACTATGCAAACACTGTTTTTCAAAACTGAAGTACAACACTTTGCCAGCAAGGTCAGTGCTAAACAACATGGAAACAGATGTCACACCAACTGAGTTTCAACATTGAATATGTTTGAACGTGATTCTAATTCAGACAATGAAACCATTCCAAACAATTCTATGTCTGAACACAAAGACACGCAAGATTCCACAGAAAAGAGCTAGTTTGATCTCTAAAGGGCTCTGTGGATGTATCTACCACTTCCTCTACAGGAAAATGTTCAAGCTATCTCAACAGAAAATATCTTGGTCATTCTAGTAAATGGTGTGCCTACAAAGGCCAAGGTCATCTGGCAGATGTTGTCAACCTGCAAAAGGTAAAGCTTGCTCTAGCTTACTAAAGAGCAACAATTCCTTCTATAAGACCTTGACATAGATCAAATGGCCAGCCTCTCTGTGCAACTATGATCTATTAGAAACAAGTAAGCCAATCATTGAGAAAGTCACTACACAGACAAGTGAGTAATGTGTATAGAACAGTACACAATTCACCCACTACATGGTGAGAGATCCATTAGAGACAACATTGATCTCTATCAAATGAAGCAGGTGGAAGGTGACCTGTCAGCATCTGGGATGCAACATTCAAGCACGCTTGCTTCCCAGATCTATTTCCAAAAGGGTCAGGCGGACACCTAGATGAAAGAGAAGTACGGTACAGGGTGCTGAGTACCTGCCCGCCGTATCCTGAGCAAAAGAAGGCAAATTCAGGCGTAACATTCTAGTACCTGTTCCATCTCCTCTGGGAAAGTGAGCTTAGCATTCTGTCTGCATCTATAGCACATACCATTCAGCCAATAACTCCACTAGATGGAATTACAGCTGCTCAATTTCTGGAGAAATTGAAACAGAAAGATGAAAGTGTGCAAGTGAATCTGTCTTCCATACTTTCAGGGCCTGCGGGCACCAAAGAATATTGGTATCGCAGACACTCGAAGTGATGACAATGCTACGGAGTATGGCAGCCACATGGTTTGTCACACTTAGTTGTGCAGAATATGCCTGGGACGAACTCATTGAACTGTTGAAGGGGAAAATTCCGATGTCAAAGGCATCTCATCAATGATACTCGAGATGTGTTCACTTGATCCTGTGTCTGTCACAAGACACTTTCACAAGCGCCCATGACATTCTCAATTTCATCTTATCAAAGGACAATCCTCCTCTAGGCATTGTAGAACACTACTTTTGGAGGACAGAATATCAAGCACGAGGTGCCCCTCATATCCATATGTTATTATGGATCAAGGATGCGACACGAATCGGTGAACATGATGCAGCACAAGTGCTATCATTCATCAAAAAATATATCACTTGTCACATTCCAGACAAGTATGACAGTCCTACACTATGGAAGTTGGTTCAAAAGTTCCAGCGACATATTTGTGCAAAATATTGCCAGCGAGCAGTAAAGAACAAATCGAATTGGTACACGCGATGTCACTTTGGATTTCCTAGAAGAGTTTGTACAGAATGGGCATGAATGACCTTTCTGAGCAATGCGACACCACTTGAAGGCAAAATCAACCAAGAAGGTATACGAGTTACCCAGAGATGAAAAAGAGGTGTATATCAATCACTACAACCCAACTCTTCTCCTAATGTGGCAAGCAAACATAGATGTTCAGTTTGTGGCTGACAACTCACTAGCCCTGGTTCGCTATGTAACTTCGTACATAACGAAACATGAACAGACTAGCTTGCAAGATCTTTGGGAAAATATTGCCAGTTCAAGCAAAAAGCCTGACATCTCAGCTGTGGTCATTGGGTTTGAAGACTCTTTCACACAAAGAATGTGGAGCTTACGAGGCCAGTGACCGCAATGGGTACACATCTGTAATGAAGTCTGACGCTGTACGCTTCTCAGTGTAAACTATAAAGAGAAATGGAAGCGTGTACTGATTCTCATGCCAAATTGAGCAGCTTGCTCTCAATACACCTTCTTCAAAATATATCTTGAAGAATAATCTGATGGACACATACTACCCATGTAGACACAACGAGATGAATGATATGTGTCTGTTTGAGGTGGCTAAGTGGTATGACTACAAGACAGGTGCAGCACATGACTCAACACGGCACATTTACAAGGTCAATGGACTAGATGGCTGTCTTGTGAAGAGGAACAAGCCATGGCTCATTGATCACTGCAAACTGCATCTAGGCACATCCGAGAGCACAGAACATTACTACTTTGCTCTCCTATTCCTATTTAGACCCTGGAGGAGTGAGTCTGAATTAAAGGTGACTCTGACACATTCAGAGAACACTTCAATCTCACTTATGAGAATTTCCAAACCGACTACTCACAAACATACATAGAAAGACTAAAAGCTGAGAAAGAACAGCTCGAGCAGGCAGAGAAGCAACTTCAGCAAGACACTCCAGTTAGTTCACAAGACAACCTTGATCCAGAAGGACAAGGTGTTCTAGGTGACCCTCTGCCATTAAATGCCCCAGAACTGTTAATCCCAGAAATTGAGACAGCCATGCAACATGGCACACACTCTATGGTCAACCCAGCTGACATAAGAGAAAGACTAAATCAGCTGCAGCATACAGTACACTCCAAAGTGATTGAAGCTGTCCAACATGGGATACTACATGAAACAAAAAAGTGTGACTGCACTCAGCACAAACCACTACTAATGTTTGTCAGTGGTTCAGCTGGCACAGGAAAGAGTTTCCTGATTGAAGCTATCACTTCAGAAATACGGAGTGTGACAGGCTCTTCAATGTCTGTTGCTGTGACTGCACCCACTGGACTAGCAGCATCCAACATTGGTGGAGTAACATTACACCGTCTCTTTATGTTGCCAGTCGAACATGGGAGAACTGGAGAATATTGTAAACTGTCATTCGAGGTTGCATCTCAGCTCCGTCCCATGTTCACAAAGATGCAGCTACTCATCGTTGATGAAATCAGCATGGTCTCCAATGTCATGCTAGCCTGTATTCATCTACGTCTACAGCAGATCTTAGGTACTGATGATGCAGTGCCATTTGGTGGCAAAAGTATACTTGTCTTGGGAGACCTTTTACAACTTGCACCAGTCAATGCAGAGCATGTATTCACAACTCTAACTGCCAAGCAAGCTAAGAATATCCTCGGTTGCATTGCAGGCTTATAACATATGGGAATTATTCACCTATGTTGGGTTGTCTGAGAGCACTTGCGGCAAAGTGGTGACGTAGCTTACAAAGCACTTTTAGATGAAGCTCGCACAGGTTCTCTATCAACAGAACATGTTTGTATGTTAAATGATCGAAAATCACAGTAGATAGTACATGCATAGAAACAGCATGTAATGTCTTCAGCGACATATACTCTACTGCCAGACACATAGTGTGTCTTATGCCACGACTAAAGAAATGCACTGAATTCAACAATCTAATGCTACAAAGAGAAACCAAGAGATTGTCACTTCCATGCAATTGATACAGTTGATGGCGTTATTCTTAGTCGAAAGCTAAGTAGCAAAGATGACTGAACGACTAAGTGAACTGAAGTCAGATGTTTCACGAACAGCTGGCCTAGAAGCTGTTCTCACACTTTGTAAGAATGCACGTATCATGCTACTGACGTGATCTAGATGTCGAACAAGGCATGGTAAACGGTGCCATGGGAAACATCACTGACTTTATCCATAATGTACAGAAGACATTTATTCAGACACTTAGTGCAGTTTGACAACATGCAACACTCTGTACACATAGATCGAACCTCCGTGAAAATTCCAGGTTTTTAAGGATACTATAAACAGGAAACAGTTCCCATTATGTATTAAGCATCACGCTGTCTCCATTCACAAATCTCAGGGGATTAAGTTTGGATTCAGCAATGATAGACATAGGTACAGACATATTCAAAGATGGCATGAGCTACGTTGCACTTTCACGTGTCGAAGCATTTCTGGATTGCACATCTTTGGTATAGCACCCTCATAAAAACTACGTGCTGACAAAGCGATGTATTCTTGAGTACAACAGATTACGTACTCTACATCAGCCACAAATGTCTTTAATACCACTGCTACATATCTGTCTGTCTCACAACTCAGTCACAGCTAGACGAAGCAACAAACAGCAGCAAGCTTCACTAAGTGATTTCACACAAAACAATTCAGAAAAGGCCACAACCTCAAGTAAACATCCACGACCAACAATTCATCAGAAATCAGTTGGTGTAGCTCCTGTACCATTGTTTGACAACAGCAATAGAGTCAACTGCTATGCTAACTCAGCTATGCAAGTTTTCTACACATGCCACTTTGTGCAAGCAATATCTGCTTCACAAGACAATCCCTATCAAACGCTCTGAAGCAGATTATCAACATGACTTCTGACCAGTCTAACAACGTACACTCACTAACACCACTACGACAGGTGTTATCTACATATGCTGGATGCAGTACATTTTCTGCCGACATACAGCATGACAGTACTGAGTTTATGATGGCTGTCATAAACAACCTTGATGAAGACGGCACCCAATCCAGTACTTCACGGTAACATACGTAACAAAATATGTATGTGTTTCATGTTGGCAATTCACGGCGTGAAACCACACAAGACATGCTGTGGATAACTCTCTTTGTTCCTAAAGCCAAAGTGTCAAATTTCGACAGCTGTTCACTAATGCTGAATGTAGTCATGCCTGTGGAGGTGTGGAGGCAGATGTACTCAGTCCATACGGCTCAGGACTTCATCTCAATATCTGTTGCTTATGTTGCACAGATTTGACACCAATGGGCTCAGAGTTGATAATCCTGTCACAGACTACACAGCTAGTAGAATAGTCTTCAACCAATCACTGTTTGACACTCACAGCATTATCTATCATCATGGTCAATCCATGCATTCTGGACATTACACCTCATTACTAAGGTGCACAGTTGGATGGTTAGAGTGTGATGACTTTACAACTACTTTTAAACAGAGACTCCCACATCACCTGAAAAATGCTTATCTTCTAATATTGAAGAATTATGACAACCTTCATATTTCAGAAGAATAGGACAGAACATGTACCATTTTAACATGAGTACTTTGTCCCCAAAAATGTCATAACTCATTACAGTGTTGTACAATTTGCTACTGTAAATAAGCTGTACAATTTCAACGAAACTGAATTCAAATACAGATATTACATAGACTGTGACATGTTACATCTTGTGTAGATCAGTGACTACATGGAAATTGTTGTAGTGGCTTCAATCGGCGCCAACAATATTTACAGTCATTAGAGAAACCATGATTACATGTCTTCACAAGATAATGCATCTAAAAACCTTACTAAGCTCCACAGCTGTATGGTTAGAGTGTGACGACTCTACAACTACTTTTAAATAGACACCCGCAGATCACCTGAAAAATGCATGTATTCTAATATTGAAGAATGATGACAACCTTCATATTTCAGAAGAATAGGACAAAACATGTACCATTTTAACATATGGTACTTTGTCCCCAAAAATGTCATAACTCGTTACTATGTTGTACAATTTACAACTGTAAATAAACAATACAATTTTAACAAAAAATGGAATTCAAATACAGGCATTACATAGACTGTGACATCTCACATCTTGTGTAGATCAGTGACCGCATTAAAATTGTTGTAGTGGCTTCATTCGGCGCCAACAATATTTACAGTCACAAGAGAAACCATGATTACATGTCTGTGAAAGATTCTACCCTTATAACATTAAACAAACATTCCACAGTCTCAGAAGTAGTCTTTTTACACTTCTAGTGACTCTCACATGTAGAGAACATCATTAGATCACCATGCAACAGTGTAGAACTATCACGCTTTCAGACGTAGTACTAGTATTGTACATATGTAAAAACAACTACCATTATTGATAATGCAAGAACCTAACTTACACAACTGTTACTAATAACCAATTACTTAATCTAATTTAGTGACTCTTAAAACTCTTTTAAACTACTTGTACATAATAGAAACATTTGTGTTCAAGTGTACATTGTTTATAACTTGTTTAATAATTGAACTACAAATAGCAGTGTATCACTACAGTACAAGTGAATGTCTTACATATTACTCTGCAGTATACTAACAACATGTAACTAAGCATAAGCTTGTGAAAAAATGCATTCCATTACAGTTTTAGTATTTACAAGTTAAGAATTTACATAGAAGCCAATGTAAGAATTGATAACATTTTTTTGTTCATGTAAAACATTCATTTTTTTTGTACTTGTCACATAACTAACTGTACAGTTTCTACAAAATATTGACAATTGTAAATCAGGCACTGTTGCTGATCACAACAAACTGCATACCTGTTCCTGACGATATTTATGATCACCTCAATTGAGGGGTCGGGTGGGAATTTTCCATTTGCACCTAGTCAGTGACATATTATTTTATAGTAAGAATCAAATGTCACTAAACTTACAATTGCATAAACTGTAATACTTAGACAATCAGCATATGGTTTTTCACCCACCCCAGGAACATGCACATTAGCAGTCACATAATTACAACAAAACACTTGTCTATCTTGTGTCTAATCACACTTCACTACCAACTGACATTCCCTTATTAACATAGCAGACAACTAATGCACTACACATAGTTACAACATACAACCATTTTAAAAAAGTAACATTTTTACAAACTACATTCACATTCAATAGCAATATCTTCAGCCTGACTATTAAAATTACAAGTCAAATGCCAGAAAATACTTCACATATAAACAGAAGTGAGTACTGAAGCACAACTAAAACACACAACATCTGATTAGTTTCATATAATATCACACACTTAGTCCAATCCACATGATACACTTATTATTATTCTTACACATTTACAAATTTCACAAGCAATGATTGCACACATAAAGATTGTATTGTGAGACTGCTTCTGTTAACTTAATTTCACTCTTGATTGGACCTTTTCTCCATTTGGCAAATTGGCAATCAATTTTTTAAAACCATAACCACCTGTGTCGTCTCCTTACTTTAAATACCATCATGACATAAAAATAAGTGCCTATGACTTAAGCATACAAATAAATGTTTACTAATACTGCTACAACTAAACCTCCATCTATTTGTTTGGTACCTATGACATGCAGTCAGTAACACAGCAACACAAAGGGTAACACACATGGTGGCATAGACGGGATCATCAGCCCTAAGTCTCACCCCATGACATGTGTAAAGCAGCAGAAGTATAGGAGAATGGGGTGACAGTTAGTACCCACAATCCCAATGCACACCCCAATGCCGGTTGCTGGGGTGGGCAGGGCAGTACAGTCCATGCTCTACCACCACATGATGTGTTATGGCACAATAAAACTGACAGCACTGCAAACATTCATGCTAAAAGTGTGACTTGGGGGAGTGGGCAGCGGGGCACAAGTGGGTGTTCACCCCTAACAGCGAATTTCCTCACTTTTGTCGCTGTGGAACAACCCTAACGAATGCATTAAACAGACTTTTTTGCCTCTAATTTCCCTTCTTTTGAAGAAAGATAAAAAAATTTGTAAATGTAATGCAGAACACTCCCACAACCATGAATTAGAACAGAAACGCTAATGCATGCAGTGGCATACACAGGAACGCTGTGCCACATGATGCCTTGTCACAAAGTAACGTAGTGCCTGTAAATGTTAATGTCAATGGGCATGGTGACACAAAGTGAAACAGAAAGCAAAACAGTACAGTGCACACAAATGGCTGAAAAGTGACAGAAACACAAACAAAAAAGAAAATGCAAACAATTGCGCATATGCTGGCATTGGACTCTGCATAGGGATCATCAGACCTAACTCTCACCCCATGACATGTGTAAAGCAGCAGAAGTATAGGACAATGGGGTGAGAGTTAGGACCCACGATCCCAATGCACACCCCAATGCCGGTTCGGGGTGGGCGGAGGGGTCCAAGGGGGGTTTCAACCTTAACAGCAAATTTCCTCACTTTTGTCGCTGTGGAACAACCCTAACTAATGCATTAAACAGAGTTTTTTGCCTCTAATTACCCTTCTTTCTGAGAATGATAACAAGACGGGCCCCGCGTTCCCGCTGCATAATGCATTGGCGGGATCGCGGGGCCCAGATGTGTTGTGGCATACTAACAGGGACAGTAACGCAAACAGAAATGCTAACAGTGGCACACATAGTAACACAAGCATGAATGAGAACAGACAGGGTAATGCACATCGTGGCGTAGATGGGAATGGTCTGCCACGTGATGTGTTGTCACATAGTAACATGCTGCCTGCAAACAGAAATGTCAATGCGCATGGTGATGTAAAGTGAAACAGTAAGATAAACAGTACTGTAGACAGAAATGGCAAAAAATAACAGAAACGCAAGCGCAAATGAAAATCTAAAGGATAACGCACATGGTGTATGGTAGACGTCAATGGTAAGTGAAATGGCAATGGAGTTCTAAGCCGGAAAAGGGCAACAGTAACAATAATGTAAGCGCACAGGCTGGTTTTCCCTAAACCTGCATTGAGAAAGACAGTGAGTACAAATAATGTATGCAAAATAATGAGTATCGGCGCAGAAAATGAGATCTTGAAATACTAAATACATTATATCTCAGGAACCGTACGACATAGAAAAAAAATTTTAAATTAATATTATTTACAACTGTCCTGGCTAATTTGGATGTTAGCCCCATTATGGGGCTAAGAAGTTTTCCGACGAAAAGTCCGTATCTCTCACCGTTTCCGAGATACGGGGCCTGAAAGGCGCAGCGAACGTCGTAATGTTATCCTATGGGAAAAATAGAAAAGTTCGGAGTGCCATAACTTTGCCTCCCTGTAATGTTTTTCCATCAAACTACTGAAAGGCACATCTGTCAGCTGTTGGCTGTCTTCCCTCCAAATTTCAGGAAAAAAGACCAAACCGTTATTTTGCAGCAGGGCTCCAAATGATTTCTGTTAAGTGTCGGGTGCCGTAATGTTATCCTATGGGAAAAAACATCAATTTTGGAGTGCCATAACTTTGCCGCCATGTGATATTTTTTCAACAAACTACTGAAAAGCACATCTGTGTACTGTTGGCTGTCTTCCCTCCAAATTTCAGGAAAAAAGACCAAACCGTTATTTTGCAACAGGGTGCCAAAGGATTCCTGTAATGCTACGGGCGCCGTAATGTTATCCTATGGGAAAAACTGTCAAATTTGGAGTGCCATAACTTTGCCGCCATGTAATATTTTTTCAATACAACACTGAAAGGCACATCTGTGAGATGTCGGCTGCGATCCCTCCAAATTTCAGCCCAAAACTCCCAACGGTTATTTTGCAGTGCAGTGCCAAAGAATTGCTGTCATTTTTCCACAGACCTGAAAATTACTGTCGAAATTTGCAGCTTTCAAAAAATTGCGACACTTTCGTGAGCATGAAAGTAATTTTCGAAAGTACTTTTTCCAGAAATTTGAAAAACATATTTCTGGGGTCTTTTACCACAAAAAAAAGACATGGCAAGCATCCTCAGGGCCCGACTAGGTGAATACAAAAAAAATTAGGTTGCTAAAGGCTCCCAAATTTAAATGCCAACCATTTTTCTGATCACCAACTGAAAACAAAATGGCCGATTTGTGAATGTAACAGGCCCATTTGCGAAAGTAAAAATGCATTTGCAAAAGTGTCGAACTTTTTGTTAACTTTTCCCCATTGACTTATAATGGGAAACTGTTTTTTGAATAACTTTTGAACCGTTTAATATTTTTTCACCAAATCTTCAAAAGGCACATCGGGGACCCTGGCCACATGTTCCCTGAAGATTTCGGGCCGGTCACGCAAACCGTACGACCTGTAGGCGTGACCGTAGAATTCCAGAAAAGCGTAAACGCGTGCACAAATCATGCTTAATAACTCCACAACCGTATATCCAATCAGTACAAAACTTGGCAGATCCCAAGGCCTATGGGTCCTAATCATACATTCCAAATTTCAGGCAAATCCATCAAACAGTTGCAAAGTTATTAAGGTGCAAAATTTTGGGTTTAACATGGAAATGGCTCCTGAACCCTAACTATGGTAGCACTACCGTGCTACCATAATATATATATATATATATCACCGATCTGCTATGTGGAGTGATGGTGAGTGGTGCCAGATACACATGCAAGTACTCTTCCTTAACCATTACATGCCCTTCTTTCTAGCTGAATGAGGTGGCAGCCATGGCACCATCACTCACAATAAGTTACCACAGCCCTCTGACTATACCTTGGGGCATGGTGGTGAACACATGCATGTAAAGGCATAAAGGCTAAGGAAGAGTCCCTGCATGTGTATCTGGCACCACAAAACAGTACTGCACTCAGCAGATTGGTGATGTATATTTATTTATTTATTTGTTTGTTTACTTGGTAGGTGCACTGATCCAATAGACTGTTTTCAGGCATGACCCAGGCCATAATGATGGTACACAGATAATAGAGACAATACACTTATAGTAAAAGGAAAAGGTACAGGAACTAGAATACACTGGATATACTGAGCACAGCTAGGTAAAGTTAAGTGCAAGAATACAGTTGAAAGACAACAGAGTAGCAACTAAAGTGTGTGCAATATACATGATGTACAATCAGTCAGTCTTATGACTATTCAGCATTGTACAATGGGATGTTTTAGTCTTAGTAACAGAAGATTTAGCACTCTCATCTGAGGGTAGCCATGCCCAATCCATGGACACCCTCCTGGATAGCAGCAGGACAGGGGTGTGGGTGCAGAAGAGGCAGAGAAGCAGTGCATTTAAAGTTATGTAAGTACACAACACGCATTGTGAAACTAGTAAACAACTACATAGTAGTGCAGTTACTGTGAAAACAGTACCATTATTACTTAGCCACAGTATTGTTATAGTGTCAATTAGTAATTATGCAAATTAAATATTTTTGTGTAATGTTACATATCAATTCACAATATTAGACTGCATATTTAGTAAGCTGTAAATTCATGAAAAACTGGAATGCAGCTTTACCTCCTGCCTCGCCAGTGACCCATGTTCATGGTGTGAGCGGGCTGCAGGGGGGTGGCCAGAGAGGGAGAGGGAGAGGAAGAGGATTGAGCATCTGAAGGACAGCTCTCCTGTCCCGGGGAAGGGTGTGGATGAAGTCTGCTGCCTGCCTGACCCCTAGCAGTGGCAGGGGGCTAGCATAATGGGCCCACTTGTAGGGGCAGATGCCTGTTGTGCTGCATACGGAACTGTAAATGGCTCAGCCATTGGTGTCATTGCAAGCTGCTGCACTTGGGGAATGGGCACCAAAAAAGAGGAGAAAACTTCATCCAGCAGGATGAAAGTCGTCCCCTTGCAGGCTCCACACCCAGCTAGCTGGCACCTCGCTAGGGTGAGAAGCGAGTCCAATGAACACCAAACTGAATGGGCTTGGGGAGCCAGATGGAAGGGGGCAGAGCAGGAGCATAAAGAAATAGAAAAAAAAAAGAAAAACTGGAACACAAATATGGAACATCATCTAAAGTGTTGCCAGTCAGTGCATTTAACAGTGACAGACTGAAGTTGCATTGTATTCATATTCTAGTTACTGTTATTATTATACTTGAACACTTTTCTATGTGATTACCTTTTAAATACATATCAGATTGGCATAGACAATTGAAACAGTACACAAGACCTACATTTATATGTACTTACATTTGTAAGAACAGATTTAGTAATGACAAAAATAGTAACATAGTCGTTACACAATAGATTTACTGTTACAATTCGCAATAGCTATGACATTTGTAGTTGCCCTTATATGAACAAATAACATAATGCCAGAAGAGATAGAGTGGGAGTTGCACAATAGATTTGCTATTACACTTTGCAACAGCTATTACATGTGTAGTTACACTTATCAAACTGAAATGATTTGTGCCGAAAAGGAAACCGTAGTAGTTGCGCATTTATGCCAAGTTGCGTAAGTATGCAACATGTACATATGAAACTTAACAGCTACATAGTAATTATATGTAACTGCATAGTACTTATAGTGCAGTTACAGTGTAGTTACTTCATACAAATTGTGGGTAACTACAGAACACACAAATGAGAAACTAGTTAACAATGACTTAGCAGTTACATGTAACTACACAGTAGTTACAGTGTAGTTACAGCATAGTTATACAGTAGTTACAGTGTAGTTTTCTTTTTTTTTGTAAGTTATGTTTATACGCCCTAAATTTGGGGCATCTCTCAGGATCCCATCTGAGCTCTTGACTCAATTGCCCCCCTGAACCATTCTCCTAGTGCTACATCGGGTAATTGGGATTCAGGCTCTCCCGGACCCCACAGAGAGGCCCCAGATCCCAAGGAGAACCAGAGAATCAGCTGACCTTGGGCATGTGGTCAGACTACGGATGTTCAGTGTCACCTCACCCAACGGTAGGGGGAATTTTTGCCATATTTCCACCCCAAATCTCTGACGTGCAATGACATCCAGCCCAGTGTGCGCACACTCCTGTGTGCACCTGTAGGACATTGGCCATAGATCCAATGCCCTGAAATCTGCTGCTGAATACTGTAATGTCCCCAGCCTCCACCAGGGGTAGCCTGGGCTTCAGATTTTGAGAACCACCCCTCCCCGGGGAAGAAGAGCAGCTCCTGGGGTGCTCCATCCTCCCCTATCCTCACTGATCCCCAATGACCCATGCTCGCTTCCGAACAAGGGTCATCAGCATGGCACAAGGTGTGGTGTCCAGTGCCTCAACCCTCAGTGCCTCCAGGCCGTCTTATACAGTGTAGTTAAGTACACTTAAAATAAAGTGTTACCGTAGTTAACATTTAGTCATTGTTGGTAATGGGTGGGTGACTACTGTATGTGTAGGAAACATTTATTGTTGGTAATGCAGGTAAGACAGCAGTATCTGTTGGGAGCAATTAGTCATTCTTGGTAATGCAGATGTGACAGCTGTATATGTAGGGATCAATAAGTCATTGTTGGTAATGAGTAGGTGACAGCTGTATGTGTAGGGAACATTTTGTCATTGTTGGTAATGCTGAGTTGATAGCTGTATGTGTTAATAGTTTGTTATTGCTGGTAATGGGTGGGTGACAACTGTATGTGCAGGGAACAGTTAGTCATTCTTGATAAAGCAGAGGTGACAGCCAAATTTGCATGAACAAGTTAGTCAAAACTGGTAATGCAGAGGTGAAACCTGTATGTGTAGGGAACAATTAGTCATTGTTCGACATTCAGAGTTGACATCTGTAGGTATGATCCAGTTAGTATTGGTATTTCAGAGATGACATCTACAAGTGTCGGGAACAATCAGTGTTGGTATTTCAGAGGAGACAGCTGTATGTGTTGTGAACAGTAAGTCACTTTTGGAAATGCTGAAGTTACAGCATGTATGTGTAGGGAACATTTAGTCTTTGTTGGTAATGCAAATCTGACAGCTGTATATGTGTGGAACAGTGATTTAGTCTTGATATTTCACAGAAGATGGCGGTGTATGCGAGGAACAGCCATTGATGGTAAATTAGCTGTAATAAGTGTAGGTATCGGGAACAGTTACTCACTGCTGGTAATGCCGAGGTGACAGATGTATGTGTTAATAACAGTTAGTCATTGTTGATAAAGTGGAGGTGACAGTGGTTTGTGTCGGGAAGAGTTAGGCATTGTCAGTAATGCAGATGTAACGACTGTATGCATAGGGAACAGTTAGTTATTGATGGTAACTGGGAGGTGACAGCTGTATGTGTCAGGAACAATCATTGTTGGTAATGAGGAGGTGACAGCTGTATGTATAGGGAACAGTTAATGATTGTTGGTTTTGTGCAGCTAACAGATGTATGTGTAGGGAACAGTTACTCATTCTTGGCAATGCTGAATTGACAGCATGTATGTGTAGGAAACAGTTAGCTATTGTTGGTAATGTGAAGGTGACAGTTGTATTTGTAGGGAACAGTGAGTCTTTGTTGGTAATGTGAACATGACAGCTATATATGTGTGGAACAGTTAGTTATTGTTGGTATTTTGCAGAAGATAGATGTGTGTACCACAAACACTCTTTACTGGTAAATCAGATGTGACAGCTGTATGTTTTGGGAAAAGATAGTCATTCTTGGTAATGTGGAGCTGACAGCTGTATGTGTAAGGAACAGTTAGTCATAATTGATAATGCAGAGGTGAAAGCTGTATGTGTATGGAGCAGTTAGTTTTTGTTGGTACTTCAGAGGTGACAACTGTATGTGTAATGAACAGTCAGTGTTGGTATTTCGGGAGTGACAACTGTGTGTTGTGAAAAGTAAGTTGTTATTTGTAAAGCTGTGGTGACAGTATGTATGAGTAGGGAATAGTTAGTCATTGTTGGCAATGCGGAGGTGACAGCTGTATTTGTAGGGAACAGTTAATGTTTGTTGGTAAGGTGAACAAGACAGCTTTTGTCTGTGGAACAGTTAGTTGTTGTTGGTATTTTGGAGAAAAAGTCTGTGCAGGCCAGGAACAGTCATTACTGGTAAATCAGATGTGATAGCTGTATGTGTCTGAAACAGTAAGTCATTTTTGGTAAAGCGGAGGTGACAGCTGTATGTGTAGGGAACAGTTTCTCTTTGTTGGTAACGTGGATGTGACAGATGTAAAGAAAAGTCAGCCAGGATGAAGCACAGTGTCACAGGTTTACTGCATGACAAAAAGGATTAACACCTATTGAAATTCCATTGTTTGGTACAGTAACTCTGCTGCAGAATTATGCAGCACTATGCTACATCCTGGGTGACTCAACTGTAAATGTTGTTTACAGTTAGTCATTGTTAGTGATGGATAGGTGACAGCTGTATGTGTAGGGAACAGTTAGCCATTCTAGGTAATGCAGATGTGCCAGCTGTACATCTAGGGAACAATTAGTAATTGTTAACAATGCGAAGTTGGCTGCCCTATGTGTTGGGAACAGTTAGTCATTTTTGATAATGCAGAGGTGACAGCTGTAAGTGTAGGGAAAAGTTAGTCACTGTTGGTAATGCACAGGTGACAGCTGTTTGTGTAGGGAACAGTTAGTCATAGTTGGTAATGAGGAGGTGACAGCTGTATGTGTAGGGAACATTTAGTCATTGTTGAAGCAGAGGTGACAGCTGTTTGTGTAGGGAATAGTCATTGTTCATAATGAGAGGGTGACAGCTGTATGTGTAGGGAACATTTAGTCTTTGTTGGCAATGTTGAGGTAAAAGATGTGTGTGTACTTAACAGAGTCATTTTTGGTAATGGGTGGGTGACAACTGTATGTATAATTAACAGTTTGTCATTCTTGGTAATGGGTGGGTGATAGTATGTGTAGGGAATATTAAGTCATTGATGGTAATGCAGATCTGATGGTTGTATGTGCAGGGAACAGTTAGTCATTCTTGGTAATGCATATGTGACAGCTGTATGTGTAGGGAACAGTTAGTCATTGTTTGTAATGTTGAGGTGACAGCTCTATGTTATGGGGACAGCTGTCATAAATCTCATTGAAAGGAACAAGTGAAGAAAGCCATGTGGCCCAATTAACACCTGCCCCTTTACACAAGGGGATATCTGCTTGAGTCTCTTTCACAGAAGCAATCCAGCTTATTTTTAAATTTCTCTGTGTCACTGCCCCCACAACTTCACGTTATAGGCAATGCCAGGCAATTATTAACATCTGATTAAACCAAGATGTTCTGTGGGCAGAATTGCATTTTTTTCTCTGTTATCTGCAAGCTATGAGTTCTTGTATTAGAATTATGCTTCTTTAGTTCTAAGCCCAAGCAGTCCCAAAGGTCACTTTTGGTCAAAGATCTAACTAGTAGGCACTAGTCATTGCTGGTAAAGCGGAGGTGGCAGCTGTATGTGTATTTAAGTCATTGTTGGTAATGGGTGGGTTACAACTGTATGTGTAGAGAACAGTTAGTTATAGTTGGTAATGCAGATTTGACAGCTGTATATGTAGGGAACAGTGAGTGATTGTTGGTCTTGTGCAGCTGACAGATGTATAAGGTGTCGCGAAAAAAATCCATGATGGAATTTCCTCAAAAGTCGCAATTTCACTTCTGCCAAAGTTCAGAAATCATTTTCACAACTTTCACAGAAATTCTGCCTTAAAACTGTGGAATAAATATACAGACTGCAGGTTAATTTATTAAACTGCATGGAAAAAAATCCACAGAAGAGATCACTGAGAGTGGTCAGTTCTCAGGCTTTTATTTAGCTGCAGTTTAATTCATTGATCCACCCCCCCCCACACTGATCAGGGGTCACAGTAAATAAATAAATACAAAAAACTTCAATTCCTCCCTCAGACCCTCCTGGTGTCTGGTACCATCCCCCCCACTGACCATTGGTCCCAAGTAAAAAAATTCCTAATCCTTTGTGTTCCCACCCCCCTGCCCTGGGATCACGGCCCATGGGTCCCAGTAAAGAAGAAACAAATACTCCAATCCCTCCCAGGTATCTAGTGGCCCCCCTCCCACTGATCATGACCCCCAAAAACATGTTATTTGCTTGTTCTCTTGCAAACTCACCCTCCCTATCCTGGATTCCCTAATCCACAAGAAAACAGTCAGTAGTCCACCTCTGTTCCCAGTATTCCCCAATGTCTAGTAGACCTACCATCCCCGATCCCTTATAAAAAATAGTAATCACAATTCCCAGGTGTTTAGTGGACCTCCCACCCCAACAGTTCATCCACCATCACCCCAGTCCCCCCACTCTACCCCTGTGTGGGCCACTGGCACAGCCCTCCTCTCTCGTCCACTACTGGTGGTCCATTCAACTGTCAGTGAATGACCACATGGTTGTACAAGCAAGCACTCATTCACTGACAGTTCAGTAAACTGTGGATAGAATAAATGCTGCAGTTTATATGCATTTTGCCATAATTCCCAAAAAAGTCTGCAGAACCCTGTGAAAATCTGAAGAAAATCCCAGTTTCACCAATGGCGAAAGTTCTGAAATTTCCCCCCAAAATTAAAAAATTTCACGGACATTCCACAAAAGTGGAATTTGCAACTTATGCCCACCACTACGGATGTATGTGTAGGGAACAATTACTCATTGTTGGCAATGCTGCGGTAACAGCATGTATGTGTAGGGAACAGTTAGTCATTGTTGTTAATGCGGAGGTGACAGCTGTATTTGTAGGGAACATTTAGTCTTTGTTGATAATTTCATCCTGACAGTTATATGTGTGTGTGGAAAAGCTTGTTATGGTTAGTATTTTGGAGAGGACGGCTGTGAGTGCTAGGAACTGTCATTGCTGTTAAATCTGATGTGACAGCTGTATGTACTGGGAACAGATAGTCATTGTTGGTAATGGGGAGGTGACAGCTGTATATGTAATGAATAGTTACTCATTGTTTTTAATGCAGAGGTGAGAGCTTTATGTGTTGGGAACAGTTAGTTATAACTAATAATGCAGGGGTGAAATCTGTATGTGTAGCGAGCAGTTAGTGAGTGTTCGAGTTTCAGAGGTGATATCTGTATGTGTACTGAATAGTTAGTGTTGGTACTTCAGAGGTGACAGCTGTATGTGCTAGGAACAGCCAGTGTTGATATTTCAGAGGTGACAGATGTATGTTTTGTGAAAAGTAAATTGTTGCTTAGTAATGATGCAGTGACAGCATGTATGTGCAGGGATCAGTTAGATATTATTGGTAATGCAGAGGTGACAGCTGTATTTGTACAGAAAGAGTTTGCTGTATTTGGATAACATTGCTGGGTGATCAATGTAGTTTGGTGCACCGACTACTGCTTCTTTGATTCACTACTGTCTGAGAAGCCAGTATAGCAGTGTATTTGACTTCTGGCAAGTAAAGTTTACTGCTATTTGATTTGGACTTGGCTGGTTTGTTTTATTTGGGGCTGATCTGTGCTGATGTGTGCTGTGGTTGGGGTATTTTGTAACTTGGTAGGCAGTGACTGGGATAACTTGAAACTTGGACTTTAAATTAAAACACATGCTGTGGGGGAAACTAGGTCAGGAATGGGCTCAACTGCTTTATTTTTCTCTGATTGAAATTTTTTTTTGCAGGCTATATTTTCCGTTAAATTGCTGTGAAGGTTGTCATGCTGAAAGGAAAGAAAGCACTCTGAGTATGGTGGGTGAGAGCTGTAGCTGATTGCTTCTGGAGGGTATGGGCGTCGTCCTACCCACCCTACCCCTCTGCTCATCCACCCTAAGAGCGTCATTTCCTTTGTACCAGGGGTTCTGAAATCACTTCCCCAACAGGGCAAAGGACATACACCAATCATATCCTTATCAGCCCAGCATGCTACATATGGAGTAAATTCACACACTAACGTAAAAGACAAAAAAAAAATTTAAACAGGAAGGGAGAAAGATATGTCGAGAGTGGTGCAATGCACTGACTGTGGGGTGGCACTCTTCCATGAAATGTTATGGAGGCTGCAGTGCTGCACTATTTGAAGATACCTCTCTGGTCTGAGGAAGGAGGTTGCCCATCTCCAGGCCAACCTGGCGAGCATTCAAAAAAGCTCCTAACCCACTCAAGGACCACAAGGGCCTCCACCACTACCTCAGAGGTTGCCAAAAAAAGGAGCAGTTGGACCATGGTGGGCTCAGGGAGGGTGAGGGTGTTGAACAGAGGTGCATCCCTCCAGTTTGTACTTCTCCATAATTTATATGCCATTGTGGTGGAGAGTGGTTCCACTATGGAGGCACCAACAGTGAAGACCAAGGAGGATGCTGGGAACCTCCACAAAGGAGATCCACAGGAGGGTAACCCAGGCCCCCTCAGGGGAAAGAAACAACTTCTGGTGGGGGACTTAATCATTAGGGGGGTAGAACTGGGAAAGAGATTGGAGAGAGAGGTAGGGTTGCTGCCAGGTGCCATGGCTTGGAGGGACAGGAAGCAAATCCTAAGGATCCTGGAAGCAGCTGCTTAGGAGAGGGAGCTAGACATCATTGTCCACCTACAGACAAATTACCTGATTCAGAATTGGATGACAGCAGTGCTGGAGGAGTTTGTGGAGTTGGGGCGGTGCCTTAGACAACTAGCATGCATTGTAACCTTCTTGGAGGTGCTGCATGTCTATGGCATGGATCAGGCTAGGGTACTCTGAACCAGATTCAATGAATGGTTGGAAAACTGGT
Source organism: Neoceratodus forsteri (assembly GCA_016271365.2). Classification (NCBI taxonomy): domain Eukaryota; kingdom Metazoa; phylum Chordata; order Ceratodontiformes; family Ceratodontidae; genus Neoceratodus; species Neoceratodus forsteri. The sequence goes on from CM057456.1 coordinate 647,525,740, forward strand.
GCAGAGCTCAGGGTTTTGGCTTCATTGGAGACTGGGGGTCCACCTGGAGGGATACAGGCCTATACTGGTGTGATTGTCTGCATCTGTCTGGGAGGGGAACCACTATCCTAGGTGATGGGTCAAATGCTTCATTGGCAAGCATTTAAACTAGCCAAGTCAGAGGCACTGAAAAGAAGCAAGGAAATCCAAGCCACCCCCACAAACCAGGGTAGTTAGTGAGGTAAACACCAAGGTAGATAAGTCAATAGGTAACAGGACAGTGGTAAATGGAGAAAAAGGCAAAGGCAGTAAGGACAGGGATGGGGCTAAAAGGGGTAAGGCCAGTAAAAAACAGAGGGTGATGTGTACCAATGCCTGTACTCTGGGTAACAAGCTCTCTGAACTAGTGGCCTTGATGGAAGAGGGAAGCCTGGATATAGTGGCAGTCACAGACACATGGTACACAGAGAACCATGACTGGGATGTCAACATACCAGTGTACACAATCTACAGGAGGGACAGGGAGAGTAGAAGAGGAGAAGGAGTAGCTCTCTACATAAGGGAAGGGATCAAAGCAACAGAACCAAAGGGTAAACAGGGAGGAGAGGAGGCACTGTGGGTCACCCTGGAGACATGAAATGGCATCACAATCTGCATGGGGGTTGTATACAGACCCCCATCTCAGGGGGAGGAAATGGAAAAGGAAATGATATAAGGCATTCTTAGAATGGCAGAAAAAGGGGAGATATTACTGATGGGGACCTGAATATGCCAGATGTTAATTGGAGCACCTTTGCTGTAGCCACATCCAAGAGCAGGGTCATTCTTGATGCCCTACAGGGGGCATGCCTCAGACAGATAGTGTTGGAACCCACTGGGGATGGAGCAATCTTAGACCTGCTACTCTCAAATGGGGAAGGAGAGAGGATCTCAGATTTAGAAGTGGGTAGCCATCTGAGAACAAGCGACAACCAAACAGTGTGATTCACAATAAACACAGCCATAGAGTAATACAAAAGTGAGGGTATTTAGGGGACTTTAGGAGGGCTGACTCTGGCAAAATGAGAGAGTGCCTCAGAAAAGCAGTAGCAAATGGTCAAGAATGAGGGGTGGAGGAACAGTGGGCAAAAATAAAAACTGCCATCACAGAGGCAACACACCTTTGTGTGAAGCAAATAAACAAAACAAAGGAAAAAAAACACTATGGTTCTCAAATGAGGTGACAGGGAAGGTTACGGAGACAAAGACAGCATTCAGGAAGTATGAGGAAACACAGAAGGAGCAGTACAGAGAACTGTACCAGTTAAAGCAGAAGGAAGTGGGGAAGGCAGTCAGAATAGCACAGATCCAAACCAAGGAAAGGATAGCCAACTCAGTTTAGAAGGGGGATCAAAACTTTAATAGGTACATTAGGGAGTGAAGAAAGATCAAGGGAGGGATAGTGAGGCTTAATAAAATGGAAGGGGTGGGTAGAACACAGTGAAAAAGCAGGGATACTGAGTGAATACTTCTGCTCAGTATTCACAAAAGAGGAAGAGGGGAGGTACCTTAACCAAACAATGAAGCACTCTGGATTGGGGGTCGATACCAGTCCATTCACAGAAGAAAATATCCTGAAAGAACTACTGAAACTGAAGGTGGACAAAGCAATGGGCCCTGATGGGATTCACCCCAGAATTCGAAAAGAACTAAGGGGAGAACTAGTGTCACCACTGACTAAACTTTTTTACAAATCATGGGAAGAAGGTGAGGTATCTGAGAACTTGAGGAGGGCAGATGGTATTCCCCTTTACAAAAGTGGAAGCAAGGGAGAGGCAGGACACCACGGGCCTGTTAGTTTGACTTCAGTGATAGGGAAAATGATGGAATCACTTCTGAAAGAAATAGTTGTTGAGAACCTAAAAGCCAGCAGGAAACAGGACCTAAGGCAGCATGGATTCACAGGGGGAAAGTCATGTCAGACAAATCTAATAGATTTATTTGACTGAATGACCAAAGTAGTATACCTGGGTGGAGCTGTGGAAATGGTCTACCTAGACGTTAACAAGGTATTTGACACAGTGCTCACAAAACATTAATAAACAAGTTATCCAGCCTGGGAGTGGATCCCAGGGTGGTAGCCAGAGTAGAAAATTGGCTGGACTACAGGACACAAAGGGTAATAGTAAATGGAGTCCACTCCAAAAAAAGGTATGCCTTTGAACCTCCCTGTGGAATCATTTGAAGCTCTCCTTAGTGTGTGGTTGTCCCAAACCTCCATAATCTCACCTGGTCCCCTACACTGAACATATTTACTATGGTATAGCCTGTCTGCATGGTTTTGGCCTGCGCACAATGTATACACCCTATGTATTAGGTATTGCTCTGACTATGCCCCCACTTTTTTTGAGTCCTATACTTTATATAATTTGTATATAATGGACTGTGGTGACTCGATGTATATGCTCAGATCATTTGTGTGTACCTACTAACTAAGTGATGCTTCTGTTGTCCCTGACTCTGTGTAACTGCCTAAAGTGCATCATGTTGTCCTATGTCATATTTCCTTGTACTCTCCCAGGTCATACCTGAAAATAAACAAATGTCTTGTCTAGTGTACTTACTTGGTTAACAAAGCTAAATAAATAAATAGTGGGGTACTGCAGGGTTCAGTACTGGGACCAGTCCTCTTTAATGTCTTGATAAGTGACATTGCAGAGGAACTGGAAGGAAAAGTATTCTTCTTTGCAGATGACACAAAGCTCTTCATCAGGGTTGATACATGGGGGGTGGAAGGGATGAGAAGGAACTTGGCACTGTTGGAAGAATGGTCTAAGGTAAAGCAGCTTAGATTCAATGCAAAGAAGTACAAAGTAATGCACCTGGGAAACATAAACCCAGGTGAAGAGTACACAATGGGGGGGTGAGGTACTAACAAAAACCAAAATGGAAAGGGATCTGGGGTAGTCATATCAGATGACCTAAAGATAGGCAAGCAATGTGAGAAGGCAGTAAGTGGGGCTGGGGGGGAATACTGGGATGAACAGGAAGAGGCATCACCAGTAGAAAACAGGAAGTTCTGATCCCTTAATACAGACAGTTGGTGAGACCCCATCTGGAGAACTGCATGCAGTTCTGGAGACCCCATCTCCACAAAGCCCTAGACAGGATGGAGGCAGTCCATATGAAGGCAACACAAATGTTGCAGGGTCTGCACCAGAAGTCATATGAAGAGAGATTAAGGAAGCTTAATAAGTATACCCTTTAGGAAAGGAGGGAGAGGGAGAACATGATAGAAACTTTCAAAAACTTCAAGGGAATCAACAAAGTCTAAGAGGGTAGCATCTTTCAGAAAAAGAGATGTGCAAGAACAAGAGGAAACCATTTGAAGGTAGAGGGAGAAGGCTCAGGGCAATGTGAGAAAGTATTTTTTCATGGAGCTGGAGGTAGACCCAATGAATGGCCTTTCTGAGGAGGTTGTGGGGTCAACAACTAAGGGGGAATTCAAGAATGCATGGTACAGACATAAGAAAATTCTAGTGGGGGTATGAGGAAGTAGGATGTTGGTTAACTAGGATAGGCAGCTTATCCAATAGGTAGGGAAATGGGCAGACAGGGAGGGCCAAGTAGTCCTAATCTGCCATCGAAGTCTATGTTTCTATGTTTCTGTGAACAGTTAGCCTTTGTTGGTAATGCTAACCTGACAGCTATATGTGTGTGCATGGAACAGTTAGTTATTGTTGATATTTTGAAGAAGATGGCTGTGTGTGCCAGGAACAATCATTGCTGGCAAATTGAATGTGAAAGATGTATGTATTAGGAACAGTTAGTCACTGTTGGTAATGCAGAAATGATAGATGTATGTGTATGGAATAGTTACTCATTTTTGGTAATGCAGAAGTGACAGCTGTATGTGTTGGGAACAGATAATCATTGTTCGTAAGCAGTGTTGACAGCTTTAAGTGTTGGGAAGAGGTAGTCATTGTTAGTAATGCAGAGGTGACAGCTGTATGTGTAGTTAACAGTTAGTCATTGTTGATAATGGTCAGGTGACAGCTGTATGTGTAGGGAATAGTAAGTCATTGATGGTAAATTCGGAGGTGACAGCTGTATGTGTCAGGAACACTGATTTTTAGTAATGGGGAGGTGACAGCTTTTTGTGTAGAGAACAGTAACTCATATCTGATAATGCAAAGGTGAAACATTTAAGTGTAGGGAGCAGTTAGTCATTGTTTCACATTTGGAGGTGACATCTGTATGTGTAGTGTATGTGTAGTAAACATTTAGTTAGTGTTGGTATTTTAAAGGTGACAGTTGCTTGTCTCTGGAACTGTAAATGTTGGTATTTCAAAGTTGACAGCTGTATGTGTTCTGAACAGTAAGTCATTTGTAATATTATGGTGACAGAATGTATGTGTAGGAAACAATTAGTCATTGTTGGTAAGGCAGAGGTGATGGGTGGGTGACAAGTGCATGTATAGGGAACAGATAGTTACTGCTGGTAATAAAGATGTGACAGCTGTATGTGTAGGGAACAGTTTGTCGCTGTTGGTAATGTGGAGGTGACAGCTCGTTGTGATGGGAACAGTTAGTCATTCTTGGTAATGGGCAAGTGACAGCAGTATTTGTAGTGAACAGTTAGTCTTTCTTGATAATGCAGAGACAACAACTGTTTGCAGAACAGTTAGTTATTGTTGGTAATGAGTAGGTGCCATCTGTATGTGTAGGGAGCATTTAGTCATTGCTGGTAATGCCGAAGTGACAGCTATATGTGTAGTTAACAGTTCAACATTGTTAGTAATCTGGAAGTGACAGCCATATGTGTAGGAAACATTTAGTCATTGATGATAATGCAGAGGTAACAGCTGTATGAGTAGTTAACAGTCATGGTTGGTAATGAGTGGTTGATAACTTTCTGTGATGGAATAGTTACAGAATTTATTTTTGGTAATGCAAATGTAACAGCTGTTCAGGGAACAGTTAGTCATCCATGGTAAAGCAAATGTGACAGCTGTATGTATAGGGAACAGTTAATCATTGTTGATAATGAGCAGATGACAGCTGTATTTGTAGTGAACACCTAGTCTATGTTGGTAATGCAGAGGTACTAGCTCTATGTGTAGGGAACAGTTAGTCATTGTTGGTAATGCTGCGGTGACAGCTGTATGTGTAGTTAACAGTTGGTCATTGTTGGTAATGGTTGGGTGACAGTTGTATGTGTAGGGAATAGTAAGTCATTGATGGTAAATTCAGAGGTGACAGCTGTATGTGTCAGGAACACAGATTTTTGGTAATGGGGATATGACAGCTGTATGTGTAGGAAACAGTTACTCATATTTGATAATGCAAAGGTTAAACTTTTTAAGTGTAGGGAGCAGTTAGTCACTGTTCGACATTCAGAGGTGACACCTGTATGTGTAGTGAACATTTAGTTAGAGTTACTATTGTAAAGGTTACAGTTGTTTGTCTCTGAAGCAGTCAGTGTTGGTATTTCAAAGGTAACAGTTGTATGTGTTCCGAACAGCAAGTCATTGTTTGCAATGCTGAGGTGACAGAATGTATGTGCAGTGAACAGTTAGTCATTGTTTGTAAGGCAGAGGTAATGGGTGGGTGACAAGTATATGTGTAAGGAACAGATAGTTACTGTTGGTAATAAAGATGTCACAGCTGTATGTGTAGGGAACAGTTAGTCATTCCTGGTAATGCAGATGTGACAGCTATATGTGTAGGGAACAGTTTATCACTGCTGGTAATGTGGAGGTGACAGCTCTTTGTGATGGGAACAGTTAGTCATTCTTGGTAATGGGTATTTGACAGCTATATTTGTAGTGAACAGTTAGTCTTTTTTGGTAATGCGGAGATGACAACTGTTTGTTTAGGGAACAGTTAGTCATTGTTGGTAATGAGAATGTGCCAGCTGTATATGTAAGAAGCATTTAGTCATTGCTGGTAATGCCAAGGTGACAGCTATATGTGTAGTTAACAGTTCATCATTGTTGCTAATCTGGAAGTGACAATCGCATGTGTAGGGAACATTGAGTCATTGTTGATAATGCTGAGGTAACAGCTGTGTGTGTAGTTAACAGTCATGGCTGGTAATGAGTGGCTGACAACTTTATGTGTAGGAAACAGTGACAGAATTTATTGTTGATAATGCAGATGTAACAGCAGTATGTTCAGGGAACAGTTAGTCATCCTTGGTAAAGCAAATGTGACAGCTGTATGTATAGGGAACAGTCACTGTTGGCAAGGAGCAGATGACAGCTGTATTTGTAGTGAACAAGTAGTCTTTGTTGGTAATGCAGAGGTGACAGCTGTATGTGTAGTTAACAGTTAGTCATTGTTGATAATGGTTGGGTGACAACTGTATGTGTAGGGAATAGTTATTCATATTTCAAAATGCAAAGGTGAAACCTTTAAGTGTAGGGAGCAGTTAGTCATTGTTTGACTTTCGGAAGTGACATCTGTATGTGTAGTGAACATTCAGTTTGTGTTGGTATTTTAAAGGTGACAGTTGTTTGTCTCTGGAACAGTCAGTGCTGATATTTCGAACTTAACAGCTGTATGTGTTCTGAACAGTAAGTCGTTGTTTGTAATGCTGAGGTGACAGAATGTATGTGTAGGGAACAGTTAGTCATCGTTGGTAAGACAGAGGTGACAGCTCTTTGTGGTGTAAACAGTTAGTCATTCTTGGTAATGGGCAGGTGACAGCAGTATTTGTAGTGAACATTTAGTCTTTTTTGGTAATGCAGAGATGACATCTGTTTGTTTAGGAAATAGTTAATCATTGTTGGTAATGAGGAGGTGCCAGCTCTATCTGTAGGGAGCATTTAGTCATTGCTGGTAATGCTAAGGTGACAGCTATATGTGTAATTAACAGTTAGTCATTGTTAGTAATCTGGAGGTGACAGCCATAAGTGTAGGAAACATTTAGTCATTGTTGATATTGCTGTGGTAAGAGCTGTATGTGTAGTTAACAGTTATGGTTGGTAATGAGTGGTTGACAAATTTATGTGTAAGGAACAGTTACAGAATTTATAGTTGGTCATGCAGATGTAAAAGCTATATGTTCAGGAAACAGTCATCCTTGGTAAAGCAAATGTGACAGCTGTATGTATAGGGAACAGGTAGTCTTTGTTGATAATGCAGAGGTGATAGCTGTATCTGTAGGGAACAGTCAGTCATTGTTGGTAATGCAGAGCTGACAGCTCTATTTTGTAGGGAACAATTAATCTTTGTTGGTAATGAAAACAAGACAGCTATATGTGTGTGGAACAGTATGTTATTGGTGGTATTTTACAGAATATGGTGGTGTTTGCCAAGAACAGTCATTGCAGGTAAATCAGATGTGACAGTTGTATGTATTGTGAACAGTTAATCATTGTTGGTAGTGCAAAGGTGACAACAGTATGTGTAGGGGACAGTTACTCTGTCAGAAATGTGGAGGTGACAGCTGTATGTGTAGGGAACAGCAAGTCATTATTGGTAATGTCAAGGTGAATGCTGTATGTGTAGCTAACATTTAGTCATTGTTAGTAATGGGTAGTTGACATCTGTATGTATATCAAACAGTTACTTACTGTTCGTAATGCAGATGTGACAAATGTATTTGTAGGGAAGAATTAGTCACTGTTGACAATGCCAAGGTGAATGCTGTATATGTAGTTAGCATTTTGTCATTGTTGCTAATGGGTGAGTGACAGCTGTATGTGTAGGAAACAGTCACGCATTGTTGGTAATGTAGATGAGACAGCTGTATGTGAAAGGGAACAGTCTGTCACTGTTCATAATGCAGAGGTGACAGCTGTTTGTGTATGGAACTGTTAGTCATTGTTGATAATGAGGAGGTACTAGCTGTACGTGTAGGGAACATTTAGCCATTTTTGGTAATTTCAAGGTGACAGCTGTTAGTGTAGTTAACAGTTACTTATTGTTAGTAAAGGGTGTGTGATAACTCTATGTGTGGGGAACTGTGAATTATTGTTGGTAATGTGGATGTGACAGCTGTATGTGTATGGAAAAGTTATTCATTGTTGGTAATGCTGAGGTGATAGTTCTATGTGATAGGAACAGTAAGTCAGTGCTGGTAATGCAGAGGTGACAGTTATATGTGTAAGGAACAGTTAGTCATTGTTGGTAATGTGTAGGTGACAGCTGTATTTGTAGTGAACAGTTAGTCTTTGTTGCCAATGAGGAGGTGGTAGTTTTATATCTATGGAACAGTTAGTAATTGTTGGTAATGTGGAGGTAACAGCTACATTTGTATGGACCAGTTTAGTCATAATTGATAATGCGGAGGTGAAAGCTATAGTTGTAGGGATCAGTTAGTCACTGTTCGACATTCAGAGGTGACATCTGAATGTGAAGTGAACAGTTAGTGTTGGTATTTTGGAGGTGGCAGCTGTATGTGTCGGAAACAGTCAGTGTTGGTATTTTAAAGATGACAGTTGTTTGTGTTGTGTACAGAAACTCATTTTTGTTAATGCTGGGGTGACCACATGTATGTGTTGGGAACAGTTAGCCATTGTTGGTAATGCGAACCTAACAGCTATATGTGTGTCAAATATTGTTGGTATTTTGGAAAATACAGCTGTGTGTGCCAGAAACAGTCATTGCTGGTAAATCAGATGTGACAGATGTAAGTATCAGGAACAGTTAGTCATTGTTTGTAATGCAGAGGTGACAGCTGTATGTGTAAGAAGAGTTACTCATTGTTGTTAATGCAAGGTGACACCTGTATGTGTTGGGAAAGATTAGTCATTGTTAGTAATGCTGAGGTGACAGCTGAAAATGTATTTAACAGTCAGTCATTGCTGGTAATGGGTGGGTGACAACTGTATGTGTGGGATACAGTTAGTTATTGTTGTTAATGCAGATGTGACAGCTGTATGTGCCATGAGCAGTTAGTCATTAGTGGTAAGGTGGAGATCACAGCTGTATGTGTGGGGAACAGTTAATCATTGATGGTAATTCGGAGGTGACAGCTGTATGCATCAGGATCAGTTGTTGGTAAATCACAAGTGACAGCTGTATGTATTGGGAGGAGTTGTGGATAATTCCCAAAGGATGATGCAAGGCTTGTGCCATGCCCTGTATCATCTGCAATGTTTTGTGCAGCTGTGCCACAGCACTTTGTCACAACACAGCACTATTCAAGATGGGCTGGCACATTTGTGACTTTTTCAACAGTTGACGACAAATTACGCCAAAGCTTTGGCTGAAGCCCCTTTAACTGGATCCCCAGTGGATACAAAGTTAGACCAGCGGTAGGTGGTCTAACTTGATACATCTGGTGCACCCAACTGTGAATTGAGATCGGTGCCAAATGTCTGCTGCAAGCACAGTGCACCATTTGTTCAGCCCATCAGTGACTTGCGGCCCTTTTTCATGGTTGGTAATGCAGAGATCTATGTGCAGAGAACAGTTGTCATTGCTGGTAATGCGGAGCTCTATTTGTAGAGAACAGTAGTCACTGTTGGTAATGCAGAGGTGACAGCTGTATATGTAATGAACAGTTAGTCATTTTTGGTAATGCAGAGATGTCACCTGTATGTGTATGGAACAATTAGTCATTGTTGGTCATTCGGATGTGACAGCTGTATGTGTAGTTAACAGTTAGTCACTGTTGGTAATGGCCAGGTGACAGCTGTATGTGTAGTGAATAGTGTGTTATCGTTGGCAATACAGAGGTGACAGCTGTATGTGTAAGGAACAATTAGTCATTGTTGGTAATACAGAGGCGTCAGCTGTATGTGTATGGAACAGTTAGTGTTGGTATTTTGCAAGTGACAGCTGTATGTGTCAGGAACAGTTCATCATAGTTGCTAATCAGGAGGTGAAAGACTGTATCTTTAGTGAACAATTAGTCATTATTGGTAATATAGAGCTCTATATGTAGAGAACAATAGTCACTGTTGGTAATTCGGAGTTGGTAGCTGTATCTGTGGGGAACAGTTAGTCTTTGTTCGTAATGTGAACATGACAGCTACAGTACATGTATAATGAACAGTTAGTTATTGCTGGTATTGTTGAAGTGAGAGCTGTGTGTGCCAGGAACAGTCATTGTTTGTAAATCAGACTTGGCAGCTGTATTTGTCTGAAACAATTAGTCATTGTTGATAATGCTCACGTGACAACTTTATGTGTAGTGAACACTTTGTCATCATTGGTAATAGAAAGATGACAGCTGTATGTGTAGGGAACAGTTAGTCATTGTTGGTAATGCAGAGGTGTCAGCAGTATGTGTATGGAACAGTTAGTCATGTTGGTCATTCAGCTGTGAGAGCTGTATGTGTAGGGAACAGTTAGTCAGTGCTGGTATTTTGCAGGTGACAGCTGTATGTGTCGAGAACAGTTCATCATACTTGATAATCAGGAGGTAATAGAATATATCTGTAGAGAACAATTAGTCATTGTTGGTAGTGCAGAGGTGACAGCTGCATGTGTAGGGAAGAGTTAGTAATAGATGATAATGAGGAGGTTTTAGCTGTATGTGTAGGGACGAATTAGTTATTTTTGGACATTTGGAGGTGACACCGGCATTTGTAGGGAACAATTTATCATTGATTGTAATGCAGAGCTGAGAGCTGCATGTGTAGGGAATATTTAATTATTGGAGGTAATGCTGAGGTGAGAGCTGAATGTGTAGGGAAAAGTTAGTCATTGTTTGTGATGCAGATCTAACAGCTGTTTGTGTAGGCAACAGTTAGTCATACTTGATAATGCAGATGTGACAGCGGTATGTGTATGGAACAATTAGTTACTGTTGATAATTCAGAGGTGACAGCTGTATGTGTAGTGAACAGTTTGTCACCATTGGTAATACAGAGGTGTCAGCTGTATCTGTAGGGAACAGTTAGTCATTGTTTGTAATGCAGAAGTGTCAGCTGTATGTGTATGGAACAGTCATTGCTGGTCATTCAGATGTGATAGCTGTATGTGTAAGGAAAATTTAGACAGTGTTGGTATTTTGCAGGTGACAGCTGTATGTGTCAGGAACAGTTCCTCATAGTTGGTAATGGCGAGGTGATAGAATGTAACTTTAGAGAACAATTAGTCATTGTTGTTAATACAGAGGTGACAGGTGTTTGTGTAGGGAAGAGTTAGTTATAAGTAATAATGAGGAGGTGAAAGCTGTATGTTTAGGGAAGAGTTAGCCATTTTTGGTCATTTGGATGTGACACCTGCATTTGTAGGGAACAGTTAATCATTGTTTGTAATGCAAAGCTGACAGCTGCAAGTGTAGGGAACATTTAGTCATTGTAGGTAATACTGAGGTGAGAGCTCTACGTGTAGGAAAAGTTAGTCATTTTCTGTGATGCAGCTCTAACAGCTGTATGTGTAGGGAACAGTTAGTCATTCTTGTTAATATGGATGTGACAGCTGTATGTGTATGTAACAGTTAGTTATTGTTGGTAATTCAGAGATGAGAGCTCTATGTGAAGGGAACAGTTAGTCATTGTTGGTAATGTGGAGGTGACAGCTGTACAGTATGTGTAAGGAACAGTTAGTTATTATTGGTAATGTATGGGTAACAGCTGTGTTTCTAGTGAGAAGTTAGTCTTTTTTGGTAATGTGGAGGTGACAGCTGAATGTGAAGGGAACAATTAGTCATTGTTGGTTATTCGTTGGTGACAGCTGTATGTTTACAGAACAGTTAGTCATTGTTGGCAATGCAGAGGTGACAATTCTACGTGCATAGACCAGTTGGTCATAATAGATAATGCAGAGGTGAAAGTTGAATATGTAGGGAGCTGTTAGTTACTGTTGGATGTTCGGAGGTGAAAGCTTTATGTGTAGTGAACAGATAGTGTTGGTATTTTAGAGGTGACAGCTGTATGTGTCGGGAACAGTCATTGTTGGTATTTCTGAGGAGACAACTGTATGTGTCCGGAACAGTAAGTCACTGTTGGTAATACTGAGGTGACAGCTGTATTTGTAGTTAACAGTTAGTCATAGTTGGTAATCAGGAGGTGAAAACCGTATGTGTAAGGAACATTTAGCCATTGGCTGGGATATTCAAAAGGGTTATGCATGGTGCAACACAGATGCACCACGCGCAACCCACTGATCCTCCCCAGCACAATATTCAAAAGGGGAAAGTGCGTGACACAAATCCCGATGCGCCGGGGTGCATCAGTAATGTATGCGGCACAAGAGGGGGGGGCGTGCCCATGCATACTCCGCACATCCTGATATTCAGCCCAGGATGTGCTGAGCAGATGCAGGCACAACCCCTACTTGCGCCGCACACAGTTGAGCCTAATAAAAAAGGAGCAACTGCTGACCACCCACAGGTGAGCAGCCGTATTGCAGGGTGCAACACAGCAGCTGCCAGCTGTGGGTGGCCACCCGAGCTCCTCTGCACCGTCTGTTGCGGTAACGCCCCCCCAATGCCCAATCAAGGGCATAGGTATAGAATTGAAATGTCCAATATCCCTGGTGGTCCAGTGGACCACTGCCAGCCCGATCACGGGCATTAGCACATTTAAAACATCCTGATTTATCCCTGGTGGTCCAGTGGTACCCCCCTTCCCACCCGCCACCCCACTCCCCCCTGGTCAGCAGTGGGCTGCAGCTCCCCACCTGCAAGCCGCCCAGCCGCCCGCTGACTGACTGCATACAGTACGGTTGTATGCCCATTGGTCCACAGTGTGGGCCAATGGGCATGCAGTCTGTACCATACTACACAGTCCCGATATGTGAATGGATCCATAGGATAATAGGTGGGTGACAACTGTATGAATAAGGAACAGTTAGTCATTGTTCATAACAAGCAGTATAGAACTGTATTTGTAATGAACAGTTATTGTTTGTTGGTAATGCGAAGGTGACAGCTGTATGTGTAGGGAACAGTTAGTCATTGTTGGTGATGCGGATCTGACAGTCGAATACGAATGGACCAGTTAGTCATACAGTAGTAGCATCAAATTTGTCAAGCAATTTTGTGAGATTCCCTAGTTATCCTTCACAAAATGTAGGGGAAAAAATCCTCTAAAATTATTTTTGTCATACCTACATAAAAAGGTCAATTCCTACTACAGTTCTTAAATGCCATTTGGTAGATTTTCAACTACACTATCAGATGAGAGCACCCACTCCAGGCAGCAGTGAATACACTGACAAACAAAACAAAATCCCTAACAAAATGTTTCACAGTTCTCAATAGGGATTTTTAAAAAGCCTTAAAACACCCTTAACTAGTTCAGTGCTACTACTGTAACTGATAATGCAGAGGTGAAAGCTGTGTGTGTAGGGAGTACTTAGTCATTCTTCAACATTTGGAGGTGACATCTGTATGTTTAGTGAACAGTTAGTGTTGTTATTTTAGATGTGACAGCTGCATGTGTTGGGAACAGTCAGTGTTGGTGTTTTGGAGGTGACAGCTTGTATGTGTTGTGAACAGAAAGTCATTTTGGGTAATGCTGAGATGACTGCATATATGAGTAGGGAAGAGTCAGTCATTGATAGTAGTGCAAACCTGACAGCTATATGTGTGTTAGTTATTGTTGATTTTTCGGCGAAGATGGCTGTGTGTACCAGGAACAGTCATTGCTGGTAAATTGGATGTGACAGCTGTAAGTATCGGGAACAGTTAGTCATTGTTGGTAGTGCGGAGTTAACAGCTGTATTTGTAGGGAACAGTTAGTCATTGTTAGTAATGCCAAGGTAACAGCTGTATGTGTAGTTAGCAGTTGAATATTGTTCTTAATGAGTGGGTGACAACTGTATGTGTAGTGTACAGTTAGTTATTGATGGTAATGCAGATTTTCAGCTGTGTGTCATGAGCAGTCATTCATTGTTGGTAATTCGGGGGTGACAGCTGTATGTGTCAGGAAGAATCATTGTTGGTAATCTGGAAGTGACAGCGGTATGTGTCTCGAAGAGTTAGTTCCCAATTCATATAGGATGATGCAAGGCTTGCTCCATGCCCTTCGTCATCTGCAATGTTTTTTGCAGCTATGCCACAGCACTTTGTCACAAAGCAACACAATTAATGATGGGCTGGCACATTTGAGACCTTTCCCACAGTTGACGGCAAATTGCACCAAAGGTTTGGTGCAAGCCCCTTTATCTGGATCCCCCATATACACAAAGTTTGATGAGTGGGCAGCTGGTCTAACTTCATGAGTCTGTAGCACCCAATCGTGAACTGCAATCAGTGACAAATCTCTGTCACAAGCCCAGTGCGCCATCTTTTTGGCCCACTATGGACTTTTGGCAGATGCCTCCCTTCTGATATTGGGCCCTTTGTCATTGTTGGTAATGCAGAGCTTTATGTGCAGAGAACAGTAGTCATTGTTGGTAATGCATAGGTGACAGCTGTATGTATAGGGAACAGTTATTCGTTGATGTTAATTTGGAGGTGACAGCTGTATGAGCCAGGAACAGTCTGTTGTTAATTTAGAGGTGACAGCGGTATGTCTCAGTAACAGTTATTCATTGTTCTGAAAGCAGTGTTCTATGTATAGGGAACAATAGTCATTGTTGGCAATGTGAAGGTGACATTTGTATGTGTAGGGAATAGTTAGCCATTGTTGGTGATACAGAGGAGACAGCTGTATCTGTAGGGAGCAGTTATTCATTGATGTTACTTCGGAGGTGACAGCTGTATGTGTCAGGTACTGTCACTGTTGGTAATTCAGAGGTGACAGCTATATGTGTTGGGAACAGTTTATTATTGCTGGTAAGGCTGATGTGACAGCTAAACGTGTTGACAACAGTTAGTCATTGTTTGTAATGTAGAGGTGACAACTGTATTTATAGTTAACAGTTAGTCATTATTGGCAATGAGTAGGTGACAACTGTATTTGTAGAGAGCTATTAGTCAGTACCACTTCATATTAAGTGTTCTTAACTACACTGTAACCACTGTATAACTATTCTCTACCTGCAATGTAACTACATGATAGAAACTTTCAAGTACCTCAGTGGAATCAACAAAGTCCAAGAGGGTAGCATCTTTCAGAAAAAGAGACTTGCAAGAACAAGGGGACACAATTTAAAGATAGAAGGAGGGCGGTTCAGGGGCAATGTGAGGAAGTATTATTTCACAGAGAGGGTAGTGGATGCATGGAACAGCCTTTCTGAGGAGGTTGTGGGGTCTAAATCCGTGGGAGAATTCAAGAATGCATGGGACAGACATAAGGCAATTGTTGTGGGGGGTAGGAAGAAATAGGCTGTTGGTTAACTAGGATCTACGGCCTATCCTGTAGGTAGGGAAATGGGCAGACTAGATGGGCCAAGTGGTCCTTATCTGCCATCAAAGTCTATGTTTCTATGTTTCTACTGTGTAGTTACATGTAACTACTATGTAGTTGTTAACCAGTTTCACATTTGCATGTTGTATAGTTACACAATTTTCATACACTTGCAACTACTATTGTCTCCACTCCAGCACAAATCAATTAATTCTGACAAGTGTAACTATACATTCAATAGCTGTTGTAAAGTGTAACTGAAAAACTGTCATTCAATTGCCACTGTATCTCTTCTGACACTATGTAATTCATTCTTATAAGGGCAACTACACATGTAATAGCTATTGCAAATTGTAACAGCAACTCTACTATGCAATTACTATGTTTCTACTTTGTCATTATTAAATATGTTCTTACAAGTGTAACTACATATGAATGCTAGTCTTGTTTACTGTTTCAACAGTCTGTGTGTATATCACATTTATTTAAAAGGTAATCACACAGACAAACTTCAAAGTGTAATCAGAATGGTAACTAAAATATGATTACAATGCAACTTCAGTGTGTTACAGTTTAATGCACTGATTGGCAACTCTTTAGATGATGTTTCATGTCTGTATTCCAGATTTTCATTAATTTACAGATCATTAAACATGCAATCTAATATTTTAAATTGATTTTTAACTGTACACAAAAATATTTCATTTGCATGATTACCAATTGGTACTGTAACAATATTGTGGCCAAAAAATAATGGCACTGTTTTCACAGTTAATGTCTAGGTAACACATATTTGCAAGTCTGCACACTTACATTTATCAAAAGTCAGTAATGTAGCTGTTATAAATTTTCATTCAGAAATCAGTCCCTAATAAACTTATTGCTTACTAAACATGCAAAATAATGTTGGATCCTTTTCACAAAGGCGGCATTGAATGTGTCAAATGTGCATACCTAGGCCTGGTGATCAACATCAGCTATCCAATCAGATGGACTGACCACCAGCAGACTGGATCCTTCATTCTGTGTGGGGTATGGGATTGTGGGATATGGCTGGTCCTCCCAGTACTGCTGTTTTCCATTAAGGGGACCTACTAGTCTGACCATGTTGACCACCATACCCACAGCCCTCATGATATAGTCAGAGGGCTGGGGTAGCTTGGTGTGAAGAATGGTGCCATGGCTGCCACTGACCCTGTTCAGCCATTTGGAAGGGCATGTAATGGCTAAGGAAGTGTTCCCGTCTGAGTATCTGGCACCACCCACCACCACCACTCCACACAGCAGACCAGGGATAAAGCATGGCACGTGGCCATGTCCCACCCTAGCTACCCACCTGGGCAGTAGCAGGACAGGAGTATGGGTGTAGAAGAGGTGGGGGTCAATGCCAGAGAAGCAGCACATTTTTAGTAACTACAGCTCTGTTATAATCCAATAAGTAATTATGCACATGAGTTTTATTGTATAAGTAAACAATGTAGTTGTAAATTAATGGACAATATTAGATTGAATTTTTATTGAGCAGTATGTGCATCTGGAAATGATTTCTGAAGGAGAACATACATCAGAACTACAGCATTGACATTTGATCATTGTAAGTGTATAGTAGTTACAGTCTTTTGCATTTCATTTTAAGTGTCAGTTCCTGCGTACAGTACTTTGCAAATACATGTTAGTTAGGCATTAACTGTGGAAACAATGCCACAGAAGCAGCACATTCCTTAGTAACTACAGCACTGTTAAAAGCCCATAAGTAATATGTACATTTATTATTTTAATTGAATAGTAATTTACAAGATTAGATTGTATGCTTATTTTTAGTTTTTTGTTTGTTTTTTGGTCACATGCCCTGTGATTCAAACCCAGTTCTCCAGGTTTGCAGCTCAGTGCTCTTAACCACTATGTTATCCTGCACTATGTTCATAAGGGAATGATTTCTGAAGGATAGTTTTAAGTTTCTCTAACTACACTATAACTACTATATAACTACACTGTAACTGCACTACTGTGCAGTTAAGTAGTTTACTGTAACTACTGTATAACTAAACTGTAACTACACTACTATGTAGTTAACTAGTTTCACAATGCATGTTGTGTACTTACATAATTTTAAATTTGCTGCTTCTGTGGCATTGACTAACACCTTTTCTGCACCCACACCCCTGTCCTGCTGCCACACAGGTGGGTGGCAGGGGGTGGGACATGGCTACATGCCATGGTTTGTCTCCAATCTGCTGTATGGAGAGGTGGTGAGTGGTGCCAGATACAAAGGCAGGGACCCTTCCTTAGCCATTACATGCCCTTCCCTCTGGCTCAATGGGGTGGCGACCATGGCACCATCCTTCACACTAAGCTACCCCAGTCCTCTGACTATACAATGAGGGCTGGGGGCATGGTGGTGAACACAGGAAGATCAGTAGTTCCCCTTACTGGAAAACAGCAGTACTGGGACCACCAGCCATATTACACAATTCATCACTCCACACAGAGTTCAGGATTCAGTCTTCTGGTAGGCATTCCATCTGATTGGAAGGCTGCTGTTGATCACCAGGCCTGGGTATACACATTTGACACATTCCCTGCCATCTTTGGGGTCTATGCACAAAACAATCATATTGCATATGCACCACATATCTGAAGGGCGTAGGGAACCTGAAGTTGGAAAGCTGAGCAGTGGGGGTCCAGTAGACCCCTGGCAGCATACTCAAAAGTGAGCATGTCCCTTGCACACCTGATCACCTGACCAGCTAGGCAAGTCTCTGCAGCTCCAGTCTGGGGCAGTGCAGGGGGTGTGCCTGCACACCATGCTATTCACTAAGACTCAGAGTGCCTGGCAAGGGAGGCACAAGCTATGGCAGGGGTAACCCTGATGTAACTCTTACATGCCTCCCCAAGGTACAGCTGCCAGCCATGGCAGACATGTGTTTTCACCCCCATCATGGTGCACCAGGCCTCAGGGACAATAGTTCCAGATCAAACCAGCAGCATGTCAGTTGATGAAGCCTTTCTGGAGAAGCTCTGGAGTGAGTAGTTAAGACTTGTATGTGTGGCAGCACTTGTCCTTTGAAGAAATAAAGACTACTTTTGAAATATTTTCCTATGTGTGGACAGTGCAATGCTTTGCTGGAGTGCAGCAGCTTGTGGAAACTGTTTAGAAGTGTTGGAGGTTAGCAGGCCCCTGATGAAGCCTTTCTGGCAAATCACTGGGGTGAGTAGTTACAACTCTTATGTGTGGTAGCATTCAACCTTTGATGAAATAAAGATTACTTTTCAACTTTTTTCTTATGTGTGGACAGTGCAATGATTTGTTAGAGTGCAGTAACTTGTAGAAACTCCTCAAGGACAACAGGGAGGGCAGGGGATGGCTACTCAGGCAAGCATCAAGGAGTTTAAAAACATTTCTCTCATTTGGAACATTTTAGCCCTGCATTCCACCCAAATTCCCCTGCTCCACATGGAGCACTGGATCCATTTGTGGAATAGGAATGGGTGTCCCATTATATGCCTGCATGTGTCCACCAATCTGCCCCAATCACAATAGCATGTTGGGGAGTGGGGCCACCGATAGGAGGTGTGCGATGGTTGGCAATTGTGAATGGCTGCCATTTCACAACCATCCATGGGCATGCAGCTGTGTGCTCCAGGTATGCTCCTTTTGTGCATATCCAGCATGCCATTAATGCACAAGCCTCTATGTGAATATGGTCCAAAATTATATTGCATGTTTAATAAGCAATAAGTTCATGAGGGACTGATTTCTGAATGAGAATCTACACACAGCTACAGTACTGACATTTGGTGAATGTAAGTGTGCACACTTGCAAATACATGTTACCTAGGCATTAACTGTGAAAACATAGTAAACAGTAGACGGCCAACCATGCAGAAGCAGTGTGTTCTGCCACAGATGGGTTCTGATTCTCTGTGTCCTCAGGAGTGAAACTCAAGAGATCCATAGGAATCAGAACCCCGAGGTGGCAGAACACACTGCTTCTGCACAGAGTTGCCCATACATTATTTTTTATAGCGTATTGTGTAATTGACATCATTTTTTATGTAGTTTTAGCAGTTTTTTTTATTTTTTTTAAGTAGAATGAAGTTTGCCCTTTAAGGGGCAGACCAAGTTGTCCTGGTGGACCCCTCCCTTGTGGACAGGATGGTTAGCTGTAATGGAGAGGAGGTAGGGGGAGGGACGGGTAGCCAGGACAAGGGACAAGAAACAGGAAGGGGAGGAGCCAAGAAAGGAAAGAGGCAGGGGTAGGTAAAGAAGAAAATGGGAGGGGACCCAAATAATAGGGTACATAATGGTCAGCACTGAGGTTTTCTGCCTCTTTTGCTGAAGTTTTTGTTGGTTAAAGCAATCAATAGAGTTACAGCACATTGGATTGGCTTTTTGATTTTTCAACTTTTTTTGTGAGAACAAAGGTTTGTGTACTAGGACTAATTGAAAGGTAAGAATCAGAGCTAATGAAAGATATGGAGGAAAAATGATGTGAAAGAATTATAGGACTAGTGCTTCTATGCAGCCATGGAGTGAAGGCATAGTGTGAGGAGGGAAAGAGCTTGTTGGTGTTCTGTGGTGGGGCCTCGGCCTGTTATCAAGGAGGGAGAATGTAAAAAGTCAAGCAGCGAGATGGGAGGTGGTGAGAGTTGCAACGGGGGTAGGGCAAAAGGGACAGTCTGAGAGCACAGAGGTGCATATGCAGAGTACAGGCTGGTCAGCAGTGTGGGAGATTGGTAGGCCGAATGAGTGAGAGAATGTTTTTTTTTTTGCAATATGGAGCCGAGTGGAGAGCAGCATTCTAAGATGCATATTCAGCATTTGCAGAGAGAAGCATTTGGTTGGTGGGGACAAGGTGGTTGGAGGGAGTGGGGAAAAGAACGAGGAATATAGGAACCCCAGGGATGAGCATAGGGGAACATGTACTGCTGGCCACAAAGGAGAAGATATGGAAAGGGGAGTATGTGGACATATTTACTTTAATAAGTAGAGAGGCAGCAGCAAAATATGAGGAGACTGAGAATATAAAGAAGAGCGAGATGGCAGCAGCTGTGGTTTCATTGGGTAAGAAAGAGGAGGATAAGTTCACAAAAGGAAAGACATGGGATAGGTGGTTTGTGGGTTTCGCCACATATTTGATCATAGTGATGGAAAAGAAACCAGAACTTGGCATCCCACTTATCACAAATTCCCTGATCATATGAAGGGCAAAAGCAAAAGGAGGGGTGGGGTGGATATATTATAACGAGATATAAAGGATGGTGACATATGGAGACGTGAGATGTGACACAAAACAGCTAGACTTGTGGACAGACTATGTTACTGATCAATCCACACTGGACGTAGAAATGGGTAGAAGGGAAGGGATACCACAGAAGTGCTGTTGGGGATATAACAGGACATTTTGTTCATGGCCCCAATGTCATTTCCAACATGTCTGCTCGAGATGTGGTGGTTCCCATCTGGCGACAAGATGCAGGAACACATGGACCCAAGGAGCCCAGGTAGGGGGAGCTCAGGAGATGGGCCACCAGCCCTTTGGGGAGGGGCCAGGGTATGGGGGCAGACATGGAGCAGGGGATCTATAGACAGGGGTTATGGGGGTAGAGGAGCTCAGTCTTATTGAAAGGAGTGACAAGGACGTAACAGTCAGGGAGGACAGCAAGGGTTGGTGGAGGGGGCATATTGGGGGAAGAGAGCACTTCCAGATGGCAAAAACCCCCATCAAGATAGAGGTCTGGAAAAAGTGGCTTTAGGGGCATCTGGATAGAGGGGTGGCAGAAACCATAAGGTGAGGTTTTAGAACAGGTTTTCCTCTAGAGTGCAAAGGTCCAAGACAGGCAAGGGAGGCTAACAACTTGGAGTCAGTCAGGGGAAAAGAAGACATTTTGAGATGAAAAATCTAAAAAGAAAAAGCTGCAGGGAGGGTGGAAGGGCCGTATCCGTTTCCCCCATTACACAACTTGAGAATTTCCCCATTGCAGTTGGTCCCTAAAAAACAAACAGGGGACTACAGGGTGATTCACCATTTGTCATTCCCAGAGGGAGAGTCGGTTAATGATTTTATCGAGGAAGAGCACAGCAGGGTCACCTATGCCACATTGGAAGAGGCAGTACAGATTATCCGAGTGACCCTTGATGCGTGGATGGCAAAGATAGATATAGAATCTGCCTTCCGGTTGCTCCCAGTGAGGAGGGAGGACTGGAACCTACTGGGTTTTAACGTAAGGGACCAGTATTACTTCGACAAGGCTATGCCTACGGGTTGTTCCATAGGTTGTTCTACATTTGAATCATTTAGCACCTGCCTGCAATGGATATTCCAGCAAAGAACAGGGTAAAAGACAGTCATACACTATTTAGATGATTTCCTGTTAATAGGCAGTGGATGCCCAGAGGCAAAGAGGATGTTGGCTAGCTTTCAAGATCTGAGTGGTGAGCTTGGGGTGCCATTGGCACCAGATAAAACAGAAGGCCCCAGCAAGGTCCTAGAGTTTTTAGGGATTGAGATAGGTGCACTGGGGGAAGTGTTAAGGTTACCAGACAAAAAAGTGCAAAAACTAAGGGAGCTGATCCAGGTGCACATGAGCAGGAGGCAGGTGCAATTAAGGCAGGTGCAGCAAGTAAAGGGGCATTTGAATTTTGCTTGCAGGGAAATTGGGCAAGTTAGGGCATTTACAAGGTGACTCATGAGGGCCATGGCAGGAGTGACAAGATCACACCACTGGATGGATATAACAAAAGGGGTAAAGAAAGATTTCAAGGTATGGAAGGAATTCCTGAGTAACTATATTGGCCATTCCTTTTGGCAGGAAGAATGGGTTTATAACATGGATTTAGAATTCTATACAGATGCAGCAGGAGGATTAGGAATGAAGGGTATCTGAGAGGAAAATGGTTTTAGTTGCCATGGCCATCAGACTGGGTAAGAGACAAAAGGGTAAGGGGCATCACATTATTAGAAATCATGCCAATTTGGACCTGCACCCTGGTATGGAGAGAGGAATTGCAGAATCAGAAGGTTACATTTTGGTGTGATGACAAGGCAGTGGTGGATGTTCTGAACTACAGGGGAGCTAGGTCTGAGACAGTGATGCAAGTACTGAGACAGCTAGTATTAAGAAGCCTGCAACTGAATATGTCATTCAGGACCAGGCACATAGATGGGGTAAAAAATATCCTGGCTGACAGCCTTTCCCGTCTGCAGCTGGACCAGTTCCAGACGCTGGCACCTACAGCAGAGGAGCAAAAAACACCCATTCCAATGAATGTCTGGGACATTGGCAAGAGGGAGCTGAAATGCTGTTCTGCAATTCATGGGTACCACGGACCTTGAGGGCCTATGAAGGGGTATGGCGGGTATTGCAAACATTCGGGGAAGCACACCACATGGAGGTAAGTGGGCCAGTTACAGAACAACAGTTAGGAAAATTTACGGTAGATCAGTGGCAAAAAGGGATGGCTCACACCACGATGGGGGCAATACTAGTGGGGATCAGCTTAGTTTGTAAATTGAAAAAAGGAAGGATCCTACAAAGTCAATGCTGATACAGAGGATGATGCAAGGTTGGAGTAGGTTGAAGCAAAGGGACAAGGATGGTAGGCGTCCAATAGCAGATCAGTGGTTAGCCAGACTAGGGGGTATACTGCCTGCAATTTGTAAATCCAAGGATGAGGAGCAGCTGTTCCATACGATTTATCTAGTGATGTCTGCGGAGGCCTTGAGAGTGAGCGAGGCAGTGGGGCATGGCAGAAACAATGAAGAGGGAGGTTTGGAATGGGAAGATATAACCTGGGGGACAAGGGAAATACAACTTCTAATTAGTAGGTCCAAGATTGATCAGCAAGGAAAGGGGTGTGTCATAGCTATTAAGGCTCACCCAGATGGGGCTTTGAGCCCGGTGAAGGCTTTGTGGGATTACACCGCAGATTGTTATAACAAAGTAAGGAGACTATTTGTGCATGGAGATGGGAAGAAGGTGACAAGTTATCAGGTAACAGCCATACTCAAAAAAGGCATGGAGTTCCTGGGTGAAGACCCAGGTAGTTATTCTTCCCATTCTTTTCAAATCTGGCTGCTTCAAAATGGGCAGTGGAGGGGGAGTCAGTGACCAGTATGCTGGAAAGGGGACAGTGGTGGTCTGCCAGGTACAAGAGATACATCTGGATTTTTAAAGATGGATATTAACCTGTCGTCATGTGTTTTGTCTTACAGGAACAGAACCTAAGAGTGTGGGGGGGAGGAAGGGAGGGAGGGGAAAAAATGGAACAGAATAAGAATGATCAAGAAAAGATGGTTTGAAGTTTAAGACATATTTTGCTTGATTTACTAGGCAGAGGGAGGATCACAGAAGTATGGATATGTGGGCACTCCTACATTTACCAGGCAGAAAGGAGAGCAGAAAAGAAGGCAGTGTGAAAGCAGCTGTATCAGGACATCAGACAATGTAGGCTGGTAAGGCATGGCATTAGAGGGATGAAATGGGCACAGTTACTCCTGACCTTGATAGAGATGAGAGAGCAGTGACCCACCCCAGTTTTGATCATTATACACCTTGGGGGTAATGATATTGGAGAAAAGCCATGGGTTGACACATTTATGTGGGTTAAGCAGGACTTGGAGAAAATAAAGCAATGGTGGCCAGGGGTGAGCATGGCATGGTCAGATATGATACCAAGGAGGGTATGGTGACATGAACACAGCCAAGTAGCAGTGGATAGGGCCAGAAGGAAGATGGATAGAAGGGTGGGGATGTTGCTAAGGAGCATGGGAGAGCATGTAATATTGAGAGGGGTGGAAGAGTGGATAGAGGATTTTTACAGATCAGATGTGGTCCATTTGTCAAACTTAGCAATAGACATGTTTAATACTGAAATGATGGGTTTTATTGAAGCTTGGAGGAGACAGGAAGGAAGGTAGAGAGGAGAGAGGGGGCTGAGAAGGGGGAAGGCCAGTCATCCAGTGCAAGCTGGAGACAGGCATGGGGAAAAGGGGGGAATGATAAAGGAACATGAGGAGAAGAAGAACAAGCAACAGAAGGAAATAAAAGTGGTGTCGGTTTTCACCATTACCTACAACAAAAAGAGAAGAAGGCATCCAGGTTTTCACCTGGGGAGGTGAGAGGAAGAGGAAAAAGGAGATAGGGGGATCAGAGATGGATATTTTAATACAATACAAACAAAGAATTGTGGAAAGACAATAATAGAAACTGATGATGGTAATTGTAAATATGAATGTGAAATATAATAAATTAGTTTCCAATCTGAGCACAACAACACACAAGTGGTCTGTCTTTTGTGGAGGAAAAGGGGGGAATCCGGGACAATAAAGTTTGCCTTTTAAAGGGCAGGCCAAAGTCTCCTGGTGGACCCCTCCCTTGTGAACAGAATGGTTTGTTCAGATGGGGGGAGGGAGGTAGTGGGAGGGGCAGGTAGCCAGGATAAAGGACAAGAAACAGGAAGGGGAGGAGCCAAGAAAGGAAAGAGGCAGGGATAGGTAAAGAAGAAAATGGGAGGGGATCCAAATTATAGGGTACATAATGGTCAGCACAGAGGTTTTCTGCCTCTTTTGCTGAAGTTTTTGCTGCCTCCCACCCACCCACCCGCCAAATGGAGAATGGGTAGAGGGGTAATTTAGGGGCTGGGATGGTCTGTCAGAGGTGAATGGCAGTAAGTGTTTGGTCGGACATTGGTGGACTGCCAGAGGTGGACAGCTGAAAAAGAGGGGAAAAATTAGGGGGGAGGGGATTAAATTATTTGCCAATCTGAGCACAACAACACACAAGTGGTCTGTCTTTTGTGGAGGAAAAGGGGGGAATCCGGGACAAGAAGACTTTGCCATCCGCGACATCTTCTGATAATTACATCTGCTTGCTACGATGATTGGTGTGGCTGTTAGAGGCCAGACATCTCTACATTTGTATCGCAAACTCCTATTGGTTGAAAATCAGGTTTGGAGGGATTTTTAAGAAAAAAACTATGGTGGATTTTATTTCTTGCTTAGCAAGGGTACGTGGATGAAGCGAGTGTTTTCTGTAAGTAAATATAAATATCTGGTTGATCCTGCATTTTTTTTTCATATGACAGTATATCTGGTTGATCCTGCATATTATTTTCCCATATCTGGTTGATTCTGCATCTGTGTGATTACACAACTGCCTGCTCCTTCTGTTGCTACCTCCTTTGATCTGGTTGACCCTGTAGTTTCTGTTGGTGTGGCATGTGCACTCCTGAAATCAGCTAGACTGCTGTTGTATCATAGAAGGGTTGAACACCGTTCCATGACCTTTGAGCTGTGGTACAACAGTGTTTTAGCTTATTTAAAAATTGAGGTAGAACACTCTTGTACCATAATATATAATACCATTATTTTTTAGTCACAATATTGTTACAACGCCAATTAGTAATTATGCAAATGAAATATTTTTGTGCACAGTTATACATCAACTCACAATTTTAGACTGCGTGTTTATTAACCTGTAAGTTCATAAAAAACTGGAAGGCAGACATGGACAACTTAAGTATGCAAACCAAAAAGCTCTCGCAGACTGAAAATTTTCAGTTCATGTCAAAGGGTTAACTCAAAACCTACTGAGCATGCTCAGAAAAAAACTTAAAATCCTTTCAACTCTGGAACTATTTAATATTTTTTTCACAAACCTTTTCTTAAAGGCATTACCTCAGCACAGGCTGCTTTTAACCTGAAAGTTTCATGAAAAAGTTCTGTACTGTCTAGACTGTGAGAGCAAAGGAAAAAAAAAGAAAATTCACTTCATTAAAAATTGACCTTTCATATCTCAGAAACTGCACAAAATACAATCATGAAACTTTTCATGTTTTGAGCCCCTGTCAGCCATACCATGCATGCAAATGGCTTGTATATATCATTGAACACTGCCAAAGTTAAGGTGCAAAAAGTTGTTTTTTTTTTTTTGCAGTTAATCTTTTGAGTACAGATGGAAAACAGACATTTGTTATCTTTCACATGGTACAGATACAAATATATTTTAAAATAGCAGGCTAGCAATTCCTTGGACCATTGGTAACATACATACATACACTTCTTGATTGTGTCTCTTATAGTGCTGCTAGTCTATACATCAGCAGTCCGGTCAAGTACAAGTTACTGTATACTTTCTAGGTTGTAATAATATCCATTACAGTTTGTCCCACTTTTGTGGGTCCATCTGATGCATTATAAGAGACAGAACTGATGCTGTAGCCATCAAAACCTGATTTAGCACATTATCCAAACTGATCTTATCAAGGAGGCCTAAGGATACATAGATACATAGATACATAGACAGTGTCGGCAGATAAGGGCCTATGGCCCACCCAGTCTGCCCATTTGAGCTTGTAAGTTCAGTTTGTTTTCCTAGAAGTCTGTTGCACCTTACCCCTGACCTCCAGAATTCCTTTATGTCTATCCCATACATTCTTAAATCCCGTGATTGTTTCAGCCCCCACCACTTCCTCTGGCAGGGTGTTCCACTTGTCCACCACCCGTTCTGTGAAAGAAATTCTTTCTCATGTTTCCTTTGAATCGTCCTCCTCCAACTTCATCCTATGCCCTCTAGTCCTGGAACATCTTTTTCGCTTAAAAATAGTGTTTTCCTGCACCCTGTTCCTCCCTGTAAGATACTTGTATGTCTCTATCATATCCCCTCTCTCCCTCCTCTCCTCCAGGGAGTACATGTTCAGTTCCTTCAACCTGTCTTCATAGGACTTGTGATGCAATGCATGCACCATCTTTGTTGGAGTCTTTTTTTTTTTTTTCAATCATACTTAATGGTATTTTACAAACAAAACAACATAAGTAATGAACAAACCTTAAGCGGACATTTAGCACCAGACATAAATAGAGCACAAATAAGTAATGTAGTGCAATCTAGTACTTAAATCTGAAGCCCTAATAAAGCAATCGGACAGTTGTCAAAGAAACATTTTTTAAATAAACTACAAAAATGCAGACAAGAAACAATTGTTAAAAGGGGCTAGATCTAATTTGTAAGGCCTAAGTAAGTCTTTGTTATATGGGACTTTAATGGGAGCTGTTTTATCAGGAAAAAATGATACCTATGGGGCCCAAATCTTTCGGAATTTGTGACTTGTGTTAGCTGAGAAGCGGAACATTCTCATGTGTGGCTAGATTCTCCATGGCTTTGAATCAATCAATAAATGTTGGTATCACATTGGATTTCCACTTTCTAAGGATAAGCCTTTTTGCTTCAACTGTTGCCGGAAGTAGCCACAGCTGCTGTGGCACTTTCAGTTGGGTGTTTACCTGTGTGATACCTAGTAACATCATAGCTGGCGACATAGGGAGGCTCATTTTCAGGATATTTTAGCAGCAGTGTCATATCCTAGACCAGAAGGGTTGAATGAGACTGCAGTGCCATGGTATATGTAGCAGACCAGCCCCAGGGACATCATACCTGCAACACTAATAGTGCTGTAAAAGGCCCAAAGTTTTAAGCTGCACTGGAGTGTGGTACCATAAATGTAAGAATTTATTTTAAATCAGGAGGCTACGCTGGTCTCCCCATGCCATATGAGCTAGTACCCAGCATTGATGCCACTCCTTATCAAAATTTGAGATACCCAACATCCTCTACCACCAAAGCTTAGCCAGGATAGATGAGTCAGGAGCCTCTCAACATTTTCTGTATACAGCCTTCTAAACCCTTAGATGTTTTATCCATGTTTGAATGGGAAACCTAAAGTGACACCCAGAATCGCAAGTCTTAAAGACGGAACATGTGCACCCTACCTTAGACCATTTGTTGTAGAGGCTTCTCATCTGGAAGTATTTCCAAAAGTCCTCTTTCAGCAAGTCATATTTCTTTTGCAGTTCCAGAAAAGATTCAAATGTGCTCCTAACCAAGGTTAACAAATCCTTTATGCTGTTAATTTCATTTGCTTTCCCACTCATTCCAGCAGATGGGGTGTTTATCAATACAAAAATGAGGGTTCCTCCATAGGGGTATGTAGATCCCAGGGTTTTGACTTAGTTTAGTTATCTGCCCGACTTTGAGCCAAGCAATATGCGTCACTTTCACAGTGAGCCAGGTTTGGAAAAGCCTTGGCAGGGGGTGACCATGGTACACTATGGGGCGTGAACCCTGGAATACAGCAGTTTCTATCTCTATGCAAGCTCGGGGGGGGTGTTCCTGAAATAGCCAGCTTGGCTGTGAGGAAGGCACAATAATAATATGAGAAATCTGGGAGATTACATCCACCTCTTGTCCAGGGGGCCCTCAGTTTGACCCTACTACATTTGGGGGGAGAGTTTTCCCATAAAAATGTTTCCATTAAGGAGTTTAATTTCCTGAACCATTTTTCTGATACCTCTAAGGGGAGATGTGATAGCAAGTAAAAGATGCTAGAGGCAAATATAATTTTAATAGCCGCTATCTTCCCTGCCATCATAAGATTTAACTGTTTCAGCCTCTCCACCTCTTTCTGAAGTTTTTCTATCAGGGGGTTGAAATTTCTAGCAAATAAATTCTGCAGGTCTGGGGTAATTTTTACTCCAAAATATTTAATTTCTTTATGGATCCAGGCCAACCCTATGCTACCCATTAAGTTTGGTGTTGCATATTTGTTAAGCTGTAGTATTTCAGACTTCCTGATGTTTATTTTATGCCCTAAATACCAGTAAAGGTGTCCAAGAAGGATAAGCAATGGGGGGGGGGGGGGGTTAATTGCAAGACTGCTTGTGAGTATGAGACAGTCATCAATATATAATTTAGTGTGGTATTTGGATTGTCCTACCTTTATCCCTACTATTTGTGGATGTGTTTGAATTGCTGGTGCAAGAGGCTCCATTACTAATACAAACAGCAGGGGTGAATGGGGGCAATCTTGCCTGGTACCTCTATACTGTAAAAAAGGATCAGAGAGGGTACCATTGGGTAGAAGCCTCACCTTGAGGCTATTGTATAATGCACGGACCCACATATTAAAGTTTGTGCCAAAAATATAATGATTCAGGACTACATGCAGGTACTCACACTCCATGGAATCAAAAGCTTTTTCAAAATCCACAGTACTGGCAGTGACCAGGGTGGGAAGTACTGCAGCTGACCCTACCTTGAACAAATTCCACTTGTGACAGTCAGATTATGGAGGGAAGGCTTTTCTCCAGGCAGGAGGCAAGTACTTTGGCCAGTATTTTGGCATGAGCACTGATCAGTGTTGTAGGTCTATAACTGGACAGAGATGTTGGGTCTTTCCCCCTCTTTGGGCAACACGGTAATGATGGTTTCCTTGAAGCTGTCTGGCAGCTCCTTCTATGAGTGCACCTCATTTAGCATTCACAGCACGGTCTTCACTATGCTGTCTTTTAATGTTTGGTAAAAGTCAGCTGGAAAGCCAGCACTACCCAGTGACTTATGAGGAGCCACGCTTTAGATGGCTAGCTTGACCTCCTGTTCAGTAAATGGGGAATCAATGTCATTTTTCTGGGTTTCTGAGAGCTTAGGGAGAGGTAGATTATCCATGAAAGTGGAGAATTTCTCTGTATCCCAGTTTACCTGTGCTTGATACAAATTCTTATAGAAGCCGGCCATCATTTTATTGATAGCCTCTGGGGTTGTATTCAATTTACGATTGGGGTCCTTAACTGCACAATGTACCTTTCTGCCTGTTGCTTTCTCAGCCTGGAGGACAGCAGCTTGCTTGCCTTCTCCCCATTGGCCCAGTATTTGTATTGGGTTCTATGGAGTTCCTGGTGGCCAGCAAGTTGAGCTGAATCCTCAGGGAATTTATTTAAAACACCAGATTTGTATTACTTAGCTGATGGGGGTCTTTTTGTAGATGTGACTTCTTTTTGTCTGAGCTGATCCTTCAGCCGAAGTGCTTCCTTCTCCCATTGGCACCACTGAATAAGTGGCAAAATTAGTTATTTTACCATGTATTGTGACTTTAAATGCCTCACATAGCATGGCAGAGGAAGACGAGCCCTGAGGGTTATCCAAAAAGTAATTTTCAGATTCAGCTATAAGCCACTGTTTAAATTCTTTATCTTGTAGAAAGAGGGCATCTGGATGCCACATTAGGGATCTAGTAGGTTAAGGGTCAAAGATGAGGCTCATCACTAGTGGTGCATGGTCTGACATATATAGGGGAATTATAGTAACATCTGACACACTGAAGGTAAGCTTTGGTGATGTAAACCAATAGTCCAACCTATTGGACATTGTATTTGCAGCTGAGAAATATGTATACTCCCTTGTGGTAGGGTGAGACAGCCTTCAAATGTCTGTTAGCTGGTACAATGATAGTAGGACTTGCAGCGTGCAAAGGGATTTAACGTGAGGGTCTGTTTTGGAATTAGATATATCTAAGAAATGGTCCATAGCTAGGATACAGTCCCCTCACAGAATAATGTCAGAATTGTCAAAGGCCATGTCCATCAATTTCTGAGACAGCACATTCAAAAATTCATGGCTGTCATCATTCAGTGCATAGATATTCACCAAACTTATTGGGCCTGTGGGGGTGGACATTTTGACTATCACCCACTTGCCCTTACCATCTGACTGTTGTTCTGTGGGCTTCCATTTTAGATTTTTATGGCACAATATGGAAACTCCATGCTTGGCCTTCCACAAAGTACTGTGTGCCTTCCAGCAAACCCATTCTCTAGCTAATTTCTGGGCATCTTGGTTACTATGTTTTGTCTCCTGTAAAAAGAACACCTGTGTCTTCAGTTGTTTCAGCTGAGATGGCACCTTTATCCCTCTTGGCTGTAGAGTTGGGGCCCCTCACATTCCATGAGGTGGCTACCAATGATGTCAAAAATTTGCACTTGGGGATATTATAAGAGGCCATTATGCTCAGCTGAGACACCATTTGGAGGGAGTGCACAGTTCCATCTATATATCGCCCCACTGCACCTTTGTCAGTGAGTGCCCTAGGCCCTCCTTTGGGAGTGCTAACTTTAGTAGAAATTATGCGTCAGTAGATTTGTAGTCATTGTACTCTATTTTCCTGCTTTAAGAACATCAGGAACCTGTTTATGCAATAAACCCAAGTTCTCACAAAACAGCAACATTTTAAGGAAAACCAATCCCTGAGTTCCTGAATTAACATTGAAAATAACACTTTGTTCACCATTACAAGTAATAACCATAAGAATCATGTATTGGAAACATGAAAACTTCAAAATTTATTTTTATTTAGTGGGAGATTTCCCAGACTAGACCAGGCAACCATATTCTCTACATGGCTACCAATGGTCATGAAAGGCCCCTCTGTGTGTGTGTGTGTCGGGGGGGGGGGGAATATTCAAATATCTCTGAGGCCCTTTCTTGAGAATCTGCTTGAAGTTATCTAGTGAAAAACATACTGGGACCCGCAGGGACCCGTTCTGAACTTTTCCACATCTGGAAATTGTGCTGCATGTCAGACCAGCTATGGAGAAACATGTCATACAGTAAGAAACAAGGGGGATGTTATTCTGTTTCTATTTTAGGGACATAGCCCTCCATCCCTCTGGCCTAAAGTATTCAGCCATTTCTGAGTCATAAAGTATGATCTCTGTGGCTACCATATGGTATGCTTTCTTGTGGCGCTCAGGTAGATAAAAACATTCTTGCAGATTGGGGAATGTGGCTCCACTGGGATCATAACCTACTACACGCCTCGGTGGTACCTGGAAACATAGAAACATAGAAGTTGTCAGCAGATGGAGACCGTATGATCCATCAAGTCTGCATTTGGCTTCCAGACCCCTACTTAGTTGCCTGCTTGTGTATCCCACAGTGTCTGTCCCATGCCCTCTTGAATTTCCCACTGTCTTGGCTCCCACCACCCTCTCTGGCAGGCTATTCCATAGTTCCACAACATGCTCTGTGATGAAGAATTTCCTCGTAGTGCTTCTGAACTTTCCTCCCTTAAGTCGAAGGTTGTGCCCTCTAGTCCTGCTCTAGTCCTTTACGTGAAAGAGGTTCTGCACATGCACCCTGGTGGTGCCTTTAAGGTATTTGAATGTTTCTATCATGTCCCCATGATTCCTGCATTGTTTTAGGGAGTATAATTTGAGGTCATCTAGTCTTGCCTCGTATGGTTTCTGATGCAAGCCCTGCACCTTCTTTGTTGCTCTTCTCTGTACCATCTCCAGCCTATCTATGTCCTTCCTGAGGTGAGGCCTCCAGAATTGGACACAGTATTCCAGATGAGGCCTGAC
This sequence comes from Neoceratodus forsteri, assembly GCA_016271365.2. NCBI lineage: Eukaryota > Metazoa > Chordata > Ceratodontiformes > Ceratodontidae > Neoceratodus > Neoceratodus forsteri. Next base: position 647,558,090 of record CM057456.1, read on the forward strand.
CAGGACCTGATACAGAGGCATGATTATTTCATGCTTTCTGCTTGTGATGCCCCTCCCTATGCATCCCAGGATACCACTAGCCTTTAGTGCTGCCTTTTCACATGGTCTACTGACCTAGAGGTTATCTGATATGATGACCCTAAGTCTTGCTTCCACCTGGTAGCAACCAGCTGCTCCCCTCCCATTGAGTACAGTCTCCCTGGGTTATGCTTTCCCAGGTGCATGACCTTGCACTTTTTGGCACTGAATTTCAATTGCCAGGCCTTGCACCACTCCTCCAGTTTTTGGAGATCAGCTTCCATGCTTTGCTGTCCCTCTGTTGTGTCTACCCTGTTGCCGATTTTGGTGTCATCTGCCAACAGGCACACCTTTCCCTCCAGTTCATCTGCAATGTTGCTAATAAATATATTGAAGAGGATTGGCCCCAGAACTAAGCCCTGCAGGACCCCGCTAGTCACCCTCCCCTCCACAGACAGAGTGTCATTTACTAATGCTGTCTGAGTTCTCCCACATAACCAGTTTCTGACCCAGTTTGTAACCTCAGGCCCAATTCCCATATTCTCCAGTTTTCTGACTAGTCTCCTGTGTGGAAAGGAGTCAAAAGCTTTGCTAGAGTCCTGATAAACCACATGAACTGCCCCACCCTGATCCACTGTTTTGGTGACCCAATTGAGAAAATCAACCAAGTTTGTCTGGCAGGACCTCTCTGCCATTAAACTGTATTGATTTTTGTCGAGCTCACCAATTTGCACAAAAAAGCTATGAATCTTTCCTTCAGCAGGTATTCCATCAGTTTTCTCATGACTGATGTTAGACTAACTGGATGGTAGTTACCTGCCTGTTCCTTGCTTCCACTCTTGTGCAGTGGTACTGCTGTTGCACTTTTCCAAACCTCTGGCACCTCCCCGCTCCTTAATGATTTTTTGAAGAGCACTGCTAAGGGGGCTGCCAGTTCCATCCCTAGCTCTTTCAGTATTCTTGGGTGTATCCCATCAGGCCACATAGCTTTATCTACCTTTATCTTGTCTATTTCCTCCAGGACTCTTTCCTCTGTAAAGGGACCTGTGTCTATTCCTTCAATCAGACACTTCTTTATGCCTATTGTTGGTCCATTACCATCTGCTTCCTGTGTGAAGACTGAGCAGAAGTACTCATTGAGTGCCACTGCCTTCTCCTCGTCTTGCTCTGTGGTTTGTCTGCCTTTTTTTGTGATTCTAACAATTCACCCTTCGGTCTTAATTTGTTCACATACATAACTGTAGAAGGTTTTGTTACTCTTTTACTTCCTGAGCTATCCTATCCTCTGTTAGATCCTTTGCATTTCTTATCACTTTCCCTGTCTCTATTAGTTTCTGTTTATATTCTGTTTTGTTTGCCTCATTCCCCAACTCCTTGTACTTTCTGAAGGCTATGCACTTTTCTCGCACCATGGTTGCCACCTCCTTGGAAAACCATAGTAGGTTTTTCCTCCTTTTGTTCTTACTAACCTAACAGGCACACTGTGATGTGACCATGGTTACTGCATCCTTCAACCTTGTTCAATATTCCTCGAGTAATTCTGTTGAGTTACTAAGGTTGTTTCTTCGGCAGGCCTTCATGTTTGTGAAGTCTGCCCTCCTGAAGTCAAGGACCTTCAGTTTGGAGTGTGTGGAGTGTACAGTCCTTTTAACTCAGAACCATACCATGTTATGATCACTGTTGCCCAGGTGGTTCTCTACTTTGACACATGTAACACTATCACTATTTGTGAATATCAGATCTAGGTAGGTAAGGCTAGGGGGATGTTGGGGTGTATTAGTAGGGATATCACAAGTCGTAAAAGGGAGGTAATAATCCCTCCTTACAAGACACTGTTTAGGCCACACCTTCTCAAGGACATTAACCAAATTGAGGCAGTCCAGAGAAGGGCAACCAAAATGGTGCAGGGACTGCATCAGAAAACATATGAGGACAGATTAATGGAGCTTAATTTGTATACCATACAGCAAAGGAGGGAGAGAGGTGAAATGGATGAAACATTCAAGCACCTTAAGGGCATTAGCAAGGTGAAAGAGTCTAACATGTTTCAATATAAGAAAAATAGCAGGACAAGAGGACACAGCATGAGATTAGAGGGAGGCCAATTAAGGGGTAATGTGAGGAAGTTCTTCTTCACAGAAAGGGTGGTGGATGCATGGAAATGCCTACCTCAGGAAGTGGTGGATATGAATACAATGCAGGGCTTCAAACAGGCATGGGATAGGCATAAGGGAGCAATACAGATGAGTATGAATAGATAGGCCATTGATAGAGCAAAGGCCGATGGCACATTCATAATTTAGAAAAAGAAATGGGCAGACTGGATGGGTCTTGTGGTCCTTATCTGCTGTCAACTTCTATGTTTCTATGTTAACCCTTGTGGGTGATGTGACTAGTCGACTTAGGCCTGCTTCCTGTAGTGTGACTAGGAATTCCCTGCTCTTCTGTTTTGCCACTGTGTGGGTATTCCAATCTACATTCGGCAAATTGAAATCCCCCACCAGCACCATGTCCACTTTGCCTGACATCTGGAGGATGGTTTCCAGGATTTCCTTATCCCTGGCTTCCTCCTGATTTGGGGGTCTGTAGATTATTCCTACCTAAATGGGTTTCCAGCTTCTAGCCCTTATTGTGATCCATAGATCCTCTGTTTCCCCTAGTGCCTGCTGCATTTCTGCAGAACTGATGGTATCCTTAACATAAATAGCTACCCCCCCCTTTACGCAGTCCTATCCCTCCTAAACAAGTTGTACCCTGGGATAGTCACCTCTCAACCATGATTATTTGTGAACCATGTTTCGGTCATGGCCACCCAGTGTAGTCCTCCCTCAGCTATTGTGGCAGTGAGGTCAGTCATCTTGTTAGCCAGGCTGTGTGCATTGAGACATAGTGCTGACCACTCTTGCTGTGTCGCTTTGTTCATCATGCCTTCCTTGTTCTTATTGTTTGTCCATTTATAGTTTTCCCCATTTATGGTTTCTCCCTTTCCATTGTGATGGTCAATGCCAGAGTTGGAAAGGGTTTTATGGTCCAAGCTATCTGCTTTTGCTATCCTGGAGTATATAGATTTGATGCTAGCTGGAGGGGGAGAGACAGCAGGATCTGTGTGCTTCTCCTAGAGCTTCCATCATCTCCCCTCCAGCTAGTTTAAATATCCTTTGTGAATGTCAAATTTCTGGCCCAGTGCTCTGACTCCCTCTTTAGTCAGGTGGAGGCCGTTGAATTTGAAGAACTCCCTTTCCCAGAAGTTGCTCCAGTTTCTGATGAAGTGGTGCTCCTTTGTGTGGCACCAGTCCTTGAGCCATGAGTTGAGCTCACTTATCTCTTTCTCTCTGATTTTCTGCCTGTTCTTCCCCTTTTCCCAAACCGGCAGAATCTCAGAGAATGCAATGCAGGATGAAAATGAAACCAATTTCTCACCAAACTGCGCAATGTGCTCCTTAACCTCCTCGACCAACCGGCTAGCAAGGTCATTGGTCCCTAGGTTGACCAGGATATTTGAGCCCTCTTCTTCCTTTTTAACTATGTTGACTATTCGGTCAGTGTACCTCCAAGCGGATGCTCTTGGGAGACATCTGATCTGCACATCTTCACATTTGTTTTGTCTCAGTTTGAGGTCAACACCGTGAATCAAGGCGTCCCCTATGATTATGATGTTTTTCCTGTTGAGGTTTTGTTTATGATGTTGTTTTGCTATTCTGTTGCATTTGGCATTCCTTTGGCCCGAGACATCCTCCATCATTACGGATGGTATGGATGCAAGAGGTGTGTACTTGTTTACTGTGTTTAGAGTGCTTTGTTGTTTTGGGAGAGTTGCCCAAGCTCTGCCCCCTTTTCCTGCAACCAGTTGCCATCCCCCAGGCCTGGTCATTCTCTGGGGAAGAAGTGTGTTTGTTTGGTGTCAGTGATGTGAAGATGAACTCCTAAAAGAAATGTTTCCCTGTAGATGGTTACTCTACTCAGAATGCTATTCTCACCCTGTGCCTCCTGCAGCTGAGCCCTGAGGTGACATACAGTATCTCTGAGCATATAGGACAGTGGCCCTGTCTTCGGGTGATGCAACCATTGAAGAGTGTCCCACAGTGTTGGCAGCCAATGATATCCATGTGTGTGCCAGTGGATGGAAAGAAGGCGTACATAATTATTCAAATTTAGAGGAAGACATCCTGTTCCAGGTGGACGAAAGAGAATCAGGCTTTTTTTTTTTTTCTTCTAGTCAGGTCAGGCAGGAAGTGGGTGGTGACATGCAGAACCTATATAGGAAGATGATCTAGGGGTGGGTGGGATTACAGTGAGAGGGCAGAACCTTTGTTACTCTTTCCTGCTGAAAAACACAATCAGTTTGTTCAGGTCTGCCACTTAGTAGCACAACTAGAGACTGGAAAAGAGAAGGTCTCTTTCTCAGTCAGTGAAGATCAATTAAGCTCATCAGACAGTAAGGGTAGGAGCTGGACCACACTTGCTGCATGCCTTCTAGAGTTGCCTTTTGTGTCTGAGCTGTTCCTTCTGGTTGTTTCTGTCTAAGAGCTTTATATTAGCTGACCTCTATTTCAGTGGTGGGTACAGCAGACAGTAAAGCTAGGGGCTGGACCACTCTTGGGGTATGCCTCCTAGGGGTACCCTTTGTGCTTGAGCTGTTGCTTCCAGCTGAGAGCATTCTATTAGTCAATCACTATTTCAGTAGTGGTACAGCAGTACAAATGCTGATTTGCATACAGCAGCTAGGAATTCTGGGCAAGTGTTCCAACTGCTTCTTATGCTGAGAAAGCATCTTCTGGCTGGGTCTGAGCAGAGCAATCGAGGAGAGACATCACCTCAGCAGAGCTAGAAGCCTGGACTGTGTACTCCAAGGGGGATTCAGCCAGGTAGAACTGTTGTCAAGGAATCACTGCTTCTGCACCTGTCAGAGTCTTCCTTCCCTCTGTGATTGATCTCTCTCCCAGTCAGTGGAGATTGGATAGGCTCAGCAGACAATAAGGCTAGGGGCTGGACCGCACTTGGTGTATGCCTCCTATGGTTGCCCTTTGTGTCTTAGCTGGAGGTGGTTATGTGCATTATTTATCCCCCACCCCTTTGCCAGACTGGCCATTTGTCCATTCTGTCAATCAATGCCATGGTTAGCAGGGAAGGGAAGGACTGTTAACTCATTCCTCTGAGCAAAGGAGTTTTTCCAAGAAACTCGGTTTAAGACTTTGACCACTACGTAATGTGGTATAGCTCCGAGGGATGGTTGGGGCTCCATCATACTACTGTCAATATCAAAGCTAGACCCACACTGGGAGTAAATGGGAACAGTTAAGAAGTGGCCAGCATGTCATAACAGAGAATGTATCTGACATTATAACTTGTATAGCATGTTAACATTAAAAGTGTTTACCTGCTTTAACAATAACAATTCGTATCCTGCCCTCTACCCCCTTTGAACACACTCTTGAACTTTGAAAAGTGAACAGCAATGAAACAAAGAACAAGCAACCCCATTCAGGCAGTAACAATAATGAGAGGACAATGCAGAGGGAGTGATATATGGAGTGGCACCCCTCTGGATGTTTTGGTGTCCCTTACTCATTTTATGTGTTACATCATAGCATGCTACCCATATCTGGTGCAGCACCATACTTTGCCATAGCTGTGTAGGCTCATTAAGGGCCATCTTTAATTCAACTCAGACTGCTTAATAACAATTCACGGTAATTATTGCAGTACAGTTAACCATTGAGTATGTTCTGACACAAGTTCAGTGTCCGCATAGTAGCTGTCACTTTAGCGGCTAGTTGCCAGGATCCTGCTCTACGGTTCCCAACTCACATGCAAAACAGACTTTCAAGTTACAAGGTTATTACAACCTTACCCATGTCACAGTTTACTTCTCCCACTTCTGAGGAGTCCCAGTCCTTACATCTCATATGAAGGTTGCAGAATGTCCATGGGACTCTACTTCAGTGACAACTTTGGTGATGTCTGAGGATGTGACATAGCTCCTATGGACTCTGTTATGCAATTGGCCCATTCCCTAAAGATATTGGCCCAGTCCCTGGTGTTCAGCCCCAGCGGCTAAGTCGATTCTTCTCCTCTTTCCATTGCACCACACAAATCGAAGCCTGTAGGTGCCAGCACATGGTGGGATTCATACCAGTTGCTGACCTTGATGAGGGTGTCTCCAGGTGAGTTGCTTCTGGCATTAGACTGTTTGTGTAGGTGTTGAACACTTTGTGACCTGACTCTCTGGGGACAGGGCCTTTGAGGTGGTACATTTCTATTTTGTTTCCTTTGTCTATCCCTCAGTACCTGTTACCAGGGTTCTCCCTGAGTGGCTCTGTGGGAAGTTGTGTTGCTTGAAGATGAACATCAGGCTGTACAGACCCCATTTCCTGATAATCTGCAACTTGTGGTTTTAACAGGTGCTTATATAGCACAGGCCTGTCTTTTTGAATGTCCCAAAGAAATTGTGCCACTTCTCTCAGATTGTTGAATGTGATGAATTCTCCTTGGAATTGAATGCAGAGCAAAGCAGGGTACCTGAGAAATGTTGGAATATTTAATTTGTGGAGTTGTTGCTTTACATTGGCATATGCCCTGCACTTTTTAGACAGTTCCTGTGAAAAGTCCTAATAAAGTTGGATATTGTTACCCTCCCATTTTAAGTTGCCTCTCTTCCTTGCTATTTTAAGGCAGAGCTCCTTGGCAGGGTATCTTAGGAATTTGCGGAGTATAGGTCTAGGGCACTCACCAGGCTTAGGTTTGGTTGCAAGGGAGTGGTGGGCTTGTTCAATCTCCTGTGGAGCCCCATTATTGAGTCAGAGGATGGCTGGCAAAACAGTCTGCAGGAAAGACACCATATCCCAACCCTCCACTCCCTCAGGCATAACAACTATTCTGATGATTTTGAGGTGTGCCATATTCTCCAAGTCATAAACTTTGCCCAACAAATATTGTATTTGGTTGTGCTGTTCTCTAGTTGCCTGTGGTGGATTTGAAGCAAATCCTCATGTTGCCTCACTGTTCTATCTTTGCCCATGATCCTCATAGTGAAGGCTTGTAGAGTGATGTTGGTTCATGTGGTAGTAATTTTTAATTCTGTGGAATCTCTGAAAACTTGACTGAGTTGTTTTTTTTTTGAAACTCATCTTTATTGTGGATAAGTAAGTGTACATTTGTACCCTTAGGAAGTAATTACAGAGTGTCTTCATATAAAACAGTTGACATGCATCAGTGACACCATCTATACTCCCTATTACAGTAAGCAACTGATTCTATGACATGTAACAGTCAATTCAAAGCTGTAGTAAAAACATAAAAATAGGCATTTCATTAATTCAGCTGTTGTTGAATGCTGTAACCTAGGCCTGCTTACAGATCTTTGTGTAAAATTACATTTTCACACCTTTCACTGTAATAATCACCTTCTGTATGGTTCCTTCTAGGTTACCTTCAGAATGTCTCTTCCACCTGATGCCTCCAGAGACTAATCTTTTAATAGATGCAGATTTGAAAACTATTTACAAGTACAAATAAAGCAAAACTTGTCAAAACTACATGCTGTTGTCTGTCCCTTTCTTAATTTCCTGCTTGGGGGATTACCTCTTGCTTTTACTTCACCTTCTGACTGCTGGATGGACCATCCTCACACCTAAGTTTGGGAAGGGGGGTTTCTCCTTGTGGGAGACAACCTGTTCCTTGTCTCGGGGGCTAACAACTCTTGTGGTCCTGCTAACTATCCATCTTTTCCACCTTTCTGCATGTTTATCTGATTGTAGCCTAGGTTTTGCTGTGAGGGCTTCCGTTCTTTCTACATTCTCCACTCTTCACCCAGGAGCCAAAGGATGGAGGGTTGGTATTTAACCAATTGGCCATGATCTCCTTAAGGGTGACCAGGCCTAGAATTCTGTATAGTCTTAGAGAGTGGGGGTTCTTTAGCAAGTATCTTACTTGTCCAAGAACCCAGATGTTGAAGTCCATGGGCAGTTGTACTTCCCATAGTCTAGAGAATTCAGCCCTCATGGCCTCCCAGTAGTCCCTTATCTTGGGGCACTCCCAGAATATAAGGGAGTGGGAGCCCACTTGGCCACACCCTCTCCAGCACAGGGCCAGTTGGCAGAGGCAAGTGTGGAGTGATTGTGGGAGTGTAAAAGAACCTTGTCCAGCATTTCCACTTACATTCCCTCCAGCCAGAGGATGCCATGACTCTCTAGCCCCTCTCCCACTCTTTGAGCCAGCCCTCCCTTGTCAGGCCGCATCCCGACTCCATCTGCCATTTCTGTCTCAAAGACTCCAGCCATTCTTCCACTTGTCCCATCATGGCTTTGCAGGCCATTGATAAGGTCCCCCTTTGGTTCCTTAAGTATGGCTCCCCAGTATAGAAAGTTCTGTAGGAGGGTCATGTCCTTATCCACATTGGGGATTATTCGGTTTGCAAGCATGTAGTGGCAGATCTGAAGGTATCAGTGGAAGTCTGCATTAGGTAGGGCAAATTTGGTTTGCAAGTTTCAGAAAGCTATTATATTGCTATGCTGGATCAGAGCGCCAAACCTGGCAAGTTTGCAGTGATTCCGTCTATGAAATGCTGGGTCAGTTCACACTGGGGAGAAGCCTGGGTCACCTATTATTGATGTCAGGGGGCCCGCCATGTTGGGAGTACCTGTGATGAGCCTCACCTTCCCTACAATCCTCAGTGTGTGCTTAACTAAAGGATTTCCTATCCCTGTCCACACTTGTGTCATGAGGGTGGCATGGGGTAGCACGAATAGGGGGATGGGGCCAGACTGGGCCGCATCTATTTCTCTCCATCCCAAGTTCTCACATTGCTTTATCCATGTCACCACCAGAGCTAACTGTGTAGCCAGACAGTATTTCTTCAAATCGGGTAATGCCAGTCCACCCCTCTCTCTTGGGAGAGACAGCATCTTGGCCACCACTCTGTGTTTCCCCTTGTTCCAGATAAATTTCTACAATGCTTTGCTAACTAATAACCAAAAGCAGGTTGAAATGGCTATTGGGAGGGCCTAAAACAGAAACTGCAATCTGGGGAAAATATTCATCTTGCAGATGCCTATTCTACCTTCCAGTGTCAGTGGGAAGGAGCTCCATCTAGTAATATCAGTTTGAATCTCGGACCAGAGTCTGGTATAGTTTAACTTAAACAGCAGATTTCTCTGGAGAGAGAGTCTTACTCTTAGATACCTCACTACATTGTTAGGAGCCCACTAAAATGGGAAGTTTGCTTCTCCCTCTAGCCTGCCTACTCTGATCCTCAGCATCTCTGATTTTTCTGTGTTTGTTTTGTATCCAGATATCTGACCATACTCCTCCAGGAGGTGCACCAATGTCAGTATTGACCTCTGGGGTGAGATAAGGTAAAATACACTGTTGTTGGCATACAAGGAGATTTTGTGCTCCCTGTTTCCAACTTTTATTGCCTCAATTTCCCTATGTTCTCTCACCGCTATGGCCAGGGGTTCTATCCACATGGCAAAGAGGAGAAGGGAGAGGGGACAGCTCTGCCTGGTACCACGCTGAAGGAAGAATCTAGGCGATGAAATCCCATTGACCCACACTGTCACCTGTGGGGAAGCATATAAGGCCTTTATACTGTCCCTAACCTTTGTCCCTATCTCCATCACCTATAGGGTCTTGGTTAGGAAGCCCCAGTTCACCCAGTCAAAGGCCTTTTTGGCATCCATGAATATCACCAGGGAAGGGACCTTGTGCTTTTGTTGCCATTTGACCAGAGTCACAAGGCATTGGACATTGTCATGGATCAGCTGTCTCCTGATGAATCAAGTCTGGTCTGGATGAACTAGGGTTCCCACCTCCTCCTAAAGTCTCCCTGCTAGTATTGAGGTAAAAATATTGTGGTCGACATTCAGGAGAGAGATCGGACGGTAAGAGCCACACAAGGTAGCATCCCTTCCCTCCTTATGTATGACCAAGATGGAGGCTCTCCATCTGGGCTGCTTCCAGCTGGGAAGTGGGTAGCCTCCCAAGGAAAGACTCGGCCTTATCTGTGAAGCTGTCTACCCTCTTCTACCCTTTATAGATTTTTATAGAATGTCTGGAAATGCTGCACTATCTTCAGTGGGTCAGAGTCTGGGTTCCATCATTTGTGCCTCGCCTGACTTTTTAGCACTACTATCCCCACCACCTCCCTCCGTAACTGCCAGGTCAGTAGTTTCCCTGCCCTGTTACCAGCTTCATATAACCTCTGTCTGGAGTAGTGCAGGGCACCTTCGATTTTGTCATCTAGTAGTTTATTCAGTTTATCGTTCTGTCTCTCCAGGTCACTCCTCACTTCCTCGTTCAGAGCAATTTTATGTTCTGCCTCTAGGTCAGATATACTGGCCTCTAGTGCTGCTTGTTCTCTAAGCCTTTCTCTTTTTACCCCAGCTGCGAAAGTTATAATTTTCCCAGTAAGCACTGCTTTAAATCCATCCCACCATATGGCTGCTGAGTAAGCACTGGGGTCAATTGTCTCCTCATAATCCTGGTTCAGTGTGAGACATTAAGTCTCCAGGCTGAGGATTTTGGGGAGGGGGAGATGGACAATTTTATTGCTACCACGCTATGATCCAATATGGATCATTGGTGTATTTCAACTGAGCTCAAAGTGTGCATCCACTCTGAGGATACCAGGAAGAAGTCCAGCCTTGAGTAAGCTCAGTGCGGGTTAGACCAGCATGTGTAATCCCTTACTCGAGGATGAAGAAATCTCCAGGCCTCTGTCAGGCTCAGTTCTTTGCTAATACCACCCAGGCACTTTGCTGAGAGCCCCTGCATGCCTGGTTAGTGCCTGATTTGTCAAGGGCCAGATTTGAAATGGTGTTAAAGTCACTTCCCACCACAAAGAGCTCCCAGGGGGGTGCAAACTGTGTTACAATCTGCTTAAAAAATTCCACTGTCTGCCTTTCTAGATTTGGGGAGTAGATGTTTAACAGACAGCAGGGGACATTCCCAAAGGTCCCTCTGAGTGCTATGAATCTGCTCAGTGGGTCTGAGTGATGTCAGTTACTTCCAAGGGACAATTCTTGTGCATCAGGATTGTCACCCCCCTCTTGTGGGGCTGCGCCTGGCAGGATGAGCGGAATACCCAGCCAACCCACCCCATTTTTAACTTATCGGCTTCAATCGGTGATAAGTGGGTCTCTTGCAGAAATGCCACCTCTGCTCTCTGTTTTTATTTCAGTTCATTTAGGACCCTAGTTCTCTTCACATCATTGTTCAATCCCCAGACATTGTAGGTAATTATCTTTCCCTCAGTCATTTTAGTTTATGAAGTCGCTGTTTTCTACTTCTTATAAGGACCAACAGTGCTTTCAAACATTGTAAAACAGTAACTAAACAGAATAACTTTGTACAACTAAACCTATGGTTCAGTGCCAGGCATGACTTGCACCCTGCTTCCCCCATCGATGGGCCACAGGGAGCGGGGTGAGGCTCCCTGCCATGGGACAATGCATGACATGTGCACTTTTGAGCTGCCTTCATCTTCTACCCATCTGATAGACAACTCTGTGTAGTGTCAATTCTCTCTTACTAATGCCGTGAGTATGCTCAGGTCCTTTGCTCAGTCACTCTCCTTCCCCCTGTGGGTAGGTAAGCCAGCACCGAGGGTGGGGTGGCCAGGACCGAGGAAGAAACCAACCCCTTCATTCCAAGCCCCCATTCCTTTCTCCACACACCTGCCCCTTCCCCATGTTATTTACAGCCCTTCCCCAGTAATCTATTTTTCTTACGTTCCACCTTAGCATAGCCGACTGCGAGCTCCCCTGTCAATATCTGTTAATAATAATTGTTTTATCTTGCCTCCTGATCTGTAGAGAGCCCTGCACACCATCTCCCAGGCACAAGGCCAAGTCCTGTGAACTGGGAGGAAGTTGGAGGCCCGCCTGAACAACTGTACCCTCAGCATGTCAGCGAAGCTCTGAATCCCCTCCCCGAACCCCCAAGGGAAAATGTAGGACCATCGTGCATTATATCTCAGTCCCCGTGAGATCAAAGGTGAAGGGAGCATCAGTGTAGCTACCAGGTGGAAGGAAGGTGAGTCATTCTCCAATTATTTTCAGTGAGGCCTCCAGCCTGTAGTAAGCCTCCCCCTCAGCCCTCCTCCAAACACTGGAATCAATGCCCCTTCGTATCCAGTCCCCCCCCGACAACCAGCACTTCAAGTAGTGCCTGCAAGGAAGTCCCTATTTTTACCAGTTCCTTTGGTCAGGTAGAGGGGCTTGGGGTTATCTTCACCCTCATCCACCACTGGATGCCCCCCCCACCGAGTCTCTGGGGAAAGTGAGTCCCAATCTCCCTAGTCTTAGTTCTTAAATGGGAAAACTTTTTACCAGATTGTAAGGAAAAAAGTCTCAGGTCTTGAATGAAAAGGGGCCAAGATCTCTGTCCTCACTGGTCGATGGGTTTCTCAATGTTCTATTCCCTCTGCCATGTTTGGTAGAACTTGCCGCCCTCTTTCACAGGCTGGAACAGATGAAGCTTGCTTGAGGAGCCTCCTCTGGCCTTGTAAGCAGTTCTGGTGGGATTCCTAACTTTTGAAAGGTCGATCTTGCCTTGTTGAGTGTCCTGAAGAATGATGGCCCCTCTTTAAGAAATATCTTCAGCTGTGCTGGGGCAGTTATATGCATCTTGATGCCCTGCATTCCCAGGTGTCTTTTAATAGCCAGTAGAGTCCTGTGGTTTTGCTGTGTTCAAAATAAAGACGTCTGTCTCTGAAAATGATTTCTTTTTTGGCCCAAGCATTTTGCAGGACTGCCGTTTTCACCCTGTAGTCCATAAACTTCATTACAATGGACCTGGGATTTGCCTTGGGGTCAGTGGGCTTCTTAGCCAGAGCTCTGTGTGCTCTCATTATGTTAAGTGCCATTCTGGGTGGGAGATCCAGCAGCTCTCTTAGGCAAGATTCTAGAAATGTCTCCATAGAACCAGATTCAGTGTCATCCGGTAGGCCATACAGGCAGAGGTTGTCCCGACATGCTCTCAGCTCCAGATCATCGATTTTCTCTGTGAGCTCCCACTCCCATTTGAATAAATGATGGAGCACCACCTCGTGCTGCTCGACTGCTGCCGCTGTCTCAGTTAAGCCCTCGTCCATTTCTGTGGCTCACTGGTTTATCTCCTGGATCCCCTTAGAATTCTCAGCTATTGCCTTTTGCAGGCTAGACATTGTGCTGTTTATGTTGGCCAATTCGGAGAAGAGCCGCTTGGAAGTGCTGGTGAATTTCTCATCTCTCTTCTTCTCACTGTCTTCGCTGTGGGAGGCCAATGCCATTGGAGCTGAGCTGGTGCAACTTGCGGCTTTGGATCCCAGTGACTCCAGTCACTGTACTGGCTTTAGGTACTCAAGTAAGGACTCCTTTTTTGTTTTCCCTTTTGAAGGCATTTCGGTCATGCTGCACTTTACTGTCAGTCTGCGGGGGGAGGGGTCGTGGTCCCGAATCACAGGTAATTAATCAGCGTTTTTTACCCCTTGAGTGCGGAGCTTATTTCACTCATGGCTGCATGCGAGGAAGGTGGAACCAGAAGTTGGCTGAGCATTTTAGTGATGTTTGTCTGTTGTTGTGGTTGTAGAAGTAGAGTGGTGTGCCTTTTTCTGTACTTGGTATGCAGGCTGTCAATACAGAACTCCAAGTAATACTGATCATAAGCTCTGCTTCTTTTTGCAAGTGGTGATCTGGCCCTGTCTAGCAGCCCACATTGTGGTTCATGCCAGCTGTTGTTTTCTGTTGTACCCTTATTCACACAGTTAGCAGATGCCCTCCAAAATGGTATCAGTAGCAAGCCCTGATCCTACTTTAATTTCAAAGAGGCTTTTTTATCTCTGTTGGGATTTTGAATCTGATGGATGGATGAGAATTGTTCCCTGGTGGTTCCCTCAGCACAGATTATGCTGCCAACATCTTAGTTGGCAAGCTCTGCCCCCAAAAGTTAAGGTTTAACATCAAATACCTTACTCAACTCTACCATGCCAGTATAATATATATATATCTATATATATATATATATATATATGTATCTTTAAAGAAAAATCTAACTGAAAAAAAATATTGTGAAGGGCATTGTTACGGAATATAAATAGAATAATAGATAGGTTCTGGTGTATTACAAGGCAATAATTCCATCAAGCAGTTCTGGGGATACAAGAAACCTTGAGAGTGAAGCTCAAGAGGTTTCTTGTATCCCCAGAACCTCGAGATGGCATGTCTGCCTTGAAACACCAGAAACTATTTGTCATTTTCTATAATATATGGATGCTAGGAATTTTCAACTTCTTACTTGTTTCGGCTGTACGGTGCTGTGGTCTGCAAAGTTAGATTCCGAATCTTGTTCTTGTGCCTCACTCGCACCCCCCCCATTCCCGTCCCCATTTATTTCTCTCAGAAATAAAAAAAAAACACGGTTTATAGAGTAGTCATGTCGGTGATCCCAACAATAGTATTACGGCTACCAGAAGTATAGTATTATTGGGCCATAAGTACAGTATTACGAGGACCGGAAGTATACTATTACGGGACTAACTAGGATATTAAAGGGATTTTTTTAAATGCCTTTTAGGTGTATTATTATTATAACAATCCATACATTACAAGGCATTATTGTGGAAATCCAGTCCTTTATTAGGGACACAATTCACATCATAAGTATTATAGATAATCTGGTGGTTAAAAGTGAGTGGTTTCTGGCAACTCTAAACCTTTAAACATTGTTACCAATGTTCTCCATGGGAGGGAAGGGGTGGGGATAACTGAGGCTCTAGAAATTACCCTTTATGAAAAAACTATGTACCCAGCACCCTTTGTTGCCTTTTTGACTGGCTTAGCTGAAAAAATTGTTAAAATGCAATGTTATTTGGTTTAAAGAAAGTTTCTACTTACAAACTAATGGCACAGCAATGGGCATATCTTTGGTACCCAATTATGCCAGTGTGTACTGTGCATGACAGAATGGGAAGGGAGATCAGTCTTGTCAAGAAATACCAACCCCTTTTTTGACAAGACTGGCCTCTACAAGTATTTTATTCATTTTTTTTTATTTGGAAGGGGACCAAAAATGGAATTAAATGTGTTTGAGGAGTAACTGAAATCTACAAAGGGTAATGTATAATTTATGGCCAAATGTGACCAGCATCAGATAGATTTCTTGGGCATTACCATTACAAAGGATGACAGAGGGGTTTTACAGACAAAAATCTAGGGAAATCCACATATAAAAATGCAGTTCTGCATTTTACTAGCTTTCACCAAAGACATGTGATGGAAAACATCCCTTAAGACCTATAAGCAAGGGTCTGACAAAATTATAGCCAGGATAGTACTTTCAGTGGAGCTTCCAGAGAATTGTCCCAAAGATTTAAGGACAGAGGGTAGAAAAAACTGTGATTAGGGTAGCAGACAGAAGAACTGAAACAGTTAACAGGGAAAATCTTATAACAGATGAACAAGCAATCAGGAAGAAGTTCACTAATGACACGGTATGTGTTACTACCTATAACTCTCAGGCTATCCTAATGAGAGATATCTTACAAAAACACTGGCATGTGTTAGCATGTGAACTGAAGTTGGCCACAATAACAAAAAAATCAATCTAAAGTTGTGTACCACAAGGGAAAAATATAGCATACTGGATAGTCCATAGCTTATATTAGGTAGACAACATGGCAAAAGATAAGCTGGCCAGGTGGTGCTGAGGGTTCAGGCACTGGACGCCACACCTTGCACTACACTGGCAACTCAGGTTCAGGAGAGAGCTCAGGTCATCAGGGCAACAAAACCAACAAAAGGTGCACAAATGAAAATGCCGAGCACTGTGAAGTTTATTAAAGTGCCAAAGAACACTAGAACAGGACAAGCCCCAGCGCTTCAAGCCTCATGCAGTCTCTTTGTCAGGGGGAGGGGCAAATAGAAAAACAAATCTCCAATGTATAGAGACTTTACAAATGACGTCACAGTGAAATTAAAGAAAATGTTCAATCCATCACTCTTGTGCATTAATGTAAAAAGCGTAAATACAAATTATGGAGAATGTTGTTCACATCCAAGCTTAAGGACAAACATGTAGTTACAATATTGTAACTTAATCTAAGGACCAAAAAATACCAAAAGTCAATCAGTTAATACTCAGGTCATCAGGGATTGGCTTGGGGGGGAGGGAGGAGCAGGATTGAGCAGCAGCTGGCAAGCTCTCCTCTCCTCTCCTGGAGAGAGTTTCCATCTCTCCTGACACAACAGCGGCACCCAGTGGTAACTGGGAGCCTCTGCAGCTGGGACCACTAGAGAACAGTACAGGATTGGGCAGAGACCAACAGGAGTTGTATGGGAGCACATGACTTGGTGACTTGGAATCATTGCATGCCCTCCTGCTTGGGGCACCACAAGGAACAAGTGGAAAACCCCGGCTGCCAGGAGGATGACGGCAGACCCCATGGGAATGGCACACATGCCCACCACTGTTCCCAATCTGACCAGCTCTCCTGCATCCTCTCCTCTGTCTGGAACTGCAGTGGGAGAGGATTCTGTTCCCAATCTCCTGGTCAGAGGGATTCATTCAGGGCAGTAGGAGCTGCTAGAGGGGGGCCTGCCTGAGGGAGTTCCTGACAGCTGGTGACCAGAGTGAAAAAGAGTGGAACAAAAAAAAAACAAGGCCAAAGATTGTACTCCCCATAGCAAGTACAAATGTAGAAATTGTGGGCCCAGTTCTCAAGAACTGCTAGACTGATGCTAGGGACTTGCATCATAAGAGTTTGATGCAAGGGGTGACCTGCATCACAACTTGTGGCAAACACAATTCTAAAAAACAACCTGCATCCAATCCAGTGCAGCAGCACCAAAGCACCATTGCACAATGGTTGCAGCAAACAACCAGGTGTTGCAGGTCACAAGGAGGCTTGCACCATGGCTGGGCTGCAACACCCCCGTATTTCAGATTCTACAAGCTCCGCCATGGCCGCAGGAAAGGGCACCACTTGGACCAGCCAGAAGGTGATCTATGTGGCTTGTGACAGTGGAAGGAGATCAAAGAATGGATTTCAGGATGGAGAAAGGGCACAGGAGGCATCATCGGGGGCTGTAGAGACAGCTTTGCAGCAGCAGGAGTTATGGCACCTGATGAGGTGCATTGGCATTGTAATGGATATAGAGTAGTCCTTCTGTACTGGATGTACAGTATAGTCAGTTGCCCTGGTGGTCTAGAGACCCTCTCATCCTTGATGTCCCCAAGACATATGTCGAATCCTCTCTGGTAGTGTAGCAGTTCCACCCCTGATTCCCAATGTCCCTGAGCAATAGTGACAGATCTTCCCTGATAGTCTAGTGGCCTCCTGATCTCCAATCTCCCCCAGAATTGTGCATGTCATTATCCCTGGTGGTGTACTGGACCCCCAACCCCAGCCTTGATCTGTCCATAAAGTAAAATGTTAAGCAAATCAATTCCTGGTGATCTAGCACCCCCCCAACCCTGACATAGCCATAAATGAACATGGTAATGAGATCATTCCCTGTTTGTCCAGTGGACCCCCACCCTCCCACCCTAGCAGGTGGTGCCCACCACCACACAGCCCCAGTCCCAAAACTTGAGCCAGTGATCTGCATTGCCCTCTTCTCACTTCCATGGCCAGCCGCCAACTGACCTGTCACTGAGCACAAAATGTATACAGTCTGTGCTCACTGGTTGGCAGCTCAAAGTGAGCTGTCAGTCAGTGAGTGCGTACTGCATACAGTATGTATTTAGTGATAGCCAGTCAGTGGCCGGCTTTAGGGATGAGAGGAGGACTGCACCAGTCACTGACTCAGGGTGCAAGATTGGGGTGGAGCGGGGTGGTGGGCATTACCTGCAATGGTGGGGGGTGGTCCACTAGACTACCAGGCAATGATCTCATTACTATATTCATTTATGACTGTGTCCAGGCTGGAGGGGGACTACTGGATCATTAGGGACTGATCTGATTAACATATTACTTTAAAGGCAGATAAGAGTTGGGGGTGGGGGGTCTACTAAACCACCAGGGATTATGACATCTACAATTTTGGGGGAGATTGGGGGGCACTAGACTACCAGGGCAGCTGACTATATTGTACATCCAGTACAGAAGGACTACTCTATAGCAAGTATAATGCCAATGAACCCCATTGGGTGCCATACCTCCCACTGCTGCTGGGCTGTTTCCATGACCCCCCCCCATGAAACTTCCCATGCCCCTTCTCCAGCAGGTCCCCACCTGTCCAGAAGCTCCATGCACTCACACACCCCACCACCATCTGGGCCAGCTAGTGTTATACTGGGTGGGTGAGGGCTGGATCCCTGAGGCAATTCCCTCAGGTGCACCAACTGTTTGGTGCAGTGGGTGATGTGCAGCAACCCCAGGGACTTTGGTGCTGAAACCCTATTTTTTATAGAATTGGGTGCAGGGGTCCAGGGTGCACCTGGAGTTTGTTGCACCCATAGATTGTAGCAAATCATGGCAATCTAAGGGCTTATTGAGAATCAGGCTGTCTTTTAAAAACATGCAAGAGAGAGTAATGATTTTTTTGAGCCTCACCACAGGAGTGGATTTTAGGATTAGTAGATTAATTACATGCAACGCTGAATCAGTGGTGTATATGGCTGAATGCAAAGTTCCTGACTATAAATCTTTTTACATAGTGAAAACCAGTTATCAGCTGAAAAGTGAATTTGAAGAACATTTAAGAAGTAATGATAAAGAAGAAGCCACTAATGCATTGTCAAGTCATCTGAGGAGAACAAGAAGAGGACACTCATTCAGGTTCAAGTGAATCAAAACGGTAACCCAGAACGTATGTGGTGGTGTCCAGGATCGTAAACTACTGTAACGAGAAACATACTGGCAGTATAAATTAAAAGCACCATCTCTGCCAAATTTAAACAATCTTTTCCCACTTGCACCATATTTAATAGACAAGTGATGAGTTTTATGTAAACTGCTATTGCTGCAAAGTGATGGAACTTTTTAATATCTGTAGATTGAAACAAAATTCAGCAATATGAATGAATATTTATTAGATCCCATTGGGATTAAAAGCTATCTAAATAAATATCTTGCTTCCAGATTTCTGTTTCATTCCCTTCCACCGGCACATTTTTTTTTTCTTTTCCTTCCTACGTTCAGTCCTCCTGTTATCCGGTATCCTTATTTTCCAAATCTCCAACCTCCCTTTTTTGTTTGCTGTGTTGTTTGTTTTGCATATCACATGTGATTGTGAATAATTTTTATTATGATGGTAGAATTTTACATCTGCCCAGTTTAATTTTTAAATTGCCTTAAACACACTTTTTGTACAAATTGACTGTATTACACTGATAATAAAATTTTGCACTAGTTTTTGTTTAACACTGTGTAAAAGCTAACAACAAAGGACATAGTGTTCACCTTGAAAAAGCACATTTGAGTAAGTGTGAAACATTGGCGTGTGGGGCTGTGATCTGCTGTTCAGGAATGTGTTGAATAAACTCAAGCCTGAAATCCTTCAGCCATATCCTTGGTCTAGTAAAGCTCAAGTAGCCTGACATTTTCAAGTGTAGAAAGGCCTGACATTTAATATAGAAATATAGAATTTGATGGCAGATAAGGACCGCTAGGCCCACCCCATCTGCTCATTTTCCATATCTACTTCAAAAACCACAGACTCTACTTGATCTCTGGTTTTGTTTTCCTACCTATTGCTAGGGTTGCCATATGCCTATCCCATGCATTTTTAAATTCCCTTACCAAATTAGCCTCCACCACGTCCACGGGAGGCTGTTCCATGCATCCACCAACCTTTCTGTCAAGGAATACTTCCTTATGTTACCTATTAGTCTAGTCCTTCCAGCCTCATGTCATGATCCCATGTTCTAGAACATCACTTTTTCTGAAAGATACTACCCTTCTGTACCTTATTTATGCCCTTGAGATATTTGAAGGTCTCTATCATATCCCCCTCAATATATTTTCATTTCCATTTATTTTTACTGTTTTTTTATGCATAATTTATATTTTCTTTTAGTGATATTATTTTTTTTTTTCACTTTAACTCTTTATCCCTCCTATCTACTCCTGGTGCCCATTCCTTCGGTCCACTCAAGTCCTCCAATCCACCTTCCATGGGATCTGCCCCTAGAGTGCATCTTCCCCCTCTCCTTGCACAGTGGGGTCTGTCCCTTCTTGGTGATCTGGTTGGAACCGGAGCGGCTTTCATCCAGGGCTGCCGAGAGGTGTTTTCCGTTTTCTCCCCTAGATCCCCTACCATCTGAGATGTCGGTGCTTGGGACGTACATCCCGAGTGGTGGTGTGCTGATGCATGCCGAGCCTCTCATGACTGCGACATCCCCCCTCCCCAGCTCCGGCCAGCAGAGCCGCCTCCATCCCTTCCTGTTGCTGGTGCTTCCACTGGCTATGGAAGGGATGCAGAACGCAGGTGCATTCTGGGTCTCCCACCCCTGAGGGAGGAGAGCATCTGTTGGGATGTTCAATCCTCCCTCTCCCCTACCGACCCCCAGCCACCCGAGTCCGTTCCCAAACCCGGGTCGCCGGCGTAGCGCGAGGTGTGGCATCCAGCACCTCAACCCTCACCGCCACTGGGCCAGCTAGTGATATTATAAGGGCAAGGCAGTGCCCCTAAATTGATGTGGCATTGCTCTTTTTCTGTTTAAATAACTGTTTTCAAATGGGTTTAACTTAGCCATCTTAAACTATGGGACTGTAACATTTAGCATGCACCTTCTCAGTCATATGGTCTACTGAACTGAAACTTTCATAAAGATCTGATTATCTATTTCTTAGTAATTTAATGTTAAATTAACACATTTTTGGCCTGTTTTGACCTTATATTTTTGCAAAATTCAAGAAAAGAAAATAAGTTCTGGTAAGCAACTTATGATTTTGTGAGATGAAATGGAGGACTAGGTCCCTTTTTCTTAATAAATTTTAGTTTTTAAGTGAATTATGATTAATTGCCAATGCATGCTAAGTTTACTGAAAAAAGTTGGAAAAAGACAGTAGATTTTTTTTCATGTTAAAGGTATAGACAAACAAAAACATTAAGGTACTATGACTTTTTAAAAAGTAAAATGTTTAATGTGACACTTTAGTTCTTTGAAAGGGGTAGCACAAAGCACACAATGTATATTTTTTAAAGAAAAATGAATTACCAGTTTGTTATCTTTTGTTAAAAATAAAAATATTCACTTAGGAATCGTTTAAATTTTTTTAAAATCTATGTGCAGCATGAATAATTTGAGCAGGTTTTAAAACTTTTCTTGCTGCATGACGGCTTTTGTGCTGTGTGATGTTTTCAAAATGTTCATGACACATTAAAAAATACTTCTTAAAATTGTTATGTTGCACAACAGTTTTGTCAGTCTATGTTCTGTGTGATGGTTTCCGAAGTCTATATACTGCACAATCTGTTTTGCTAAACATTTACAGAGAAATCCTTCACACAGGTTTTAGAAAGCTATGTGCTACAGGACAGCTTTCAAAATCTACTGTATATGCTGCTCTATGATTTTCAAAATCTGCATATCCCACAACGGTATGATTTTGAACACCTATGTGCTGAGAGAAGGTTTTTATGATGTATTAAAGTTCCACAGTAACAAAAACATTAATGTAGGATAACCTACTAAATACTTAAATGTTGAGAGGTATACCTAAATAAGTGTGAGGGACTGTTATAACGAGGCAGAAAATGTGTCTTCTTTTCAAAAAGTAAATTAGTAATTAAATATTTTTATATAACCACAAAACATTCATAAATAAGTCCTTCACAAACATTTTGAACATAGGTGTACTGTGGGAAGAACTTGAATATAACCAGCATGTAAGATTTCCTAAGTACTACATCAACAACATTTTTAAGCTTGAGAAACAAAAAAAAGAAGGAGTGACCAAAAAAAGTTGCATGTTTGTTGTACTACAATTAATGTTTTGGGGCCCAATATTCAAATAGGAGTGCAAGCACAGCACAAATATTTGCACTGAGCTTGTGCTAGTGTCTGATCCAGTGGCTGCTATATTCAGACTATACACTATCCAGCTGAATTGTGGACCATATCAGTGCAGCTGTATGTGAAACTGCACTGATGCATCATGGACCTGGGCTGTACATAGCCCACAAGAATAGTCTGAAATGAAGAATGTCAACACCCCTGTGGGCTATATTCATCCACAACATGCAAATGAGCCAATTGGGCATGCAAGGTATAAAGGGGCCATAGGTATGCCCATTATGGGTTCATTTGCATGGTGCACAGCAGCCCATCAGTGTCCATCCTGTAGTGTGCTTGATGTATTCCCTGCAGTCTACTGGCATCTCCCACCCATCAATCAACCAGTCCATGAATTAAAAGCTGTCCCTGTTGAATTTCTGCTTGTGACGCTGGTGACCTGGGTTCGGGAATGGACCTGGGTCACTGGAGGGCCAGCAGGGGGGAGTAGGATCAAGTGTTCCATGGACTGCTCTCCTTCTCTGGGGGGAAGGTGAGGGTTGCGCTCGATGTACCCCTGGCAGAAGCCGGGGGTTTGCACAGCTACCAACGCCAATGTTAAGAGGAGTGGGGCTGACGCTGGACACCATTACATGTCCCTGCCCCTCCAGCAAGGAAAAACTCCTCACAGCTGGCCGCACCAGTGAAGCCTGCCCCCAACTTCAATTAGCCTCTTGGACCTGCTTTCCCCAGACAGTCACTAGTTATTCAGCACTCTGGTGCTGCATCTCTTCCCTCTGGGGGGTAAGCCAGTGGTACTGGGAGAGAGCAACAAGAGCCCAGAGGTGGAAGCTTGGGGGTGCCGTGACCAGGCTGATGTCCAGCAGCCAGCTGTGGGGGCAAAAATAGGAAAATAAAAAAAAATAAATAAAAACTGTCCCTGGTGTCCAGTGGTGCTCTCCACCCCCAATCACCTGATCCATTACTGGAAAGAGGTTCCTGGTATCTAGTGGTACCCCACAATCCTCTGAGTGCCCCATCTAAACATATAAAGCCATCCCTGGTGTCCAGTGTTTCCCCCCAACCTGATCACCATTTAACAAAAGGAAAAGGAATCAGCATTGGTCCATTGTCCCCCCTACCCTTCCCACCCACTTTGTTTGCTCACATATCACCACCCCACACCCCTCCTCTTAACCAGGTGTCTGTCAATTAGGGAAGCTGATGTGGTGACTGACACAGCCTTCCTTCCGCCTTCTTGGCCAGATGCTGTATGAGCTATCATTAAGCATGTGTACAATATAAATTCTGCATGGAAACTCACCAACAGTTCATATAGCAGCTGACTGAGGAGGTGAGTAGACGGCTGTGTCAGTCACTTTATTGGGCTTCACTGATGGGCAGACACCAGGGTAAGGGTGGCATGGGGTAGTGGTATGTGAGTGTGTGGGACAGATGAGGATCACTGGACCACCACTGATTCCTTTTCCTTTTATAAATGGGTGATAATGGGTGGAGAGACACACTGGAAACCAGGGATGTTTTTCTATTTATGGATCAGGTGAATTGGGGGTAGGGGAACTAGTGGACACTAGGGATGGCTTTCCTTTTCTGGATTGGGGGATCAGGGTAGGTGGTGTCACTTGACACCATGGATAGCCCTATTAAAATGGAACAGGTGATTGGAGCAGGTGGCTGCAGTACAGTCACCCTGTCTATGAGGGGGCTGGGGTGCTCTGTTACGAACTGATTTTCAGTGGCAGTAAACAGTGCCATTTTGGTGGCTGTTTACCACCACTGCAAATGTTTGAAGACACCACTATGCTGATATGCAAGGGCACAGTGATTATAGCACTTTGGGAAAGCGGGTTTACCATGGTGCTCCTGGGGCATCTGAATATTGGTGATCCAGTAGTGCCAGCCCAAATTCAAATTAGTGCACCCACCAACCCTGTTAGCAGATGTTCTAATCTTTGAATATTGGGCCCATGAATGAACAAAATAGTACATATTTTTTACGAGTTGCTTTGCTCCAAGTGGTGCTGTACACACAAAGCTTGGAATTATGTGCAAGGCCCAAAAAGGCCTGTGCACAGTGATACACAAGAAGCTGCACAACAGTGTGCAGTTTTGTGCCACACTTTCACAAAGAGGCTGAATAAGCTGTGAGGGTGCTGTCTTGTGTTTTAGCAAGCACCCTGCAATAGGCTGTGTGCACAGATATTTGTTTGTTTAAGTTAAAGGTCACCACCTGCTTAAAATTTTGAAAAAAAATACATGCTGTGCAGAGATATTTACTTAAAGTTCTTTATAAACAAAAACTTTAATTTTGTAATTACCAAACATTTAAAAAATAAGGGTAATTATTTTTTGTTTTTGAGGAAGGGGTATAATTTGACACATTTTTAAAATTAAGTAATAATTAAATATTCTAAATTAAATTCAAAACACTCATAAATAAATCTTTCATTTAGATAAAGACCATAACTGGTGCCAAACATTTTCTATGTGCTATACAAACAAAATGTTTACATCTGAGAAATAAGAAAACTAGCAACAAGAAATGTATGCACTTTTTCTTATGGTACAATATAAAGAAGGAGTGGGGTAAATAGTGATTTTTACCATTGACTGAAAACCGAATACTAGCATGTATTATTTGGCAAATAATGAATACGAATAGTGAATGAACACACATTAGACAGACATATGGATTTTTATTTTAAATTCATTACTTTATCTTTTGTTTGTTTTGCTCATTAAAAAGCAAGTATTGAGAAAACAGTGAGCGTATCCGGTACACATTGGCCCAGATATCCAAAAGAGTTGAGCCATGCGCAATAGGGTTGTGCCTGCTCAAGTCCAAAAATGCGCCATTCTGCGATATTCAGCAGAAGGCAGTTGTGCCCCCCAAATCATGCTGAGCAACAGCGCAATGATAATGAATGTATGTGCAGCTGAAGGGGGAGGAACTATGCATAAATGGCACAGTGCGATATTCAACAACATGCACCATGAGCAATAGGGGAGCCAGTGGAAGTTGCGCCATAACAGAAATGAGCCAAAATAAAAGAGAGCAAGGGAGAGGCACAAGAACGCTACAGAGAAGGCACATGAGGCCAATCTCAAGCAGGACAAACTGAGCAGCAGGGACACACAGGGCAGGCCAGGAAAGGGCACCTGGAACCAACAGGCTCAGGGGAAGGCGTGGGGAACCACAGTACAGAAGGGGGAAGTACTTGACACACAGCAGTGAGGCCAACACAGGCAGGTGTTCCCGGTGCAGGGGAAGTAGCAGCCACGACAGCGGGTGGAATATAGAAACAGCTGCTGGGGGGGGTAAACACAAGCCAGGGACATGGCCAGTGCCACCATCCAGATGGAGGCAGTAATGAAGGGGGTAAGAAGGTGGGCAACATGGGGGTGTGACCATGGAAGGGCCCGTTGGCGGTATGCCCCCAGCAGGCTGTACCGAGCCCACACCAACTTTGAGCTGTATAGTGATACGGAGATCGTGGGCTGGTACCACCTGAATCGGGCAATTCTGATGCGGCTCTCTGAGCTGTGCAGTGATGTGATGCAGGCATCCACACGACGGAGCCATGCTATATCAGTGGAGACGAAAGTGACAGCTTGCATGTGTTTTCTCACAATGGGTACCTTCCAGAGACCAACTGGGGACACCACAAGCATAACCTAGTTGTCTACATCACGCCACCTCACCCAGTTCCTCAGCGCACTGCTGCCACAAGCTGCAGAGTACATCCATTTCCCCAGCACACTGGCGGAGCGCACAGCAAACATACAGGAGTTTCACAGGGTAGCATGTATGCCTGGCGTGCTAGCGGCAATAGACTGCACCCATGTGGCCTTCCACACACCACTTGGCCCCAAGGGGGCCGCATATATAAATCCCAAGGGCTATGCCAGCATCAACTGCCAGGTGGAGTGCAATGCCAGGGGGTGCATAATCAATGTCTGTGTCACGCACCCTGGGGGAGCACATGATGCCTTCATCTGGCACCAGTCAGCACTGTGTCACAGATTCGAGAGTGGGGATATCCCCACTGGCCACCTAGTGGGTGAGTATGCAAACCACATGGACAAACTTAGGGCCTGGGGGGTATGATCAGAGGTGACATGGGTAGTGGCCTACATGGCCCGGGGCAGGGCGATGCTGATCACCAAACTAACCTCCACCCTCTACACACAGGTAACAGTGGATACCCACTCCATCCCTGACTGCTCACACCCTACCGGCGGCCCATGACCCCATCGCAGCAACGCTACAATGAGGCACATGTCACCACATGTAATGTCATTGAGCGGGTGTTCGGGATGCTTAAGACATGTTTCTGTTGCCTGGACACCTCCGGTGATGCCCTACAGTACAGCCCCTCAAAGGCCTGCGGGGTATTCCTGGCCTGTTGCATCCTGCACAACATGACCAGCGAATGTAGGATAGCTGTACAGGTCGAAGGGGGGACAGCAATGGGGACGATGAGGATGCTGGTGACAATGGTGATGGGCAGACCACCCTTGGGTGATGGGACCCCCGACTGCTCTGGCTGGCACAGCTGCACCAGGACACCATCACGGAGGAGCACTTCAGCCAACCCAGGTAAGTCATGGGGCCACGTGCAACCAACAGTGGCTAAGGCAAAACCCACAAACATGCATGGACACACACCAGGGGTGCATGCCATCAAGGGAGCTGGCTGGGCATGGAACCACACACACAACCAGGGATGGGTGAGGTCTAACATGCCATGTGGGGACACACACACACACACACACACACACAGAGACACACACAAAACGCACCAGACATGCACAAAGGGTAGGAGGCACACCAACCCAGAACACCACCCCATGCCACACACATGTCCACAGACCACCATGCCCACTGCATGTCCTTGTGTGTGTGTCAGATGCTGAGCACCATTGCACAGTGGTGTACAGTGTAATGCAGTCATCATCATGCATGCACAACTGCAGACAGCAGCCAGGAGGGTGTGCAGATGGACTGTGTGTCCACATGCAGGGCCGGGTACTCACCCGTGCAATGCCCGCTGAATCACACAATGCACACAGGGCAGCAGCAGATAGTAGCCACATTGGGAGACAGGTCAGTCATGTGCCACAGTGCCCCGGCCACCACAAATGCATGGGCAGCCCCACCAAGACCCGCCAGCACTGACAGGCTGACCACTGGCCTCATGGGGTGGCACCGATGGTCCCCCAGGGGTTCCACTGCGTGAACATGACCGTGCTCATGCAGGGATCTGCAGCACACCAAACATACCTGCGCCAGTCGTGCTCGGGATGCCCACAGCTGAACCCGGTGCCGATAAGGATGTAGCGTCGCATATCGCGCGAGAATGGGGGTTGAGCCAGTGCACTGCGTGTTGTCTGCATGGCGCATGGGCAACAATCGTGTGCCCATTGTGGCTGGGCGACAGCAGTGAATGCATGTCAATGGCAGTGGTCACATCCTCCTGCAAACGGTCCATCCCTGCCAGGATCAGAGCAGTGTCTCTGCTGCGACGATCCTCTGCCCGCTCCAGAGCCGCAAGCAGTGCATCCACCACCATCGCAAGCCACATCTGCTGGTTGACTTATGCTTGCAGTATGCAGATGTGCTCATCCAAGAGGTCATCTGCCTCCTCGGCATCCTGTCCCTCAGGGTGTGCGTGGACCTGATGCTCAGCACCCCTTGAGGGTGGGCGCTGAACACCAGGACCAGGTCTGGGCATGTCCACAGGCAGTGCACTGATGCCACCCCCTGACCCTGTACCCCCAAGCCCATTGACCGACTGCTGATGCGGCCCCTCCAGCTGCTGCTCCCCAGGGTGCACTGGTGCTGCTGCAGTGGCTGCAACAGTTCCACTGTCCTGTACACACACCAGTGCTGTCCCACTGGTGCTGACAGGCACAGGCTGGGACTGTGATGACACGCAGGCCTCCATGGTGGCACCACCCACAGCCATGGCCACGATGTTATCTGCTGTGTGGCCATCCTGTGGCATACATGTGTTACTGCCCATGGCGTTAGCAACATCATCATCATTGGTGATGAACCCGGCACCAGCTCGAGTCACAGCATAGTGGCATCCGTGGACGCAGGGACATGGCAGGGCCTCCTCTGCACCTGTTCCAAAAACATCAGTCTGGACAGCCAGGCGGGCCCACTGTCACACTGAGCCACATATACCTGTGGAGGTGGAAGGGCCCTCCTCCATCTCCAATCTGACTGGCCTCAGTGGACATGCTCACCACTGCTGACCCATGCAGACGCTCAGGATCTGTAAGGGAAAATAAAGTCGCGTTACTGCATGTAATCTACTCTGCCCCCCAGTAGATAGACCATGACCTACCATGCAGTGACGGGCTACCACCCATCTGGAAGCCACCACCCGGAACACCCTCAATGGCATAACACTGAATGCTGCCAGCAACCCTCTCCTCCTGTGGGGTCAGGTGTAGCACATCCGGCTGTCCCCCACCTGTCGCAGCTCATGCTGCCCTGATGGCAGCCACCTTCTCCTTTATCCTCCTCCTGTCTGTGGCCCATCTTCTTCTTGCACTCCTGCATGGAGCACTGATGGCTGCCATGCAGGTTCACTGCACATGCCACGTCCTCCCATGCGGCAGCACGGGCCTGTGGTGTTCTCTGCCGTCCGCTGAGAAGCGGCTCCTGATCCAGGTAGGCCTCAAACAGGGCATCCGTCTCGGCCTTGGTGAAATTAGGCCTCCTCCTCCTCCCACCACTGTGTTCCTCCTCTCCCACAACTCTCGCTCATGATTTAGCTTGTGAGAATGAAAGTTGTTAATTGTGCAGTCCCATGCATGTACCAAAATCCACAGTCCACACTCCTAAACAGCATGCAACTCACCAATAGACTGCAGTAACTGACTATGGCCGGTGCAGCCCAATGTCACACTTTTATAGCACAACCCATGCAAATGAGGTGAGGCGCAACGTCAAGTGGATGCAGATTGCAGTGCTGCACCATTGAATGGCTGATTAGCTGATTTGCATATGATGGCTGAATATCGCGCTGTTGCGCTTTGCGCAATTGTGTTGAACGTGCTGAGCCAAGGGCGCAGTTCTATGACATGCACAGTACACGCCTCACTGTGCATGCCCGGGTTGCTGACGCAGGTGCCTGCTGCGCTGCTGATGTGCTGTGCAGGGGAGGCAATGCAGGGCACGGCCACCATTGTGCCAGTGGTGCTACAGCGATGTTCACCTATATGGCACTGTGGCACTGGGGCATCATAGGAGCACTGGGGCTACAGCGCAGTAGGCTGCTACTGGAGGTAGCACAGAGGCACCCAATCATGCTACATGCATTGGGTTCCAATGGCACTGTGCCTGTCCATGTGCCAGAGACCCTTGACCCTGTGCCCGACCTTTGCCCCCTAGGTGCCATGCATCAGGCATGGGAGCACCACTATCGTGCTGTTCAGTGTCAGTGCAATAGGGAATGGCCATGCTGTACCACACAGCATCTGTACGTGGTGGTGCCGTGCTGCAGAGTGCCATTTTGAACCTACTGAGCAAGTGAGATGGCACGGAGGAGGGCTGCCGAGTGGACCCAAATTGAACTTGCTAACCTGGTGGCCATTGTTGAGCCACTTTATGGCCCACTGTTTGGGGAGGCACCCCTGGACAGGTGCAGGAGCCAGGTGTGGCAAGAGGTGGCTGACACCCTGGAGGAGGCCACAGGGAGGGGCGGATGGCGGAGCAGTGCCGCCACAGGTATGACGACCTGAGGAGGAGGGAACTGGACCTGCTTGCCTGCCTGTGGACACATGCCAGGAGGGGCCTGGTGCCACAGCCAGGTAGGTGTTATGTCCACATACTTTTATCTTCCATGTGGGTATCACGGTTGCATGTGTTTGGAACATGGGGGAGGGACCATCCAGTGTTGGCTGTGGTGGTGTTATCAGGGTGTGGGGTGGGTGGGTCTGGCTGGGTGGGATTGCACACACAAATTGGGGCAGGGGGACTTTGCTACAGGATTGGACTGTTGTTCCTCTCTCCATGTTTGCACCACAGGGCCGGAAGAAAAGGTGTCTGGCCAGGGAGCAGAGGCGCCAGCAGGAAGACAGATCCATTCAGAGGGGCGAAGGTCCACAGCACCAGAGGGACTGGCCTGATGATGGTGAGTGCCATACCTCCATGATTACTATTGCATGCTGTGTAACAGGGCGGGCAGCGGGGCATGGCTAACATCCATTGACACCACTGCCATGCACACAACTTGTTACAGTCAGCACTGTCCAGTGGCACTGCATGTCTGTGAGTGCATCAATGGTGGTCCATGCGTGCACTGGGTACATGGCTGTGCCACTGCCTTCGCACCACATAGCCATGTCACTAAACAGCCACGGTGGTGCTGTGCAGGATTTGGTCAGTGGGTGTGTGTGCAGTGGTCTGCATGGCTGTATGCACCTGGATGGGCAGGTCTTGTGGACGTGATCACTGTGGGTGGTCACACACCATCACAGAGGCATGTCCCATGGCCGTATGCCATGCACAGTGGGTGGGCTGTATGGGGCTGTGCATTCACACCTATTGACTGTGCTCCCTTGTCCTAGGTGTCTGCCAGCTGCAGGCTATCCAGGAGGCACTGCAGGAGATTTTGACCATGGCGAGGGCATCACTGGACATCCTGCTAGGGTTTGAGTGGCTGAGTGTCCGGCGGAGACACAGAAGGTGGAGAAGCCAGAGTGGGGAGCGGGGCTCCCAGTGACCATCTCTATGCCCCTGATTTCCTCTACCCCACTGGACCCACGCTCACACCCCTCCTTTCCTGTCACATTTGTTCACCCCTGACCCTTACCCACCCCCACCTTGTTTATGGCCCTCCCCCCACACATCTGTACATAGTTGTAAATAGTTTTGTTTGATGTTTTTTTATTACAAGTCTTTTGATATGAATACTGTGGTGGTCTCTGATTTGCAGTGGGCTATAGGTGCTCAGCTGAGTGGGGTGCATGGCATCAGGGATGGTGCAGTCATGTATATGTGTCTGTGTGTCAGTGGGGAAGTGACTATGGTGTGGGAGTAGCTATCAGTCAGTGTCTGTGGTGTGTGTGATGTTCCTTGTGCACTGGATGACTGTGTGCAGTGGTCCATGGTGCATGCTCTGTGTCCATGGCACACCTGTCAGCCCGTCCATGGCCTGTGCAGCTGACACCCTTGCATGTCAGTAACCTGCATGGTCTGCTGGCATGTCAGTGGTGGCTGTCCATGCAGAGCAGCCACTGTACCCATCACAATACTGGGTCGTCTCCTGTCAATGGTGTGGTGCATGTCTGCCTCGGGTGACACTGTGGCCTCTGCGGTTGTTGTCCCACCTCCATGCTGTGGCTTGTGTGTGTTGCAGGGGATGTGCACCACTGTCTGTGACTTGTGCTCCGGGAAAATGATGGTGGCGTACAGGTCCACAGTACCCGCACAGGGTGGCTGGCACTCCTGTGCCATGGAGAACTGCAGGCTGTGTGTAGATGGTTTCCATGGGCCCACACTGGGGGCTTGGTTGGCCCGCTACTGCGTCCCTGTGTTGTTGTGCCCTTGGGTATGGGTGGGTGTTTATCCATGCACTGTGTTGCATCTGGTGTGGTGCATGCTTCCACGCACCACTGTGGGTGTCTGTGCTGGCTGTTGTGGCCAGTGCTGGGTCAGGGTGTGTCCTTGGAAGGGTGTGCAGGGTGCTGTACCACTGGTGGTGGGGTCCGGGGCATGCCCTGTCATGTGTGGGGTACCTCATGTGCCAATGCATGGTCAGTCTCTCAGCTGTACCTTGGGGGGGCTGTGCATGATGGCACTGTGTATGCTATTGTTGCATCACTGTGTGCTGCCACCCACTGATGGGTGCTCATGATGGGGCTGCCTTGCATGGTTCTGTGGTGCACAGGGTTGCATTGTCACAGTGGGGGTGGTGGCCTGCATGAGGTTTCCTGCAGTGGTGAACACTGCTCCTGGGCAGGGTGTCTGGGGGTCATGGTGCAGGGTGTGCTCTGCATTGGGGGGATGGTGTGGCACGGGGAGTCAGCCCTCCTTGTGTGCCGGTCACAGCTTGCCAGGGGGTGTGATGGGCCACCATGGCCCAGCTGTGCATTGGTTACTTGTCTCCATGGGCCAGTGGTTATTCCAGCCCTCCCCCAGTTGTGCAGTGCATGAGATTGGGGGGACGATGTCTGTTCTGCTGTGTGTTCCTCTGCCCATCTGTGGCATGGGTGGTGGGCCCCTACATCCCTGGTTGTGCAGTTGCATTGCTGCCCTACTGCTGGGGGGCATCCCTGGTTGTGCTATGGCGCATCAGATATGCTCAGCTTCCCCTCCCTAGTTGTGCTATGGCACAGGTAATGTGATATTCAGGCATCAACTGTAGGAGCAGCTTGGCTGGCTCAGTGTTTGAATATTGCACCTCTTGTGCATGGGTGCAATGGACTTGCGCTTGCTCCTGCTATTGCGCACTTTTTGGGCACAGTTTGAATATCTGGGCCATTGTATATTTTATATAAAATCAGTAGCAAAATGGTTCAAAATATGAAAACTGACAAACTTGCAGCAAAATAGCAATCCATATTTGCGGCTGATCATGGGTAAATTACATTTAAAAAATAATCCTTTCAGCATTCTCAGGTAAAAGCCTGCATCTACTGTGTGTTCAGCATATATGTTTCCTGCTCTGCTATGTAATCTTTCAGATGGGACACTACTCGGTGGGGCTGATAAAAATGATCTTGCAGTGGCAGCTAAATTAGGAAGACACCCAGAGTTGTACCTCCACCACTCAGTTGGGTTACTGAACCCTGGAATGCATAGCTATGACAAGTATAAGAACAGTTACTGTAGGTATCAACAGCAGTAGAAGGTACAGGAGACTGGGATTCTTCAGAGTCCCATGGTCCACTCTACATTATTTGACAGGTGTCTCTACAATGTCAGACTTTATTAACTTTGATTTCCCTTCAATTTCACTGTTCATTTTTTTCAATATATTTTGCTTTGCAATATCCTGTGTCACTGCTTTTGCATCACAGCATTTGACATCTGAACAGAATGGGTATAATTTAAAATGTGGGTCCATCAGACAGGATACAGCATACCCCTGCTCACACTCAACATTGTTAAATTGTGTGGATACCAAGCATAGTATTTCAGCATTAATTGTTTTTATCCCCTTGTCACTCACTTCTGTACTTGGGCACAATTTCTAAGCCCTCATAGCTCATAACACCACAGAAATGATGGCAACATCTAAACTAATTTCTTTTGTTAGCTGCATAAATGCCTCTAATATATTAATGACTTTCTCAGCAAGGCTCCATTTTTTAGGTGTGAGAGATGTAATATTTGACTCCTCAGCACAGTAAACACTTAAAGCTCTTTTTTGACCTTTTAGATGTTTTAACATATAAAAATTCAATTTCCATCTAGTAACCACAGGATATCTTGAAGTAATTGTTTATTAGTAAGACCAAATTTGGTTTTTATGCCATGAAGTTTTGATACTGCACATGCCGAGTGTTTAAAATGTCCAACAGATTTCCTCCCATTTGTTATAAGGTCATCAACAGAACAGAAGTTTTAGAGATGGGTGAAATTGCAAAATTTTATTACGCTAAATATTTCATGAAATTTTCACATTCTGCGAATTTTTAGAGGGTGCAAAATGTGGAATGTCTCTCACAGAGTGTGCAATGTTGCCCATGGATCGTTAAATTTCACCCACATAATGGCAACATTCACCATTCGAGGGTGACATTTTGCTGTTTTCAGGCAAAGTTTCACATTTTGTGGGCAAAATTTTGCAGCTTTGCACCTGCACAATATTTTGTGGAATGGCGGAATTTCACGAAATATTTCCATGTGTCAAAATTTCCAATTTGCAGGACTTTCTCAGGCAAAATTTTGTTTCATCACATCTCTTACTAGTTTAGCAATGCCACATGGAGGCATAGCTGATGAGTATGAGTGAAAAAACCTAAGCTATAAACACCACTGTCACTAAAGGCTTTTTACAGTAAATATTTGACCCATTATCATGAATTACAACATGCCGTCTCCTTCACTTTTCTGCCAGTACTCAAACATTTTCTGCATGGCATTTGAAATCTCTATTCCTGTATGCTTTCCATCCAAGACTTCACAATGCAAAACTGTTGCCTTTCTGTGAAACTCATTGTCAATCCAGTGTGCTGCTACACCTGAGAATGACTGGGTAGTTTTCTCTCATGTCCACATATCAGCAGTGAATGACAAAGTTAAAGTGGTTTTGAGTAGTAAAATTATTTGCTGGTGTACATATTCATACATATCAGGTACAACAATTTGTAAAAGGTGCTTGTGTGGTGGTGGTTTATACCATGGCTCCAGCATTTTCAGACGTAGAATAAAGCTTGCATCCTCAACCACAGAGAACAGCTGCATGTCCATGGTAATAATTTTTTCAAAGACATAATGGATTTTGGTAGCCTCAGGGGTATCACACATTCAGAGCCTTTATTTAACAGTGCAGTCCTCTAGGGTTTGCTGTTTTGTCTTGCAGCTGGCATCTGCTTGAGTTTTCTCTTTCTCTTGCATTGTAACCTGTTTTTTTGTCTCATTAAACAACTCTTCATGCTTGAACTACTGAACATGGTTCATCAGGGTAGTAGTCTTTTAATCTGATGTCTGGCCTCCACAGGGGATACAGTTCTTGCATAGCAAGCACTCTGCATTAGCAGTATTTTTTGAGCAAACTTTATAAAAACTCCCACACCAGGCTCCATTTTTTCTCACTCATCTTGCATCACCATGCCATGTCAATTGCCTGTTCTGGTACAGCATTCTGAACCCTTCTTGTTCTCCTCTCCAATGAATGGGCATACATTGAGGCTGCCTCATGTAGCAATGGTGTCTGATATATTGCTTATTAACTTGTAAGCTTTTAAGCTTGTATTCTAAGAAGTGCATTATTTACAACTTTTTTTAGGTAATTCCAATTCTTCCCAGCAGTGTTACCTAGCAGAGGACCACATTACAAATAAGATCACACAGAGTCACACTATAGGTCACATACAGTTAACAAAAAGAACAGTAAACTTACAAAAAAAAACAAGTAACATGTAGCAAGTAATGAACTGATATGATTTATATGACTAACATTTGTAATTGCAGTTTAAAAACAAAGTTCTTTGTACTCTAGATACACTCTGTATGGCACTGGGGAGTGGTGTGGGGTAGGTCGGGGGACAGTGTATTTGGTATTTGTACTGATTTGCAGATGGTATTCGACTGAATACAAATAGTACTGAATGTCCACTATTTGAATCTGAAATGACTATGAACTGAATATTCATTCCATCCTCAATATAAAATCATACATTTACAAAACAGTACTTATGTCTCGTGTTATTATGTGCAGTGCTTACAAGGTCTTGCAAATGCAAAGTTTCTAGTTATGTGCAGGGCTCAAATGGCCCTGAAGATCCATTTTGTTTTTCACTGGGCACAAAAGGCCCTGGCCAAAGTATGTTAGGAGTCCCTCCTGCTTTGTGCAGGGTCTCAAAGGCCTTGCATAAAGCAAGTTACCACTGTAATTTCTAAAAAAAAAACAAGGACATTCATGGCAAAAGTCACTGCTAATGCCTGTTAAGGGTGCCATCAAACAAAACTCAAGCCCCACAAAGGTTGGAAATGTCCTATTACTGTTCTCAATCAATACCCATAAGGTTAGGAAATGTGTTATTTTAGTTGTTAAGGCTAGCTACCGCCCCCACCTCCACTACTCTCATAACCGAAGGCCAAGAAACAGATACAGGGCCATGCACCAGTGGGATGGTACCTCACACAATGCAACATA
Organism: Neoceratodus forsteri; assembly: GCA_016271365.2. NCBI lineage: Eukaryota > Metazoa > Chordata > Ceratodontiformes > Ceratodontidae > Neoceratodus > Neoceratodus forsteri. The sequence continues at coordinate 647,593,891 of CM057456.1, forward strand.
TTCAAAATGTATAACTAGCAACTCTAATCCCAACCACCTCACCCTCATGAACCAAGGCCAAGCTACTAATCTGGCCCTGTACTACAGGGTAGTTCTGGTTTATGTGAGTCTATGAATGTCCAATGCTAACTTGTACAGATGCTGCACATTTTATATTTGTTGCTACATGGTGTTGGGGACCTGTGTATAGTATGACAAATGTTTCCCAGCAAAATGTTTTATCATATATTTTGCCTAGTACAACAGGTACCATCCACTCGTAACTTGATTTACACAGCCACAAGACCATGCATAGCATTGTATACATGTTCCAAACATGTAATTTGATTTGGCTATTTTCAAGTATGTATCCTTAATAACGTAAGGTGAAAGCATGCAATGTGTGTATTAATTATGGATTTGTAACACGTCCATTGCTTTATGTAGGGTCTGCAATGTTTTATGCAATGTAAGCCATACCTCATAAATGGATGTAAACCTCCACAGGTGTGTCTGCCCATGTTTTCAAATTACAGATCTACAAATCATAGGATATGTACCTGTAGCAAATAAACAGTGCACTCACCTTTAACCAAATACAATTGCACTGTATGTTTTACCAAAATGACAGGATAATATAGTGAAGTGTCACGAAGGATTTTATTTGGAATGCTCACAGTTTTATTTCCAGTCGTTTCCTTGTTGGTGACATTAAAAAGCAGTGCAAAAATATAGAAAACACAAGACATCATGAAAATCTTTAGATAGAGGGAGTCAGTCCCACCATCAGCAGCAGCTACTCCAGTGAAACTTGTGACAGAATCCGTATCTTTCACCCCGTCTGGGTGGGGCTTATTCAGAGGTAACCCACTATGTGTGACAACCCCACCTATATAGTGCCACTAATTACAAAAGTACTTGTGCAAATTTAAACAAATCAAGTCTCACTTAAGCATAACTGTTTCAAAAGTCCTCCTAAAATACGTACATAATATCTACAAATATGCTGTCAAAGCTGATAACATGTACACATCCATACATAGTACAATCTATACACACATCGAATGTTTGCTGTTTCTCTAAATACAAAGTGCCTTAGTATGTCACTTAAAGCCCTTATTTTGTTTATTTCATAGTTCATGCATCATGTGAAGTACTGTAGGCTGCAAGTTCTGTAACAGGGAGAGATATCTGTGCTTGTTTGATTAGCGCTTCCAAAGAAAACTCAAGTATCAAGAGTGAGTGTAATGAAGATGTGAAGAATTGTGATAATACATGAATAAAATCTATGGACTCAATATGCCATTTATTTATTCTTTAGCAATGAGTTCTAAAGAAATACAAGTAGATATTTGATTACTGGGGCATGAAATTTGTTAAGCATTTATGCACCATGGCCCAGATATTCAAACTGCACCCAAAAAGTGCACAACAGCAGGAGCAAGTGCAAGTCCACTATGCCCATGTGCAAGAAGTGAGATATTCAAAAACTGTGCAGGCCAAGATGCGCCTACAGCTCACAACTGAAAATCGCACCACCTGCACCATAGCGCAACCAGGGATGTGCAATTGCACATATCTGATGCACCATAGTGCAACAAGGGATGTTCAGTGGAGCAGTCCAGATGCGCCATAGAGCAACCAGGAATGCCCCATAGAGCAGGGCAGCAATGCAACTGCACAACCAGGGATGCAGGAGCCCACCACCCATGCCACATATGGGCAAAGGAGCACACAGCAGAACAGACATCGTCCACCACACCCCATGCACTGCACAACTGGGGGAGAGCTGGAATAACCACCGGCCCATGGATACCAGCAACAAACCCACAGCTGGGCCATGGTGCCCCAGCACACTCCTTGGCAAGCTGTGACTGGCACACAAGTAGGGCCGACCACCCCATGCCACACCATCCCACCAATGCAGAGCACACCCTGCACCATGACCACCATACACCCTTCCCAGGAATAGCACCCAGCAGTGCAGGACACCCCATGCATGCCACCACCCCCACTGTGACAATGCAACCCTGTGCACCACAGAACCATGCAAGGCAGCCCCATCATGAGCACCCATCAGTGGGTGGCAGCACACAGTGATGCAACAATGGCATACACAGTGCCATTATGCACAGCCCCCCCAAGGTACAGCTGAGAGACCGACCATGCGTCATCACACGAGGTACCCCACTTGTGACAGGGCATGCCCCGGACCCCACCACCAGCGGTACAGCACCCTGCACACCCTCCCAAGGACACATCCCATCCCATCCCCAGAACTGGCCACCACAGCCAGCACAGTCACACACAGTGTTGCATGGAAACATGCACCACACAGGATGAAACACAGTGCATGGATAAACACCCACCCATACCCAAGGGCACATCAACACAGGGACACAGTAGCAGGCCAACCAAGACACTGGCGTGTGGCCACAGCTGACATGTACACACGGCCAGCATCCTTACATTGCACAGGTGTGTCAGCCACCCTGCACAGGCACCATGAAGCTGTATGCCACCAGCATGCTGCCGGAGCAGAGGTGACAGACACAGGAGCACATCCCCTGCAACAGACACAAGTGACAGCATGGAAGGGGGGCAACAACAGCGGAGGCCACAGTGCAACCGGAGGCAGACATGCACCAAACTGTTGATGGCAGGCAACCTGGCATTGTGCCGGGGTACAGTTGTTATCCAGCATGGACAGCCACCACTGACATGCCAGCAGACCATGCATATCACAGACATGCAAGGATGTCAGCTGCACAGGCCATGGATGGTCTGACAGGGGTGCCATGCGCACAGTGCATGCACTGTGGACCACTGCACACAGGCATCCAGTGTACAAAGAACAACACACAAACTGCAGACAGTGACTGATACCCCCGCCCACAGTATAGGCGGTTCCCTTCTGGACAAACACACATGCCCATGCATGCACCACCCCTGATGCCATGCACACCACTGCAGCTGAGCACCTGTAGCCCGCTGCAAATCAGAGACCACCACAGTTGTCATAACAAAACAAATGTATTTAAAACTGGTAATACAAAAACTGTATACAACTATGTACGATGGGGGGAAGGGCCACATACCAGGTGAGGGCAGGTAAGGGGCAGGGGTGAACATATGGGGGAAGGAAGAATGGGTGTGAAGGTGGGCCAAGGGGGGAAGGTGTAATTAGGGGCATAGATGGTCTAGTGTCTGTCATAGTCTTCCTCCACCTGGTGCCGATGTCTCCTCTGCCTCCTCACCCCATGGTGGTCCATGCATTGGAGGAGCTCCAGGGTCACCCTCGACACCTGAAGCAGCTCCTGCATTCCCCATTCCAGTGCCTGGAGTTGCCGTCCATCTAAGACAAGGGAGCAGAGTCAATAAGTGTGGCTGTCCAGCCCCCTGCAGCCCACCCATTGTGCATGGCATACAGCCATGTACCAAGCCCCTGTGATGGTGTGAGACCACCCACAGTGACCGTGTCCACAAGACCTGCCTACCCAGGCAGCTACAACAATGTTGACCACTGCACACACCCACTGATCATGTCCTGCACAGCACCACAGTGGCCGTACAGTGACTTGGCTATGTGGTGTGAAGGCAGTGGCACAGCCATGTGCCCGGTGCACGCATGGACCACCATTGACACACTCCCAAACATGCAGTGCCATTGGACAGTGCTCACTGCAACAAGTTACATGCATAGCAGTGGTGTCAATGCATGGTGGCCATGCCCCGCTGCCCTCCCAGTTATACAGCATGCAATAGTAATCATGGATGTAAGGCACTTACCATCATCAGGCTGGCCCCTGCACCTCTGCAGACCTTCACCCCTCCCAGCCTGCTGGTCCTCCAGGCAGCACCTCCTTTCTCTCGCCAGCCTGCACTCTTCTGGGCCTAAGGTACAAACATGGAGAGAGGAACATCAGTCCAATCTGGTAGCAAAGTCCCCCCACCCCCATATGTGTGAAATCCCACACAGCCATACCCATCCACCCCACACCCCGATACCACCACCATGGCCAACACTGGATGGCCCCCCCATGTGCCAGACACATGCAACCATGATACCTGTATGGATGATAACAGTGTATGGATGGGGCACCTACCTGGCCGTGGCACCATGCCCCTCCTGGCATGTGCCCGCAGGTGGGCAAGCAGGTCTGGGTCCCTGCACCTGAGGTCCCCATACCGATGGCGACACTACTCAACCGTGCACCCGATACCAGTGGCCTCCTCCAGCGCATCAGCCACCTCCTGCCAAACTGCACTCCTGGCTCTGTCCAGGGATGCATCACCATACAGATCCCCAGCATGGGGCTCTACAATGGCCACCAGGTTTGCAAGCTCCACCTGGCTCCACATCACTGCCCTTCTCCGCACCATCTCAGCAAATAGTTGGGATTCAAAATGATGCTTGGCAGCATGGTCCTGCCACTTGCAGATGCTGTGTGGTACAGCACTGCGATTCCCTATCGCGGTGTCACTGAACAGGGCGATAGTGGTGGACCCATGCCTGATGCATGGCGCCTAGGGGGCAAAGGTCAGGCACAAGGTCAAGGGTCTCTCATGCACGGACAGCCACAGCACAATTAGAACCCAATGCATGTAGCATGATTGGGTGCCTGTGTGCCATCTCCTGTAGCGACCTACAGCACTGTGGCCCCAGTGCCCCCTACGGCACCCCAGTGCCACAATGCCATATATGTGAACAGCGCAGTAGCACCACTGGCACAATGGTGGCCATGCCCTGCATTGCCTCCCATGCGCAGCGTGTCAGCAGTGCAGCAGGTGCCTGTGTCATCACCCCGGGCATGCCCAGTTAGGTGTGCACTGTGCATGTCACAGAACTGTGCCCTTGGCTAAACATGTTCAACATAATTGCGCCATATGCAAATCAGCTATCAGCCATTCAATGGCACAGACCCTGCATTTGCATCCACTTAAAAATGCGCCTCACCTCATTTGCATGACATTGGGCTGCACTGGCCATAGTCGGTTACTGCAGTCTATTGTGGTGAGTTGCATGCTGTTAGGGAGTGTGGACTGTGGTGTATGAGGCATGCATGTGACTGCACAGTCACAGATAACACCTGTCATTCTCACAGGAGGAATAATGACCGATCGTGAGGTGGAGGAAGAGGAACAGAGACTTGGGAGGAAGAGGAGGCCTTAATTTCACCAAGGCAGAAACAGATGCCCAGTTTGAGGCCTACCTCGAGCAGGAGCCGCTGCTCAGCGGACGCCAAGGAACACCACAGGCCCATGCTGCTGCATGGGAAGAGGTGGCACGTGCTGTCAACCTGCATGGCAGCCACCAAAGGTCCATGCAGGAGTGCAAAAAGAAGATGGGCACGGACAGGCGGATGATTACGGAGAAGGTGGCTGCCATCAGGGCAGCACGGTCCGTGACCGGTGGGCGACAGCTGGAGGTGCAATGCCTGACCCCACAAGAAGAGCGGGTTGCTGGCAGCATGCAGCATTGTGCCATTGAGGGTGTTCCGGGTGGTGGATACCAGACGGGTGGTAGACCGTCACTGCATGGTAGGTCCTGGTCTGTCAATGGGGGGGCAAGGTAGGTCACATACATTAATGCTACTGTTTTTCCCTTACAGCTCCTGAGCATTTATATAGGTCAGCGGTGGTGGGCTTCTCCACTGAGGGCAGCAGCATGGAGATAGAGGAGGGCCTGTCCACCTCCACAGGCATATGAGGGTCAGGGCGACAGTGGGCCTGCCTGGACATCTTGACTGATGTTGGTGGAGCTGGTGTGGAGGAGGCCCTGCCCATGTTCCAGCATGCCAGCATCCATGGATGCCAGCATTCTGAGACTCGGGCTGGTGCCAGATCCATCACTGATGATGATGGAGCTAACATCATGGGCAGTGATGCGTGTGGGCCACAGGATGGGCATACAGCAGGTGACATCATGGGCATGGCTGTTGGTGGTGCCACCGTGGAGGCCTGTGTGACATCACAGTCCCAGTCTGTGCCTGTCTGCAACAATGGGGCAGCACTGGTGTGTGTCCAGGACAGTGGGGCTGTTGTGGCCACTGCAGCAGCACCAGTGTGCCCTGGGGAGCAGCAGCTGGAGGGGCAGCATCAGCAGTCAGTCAATGGGCTTGGGGGTACAGGGTCGGGGGTGGCATCAGTGCACTGCCTGTGGACATGCCCAGGCCTGTCCCTGGTGTGCAGCACCCACCCTCAAGGGGTGCTGACCATCAGGGCCATGAACACCATGAGGGACAGCATGCCGATCAGGCAGATGACATCATAGATGAGCACACCCACATACTCCAAGCATCAGACAATCATCAGGTGCGGCTTGTGACGGCAGTGGATACCAGTGCTCTGCGCCAGGCAGAGGGAGCGGCACAGCAGAGACACTGCTCGTTCTGGTGATGGACCGGTTATGGAAGGATGTGACTGTTGTCATTGACAGGCAGACACAGGCAATCACAGCCGCATGGCCACAATGGGCACACCGTTATTTGCCCATGCATCCAGACACTCGAGATTGCAAATGTCCACCCCCATTCCCGGCATTGCAATACCTCCTTGTTGACACTGGGTTCAGCTGTGGGCATCCCGAGCACATCTGGCACAGGCATGTTCAGTGTGCTGCAGACCCCTGCACAAGCACGGTCGTGTACACGCAGTGGGAACCCTAGGGGACCATCAGTGCCACCCCATGAGGCCATTGGTCAGCCTGTCACTGCTGGCGGGTCTCGGTAGGGCCGCCCATGCATCCGTGGTGGCCATGGCACTGTGGCACATGACTGACCTGTTACACGAGGTCCCTGCACCCTAAATGATACCCTCAGGGGTACATCGTAGACAGCTAATGTTTAGGCATAGGCTATACTAATATGTAGGGCTAAGGGCATCTACCGTACAAGAGTAGATGTCAGGATATGAATACATATTATTGTAACTCACTTTGCTTGCTAATGCGCACACATTATACCATGTATTTTCTATTTCTTACTTGTCAGATGCCAAGACACCTGTCCTGAAGTAATTATAATGTGTAAGCAACATTGCCATCTTTCGGTGATGGACACCACTCACCTTGTTATGTAAGACTTTGTATAAGAACGTCTTTGTTCTAAAACTGATGACTTTACAGAATTATATAATGTTATCTTGGACCGTGGAGCCGCCTCTAATTTAGCCAATAGGACTCATCTCTGTAACTAGAAATGTTTCTATCTTTCAGTAACCATAGTAATTATCATAGGTATATAATGTTATGCACAGGCTTTACACCTCGGAGACCCGAGAGATCCCAAGAGACTACAAAGAAACCTCAAGGTGTAGGGAACACTTAGCACTGGCTCCCAGTTCGTATTGGTAAGAACTGCTTAGGGCAACTGTGATTCATCCCTGTTTGTAGTAATAAACTTGTTTATTACTTGAATGAAACTTGTTTGTGATTATTTGCATCTCCAATATTGCCAAGAACCTGAAAGTGAGGTTCAGACCTTACAGTTGGCTGACCACGCAGGCGATATTGGGTGTTGTAAGTTTTCACTTGTTGCTATAAATTTCCCTTTTCCCACGGGGACTGCAGGTGTACATTTCCGTATCACCTCTCCCGTCTTTTCTACCAGTTTGTAGATACTTGCACGGTCTGGCTGATTTTTCTGGTGTGGTCAATGTCGTCTCGACCCACTCCATAGCAGCTTTGAATTGCAAGCCTACAACTTATACAGTAGCCCAGCTGTGTTTAAAGTACTCGTGTTGTGGATCGATATGCAACGCTGTGGTCTTTTCACAGTTTTAAATTTTCGCTCCTCCTACATAAATGGCCACAGTATCAGATATCTGCGAGAACTGAGACTCGATGTCTCGAATTTCTTACCTCCCATGGAGGATGGGCTGACTTCTGGGACGCAAGTCAATCAGAAAACCCTGTACTGGGGGATTAACTCAGTACGCAGGAGGCACGACAATCAACCAATAAGCTGCCAGTTAAAGGGTTGATGGTCGCTGTTTCACGCTGCTTTGGAAGCCTCCGGTGTAGGTTTCAACTCCTTGATCTGCAGATCACATCTCTTAAGTGGAGATGGTCTGCAGGAAACAGAATGTATTCGAGATACAGCAGACTGGAGTCAGACCCAATCTCTGCGTACGAAAAGGATTCACTATTGCATCATTCTGCACAGGCTGGTGAACAAGAAATGAGTGCTCTGAAGAATGAGGAAAGTTTAAGGCAGGATAAGAGTCAGGTGGTACAAATGAATGATTTGTTGAGTGCTGCCCGACGCCAACCGAGTGACGATGGGTGAACTGGGCAGGATCGAGATCAACTGTGGGAATGATTTAGAAACAGCCTATAGGGACAATCACTAATTGAGCGCAGTACCGTGTTTTGCAGAAACAGAAACAGGATCAGGTTGATATGATATGTGCAAGTGTGAGTCATGATGAATGTAGAGCTAAGATGGATAAACTGCGCCATCAGCGAAGAGGTTTTGACTAGCCATGTTAAGGCAATGGGTGGCGTAGCCCCTTCCTTTCATTCGTCGTCGGAGGGGAAGCCATCCGACGATGACATCTCACAGTAAAACGCCCAGTCACGCCCCTACTATGGCCCAGATTTCCCACCCAGCCATCCACAGTATGGCGGGTCCCCGCCCACCACTCCCCAGGTCACACGTAGACGACATCGTGATGCTCATCATGGGACACACCATCGTGGTGGTGCCCATGATGGGGGGGGAGCAGACCCAAGCCTTGTCCCGACAGTGCCTCCGGTAGCCATTATTAGTGTGGAAGACAGGCAAGAGATTGAAACCATGATTGATAGGGCATTGGGAAATGTTCCTCTTCCTGAAAGAAGTATGAAAGCCATTAGAAGTCAGATTCGACAAATTTTTCAAGAAGCTGGCACTCAGGAAGGTGTTGTTCGGACTGCGGCTGAAGCTGCAGCCTGCGCAGCATTGGATGGTGCATGAGACGCACTACCCTTGCCTGATCGACCACCAACTAATCCCCTGAAAATGGCCTACTCTGTTCAGCAAATTGCTGACAGAATCGGTCGGATGAACCCGTCCGACAACCTCAGCTGCCATTTGGAAAAGGTGCGCTCCAAGTGCGAGATGCTTAGTCTCGCTGCAGAATACCAGGTCCAAATACTACGCCAGACCATCGATCCTGGTTTATGGGCAAAACTCCCCAAAGTAGTTTGCCAAGATGGGAACGCTACCTTTGACGAAGTTGCAGCTGAGCTAATTTCCGCTCACAGCCCTGGTGTGGTTGGAGTAATGCTAGCATACCCGTGAAGCAAAATGCTAAAGAAAGTCCAGCGACTTACCACCAGAGGCTCTGGATGGCTATCGACCAGAGAACATCTGGCACAAGGCTGCGGATGTAGATCTTATTGAATATAAGACCCTGTTTCTTAGAAACATGATCCCAGCCATGAGAGAAAGTAGAGCCAACCACATACCCGAATACGGATAGGTTTGCCGATATTCTTCGGAAAACCGAGAGAGTGTACCAGTTGTACATCCGCGATTTGGGTTCCGGTTCCAAAAAGGTTGCCGCTGTGGAACCTGCTTCTGGGACCACGACACACTACGGTGGAAGGGCAGGCCCAGCAACAACAGCCCAAACCTCCATCGGCCCCTCAGCTAACACCCAACAAAACCCCAACAACAACAACAGCAGTGGGGAACCGAATTCAGCATAAGAACAAAAGTACAAAGGCAAAGGGAAGCCATTACAAAGATCAGGTCCCTCATATAAAGAGATAGCTGAAGAAAACCGAAAATTTCGGGAGCTCCTGGGGCAAGTGCATTCTGTAGCGGATGCCGTTCCCGCACAAACACTTGCAGCAGTACAACCGGTGACCCATGACACTACTGGCCATGGAGACACCGGAGGTATGGGTGCGCAGACCCATACCAGCCTGAACCCGGAAGCCCCACCTTACATTGCATCAGTGCAACACAGTGAAGTCATCCATGCAAGCCAAGCCCAACTTCTGCATGCCTCCAACAATACGGATTGACAATTACATGCTCCAGTCCGCATTGTAAACAAACTGGTCTTGGATACAAACGGAAGGCCCTGCACCGAGGCCGAGGTCGGGGACCGCCAATTAATTGTCTTGTTAGATACAGGTGCAGCTGTATCTGTGTTACACAACGACCACCCTGAAACGTCTCCATGGTCTACCGGACGGAAGACCAATATGTCAGGAGTTGATGGTGCTAGGTTACCTGCGTACCGTTCTCTGCCTTTACCGGTAGAACTAGGCCATCTGAAGGCCTCACATGCTTTCCAACTGATGGTGTTGCACGATCACCCTAGCATCATCGGGATTGACTTCCTTGCACCACACGGCTGTGGGGTGGATCTAGCAAACATGCTGTTGATACAGATGCAGGGTCAATACCATACTGTTTTATTTCCTGATTCACATGCTGTGGCAATGATATCCATTAACAACAAAGAGTATGACATCATAGATTTATTCAAGAATCATGAACTTTTCCCATAACTTCTACCTATTCTGCAACGACATTTGGAAGTGTTTGCAGTTAACAAACACGATTGTGGCAGAATGCATACCGTTATTGAGGTGCCAGGACCGGCACATGAGAGACAAAGGCAATACCCATTTCCCTCCGAAGCCTTACCTTCTCTTCAAGAAACAATCAAGTCACTCCTTAAACAAGGAGTAATCAGAACCTGTGTCTCCACTGCCAACTCTCCTGTTTGGCCTGTGAAGAAACCCACAGGTACCTGGAGACTTACTATTGACTACAGGAAACTGAATCAGGTCACTCCCAGTTGCTACCCAACTGTGGCATCTGCACCGGATGTGCTTTGACTTTTAACACCAGATCAGAAATGGTTCAGTGCACTGGATATCTTCAGTGGTTTCTGGTCATTACCTTTGGTCCTCAAGAGTCAATATAAGTTTGCCTTCACTTTTGAAGGGCGATAATACACGTGGACTTGCTTGCCACAGAGATTCCATAACAGCCCATCCCTCTTCCATCTCCATATGATGGATGCCCTACAAGGTTTCTCAACCCCCCAATGTCTCTTACAGTATGTAGATGACCTGTTGTTGGCTACTGCCACACAGGAACAACATCTGGATCTCTTGGATGAACTATTGACTCTTATTCAAAGAGCAGGCTTGAAGTGTAATCCTGCAAAAGCACAACTATGTCAGAAAGAGTACTCTTTCTGGGTTTGAAGATAACAGATCAAGGTCAGTCCTACTTGGAAAAGATTCAAGGGTTGCAAGACTTGCCATTACCTACCAGTGTGGCAACTCTTAGGAGGTTTCTAGGTATGTAAACTACTCCAGAGATTTTATTTGTGATTTTGCACAGAAAGCCGCTCCACTGTACGATTTACTCAAAAAGGACGTTCCATGGAATTGGGGCCCTGTCCATACCCAGGCTGTGACATCACTGAAGCAGGCCTTGACCTCTGCCCCAGCACTGGTAAACCCCAATCCAACATTACCATTCCATCTAGAGTGTGCCACCTCTGACATTGCTATGTCAGCAGTGTTAGCCCAAAAGGTACATGGCACTTTGAGACCTATTGCATATGCATCGCAGCTCTTGACCCCAGTAGAACAGAAGTACGGCCTTTGTGAAAGGAATCTTCTGGCCACTTATTGGGTGGTCAAGCACTTCCTGTATATCATTGGGTACTCTCCACTGATTCTTAACACCAATCATACTCCTACTACCTTTTGCTGTCAGACAGAGTGAAGGATGGGTCAGTCTCTAACACCAGGCTGACACATTGGTCACTCCTCCTCCAGGATAGGGATATTCAGGTCCATCAATCCAAAGTTCCATCTGTACAAGCACATGGCCTCCTCTTTCAGGGGGAGCCCCATGACTGTGCTTTGCAGTCACCTAATCTCCCAGATCCAGGTCCATTCTTCCCTGCCACCCCTGAGGTATTAGAGAACACCTCCTTGTGCCGCGTTTTCACCGATGGATCAGCATCATATTATCAAGGTGAACAAATTGCAGGGATGGGTATCATGGTGGTGTATCCTTATGGGAACACTGTCAAGATATCTAAACGCTGTACTGTAGCTTCATCACAGTATGCAGAGCTGGCAGCAGTGGCCTGTGCATTAGAGTTTATCCAACATGGAACTCAGGACACCATCATTTTTACTGACTCTAATTGGGTTTGTTGCTCCCTTACAGAATTTCTCCCTTTCTGGCGGAAGAACTCCTTCCTCTCTTCTGATGGCAGCTCAGTGAAATACAAAGAATTGGTGATTTACATACACGCATTAGGTCAAAAATACCCACACAAACTCTACATACACAAGGTTAAAGCTCACTCCTTACATGATCCCTATCACGCATTCAATGACACAGCAGACACCCTTGCCAAGGAAGGGGCCTGAGGGGGGGATGTCTGGGTGATGGAACATCCAGAGGCCAATGCAGCTGTACAGGTTGCAGCTCTTGAAAAGAAATCTGAATCTTTTTCCCCCTTGGACCTCTCAGCAGCCCAGCACTTGGACACTGAACTCAAAGAAGTATTCAGATTCTTGGATAAGGGTACTGAAGAAAGACTTCCCACACATAACCCTTACCGTAGGCATGAAAGTAAATTACACTTATCCCCTGATGATAAACTCATTTGGTTCCAGCCAGAGGATACTACCACCAAATTGTGGGTGGTCCCCAGACATTTTAGATCTGAATTTTTGCACCAGGTACATGACACACCCACTGGTGGACACCAGGGGGCTGAAAATACCCTCCAATGCCTCAAAACCACCACATGGTGGCCTGGGATTACCAAAGATGTTAAACAATACATTAACAATTGCCTCTTTTGTGCACAAAACAATCCAATACCTACAAAACGGAATGCCAAACTTTTACCACAGAGACATACTGGCCCTTGGCATGCCATCCAAATTGATTTTATTGATCCTTTGACCAATACCAGTAGAAACAACAGGTATGCCCTTGTAGTGACCGATCTATTCTCTAAGTGGGTAGAAGCTTTCCCTACCAAGACTTGCACTGCAAAGACAACTGCCAAAATCCTGGTAGAACAGATTTTCTCCAGGTGGGGCCTGCCTCTCAAGGTAGACTCCGATAAAGGAACCAGTTTTACAGGTGAGTTGATGAAAAGTCCCTTGAACTCCTAGGGGTTCAGCAAAAGTTCCACATACCTTATCACCCTCAATCCTCAGGTCAAGTAGAAAGAGCTAACAGACGGATTAAGCAAATGCTTTCCAAATTCATTGAGGACAATCCCAAGACCTGGGATTCCCTACTGCCTTTACTCCTTATGGCAATTAGGGGTAGGCCTTCAGCCACTACCCAGCTTACACCCTTTGAGGTAATGACTGGCAGACAAATGAGACTACCTGACCACTTGCTCTTTGACCTGCACACCCCCACTGCGGACCGTGTGTCTGTAGATCAGTATGTGGAAAAACTTAGGAAAGACCTCATACACACACACTTGTATGCTGCAAATTGCATGGGCAAGGCCCAGCAACAGTCCAAAATACAATTTGACAAACATGCACAAGAAGTGGATTGGCAGGTTGGAGATCAGGTAATGGTACTCCGATTTGCACATCCCATCCACTCCTTCTCCAACAAGTGGGAAGGACCTTACCCCATTGTCAACAAGCTCAGTCCAGCAGTCTATCAAGTTAGACTCCTCCACAACAATAAACTGACTGACAAATGGTTACATGCAAACCAATTGAAACTGTACAAAGGAGCTTAAAACTTACTCTTCCTAACCCCATTGGGAGGAACTGTACTAATATACTAATCTTTCATCTTCCTTTTCAGATACATTGACAAGATGGCTATCTTGTTCCTATCTCTACTCCTTGCAGGAGTACTCCCTTTCGCCCAAGGCACGGTACCGGACCTCCTTCGACACCTTGATCCTCCAGCACCTCCTACACAGGGAGTTTCCATCAAAATTCCAGACACTATGATTACTGTCCAGGAAGGTTCCGATGCATACCTCACTACCTCGGTTGTTGCTCCTGACAAATCCACCCTTCAGATTGAGTGGCAAACCACATCACAAAGACAAGTTCTCCCTGTGGCCAAACTCTCTAAGGGAACTTTCCAGGGTTGGCCCAATGCTAAATTGTCCCGAATGGTTCCTGTCCTTGTTACAAACTGCATTAAGACACTCTGGTTTGTATAACATTACTGCTTTAATTGACCCTTCCTATTGTAACTCTCTTTCTCAGGATTCTGCCGCAGATTTTGTGCTGTACACCACATGGCCTCTGCGGCCATGTATTCTATCTGTGCTACTCTACTGAGAAACAGCTTTTGGAATGTCCAAAACATACCCCTGGTCCCCGTAGTGGTCTCACAGCCACTGCCCTCCCAGGTTCTTTGATTAATAATTTACAGTTTATGCATATACCTGTTTTATTTAACCTTACTTATTGGAATATGAAAGAATTTGGTATGTGCCACAATACCAATACCTCCGCATTTTACAGTACTTTGTTGCTTGATAGTTTAGCTGCATTTCAAATACGTACCAAAGATCCCTTTACTGGGGTTTATTCTACTGAACACAGAGGTAATTTTAGGAGGAAACCTCCTCCTAGTACTCTTACTCATAAACGTACTAAATGTGAAGTTGACAGTTCTGATGTCACAGGTGCCACGGGAACTGTCACAGGTCTTTTTGGTACTGCTATGTCCATTTGGAACAAAGCAGACATTGCTGCTATCAAAAGTCATTCTGCAAAGTTCTCCACTGGTTTGGTTAATGATGTTTTACCACCTTTATTGCATGGTGTGGATGGTCTTAGTCAGGAAGAAAGATACACTGTATACAACATCACGACATTGCAAAAGCCTTCATTGATTCCAAAGATAAGATTAACGCACTCATACAACAGAACAATAGAAGCTGATAGACAATACATTGGTAGGAAATACTTTGTTCTGCATATGGTTCATACATACTCACCACCATTAACAACCTTTTCAGAGACCTAGAAACTGGTAGGATTCCTGATATTATACATGACAGACGTCTATCTAAATGGTATTGTCCTAAATGTAAATCTCCATCTTGTATTTCCCTATGTATGCAACAGACTCTGTCCATTCCTCTCTCCACAGCTCAAAATTTGGGGTTTGTGACCAGACATCCAAATACTGGTCCTTGTTTTTCTGTTAAGAAATGTTCTATAACAGATACCATGTTTGTCTCTTTTACTGTCTCCTTATCACTCTTTGATCCCACTACAGCTTTGTTCAACAAGCTGGCACTGGCGCATTCAATAGGGCATTTGGACGAAGACTTCTACTGAGAACGCCTGGATCTACCTCCTCTACTGGTTTACCATTCCTTCCTGGATGCCTGGGTGTCACCGCACACGGACTGTTGTGCGAAAAAGCAATACATCTACCTGTGCCGATGTGATGTGTTTGATGTGATACGCCCTGTTTGTGGCTACTCTCCAGACAGCAGGGGGCATGCCCTTGCATATGTGGCACATCCCGATATTCAGCCTGGGATGTGCACATGCTGGTGCAACTCCTACATGCACCGCACATAGATGCTCAAAGTTGAGTCATAAAATATTGGCTCAAAAGTTGGCCACCCACAGGTGGGTGGCTGTATTGCAAGGCACAACACAACAGCTGCCAGCCGTGGGTGGCCACCCGCCCAGTAGGAACACCGTACACAAGTACCTGGTTCCCCCTGGATGTCCAGTGCCCCCCCATGCCCGATCACGGGCAGTCATCGGCATATAAAAATCCTATGCCTGATCATGGGCTCTAGAGTCCTGTAAGAGATCCCTGGTGGACTTGTGCCCCCCCGTGTGCCTGATCATGGGTAGCCATTAGCACAATAAAACTCCTATGCCTGATCGCAGGCTGTAGAGTCCTGTAAGAGATCCCTGGTGGACTAGTGGACCCCCCCATATGCCCGATCGTGGGCAGCCGTCAGCAGAATAAAACACCTATGCCCGATCGTGGGCTGTGGTGTAATGAAATAGATCCCTGGTGGTCTAGTGGAACCCACCCCAAAAGTCTGATCATGGGCTGTAGTAAAAACTGACCTCTATCTGGTGATCCAGTGATACCCCTCCACCCACCCATAGGCCCCCAGCCAACCAGCACCTCGTCATCTGCGGGTGGCAGCACCCCAACTGCATACTGCCTGGCCACCCACCAAATGACAGCATACAGAATGATCTGTACTCCCATTGGACCACAGTGTGGACCAATGGGCGTGTAGACCATACTGTACTACACAGGTCCAGATCTGTGAATGAATGCATTCTGTGACTTGATGACATGCAAATGTCACAGCAGACCAGCAGAGCTTCAGATTTCAGCCCTCAGAGGGCTCTCAAGACTCCGCAGCCCTGGAGAATCACTGCCTGCCGTGAGTCCACACACAGTCAACCAGCAGAGTTTCAGGTACGAGATATTTTCCCTTCCTAGCCCTGGACCACCCACGGATTGAAAGCTGCACTTGCAATTAGGCTCTTCCCTGGCTGTTTCTCGGGCCCCATTGGCTGCCTCAACTATTTCACCAGCCTAATTGGGGCTTGCTGGGCACGTGGAACTGAGCTAGCATTTTAAACTTTTTAAATCTGTTGCTCAGTGGCAACGCTAGACAAGCTAATTTTGCTGGCTTTAGAAAAAACCTCTTGCCATTTTTAGCTTTTCTAGCCATTACTAATTGCAATTTTTCAACATCCTGAACTACGTAGTTGTACCTAGCATCTATTTCATCTTTAAATTGTTAAGACCTACCTAGCCCTACCTGTTGGGACTGCTGATAGCCTAATGCCTGGAAATTATACTGAACTGTATTATGGCAAAGGAGGGCAGTGATCTGTTAGTATTTCATACTGTTAGTGCATAATATATATTGCTGAATGAGTTAATTTAGGAATTAATATTGTTTATTCTCATAGCAGCAGACTTAGAAACATTATTGTGTCCCCTGCCATCTTACATTTGGTAGTGCATACTGTCTAATGTTTGAAAGGGCAAAATGAGGAATATTTATTAATTCTACTCCTAGCAGCAGACCTGTATTTACTACTGTGTCCCCTGACTTAGTTGCTTTTTCTCCCTGTCTACTGTCTGACTCCCTGCCACTTCCCTAGCTTCTGCCTTAATCAGCTAAGAGTTTTTCCCCTACTGAAATGCCATCAGCACCTCCCACACCATCTTTAGCTCTCAGGCATTCTTTCCAAATCTCTCACTTCTCCTCCTCCCCCCTCCTTCTCCACCTCCTTTGTTTGTGGAGTCGGTTTGCACCGTTCCACCAGCCTCTTCTAACCTTATACTGCTGCCTGTACTACTCTGTCTCAACCCCTCCCAAACTCCTTTGTCATAGTCTGTGGCTGCCCATGCTGATACCCCTGTGTGCCTGCCCCTACTATATTAATTGCAGTCCTTCTCGCTTTCTCCTGCAGATTTCAGCCCTCAGAGGGCTCTCAAGCTCTGCAGCCCTGGAGAATCACTGCTGGCCATGGGTCCACACACAGCCGACCAGCAGAGCTTCAGGTACAAGATATTTTCCCTTCCTAGCCCTGGACCACCCATGGATTGAAAGCCGCATTTGCGATTGGGCTCTTCCCTGGTGCTTTCCGGACCCCATTGGCTGCCTCAACTATTTCACCAGCCTAATTGGGGCTTGCTGGGAGCGTGGGACTGAGCTAGCATTTTAGACTTTTTAAATATGTTGCTCGGTGGCAACACTAGACAAACTGATTTTGCTGGCTTTAGAAAAAAACCAAAAACCTCTTGCCATTTTTAGCTTTTCTAGCTGCAACTAATTGCAATTTTTCGGCCCCCCCCATCCTCCCCCTCCTCCTACCTTAATTAAATACTCTTACTGGGGAGCCTGCCACTCCCCCACCCCTTCCCATTGGGCCACATCTCTGGCTACCTCCCTCCTAAAAGGGACTCTGCTCCTCTGTCTTGGTACTCATTCCTTAAAGGGTTCTGCACCACTGTCTTGGCAGCTACTTTACAGCCTGTGCCCTTGCTCTGTGCAGTCTCCCAGTCTGATGGCTGCACTAACAGCCATTATCATTTACAGATAGATCCTGCTTCTAAATAACAGCTTTAAAGGAAAAACGGGTGATCAGCCCCAACAGAACCCACCTAGGCAGTATGTTTTGCCAAAGATCATTTTTGCAAAATGTTCTACTCACACAGGGAGCACTGACTCCCTCCTGCACTCAACTCTCTTTCTTCAGCTCAGGCCTTCTATCTATATTCATATACCACTGCTCCTTACAGTTAGAGTGGTGCTGTATGCCCTGTCTCTCTGCCACCACCTCACCGCCCCATCAACACTTCCCAAAAAGCTTCAAGTACTAAACGTCAAAATAAAACCACCTTAAAAACAATTATAAACTGTCTCAGGAAGTTGCTACTACTTCTCCTACTCTGCTGAGGGAATGTTGAACTTAACCTTGGCCCACCCCTCCTGCTTGAAGCCCCATCAGACCTCTCACAAGTTAAGGGCCTTAGTTTCCTGCACGTGAATGTTTGCTGCTTACCAAAAAAGTCTGACTTAGTCCAGGCTTGGGTATTGCACACAGTACCTGACATAGTTATGATTTCGAAGACATGGATCTAGAGCCATATCCCTGACAAAATGGCCAATATACATGGATATAACCTGTTCAGATTTGACAGACCCACTAGGGGTGGTGGAGTAGCTATCTATGCCAAAATCAAATACCATGTCTCAGACATTGTTTGGACCTCCCTACCTAAGCAATTCAAATGCCTTGCCCTTAAGTTAACCATTTCACCTGAAGTAGCCCTCTTAATATCTGCCTGTTATTGGCCACCCTCTGAGATGCTTGGCATTCTAGAACACCTACACTCCATACTGGATAAGGTGAACCTAGACAGCATAATAATGGGAGATTTCAATCTGAACTGGAATGATGCCTGCGCTAACAAGATTAAAGAGTTCTGCGAGGTACAAAGGTTAACCCAGATGACTCTGGAGATCACCCGACCAAACAAGAAAAACCCCAACCACAGTGCCCTGCTGGATCTTATGCTTGTCAGTAAGCCTCACAACATCACCCATACAGGAGTTTTTCACAGTGACTTCAGGGATCACTGTGCCACTGCCTGTATTCGCTGGTCCCATAACAGGCAGTCTACTTCTACCTTCAAGCTAAAATGAAGCCTAAAAAACTTCTGCCAGACCACCTTCCTGACAGACCTTGGTAGCATCAACAAGCAGAATTTCTATCTGGCCCCGTCTGTTACTGAGGATTTCAATATTTTCCAAAACCTACTAGTGGGACTGATAAATAAACATGCTCCATTTAAGAGGATCAAAACAAGAAAAAGGTCCCCTGACTGGTTCACGCCTACCTTGAAGAAAGCCCTCCGGGACAAGGATGTACTGTGGGAAAGAGCCAGGAAAACAAAGTGAGAAGCCAACTGACTTGCCTTTTGGGTGGCTAGGATGCCTGCACTAAGTTAATAAGGGCAGAAAATTCATGTTATTTCCTGACCGCCCTTGAAGAAAATAAAAATTGCTCTGCCAATTTTTGGAACAGTCCTAACCCCCGCCCACTAGAATCGTGGCAGGTAACATTTCTTACATGACCAGAGCTGACATTCTTGAACAACTCAACAATCATTTTACCACAGCAGGCCTTGCTTTCGATGATTCACCCCTCAGCAAGCTAAATGTCTGCTGCAATGCCACTGATGGCTTATTCTCTGACACTGCCACAAACCCGAGACACTCCTCCTTCTGCTTTCAACCAGTTACATTTAAACAGGTGGAGGACCTTCTAATATCTCTGGACACAAAAATGTGTGGCGGTGCTGATCTTATAGAACCATTTTTCTTGAAAACAGGCTTTTACCATCTGACTGCCCAAATCACCCACCTATTTAATAGTTCCCTGATTCAGGGTAAATTACCACCTCTTTGGAAAACAGCGCATGTCATTCCTCTTTTCAAGTCTGGAGATCCAGCTGACCTGAACAACTACCATCCTATTTTGCTACTTCCTATCCTGTCAAAAATCCTGGAGAAAATTGTCAATTACCAACTTAGGGATTACCTAGAATCCGAGAACCTCCTGAACCTGGCCCAATCAGGTTTTAGGCCCAAGCACAGCACTGTAACTGTCCTCGCCAAAGTCTCCAATGACTGACAAAATGCTTTGGATACAAAAAAACATGTCTATGCCCTCTTTCTGGACCTTAGTAAGGCCTTTGATACCGTGGACCATAGCCTTCTGCTTAAGGTCCTGAACAGCTTCGGCCTAGACAATACTGCCCTAAAGTGGTTTGAATGTTATCTCACCAACAGACTACAACAGATTAAAGCTCAAGGGGAACTGTCTCCACTTAAAACCCTTCCTTGGGGTGTGCCACAAGGCTTCATCCTGGACCCCATCCTATTCACTTTATACATAAACCATAATGACTCTCACATACGCTCTGGCTACATACATCTATTTGCTGATGACACGGTTCTCTACACTATTAACTCATCCCTGGACATCACTTACAATGAGCTACAATACGAATGTCACCCTCCAACACAATATACTAAAGCACAAGCTACTGCTTAGCGCAGAAAAAAACAAAGTAATGATCTTATCTCCATTTGCCGCTCATACCCAGGGGCTACCATCGAACTGCCTGATTTACACCCTATTAGGTGAACCTCTGGAAATAGTGGATAAGTTTAAATACCTGGGTGTCTGGTTGGATAACTGGCTTAATTTACACCTGAATGAGCTATCATAAAACCTAAGACAACGTCTAGGTGTCTTTTATCGCATAAGGCACCTCCTCACATTAGAAGCCAGAAAGACACTGGTCCTTTCAACTTTTATTCCTCTAAGTGATTAAGAATAAGGTCCCAGTATGGTAAGGCTTCTATCAATTTCTCCTTACTTTCCCTATGGAACAACATACAAAAGACACAAAGGTTCTCATCCCTGCTGGGTCCCCATACCTTTAAACTGTCTATCACACGCATCCTGAAGGTCATATGTACCTGCCACAGGTGATTCTCCTACTGGCCTCCCTGCCCTGCTTTCCATTTACTTAGCACTTACTTAAAACTCCAGCACTTCTCTGCACATCTCCCTCTCTATACTCTTCTTACCCCCTGGCCTTACTGTGTTCATGCCATCTCTCCCTCTAATTTTGACATCCTCCTCCTGAAACCCCCCTTCCCTCATCCTTCCCCACTAAGGGTCGACCCTCCTGGTTGGTCCGTTCATGCCTTCTTGTTCTATTGTTAATATAATCATCCTACCACACCCTGCTACTTCTATTGCCTTGTTTAGTATACACCCAGACCTTGGTGTACCCTTAATTTAATTTGTTAACAATCTGCACACTCTGTATTATCCAATGTTGTTGCTATTTTTTCACTGTATGTACCACCCTGCACTAAGTGTCCAATTGTATTATTCCTTACTCGGTTCCCTTCTGCAGGACCATCTTGAAAATGAGCTTGCTCAATGATGACTCTGCTTGGTTAAATACAGTTTTGATTGATTGATTGATTGATTGATTGATTTGCACCTTGCATAGATTATGGCCTCATTTGCATGCACCCGGCTGAATATCATGGGTGATGTACCTAGCACAATAGCACTTGAGCTGGTGCATCCCCCTGCTCCCCCTCTGTGGCTTGCGCTGGTGCAGTGCCACTGCACCATGTGCATTATGTATGCTGCTCTTGCCATATTCAATGGTGCTGAGCCATGGCATATCACCATTGAATATCGCCTGGTCTTGGCCTCAGCGCAACCCAGTTGTGCTGCACCCAGGCTTGTGCCACTGCTGGTGCAGTCTGAATATCCGGCCCCCTATGTTTTAGTCCAGAATTTTATCCATCAGACATCAATATCTGCTCTAAGAAACAATATGTGTTTAAATTATTTATCTATATTAAAAGTGTTACCAGTAAATAAATACTGAGCTGATAACAGTTCATTTCCAGATGTATTCTGGGTTAGGGAGAATAGTACAGTATAACAAGATGTATTACTTTAATAAAATTAATTGTGCAAAAGGTAAGCACAAAATTCAGAGAATAACAGTACAATAAGGTGCAAATGTTAAATAAAATTAGCAACTGTGTAAAAGGCAAATATAGAATTCAGAGTATGCTCGTTAACTCTGTTTGGGGAAGGGTGGTTGGGGTGACTGAAGTAGCATGGGCAGGACATAGGGTGAGCAGAGTCTAGAGGGAATGGATCAGAAGATCTTGATATAGGATCAGGAGCAATTACAGAAATGAGTTATGACATCATGGAAGAGGGGTTTAAGGAAGTTGATGGAAGAGGTAAAGCAGATGGTCAGGGGAGAAAGAATCAGAGTTTCAGGAAGTAGAAGGAGACAACACCTTCAAAGGCTGTGGATTTCATGCAAAGAAAGGAAAGGGAGTGAGAATTAGTGTTGCAAAAGAGTATGATGTGATAGGGGGATTAGAGAAGTAAGGCAAGTTACAAGGGCTAGGAGCCAAGCCAGAATATGGAAGATAAAGGAAGCACAATGGACTATGGGCCTGGCAACCAGGGAGGGGTGGGTGAGGGAGGAGTATAGGGAGCAGTGAAACATATGACAGGGCAGTCCAGGACAAACTGTCAGAAAGCATAAAAGGGGTGTCCAGTCTATCGAGGGTAGACTTGGGAGCTGTTGACTATGTCACCGTAACTGAGAATAGGGAGAATCATAATTTAGATGATTTCTCTGCTGGGGCAGTAAGCAGAATATTTGATTTTATTCCTGTAATGTGCACCAAGTTTAGGGTGTAGCTTCTGACTGATGGTGTCAATATACATGGAAAAACTGAGATGATGATCCAGCCATACCCCAAGGTTTTTAAAGAAGGATACATCCTCAATTAATGTGCCATAAAGGGGGAGATGGATGAGCCTGGCAAGCCTTTGTCTGGTGACAAATGTCACAGGAACCATTTTCTTGTCATTGAGGGACAGCTGATTTGTCCTGAACCAGTGATAGATGTTAGAGAAATCCAGTTTGAGCTGGGCAGTGAGGTCAGAGACAGAGGTTCCAGAGGCATAGAGAACTGTATCATCTGCCACCAATGCATGCATCTTAAGATCGGCCCTTAAGGTACAGTAGGAGTGGAACCAACTGACTGAAGAGGCAGATAGCTCTGCCACCTTAAGCTTGTCCACGAGGGGGTGGGCAACAGTGTTGAAGGCTTTATCCAGGATGATAATGATTGTGGAGGTGACCTGGCCCTGGTCCATTCCAAATAGGATGGAGTCAATGAACCAGAGGAAGGAGTTGGAGGTGGAGTGGGACTTCCAAAAGCCATACTGGAAGGGAGTGAAGAAGCTAGAAGAAGCAAGGAACTGGGAAAGATGTGAAAGGATAAGGTGTTCCTGGAGCTTAGCCAAGGTGGGAGGAGAGATATTAGATGATACTTTCCAGGAGAGGATGGGTCACCCCTTCAGGAAACAGGAATAAATGTAGCTTGTTTCCAAGCATCAAGCATGGTAGATAAGGAGAAAAAGAGGATCAGTAGGTATGTAATAAGGAAAACAATGACATGAGCAGGTAGATGTTGCAAATTGGGAGTCAAGACCACTGGGTCTCAGATTTTTATGGGGATTTGAAGCTAAGATGGGTTTGAGAAATGTAGAAGATGTATTGGTAGAGATGTACAATGTATCAGGGGGAAGCTGGTGGAGAATGTGGGAAAGGGAGGGGACAGGAGAGAGAAAGTACAAGAAGTGAAGAAGAAGTTGAAGGAGGAAGCAATGGTGGCAGGGTTAGAGATGGGGATATTACCACCTTGAGGAACAGAGGAGGAGACTGTTCCTCAAGGTGGGAGGTCTTTCTAGACAAACCTGATTGAGTTCTTTGACTGGGTGACCTGGGAAGTGGATCAGGAAGGGATGGTATATGCAACCTACCTGCATTTCAGTAAGCCCTTGAACACCTTTCTACATAGAAGACTGGTGAGCAAGCTGGGCAACCTAGAAGTAGGTCCAAAAGTAGTAAAATGGGTATGAAGTTGGCTAAGCAATAAGAGTCATAGGGTGTTAGTAAATGGGGTCCACTCTGCAGAAGGCAAGGAGATAAGCAGGGTGCCATACAGGTCAGTACTAGGCCCAGTCTTCTTCAATGTCTTTATTAGCAACATTGCAGAATGGCTTGAGGGGAAGTATGCCTGTTCATGGATGACACAAAAATCTGCAACAGAATGGACACACGGGTGTGTGTGTGTGTGTGTGTGTGTGTGTGTGTGTGTGTGTGTGTGTGTGGAAAGAATGAGGGATGATCTGAAAAAGCTGAAAGATTGGTCAAGGGAGTGGCAGCTGGGTTTCAGTGCAAAAAAAGTTCAAAATCATGCGCTTGGGGTCCAGAAACCCAAGGGCAGTGTACCAATTGAGTGGGATATCAGAAACCACAAAACAGGAAAGGGACTTAGGAGTAATCATTTCTAATGACCTGAAAGTAGCCAAGCAGTGTGATAAGGCAGTGTTGAAGGCTAGCAGGATGCTAGGGTGCATAGGGAGGGCCATCACCAGCAGAAGGAGAGAGGTAGTATTACCCCTGTATAAATCACTGGTAAGACCCCACCTTGAATACTGTGTCCATTTCTGGAGGCCCCGCCTCCAGAAGGACATAGATAGGGTGGAGGCAGTACAAAGCAGGGCTACTAAAATGGTGCAGGCCTGCATCTAAAGCCCTATCAGGAAAGTCTCAAGGAACTAAATACGTACTCTCTAGAGGAAAAGAGGGAATGGGGGGTATGAAAGAAACTGTCAAATACCTCACAGGTATTAATAAGGTAAAGCAAGGCAGCATATTCCATAGAAAAAATGCTGCAATTCAAGAGGACACACTATGAAGCTAAAGGTTGAGGCTCAGAAGAGATGTGAGGAAATACTTCTTCACAGAAAGGGTGGTGGATGCCTGGAATAGCCTCCCAGCAGTGGTGGTGGGTGCTAAAATAGTAACAGGATTCAAGCATGCACAAGATAGACACAAGGGGACCTTAGAAGTAAGGTGGGGGGGGAGAAGACTGAAGATTGAGTAGGGTCTGCAATGGCAAAGTAGGTAGGGACTATAAGGTGCATTAGGTGGGCCAAGAGAAGTCCTTATCTGCTGACAACTTCTATATTTTTATGTGTCTATGACCGGACTGGGGTGGAGAAAAAGGAATAGATAACCTATCTGAACTTGGAGGGGTGATAAAGATTATATTATGATTTCACAAGTCTGTTAACTCTGGTTCAGACATTGTGAAGGCACTTATATTTAATCAGATCAGTAGTGGAGCAAGTGGGCTTGTGAGTGCACCAAGCTTGGTCCCTCACACAGAGGCAGGCCAACAACGCAGCTGAGATCCATCGATCGTGGGAACCTCTTACCCTGATTTTCTTAAGTAGGGCATGGTAATACCAGACAGACATGAATTTGGAATGGACATAGAAACATAGAAATATAGAATTTGATGGCAGATAAGGACCGCTTGGCCCACCTAGTCTGCCCATTTCCCCTACCTGATGGATAAGCTGCAGATTCTAGTTAATCAACAGCTTACTTCCTCCTAACCCCCCACTAGAATTGCCTTATGCCTGCCCCATGCATTCTTGAATTCTCCCACTGTTCCTGACTCCACAACCTCCTCAGGAAGACTGTTCCATGCATCCACAACCCTCTCTGTGAAAAAATACTTTCTAACATTACCTCTGAGCAGTCGTCCCTCTATCTTCAAATTATGCCCCCTTGTTCTTGCACATCTCTTCTTCTGAAAGATACTACCCTCTTGTACTTTGTTAATTCCCTTGAGATACTTGAAAGTTTCTATCATGTCCACCCTCTCCCTCCTTTTCTTAAGGGTATACATATTAAGCTGCTTTAGTCTCTCCTCGTATGTTTTCTGGTGTAGACCCTGTACCATTTTGGTTGCCCTCCTCTGAACAGCCTCCACTCTGTCTATGTCTTTGCGGAGATGGTGTCTCCAGAATTGCATGCAGTACTCCCAGATGGGGTCTCACTAACTGTCTGTACAGAGGGATAGCAACTTCCTGTTTTCTACTGTTGATGCCTCCCCCTATGCATCCCAATATCCCCCCTGCCCTTCTTACTGCCTTCTCACATTGCTTGCCCACCTTTAGGTCATCTGATGTAATTACTCCTAGGTCTCTTTCAATTTTTGTTGTTGTTTTTAACTCACCCCCCATTGTGTACTCTTCCCCTTGGTTTTTGTTTCCCAGATGCATTACCTTGTACTTCTTTGCATTGAATCTGAGCTGCCACATATTTGACCATTTCTCCAACCTTGCTAAGTCCCTTTTCATTCTTTCCACCCCACCTTGTGTATCAACCCTGTTGCAGATCTTTGTGTCATCTGCAAAGAGACATACCTTTTCCTTCCAGGTGCTCTCCAATGTCACTAATAAAGACATTAAAGAGGACCGGTCCCAGTACCGAACCCTGCGGTACCCTGCTAGTTACCCTCCTTTCTTCACTGTGAAATCCATTTACTATTACCCTTTGCGTCTTGTTGTCCAGCCAGTTTTTTATCCAGGCTACCACCTTGGGACCCACTCCAAGGCTGGCTAACTTGTATATTAATCTTTTGTGTGAGACTGTGTCAAATGCCTTGCTAAAATCTAGGTGTGCCATATCCACAGCCCCTTCCTGGTCTACTACTTTGGTCACCCAGTCAAAGAAATCTATTAGGTTCATCTGACATGAGCTTCCTGCTGTGAAATCATGCTGCCTTGGGCCCTGTGCTGTCCTAGACAGGATGGAAGCTGTCCAGAGGAGGGCAACTAAAATGGTGCAGGGTCTGCACTGGAAGACATATGAAGAGAGACTTAAGGAGCTTAATATGTATAGCCTTGAGGAAAGGAGGGAGAGGGGGGACATGATAGAAACTTTCAAGTACCTCAAGGGAATCAACAAAGTCCAAGAGGGTAGCATCTTTCAAAAAAAGAGGTGTGCAAGAACAAGGGGGCACAATTTGAAGATGGGGGGACAGCTCAGAGGTAATTTAAGGAAGTATTTTTTCAAGGAGAGGGTTGTGGATGCATGGAACAGCCTTCCACAGGAGGTTGTGGAGTCAAAAACAGTGGTGGAATTCAAGCATGCATGGGACAGTCATAAGGCAATTCTAGGGGGTTGGGGCAGGAAGAAGTAGGCTGCTGGTTAACTAGGATCTGCAGCTTATCCATTAGGTAGGGAAATGGGCAGACTGGGTGGGCCAAGCGGTCCTTATCTGCCATCAAATTCTATGTTTCTATGCCCCACTGGCCTCTAGGTACTCAACAGTTCTTTCCTTCAGAAGTGATTCCATCATTTTCCCTTCCACTGAAGTCAAACTAACTGGTCTGTAGTTTTCTGCCTCTGCCCTGCTCCTACTTTTGTGAAGTGGAATCACATTTTCCCTCCTCCAGTCCTCAGGTACCACCCCATCCTCCCATGATTTGTTAAAAATAGTCAGTGGTGTTACTAGTTCTACCCTTAGTTCTTTTAGAATTCTTAGGTGAATCCCATTAGGCCCCATTGCTTTGTCCACCCCCAGTTTCATGAGTTCTTTCAAAACCCTTTCTTCTGTGGACTGGGATCGACCCCCCCATTCAGAGTTTCCCCCTTGTTTGGGTTAAGTACCTCCCCCTCCTCTTCCGTTGTGAATACTGAGCAGAAATATTCATTCAGTATCCATGCTTTTTCACTGTCCTTCTCTGCCCACATTCCCTTCCCTTTATTAAGTCTCTGTATCCCTCCCTTGGTCTTTTTTCCCTCCCTAATGTACCTATAAAAGGTTTTATCCCGGTTCTTAACAGAGTTGGCTATCTTTTCCTCAGTTTGTGTCTTTGCTATTCTGACTGCCTTCCCTGCCTCCTTCTGCTTTAACTGATAAAGTTCTCTGTCCTGCTCCTTCTGTGTTTCCTTATATTTCCTGAATGCTATCCTTTTCTCCTTAAACATCCCTGCCACCTCTTTTGAGAACCATAGTGTTTTTTTCCTTGATTTTGTTTTGTTAATTTGCTTCACACAAAGGCTTGTTGCCTTGTTCTGTATTACAGAATTGATGTTGTTGGCTACTGAGTGGAAGTTTAGTCAGATGCAAACAGATCAGCATGGGAAGAGAACAAATCCAGCAACCTGGAAGACTGAATCTGGTTGAATATAGGGAAGGCTTTGGGTCACCTAACTGCACCCACGGTAGACCAAATGTTTGTCACTGAAGGTGTTTGGGAGGGTACCAGTATCCACAATAGTGTGGGGTGGAAGGAGAGAACCCAGCCCAGGAGGGAGTGGTTTAGGGTTTTAATTTTGAAATGGGTTGAGTCAGAGATTTGTCGGAAGAAATTAACTGATTTGAGATTTTGATACAATTTATGTGATTAGGTGGGTGAACCAATTGATGTTGAAATCACTCAAATAAATAATTTTTCTGGGCCCCTGAAAAGATTATTTTAAATTTAAATCCAAACCTTATGGCATCACAGTTGACTGTTGTTAAAATAATTCTGATGCCACAAGAGGAGTAAATATACTGTATTATTCATTTGGCAAATAATGTCAGCTTGCAATCCTTATTACAAGTTAATGGAACTGCACTGTTTATAAGGCATAGGTGGCATGCTCATAAACAAAGAATATGACATGATTTATGAAAGGACTACGTGGGCCAAGTAGGCATTTCAATAAAGACAAGAGCTCTATATTAAATTGATGATGGCAAACAACAAGGAGACTCAAGAATAATTGTGGGCTCAGACTCAGGGCCTATAGAGAATATGTCATTTTGATCATTTACTGAAAAATATAACAATGATAACTAGCGTCTCCAAACAAAATCTGCTAGGTTATAAACAACATATTTGCATAGGTGTCTCACTGATAAAGTATGCTTTTTTTTTCAAATTAAGGTATCAGTTTATTTTTCTACAGCTATAGCTTCCTAATGAAACAAAAAAATGTGAAGCCATTTTAAATGAAGTAATCATAGATTACTGCTGGACAGAAAATACAATCATGTTAGACAATACAAGTTTCTAATGATTTGATGAGAAAACATGAGAGATTTTGCTAGACAGGAGAGATACAAAGTAATGCAGTTGTTATTTAGAACAGTTTCTTTCTACAACAATATCTCAGAATTTATAACAGCTGTCAAATGAAAAATATGAAGTACATATAAGAAGTGATACAGGACATGGATAATAAAATATTAATAGTGCAGAGTTTGGCAGAATACACCCCAGCAGATGAATGAAGTGTATGATGTTGATAATGAAGCAGCCAAGTACAGAGTGCGTGGCTGTGCATTCACAGGAAAAGTGATGGGGTAGCTAGAAACAAAGATGTTTAAATAGACAGTTGAATAAGCAATGGAGAGAAGCCCACACAGAACAGTACGTAGGGAAGGGGTATCTTTAATACATTAGATGCCACCAGCTTTTAAAACTTAGGCTATCACATACTGCAGAAGGCAATCCTTAATGCTTGCATTAAAATTCCTTATTCACCTTGAAATGATAAAGTCCAGTATAAATGATGAACAATATGAACCCTTTAAAAACAAATCTTAAATTACGTGTTTAGAAATTGTTGTTTTTTTCACTTCCGGCAAGTGTGTTTCTTAATGTCCTTCTATACAAAATAGTCTTGCCTGATATTGAAACACTGAAAAGGTGTAAAATCAAGAACGCACCCAAATAAAAGTTATATTCTTCTGTACACCATTAATACAACTGTATATTCTTTAAGTTTAAAATAAGTAAACATTTCCAAGAAATCTACTTAAAATCATCTATTTTTATTTATGTAAAGTATGACGTGGAGAGTCCCTATAAATCTTGACTTAACCATAGCACTTTAGTTTTAATAATAATATAAAATAATAAAATAATAAAATTATTAGGAACTGTATTTTAGTGAGGATAGCATTTGTTCTGTCATTTGTGGTAATAAAATTCTAGTTCAAATGATTTTTATATCCACTTATTTATAAAATATAAGGTTATTCATTTATTAAAATCTGATTTTGAGTAAGGGAGCCTCTTTGGTGCTGCACAACCACCCTATTTTGCTATGTGTATAATTTTATGTTCTCATGTATTTTTGTTCTTCTGAACCAAACATTGGTACAGTAAAAAATGTGTAGTCATTGATTTTCAAATTTTCAAGAAACTCTTCACTGTTTGCTACTTTGTAATTCACACTATAATATAGAATGTGACAGTCAGGGCTATGTCTTTCACCCTATGAATTTTGGGTTATACTACAGTATGGCATTGGACTATTGATATGATAGTATGCTAATGACAGGTGATAGCATACTAATGGAACACAAAAAAAAATGTTAATGAGGGGCCGAGACAATATAAGTTGAGGTCAGACCTTTCACCATTTTAGACCTCATTTGCATCTTCACCTTTGAGAAAGCATGCTACCAAGTCTATGCAGATGGTGACTTTCTTCTGTCACTTTGCATTTGTGAATATTTTGCACCCTAAACTCAGTCCTTTTTGCGCACTGTGACCATGTTTCTCAAATTAATATTTGTGGCATCACAGAGGCTTAGTGCAACATGTCCATGTTGCACTTTTTAACACATTACTGCTTTATAGGTAAAGGGATCAATAAGAGAAATATCACATTACACTAGGCATTAAAAAGACCAATATACAAAAGGGACCATCTATAAGGCATAAATTCCTTGCCCGTAGCTATATTGGTAGTTTCAAGCCATTCTCTTGAACTGTTTTTCCTCAAATGGAAAATCTTTCAAAAGTAGCACTTATGCATATGCCTATCACTTGCTACAGATGCTTCTCTTTTTCTTTTCACCTACTAAAGGCCACCCGCAGTTATCCTGCAGCATACAGCTCTTGTTTTAAACCATCTTCCCAGAAACACACTGTACATATCTTGTCGCTTCACTCTAGCTGAAATAGACTAATGTTATGATAAACTTGTCACAGGATTACCAATGAAGTAAAAGAATTCCAATAAACAATGTTATTCTGAACCATGATACCTTCATATAATGTTATATTAGCAATCTTTACACAGCATAGAAATATGCCTTATTTGAACTACATTTTAGGAAAACATATGCTAATTTCCCCTTTGAAACAGTAAGATTATTCATTTTTGTAACATGGCAAAATAGCTCAGTAGTTAGACAGTGGCACTGATTGGATAGAAACCTTCACATGGTGTGGTTTGGAGACAGCATTAATTTTACAATAATGCCGTCCCCACACTGAAATACCAAAGTAGACCACAGAAGCAAAATAAGCAGCTTAGTAAGCATAGCTCCTAAAGTTTCCAAATGCAAAGTGTGCTTCCCACCCACCCAAATGCCCGTGATAGTGGTTGGTCAGTGACCAAATCACAACACGCATATTATCACCAGAAAAATTGTCCTGCACCTGTAGGGAGAGAAGCAGATCCTGTCACCAAAATACCAAAGGCAGCTACCCAGAGGGAAAGCAGTGAGTGACAGCAATTGCCTGAAAGCAGCAAACAAACAGTTCCAGATACCAGCAGGTCAACCGAGGGGAGCAGAGCAGAAGCGATATCGCCGGTCACATTTCAGTCATTTACTCTGTATGCAGAGTTAATTTGTAGCAGTATCCTGAGAAAGGGTGCAGGACCACCACTATATATATAGAGAGAAATAGTGACAGGGAGCCATTTCACGGTAAATCGAGTGATGGAAAAACAAGTTGGTGAATCCAGAACAGTGACACATAGGTGCAGTCATCAATATGCAAATCAGCAGCAGCACAACATGTGTCAATGGTGAAATGGAAGCATTGTAGACCTCCTAGACAGGTTATGTAAATAATAGCCATCTAGAAATTAAAATCAGTAAATAAAAGATGTTTAACAGAAGCAAATGTATAGAAATAAATCCTGTTGTCCTGACAACATCAGCATATAAAAAGATGTAAGTGCTGAAAACAAAGTGTTGACCAAAGTGCAGTAAACATGTAATCTTACTACTAAAGTTATATCTCATTTTTGCACATAGCACAAACTGTAAGAAATGTCACAATCACCTGAAACATACCATGTTACAAGAGAATTAAGCAACTCCCGAAGGTGGTATCTAATGGGGAATTAATGCATGGTTGGGCCATTGTAGGCACTCCCAGCCATGCATTAATTCCCCATTGGATGCCACCTTCATCGTGGCTTAATGGTTACTTATTATCTGTGTTGAATTTGTAAAACATGGTGGGGTGAGGGTGTGGGAGGCTCACACTTAGTACATGTTTTCAAATGTGTATTTGGCAATACATTTCAAAATGACTGGGAAGGAAATGCTGTGTTCACTTTTTCCCTTCAGTTGGTGAGTAACAGCCCTACAAGTACTGTTGGCATCAAAAAATTCCTTGCAACTGCGAGCACCACATATAAAAGATCTCTGACAATACAACATATATTTCAAAGAAGAACAAGATAATCATACCATATCAGAATCCCATAGGGATGGTATATCGATAGATTGTCCTGTGACCACTCCCCTCCCGGAAACCACACCACACACTTTACTTTGGGTTCTCAGTCAGCAGTGTATTTATTGCAACATTTTCAGATTATCACATCAATACATCAATTCCAATTTAAATCATCCATAAACATTAACAGTCATCCATTTGTTAATTCATATGCTGTTAATAAATGTATACTTTTCTCTGTCCCAGGCATATGCCTGAGTCCCCCATACCACTTAAATCACCAGCTATGGCCCAGATGTACATCCAGGGCCCCACTTCTCTTGTTTGGCCTTGTTCAGAGCCTGTATGTAAACACATGCCCTCTTCTGGGGCCTCAGGGGGTACTCCCTGGAGCCCCTATCCTCTCCCAGCCCTGGTGTAAACCCCAGGTTGGGATCCTCCCTCCCCCCTTTTACCTTTGCCCCTTTACCCCCCCCACCATCCACTTTCATCAGGTTCTTCCAGGTCATCACTTGACCCTCCCTCCTTATCCACTCTCCTTTACATCTTCATACCACTGAGACGGAATGGGTGGGTAACTTGACCAAAAGAACTAGCAAAGAAAGAGGGCTTCCTCTGCTGGGGACTCCTTAATATATTCCTTTTGCTCACCCTTTCTCTCCCTTCTGAGTGACCAATCAGAAAGTCCTACCTCTGTGGCCCCACCTCTTTATCTGCCACTCACCTAATCCCCTCCCAGCTCACCTAGTTCTTTTCCTCCCCCTTTCCCACGGCCAGCCGACTGCAATGCAACCTGGGAGGGCTGCAGGGACAAACAGTCTTGCCTCTTGATTAGGCAAGCCCCTTTGTCCCGTAAGCACGCCCTCCCAGAAACCACACCACACACACTTTATTTTGTGTGCTCAGTTGGCAGGGCATTTATTGTAACATTTTCAGATTATCACATCAGTACATCAATTCCAATTTAAATCATCTATAAACATCAACAGTCATCCATTCATTTATTCATATGCTGTTAATAATTGTATATTGCATGGTTATTTATTTTTTTTTTACAAGCACTTACACACACCATGCCTGAAAGCTTACTAATCTCCCTGTTTTTTCTCCATCTCTCCTAGGTCTAACCTCAGCCCTCGACTGGGCGTGGGTGTTCCAATGGCAGTACAGCATCCTTCCAGCCACAGCTCACCTCACCTACTCTGCTACCCCCTTGAAGCTGTGCCTGCTCTCCAGACCACAGGTACGGACAGTTTCCTCCTGGCACGGACCCAGCTTTCAAACTGGACACCTTACAACTGTCTCTTGCCCGACTAGAGGAATGCTTCTATGGACTGCAGCTGATTGGCTTTGTGCCTAGTGTGTGACCAATCAGCTTTGTGGGCTCGGAATCCAGGCTTAGCTGCCTGATTTTACCATAGCTGTGCAAGCTTTCTTGGCCACTTTGTGGAAGCTGCTGTGCTTGCTTCTAGGTCACACTAAGGAAACTGCTCAGGCTGCTGCTGCTTAGTTGCTGGGATGATTTTTATGCCCATTCACCCACCTCTACCCCCGGACTTTATTAAATACATCTCTCCTTCAGGATACCACCTCATCTATTCCTCCCCCCATGGTTATCAGCCAAAGGCACTCCTCTTAAAATGACCTCTCTATCAGTGTACTTTTCTCTCTACTCCACCCATCTCCCCTCAAAATTTAAACCCAACTCAGAGCAGTCCAAACACCTAACATCCAGTGATAGATCTTAATATGTTGCCCTACCGTGGCTGGCTCCTCATAGTAGTTACTGCCACAATATTGGGCAGTTCCCCACAACACAAAGTTGTACCAATGTCCATTCACAGGGATGGCTGTCCCAATTCTACATCTGCTTCGGCTGTTCCTCAATTCTCTGGAAGTCAGTGCTACTGTATTTGGTTACTATCTAAAAATGACTCTATATATCCCACCCCCCCATCACTAGTTTGATCCCCATGTCTGGAAAGTTCACCAAGTGATCCTCTACTTGCCATTGGCACACGCGTGCCCTGAAACAAATCAAAATGTTTGCACATAGACTGTTCATGCTACTTCTTCTTCAGTCTGGCAATACATACCCCAACTCTGGCCCCAGAACATTGGCTCATAGCCTAAAAAAACAATCCAGGTTAAATATCTATTGCAACTATCAACATTTACAGCCTCTTACCAAAGTTAAATTTCCTGCAAACCTGGGAGGTGCAGCATAATCCTGACATCATCTCAGTGGTAGAAATGTGGCTTACACCTAGGATCGCAGATAGTGAAATCTGACTACCAGGCTATACCTCCTTCTGCCTGGATAGGTTAGGAAAAAGAGGTGCTAGATGTGTACTCTATATAAAGAATCACTTTAAAGTGAGAATCCTACCTCATATAACCACTGGGAAGAATATTCAAATCCTAGCTGATAAATGAATCATCGGCTCTCAGGGTAAAGGATTAACCATTGTTACAGTTTACCTACCACCGAATGAACAAAAGGCAGGTTTCAATGTGCTTGTTGAATACCTCATGGGCCTACATACCAACACTGAGCTTCTAGTACTGGGGGACTTCAATATAAAGTGGCTGTCCCCTGGTGCAGCACACTACAGAGATCCAACTGCCACTCTGAACCTACACCAGATGGTAGACTCACCCACACGTGCTAACTATCGCTCAAGGAATCGCACACTAATAGATTGGAACATCACAAATTGCCCAGAGAGGATCACCCACACTAATGTACTGCCAGATTCTCTGAGTGACCATTCCCCTATCATCTGTTCCTGGACAAATAAAGCCCCTAAATCCCTGGTAAACATTGCCACAGGTAGAGTATTAAGAAGAGGCCAATTAGGAAAAAGGTCCAGCTCCCCATATGATGCACAGGAGAAATGCCAGACCTCACCCAACAACTAACACACCGAAATCTGGCCAATGGAAAATCATGTACACAAATGCTTACAGTCTGGGAAACAAGATCCCAGACCTGCAGGCAATAATGATGGAGGCAAAACTAGACATAGTAGCAATTAGTGGGATGTGGTTTACCAGTAACCACACATGGGAGATTTCAGTACCTGGCTATGTACTTTTCAGAAGAGACCGAGGTGCAAAAATGGGGGGTGGAGTGGCCATGTATGTCAATGAAAATATCAAAGCTACAGAAATTCAGAATACATATAAGGAGCCAGAGGAACTGTGGGTCACCCTGGAAACAGGAAATGGGACAGCCACAAGAACTGGGGTTGTCTACAGACCCCCAGACCAGGGGGAGGACATAGATACATTACTGTTAGAAGATATACAAAACATGACAGCTAAAGGGAAGGTTCTCATAATGGGTGACTTCAACATGCCAGATACAGATTGGTCAATACCAGCAGGAACATCTGACAGAACTAGACACATGCTGGATTCCCTGCAGGGGGAGGGCCTCAAACAACTGTTACAACAACCCACAAGAGACAGGGCTATCCTAGATCTAGTGCTGACAAACAGGGAAAGGATCACAGATCTCCAGGTAGAAGGTCACCTGGGGACCAGTGACCATCACAAGGTATGGTTCAATTTGGCCACTACAACTAAATCATCCCATTCCAAGGCAAAAATATGGGACTTCAGAGGAGCTGACTTTGATAAGATGGCTAACAGAGTTAAGCTAGCCCTGGCAAAAAGAAATACAGGTGACTGGGTACAGGCAAAGGGGGCAAGCATAAAGGATGCAATACTTGAAGCAACATCCCATTGTGTTAGAGAGAAAAGGAAGTGCAAAAGAAGAAGGAAACCACTTTGGTTCTCAAAAATAGTAGCAGGAAATGTCAGAGCCAAAAGACTGGCCTTCAGGAAATATAAGGGAACACAGTGGAATGAAGATAGGGAGGCATACCAAACTTCCCTAAGGGAAGCAGGGAAGGCAGTAAGACAGGAAGACAGGCAAAGGCCCAAACCGAGGAAACACTAGCATGAACAGTAAAAGAAGGTGACAAGACTTTCTATAGATACATTAGTGAAAGGAGAAAGTCCAGAGGGGGTATTGCTAAGATCAAAGGAAATAAGGGGGCATGTGAGGATGAGGAGGACTTTATAAAAGCATCTATCCTAAATAGATACGTCTGCTCAGTATTTACTGAAGAGAAGGTAGGGCAGGGCCCACAGCTCAGCACCATGGACACAAGGGGGAAGAGAGGGAAGCACTAGTCCCTTCACAAAAGAAAGGGTCCTACAAGAGCTCGATAAGCTCAGGGTGGACAAGGCAATGGGACCTGATGGCATACATCCCAGGGTACTAAAGGAGCTAAGGTTGGAACTAGCAGAGCCATTATCAGAACTGTTTAGTGAGTCTCTGAGCACAGGAGAGGTCCCAGAATACTGGAGAAGGGCTCATGTGATCCTGCTCCACAAGAGTAGTAGCAGGGAGGAGGCAGGGAACTACAGACCAGTCAGTCTTACCTCAGTAGTGGGCAACACTATGGAGGTACTCCTTAAGGAAAGGATAGTGCAACACCTGGAATCCATAGGAGCACAGGATCCAAGATA
The DNA here is from genome assembly GCA_016271365.2 of Neoceratodus forsteri. NCBI lineage: Eukaryota > Metazoa > Chordata > Ceratodontiformes > Ceratodontidae > Neoceratodus > Neoceratodus forsteri. The sequence goes on from CM057456.1 coordinate 647,630,882, forward strand.
GCATGGGTTTACAAAAGGAAGGTCCTGTCAAACTAATCTCATAGATTTCTTTGACTGGGTAAGCAGAGTGATGGACCAAGGGGGAGCAGTTGATGTCGCCTACCTTGACTTCAGCAAAGCTTTCAATACTGTTCCACATAGAAGATTCATTAATAAGCTGGGTAGGCTTGGGGTGGGTCAGAAGTTGGTCAACTGGGTGGCAAACTGGTTGGTGGGCAGAAAACAGAGAGTGGTGGTAAACTGTATACAGTCAGAAGAGATGCAAGTCACAAGTGGGGTACCTCAGGGATCCGTCCAGGGGCCACTCCTCTTTAATATCTTCATCAGTGACATTGCAGATGGACTGGAGGGTAAGGTTTGTCTGTTTGCAGATGACACCAAGATCAGCAACAGAGTAGATGATCTAGATGGGGTGGGCAGAATGAGAAGAGATCTGGATAAACTAGCAAAATGGTCAGAAGAGTGGCAACTGGGGTTTAATGCAAAGAAGTGCAAGATCATGCACACAGGGAAGAGAAACCCTGAAGCCACCTATAGTCTGGAAGGGGAGTTGCTGGCAGTCATAAGGGAAGAAAGAGACTTGGACATCATCATCACCGATGACCTGAAATCATCCAAGCAGACCACTAAAGCAGCAAGTAAAGCTAGGGGGATGTTAAGGTGTATTAGTAGGGGAATCACAAGTCGGAAGAGGGAGGTAATAATCCCTCTTTACAAGACACTGATTAGGCCCCATCTGGAGTACTGCATGCAGTAATGGAGGCCACACCTTCACAAGAACATTAACCAAATTGAGGCAGTCCAGAGAAGGGCAACCAGAATGGTGCAGGGACTGCATCAGGAAACATATGAGGACAGATTAATGGAGCTCAATATGTATACCCTAGAACAAAGGAGGGAGAGAGGTGATATGAGTGAAACATTCAAACACCTTAAGAGCATTAACAAGATGAAAGAGTCTAACATGTTTCAATATAAGAAAAACAGCAGGACAAGAGGACACAGCATGAGATTAAAGGGAGGCCGATTAAGGGGTGATGTGAGGAAGTTCTTTTTCACAGGAAGGGTGGTGGATGCATGGAATGGCCTATCTCAGGAAGCGGTGGATATGAATACAGTGTAGGGCTTCAAACAGGCATGGTATAGGCATAAGGGAACAATACAGATGAGTATGAATAGATAGACCATTGACAAAGCAAAGACTGATGGTACATTTAGAAGGCAGAAAAAGAAATGGGCAGACTGGATGGGCCTTACAGTTCTTATCTGTCGTCAATGTCTATGTTTCTATGTTCTATATTTCAAAATGCGACTTCAGCAACAAAGCTGGTTGGATATCTTCACTGCAACGGATGAAAATGTTGAGCTGGAAACCTTCATAAAAATCTTTAACACGGTCTGTGATGCCTTTGCCCCAGTCACCAAGCATAAGGTTAAAGGCTCACATAAGTCCTGGATCACCCCCAACTCCTAAGCCAACTTCAGACCAGAGGTCATCTGTGGCACAAGGTTCATAGCACTGGGACCAGCTCTGACATCCAAAAGTTTAAGGCAGACCATAATAAGTGCACCCAGGCAATCTGCCAGATGAAAGCACAATATTTCAGGGCCGAGTTAGACAACATCTGGGGCGATAGTCGAAATTTTTGGCAGAATATAAAAGCTCTAATAGGTGATACAGAAAAAACAAGCCCCATGATGCTCAATCTAAACGGTAACATAACCCGGGACCCTAAAGAAATTGCTGATATGTTCAACAATACCTTCACAGACCTGACTGGTGTCCTCCCCCCTGACTTCCTCAAACCAACACATGCTGAGCTACATCCCCCCACCAAAACCCCACCCACAAATACCCACCCCACCTCAGGGTAATTACAAAATCAGAAGCAAAGAACTATCCCACAAAAGTACTGGGAAAGACCAGGCATACTAGTGATGGTCTTGACCTGAAGCTAATATCTCTACCCCTTGACGAAGTTCTGGACCTGCTGACTAGAATAATTAACCTCTCCTTAATATCAGGTAACTTTCCAGAAATTTGGAAAGCAGCAGTGGTAACTCGGGTTTTCAAAAATGAGGACAAACTACTGCACACCAACTACAGGCCTATTTCTATTTTACCGCCTATCTCCAAAGTGCGGAGAGAATATTCTATGACCAACTGATAGACTACCTAGACAAGCACCAACTACAGTGTTCTCAGCAACATGGATTTCATAAACAACACAGCACTACAACAGCACTGCTTGAGTTTACGGGCTACGTACATGATGCACTGGATCATGGGCACTTTTTGGGTGCAATATATAGTGACATCACCAAGACCTTTGAAGCATTCAACCATTGTCTACTCCTTACACAACTAAGCAGTATTGGCATATCTGCTGACTCACTGCCATGGTTCAGTAGCTACCTAACTAGGAGGGAGCAGAAAGTAAAAATAGGCAAAACTCTATCCAACAGCCAAAAAGTTACAACCGGAGTACAACAAGGCTCCATCCTAGGGACCTGCTCTTTAGTTTATTCCTGAAACAACTCCCCCAAGTATGTAGTGAAGAAATCCTCCTGTATGCTGATGATGTGGTCCTATATACAAGTCACCATGACCATAGCGTCATTGAACGACAACTACAGTCTTAATTCAAAAGTATAGAAATTGGTTCCTGAATGTAAAGTTGTTACTAAATCACAAAAAAAACGATACCGTGTTATTTGCCTTCGTGCATAACAAACACAAAGCTGCAACATTAACAATAACAAATAAACAATGGGAATCACTTGAGATGGTAAAACACTTCAAATATCTAGGCATCACACTCGACAGCATGCTCTCCTACTCCCTCCATATTGCCCAAATTGCAGAAAATGCTAACAGGAAACTTGGACAACTCTACAGGCATAGGCACTGCCTAAATGATGTTGCCCTTAACATAGCAATTACCAGTTCGGTCTTCTCATAGATTGACTATGGACTTGTCGTATACAGTGCAGCCCCTGATACAACCCTAAAAAAACATGCCACCACACTAAATAAAGCATGTAGTCTTCAACTTGGTGCTCCTAAACTAACCAATACATGTGACCTTTACTCACAGATGGAGTGGCTGGACCTTACCAATTGGATTCTGTACCAAACATGCATCCAGGCCAAAAAAAGCAATCCTCGTACTAACCTTGAGCAGCACCCAGAATATGCTCTACCCAGCTACAACAAACAGGCCAACCAGAGCTACAAATAGAAACATCTCCAGAATCCCGTTCCACAAAACCACACATGGCCAGAGATCCTTTAGATACTGGGCCCCACTCCCCCTGAACTCTCTACCCCTGGGTCTGCTAGAGATTCCCAACATTGACCTAAATAAGATCCCATATAACCAGCCAAAAAAAGTACTCCTGCTTCATATAAGCTAGCAACTGCTTTAAAGGCCTGGCCCTACCCCAAACTTCACTTTGTTATAGCTCCTCAATTATGCTACTTATCTTCATCAACTTCTTGTTCTCCCACTCCGTACTGCCTGCCATCCACTATTCCTTAATGTTTTCTCTCTGATCTCCCACTCCACCCCTTTCACTAACCCTTACTTGCTCAAAGGCTACTGTTCCAATTTTCCTCCCCCCTCTACCTGTAACCCCCTGCACACCACCTGCCCTTCTCCAACATTACTATCCATTCTTTCCCCACTCTATCCTCTGCTCCTGATATAATCCCCCTCTCTCCTAGTCTACAAGTGCCCTCCATTGCTCAACCCAGAACTAGACACATAGTGGATTCCCTGCAGGGGAAGGGCATAAAACAATTGGTACAACAACCCACAAGAGACAGGGCTATCCTGGATCTAGTACTGACTAACTGGGAAAGAATCACAGATGTCCAGGTAGAAGGCCACCTGGGGTCCAGTGACCATCACATGGTATGGTTCAATTTTTCAATTAGAATGAAATCATCCCATTCCAAGGCAAAAATATGGGACTTCTGAGGAGCTGACTTTGATAAGATGGCCAACAGAGTTAAGCTAGTCCCAGCAAGAAGAAATACAGGTAACAGGGTACAGGCAAAGTGGGCAAGCATTAAGGATGCAGTACTTGAAGCAACATCCCATTGGGTTAGGGAAAAAAATAGATGATTCTCAAAAACAGTAGTAGAAAAGATCAGAGCCAAAAGGTTGGTGTTCAGGAAATACAAGGGAATGCAGTGGGATGAAGATAGGGAGGCATACTAAACTGCACTATGGGAAGCGGAAAAGGCAGTAAGGCAGGCAAAGGCCCAAACCAAGGAAACACTAGCACTAACAGTAAAAGAAGGGGGAATGAGACTTTCTATAGATACATTAGTGAAAGGAGAAAGTCTAGAGGGGGTATTGCTAAGATCAAAGGGGATAAGGGGGAGTGTGTGGAGGAGGACCAAGGAAAAGCACCTATCCTTAATAGATACTTCTGCTCAGTATTTACTGAGGAGAAGGTATGGCAGAGCCCACAGCTCAGCACAATGGACACAGGGGGAAGGGAGGTATGCACAAGTCCCATCACATAAGAAAGGGTCCTACAAGAGCTCACTAAGCTCAGGGTGGACAAGGCAATGGGACCTGATGGCATACATCCCAGCATAATAAAGGAGCTAAGGGTGGAACTAGCAGAGCCATTAGCAGAACTGTTTAGTTAGTCCCTGAGCAAAGGATAGGTCCCAGAAGACTGCAGAAGGTCTCATGAGATCCCGCTCCACAAAAATGGCAGCAGGGAGGAGGCAGGGAACTACAGACCGGTCAGTCTTACCTCAGTAGTGGGCAACATTAGGGAGGCACTCCTTAAGGAAAGGATAGTGCAACACCTGGAATCCATAGGAGCACAGGATCCAAGACAGCATGGGTTTACAAAAGGAAGGTCCTGTCAAACTAATCTCATAGATTTCTTTGACTGGGTAACCAGAGTGATGGACCAAGGGGGAGCAGTTGATGTCGTCTACCTTGACTTCAGCAAAGCTTTCGATACTGTTCCACATAGAAGATTCATTAGTAAGCTGGGTAGGCTTGGGGTGGGTCAGAAGTTGGTCAACTGGGTGGCAAACTGGTTGGTGGGCAGAAAACAGAGAGTGGTGGTAAATGGCATACAGTCAGAAGAGATGCAAGTCACAAGTGGAGTACCTAAGGAACAGTCCTGGGGCCAGTCCAGTTCAATATTTTCATCATTGACATTGCAGATGGACTGGAGGGTAAGGTTTGCCTGTTTGCAGATGACAACAAGATCTGCAACAGAGTAGATGATCCAGATGGGGTGGGCAGAATGAGAAGAGATCTGGAAAAACTGACAAAATGGTCAAAAGAGTGGCAACTGGGGTTTAATAATAAAATAATAAAATTTATTTGTTATAGCACCTTTCATATAACCAAAGCGCTTTACATCAAGATAAAACAAAATACAATAAATACAATAAAATCAAGAAAATCCAGAGTAGACTTTCCCCCACAAAAAGTGTTAAGTGCCTACTTGAAACACCCCACCGTCCTGCACTCCCAAAGCTGACGTGGCAGAGAATTCCAGAAGGTAGGTGCCACAAAACCAAAAGCAAACGCAAAGAAGTGCAAGATCATGCACATAGAGAAAAGAAACCCTGAAGCCACCTATAGGTTGGGAGGGGAGTTGCTGGCAATCACAAGGGAAGAAAGAGACTTGGGCATTATCATCACAGATGACCTGAAATCATCCAAGCAGACCACTAAAGCAGTAGGTAAGGCTAGAGGGATGTTGGGGTGTATTAGCAGCTGTATCACAAGTAGTAAGAGGGAAGTAATAATCCCTCTTTACAAGACACTGGCTAGGCCCCATCTGGAGTACTGCGTGCAGTACTGGAGGCAGCACCTGCACAAGGACATTAACAAAATGGAGGCAGTCCAGAGAAGGGCAACCAAAATGGTGCAGGGATTGCATCACAAAATATATGTGGATAGATTAGTGGAGATCAGTACGCATACTCTAGAGCAAAGGAGGTAGAGAGGTGATATGATCGAAACATTAAAACATCTTAAGGGCATTAACAAGGTGAAAGAGTCTAACATGTTTCAATATAAGAAAAATAGCAGGACAAGGAAAGACAGCATGAGATTAGAGGGAGGCCAATTCAGGGGTAATCAACTATATGTAAATTATGTAATGTTCCTTGCTACCAATGTTGGCCTACTTATGCTTATCATATGTATGTCCATTTTTGTCATTTGTCGTATGTACCATGATGTGGAACTTATGTAAATGAGCTAAGAGCTCATAGGTTGTAATCTGAGACTCTAATAAATAAATAAATAATAATAGTTTTTCCTGGCGCAGGTGCATGCCTAGGACCCCATACCACTTAAATCATCAGCTATGGCCCAGATGTACATCCAGTGCCCCTCTTCTCTTGTTTTGCCTTGTTCAGATCCCATGCGTAAACACGTGCACTCTTCTGGGGCCTCAGGCTGTATCCCCTTGGGCCCCTATCCTCTCTCAGCCCTGGTGTAAACTCCAGGCCAGGATCTTCCCTTCCCTCCTTTTTGCCACCAGACCACCTCCACCTTGTGTTGGATGGTCGTCTCCCCCGGCCCGGGCCCTAGTCCTATAACCTATCCCGGCTTCCCCCGGCACCAACTGCCTGCCCCCATGCATCTATTGCCAGCCCTATTTCCATGTTAAAATGGTCTAGTCCCATGTCAGAGAGGTGTACCCCATCTGACCTATAGTACTCTGTGTCTGATTCTCTAATACTATCATGCTTTGTGCTTCCCCCTCACATTGAACCAAACAGGTCATATACCCTGTGATTCATCCTCCTCCATGCCCTGTCCAGAGCCCTATGATCCTGTGCATGCCTCCATACACTCCTAGGTAACATTTCAGACCATAGTATTGTGACCTCTGGCCACCACTCCTTTAGTAGTAGCCAGAGACATTGCCAGTTATTTCCAGATATTTAACGAAATTTCTGAAGAGTTTCTCTCTGCTGCCCCTACTGTGGAAATGCAGAAAGCAGGAGATATTTCTGGAAATATCACAGAAATTTCTGGAAATATCTGGCAGTGTCTGTGGCTGCTATTGTATTGTAATAACATCTCTCTTGATTTGAAAATAAATGTCCTGCCAAGGGCCCAACCCCAGGTCATTGCACCCCAGATGAATAGTTAGGAGATCTGGTGTGGGCCGTGTCCTTCCTACACCTTTTAGTAATGGCAACAGTTGAGTCCACCTCATCCATCTCAAGCCATTCCATTGGAGCCATACTTTATTCCAATCGTGGTATAACTGGCGACCCCCTGCTCGTACCGCCACTTTCCTTTCTGCTCAATAAATGAATGAGTGGTCGCAGATCCAGACCTCCAGTCTGTGGTCCTTACCTAAATTTTTATTTATTTAATTTATTTAAAATTTGGTAACTGGGTAGGCCCGCTGAGTCCAGTAATAGTCCCTTTTTCAGGGGCGACCCGGGATGAATTACACATAGTACAACAGGATATAACTTTTACATTAGGTTCATAAACATACAGTTACAGTTCATGAGAGGAGGCAAACATTTTGATGGACAGACTACATAAAGGGGACTATTATTAGTTCTTGTCGTACACATTAGGTAAGGTCATCAATCATACTCAGAAATCGTGCTAACAACAGGAATCTAAGGTGAAATTCAATGAGTACAAGTGCATTGGTTTAATTCCAGCAACTGTGTTTTAAGTCCTTTTTTGAAGCCCCCGAGTGATTCACATTCTTGGAGTTTAGGTGGAAGCATGTTCCATTTGGGAGGAATGAGGGATGAGAAGGTCCTGGACCCTTGAGAGGACTGCATCTGAGATATTGGAGTGTACAGGCACCCCCCTTTCTTTTCCCCTTATCATTACCCCCTTTATTTTTTTTTTTTTTACTTTCGGTCTTCCGGTCATCAGAGAACTGGTCACCCACCTGCAGAAAAACCAAAAACAATTGTTAATTGCAGTCAACCAATTTTCTGTTGTAAGTTTTATAACATCCAGATTTCCAATTTGCCCAGATGCATGATCTTCTCCCCTGAGCCTCCACATGTGGTGGCTTGGAATGCGGACCCTGTCCTGAGTGGGAGGTGTAACCTGCTGGCTCCTTGCCAAAAATGTCAGACCCCTCTTCAAGACCGCTGTCACCTGGTAACTGGTAACCCTTCACCCTTTCCCATGCTTGAAGAGTGGGCCACTCCTGACTGGGCAGTACTGCGGCATATGCACACAAGGCCACACTGGGCATACCAGGGACTGCTCCAGCTTTACTAGCCTGACATTTGCCCTATTCCTGGTCTGATAGGTCTTGGACCTCCTTAACCTCAGGGTGACCACATCCTTTTGCCACTGAAGATCGTCCCACTGCACTCCACCCCCCCATTTCCCATTTGGCCCCCCAACTCCTCACTGATCCTAAAGGCCCCATGGTACATGGTGATAAAGATGGCACCAAATAAAGCTGCCTTGGATGGTGAGTGTCAAACTTTCGGTAAGCCCCCCATCAGGTGACCTAACAGGAATTCCGAAATTGGCTGCCTCCTGTCAGGTTCCTTACCCCTGACTTGAAGCCAGCCCTGCATTATTCTCCAGATAAGTGTGCTTTTTTCCAGATCCACTCATCCCCTCAGGTTGCACATAATTCCTATAGTTGAGAGGTGAACTCCCACGGTCACATAGGCTACCTGAGCTCTCCAACTGCTGACAATGAATTTCACCATCTGTTCCTCAGTCACCACCCTACTTACCTCACAACCAGGCTTTCCCAGAATGCCTGAAATGCCTTCCAGGAGGTCTCATATGCCTTCAGGGTCCTTGGTGCCCAGGAGCTTCAAAAGAGGAGCTCGGCTCCCTCCGGCCAATTTCCCATGCGAACTTTAGAACCATCATTTTGTATTGTTCTGCCTCAGGGGCAACAGCCTGGAAGAGGTCCATCTGCAGATAGGAAAGGTTATCAGCTATAGTGTTCTTTGCCTCCTCTATGTGTCTAACTCTGAATGAAAAAATCATCCTCAGTCCCTGTAACATCAGTTGATGCATTACTCTCATTACTGTCAGCAGTTTTGCCCCTTTCCTGTTTATTGCCTCCACAACGGACTGGTTGTCACACCAGAAGGTAACCTTCTGGTTCTGCAGTGCTTTCCCCCACACTAGCATGGCTACCCAGATTGAGAATATCACCAGAAATGTGATGTCTCTCCCCAGACCTCTCCTGACCCACTCTGCAGGCCACGGCTCCAAACATCCATCTTCCCTTGAAATATATCCCCATCCCTATCCCCGTGAGACATCGGTGTATAATTCTGGGTCAGTATACTCAGTCATCCTGCCATAATGTGATCCCATTATAATGTTGCAAGAAGTGTTCTCACACTCCCAAATCCTCCTGTACTTCCTTCGAGATATCCACCTAGTTGTGCAGCCTAGAGGCTCCCTCCATATCGTTCACTAGGCAGTGTGTAAATACCTGTCCTGGGGCTATGGTCCAGCATGCAAAGTTGAGATGCCCCAAAAGCTTTGCACCTTGTGGAGAGGGACCCTCATGAGCCCCCGAACCTCCACCAGAAGCTCCCTCAGCCAAAGGATTTTGGTCTGCGGTTACTGAAAACCCCCTAAGGACACATCAATCTCTATCCCCAAGAACTCAATGTATTGGTTTGGCCCTTTAGTCTTGTCTGGTGCAAGAAGAACCCCGACTGCCTGGCACATCGACTTGAATTGCCCCAGCATCTGTTTGACAGAGAAGTGTCCTTCTCTTATCAAAAGAAAGTCATTCAGGTAGTGTAAGATGCTCATATGGCCCAATTGATTCTGAAATGCTCACTGTAGCCAAGTGTTGAATGTTTCGAAGGCCACACATGCCACGGAGCAACCCATGGGCATTGCCTTGTCAAAGTAAAAGTCCTCCCCGATACAGAAACCGAGTATGTCCCAGTCATCAGGTCTAACAGGGAGCAGGTGAAATGCTGCTTCGATGTCCATCTTTTCCAGCCAGGGGGCCTTCAGGGCCTTGATCATCCCCACTGCTTGTTCCAGGGTCATGTAAGTCAACCTGATGTTTTCATCACTAATGTGATCATTAACCAACTCCCCTGCTGGATAAGACAAGTGGTGTATCACCCTAAACTCACCGGGTTGCTTCTTGGGCACCAAACCCAGTGAGGAGACCCTGACGTTGGGCAGAGGTGGGAAGCCAAAGGATCCCTCTACTATCCCTGCAGCCACCTTCTTGTTTATCTTCTGCTGGAGTAGCTCTTCCCACCCCTCTACTGATTTTAAGTTCTTCGCCCATGTCGCCACCCAAATCCCAGTATAGTGTAGGCTAACACCCCTCTGAAAATCTTCTTCTGGTACCCACACTGCTCCCCCATCTGGATAGTCCCGCAGCCACTCCCATAGGATATGCAGCTTGATAGGTGTCCTAGCTAGTGGGTACTCCCCTGTCTAGCCTCCCCCTGGCTTGGTATTCTGACCCCCAGTGTACTCATCCCCCTTAGTTGCTGATTTGCCCCTCCCTCTGATGAAACCCTGGCCTCTACCAGCAGCCCCCCAGGGGCACCCCTGGAGTCCTGCATGGCTGGCTTGAAAGGGCTGGCTACTGATGCCTGGCCCCCCACATTAGTCCCAAAGGACCTACATTTGGAGGCTGGGTGGATACCCCCAAACTTGGAACAGGTGTGCTGAAAACTGCAGTTGGACCAGGAGCAGTATGGTCTGTTAAATCCCCAACAGCATTTTTGGGACACCCCGGGGGCTTCCCCCACTCACCCTTGCCTCCCCCTGGCACTGTCATGGTCTCAAACCAGATATCCACCTGCTGCATGTCCCATCAGATGTCTCCATCTGATGCCATGCCAGTCCTAATCATCTCATCATACTGTATCCAATTGTTGCCTCCCCTCATCTTGTACATATTGTGCACAATCAGAAAATAAGCCAGCAATGGCATACTTAGTTCCAGTTTCTTCTCCTGCACCACCACACTATAATGTGTAAACCCCACCATCCACATGTCCCAGGTTTTCTTCATCACCTTTTCCCCATCTTTCTTTCCCAACAGCATTACTGCCGTGGCCATATCCTTCTTCCCAAAGCTCTCCCTTTCCTCATACCTCTTAAGAGTTTCCTTGGTTGCTAAGGAAAACATGTTCACATATTCTCCCCCTCCAGATCTTTTCTTTGGTGGCCAGGTGGATGTGGTTTCCCAAGTGGACCCCAGGAGCATCGATGTCGAGGATGCTAAATCCCCCAACCTTGGTTCCACTCAAATCCCCCGTCTCCCTCACTCCTTGCTCTTCTTGATCTCACCTATGACCTTCTCCAATTGGGCAACCCCATTGTCCCCCATGGCTCCAAGCATCTGCTCAACATACTCTTTGATACTACCTTCAGCTGTCATGTCTGGCATACCTGGTTTTCAGGGGCCTGAGGCTTCCAGTCCAGACGAGGTCCCAATCATGGTCGGTGGAAGCAGAAGAAGAGTAAGGGCAGGATGCACCAGCTCACTCACCGAGACCAGAGGTGGGGCTGGAGGAGTAGATTTCTGTGGTGTCAGATGTGGTGCTGGAAGGGCATGAGTCACCGTAGTCACTGCTGGGGTAGGGGTGCAACCAGCTGTGGGCCGGCCGGCCCTTTAGCAATTGGGTCCTTGGGTACTGGTTGCTTCCTCCCCCAGCCACCCCTTCTGGGTTCCATCACTCTGTCCTTCCTCTTCCTTTCTGCCTCCCTGGCTCGGACTCCTCCTGCCCATCCTCCATGGCATCCAGGAGCTTCTTGGCCTGGTCCATCATCTGCGCCCACTGTCTCAGTGCCTGCTCCTTGGTTGTCTTCTTAGCTTTCAGGGCCATGACTCCAGTGTGGTAAAGCTGTGGACACATATATCAGAGGGTCAGTAGGTAGCAGAGACAGCTAGGTAATGTGTTTTGTTCCTAATCCCCTTTCTTCATATAATATTTTTTTTTTGGAAGAGATAAAAATACAGTAGATGTAAAAAAGTTTTTATTTTTTTAACCATGAAGGGAAGCCGAAGAAGAGTGTGAAAAGGTCCTATTCCCTTTTATTTGTATGCTGAAATCTGATTTTCCCAGGGAAATGGGTTGTCAGATGTAATTGCATTATACATTCTCTGCACACTTTTGATTGTATTTCCTACGGCACAGTTGTGCTTGAGGGTACACACTGAATTGTACAGTGACAATGTCAGCATGCTTAAAGATCTAATACTGTGAAACATGGAATTTTGTGGCACAGTATTAATCTTTGCAGTTCTGATTTAGTATGGCTATTAAAACGGGACATTTTATAATATCATGGGTGGGATATTCAGACTTGCGCCAGAGGCAGGCACAGAAACGATGCAGCACAAGTTCACTGCTCCATGGCGCATGGAACGTGATATTCAAAGGTTGAACATGACGGCAAGTGCCAGTGCAACACAGCTGAATATCACAGGGATGTGCCATAGTGCAACTATGGCTGCACCAGGGAGCAAACCAACATGCGCCGTAGTGCAACCAGGGCTGCGTAAGGGGCAGAGGTGCATGCGCCAGGACACAGGACACCAGGCACAGCAAGGAGCATGCCACCAGGGTGGGATGGACCACCACCAGGATGCAGAGAATGCCAGGAGGGAGGCATGGCAGACACACAGCAGCAGGCCCCCGACCATGTGCACCACAGTGGTGCACAGAGGCAGGGTGGCACCAATGGCCACTGTCAAACAGCCACCGGCAACCCCCACAGGAAGGCACGTGATACGCTACCTGGACAACAGCTGGCAAAACACAGGCCAACAGCACACAACGCACACACCACACAACACAAACAGAGAGCCCACGGCCACCCCAGGGCACAGCCATCAGCCAATGGGTGGAGACCACCAGGCACAACTCCCAGTACACCCCAGACATACCACTCAGCCACCATGCACACCACTGCAGCATGGCTCCACATGCCAGCCACAAAGCAGACACAGACACAGATGGCCAACCATAGAAATGTGTATTAAGACAAGCATAAAACAACTATATACATATTAACAGGTAACTGGGTACAGGGAGCAAGGAATGGGAGGCCACATACAAACTGGGAGGCCTGGGAAGGGAAGCAGGAGGACAGGGGACATGGCTAGATGAGGGGACAAGGGAGGGCAAGGGAAGGGGGACAGGAAAGGGAAACAGTAGCAGGCCAATGGGCCCCACAGCTGTCCATGCCTCACCGGTGCCTGACGCCAATGTCTGCAGCCTGTACAGTGTCCATTGTAGCAGCTATGTCACCTGGAACATGACAGTGGTGACCCAAGGAATCCATCTCAGCAGCCTGGTGTTAACATCAGAGTGACGGACACCTAGGACAAAGGAGGGGACATGGTATGAGTGCATGTCCATATGACTGTAGCCCACCCACCGTGTGCAGTGAACAGCGGTGACATGCACCTTTGAGATGGCACACGGCCTCCCACAGTGTGTGCGCCCACACGAGCCACCAACCTGACTATCCACAGCCACGCAGAACACTGCATACCAACACCACCCATGTGCTGCAGACCACAACCATGGCAGCCAGGCGACAGGGCTAAGTGGTGGGATGGCAGTGGCACAGCTGGAATCTGGGTGCACCCACAGCCCACTTGCAGCAGCCACACACATGTGTGATAGCCACAGCATGGTGCAATGGACACCATGGGTGGTGCACAGCTGGAATGGCCATGTGTACAGGGGGCTGTGACCCACCCCCACCCTGTACAACAACATACCTTGTAACCGTGCCTACCTGCATGCTGCAGTGCACCCTGTGCCTTTCCGGCAGCACCGTCCATGCGGCCTGCATCCTGCACCTGAGCTCCTGTGGTGGCCAGCCCTGGCCCACGTGCAGCACCAACCAGCCGTGCCCTCCTTCTATCCTCAGGGCCTAGTAGGAAAACATGGAGAAAGACACATCAGTACCTGGCAACACCACATGCCCCCCCAGCAGAGCATGCCCCCTGGCCCAGCGCAGATGCAGCATGGTGGCACAGTGCACCCATGGTACACTGCCACGGCCAACGGAATGTGTGCAGCCCCAGCCACCCCCCCCCCCCGCAGCATGGTGTGCCACCCTGCTGTCCCCCAAAGAACACTGGATGGGCATGGACATGGACATAGTGTACTTACCTGGATGTGGCACGGCACCCCTCTGGACGTGTGCTAGTAGTGCCCGTAGCCTCTCAGGGTCCCTCCGCTGCAGGTCCCCATAGCAGTGGCGGCATTGCTCACTGCTGCACTGTGTCCCTGTGGCCTCCTCCTGCCCCTCAGTCACCTCCTGCCACACCTCAATCCGTGGCTGATTCATGGGCACCTGGCCGAACAGACTGCCTGCATGTGGCTCCACAAGGGCCACAAGGTTAATCAGCTGCACTTGTGACCAGTTAGGTGCCCTGGCACTGCTGCAGTGTGGCATGGTTGTATCAGCAGTAGCACAACCAAAATGACACCCAGTAGTGCACGAGCCACACATGCTGGGGATGTGCACCTCGCACGGTGATGTGCTGCCATCACCAGTCGCGCAGCCATTGGGGATGCATGGCACAGCTGGTGCAGCACTGGCACATGCCGCAGGTCACCCGGAGGGTCAAAGGGCAATTGCGGGATCAAGGGTCAGCATGCACACTGTGCGCAACAGCGCGATTGGGCTCACCATTCATGGGGCGCAATAGGGGCATGTGGGCGCCACGGTCCATGGGCCAATAGTGCCTGGGTGCCATAGGGCATACAGCGCATGAGCGCTACATGCCCAATAGCAGCAGAGAGCTGTACCGTGTATAGCGCAGTGTGTGTAGTCTGCACCAGTGACGTACGTGACAGCACTGCATGCATGCACACTGCCGGGCCTATTGCGCATGTCACAATGTTGTGCCACGGCTTGTGCATGTGCAACACCAATGCACCATGTGCAATTTCACAATATTTAGCTGGCATATGCAGATTAGGAAATCAGCATATCCGTGGCACATCGGAGGCATTTGCATCTCATTACAGTTGCGCATCCCCTCATTTGCATGCAATGCGCTATAAAGGCATCACGGGTCTGCACAGGCTCTAGACCAGTATTGCATCCTTCAGAGGTAAGCCACCAGGCTGTGGGTCTGTCGGGACAGTGGAATGGGAGGGTGGTGTGGGTTGTAGCCATCACTGACCACATGTTTATTCCCATAGGACTAAGCATGACGGAGCATGAGGAGGTTGAGGAGCATGGGCCTGCATGGAAGCACAAGCCCAACTTCAGGAGGGTTGAGACCGATGCCCTATTCAAGGCCTACCTGGACCAGAAACCTCTCCTGAGTGGCTCAACAGGCACCCAACAGGCCCAGGCAACAGCACGGGAGGGTGTCGCCAGGGCCGTGAACTAGCAGGACATCCATCAAAGGACTGCACAAGAGTGCAAGAAGAAGGTCAGCACAGACCGGAGGTGGATTAAGGAGAAGGTGGCTGTCATCCAGGCTGCACCTGCTGCCACAGGCGGTGGACAGCCTGATGTGCCACAGCTGTCACTGCAGGAGGAGTTGGTGGTGGTGTCCATGTGGTGCAGCGCCATCGAGGGGGTACCCGGCGGTGGGTTCCAGACAGGAGGCAGCCCATCACTGCATGGTAGGTCTGGCAGCACTTGGGGCAGGGGGGTAGGGGTGTGTGCCAGCAGCACTAATGCAACTGTGTTCCCTTTCAGCTCCGGAGCACCTGCATGCAGTGGCAGGGGTGGGGGTGTCCACCATGGGGGCAGTCCTGGACCGGGAGGACCATCCTTCCACCTCCACCAGTGTCTGGGAGCCAGACCACAGGCAGCCCAACTCCACTGTCCATCCGGATGCCTGTGGCTTGGTTACAGATGAGGCCCTGGCTGTGTTTCAGCATGACGCCAGCCATGGCATCCAGTATGCCAAGACATAGATCAGGGCAGGGTCCAGGACCGATCATGATGTGGCCATTATCCTGGATAGTGGTGTTGCCATTCGGGGGAGGCACCCATACCAAACACCCACCACGGCAGCACAGACGGTGCCCTGGTGGTGGTTGTCCACCCACCAGCCCCCACACCTGGCATTGCTGTGGGTGCCATCAGTGCAGGCAGGCTGATGGGGATGGTGGTGGTAGTGCAGCTGCACTGGCCAGAGGGGCAGCAGTGGCAGCTGGACGATGTCAAAGGGGGTCAGGGAACAGTGCCCGCCAATGGTGCACCGCAGAATGAGCAACCCCAACAGGGCCCTGCTGTGCAGCCCCCACCAGCGTGGGGGGCTGAGCTGCGGGGTCGAACACCACCCATGGGTCAGCGTAATGCCCATGTTCCCCAGGGCACTGACCCCTTGACCGAGCACACCCGTTTGCTACTGGCCTCTGTGGAGCAACAGGTGCTGGTCGTGGCAGGGGTGCGTGCACTCCGCGCAGAGCTGTGCCAGGCCACAGGGAGGTGCAACAGGGACTTTGAACAGCTCCTGGCCGAGACCACATGTATGCGGGAGGACACGACCACAGCCCTGGATTGGCTTACCGCTGCGGTCATGGCTGGCCTAGCACCACTGGCCACCCTGGTGCGTGGTCATCTGCCACAGACCCCATGGAGTGCTTTCTCCACCCCTTGGTCTCTGCGTCATGCAACCCCCTCTGTGTCAATGCCGGGATCTACTGTGGGCATTCCAAGCAGCCTGGAGCGGGAATGTTTGGGTGCCTGCAGACACCTGCGAGGAACCGGTCGCATTCCCACAGTGACACACCTGGGAGACCATCATAGACACCCCCTGTTGCCGTCACACAGCCCACGTCTGCTGGGTGGTTTCAGCAGGGCCGTCCATGTGTCCATGGTGGTCCTGAGCCACCATCCTCCCTGTCTGCTGTCTGCCACTGTCCAGTGTGTACATTGGTGTGGCTTGTGCGTATGTGTTCCAGGGATGTGGCATCCATGGTTGACGTCACACACAGGCCTTGTGCACATGCACCCAGCCACTGGCCACTGTGGCATGTGCATGATGATGCCAATACAGTGCCTGCCGCTACTGTGCACTGGTGTTCAGTGTCTGACACATGCCTGGTGGCAGCCTCTGGGTGTGCATATGTAGGTGCCCGTGTGCGTGTGTGTGTGGGTGCAGGTGTGTGTGGATGGGGTGTGCAGTGCTGTATGGGGTGCTTCTGTGGAGTCCAGTTCTATGCCCGTCCACATTCCCCTCCAGCCATTACTGTCATCGGGCCCACCCTTGCATGCCTGAATGCTGTGCCATGGTCCCTGGGACGTGCGTGTGGTTATGTTCACCTACCTGCGTGCACTGTAGTGCTCCTCTGCTATTGTGTCCCAGTGCTGCTGGGCCATCCTGTTTAGCCGGGGTTCCCTTCACTGGGGGGGGCTGCTCACCACCACCTGGCCCAGCGGCCGCATCATCCCCACTGCTGTTCCCCTCTTCAATCTCGACAGCTATCCCACGGTCGGTGGCCATGTTGTGTAGTATACAGCAGGCCAGGAATAGGCCACAGGCCTTTGAGGGGCTGTACTGTAGGGCACCGCCAGACCTGTCCAGGCAATGGAACTGGGCCTTCAGCAGCCCGAACACACACCCAATGATGTTCCATATGCTGGCATGTGCCTCACTGTATCGCTCCTGCACTGTGGTCGATGGGCACCAGTATGGGGTGAGCAGCCAGGGCCGGAGTGGGTATCCACTGTCACCTGTGTGTTGACATGTGTGGTTAACATGGTGGTCTGAGTAGCTGCACTCCCCTGCCTTCCTGGCCACACCATCTGGTGCCCCTGGCCTAGCATCCCCCACTCACTGCCCTGTTGTGCCAGGCTGCCCATTCCAACAGGATACTCACCTACTAGGTGGCCAGTGGGATGTCCCCACTCTTGAACCTGTGGCACAGTGCTGACTGGTGCCAGACGAAGGCATTGTGTGCTCCACCAGGGTGTGTGGCACAGACATTGATTATGCACCCCCTGGCATCGCACACCACCTGGCAGTTGATGCTCGGATAGCCCTTCCTGTTGATGTAGGCTACCCCCTCCAGGCCAGATGGTGTGTGGATGCCTACGTGGGTGCAGTCAATGGCCCCTAGCACGCCAGGCATACGTGCCACCCTGTAGAAACTCCTGCATGTTCACTGTACGCTCTGTCTTTGTTCTGGGAAAATGGATGTGGCAGCAGTGCATTGAGGATTTGTGTGAGGAGCCATGATGCAGCCGACTGGGTTATGCCTGTGGTGTCCCCTGTTGGTCTCTGGAAGGTACCCATGGTGAGCAGGCACATGACGGCCATGACCTTGGTCTCCACTGGCAAAGCATGGATCCGTCTTTTGGGTGCCTGCATCTCATCACTGCACAGCTCACAGATCTGCCTCAGAATTGCCCAGTTCAGGCGCTACCAGCCTACAATCTCTGTATCACTGTACTGTTCAAAGGTGGTGCGGGCACGGTACCACCTGTGCTGGGCATACTGCCAATGGCCCTTCCATGGCCACAAGGCTCTGCCTCCTAACACCCCCTCATTACTGCCTCCATCTGGAAGATGGCACTGGCCATGGCCTGGGCTGTCCTGCCCTCCCTGGGTGGCTGTCTCCCCAGGCACCCCCGGCTGTGAGCCGCTGCATGTGCCCCTGCGCTAGGTGCACGCCTGTGTTCGGGGTTCCCAGCTGGTGGCCTGTTGGCTGTAGCCTCTGCCTCCCACCTGTCTGGGCACTTTCACTGCCCCTCCTATGCCAGGCATCGCAGACACACACTGCTGATATTGCCCCCTCACCTGTCTCACACGCACACACACACAGAGTAGCTCACACACGCAGGCACAATCAGTGTCACATGCCCAGTCCCACACTCTGTTGCACTTCCTGCCCTCCTCTGTCTCTGACTTGCACCCCTCCTGCTGTCCTGCCTGCCCACTCGCTCTCCTTCTCTATTGCTCCCCTGTGGCGCAAGCCTCCATCCCTTGCTTACTCCCTCATTTTATGGGTTCAAGTTTGCTCCACGCATGTCTCTGTTGCTCTGCTCTTGCGCCGTTTGCTTGCTATTGAATATCGCACTGCACCGCTTATTCATGGCTATGCCCCCTGCACTTGCGCATACATTCATTAGAGTTGCACATTGGCACATTGCGAATTGCACAGCACAATGGCTCCTGCTGAATATCGCTCTTTGGCACATTTCCACACTTGCGCAGGTGTATCTTGGTTGCGCCATGCTCAGCTGCTTTGAATTTCCCACCCCATGTGTACAGTGTAACCTAGCTTATATTTCCCTACACTTAAATTGCCTGAAATTAATATACAGGTAGGGTTGTAAATGTACAACAAGGGGCTCTTGTAGCTATCAGCAAGCACAGTGGTTGTTATATATGCTACAGTATCATATAATTCAAATGCATCAAAATCTCTTTTATTCATACAAGGGCCCATTCTTCAGCTTTATGTGGGAAGCATTCAAAAAAGGGTGTAGCTACCATGGTGTTCTGTAAGAGAATTACCCTTGTACGAGACTTTAAATCTCTTTGGTTAAAAAGTGATATGAAATTATGTTGCCATTGAAAACATCAATCTAATCTAATACTTTAAGGACATAAGAAATGATGCCCTGCAGGAATTATAGGCATGTCACATCATGAATGCCATTGGACCAGTTACAATCAGTGTGGCATTTTGCCAGCTTCTGCAAAATTACACACTTTTATATATCTTAGTGCAGTATACTTTTCCAACTACAGTGCAACTCATCCTCTGTCACCATTGAAAAGCAATCCAATAACCCTTAGCTGCAATTCTCATCCTCTCAAAATGGCCACCACCAAGTGGCCCCAACATAGTGGATTACCACATGGTGGTTGGGCTTCCGGGCCAAGGCATGCAGACCCCCAGCCATACTGAGATGCTCACCTTCTATGGCCATCCAAACCACAAATGCAGCAAGGCACTTAAACTTGATAATCCTCCCCACACGGTAAGGCCTCATGCTCCATGGACCCACCTGGGTGACCAGCCGAGGAGCAATCCTGGCCTCCCAATATCCCACTTTCAGTCACTTGATCATCCAGCATCCCCAAGCGTCAATCCCCCTTTTAGCTCACCTTCCCACTGCGGCATCCCTTCCCTTCTGTGCATTCCCCAAAACACACACTATTCATCCGCGGCTTGTGGGCAGTTTTAACCAAGCACGCGGTGCCCTGTACTGCTCACTGCCTCAGAGAGAAATAAAAACCATGCTAACCACCACATGTGGGCCACTGGGAAGCATGCCAGTTGACCAAAAAGACCACTGGATGCTGGTGTTTTGTGCTATCCAGTGAACTGAGCTTACCTGCCATGCCTCAGAGCAAGGACCTCTAATCAGTCACTCAATGGTGGGATCCTGTTCAAACGATAGTGCCTGTCGGTCAATCTGAGGCCTCTGAGTGGGGGAATGGGTCAAGCAACAGAGAAGCACCAAAACAGGGAACTGGTCTCAAATGCCTGATAAATTTGAGGACCCGACCTAGCAAATAACGCATGCTTAGTTCAATTCAACTTAAAAGGGGATTGAAAAAAGGGGAAAAATTGAAAGTGAGCACAATAAAGCACAAGGAAAAACCCTATCTCAGGCACAAACATAGAAAGTCTGCACAAAACAGTAAACACACCAGGAACGCTGAATGAAATGATGGAGCTGATGAGATTAAGGGCACACTTGACGCACCAAAAGAACCAGCAAAGAAAGAGGGCTTTCTCTGCCGGGGGCTCCTTAATATATCACCTTTTCTCACCTTCTCACTCCTTTCTGAGTGGCCAGTCAGAAAGTCCTACCTCTGTGGCCCCACCCCTTTATCTGCCACTCACCTAATCCCGTTCCAGTTTACCTAGTTCCTTTCATCCCCCCCCCCCTTTCCCAGGGCCAGCAGACTCCAATGCACCCTTGGAGGGCTGCCAGGGACAAACAGTGTTGCCTCTTTATTAGACAAGCCCCCTTAAATCATGATAATCTTTCATAGAGCTCAGTTTGAGCCACAATACAGTACAATAATACACAATACTACACCAATAAATTAGAAAATAGGAAGGTGCAGAATGTGGAAATCCACTGGCAAAATTCTTGTGGAATTTGCAATTCTGCTTTTGAATTTTTTTTTGTATTTCCTTTTAAGTTCTGTGGAATTCCAAAAAGCATTTTCATGTAAACCACAGAATAATATTGTGTATTATGTAATCTGAAAAACATTATTCATTGGATTGTGGCAAATGAATCTGCAGTTTATATAAACCAAAAATACTACTCTGTGGTTTGGTTTTAAAAAAATTCTGTTTTCAGAATTTAGGAATTCTGTTTTTGATGGAATTCCATGGCATTAGGCAGACTTTTCAAAATTCCACAGACCTCTGGCAGAAATCAGTTTGAAAATTCCAGTTAGCTCTAACAGACAGTCACCAACTTTGGATCAGTCACTCTGCAACATAACAAGTTCAGCATTTTGTCTCGTTGTCAATGGTCTAGGCATAAAATATGTATTTTTTTAGTGATGATTGGAATTTTCAAATTCCGGCTGAATGGAATTTTGCAGAATTTTCAAAATTCAGCCAATATTCTGCCACATTTTATCAGAGGTGAAACAGTAGAATTCCATGACAGAAAAATGTGGAATGAGTTTTCCACAACATTGCTGCAGAATTCTGTTCTGCAGATCTCAATATTTTCCATGGAAATGGTTGCTCAACAATTTTCCTTGTAAAAATGCTGTTCTGCGTAATGTAATTCCTCAGATCAGAGCAAGCAGAATTCTGCAGAAGAACTAGTGAAATTCCATCAGAAATTCCATCAGCAGAATTATCATTCTTTGCTAATTCTGGGGGTGGAATTCCTCCTTCTGCAAAGCACTATATTTTCAGTTAATCTTTTTATTAAGAGAACTTTGAACTCAGAATACATTTACAGAATATACAATATCACAGAGACAAAGAATAAAAATATATTTTAAACAAGAAAATTAAGTTACTAGATGGATTTCTACATGTAAAGACTTACAAATGACAGGAACTGCTACTGTTCAATTTCAAATGCGCTAATAAAATTTCAATGCATCCTAGTTCCAAGGAACATGTGAGCCGTCTATGAGAATATGGATCAATACAATCATTGCTAATTAGATCCCAATCCATTTTGTAATCTTAACCCTTAGACTGCCAACGGAATTAGAATGTATTGGAGTTCTGATTGATGTATCAGTCCGAGGCCCTGTAAGGGTTAATAATAATAATTACCTAGGGCTGAACTCAATTAGCAAATTCCACTTTTACAGAACTTCCATGGAATTCCACAAATTTTGTGAACTTTCTTGAAATTGTGTTAAGTGCTTTGAAATTAATTAATTGTCCATTACTTAGTCAGTCTTACAGATAGACCAGGAATATGGCATGCTTATTTTTTTGTAAGGAATGCTAAAGAGATGCCATGTTTCATGGAATTTTAATGTTTTATAAGGGATACTAAAGGGATACCATGTTTCATGGCATTTGAATTAGGGACATGGAACTTAGAGGGACTTAATATCTGGGAATTTATTATTTTTGTAAAAATGTATGAAAATATATTTCTGTTTATAAAGTAGCCACCTTCAGAGCTAGATAATTGAAAATGTATACTAATACTTTTTTTGGAAGAATCTTATAAACTGTTGAATAGTGAGGCAGTTGGTTAAGTAAATTGCAACTTATAGGCATTCATAATTTTGCATTTTTAATATTTGTTAAATTATGCCAAAACTGCATCCCTGCCCAGGGGTGAGGGGAGCTTAGAGACTGGATGCCCTACATCCTGTCATGCCATTGACCCAGGTACAGAAACAGAGTAAGGTCCCACAGGGACTGGCTGGGGAAGGAGGATTGAGTATCCTTTGATGGTCTCTTCCTTCAGGGAGGGAAAAGAGAGCACATACTGCTGGTTGGTTGCCAACTAGCTGAGGCTAGCTGACATAGCAGTGGACACATATCTAGTTGACTGGGAGCAGGTGTAGAGGTGTGTTATGTCTTAGCACAGTACATGTACACCATAACATGCATTCCAGCCTTGGTCAGGGAGAAAAAAAACACTGCCCCTGACCGGATGATGCTAGTAACTCTGGTGGCCTTCCACCAACTCCAAAGGCACATGCTCACCCATGGTGGTTGGAAGCAGCAGATAGGGTAAGTTCTGGATTCAGTGGGTGAAAGGAATGAGGATTGCCAGGCAGACGGTGGTCAGTTTGGGACTGAGAAATGAAAATATTGAGATGTTTGTAGCTCTACTATTATTGCAGGTATATACCCAAAAGTTGACATGAATGCCCAATCTAACTACGCCCTAGAATCTATTAAAGCTGGAAAAATGTGATTTAGCAGGTAAGAATTTACTATGGAAATTTCAGATATTACTAAGTGGCAAAATTTGCTCAAAATTCATGGATGCATACTACTTTAAGTAATGCTAGTAAAATTCAACTTATGGAATATAACTTTCAAAGAGCACTTATCACCACGAATCTATTCAGCTGTGCTGTGCTATTTGCATTCCTGTATTTCCTTTCTGGGTGACTATTTTGTCCTCCCTGCATTTGTCCCTGAGCTTGTTCAGATGGGCTCTGTAGACTTGCTTGCCAGACTAATTTCCTCCTCTTTTGCAGACAAGCTCTTTTCAAGAGGGTCACATACTTATTTTCCTGTAGGACCTATCACTTTAGAATAGCCAGAATTTCTCCCTCTTTGTTCCCCAGTCATTTTCTTCTCCCACCATGTCTCTATGAGTTCCTCTAAGTTCTGGACTTCCAAATGTATTTGGTGCTCAGACAATTCAATTTTGCATGAGTGATTCTCATATGTTCAAGAGAAAATTGTCCCTGTATGCTTTCTTGCATCAGCTGGAGGTTTACTGTTTTTAATATTTTGCCACTTACCCCAGCTGTGAATATTTTGGTGAACTCATGCATCTAACTCCTACCACTAGTGATCTCTGCATTAGCTACCTCCATTATCCTATAGTTCAAATCCCCTTGGCTTCACATTCCATTGACATGACCATAACCCCTCCCTCTTTGCAGATCATCAGCCCATCTTGGGTTGGCTACTGATCACATTCATCTGACCTGTATTGCAGGCAGGAAAATCACCTTACCTGCACTATCATCATGGCCCTGCAATGTCCATCCAACAATCATGTGACAGTGATGCCCAGCAGCATGCTTCATCATGACTAAAGATATCCACATACTTCTGTCACAACAACCTCAGTCATAACTAGTTGTAATACTTGGCATCAAATGGTGCCACTGTTTATAAATGCTGAAACATATACATTGTTATCTGCAGGTTTGCAAGAGTCAGCAGGTAGCATTGTACACAACCAATGCTGCACATGCATGTGCTTCCACAAGTCATTTAGTCAGCGAGCATTAGTGGTTAGCTGGCATACTGCAAGAAAAGAGGCTAGTGCACAGTGATGTCTATGACAATTCTTCAGGGTTCTTCACTCAAGTTACTGACCTGATAATTGGAACTACCACACTTTTACTATGTCTTAATAATGCTGGGCAAAATGTATGGATGTGGATTTGACAAAAGTATCACAGAACTCCACAATTTATTTATTTATTTATTTAACAGACTTTAGGATTACAACCTTTGAGTCAGGGACTCATTTACAAAGGCTCCGCGTCAGAAAAACAAACATAAACACTTTTCACACAAAATAATTTTCACACAAGCTCATGAAATTCAACTTTAATTGCTAATGTTATTATGCAGTTTCTGGCTAGTTAGAACTTGACCAGCCTTTGAGAAAGAAATCAGAGAGTCAGCATGCACACACACACACACTTATTTTTAGGGTAATGAAGCTGACAAAATTGGTGCTATTGCATTCTCTAGTTTTAAAGATATGTGTGCTTAAAATTCTGTAGTTTACATACCTGTGACATGTATTTGTAATATTTCTGAATGTTTGGAAGCATATAACTCAGTCACATTTAAAGACTGAAATATGAAATTCGGTACACTTCTTTGTGGTGGTTGTTAAAATCTTTTTGGCAACTTTAATGTAATTTGTCAATTACGTTTTAAATTAGATGGAAATGACTGAAATGCTGGCTGCTCCAGTGGTGTAGCAGATAGCTGCTCCAGTGGTGTAGCAGATAGAGTGTACGCCTCCGCAGTGGAGGGTCAGGAGTTCAAACACAAGGTGAGGACAGAGAAAGCACACCTGGGTGAGCAGGAGAATAGTGTGTGTCCCTGCAGGGGATTTATTTATGGAGAAGAAGCCAGAAGGTGAAGGAAGGAAACATATTCAATTCAGTGCTTCAGAGTAACTGGTAACTGGTATTTTTCTTTTAAACTTAGATTGTAGGCTTGTAGTGACACTATACTTTCTTTCTGTGTTGTCTTTACTTATAATTGTTTTTGGGCTGTTTAAAATTTAAAAAATAGTGGTGGTGTAATTCTGTGCTGTCTTTAATTGCTGCAAATTTTATCTTGGCTTGTCTGACTGTCCTGTAGCTGGGTGAAGGGTGTTAATTGTCTGGCCTCTGACCTCAGCTACGTGATAACTGGAGGTGGGGCTTAGTCACAGTTAAAGCAGCAAACAGAAGTTCATCTTCTCAGAAGAAGCCAGAAGGTGAAGGAAGGAAACATATTCAATTCAGTGCTTCAGAGTAACTGGTAACTGGTATTTTTCTTTTAAACTTAGATTGTAGGCTTGTAGTGACACTATACTTTCTTTCTGTGTTGTCTTTACTTATAATTGTTTTTGGGCTGTTTAAAATTTAAAAAATAGTGGTGGTGTAATTCTGTGCTGTCTTTAATTGCTGCAAATTTTCGCCCCCCCCCACCCTTCCCCAACTCTTAATTATATGCCCTGATAAATCTGATTGACAGGAGCTAAACACAGGGTATAGTAAGAGGTGTGAAGTAGGAGGGGCATAAGCGGAAGAAGACCACCCTCAACACACGACAAGTGTTTTGACTCATTTATTTATTTATTGGTTTCTTTTCCTAAAAAAATATATATCTGAGGATCAGTTACAGGATTTTAGTACTGTAAATAAATAAAAAGAGAACTAAGAGAACTTCAGTAGCAGATAGCGGAATTGCAGTATAATGTGGGGAGTGGTGCAATGCAGTGGCTGTGAGCAACCATATTCAGGCAGACCTTCTGGACACTGAGGTGCTGCCCTATCTGCATGCATCTCTTGGGACTGCGGGATGAGGTAGCCAGACTCAGAGCGGAAGTAAACTGGGTCAGGAGTACCATCACCCTGTCCAGGAACCACCCAGTCCAATGCAGCTGCCTCAAGGATGCCGAGACGAGGAGCACTTGGATGACAGTGGGCTCAGGGAGGGTTAGAGCAGTCAGGCAGAGGCACATCCCAGATCTATTCCTCTCAAGAACTCATATGCCACACTGGCAAATGAGGACAACCAAATAGAGTACCCAGGAAGTGGAAGGAAAGGATGTGGAGGTTAGGCAAGGAGATGACCTCAGTGGGAAAGCAGTGGACTCCAGAGGAGGAGGAAGAGAATCCTGGTGGGGACTCCATCATAAGAGGGATCCAGCTAGGAACACAGGAGGGAGGACAGGAAGTGAGGTGTCTACCAGGTGCCACGGCATGGAGGGATGGAAGGAAGATACTGGGGATCACTGGGAAGGCAAGACAGGAGGGTGAGCTGGATGTCATTATCCACCTAGGTACTAATGACTTGGCAAATGGGGAGCCAAAGGAAGTTCAGGAAGAGTTTAGGAAACTGGGGAGGGTCTCAAGCAAGTAGCTACTTCTGTCACTTTCTAGAAGTACTACCTGTGAGAGGCGAGGGAGAGCATAGGAGTGCATGCACCAGGAACTTTAACTCATGGTTGAAGAACTGGTGCTGTGAGGAAGGGTTTGGATTCATTGGCGACTGGGGACCCATCTGGAGGAATGGAGATTTATTCAAGCCTGACGGCCTGCATCCATCCTGGAGGGGAATACAAGCACTCAATGATAAGTTTAAATGCTACATTGACAAGCATTTAAACTAGCAAAGGGGGGTGGCAGGCCAGCAAGGATGGTACCTACTTGCTCACCCCCCACAGCTAGTAATGGAACCAGTGAACCAGAGGAGTGGCTATCTCTGCAAAGCAGTGTGCAAAAGATGGAGATTAGTGTCCAAAAGGTGGATAAGCAGAAAAGGGGCAAAATTCAGCAGAAGGGCAGACAGCAAGGAGAACCAGGGATAAATGACAACCAAGGAAGGGGCTGGAGTAGAACAGTGAAGCAGTCTAGGGAGGTCAAATCATGGAAAGCCATGTGCAAATGCCAGGAGCCTTAGCAACAAGATGGAAGATCTGGAGGCTGTCATGGTACAGTCAGACCTGGACATTGTGGCCATCACTGAAACCTGGTGTAATGATAACCATGACTGGGAGATGGCCATACCTGGCTACAACATATTCAGAAGAGACAGAGCAGGCAGGAAGGGAGGAGGAGTGGCACTGTATGTGAAAAATGGCATAAGGGCCACAGAGATCCAGGAGGAACAAAATGGGGAGAGATACTGTGGGTTAAGCTGGAAAGGAAAATGGGGCCAGCCATCCGCACAGGTGTGGTCTATAACCACCAGCCCAGGAAGGAAGAAACAGATAGGGGCTGATGCTAGCCATCAAAGGATGGCAGACAAGGAAATGAGGTAGTACTGGTTGGAGACTTCAATATACCAGACGTGGACTGGAGTATCCGCAGCAGCATCAACTAGAACGATTTATCCTTCACTCCTTCAGGGTGCCTTCCTCAAGCAACTGGTCATGGAACCAACTCGGCAGAAGGCAATACTGGACCTTGTGCTCACAAACAGGGACAGTGTGATGGGGGTAACAGTGGGGAGCACCTGGGTAACAGTGACCACCAGTCATTGTGGTTTGAAATCACAGAAAGAGCAGAACCAAACCACACAAAAACACGTATCCTGGATTTTAGGGGGCAGACTTTGGGAAAATGGGGAGATGCTTGAAAGAGGCATTAAGGGAATGGGACAGGAATCAGGGATTGAGGAACAGTGGGCAGTATTTAAAATGGGATTATAAGAACAACAGAATTATGCATTAAGCAGGTTAGCAAGAGGAAAAGAAAGAGGAGACCATTATGGTTTTCCAAAGAGGTAGCAAAGAAAGTGAAAGCCAAAAGATTGCATTCAGGCAATACAAAAGACACAGGCAGAAGGGATAGGGAGAAGTACCAGGAGAAACAAAGGGAGGCAGGGGGTCAGTAAGGGAAGCCAAAGCTCAGACAGAAGAACACATTGCAAAATCAGTGGTTAAAGGGACAAAACCTTTACAGGTACATAAGTGAAAAAAGAAGGACAAAGGGAGGGATAGTGAGACTGAAGGGGAGGATGGGGCAGCGTGGAGGATGACAACAGTAAAGCTGACATATTGAACAGGTATTTCTGCTCAGTCTTTACTAAGGAAGAGGGGTAATGGGTCTGAAGGAAGTACAAGGTGAGAATGGTGCAGAAATGGACACAAGTCCCTTTACGAGAAAGGGTCCTGAAGGAACTGGAAGTAATAAGAGCTGATAAAGCAATGGGGCCAGATGGGGTGCACCCAGGGTCCTTAAAGAACTAAGAGAGGTGGTGGCTGAACCTCTGGCTATCCTGTTCAGCCAATCACTGGAAACAGGGAGGTACCCAAAGACTGGAGGACAGCAGATGTAGTCCCCTTATACAAAAGTGGGAACAAAGAGGAAGCAGGGAACTACAGACCAGTCAGCCTCACCTCGTAGTGGGAAAGATCATGGAAGCACTACTGAAGGAGAGATTGGTGGAACATCTGGTTGTCAATGGACCACAGGACCCAAGCAGCATGGTTTCACCAGGGGAGTCATGTCAGACCAACCTCATTGAATTTTGACTGGGTGACTAGGGAGGTGGATCAGGGAGGGCAGTGGACATGGCCTATCTGGACTTCAGCAAGGCCTTTGACACTGTGCCACATAGAAGACTATTACACAAACTGGGGAATATGGGTGTGGGCAGGACAGTAGTGTGGTGGGTAGGTAACTGGCTGGGTGGCAGGACACAGAGGGTGGTGGTAAATGGCTGTCACTCCACAGAGGGAAGAGTGACCAGTGGGGTACCACAGGGATCAGTGCTGGGACCGGTCCTATTCAACATCTTCATCAGTGACATTGCACAGGATCTAGAAGGCAGAATTTCACTGTTCGCTGATGACACAAAGCTCTGTAACAGAGTAGACACACCAGAGGGTGTAGACAGAATGAGAAGGACCTGCAGAAACTTGAAGAATGGTCAAGGGTTTGGCAGTTGAAATTCAATGCAAAGAAGTGCAAGATAATGCATATGGGCACAAAACCCGTGGCACAATATATCAGTTGGGGTGAGGATAAGCATGCACCAAGCAGGAAAGGGATCTTGGGGTTGTCATCTCTGATGACCTCAAGGTAGGGAAACAGTGTGACAAGGCATCAGGTAAAGCAAATAGGATGCTGGAATGTATAGGCAGGGCATCACCAGCAGGAAAAGGGAGGTCATAATTCCACTATACAAGACACTAGTGAGGCCCCACCTGGAGTACAGTGTCAGTTCTGAGACCATACCTACGTAAGGACATAGACAGGGTAGAGAAGGTTCAGAGGAGGGCAACAAGATTGTGCATGGGTTGCATCACAAGTCCTATGAAGACAGGTTGAAGGAACTGAACATGTACTCCCTGGAGGAGAGGGAGGGAGAGAGGGATATGATAGAGACATACAAGTATCTTACAGGGAGGAACAGGGTGCAGGAAAACACTATTTTAAGCGAAAAAGATGTTTCAGGACTAGAGGGCATGGGATGAAGTTGGAGGAGGACGATTCAGAGGAAACATGAGAAAGAATTTCTTCACAGAACGGGTGGTGGACAAGTGGAACACCCTGCCAGAGGAAGTGGTGGGAGCTGAAACAATCACGGGATTTAAGAATGCATGGGATAGACATAAAGGAATTCTAGAGGTCAGGGGTAAGGGGAAATAGACTTCTAGGAAAACAAACTGAACTTACAAGCTCAAATGGGCAGACTAGGTGGGCCATAGGCCCTTATCTGCCGACACTGTCTATGTATCTATGTATCTATGTAAATAAAACTTCTGGCAAAATGACTCAAACAAATTGTGGAAACTCTGTGAAATTTCACCAAAGCAAAATTGTAATATTGCTGGAATTCCACCACTGGAAGATAAATGTCACCCAGCCCTGTAATTAGCAATTTAAAGTTGCTCTTCCACCTAACAGGTAACACATTTAAAGAGCTAATGTACTGCCTAAAACTAATAATAGTTTTTTAAAAACAGTCAGCTATTACTTTTTATATATGAGGTACTTTTTCTTTTCCCTTTGGTTAATTAGCAGATTGTTTACCTGATGTTAGTAGGTATGATGTTTGGAACAGCACTTTGCCTGGCAGCTGACATAGTTATCTCTGTTCTCTCCATTACATCATAAGCATTGTGACCTCACTGTCTGTGACATCACTGCTGCTTAGGAACAGCAACTCAGTAGCTACCATGTCAGTCACTTGTGATGTCACTATCAGTAAGATCATAGTGCTGATGATGTAGTTGTGGGAACAAGCTGCCCCATCTGTGTGCACCTCTCTGGGCTGAGGGGGGAGGTTGCTTGACTTCAGACTGAGTTAACTAGGATTTGGGGGACTCTTCCCCCACCAGAGGCCACCAAGTCTGCCATCGTTGCCTCAAAGGCTGCCAAGGATGAAGAGCAGCTGGACTAGGGTGTGCTCGGGAAGGGTGAGGGTGGTGGGTCAGCAGCAGCACATCCCCTGTATGGTACCATTACACAATTCCTATGCTGATCTGGTGGGACTAGACTCTCCCATGGAGGCACCCACAGTAGTGACCAAGGAGGTTATGGGGGTCCTTTATAGTAGACACCCCAAGGAGGGTGGCAGAGGACCCCAGAGGAGGATGCAACCCTTGGTGAGGGACTCCATTGTGAGCGGGATAGATTTGGGGACAGAAAGGGAGGGGGAGGGGGAGAAGGAAGTTAGGTGCCTATCAGGCACCATGGCTTGGAAGGATAGGAAGTAGATCCACTAGGGCAGCAGGACAGGAGAGATAACTGGATGTCATTGTCAACCTAGGGAATAATGACCTGGCAAGGGACAAGGCTAGTACATTGCAGGAGGAGTTCAGTGAGTTGGGGAGGGGTCTTAGATAGGTAGCATGCTCAGTGGCCTTTTCTGAGGTACTGCCTGTGTATGACAGTGGGGAGGATAGGTTACTCTGCACTAGGAACTTCAACTCATGGTTGAAGGAGTAGTGTAGATAGGAGGGGTTCATCTACATTGGGGACTGGGGTCCCACCTGGAGGGTTGAGAGGCTATATAGTGGAGATGGCCTGCATCCATCTGGGAGGGGAACCACAGTCCTCAGGGAACAGTTTAAATGTTAGATTGGTGAGCATTTAAACTAGCTGAGGGGGGTGGCAGAAGGAAGCAGGGAGACATAAACTGTATCCCCTGCAAGCTGAAGTAGTCAGTTGGGAGAACCTTAAGTGATGGAAAACCCCAAGGGTACCTAATGACAAAAAAAAAAAAAACTGAAGAAATGAAAAGGGATGGGAATGATGGCAGTGGTGGTAAGGAGAGAAGGCAAAAGGGAAAATGGGGGATTGGCAAGCAAGGTGGAAGTAGAATTTGGAAGGCTATATGTGCAAATGCTTGATGTCTGAGAAATAAAATCCCAGACCTTGAGGCCATTACAGCTGTGGCTGACCCGGACATTGTCACCATTACCGAGTCATGGTGCAATGAGATCCATGACTGGGATATAGCCATATCATGCTATATTCTGTTCTGGTATGGCAGGTAAGATAGGGGAGGAGTGGCTGTTTAGTTGAGGGATGGCATAAAAGCAACAGAGATACAGGGAATACAGGGAGACCTGGCAGTACTGTGGGTCACCCTAGAGATGCAGAGTGGAGTCGCTATTCACACTGGCATGATCTACAGACCTCCAACATGGGGGGGGGGTATGGTTCTGTTCTTGTGGAAACCATTAAAAAGATGGCAAATAAGTGGGAGGTGCTGCTGCTGGGGACTTCAATCTGTCAGATGTAGATGGGAGTTTAGCTAAGAACAGGGACATCCTGGACTCCCTGCTGAGGGGTGTTTCTCAGGAACTAGTGAGAGAGCCCACTCATGAGGGAGTAATACTGGACCTTGTACTCACCAATGGGACAGTATTGCAGTCGTCATGGTTGGTGGCCACATGGGGACCAGTGATCACCATATGGTATGGTTCAATACAAGTACTGTGGCAGAATTGAACCACACAAAGGCATGGGTCTTGGACTTCAGAAGGGCTGATTTCACAAAGATGGAGAAATGCCTTAGTGATAACCAAATGAGGGGGGGGGACTTGGATGGAGTGGAGGAACACTGGGTGAAACTAAAATGGGGGATAGTGAAGGCAACAAACCTTTGTGTCAGGCAAGTAAACAAAAGCAAGAGGAAGGTGTAGTCACGTGATGCGGTGCGCTGGGTAAGACGCCTCTCTACCCGCTCCGACCTACCGCCTGTTATTTGCCCTTCAAAATCCTGCTTTTCAGTAATTTCTACAGAAGACTATTAATTTACAGCCTTTCTGAGCACTCCAGTTCTGTTTGTGGGGTATCGATGGATGAGGAGATGCTGAAAATCGCTCCAAAGCACACACCTCCTACTACACCTGAGAAGGCCTCTAAGAAAGCCAGGGTCTCCCCCTAGCAACCTTTGCTGCCTGCTACCATTGAGTGTCCTGATAGTTACCTTCTTACCCTCTTGAGGTTTCTAGAGGAGTTTCAGCCTCTTTTAAGGCCGAAATGCAGAATATGGCAGGGGAAATTAAAAGCATTTCTAGTACCCTGGAGGAGCTTTCTAAGAGAACTGCTGACAATGAAGTATGTATACGATTGGTTGAAAAGAAGCAAGATAAAGCTGATCTGGAGTTGGTGGCCCTGAGGCAAAGGCTGGTGAAAACAGAGAATAAGGTTGAAGATTTGGAAGGGCGTAGTCGCCGTAATAATGCAGTAATAATCAGCTTGCCAGAGGGTGAAGAGGGCTTGGATCCCGTCAAGTTTACCAAAAAGTTTGTGGAAAAGGTGGCAGGCCCTTCTCCTTTCAGTGCTAGCTACATCATAGAAAGAGCTCACCAGGCATTACGCCCTCTCCCTCAGTTGGAGCCCCTCCTAGGGCATTCATATTTCATTTTCTGAATTTTCAGGAGCGACAACACTTCCTATACAAGGTTAAAGAGGTGCAAGATTTACAATGGGAAGATAAAAAGCTGATGGTGGCACAAGATTTGCCCTTATCTGTACGCCAGAAAAGAGCTACGTTTCATAAAGTGGTCCTCAAGCTGATCGAAGCGGGAATCAAGTTCCACATGGGTTTTCCTGCAAGGCTTCAAGTGTGTATAAATGACTCATGGGTGACCTATGAAGAGGTGGAGACGGCATCTACTGGGCTCAAAGAAGCGTTCCCTGATCTATTCAAGCCTATATGAGAGAGGATCTGGTGTAGGAAGACATGCTGAATTTCCATCTGGTGGGGCTGTCTATCTGCAGTAAATCATATTTGGCTGCAATACTTTTGTGGCCAGACCATGGATATACTGTATACCTGGTTGTTTATCTCTCCATTACAGTTCTCGAGTGGGGTCCTCCTTCTGATGCAACATGGACATTCTATTCCCGATCTGGTTTTCATCTTCAGGACTTTTTGATACGTTGTGGATATTTATTTCTCATTTCGGTTTATTTCCGTCTCAATTGTGATTCACGTGCGAGGTGTTAACAGGCTAATTTGTGTTTTCTCGGCTTCATGTAATGAGCTAAATCCCATTTTGCTAGTCCTGGTGCCTCTGTTTCTCAGGAGCATTGACCCAATCTCATGGCAATGGGGGGGGGGGCAATGCTTTTCTTTTTCAGATTTTATTATGAGACCTTTCTGGCCTTTGTGGTCTCTCCCTGGCCTGGTTAACATGGTCTATACCTTTTTTATTGTTCTCAGATTTCACTCCTTCTCATGTTCCCTGCTATTAATGGGCAATGTACAAGGATAATCTGTATATTAAGAAAGATCCCGCATTTAAGGATAGATGAAAATGCCAGGGTTTTGCTCGCTCTCACTGGGCTTTGGTTTGCTCCCTCTTTATAACCTTGTCCAAGTATTGTCTCTGGAGGGCTCCCATTTTTTCCTTTTTCTCCCCCTTTTTTTCTCTTAAAAAATGTTCTCCTTCTTATTGCGATGGCCACTGGTTCTGATTTAATATATGCTCTGGACAGCAACTTTGGGCCTTTCAGTTCTCCCGTATTTCATGGCAGGTAGCCAGAGACCGTCTGCTCTCAGTCTTTAAGCACTGATATTGGCTACACCGCAAGAGGGCGTCTGAGATTAATCTTCACATGTAATACCTTTGGGTTTGGGCCTCACGCTCTGTGGGCTGTGAGGTTCTATGGCTCATGGGATCACTATAGGGGGAATTGTTTTTTCTAAATGGCTGGTATAGCTAACCCCCTGGGATCATCTAGGGGTATTGTCAGGATATTAATGCTGAGAATAAGCTACTGTATTGGAACGTTCTGAGTATTGAGGGGCAATTTTGTTCCTGATTTCTGGTTTGTGAGGTCGGGGTGGTTGGGGGAGAGGAACTTTTCAGTTTGCTGGACATCATGTACCATGTAAAGTATGGGAGGGGTGGGAGGAGGGGGTAGGGTCTATGGGGTGTTTTGGGTGGGGGGATCATGGGGGGGTGGTTGGTGGAATGAATTGAATGGGGACAGAATTGGGGGGAGGGTAGAACAACCCAGCGCATACTATGTTTGGAGCACTATAGATGGAGTATGCATATATATGTGTGTTTTGGAGGATCCCGAGCTGGCAATATGAATGATGGCTAGAAACATTCAAGTTATTAGTTGGAATGTTAAGGGGGTGAGGCACAAGACCAAGCAGTATAAAATACTGAAGCACATAAGCCATTTAAAGGCAGAAATTGTGTTTTTGCAAGAGACGCATTTGCTCATGGGGGAGGCTGAAAAGATGAGATGGCAATGAATTGGGCAGATGTTTGCAGCATAAGGAATGACCCATAGTAGAGGGGTCATGATCCTCCTACATAGGTCAGTTCCATTCAAACTTCTTCAAGTCATATCCGACCATTCAGGCAGATTCCTGTTTGTAAAAGGTAGATTGCATACCTTGGACATTCTCCTGGGTACTATTTACGGCCCCAATGCAGACTCCCCTAGCTTTTTTGCCCAGATAATTAAAGTCCTAACTCCCTTTTTGGACACTTCCATGGTCATAGGGGGTGATTTCAATCTCGTTTTTGATCAGGCCCTTGACAGGTCAGGTCAATCCCATCAAGGTCTTTCCCCGGCACAAAGAGCCATTAGGGACCTGATGGACTCCATTGGTCTTTGTGATATCTGGCGCATATTGCATCCCAATGTAAGGGAATACACTTTTGTTTCTCCAGTGCATGCAACCTCCTCTAGGATTGATTATATCCTCATCTCTCAAAGCCTATTACCAGGGGTTATATGTTCTAGCATTGTTTCAGGACCCCCTTCGGATCACTCTGTGGTCACCTGCTTAATAACCTTGGCCTCGTTGCCAAATGAAGGGGGAAGATGGAAGCTGAATAGCCAAATCCTGAAAGAGCCGAAGACGGTTCAATACCTAGCATCCCAAATAGAGCAGTTTATTGCTTTCAATTCTAACTCTATGGGGAAGAAGGACATGATATGGGGTGCCTGTAAGGCATATCTAAGAGGTATTATAATTGGTTTAACATCAAAAAGGAAGAGGGAGAGGGCATCTCGGATTTCTAATCTTCTCTCCCAAATTAGGAGTATAGAGACTGTTCTTTCTCCCTCTTCCTCTGAGGCATTCAAACAAGACTTAGCGAAACTGAGAGAAGCTTACTTAGCAATGTTAATGGAACAAGCTGAATATGCAATTTTGAAAACAAATGCAGTATATACCGATCAGAGTGAGAAAGTGGGTAAAATGCTAGCACTACATCTTAAGCAGCAGGAATCAGCCAGACTCATTCCTGCTATCCACTCTCTTAGTGATAATTCTCTTAGAGTCTCGCCCCCGGAGATAGCAGAGGAGTTTACAAAGTACTTCCGGGATTTATATGGTCCTATGGTTAATTCCCCATCTAAGGAAAGACTTTATGAATATCTGAGTGATTTACAGTTGCCAACCCTTACACAATCCCAGCAAATAATTCTGGAGTCTCCCATCTCTGAGAGCGAAATCGAAGGAGTAATTAAATCTCTCCCATCCAACAAATCTCCGGGCCCTGACAGGCTTACTTCCAATTTCTATAAAGTTTTCTCAAAACAGCTCATTCCCATCCTGCTGCCACTTTTCCAGGCTATTCTCTCAGGTAAAGTGTCTGATCCCTCTCTTTTTGAGGCCTTAATAGTTCTGTTGCCCAAGCCAGACAGACCGCCGGATCAGGTGGCAAGCTATAGGCCGATATCCCTACTTAACCAAGATATTAAAATCCTGGCAAAATTATTAGCCGACCGTGTGGAGGCAGTACTTCATTCTCTTATCGGAGCTGAACAGGTTGGTTTCATGAAAGGGAGATCATCGGTTGACCATCTGAGGACCCTGTCCCATGTCTCCTTGGCATCCAAGGATGCTCCTCATCCAATGGTCTTGATCTTGTTGGATGCCAAAAAGGCATTTGACAGAGTCCACTGGGAGTACCTATTTGTTACGATGGAAGCCTTCATTTTCCGTAAGGAATTCCGGAATAGGATGAGTTCTCTATATAAGTTCCCCTCTGCCAGAATCTCATGTAATGGGGTTATTTCTAACCCCTTTAGACTATATGTTGTGACTAGACATGGGTGTCCCCTATCTCCTCTTCTCTTTAATATTTATTTAGAGCCACTTATCAGAAGGTTATCAGGAGCCCAGGGTATATCGGGTATCTGTCTCGTGGAACAGATGGTTAAAGTGGCGGCCTATGCAGATGACTTATTGTTACAGATATCACATCCACTCACATCTATTCCTGCCATCTTAAAGCTTATAGATGATTTCAGTAAAGTTTCAAATTATAAACTTAATGTAGGAAAGACGGTAGTTTTTCCTCTTAATCATAGGGTCTGTAAGCAGGATATTACTGTGTTTGGACTCACCTGGAAGTCTGATTATATTAAATACCTTGGGCTTCTTTTAGCAAGGAGCACTACGCTGCTCAGACAGTTAAATATTGATGTGTTAGTACATAAAGTAGATCTTGACCTTCGTAGGTGGAATCTACTCCCTCTCTCTCTATTGGGCAAAATAAATTTAATAAAAATGAATGTTTTCCCTTGTCTGTTCTACCCCCTCAACATGTTGAATGTATGGCTTCCCTTGTCCTGGGTCAAAAAGGTACATGGTATGATTTCTGCTTTTATAGGGGGGGATAAGAAGGCCAGAATGGCATTTCATAAGTTAGCGGCCCCGAAGGCCAAAGGAGGTTTAAGACTTCCCCATATTGGGTTATACTTATTGGGCCAGCCAGGCTAATAAATATCTCAGATGGCAGACCGTGGACCAGCTCTCCACGGTTGCTACATATATCCTGACTTGGTTAGCTGTCGAGTCTGCTTCCATTAAAAAACACGGTCTTTCCCCCACTGCGTTGTTATATACCAAAATTGGTTCTCTACCAAAGTCTCTACATAGTTCCCCTATAGCTGTCTCTATCAGGGTTCATACTCAGTTGTGTGCATTTCTAAGATATATGAATCTCAAGGATTTATCACAACCTGTAATAGGCAGTCCCAATTTCTTATTAGAGGGTAAGCCCCTCCCAGCTACATGGCTTTCTCAGGTACGAAATTGCTGTTTAGAGGAGTTTGTGTCACCTAACAGTCAATGGTATTCTTCAGCTGATATTATTTGTAAGTTCTTGATACCTCGTGCAAATATTTTTTAAATTTTCCAGTTTCGTCACCTTTTGGTTAAGGTAATGGGCTCGACCCCCCCCTTCTAATTTCAATTTTCAGAGCACCCTAACGGAGTTGGCAGGTCTGCCTCATCCATTCCAAAATATATAGTGTTCTCTTCACCTGGGCCTACCTTGATAATTATGCTCCCGTTTCCTTTTGGGCCTCTCTCTTTCAGGGTAAAGATTTGGACTGGTCTCTCCTGTGGCAGAACTGCCATAAATTCCTTAAGCAGGACAGACTTAGGCTAATGCAGTTTAAGATTCTGCATAATATCTACTACTCACCGCAGAAACTTGCTAGGCTTGGTCTTGTGTCCTCCCCCCTTTGTACAAGATGTCAATCTCAAGAAGATCTTCTTCATATTTTCTGGAGCTGTTCTAAAATTGTTCCACTCTGGACTGCGATCAAATAGTGCGTTGACCCTCTGTTGGGGCTCTCTGACCTCTTCAACCCTGAAATTTGCCTCCTTGGAGATTTTTCCTCCATCTTGGTGGTGAACAGGAAGTATTATATAGCCCTGATGTCGATGTCAGTTAAAAAGGTGGTTTTAAGACATTGGAAGGATACAGAGGTGCCAACATATGTTGAATGGCTTCAGGAGTTACTTGCAGATCTCAGAACGGAAAGGACCATTGCCAGTTTATCTAATAAACATAAGAAGTTTGTTAAAATCTGGGGACCACTACAGGCTCTCTATGCACTTCAAGGTTAAGCATTAATAGGTAATATGCATAGAGATAGTGTTAGAGATGCACAATGGCACTGGGTTGTTCAGGGTGGGAGTGGGGTAGGGTGGATGGGAGGGTGGGGGAGAGCGAATCACTTCATACTCCATACCTGTTGTATATGGACATTTTATCCATTGTCTTGATTCACTCTTTGTACAGGAAAATTAATAAAGTTTGAATTGAAAAAAAAAGCAAGAGGAAAAAGAGACTGCTATGCTTCTCAAAAGAGGTGACTGGGAAGATAAGGGCTAAAGTTAGCATTCAGGTGGTATAAGGATACACAGAGGGAGGAGGATAGGTAGGTGTATCAGGAGAAGCAGAGGGAGGCAGGGAAAGCAGTCAGGAGTGCAAAGGGCAAGCAGAGGAGAGAATAGCCCAGGCAGTAAAGAAAGGTAAGAAGACATTCTTCAGGTATGTAAGTGAAAAGAGAAAGGCAAGGGGAATGATTGTAAGCCTAAGGAGGTAAGGGAGAGTGTGTAGAGGTGGACCAAGAAAAGGCAGACATTCTGAACAAATACTTTTGTTCAGTGTTCACAGAGGATAGGGAAGGTGAGGGATCACAAATTAGTGACAGGAGCTTTAAAGGAAGGAAGGTGGACCCTAGTCCATTTCCAGAGGAGAGAATCCTGAAGAACTCACACATCTGAAAGTGGACAAGGCAATGGGCCAGACAGAATACATCCACAGATGTTGAGAGAGCTCAGAGAGGTGCTGGTTGCACCTCTGACAGTCCTGTTCAACTGTTCACTGGAGATGGGAGTGATTCCCGAGGACTGATGGAGTGCAGATGTGGTCCCACTTCACAAAGTGTTAGCAGGGAGGATGCTGACAATTATAAACCAGTCAGCCTGACTTCGGTGGTGGGAAAAGTAATGGAATCACTGCTGAAGGAAAGGATTGTGGAATATCTTGAATCCAGTAGCTCACAAGACCTGCGGCAGATCTGAGACAGAATGGATTCACTAGGGGAAGGTCATGTCAAACAAACTTGATAGATTTCTTTGACTGGGTGACCAGAGAATTACATCACGGTGGAGAGGTGGATGTGGCCACCTATATTTCAGTAAGGCCTTCGACACTGTTCCACACAGAATACTTGTAAACAAGTTGGGCAGCCAAGGAGTGGGTCTAAAGGTGGTAAACTGGGTAAGGAATTGTGTGGGGGATGGGTAACAAAGGGTGGTAGTGGTGAACACAGTTTACTCCGAAGAAGGGATGGTGACTAGCCGGAAGCCATGAGGGTCAGTACTGGGACCTGTCCTCTTTAATGTCTTCATTATCAAAATTGCAGAGGGGCTAGAAAGGAAGGTATGCATTTTTGAAGATGACACTAAGATTTGCAATAGGTTAGACACTCCAGGGGAGGTGGAAAAAAATAATAAAGATCTAATAAAGCTTTAGGAGTGGTCAAGAGTGTGACAACTAAGTTTCAATGCAAAGATGTGAAAAATCATGCACTTGTGGTATCGAAACCCAGGGGTGGAGTAAAAAATGGGGAGAGTGGTACTGATGACCACCAAACAGGAACGAGACCTAGGGTAATCATAGCTAATGACCTAAAGGTGGCCAAACAGTGTGACAAGGCAATGGGGAGAGCTAGTGGGATGTTAAAGTGCACAGGAAGGGGTATCAACAGCAGAAAGAGGGAGGTGTTGATACCACTGTATAGATCACTGGTGACACTTCACCTAGAGTATTGCATCCAGTTCTGAAGACCACATCCAAAAGGACATAGACTAGAGGCAGTCCGGAGGAGGGCAACTAAAATGGTGCAGGGTCTGCATCAAAAGCCCTATAAGGAGAAACTAAAGAACCTCAACAAGTACACCCTGGAGGAAAGAAGGGAGAGAGGGGATATGATACAGACTTTATAATACCGTACCGGTATAAATAAGATTCAAAAGAGAAGCATTTTTCAGAAAAAAAGATGATCAAGAACAAGGGGTCATGCTATGAAGCTGGAAGGGGGGGTAGAGTCAGAGGAGATGTGAGGAAGTACTTCTTCACAGAAAGAGTGGTGGATGCCTGGAATAGACTCCCAGTGGTGGTGGTGGGGGTAAAATCTGTAACAGACTTCAAGAATGCATGGGATATGCATAAGGGAACCTTAGTGGTAAGATAAAGAAAGGGGGAGTAAAGTCGGGGATTAGGTAGGGCCTGCGATGTTACAGTAGGTAGGTAGGGAAAACAGGCAAACTAGTGAGCCAAATGGTTCTTATCTGCCACTAAATTCTATGTTTCTATATTTCTATGACTTATCAGCTGCCAGATTGATAGCTATTCCAAAAACCTAGCACAATATCACATGTAAAGCTTTCTAATGAACAAAAGGGAAAAGAAAAATACTTCAGAATTAAAAAGTTACAACTGACTGCTTCTTAAAATGTGTATCATTTTCCTGTCTGTCTGTTTTGGTTCCACTAGCTCTGTAATGTGTGGTGCCCATGACTAATATGACCTGACATACAGATGGATGATAGGAGCCATGATTTTGCATTGTGCACTTACAGAAGAGTCAGGGACCGTATTTGACTTCCTGGGAAGACAATTTAGTAAATGGGTTGGGGAACTACTTAGAACTGATTGGCAGATGGCATTCAAATTCCACATGTTTATGCCCCAAATACCAATCCCCCCCCAAAGAAAAGGCCTGGTTGCTCCCTACTCATTATGCTACTAACTGAACTAAGAGAAATAACTATTTTACAAACTAAGCTTATTATTTAACTATTTTACAACACTGGTTATCTTTACTTATTTCCATTTTTGAAGCAAAATTAGACACCCCAGGGTTCGTGGCATGGTGTACTTCCACAGTTGCGGGGGTTGTGAAGTCCTGCACCTGTGGCATCAGAATTCACTATACCACAGGGTGTGCTGTTACCCCCAAAGCTGTATACCCTGCCATATTTTGTTTTGCACAGAGTACATTTCTGCTAAACACTCTCCAGCCACAGTGAAGCACCAGTCATAAACGCCCATGTATCATGTTTACAGCAGATGTAGTTATAGCTGGGTGATGTCAGAATAACACTGGAACCATTTGCTAGATCTGGGGACAGGAGATGTACAGCAGACAACAGTGGAAAGATAGAAGTGTGAGGCATTTTTGTGAGCACGGTTTACTATAACCATACTCTTACTGTTATTACTATTGACTGATCCTGATCAGCAATGAATGACCATTATGGAAGCACATTTCCAAATAATCCTTCATAGTATTCAAGCCTTTTGGTCTGCAGGCATCATATACTTCATGTTAAGTGCTGCAATCAGGCCAATGACACTCAGAATAGAATACTTAACTCATTCAGCACCAAAAACATTCCACTATCTCTGCTCCAGCATGGTCTGAAGCAAGAGTGGCAGAGACCACAAATAATAATGTCTTCAGTTTCATCTTCAGCTGCTTCACCATCCACCTCTCCACAAATCCTGTGAAAAACAGAAGATTAGAGTTAAGTGCATAGCTCATCAGGGCATCATGGTCTAATGACAGGTTCTTTTGTAATGGGCTTATCCCAGCCTTTCTCAAGGACGCCATAATGAACACTACATCCAAAAAAGCACTGATATTGCACATGAACACAACTGTCAACTCAACATGGCAGCCCATGACCAGACAGAAGGGAGCTAGTGCAGGATACAAATGGTTTGATGCAGCTCTGCTATACAGCTGGAGAATGTCCTCATATATAACAAGATGGAGCACAACTGTAGAGTATTTATCATTTTGCCAAATCCTAAATTTAGAAATACTGTATGGAGGACTTGCTAGCTAAGATGATAAAAATCAAAGCTTTAAAAAATGATTATAGAGCTCACACCATTTCAGTGAGTGAATTCAGCTCTTTGATTCACAAACACAGCAGCTGTAGACTGCTGTCCATGATCTTTATACATGTGTCATGCAGCCACTCTCAATGTCATTTTTTGTGACTGCAAGTCACAGACCCATTGGGCCAAGAGCCTGCTTGGATGGGTTCCCTACATGCCACATTACAGAAAGCAAGGAAACACGTCCAGGACCCCATGCTGTACCCTGCCAATCAGCTGGATAATCAACCAGTCAGGAAACTACAACAGACAGTAAGGGGGCAGGGCTTAGGTAGTTTAATAGACATGCTGCCCCAACTGGGCATCAGCGTGGCTCAGTTGGTAGCACATCCGCCTCTGGACCAGAAGGTCATGGGTTCTCATCCCACACCGGGATTGGACTTGCACCTAAAAATCACTGGCATCTGAGTGCAGTATTGGGGGGTGCAGTACTGCTGGGGTGTGCCGTCCTTTGGATGAGACGTTAAACCGAGGTCCTTTCTTGGTGTTGTCCTGGTGGGTGTCC
Organism: Neoceratodus forsteri; assembly: GCA_016271365.2. Lineage (NCBI taxonomy): Eukaryota > Metazoa > Chordata > Ceratodontiformes > Ceratodontidae > Neoceratodus > Neoceratodus forsteri. Next base: position 647,673,932 of record CM057456.1, read on the forward strand.
AGGTGGAAGTAAAAGAACCCAGGGCACTCTTCGCAAAAGAGCAGAGAACATTCCTGGAGTCCTGGCCAACATTCCCCTTCCCATAAACCGGTTCATGCAATTATCCAGGCTGTGTGTGGGTGATGATGTGCGATATGGCCGACACCACACATTCAGTCACTTCACTACCAGTCTAGCATTGCTTGTAAAGTGCTTTGGGATACTGTGTATGAGAAGTGTTATATAAATGCTGATTCTTCTTCTTCTTCTTCTTCACTAAATCTCCATTCTCCCTGTATTTTGTATGGCCACCATCTGCCAGCCACAAACCTATCAGGGATGAGAGGCAAACCAGACCATACAAAGTTGCTAACCCTCTTCACATGTATCTTCAAGGTATCTAGAATAATGATAAATAAAACAAAGATTGCAGTGTTCTTAGTAAACATTTAAAGATTACATAGCAGGCAATATAAACTGTGTTTGGAATGAAATTCCAATGTGGGATTCAAGCATTTCTCATTTCAGATCTTTCCAATAAACTCTGAATTTTTAATGGTTACCTATCTCTTGTTGGCATGTAGGTTTATTGTCTTCCAATCAATGAGTGACCAGTTAATTGTAAAAAAGTAGTGATACTGTAAATATGTTTTGACACTTTTTAGCAGGCATTTCAGGTAAACACAAAGCTCAACAGGGTCTGTATGTTAATAAAGGAATATAGTAAACGTTCTAAAGATTCCTATCACAAAATAATGGTTAAAGATGCTTCCCTTTTTCTGTATTTTCCCTTTTTTGTGGAACGACTGTATACAGGCCCGGATTAATATGTATGCAAATGACGCCATGGCATAGGGCCCTGTGGAGTTCAAGCGAGGGCACCCGCCAGCACCAGACGTTCAACTGTATAGTTTCTGTTGTTTTGTTTTTTTTGTATTCCTCCTTCAGTCCGCCCCCCCGAGCAGTCACTCCCCCCAACCCGCTCTGAGTCACCAACTGCAAGTGAGCCTAGTTTCTTTGCTCTGTCTCTGCGCTGAAGTGAGTGACATGACCACACACCAATCAAAATATGTGGCAAGGTCTCAGGAGGTGTGGCTACTGACTTAGAGAGGGAATTGTGGGGCAGACTGGTGGCACTGTGTACGCGTCTCACTAGGTCCGAGCCTTGGGCTGTATGTGTCCTGTTAGTCAGCGATTCACCGTTAGACTATTCACTGACTCATCATCATCAATCAGATTCAGTCATCATTGGTGTGAGCTGCAGTGTGTGTGTAGGTCTCCATTGCCTGTGATCTGTTGCGGTCTTGCCTCTCAGTCCGATCTGTCCTCCTCGCTCCATGTTATAGTGCTGGGACTCTCGTGTGCATGTGTCATATGTCGACAGAGTGCCTCTCTTGCTTTGGGCCTGCTGCGGGTGAGGCAATGAAGGGAAAGACACAGGCTGGTGACTATTTGACAAACTGAGGAGGCCGAGGTATGTAGAAGTAAAAAATGATAAGAAAAAAGAAAGAATTTAATTCGGATTCCCAATCCAGCACTTCTGTGTCATTCTGTAGTCATCAGTCCGAGTTCTTCTTCCCTTTGTACATAATTTTACTTAGTTCACTTCACATCATACTGTGTTCTGACTGGCTGCAATCTAAGGCTGTAACTACAGATTTATCCAACAATTACTATTTATGTAAGACTGACAGCAATTTCAAAGGGAGGGTTTCTGTAAAGTGTGATTTTTTTTAATATACAGCACAACATTCATGGTTGGGAGACAATGTCATAAATTATATTGCTGTCAGTCTTACATGTCTGTTTAAAAGTTTTACCAGTGTATGAATGCATACCCCTTTCAACATACATGACTCTTGACCCTCATCCAAAACAACTTACTGTGATGTAATGTGCTTTAATCCTCTTGTCATGCATTAAACAAGATGGAGTTCAGAAATCATGTTGTTTGTTGGGGGTGGTGGTGGGGGGGCACTAACATCTGTGTAAGCATGGATTAGTTTCAGTGCATGCACATGTCATTATGCAGTATTCACGTGATGGAAAATCATGCCCCATTTATTTGTTGGTGGCTTGCACTATTTTAATTGTGTACCCACCAAAGATGCTTGTGCTGCATGTTGAATTTCCCCCTACGCATAAATAACCCTGCCTTTTCTTGGTGCTGTCAGTGTTCTACCTCTGTTGACTGACACTCATATTTATGTAACAGTTGCAGCATGTCCTCTGTCTAACTTGCAGTTGCACATTGTATTTTACTGTTGTCCTGCATTCAGTAAAACATAGCATGATGCAATATATATATATATATATATATATATATATATGTATTTGTCACTGCATGCCCTTCAATGGTTTATTCTTCATGCCCATTACAACAGTTGTGACATACATCAGTGTGCGTCTCGGTCCATACTAAGAAATGTGTAAGCGAGGTGTAGTTATACTTCATGAAATGCAGAATACACTAAGCATGTGATTGAGAAATAATGACTCAGGGAACTCTATGCCTCACTACTAGTGAACAATGCAGCAATGACAGTGTTGAAAGTCAAGTGACATAATACATAGCATTAGTAAAAATGATATCCTGCTTGAGTACCCTGGTTGTTGTATCCTTGCCGGCATGGTGCCAAGGAAGAGTGTGATGTTCACATTTAGGGGCCCCCCCCCCGAGCCACAAAATATAACTTGGATTAGGGCCCCCACATCCATTAATCTGGGTCTGACTGTGTATGTTTCATTTTGCTGACTGATGGTGGGATTGTTTAACCATAGCAATTATAGAAAATATCACATGATGTTCACTTTTTTCCTATCTGTACCCGTGTTTTAAATTGAGAAGTGCGGACTTCCGGTTCTGGCACAGCTCTGACCAGCAGCTAAAAGGAATGATCCTAGCTGATCTCTGACCAAATCCTCCTAAAATACTTTAATTTTAAAATAGTTTATGGCAAATGTCCACAGGAGGGTTACAGAAAGACAGAGGGACATAAAATAGGTCCCAACAAGTGAGAGGGGAGAAGGATCATGCTGCTTCTAGACATGGTTCCTTGACGCGAGGTCCTGCTGTCTAATGCCAGCACAATGCGAGCCAGGCCTATGATACAGATGAGGAGAGAGACCACCTTTCCCAATTGCAATTTGACTCTCTGATGAAAGAGCTTAGAGATATGAGAGCCAAAAACAAGACATAATTTAAACAATTAAACCAGAAGCTCTCCCAGGTGGAGAACCATATCCAAGAAGCCGAAAGAAAGGATTTCCAATACAGAGGATAACCTCCAGCACGTGGGGAGGATGGCATCTGCTCTCTGTATGCATGATATTGCCACAGAATGAAAATGCCTCAATCTTGGGAGTAGGTCATAGAGGGAAAAACCTCAGGCTCTATGGGTTGCAAGAAGGTGCAGAAGAGGGCGATATGGCTGAATGTCTATCCAATCTGCTGAAAGATGTGCTCAATCTGCCACAACATAGAACATAGAAACATAGAAGTTGACAGCAGATAAGGACCGCAAGGCCAATCCAGTCTGCCCATTTCTTTTTCTACCTTATGAATGTGCCATCGACCTTTGCTCTGTCAATGGCCTATCTATTCATACTCATCTGTATTGCTCATTTATGCCTATCCCATGCCTGTTTGAAGCCCCACACTGTATTCATATCCACCACTTCCTGAGGTAGGCCGTTCCATGCATCCACAACCCTTTCTGTGAAAAAGAACTTCCTCACATTACCCCTTAATCGGCCTCCCTCTAATCTCATGCTGTGTCCTCTTGTCCTGCTATTTTTCTTATATTGAAACATGTTAGACTCTTTCAGCTTGTTAATGCCCTTAAGGTGTTTGAATGTTTCGATCATATCACCTCTCTCCCTCCTTTGCTCTAGGGTATACATATTGAGCTCCATTAATCTGTCCTCATATGTTTTCTGATGTAGTCCCTGCACCATTTTGGTTGCCCTTCTCTGGACTGCCTCAATTTGGTTAATGTCCTTTTGAAGGTGTGGCCTCCAGTACTGCACGCAGTACTCCAGATGGGGTCTAACCAGTGTCTTGTAAAGAGGGATCATTACCTCCCTCTTACGACTTGTGATACCCCTACTAATACACCCCAACATCCCCCTAGCCTTACCTACTGCTTTAGTGATCTGCTTGGATGATTTCAGGTCATCTGTGAGGATGATGCCCAAGTCTCTTTCTTCCCTTGTGACTGCCAGCAACTCCCCTACCAGCCTATAGATGGCTTCAGGGTTTCTCTTTCCTATGTGCATGATCTTGCACTTCTTTGCATTAAACCCCAGTTGCCACTCTTCCAACCATTTTGCCAGTTAATCCAGATATTTTCTCATTCTTTCCACCCCATCTGGATCATCTACTCTGTTGCAGATCTTGGTGTCATCTGCAAGTCTATAAGTTAAAAATAGAAAGAGCTCACAGGACCCTCATCCCTAAACTGAAAGACTCGACCTCAAGACCATGTTCAATTATAATTAAATTTCATAGCTTTCAAACAAAGGAGGATATCCTTAAGACGGCATGGCAGCAACTGGAAGTAAAGTACCTGGACTCATGGTTCTACTTTGACCATGATTATCCACCAGATACACAAAAACAACGACAAGAATACACCTCCCTGATCAAAGTTTTTTTGCTCACAGAACCTGCATATCCAGACGCCATACCCAGCAAGGCTGAGGGTTTTCTGGAAGGAGGGTCTGGAGATCTATAATACTCCTCAGGCGGCCAGGGAAGCAGCATTGAAGAGAGGCCTAGAAGTCCTAGAGCTCCCTAAGCATACAAATCAGAAACATAGAGATTAGGACCAAGAGTGGCAGCTGGTTCCCACTAAGAAAAACAGACTCCCAACATTGAATATAAGCTCAGAAAACATCAAGTATTTTCAAGACCTACTTAAAATCTCCCCAGAGTCTCTGAACAGGATTTGCTACAGATGGAGGGTTGAATGGCCTTGCTCAGAAAAACTGTTTTCAGATCCTGCTTTGGGTGAGTGCTTCTGGCTCTAGCCCACAAGAAAACTGACTGATCAGTTTAGTATCTCACCCTTCCCTCGCTGATTTTGCTCGCTATTTCTCAAGAACTTTTCAAGTCGAGCTACAGCCATCACGAAAGATGCAGCCTTCTCCGGGCTACTTGAATTCTCCCAGAACTGAACCAGGCACAGCAAGATGATGATCCTCTGATCGTTCCTCTGTCCTTCGTTACCCGGCTCACTACTAAAGCAATGAAAGATATCAGTGTAAGCGCAGCAGCCAGAATACCCTTAAGCAAGTACAGTTTAATGTACATTTGTGAATGAAGACTTTTTTTCAATATAGGAAGATGATTTTGATATTTCCTTTCCTTTTGGCCCTAAATACCCTTACTGTATGTTTCAGGCCATGTTTCAACTGGTTTGACTGTGGTGGTTGGGGGGGGTGAAGGCAGTCAGACTCGTGGTCTGGGCGGGAGAAGACTGTAGCCCTTCTCTAAAGCACACTCCTACCTTATTAAAATATGGGGAGTAATGTGTCCAACATGGGCACTTAGTGAATCAGGGGGTCCTTTCCTCTATGGAGTTTGTTAAATCTCCTCTCCCCTTAACAAAATCCATTCCCTCAAGAAATGAACATAACTAAGCTACTTTTATTTTCCGTAGATCAGCTTGCTGGCTATCTGTACACTATTCCAGCAATAATATTTGGGCCTAGCATTACTCTGACCCAAGAAAATATCCTCCTGATCAGGAGGAATACTTCTGTCTTCTACCCGCCTATACATTCAATATGGTGGGTGCAGAGGTCACTTCATATAGTAGACCTCCTACCTTGGAAGTGCTTTTGTATAGACTTGTTATGTGTCCAGTTGGCACTTTGTTTTTCTAGTTCTGTTTTGTCAGCTAAACCAGACCATGATGATTGTGGGGTGTTGCAATTTTTTCCCAACAGTTTGATCAGAATTAACCAAAATTGTTTTATATAAGGGGTGCAACTTGATATTAGATCTGGGGGCTATTCTGCTGTAATCTTATTAAATAGGTTTTGATTACTTACACATGTTGTACTTATAATATACGTGGACTTTCAAGTCCAATTAAGTGCTCAAAAATTCTGGCCTCTTTGGAACACTCCGGGGCAGATTTTGTTATGCTCCAGGAGACCCACCTCTCTAATAAAGAGCACTGAAAATTTGAGCACTTAGGGTTCAGTCAAATATATGCCTCCTCTTATAAAGGAGGCAGAATAAGAGGCACAACTATTATGATCCCACCGAGGGTTCTGTTTGTCTGCAGAGACAAGTTAATTGACAAAGAGGGACAATATGTCCTGGTGAAAGGTAAACTAAATGGGAAACCTATTACCCTATCCTCAGTGTACTTTCCCCCTAACAAGGATTTTCCCAGTTATAGCTCTTTTCTTCTCTTGCTAGCACAGTGGGCGGAGGGACAATTAATCTGTGGGGGGTGGTACTTTAATCTAAATCTTAGCCTAGCATTTGAACAAGGAACAACCCAACACAAATTGGAAAAGAAAACTAGAGATCGGAGTAAGCTGCTGAGGGAGCTTGGCCTCGCAGACACGTGGAGGTATCTCAATGGCAATCTCAAGTAAACATTGTACCTTTTTCTCTCAAGCTCACCAAAGTTACTCAGCCTTTGACGATTTCTTAATGTCCAAAGAAAATATGCAGATTGCTCAAAAGTCCTGGGCAGGTGACTTTGTATTATCAGATCATGCTCCCATATTTCTTGAAATCAAAACTGATAATTTTCAAAGAAGAACGGTTTGGAGACTGAACATATCTCTGCTTAGAGATAAAGAAACTATTCAGGAAGTAAAAGATCTGGTAGGACAAGCCTTGGTGGACAATGATACACCAGATGTACATATCTCTATAGTCTGAGATACACACAAAGCCCTGAGTAGAGTAAGTTTGTTGAAATGGCTGCTAGGAAAAAGAAAATGAAAGAGAAAAACAAAAAAACGACTTAGTAACACAAATACAAATTTTGGAAGAACGACAAAATACAAGGATCTCTACTGAGCTTTCTAAAAAACTAAAAACCCTGAAACAGGAACTTAATACTCTTTTAGATTATTACATGAAACAGAAGCTTTTATTCTTGAGGCAAAAATATTATGAAGGAGGCACTGGGCCCTGAAATTGTTAGCCAGGCATTTGAGAGCCCAATGGCTAAAGCTCAAATAACAGGCCTTAGACCCTCTCCCAAGAGCCCCCTGCAACATTCAATATCCCAGATCTCTGACATTTTTGTCAAATACTACTCCCAGCTATACTCAGCCCCTCAGCACCACCGGCTTCCCAGATTAAAGACTTTTTAGGATCCCTTAATCTCCTGACAGTCCTGAAAACCTTAGCAGACACCTTAGTGGCCCCAATAACTTCCCAGGAGATAGCCATAGAAACAAGTAACCTCAAAACAAATAAATGCCATGGAAATGATGGCCTCCCAAGGGAATTCTACAAAACCTTCAAACAAGAAATCTCCCTCCTACTTCATAGACTTTCTTCCATGGTGTCTTCCCGTAAGGCCCCTATCCCCCCATCCTGGCACTTTGCAATAATTTCTGTAATTCCCAAACCCAGTAAAGATCTCTCCCTGCCTGGTTCCTACCACCCTATCTTTGTCCTCAATATGGACTATAAAATTATGGCAGCAATACTTTCCATTAGACTTAAACACATAGCCCCAACTATCTTTCATCAGGACCAAGGTGGCTTTATTCAAGGATGTCAAGCACAAGATAATATTAGACGTAGTATATATCTTAATTGAACATATTATCAAACAAAAAATTCCCTCCCTTCTACTCAGCTTAGATGCTGAAAAAGCATTTGATATGGTCTCATGGCCCTTCTTAAGAGAAGTATTAGTTTCCTTCTGATTTCCTGACCAATTTATAAATCTTATATTTAAATTTTACCACAACCCACAAGGATACATCTGATCAAACTGCCATATATCACAAACATTTTCCCTTCAAAGAGGAACCAGGCAGGGATGTCCAGTCTCACCATTACTGTTTGTCCTTTACATTGAACCCCTAGCCCAACTCATTAGACAAGATAAAAATATCCCAGGAATACAGTTTGGCAGCACGGAGCATAAACTAGCCCTGTCTGTGGACAATATTTTGGTTTACTTTTCCAACCCAGATACCTCCCTTCCCTACCTATTTCAAAAACTTAGGCTATTTTCTAATCTAGTGGGTACTCTCTAAACACCACCAAAACTGAAGTATTAGCCTACAACTATACCCCATCATTACAGATAAGAGACAAATATGATTTTAAATGGGACCTAACTGACCTAAAATAGCTTACCATTAAAATTCCTATTGACCTGAAGCTCCTTTTTAATCTTAATTACTCTCCCATAGTGAAGGCCCTTAAAACAGATATAAGGAGATGGACTGTCCTCCCTCTATCTTTTTATGCCAGAAATCAAGCTATTAAAATGAATGCCCTCCCTAGGCTACTATATTTTTTTCAATGTGTCCCATGTGTGGTCCCCATCAAGTTCCTTATTCAATGGCAATGCTCCCTTTCACACTTTTTATGGCAGGGGAAGAAACTAAGACTTAAAACCCACCTCCTTATGCAACCTAAAGACCAAGGGGGGGGTAGTACTCCTGAATCTGCAGTATTGTTGGAATTCCTTGCAGATGAGGCTGACTCTCCTCTGGGAGAACTTGTCCTATACAGCACACTGGAAGCAGATGGATCTCTCGAGATCCCAAACACTTTCTCCTGCAGCAGCTCTATTCTCCCACCCTCAACTGAAACAACAGCTAGAAATGCTACCAGACAGTTCCATCTCAATTCTAGAAGGCTGGAAAAGAGGCTATCTCCAAAGAAAATATAATAGCCATAACTGAAAATATGCCTAGTTTATAACAAACTCAGATCCTCCCCCCCCCCGGTAGGGTATCTGCCTGGTACACCATCCAAATGACCCATGGCTTGCTGGCCCCCTGGCAATTAATTTGTCAAAATGCTGTTATATCTTTTACAGAAGCCCAAACTAAATTTTCTTGGAACTCTAATGACTTAATCCACTACTTTCAAATCAGGGATTTCATAAATTCACAGTTTAGAATGCAAGCCTCTAAGTGCCACAGCCCTGAGGACAACTCCCCCTTTATCCAAATATGGACTTCGACTGAAAGTGACCATGCAATTTCTAAACTATACAAGTTTTTACTCTCTCAACAGGCCCATTTCTCAGATGCATGAAATATTTGATGGGAGCAAGACTTGCGTTCCCCCTTCTTCAGGCAATCTGGCCCAAAGTTTGGCAAATTACCTGGTCCACAACACTTTCCCGGTGTGGCAGGAGTATGTATGGAAGGTTTGTATCAGATATTTTCAGGTGCACAAGTTCCTTGCCAGGCATAAACCAGGAACCACATCTGAATGCTGGAGATTATATGGAACCACTGAGGCATCTCATGCCCTCATCTTTGTATTGTGTCCTAAAATCCAGGACTTCTGGCACTCAATCTCTCAGCAAGTAGAAAATGTACTCAACTTGCAGGATCACTTATGTCCAGAGAACCTCTTATTGGGTCTACCCCCAGAGATTTAAAAGGAAAAGACTCCCAATATCTTTGGTCCATCCTTCTGGTAGCGGCCTATAAGGCCATAATGAAAAAATGGTTACAACCAACTTATCCCACAGTAGAAGATTGGCTTAGTATTATAAACTATATACAAAATGTTGAGCGATTAACTCATAATTTACAATATAGGACCACAGCCTACCTGAATTGATGGACCAGGTGGGACCTGAGAGACAGCCCTCAAACTTAGGGTGGCCCCCCTTCCCCCATGAGACTGAATTTATTCACATAAGTCACATTCTCTACTTTATAGATATGGACTAGATTCCCCCCCCAAGCTGAATGCTATTTCTTTTAAATAGAAAAGAACAACACTGCTGACACAGTTTGTATTATGTTTTTATTTTTATTTTTGTTCTTAATTTTTCCCGTAGGTTACTGTTTTTGTAACTGTTCTATTTCTGATCTATAATGGGTTTATTAGAGTCTATTCTCCAAACAATGGAATAGTATTTTGTTAGATATCTGATTCAGAAATACAAATACAGGACTCTGATTTGTCTGATATATGAAGTTAAGTATCACTTGTAATATCAGTTGGTGATAATCCCAATAGAAATGAATGAATCTCTCTTTATTAACACTGCAATGTATGCAAAAGAATGTATTCTTTCTGTATGTGAAAAAAAGAGAAAAATTGACTCAATAAAAATGAAGTATAAAAAAAATTGAGAAGTGCACATGAATGATCCAAGGATGTGAGCAATATCTGATATGTGTTTCCTTGGTAGTCCTAACCAGGATCTCCTTGTAATGTAATGAATCACTGTTGAGTGAGGAGCTGCACGGTGAGGAGGAGCTGACAATTCTAACATAATTTTGTCTTTTTTATGCCTTTATCTGGCATGCTTTTAGGACTATAAATTGGTCAAATTTGGTCCAATTCCGAATACATCTTGAAGTTTACAAATTGTGGTTATTCTGCACTTTGAGTCATGGTATTTTTGTTTTCTTTCGATTTCTTATGGTGGTTGGGTCTCCTTCCTCCCACCTCCCCCGATACCAAACTGGAGAGTGAACTGAATTAGAGAGCTAGTGGTGGAGCTGAGCAATAGAGCAGAAGAGTAGCTGTCTGTAGCAGTTCAGCAGTCCAGCAAGAATCCAGTAAGACCCAGCAAGAGCCAAGAGAAGAATGGAGAACAGAGAGAAGCGAGGACTGAGGAAAGATGGAAAACAAGTTGAGTGGAGACAAGAAGTAGAATGGTAGTAATAGTCAAGGTTTATTTGTTTGTCTCAAAAGCCATTACAAAACAGGCAAACATACAAAGTAAAATTTCAGTAATACATGGTAATACCTTATGTTATACAAATCAAAGATCAGTTAAAATGATTTCATAAAAACAGTACATATTCTAAGATATATCAAGCAAAGTTGTATCATCTTAACTTAAAAGCAGCCTTTTCTCTAAATGATCAATTCATTACATGATTACTTTACAAAAGGAGGCACATTTAGTTGCCAGACCCTTCATAATATGTACTGTATTAGCTATTTTATATATTTTCTTATTTTCTCCATATAAGCATCATGCTCAGTAAAGGAGCACTTCAATGGTTCTTTAAAGAGCCTCATGCCATAGTGTTCCTTTTTGAATATTTGAAGATGGTTTCTGCATATCAGTGGGCAAAGTTGTGCCTCCATTATGCACAGGTGTCCCTTCATTTTATATCAATAATCAAGGCTCCTTTAGCTCTGGAGTCCAAATATTTATATATAATACTAGACAAATCCATTCAAAAAAATCAAGTAATTCTAGTAGTTCTAATAGCTCCAGAATGATAAAAAACCATCAACACTGCTCATTTTGGTGTTTTTTTATAGTATTTTACCAAGAGCCAGACCATCTACCATGAAGCCAGTGACAATGCTAGCAAGGACATTTGTCAAATTCAATAGGCAGTCAGTGACTCAAATCAGTATGTCAGAGTCTCACTTGTAGAAGTTAAATGAAATGGGAGGATCAGGCACCAACCTTAGAATCAGCATCACTTTATTTTGGGGAAGGGGAGAAGAATACCCCATACCATCCCCCAAATCAATAGAATAGCATCTAGCTAAAAGCCAAAAAAGGAGGAGGTCAAGCGACCTTTTTTAAACATGAATCTTGATTGCATAGTAAGTTCCATACATAGGATCACTATTATTGGTGTCCTTGTACCTGAAAAAGTGTTACATCCATTTCTTGAATACTGATTCTAGTCAGTCATGTCTGGGGTCACAGCTGCCAGCAATTGAGATCAAGAGCTACAATATCAGATTCCAAATATTTATCATGTATTGCTCCTCAGGGAAACTATTAACTTCCAATAAAAGCCCTTGAATTCACTTAGGCTTCACAAGCACTCCCCTTATGGCCCAACAGGCTTCTTTCTTCCAATTCATATTTATGCACCTTAAATAAGGCAATATGAGCCTGTAGACACTCAAGTGCTGATGTAGCTTTCTTTTCCACTGGAAGTTCATCTGGTTCCATGCTCCACAAATAGTTCCTCGTTCAACTTACTTATTTCTCTATGCATTTTATCTTTCTCCAGTCAAACATCTAAACATCAGGATGCCAGTAGCTTAATAAACAGCCGGCAAAACAATTCAGTAATGAGATCAGCACTGCTCTTTAACATTGTTTTTTTTAGAAGAAAATAGCTAATTTCTACCAATAAAGAGCAAAAATAACCTCAGTTTAATTCACTAAAATGTTGAACATTGAAACCAAAATGTTATAAAACTTTTTATGCTTTTGGCATACCATCAAAATGCCTTTGGAGCAACGATTAGTGGCATGAAATCCCAAAATACAACACCAGGGAGCAGAAAATAACACTGCATTGGCAAAAAGGGCTAAAATCAGCATAGATTTCAATCACCAACTTAAGGTAAAAGTAAAAATAAATAAACTTTTCACCAAAGAAGACTGTAGACGCCATTTCTTAGTTAAGACTGCATGGAGTGGAGCAGTACCAGGGCCATCTTGCTGCTCTGACTCCCCACATCCAAATGCTAAGGAAGATCAAGTAGAATGGCTACACAGAAGCTTTAACAGTCTAGGAGTAATGGGAAAGTAAACAAAGATGAAATCCATATTATTCAAAGGCCAAGGAGGACAAGCAAATTGGACTCAAAAGAGGTGGACAAATAATGATAATTTAGCAATTGTGTAACTAAAAGGTGCTGTAAACAATTTAATCTTTGAGTGGACTACAAAGTGATGCATAATATTGCAAAACCAAAACCTTAACAAAAAAAAAAGAGATTTAACAAACTTCACAAATAGGGTGCACTGTGTCAATTTTTCATAGATTTAATTATTTGTATTTAAAATAGAATTTTTTTTAATTTTATACAGACATTTGTTCATATTCAAAGTTGAGGGGTCAATTCCTTTGGATTTAGAATAGAATTTTTTTGGGGTACACTGATATTTGTTCATATTCAAAGGTGAGAGTGAGGGGTTGATTCCTTGGACATTCTGCCTAATCATTTAAATACTTTCCTCTTAATATTTTATAATCTAGTAATTGTAATTAGAATTCTTTGGTTTTTGAGAGCTAATCAGTCTTGTGACTCAGGCCCCAATATTCAAAGAAGAGCTCAAGCACAGTGCAAATATTTGCAATGTGCTTGCACTAACACCCAACTCATTGGCTGATATATTCAGTCAGAGGGCCTGCGCTATCCAACTGAATATTGGACTGTGTCAACACAGCACTAAGTGAAACTGCATTGCCTTGACACTAACCTGGGCTGTATATATCCAATAGGGAATAGTGCTGCCTGAAATTGGTGGCACTAAGGTAGCTGTGGGCTATATTTAGCCACAACATGCAAATAAGCTCATTCAGCATGCAGGGAACTATGGGGCCATTTACATGCCCATTATGGGGCCATTTGTATGGTGTGTAGCAGCCCATTAGTGCCCATCCTGCAGTGTCACTGAATAATTCCCTGGTATCCAGTGGCACCCCCCCGACTCCCGATCACCCATTTCATTTAAACATATCTACCTCTGGTGTCCAATGGCACCCCCAAAACACTAGTTTCATGTTAATAGAGATATCCCTAGTGTCCAGTGCCACCACTCTACCTTCAATCCCTGTTTTGTGTTATAATAACTGTCCTTGTGTCCAGTGGCATCCCCACCTGATCTCCTGTTTCAGGCAAATAGTGATATCCCTGATGTCTGGTAACATCCCCACACCCCATGATGCCTATTTTGTGTTATAATATTTATCCCTGATGTCCAATGGCACCCTCACCCTCACCCCTGATCCCCTGTTTTGCATTATAATAACTATCTCTGGTATCCAGTGGCATCCCCAACCTCATGGTCACCCATTTACAACTAAGTAGGACCTGGTGTTCAGTGGTTCCCCTGGCCCCTGATCACCTGCTGAAAAAAGTGAAAGTAATCAGTGGTGGTCCAGTGCCCTGCCACCCATCCTGCCTCCTCACGTACCACCACCCACACAGCTTCCTTACCTGGGTGACCAACATTGTTCAATGAAGCCTGATACAGCAACTGACACAGCCCCCCCAGCTCATCTTACCTCCTCAGCCATCCACTGCATGAGTTGTCAATGAGTGCATGCTTAGTATAAATAATTTTTTAATGGGTGATCAAGGGGTGGGGGAACTACTGGACACTAGGGTGTACTTAACAGTTATCAGCAGGTGACAGGAGTGGGGGGGTGCCACTGGACACCAGGGATAGTTATTTTAACACAAAATGTGGTATCGGGACTGGGGGTGTCATTGGACACCAGGGATAGTTATTTTAACACAAAATGGGGATCAGGGAAGGTCACATTTTGTAATGGAGCAAACCAAACTTCTTGTTTTCACTCATTTTCAGAAAAAATGCTTAGGATGCCATGGGAGCATCTACAGGATGCCATACCATGCAATGCCACAATGCTGCATTCTGTGTGACTTGTGGCCCACACAGTGGTCACACTGCCATGTACGCAAGCAAGTCAAGGATTCAGAGTTTTTAAAGCTACAGCAACTACTTCACTATTCGGTATTCATAATTTAAAAAAAATTATTATTCGGATGAATACAAATAGTGGGGGAGGGTCACGATTCGCATATGAAGTGAATGAGAAAAGAATATTCATCACATCCCTAGTTGAAATTAGTAAGTTGCTTTCAGTGCTTAGAATACTTATAAATGAAGAAAAAAATAAACAAACCACAAGAGAAGTCTGAAGAATATCAACAAAATGGTCTCACAGATTCTGAAGAATAATTTACGCATAGCAAAGAAAGAGGAGCAAGGAATAATTAAACATCTGTGACTAAAGGGAAGAAACAATTATGAAAAAGAAAATGTGATCAAGCAAGTGGCAATTGCAGCTCAAACTGATTCTGTTATACCTATAACAAATCAAAATTCATCAGATTGAAATAATCTTTTACCCACTGTCTACTTTTATAATATACCAAAAAACAAAAATGAAAATTTGACAGTTCTAAAGTTGGCAGTGTACAACATTCTTTTTTCAGATAAAAAAAACTTTATTTCATGACATATATGTGAGTATGTGATAATAGACATCTCTTTTTATTACCAGATTAAGTTAGTGCTTAGCACAGGCATCCCTCACTATAACAAACAGGAAGCTACAGTATAACAAACTCTCTTTAGGGCTCCCATTCAGTTCATTATAGCGAGAGAGCACTACAGTGTACAACATTTGGAAAAGGGTCCTAGGTAATAGGTTTGGCTAGGCAAATATTGTCTCAATATACAGATATAGGGATAGACTGGGTATGTCTGGTATTAAAGTCACATAATATTAAAGAGTAAATTTCATGGGCAGAAAGGCATTGGAAAAGTTAAGACTTCTTGTTCATATTTCATGTGGAAATAAATCTAAGTGTCATAAGCCTGTTAATCCAATAGAGACTTACAATAATGAGGGAAGTAATAATTTTACAGTAAATCATAAGATCAGTCAACAAGAACAAATTATAAAATTCCTAGCACAAATTGATTTGGTGGTGGAAATGGAGGGGGATGATGAAAATTCTGAGGTATGGATCAGAGAAAGACAAAAGAGAGGCAGTAAAATGTAATAATAACATTATCATGGATTCATGTAATACTGCTTTGGACTCTTTAATTAGTAAATTGGAAGTCACCTATGATTATAAGCCTTGGGAACATGCAAATAGATATAAAGCATTGAATTCCACAGTGGAAATAGAGGACACCAAAAATAACTCTAAACAGGTTTAATGAGTACAAACAAGGCTGATAGTAGAAAAATGTTTTTTTATTTTGGAATACTGTAGGCCTTGTAAACAAAGTAAGTGATGGCTCTTGGGTCTACTTTTTAATGAAATTGCATATTATAGAAAAAACCTGGAATTATAACAAATGTATCCATTAAATAGATACAGGTCTTTTGAAACACTAAGATCAAATTACCAAAAGGCAGGTTGTGCTTGTGGTGGCATATTCACTTTATTAGATACTGATGTTAATAGCAAATTGAATACCTTGATATGGGAAAACCATCTTTTTTTATTCTTGTGTTTACAATTAACCAGCAGAATTCATGGGTATTTTTGGGGGGGGGGGTATAGGAGGAAATAGGCTGTTGGTTAAATAAGATCTGCAGCTTATCCTCTAGGTAGGGAAATGGGCAGACTAGGTGGGCCAAGCAGTCCTTATCTGCCGTCAAAGTCTATGTTTCTATGTATTATTAACACGCACTTGTCACCTCTAGTTGGGGAAAACTAAAGCTGATAAAAATTCTAACGATTTTATGTAATATGATGTAGTTTTTGTTTGGAAGTATTGGCGGCATCTCTATAATCTTAGCAGGACAAAGTAATGCCAAAGTCAGAGAAATAAATTTAACTAATTCTGGTCATAGAACCTTGGATGACTATTTTGAGATACCAAAAGGATCTCCCATGAGTAGGGATGTAAGTTTGTCATGGATGAGGTTTTAATGACTCATTGTTTGTTCATGAAATCATTAGTAAACAGTAGTGAATGTTGTGGCACTGTCATCATTGATACATTCTGATGACACTAGTGAAAGTCGTGGAAGTCCTGAATAAAGATCAAACATCATGGAATCAATGACGTGTATGACTGCCATGACAAACTTACATCCCTACCCATGAGACATATCCCATGACATACAGGCCAACCTTTTTGGCAAACCTTTAATGGGATTTGCAGAGGAATTTATTCTGAGAGTTCAAAATGGTAGAGATTATGGTGCTTTAGAGGGAAGAGTAACTTTTTCAGATTTTAACAAGAGTAGTGTTATTGATATTTGCTTTTTGGATATGTTTAAATTGTATGATGTCAGCTTCAAAATAAGTAGCAGAATCAAAACTGATGACATGCATTTACAGATTATGATTAATTCCAAGGAAAATATATTATCTCAGTTACCTTCTGAAAATAAGCATATGGGGCAAAATTTGAAGGAGCAGGACAGAGAACTGTATCAGTTAAAGCAAAAGGAAGCTGGGAAGGCAGTCAGAACAGCAAAGGCCCAAACCGAGGAAAAGATAGCCAACTCGGTTAAGAAGGGGGGATAAAACCTTTTATAGGTACATCAGGGAGCAAAGGAAGACCAAGGGAGGGATAGTGAGGCTTAATAAAGGGGAGGAGGGTGGGCAGAGGTGACTATGAAAAGGCAGAGATACTAAACAAATATTTTTGCTCAGTATTTATAAAGGAAGAGGGAGGTACCTAAAACAAACAGTAGAAACACTCTGGATAAAGAAGTTGATACCAGCCCATTTACAGAAGAAGGGTTCTGAAAGAACTCTTAAAACTGAAGGTGGACAAAGCAATGGGGCCTGATGGGATTCATCCCAGAATTCTAAAGAACTAAGGGTAGAACTAGTGACACCACTGACTACCCTTTTAACAAATCATGGGAGGATGGGGTGGTACCCGAGGACTGGAGGAGGGCAGATGTGATTCCCCTTCACAAAAGTGGGAGCAAGGCAGAAGCAGGAAACTACAGACCTGTTAGTTTAACCTCAGTGGTAGGGAAAATGATGGAATCACTTCTGAAGGAAAGAATTGTTGAGTATCTAGAGGCCAGAGGGGCACAGGACCCAAGGCAGCATGGATTCACAGGAAGGTCATGCCAGACAAACCTGATAGATTTCTTTGACTGGGTGACCAAGTAGTACATCAGGGAGGGGCTGTGGACATGGCCTACCTAGACTTTAGCAAGGCATTTGACACAGTCCACACAAAGATTAATATACAAGTTAGCCAGCCTGGGAGTGGGTCCCAAGATGACAGCCTGGGTAAGGGATGGCTGGAGAATAGGACACAGAGTAATAGTAAATGGAGTCCACTCTGAAGAAGGGGTTACTAGTGGGGTACCGCAGGGTTCAGTATTAGGACCAGTCCTCTTCAATGTCTTTATAAGCGACATTGCAGAGGGACTGGAAGGAAAAGTATGTCACTTTGCAGATGACACAAAGATCTGCAACAGAGTTGATGCACAAGTTGGGGTGGAAAGGATGAGAAGGGACTTGGCAAGGTTAGAGGAATGGTCAAATGTATGGCAGCGTAAGAGGTCTGAACCTCACTTTCAGGTTCTTGGCAATATTGGGGATGCAAATAATCACAGACAAGTTGCATTCAAGTAATAAACAAGTTTATTACTACAGAAAGGGATAAATCACAGTTGCCCTAAGCAGTTCTTACCAATACGAACCGGGAGCCAGTGCTAAGCGTTCCCTACACCTCGAGGTTTCTTTGTAGTCTCTTGGGATCTCTCGGGTCTCCGAGGTGTAAAGCCTGTGCATAACATTATATACCTATGATAATTACTATGGTTACTGAAAGATAGAAACATTTCTAGTTACAGAGATGAGCCCTATTGGCTAAATTAGAGGTGGCTCCACGGTCCAAGATAACATTATATAATTCTGTAAAGTCATCAGTTTTAGAACAAAGACATTCTTATACAAAGTCTTACATAACAAGGTGAAGTGTGTGTGTATGAGGTCTTTTCTAAGTTTTTCCACATACTGGTCTACAGACACGTGGTCCGCAGTGGGGGTGTGCAGGTCAAACAGCAAGTGTTCAGGTAGTCTCATTTGTCTGCCAGTCATTACCTCAAAGGGTGTAAGCTGGGTAGTGGCTGAGGGCATACCCCTAATTGCCATAAGGAGTAAAGGCAATAGGGAATCCCAGGTCTTGGGATTGTCCTCAATGAATTTGGAAAGCATTTGCTTAATCCGTCTGTTAGCTCTTTCAACTTGACCTGAGGATTGAGGGTGATAAAGTATGTGGAACTTTTGCTGAACCCCTAGGAGTTCAAGGGACTCTTTCATTAACTCACCTGTAAAACTGGTTCCTTTATCGGAGTCTACCTTGAGAGGCAGGCCCCAACTGGAGAAAATCTGTTCTACCAGGATTTTGGCAGTTGTCTTTGCAGTGCAAGTCTTGGTGGGGAAAGCCTCAACCCACTTAGAAAATAGATCGGTCACTACAAGGGCATACTTGTTGTTTCTACTGGTATTGGTCAAAGGACCAATAAAATCAATCTGGATGGCATGCCAAGGGCCAGTATGTCTCTGTGGTAAAAGTTTGGCATTCCGTTTTGTAGGTATTGGATTGTTTTGTGCACAAACAAGGCAATTATCAATGTATTGTTTAACATCTTTGGTAATCCCAGGCCACCAGGCGGTGGTTTTGAGGCGTTGGAGGGTATTTTCAGCCCCCTGGTGTCCACCAGTGGGTGTGTCATGTACCTGGTGCAAAAATTCAGATCTCAAATGCCTGGGGACCACCCACAATTTGGTGGTAGTATCCTCTGGCTGAAACCAAATGAGTTTATCATCAGGGGAAAAGTGTAATTTACCTTCATGCCTACGGTAAGGGTTATGTGTAGGAAGTCTTTCTTCAGTACCCTTGTCCAAGAATCTGAACACTTCTTTGAGTTCAGTGTCCAAGTGCTGAGCTGCTGAGAGGTCCAAGGGGGAAAAAGATTCAGATTTCTTTTTAAGAGCTGCAACCTGTACAGCTGCGGTGGCCTCTGGATGTTCCATCGCCCAGACATCCCCCCCCCCATTGGGCCCCTTCCTTGACAAGGGTGTCTGCTGTGTCATTAAATGTGTGGTAGGGATCATGTAAGGAGTGAGCTTTAACCTTGTGTACATAGAGTTTGTGTGGGTATTTCTGACCTAATGCGTGTATGTAAATCACCAATTCTTTGTATTTCACTGAGCTGCCATCAGAAGAGGAAGAGTTCTTCCGCCAGAAAGGGAGAAATTCTGTAAGGGAACAACAAACCCAATTAGAGTCAGTAAAAATGATGGTGTCTTGAGTTCCATGTTGGATAAACTCTAATGCACAGGCCACTGCTGCCAGCTCTGCATACTGTGATGGAGCTACAGTACAGCGTTTAGATATCCTGACAGTGTTCCCATAAGGATACACCACCATGATACCCATCCCTGCAATTTGTTCAACTTGATAGTATGATGCTGATCCATTGGTGAAAACGCGGCACAAAGAGGTATTCTCTAATATCTCAGGGGTGGCAGGGAAGAATGGACCCGGATCTGGGAGATCAGGTGACTGCAAAGCTCAGTCGTGGGGCTCCCCCTGGAAGAGGAGGCCATGTGCTAGTAGAGATGGAACTTTGGTTTGATGGACCTGAATATCCCTATCCTGGAGGAGGAGTGACCAATGTGTCAGCCTGGTGTTAGAGACTGACCCATCCTTCACTCTGTCTGAGAGCAAAAAGGTAGTAGGGGTATGACTGGTGTTAAGAATCAGTGGAGAGTACCCAATGATATACAGGAAGTGCTTGACTGCCCAATAAGTGGCCAGAAGATTCCTTTCACAAAGGCTGTACTTCTGTTCTACTGGGGTCAAGAGCTGCGATGCATATGCAATAGGTCTCAAAGTGCCATGTACCTTTTGAGCTAACACTGCTGACATAGCGATGTCAGAGGTGGCACACTCTAGATGGAATGGTAATGTTGGATTGGGGTTTACCAGTGCTGGGGCGGAGGCCAAGGCCTGCTTCAGTGACGTCACAGCCTGGGTATGGACAGGGTCCCAATTCCATGGAACGTCCTTTTTTGAGTAAATCGTACGTACAGTGGAGTGGCTTTCTGTGCAAAATCACAAATAAAATCTCTGGAGTAGTTTACCATACCTAGAAACCTCCTAAGAGTTGCCACACTGGTAGGTAATGGCAAGTCTTGTAACCCTTGAATCTTTTTCCAAGTAGGACTCCGACCTTGATCTGTTATTTTCAAACCCAGAAAGAGTACTTCTGTCTGACATAGTTGTGCTTTTGCAGGATTACACTTCAAGCCTGCTCTCTGAATAAGAGTCAATAGTTCATCCAAGAGATCCAGATATTGTTCCTGTGTGGCAGTAGCCAACAACAGGTCATCTACATACTGAAAGAGACATTGGGGGGGTTGAGAAACCTTGTAGGGCATCCATCATATGGAGATGGAAGAGGGATGGGCTGTTATGGAACCCCTGTGGCAAGCAAGTCCACGTATATTGTCGCCCTTCAAAAGTGAAGGCAAACTTATATTGACTCTTGAGGGCCAATGGTAATGACCAGAAACCATTGGAGATATCCAGAGCACTGAACCATTTCTGATCTGGTGTTAAAAGTCGAAGCACATCCGGTGCAGATGCCACAGTTGGGGAGCAACTGGGAGTGACCTGATTCAGTTTCCTGTAGTCAATAGTAAGTCTCCAGGTACCTGTGGGTTTCCTCACAGGCCAAACAGGAGAGTTGGCAGTGGAGACACAGGTTCTGATTACTCCTTGTTTAAGGAGTGACTTAATTGTTTCTCGAAGAGAAGGTAAGGCTTCAGAGGGAAATGGGTATTGCCTTTGTCTCTCATGTGCCGGGCCTGGCACCTCAATAACGGTATGCATTCTGCCACAATCTTGTTTGTTGACTGAAAACGCTTCCAAGTGTCGTTGCAGGATAGGTAGAAGTTTTGGGAAAAGTTCATGATCCTTGAATAAATCTATGACGTCATACTCTTTGTTGTTAATGGATATCGTTGCCACAGCATTTGAGTCAGGAATTAAAACAGTATGGTATTGACCCTGGATCTGTATCAACAGCATGTTTGCTAGATCCACCACACAGCCGTGTGGTGCAAGAAAGTCAATCGATGATGCTAGGGTGATCGTGCAACACCATCAGTTGGAAAGCATGTGAGGCCTTCAAATGGCCTAGTTCTACCGGTAAAGGCAGAGAACGGTATACGGGTAACCTAGCACCATCAACTCCTGACATATTGGTCTTCCGTCTGGTAGACCATGGAGACATTTCAGGGTGGTCGTCGTGTAACACAGATACAGCTGCACCTGTATCTAACAAGACAATTAATTGGCGGCCCCCGACCTCAGCCTCGGTGCCTGGCCTTCCGTTTGTATCCAAGACCAGCTTGTTTACAATGCGGACTGGGGCCTGTAATTGTCAATCCGTATTGTTGGAGGCATGTAGAGGTTGGGCTTGGCTTGCATGAATGACTTCACCGTGTTGCACTGATGCAATGTAAGGCGGGGCTTCGGGTTCCGGCTGGTATGGGTCTGCGCACCCATACTTCCGGTGTCTCCATGGCCAGTAGTGTCATGGGTCACCGGTTGTACTGCTGCAAGTGTTTGTGCAGGAACGGCATCTGCTACAGAACGTACTTGCCCCAGGAGCTTCCGAAATTTTCGGTTTTCTTCAGCTATCTCTTTATATGAGGGACCCGATCTTTGTAATGGCTTCCCTTTGCCTTTGTGCCTTCTGTTCTTAGGCCAATTCCGGTTCCCACTCCACTGTTGTTGTTGTTGTTGTTGGGGGTTTTGCTGGGTGCTAGCTGGAGGGGCCGATGGAGGTTTGGGCTGTTGTTGCTGAGCCTGCCCTTCCACCGTGTAGTGTGTCGTGGTCCCAGAAGTGGGTTCCACAGCGGCAACCTTTTTGGAACTGGAACCCAAATCGCGGATGTACAACTGGTACACTCTCTCGGTTTTCCGAAGAATATTGGCAAACCTATCTGTATTCGGGTATGTGGTTGGCTCTACTTTCTCTCTCACGGCTGGGATCATGTTTCTAAGGAACAGGGTCTTATATTCAATAAGATCTACATCCGAGGCTTCTTGTGCCAGATGTTTCCCTGCTCGATAGGCCATACAGAGTCTCTGGTGGTAAGTCGCTGGACTTTCTTTAGCATTTTGCTTCACGGGGTATGCTAGCATTACTCCAACCACACCAGGGCTGTGAGCGGAAATGAGCTCAGCTGCGACCTGTCAAAGGTAGCGTTCCATCTTGGCAAACTACTTCAGGAGTTTTGCCCATAAACCAGGATCGATGGTCTGGCGTAGTATTTGGACCTGGTATTCTGCGGCGAGACTAAGCATCTCGCACTTGGAGCGCACCTTTTCCAAATGGCAGCTGAGATTGTCGGACGGGTTCATCCGACCGATGCTGTCAGCAATTTGCTGAACAGAGTAGGCCATTTGCAGGGGATTAGTTGGTGGTCGATCAGGCAAGGGTAGTGCGTCTCGCACACCATCCAATGCTGCATGGGCTGCAGCTTCAGCCGCAGTCCGCACAACACCTTCCTGAGTGCCAGCTTCTTGAAAAATTTGTCGAATCTGACTTTTAATGGCTTTCATACTTCTTTCAGGAAGAGGAACACTTTCTAGTGCCCTATCAATCATGGTTTCAATCTCTTGCCTGTCTTCCACACTAATAACGGCTACCAGAGGCGCCGTCGGGACCAGGCTTGGGCCTGCTCTCCCCCCATCATGGGCGCCGCCATGATGGCATTTCCCATGATGAGCATCACGATGTCATCTACGTGTGATCTGGGGAGTGGTGGGCAGGGACCCGCCATGCTGTGGATGGCTGGGTGGGGAATCTGAGCCATAGTAGGGGCATGACTGGTCATTGTACTGTGAGATGTCGTCGTCGGATGGCTCCCCCTCTGATGACGAATGAAAGGCAGGGGCTACGCCACCCATTGCCTTAACATGGCCAGTCAAAACCTCTGCTGATGGCGAGTTTATCCATCTTAGCTCTACATTCATCATGACTCACACTTGCAACATCCATATCAACCTGATCCTGTTTCTGTTTCTGCAAAACACGGTACGCGGCGCTCAATTCGCGATTGTGCCTATAGGCTGTTTCTAAATCATTACATACCTGATTGATCTCGTCCTGCAGTTCACCCATCTCGTCACTCAATTGTGCATTAGCTGCACTCAACAAATCATTCATTTGTACCACCTGACTCTTATCCTGTCTTAAACGTTCACACTCATGCTTCAGAGTATACATTTCTTGTTCACCAGCCTGTGCAGAATGATGCAATAGTGAATCCTTTTCATTACGCAGAGATTGGAGTTCTGACTCCAAGTTCTGCTGTATCCGAATACATTCCGTTTCCTGCAAACCAATCTCCTGCTTAAGAGATGCGATCTGCAGGTCAAGGGTTTGAAACCTCACTTCGGAGGCTTCCAAGGCAGCGTAGAGAGCAGCGACCATCAACCCTTTAGCACAATGCCTATTGGTTGATTGTCGCGCCTCTGCGTACTGGGTTGAAATCCCCAGTACAGGGTTTTCGGATTGACTTGTGTCCCGCACGAAGTCAGCCCATCCTCCATGGGAGGTAAGAAAGTTCAAGACATCAAGTCTCAGTTCTGCACAGATATCTGATACGGTGGCCATTTATGTGGGAGGGAGCGAAAATTCAAACTGTGAAAAAGTCCATGTGTTGCGTATAGATCCACAACAAGGTACTTTAAACACAGCGGACTACTGTATAAGTTGTAGGCTTGCAATTCAAAGCTGCTATGGAGTGGGTCGAGACGGCATCGACCACACCCAAAAAGTCAGCCAGACTTTGCAAGTATCTACAAACTAGTAGAAAGACGGAGAGGTGATACGAAATGTACACCTGCAGTCCCGTGGGAAAAGGAAATTTATAGCAACAAGTGAAAACTTACAACACCCAATATCACCTGCACGCGGTTGCCAATTGTAAGAGGTCTGAACCTCACTTTCAGGTTCTTGGCAATATTGGGGATGCAAATAATCACAGACAAGTTGCATTCAAGTAATAAACAATTTTATTACTACAGAAAGGGATAAATCACAGTTGCCCTAAGCAGTTCTTACTAATACGAACCGGGAACCAGTGCTAAGCGTTCCCTAAACCTTGAGGTTTCTTTGAAGTCTCTTGGGATCTCTTGGGTCTCCGAGGTGTAAAGCCTGTGCATAACATTATATACCTATGATAATTACTATGGTTACTGAAAGATAGAAACATTTCTAGTTACAGAGATGAACCCTATTGGCTAAATTAGAGGTGGCTCCACGGTCCAAGATAACATTATATAATTCTGTAAAGTCATCAGTTTTAGAACAAAGACGTTCTTATACAAAGTCTTACATAACAAGGTGAAGTGGTGTCCATCACCAAAAGATGGCAATGTTGCCTTACACATTATAATTACTTCAAGGACAGGTGTCTTGGCATCTGACAAGTAAGAAATAAGACAGAAAATACATGGTATAATGTGTGTGCATTAGCAAGCAAAGTGAGTTACAATAATATGTATTCATATCCTGGCATCTACTCTTGTACGGTAGATGCCCTGAGCCATATGTATTAGTATAGCCTATGCCTAAATGTTAGCTGTCTAAGGTGTGCCCCTGAGGGTATCAATTAAGGTGCAGGGACCTCATGTAACAGCAGCTTAGATTCAATGCTAAGAAGTGCAAGGTAATGCATGTGGGAAACAAAAACCCAGGGGAAGAGTACACAATGGGGGTGAGATACTAACAACAACAAAAATGGAAAGGGACCTGGGGGTAGTCATATCAGATGACCTAAAGGTGGGCAAGCAATGAGAGGGCAGCAAGGAGGGCTGGGGGGATACTGGGATGCATAGGGAGAGGTATCACCAGTAGAAAACAGGAAGTTATTATCCCTCTGTACAGACAGCTGGTCAGACCCCAGCTGGAGTACTGCATGCAGTTCTGGAGACCCAATCTCCGCAAAGACATAGACAGGATGGAAGCTGTCCAGAGGAGGGCAACTAAAATGGTGCAGGGTCTGCACCGGAAGGCATATGAAGAGAGACTTAAGGAGCTTAATATGTATAGCCTCAAGGAAAGGAGGGAGAGGGGGGACATGATAGAAACGTTCAAGTACCTCAAGGGAATCAACAAAGTCCAAGAGGGTAGCATCTTTCAAAAAAAGAGGTGTGCAAGAACAAGGGGGCACAATTTGAAGATGGGGGGCAGCTCAGAGGTAATGTAAGGAAGTATTTTTCACATAGAGGGTTGTGGATGCATGGAATGGCCTTCCGGAGGAGGTTGTGGAGTCAAAAACAGTGGTGGAATTCAAGCATGCATGGGACAATCATAAGGCAATTCTAGGGAGTGGGGACAGGAAGAAGTAGGCTGCTGGTTAACTAGGATCTGCAGCTTATCCATTAGGTAGGGAAATGGGCAGACTGGGTGGGCCAAGCAGTCCTTATTTGCCGTCAAATTCTATGTTTCTATGTAAATTTGGTGTCTCTTTGTGGAGCAAAAACTTGTGTAAATGGAAAATGATGATACTCTTGGTATGTTCAAAAAACTCATGGAAAAACTTGCCTTCAGTTGGTCTAATTCTGCCTTGACTGAGATCATTAATCATTATGAAATATTAATCCAAAATGTAGCCATAAATCTAAATTCTTCCAAAATAAATCAGAATGATATGAGAAAGGTTAATAAAAATTGGTTTGATAAATCTTGCAAAACCAAGAAAAATGAGTTATAAAGATTGTACACAGGATTCCTTAAAGAGCCCTCAAAACTGAATATGAAAACATTTTGTAATTTGAAATCTGAATATACAGTTTTTCTTAAAAGACAAAAGAAAGACATCCAGGACCGCATATGGGGGAACTAAAAGAGTCAATAATCAATAAAGATTCCAAGAGCTTTCAGAACTAAGTAGCCTATGGTTTGAAGACTGACAAGACAAATTTACAAATTCACATAACTGAATAAGAATGGTTACAACATTTCAGTAAGGTATATCAAGTTAGAGTATGACCCAACAGATATATATGGGCAATGTGTTGGTCTCCGTCTGGATCTTAAGGCAACCCCTCAATGGTGTTTTGTAAAACCTAAAGAAATAGAAAGGCTAATTAAACAACAATGCAATAATAAAGCTCCAGAGACTGATCTCATTCTGGCTGAGGTATTTCGTGTTAAATATAGAATAATGCATGAAGAAGTCTCTGTATAATGAAAACTTTACACGCACCTAAGTTGTATTTTACTACTAATTTACTACATAAACACCAAGAATGAAGCTCGAGGAGTTTATAAAAGCATCACTCACCAAGGGTTTGTGTAAAGTTCAAGTTTACATACCTCCCAATGTTTTGTATTATATAATTTCTACGCAGTGTTTTCTCACTTTGAAAACACTATCCAGCAATTATAGAAAACAATATGTTATGGCCAGGATATGGTGCTGCTGTTTACAATTTTTGTGGTGTGGCTGGAATTTGTATCTGTTTGCTCCCTGTCTCTGTATCTGTATCCCTCTTTCCAATTATTTTGTACAGTCCATGTGGCAGATGAAGTGTTAGGGCAGGGTAGTGCTAGTGCTGTTGAAAAACTTGATTTGGGAGAGGAGTGGTTCCAGCCACCTATAACTTTTCCTTTTTTTTTTTTTCCTTTTGATGAATCACAGCCTAGCAGATCACAAAGTGGGAGACAGTAATATCTCCAAGCAACTGAACTGCACTCTGAAGATGTACAGCTGAGATGAGTAACTAGTTTGAAATATGGCCAGAATATGTGTTTAGATTATGGCAGTACAAAATGCCATGTGCATGTTGTCAGTTTGGAGACTGATGTCTGGCTTTCTCAAAGGAAAAACTGGTACATGCTGGCAATTATAACCAGCTGGTTATAATAGCTAATTATTACTGAGGGCCTGACTCTTAAAACTCCCAGTGCAGGGCAATGGGTTTGTGCCATAAGAATGGCTCAAAGTGCCCCTTGCAGCAAAAGGTGCACCAGAAGCAATTCTCAAAGGCAGCCTGTGTCAACCGCAGGCTGCCTGCACTAAACAGGGCTTTGTGCCACCCATGCATCACAAAATGGGCAGTCTCATGGCACTAGGGGGCATGCAGCAGATGCAAGCTCCCACATTCCCTAAATGGGGATTCTCAAAATCCTTCCAGATGGTGAAATTCTATGTACCCTTAGGCCAGCTGGCCTAAGGGTACTTAGAATATCCCCATCTGGGAGGGTTTGATCACTTGTGCCACAATTGGAACCCTTGCTCACATGTGCCGCATCACCCCCCCAACATGCATGTATATGAAAAGTTTCAATAAATATTACCTGGTGGTTCACCCCTCTGACATGCCCCATATGTATAAGTTTCATTAACTCTTTACCTGGTGTTCTATACTCTCCATGCCGTGAGCATGAAAATATGTGCATATCTCTATTCCTGGTGGTCTAGTGGAACCCCACCCCAGCAGATAGTGTCCACCACCCCACTCCCAACAACCCAAACCCCAAGCCATTGACTGGTACATCCCTCTTCTCACCACCTTGGCAAGCCACCAACTAAACTGGCACTAAGCACATATTGTATACAGGGGTGGTGGGTATTATTTGCCAGGGTAGGGGTCCACTAGACCACCAGAATAGATTTATGCACACATTTTCTTATACAGGCAAGTTGGGGGGCACTAGACCACCAGGTAAAGAGTTATTAGAACTTATACATATACAGGCATGTGGCAGGGGACCACTAGCACACCAGGTACAGAATTATTGAAACTTACACATATATGGGCATGTTGAGGGGAGACTACTAGACCACCAGGTACAGAGTTATTGAAACATATAAACATACAGGCAAACTGATGGGACTGCTAGACCGCCAAGGACTACAGTGGTGCATAGCTGGCCAGTGATTTGCAGCAAACTCTACGGATGTGTCATCCCTTTAGTGCATGGCCACAGTTGCTGCAAGCCATGGGACTTTGTCATCGGAACCCTGCCCAATATAGAATCAGGCACATGGTCGCTGGTGCACAGGGCTTTGATGCAGTTGCCTTTTGCTACAGCTTGGATCTATCTAAGGGCCTTTTGAGAATCGAGCCCTGAGTTTCCCTATGAAAGAAGGTGCTCCGAAGTTATTGTTGTATTTTTATGGGCAAATATGTTTGCAAAAATGCTTACAGTTATAAATATTACTACTTGTTCACTAGAATATTGGAACAGAAGTGTAGTTTATGCCCTATTTAAAAATGGAGTTAATTCTAATTATTTTAACTACAGACCAATGACTTTACTAAGTATACCATAAAAAATACATACTAGGTTTATCCAAAAATGTCTGGAAAATTTGTGAGTAAGAAAATAACATTCTTTTCTTATCAAGCAGGTTTTAAACAAGGAAGCTCGACATTCAACCATGTTGCCACAGCTGAATATGTATACAGTAAATAATCAGGCAAAAATCATATTTATGTAGTATTTATTGATCTGAGTCAAGCTTTTGACTTGGTACATAGAAGCGTTCTATGGAAAATCTTGGATTCTTATCAGCCGGAACCAAAGCTACTTGAAGTATTGAAAGCATCACATAACAATATTGAAATTTAAATAAAATATAGTGTAGTTAAATATTTATATAAATCATTAAACTCTAATAAGGGTGTTTGTTAGCACTGTATTATTCCCCTTTATTTATTCAATATTTATGTAAATTGTCTTGCAGGCCCAATGTTGTACGAAGAGGGCTAGATTTTCAGACTGTGCCAGGCAACGGTGCAAGTGGAGGCAATGCACAACTGAGATGTGCAGGGGCCATGACAGGGAGATATTCAAAGATGATGCACCATGGAGCATCACTGTTGAATGTAGCACAGAATGTGCATGGCACATATACAGTGTGCCGGCACAGTCCCCAGACAGGGAGATATTCAAAGATGATGCACCATGGAGCATCACTGTTGAATGTAGCACAGAATGTGCATGGCACATATACAGTGTGCCGGCACAGTCCCCAGACAGGGAGGACTGGGAATGCTTCAGTACAGCTGTAGTTGCGCTGGGTGCATTTCCTGAGATATTCAGTCTTGGGCATGCAAATGGGGCCATTATGTATGCAAGGCACAAATGGGTCCATTTGCATGATTTGAACAGGGCAGCCCGGCGACATGCACCTGGCACCCTGCACTGCATGTGGTGCGGACAGAGGGAACCTGTGGCAACCCCTATCACAGAGCCGTGATCACCGTAAACAACACTGTCTGAATCCCTGGTAGTCTAGTAGTACCCCTCCCCACCCTCCCGTAGCACTGATCACCTTAATTATATGTCAGAACATCCTGGTAGTCTAGTGGTTCCTCCTCCCTCCCTGCCCATAGCTCAGATCACTGGTCAAGCTGATGGTTATAATCCCTGGTAATCTAGAGGTACCCCCTCCCATCCCGACCCTCTGATCACCATCGTATGTAGTTAGGAAATAACCCTATTGGTCTAGTGGATCCTCCCTCACCGAATTCCCAGTCGCTGGTGAAGTAGTAATCCACATATCCCTGGTGGTCAGTGGTAACCCCACCCCAGCCCACAGGACCCCAGCCCACCAGCTCCCCCATCATTGGCGGGTGGCAGTAACCCAACCGGATACCACCCGGCTGCCCACCAAATGACAGCTTACAGTATGAGCTGTAAGCCTATTTGTCCACAGTGTGGATGAATGGGCTTGCAGGGCATATTGTATTAGACAGGCACAAATATGTGATTGACTTCATTCACTGATTTGTGTCTGTCTAGTACAGTATGCCTGTAGCCTCATTGGTCCACACTGTGGACCAATTTACTACAGCTCATACTGTGGCTGTCATTCGACGTGGCCGGGCAGGCCTGGTGGGGCTGCAACCACCCGCAGATGATAAGGGGCTGGGTGGGCTGGGGTGCTGTGGGTGGGGGGATTACCACTGGACCATCAGGGATATGTGGATTACTACTTCACTGGCAATCAGGGATTTGGGTGGGGAGGGGGGATCCACTGGACCACCATGGTTATTTCTTTACTACATACGATGGCGATCAGAGGGTTGGGATGGGGAAGGGGTACCACTAGACTACCAGGGCAGAGGCTGATAATAAATTATTGTGATCAGTGCTACAGAAAGGGAGGGGGTAACACTAGACTACCAGGGATTATAACCATATCAGTTTACTGGTGATCCGAGCTAGGGGCAGGAAAGGGGGAACCACTAGACTACCAGGGACAGTCTTGACATATAATTATGGCAATCGATGCTACAGGAGGGGAAGGGGTTCCACTGGACTACCAGGGATGGTTTGGGTGCTTGTGGATGGTGTTCTTGCTGGGCGGGTGGCTACCCAAGGCTGGCAGCTGCTGTGCTGTGCCTTACAATACAGCCACCCACCTGTGGGTGGCCAGAATTTGAGCCTTTTTTTTCTGCCTCAACTTTGTGCCACAGTATGCAGCACATCTAGGGGTTGTGCCAGCAGATGTGCCGCACATCCTGGGCTGAATATCTGGATGAGCTGCATATGCATGGTCATGCCCCCTGCAGATGTGCCGGATACATTACCAATGCACCCCAGCACATTGGGACTTGCGCTGTGCAAGTTCCCCTTTTGAATACTGCACCGGAGCACATTGCAGGGTTGCACAGGTGCAGCTCAGTTGCACCAGGTGCATCCCCTTTGAATATCTAGCCCAGAGTGTTTTGTCACCAAAATTAGTGAAACTCAAATTGCACTGTTACTTTATACAGATGATGCAGCACATTTTCCTTATACTCCCTTGGGGCTTCATCAGTCATTAGATGCCTTTTTTAGGACATTATCTTCTTTGAATATAAAAATTAATAGTCAAAAAACAAATGTAATGATTTGTTTTCCTTCAACAAATAATATATAGCAGTCTTGGTTTTTAAATTATGAAGTGGTGGTGGTAGTTAAAAATTGCAAATACCTAGGAGTTACACTGTTAACTAATTTAAGTTGGAATGCTCATTTGGAATACGTTAAGCCAGAAATTTCAAAATAATTTTTGGGGATAAAAAGATTTGCACTGAAATATAGAGTTGACTCTCATAAAGCAATGAAAACAATTTCTGAATTCAAAATTACAAGTAGTGTTATATATGGAGCGGAAGTGTGGGGCACATATTGCAACTTAAGAAACCTGAAGGTGTTACAGAACAAATTCTTACATTTCATGTAAGGGCTGGAGGAGTATATGCCAACAGTCCATTTAAATGCTGAGACTGGCACTTAATCACTTACAAGTTTGGTATTAATTTGCACACTTAATTTTTGGAAAAAGGTATGGTTGGATTTTCAGTCTCAATAAGAGAATTACACACTTAGATTTAAAACTGAGTCACAAAAGGCAAGGTATAATGTGATTGTATGTCATCATATTAAAAGCCCTAGGAACCACTGCTCAAGCCCATATTTTATGATTAATTTTACATTTTTAAATATTTCTTTAGTTTCTTTTTATTATTTGAAATGGGAAAATATTAGTTTAAATTTTGTACCATTAAAGTCATGTGGCACACCTGGAATGTTAAATCCTGTACCCTGACAAGTGCTGCTTCCTCCACTATAGACAGTTTGCTCAGAACGCAGTATCATTCAGTCACCCACCGTAGTGTGCCTGTTTTACAGAAGACCATCATTCCTAGGGTTTTAAATAATTGATTAGCAGTTTTTTTCCTGGGACAATGCTAACTGTACAGAAAGTATTTATATAGGTTTTCTAGAAGTTTATGTTTGTTAAACACAATGAGGCAAGTGCCATGCATTTTTACAGTGTTTTAGCACTTTTATGAGCAAAAAACGCTAATCAATTTTTAGAGTTAAATAAAACCCTGATTCTGATCCTGTAGTAGCCTTTGTTGCTTTTTTGACTTTGTAGGTCCATAGTGCATTCTGATTGAACCTGATTACATGTTTTTGATACATCTTGATCCTGCTAAAATGTTGTTAGCAGAAAGCACATATATAAGCATTAATTTTGTCATCCTATTTCTGCCTCTTGCATTAAAGAGAGGAAGGTTTGGTGCCATCCTGTCACCATGGCATTCAGGGATGAAAAGAGGAACCAAGGGTTCACTGGGGCAGCAGTAAGGGAGGGACAGCTAGATGTCATTGTCTATCTGGAGACACATAACCTGGCTAGGGATGAGCCAGCCATAGTGCAGGAAGTGTTCAGGGAGTTAGGAAGGGGTCTTAGGCAGGTGGCACAATCTGTGACCATCTGGGAAGTGCTACCTGTCTATGACAGGGGGGCTGACAAGATTTTCCACACCAGGAACTTCAATGTATGGTTGAAGAAATGGTGCAGAGAGGAGGAGTTTGGTTTCATTGAGGACTGGAGCCCCATCTGGAGGGATTAGGGCCTGTACAGGGGTGATGGCCTGCATCCATCCAGGAGAGGAACCATAGTTCTCATTGAGCAGTTTAAATGCTACATTGACAAGCGTTTCAACTAGCCAATGGGGGAGGCAGAATGAGGCAGGGAGACATAAAATGTCCCCCCACAAGCTCAAGATGTTAACTATGGGAATCCAGAGGGCCAAAAAACACAAACGAAACCAAATAATAAAGAAATCCATGGGATAGACGAAAAGAATGAATCTAAGATAATGAGTGAGTGAAATAAGTGAAGGAAAAAGGGAAAAAGAAGAGTGGGTGGCAGCACATTCCAGAAAGCCACATGTGCAAATGCTAGTAGTCTGGGCAACAAGACTGCAGACCTAGAGGCTACCATGGTGGAAAACGACCTGGATTTAGTAACCATTACAGAAATCTGGTAAAGTGAAAATCAGGACTGAGATATAGCCATACCAGGTTGTGCTCTGTTCAGAAGTGACAGGGTACAGTACAAGTCATATTAAACTGTTCCACCAAAGAGTTGGTTTAGCATTGTTTTTTTACAGTTCGCAATGCACTGGCAACTCATATTGCATTGTTTTTGAATGTTTAACTAGTTCAAGAACAATGTTTGTAAAATGTTTTTGCAACTAAATTGGAATGCACCTACAGTCCAGTCACAATGCAATGCAAAACTGAGTTTTACCTCTTAAGAAACAGTTTGTGCAGGGCATTGTGCTGG
Source organism: Neoceratodus forsteri (assembly GCA_016271365.2). Taxonomy (NCBI): domain Eukaryota; kingdom Metazoa; phylum Chordata; order Ceratodontiformes; family Ceratodontidae; genus Neoceratodus; species Neoceratodus forsteri. Next base: position 647,707,740 of record CM057456.1, read on the forward strand.
ATCCAGCAACACTTAAGCAACTCAGTCAGAAATGCGAGAACAACTCATTGGAGGAACAGTTTAATGTGGCTTGTACTGTAGGTAGAAAAGGGGGAGGAGTAGCTCTTTATGTAAGGGACAACATAAAGGCTACAGAAATACAAGGGGAGCAGTGGGAAGCAGAGGTACTGTGGGTCACCTTGGAGAAAAGGAAAATGGCCATTATTTGCACAGGAGTCATCTACAGACCTCCACCACAGGGGGAAGAGGAGTATTTAAAAATGATTGAAAAAATCCATAGGATTGCTAGCAAGGTACAGGTGATACTAGTAAGGGACTTCAATCTACTGAACATGGATTGTAGCCTCCCAGCTTCAGCAACAACCAGGAGTATGGACATCCTGGACTCACTGCAGGGGGCATTCCTCAGGCAGCTTGTAATTGAACCTACTTCTTAGGGGGCATTGCTGGACCTGGCACTGACAAATGGAGACAGTATTGCTGATGTCACAGTGGGGGAACCACCTAGAGACTAGTGACCATCATACAGTGAAGTTTAATATAAGAACTAGGGTGGAATTGAACCACACAAGGATGAGGGTCATGGACTTCAGGAGGACCTGTTTTAAGAAAATGGCAGAATGCCTCAGAGATGCCCTAGAAGGGATAGAGAAACAAGGGGGAGTCGAGGACCAGTGGGCAAAAATATAAGAGGGCATTCAAGAAGCTACAAATCTCTGTCCGGCAGGTTAGCAAGGGCAAGAGAAAAAAGAAACCACTATGTTTCTCAAGTGAGATAGCGGAAGAAGTAAGAGTAAACAAAATGGCTTTTAAAAAGCATGAAAAAACACAGGAAGTGAAGGACAGGGAGATGTATTGGGAGAAACAAAGGGAGGCAGGGAAGGGAAGGCAGTTAGGAGTGCAAAAATGCAAACAGAGGATAACATTGCCAGATAAGTAAAAAATTGGACAGCACATTGTTTAGATACATAAGGCAAAAGAGAAAAACCAAGGGAGAGATAGTAAGGATTAAAGGAGGAGGAGGAAGGGTGTTGTGGAAGAGGACCACCAAAAAACAGACATATTGAACAAATACTTCAGTTCAGTATTTACAGAGGAGGGAGGTGGGTAGTAGGCCAATGATAAAAGACAAGGGCATTAAGGGAAGGGAAGTGGACACTACACCTTCTACAGTAGAAAGAGTCACAAGGGAATTACCACAGTTAAAAATAGACAAGGCAATGGGATCAGACAAGGTGCTCCCCAGGTTACTGAGGGATCTCAAGGAGGAGTTGGCTGCACCTCTGACACCACTGTTCAACCTGTCACTAGAAACAGAGAGGTGCCAGCAAACTGGATAAGGGCTGATGTAGTCCCACTCCACAAAAATGGAAACATAGAGTAGGTTAGAAATTACAGGCCTGTAAGCCTGACTTCAGTAGTGGGCAAAGTAATGGAATCACTACTGAAGGAAAGGATTGGGAAATACCTTGTTTCAAATGGTTTTCAGGATCTGAGGCAACATGGTTTCACAGGGAGACAGTCTTGCCAGACAAACTTGATCAAGTTCTTTGACTGGGTAACACGGAAGTGTATCAGGGAGGAGCAGTCGATGTAGCCTACCTGGACTTCAGTAAGGCCTTCAACACCATTCCACACAAAAACAGGTGAGCATGCTGAGAAGCCTGGGAGTGGGTCCTAAAGTAGTAAGATGGGTAGAGAACTAGCTGGACAATAGCAGTCAGAGGGTGGTGGTAAATGGTGTCCACTCTGGAGAGGGTAGAGTGACCTTTGGGGTGCCACAAAGATCAGTACTAGGCCCATTCCTCTTTAATGTCTTTATAAGTGACATTGCAGAAGGACTGGAAGGGAAAGTTTGGCTGTTTGCAGATGACACAAAAATCTGCAAAAGAAAAGACATACTAGAGGTCTGGAAACAATAAGACAAGATTTTCAGTTCAAGTCTTTATTGTTCTACCATTCAGATCATTACAATGTTGACAAAGAAAATTGATTATTTGACAATATATCTAAATACAGTATAAAGCATCAATAAAATATTAATAACTAGCAGCAGTTTAATACACACTTCCTTTATGAAACCTAAAAGGCAGACTGGTTCCAGGACTACCTGTCCCACAGAACTCAACGTGTTAAAGTTGGACAAACCAAGTCTGTCTCTAGAGCATTCTCATTGGGGGTCCCCCCAGGGGTCTATTCTGGGGCCCCTACTCTTCAGCCTTTTCCTGAACAATTTCCTAAAGCATGTGACACTAAAATTATACTTTACACCGATGATGTGGTACTCATAAACAGCAACTCACACCATGGTGCTCTCCAATCTGATATACAGCACACTTTCAACAATCTAGAGAACTGGGTTTGCAAGCAAAAACTTCTAATAAATTATAAAAATACTAAAACCATGATTATATCCAGTCCCCAGTATAAAAAGAAACTCCCCTCCCTCATCATTTTCAACAAAGTCAGCGCATCACTGGAACAAGTGAATTCATTCAAATACCTGGGGGTCACCCTCGATGACACCCTCTCCTTCACCCTACATGTCAACTCGGTGGTCAAGACAGTCAACTCTAAGCTGGGTGTCCTCTACAGGCATAGGAAAAACCTCACTCCTGAGGCCCTCTGCCTCTCGGTCTCCAGCTCCATACTATCATCCATTGATTATGGCCTGGTTGTCTATGGTGCAGCCATGGATATGGCACTCAAGAGGATACATACTGCCCTCAATAAAGCTTACAGGCTCACCTTGGCTGCCAATAGACATATGCACATTGACTTTCTGTATGAACAGACAAAGTGGCAGACACTAGGGAACAGGATCAAGTTCCAAACCTGCCTCCTTGGTAAGAAGGCTCTAATGGGCAAAACACCCCCTTGTGTTTCTAATATCTTCTCCCCGACTGCCTCCATCTATGACACTAGAGGCAGTATGCAGGGATCTCTATCAAAACCTTTTTACCGAACTGCTCTTGGACGATGCACCTTCACCTATAGGGCCCCCCAGTGGCTTAACAAACTCCTTGGGCCCATTCAAGCTTCCACGAGTCTATCACACTTCAGAACTGGCCTTAGGCAACACCTTAACTTAAGCACAAAATGGGACTGCTTCTGAAGACCGGACCACTCCCCTCCCTCTGCTTACCAATCCTCCCATCTGGCTGCCTGCTGCACCTTGCTCCCCTGCAAAGTTAGTGTCAGCTCCTGGTAAGGGTGACTCTTTCCTTCCCATAAGCCCTACCTTGGCCTGCCTCCCCCATCCCTCCTCCCCACCATGCTCTCCACTCATCCTCTTACCCTTACCCATCCCCATTTCCCACCTCCCCTTTTGCACTTCCACAACTTCGTCCTTCTCTCAACAAAGCCTCTTAAGAGTCAGCTTAACCTTCTCCATACTGTCTCCATGCCCCCTTACAAGGGATCCTTTCCCTTCTCTCTCCTCTCTCCCCCCAGTACCACACACCTTTTAATCTTATTCAATACTGATGCTGTGCTAAGCCATGGTACTTGTAATTGACTCTGTAACACTGTAACATAATGTAATATATTTACCTAGCCTGTCGAGGTGATGCTTATTTGTCTAGTGTCTGTTATCCTGACGTGGAACCTTTGTAAAAGAGATTGTGCTCAAAGGTCTTTTTCCAAAACTCAAATAAATAAAAAAAATAAAATAAAATAAAAGTGTTAACAATGTCCAAATCCTGTCTTAGGTTAATTGATTACTCGTCATTCAAATTATAAAACATATTATTATATAATCCCTTAGTTGATCATATTTAACTTTATAGTATTCCAGTATAAATCAGAGATTCCTGATATCATACTGTACATCCTACTTTTTCTTTGATAAAAGAAATTAATCAGGATGAAATTCACTCAGTCCATGTGGGACCCCTTATAGGATCCTTCCCTGCTCTGCTAGGCTATAGCAGTTCATGCCCCTACAGAGACCACTCTTGACTAATTGGAGTTCAGTGCCCATTGGGCTGTATCTAGCTGTACTTATCTTCTAAAAGTTATCTGGAGACCTTGTGGTGAGCTGCCCGGCTGCTATCCCTTATTGTAGATATGATTATGTTGTATATATGTTTTTTTATGTAATTATATGTACATGCCAGTGTCAGCACAAAGGCACCTAGGGAAAAGACTAGAATTTAAAAAAAAAAGGCTTGACCTTCTTTTGACCTGAAGGCAGTTGTTTACCAGGAACTGAAATTGCATTCCCAGTTTTTTTTTTAATAGAGATATGCCAAAATCCACTTGTATGTCATAAAACCATGCACTCAGGAGTGGAATGCTTTGATCTAAGGAAGCTGTTATAATCTGCTACATTTTATGAGGTAACAGGAGGGAAACATGCTTCATCAAGAACCTGTGTGAATTTTATCTTACGGGTACCAGTGGTCTACAGGGGACTTCAAAGGGCTTAACTCTGAAATGTCATATCCATGCTAATTATAGGTCTCAGAATCTGATTCTTAATATGCTTGGAAATTTTGGAAACAGCGCAATGATGCCATATTCTGGCCTAAAAGAGACATCTCCTGGCCAAACAGAGTAGTTGCTCTAAACTGGGAATTGATGACACTGCAAGATTACAGAAGGGTATTTAAACCCCCAACTCAGGGCATTTGGACACACTTTCTCATCTGGACTCCACCTGACACATAGAAGCCATTCTGTTTGGAGTCTTTCTCCTGACTTCAAGGCTGCTACAGAAAGACCGCAATATTTTGCAAACCAGTGATTGTCTGAACTTTAATCTTCCTACCCAAGGTACACTTAGCTAACATGTTTTAATACATTTTTCTGTATATTTTTCACATTCTGTTTCTAATACTGTAACCTAAATTAGTATAAGTTCTCTTTTAATTGTAACTGCTTTTATTTAAAACTTTTGTTTTCCTAAAGAAATTCTGCCTGCATGGAGTTTATATATGTATTTGTGTGTGAACTGTGAAAACAGTATTAATAATCTGTGAAAACTGTTATTGACAACAGGGTCACACCATAACCAACCAAATTGAAAAGGGTCTGTAAGGAACATCTGTATGGATAGGGAGAATACCAGAGCCTGTAAAGATTTTGAACCAGGTGGTTGCATGTCTTGTAGGGAGCAGGCCAAATCAGGCGTACACTGCTATCCCGAACAGAATGTGATGCCTAGGTCTTTCTCCTTTGTGTAATAGCCAGGGAAAGCGTTCATGTTTGCCCACAAGACTCAATACTGGTATTGTGCCCTCATCCAGAGCTAGAGGGACTCCCTGAATCCTTGTGGCGGGGATGCAGTCGTGACCTCGACGAGCATTCTAAAAGCATGAGGAAGGTATCCCTGTTTCCCCCACATCATGGATTGCACTTAAGGGTGGGCACTGTGATCTCAGTGGACCTAACCTCCAAGACTGGGTTCATGACAATCCTATCATAGTAGCAACCTTTCCACCCTTAACATTAATGCCACATTTTGAGTCCAATTACTACCCATATGAGTACATCAGGACCACCATAGCATCTGATTACCAGAGACTGGTGTAGCCTCCACCAGTGATCCCTCTCTTTGCCAACCCATTGAGGGTGTACACCTGATTATGTTCTTATGTACTGTTGCCACTTCTGGACTCCATGACCAGCAATGGGCAATGCTAATCAATGCCCTTCTAATTCACAACTTGTCCAAGTGGGGCACAGTGCCCGCTGTGCTATATCAAACTGCACCTACCCCTTTGACTTGTCTGGAGACCTATCTTAGTGGAAACACATCCACCCCTGGCAATGCCACTGCATTCTGGGTCCAATTACTATCCATACAGGTACATCATATCCAGTTTAGGGTTTTGTTGGGCCACGCCAGAGTCAGCCACTCTCTCCCTCTGACCAAAACTGCAGCTTCAAGTTAAATTGGTTGCAGAGACCACTGACTGTGCCAGTCGGCCACTCTCCCCCTCTGACCAAAACTGTAGCTTCAAGTTAAATTAGCTGCAGAGTCCACCCACTGTGCCAGAGTTGGCCACTGTCCCCCTCTGACTGAAATTGCAGCTTCAAGTTAAATTGGTTGCAGAGACCACTGACTGTGCCAGTCGGCCACTCTCCCCCTCTGACCAAAACTGTAGCTTCAAGTTAAATTAGCTGCAGAGTCCACCCACTGTGCCAGAGTTGGCCACTCTCCCCGACTGATTGAAACTGCATGTACTACTGATACACAGAGCAGAGACCACTCTGAGGTCTTCCAGCCAGCAAAGCTCTGTCTGCCTATTAAACTTGGTGCCTTTTCTGCCCTGGGACAAGAATTTCTTAACTTGGATAAAGTGACTGTTCTGTTCAGTTAGCTAGCTACTGCATAGCTGTTTAATGAATTTTACTGCTTAGAATTCCTTAACTGAATATGTTTTAAAACTTTTTATGCCTTTTTAAAAAAAAAAGAGTTTTATCATCCACTGTGCCAGAGTCGGCCACTCTCCCCCTCTGACCGAAACTGCACTCCCCACTTTCCCATTTGCAAGTTATACATCTCTACCACTTGAGAGCACTGTTCCTAAGCCAGCACTACTCAAAGGGCAAGAATCTTTCTATCTTTCTGATACATCACCTGACTTTAAACTAGATTCTACTTTGGCTTCTACTCCACCTTATCTAGATCTGTCACTTAACTAGACATTACCGAATACTTCCTTCCTGAGGCGTCTTTTATTAAAAAAAGCCACAATGTTCTTCCTAGCCTGCTTATTCTGTTCCCTGTGGTCCCTGTACTTCACTACTGTCTATTTCCCACCATACATAGGCCCTCTGGAGATGACCACTATGATGACTATTCTTACTCCACTCTTATAGCTTCCTGACAAGTAAACATGTGTCCCCCTCTTGTTCTTCCCACCAAATTCTATGAAAATTATGTTTAGACTATTCAAATGCTCATGATACCATCCTCATAAAATACTTTATAGGAGGACCTGGCTGTGCCACCTGCTCTGGTTCTCCACTCTCCTTATCCTCCTTGCTGGAGATGTTGAACTGAACCCTGGACCTACCTCACAACAGACCTTTAACATCCCCTCCTGGTCCTCTCTTAAGGGTCTTAAAATGGCACATCTCAATGTTTATAGTCTCATCCACAGTAATGCTGAACTAACTGCCTGGGTTGACCACTATAACCCTGATATTCTGTGTCTCAAATAAATGTGATTGAAATCTACCAACCTTTCTCAGCCCTCGTGCTCTCCACCTTTAGCCTCCTGCACCACGATTGCTTGGGTAAAAAGCATGAGGATGGTCTTTTGATATACTACAAAAGTCACTTTAACATATCCCTAATCTAGTACGATTTAGCTCCCCCTCTGCCACCTGTGAATTCCTTCATGGGCTCCTCCTACTAGGGAATGCCAAAAAAGTTCTCATCTGCACTTACAACCCTCCAAAGCAGGGTATTAAGGGGCTCTCCTATCTGCTTGATAGCATAATCCCTAAAATCACCTCAGATGAGGTACTTACAGTATATGTGGTGACTTCAATCTAAACTGGTCTGGTGACAATGTCAAGCAGTATTAACCACTGCTGGTGGCCCTCGGCCTTACTCAGCTCAACAGTGAGCCCACACAAAATCACCCTAATGGGAGTCGAGGAACACTCCTCGATTGGTTTCTGACAAACAGGCCTCATGGGATCTCAGAATCTGGAGTCCTTCCTGACTCCATATCTGACCATTCCCCCATCTACTGCATTTGGAGAGTCTTCTCTCCCAAAGTGCCCTATAAAATTATACAAGTGAGAGATTCTCCCACTTTAGATCTGCTCTCTTTCTTCAAGACCTTGCAACCACTGATTGGGCCACAGTTCTCTCTGCCACAGATGTCACAGGTGCACTTGACAACCTTCTAATCATCCTTCCCTCTCTGCAGGATTGGCATACCCCTCACATCAGAAAGAGAGTTAGAGGTGCTGTCACTAAATGGTTACATGGGAACTTGCTCTCCCTCATGAAAGCCCATGATAAGCATTGGGATAAATTTAAAGCCTCTAAGGAATTGTCTAACTAAAATGAATACTGGGGGCTCTGCAACATCTGCAAAAAAGCCATACGTAATGCCAAGAGTGAATACTACAAGGCTGTCCTCTTATCCTCTGCTAGGGACCCGCGATACTTCTGGCACACTATTATAACCATAGTTGGGGGTTATAGCATGTGTGATACTATGGATATGATTGTCCTTCATAGAAATTGCAATAATGCTACTACTATTGCCAGTGCCTTTAACAAGCAATTATATGATCTTTCTGCATACAGCTCCTTGTTTACTACTGACAATGATGAGTCATCTACCTCTAACTATTCCTCCCCTCCAGAATCTATGTTTCACCCACCTTTCTATCTGAAGACAATCTCAGTGAGAGAAACCTACAAGTTTCTCACTGGCCTTTTTCCTCATATGAGTGCTGGTCATGATGACCTTGAACCAAAACTCCTAAAGATTGGGGCCCCTTTGCTTGTGCTCCCAATATCCTATATTCTTAGCCTCTTCCTCACCACCAGAATTGTTCCTGCAATCTGGAAAGTAGCAAAGGTTGTTCCTGCTTTCAAGTAGGGTGACCAGAAATGCATAGAAAACTACCATCCTATAGCCAACCTGTCTGCTGTTAGCAATATACTGGAAAAGGTGGTGGAATTGCAGCTGATGGACTACCTACCTAAACATATCTTACTATCATCCGAACAGCACGGATTTCATAAAGGACATAGCACTGGTACAGCCCTTGCTAAAGTTACATATAACATAAGGATTGCCCTGTACCAGGGTATGCTGACTGGGGCTATCTTCATGGACCTCTCAAAGTCCTTCAGTCTAGTGAATCCTTCCCTACTCTGTACCAGGCGTCACTCCCTTGGTGTTGCTGGTCCAGGCCTAAACTGGATTTCCAACTATCTCACTGGCAGGCTACAACTTGTTAAGTACAATAGAACTCTGTCAGAACCTGTTCTTATCACTGTCACAGTCCATCAGGGATCTATTCTGGGCTCTATACCATTTTCTGTTTTCATCAATGACTTCCCAATGGTTCCTGTCCATAGCACCACAACCCTATATGCCAATGACCTGGTCCTCCTAGCTAGCTCAGGTGATGTCCCTGCCATAAATCACAACCTACAAGCTGACTTCAAAAAACTGCAACATTGGCTCCTGACAAATAAGCTTGTGCTGAACTTAAAGAAAACTCAACTCATGCTCTTCAGCTCCTCTGCCAAACTCAAACAGTGTCCTGTCCCACTCAATGTCTTAAGTCTTGATGGCGTCCCAGTGATCACTACATGCTCCTTTAGATACCTGGGAGTTACTTTTGACCACCAGTTAGACCTGTCTTTACACATTCAAAATGTCTGCAGGGTGACAAATATCAAGTCTGGACTTGCATACCAGACTCATGTCCCTTACTGCTGCTGCACAGCTTGCCCTTGCTAAAGGTTTATTCCATCCCTCATTCAGCTATGGGCTGACAACCTTAACCCTCACCACAAAAACTAGCTTTCCTAAATGGGATATGGCCAATAATAATATTTACTGCTTTGCCCTTGCCATCCCTTGACTTATCCATCACTGTGATTTATGCAATCAACTACACTGGTTATCCCCAGATAATTATCACTCATTTGTCTTGATCTGCTTCACAGACAAAATCATTCGCAATGCCAACCCACCTGCCCTATCCAAACTCCTTCAACTGGCCCTACCATCATACCGGCTAAGATCAGCTGACTTGCAACCCCTCTTTGTCCCAAAAACTGATACACTGTTAGGTGACTGTGCCTTTGCTGTTTGTGCCCCTAGATTCTGGAATACCCTACCTGCAACCGTCTGATGTACCCTCATCCATCCCATCTTTAAGAGCTCCCTTTTGTTACACCTGAAGTCTGCCTCAGCCTATAACTGTTCCAATGCTGCTTGATATCCCCTACACCTGCTTGGACCCTGGTGTGCACCATCCACTTCCCTGGTACCCCTACCCCCTCTGAGCTCTAGTAAGGGGAATTATCTACCCTGTATGCCCTTCGTCTCAGCACTTACCATCCTCAAAATGGGACAAATTACGCCTGTGTTATTTCCATGAAAAGTAACTAGTGTTTGCTTGTTCTTACTCTTGATGTATATGTTTATCTGTTCATCCTGTACCTGTTTATTTGTATCAGCCTGTTCATTGCTTGTATTTCACATTGTTGTAATTCCCTCGAACTGTTTTGTAAACCATGCTCTTGTAATCTCCTGGGTAGTACAAAAAAGGCATTCTTTGTCTAGTGTGCTTACCAGGTAAGCAAAACTAATAAATACATTTCCAAAATTTGGGTAAGCAACTACCTTTGATTTCTCTCTTTTCAACCTACTGTGGATGTACATTTGATTCTGCTCTTGAGCGCTTTTCCCACTTCTGGACTTCAAACCAGCAGTAGGCAATACTAAGCAATGCCTAGCCATTTCCCGGGGGGGGGGGGGTCTGAGGTATACTCCATCCCAAGTTCAATCCTGTCACTCCCTCATCATGCCTGAGACCCTTAATTAATTGATCTTATAAAATGACTCATTGGAGATTGTCACAAAGAATAAATTAAAATACCGTCAATTTTCCTTAAAGCTTTATAATTAGTTTTCTAGACTTTTATAACTTTTTACGATCAGTAAATTCACAAGTCCAGTGTAAATATTCATGGCTTCAATCTGAACACTTTACTTTCAATACAGCAGTTTAAAGTAAATACTAAATTAGTTACAATTCAACAGTCCCATAATTAAAATCTGCGACCTATGCCTTCTAAGAAAGGGGTGTTTATAAGCATAGCTTTCTCTCCTTACCCAGAGTCTTTTAATCAATAAAACAACAATAATGCAAACAAGAGATGACTCTCAGATTATTGTCAGTTACTTCTAACTAAGTTAATCTGATCTTCCTGCATTGGGAGTCCATTACACAATCCAAGCTTTTGTAAGTGTTTTCAGATCACTTTTCCGTGGCCAGAAATACAAACAGAACACTTCTCTCAGTGCAGTTTAGCCCTTGCAAGGCATATTTTAAATCAAGGATTGAATTGGGAAAGGAAAAGTGTGGCCCACTGGGAATTGAACCTCAGACCTCTGGTATGCCATTCCAGTGCTCTAACCATTAAGCTACAGGCTCACATGGTCAGAGTGCCTCAGGAACTTCCTTAAATTCACACACATTCCTTTCTCAAGTGTGTTGTGTAATCCTGCAACTAGGAACATTTCAGAAATACAAACAGACCACTTCTCTCAGTGTAGTTTAGCCCCTGCAAGGCATATTTTAAATCAAGTATGAAAATGAGAAAGGAAAAGTGTGACCCACTTGGAATTTAATCTCAGAGCTCTGGTATGCCATTCCAGGGCTCTAAGCATTAAGCTACAGGCTCACATGGTCAAAGTGCCTGAGGAACTTCCTTAAATCCACACATTCCTTTCTCCAGTGCTTTGCGTAATCCTGCTAATAGGAGCATTTCAGAAATACAAACAGACCACTTCTCTCAATGCAGTTTAGCTCCTGCAAGGCCATATTTTAAATCAAGGATGTGAGCCTGTAGCTTAATGGTTAGAGTGTTGTAACAGCATACCAGATGACTGAGGTTCAGTTCCCAGTGGGCCACACTTTTCCTTTCTCATTTCCATCCTTGATTTAAAATATGCCTTGCAGGGGCTAAACTGCACTGAAAGAAGTGGTCTGTATTTCTGATATGTTCCTAGTTGCAGGATTACACAATACACTTGAGAAAGGAATGAGTGAATTTAAAGACGTTCCTCAGGCACTCAAATCATATGAGCCTGTAGCTTAATGGTTAGAGCACTGGAATGGCATACCAGAGGTCTGAGGTTCAGTTCCCAGTGGGTCACACTCTTCCTTTCTCATTTCCATCCCTGATTTAAAATATGCCATGCAGGGGCTAAATTGCACTGAGAGAAGTTTTCTGTTTGTATTTCTGATATGTTCCTAGTTACAAGATTACACAATACACTTGAGAAAGGAATGTGTGGATTTAGAGAAGTTCCTCTGGCACTCTGACCATGTGAGCCTGCAGATTAATGGCTAGAGCTCTGGAACGGCATACCAGAGGTCTGAGGTTCAGTTCCCAGTGGGCCATACTTTTTCTTTCTCATTTCCATCCTTGATTTTTTCATGGCCAGGAACTCTACTCCAGGAGTCTCCTCTCTCCATTTCTGGTTAAGAACACCTGTAGAAATAAATCAGAAAGAGCACTTCACTAAGTGCAATAACTTTGGGGATAGCAACTTAAGCATTGATAACCCTGAACCCCAGGTAACACTGGCATACCTTTTAAAAAAACTTTACAGGCCTATTAGCATGCACAGTGCCACCATGAATTCAATCTTGCTCCTTTCTTAATTTAATTAATTTTAATTAGTTTCTGTTGACCGGGTAAGTGCACTAGACAAATTCTGCCTATTTTCAGGCACGACCCGGGGGAGGGGGAAACAGATGAATGCCAACTGACCTTGAACCAGATTAAGCTGTTGGTGGTATTTTGGGTGAATGAGGGAAATTTGGCCAGGACACCGGGGAAATTCCCCTACTCTTTTTGATAAGTGCCATGGGATCTTTAACATCCACCTGAACTACCACCAATCCAGGCAGATGGGACCTCGGTTTAACGTCTCATCCAAAAGACGGTATCCTTCTTAACGGTTATCCTGGTTCCATGTTTCAGTAAAATTTTAGTAACAGCTCAATGCCAGTGATTTCTCATTACCGGATATAGATTCTAAAATAGACTTCTCTCTGGTGACTCGGAAATGCCAAGTAACAGCTTGCTTAATGTTGACTCAGCGAAAATGATAGACTCCAAAATGTGATAATGTCCACATAAAAACTGTAACTTAGAAATAAAAAACACAGTAGGAGAAAGTGGAGTGAATCAACAGCATTAAGCAATAAGCAATGAAAATTTAGGGAACACCAGAACAAACACGGCGAGGCAGGGAGAAGACTAGCAACATATCTATCAAGAGTACTACTCAAAAACAGTTGCTGGTCAAACTATTACACATCCAACACCAAAATAAAATAAGTTTCATTCATGAGATTCATTCCAAAAGCTGAAAAAATAAGCTTAAAGCTTAAAATCTACAAGCATGAGAGCACTCATTTGGCATGTTATGGAGCGGAGCAGCAGCACAGCCATCTTGCCACTCTTCCCCCATGATGAGTCAAAGAGAGAAGATCTAAAATAGCTGGAACTATGGTCATATGTTTGGCAGCTTGGTTTCAGTGCAAAAAAGTGCAAAATCATGCACTTGGGGCCAAAAAATCATGGGCAAAGTATCAACTGGAAGAAGTACCTATGACTGGCAGTATAGCCTACAGGTTAGCTTAATGAGCTGTGAATGAGCTTGGTACATCCAGCAGACCTTGGTTTGATTCCCACAACCTCCACTTGCATACTGTGTAACTCTGAGTAAGTCACTTAACCTCCCCAGTGCTCCCAGATTGCCCCTGAAAACAGGCACTTGTGCCTAGTGGGCCTTACCTGGTAACCAAAGACTCAAATAAAATGTATTTTTTTTTTAAAGTACTATCAGCCACAAAACAGGAAAGGGAACTGAGATAATCATTTCTAATGACTTGAAGGTAGCTAAACAGTGTGACAAGACAGTGAGAAAGGCTAGCAGGATGCTCGGATGCACATACAGGGGCATCACCAGCAGGAAAAGGGGGTAATAATACCCCTATATAGATCACTAGTAAGATCCCACCCCAAGTACTGTGCCCAGTTCTGGAGGCCCCACCTCCGAAAAGACATGGACAGGTTAGAGGTGGTACAAAGGAGGGCAACCAAAATGGTGCAGGGCCTTCATCAGAAGCCCTATGAAGAAAGGCTTAAGGAATTAAATATGTACTCTCTAGAACAAAGGAGGGAATGGGGGGGTATGATAAAAATATTCTCATACCTTACACATGTAAACAAGGTAAAGGGGGGAGCATTTTCCAGATAAAAAAAGATCAAGGACAAAGAGTCACTCTATGAACCTGGGGGGGGGGTCTGAGAGGAAATGTAAGGAAGTACTTCTTCATGGAAAGGATATGGATGCTTTGAACAGCCTCCTAGCAGAGGTGGAGGGGGCTAAAATGGTTGCATGATTCAAGACAGCGTGGAGTAGACATATGGGGATCTTAGAAGTAAGGCAAGGGGGGGTACAAACCGGAGATAGAGTAGGGTCTACAATGGCGCTGTAGGTAGGGAAAACAGGGCAGACTGGGGGGGGGAGCAAGTGGTCCTTATCTACTGACAACTTCTATGTTTCTATTCTAATAGTGAGTTTGTTATGTTTAGGTTAACTCTGTTGGAGAGGCATTGGGAAGAATTGTGAAGCCCTCTACCACTAATGTGTAAGTTACTAGTCACAAGAATAGGGGTCAAGCATTTTGAGGGCTAAGTATCTATTATGTGTGGATCCCAGTGAATCCTTGCGAAATTAATATGCAGTAAGTTGAAGTGAACTGAATTTAGAGAAAAAAATAACATAAGCTAGACAATAAGAGTTGGTGCTGCAATATTTTAGTTAAATAGCCTCTGTGAAAGCTGTTTGGGGTTGTTTGGGGCTGCGTTTAGGTAGCTCTGCTAACAGGAAGATACCCTGACCTTTGACCCTCAAAATGAGGTACTGCTGCTGTGAGCCTTGCCATGGTGAGTAGTGAACTTTGTGTGCTTCAGGGTTGCTATTTTGAAATTTTAAAGGCAGAATACAACCCTTCAAGCAGTTCTTACTACTTTAAAAATGGCTTTAGGGAACCGGAACTTCACAGACCCCTACTTCTAGTCCCAGCAAGATTAATTCAGTGCCTCTGCAAGTGGAGGCGACACACAGGCAGAGGCAAGTGTGTCTGCCTTCATCTGCCTGTGTCCACTGAGGGAGGCAAGGGAGGTGGCCCACCCACTTTCATCTGAAGTTTTAGTGATTTGTCTAGTTTTTCAGTATTCTGGTGCTTGTATTCTAAAATTACATGGACTCTGTGGATCTCTCTGAGGATTTCCTGTAGCTTCTCTGTAATGAGGGCTCAGTGTCAAAGTGCTGCAGTTGCTTTATGTATACTCTGACCTCATCTCTTTCATGTGAGGAAAAGCATGTATGCCTTAAGTGCACTGAGCAGGTAACATTATTAAAGGAACTACAGGATATAAAAGAAAAGTTACATAAGTTTAGTGAAGGACACAATACTAGCTTAAATAAATTTCCTGCACAGCTTACACACACACACACCTCATAGGGACAGCAACATGAGAACAAGGGAGAACAGCAGGGAATCACATTGTGGTGACCTTCTTGAACATTCCCCTAGAAGAAGAAAAGGAGACTCAGGAAGTGATGATACAGAAGATCAGTGTCTTGTAACAAAATTCTTACAAGAAGGGTAGAAGGGCATTTAGTCATGAGGAAGTAATTTTATCGAACATATATACTGTACACCTCTTGCTAATGTAGCTGAATTATCAGCTTCTGCTCTGGATACTGGGTCATCTGGGATGCCTACAGCACCTTCCAAAGTTCAAAATTCATAAGTAATGGTAGAAACCTATGCAGAAACTGGTAATTGGTGACTCTATCATACATTATTCCAAAACTCATATCTGCAAATATAATAAATTCCATATCACTGTCACTTGTATCCCAGGTGCAAGAATAACAGATATCAAAAAAAGATTGGACAAATTCATCACTAAAGATCATGCTTCAATTATCTTACATGTAGGTACTAATGATGTGGGTAGGCAGCATTAGAAAGATATATGTTACTATCTGCTATCCTTGGGGAACAAGATTAAAGAGAAAGGGTATTCAGTTGTGGTGTCCAGTATACTACCATTTCCATGGGCCAAGATAGAAAAAATTCATACCATGGCCTGGATTAATGCCAGACTGTCTAATTGATACAATAACAAAATGATTCTGTTCATTAATAATTGGGATATTTTTTGGGGGTAACACATCCTATTTTTCCAAGGATGGGCATCATCTGAACAAAAAGGAAGCACAAGGATTAAGTGACAGTTGACAAAATAATTTTAAACTAATATGTTTGGGGGAAAACTTTGGTAATTTCCAAAATCCTAAAACTCTAAGTAAACAAAAACATAGTCAAGACAAACTTAAAACAAAACACAGCGCAATCCAGTGTATATGTTTATAGGGCTCGTGGGTGTTGTTTTTTAACAAGATAAGAATGTTATCGCATGCTGGTTTGGGCAAGAGAACTGTGAAGCGAAGCTGAGCAGTTCAGTCAGCCCAAACCAGTACGAGATAACATTCTTATCTCATAAGAAGCAAACCCCACTAGCCCTATAAACATATTATATAGCAATGGAACTGCCTCTACCCCAAAAGACTACAATTTTTGTTTTGAATAATGTCGGAAATGGGGCTAATTGGGAGCATCAGTTCTGTGGTGCCGTTGGGGATCTTTGAGACAGGGAGGAAGCTTTTCATCATCAGCGGGAAGGATGCGCTGATTACTGGTTTTCATTTTTTTTGAATGTTTTGCCCATTTCTGCTTCACTAAGTGTATTTTTTTATAGCAAGAGTTCCCTGGTAACTGATTCTGCTGTGGTGACTACGACAATAACAGTCTGACAAGCAAGAGTCACTACAACGGGAATCAGTTGTGTGTAGTAGCGCGAGGCAGCAACTATAAGCTCAATAAGAGGTACAGTAATGCTGCACTCTGATTGGTGGAGACAGTTCTACTGCTATATAATTGCCTTTTTTTTGCATAAAAAGAAGTTTTATTTTTCCAAAATAAAATAAGATATAGAAAAACAAAAATACACACACATATATCTGTGTTCCATTACCATTTCTTCTTTGATCTGATAATGTTATACAAATATCAAAGATTTACTTAACCTTGCATCTTATCCGGTCTACTTCTTTCCCATTTAATAGGCATATACACTTTAATTCTAACCTTCATTACCTTGGTGCACCATAATGACCACCACATGTCCTTTTTACATTTCTTTTAATCTTTACATTTCTTTTCCAGCCCAGATCAGTAGGCTCTCCTGTGGGGTTAGGTCCACCAGCAAAGGTGCCCATTCTCTGGTAAAGCAGTCCAGCCTGTTCTGCACCAACAGGGTCAACTGCTCTAGGGCCAGGGTATGTATTATCAGGGTTCACCAACCTTGAACTGTCAGAGGGGCACATGATACCCATGTATTTTGGATATTATGTCTAGCCAGACTCAGGAGAATCCTCACCCATCTGGGGAGTGGCTCCCACTCCTCCCCTTCCTCTGCGTCAACCCTGAATAGGCATGCCAGGGGATCCAAATACATCACCCTGTTCACTATTCTCCCCATTTCCAGAGCCACTGCTCTCCAAAAACTTTGTAACACAGGACATGTCCAGAAACAATGAATATATGTACCTACATCCCATCCACATCTACCACATATCAGGGACACAGTAGGATGGTGCTTATTAACTATCTGTGGGGGAGTGTATATTCTATGTTTGAATTTATAAAAAGCCTCCTCAAATTTATTACAAAGTAGGAGCCCCATATGCAGGCGAAGCACCACCACCCAATTCTGGTCTGATATCTGGACATTCAAATCCCTCTTCCATAGTTTTTGAGTTTTAAATGAAAGATCTGGCATACTTTATCTAAGATCTCTGGTAGCTCTTCCTACAAATCCTCGTTTCCTTTTTTGGCCCCTGCATAAGTATTTCTATCTTTCTCATTTCCCCCATCCCAGGGACCTTCCTGACCAATCCCACCATATATGCCCTTATCTGAAAGTATCTAAATAGATGCCCCATACCCAAATGTAATTTTTAACACAAACCTGGAAAAGAGAGGAGCCCTCCCGTACTACATACATCTTTTAGGTTGTCTAACCCACCCCCCATTCCCATATCTTAAACCTCAGATCTTCAAGTCCAGGAAAGAAATATAGATTGCCTACCACCAGAATCATGTGCATGTCCACCACTACTGTCCCCTTATTTTTAAGACCTTCCTCCAACTGTCCAAAGCTGCCAACACCATAGGATTTTTGAGGATCTGAACCTTATACGCTCCCATGCCCCTCCTAGCCAGGTGTGCAGAAAGACGCACTTTATATCCCCTCTGTTCCAAGTCCAACCACCGAGCTGTCTGTGGTCTATGTATCCAGTCGCAAATGTATTTCTGTTTTAAATCAGCCTCTATACTCTTAATTATAGGGAGATAATTTAAATCACATAAAGACCCCACTGACCCACCAATTTTAATCCCCAAATATGTGAAGTGTCCCTTAACTTCCTTAAATCCCCACTCCTGACTCCTACCCAGCACCCTTGGGAGTTGTAGGAGCTCTGATTTATCCAGATTTAATTTATACCCAGAAAATTGTGCAAATCTCCCCACTAAATTCACCAGAGTGGGCATCGAGGTTTCAGGTTTTGTGAGAAATACCAACATATCATCAGCATACATTGCCAGTTTATGCTATTCCCCCGAGACCCCCTGCACTCCTCGGATCCACTTTTCTTGTTGTATTGCTATCGCCAATAGCTCCACTGCCAGGCAAAGAGCAGCGGAGACAGAGAGACAGAGGGCAGCCCTGACTCATACCTCTACCCAAACTGAATCCCTCCGAGTGGGTATTATTCACCAACACCCTAGCACGAGGGTAGTTGTATAACGCTTGTATCCATGACACAAACTTATCCCCCAGACCAAACTGGGTTAATGTCTCAAACAAGTAGACCCATTCTACTCTGTCAAATGCTTTTTCTGCATCCATGGATATAACACAGATATCTTCTTTCCGCACCCCTGCTCCTCAGATCACATTTAATAACCTTTTCATATTATGGTACGAGAGACGGCCCTTAATAAACCCAGTCTGGTCTGGATGGACAATATCCGGCAACACCTCCTCCAATCTGCCCGCCAGAACTTTTGCTAGTATTTTTGCATCTCAATTCAAGAGCAAAATCAGCCTATACGAGGCACACTTAGACACGTCCTTCCCACCTTTGGGGATCAAACAAATCACTGCGTCTGAGAAGATGTCAGGAAGCTCCAGTGTCTCTCCGTCCACTTGCCGGAAGACACTACTCAGTGGGCCAGAAAGCTGTCCTGCCAGGCATTTGTAGTATTCTGCCGGATACCCATCTGGCCCACTCACCTTCCCACTTCGTAGTTTCTGGATAGCCCGGGTCACCTCGTCCTCTGTAATAGGGCTATTCAACATCTCTTTTTGCTCGCCCATAAGCTGAGGTAACCTGATGGCCTGCAGAAATCCCTGCCCCAAAACTTTCATACCCTCTCCACTTCTGCTTTATAAAGCTTGTCATAAAACTCCCAAAAATTATCCTTAATCTGATGTGTCGACTTCTGGAGCACTCCCTGCCTATCTTTTATTGCCATGATGCATGTCGGGCACCTTCCCCGGTTCATCAATCGTACCAACAGGGGACTGGGTTTGTTTCCCCATTCATATAACTTCCTCTTTCCAAATGTCCATGCCCTTCTAGCTTCCTCACTGAGCAGGATATTCAACTGCTCTGAGTATTCTTTAATGGCTGTCTCACCAAATCTTCCTCCCCCCATGCAGCCCTTCTTTCCAATTCTCTCACCTGCCTTTCCAGCTCCAATCTTTTTTCCTTTTTCATCCTTCTGACTTTGGCTACATATTTAATAATCATCTGCTTCATAAATGCTTTCCCTGCATCCCAAATAATGGCCTTGCTAGTTGGTGAGTCCGCATTTGTTGCCAAATAAAGCTTCCATTGTTCCTCGAGATATTGCTTTCAAGCTTTATCTCCTAGCAAATAGGTCGGGAATTTCCATGGAGGAGGACCCTCTCTAGGCTTTTCCACCCTAATAGACATAACCACCATGGCATGATCTGAAATATGAATGGGGCTATGCCATACATTCTGCATTCTCCCATACCAAATATGTTGAAGAAATATATAATCTATTCTTGACCACATGCCATGCGGATTAGAGTAGAATGTATACTCTTTTGCTCCTGGGTTCACTTCCCTCCATCCATCAATCATATCTAACTCTATTAGTCCCCTATTCCACTGTCAAATCCCTTCATGCTGTTGGCCTTTACCCTGAGAATGATCCAGCTTGAAGTCCAGAGTACAGTTCAGATCCCCCCCTAAAAGTAGGCCTGGGAATTGCTCCTTTATCATGAATGTCACTATAGTACGATGCATCAATAACTGCTGGGGCATAGATACTACCAAATATAATCTGTTCTCCCCATAATTCCCCTATAACAAAAATATATCTTCCCTCAGTCTGGTCTTTAACTACTCTCTGCACATGAAAAGAGAGGTGCTTTTGCAGGAGGACAGCGACCTCATGCTTATGGGCCTTATAAGAGGCTGCAAAACAATTTCCTACCCACCCCATACCAATTTTGCATGTTTCACCACTGCAAGGTGGGTCTCCTGCAACATGGCAACCTGTACCCCCTGTCTACGGAAGGCAGCAAGCAAACTAGTGCGCTTTACTGGGGTCACTATCCCCCTTACATTCCAAGAACATACAGTGAGACTCTGCCGGTCAGCCATAAGATCCGGGTAACCATTTCACTTTTGTCCCCTCCAAAAAACCCAGAGGCATTTCCCCCATCTTTCCGTATTTACCACCCTCCTGGTGCACCATATCTTTAACCCTTTGTATGTGTGTGTAATAACATATCAACTTCCAACCATTAAACACAACCAAACATTGAAAACGTTGAACTTTAACTGTACCCCGTCCCCCCACCCTTCTCCATTTATATCCCCCATCCTTTCCATCACTTTCCCCTGTTCCACTACTTCACCCTTCAGCTCCCTAAAACTCTCCTTTTTCCTAACTAGTCTTCCCCTCGACACTATCTGCCACACTTGCGTAAGTGTCAGTGTATATCCCCTCCACTAGTATGTTCACCCTCCCCCCCCAGAGCATCTCTCTAACCCAGTCTATCCAACTAGCTCAACTACTGGTCGCTACATATAAACTTTCCATAAGACTTCTACCCCCAGCAGATGCAGATATCATTCATAACTAATTAATCATTACCTATCTTACTCCCTTACCAAGTTTCTAATTCTCCTATCGTCCCCTTCAATCCACCTATCTACCCAAAGTCCCCACTCCAGAGGCATGACCCCTGCCACAACAGAGACAGAGGTTCTTCTTCCCAATATCTCTGAGGTTCCCCCTCCTGAAGGTATAGGGTCGGTTAGTAGATAAGAGTGGGTGGGAGAGGCAGAGGGCCACCCCTATCTGTCTCACCCCTCATCTTGGTCCCCATATATTTCTCCATCTTATACAAAAATTAGCACCCCCGGAGCTAACCTTACCACTCCACTCCCTCACCTGATTATCACTCTCTATATTTCTATATGAAAGTAAATTATATCCCTCCGAAAAACTTGAGGATATAAATAAACCAAGTGAGCCCCCATCCGAAAAAGCATCCCCCCAATCTCTAAATATTTCTATGTTTAAGTAAATTTTGTCCCTTTGAAGAACTTGAGAATAAAAAATAGTCCTTATAAATCCAAAAAGCCCAACGGGGCCATAGAATGATGCCCTGCACCTCCTTTAAATGGAGCGCGGGATGATGGCGCCAAGGACCAAGCCCAGGTACAGTCCCTTGTGTGTTAGCTCTCACACATGTTACAGTCCCAAAATTAAAATCTGTTCTTTGTGCCATCCAAACTTTATTACCCCCGATCAGTCCATGAGAAATCGTACCCTCCTGGGTATTCTTCACTCCCATTCTATCCCAGGTCATTCAGATTGATCCCATAGTCATTACCCTGAAAAGCGGCCTAACAGTTCCACTTAATATATCGCCATGTCACTGAGCAATTCCAACTGCTCAGAAAAAAGAAAAAAAAGAGAAAACAAACTGAAGGGTGCAGTTTAGCAAATGGCAGCTGCCTTATTCCATTGAAGTCCAACCAACCCAACGGGGTCATATTTATTAAAGCCCTGCACCTCCTCTAAACGGAGCACAGGAAAAAGAGGGAGTACAGATCCATTCAGAGGTCCAATATGAGGAAAAAAAACCAGAAAACCCTTTTTATTAACATACCTTTGATGATGGGTTGCTTTATACCATTCAAACCAACCCACTAGGCCTCTTACTCCCCACTGTTCTGTGTTTCTTAACAGCCATGTATCAGTATCCCCTTCTCTAAATAAAGTATGGGTCTCAACCCACTCTCTTTTTCAGCTCTTCCATAAACTTCATCACTTTCTCAGCCTCCCAGAAGGAAAAAACTGCCCCCTCATGTTTCACCTTGAGCGTAGCTGGGTAGATCAGATAGTTTTCCACCTTTAGGGCCCATAGTGCAGCCATCACATCATTAAACAGCTTCCTCTTTTTCAGGAGTCTTGCTGAATAGTCCTGAGATAGAAAGAGTAGATGCCTCTGGAACATCAGCTGTCCCTTCTCCCGGCAGGCTCGGAGCACGGCCTAGCGGTCCTGGTAGTGATGAAACCTCATTATCATTTGACGAGGTGGCTGTCCTGCTGGTGGCCTAGGTACTACAGCCCAATGCACTGTCTCCAGTTTAAGGCGCCCATTTTTAACTTCCAGATCCAGCAATTTAGGCAATGTCATGGTGTAGAAGTCCAGCACACTAACCCCCTCCAATCCCTTTGGTAAACCACGGAGATGGAGATTAAGTCTCCGATGGTAATTCTCTTGATAATCTGCTGCCTCTTTCATGTCCTCTAATTCTTTTTGCAATGCAACAATTTGCACTGGGACCCCCTGGAGTTCATCTTCCAGCCGAGATACCCACACTCCTCAGCCTCTGTAATTCTTGTGGCTTGGGTTGCCTGCTGAGTCAACACCTCCTTCAGCCGATCATCTATATGAGTTTCAAGCTTGCAGAGTTGTGGTTCCAATGCCTCAAGGACCTGACCAGTTAGCTCACACCCCAGAGAGCTAACCTCGGTGGCTGACAGTGACACCACCTGCTGGCTGTCAGCCTGAGCACAGGCCGCATTTTTCTTTCCAGTTTTCCCGGCTGCTCTCTGGTTTTTCCCCATTCTGGAGGTCAAGTAGTCATCCATGGTGCATTCAGATGTATCTCACAACCCAAAATGATCACAATTCTGGGCAAAATATTACTTAGAAACCTTTACTTTTACTCTGGTATGGAGGAGCAAGGTGTAAACACGTCTAGTCTCGTCCGCTGCTCATTAGCACCCCCATAATTGCCTTTTAAATGCCAGATGCCTCAACATTAAATCTGATGAGCTGCTACAATTAGTTTCTAAAGAAAAGCTGGACAAAATGGCAGTTACAGAGACATGGTGGTCAAGTAATGATGCTTGGAGAAAAAACATCTGTGATTATGGTTTATTCTATTACAAGAGGACAAATAAAAAAGGTGGTGGGATTGCCTTATTTATTAATTCATATTTTGATCCCATAGATATCACCATTAAGATTAATAAAACATCTGACACTGAGAGTCTTTGGACCAAAGGTTTTCTTTCTTTTTTTTCAATGTTGCCTAATTCTTTTATTGTTGGGCTATGTAATCATCCCCCTGAAGCCCCTTTAGTTGTCACTTCACAAATAATTACAGAAATCGAGCCTGCCTGTGAGCAAGGGGATATACTTTTTATGGGAGATTTGATCTTTGGTGACATAAATTGGAAAATACACATGACTGCCTCAGCCTCTGGTAGAAAATTTATGTCAGCATGTGAGCAACTCCTAATGTGTCTATATGTGTTAGAACCCACAAGAAGTGCCAATATTCAATATATTATTTGGGGCAGACCAAAGTTAAATATTAAAAACTGTCATACTGGTCCACCTCTAAGTACCAGTGAGCACAATATGATTTGGTTTAATATCAAGTATTCATTTGTCAAGCTTAACAGTGAATCATATTTCTATTTTTACATAAAAGCTGAAATGAATCAAATAAACAGTGTCCTATCAAACATATATTGACACACTTTACTGTCAAACTCTGAGGCTGAAGCAATGTGGAATAAAAAAAAAAAAACATTGTACTGGACCTTAGTTGTAAATTCATTTCAAAATGTTAACAACAACAAGCCAATGCCCAAGTGGCTAAATAAAAAGTCATAAGACTTATTAATGAAATGCATTAAATATGTAAAGCCTTTCAAAAGAATCACAGAGTTCAATCCTTTGGAAAAAAAAATATAAGCTTATATAGAAAAACTGTAAATATGAAATTAGAAGACCGAAAAGTAGCATAGAGCTAAGCCTGGCTAGAAAGACTACAAAGCAAAAATAGTAAGGCTTTCAATGGTTATATTTATTCCTTGAAAAAGCCAAGATGCAAAGTGGGTCCTTTACTTTTATTTATTCATTTATTTTATTTATTGAATTTTGTTGACCAGGTAGGCCCACTGGGCCCCGGAGGTCCCTTTTTCAGGGGCGACCCGGAGGTAAAAAATAACATACAGGTAAACAGAACAGTAAAAGCAGGTAAGCAAAGCTGTAAAAATAACATACAGGTAAACAGACAGTACAAGTAGGTAAGCAGAGCTGTAAACTTGCGTAAATACCAAATGGTTTAACAGTGATAACACACATAAGGCAAATTCCATACTGTATAACTGTGAAAGACTTAATGGCATTTACAATACGGAAGGTGGAGAGGGAGGAGGGGCCGTGGCATAAGGTCAGTACTTTGCAACAAGTATATAATCAATAACGTTGAAGAAATGGATTACTTATTTAATAAACGTTTCTGCAACATTTTTGGGAAAAAAGATAAGTCACCAGCACCACCAAGTACTGATTCCTGTAACAAAATATTAATTCCAGAGAATGAAATTTATATAAAGATAAATAAATATGAAAGCAGATTGCTCTCCAGGCCCAGGTATAATTACAGCAAGAATGATCAAACTAATGTCTGGTTACCTGTTATACCCTATTAAGCTGTTACTTGAAAATATGTTTGAACAGTGGTGTTGTACCAGAGGATTGGAGGACAGCAAATGTTGTCCCTCTATTCAAAAAGGGAGACAGACATAACCAGACATAACATCAGAAATGATCAACCTATTAGCTTTTATTTTATTTTTTATTTATTTTATTTAAAATTTTAATAACTGGGAAAGGCACATTGAGCTGAGACTTGTTTCAGGAGAACAAATACAGACAGAGGATAATACATGCAATTAAAATTAAAATACAATTACTGAGCAGCAGTAGACGCAAGGGTAGTTACATACATAAAAGATATTGCAATGTATAAGGATTCAAATTATTTCAATGGACAGTATTATAATATATGGTCAGTACAAGGAAGGCTAAAACTCAATTCCCTGTTTTAGTGTTATGTGGAGGAGTCTGATGGGGATAGGGAAATAGCAAAACAGGAGCAAGGGGGGAGGAAGGAGGAAGGAGGCATAAGTGCTGTTTCAGGGAGGGATAGGAGAGAGAGAGAGTTAAGGAGCTGGTGGAGAGATAGTTTCAAAGAGATGGGAGCCTGTAAGAGAAAGCTGGTTGGCCAGCCGACATATATTGCCAGAGGAGGCAGGAGGAAACATAGAAACATACATAGAAACATAGAATTTGATGGCAGATAAGGACCGCTTGGCCCACCCAGTCTGCCCATTTCCCTACCTAATGGATAAGCTGCAGATCCTAGTTAACCAGCAGCCCACTTCTTTCTACCCCCAACCCCTAGAATTGCCTTATGGCTGTCCCATACATGCTTGAATTCAATCACTGTTTTTGACTCCACAACCTCCTCCGGAAGGCCGTTCCATGCATCCACAACCCTCTCTGTGAAAAAATACTTCCTTACATTACCTCTGAGCCGCCCCCCCTCTATTTTCAAATTGTGCCCCCTTGTTCTTGCACACCTCTTTTTTTGAAAGATGCTATCCTCTTGGACTTTGTTGATTCCCTTGAGGTACTTGAACGTTTCTATCATGTCCCCCCTCTCCCTCCTTTCCACGAGGCTATACATATTAAGCTCCTTTAGTCTCTCTTCATATGTCTTCCAGTGCAGACCCTGCACCATTTTAGTTGCCCTCCTCTGGACAGCTTCAATCTTGTCTATGTCCTTGCAGAGACTGGGTCTCCAGAACTGCACACAGTACTCCAGATGGGGTCTCACCAGCTGTCTGTACAGAGGGATAACAACTTCCTGTTTTCTACTGGTGATGCCTCTCCCTATGCATCCCAGTATCCCCCCAGCCATCCTTACTGCCCTCTCACATTGCTTGCCCACCTTTAAGTCATCTGATATGACTACCCCCAGGTCCCTTTCCATTTTTGTTGTTGTTAGTATCTCACCTCCCATTGTGTACTCTTCCCCTGGGTTTTTGTTTCCCAGGTGCATTACCTTGCACTTCTTAGCATTAAATCTAAGCTGCCATACATTTAACCATTCCTCTAACCTAGTGGGTGTCCCTGGTGCATAGATCTTAGGAAGAGGGGGCCCCAGGGCACAGCATATCAGAGAGATGGAGGGAAGCAAACCAAACCAAAATTTGGCTATTAGGGTTAGTGAATGGGCAGAGCATCAGTGTGATAGAGGCAAGATGCTGAGGGAGAAGTATAGGTTGCAATGATTAGTTCAAGGGAAGGAGTTAGAAGCAAAATGACAGAATGAATTTAGCAGGGTATTTAGCCTGGATAGCGATGTAGCAGGGGTTATGCCATAAACAACACAGGCATAGTAAAAAATAAGAATTATCATCTTTGTCACTAATTCATGTCAGATAGGGAGGAAGGGAGTCTTTGTTGTGGTAGAGTATACAGAGTTTGGGACAGAGCTTGGTGGTGATGGCATCTATGTGGACTGAAAAATCCAGGTGGGTGTCAAACCCCTAGATATTTGTATGCTGGGACACAGCGCAGTGGATTATTATCCACTTGGTTATAGCTGGGGGGGAGGAGCATGTTCTGGTCAATTTTTGGGCAGAGCCAAAGATTATGGTAATGGTCTTAGCGATGTTGACTTTCACTTTTTTTTTTGCAAGGAACCAAGACCGCACCTTGTTTAGATCCTGTTGGAGAGGGGTGTGAACATCCAAGAATGGGGGCCCAAAGGCAAATAGGATGGTGTCATCTGCATACATATGTATGCGGGAGCTGGAACACACTGACGGGAGGTAATTTAAGAACACCAAAAACAGGATGGGGCCCAGGATGGATCCTTATATTATGCCTGCTAGTATGGGGTGGGGAGAAAGAGTTTCTCACCCTCACAGATTGCTGCCTATTACTGAGGTATTACTTGAACCAGCTAATAGTGTTGGGGGTCAGGCCAGCTGCCACAGGCTTGGTGAGGAGGAGGTGGTGGGGATCAGAATGGTTGGCTAGTAAGCAACAATAATTCATTTAAATGTGGCAACAGTTATTCCTCAATAGGCATTTATCTTCTTTTTTAACGTCTATTAGAACTTTATCATAGAAACAAATGATTGAGCCCCATCTTCATTGATAGAAAACACTTGTCCTCACTGTACAATCCCTCTAATTCAAAAGACAGCACAAAGATTACCACACACACACACACACACACACACACACACACAACACACCACATTAGACTTATTATATGAACTCGGTCATCCGGTGGATATCAGGGACTCTCTCGGGAACATGTACCCTGAATTTTGTGTTACTACATCAGCAGATACCATACTTATGGCTACTTTTATATGTGATGTGTTTCAATTGAAGTGGTTGGTAAGCCGCTCACTGCTGATGTACCTTAAATGTGAGGTTCTGGACTAATCGTAGTTGTTTTCCTTCCCACTGAATATAGTCTCCACTTTTCAGGTTTCTCTAAGAATAAAGTCTCTGTCCAAGTAATTAAGCAGCCTGAAGATTAGTGGCCAATGTTTCTCTCCCAAAGCCAATTTAGGATAGAGCACTCTCTGTGCCCGTTCGATAATGTAGGCGGGTCCTTTAGGTGATGGGCCAGCTATTTTGGAGCAGAAATGCTGCATAAAATCAATGGGATTTAGGCCCTCATCTCCTTCTGGCAACCCCAAGAGCACTAAATTGTTCTGTCGACTTCTTCCCTCCAGGTCATCTAGCTTATCTTCTAACTTAGATACTGTTAAAAGTAGTGTAACAATTTCAGGCTCTATACAAGCTTACTGATCCTCTACCAAGGAAATACGGGCCTCCGCATTGGACATCCTTCATGACAACACTGGGAGAGCTGATTTGAAGTCTTTAAAATCTATAATTAAGGAGAAGACTGCTTCTTTAATTGAGGTAAGCTCCAGGATAAATTGCTCCATACTAAGATCAGTCAAGGAACAGATAGCTGGGGAGGGCGGTGATGTACTCCAACAAGGCCTCTTTTGTTCTAAGGCTAAGGCCTGCACTTACTCGGTTTCCTCCACTTGTTCCACTGACATTTCTCTGGAGAGCTGTTGGTCTGTTTTTTCACTCACCATAATTATTAAGCTAGTATTAAGACACTTAGCTTTACAGGTGGTATATAGAAAGATAGTAGTGAGACCAAAATAAAAGAATTATTTAACTGGTCCCGACAGAGCTCCCAGCTTAAGCTACTACTCTAGCCTGTGCATCACATGACTCCAGCTTCTATGCTTCTATGTTTCTAAGGCACACCTCACACCTGGTTTACTGTCTGCTGGGTGGGGTTGCGTGTTTGGGTTAGAAACCATAAAACC
This sequence comes from Neoceratodus forsteri, assembly GCA_016271365.2. NCBI lineage: Eukaryota > Metazoa > Chordata > Ceratodontiformes > Ceratodontidae > Neoceratodus > Neoceratodus forsteri. Next base: position 647,736,423 of record CM057456.1, read on the forward strand.
ACATTTCCCTGCTTTTTTCACTTTAACCCTAACTAGTGCTTTAACAAATTTTTTTGCAGTGAATATTATAGGGGCACTGTAGCATCCATGTAGTTAGTGTTGAGTAGTTTGTTCAATGTTAAATCCCTAATTTTGCACATTGTTGTATGTGGCTCCTTTTGATAACATGAGCTGAAATTTTGTATGTGCTGTCTAAGAAGCATGTTCTTAATCTGTGGAAATTTTTGTGACAGTGGCTTGTGCAGTTTCTGAGATCCACAGTGTCATTTTTTGCAAATGTCTAACTTTTGTCCTACTGTATACTTAACATGGTTTTTTTTTGCTCTCCCATACAGCCAACATGGAATATAATTGTTTCCCCAAACTTGCAGGGGATATGGTGTTGTGTCCTAAGGTAGTGCCTCTGACAGGTCTGATGAAAGTATATCAAAGGGTTCATGAGTTTTAAGGCTTTAGAATGTAATGTTTTCCAACCTGTGCATGCACAGTAGGCTTTTTCAGATAACATTCTGTGGTGAAAAAAATAAAAATCTGATGCCGCAAATTCCTGTTTTTGCTTCCGTGCAATTTGACTGGGAAGTCGCCAAGTACTTTTTATGTCATGCCAAACACCATCTTGTTAATTTTTTCCACAAACTAACAAACGTGGAAAACACATACAATGCTTGGATTTCAAAGAAACAGATACCAGAACCTAACTAAACGGAACCTATTTAGTTAGATTCTGATGTCTGTTTAATAATATGATGCCCACAAATACCTTTTCTGGGCACCCAATATCCCAGATGCCAGCTTAGCAAGAAGAGTGCTTCCCCCACATTGTCTGTATGAGAACAGCAGGAATTTCTTGACTTCTGCAACTGCAGCTGAACTTGTACTACTGGCTGCAATGTGACCTGTGAGCTGTTGTTTCCCTGGTGTTTGGTGGCCCCCCACACTCCATTGCCATCCCTGGCAACGTATGATGTTGCCCTGATCTTTAGTGGAACCCCCCCTCTGCTAATCACTGTCCCCTTACTAATAAAAACTTTTCCTGGTGTCTAGTGGCACCCACCACCTGCCAATCACTGCCCCCATAAAGAATTTCCCTGGTGTCTAGTGGCATCCACTGATAACCATTCCTGATTTTACTGGTGTCTAGTGACATTCCCCCACCCACTGACTGCCATCCCCATTATTTTTATTTTATTCCCTGGTGTCCAGTGGCACTCCCCCTTCAATCGCTGTCCCCATTATTTTCATTTTGTTAACTGGTGTCTAGTTTCACCCTCACCCTCTCATTTCAGTCACAACCCTGTAATGAGGAAAACAGTCCAACGATGATTTGTTTTTTCAAAACCTGTAAAAAAAGAAAATGGTCCCTCTCCAATCAGTCACCCCACCTCCACCTCCCACTCAGCACCCACCACCCTACACCCCTCAGTACAGCCCCCCACACCCTTATGCAGCTGATCAGGTCCCAGGTTTGAGATACACTTTCTGATCAAAGACATGTCTTGCTGCTGGAACCAGTGACTGCAATATGAGAAACTAAGGTAAATACAGTTCAATGTATTTCAATAGAGGTTTCAATTTTGGTGCATAAGTTAGCCATTTATTGACATTTTAACTCCAAATTTTTAAAATGGCCTTTTGGGAACACCACATCATGAACAATATGACTGTCATTATGCAAATCCCAACTGAAAGGTGATTTTGCAGTTGCTTGATGAATTTACCTTTTGGGTGGGATTTCATGAGGTGGAGTCATAAGAAGGCTATGTCAAACATTTTGGGTTGAAATATTTAAAAATGGCAATGTTGTGACCATTTGTTGCAATTTCACTATGCACACTCATAACATTGAACATTTTAATTATTCTGACCCCAGATTTTCAACATAGAGGCAAGGGATAATACGAGTGAGGGGGAAAGGGGTACAAGTGGAGGGGGACTTGGAGAAGGTAGAGGTGCTTAATAGCTACAGTACTTCTGCTCGATCTTTACAGTGGATGGGGAGGGAAGGGGATCTGAGTTAAGGGGGAGTGGAGAGGATGATAAAAGGGTGTGTCCTAGCCTGTTCAGTGAGGACAGGGTAAGAGAAGAGCTAGGGAGGTTGAAGGTGGACATGGCAATGGGGCCAGACAGCTTACATCATAGGGTAGTCCAAGAATTAAGGTAGGAGATGGCAACACCATTGACTATGCTGTTTAACTTGTCTCTGGATGCATGGTGGGTGCCAAGAGACTGGAAGAAGGCTGACATGGTGAAAATACATAAAGGGGGGCAGCAGGGAGGCAGTAGACAATTATCGCCCAATCAGCCTCACCTCAGTGGTGGGTAAGGTGATGGAGATACTAATAAAGGAAAGGGCAGTAAAATATCTGGTAGACAGCAAATTGCAGGATGACAGACAACATGGCTTTACAAGTGGGAGGTCATGCCAGATGAACCTAATAGAGTTTTTCAATTGGGTGATGAAGGTGGTCATTCGGGGGGGTGGTGGATGTGGCCTATCTGGACTTCAGAAAGGCCTTTGACACTGTACCTCACAGAAGGCTGGTAAATAAGCTGGAATGCTTAGGGGTGAGATGGAAAATAACCAGGTGGGTGGAAAACTGATTGAAGGACAGAAGCCAGACGGTGGTGGTAAATGGGGTACATTCCAGGGAGAAAGGGGTGATGAGCATGGTGACCCGGGGTTGGTACTGGGACCCATTCTTTTTAGCATCTATATCAGTGATATAGTGGAGGGACTGGAGGGAAGGGTGTGCCTACTTGCAGACAACACAAAGATCTGCAATAGGGTGGACACCCTAGGAGGGGTGGAGGCCATGAGGAAGGACCTGAAGATTCTGGAAAGGTGGTTGGAAACACGGCAGCTGAAATTCAATGCCAAAAAGTGTACTGTTATGCACATATGGTGAAAAAACCCACAAGCCATTTACACAATGGGGGAGGAGGAATTAAGCCAATTGAGCAGGAGAGGGATCTGGGGATTATAATTTTGAGCAATGTTAAGGTGGGTAACCAATGCAGCAAGGTGGTGGGCAAGGCAACTAGAATGCTGGTGTGCACAGGGAGGGGCTTAACAAACAGAAGGAGGGATGTGCTGATGCCTCCCTATAAAACCATGATGAGGCCTCATCTGGAGTATGGGGTCCATTTCTGGAGACTGGATGGGATTGAAAGGGTTCAGAGAAGGGCAAACAAGATGGTGCATGGTATGAATAGGAAGCCCTTGCACAGAATTATGTTTTGGCAAGGATTCAAGAATTTTCTGTATCAGGTACATGAAGTGGGATAATACGATGGCTATGCTGGTAATCTGGTCACTGTTGTCCTATAAATGAAAGCGAAGGGCTCGGAGGACTCTGTGCTTCCATAGCTACATACATATATGCATCTATGCAGGGCCTTGAGGGCCATGTGCTCTCACAGGCAAATAATGATACAATCATACTATCTCAAAAAATAATAATATAAATTGTAAAAAAATGCTCTAGTTAGGGTTAAAGTCACAAAGTTGGGAAATGTGATTTTAGGGTTTCCAAACCTAACAACCCACTCCCATGCTGTATACACCAACAAGGGTTGGGGGTCATCCCCCCTAATGAAATACAAAATCACACATGCCCCCACAGTGCAAAGAATCATGGGCTACATATGCAAATCACCACAGAATATTACGCTGGTTCAACTATAAGCAGAAATGCATGGTGCCGAAAGGCCTCTCACACAGTTTGCAAAGGGTGCCAACAGAAAACATAGACACATATTTCATCCTACCAGGACTCATCAATATGCAACATCTGTTTGACACCCCAGTGGAATGAAAACAGCTACCCTAAGATGGTCTATCTGGGTTATGTTGTGGTGAACCCAATTAAAACAAAAAACAATTTAAAGACAAAGAACGTCTGTGTACAAGCACTGAGGCAATGGTTACCCCAAAGGGCACTTGGCCGGGAAGCCAAGTTTCAAGGAAATACAAAATCACACATGCTCCCACAATGCAAAGCATCATGGGCTACATATGCAAATCACCACAGAATAGTATGCTGGCTCAACTTTAAGCATAAATGCACGGTGCCGAAAGGCCTCTCACACAGTTTGCATAGGCTGCCAACAGAAGACATAGACACATGTTTCATCCTACCTGGACTCATCAGTATGCCTAAAGACAAAAAAACTCTGTGTGCAATCACTGAGGCAATAGTTACCCCAAAGGGCATTTGGCCGGGAAGCCAAGTTTCAAAAGAAGTACAAAATCACACATGCTCCTGCAATGCAAAGCATCATGGGCTACATATGCAAATCATCACAGAATATTATGTTGGTTCAACTTTAAGCAGAATGCATGGTGCCAAAAGGTCTCTCACACAGTTTGAAAGGGGTGCCAACAGAAGACACAGACACATGTTTCATCCACCAGAACTCATCAGTATGCCTCATCTGTTTGACACCCCAGTGGAATGAACCAGCTACCCTAAGATGGTCTATCTGGGTTATGTTGTGGTGAACCTAATTAAAACAAAAAACAATATAAAAGACAAAGAACCTCTATGTGCAAGCACTGAGGCAATGGCTACCCCAAAGGGCAACAGCCCTAATGCTCACCCCATTCTCCTATACTTTACCCATCTCAGCTCATTTACTTATAGAATGGGGGCAGCATTAGGGCTGATAACCCTAAGGAACACCCTCGATGCATCTTGGTGTGTGTTACTTGAGAGTAGGTGCTAGATGTGGAGACCCTAATGTCACATTTTCCTACTTTTGTGGCTTTGACCCTAACTAGAGCATTAACAAAGTTTTTTGTAATTCATGTTATAGGGGTGCGGTAGTACCACTATAGTTAGGGTTGAGCAGGCACTTTAATGTTAAACCTAAAATTTTGTACTTTAATAACTTTGCAACCATTCAATGAACTACACAAAATTTTCATGCGCAGGCTGGTGGGGTAGACCTCTTAACGTGCAAAGTTTGGTTTTGGTTTCTCAAAAAGTAAGGAAATCAGTTGCAAAAAACTTAATTAATGCATCAGATAGGGTTGCTGTGACAAAAGTAGGGAAAAAGTAGTTTAGGGTTTCCTAACCCTAACACCCCACCAACACCCTGCACAGACCAAGAGGCATCAAGGGATGTCATTGGGGTCCTCAGCCCTAATGCTCACCTCATTCTGTTATGCTGTTCCCACCCGGCTTACTTTGTAGTGTAATGGGGTAAGCCTTAGGGATGATGACTGCAATGTCACCCCAATGCCTCTTGGTCTGTGCAGGGTGGGGTGTTAGGGTTCTAAATCCTAATGTCACGCTTCCCTACTTTTGTTGCAGGAACCTTAACTGATACATTAACAAAGTTATATATATATATCTATGTCTAATATGTATCTTAGATATATATCTATCTCTCTCTCTCTCTCTCTATATATATATATATATGTGTATATATATATCTACTGTATATATATATATATATATATATATATATATTAGAGGCAAAAAACTCCATTTAATGTATTAGTTAGGGTTGTTCCACAGCGACAAAAGTGAGGAAATTTGCAGTTAGGGTTGAAAAACCCCCTTGGACCCTACCCAACCCCAACGGCATTAGGGTGTGCATTGGGGTCGTCGAGCCTAACTCTCACCCCATCACATGTAAAGCAGCAGAAGTATGGGAGAATGGGGTGAGAGTTGGGGCGGCGACCCAATGCCGGTGAGGGATGAGCAGGGTCCAACGAGGTTTTCAACCTAACAGCGAGCTTCCTCACTTTGTCGCTGTAGAATGACCATAACTAATGCATTAAATGGAGTTTTTTGCCTCTAATTTCCCTTCTTTTTGAGAATGATAACGAGAAATAGTGAATGTAATGTGGCAAGGGCCCCACGCTCCTGCCACGTGATGTCTTGAGGCATAGTAACAGGAACAGCAATGCAAACAGAAGCGCTAACAGTGGCGCACATGGTAACGCAAGTGTGAATGAGAACAGAAAGAGTAACGCACACGGTGGTGTAGACGGGAATGGTCTGCCACGTGATGTGTTGTCACATAGTAACATCATGCCTGCAAACGGAAATTTCAATGGGCATGGTGGCGTAAACTAAAACAGAAGAGAAACAGTACTGTAGACACAAATGGCAAAAATAACAGAAGCAGAACGAAAATGAAACGCCAAGGATACTGCACATGGTGGCGCAGGCGTCCAACAGTAAGTGAAACGGGTACAGGACCGCAAGCAGAAAGGGCAACAGTAACAGTAATGTAAGCGCACAAGCTGGTTTTCCCCAAAAGCTGCATAGAGAAAGACAGTGAGTACAAAGAATATATGCATAATAATGGATATCAGAGCAGAAAGTGGGGACTTGGAATACTAAATAGGTTATATCTCAGGAACCGTACGACATAGAAAAAAAATTTAAAACTCATATTATTTACAACTGTCTTAGCTAATTTTGTACTTAGCCCCCATTAGGGGGTAAGCATTTTCTGACAAAAAGTCCGTATCTTTCACCGTTTCCGAGATACTGGCCCTGAAAGGCGCAGTGAACGCCGTAATGTTATCCTATAGGAAAAAAAGAGAAGTTCGGAGCACCATAACTTTGCCTCCCTGTAATATTTTTTCACCAAACCACTGAAAGGCACATCTGTGGGCTGTTGGCTGTCTTCCCTCCAAATTTCAGGAAAAAAGACCAAACTGTCATTTTGCAGCAGGGAGCCAAAGGATTCCTGTAATGTGTCGGGCGCCGTAATGTTATCCTATGGGAAAAAACGTCAACTTTGGAGTGCCATAACTATTTTTTCAATACAACACTGGAAGGCACATCTGTGAGATGTCGCCTGCGTTCCCTCCAAATTTTAGCCCAAAACTCCCAACCATTCTTTTGCAGCGCAGTGCCAAAGAATCGCTGTCACTATCCCACAGATACAAAACTACTGTCGCAATTTGCGAAAGCTTACAAAAGTTCGACACTTCTCGCAGAAGCACGAAGCAATTTGGCGAAGTACTTTTTCCAGAAATTTGGCAAACATATTTCTGGGGTGTTTCTACAAAATAAAGACATGGCAAGCATCCTCAGGGTCCGACTAGGTGAATACAAAAATAATTAGGTTGCTAGAGGGTCCCAAATTTAAATGCCAACCATTTTTCTGATCACCAACTGAAAACAAAATGGCTGATTTGTGAAAGTAACAGGCCCATTTGCGAAAGTAAAAATGCATTTGCGACACTGTCAAACTTTTTGTTAACTTTTACCATTGACTTATAATGGGAAATTGTTTTTTGAATAACTTTTGAACCGTTTAATATTTTTTCACCAAATCTTCAAAAGGCACATCAGGGACCCTGGCTGCACGTTCCCTAAATATTTTGGGCTGGTCGCACAAACCGTGTGACCTGTACGCGCGACTGTAGAATTCCAGAAAAAGCGTAAACGTGCGCGCAAATCATGCTTAATAACTCTGCAGCCGTGTATCCAACTGGTAAGAAACTTGGCAGATGCCAAGGCCTATGGTTCTTGATTGTGTATTCTAAATTTCAGCCAAATCCGTCAAACAGTTGCAAAGTTATTAAGGTGCAAAGTTTTGGGGTTTAACATAGAAATGGCTCCTCAACTCTAACTATTGTAGCACTACCATGCTACCATAATATATATATATATATATATATATATATATATATACACTATATATATATAATACTGGTGCGGTCACACCTGTATATTAGGGTTGTCTAAGCACTTCTATGTTAAACCAAAGTTATTGCAGTTTAATAACTTTGCCATTGTTCAACCAATTTACATGAAATTTGAAAAGTACAACTTCTGTGCCAGGATCTCTTGATCCTGTAAATTCTATGTAAATTGGTTTGGGGAAGCAAAGTTACAGAGGTGCAAACAAACACAAAAATCCTGTTTTTTGAAAATATTAAGACTTTTTTTTGCCACCCGATAATGTAAAAAATATGAGGCTTTGAAACCTGAAACTCTCAGGTTTGATAGAGATTGGTCCAAGGTGTGTGCTGTAATGGTTTTTAGGTCCTTCACTTCAGTAGTTTTTGAAATATTTAATAATAATCTTCCAGTTCTGAGCATGCGCAGTTCAAAAAATGAACGTTCTTTCTTGACTGAATTTTTGCAAAAGCAGCAGTTTGCACTATGTGACACAGCTGTCTTTAATATACGGCAGCTCTCTCATATAGTGCAACCACTGCTGCTTTCGTCACTTGTAGGTCAGGGAGGGGTCTACTGTCATTGTAGCCCCGCCAGCCTGACTATGCTGTGCTTTAAACTGTGTCTGCACACCGGGGGCCCAATCCCTGGTGGCAATGTATTTTTTTTTTATTTTGTATTTTTTTTTGTTTGTTTATTTATTTCTTCACTTTCAGATTCGGGGGCCCAATACCCATGTCGGCATTCCCCCCAGCAGTGTTTAATAAGAAAAAACTGTCCCCTGAAGTCTATTGTTTTTTAAACTAAAAGAAAAGAAAAACGTCTCTCATTGTCCCCGCTCACCCCCATCAAGATCTTGCACTACACTATATGGCACAGCTGTCATTTAATGAAGACATCTGTGTCATATAGTACTTGCACTATATGACACAACTGTCATTTAATAGATATCTGTGTCGTATAGTACTTGCAGTATATGACACAGCTGTCTTAAATAAATGACAACTTGTTGTATAGTGCAAGTACTATATGACACAGCTGCCTTTAATAAACAACTGTGTTGTATAGTACTTGGCATATATTGCAGGCGGGTAGTTGCTATTGGCACACTAGACCAGGGACGGGGCTACTGTTGTTGTAGCCTCGCGAACCTGACAGCTGGTGACATGTTTTCTGCACACCTGGGTGCCCACCCCAGTGTGCCAAAATTGCTTTTTAGGTTTTTACCTACACCAGGATGCTGACTCCAGGTGTTGGATGCCCACCCACTCCCCAAGCCTGTATCCAGTTGCTGACATAAGGGTGCCCAATCCCCGTGTCAGCATGCAACCCCCCATACCCATGTGGCACTCTGGGAGCCCACCCCAGTGTGCCCATATATGTATTTTTTAAATAAAACCTGTTAAAATAAAGAAAACTGTCCCCTGACATCTTTTTTCCTTTTTTTTTTACCTGAAAAAAAGAAAACGGTCCCTCATTGTCTCTGGCGCCCCTTCCCCATCCCAACCCACCGTCTGTGAAATCACCTCCCCGCACCCCTCCTTACCCCACACTTACCACCTGAGGTCTGGTGCTCTTATCTTATGTGGACCGGGACACGTTTGCACTCTTCAAAGTTAAACCACAAACGGAGGAATAAAGGTAAATGCCAAATAATGGTACTCAATGGGATTTTCTACTTATGTTGATATCTCAGCCATTTCTTGGAATCTTGACCGCAAATTTTCAACAAAGGTTTCTTGGGACCCCACCTCATGAACACTGTCACTGTCATCTTGTTTCCCAGTCCCAAAAGGTGATTTTGTGGTCACTGTGTGGAATCACCTTTCGGGACTGATTAATGAAACAACAGTGCCACTGTTCATGAGGTGGGGTCCAAAAGAGCCCATATTGCAAATTTGGTGAAAAAAAATTACAAATAATAGAAACACAGAAACATAGAAGTTGATGGCAGATAAGGACTGCAAGGCCCATCCAGTCTGCCCATTTCTTTTTCTATCATATAAATGTGCCATCGGCCTATGCTCTGTCAATGGCCTATCTATTCATACTCATCTGTATTGCTCCCTTATGCCTATTCCATGCCTGTCTGAAGCCCTGCACTGTATTCATATCCACCACTTTCTGAGGTAGGTTGTTCCATGCATCCACCACCCTTTCTGTGAAAAAGAACTTCCTCACATTTCCCCTTAATCAGCCTCCCTTTAATCTCATGCTGTGTCCTCTTGTCCTGCTATTTTTCTTATATTGACATGGTAGACTCTTTTACCTTATTAATGCCCTTATGGTGTTTGAATGTTTCGATCATATCACCTCTCTCCCTTCCTTTGCTCTGGGGTATACATATTGACCTCCGTAAATCTGTCCTCATATGTTTTCTGATGCAGTCCCTGCACCATTTTGGTTGCCTTTCTCTGGACTGCCTCAATTTGGTTAATGTTCTTGTGAAGGTGTGGCCTCCAGTACTGCATGCAGTACTCCAGATGGGGCCTAACCAGTGTCTTGTAAAGAGGGATTATTACCTCCCTCTTGCGACTTGTGATACCCCTACTAATACACCCTAACATCCCCCTAGCCTTACTTACTGCTTTAGTGGTCTGCTTAGATGGTTTCAGGTCATCGGTGATGATGATGCTCAAGTCTCTTTCTTCCCTTGTGACTGCCAGCAACTCCCCTCCCAGCCTATAGGTGGTTTCAGGGTTTCTCTCCTATTTGTGCATGATCTTGCACATCTTTGCATTAAACCTCAGTTTCCACTCTTCTAACCATTTTGCTAGTTTATCCAGATCTCTTCTCGTTCTGCCCACCCCATCTAGATCATCTACTCTGTTGTAGATCTTGGTGTCATTTGCAAACAGACAAACCTTACCCTCCAGTCCATCTGCAATGTCACTGATAAAGATATTGAAGAGCACTGGCCCCAGCACTGATCCCTGAGGTACCCCACTTCTGACTTGCATCTCTTCTGACTGTATACTGTTTACCACCACTCTCTGTTTTCTGCCCGTCAACCAGTTTGCCACCCAGTTGACCAACTTCTGACCCACCCCGAGCCTACTCAGCTTATTAATCAATCTTCTATGTGGAACAGTATCGACAGCTTTGCTGAAGTCAAGGTAGGCGACATCAACTGCTCCCCCTTGGTCCACCACTCTGGTTACCCAGTCAAAGTAATCTATGAGATTAGTTTGACAGGACCTTCCTTTTGTAAACCCATGCTGTCTTGGATCCTGTGCTCCTATGAATTCCAGGTGTTGCACTATCCTTTCCTTAAAGAGTGCCTCCATAATCTTGCCCACTACTGAAGTAAGACTGACTGGTCTGTAATTCCCTACCTCCTCCCTGCTAACACTCTTGTGGAGTGGGATCCCATGAGCCCTTCTCCAGTCTTCTGGGACCTCTTCTGTGCTCAGAGTCTCACTAAACAGTTTGGATAATGGCTCTGCTAGTTCCACCCTTAGCTCCTTTAGTACCCTGGGATGTATGCCATCAGGTCCCATTGCCTTATCCACCCTGAGTTTATCGAGCTCTTGTAGGACCTTTTCTTTTGTGAAGGGACTAGAGCTCACCTCTCCCCTTCCCCGCGTCCATGGTGCTGAGCTGTGGACCCTGCCCTACCTTCTCTTCAGTAAATACTGAGCAGAAGTATCTATTCAGGATAGATGCTTTTACATGGTCCTCCTCCTCCTCACATGCCCCCTTATCCCCTTTGATCTTAGCAATACCCCCTCTGGACTTTCTCCTTTCACTAATGTATCTATAGAAAGTCTTTTCACCTTCTTTTACTGTCTGTGCTAGTGTTTCCTTGGTTTGGGCCTTTGCCTGCCTTACTGCCTTCCCTGTTTCCCTTAGAGAAGTTTGGTATGCCTCTCTATCTTCATCCCGCTACTTTCCCTCATATTATCTGAAGGCCAGCCTTTTGGCTCTGACCATTTCTGCTACTGTGTTTGAGAACCAAAGTGGTTTCCTTCTTCTTTTGCACTTCCTTTTCTCTCTAACACAATCGAATGTTGCTTCAGGTATTGCATCCTTAATGCCTGCCCACTTTGCCTGTACCCCCTCACCTGTATTTCTTTTTGCCAGGGCTAGCTTAACTCTGTTGGCCACCTTGTCAAAGTCAGCTCCTCTGAAGTCCCATATTTTTGCCTTGGAATAGGTTGATTTAGTTGTAGTGGCCTAACAGAACCATACCATGTGATGGTCACTGGCCCCCAGGTTACCTTCTACCTGGAGATCTGTGATCCTTTCCCTGTTAGTCAGTACTAGATCTAGGATAGCCCTGTCTCTTGTGGGTTGTTGTACCAGTTGTTTGAGTCCCTCTCCCCTGCAGGGAATCCACCTTGTGTCTAGTTCTGGCAGATGTTCCTGCTGGTATTGACCAATTTGTATTTGGCATGTTGAAGTCTCCCATTATCAGAACCTCCCCTTTAACTGTCATGTTTTGTATGTCTTCTAACAGTAATGTGCCTATGTCCTGCCCCTGGTCTGGGGGCCTGTAGAAAACCCCAGTTCTTATGGCTGTCCCATTTCCTGTTTCCAGGGTGACCCACAGTTCTTCTGGCTTTTTATGTTTATTCTGAATTTCTGTAGCTTTGATATTTTCATTGACATACAAGGCCACCCCATCCCTCTTTTTTGCACCTTGGTCTCTTCTGAACAGTACATAGCCAGGTACAGAAGTCTCCCAAGTGTGGTTACTGGTAAACCACATCTCACTAATTGCTACTATGTCCAGTTTAGCCTCTGTCATTATTGCCTGCAGGTCTGGGATCTTGTTTCCCAGACTGTGAGCATTTGTGTACATGATTTTCCATTGGCCAGATTTCGCTGTGTTAGTTGTTGAGTGAGGTCTGGCATTCCCCCTGTGCATTGTATGGGGAGCTGGACCTTTTTCCTTACCTGGTGATGCAAATGAACTGCAAACATGCTGAACTCCTGTTTAACCACTAGCTGAGGGGGAGGGGTGTTCTTCCCATTTGACTTATGGGGTGCTGCACCCCTCTCCCCATTTGCTAGTTTAAATATTCTGCAAAGACATCAAACTTCTGCCCCAATGCATAGACTCCCTCCTTAGTCAGATGCAGTCCATTAAGTTTAAAGAAGTTTCGCTCCCAAAACTGTTGCCAGTTCCCTACAAATTTGTGACCTTTTTCCTGGCACCAGCCCTTGAGCCACATGTTTAGCTCCCCTATCTCCCCTTGTCTGACCTTCCGTCCATCTGCCCCCCTCTCCCAGACTGGCAGGATCTCAGAGAAGGAGATGCCAGATGAAATGGATGATAGTTTGTCACTCAGCCTGGTCAGGTGTTCCTTGGTCTTCACAACTGACCGGCTGGCGAGATCATTACTCCCTATGTGTACTAGGACATTAATGTTTTCCTCTGCTTCCTGAACAATTTTAGCAATGCGGTCAGTGTCTCTCCACACTGATGTACCGGGGAAACATCTGACCATTACCCCTGGCTTGAGATAGGTATCAACTCCCTGAATCATGGAGTCTTCTATGATCAGAAGTCTTTTGGATTTCCTTTTTGCTTTTTTTGCTTTGGTTCCTGTTATGGGCGAGTTTTGTTCTGCTAGCTCCTGTGCTACAGTGTCCTGCTCTACAGTGTCCTCTGCCCCTTTGTTTGGTTTCAGAGATAGAGGAAGATACCTGTTTGTGGTTTTTATATGGTTTGTGGAGGTAATATGTTGGAGAGCACGGAGAGATGGGGCACCCGATTTGCCCCTCTTAACCACCTTCCAACCTCCTGGACCAACTACGCTCTGCATACTGACTGTGTTACAAGAGTGCATTGCACAGTTTCTATGCACACTCATAAATTTTCCAATTTTTAATATTTACACTACAGATTTTCAACATTGCCATTTTTTTAACACCTCCCTATGAACAATACAGCTGCCATTTTTCATATCCTGCACAAAATGTGTTTTCACACCTGTGGCACAGAAAGGTGTGGTCACTGCAAAAAAGCAACTTTTGGGATGGATTAACAAAATGACAGTACCACTGTTCATGAGAGGAGGTCCTATGAAGCTCATGCTAAAAATTTGGTGAAAAAATTCCAACAAATGACTGCATTACAGGTGTGTGTTGCAAACTTTCTACGCATGCTCATGATGCCAATTTTTCATATTTTCACTCCAGATTTTCAAAATTGCCATTTTCTCACACCTCCTTATGAACATAACAGCTGTCATTTCTCAGATGCTGCCCAAAATGTGTTTTTGCACCTCTGGTGTGGAATGGTGCAGTCATTGTGTGGAATCACCTTTTGGGACTGATTAATGGAAAATGACAGTGGCAGTGTTCATGAGGTGGGTCCCAGAAAATCTGTGTTGAACATTTGATGAAAATATTCTAAAACATGGCCATATTATGAGTGTGCATTGCGTGGTATGACTGCCTCCAATATTGTGTTTAACTCATTTTGCACTGGTCCCCAAATGAGCATACAATTCCAGGACTGTCTCCAATATCATAGTTACCTCATTTTGTGCAGGTCCCAAAGAGACCTGGGCAAATGAGGGTAAAGTTCCACTATCACAAAAAGAAGGGAAATTAGCTGCAAAAAACTTTGTTAATGCCTATATTAGGATTGAACCACACAAATCAGGGAAATCAAAAATAAATCATTAGGGGTTAGGTATATATGAAATAGGATATCAGTCCTATGAGGCCCTTGCTTCTGGTATATCTCAACCCTAATCCTGGCCTACCCCACCCACTACCAGAACCACTCCACCTACACAGAAAAAAACCCTTGTGATACATCTATAACATGCAGATGCTCAGCATGCCACACACAGTCTGACCTTGCTGAAATGTAGATAAAGCATCAGTTATGTGTTGTACCTTATGATCTGTAAAATATTCAGAACTGGAAGCTGATGGCATGAAGAGAGAACACTGTAGGGTAAGCAGATTTATTTGTTTCCTGGCTTCAGCGTGGCTATGTGTACAGGGCAAGGACAGCAGGGCATCTACCTAACTTTTTTGTGACATCTAGATGGGAGAGAGAGAGAGAGAGAGAGAGAGAGAGAGAGAGAGTGAGAGACTACAGGATGGCCCACAATAAATGTTACAGTCCCAGAAATGCAAAATAAAATGCTTTTTTTCTTGGCCTCAGTGTGACTTTGTGTACAGGGCATAGGCAGCAGGATGGCCAAATAAATTTTTGATTTGTTATGATGTCTAGAGGGGAGAGAGAGAGAGACTGCAGGGTGGCCCATGGTAAATGTAACAGTCCCAGAAATCCAGAATAAAAAAATGTTTTTTCCTGGCTTCAGTGCAGCTGTGACATCCAGAGGGGAGAGAGACTGCAGTGTGGGCCACGATAAATGTAACAGTCCCAGAAATCCCAAATCTGGATGTTACAAAAAAATAATGCAGACACCCTGCTGCCCTTGTCCTGTACACACAGCTGCACTGAAGGTAGAGTGCTTCCATTAGTGGCTGGAGGTGGGTGGGAATTAGGGTTGAGATATACCAGAAGCAAGGGCCTCACAGGACTGATATCCTATTTCATATACACCTATCCCCTAATGATTTATTTTTGATTTCTCTGCTTAGTTTGGTTCAACCTTTATATACAGTAAGCATTAACAAAGATTTTTGCAACTAAAATATATATATTCTCTTTGAAAAAATATTGTTAATGCACTAGTTAGGGTTAAAATGACAAAAATAGAGAAATGTGACATTAGGATTTCCAGCTCTAATACCCCACCCTCCAAGCAGTAACAGAAAAAGAAAACAACAAAAAAAACGGTTTCACCTCTCCTGCATCTTCGCAAACCATGTGTGGGGTGTGCCTTGGAGTTGTCAACGCTAACGCTCACCCCATTTAATCATTAAAGAAGCTGAGATGTGTAGAGTATATGAGAATGGGGTAAGTATTAGGGTTCACAACCCCAAGACACACCCGACACCTGATTTGTGAGATGCAGAAGAAGTAAAACCATAATGTTTTTTCCTGTTGCTGCCTGTGGGGGTGAGGGTGGGATGTTAGAGTTGGAAACCCTAACTCCACATGTCCCTACTTTTTTTGGTTTAACCCTAACTAGACTAGACTAACCCTAACCCTAAACAGAATAAGAAATTAATGGCTTGAAATTCCCATAGGATAACACTGCAACATTAAGAAGGCATAACCCTGCTAATATTTGGAATTAAGTGACAATCTACACATCAAAAGAATGGTCTTAATGAGTGCTACAAAAGTAATAATACCAGCATGCAGATTCATCAGTTGTGCACAGCTCCATGAAATTACCTCCCCACTGGCCATAGGATAACATTGCAAGTTTACCAACAAATAAGTCTGTCATTCTTTGCAGTTAGAGGATTAGTTATAAATCAAAGGATATGTTTCAGTGGGTATTACAAGAGTGACACTTGATAGCCACCAAGAAATAAATGGCTTGTTAACTGTCATAGAACAACACTGCAACTCCAAGAAGGCATAACTGTCTTAATATGTGGAATTAAATGATAATCTACAGTGCCGTACCCCCAGGATGAAACCCAAATCTGCTGCATTTTGCAGCACTCTGCAGAGTGCTGCAGCAGACCTACTGAATAAAGCAATGTAATTTAAATGGCAATTAATCCCTTTTGACATGCAGGAAAATGTGACACTGCCAGGATGACATGAATGCCACAGCTTCCTGCATGACGAAAGAGACTAATTGCCATTGAAATTACATTGCTTTATTCAGTTGATCTGCTACAGCATACTGCAGAGTGCTTTAAAAGTGGGTTTCATCCTCGGGGGATGCCACTGTATATATCAAAAGAAAGTTCTCCATGAGTGATACAAGAGTAATACTTAATACCCACTCACAAATTAATGGGTTGTACACAGCTCCCCTAATTTACTTCTGAAGTGGCCACTGGACAACACTGAAAGTTTAACAACACATAATTCCTCATGGCAATCTAGAGATCAATATCTATCTATCTATCTATCTACCATAACCTCCTACAAGCAAGGGCCTGTCCTGCCTTATTCCTTAAATTGGTCTGAATGAATTATGGAGATCTGTCCTGAAGGACAATTTCGTGGTCGGTTACTAAAATCAGCTTTTCCCTGGAATTTGGAGTTTTTGCTAAGTGTTGCTCATGATATAGGGTCATAAGAAGGTGACTTTAGAAATCTGGGATGAAAATATTTAAAAAGGACACATTTCTGAGCATATGTTGTAATTTACATAGGCCATCAATGTGTTAATCTCTGTAGTTAATGACTGATCTATATATTTGTAAAAGTTGCATATGGGCCCATTTTCATATAAGCAATAAGCTACATCATGGATATTCGTTGTGACATGGTTACCCCACAGCAGCGGCTAAAAGTATTCGGCTTTGCCTCACACCTTGCAATGCTGCTGATGGTGGGGTTAACCTAATAGAAACAATGGCTTTTTGTGCATTATTGCATAAATAGATGTGAATGTGTAGTACAAAACTGACACAGTATGAAATGCAAAGCAAAAAGAGAGATTGCAAACCTATAAGAATTTCAGAATGAAAATTGCCATATGATAACCTTGTTTCTTGAATGAGGCATAAGTCTGTAGAATGTGGAATTAAGGGACAAACTATGCATGCAATACAAAGGGTTACTTTATACTAAAAGGTTCACTGCATAAGAAATAGTAACTAAAATTACATTTTGGAAGAATATAAGAAGTCTGCTAGAAATGGTAACCCTAATAGGATGACACTGTGACTTCAAAAAGGCATACATCAGTCAGTACCTGCATTCATGTTGCAATCAATATAGTGGTAAAAAGGTGTCACACCACTTGCACTGCCTGCTTGTTACTTAGTATAGCAAGTATCTTTTCAAAACTATGGTAATTGTTTTTTTCTCTGTATTTTTCATTTGGAAAAAAGGCAGTTGTAAAAGTTTAGTATACTATCTTTTTTTTTTTTTTTTTTTGTACAAATTCTGTACACCATTATCATTTGAATTGGAGGATTCTTTTGTTAAGAAAAGGTGCCCACCAGACAATGGAGACAAAACACTAAATGAAGGCAAAGTTATTTTGGTAACCATGGGTTGCCTTACAAGGTGGGTGATGCAATATTAGGATGCACACATGAGGCAATGAGTGATGCCTCTGGTTTAGTACAAACCTGAAACATAGGAAACTGTCCAAGACATGGCTACAAAGCTCATTGTTTGGCACACAAAAAAATGCAGCTTAGGCAAAAAATAAAGAAGTCTAAAGTAAACCATAAAACAGGGACTAGCACACATAAATTGAAACAAAAGAGAAAAAGCACAAATGTCACTGTAGCCAGCAGTCGTCACAATAGAGCAAAATATTTCAGGATGTTGTCTGCTAGAACTGAGATTGACTGAATCATATCTGTCATAATAAGACATAAAAATGTACTTGATGGAACTTCATCTGAAGTTAAAACAGTTTGTGCAGATGGCCATCAATGTATGATCATGGCTGTGGACAAACATGATGGCTCAGACTGATGATCTGAACAAAATAAACTGTGAATATTAAAGAGAAATTAGATGAGTTTCAACATCTCAGCTGAGACAACTTCTGCTTGATATCAATCAATCAATCAATCAATCAAAATCTTTATTTAACCAGGCGGGCACCGTTGAGCAAGTTCATGTTCGAGGTGGATCTGGGGTAGACAATACAGGTGTATAGGATGAATCAGCATATAAGGTATTGACACAAAAAACAAAGCAAAGTACTTAGTAATAGTAATAGATATGTGCAGGCTAACATGGAGATAAAAGTTATAGTAGAAAATAAATATACACAGAGTTTAGGATTACAATAACAGATATATACAGGTTACAAGCATAACAGATATGAAATTAATTATAATCATTAATTTTTTTCTTTATTAGGAAGAGGGGTTGGACAGGCAACAGAAGGCCCAGAGAGGGTGAAGGTCAGGGCTTAGACAGGGAGTTGGGCCCTACAGTGACGGGGCAGGAACAGGGTAGACTTAAATGAATGCAGTCTTAGGGTTAAGGGAAGCAGGCACAGGATTTCTTGGGATGACTCATGATTAAGGCTTTAAATGATGCTAAGCTAATAGGGAGATTTATTTGCAGGGTTTTTTTCAACATGTTCCATAACAAAGGAAGCACATTACTCATAGAGGCCCTGCCAAAGTGGAATCTAACCTTGGGTACTTTCAACGTAATATAAGAGGCACTTCTCAGAGCATAAATACTTGGTGTGCTTATCAATAAACAGGCTGCAATATAATTTGGCAGTTTGTTTGTAATGGCTTTGAAGGCCCAGAATGCCCCAGTTCTCTGGTGTCTGAGAGCAAGGGATGGCCAGCCCACCACAGTGTACAGAAGACAGTTGTGGGTGTAGTAGGGGAGCTCCGTTATGAACCTTAAGGCTCTGTGGTAGAGTGTATCATGTTTGGTAAGAGTACTAACTGGGCCGTGGCAGTATAGAAAGTCAGCATAGTCTAGGAAAGGGGGAAAGGTTGTTTGGACTAGCTGCATATAGGCATCCCTGGGGAGAAGGTTTTTTATCCTATAGAAAAGTCCAGTCTCCGGCAGAGTTTCTTTATCAGCTCTTCAATTTGTCCTTGGAATAAGAGAGTATTGTCCAGCTAGACCCCTAGGTATTTGAATTTAGACACATACTTCAGCTGTTCACCAAGGATGGTGGAAATTGGAGAGAGAGATCCAGGGGAGAGCAGGTTTGGAGAGTTGACCAGGGGAGAGAAGAGCATGGTATTAGTTTTCTTAGCATTCAGAAGCAGCTTTTGGTTTAGGAGCTGGAGTTGAAACAGGTTGAATTTGCTCTGCAGAGTTGAGAGTACTGTAGCAAAGGAAGTCCCACTTGTGTAGAGCACTGTGTCATCTGCAAAACAATGTATTTGAGCCTTATTGATGGTGGTGTTAATTGTGTTAATATAGATTGTGAAGAGCAGGGGGCCCAAGATACAGCCTTGAGGTATGCCCCTAACCAAGGGTTTTAGGGGCAAGACCTCACCATCAACCTTAACTTGCTGATAATAGCCTGATAGGTAGTTATTGAACCATCTAAGCGAAAGAGTATCCAGGCCAATATTCTGGAGGGATGAAAGAAGTAAGGAGTGGCCAACAATGTTGAAAGCCTTGCTGAGATCCAAAAAGACTGTACCAACATAATTCTTGTTATCCAGCTTGCCCTGCCAGTCATAAGTAACCTTGACCAAGGCAGAGATTGTGCTGTGTTGAGCCCTGAAGCCTGACTGTAGTGGGTTTAGGAGCTTTGCTGATTCTATGTAATTTCTGATCTGGAATTGATGATTTTTTCCAGCAATTTAGACAGGACTGGAAGGAGGGAGATGGGCCTGTAATTATTCAGGTCACTGGGATCTCCACACTTAAATACAGGAATAATGTGTGTGGTTTTCGAGATGGCAGGAAGGTCATCTTGGGAGATAGGTAAATTGAACAAATGTGTGATGGATACTGCTAGAGCACAGTAGCCTGCCTTTAGAAAGTAAGGGTCAATGTAGTCAACACCTAGGCTTTTCCAGTCATCCAGTTGGAGCATGAGGTCCTCCACTTCCTTCAGAGATGTGGGTTGGAGAAAGAAAGGTAGGTTAGTTAAGGTGGAGTCTGGGGCATCGAATCCAAGTTGTGCCCACAATGTACTAGCTGGGGAGAAATCAAAAGCTAACCCTGCAGTGGTGAAATGGTTGTTGAAGGAGTCAAGGATGGTAGGTTTATCTGCGACTGTGGAGGCACTGACCAAGATTTTTGCAGGCAGCGAGTTACTAGTTGAGTGGTCTTCAATGTCTCTAATTGTCTTCCAGAATTTGGACGAGGACTTGGAAGAAACTTCAAGTTGAGAACGGTAGTAATTAGCCTTAGTTTCTCTAACCAGCTTAGTATAGAGGTTTCTTGCTCTCCTAAAGAGGTTCCAGTTGTTAGGTGACTTTGTCATAAGAGCAGTTTTCCATAATCTGTCCCTATTCCGTAGTTCGATCTTTAGTTCTGGAGAAAACCAGCAGCAAGATTTGCTCCTAGCATGGGTTTTTACTAATGTGGCATGCTCATTTAGGGCATTTAACACTATATCTTGGAAAATGTCATAGGCAAGAGCCACGGTTTCTGCTAAGAAGAAGTCCTGTCAGCAAGAGGAATGACTTAACTTAGTAGTACATGCCCAAGGATCAGAGCTACGTTTGCTTCTTTTTATTGTGAATTTGGGAGGTAATGCAAGGATATGGCTAGAATGAACACAGGCAATAAAGCAGTGATTGCTGATGTCTGAGAAGAAGACTCCAGCGTGGGTATACAGGTGCAGTTTGCTAACTAAGATAACGTCCAACAGGGTGCTTTTGGCAGGATTACTCTTATTTGGACATGTAGCTTCATTGATGAGTTGGGACAGTCCAAGGGAGTTGCAGAGAGTTTTGAGGGGAGTAGAGGCATTGGAGAGCCAGTTTAAGTTTAGGTCCCCAAGTATTATGGCTTCAGAAGAACTGGGACCCAGGATGTTGCTCAGATGAGTTAGGAGCTGCATACCCACTGAAGGGGGCCTGTAACAGCCTGTTACACTAATCAAGATTCAAGAAGCAGTCTGCACTTGAAGGGAAAGGATTTCAAACTCATAAGGGACCACGGTCAAGTCAATGATGGAGACCGAGAACTTGTCCCTGACATAAATAGCCACCCCTCCAACTATGGTCTGCCTGTCCATATGGAACAGTAAGTAAGAGGGGAAGTGTACAGAATGGTTACTAGTTGAAGGGTGGAGCCATGATTCAGAGACCACCAGTCTATCAGGGGAGGTATGGCTTATCCAGGCCTGGATAGAGGTGATTTTTTTCAACAGGCTGCATGCATTGATGTGCATAAAGCTTAGTCCTTTGAGGTTAGAGAGATCGGTAGGTGAGCCAATGGCAGTGGGAGGTCCAGGGTTGAGCTCAACATTGTCAGAACACAATAAAAGGAGGAGCAAGAGCTTCCTGATTATAACTAGGAGGATCTTTAATAACTTTTTTCTTTCAGTTTTGCATGGAGCATGGTTTTGGCAAGGGGACACCTTTTAGCTGGAGCCTAGGTTATTCAGGGCCATGTAGAGTAAGATCTTAGCAGAAAAATATAAGATAGAGTGGCCAGAGTCAGGAGACAGATTCAGGGTTTTATCCCTGATCATACGGTGCCGGAGTGCCAGGTTGGTTGAGTATCCAAGTCAAATGAATCATGCAAGGAGGCATATATAAGGAGTTCAACAGTAAGAAGAAGATCAGCTTGATCCAGAGTAGTGGTGTAGTCCCCTGCTGTGCATGGAGAATTCTGGGATGTCGAGTAAATAGAAATGGGGCATCGTGGAAGGAAGGATAAACAGAGAAGCAAAACCAATAGCTGCATTTTTTTTTTGTTTTAGGCTAAGTTTTGTAGGAGGTAGTTAACTTCTTGAGTCCAGTAGCTGCCATATAATGTTGAACCATTCATTGCTGAACCAGACCCAAAATGGCCACCCAGACTCAATGAGTTAAAGGCCAATAGATGTGTTTTTTTGTGTTTTTTTATTATAATTTTAGACTAAGTTTTGTAGGAGAGTTGTTAAAGGCCAATAGATGCAGTAAGAGCTGTGAGAGTAGCGGATAGCAAAGAGAACTGATAAGAAGGCTAAAAGTTAGGGCCAATAAGCGTGCAGTATGCGGGGCTAAAATGCATTTAAGGTAGCCTAGGGAAGGGGGCGAGGGAGTGGACAGAAAAATCAGCAGTCCAGAGCAGACTTCATACCAGGATATGGTGGGGAGAAGGGCTATGTGAGGTGCTTCTGCTGCTGGGTACTACTGGAGGCTTCAGCGCCATTGGGCATTACAAGTTTTCTGACCGCGGCTGTGGTCACAGCCCAAGGGGGCTTGCTGAGAGAGATGCCTGGGGAGAGAAGAGAAAATCAGGTTTACATACTGTAGGAACCATGGTGAATGAGGATTACAGGCAAGACAAATGAGCACAAAAGATCTGTGTCACTCAAGTTGTGTCTTGTAATCAGCTCCATTTATATGAAAAGATTTGGAGTCGCTTCCAGGCTTTATACAGGCTTCAGAGGCAACCGAATCTAGCAAGATAATCCTAGAAGTGAAGATGGACGAGCAGATCTTCCATAGGGATGTTGGTTCTTAGGGAAGAGATAGATAGTGAGGGGTAGGGGTACTGGGGGGGTGGGGGATAGGGGAGGTTGTGTGTGTGTGGGTTTTTTTTTGTTGTTGTTGTGGGAGAAAACTGGTTACTGGTTCTGAGCTATGTTAACTGATATGAAGAAACAAAAATCGTTTATGTATGTTTCTTGTTGTGGTGTTGATGATTTCAATAAAAATTTTTAATTTCAAAAAAGTTGTGTCTTGTAATCGGGGGGGGGGTGGAACTGTCTGGGTCTGGCACCTAGGAGGTAAGAATGGACAAAGGTAACTAACAAAAGGGAAAAAAGCAAGGGGGTGGGCAGAAACAAGAGCAGGTTTGGGAACACAAAGAACAGCAAGTAAGAGTGATTACTCTACTTTGCCAACCAAATCCTAACTCCTGTTCTGATCTTTCAAAAAATGTTTTTGTTTTGTTTTGTTTTGTAATACTGTGGGAGCTTAGATCAGATTTGCAAGGCAGGCAGGTATTACCGCTTTTCTGTGGCCCAGGTTTAAAGTGGGTGAGTGCACTGAAGTCACTAGGACAACAGGGACTCAGCACCACATTCTTAGGCTCACTGCTAGAGCAATAGACTGAGCAAGCTTGTTAACAAAGATTCCCACAACTTCACAAAGTACAAATTCAGTTCCACATCCACAACACAGGTAATTACATACAATATTTAACAATCCCAAGCTTTAGCAATTTTAAAAAGTCCCGGTATAGTTCTGACCAACCAGGAAGCACAAGGTTCAGTGGCCAGCCAATTAGATTTGGGCCCGAAAAAGGCCAAAAGGTGCCACAAGTCCAAAAAATCAGCAGTCCAGAGCTGACTATTTTTGATGAATGTTGGCTGCATTCTCAACATAGTGAGACATATCTTTGGGAGGAAACTTACCATCCACATAGTAAAAAAAAATGTCTGTCTGCATAGAGGAAACAGATAATGCACAGTGGGCAGGATTCTCAAAAGGGATGCACCCAGTGCATCCGAGATGTGCTGGCACATTCCCAACTTGTGCTGTGGTGGGATTCTGGAAGGGGACCGATGCGTCGGCACATCACCAATGCACCAACACATTGCAGATGCACTGCATACTGCTCATAATGATATGTGGTGCATCTGGAGGGGCTGTGAAGGGGTCATTCCCATTCACATGGTGTGTGGCCCCATTCACAGCCCAACCAGGAGGTACATCCCTGGGTCAAGTCTGGAGATGAGCCTCCCAGAGATAAGTCTAAAACAAGTAGACTTATGTAATCACCCACAGGCAGGCTGCTATACTGTAGACAGCAGCATAGCAGCCTGCCCACCCTGGCGGTCCTTCATGCCCCCCTACCCTGCCCGAAACCCCGCCAGAAAGTTGCACCCTGTGGCAGTATTGCAGGATATGCAGACCCCCCCAACCCCCGAGACATACTGCCCACTGTGGTGGTTATGATGATGTAATGGTAACCCCCACCCACACCCCAGACTGATCGAAACATGGGCAAGGGACACACCCTCCCTGGCAGTCCAGTGGACCTCCCACCCACTCAGGCACCCCAAGCCACCCCTCTTCCCCCGTCCCAGCAGGCCTGACACTGATAGCACAGCACCTGTGATCTGCATAGCCTGCTCCAATGAAACAGCACAGTGCAAGAAACAGTGTTTGGTAGCACCCTGACCTACACATATATCAGCAGGGCATATGTGTCATATCAGGACCCGACACTGTACCTCAGTATTCATGATGGCTAACAGCAGTTGGAATGTGAACAAGCCCCGCATGGCACAATAGCACCGTTGTACAAACTTACCCTTGGAGGGGAAGACCAGTGGCCCAATGGGGAGCACATGTTTCTGAGGGCCCTCAGCACTGTGCACTGCTTCGTGGAACACCAAGGCAGAGTGGACTATTCGTAAGTCCCAACACAAATAGTGCCATGGGATAGTGTCAGGGGTGTACAAGGAGACATTATGTATCCCGTTGGGATCTGACTATACAGTGCTGACGGAACCCATGCTCCAATCTGTCCACCTAGCCGAACATGACCCTACCTGAGTGGCACGACCTCTAGACACCATGCTGGTTCAGCATGCAGGCAATCTGGATGTGTCTGAGGCAAGGCTAAATGAGGTGCTCACACACTCAGGGGCAGCAGAGAGGGCAGCCTCGATAGCACTGGCTGTCGTGACCAACTCCAGTACAATGCAAGTGGACATGTGGTCACAACACGTACAACTGGACACAGTCCGTCCTGCACATGCCCACATTCTAGAGGTTCCAGAGGGGACTGCTGGAGATGTCGTGGGGGTGTACGTTGACAGGTGGCTGCTGGAGGCCATGGGACATGGCTATGCAGTACCAGTGCTCGATGCATACCGCATACCCCTCGAAGTGACTTTGCAATGGACACTGGACCCAGACCGTTTTTGATGGTGACTGCATCCATGGTCATATCAGCCATTCGAGTGACTGAGTACTGACAACAGGTACTATTGGGGGACTTGTGGAGTACGTGTTTCTGGGACAGCACCTTTATAACACACCACCAGGTGGGGAAGGGGTATCGTTATTGGTACAGTACCACCGCAGTGTGTGAAATAACTCAGGGGTTGCGGGTATGGTGGGGGGTGGAAATACTCTGACAGTGGTGTTGGGATGATGGCTATACTGCCGCTCTTGCAGGGCACCCGGCACATTTTGCTGGGTGCAACCCTGCTGGATGCATACAAATGGGCCAATAATGACATGCAAATGGGCCCATTGCACCTTGCATGCCTAATGGCTCCATTTGCATGTTGTGGCTGTGAATGGCAGCTTTCAGAACAGCGCATCATGAGATAATAATAGTAATAGTAATAATAATAATAATAATAATAAACTTTATTTTTGTGGTGCCTTTCAAAAACCAAGGCGCCATACAAAATTTAAAAACAGGCCAAACATTTCCAGTCTTAAAGTTAAAAACAGCTAGCACAAATAGACAAATAAAATCAGACTCCAAATGCTTGAGTCCATAGATACATTTTCAGGGCCTTTTTAAATCCCTCCATGGTCATGCACTCCCGTAACTGATGGGAAAGAGAATTCCAGAGGGTAGGGGCCACAAGCGTAAATGTACGGGCCCCAGAAGATTTCAAGCATACCCTTGGGATCTCTAACAACCCTTTGTCACCTGAGTGGAGTGAACACCCAGGACAATAAGCGACCAGGAGCTCTTTCAGGTAGTCCATGCCAAGTTCATGTAGGGCTTTAAAAGTCAAAAGACCGACTTTAAAGTTGATCCGCCACTGCACTGGCAGCCAGTGCAGTCCATGCAGCACTGGTAAAATATGGCTGGACCGGGAGGTACCAGTCAAAAGCCGGGCCGCTGCATTCTGCACCAGCTGCAGGTGGCGGATTTCAACCCCAGGAAGCCCTAGATAAAGGGAATTGCAATAGTCCAGATGTGAGGACACAAAGGCATGGACCAGTGTAAGAAGATCACTGGATGGAACAAGATGCCTAATCCTGGAGATATTCCTCAGGTGGTAAAATGAGGTCTTGACGACAGCAGAAACCTGCAAATGCAGAGTCAGTCCTTCGTCAAAAATTACCCGCAGGTTATGCACCTGTTCAGAGGTCGGGAGTGAAATACCCCTGAGATCAAGTCCAGAGAGTGGATCAGCCCCCAGCCCCCCTATCCAGTGCACCAGATCCACTACCAACACCTCTGCATTTTCCAAGTTCAACTTCAACCAACTCGAGTCCATCCACCCCTAGATTTCTTTGAGGCAGTTATTAAAGACCGATAGAGCTCCATTCTGGTCAGGTGCAAAAGAGAGGTAGAGCT
Source organism: Neoceratodus forsteri (assembly GCA_016271365.2). Classification (NCBI taxonomy): domain Eukaryota; kingdom Metazoa; phylum Chordata; order Ceratodontiformes; family Ceratodontidae; genus Neoceratodus; species Neoceratodus forsteri. The sequence goes on from CM057456.1 coordinate 647,763,033, forward strand.
GGATATCATCAGCATAGCAGTGAAACCTCAGCCCATACCTTCTTACAATGTCTCCAAGGGGCAGCATATATACACTGCAAGCAACATGGGGGACAACACAGAGCCCTGAGGAACCCCACAAGACAGAGAAACTGGGTCCAAGGAATAAACCCCAGAAACCACTCTCTGCACTCTTCCAATGAGGTAAGATGTAAACCACCTGAGGACTACATCCAATAGTCCACAGATGAACCTCAGACACTCAAGTAGAACCCCATGGTCCACAGTGTCAAAAGCTGATGAGAGATCTAGAAGAACCAGAATGGAATGGTTCTTCCGGTCCCTAGCCATCAGGAGATCATTGAGCACCCGAACCAGTGCTGTCTCAGTACTATGCCTCTTTCAAAAACTGGACTGGAAGGTTTCATAGATATCAAGAATGGTCAAATGGTTCTTCAGCTGCACGGCCACTACCTTCTCAATCACCTTCCCTAAAAAGGGAAGGTTAAAGATTGGTTTGTAGTTTGCATGGAAGTCGAGGTCTAAAGAAGCTTTCTTCAGGAGGGGTGTCACCACCGCCTCCTTCAGGGAGCTCAGAAACTCACCTGTTTCTAAGGAGCACCAGACTATCCGTGCTAGGACTGGACTGATGGAATCAATACAACCCAAAATCAGGGAGGTTGGTCCTGGATCCAAACTACAGCACACTGGGCACGTACTACTGACAATCTGCATGATATTCATGAATTCTGGTCAGTCGAAGGCACTCCAGGAAAACTGAGGAGCAGCAGCCTCACGCTGATCCAAAGCAACACCCTTAGAGTGTGCTGGTCGGAGCGCCGCCCTAATGTCGGCCACCTTAGTTGCAAAGAGTCGAGCAAGTTCATCGCACTCTATTTGCAAAAAGGCCCTTCGGACTTGTAGACAGGCTGGGTTGCACAGCCTGTACACCTTTCAAAAGAGCTGAGCTGGTCGATTCTGAGCAGCCGTAATCTCCACGGACAGGAACTCTGCCTTCTTATGGATGATTTCAGATTGATAGGCTTGATAATGCTCCATCAATCTAAGGTGGTTGGCATCGAGGGAGGATCTCCGCCAGCAATGCTCCAACCTTCGACCTAGTTGCCGCATCTCCCTTAATGTCCCATCAAACTATGAGGACCGAGGGCAAAGGAAGAAAGGGCAAACATGTACAGCAGCAATAATATCCAGGGCCACTGAGATAGCCATATTATAGGCTACCACGAGGGCATCTGGGTCATTGTTTGCCACTGGAAGGGATGATAGGTCATGTACCACCACCAGGCCTTCAGAGCTAACATCTCGTAAAGGATGATATCTGAGCATCTCCACAGGGGTAGACCTACAAAGGGGGGCACTAAAACTAACCCCAACGGTGTAGTGATGGGACCAACCAACTGGTTCCACCCCCAAATCAGAGGCCTTGATCCCCAGGAGAAAGACTAAGTCAAGGGAGTGACCATGTTTATGGGTAGCAGTGGTAACTATCTGTGTAAGGCCCAGAGATGACATAGACTGGAGGAAGTGTTGTCCAAACTGCGAGAGTTCATCATCAACCCAGGCACTGAAGTTGCCCAGAACCATCAGCCTGGGCGACTCAAATGTCATGTTGATGACGAAGTCCACCACTTCATAAAGAAGTCGCTTCTCATCTCCGGGTGGACGGTAGATGAGGGTGATCCTACAGCCTACACCTGCTACCATGGTACACTTGAATGACTCAGTTTCCTCAACCGGTACACTCATGAGGTTAAGTTCGGTCTTGAAACAGACCCCAACCGCCACCCCCCCCATGATCCAGTCTCGGGTGGTGAATCACCGAGTACCCGGCTGGAATTAGAGCCTCCAAAATGGGGGCCTGAGTTCTCATCCAGCCAGGTCTCGGTGATGGAAGCCAGATCCACCATTTCTACAAGATCTGCAATAATTGCAGTCTTGTTTTTAATGGATCTAACATTGCTTAGCACAGCCTGTGTTGGATGAACCTCCAGGGCTGCCCAAGCCACCTGCCCGCCAGTATTGGTGGTGCCCTTGGGTATGGAGACCAGTCATGGAGGACCACATTCTAGATTCCATTTCACCCCAGGGCATCTCCTGGATCTCATGACCCTGATGTGGTGGCCCCGCTCATTCACTCTCCAATGTTCACCCCCCACCCTCCTCCTCCCCTTACGAGCAATACCCAGTGCCCTACAGTGCTGGTAAGTTGTAAATTGCTATGGGGAAGGAAAAAAGGGATGGAGGGCATGAAGGGCAGAGGGTGAATAGTGCACAACCATGACAGCAGGCCTCCGACACATTCTAACACTGGCAGTACACACTTAGCTAACCTGCAGACTAATACAACTAAAACAAAATAACATCAAATCAACCTAAATAAAACCCTCAATTAACCCCCTTAATGTTAAATTCAAAATATAAATAATTCAGTGTTCTGGCAGAAATAAATTAGCAGTCATGAATAAGTACTGAAAAAATAAAAAATAAAATTCAAATACAAAAGCAAGCCAAATACAGATAACAAAAATCTTCAGATGAAAATTTACAGCTCCCCATGCCCTCTCACTGACTCAGGGGCTGGACCACATACAGGCACTCTCACTGTCGGTAAGAATAATATTGAAATGTAAGTGTTTCCAGTCCACAGGCCCTCTCACACCCTGGGGAACAAACAAAAGATACAGGCACTCTCACTGCCTGTCAAATGATAGAAAATCCAGTAGAATAATAAAAACTTAGATAAACGTCTTCAGTTTGCAATACAGAATGACAAAATAATGCAATCCCACAGCCTATATCTTTCATAGGCAGGGCAAAATCATATTAAGGGAAATAAAACACTTTCACTGCTGACGAATCTTCAGAGAATGAGAGGCAGACAGGGTAGCCACAGTATCCAATGTTGTTTCTCAGTTCAGGGCTTATTCTAGTCTCCAGTAACAAACAATTCCCTGATTGGGAACAATTACTTACCCCAGCCATCCCCCGAGGAGTTGCTGAAAGCTCCCAGCCCCAGTCAGCTCAGAGCAAGCAGGCCCTCTAGCCCACCCACCCAAGCCAGGAATCTCAGGCACTCAGTGCCCATCTTCTGAGAGCACCAGACCCAGTTCCTTCCCTGACCAACAACCCCAGCAAACACCCCCTGGGTTCAGATTGGGTTTGAAACACAATCAGCTCAACACACTGAAAGGCCAGCAGTCTGGAGCCAAAATCAGGAGCCACCACAATTCCCTCCGATCCAGACCGGGAGCAGGAGACAGAAGTTGTCCAAACTGGAGGTCAGCAATACTCCTCAAGCAAGACCCCAAGCTGGTCGCACTCCGCCAGAACGTACACACCTCTATTCCAGACACTGAATCATGGATCACCACAGTTTGCTACTCTTGCTACCAGCAGTTGGGCAGTTCCAATTCTCTCACTCCCAGGTACCAACACCAGTGCTGAAACACAGGTAAAAAGAAAATATCTCTTCTCAAGACAGAGTCTGAGAAATAATGAAAGTTCAGCAACAGCGACAGAGCGTTAAGCGTTAAGTTATCACTTTGTATATTCACGTTTCACCTGGTAAATGAGGCTACGCTCACTATCTCACTTGTTTACCCTAACTGCCTAAGCACTAAAAACTAACGTTAAATTACAAAATAAACGCAAACAAAAAAATAGAGTAAAATAAATTGAAATAAAATAAGATAAAATGCTACTAAACACAGCTAAATCAGATGTGCAGACAGCTAGCCCAGGGTGGCCACCATCTTGTCCATGGGATGTACTGCCCCATTGTGTACCCAGCCTGACCAGGGGGTTGTGTTGGTGCATCCCATGCTAGGTTCACCTGTGGTATTTACAGAGGGTATCCAATGGCGCATCTTCTATGAATACCACAGTTTGTGCTTGGCACATCTCATTTGTGCTGGGGCATCTGAGATGTACCGAGTGCAAGATCTTTGTGAATCCTGCCCAGAGTGCTTTGGAACCACTGCAAGAAGATGATTTGTATGAGAGGGATGAAAAGAATGACTTGGCTGTAGAACAGAGAAAGTCATACTAATTCATAGGACATGAGATGACACGTGCACTATTAGACAAAGCACTTTTGATGAGATGAAGGATTTTGTGAATCTTTTTGTCATCACAAAGAGGGGTGAGAAATATAAAGTTATACAAAACATTGACAAGGGTGAAATTAGATCACACCATGGCTTGATAGACCATTCTCTTGCATGTTTGTAAACTGGATCTTGTGACAGAATGTTTCATCATATGCACATGATAGCTATGCACATCACAGGAATGCAACACTTTTTGACAAAACTGAATTGTGTCAGAAGTGCTGTGGGTAACTTTATACAAGTGGTTCCTCTATTATCTGAAAGTGACATGAAATCTGCACTTACTTTTATTAAGCAGCTGAAAAACTGTACAGGATGTTCCGATGAATTGTTAGGACAGGATCTGGACCATGTCTATCACAGTGCAAGAGTGAAAGAATCAGACTTAATTCACAAATGTGTTAATGAAATTGTTACATTTGAGCTGGCTAAGAGAGAGAAAGATATGAATATGAATATGAATATGTTTCTTGCAACCACCTACTGTACTGTGACCAAATGGTAAAAGTAGACCTCTGTAATATTCATAGATGGAATTAAATGTGGGATTGTTTGGTTGCTTATGTACTGCTAAAGAGTAACTTTAAGATACAGGAAATAGTGCACATGTGTTCCTACTGTTTCTGAAAGATAAATTCAAATGTACTGCTTCCAATATGTGTGTTAAACAAGATGGAGGCAGATGTTACCTCTCCTGAGATAGCCAGCCTGAACTTGTTTGAAGAGATTCTAATCCACACCATGAAGCTGTTCCAAACAATTCTGAGATTAAATTCAAGAATGAGAAACATGCCACAGAAGGAGCTTATTAAATCACTGAAGGGATCCATTATGCGCCTTCCAGTCCAACTTCAGGAGAATGTACAGACAATAACTAGAGACAACAGCATTGTCATTTTGGTAAATGGTGTTCCAACTAAGTCAAAAACAATTTGACAGCAAGTTGTCAGTGTAGAGAAAGTAAAAAATTCTCTTCAGAATTTAAAAGGTAGAAACCCATTCTATGAAGATTTAAACACACAGTAGATTACCACGGTGACATTCAGACTGAGTTAAGAATAGTAGACACCCAAAGGGCAATGAGTGAGAAGGGGCCAATTTTCAAAAGCCCTGCATCGGCAGCAAGTTGTTAGTGCTTCAAACATATGGCACAGGGGACTTGTGACATTCACTAAGCACCGATTGGGATTTTCATCCCTGTGTGCCAAATGCCACAAGTTAGACAAGCTCCCTCCTGTCTAACTTGCACCATTCGGGGGACTGTTTTACGAAGCTTGCACCAAATATTTGGTGCCAGCTGCCATAAAGCATGCAAACTGTCGCAACCGTGTCCAATGTATCAACATTTGGTGCAGTTGCATCAAAGAAGTTTGGTGCAGTTGTGCCAAACATTGGGACTGATGTAGGGCTTGATTCAAGCCTTGCATCAACCTTTGAAAATCAAGCCCAAGATCTCAATGAATACAAATGACTATGTATATGAATAGTACTCAAGCCACAAGGATCCAGTCATTGATAATATTGACTTGTATCCGATGAAGAAGATTGACTGAGTCCTTTTACTATCTGGGAGAGCACATTGGAAGCATGCTGCTTTCCTGATTTGTTCCCACATGGCTCTGGTGGTCGCTTGGATGAATGCGAGGCACATGTTCCTGGAGCTGAGTACCAAGAATCCAGAGTGTTGCATTCTGATGGTAAGTTCCGATCAGATATTAAGTATTTATTTCATCTACTGTGGGAGAGTGAGAGAATTATGCTCTCTACATCCATTTCCCATACTCTGCAGCTGTGGCTGACTACAGAGCGGCATGATATAACAGCTGCACAGTTGTTGCAAAAGTTGAAAGAAAAGGATGAGACACTGCAGGTGAATCTGAAGTTGATCAATTCCAGTATGCGTGGCACCAAAGAATACTGGTACCAAAGGCACTCTGAAGATATGTGCATGCTATTAGAATACAGTGCAGACACTTGATTTGTTACCCTAGGTTGTGCGGAATACAGCTGGGAAGAACTGGCAGACATTCTTAAGTGAGCAAATGCAGCTGTAGATGGCATATTATCTGTGATTCTCAGGGAGATGTGCTCTCTGGACCCAGTGTCCATGTAATGACACTTTTGTCACCGATTTCATGCACTGCTTAGATTCATTCTGTCAAACACCAATCCACCTCTTGGTATTGCAGTGCAATAGTTTTGCAGAGTGGAATATCAGGCATATGGGGCTCCTCATATTCACATGCTGCTGTGGACAAAGGATACTCCACACATTGGTGACAGTAAGGACTCTGAGATGCTCAAGTTTATCATGCAGTACATTACTTGTCAGATCCCTGACAAGTATGACAGTCTATTGCTATGGAAACTGGTGGAAAGTTCCAGCATCATTTGTGTTTTGCAAGTTCTGTCATAAAAAGGTGAAGAGTCATGGCAATTGGTATAAAAGGTGTTGCTTTGTATTTCCAAGACATGTTTGTGAACACAGCTGTATGAATGAGTTGTTCTCTGCCATGCAACATCACCTGAAAGCAAAATCCAAAAACAGAGTGTATGAGTTGCCCAGAAAGGAAAATGAGGCATTTATAAATGATTACAGTCCAGCCTTGTTGTTGCTGTAGCAGGTGAACATTGATGTGTAATTTGTTGCTGATGAATCTATGGCCCTGGTATGGCATGTGACTTCCTACTTGCAAAAAATGAGCAAACATGCTTGCAGGAGATTTAGGAAGATTTGTCCAACAGTAGCAGATTAATCTCTTAATGACTGTGGTGTCTAGGGTCAAGAACTCTCACCTCATAAATGTGGAGCCTATGAAGTCACTGATCTATCTCTTCATGACTATGGTGTCTAAGGTTAAGATCTCTCTCACATCATGAATGTGGAGCCTATGAAGCCACTGACTGGTTGATCAGAATGTGCCACTATGGGGAATCAGAGTCAGTATGGTAAATGAATGTCAGCTACAAAGAAAACAAGTGTCATGTTCTGAAATCTTATGATCAGATTGAAAAACTTGCAGCAAACAAATATCTTTAGGATTTTTTGACTGACACATGAGGCCCAATTCACAAAGATCCTCTGAAGTGACACATCTTATGTCACTTCAGGGATCCGATAAACTCCAGGTGCACCAGGGACCCTGTGCCCGATTCTGTAAAAATCAGGGTCCAAGAACCAAAGTCCCAGGGTTAACTGAGTGTCACCTGCTACATCAAATAAGTGGCACACCTGCTGTAATTGCCATAGTGATCTACCCCACCTGCCAGTGCAATACTAGAAGGGTCAAGATGGTTGGGGTAATTGAAACTGCTTGTTAGGATGGGGGCACAGGGCATAAGGGATGGGAGGTGGCAGACAATGAGTCATGAGGGACAACTGTGACTGCCTATTGCTGAAGTGGCTCCCAGCAGTGTGTATGTACAGTGTTATACATCTCATAAATGCCAGCATGTCCTTGTACTGTAAAACAATGTGTAGTGCCTAGTACCCATACATTATGTACACTTCCAGCCCTAAAGAAATGCAATACAAGAGGGACCAGTGATAAATCAGCAGACTGCAGCAGCATATTACATTATAACATAGCAGAATGCATGACTGTGCGGTGATAAGACATCACTGTGCAGTCACGTGGTCTGCTGTGTTACAGCTCATTCTACTCATCCTCTGCCACCACCCCCCATCTTTTATGTCCCTGGCCATCCAATGTCCACCCTATCCCAGTGGTGCAAGCCATTTACACCACCTTCTGGCTGGTCCTAGTGGGGTTCTTTGCTGCTTCCATGGTGGGGCTTATAGAATCCTGAAAAAGGGGATGTTGCATCCCCGCTGTAGCACAAGCCCCCTTGCAACATGTCGTACCCCAGTGTAGGTCGCAAGTGTGATACAGACCCACTTTGGTACAGCAGCTTCCTATTGTGATGCAGACCATGTTTCTTAATCAGGAATGCTGCATCTTTTGACACAAGATGCCAATTGAAGCAGAAATGTCTGATGCAGGCACCTAGCATCAGTCTAACAGTTTTGACAATTGGGCCTCTGCTGTCCACAGCACCACAATGCCACAGAGAATATCTGCCTCTTTGAAGTTGCACAATGATATGACTTAGAGTCTGGAATTGAGTCAAACCCTGCAAAACAGATCTGCCTAGTGAGAGACTTGTAAGAAATTATTTTTATCAATAATATTTTTATTAAATTTTTCACAACAGAATTGTATATACATTTGTATGATACACATGCTTTACAATTTAAAGACAATTAACTAGTCAGAGCATACCCCATAGATATACAATCTAGTGCAGTTTGTAGCAGAAATAAAAAGGACTTCAATTGGGTTATTAAAATAGTAATGACAAAGTTAAGTTTAGTAACCACCAGGTCAGCAGTGAGTCATTTATTAAGAACAGTTTCATGCAACAGCAATGTATTCATCAAATACTGATTTTTGGTTCGAGAAGGTTTTAGTTACATCAGTTTGGTGACTGGAATATTTAGCCACAGGTTGGACTGTTCCTGTTATTGATCTACAGGGTTGGCAACTGGTCATTCATAAATAAAGTTGGCTAAATGGATCTTTGTTTAATGTGAGGTGGTGGGGAAGGCACACCAGCCATAACTCTTTCTTGTGACCTGTTACATGATGCAGGTCAGGGACTTTATCTTTAGAACTTGCTAGGAATTCTAGTAAAAAGATGCAAGCCTAGAATGACTGACCACTGCAAGCTTAGTTTCAAAACGGCAGAATTCAAAATTTCAAAACTCCTCTTCCTCTTCAAGCTATGGAGGCAGAAAAGCTTAATGAAAGGTGACTGAGACACATTTTTTTTATACTTGATATTTATTGAGAGTTTTTCAAAATAGACTAGTACACACTTCTGAAAACAATAATCCATCTCAGATCCTGGCCAGAGCCCATTCCAGCTCCTTGGAATTACAGACTAAGAAACCATCTGAGAATTGATACAACAGTACCGACTGTGACACATTTGAGGAGCAGTACAATTTGAGCTATGCAACCTTCAAGACTGAAACTACAGTTCCATACATTAACAGATCAGAGTTAGAGAAGGAGCAGCTGGAGAAGGCTAGACAACTACTGGAGGAAGACACTCCTGTAAATTCTCAGGAAATATGTGATCCAGAGAGATGGCATGCCCCTCCCTGTCAATGATCTAACAGTACTGATGTCAGAGGTTGAAAGAGCTATGCAACAGGCATGCCACTCTGTTGCTGACACCTTTGTCATACAAGAACAGTTGAATTCACAGCATAAAGTTATGTATACTGTTGTTATGTATGCCTTGACTTAAGGTATGTGGAATTGTAATGAGCAGTGTGCTTGTGATAAGAACAGACCTCTGTGTATGTTTGTAAGTGGCTCTACTTGGACAATTTCCTTATTGAAGCAATTAGTGCAAAAATACGGAAATATACTGGAGGATCAACATCTGCAATTGTTACAGCTCCAACTGGACTAGCAACATACAACATAGGTGGAGTAACACTGCACTACCTTTTTATGCTACCTGTAGAACACAGGAAAACAGGTGAGTACCACAAGCTGCCATTTGAAGTCGCAACTGAGCTACAGACAATATTTGACAAAATGGAGCTCTTGACTGCAGATGAGATCAGTATACTTTCCAATGCTATTCTTGTCTTCATTTACCTACATCTGCATGAAATTATTGGTATAGATGGTGAAGTTCCCTTAGGGGAAAAAAAATGTGTGGTTTTTGGAAACCTTCAACTATCTCAACTATCACCTGCCAGTGATCAACATGTGTTTTCTAGACTCTCTGTTGAGCAAACTAGAAAGGTTATTGGGTGCATTGATGGAATAAGCCTGTGAGAATTTTTCACCAATGTTGAACTGTTTCAGAACACAAGACAGAGCAGTGACTGTCAACACAGATACAGTATTTACTTCATGAGGCTGACATTGGAAGCGTGTCACCTTCCAGTGAATCCCTGTTGAAGACATGTGTCATAGGCAAAAGTGATAGTTCCATGTTAGATGCATGTAATCTATTTTCTAAGCTGTGCACTGATGGAGCACACATTCTCAGTAAGATATCAAGACTTATGCAATGTGCAGAATGCAATCAAATTATGCTGGAGGGAATTATGCTGGAGAGACAGCAACAAGCAATTTGTCACTCTGTTATCACTTGATTCAATTGATAGTGTCTGCTTAAGCCCAAATATGGTATCAAAGATGATTGACCATCTGAAAGAACTCACCTCAGACATGTCGCAAACAGCCTGTTTGAAAGCAGCTCTGACAGTGTGTAAGAATGCATGTGTCATGCTAAGTCATAATCTTGATGTGGATTGTGGACTTGTCAATGATGCAATGGGTCACATAGCTGACTTCCAATATAATGTTCAGAGCACATTTGCTGAGATGGTTGTGGTGATATTTGACAGCCTTGATTACCAACAGTGCATTGAGAGATGTTCGGTAAAATTCCAGCTTGTGAAAGACATTTATGTAACAAGAAAGTAGTTTCCACTGTGTGTTACATATGCTGGGCCTCAAATGGCCTTTGGAAAGGCAGCTTGCATCAAAGCCCAGTGTGCCAGAGATCCTGTGCCTGATTCTCTATCAGGCAGTGTCCTGGTAGCATTGTCATGTGACCTTTGGCAGCCGTGGTCATATGCCACACAGACAGCGCATCCAGAGGGTTTGCCACAAGCCGCAGTGCAGCCATGTGCCACTCCAGTCCCTGGCTGCCTAGCAGATCCACGCACCCCAATCTGCCAGAAAATGAATAAGTTAAAAATAATTATTCCCTGGTAGTCTAGCAGCCCCCAAAGCACTGATCCCCCAACTATGAAATGCAATTCATCCCTGGTGGTCTAGTGGACCCCCACAAGCCCTGATCCCCTGTTATGCAAAATGTAACACTTTTCTGGTGGTATAGCAGGCCGTTGTAAAGCCCTGATCCCCTGTTATGCAAAATGCAGCACTTCCCTGGTGGTCCAGTGGATCCCCACCCTCTCACTCTGGCAGGCAGTATCCCACCACCTTGCTACCCTAACCCACAGCAGAGCCTGTGACCGGCACAGCTCTCCTCACTTCATTGCATCTGGCCACTGACTGAACTGTTACTAAGGAGTGTATACTGTATACAGTATAACTGAACTGAACTGTATACAATACGTGCTCCTTAGTGACAGCTCAGCTGGTGGCTGGACACAGTGGTGTGAGGAGGGCTGTGCTGGTCACTGGCTCTGTTTCAGGTTTAGGGGAGCGGGGTTGTGGGACACTGTATGCCAGGGTGGGAGTACACTAGAGCACCAGGGAAGTGTTGCATTTTGCATAATGGGAGATTGGAGTTTTGGAGGGGGGTCACTAGACTACCAGGGAATTATTATTTTTAATATATTCATTTTCAGGCACATTGGAGCTTGGGGAGGGCAACTAGACTACTAGGGAATGATTATTTTTAACTTATTTATTTTGGGGTTCATTGGGGCTGGGGGGACCATGGCACAGTGCCTCAAATGCACAACTCTCCCAAAAGTGCACAGTTCTACATGCCCTTAGACCAGCCCTGGCTCATCTAATGGTACTTAGATATGTGCCCTCTGGGAGAGTTTTGAGAATCCTGAAGTAGGGATTAGGCAGCCTGTATCTGCCGCAAGCCCCTAGTGCCATGCCACAGCACATTTTGTTGGTACACGGATGGCACCTTCCCCCTTTGGTGCAGGCAGCCTGCAGTTGGTGCAAGCTGTGTTTGAGAATTGCTCCCGGTGCATCTTTTGGCATTAGGGTCACCTTGCGCCATTTTTTGTGGTGTAAGCCCCTTGTGCCATGTTGGGAGCTTTAATAATCAAGTCCACTGTGTCAACTGACAAGTCTCATTCTGTGAGTTTGAATGCAGCAATGACTCGCAAAGACAAAGGGATCTTCAAACATGGTATGAGCTATGTCGCTTTGTCTCATGTCAGAAGTCTGGCAGGATTGTACATCATAAACATTGCACCAAGTAAACTTCATGCTGAGAAAAAAGTGCATTGTTAAGTACAATCATTTGCAGACTCTGAATCAATCCACCCTATCCTTAACCCCAGTACCAAATAACATAGTGATGTAGTACGTATCTTTAGGCACATCACAGACATAGAAGAGGAAGACTCCTAGTGTACATGATTCTTTCACTTTCTGATGTCATGGGAAATTTATTGTCATTGATAACACCAGATCACTTCCAGCAAAGATGTATTTTGGTCTCTCTGTGATGGTAACATTTGATAAGAATACTGAAGTCAATTGCTATGCTAACTCTGCAATGCAGGTGTTCCCTCATATGCCAGATTTTGTCGACACCATCACTGCTTCTTGAGCAACAATTTTGTTTGATTCACTGAAGCAAGTTGTAAGTGCCAGTCAACAGCAAATTAACTCTTTGCTGACACTGACACCACTTTGTCTAGCTCTGGCAGCTTATCATGGACATAGAACATTTGCTGAGAACACTCAGCAAGGTGATACAGAGTTCATGATAGATATTAACAACACATTAGAAGATGAACACATTCCAATAAGACAGTACTTCACTGTCAAGTATGTCTGCAAGTATATTTGTGTGTCCTGTGGTAATGCAGACAGAGACGTGACCGATGACATGCTGTGGATTTCTCTGTATGTCCCAGGTGACCCATCTGTAAAATTCAGAAAGTTGCTTAACCATGCAAAATCTGGCCTGGAGTGCCAAGTGTGTGGCAGGAACAGTACACGCTCACTCCCATATTTTACATAACATATATTATACTCCCCTAAAGTTATATAAGTACGGTCTTATTGATTCCCCTTCCTGCTCCAGATGTAGGCAGGCAGAGGGCACGCTTTATCACATATTTTGGTCATGTTCTAAGATTTCCACCCTCTGAGAAGATATCCAACAGTGGATGGATCCTTTATTGGGCCTCTCTGACCTTTTTACTCCGGAGGTATGCCTATTAGGTGATTACTCCCTTATTCCTGTGATATCGAGAAGGTATTATATGGCACTAATTTCCTCATCGGTTAAGAAGGTTATTCTCCGGCACTGGAAAGATGACGTAGATATTCCTTTTTCAGAATGTGTTAAGGAAATATTGGCTAATCTCAGGATGGAGAAAATGGTGGCTAGTCTAAGTAATAGGATGAATAGATATAAGAAAATCTAGGATCCTTTGTACACGCTGCTTGTCACTTAGTTATTACTAAGGTAGTTTCATTGTTCTGTATGGTTTACCATCTGATTAGTTAGAGCTGTGCTGATTGGGGAGGGTGTTTTAGTAGGGAAGGGGGATTGGGTATGGGGGAGAACAGCTCCAATGTATGTAGCAAAAGCTCTTTTCCGGTTATATGTACAACTCTGTTTATCACGGTTGGATTTGTTCTTATCTGTGTGAAAATTAATAAACTTCGATTTGAAAAAAAAAAAAAAACAGTACACGCTCACTCAAAGTAACCCATTCTGCAAACTACCTTACGCATCTACTTCAATGACTTGACTTGCACGGAGACAAACTTGTAACATCAATAACAGACTTTACTGCAGTTAGAGTCATGCTTTAACACATTCATTTTGACAATCACACAATCATTTTCCACCATGGAGCTTCTGAACATTCTGGTCATTATGTGACTTGGCTCAGATACAGTGGTGGGTGGATATAGTGTAGTGATGCTATATACACCTTTAAAGAGAGATGACCAAAGAATCTGAAAGATGCATATATCCTGGTCCTGAAAAATAAGCAGTTTGTACAAGTTGCAGAACAGTAGTTCCTTACAATATGCCTCTCAGACATGGACAACACTCGTCGATATGCAGAGATTCATCAGTTACATTAATCACATCTCAATACCGTCACTCTCTGATCACTGTAAAAACTATTATATATTTTGCTATTTCTTTCTACATGTAATGGCTGGACTGCTCTATTGGTTAAAAAAAAACAGTGACAGTTTGAGTGGGCTCTTACGAGGGCGAAGGGCTATATGTACAATCTATGAGCATAACATATTTTGGCCTTTGTAGACTTTTTTTGTGGCATACGCTCAAAAAAATACACACTACTTCTCATTCAGATGTGCATATAAGAGTGTCATCAAAAACTCTGTGGAAAAACCACCTTCTTTTAATTGCACCATACTTGAAAGGCTTGATAATGGCTACCAAATTACAACTCAAATGTGTATATTGATACCAGTCTCTCTTTTGAATACCATGTTGCATATATTATCAACAGAATTCATCAAAGACTTGGTTGTCTGTTTAGAATCAAGCCATTTCTAACAATGGAATCAAGAAAATTATTGGCTCAAAGTTTTCATTTTAGTGTCCTGGATTATGGGCTTGCTATCTATTCTGCCATGAATCCTAAGTCCCTGGACAGACTGAGTGTTACTTATAACTCTATCTTGAGGTTCATGCTTCATGTCCCTGTAAGAATCCATCACTGTGTTCTCTTGAAACTGTTCAATTGCCTTTCTCTTACAAATAGAATCCACTTTAAAATAAGTATTTTCTGTTCAGAATTAAATCTGGTTTCCTACCTCTTTCAGTGAGTTCATATTTTTCCAGATATGTGAATTCTAACAGCACCAGAACCCAATCTAAGTTTACATTTGGCCAACCATTTTTTAAGAAAGCTTTAGGCCAATGTTCCCTATTATATAGGAGCCCACACTTTTTTAATTCTCTCCCCCAAGATGTGCCGAATTGTAATTCAGTAGCATCTTTTAAATCAAGATTGAAAAAATACTTGTATCCCTCACAGGAATGTACATGTTAATTCTACTGTATTTTTTTTGTAATGTTTCCATTGTATTTTGTAATTGCATTTATGTAATGCTTGTTGTCTGTGAAAACAGGCAGTTATGCTTGTCAGACTTACAAGGATAAAAATAAAATGAAATTATATATATATATATATATATATATATATATATATATATATTCTATGCAAAAACTTTGTTAATGCATCAGTTAAGGTTTTCTACAGTGAAAAAAGTGAGGAAATTCGATTTTAGGGGTTACCTTGCACCCCACCCCCAGCCTGCCCCCTCCAACAGGCATTGGGGTGTGCATTGGGGTCATTGGCCCTAACACTCACTCCATCCCATGTGTAAACAAGCTGAGGTGGTGCAGTGTAGGAGAATGGGGTGACAGTTAGAGCCAACGACCCAAATGCACACCCTGATGCCTGTTGGTGGGGGTGGGCTGGGGGTGGGGTGTAAGGGATGGTAACCCTAAAATTGAATTTCCTCACTTTTTTCACTGTAGAAAAACCCTAACTGATGAATTACTGAAGTTTTTTGCATAGAATTTCCTTACTTTTTAAGAAAGAATAAAAAGTAGAAAGTTGCGCAAGTTGGTATTGTGCCACATTACACAGCTGATGACTAAAAAGTACAGTGACAGCAGCGCAACCAGCTACTAAACAAATATGAATGTAGTAGAAGAATAAAAAACGCTGTCCGCAAAACATTAAGTGTGTCACACAATGTCTCCGAAAAAAATAAATTGTCCAAGATGTAAACACCGCAATTCACATTTACAAGACATCCCATCAACACTCTCCAAATTTCAAGTGAAAAGACCAAACCGTTTCCGAGATATAACATGTTACAGTTTGAAATTTTCATTTGTCAGACTGACACAATTCCACACCTGTTGACATTTAACACACACAACAACTGGCAACTACATCCATGACACTAAGGCTAGGTATCCTATCAATTTCAAGGCACCACCACAAGCAAAACGCTGTCCGGAGACCGTAAACTGCGCCACGCTATATCTCTGGCAACATTTTTTTCCTGACATGTAGCCAGTGTAATTTACATGCACAGGACATGCCGTAAACACCCTCCAAATTTCAAGTAAAAAGACCCACCCGTTTCTGAGATATTAAATCTTAAAATTGGGTAAAATTTCCCTATCTATTCCATTATAAAAAATCTGGCCATCTTGTCCTGCCCTCACGATCAAAGATGGCGATCAAAGAATCTCACGATCAAAGAATTTGCAGGCTCGCGATCAAAGAATGTGCATGGTTATGACCAAAGTATAAAAACTAGTGTAATTTACAAAATTAACACAATTGCCGTAAACCACCGCCATGGTTCGTTAGAATAAAGCCCCCTGAGTAAAACCCACCCTCATTTGTCTTCCTAGGACACCCCTGAGTTGAGAAAATTGATTTTCTCATCTGGCCATCTTGTCCCTCACTCCTGATGCACGATTGCGATCAAAGAATCTGGCGGTGAAAGAATTTTCAGGCTCGCAATCAAAGAAATTCCTCTCTTTCGAACAAAGAGCGAGGGACGAGATGGCCAGATTTTAAAATGTATATTTGTAGCCCAGGGGTGCCCTACAAAGATATATAATGGTGGGTTTTGCTCAGGAGGCTTCATTCTGCCCCATCTGAATAAAAAAACTTTAGTTTTCATTGTCCCTGGTAGTCTAGCAGCCCCTTCCCCATCATAATACTGTGCATTGCGATCCCTCTATCCCTGGTAGTCTAGTTGCCCCCCAATGAGTATTTTATTAATATGTTTGCTTTTTATCCATGGTAGTCTAGTGCACCCCCCATGTGTGTGTGTTAAAATTTTGTTCTCATATCCTTGGTAGTCTAGTGGCCCTCCCCCCATCTGTATTTCATTATTATTAATATGCCTGGTAGTCTGAGCCCCCCATCACAATAAAATAACCATGTTCAATGTCCTGGTAGTCTAGTGGCCCCACCCAGCCATGCCAGCCCACCCAGCACCCCCACCCTTCCCCAGCCAGTGACTGGCACAGCCCACCTCTCACCTCCACAGCCAGCCACCTACTGTGTATATTATGGCACTAATTGAAGTAGGCACTCTGAAATTATTTCTGAGCACCTGTTTGAATAAGTACTCATAATATGCAGAGTCGACAGCTGGCTGTAGAATGAGTAGATGCCAGTCACCGCCTGAGGAATGAAGGTGCTGAGTGAGCTGGCATGGCTGGAGTGAGAGATGGAAACCACTAGACCACAGGACATTGATAATTTATTCTACTTTGTGATTTGGTGGGGGGACCGCTAGACTACCAGGGATATTAATAATAATGAAATACAGATGGGGGGAGGGCCACTAGACTACCAGGGATATGAGAAAAAAATTTAATAAATGCACATGGGGAGGCCACTAGGCTACCACAGATAAAAAAACAAACATATTAATAAAATTCTCATGGGGGGCCACTAAACTACCAGGGATAGAGGGATCGCTATGCACAGTATTATGATGGGGAGAGGGCCACTAGACTACAAGGGATAATGAAAACTAAAGTTTTTTATTCAGATGGGGCAGATCGAAGCCCCCTGAGCAATACCCACCCTTATATACCTTTGTAGGTCACCCCTTGGCTACAAATATACATTTTAAAATCTGCAATCTCGTCCCTCGCTCGCGATGCACGATTGCGATCAAAGAATATCGCGATCAAAGAATTTGCAGGCTCACAATCAAAGATCGTTAGCGAGCCACGAATGAAGATTTTAAAAGCTAATAACTCTATTTTTAGACCAATTTGGATGGAACCAAAGGCATGGCTCGACAGATCAGGGTCCCCTGAGTAAAATCCATCCAAGTTTTACTTCAGAAGTGACCCCTGAGCCAAAATATTTGTGTTTTTCTGATCGGAAAATTGAAAACAAGATGGCGGACCTCGCGATAAAAGAATTTGAAAAAATCCTCAGGGACAAAGATTCTTGAACCGCAAGGCTGCAAATTCTTTGATCACCAGGCGGGACGAGATGGCCAGAACCCCATTCTTTGTTCGCAAAACATACATATAAATTTTCCCATTGACTTGTAATGGGAACTTAAAAGTGCCATAACTTTTGAATGCCTTAATATCTTTTCACCAAACAAAAAGTGGCATATTCGGCCACCAAAGCTCAGCTCTATGCTGATGATGCCATACTATATGAATCCTCCAAAGATGTTTACTTTATAAACATGGACATGGAGAGAGAGACTTCCAGCTGCTGGAGGCCTGGTTCAAGGAGAACCTATTGGTTCTGCATACTAAGAAAACAAAAACCATGTTGTTCCATCATACCTCCTTCAACTCAACTTTCCAACCACCCCAGTAGTCAAAACCTCTTCTGGTGCGCCTTTAGAAGGAGTGTGCTCCTTCAAATATCTGGGCTTCACTCTTGACAAACATCTCTCCTTTGAAACTCATACAACTAATAATATAATGGCAACAAATCAAAAACTTGGCCTCTTATACCATACTGCCACCTACCTCACACCACATGCTAGGAAGACTATTGCTTCGGCTATCCTTCTCCCAGACCTCTTCTATGGGGCCCCAATAATTCACTCTGCCAAGTCCCTTATTCTGACAAAACTTAAACAGGCCTACCACAGAACTGCTTGTCTCGCTGCTAGCTCAGGCCCACCACTGTGACGTGCTCAGCATGCTCAGCTGGTTGTCCTTTGAGGCCAAGCTAGCTTTTCCTGTGCTCTGCACCATTTACAAACTCATCCATCTTACTTTGCCACACATCCTCTCCAATCTACTCATGCTGAAATCCTTAACTGGGACCCTCAGATCCTCCCACTTCCCGATCCTAAATGTACCCAAAACTCATTTAGCCATAGGTAGGAGATCCTTCTCCTCTGCAGCACTGCAAAAAATGGAATAACCTCCCCCAGACATTGCTATTGTGTACCTCTCTTCCCCAGTTTAAAAAGTACTTTAAAGAAATTTTCTACCTATCTCCAATTTGTAACTCTACCCACAACTAACCCTCTCCAGTCAATCCTGTGTCTCCTCTCCATCCTCCTCCTCCCCTCTCTTCCTATTCTCATTATCTCTCTCTCCCTCTCCATCTCACTCTCCCACCTGTACCTAACTGATCCATGTTCTTCTCCTCACCTCTCTCTTGATTGCACCTACTCTCCACCCACTGTATATGTTTATGTAATATATGTACTACAGTATATGTAAATATTTTTCATTGAAACTACTACTTGTCAATCTAGCTATGAACTCACACCTAAATGTATTTCCCTAAGATAGATTGCTATGAAGTTGTTGATATACTGTTAATAATTCACTATCCTCACCTTGCTGACTATATTGTCATCCATTGTACTTGTACAGTTACACCTGGCTTCCTTTGTGTAGTGATGTATTTGTATAGTGATGCATTTATGGAATGCCTCTGTTCCCCAGGTTGCCCCTGAAAAAGGGACATGCTTGTCTCAGTAGGCCTACCTGGTCATCAAAATTCAAATAAACAAAAACATTTTGACTTGCGAAATGTTTCTTGCAACTGTCAAAGTTACTATAATAGAGAGTAATGATGATAGTTCATAGGATATGGAGACTGACTTCAGTACTGTGAGAACAATTACAGAAGATACCTACTGGTACAGTGCTCTGGAAAGGTACACAATGAATGAAATATATGTCTTATGGATATCTTCTCATAAGGAAAGAAATTCTTTGCAAAAAAAAAAAACATTATTAATGCATCAGTTAGGGTTCAAATTAAAACAACAAAAGTAGGGTTTCCAACCTTAACTCTGCATGCCCCCACATAAGCAGTCAAAGGGGCAAGGCAACACACAACCAGAGACAGCCATCATCAGGTAAGACAAACAACATACAACTCTCTGCAGATAATACAAGAGACATTCATCATCATGGTCCACCACTTCTGTAGCCTTGGATACACATGCACGCTTCAACACATGCACACCCACTTCAGGCTTTATCCATAGTATGTCAGACAGGCAACGTTGCGCACCTATGAAGTAATGTAATGATCACATTATTATAAACATTGCATTTCCTTACTTTTGTCGCTTTAATCTGAACCCAAACTGATACATTGATAAAGTTGTTTGCAAAAAAATTTATATATGTTTAATCAGAGCTATAATTGAAAACATTTCTGACAAGTGGATATTGTTATTATTTTTTGGGATGCATTATCTTCATCACACATTTATTTGCACAAAGGATAAGATAGCATGGTAAATTTCAAACTATAATATGATGCCTTGGTTAGATTTTTTGTTAAGCTTTCTTTATCCTTTTTCCATTGCTGCTGTTTACAAAGATGCCTGCTCTCTGTCAAAAACATGTTAGTGTTCAGTTCTATCTTTTAATTATTTGTCATTTCAGATTGTTTTATATCTTGCCTGTGTTAGATCTACAAATGTTGTACAACTAAATTATCCAGCCACACATGCATTCGTAGTGACTTTTAATAATTTTTGTGCCTAGATCAAGTTGCATTTGTATGTATTAATTTGTTTATGTGTTAAACTGAATTGAAATCACTATTTTCTAAATATCCACATTTTAAATTGTGTATGTTTCTTTGCACTAATCTCCCTCAGAACTACTGACCTGTGAGGCTTATTGTAATCAGTGTTCTCAGTATGTGGCACGGTGCTCCAAACATGGAAGATACTTAAGGGGATCTTCAGCCATCTAGACCCAGCACCTGATGAAGACTACAATAGAAATGCTGGGGTGTCTTTTGGTTAAATAAGATCACTCACTCACCTGTGCACTGTAGCCCTGTGTAGTCAAAATAAAATATTTGGATCCAATGCATGTCTCCTGTGAATTTGTTCATCACTTTGGCTACTGGCTTCTCCTTCAGTGCCTGGCTCCTTTTACTGTGTATTGTGTTGTTTTGAGGAGTTAGCAACTCCTACCCAGCACCGGACTCCTACTGTTGCTTAGCACACTGTTTTCTGACCTTCTGTGTTTTACAGTGAATGCTGTTGGACAGAATGGACTGCTATGGAACATTTAGTGATAGTGAAAATAGTGCAGTACACCTGGTGGAAGTTCCTGACCTGTCAACAGAAATGAACAGACAGCTGTAGTATCAAAACAAAAACCATCAAGAAATAACTGGTGAGCCAGAGCTGATACATCCTGAAACTGATCATCTGAAGAAAGAGAGCAATCTAGAAATACCTGATGAGTAGCAGAAGATGAATCATGAGCATGGAGAAAGAGAGATGACTTGATTGCCATGGAACAAAGTGATGATCTCACAGATGAACAAGTAGGAACAGAAATGGGTAATGGGTTAAAACACTGTAACAGTAACAAGGAGCTGTGAAACATGGCTGAGAGGGTCCTCAGCATCAAGCATTATTGTATTAAGTTTAAACACAAGATGGGTTTCATGCATCAACTGTTACACATGCACAATAGTGGGTGCAGTCCAGTGCTGTCCCATCCATGTGCGTCATCCTCACCAGTGTCCTTTATACAGCTCCTTGAATACAACAACCCTATTCAGAGCTATGGGAGCAGTGAGGGCACAGAATTAATAGGCTTGGACAGTTTCCAGCATGTTATCAAATCACAAGACACTGGTCACAGTGTGTGCCTGACTTGCAAACTTAGCAGGAACAAAAAAAGTTGGCTCCAACCACCTCATGATATACTTTTACAATAAAAAGAAATGTTGTAAAGACACTTACAAAAAGTAAGCAGAAAACCCTTGCAGAGAAGACTAGGTTTAAAAAAGGCCGCTACTGGTTTCAAACATGCACGCTTCCTGAGGAACTTATTTTTTTTTTAATAAAAGCATGATATCATGAACTGGTTGGAGCTGAGTTTTGTTGAAGATCTGCACATCTGCCCAGTGTGCCCAGTAGTGACAAAATAACTTTATATCTGAACCGCCAGAAATGGAGTTGGTGCCAAACGGTGAGGCAAGAGAGCTGAAACTGATGACTATGTCCAATTGCAGGCTGGATCATCTAGCAGCTCTTGCATTCAGGACAGTGGAGCCTCGTTCTTGAGAAAAACATATTAATTGGGATGGGAGTATGGGAAACAGGTCTGTACCAAGAATAATATGCCATGAGGTATTATATATTGTCTGGCAGCATTTGTAGGTTGGCAACAGCCATATGAAATTAATGTGCGACAGACTAAAAGAACAATTGTGCAAGTAAGAAAGAGTGGAAACCATATCAATACATAAAGTAATGTAATGTGATGTACTTTATTTTTTAATCACAGTGAGTTCAATTATACTGTACAGTATCTGTCATACTATTACTGTGTATGATTTGAAAACTAATTTTCCATGTCCTTAATAGTATTGTATGTTACAGTACAGTACTGACATTATTTGCTGTATTGACCTTTTCATGTATTTTCAATTCTCTTTCACTGTTACGTGTTGAAAAATGTAATGAAAAAGTAAAAAAAAAATGCTATGCCCATGTCTCTCCCTCCCTAAACCAACAGCTATAAAAATACCACAATGTTGGTGCTGTCTCACAGATAGATGCAGTCCATCACCCTGTCTCTTTGTTTAATGTCCCGAAAGCAATGGTTTGATTTTCAATGAAATTAAAGTTCAGTGTGCTGCTGAGAGACATACAGATTATGACAGTGGAGGTGAGTTTCCCCTTTAAATAGTTGACATCATGGACCGTGCATCCCTGCATCCAGGGTGTTTATTCTGTTACATGTCTCAAGAATTGCCATTTTCACACAACTGGGAAAACAACAGAGTTCAAGACACTTAGTGACCCTTGAAAACATGTATGCTCCACCAGGCTCAACTTACAAGTTTTATGCAAACCTGCTGAAAGTAGCAGCAGAAAAAGCAAATGGAGTGGACATTATGGAAGGGGATTGGAACTTATTTTTTTCTGTTCCATTCTCCCCTTGGTCCTTGGCCCCCACTTGAGCCCTCTCCCCACACCAGCCCATTAACTCACTTTCTTACAGGTCTGGCGGAGCCCGCAAAATGAGATCAGATTCTTGGGTACACAATATCTAGCCACCAGGAGAGCACCCTGATCAGTGAGTGTGAGGTCTGCTGATGCAGTGCAGCTGTCCTGCTGCATGGGGGGATATTTCCATATTTTACCAGTTCCATCCCTTGAGATGCAGGTGGCTGTGGTGCACATGTGTATGCATGTGAACATGCATAGAATGGTACTGGCCTTTGTCTCCCCTCCCCTGAGCTGATCCTTTGCACTGTCATATGTGGTTACATGGGTGGCAGCATAGCAGGGATGCTGGCTACCCTCTCTCCCTGGAGGAGGAGGACCGTATCCTCTCAGATGCTTAATCCTCCTCCCACAGCTGGCCCTTGATGATCCATGCTTGTTCTTAATACAGGTCACCAGCATTGTGAGTGGTAGTGCTACTGCTGCACTGATGGGACAGCTCTGGAACTTGATTTTTAGCAGAGCACTAGACATTATCTCTCAAATCCCAGGTCTTAATTGGGCCATGACCAGGAAGGTTACTGGGCTGAAGGAAGAGCTGGGGATGGAAGATGTTTGGTGTGTCAAGTGCCTGCAGGACAGAAACTACACCTGCTACACACCCTTTTGTAAAACCTATTCTAGACTAGACACCTGTATCACACACCAGCCAAAAATGGCATGTGTTGAATCCATGTGGGTGATGGCCACTACAATTTTGGACCACCAACCAGTGCTTACATGGGTAGATTTGAAAGCCACACAGAAGAAGATGCGCTGGAAGTTGAATGTGTCCCTCTGTAGGGACTCTAAACTAGTGGGAAGCTAATTTCAGAAGATGCACACGGAAACAGGACAAGGATGCAGGATTTTCACACACTAACACATAGGCTTGTCAAATTTGAGAAGAAACAGAAGAGAAAATTGGAAAGGGAGCAAGAAGGGTAAATAAAACTGCTGAAAACAAAAATTTGGGTAAAACAATGAGTAGATACGGAGAAGTGCTCCTTTATTTAAAATAATGGTATTATGAATATGGAGTAAGAGCCACAAAGCTCTTAGCCTAATGACTGAGACAGCAAACAGCCTAAGTCACCATAATAAAAATGCATCACCCCGTTAATGGGAACCTAGGGACTAAGGTGGAGTGAATCACTGAGGCATTTGTTGTGTACTATAAAATGTCATACAGCCCCACCCAGAGATGGCAATACAAAGTAAAACACATTATTTGAACTCAGTGGAACTCCATTACTCCTCCTGATGTTTAGACTGGAAATCCAGGACACTATACAGTAGAACAGTTAAAAACAAATAAATATGTAGGCCCAGCTGGATATAGTGGGGAGTTTAACAACTGTTTTAGGAAGGAGGTAACACCACTACTACAGAGGGCTTTTAGTGAGATATGGAGGGAGGGGAAGGGAGCCCTGACACTTACTTGTAACTATGCCACCATACTGGTAAGGAAGAAGAGAAGGACCCCTTCCATTGCAGTTCCTAATGCCCTTTCTCCCTCCCCAACATGGGCTATAAGTTCTTCACATCCATTTTGAACAGAAGATTAAACACCATCATGCTCAGTATAATTAATCTGGATCAATCAGGCTTCATCCTGGGCAGACACCCACCAGATAATGCCCACCATACTACTTTGACGACAATCTGGGTCACACCTGGAAATGAACTTTGGCTCAGTGTGCCTTTCCTGGTTACCAAATTTTAAATAAACAACATTTTAAATCATCTACTCAGTTGATGGAGCTTCCTCCAAAAATGGTGAGAAAACTGAATGAAATAGCTTGGCATCCAAACAATGAAAGACCTGTCCAAACTATAGGAAGCTAAACTCATTAACCTGAACCTTTAAGCACATGCATGTGAAGCACCATTGACACATGTGCATCATGGACTGTTGAAAAATGCCACCATCTGGAAAAGCATTGCAATGACCCAAGAACCACAAAGCAAGACTGTTCTAGAAAGGTGATTTGGTTGGATGATTAAGAATCATGGTGCATAAATAATGCACTATTGTGCTGTCTCATGGTCAAAGATAACATGGTGCTGCAGCAGCTATATGTATGCTATTAAAGGTGATCGTTAGTTTTGACAATACTCTCTCTAAAGCCAGTGAGCATATCAGCGACCAATAGTCCAAAACTGAAAAAAAAGTATTAGCTAGTTACTTTTTTAATTATTCTTTTTGGTTACCACATAAGGCCCACTAGGCCACAAGGTCCATTTACAGGGGTGCCTTGGAGCACTGGGGTGGTTAAGTGACTTTCTTAGAGTCACACAGTATATAAGTAGAGGTTGTGGAATCAATTCAGGTCTGCAGGATGTACCAAGCTCATTCACAGCTCATCACTCTAAACTCTAGGCTATACTGCCAAGCCTTTTAGGACTCAGGTGCAAGAAATTGCCTATCCCTGTATACTAAATCTAGCCTTTTGTTTTGTGTTTTAAAAATGTGCTTAACATGCTGTTCATAATAGAGAGAATCAAATATTCAAAATGCTTTACATATTCAATGGTTTCTCCTTTAAGTGCATTATCAGAGTTGCAATCTATGACTTTCTTTTGTACCTCATGAACCATTGTTTTAATTTTTATTGTTCAAAACTAATTTCTGAGTGATAAACTACTTTTGGAGATGATTGAAATCCCCCTGAACCAATTTATTTAGTTCCATGAGATCCCTGCCTTTGTTGAAAATCACCACATCATCCACATAAAGGACAGTGTAATAATATTCTCTAAACAAACTTTTGGCATGGAATTAAAAAAAGCAGCAAACAAAGTAGGGACCCAAACTGATCCTTGGGGAACACCAGATTTACTTTGGTGAAAATCTGAATTGTTGTTGTTGCAGCAGAGAAGCAGGTACAGCACACCACATGGTAGGCCAGTCAATAACAGTTTGATCTCCGACATATAGCTAAAGTCAGAAGAGCAGGAACAGCAGCCCACAAGATAGACTACCATTTAAAACACAAACTCTGGCCAGAGCCACTAGGTCTGCAGCTGAAGAATTTGGGGTAAAATATTGAAAAGTGGTATTTTCATATTTTTACACTAAATTTTCAACATAGCCACATTATGACCCTGCCTCATGAAGAAGTTTAAAATGTATCTTTGTATGACGTTAAAATCTGACAGCTAATCAAGACCCGTATTTCTGATGGTGCCATATGGCAAAAGTTAAATTTAAATAGCTGATGTGGCTGATGGAAATTATTCCATTTTTGGTGTTGTAATAGTTTAGCATGCCACAACGCTGTTCTGACTAGGGGAATTAGTCTGTTACTTGTTTGTCTGTTACTTGCCTTGTAAATGTACTGGATGCAATAATATAATCTGTCACACAGAAACAAGAATTTGTTTATACCAAACAATTGATGCTTGTTAAACATTTTTTTTACCTCAACTTTTGAAAATACTTATTTTAGGATTCCCCTTACAGACATGACAAGTACCATTTGAAGGTACTTAAATGGTCTGAGAACTATTAAACCACTCCCCCTGATAAAACTGCATGACGGAAGCACTAAGGGTTTTCGGATAGTAGTACAGTTGGAGGGCAGGTATAAGTGGGATTGCCAGTATTTCATTTGTACTATAAATCCTAGTTTACACACAATTTAGCTGTCAATCTGTTTTATTTGCACATTGCTTCATGCATCCTGGTTTGTATATTATGTGAAGGTTATGTTACAAAGCTGATACTGGAGCTTTAAGCACCATAAAATTGTACAAAGTATTTATTTACTTGTTGGGTGTGTTAGGGGAAAGCTTGTACTGCAGTTGGTACATATTATTTGTATTCCACCAACACTGCCCTGTTGCTCATCTGCTTTACTTTTTTAGTGATGCTTTGGAACACATTGGCTTATTGAGACCATAGCCAGGTCTGAGGTGAGCACATCCTAACCTTTTCCACAGAACGCCTATTGACTTCTTAAAGCTCCAGCATCAGCTATAGCATGACCTTCATATAATACATAAAGCAGGGTGCATGAAGCAATGTGCAAAGAAGTCACATTAACAGCTAAACTGTGCAAACTATGATTTATAGTGCAAACAAAATACTAGTAATCCCACATATTACATGCCCTCTGATCATTCCACCAGCTCAAAATCCCTAGCCACTTCACTCATGGAGCTGTCTGGGGGTGTGGTTTAATAGTTCTCAGACAACTTAAGTACCTCACAATGATCACATGGTACTGTATGTTGCCATCATACAATCATACATTTATGAATAAAAAAACAGTAATAAAACCAGAAGATCACTAGATGCATGGGAACTAATTCAGCAAGGTTCCTAAACATATACATACATATGTATACATATTTTATATATATATATATATATATATAGATAGATATAGATATAGATATAGATATAAACACACACACACACACACACACACACACATGCTAGCAAAATACTGTACATGAACAAAATGACTCAAATATCTTTCTTAGGCTGGTACAGTTGCATGAAATGTTGATTTTGATGGGGTCTTGAACTCACTCTTGTAATCAAAATGGCATATTCTGGTTTGATTTGTTCCTTCAAAATGCCATCATTATTACTGGACTAGCGAATAATATTAGATGCAGTTACATTGGAGGTCATTGTTCTGTTCCCTTTAATTTGTTCAATATTAATGTTTTTAGAACTGACAATTGAACTTTTCTAGCTCCTGATTTAGTATATTGGTATTACCATTGCCATTTTGGCTACAAGACTGAGTTCAAGCCCCCCAAGAAGACTTATATTTCATGCCACTTCACCAGGTTGAGAAAGAGAGTGCTATCTGAGTAATTTTACTCATGTATTTTGCTACCCCCATTGCATTTCTCAGAAGGGCCACTCTACAATCTGAAAACATCATTTAGAGTGAGTTCAAGCACCCATCAAGATAGATGTTTCATACAACTGTACCAAAGTGAGAAACAGACCACTGTTTGAGTAATTTTGCTCACGTATTTTGCTAGTGTATAGATATATGTACATACATATACATACACACACACACATTATAGTGGCACAGTAGTGCCACTATAGTTAGGGTTGAGTACCCCATTTAAGGTTAAAGTGTGAAATTTTGCAGCTTAATAACATTGCCACCATATGACAGATTTGCCTCAAATTTTGCGGGCACAGAGCAGTAACATAGATCTTTGGATCTGCTAGGTTTTGCAAAGGTAGGATATACAGTTGCACAGTTATAAATCAATCACTGATTGATTGACAGTTATAAAGCACAATAAAAAGTCATATTTACACTTTTTTGCGCATTCTTTGCTCGCACCTACAGGTCGCATGGTTTGTGTGACCAGTCTGAAACCTTCAGGGAACATGCATTTCCTGTGACTTTGGAAGATTTCATAAAACAATATTAAACAGTTCCAAAAGTTATTAAATAACCAAGTTTCCCATTAAAGTCAATGGGAAAAGTTAACAAAATGTTCAACAGTGTCACAAATGCAGTTTTTAGTGTCACAAATGACCCCTGTAGTGTCATGAGTCAGCTATATTTTTTCAGTTACTGGTCACAGAAATGCTTGGCATTTAAATGTGGGACCCTCTAGGGGCACAATTCTTTTTGTGTTCACCTAGTCGAGCCCTGAGGATGCTAGCAATGTCTTTTTTGGGGGTTAAACAGCCCAAAAATATGTTTTTAAAATTTTTCTAAACTGTAGTGTCGCACAGTAGTGTCGCGCTTCTGACACTTTCATGATTTTTTTTGCGAAAGTGCCGTGATTTGCGACACTACTTTGAAATACTATGCCCAAAACAGTACGGAATCTTTACCACCCTGCTGCAAAAGAATGGTTTGGGCTTTTGGGCTGAAATTTGGAGGAAAGAAAGCCAACATGCCACAGATGTGCCTTTTTGTAGTTTGGTGACAAAACATTACAGGGCTGCAAAGTTATGGTACTCTGATTTGACTATTTTTCCCATAGACTAATATTATGGCATCCGCCGTGCCTTTTGGGGGCCGGTATCTCGAAAACACTTCGCGATACTGACTTTTCGTCAGAAAAATGCCTAGCCCCTTGCTAGGGGGCTAAATGAAAAACTAGCCAGGAAAGTCATAAATCATATGAATTTTTTTTTCTACGTCGTACGGTTCCTGAAATATAAGCAATTTAGTATTCCAAGTTTTCATTTTCTGCTCCGAGGGCCATTATTATGCATACATTCTTTGTATTCATTGTGTTTCTCTATGCAGCTTTTGGGGGGAAAAAAAGGCTGTGCGTTTTTGTTACTGTTACAGTTAGCATTTCCACTTGCATTTCCATTACCATTTGTATTAGCGTTCCCGTCTACGCCACGGTGTGTGTTACCCTTTGCATTTTTGTTTGCATTACTGTTAACATTTGCTTTTTCATTACTGTTTTTCTTTGCGTTCCTTTTGCATCACCATGTGCATTTCCATTTGTGTTTGCATACGAGCTTCCATTTGCGTTTCCATTTCTGTTTGTGTTTCCTTTGGCGTCATCGTTGCTGTTACCATAAGTGCCTGTGACTGTGCACGTTACAGTTTGCGTTTCCATACGAGCTTGCATTTGCATTTCTGTTTTCATTAATGTTTGCACTTGAGTTTCTATTGCCATTTGCATTATCCTTTACATTTGTATCACCATGTGCGTTAGTGTTTGCGCTTGCGTTGCCTTTACTTCGCTATTTATAGTGCACATTCTCAAAAAGAAGGGAAATTCATAGCAAAAAACTCTGTTTAATGCATCAGTTAGGGCTGTTCCACAGCGACAAAAGCAAGGAAATTTGGTGTTAGGGTTGCCAACCCTTACACCCCACGCCCACCTCACCCCCACCAACAGGCATCGGGGTGTGCGTTTGGATAGTCGGTCCTAACTCTCACCCCATTCTCCAATACTGCACCACCTCAGCTTGTTTACACATGGAATGGGGTGAGAGTTAGGGCCAATGACCCCAATGTACATCCCGATGCCTGTTGGTGGGGGCAGGGTGGGCATGTGGTGCAAGGGGTGGCAAACCTAACACTGAATTTCCTCACTTTTATCACTGTGGAACAACCCTAACTGATGCATTAAATGGAGTTTTTTGCCATGACTCTCTCTCTCTCTCTCTCTCTCTCTCTCTCTCTCTATATATATATATATATATATATATATATATATATATATATACACACACACACATATATTATGGTAGCACAGTAGTGCTACCATAGTTAGGCTTGAGTAGCACTTTTAACGTTAAAGGGTGAAACTTTGCACCTTAATAACTTTTCCACCATTCAACAGATTTGCTGAAATTTGGTATGCATGGTTGGGCATGGTAGATCTTGGGATATGCCGACTTTTGTAATGGTCCAACATACGGCTGCTGAGTTATTAAGCGACATCCGTGTGCACGATTATGCTTTTTTGCACATTCTTTGCTTGCACCTTCAGGTCACACGGTTTGCATGACCGGTCCGAAAACATCGGGAAGCATGCGGCTGGGGTCCCTGATGTGCCTTTTGAAGATTTCGTGAACAACTATTGAACGGTTCAAAAGTTATTCAAAAAACAAAGTTCCCATTATAAGTCAATGGGAAAACTTACCAAAAAGTTCAACACTTTCGCAAATGCACTTTTAAGTGTCGCAAATGGCCCTAGTAGTGTTGCAAATCCACCATTTTTTTTCAGTTACTGATCAGAAAAATGCTTGGCATTTAAAATTGGAACCCTTTAGGAACACAATTCTTTTTGTGATCAACTAGCTGGGCCCTCAGGATGCTAGCCATGTCTTTATTTTGGGGTTAAACACCCCAGAAATATGTTTTTCAAATTTCAGGAAAAAGTAGTGTCCCAAAGTAGTGTCGCACCTGTGACACTTTTGCAAAATTTTGCAAAAGCTTTTGCAAATTGCGACATTACTTTTCCAGACAATGGCCAAAATGACAGGAGTTCTTTGCCACCCTGCTGCAAAACAACACTTTGGTCTTTTGAACTGAAATTTGGAAGGAAGGCAGCCACCATCTCTCAGATGTGCCTTTTCATTGTTTGGTGACAAAATATTGCACAGATGCCAAGTTACAGTATTCCGAAGTAGACTTTTTTTCCCATAGACTAACATGGTGGTGTTCGCCATGCATTTCAGGGTTCGTATCTCAGAAACAGTGTGAGATACAGAATTTTCATCATGATAGTGCGTAGCCCTATGGGCTATGCATTTAGCAAAAACCTAGCCAGGAAACTCATGAATCATGTCAAATTTAATTTTTTTTTTCTATGTCGCACGGTTCCTGAGATATAAGCAATTTAGTATTCCAACAGCTCATTTTCTGTTCCGAGGTCCATTATTATGCATACATTCTTTGTACACGCTGTGTTTCTCTATGCAGCTGTTGCACAAAAACAGGGTGTGTGCTTCCGTTACTGTAACAGTTAGCGTTTCCACTTGCGTTTCCGTACCCATTTGCATTACCGTTCCCGTGTATGCCTCCGTGTGTGTTACCCTCTGCATTCTAGTTTGCGCTTGTGGTTGCATTACTGTTACCATTTGTGTTTCCACTACTGTTTCTGTTTGCATTTCAGTTTGCATTTCCAGCACCCCTTTCGTTTGCGTTTCTCTTTCGGTTTGCGTCTTTGTTGCTGTTACTGTTACCATTTATGTTTCCAATTGCGTTACTGTGCCTGTGCGCATTATAGTTTGCATTTCCATATGCACTTCCATTTGCTTTTGCATTTCTGTTTCCTTTGGTGTTATTGTTGCTGTTACCGTTACCATTTGTGTTTACTACTGTGGTAACGTGACCGTACATGTTACAGTTTACGTTTCCATACGCGTTTCCATTCTGGTTTCCATTTCTGTTTCCTTTGGTGTTATTGTTCATACTAACTTTACCATTTGCATTTACAATTATGGTACCATGGCCATGTGCATTACGGTTTGTGTTTCCATGTGTGGTTGCATTCGCATTTCCGGTTTGATTCCTTTTGGTGTTATTTATGCTGTTAACATTACCATTTGCATTTCCAGTTGCCGTACTATGACCAAGCATGTCACAGTTTACATTTTCTTACACGGTTGCATCTCCCTTTTGCGTCACTGTTCAGTTTGGCATCACTTTGCACTTGCATTTCTATTAACATTTGCTTTACCATTTACGTTTCTGTCACCATGTATGCAACTGTTAGCGCTTGCGTTTCCCTTGCACTTACCGTTACTATGCACAAAACATCATGTGGTGGGAGCGCGGGGTCCTTCACCACCACATTCCATTCAATACTTCTACTGCAGATTCTCAAAAAGAAGGGAAATTAGAGGCCAAGAACTCCATTTAATGCATCAGTTATGGTTGTTCCACAGCAACAAAAGTGAGGAAATTTGATGTTATGGTTGAAACCACCCTTGCACCCACCCCACCCCTGCCCCCAGCCCGGCGGCGAGTTGTGCGTTGTGGTCATCGGTCCTAACTCTCACCCCATTCTCCTATAGTTCACCACCTCAGTGTCTTCACACATGTGATGGAATGAGAGTTAGGGCCAACAACCAACGCACCCCCGATGCCAGCTGGGGACAGGGTGGGGTGGGTTCAAAGGGGGGTTTCAACCCTAACATGGAATTTTCTCACTTTTGTTACTGTGGAACAACTCTAACTGATGCATTAAATGGAGTTGTTTGCCTCTAATACACACACACACACACACACGTATATACTTATATTTAGGAACCTTGCTGAATTAGTTTTCAGGCACCTAGTAATAACCTTTTTTTTCTTTTCAAAAATGTATTAATGCACAAAGGGAGCATACCACGCGATCACTGTGAGGTACTTAAATGGTATGAGAATTACTAAACTGCTCCCCCTGACAAAACTCCACAAGTGAAGAGCAAGGGTTTTTTGGCTGGTCGTACGATTGGAGGGCAGGTAATATGTGGGATTAGTAGTATTTTGTTTGTGTTGTAACTCACAGTTTGCACACAGTTTGCTGGTAATCTGACTTCTTTGCACACTGCTCATGCATCCAGCTTGATATATTATATGAAGGTTATGCAATTAGGCTCATACTGGAGCTTTAAGTACAATAAAACTGCAGAAAGAAGTATTTACAGCTGCATGCTGTATGTAAAAGCTTGTACTCCAATTGGCACATATGAGTGCCCCCGCTAACCCTGCCCTGTTGCTCCTCTGCATTACTTTTTTAGTTATACTTTGAAATACATTGGCTTATTGAGAACATACAGTAGCCAGGTCTCAGGTAAGCACATCTCCACTTTTTCCACAGAGCGTTTATTGGCTTCTTAAAGCTCCAGCATCATGTATAGCATAACCTTCTTATAATACATAAAGCATGGTGCATGAAGCAATGTGCGAAGAAATCAGATTAACAGCTAAACTGTGAGCAAACTATTATTTATAGTGCAAACAAAATACTGGTAATCCCACATATTACCTGCCCTCCAATCGTAGGAACAACCAAAATCACCTAGCTCTTCACTCATGGAGTTTTGTCAGGGGGAGTAGTGTAATAATTTCCAGACCATTTATGTACTTCACAATGATCACATGGTACTGTATGTTGCCATCATACAATTATACATTTATGGAAAAAAACATTAATAAAACCAGATTACCAGATGCCTGGAAACTAATTCAGCAAATTTCCTAAATATATACTCTCTAGGGAAAATGCATGAGTAAAATTACTCAAATAGTGATCTCTTTCTCAGTCAAGTATAGTTGCATGAAACATTGATCTTGATGGGGTGCTTGAACACACTCTTCATGGTGTTTTCAGAATGTAGAGTGGCCCTTCTGAGAAACGCAATGGGGTATAGCAAAATACACAAGTAAAATGACTCAGATAGAGATCTCTTTCTCAGCCTGGCACAGTTGCATGAAATATCAATCTTTTTTTTCAAATTAAGTATACTTTATTAAAGAAAAAAGTTTCACCCAAAAGAATTACAACATGAAAAACTCTGAAACTTATTCATACAATGACATGGAAACAGAATCTTAAACAAGTCTAGGAGTACACATTTTCCATATACAGTAATAATGACTACAACAAAACAACTCCAACAAACAAGCCCCCACCCCCACTCTATCCCCCATATCACCCACCCACCCCGCCACCGGAGGAAAAATAGAAAAATGAAAAATACATAGGACCAGTTAATCATCCAGATGTGCACCCCTCTACTAGTACAAAGCAACAAAAACTATGGAACTTTGCTAGTATGCTGTTAGTATTACATATAGTGGTTCCCAAACAAGTTTGTACTTTGACAGCTTACTACACATATTGGCAATAAGGTGCTCAGCTTGCAAGGCAAACAAGATCTCCCTGTACCATTCCAAGAACTGAGGCATGCACTGATCAAGCCAGTGCTGAAGAATAACTTTTTTCACACAAGCCAAAATAAAAGCCATGTGTAGTTTTTGACTGCCAATTAGGGTCTTAGTATATTCACCCAAATCACAAATTTCAGGGAGAAAAGCATCAGTCCTAACAGAGGGTCTAAATGAGATTTAATAGATTGCCAAAATGGAATTACTGTTTCACAAGTCAATAAAATATGAAGTAAAGTGATGGCTCTTTACCACACCTGGAACAGGAATCAATGGGAAGGCAACCCATCTTATGCAATTTAACTGGGGTATAATAGAGATTGTGGATAATCTGAAATTGCATGACACGGTACTCATCCCATTTAATACATTTTGTATAGGTGCTTCCAGATGATCGCCCAGTTTCTAGAGGAATTGGAGTCTGGAAGAGCTTGATCCCACCAATAAAACCTTGGCCCTTCATTGGCCACCAAGTACTCCTGTAGGGATCGGTAATAATATGAGATAAGGTGAGAAGTGGATGCTGTATAAACAAAAGGTAAAATTGAGTTGCCCATGGGGCTAAGCCACAGATCTGAGCCAAAAAAGTTCAAAAGCATATGTGACAATTGGAGGTATTGAAAACAGGAAGAGTTGGGCCAATTATACAATGTGTGGGCATCATGGAAAGACAGTAACTTTTGATTAAGGAAAAGATCTTTCACTATATCCACACCTATATCTGGCCAAAACCCCTTAGAGAATATCCATCCGACTGTTCTAAAATGTAGGGTTCCCAAATAATGGTTGTGAAGTATCTTTATATGAGCAAATCATAAGCAGAGAAGATAGTTGTGAGTGAGTGTGGAGAGACACACCCAAGGGCATGTCCCACAGTGGTTGGGGAAGAAGCTTCATGGAAAGGTAAGGGAGTGACCTGCTATCTAAACCATTAATGGCACATAGGGAATGCTCTATGTCCACCCAGTGTGGTACATAGGACATAGAGAAGTCCCCCCCAGGTGGTCACAACCACTAGGAAAGTCTGGTAAGATGTATAGCCAAGTGATATACATAAAAGTTGAGAACTTGTAGACCACCATCCTGTTTAGTGTACATTAACTTGGAAAGAGCACAATGAGCAGTCTTACCTGATCATAAAAAGGAGTTGAGGATCCTGTGCATTTGGGTAAACCATGACTGGGGGAGATCCAAATTACACATCTTAAGGGGATATAATAAACATGGTAAAACATTCATTTTTATAATATTCAGTCTTCCCCATAATGAAAGAGGCAACAAAGACCAACAATCTAAATCCACTTTAATACAGGAATCCATAGAATAGAGGTTAAATTGTTTCATCTTAAGAGGAGAGGTTGTAAGATAAATCCCCAGATATTTTAATTTGTCGCTTTTCCAGACAAGACCCATGTGCTCAATTACTGCCTGAAAAGTATGAACATTAAGAGGCATGACCTCAGTTTTGGCTAGGTTTAATTTATAGTTAGAGATTGACCCAAACTGAGCAATAACCTGTAAGGCAGCAGGTAGGGAAGTAGCAGGAGAAGAGATATGCAGGAGTATGTCATCGGCATAAATGGATAATCTGTAGTCAGAGGGACCAATTGGAATACCATTAGCCTGTGGGGAGGAATTAAGTTTATGAATCAAGGGTTCTTGAAAAAGATTAAATAAGTAAGGAGAAAGAGGACATCCCTGGCTGGTGCCTTGATGCAGTGCAAACAAGGATGATAGGACACCATTACAAAGGATACGGGATGTTGGAGAGGAATCTAGTACTCTGACCCATTTTATAAATTCCTGGGGTATATGATACTTAGGTAAAAGGGCAAACAAGTAATCCCATGAAACTCTATCAAAGTCTTTCTCGGTATCCAGAGACACCAAAGCCGCAGAAACTGCAGAATCCCTGAACACCAAAATAAGATAGGATAGCTTCCTGAGATGGTCAGCTGACAATCTACCCTTCACAAACCCAACCTGCTTCCTACTTGTCAGTGAGTCCCATACTTGTCCCACCCTTCAAGCCAAAACCTTGGCGAAAATGTTAAAATCCACATTAATAAGTGATATGGGTCTGTAGTTGAAGACAAGCAGGGGGTCTCGACTAGGTTTGGGAAGAACCACTATAGTAGCCGCAGTAAGAAACCAGTGAGAAAGACCTTCATTAAAAATGTAATTGAAAGTATTTAGAAGTGTGGGGACTACTTGAGGTGTGAGGGCTTTATAAAAATTAGCAGTAAACCCATCTGGACTGTGGGACTTATCTAAAGCAAGAGAGTCAACTGTATGAGAAACTTCAGCGATGGTTAGCGGGGCTTTTAGGAACTCCACATGTGAGTCGGCTAGATGAGGGAGTGTCATATCCTGAAGAAAAGTCTTGAATTGAGCAGCGCAAAAGGGAGAAGATGGAGCATACAAGTCTTGATAAAAAACTCTAAAGGCATCCACAATCTCATGAGGAGAAGTGGGAAGGTGACCTCGATCTGTCCGGACTGAGGAAACAATCCTGTCCATAACCTGAGAGCACATGAAAATATGGATCTTGATGAGGTGCTTGAACTCCCTCTTCACAACTTTGACACTCAGCTGTGTTTGGGTCCATTTTGGACACTCAATAAATATTTGAAGACCCCCTAACATTGTTTCTGTATCCTTTAAGTTGTAAGAGGTAAACAAGTATCAAATATGCATTAACTGTACTCTTGGTGATTTTCAAAAGAATTATTTTATTTTCACAGCACCCTGCAGCCCATCACAGGTCTCTGTCAGACTCCTGCTTCAATCTGTCCAGTGAGTGCAAGTACAGCACTTAGGTCATTTGTAGGAACTCTATTGCCATTTGTCACACTTCTGAGTTTTTACTTCCTATTTACAAGCAACATCAAAAGTGAACACCTATGTGTTAGACCAAGGTCACCACATGTCTGAGCTCAGTTTGTCCTTGGGGTTATTGTTATCTGGGGTGGAACAGTCTGCTAGAGCTAGTTTAAGACTCTCTTGACACAGGTGTGCCCTGAGAGCCTGCAGTCTATCATCTCCTGTGACCCTGCCTGTTTGTAGCTCTGACAGGGAGTTTGAGGGGGGCAGATATGTGTGCTGAGTGGATGCTGGCCTCACATACTCAGGAGCAAACTAAAAGCACATTGTACCCCTATACACATGCATTTATTGATCAATTAATTCATTCATTAATAACATTTATTTATTGGTGCTCCTGTGAAAATGATACATGTAGAAAAAATGATGGTTTTCTGTTCAGTTCTTAAATTATCTGTGGTAGGTTAAGTTTCCTATAGGGTGATGCATTTTATTTATTAATTTAATTTTTAATACACACTATCAGTCACGCATGGGAACTAAAGGTAACTGACAGTAATTGGAGGCGGGGTCAGATTAACAGTAAACTGTGTGCAAACTATGATTTATTGTGCAAACAAAATACCGGTAATCCCACATATTAGCTGCCCTCCAAATGTATGAACAATCGAAAACCCCTAGCTCTTCACTGTTGGAGTTTTGTCACAGGGTGAGGTTTAATAGTTCTCAGACCATTTAAGTACTTCACTGTGATCACATGGTACTGTATGTTGCCATCATATGATTATACATTTATGATTAATAAAACCAGAAGATTACTACATATCTGGAAACTAATTTACTAAGGTTCCTAAAAATTATATATACAGGCTAGTAAAATACATGAGCAAAATTACTCAAATAGCAATCTCTGTCTCAGCCTGGTACAGTTACATGAAATATCTATCTTGATGGGGTGCTTCAACTCACTGTTGTAGCCAAAATGGCATAGTCTGGCTTGATTTGTTTCAACAAAATGCCATCATTATTAGTGGGATAGCTAAACATATTAGCTGCAGTTACTGTACTTGGAGGTCACTACTCTGTTCTATTTTATTGGTTAAATATTACTGTTTTTAGAACTAACAGTTTGTGCTTTTGTAGCTCCTATATTTAGTATATTGGTATTACCATTGCTATTTTGGCTACAAGATTGAGTTCAAGACCTCCATGGAGATCGATATTTGATGCCACTGTACCAGGTGGAGGAAGAGATCAGTATTTGTCTAATTTTGCTGATGTATTTCACCATTATGTGTATCTACCTTAATGTTCTTTACATACCAGTTACTCTGCAAAATGGCTGATATTTCTGTGGATTTTTCACAGGTGTATTCTCTTTTGTATGTGTCCACTTAACAGAGTGGGCTGTTTAGCAGGTTGCACTGCAAAAATGGCTTTGTGACACACACATCAGCTGTTACATATAGAATAAAATGTGTTCTTCTCATTGGTCTAGAATAAATAGGGTTGCCATTAAAAGACAACCAGAATTGTCTGATGGCATTCCTGAAGAAAAGGAGGCCTGTAAAATGAGGGGGTGAGGGAGAAGTAATAGAAGGGGAGGGGGGAGGAGTTAGGTGAGGTCATGACTGACAACAGACAGAAAGGGGGAGAAGACAGGTGAGGTCATGAGGGATGACAGGTTCAAGGGGAATGATGCATACTTTCTAGGGGGGGGATAGGATTGGTCCAGGAGTGGAGACAGTAGGGGTCTCTGAAGGGGTCCTTAGGGGGTATCTAGGCCCATGTCTCAAGGCTCTCTTCCTCTTTCTGACGGGATCTTTCATTTTGAGGGGGTTTCAGCACAGCGACTGGCAAGTTCCTGACTGATTTTGCATCATTAGGTAAGGTATTGCAACTCTGGGGCCTGGACTTCCAGGCCCTGATGGTTTTCTATGGTAGTTTGTATAATGTGGGGTAATTATGTGCTATTTTCTACAATTGTTCTAATGTCATTTTGGTTTGTTTTCTCCTGTTTAGAGCATAGTTAGTGTGGCTGGGGCCTGCTGGCCATGTGGCATGAGGCAGCATGGCCTCCTTTAGTGCAAGCCAGTGTTTTAATCTTTCAGTGGTTATATTTTAGATGTGGGTAGTTTCATTTGTGCCTTGATATTAAAGTCATTGTTTATGCGGAATGGTTGAAATGATACTGGACAGTGCAGCTGGGGCTGGTTGTTTCATTTTGTACTTTTGCCAATTGTTAGGCACAGCAGTTTGGGCAGCCTCTAGGTGAAAATACAGCAACAATTGTCCGGTGAGATACCAGGGATTTCACAAGGGGAACCAAGCTGGCTGGTCATGGTGGGACAGGTGGGAGTTGGGGTGCATATGCTCAATGGGGCACTCACTCAGATGCACCTGGAAAATGGGGCACACTGCTTGTTTCTTGCTAAGCCTCCTAGCTGGAGGGCATGGACTCAAGGGAAGCTGATGGTCATGGTCAGGCTGGACTGGTGCAAGGCTGAGGGGGGACACGCTTTACACGCCCGGTGGGGTTTGCACATGGTGACATCTTTTTTACCCTGGGATGGGATTGAGGGCCCAGGTACAAGGAGCAAGGGCTGGTGCTGTTGCCCTACCAAGCAGATATTGGTTAGGCCACAAGTCTTGCTGGGGCAAAGGCCACATGTCCACGTGGGATGGTGTCTGATGTCATCACCATGCAGTCAGCAGGTACAGCATGAGTTCAGGCACTGGCTGGCCTAGGGGAGGCAGCTCTGGTTTGGGGGAGTGGCCTCAGGGAGAAAATATGTGCTGGGGGCTGTCCTTCATGGAGACAGTGGGAATTTTTTTTTTTTAACTTACAAAAAACAAAACAAAGGGAACTCAGGAAGGTTTTTCAAAGGAAGGAGCAATTATGCTAAGTGGGAGACCGTTAGTGGAAGGCAGGTGCTGCTATGGCTGTCCAAAAGAGATGGGGCACATGATTATGCCACCTAGCCAGAGAAGTAGCCAGGAGACAAGGGGACATGTGATGGCCATGGGAGCTGGCAGATGCAGGGCAAACCAGGGGACCAGTAAAAGGGGACTACAGGCCACATCAGGTGTGCAGGATGGCTCACTTGAAGGTGAATGTCCCCCCAGCCCATTGCTTTATTCTGGGGAGGGGCAGGATGTAACGGAGATATGACCGCATTGTTGGGGGGGGTGCCTCATGGCGTGGCACGGGGGTGATGAAAAACACCTGGCTGCCTTTTTAGACTGCAACAGGTGGCCACCATTTTATGGGCTAGCTAGATGGCAACTGCCACAGAGTGGTCAGCAGTCTGGGCTGGAAAGTGGGCCCATGTTCCGGGCACCCATGGGTATGGCCCAACATATGGCTGCTCAGAGAGGCCTGGGCAATGGGTACAGGCTGGTGCCCTGAGGGGTGGCCAGGCCCCTGTTGACTGGGGGGGCAGGCTGAGAGGTTACAGAGCCTAGCAGTCGACACAGGGCTCAGTTGGCCACCATCTTGACAAGGGCTGACCACGAGTACAGCGTGGGGGGAGTGGGCTGTTATGGTTTAAAAAAATAAGGGAGACAACAAAAGGAAGCAAAGAATAACTGGTGTTCTAATCAGCTTAAGCTGGAGCACAAGGCACTGCTCAACAGAGAAGGGGGACAAGCGCGAAGGGGATCGGGGGATGGAGACTCCTCATCACCTCCCCTCCACAGGTAACATATGGATATGAGGCACAGCCTCTGTGTTTTACGGGACTCCCCAGGGATTTATGACATGGGTATCCAATAAAAACAAAACAAAACAAAGTAAAGAAAAGGGAAATGTAAAAAAATAGAGAGATGTAAGCCAATAAGACAGGAAGGAGAAGCAGTTCAGGAGTGTAGAGCATGTCTATTCATACACATGGAGGAGTATAGAAATACGGGCCTGAAGAAGTACTGATACCATTTAGGCAGTGGAAATGTTAGGATCTCTGAGCCGGGAGTATACTGTAGCTCGGAAGCAAAAGAGGCAGCAGGGCATTTGGGACATGGCCCAGCTGAGGCTCACTAAACAATTTAATTTATTTCCCCTGTAGCTTTTCACAGTGATCATGACACCTAAAAAGCCTACAATACCAGCCTCTGGTGTGCAATGCAGAGAGAAGGTAGCAGCCCTGATGGGGAAGATGACACAGCTCATCAAGAAGGCGCAGAAGACAGAAGAGGAGGAGGAGGAGGAGGCTGAGAGGGAGAGGAAGGAGTTGACTGAGCCAAGGGGCAAGGGCAGGGGTGGGAAGTGCCCTAGGGCTGCGGACCCGGAGACAGATCCAGTGCCCCTGTCAGGACCCGTACTTAAACCACAGGATCCAGACACAGGAGTGGGTAAGAGTGTAGGTGACCCCACAGAAGAGGGCAACCTGAAAGATTATTTGGTGGGTCTCCTAGGTGATATGGGGGACAAGGAGCTGGACACAATGAAGAAGATTTGGGGGGAACTAAGGAAAGACAAAGGGGAAAAAGGGGGTGCTGGTCACGGGGTTGGGGTGGAAAGAAGCTTTACGATGCCCCCCCTAGGTTTCTCTCACTGGGGTACCATATCCCTGGGTCCATTAAAGAAAAGATATGGAAAAGGGAGTATGTGGATATTTTTGGTTTATGAGTTAAAAAACTGCTAAGAAATATGAGCACGAGTCAGTCAGGAAGTCAGAGATGGCAGTAGCCCTCACTGTAAGTGGGGCACAAAGAGGAGGAGGCTACCTATAAAAAGAAGAACATAGACACCTGTCAGGTGGGTTTTCTGATATATAGCACCATTCTGCTTGAAAAACAACCAGAATTAGCAATTCCGCTGTTAACATACACAGCCATTATTCGTTATGAATACGAGGTGCTAAAGGGATATGGGTGGCTGGAGTATGATAAGGCTTTTTGCCAAAGGATGGCAGCGAGAGGGTATCTGAGGTGGGACTGCACGCGCTCGGAGTTGTGGGTCCAGACCCTATTAGGGTAGGCAGGCAGCATGGAGAAAGGGAGTAAGAAACCTACGGAGAGCCCAGTTGTGAAGTCCTGCTGGGCCAGGGCCTCTTGCACTTGGAGTAACTGCAAATTTAGGCACGTTTGCTCAAAATGCGGGGGGCAACACCCGGTATCTAAATGAAAGGGGAACACGGAGTGGAACAGTTGGCAGAGTAATCCTGACCAGTCCTTTCGGTGTGGCCAAAGGGGAAGGGGGGGACATACTGGGTACAGAGGTAGGGGGAGGGGTTGGGTAATAGAGGAGGATACAATTCCACCTATGGGTGGAATTGAGGGGCATACAGACAGGGGGAAGAGGTGGGGTTTTATGCTGGCAGAAACCCCCATCAAGGCCTGGGTGGTTGAGACCTGGACAGTGGACTATTCCAATAAAAAGCAGGGAGCAATGTTGAGGGTGGGATTTAAGTGGGGCTTTCCTCTGGCCTTTCAAGGGGCCAGAAAAGGGATGAGGGCCAAGAATTTGGCCTTGGTCAGGGGGAAAGAGGACATAGTGCGCCTAATGATTGGGAAGGGAAAAGACGCAGGCTGGGTGGAGGGGCCCTTCAAGGAACCTCACCTCTGGGAATAGTCTCCAAAAAGCAGCTGGGTGAATATCGCTTGATTCACCACCTGTTCTACCCATAGGGGGCATCAGTCAATGATGGCATTCCAGAGGAAGTTATCCAAGTCTCTTATGCCTCACTGGACATGGTGGTTATCCTAATATGGGCAATACAAGAGTCTTGGCTGGCAAAAATGGATACAGAGTCTGCTTTTAGGCTGTTAATGGTTAGGCCGGAGGACTGGGAACTGTTGGGTTTCCAGTTCGACTGAGGGTTCTACTTTGACAAAGCCATGCTCATGGGGTGTTCAGTTGCCTGTTCTACTTTCAAGGTTTTCTGCACCTGGGTTCAGTGGGTGTTCGGATGCAGGTACGGCCATAGGTGGGCGGTACATTACCTCGATGATTTCTTGCTGATAGGGGAAAGCCAGGAGGAGGCTGAGGTGATTTTAAAGGATTTCAAGGATATGTGCCAGAGAATTAGCATTCCTCTGGTGGACGGGAAGACAGAGACACTGCAAGGGCAATGGAATTCTTGGGGATTGAAGTGGACACGGTACAAGAGTGCTTTCTGCTACCAGAGACCAAGATCCTAACGCTTGAGGGCCTGTTGGATCAGGTTATGGGTAGAAGACGGGAGCCACTGGTATTAGTGTAGCAACTGCTGGGGCATCTTAACTTTGCATGTAATTACCTTACACCTACCTGCACCTGCCCCTGACCCCCTCCTTGCCCACCTGTCTCCCTCCCTCTCTCTCTCACTTTTTTCTCTCCCCCTCGCTCTTTTCTTTCTCATCCCCCCTACCCCACCTGCACTTATACTGCCCCTTATAGACTAGCTCTTAAAAAGGTGACTGGATCCTATGTTTTCACCCTTGCAGCATCTGCATTACCTGTGAACAGCCTGTAATGTATGCATTGTCAACCTTGCATCCTATGCTTTTGACCCTGTACTGATTCTTTATGTATGCTGCTCCTCTGAACTGCCAGTACAGTAACTGTTGCATCAGCATATTATGTACTCAATTGCCTGGAACCTGTTTTGAAATTGTATGTATGTATGTATTCACCATCTGTTATGTATATAAAGAACTCTCACTCTGTGCATCCCTCTCCCAATTTCCCCCAGGAAGTACCATGAGATGAGCATTAAGTTGCTCAGTGTATCTTTCCTGGTGAAACAATTCAATAAATAAATAAAGCCATAAACCCGGGGCGGGTGTTCATGAGGTGGTTGGGTAGGGCCACAGGGAAGGCCAAGCTGCCACACCACTGGGTTGATCTCTCCAAGGGAATAAAAGAGGACCTGGCGGTATGGAGTACATTTTTTGTCAGATTATAACAGGGTCACCTTCTGGCAGGAAGCATGGGTGGACAGTGCTGACATGGAATTGTATATGGACACATCAAGTGCCTTGGAGTTGGGGCCTATTTGAGGGGTCAATGGATAGCAGAGGCCTGGATGGACAGTTGGAGGGATGTGGGTTGGTTGAAGGGCATCACCCTGTTGGAGATATTCCTATTATGGATAGCTCTGAAGATTTTGGTGGGATTATGCACAACAAGAGGGTGCTGTTCTGGTGTGACAACAAGGTTGTTGTTGAAGTGATTAATAGATGGAAGGGGTCTACCAAATTGGTAACCAGGGTCATGAGGCAACTAGTTCTGCTGGGACTCAGGCTGAACCTCACATTCAATGCTAGGCACTTGGAGGGGGGGGTTAAAAATGAAATTGCTGACAGCCTTTCCCGTTTTTAGTTGGGCAGGTTCAAGTTGTTGGCCCCCCAAGCTGCAGTGGCAAAAACACA
The DNA here is from genome assembly GCA_016271365.2 of Neoceratodus forsteri. Classification (NCBI taxonomy): domain Eukaryota; kingdom Metazoa; phylum Chordata; order Ceratodontiformes; family Ceratodontidae; genus Neoceratodus; species Neoceratodus forsteri. Next base: position 647,807,430 of record CM057456.1, read on the forward strand.
GGTGCCAGAACATCTTTGGGAGATTAGGTGGCAAAAGCCCAAATGTTGTACTGGAACTCATGGGCGGCCAACACTTTGAAGGCTTACGAAGGCGCATGGAAATCTACCCAGGAGTTTCGGTAGCAGCAGGGCATGGTAGTAAGTTTGCCCACCACAGAAGAGCAGGTAACGTGGTACATGGTGGACAGGTGGGAGAAGGGGATGGCATATTCCACTATGGGGAGTACATCTTGTGGGTATAGGTTGGGGCATGCAGAACAAGAAGATGGCCGGAGCCCAACAAGGCCAAGTTATTGAGACGCATGCTCATGGGTTGGCAAAAGGGACAAGGTGCCCAGGGTGACATCAGAAGACCCATCAAGGGTGAACTCCTGGCTGAGCTGCTAATGGTCCTAAGAGCGATATGCATTTCAGCTAATGAAGCCTGCCTCTTTCAGGCAGTATTTACACTGATGTCAAAAGGGGCCTTTGGGGTGGGGGAGGTAGTAGCATAAAACAAGGGGAATTTAAAGGGGAGGCTACAAGATGCAGACGTCAAGTTTGCAGTGGATAGTATAGTTGTTCAGCTGTGGTGGTTAAAGACCAACAAGCTGAGGCGGGGAACAGAGGTGAGGATCGACCAGGAAACAGGGAGTGATACTTGTGCAGTGTGGGCCATGGAGAACCATAAGGGCATTCAGCCAACAGGCACAGGAACCTGGTTCTGGCATGGCAATGGGGGGTAGTCACAGGCTATCAGGTGGGAGGGGGTCTTGAAAAAGGCCCTATCCTTTTTAGATTGGGATCCTATGGAGTTCGCCCCCCCCACACACTCTTTCTGCATAGGGGCAGCAACCAGTATGGCTGTAAAGGATGGGGTCAGAAGAGGAGATAAAGAACCTGGCAGATGGCACTCTGCCTGCTACAAACGATATGTCAGAACCTAAATGACCTCTGTTTCTTGTTCCATTATCTCAACAGGTGGCCACAGAAGGTGGAGCATGTGGCTTGTGGGACACTCGTTTGTATATTGGGTGGAGAGATACATCACGGTCCCATTAGGAGGGAGGCAATTGAGAAGGGTACTTGACTCTGCGCAAATCTGCTGGAAAGGGTCCAGGGCATGTGTTGGTCCCAGCTACTCCCACTGATGGAGGAGCTAAAGCTAACCTGCGCCAGGCCTGACCTGCTGCTAATACACCTTGGGGGGAATGATTTGGGGGAGATGCCCTGGGAGACTTATTCCAGGCCATTAAGGCAGACTTTGAGACTATAAAAGATTGGTGGCCATGAGTCGACATAGTATGGTCAGAGATCATTTCCCGATGGGCATGGTGGCATGCCAGGAATATCAAGGCAGTAGAAAAAGCAAGGAAAAACCTCAATAGGAGGGTGGCAGTCTCCTGGCAGAGATAGGGGAACCTATGTTTGGCATAAGGACATATCCTTTGATAGGACGGTGGTCTACCGGAGTGATGGGATGCACCTATCAGAGGTGGGCCAGGCATTTTTTGTTATTCCCTTGGGGGAGCTGGTGGACAGAAAAATAAGAAGTGGCTGAGGGTCCCCCACCTTCCAACACAAGCTGGAGGTGGGGCTAGTGGAAAAGGAGAAAATTAATAAGGGGGAAGGGCCAACAGGGAAAAAAAGGGGCAGTTGGGGGTGGGGGGGTAGATAACATGGGCTGGGGTTATTGGCACCTGGACATGAATAGAGTAGGTGGGGGAAGGGCATAGAAGTACTAGGGGTATTTTCTCTGCATTCAGGCCTAGGAATTAGGAAAGCGTAGGTAGCTTTGATTGGTAATGGTTTTGGGGGGTCAGATTATGCATCCAGACCCCAAGAAGGAAAAAGGATCAAAGGTGAAAGACCTGGACCTGAAATGGATGGATAATTCAATGCAAAGTTGAATTTAGGGATTTTATGGACAATAAATATATCATTCTGACTTTTCATGAAGAATAACTGAATGGTTGGAATGTTGTAAATATATAATGTGGTATAAATAAAATCATTTTCTCATTCGTGCATTCAAAAGCAATGTCTGGACATTGAATCATTTCAGAAGGGATGGTCAGAAGACAATAGACAGTTGTAGTGTGACTAATGGTGTCTGGAATTACAAGAAAGATTGAACAAGATTGAAAATTGAACAAAAGATGCTGAGATTTACATCAGGTCACACAAAGTTATAGAATGGGCAAAGGATGTCAAGCAATCTGATTGGTTGTTAGCCATGCATTAGATGTGTCTAATGCACAGCTAAAACTAGAACCCCCATTTAGAATACACAGGCCCATTTTCATAAGTGCAAAAAGCCACTCCAGGGATGTGCATTAGACAGTTCTAATGCACGGCTAGTGGCCTCGTGCCTCACTACATCCCCCTAGCCGTGCATTAGAACTGTCTAATGCACACCCCATAATGTCTTATTGCTTACTTATAGTGGCACCTCTGACCTCAAAATGTTACCAGGGTGCAATTTTTTTCTGATTTCTATAAATCAGGTAAGAGTGATTATGGTTTAATCTTGAATTAAAATACACCAGAAATGTCTTTATTTTTTTTTTAAGTTTGACAAGTTGAGAAACTGACAGATCTTGCAGAAAAAGGTAAGAGGTTACTGTATATACCTTTAAATGGTACATTACAAAGCAAGAAGGGTAAGTGGTCTCCTCACGTGGTGTCACCACTATTTAAGTGATTGACCAGCTCATATTGAATGGCAGTGAATGTGTTATATAAAAGAATCAAAAGTGATAGCCAACCTTGTCAGTGATGAAACTAATCTTTCATATTTACAGCACATGTTGTGGCAGGATAGGAAATCTCTTTACTAAATGGACTGGCCAGCTATTTGACACACGCACACAAAAAACAATCAGTTTCCATTGCTCAACACCTCTCATTCTCTTATAAGCAGTTTTACTTTCTATAAGAAATATATATTATTTCTACTTGAACAAGATTTTACCAAAAAAAAATGAAAACAATTATTTTCTGCCTCGATAGCTGAATTCTATTCCTTTCCCAGTAATGTTATTACTCATGATGGAGTGATCCAACTTGATTAAAAAAAAATCAACACTCTTCACCTGTGCTGCCTTCATTGGGAAGTCATGCCCTAAGATAACCTTTCTCTGGGTAAAAAAAAATGCTTCCTAACATTACTCCTAACCATATCATCCATTATATATAGGATTCATTGCAAAAATGAATCAGGGATGAGGGATAAAGTCACAGGTTGAGGACATATTTTCACAACATTAGGATAATTAAGCATTGGGGAACCACCACACACACAGTTTTACATTTTGAAACCTTTCCTGGCCGTTGATCCATTTTTTACCAGAGTGGTTAGGGACCAGGCCAGTACGAGGCTGATCTCTAGTCCTTTTTTCTGTCTTTCTCACATTTGTGTTAATGTTTTATGTAGGGGACATGGCCAAACCGGCAAACATGATGGACATTTGATTTTTTAGCTGAGCACTTCCAACTTAAATTGCGGCCATCCTCCCACCTCCAGTTATAATTTCGCTCAATTCCACGCTTGTCGTGTTTCTCAATGGCATCTGGATCGAGATCTACAAAAAAAACAGTCACAGCTGCCATTTAAATCCATGGGAGAACAGCTAATCCAATTGGGCTTGGAGCCTTCTGGTACCCGCACAGCCCACAAGATGGCCTCTGAAACAGCATTGGGCAACACCAGCACAGTTACCTCTGCCAATCTACAGATGGCTACTAACTTCGAGACACAGTTCAATATATAGGGTAGTGTGTGGGTAACCATCCTCTACAAGGCTATTCTTCCACCGAGTGGATACAATGGCGACTGATGATCTCGAGAGCGAAGTTTGAGAGGTCTCCAAGTCGGCATTGTATCTACGAGGTGAAAGAATAGCCGAGTAGTGTATGGGTAACCATACACTGTTCTATATGGTGTATGGTGCCCGAAAAAAAGACAAAAAGACACTCACTTTTCTATATTTTCACTCAGTTCTGCCAATGCCCTCGGTTCACAACTGACACTGCCCAGCACACTCGCGCGCCCCTCTCACACAGCAAGGGATGAATCACAACATTTGCTGTAGTCCCTTGTATTATGACGTCCTCACTAACGCAGAACGAAAAGTCGTTCTGCATTAGTGAGGACGTCACTACTGCAGCAGAACAACTTTCTGCGGTGTATAGATTTCCATACATAACTGCATTCCATCATACACTATAACTTGAAATATGAACTTACCACTCATATGCAGTCGGGCTTCACAAATATCAGTGTCCAACATACCTCTCAGCCTTTTGTCACTGAATCTTACCTTATTGTATTTCAATGTTCTGTATTTGTTTTTACCTATGATGATCAAATGTTAATTTCAACTGTATCGTATCTGTAAACTCCCGGGTCGTGCCTGAAAATAGTCATTGATCTGGCTAGCGCACCTTACCTAATCAACAAAAACAAATAAAATAAATGAGGGACATAGGCATTGTTGGACACTCAAAATGAGGGACAATGAGGGACACAGACCCTGCTGTGAATGAGGGACACATCCTCAAACATGGATATACAAGCTCAAAATACTGTGTAAACCATTGTGTATACGTGTGCAATGTTTATTTTTGTGTTAGCATCTTAGAATAATGTGAATTTCTGCTTGAAAGTCTAAATTTGCAGAATGTTCTCTATGTGGGCAGCACCTTTTCCATAAGGGATGGATGAGGGACAGTGCAATTTTAAGGGGTAAAATCAGGGATGTCCCTCGCAATCAGGGACAGTTGAGAGGTATGGTGCCCAACTGTCACACCTTCAAATTACAGCGAATGGCCTGAAAGAAAAAGTGGAAGCCCACGAGAAGTGTGTTGTGGAGCTGGAGTCCCGTGTGAGCAATCGGAAAGATGCAGCTAATAAAACAGAACCTCTACTGCATCAGGCTTTAAAAGATATAGAGCTCCTGAAGTCAACCCTTGATGACAATGAAAACCGGGAGCGCTGGTGCAATGTTTGGGTTGTCGGCCTCCTGGAGGGGGTAGAAGGAAGGAACTATGCACAGTACATGAAACTTTGGCTTGAAAAAAATTGACCCCTTCCAGCCGACGCAGATCTAGAAATTCAGACATCGCTCCCCTGGTAAACGCCCGGGCCCCATTGATCGTCCTCGGCACCTTCTTATTAAATTTTTATGGTACTGGGACCGCCAAACAGTGCTGGCTGCTGCTAGGAAAATTGACACCATAACAGTCGAAGGAAGCAGTGTTAGTATTTTTCCTGACTTTTCCTGGTGCCTGCAGCAAGAACAGAGAGTTTTCCAGGAAGTTAAACAGAGGCTCCATGCTCTCAAATACTCTTTTTCCTTGGTATATCCAGCGTGACTTCAGATCCGCATGCCAGACAAAAGTACCAAAGCTTACACAGACCCAAAGATGGCTATGCAGTTTGTCAAAACAGAACTGGAAACACGCGGCCCTCCTGAGGGTATATTACTACACCCTACAGCTACTTGAACTTGAAGCACCCTCAGGTACTGTGACTTGCAAAACAGTGGATGGGGGAGGAGAGGCCTAACCGGTAATGGGGATGCCCAGCCTATGATGGCGGGGTCGGTGGGCCCCTTCCCCTCTGTCTTTCTCTGTGCAGACCTGTTAGTTAGTGAAGGGTGTATCCCATCCAACTGAGGGGGTGCGATTAAACTTATTTGTTGGCCTGGGGCAAGGACCTTTTGGAGCTCCAGTTGCATCTGAAAGCCTAACCTGCAGAAGTTGAAATAGAGGAACTTCTATCTTCCCTCACAGGGGGCAGCGGCTGAGACATGATCATTTGCTGGATCAAGGAAGCTAAATTACAACAGACTCTTTTGAGCTGTATGGTTTTGGGCTAGGGTTCCTTTCATGTAGCTGTGAAGCCTGGATAACTTGCTATAGGACTTGTATTATGAGTTCTAGTTTTGTTGTTATTATGAACTCCATTTTTTACACGGGTACTCTATGATGCAAGTACAGAACTACTGTATGTTTTGTTAGTTGAGGACTGATTTCTAAGGTTTTGGACATTTAAACAACCACATGTTTGGCTGTGTTACCATTGTTATATGTTTGTTATATGTCAATGTTGGGGGAACAAATATTCAAGACATAATGGGGGTGTGGGTATGTGTGCCACAATTCTACTGGTCTAATCTGCATTTAAGGAGGAGAGGCATGGCCTGTAAGGTTGATGGCTGGTGGAGGTAGGGACATAGTGCAGCCGGCTACTTGTAGGGAGGCCTGCGAATACAGTATGAAGATTGAGCACTGGAGGTCAAGCTGTGATCTGCATGAGGGCAGGGTGGGGGCCTCAGTAGGAACACAAATCAGTGTGTTCTGGGGGTTCTTTGCTGCCTCAGTTTTTGTGGCCTCTGGGGGGCAGGGGCACGGTCTCTAAGACAACTAGGGACCAGGAGGGTCATTGTAACTTTTCAGTCTTTGGAATTCTGGCTCTAATAGCATTAAACTATTACTAAGCAAGCAGACATGACCTGTGGGGTCTTGACTCCCTCTTGCCTGGTTTTATGGTTTTACTATGAAGACCATAACATGCACATATCAGCAGTTGGAGGGGGCTGCAAATTGGCCCTTCCACTTGCTGGAATGCAATGCTTTCCCTTCTGCATATCTGGGAAGGGCTGGGGGCTGGGGGGCAACAGTTTTGGGATACTTTTGTTATAGGTATGTTCTGGGTGGGGGTTGCTGTTGGCTGTTATTGTAGGAATGAGTGGGAGGGTTCTGTTTCAAGTTGGGGGAACAGGTTGTGTTTCTTATGGGTTTGTTGTGATTTGGGGCTGGGATGGGGGGAGGGAGGTGGGAGAGGGATTGTGAGGGTTTATTATGGGTTCTTTCTTAACATTACTGGTTTTGCAGACACTTTGTTAAAAAGTGCAGCATTTTACTTTTTTCTTACTAGATTGGTTGCCAATCATCTGAGGGTGAAAATAATATATAACCATCTGGTGCCTTAAAATAATATCCTGGAACATCAATGGTCTGAAGACCGTGGTTAAGAGGAAATGGGTGATAACCTTAGTTAAAAAAACTGAAAGGGGATATTCTCCTCCTTCAGGAGATGCACCAGACAAGGGCAGGAACTGATAAGATGACAAGGGGATGGGGAGGAACTATGTTGACTGCGAAGTACACTTCCAGGGCATGGGGGGTACCAGTTTGATTTAGACTGGGTCTCTGAGTCCAAATACTTTTGAAGCTTGAGGACTCTCAGAGATGATTTGTGCTGGCTGATGTGTTGGTGGAGGGGAAAAGAATGACATTAATGTCAATTTATGGCCCCAATTACGATTGTTCAGAGTTTTTTCATGGACTAGCATTACAATTAGCCCCTTATGGGGACAATCTGTTTATCCGAGGAGATTTTAATATCTGTTGGGACTTGGTGGCGGACCATTCTGGTAAACATACCCACCCTTCCCCCAGGAGTGTGGCAGCCCTACATGATTTTGCAAAAGACAGGACATTGATGGAGTTGTGGCAACACCTTCACAGGGGGAATAGAGAATATTCATTCCATTCTCATGCCCATAAAATTTACACCAGGCTAGACCTGGCATTAGTTTCCCCACGGTGGGTTCCATCCATTGTATCTGTGGAATATGGGCCCATTACTGTATCAGATCATGCTCCTTTGGAGGTGGAGCTGGGAATCACAGGGGACCCCCACCCCCACCAGTCCAACAGTGGAGACTAGACCCCACACTCTTGAATGACTCTGATTATAAAACCCATATACGGCAAAGTATCACCGAGTTCCTGACGTACAATAAGGTTGAGAACATGGGGATCTTAAACACATGGGATGCTTTATAAGCCTTTCTATGGGGAGCAACAATCTCCTTTGCCACTCATAGGAGGAGGAAGGAGGTAAAAGAGGAAAGGGAGCTAGAACATCAAATAGTTGCACTAGAGAAGAAACTCATGTCAGGGGCTAATAAGGTTGAAATGGGGAAACTTTGAGGCCTTAAGGCAAAACTGATACAGTTATCAGAAAGGAAAGTGGAATGCATGGCTTGGTTAAACAGGGCCACAACATACTTTGAGGGAGACAGGAGGAGTCACTGGCTGGCTTGGCTGACCAAACAGAAAAGGCCAGAATGACACATTTTGCAGTTGGTGGGTGGACGGCCCAGATGACCATGGACCCTCAAGAAATTAATGATTCATTTAGAGCATATTACCAACATCTCTATGCCTCAGAGGTCCCACCAGATGCAGACCCAGAGGCCTTTCTGGCACAGATTACTCTCCCGAGATTAGATACTGGGGATAAGGATGAGTTGGGTAGAATGGTGACGTTGGAGGAGATTCATGAGTCCATCTTATACTCCAACATGGGTAAAACCCCTGGTCCAGATGGAATTCCCTTAGAATTCTATAAATATTCTGGCTAGAGCTTTCCACCACCATGGGCCTGATGGTTAATAAAGTTTTGGAGGGTGGTCGGCTGGCACCATCCCAACAACTGACAGCTATTACGGTCCATCTAAAGCCAGGTAAATACCCCACAATTTGCAGTTCATATCGACCAATATCTCTCCCAAATGCAAATTACAAAATCATTGCTAAATTCTTGGCCCTTAGGATACAGCCGGTGTTGCCTCATCTTATCCACTCTAAACAGGGGGGGTTATCAGTGGCAAGCAGGCAAACATACCATTCAGAGAGTTCTTAATATCATGCAATACTGGAGGAGGGAGAAGGGAGGCAGAGATCAAGGTGTTCTCGCACTTGATGCTGAAAAGGCCTTTGATTGGGTGGAATGGCCCTTCTTATTTAAAGTTATCCAAAAATTCGGTTTGGGGCCCAGGCTTCTCTCTTGGATAGAGGCACTTTATGGAGCACTATCAGCACAAATCCTGAGAATGATACTCTGTCGAGACCCTTTAGGTTGTATCAGGGAACAAGGCACGGGTGCCCTCTGTCCCCTCTATTATATGTGATGACAATAGGGGTTTTGGCACAAACCATTAGGAATCATTCAGACATTCAGGGAATAGTTGAGGGTGACAGACACCATGTTATATCACTCTTTGCCAGTGATGTACTTCTCTTCATTAATAATCCAAATAAAGCATTTCCTGCCCTGATGGCCCTCTTTCAACAGTATGGCCCCATATCTGGTTATAAAATCAATTGGAAGAAGTGTGAATGGCTCCCAATTCAAGGCCGGGGAGGGGACCCAGTAAGGGTGGGGCGAATTGTAATACAACCATGTTCTTTTGCAGTTTAAATTTTTATTGAGTTATGAAAATATCACAACAGTTGCAACTGTCTTCCACATTGGACAAAAATATAAACAACAGTTCACTTTCTGTAATTAAAGTACATTAAGTTTCACATAAAAGTTAACTTGATTTACAACAAATTTTGTCCTTACAAACTAAGTGTACCACTCACTAAACATGGACAATAGATATCAGCAGTTAACAATTATCATGCAGGGCTATGGTTGGGGGGAGGAGGGGGGACAGCCTGACTTACCCAGTGCTATTAGAAGCAGCATGTAAGTTGGCGGGGGTGGGGGGGGAGGCCCTCAGGGAGTTATAACAGGGCTTTACCAGCCGAGTCCATACCGAAGGAGGTGGTGCCTTGAATGAAGTGCATAAAACGAGACCAGTTTTCCAGGTAAATATGTAGAGTGTTACCGGACATATGAGTGACCCTGGCGTAATTTGCCAACTTAGTCATGGCCATCAACCAATGCATAAGGGAAGGGACCTCTTTAGTCCTCCATTTACTAAGTATCAAGCATTTTGCTTCTATAAATGCCTGCAGGAGCCACGTTAGGTGCGGGCCAATTACTCCACCACCTGAAGGAGGGATCCCCAGGACCCAGAGTAATAGGCAGAGGGGAATCTGAGTCGACAGAATACTGGAGCAGCAGTGGGCTACCGAGGACCAAAAGGAGTGAAGAGGGTTACACTGCCACAGTATATGGAGTAGCTCTGCTCCTTGTGAGTTACACCTCCAGCAAACATCCTCTTTTATTAGGTCCATTCTGTGCAGCACTGCCGGGGTGTGGTACCACAGGTGTCGTACTTTGTTTTGGATTCGAAAATTTCTAGGGTTTTTACACTTTCACTTAATCAGAGCCCAACTTCTGCTCCATTCACATGCCGATATGACACAGCCCAACATCTTTTGCCATCTCTGCTTAGCCAGCTGTGAGGGGTCTGGTAAGTCATCTCTCATATCTATATATCAGATCGGCTAGGCCTTTTTTCTCCCAAACCCAATCTGATAAAGGCAAACTTTTACCAGGGACACTATGTTTAGAGGGACAGATTATGCAGAAGCACACCCTCAGCAGCGAGCTTGTGTAGCGATGCCTAAGTTGTAGGTACTTCCAGAATTCTGATTTCTCTAAATTGTATCTCTTTTGTAAAGAAGCAAAGCTGTCTAATGCACACCCCTCGCCCATCAGGATATCACTTACTTGGTGTATCTGGTTTTCCCTCCAAGTTTCCCACACAAAAGGTCTCTGGTCAATGGTCCATCTGGGATTGTTCCAGAGGGGTAGATATTTCCCTGGATTCAGACAGGATCTGGTGATAATCCCTACCTGGTTCCACGCCCAGTGTGCAGCCTTAACAGTCAGCCAGTGACAAAAGTTGGAGGGGAAGTGGGTGCCCAAATACCCCGATATGTGACTTCCCAAAAGAGCCCCAGTTTCAATTGCTACCCAGGCTGGCATGGGCTCAGTAGGTGCCCAAAACATTTGGACCATAGTAGCTACTGAGAAAGCCAGGGCATATTTTTGAAAGTTAGGTAAACACCAGCCCCCCTTTATACCCATGAGGCCTGAAGCTTGGCTCTACTATAGCGTGGGGTTTTGTTTTCCCACAGGAATGCATGGATTATACTGTCCAACTTTTGGAACCATATTTTTGGGATTGTGATTGGAAGATGGGAAAGAATGTAATACACCCTAGGTGCTAGTATCATCTTGATTGCCGCCACCTTACCAGGTAAAGACAGGTGCAACTGTTTCCATCTCAGGGTTTCCTCTTTTAAGCTATGGACCAAAGGAGCAAAGTTAGCCTCTGGCATGGTGACTGCAGAAGCCAGTATCCTAATTCCCAAATATTTAATGCTTCCCTTGGACGTAACCAAACCTACACTAGAAATGTCCCCTGGGAATTTAAGGGGAGAACCTCTGTTTTGCCCTGGTTAACTTTTAAATCTGATATGTCTGCAAAATATCAATTACATACAGTGAACATGTAAGGAAGTCCTCAGTTAAGAAAAGACAGTTATCAGCATACAATAGGGCAGAGTGAGAGATATTCCCCATGCCTATACCTTTAATCTTCGGGTGTTCTCTGACTGCACTTGCTAGAGCTTCTATAACTAGGACAAATAGCATTGGAGACAGAGGGCGCCCTTGCCTAGTTTCCCCTGTGTAATTCAAATGGTTCAGACAGGATGCTGTTAGTCAGCAACCTAGCCATGGGGGCTGTATACAGAGTATTGACCCAACTTCTAAAGACCCTACCAAAATTGTAATGTTGGAGAACGGCATGCAAGAAGTCCCACTCGACCGAATTGAAGGCCTTCTCGAAGTCCACCGAGATGGCTGCTACCGGGGGTGTGGATTAGTTTTGCCCTTTGAATGAGAGATATTAGACATCTAAGGTGATCAGAGCTAGCCCGGCCCTTCACAAAGCCCACCTGAGAGGTGTGAATTAAGCTAGGAAGGACTGTTTCTAGCCGTAATTACAATACCTTTGCCAGGATCTTAGTATCCGTACTTGTAAGCGAAATGGGTCTATTGCTTACTGGGAGATTTGGATCCTTCCTTTCCTTAGGAAGGACTGTAATTATCACTTCCCTGAGCATTGAAGGGAGTGATTCTTTTGTCAGGGCCTTGCGAAGCATGTCTCTCATAGGAAGAGCAGCAGTGTCTTGGATGACTTTATAAAAATCAATTGAATAACCATCGCCCCCCCCCGGTGTTTTCGTGCCGCCATTTTATTGATTGCATCCCTAATTTCTTTCTCTTCTATGGGCCCCTCTAGTTGTTCACATTGGACTGTTGTAAGTTTTGGCAGATTCGTACCCTCCATAAACTTGTCAAATTTGGTCTTATCCCAGCAAATGTAGGAGCTGTATAAGGATTCATAGAATGAAAGCATAATTTTGTTTCTGAAGTCTGGTTTGCTATAGATGTCCCCTTCGGGGTCTTTCAGTTGTGCTATGTACCTGTTGGCCTGTTGTTTTTTTTTAATCTGTATGCCAAGAGCTTCCCAGCTTTTTCACTCCTGACCAATTTTTGTATTTCATTCTTAAAATTTGGAGTTCTGCCTTGTGAGATGCTAACGTATTCAACTACGTTTGCAGTGCCAAAAGCTCACGTAGGAACTCTGGGTCCTATATTTTGTTTGGGTCTTTCTTATTTTGCATTTCTTTTCCTGCCAACTCATTTTCCAGTTTCTTAGTTTCCTTTTCTTTCTGCTTTCTACGATAGGATGCATAACGTATAATTTGGCCCCTTATGGTTGCCTTAAATGCTTCCCATATGGCCGCAGCTGAGGATGACCCCTTGGGGTTGTCCAAAAAGTATGTCTTCACCTCTTTCTGGATCCAATCCTCTGAACTCAGGTTCTTGCAACAGTAAAGGGTCCAGCCTCCATGTCACTGATTTGGGGAGGGGTGGGTGGGGCAAATGAGAGAATTAGTGGAGCATGATCAGTTAAATATAGGGGAGCAATATTAACATCCAGAGTTCTACCTGAGATATTCAGAGAAATGCACCAATAATCCAATCTACTAGCAACCTGTTTGGCCTCTGAGAAATAAGTGTAATCCCTCATGGTGGGATGGGCAATCCTCTATATATCCTGTAATTTATGCATGGCAAGTAGGTCTTTCAGAGCTCTAATGGCTTTAGGATGACAGTACGGCTTCGAGTTGGACCTGTCCATAAGGGCATCCAACACCAGATTGAAATCCCCACCTAATATAATATCCATTTCCTTGGTCATCATCCCCATTAGTTCCTGTGAGACCCTGTGGAAGAATTCAGGGGAATCTTCATTAGGGGCATACAGGTTTGCTAGAAGAATGTCTCCCATGGAGGTATTGACCCTGGCAATTACCCATCTACCCTCCTTGTCTGCACGGTGATCCTGCAGTTGCCATCTAAGATGTTTGTCACACAAAATAGAAACCCCTTTCTTGGTCTTATTTGCTGCACTGTGGACTTCCCAGCCCACCCAGTCCCTCTGTAATTTCTTAGCTTCTGTATGGGACAATTTAGTTTCTTGCAAGAAGGCAATTTGCGATTTCAAAGATTTCAGCAGAGTTAGAATCTTTTTCCTTTTAATTGGCGAATTTAAACCCCTCACATTCCAGGGTGTAGCTGTAATCATATCACTACCCGCCATCTATTTTAATTATTAAAAAGTTTTCTCCCCCCCATCCAGGTTCTTATAAGTTTGGTTTTGTTAATGTGATCCAGACCAGTCCGCATTGATTGTAGTACCAGACGTGTCCACCTTCGTTCCCCTTACTTCCAACTCTGCATGTTACATGCACAGTCTCTTGTGTGGTCCTAAGAACCTCCATAACTTTTTTCCCCTTCTTCCCCATCCTTAGACCCTTTAACCATACCCTAATCTAAGCGGAACTCCCATAACAGCATGGCCCCCATATACAAGGCGGCCCATGGCCAGGGAGTCCACTCCTGGGAGTGGTGTGTCAACTTGTCGGAACTATTCAGCCTCTCAACTGAGAAAGGGGATGAGAAACCCATAACTATTACATCCTACATACCCCCAAGCACCTGTGGGCCTCCGAGCAGTGTATTTAATCATAAACATCGGCTCTAACTGTAAAATAGTAATACATCAACTAATACTACCTTATAACTTGTCGAATAAAACTAGACCCCTGTTGTATAACATGTTATATTTAGGTAGGATCCCTTGAGTTTCCTGGGTGGGGGTACACTTTTATGAAAGCAGAACAAAGCGCTGTGCTGCAGTTGTGAGCTATCTACTTTCACGGTGCTACTTATTACATCCAAGTTACAGACACAACAAAAGAGACCTGTTGTCAACTAACCTAATTCCCTCCCCAAACTGCCCAATGACTATTACTTTCCAGGAAATCAACTCCAATTATAATGTCGCAGCAGAAAAGTGGATGTATGTATCTGGGCAGGAGCCATTACTTTGATACTCCATCCCTACAATGCTCAATTAAACAGCAGCTGCAAGGATGTAGGCCTGTTCACTTTTTGCCTGTGAGGGGGGTGGGGTTTGTTTGTACAAAGAGAAAAACAACAACTCGCTTTTCATGGTGACCTCATAAGCGAATACTGTGACATACATACCAATTAACATAGTGGCAAAATCTGTTATATATTCCAGGGCCCATCTGGCATGGACCGAGCAGGCACTCGGCCCATTTGGGCACCTTAAAGTGGATCTTCTGCAAGATGATCTCTGGGAGGCATTGAATCCCAGGTTGTGCCCAAGCTTGACACTCTAAACTCAGCTACCTGCCCCCAGAGATAAAAAATTACCCCGCTATCTTCTCACAGGGTAACCTGCAATACATACTCCAAGTCTTAGCAGGCCCTGCTTCGAGATGGTGGTGGAGGTTTGTCCTGCTGCCTCTCTCTGCACTCGGCCCAGTTCTTGCAGAGGGGGGCCCAGTCCACTAGCAGGCTCTGATTTGTAAGGTCTTCAGGGTCCACAAGTTCAGAGTTGGCCCCTAGCTCCAATGCAGTTGGAATGAGATCCCCCAAAGTCTCAAATCGGTTAGAAATGTTAACTGGGGTTGTAACAGGAGAGCGCATGCTGTTGTCCAACAGGATCTGTAGCCTCTGGCGGCTCCTGAAGTGGCTCTTTCTCAAAGTGGGTTTCTTGTTGGTTGTAGCCTTGCCCGGTTTCCTTGACCTGCCCCTCTGGACTCTGTGCCATTCATCGTCCTTCTCCTGCAGGTTAGACTGAGCGCTGAGGGAAGTTTCCATGGGTGCTGAGGTGAGCACCATAGTTTGCCGATCTGTTCCACGTGGGTGCGGTGGTGATATTCTTGAGTCTCTCCCCTTCGGATGGATGGTCAGCAAAAATTCCTCAGCTTCTCCTGGGGAGTGAAACATGTAGCAAACCGCACTGTGCTGAACCCTCAGTGAGGTGGGATATCTTAGGGAGGTTGGTATTCCATCCTATAAAGTTGCTGCTTCACTCCCACATAGGTCCTTCTTCTCCTTGCCAGGTCCTGCGAGTAATCCTGGTAGAGTTGGATCGAGCAGCCCTGCCATACCACTGACTTCATTTCCCTCGCCAGCCTCAGATAACGCTCTTTTACCGGATATCTTAAGAATTTACACAAAATAGGATGGGGGCGCTCACCTTGCTTGGGTTTTGGAGCTAAAGAGCGGTGAGCCCTCTGGAGTTCTGGAGCTGGTGCATGCTCGAGTTTAAGCATAGCTGGAACGGCATTTTTGAGGAACGAGATCATGTCACTGCCCTCCATACCCTCCGGGATGCCCGCAATCCGGATGTTTTGCCTCCTTGCTCTGTTCTCCAGATTGTCCACTTTTGATAACAGGTACTGAATCTGACCATGGTGCTCCCTCAGGTATCCATCCTGCTCAGATATCTGGTCCACCTGTACCATGGCTGCTTTCTCTGTATTTTCCACCCTAAGAGCAAGTAGCCCAATATCCTCTGTAATCTTAGACGAGGATAGTTTCAGCTTTGCTGTGTCTTGCAACACTTTACTAAGCATTGCTGTCATGTTCGCGATGTCCTGTGCTAGGTTCATGGGGGGCTTTGTTCAGCCATTGCCCCCTCAGGTTTGCATAGTAGGGATGCCCTTTGTGTACTACTCCTGCTGGAAACTTGAGGAATAGGCACTGGCGCTGTTGTGGCCTGTAAACGTGGTGCTGTGAAGGAGTGACGGTCTGAATGTTCACGGTACTGGCGCTCATCAGCTTGTCCGATATCGCCGAAAAACAGTTTGATTAACTGCGCAAGACTTCTGGAGCACTATTTCAGCATTTTCACTATGTAATAGGCAGTGTCCCCTGGCTTCTGGTCAGAGGTGATTAAATTGCTGAACCAGATATTGCACACCAGGGTGGAAATGGATCCAGCCCATGTCTTGCTGGGCCTACTGAGATTCTTGGGAGGACCTCTTACTGGTAGAGTATTGCCCCAATTAGGGGACATAGGTGTAATAATAGCAAAAAGATGTTTGGCCCAGGAGTGGGGCTCAGACCACCCACCAAGAATAGCACAATGGGTGGGAGCTTTGCTCCAGGCGACGAAGCTGGAGCATATCCAGTACAGGATCCTAGAACAGGAACATAGATATTATAATTTGTGGAAAACCCTAGAGCAGGCGGTGGCATCCCTATGGTTTCCAGATAGCTAAACTGGCATGGAGACTACAATATGACATACATGGAAGATGTTTTATGTCATTATTCTTTACTGTGCATTATGCTATTACAATGACTGATCATGTAACATTACTCCAATCTGTAGAGACTGTACTTCATTTTGGATAACGGCTGTGATGACTTGTAAACCTTGTACTATTAAAGAGGAATATTAAAGTTTACAAAAAAAAAGTCTTTTGTACATATTTTTGCAAGGTATATTGTGCAAGACTTTAAGTTGGGAAATATATATTTTTTTGTCATAAGAAAAAGATAAACAAAAGTAAAATGGCTCGTCCTCAGCCAATTGGGACTAGAAAGCCATAGTGCTGCTTTTCAGAAAGATGAAAGGCTACCCATACTGGCCAGCAAGGGAGAGTATAGAGAGCGGCAGTAGCAGTAGCACAATTGTGTGTGTGTGTGTGGGGGGGGGGGTGATGGACATAGAGCCCTTTCTAGCTTTTTACTCTATTAACAAGTTTCATACAGTGCTGACGAAGTAGAACCTCTGGGAAGGAAAGCCTGTTTATCTAATTCATTCGGACATATGGTAGGAAATGCTTGATAAAAAAGATCTTGTAGCCAGTGGGTGGGATATTCAGACTGCGCCAGGCAGGGGCGCACACCTTGGTGCAGCACATCTGGGTTGAGCAGGGGCATGGTCCGAGCGATATTGAACAGTGCTGCGCCATGGCTCAGCACCGTTGAATATGGCACTGAGGGTGCATGCACTGCACCAGCGCAAGTAGCAGCAGGGGAGTTGGGGGTTGTGCCAGCGCAAGTGCGGTTGCACTAGACACAGCAACAGTGATAATTAGCCATGAGCATGCAAATGAGGTAATTATGTATGCAAGACACAAATGGGGCCATTGGCATGTCATTATGGCCCCATTTGCATGTGGTGCACCGATCCCCAGAGACTTGCACCTGGTGCCCTGCCAGGCTGCAGCCATCAGGGACCAACGCCCTGCTGCCCCTTGTTGGGCCCCACTCCTGTTCGCCCAATCATGGGCATGTGTAGATATAGTCCCTGGTGGTCCAGTGGACTGCTAACCATCGCCCGATCGTGGGCATAACTCAGATATCTCCCTGGTGGTCCAGTGGACCCTACCCCTTCGCCCGATCATGGGCATATGATTATAATCTCCCTGCTGGTCCAGTGGACCCTACCCCATCGCCTGATCGCAGACATATGAAGAACATCTCCCTGGTGGTCCAGTGGACCGATCCCCACCACCCGATCGCGGGCATAGGTTACTATCCCTGGTGGTCCAGTGGTACCCCCCACCCCACCTGCCCACTGTGTCCCCACCCTGCACCCCCAGTCAGCGGTGAGGTGGCAGCTCCCCTCACAAGCTGCCCAGCCAATCACCTACTGACCGTGTACAATAGGGCTGTATGCCTATTTTCCGCCAGTGGGCCAATGGGCATGAAACCATACTATACTACACAGTCCCAGAATGTGAATGAACACTCATTCACATTTCGGGACTGTGAGAGTAATGTGACCACACCACTGGCCACGCAGTCGGAACTGGCATACAGACCTACAACCAACTCTTTGTCAGTCGGTGGAGTGAGCGGCTGTGAGTGGCTGCACCGCGGTGGTGGTGGGGTGTGGCTGAAAGCGGTGGGGAGGAAACACCGCACTGAACCACCGAAACAGTGTGACTAGCAGCCTGCGAGCAGGCGAGGGAGATCAGTCCACTGGACCACCAGGGATTACTTTAATACATGCCTGCAATCAAGCAGGGGATGGCGGTCCACTGGACCGCCAGGCAATATTTCACTGCATGCCCATGATCGGGTAGGGGAATGCGGTCCACTGGACCACCAGGGAGACTGTACACATATGCCTGTGATCGGGCGATGGGGCGGGGGGGCCACAATGCTCCCTGGCAGGGGTCATGGGGTTGATGTTTTGGGAGGTTGGCTGGCCGCCCATGGCAGGCGGCTGCTGTGTTGTGCCCAGCAATATAGCAGCCCGCCTGTGGGTGTCCCTGACTTTTTCTCAGCTTGGGCTCAACATTGTGCCCCCTTGAGCAGCGCAAGGTGGGGTTGTGCCTGCATATGTACCACACATCCCAGGCTGAATATCGGTATGTGCCGCATATGCATGGGCACGCCCCCTGCACTTGCCCTGCATACATTACTAGTGCTCCCAGGTGCATTGGGGTTGTGCAGCCAACCCACCCATTTGAATATCACGCCGGGGCACATTGGTGGGTTGCGCATGGCGCAACCCTGTTGCGCCATGTGCAACACCTTTGAATATCCCACCCATTGTGTTCATTTCCTGCCATTGAGGCAGTTAAAAATTCAACATTATGAAAACCATTAGAATTCTGTTGAAATTTGTCCTTTCTCCACTGTATACCATTCCTTTCCCAGTAATGTTGTTATTCATGATGGAATGATCCAACTTGATAATCAATACTCTTCTTTTGTGTTGCCTTCTTTAGGAGGTCATGCCATAAGATAGCCATTCTCTGGATGAAAAAAAAATACTTCCTCACATTTTTCCTAACTATATCACCCTTTATTTCATTGCAAAAATTAATCGGGGAATGAGGGATAAAGTCACAGGTTGAGGGCATATTTTCACAACCCTAAGGATAAATAAGCATTTGGGAACCATCACACACATGGTTTTACGTTTGGAAACCTCTCCTGGCCATTGATTCATTCTTTTTATGAGTGTGGTTAGGAACCAGGCTAGTAAGAGGTAGATTTATCATCCTTTTTTTGTTGTTTTCACATCTGTGTTATGTTTTATGTTCATATTTTTGCATGGTGTATTGTGTAAGACTTGAAGTTGGGAACTTTAATACATATATATATATATATATATATATATATATATATATATATATGATAGATAGATAGATAGATAGATAGATAGATAGATAGATAGATAGATAGATAGATAGATTTATAAAATGGGTAAGAAAAAAAAATCAATGGCATCAGTGGCATTGGACAAACACCATTAGGTGACTGTGCGTATATCAGAGCGAGACCACACACACCTGCACTTTTACCCCCCCAAAACAATTTTGACATTTTATAAGATAAATAATCCACTCTATGGTGTGCTGTCATGCTCTGATATACACATGCCTTGGGTGGTTGATGCACTTGACCTGTGGCCTCATGTGTACAATGCACACCAAGGCGTGCATATATCAGAGTGTGACCGCACACCTAAGAGTTGGTTTTTATATATATATATATATATAGAGAGAGAGAGAGAGAGAGAGAACTATATATATATATATATATATATATATACTAGATCATAAGAAAAGGCTAAACAAAATACAATGGCTCACCCTCGGCCGATCGGGACTACAAAGCCAGAGAGCTGGTTTTCGGTAAGATGAAAGGCTACACACACAGGTCAGCAAGGGTGAGTAGTGAGAACAGCAGTAGCACAGCAAGCAGCTCTGTGGGAAGCAGGATGCATAGAGTACTGAAAGCAGCTGGGTGGGGGTAGGATGCAAAGGGAGAGGTGGCGGACTGGTAGCAGCTGTGGGGGTAGGATATATGGGGAGGTTTGGGTGCTGTGGGTAGAGGGCTGCAAACATCTTGCTGTTGGGTGATGGGGAGTGCAGGGGGAACAATGCAGGACTAAGAGAAGCTTGAGGAGGGGTGGGGAAATAGGGTGTAGTTGTTACAAGACTGGAAGCATCTCTGCTGGGTGGGGGTGTTGAGGGTGAAGAATTTGGAGCTACTTGGGGCAAAGGGTACATCGATTGGAACAGCATGGTGGGAGTAAAGGGTACAGGTCAAGGAGACACTTGGTGGGAGTGTGTGTGCACAGGGACTTTACATTGTTGGTGTCAGCGGTGCATCTGTGTGTCAGGGCAGCACTTTGTATTTTTTACTGTAAGGTGCTTTTGTCAGGGTCTGCAGGTTGTGTTGTTAGTCTCAGGTGTTTGTGCCTGTGACATGGACTGCATGTTCAGTTGTTACATTCAGGTGTGAGTCTGTGTCCGTGTCTGTACTTTTAATTAGTGGTGCAAGGTATGTCTCTCTGTATCTGGGTGTCCATTTTGTCAAATGGGACTCTGTAATCTAGGCTCCTAAGGCTCCATTTAGCATCTCCCTGAGATATTCCATAAGGAACCAGTTCCTGGCCTGGGAGACAATCATGTTCAAGACTGTGGAGATGAGGTGAGCTGGAGGTGGAGTCAGGCATAGTGATGTTAGAGCATTTTTTTCCATGGTCCCAGACTCCACCCTGACCCTTGACACATGATGCAGTGCATCTGTCTGCCCACCAGTACCTGTCTGTTCGGGAGGCATCATTGTCACATGGTTATGCACAACATCATTGCTCCCAGCAGGTAACTGGAGTGCACAAGTAGCAGGCAGATGAGGCCATCCATCTTGGAACTGCTTGAACATGCTGCCTTTGCAGCATACACTGCTTGCTGGGTAGGGGATGGGGCCAGTAGACCACCAGTGAAGTAATATAAAAATGGGGATGATGATCAATCAATAGTTTATTGTTCTTACGAGACACAAATGATTTGGACTTTACAACAGTACACAAAAATAACATGCTTTAAAACATATATCAAATTCATTAATCAAGCTATGTGTTATGATCCAATTTATTACATACATTACATCTTCTATATATGAAAAGTACACTGCATAAATACACATTCATAATGTCAGGTTGTGAATAATTAACAGTAGGGGGTAGTATGCCTCTGTTCTACAAGAGTTAGTTCATAGTATATACTCCTAATAACGTTAATCATACATATTAACAGGTCAAAGGTAATAAACAATATAAAGTACTATGTCTTTCAGTTGCGGAAATTATTTTCTGGTATCACCATTCCTGGATTTTAAGGCTAAATGCCTTTTTCTTTTGGAACTAATTACAGCATTAATAAAAGATGCAATTTTTTCAGCTTCTTGTTTTTCCCTTGGGTGCATTAGTATGAATAATACAACATAATTTGTATCAGCATATCTAGTTAGGATAGCTTTTAAATTGTTATCTCTATGAATATTATACATAGGCACTATAGTATAATATGGGACAATGATTCCTGAAAACCATTTTTACATGGACATATGAGACCCACAAGTGTTGAGAAAGAACTAGATTGATTGAAATATGAGAATTTTGAGGTTACTAAGCCTAACCGTGCCCAAGCAATTGCCTTTCGTTGAGCTGGAGAAATGGGTAATGTGAAATAATCCATAATTAATTAGTCAGTTTTGCTATGACTAAACTAAGGAGCCTGTTTTTGTTGTCTCACTTGATACTTGTAAAATCCTGGGGCAAGGAAAAGATTTTAGTTTTAAGCCTTGTTCTATATGACATAGCAATTGAAATGCCTGCCAGATAGTGCTTCCAAAAATTAATAGCATAATTTTTTTAAGATGTGACTCATTTCCTTCAGCTATGGGGAATAGAAGCCATTTAAATACCATTTTCTTTTTTCTTTTATCCATGCCAGTGGAATGCTATTTTGCACATTATTTATTATCTTTAACCAATAGGAAACTATACGTAAATTTAATATATATGCAAATGGAATTGTATCTAATTCTAATCTCACATTTGAATTGGATGTACAACTGGGTACCTGTAATATATATTTATAATAATGTGATAAGGGTAATTAAAGAATAGGATCATTTTTGGTTGCCCAAAACTCAGAGCCATATGTGAGAATAGGAATAATTTTGGCCTCACCTGCTATCAGTGCTGAGGTCACTGAAAGACCTCCATATTTAAAGTTGAGGCGTTCAAGGGCTTTGGCCACATGTTTTGCCTTACTTACTTGCTTCTTAACATGGAAAGGCCATGAACAATTAGAAGTAAGTTTAACTCCCAGATAAATGTAGGAAGATACAATATCTATATGGCTAGTGCCAACATAAGAATTAAGAGGATGTGAGCAGTTGCCAAAAGTCATTATTTTAGTGTTTTTTACATTAATTTTTAGGTTACGCTTTTCACATTTACCTTGAATCTGATTTATTTTCAGTTGAAGCCCAATCAGAGAAAGAGAAAAAAGAATCATATCATCCACATAAGCCAAAACGTGTATGAAAATATTATTAATTTTAGGGTAGACTAGAGGTAAAGAAGTGTCAAAATTTAGATATGAATCAGTCTAGATACTAAATAGAAGGAGGCCAAAAGACAGCCCCACATAACTCCCTTGTTAGTCATGAAATATTCCGATAAATTAGCATTTTTATCTTATCTTACTGTAGTTAAAGTATTACAATGTAGTAAACAGATGGGAATTATTAAATTTATAGGAATTCCTCAAGCTAACAAGGTATCTCAAAGGATTTCTCTAACCACTGTGTCGAAAGCAGCTGCAAAGTCAATAAACAAAATATAAAGTTTCATTTTTCTAAATAAACAGTACTTTTCAAGCAGATGAGCTACCAGGAAAATATTATCAATGGTAGAAAAACCATAACAGACTCTAGTTTAGAATTTGGAAAGTGGGCTTAATTTATCTATCCATCCTTGAAGTTTATTCAGAAGAATTTGAGAAAAGATTTTGCAGCTGATGTCAATTAAGCTTATAGGATGATAGTTTGATGGAATATTATATTATCCCTTTTTATGGAGCGGTACAATTATGTTTTTGACCCATGACTGAGGAATAAATTTTTCCACTAAACAAACATTGAAAAAGTTGGTTAAAAAAGGCACCCAATAATTCATATGATTTTTATAAATTTCTCCGGGAATAATATTTGTCCCATGGGATTTATTGTTGGGCAGTTGTAATATCACATGTTCAGTCTCACCATATGTAAAGATTAAAGGCAGACAAGTACTGGGGGACATTCAGTTTGGGGTACTACTAATTGCAGAAGAATTATCAGACATGAACAGTTTTTTGAAATACACTATCCATTTATCCTCTGGAATGTAAATAGTGAGAAATGGGGAATACATATTAACCTCTTTAGAGACCATAAGCCCAAATGACTTGGAGTCCTTAGCTTTTATTATTTGATACATCTGCTGCCATTGTCTTTGCGTAAATTCTAATTTTTTTGTAACACAAATGTTTTGTAAGCTTTTCTTGCCAGATTCAATATTACAAAGTTATCCTTTGCTGGGTTCTTTTTTGTAAACCTTATAAATCTTCATTATTTACTTTTTTCCACTTTGCATTGCCTATCAAACCAAGAGGCAGACTGATTATTTCCAACTGTAGAGTAAATCTTTTTACTAATACACTGTAAACAAGGCTCTAATTTTTCATTTAATTGCTTAGCCAATGTTTGACCTTTAGCAGATGTAAATAAATGAGTCATAGATGATGAATAAATGACATCACCACCTCTTTCTCTATTATTCAAAGTAAGGGCAAATTTGGAGTGACCTGAGGAAACCAGGGACCTCAAATGATTACTTTTTTCAACCAAAGAGTGTTCATTCTTATTAATTAATACTGTTAATAAAAGTGCTGCATGATCACTTTCCGGTTTCATATGTATACAGAGATGTTTAATAAGGTCATGGCTTTCAGGGAAAATTAATATATAATCTATAGTACTTTGGTCAGAAGCAGAAAAAAAGTACATCTCCCCTTCTTGTCTCCTTCAATTCTGCCATTAAGAATTAAGAGGTTATTATCCCTGATGAACTTTATAAGTTGTTTCCCTGCTTCATTAATGATTTTATCAGAGGAGTTTCCTTCTGCAAGATCCCCCAAATACATGTATGATTGAAATACTATTTAATTGTCAAAATTTGCTACACGAGAATTTAAATCTCCTGCAATCAACACAGTATCAACCTGATATTTTAAAAGTAAACCATCAACTTCATCAGTAAATTTAGTACAAAAGTCATTTGACAGTGTTGAATAATAATATGATGGAATATTCACATTTGCAATAAGGAAAAGACTGTTATCCCATTGTAGAATACTAAATGCAGATTCATTACCTAGGGAAACACAATCTAACACCTGAATGCCCTTGCCTATTCTGACAAACAACGTTTAGCCACCTTTTGGTCTGCCATACTGATTATATTTTGTAGTGTGTATGCAATGTGCATCATAGCCATTGGTGATTATATCTTTAGTTGCCCTAGTCTCCTGGAATAATAATATGTCACAGTTTTTGTACAAATGTAACCCTGTTGACATCTACCATTTTACTGCCAAATTCAGCAATATTCCATGAGAGAAAATTAGCATAAATAGAATCAGCTGGAAGATCCATAGATAAAGACAAAATATTGTTTGGCTCAGACATTAGTCAGGAACTATTGAAGCTTTTCCCATCCATATGAGTACACAATTTGGTCTCAGAAATGGATACCAAAAAAATATTAGCCCTATCCAGCTGCTCAGTGTGTAAAAGTAAATATTCATATAATTCAGTGGTTTTTACAGTAATATCAATTTGTCTCATTTTCAATAGCACGAACCCTAGTAACAGATTCCAGCGTGGCTGAACTAATTTCCATTTAGAGTATGGAGGCCAATAATGTCCAAACAAAGGATGTCAACATACCTGGACTTTCCCCCTCAATCTGGTTGATTCCAAAAATAGAGTCTTTAATAACTTTTGATCATCAAAATTCCAGTTTAACAATTGAAAGGTATCGTAAAAATTTAAAAACATATATCCTGCATTTTATTGTTGTATGGGTATTTCCACATCATCTATTGCCCATGTAACTGGTGATGAAATTAAAATTCCAAAAGTATTCAATCTTTCTTGTTTTGCCCAAATTTGTTTTGCTTTTCCATATTGAGTGGCGCCCCACATCCTGAGGTGGAGCAGAACGGCCACCTGGCCGGCCGCCGCCCGCCACACACCAGGACATCAATCCACTCCTGCCCACCTGACTGCCCCCCCACCTGGACTATAAGCTCAGACAGTCTCCGCTTGAGCAGAGCCCCACATCCTGAGGCAGAGCAGAATGGCCGTCTCACTGCCCTCCACCCACAGCACACCAAGACATCGATCCACTCCTGCCCACCTGCCTGGCCTCCCTGCCCAGACTACAAGATCAGGCAGTCTCCACTTGAGCAGCGCCCTACATCCTGAGGTGGAGCAGAAAGGCTGTCTTGCCGGCCGCCTCCCACCTCACACTGGGACATCGATCCACTCCTGCCTGCCTGCCTGGCCCCTCTGCCTGGACTATAAGCTCAGGCAGTCTCCTCTTGAGCAGTGCCCCACATCCTAAGGTGGAGCAGAATGGCTGTCTCACCAGCTGCCGCCTGCTGCACACCAGGACATCGATCCACTCCTGCCCACCTGCCTGGCCCCCCCTGCCCGGACTACCAGCTCAGGTACATGCTGCTTCTACTAGCGTCTCTTTGTTCTCCTATGGGACTCTTCTGATTGGTGCGGCTCCTCTCACTTGATATTGCAGATTGATCCGCTTGACTGTGGACTGCCTTGCCAATTGGTACGCCTTTTTCTTGACTCTCTGGACCATGGACTGAGGTTTCAGTGGCTTTTCTCGGCCATTTTTCTAAGATGATCCCATAGCAGCTTTTGCATTTGCCCAGGGATTTGATGTAGTGTTCATCACTTAAGTGTACTGCTATTTTCTTAAGTGCATAAGTTTGTTTGTTACATTACTAGCCTGATTTTTATGTGCCGAATTTAAATAACTAAAAGTGCTGTGATTGTTTGAAACTGTTACCCTTCCTTGCTCTGTCTCCTTGATGCCTATCTCAACCTGCCTACAACTTTCCCAAATCCTGCCTGCTCCTGAATCTCTCTACCTGCCTACAACTTCCCCTATCCTACCTGTTCCGTAACCTCTCTAAATATTGCTAGCTTTTTCTGTCTCACTAGACCTCTTCCTACCTGCTTAATCTAACTGGTTTCCCTAACCCCCCGGCCTCTGGCCCACTGTTTCAAATTACCCACCTCCTTTCACTTGCACCTAGGACCCCACCCCAGCCATCTTAAACCTCTGTCTTTTGTCCTTTTGTTCTAACCCAGATTACCTCCACCCCCTGCTGACAGTCTGCTGCCGGCCCCCCAACCCCGTTTACCCATGTCTCTGTGACTACAGCTCCTCTAACTATATATTTCTCTGTCTTCTTCCTTCTTCAGGCAGTCTCCGCTTGAGTGGTGCCCCACATCCTGAGGCAGAGCAGAATGGCCGTCTTGCCAGCTGCCACCCACCACACACTGGGACATCGATCCACTCCTGCCCGCCTGGCTGGCCCCCTGTCTGGACTACAAGCTCAGGTACATGCCGCTCCTACTAGCTTCTCTTCATTCTCCTATGGGACTCTTCTGATTGGTGCGGCTCCTCCAAGCTGATCGCTGATTGGTCTGCCAGCCATGGGCTGCCTTGCCAATTGGTGTGCCTTTTCCTTTGACTCTCTGGACCATGGACTGAGGTTTCAGCACCTTTTCTCAGCTGTTCTTCTAAGCTGAGCCCATAGCAGCTTTTGCATTTGCATAGGGATTTTTCTTCTGCCCCCCCAACCCCTGCCAGGCCTCCATTAAATACACCGTAACTCCTCCCTCTCGGTCCTCCCCCTCTTCTCATTGGCTTCCTTATATATCTGGCCTGCTCTGAATTTACTTCTCAGAGGTGGAAAGTTCCCCCTAGCTTCTACTATTATACCACCCTTTCTGGCTGGTTCTAAACTACTTACTGGCTAAAGACCCCAGGATTACCTAAACTGACTACAGTGACTGTTTTTCCTTGCACATGTTTTTTCACTCTGTCTCTACTCCTGCTAGCCTTGTGTGACTGCCACCTCGCCTGCTACTCTGTATGAACCCTCTCTACCTAACTGCATCTTAGTTGAATCACTCTGTGTGAAGTTTTGGCCAGACCTCCTAATAATTTAACCATTCTTTCAGCAGCCTCTCAGCCTCACTGTTGCCTTGAACTGTTAGTCATAGACCCAAAATAACTCTAGTTAATATGACCCTATTAATGTTACTGTCTCTTATGATCTCACTACCACTTCTCTTCTTGTCCATGCCCATGGCACTCCAAGATAAAGCAACCCCTCCCTACTTTGCATTCCAGGATTACTACTACTTGAATCTCTTGATACTTCCTGCCCCCTGTTTTGACCCCTCCCCAGTGCTACTAAATAAGATCTGGAAACACTTAGCTGTCCATGTATGTAAGAGTTGCCACCTGCACCTACATGCCCATGGTTCTTGCATGCACTGCAAGCTATGGTACTTTCTCTTCTTTGCTATCCTACTCTCAGGTGATGTTCAATTAAATCCAGGACCATCTAATGTACTACCTGACACTATTACCAATGTCAAAGGTCTTATCATAGCACATCACAACATCATGAGCCTTGCTCAAAATCTTACTGAGCTTGAATCCTGGACCACCCTATACAAGCCTGACATTATATGTCTAACTGAGACGTGGCTAAAACCTGCCATACCTGATTCTCTATGCTCCCTCCCCCACTATAACCTTCTAAGACTTGACAGAAATGCACCAGAAAGAGGGGGTGGAACAGCTGTCTACTTTAGAGATCAACTTGATATCTCTGCTGTTACGGCATCTGCCCTATGCCACTGTGAGGCTCTTCACATCCTGCTCACTCTTGGTACTAAAAAACTTCACATCGTGTGTGTCTACAATCCCCCTACAAGTGGGCTAGTAGGGCTAGATGACTTATTGGAACAAATCACCTGCCTTGCCGGAAGCAACGAGGTCCTTATACTTGGGGACTTAAACATAAATTGACTGGGCAGAAACCAAACATCATTAATGACCAAATTGCAGACTTATAACCTACACCAGATTATAGGAGAACCTACCAGGAATACCCATAGCTTCAAAACGCTACTAGACTGGATAATGACCAATCGACCTGAAAAAATGTAATTGCCTCTGGAGTACTGCCAGATGCCATCACTGATCACTTCCCAATGTACTGTATCTGGGGAAAAAGCAGGCCTTTCCAGGTGGGACCTTTCTTCATTACCTTCCGCAACTATGCAAATTTTGACCCTTAGTCTTTCCTGAACGACATTGCTTCTACTGATTGGTCCCCCATTCTCTTATCCAGTGATGCTCAGACCACCCTGGACCTGCTCTTGAAACACTTCCTAGGGCTCCAGGATAAGCACTGCAAACTCATAACCCGCAGGGTAAAGAATAGACAAACCCGATGGTTGAAAGCTGACCTACTAGCAAAACTTAAGCTAGGGGACAAAAACTGGCTCTGTTATAAAAACTCAAGGCTAGCCTCTGACCTCAACAACTACAGGGCTCTGTGAAATGCCTGCAAAAAGGACATCAAAAAAGCCAAGAGGGCATACTGCAAAGACCTCCTGACCAACTCCTATGGTGACCCCAAAAAATTTTGGTCACATATCAGATTCTTTCTCGGTTCTAATCCTGCATCCACCCCTTAAAACATGTCTCTTGATGGGGTACACTGTAATAATCCCAGAACCACTGCAAACTTCTTTAATAATAAATTCTCAGACTTAACCAACTACACCTCCTCTTTCCCTGCCCAACCAAGTGTATCAGCCCAACCTATTGCAAACGGTCCTCAATTTTATTTCAAGGCAATCACTAAATGTGAAGTGTTCAGATTGCTAAACAGCATCTTGGACTGCACAGCAGCTGGATCAGACAATCTAGAGCCCAGGCTACTTAAGATTGCAGCCCCATTTCATCGCTGCTCCCCTAGCCAGGATTTTCACACTCTCCCTGTGCCAGGGCCACATCCCGGACATATGGAAAACAGCTAGAATCACACCAGTCTTTAAAAAAGGAGATCGTAAAGACCCCTCTAACTATAGGCCCATTGCCATCCTATCTGTCCTGAATAAAATTCTTGAGAAGCTTGTAGCTACCCAGACAACCGACTTCTTACAGAAACATGAACTACTCACCGATGCCCAGCATGGTTTTCGCAAAGGTCATAGCACCACTACTGCCCTCCTCAAATTCATATCGGATACTCAAGTGGAGATGGACTCTGGCCTCCTCACCGGTGCAGTTTTCATTGACATGACTAAGGTGTTCAACTTAGTGGATCACTCCATTCTTCTAACCACCCTGGAATCACTAGGTTTCTCATCTAATGTTGTTAGATGGTTTGGAAACTACCTAGCTGGTAGGTCTCAATTTGTGAAATACAACTCTACCCTCTCGGATAAAACAATCATAAATATAGGGGTGCTGCAAGGCTCCATCCTTGGGCTCTTACATTTCTCTCTTTTTATAAATAACATCTCCACTGACCTCCACAGGACTGCTTCCCTACTATATGCTGATGACATTGTGCTGTATGCTAGTGTTAAAAGCATTGATGACATTAACAAATGACTCTCTCTTGATTTCCAGCTATTACAAAAGTGGCTATCTACTCACAAACTTGTGCTAAATGAGTCTAAAACCCAAGCCATGTTCTTTGGATCTATTGTGAAACTAAAGCATGCCCATTCTCAGATCAAAGTCACCTCCTTAAATGGGTCAGTAGTTGGGGTAGTATCCTCATTTAAATATCTGGGTATTACCCTTGATCCAGCACTAAATTTTGACTTACACATTAATCTAACTTGCAAACAGCTACATGCCAAACTGGGATTAGCCTACTGAACCAGCTATATGCTTACTCCCTCTGCTAGGCTTTCCATTGCCCGTGGCATACTCCTACCATCACTTACCTATGGGACTGCTACATATGTTTCTGTGTGCAACTCAATCCTTAGGAAATGGGATGTTACATACAACAATATCTGTCGCTATGCCTTCTCCTCACACCGACTGAAACACCACTGCCTCCTCTATACTGATCTGGGTTGGCTTCCTCCTGCTGAACTAAGGCTACATGCTTATGGCTCTGTCATTGACAACATGGTTCATCTACAGATCCCTAAATCCCTAGCAGGCCTTTTCCAAAACCTGATCCTGTGCTATGGGTTGCATTCCACAGTCCAGGCCCCTGTTTTCATCCCCAGACACTGCACCACTAAAGGTGCTAATGCTTTCGCCTGCCATGCCCCCAAATACTGGAACTCCCTTCCACTAACCTTGCGACAATCAACATCCCATGCATCTTAAAAAGGTCTACATACTTATCTTGAAACTTCTCATAAATGCTCCTGTTTCAAACCTCCCTAGCCCTTATCACCCCAGTCTTACCTCCTCTTTCTTATCTGTCCCCAACATTCTAAGCACTTCTTCTTTACCTCACCTTTACATTTCTCCTTCACCTCCCCTCTCCGAATCACCTACTTCTTTCACCTACTAATATCCCTCCCCTAAGTTAACTCTTCAATCCCTTATTTGGGTTGAAAATGTTTTTTTATATCAGGTTTCTCTCTAAGCAAACTGTGGTTGAATTTTGGTTTTTGTTCTGCTCCATATTTTTTCTGCACTGTTAACATAACCTCCTTGTTTTTCACTAATTCCTTGTAACCTACTTGTAAATTAGTGTAATGATTTTGTTGTTGTACCTGTATTTGGACATTCCTTGTAACCTACTTGTAAACTGGTGTAATGATTTTGTTGTTGTACTTGTATTTGGAATGTCTTCCCTGTATCTGTTGTTTTGTATCCTCCCGGGTCGTGCCTGAAAATAGTCATGTCTATGGCTAGTGCACCTACCTGGTAAACAAAAACTAAATAAAATAAAATAAATAAATATTAGGTAGTAGCAAGTATACTGGGTTGGAAGGAGCCTTGTTATCTTAAAACATATAAGGGAGCCTTTTTCTCCCTAGGAAGTTCCAATTTGGCACCAATAAGATGTTCTAGTAACTTCTGTAATGTTTCTTGTGCTTCATAAGATTTCATAAAAATATTTTCTAATGTAAATGCCACTTCTTCCACAGTAACAATTGTTTGGTTTATTGAATGAGATATTTCTTTAATAATTTTTTACTCTAGGGCTTAAAGGAACAGCCTCTTTGATCTCATTAGTTTTTGACAGGGGAATTAACTTTTTAGCAATGGGAGATCCATTAGATTTGTTTATTTTACAGAAAACTTTATATCTGTCTTTTCATTGACATTTGAGACACAATCTGGTACAATAGGCAAATTCTGTTCTGTAGCACCCGGTTCCCCAAAAGCTGGTTTACAGGGATTTAAAGGTTTATTGGAAGGTTCAGTTTATATGATAACATCAGTTATTTTTTTGATTGTTCATTTTTTTTCTTTTTGTTTGGTTTCTTTTTCAGTAGGTTTTTTTTTATGTTTATAGTTCCTGCCTTTTTTTCTTTTTAGGAGGAGTTGGTGGAATAAGGATAGACTATTGAACCAACTTTTAACAGCACACTGGGCTCACTTAAAATAAAAACTACAAGAAAATCAGTAAAAATTCCGTAAGGCCTTTGAGGAAATATATGTGGACAAATGCAAACACATCACAATATGTTTCTAAAAGCTTAAAGCTTGTAATAAATATTAGAACATGATCTAACTAGCATCTGGGTAATAACTCTATCTGGGAAGTAACTCTGTCAGTAGGCCTTTAAAGGGAGTACTTTTTTAACCACCCCTTATAACAGTGCTTTCATGAAAATGCTTCACAGACAACCCAATCCAAAAAACAGACTTACTTTTGGTAGGAAGCCACAATCATAAGGGTATCCAGTGATTTTTATGGATACTAGACCAGGTGACAAAAAGGCCCACTACTGCAGACTTCTTAGCTGCACAATATCAAGCGCACTAGAAGAAAACAATCCAATCTCATGCAGCAGCCAAAAGGAGTATCTCCTCAGTACAACATTGTAGCAGTGCTAACTATAAATTCTGTTCTTGGCAGACGTAGTGCTAAAACAGAGCAAGCTTTATGCCAGTGTTCTAAAAATACCTGGGAGCACCCTTGAAGCCGACTGCATACAAGAGCTCCAAAGAAAATGGTGATCTGAGTGCTCTGAATGCAAAGCAGCACATGCGCATAAAAGGGTTAAGATCATGTGACCTAGTGCAGCGAGTGGCACAAAAAAATTAAACTTTTAAAAATAATTTTAATTCTATTATTACTCCATGGACTCTATCTGCACACAAAGTACAAAATGCTCTAAAAACTCTAAAAGGAAGGGTTGGTTCACCAGAACACAATCCTAAATAATAAGTTTACCAATCCAGATACACAAACACAAGCACAAAATGTGCTTATTTATCCACTCACTTTTTCACAACACTCATCTCCTAAAAAAATTAAAACAGAGTCTTCTTTAACACAGGCACTAAAGTGTAACGTGCAAACATAGGATGTGCAAATATAAACACAGTAAAAATCCTCCAAAAGTCAGAGGCTGAGAAGAAACAGTGTCAGCAGTCAGCAATACTGTCCAAGAAGAGGGTCATTTTATTGCACAGGAGCAAACTCTTCTTTGGGCGCAGTCAGTAAATCGAAGTCAAACAAAAGCATCTTCTTCCCATTTCCACCATCTGACTGGCTCTCTCCCACAAACACAGCTCCAGCAATGGTGACCACCTCTTTGCTGCTTTCCTTCTATGTAGGGCAAGAGAAAACAGGGGAGAAAATCTGACAAAACCAGACGGAGGTGCAAAAAGCTGGACTGGTAAGAATGCACTTTCCTAGGCAGTAGATGGCATACCTGATATAAGTTAAAACAAGCTCTGCATTCCTGCTACCTGTGTCTTCTCCTCAAACTACAGGCAAGTGTAGCACAACAGCCGTCTTCCTCTCAACAGACTTAGTTTCTGAGACAGACAGATGGCGATGACGATCAGCGTGTGGGAGGAGTTTGGGGCCCATCACTAAACAATACATTAATTGGTGGGTAGGGGCATACCAGTAGCCACCAAGTAATATATAGGGGAATAATGATCTGGTGTGGAGAAGAAGGTGGTTCAACTTTACATATATGGTGGATGACCATAGGGGGATAATGGTGGGGGTACAACTAGGTGGCAGGAAATATACGGGCATGAGGATCAGTAACTGGGGCGGCGATGGTAAATTGGTCAGCTGATATCATGGTGGTGCTGGCAATGTGTGGTGAACAGGCTGACTGATGTGAAAGAAACCCATTTTTGGTTTTTGTGCTTTCATCTACAGCCCAGACTGTATGGACTTTTTCCATTAATTCTTCATCCTTTGGAAAGTTTGACAGAAAAAAAATTAAATCAATCTGATTATTTTTATATCAATCTGTTTTATTAATGGATCTGTTTTTTTATCAATCGAAATGATAATTATCAGTCAATCTGTTTTCTTCTGCTGGCCGAAGTTCAACATTATCACCAAAAACCTTAAAATTCACACAAAGTGTCTAATTCTTTTTAACCAAACCATCCAAAGGCACACCGTTAGCATAGACACCACCATCCCTGAAAAAAAAATCATTAAAAAAAACATACCTTCTAGGCTGTAGGTGAGAGCAAAAATCCTCATGTTAAGTATACGACAAAAAAGGTTTTTTTTTCAGTTTTGTGAAGCTCCATATCTCGAAAACCATACAAGTTGCACTAATGAAATTTGTCATATCTTGAGACCCTGACAGCCTGACCAGGCATGCCACATTTTGCAGTAATTCCATAAAGGATGGCAAAGTTATTAAGGTGCAAAAAATTGGGTTTAATATTAAACAGACTGCTCAGCCTTATATAGTGGCACTATCACGCCACTGTAATTTAGGAACCTTGCTGAATTAGTTTCTAGGCATCTAGTAATCACCTTGTTTTATTACTGTTTTTTTTTTCTTTTCATAAATCTGTAATTGTGTGATGGCAACATAGAGTACCATGTGATCACTGTGAGGTACTTAAATGGTCTGAAAACTACTAAACAACTCCCCCTGACAAAACTCCATGAGTGAAGTGCTAGGGTTTTTTGGCTGGCAGTACGATTGGAGGGCAGGGAGTACAGTATGTGGGATTACTAGTATTTTGTTTGCACTATAAGTCACAGTTTGCACACAGTTATCTGTTAATCTGATTTCATTGCACATTGCTTCATGCATCCAGCTTTATGTATTATATGAAGGTTATACTATTAGGCTCATGCTGGAGATTTTAAGCACATCAAAACTGCAGAAAGAACTATTTATGTACTGGTACTGTATACTGTCTGTAAAAGTTTGTACTCCAATTGGCACATATTATGAGCATCCCCACTAACCCTGCCTTGTTGCTCCTCTGCATTACTTTTTTAGTGACACTTTGGAACACTTTGGCTTATTGGGACCATAGCCAGGTGTCAGGTAAGCACATCCCCACTTTTTCCACAGAGCGCTTATTGGCTTGTTAAAGCTCCAGCATCGGCTATTGCATAAACTTCATATAATACATAAAGCAGAGTACAAGAAGCAATGTGAAAAAGAAGTCAGATTAACAGCTAATATGTGTGCAAACTATAATTTATAGTGCAAACAAAATACTGGTAATCCCACATATTACCTGCCTTCCAATCGTACGAACAGCCAAAAACCCTTATCTCTTCACTCATGGAGTTTTGTCAGGGGGCATGCTGTTATAGTTCTCAGACCATATAAGTACCTCAAAATGATCACATGGTACTGCATGTTGCCATCATACAATTATACATTTATTGAAAAAAAACATTAATAAAACCATATTACTGGAAGCTTGGAAACTAATTCAGCAAGGTTCCTAAATATATACTACCTAGCAAAATACACGAGTAAAATTACTCAAATAGTGATCTCTTTCTCAATCTGGTACAATTGCATGAAACATCAATCTTGATGGGGTGCTTGAAGTCACACTTCATGGTGTTTTCCGAATGTAGAGTGGCCTTCTGAGAAACGCGAGGCCGGGGTAGCAAAATACACAAGTAAAATTACTCAGATAGCACTCTCTATCTCAACCTGGTACAGTGGCATGAAATACAGATCTTCTTGGGGGGCTTGAACTCAGTTTTCACAACTTTGACAGTCCATTTTAGAGACTCAATAAATATTTAAAGACCACCTGACATTGTTTCTGTATCCTTTAAGTGGTAAGCAGTTAACAAGAATCAAACATGCATTAATTGTAAGCTCAGTGATTTTCAAAAGAAATAATAAGTTTTTTTTCAGAGCAACCTGCAGCCTGTAGCAGGTCTCTTGTCAAACTCCCACTTTAATCTGTCTAGTGAGCGGCAGTACAGCACTTTGGTCATTTGCAGGGAATCTATAGCCACACTTCTGAGTTTTTACTTCCTATTTACAAGCAACATCAGAAGTGAACACGTATGTGTTAGACAAAGGTTGCCACATGTCTGGGTTCAGTTTGTCCTGGGGGTTATTGTTATCTGGGGTAGAACAGTCTGCTGGGGCTACTTTGAGACTATCTTGGTGCAGGTGTGTCATGAAAGCCTACAGTCTTTCATTTATTGTGCCCCTTCGTGTTTGCAGCTCTGATGGGAAGTTCGAGGGGGGCAGATATGTGTCCTGATTGGACAGTGGTCTCACATACTGGGGGGGGCAAACTAAAAACAAATTGTACCCCTATACACATGTATTTATTAATCAATTAATTCATTCATTAAAACACTTATTTATTGGTGCGTGCTGCTGTGAAGACAACACATATAAAAATTATGGTTTTCTGTTGAGCTCTTAAATTATCTGTGGTGGGCAGAGTTTCCTATAGGGTGATGAATTGTTTTCTTTTTTTTTAATACACGCTATCAGTCACTCATGGGAACTACAAGTAACTGGCAGTATTCAGGGGTGGGGCAGTGAATTAAATGTAAATAATGTACCGTTTCACCTTGCTTATTATAGCTGCCCTACTGATAAGGTAATTTTACTTCTGTGCCTTATTTTATTGCTTCCACTCCCACCAATGCATCTGGAAATGAGCTTAGGAAGAAAACTTCAATATTGAATGTGTGTGTGTGTGTGTGTGTGTGTGTGTGTGTTCGTGTGTGTGTGTGTGTGCGCGTGTCCGCACGAGTGTGTGTTAGTGACTCACTCAAGCCAAAGCTGACTCCCAGTAAATTGGAGATAGTTATGTTACAGCCAGGAAAAACACATACTAAGCTGAATATAAGTTACTTGCTCATAAGCACACGGAATTAAGTGGTTGCTGTAGTATTCCAATCCACTGTGGGAGGTTTGTAGCACAGTGTTCTTAACCACCAAGCTATACTGCCTCACATTTTTTATGTTTGCTTACACGGCAGTAGGGAGGCAGTATAGCGCAGTGGTTTAAGGCTCTGAGCTGCAAATCTGGAGACTTGGGTTTGAATCCCACAGCCCTCACTTGCATACTGTGTGATCCTGAGCAAGTAACTTAACTTCCCTGTGCTCCCAGGTTGCACCTGTAAACCGGCTTTCAGCTTAGTGTGTCTCACCTGGTTAAACAATTGGGGGAAAAAAAAGAAAGATGACTTGAGGGTTCCCAATCACCTATCGGCATGTCCCCATCCCCAGTTTATTTGCTGATGGGGTAGCCCAATCCCCATCAGCATAACGCACCCCCTCATTTGTTATGTGCCAAGGTGGTGCCCAATCCCCCTCGGCTCATGTGCTGTCACTCCCCCCCACTACACTGTATGGCTGATGGGGGTGCCTAATCCCCATCGGCTCCAGTACCCACCTCCTCAACAAACACCTGGCCAGGTGGCACACTGGGATCCCACCCCAGGGTGCCAAAAGTGTCCAGCGATGTCTTTGTTTAATTTTAAATCCTGTAAAAAAAGAAAACAGCCCTCATTGAGCCTCATGCCCCCTTCCCCAACCCGCACCCACCTGCTGCATACTCTACCTACCCACACACCCACATCACCCCATGCTTACCTCCGGAGCCCGGCGTGATGATCTTCTGTGAACCGGGAACACGTCTACACTCTTCAAAGCCGACCGCGAACTGAAGAAATGCCAGTAAGCTGTATAATGGCATAAATGTTTTTTTTTTTCAACTTTGGTGCATATCGCAGCCATTTTTCCTAATGTTGGCACCACATTCTCAACATGGGGTTCTTGGGACCCCACCTCATGAATTTAGTCACTGTCATCTCATTATTCGGTCTCGAAAGGTGATTTTGAGGTCACTGCATGGAATCACTGTTCTGGAGTGATTAATGAAATGACAGTGTCATTGTTCATGAGGCGGGCTCTCAAAAAGCCTATGTCACAAATTTGGTGAAAAAATTCCAAAAGATGACTACGTTATGAGCTTGCATTGCTCAGTTTCTATGCATGCTCATAACTTGGTGAATTTGTAAATATTTTCACTCCAGGTTTTCAACATTGGCATTTTTTCCACACCTCCTTATGAACAGTATAACTGTCATTTTCACATCTTGGCCAAAATGTGTTTTCATACTCCCGATGAGGAATAGCGTGCTTGCTTGTGGGAAATTAGTGTTCATGACAGATTAAGAAAATCACAGTGACACTGTTCATGAGCAGAGGTCCTAAAATGCCTTTGTTGAACATTTGGTAACAAAAGTCCATAAAATGACTGTGTTACAAGCGTATGTTGCTCAGTTTCCATGCACCCTCGTAACTTCGCAAATTTGTAATATTTTCACTCCAGATTTTCAACATTGGCATTTTGTCACACCTCCTTATGAATGGTACAGCTGTCATTTTTCATATCCTGCCCGAAATATGCATTTGCATATCTGGTGCACAATGGCGCAGTCGCCGTGGGAAATTAATGTTTCGGACAGATTAAGAAAATCATAGTGACAGTGTTCATGAGCAGAGGTCACAAAATGCCTATGTTGAAAATTTGGTGAAATAATTCCACTAAATGACTGCTGTACAAGTATGTGTTGTGCAGTTTCCACGTATACTCAGAACTTCGAACATTTTTAATATTCTCGCTACAGATTTTCAACATTGCCATCTCTTCACACCTCCCTAAGAATGGTACAGCTGTCATTCTTCACATCCTGCCTGATCTGTGTTTTCGCACATCTTGCACAGAATGGTATGGTTGCTGTGGGAATTCAAAGTTCAGGACACATTAACAAAATCACAGTGCCACTGTTCATGAGAAGAGGCCAAAAATGCTTTCATGAGGTGGGGGTCACAAAAAGGCCATGCTGAAAATTTGTACTGCAAATACCAACACACATCTGGGGTGTTGGGGTTTTTAACCATAACATCCCACCCTGTACAGACTGACAGGCATCAGAGGTGTAACTTTGGATCACTGGCTGTAATGCTCATGCCATCCCAACCCCACCCTGAAGCCAGTGACAGGCATCGAGGTGTGCCTTGCACTCTTCAGCCACAGAGTTCACCCCATTCTCCTGTACTGCACCCATTTCAGCATATGTCCTTATGAAATGGGGTGACTATGAAGCCGAACACCCCAAGACACACCTCAACACTTGTCAGTGTCTACAGGATAAGGTGAGGTGAAATGCTGTGAGCATTATGGGCAATGACCCACAGGCACGCCCAATGCCTGTCCATCTCTTCCAGGGTGGAGGTGGGACTGGCGTGAGTTCAATACTTCACTGCCACTCCTATTCTTCATCTGTCTAACTCCTGCACGTCCAATGCTAATATCAGCAAGCAAACATTCGACATTGTCAAATGCTTGTTTTGTTTGTTTTTTGTTATTCTTTTGGCAACGAGGTAAGAGGAACATTCATCAACCATGTCCCCTTAGAATGCTTGTTAGCTAATCAGAAATTCATTTCCAGCCATTGTTACAAAAAACACAAGTTAATGAAAAACACTGGCAGTGTTGTTAGGGGTCACAGATATTTATTACTTGCATGGATTTTACACTCCCATCATAAATTGTTAATGGTCTCATTCCAAACTACAATGATTGGAAATGCTACATGCTGCACTATGCACATCATCCAAAGGAGGCAACAGGTATACTGCAAAATCCTTTTTTAAAGCAGCTGTATTTCTTAGTAACCATTTCATTTTTCAGCAATAATGTTTCATTGGCAAAAATATTAAGATTCCCCATTTTCTTTTCTTTAGCTTTCACTAATGTTCCAAGATACTGAACCCTAAAGTTTTTTAAAGTTCCCACTCATGTGAAATGCTGTCAATGAAAAAAATTAAATATGTTAGCAAAGTGGTGTGCTGTCTACCAACAGAAGCACAACACCATCCCATTACATTCACATTCTGATTTTGGCATGTACTATACATTCAAAAGATTAGACTTTTTTTTAAAAATTACTAGAGGTGGTCATCTTTAATTACATTAGTTATTAATTACAAAATTAGCTGTAAAGGCTGTTTTAACAATATCTGAGAAAACTAAAATGAGCCCAGCATGAATCTAAGGATGTCCCAAATACATGTTTGGCAAAATAATGCATGATTACATTATTTGCCGACTAACATACTGCTGCTTTAATATATTGGTAATATCTTTTGGGATACTGATGACATGATGGGGAATAAGTTTACAACAGCACTCTGTGCAGCTAAAACTTTTTTTTTTTTGTTGGGGGAGCAAAAAAAATGTATTGCCAGTTAAAAACAAGATACAGATCAGTTACTTTTCAATTTTTTTTTTTGTTCGTAGTAGCCTGTGTTTGTTTTTTTCAGCAAAGCATTTCCAAGCTTGCAGGGTGTGGTGTACAGTTGAAATGATGATTTAAATTAAGTTTTATTTTATTTTTTTACTTTTATGGTGAGACCTAAACCTGTGACCTCCTGTTTCTTAAGCCTGCCCTCTTGCTGACCCCTTCCTCACAAAAGACAATATTGCTTAGAGGGGTATGATGTTTTGAGCCAGACTGTTTTTTTAAATAAATGGAGAATGTCTCCATACACTATCTGTCACTGTATTGGGGGGGAGGGGGGTTGTGTGCTTATTGTGGTCAAAACTATTCTGGCTGCACACATTTTTAATTTCGAGTGAGGGAACAATAGCATTCCCATTTTCCTATAAGCATGTCAGCAATGTGATTGAGTCAGGGAGGTGGAGAGAGAGAGAAAGAGGGAGGGGTCTATTGGCGAAAGAGTCAGCCACACAAGCACTTCCCAACAACCAAACATGGGTGTAGGTAGGCATACTCCAAGCACTCCATGGTGTGCAATTTTATTTAAGGGGGGCAGCAAATAGGCTCTGAACTGCTTCCTTTTTCCATGAAAACTAACAAAGAAATTGCTGAACCTTTCTGTAATTTTATTCATAGGAGTTGAAATTAGAAGGACTGGTCACTAATACTGTCTTTGCATCCCAAGGACAATACAACTTTACAGGCTCTGGGCTGGTATGTGGATGTCTTAGGGAGCAATGCATGGCATTTGTATTTACCCATGCATTGCTACGGGGTGGTAGCTCACCCTAACAAGGGGGGAAGGAATAGCAGTGAGTCCACTTGGTGTGCAGATCTGAAATCCCTGGCTACACCCCTGCAACCAAATGCTTTTCTGAGTAACTTGATACACATTTTGTGCAGATATGAGTGTTTGCAACAGGCTGGATTTTTTTTTTGGTTTAAATTTTAGTGAGAATATGTCTTTTAGTAACACGTATGAGATAAAAATGACACACAATCTGAAACAGGATCTCAGGCAGGAATGATAACAGGAGACAACATTCACAGGTAGGGTACCACAGGAGATAAAAAATATCAGTACATGATACACTGTAAATCAGAGAACAGAGATCAATAGTAGTAGTAGTAACTGAAAGGGAGCCCACTGCTGCTCAGCAATGCTGTGAGAAATTTGGACTCAATATTACAGGTATAATATAAGGCAGGTGACATCATTCTAAAAAGTGTGCCTGTTGGATATGCTTTTGTTGTTGGTAGAATAGTAAGCACAGCAGCCCACATTGCAGGCTGCAAGTGGTTTAAAAAATATTTTGCCTGTTTCACAAATTTATTGCTGCTTGTTGAATAGCAGGTACATCACCCGGTGCATTACCTTGCCTGTTTTGCCAAAATGCATGCCTGTTGGTTACTGTTGCTCGTAGAAAAGCAGGTACAACAGCTTACATGGCAAGCTGTCAGTGTTTTACTGGGTTTACTGGGCTTTATTGGACAACAGAAGGCTAAGGGAGCCCATCGAGATTGTCCCCCACATAAGTGGGTCAAAATTAATAGCTTACACCAAGTATCTGGTTTGTGATTAAGTGCTCGACCAGGCCCTTTATCAACCAGTTCTTCAGGGAGTTTATTCCAGGCTTTTATGGTGTGCACCATGAAGAAATGGTCCCTTTTAGATGTATTTGCCCATGGGACCACCAGCTGCTTATTATGGGAACATAAACTGTTATCCCTTGGATTCTATTTTAGCCTGCATAGTGTAGTCAATTCAGCAGAACTGAACATTTTAAACATTAACAACAGGTCTCCTCTTTGCCTTCCCTCCTGTAAGGAGAATAGACGTGCCTCGTTCAATCTTTCATAATAAGTTTTGTTTTTCAAATTCGGTAGCAGCTTTGTGATACATTTCTGGACCCTTTCCATTAAAGCAATATCCCCTTTTAAGTAAGGGCTCATAAATGGGTAACCACAATCATGATATGGGTCTGGATTCACAAAGATAGCACAAAGTGGGTGCAAATGTTTGTGCTGCACTCCCCAGTAGTGGGCTATCTGACTGTGAATAGGGGCTGATGGGGGGAAGCACTAATCCAAAGAAAAGCAGTGTAACACATGGTAGCACTGCCTCCACAGCCATCCAGGCAAATGTAGCGGCAGCAAATAGTGCTCATGTGCTACAGCGGAATTCACAAAGATAGGCATGCAAATGAGCCCATTGGACATGCAAGGTGCTAGAGGCCATTAGCATGCCCATTATGGGCTCATTTGTATGGCAGTAGTGTGGTGTTGCACTCGCCCCCCAAGCCCCAGGCAGATGCATTCCCCAGTGATCTAGTGGTGTCCTTCCCCAATCTCTATCACCGGCCGATAATCAAAGAAAAACATGTCCTGTAAGATAGTGCTCCCTCTCCGTCCACGATTGCCCACCCCATAAAAAAAACTCTGTAGCATAGTGTAGAGTCCCACCTGATCCCCAATCGCCCACCTGACAATAAAAGAAAATGATTTCCATAGTGTAGGGTCTCGCCCAATCCTCCATTGCCTGCCCGGTAATATAGAAAACAATAAAACATTTCTGTAATGTAGTGGCTCAATCCCCCATCCTCAATCACCCACCCAGTAATGAACAAAAGACCCCCCTAATGTAGTTCCCCCCATCCATGATCACCCAATAATTTAAAAAACAAGCGGGTGATCGGGGATCAGGTGGGACCCTACAATATGAACAGAGTTATTTTATATTATGGGGTGGGTGATGAGAGACAGGGAGGGGGTGGGGGTGCACTACCTCCACCAACCACTAGGGATTGTGGAGAGTACTGCCAGGTTTCTTTGGCAGTAATTTGCTCCACGCAACTGCCTTTGCAAAAGGCCATTGCATGGAGCAAATGTTTGTGAATGGGATTGAGGGGCTATGCAGGTCCCCTCCCACTCATTTACATTGTGGCCCCCATCACTGCTTTGCATGGGTGCAAAGCCAGTTTGTGGGGGCAAACTGGACTTTGTAAATGGTAGCTTTGTGAATCCTGCCCATGGTCTAACGTAGCTTCTGTAAAGGGGTATCAGATAATGCTCTGATCTTGAAATAAAGGAATGCTTTATCCTCTTAATCATACCATTAGCTTTTTTAGTAATGGTTCTACAATGTTTAAAAAAGGCGACAGTGAACAAGGGGCACCAAAAAGCACTAATATAAAAAAATAAACGTATGTCTAGCTCGGATGTTTACTTTAGCTAATAGAATGGAAGCTACAGCAACTGACATGGTAGTCCTACAATGTTTTAAAGAATTATACCTGTCTAACATGTTTATTGGTGCTGGAAGAATAGAAGTTTCAGCACACACATAGTAGGCTGTAAGTGTATCAAAAACAAGTGTCAGTCTGTTGTGCTTATTGTTGCTGTTAAAAAACATGTGCTGCATCTGACAAGGTTGGTTGCCATTATTTCCAAAATGTATGGCTGTCTAGCATGTTTAATTGTTCCTGGTGGAAATGGAGGTTCAACAGATAACATGTTAGACTGCCAATGGTGTAAAATAAATTGTAAAGCCAAAAAAAGAAAACACCTTCTCAATCACCAGTACAGAAAATAGTCCTAATTGTATTCTTATATTCCACTGTGATTTCACTTGTAACTTTTGCTCCTTGAGTGAATATTTTTTTGTAACGTTTCAGAACATTTGTTCCTTCATCAGACTGTGGAGCTTTTCTCTATAAACATACAAAAAAATCTTTAATTTTCTTTAAAGGCAATAACGAGATTTTTGCGCAAAGTGACTTCAAAATTTATATAAACAATCAGGGGGAACTAACCTGAATAAATCAATGAATTTCTAAACGTACTAAGTGTCTGCTATGAGGCGGGGGTACTCTCTTTCGAGTTACAAGTCATTCAGTTCTATGTTGAAAAAGGAAAAAATCCATTTTAGGATTTATAATGAAAATAAAAACGGAGCATCTTGAATATCCTTAATTACTCACATTTACCTTAGGTTAACTTAATAAATGGAAATATAAATTTATGAATCACAAGTTTTCTCGTTTTCCTTTGTTAACCTGAAAACCGAAACAAAAGCCTATCAATATCAAGGCTTAATAACTTCCTTACGTTACCCCTTAATCGGCCTCCCTCTGATCTTATGCTGTGTCCTCTTGTCCTGCTATTTTTCTTGTATTGAAACATGTTAGATTCTTTCACCTTGCTAATGTTGTTAAGGTGTTTGAATGTTTCGATCTTATCACCTCTCTCCCTCCTTTGTTCTAGGGTAAACATATTGAGCTCTGTTAATCTGTCCTCATATGTTTTCTGATGCAGTCCACGCACCATTTTGGTTTCCCTTTTCTGGACTGCCTCAGTTTGGTTAATGTCATTGTGAAGGTGTGGCCTCCAGTACTGCACACAGTACTCCAGTTGGGGCCTAATCAGTGTCTTGTAAAGAAGGATTATTACCACCCTCTTACGACCTGTGATACCCCTGCTAATACACCCTAACATCCCCCTAGCCTTACCTACTGCTTTAATGGTCTGCTTGGATGATTTCAGGTAATTTGTGATGATGATGCCCAAGTCTCTTTCTTCCATTGTGACTGCCAGCAACTCTCCTCCCAACCTATAGGTGGCTTCAGGGTTTCTCTTCCCTATCTGCATGAATCTTGCACTTCTTTGCATTAAACCGCAGTTGCCACTCTGCCAACCATTTTGCCAGTTTATCCAGATCTCTTCTCATTCTGCCTAACCCATCTGGATCATCTACTCTGTTGCAGATCTTGGTGCCATCTGCAAACAGACAAACCTTACCCTCCATTCCATCTGCAATGTCACTGATGAAGATATTGAAGAGGACTGGCCCCAGAACTGATCCCTGAGGTACCCCACTTGTGACTTGCATCTCTTCTGACTGTATAACATTTACCACCACTCTCTGTTTTCTGCCTATCAACCAGTTTGACACCCAGTTGACCAACTTCTGACCCACCCCGAGCCTACCCAGCTTATTAATCAATCTTCTATGTGGAACAGTATCGAAAGCTTTGCT
The DNA here is from genome assembly GCA_016271365.2 of Neoceratodus forsteri. Classification (NCBI taxonomy): domain Eukaryota; kingdom Metazoa; phylum Chordata; order Ceratodontiformes; family Ceratodontidae; genus Neoceratodus; species Neoceratodus forsteri. Next base: position 647,852,299 of record CM057456.1, read on the forward strand.
GAAGTCAAGGTAGGCGACATCAACTGCTCCCCCTTGATCCGCAACTCTGGTTACCCAGTCAAAGAAATCTATGAGATTAGTTTGACAGGACCTTCCTGTTGTAAACCCATGCTGTCTTGGATCCTGTGCTCCTATGGATTCCAGGTGTTGTGCTATCCTTTCCTTAAGGAGCGCTTCATAATCTTGCCCACTACTGAGGTAAGACTGACTGGTCTGTAGTTCCCTGCCTCCTCCCTGCTACCACTCTTGTGGAGAGGGATCACATGAGCCCTTCTCCAGTCTTCTGGGACCTCTCCTGTGCTCAGAGACTCACTAAACAGTTCTGATAATGGCTCTGCTAGTTCCACTCTTAGCTCCTTTAGTACCCTGGGATATATGCCATCTGGTCCCATTGCCTTGTGCACCCTGAGCTTATTGAGCTCTTGTAGGACCCTTTCTTTTGTGAAAGGACTAGTGTACACCTCCCTCCCCCCCTGTATCCATGGTGCTGAGCTGTGGGCCCTGCCCTACCTTCTCCTCAGTAAATACTGAGCAGAAGTATCTATTTAGGATACATGCTTTTACATTGTCCTCCTCCTCACACACACACCCCTATCCCCTTTGATCTTAGCAATACCCCCTCTGGACTTTCTCCTTTCACTAATGTATCGATAGAAAGTTTTGTCACCTTCTTTTACTGTATTTTTCTGTGTTTTTCTTCTATCAGCAGGTGATGGAGGGGCAACAGATTATGTGAATCCTAGGACATTCCTATGTCTACTGGGTGGAGAAGCACACTGCGATCAGCCAAGGGGAGAGGAAGTTTGCAAGAGGACTCAGAAGCCTACAGATATGCTGGAAAGGGATTTGGGGAATGTACTGGTCTCAATTGCTACCCGTCTTAGAGGAACTTAAATTGATTCGGATCAGGCCGGATATATTAAAAATCTCCATAATATCCTTTGCATCCCTTAAGAAGCTTCTCCTTCTCTTTCTGTTGTGCTCTGGTGATGTTGAGCTAAATCCTGGCCCAGGAAAAACTCTCTCCTCTCCGTCGGACCTTACTGACCTTAAAGGTATGCAATTCATCCACATGAACATTTGCAGCCTGTTAAAAAAGTTCACTTTCATCAAAACCTGGGTATGTCACACCAAGCCAGCTGTATTAGTGATTTCTGAATCCTGGCTCAGATCCTCCATACCTGATAGGGAAATTAACATCCCTGAATACTCCTTATTTAGAGCTGACAGGCCTACTAGGGGTGGTAGTGTGGCTATATACGTTAAGAACAAGTACACAGTTACATGCCTAAACTCGTTCTCTATCACCAACCAATTTGAATGCCTGGCCTTAAAGCTGGAGATATCCTCATCATCCACACCATGTGTCATAGACTGCTGCAGACCTCCATCCACTGGTCCCCAAATCCTTACCCACCTAGCCAACATCATCGAGCTTGGCCCCCCTGAAACTATTATACTTGGGGACTTAAACTTCGACTGGTTGTCCTACGCCATGGCACCCCTTAAGGAATTCTGCAATGCGCACAGACTAACGCAACTTACTGGTGAACCTATGCACCCCAACAAAAAATCCCTTGCCAATAGTACATTGCTGGATGTCATTCTAGTAAACAAACCGCACCTATGCTCTCATGCAGGAGTTTTTTTTGTAGACTTTAGTGATCATTGTATCACTGCTTGCATAAGGTCAGTTCAGAACCCACTCTCCATGTCTAGGTTCACCTCCAAGAGGGACAGGCACCACTTTGATCTGCCTGCCTTCCTTGAGGAACTGAAATGCTCAGTGTGTTGGCAAGATTTTTACCTGGACAAGTCAGTACAGCTGGCCTACGAGATCTTTTCTGAAATCATGACTGCAGCCCTAAATAAATATGCACCACTTATAAAAACCAGGGTAAGGGGAAGAACCTGTCACTGGTTCACACCTGGTCTCAAATCAGTTTTACTGAGTAGAGACAAGTTATGGAAAAAGGCACGATCAACCAAAAATCCTGTTGACTGGTGAAACTTTAGAAAAGCTAGGAATGAGTGCACCAAACTGATAAGAGATGCTAAGGCTTCCTACTTCCACACAGAGCTGGATTCTGCCTCCAGAAACTCGTCCAAATGTTAGAATGCCATTAAGGACATGTTTGGTCACACCCCAGTCAACTTCTTGCTGACTAAAATCATTGCTGGCATTGTCACTATCTGCGACAAAATGGAAATCCTAGATGCTTTCAACAACCACTTTGCCACTGCGGGCCTTGCTTTCGACAACTCACCCACAAATTCCCTACACTCCCAACTGGCTTCTCACAGCTCAGAACCCCCTTCTTCCAACACAGTTTTCTCCCTCCAACATACTTCCTTGAAGGAGGTCAAAGATCTCCTATTAAAGCTGGATGATAGGAAAAGTGCAGGCACCAACTCTCTGGACCCTTACTTTTTAAAAGTTGCCTTCCATGTCCTGTCCACACCTATTACCCACCTTTTCAATCTTTCTTTTTCCCACAGTACGCTCCCATCATTATGGAAAACAGCCCATGTCATTCCTTTTTTCAAATCTGGGGATCCTTGTGACCTAAACAATTACAGACCAATTTCATTACTACCTACGCTGTCCAAATTACTGGAAACATTGTAAACAAGCAATTGAAAACATATGTAGAATCCATGAACCTTCTACATCCTGTGCAATCAGGCTTTAGAGCACAGCACAGCACCATCACGGCCCTAGCTAAAGTCACCAATGACTGGCTCTGTGACCTGGAAAATAAGAACTTTGTGCCGTGTTTCTAGACCTAAGCAAAGCTTTCGACACTGTTGACCATGACCTGCTCCTCTCCTCCCTCAAAGCCCTAGGACTGGACCCACTGTCCCTTCACTGGTTTGCCGATTACCTCTCTGACTCATGGCAGCAAGTTAAGTCAGATGGTGAACGATCCCCCCTTAAACCTTTGCTAAGAGGGGTCCCCCAGGGTTCAATTCTGAGTCCATTACTGTTTGCGATCTACGTGAACAACATTGACATGAACATAACCAAGGCCAGAATTCATCTCTTCACGGATGATACGGTCCTCTACCTTAGTAACTCTTCACCCGAAACAGCCTGCAAAGACTTACAATCAGAGTTCAACATTCTCCAGAGCCAACTCCTTAAGAAAAAACTCTTATTAAATGCTAAGAAGACTAAGGCTATGCTGTTCTCTCCCTTTCTACTGGATACAGACCCAGCCACTGCCGGCACTGTCCCACAGATCAACACAATTCTGGGTGAAAACCTAGAATTCGTTAGCCAGTTCAAGTACCTAGGGGTCTGGCTCGATAACAAACTCTCCTTTATGTCCACATCGAAGACCTTCTAAAGGAATTAAGACTAAGACTTGGTCTTTTTGATAGGATTAACAACTATCTCACCAACAATGCCAAACGATGGCTGGTTCAAACCTTTTTTCTCTCCTTGGTCGACTATGCTGACTTCCTCTATAGTACCTGCCCAGGTTCACACCTTGCTAAACTGGATACATTGTACCACAGGGCATTGAGATTTATCACTGGCCTTCCTCATGCCACCCATCATTGTGATCTCTATACAGCCATGGGGTGGCCCTCCCTCCACTTCAGAAGACATAGAAATACCTTAAGCTGGACGTTCAAAGCCATCATCAAGAAACGTCCCCCTTACATCTCCAATTGTCTCCTGCTCTGTGAACCTGGAGCCTATGACCTAAGAAGCTCATCCTTTATTTACGTGAAGGTACCCAGGTTGAAAACACGTCTGGGGAGAATGGCCATAAGTTTTGCTCTACCATCCCTTTTGAATACAGTACAAAAAACTCTGAAGCTTAATTCTCCAATTAGCTTATCCTCCTTCAAGACCCTTTACGGCTCTTTAGTTAAAGAATTCTGCAAATGTTTTCACCTCCACTAAATAACCTACATTTTGGTTGACCGTGGTATTCGCCACCATCTAGGCTATGCTTTATGCTCCCTGTATCCCCAGCCCTGAGCCTCACCCCATGCTTGTCCTTTCTCATTGGAATCTCTACCTCCCACCTTGTGGCCTTGTCACATCTTCTCCCCTGTACCTCCTGCCCGCCATCCCCCTAGTGGGCAGGCTTGATAGCATATGTGCCTCCCCTCAGTCCTCAGTATGAACTTATCCGCCCAGTATCTGGGGTGGTACCTCAGCCAATCCAGCCTTAATATACTTATTTACTTATGTCCTATTTATTTAACTGTTGTTTGTGCCTATGTGTCACTTGTATCGTCTTTAGCTGTAGTTATTTTTCTTACATTGTTAGAATTTACTGTTTTGATTTGTATGACTGTATCAGGTCCATCTTGCAAATGAGCTTGCTCAAGGGTGTTCACCTGAATAAATAAAGGTTTGATTGATTGATCGATTGATTAGTTGTTCACCTTGAGGGCAACGATTTAGGAAAGATGCCATGGCGGGCCTTTTAGAGGGCTATCAAAGCCAATTTGTGGACCATCAAGTGTTGGTGGCCCAGGCTGGAGATTATGTGGTCCGATATAATATCAAGGAGGCTGTGGCATCAGGCTGTCTGCATTGGAGCAACTGAGAGAGCCCAAAAACAGCTTAATAGGAGAGTGGCAGCATTCGTAAAGGGGAATGGGGGAGTTTGTGTTCTGCATCAGGGAAGTAACTTCGACAAGCCATACCTTTATAGGGGGGATGTGGTGCATTTATCTGAGAGAGTTTTAGTAGTATTTTTACTGGCTTTGTAACAACAGGCTGCAGTAAGGCTATAGGAGGACCAGGTCCCCGCAAGGTGGGGAAGCACCACCATCCAATACAAGCTGGAGGGGATCTAGTGGAAAGGGAATTAGGGGATAGAAGGGAGGAGTCTAGACAGAAGGGGAAACAGGCAGGGCTAAGGGGTAAGGGGGAGGACACACAAGCCAGGGGTAGGCACCTGGACATGATTGGGGGGAGGAGGTGTAGATAGAATGGCTAGGGGTCAGGTCTCTGGCATATTGGACCTAGCTAAAGTACAGGGAGGGAAGACTGGTGGTTGGTGGCAGGGATTTGGATGATGCATCCATACCCCAAGAGAAGAAGGAGCAGAAGGGGGCATTGCTGGGGGGGTTGTGTTCTGCACCAGGGCATTAACTTCAACAAGCCGCACCTTTATGGGGGGGGATGGGGTGCATTTATCTGAGAGAGGTTTGGTAGTATTTTTACTGGCTTTGTGGCAACTGGCTGCAGTAAGGCTACAGGAGGACCAGGTCCCCGCAAGGTGGGGAAGCTCTACCATCCAATGCAAGCTGGAGAGGGGACTAGTGGAAACAGAATTAGGGGATAGGAAAGAGGGGTCTAAAGAGAAGGGGGAACAGGCAGAGCTAAGGGGTAAGGAGGAAGGGCACACAAGCCAGAGGTAGGCGCCTGTACGTAATTGGGGGGGAGGAGGGGTGGTAGATAGAATGGCTAGGGGTCAGGTCTATGGCATCTGGACCTAGCTAAAGTACAGGGAGGGAAGACTGGTGGTTGGTGGCAGAGAGTTGGATGATGCATCCAGACCCAGAAAGAAGAAGGAGCAGAAGGGGGCATTGCTGAGGGGGGGTTGTGTTCTGCACCAGAGCATTAATTTCAACAAGCAGCACCTTTATAGGGGGGATGGGGTGCATTTATCTGAGAGAGGTTTGGTAGTATTTTTACTGGCTTTGTGGTAACTGGCTGCAGTAAGGCTATAGGAGGACCAAGTCCCCACAAGGTGGGCTCACCATCCAATGCAAGCTGGAGGTGGGAGGGTTAGTGGAAAGGAAATTAGGGGATAGGAGGGAGGGGCCTAGAGAGAAGGGGGAACAGGTAGGGTTAGAGGGTAAAGGGGGAGGGTGCACAGGCTGGGGTAGGCACCTGGACATAAATAGAGTGGGAGAGGAGGGGTAGATAGAATGGCTAGGGTTCAGGTCTATGGCATCTGGACCTAGCTAAAGTACAGGGAGGGAAGATTGGTGGTTGGTGGCAGGGGGTTGGATGATGCATCCAGACCCTGAGAGAAGAAGGAGCAAAAGGGTGAATTCAATGCAAGACTGAATTGTGTATAATAAGTACAATTTGAATAAACTGTTATGTTGGACATATGATTGATTTATGCAGATGTACAGAATGTTATAGTGGTGTAAATAAATCATTTTGCCTTCGTGCACCCATTTACTTGGTTTGGACATTCAAATAATTTCAGAAGCGGTGATCATGGGACAAGTAGGGTTGCCAATAAAAGGCAACCTGAATTGTCCAATGGCAGCCCAGAGGAAATGAGGGAAGTGTAAGGGAATAGAGGAGGGGGAAGGGAAGGTAAGAGGGGGGGGAAGGAGAAATGAACAGACAGGGCTAGAAGGAGAGGAGCCTAGTGTGGTCACGATTAGTGACAGGGAAAAGGGGAGGGCCAGGTGAGGTCATGATGGACAGGTGTGAGCTGATGATGCGTACACCTGAGGAGAAGCACTGGATCATCCAGGGGAGTGGCTTGTAGGGGTCCTTACAAAGGGTCCTTAGGGTCTTTATAAGCCTAGGTTAAGGGTTGCTCACCCACTTTCAGCTGGGATTTTCATTTTCCACCCACCCTCCCTGACACAGAGGAGGAGGGCGAGGAATGTGGGCACGCAAGGCAAGGAGCGGTATGGGAGGACTGAGGGTTCTGGGGCAGGTGGATAGTTCCTGCTATACTGATCAGGGGTCCTGGGGCAGGTGGACAGTTCCTGCTATACCAGTAAGGTGCTGAAAGAGCTTTTGGATAGGTCTGAAAGGGAGGGGAAGAACAAACAGGAAAAGGAATGGTATGGTAAGAAAAGAAAGAGAATTAGGAGACAGAAGGGAGGGGCCTAGAGAGAAATGGAGAACATGCAGGGCCAGGGTGGAAGGAGGGAAGGTGCATGTGCCAGGGGTAGGCACCTGGATGTGATTGGGGGGAGATGGGGTAGATAGAATGGCTAGGGGTCGGGTCAATGGCATCTGGACCTAACTAAAGTACAGGGAGGTGGCAGAGGGTTGGATGATGCATCCGGACCCCAAGAGAAGAAGGAGCAAAAGGATGAATTCAATGCAAGAGTGAATTGTGCATAATATGGACAATTTGAATAAACTGTTATGTTGGAAATATGATTGACTTATGCAGATGTACAGAATGTTATAATGGTGCAAATAAATTGTTTTGCCTTTGTTCACCCATTTACTTGATTTGGACATTTGAATCATTTCAGAAAGGGTGATCATCTGACAATTGTTGCTGGGAAAATAACAGTTGTAGCACCACACATGGTAGACTGCCAGTGTTCCCAAAATTAGGCTAACCTGACATGTTTATTGCTGCTGGAAGAATGGCAAATGAAGCATCCCCTATGGTACACTGCCAGTGTATCAAAAGTTATACCTCGCTGGCATGTTTATTATTCCTGACAGAATATCAGGTGCTGCCCCACACATGGTAGTATGCATATATTTAAAAAAAAAGTATACCTGTGTGACATATTTATTGTTGCTTGTCAGATAGCAGAGGCAGCAGCTGACATGACTGGTTGACAATGTTTTAAAAATATATGCTTGTCTGTCATTTATTGGTGGTGGAATTGTAGGTACAATAGCTGACATGGCAGGCTGCAAATCTTTGCATAAATGATGCCTAACAGATTGACTGTTTCTGGAAGACTAGCAAATGCAGCGGCTCACATGCTGCCAGTGTTTTGACAAATAATGCCTACATGGCCTGTTTATTGTTGTTGGTAGATGAGTAGGTGCACTAGCCTACAAATTATGTTTTCGTTTCCAAAACAAAGTACTAGTCTACCACGTTTATTGTTGCTGGTAGAATAGTAGGTATAGCTGTGGAAATGGAAAGTAGCCATTGTTTAAAAAAAATGCTTATCATTCATATTTATTGCTGCTAGTGTAATAGCAAGTACAGCAGTTGACATGTAAACTGCTAGCATTGAAAAAAAAATTCCTGTCCAATGTATTTATTTTTGCCAGTGGAACTGCAGATACAGCACCACACGTGTAGCTTGCATTCATTTTCAAAATGTTGTAGTAGTAAAATATTTTTATTCATGGAAATTCATATGAACAAGGGATTAACTCGGTTGAATAAAACTAATTTTCAATGAGGTTCACAAGAATGTACATAAAGATTCGAAATAAAAATAAAATATTCCATAGATATACTAAAATCAGTCAACAAAGTCATGGCAGTTATATCAATAAAAGTTACAGTAAAGTTTTAACTAAGGAACAAACAATAATACTCAATATTATACACAGCCCTTACCCCAGTCAAATTGACACACTTTTCCTCTGCCTTTACTCCTATTCTACCCAGAAAGTTCTAATTATATAAATACACTGCATTGCCTTTACTGATATATCTCTTTCCTATGCCAGGATTGTATGTATTCAAATGATTTGTTCACATTTCCCATTCACAATTGTGCAGGGATTCCATTCCATCCCAGTATCCCTCTATAGTATATGGACCGTATACGCCTATCTGGTGTGTTTACTGTTGCTGGTAAAACAGCAGATACTGTAGTCTACATGTTGGGATTCCAGTATTTTCAAATACTAAGTCTGTCTTGCATGTTTATTGTTACCTTAGTATAGCAGGTACAGAAGCCAACATGTTGTTAGGGAGCTAGTGTCTAAGAAAAATGTTTTTCTGAAATCTTTATTGTTGATGGCAGAACAGCAGGTAAACCAGCCAACATGCAGTAAGCAATGCTGTAATGCTGCAATATATTACAAAATGCTGCAGTATAGTGCAGGGAACAGTGTAATTCAATTGCAATTAAGCCTTGCTGTCATGCAATATTTTGTGACATATCATTTACTGAAAGTTACTGCATTGCATCCAGGCTGGCTCCTTTGTGGTTCTAGTTTCCTTAGTTGCACTGTCTTGCCTGTACTGTACAATCACATTGGCCTGAAATTGCACTGTATGTTGATTCTATTTTTTTATTCTACATTCATTTTACAAATGTTCTTGTTTTGTGCCCTTGTCCGATTTGCAATGCCCTCAATCTGGGTTATACCCAAACTGAACCTTTTCTCAGTATGTCTTGTTCAGTTCCCAGTTGGAAGGAAGGAAGGAAGGAAGGAAGGAAGGAAGGAAGGAATAATTACAAATGCAGGTTGGGCAAGTAGTGTGCTTTTGCAGAGTTGGCACATACAGTACAGTAAGAGTTGAAAATGGAGTATAAACAAAAGTGTATCTTTCTGTATGGCTTATTTTATGTAGTTGAATCTCTGCTAATTATATTTTCTCAACATAATTGTATACTGTTGAGTTTTACTTTTAACCTTTAAGTTAAATAGATTTGGTTTATTTGATTGTATTGCACTGTAATTTTGTTGTTTTCCCTGGCTCATGTAACCCCTTCCTCTATGTCACATCTGGTAACAGTGCTGGCTCAGTGTACATTTTCTGATCAGCAATTTGAGTTAAATTCATTTGATATGTTGCAGCTGTTAAGTTACACTACTAATGAGCAATAATAAAAACAGATGATTCCATTGGACGCATTGTTTTTCAATCACAAAGGCTAAAGTGAAACTGTAGTTGCAAAATATGAACAATTATAGCTGACTCATGAAAATATTTTAATAGCATGCCCTGCTTGACTCTGAAAGCTGAATGTTGTAGATGATCTTGCTATATATTTCTCATAAATTTAGTTTGTACTGTAGCATGGCAATACAAAGCAGTTAATTTGAGCAGTTTCCAATTAAAATGCTTATAAGTTGCATAATTAGTTTAATCCAAATCACATTATTCATAGATACTGCATTTTGTGTGTTATCAGCAGTTATTATAATGCTATTTTATAGTACCCTGGTCAATATATACCTCATTAATAATTCAATAGTTGCATACTTGTAACTAATTAATTCAGTCAGTGCTTTTAGTGTGCAAGTTTTAAACTGTGTTGTACATTGGTCACAATCAAATTAATGTTGTCACACTGCTTAAATGTACATCACTGATTGATTTTATAGATGCTATAAATAAAGTTAAATACACCTACTAGGAGAATTACCGAGTTTCAGAGAGGATTCTCACTTTAAACTCATATTGTCCCCGGATCCCCACCCAGAAATAACTTCAGGCCAAAGCTTTATCACTTTTGGATGCTCACTGGCAGCATATATTATATCATAGGCACAGTTATTCTTGTTACATCTCAAATCATCATAATTTCAACAATCTGTTATTTGAAGTTTAGGACACAACAGTCCCTTGTCATTTCAGAACATAACAGTCCTGTCTTCCTTCTTGTGGATCTTCATCCTGGTCTCTTCCTGTTCATCATGCTTCTTGGGGTCCGGACACTGTGATCCACCCCCCCTTTTCACTCACCACCATTGGGTACCATGTTACCCGGATCACTCCCCCCCACCAGATGTGGACACCGCGATCCACCTCCTAGCTCTATGTCCTTCCCCCCACCCCCTTACTCCCATGCCTGGGTTCCTTTGTCCCCAGCCCATGGTACCTACCCCCTCTATCTGTCCCTCTGTTTTTCCCTTACTCCTCACAAACCCTTCCTTCCTTTTATCTACCAACCCTCCAGTGGGGCTCCACCTAGTCCCATGGCCACCGGCTGCCTCTGCGTCCCCCTGAGGCCCATGCTGGGCCACCCTGAGGTCACCTCTTGCCCTTGCCTCTTACTCCTTGTGCCTATTCCATTGTTCTTCTTCCTCTGCTTCTTGCAGGGATGGTGAGTGGGAATTTTACGGCAAGAAAAGGGGGCTACCCCAGTGTTGCATGCTCTTAAATTGCCCCTAGTGGCCATTACTTGGGACCCCCACTGGTCCCTCCCCCAGCCATTGGCCAGCGAGCACCAATAGCCTGGTCATATGACCCAGTGATGAGGAAGAGCCCTGCCGGCTCATGGGGGGCACCATAGCACCCCTTGGTACCTGCCCAAGGCACCAGGCCTCCAGGAGGCCTACTCTGTGGCCCATATTGGCCTCTCCAATTCACACCACCATAAACCGCCCTGTGGTGCCCCTCTCACCAAATGTCAGCCTCACACATGGCAGGGCCCCTCTGCCCTGCGGGCCCCCCTTCCCCGCACTTGTGACCCATACCTGGGCTGCCTACAACCCCGAACCCCACACACCCATTCCCTGTCTTAGGCCAGTGGCCCAGTCCTCGACGATTCCCTTCCAGCCGTGCCAGGTATCCCTTCCTCCATGACAATCCACCCCAGGTGCTGTGACCTGGGCCTGTATCCTGTCGATGCGCTGCTACCTAAAACCACACATCTGTCTCGTCCCCCCCTGTGCTCACCATTTCCCCCCACGCGCTGCCCCACCTTGCATATCCCCTGAGCCTGCCCGACTTACAGGCACGCCCCTCCTTTATCACAGCAAACTTGACTTTTTTTTTCATTTTATTCCTTCTGCGTCACCAGCAACTTGCAGCCCCTTGAGCGGCTCCCTGTTTCTGTGGGCCTGCCCATGCCACCAGATATGCTCCATGCCCAAGCTCCCCTTGCCACCACATGGTGACCTAGGTCTGCAGAGGGTCTTAGCTGCCCTCCCTACACCCACGACCTACCTGTTGGCCTTCATGCTTGCCCTGCCCCCAGCCCACCTCGAGCCCTGCTGGAGCACCCTGGAGCAACCCGCCCACATCATTTTTTTTAAAATGGCATCCATGACCACGCGGACGCCTCTGTGGCCCGTTGGGCCTTGATGGTTCCCCTTCCCTTGTCCTTGTGGTGCCTCTCGCCCACCGCCCATTCTCGGGCTCAGTCTTTTCCTGCCATTTGCTGACTTGCAAGCCCCTCAGCCCTCCCCGGCGCTCCTTCTACCACAGAGCTATCCATGCCCCACCACGCAGGGGCCATGGTGAAAAAACGGCTCGCTCCACCACTGCCTGGCCTTCTGTGCTGTCCCACTGAGTTAGGCATTGTCAAACAAAGCCACCTCTGCCGACAGTTCTCTCGGACTGCAGCGAGTCCCCCCCTGGAGGATCTGCAGCTCAGTACCTCCCACCTGCTGAGGCCTTCTTGTCGTGCCCCCTGCAGCTCTCTCTTCCATGCTGCTCGCTGACTCCCAAGCCATACTGCTTCCTTTTCCTATGAGAGCGACACAGCCCCCTCCTTTTTTTTTTTTGTGCCTTGTGTCCACCTCTTTTACTCCCAAGGCCTGAATGAGCCAGGCTTGGCCCGTGGGCCTACCTCACCTTCTGATCTGCAAACATGCATCCAAATCTGAACATGTACTCCATTACCACGGTAGGTCTGCTAGTCCATCTGGTCTGTACTTCTTTGTGCCAAACAGCCCTGCATGCCACGCCATCCTCAGTCGGCCACAAATGCTAAATAGCATCTCCAGATAAGATTAAACCAAGCAATTCAATCTGCTGATGCATGTGTACTAATCGTTGCAAACTCTAGCTGGCCACCAACTCTACCTAACATTTCAAGCAATTTTGAACCTAGCAATTTTCAATTACTGGATCAAGCCTATTTCAACCTCCTGTTCTGCCACAAAACGCTACATGGTATTTCAGCAGTATTAAACCAAGCAATTCTCAAATACTGAATCAAGCCTGCTCTTGGATTCTAAAACAACCTGCCATACAACAGCCACAATTTGTGCCTTACCTCAAAGCCAGTGAATTTGCTGTAATCCCAGAATTGTGTATCCCAGAATTTTACAGCAAGAAAAGACAGCAACCCCAGTGTTGCATGCCCTTAAATAGCCCCTAGTGGCTATTGCTTGGGACCCCCATTGGACCCTTCCCCCCTGGCAAATGGCCAGCGAGCACCAATTGCCTGATCATAGGACCCAGCGATGAGGTCATGGACCCCCTCCTTCCTCCCCACCCACCTTCCCCAAGCTCCATATCCCCCTGGCTGGGGCCCAGGACAAGTTGGCCTGCCCTTTAATGGCAAGCCTCACTTTCTTGAATTAGTTTTAGTATTCATGTGCAGAAAAAAAAAGTGATGTGTGGTGTATACTGTACAGTGATATACAGCTTTTTTGACCCTTCAACACCTTCCAGTACAATTCTCACAATAAAAAAATGTTTCAACAGCATGCTAACTACTCATCAACATACTAATGTACCTTATCACACAATATACAGTATGCCCATGAAACCACCCCCCACTACTTTGCACAGTAAGCTACCCCTTGGTAACCTTGACTGAGCTCCCAAACTACTTTGGACAATCGGTACCATCCCTAGCTTTGGAAATGCATACCAGGCTCACTATTTCTAGAGGTCAGAAAGGGGTGGGGGTGTACAAAAGCAAATACACATGTGACCAAATCAACCCAGGTCCTGAGAAGAGAACTTTTTGCTAGGGATATGCTAGGTCTGTATTTCTAGAGGGGTACCCAGTAATTCCACACAGGAAGCAGTAACATGAATGTCAAAACCAGGTTGAGGTTCTAGAATGTGACGACTTTATTCCAAAAGATGGTACACTAAAGCAAAGGTGGATCCACAAGGTTTACACATCATGGCACAAGGCAATGGCAGAACAACAGAAATCTGTATCGGACAGAAATTCTACATATCCCATATGTCACAGGACCTTGAATTCTCTTCAGAGGCAATGGCCTTAGCTGAACACACATTTATTCTAGTGGTACTGGCCACAACTGAGCACACATTTCCCATATGGCAGAGGAATTTGAAATGTTGGCAAGTGGCTACTGGCCACAACTGAAACACTTCTTCTAGTGGCACAGGCCACAACAGAGCACACAGGGGCCCATAATTATCACAACCCATACCAGGAGGTAAACCTTCTCTTCAGGCATTGGCCACCATGTCCTGAATAACCAGTTGCCCCTACGGAACCTGTAGTGCTGAACTGGTCACTCCAGATGGGGGGTTGCCCACCTTTCACTTCCAGGACCATACACAGCCATTCTTTTAGAGTTACACCTCAAAACCTCTGGTAAGGCAGATAGGAATATGCATCTTGGAATGGCTTTTACATCCAGCATAAGAAAACACTACTTCTGAGTATAGAACTAAATTCCTGAACAATGTGCATACGTCTTCCTCTGGACCCCACAATTGTCAGCTAACTTTAAACTTGAGAACGGTCTCAACTTAACACAGAGCTGGTGTATATTTCCCTTTGCTAAAGAAAACACCCAAGAACAGGTACTTTCCCCCCGGAAGCACAACGTTAGATTACTCACAGCTGGAAAACAACAGGCAGCTTCAAAGTCCTGGATCAAATAGGGGATTGCCCCTTGGATCCATCCTGACCATCCTTTCCATCTCTCTAGGGATGAAAAATCAGGAACTCCTGCTCTAGACAACAATTTCCACCACTTCTCTTGGCAGGCAAATGTTTTTTGTGACTACATTGAGAAAATAGGCTCTCCTATCTGAGCCCACAGCAGCTCTCACTCCTCCGACTGCTCACTGCAGCCTCCTCTCACAGACTCCCCTCACTGACTCCCAAGATGCTAAACCACCCCACTCACAGTCAGCTGCCGTGGCTTATGCTGCTGTGAGAGTTCTAAATGACATCATCTCTCTCATCTCAGCTGAGACTAAGTAAACAGAGAGTGAGTAGGTGAAACCACCTTTTAACCAGTTATTCACCAGCTGCCTTCCCTACCTAGCACTGACACTGATGGGATTCTAGTATCCCCCAGGGGACTAGGTGGTTACACCAACTATTCATTTATTATAAAACTATGTTAAGACATCAGTTAGGGTTCATGTGCAAAGCCTCAAAAGTCAGGAAATGCAATGCTAACATTAAAAGAAGTACATTGGCTTGTGGTGGATGTGTAATGCAATATTCTCTTTGATGTGAATGGCTTAATGCAGTGTTAGCATTGCCCTAATTTCCATGCTGTTTTACAAGGTATGTTAGTTTAAATTCATACCTGCCCCAATCTAAGTATCCCTGATGTCCACTGACACCCCTATTCCACAGTCTGCCCCAATCCAAATGTCCCTGGTGTCCAGTGGTATCACCTTCCACACCCTTCCACAGTTCAGTCATCCCTGATATCTGGTGGCACCCCCTCACAAATTGTATACCAATCCAAGAATCTCTCATGTCCACTGTCCCCACCCCTCCTACTCTCTGCCCAGACCTAGGCATTCCTGGTATCCTGTGTCACTACCTTGCAAAACACTGCCCCAGTCCAATCATTTCTGCTATCCAGCAATATCCTTGTTCACAATCTGCCCAGTTTCAAGCATTCCTAGCAACCAGTGGCATCACAAACACACATTTTTTTTTCAATCTAGCTATCCCTTGAATCCAGTGGTACCTTACTCCCACATCTTGTCCCAAACCAATTATCCCTGGTGTTAAGTGGCACCCTCCTCCCACCCTCTGCGGCTTTTTTTTGTAGGTAGGGAAAAAAGGGCAGACTGGATGGGCCTGTCTATCCTTATCTGCTGTCAAATTCTATGTTTGCATGTTAATATCTAAAATAATTATATGTTTATATCAAAAATCTTGGATGGAAACTGGCAAGAACTGTAACTAGTGAAAATATATCTAGTCTGATGGTTTGATAAACTGGAGAAATGGAGTTCTAAGTGAATTTCAGGAACCAGTCAAAACATTCAGAAAATTTTATATTTATTTATTTCGTTTTTGTTGACCAGGTAAGCGCACTAGACAAATCCTGTCTATTTTCAAGCACAACTTGGGGGAAGGGGATACAGATGAATACCAACTGACCTTGAACCAGATTAATTCATAATCAGATCAATATCTCTTTTGATTACCCCAGTTTTTTTATAACATCTACATCTTTATTACATACAGTATAACTGTAACCTTTTGATGATCAGTCCATAAATGAAAACAGTAAAAATTATTATGCTGAGAGATAATATGATTTAACCAAAGAGATATTAAACCCTTGGCCTGGTAGATACATTTTCCATGAAGAAACAGGGCAGAAAATATGTTTTAGACATCAACTGCTGTTCAATCTAGAACTAATTAGTCTTATACTTTGGTAGCAAGAGATGACAATTTTGGCTTTCCTAGTTCTGCATCATTACATTAAACAAGTACTTTTGCTCAGTATTTATGAAGGAAGAAGTAGGGGATGGGTCACAGATAGGGGAAAGGGCATTAAAGGAAAGGAGATGGACACTAGCCCTTTTATGGATGAGAGATTCTTCAGGGAGCTAGTGCAACTGAATGTTGATAAGGCAATGAGGCCAGACAAGATTTATCCCAGGATACTGAGGGAACTTAGTGAGGAGCTGGATGTACTCCTGACAGCCCTGTTCAGCGTATCACTGGATACAGGGGATGTCCCAGGGGACTGGAGGAGGGCAGATGTGGTCCCACTTCACAAAAGTGGGAATAGGGAGGAATCAGGAAACTACAGAACTGTAAACCTGACTCTGGTGGTGGGCAAAGTTGTGGAAACACTGCTAAAAGAGAGGATTGGGGAATACCTTGAGACCAGTGGATTACAGGATACAAGGCAGCATGGGTTCATGGGAAGGAAATCTTTTCAAACAAACTTGATCAAGTTCTTTAACTGGGTGACCATGGAAGTAGATCAGGGAGGAGCGGAGGATGTGGTCTACCTGGATTTCAGTAAGGCCTTTGACACCATTCCACACAGTAAGCTGGCAAGCAGGCTGGATAGCCTGGGAGTAGGCAGAAGGTAGTGAATTGGGAAGTAGTTGGCTAAGTAACAGGAGTCAGAGGGTGGTGATAACTGGGGTTCACTCAGAAGAGGCAAGGTAACCAATGGGGTGTCACAGGGGTTTAGGGTTACCACCTGTCCTGATTTTCACAGGACAGTCCTGATTTGGGCAGCTGTGTCCTGCAAAAAAGACATGAAAAATACTACGTCCTGATTTCATAGTAGAAAAAATATTTTCTAACTTTCCACTAAATGTTGTAGAAAACTACAATACCTTAACTAAAATACCTTAAAATGATAAGAAACAATAGAAGCAACTGTGAAACTACAATACTTAGCCTTAATTCTGAGTATACAGGGAAAACAAGGCTGTTGCATTGGTCAAGGTTATGTACTGTCCTGCGAAAAATCATGTTTCAGTAAGAAATGTCCCACTTTGGGCTTCTGAAAAGGTGGCAACCCTACAGGGGTTAGTACTAGGATCGGGCCTCTTTAATGTGTTTATTAGCGACATTACAGAGGGGCTATAAGGACAGGTATGCCTGTTTATAGATGTCACAAAAAATATACAACACAGTGGACACAACAGGAGGGGTGGATACAATGAGGAAAAATCTGAAAAAGCTGGAGAGCTGGTCAAAAGCTTGGCAACTGGGCTTCAGTGCGTGCCAAGAAGTGCAAAATTATGTACATGGGACACAAAAACTCTAGGGTAAAGTACCAATTGGGGGGAGGTGATAGCAAGCACTAGTCAGGAAAGGGACTTGGGGGTCATCATATCTGATGACCTGAAGGTAGCAAGGCAGTGTGATAGGGTAGTGGGGGAGGCTAGTAAAATGATGGGGCACATAGGAAGAGGTTTATCAAGCAGAAAGAGGGAGGTACTGTTACCCCTGTATAGGTCAATGGTGAGGACCTATCTGGAGTACTGTGTCCAGTACTGGAGGCCCCATCTCTGGAAAGACATAAATCAGGTTTAGGCGGTCCGGAGAGGGCAACAAAAATGGTGCATGGCCTGCATCAGAAGCCCTACAAGGAAAGAGTAAGGGAATTAAATATGTACTCTCTAAAGGAAAGGTGGAGACATGATAGAAACATTCAGATACTTCAATGGTATAAATAAGGTATAGGAGGCTGGTATTTTTCATAGAAAGAGATGAGCAAGGGAAAGGGACATGATACAAGACTAGAGGAGGGAGGGAGGCTCTGAGAGGATGTGAGGAAGTACTTCTTCACAGAAACGGTGGTGGATGTCTGGAACAGACTCTCAGCAGAGTGGTGGGTGCTAAAACAGAGGCAGGATTCAAGCATGCATGGGACAGACACAAGGGGACCTTAGTACCAGGGCTGAGGGGGTTAAAGGCTGGAGATCAAGCAGGTCTGTGGTATCACATTAGGTAGGAAATTTTAGGGCAGACTGGGTGGGCCAAGAGGTCCTTTTCTGCTAACAACTTATATGTTTTATTCTCCTGTTAACACAACTGTATGGAATACAAGCAGAAACACCTCAGATTGGACTTCCGGTGGGAACCAGTGAAGATGGCAGCCTAAAACAGATTGCTCTGCCCCAGCCTGATGGAAATTCTGCACCTGCCACAGGAGTGATGGTTTAAGCGTGCATTTTGCCCCTAACCTCCCCCCCAACCCCTGTCACCGCTAACAAAGCAATTTACGGGGAAATAGAACTTAGAAGGGCTGATGAAGTGTGCAATCGCTGGCTGAATCACTGCTAAGTAGGCTGCACAGGCCCAAATGCGGTATTCCCAACTGAAGCGCCTTGGGGTCTTCTCTTTGCGGAGCGCCTGCACCCCAATTCTGTGTCGAGCTGCCTGGATAGAAATTAAGGGTGCTGAAAGCTAGTTGGAACTCTGAATTGCTGATGCGGATCAAGCCACAACCCCGAAAATCTTCCTAAACACCTGGCTGTTGTCACACGGAGAATTTGGCGGCAGGATAGAACAAATCATGGGCAGCAATGATGGGGCGGCTGTACAGGGTGCTCTGGCTCAGACAAATGTGGGGGAAGCTCTAGGCAATTTTACCAAAATGCTTGAGGCATTACTTCCCAGGGTGGACAGCATTGGTGCTTCACTGTCAGGCAATGTTGCAGATGTCCGCAGGTTGGAGGACCAACACAATGTACTGGAACAGCATGTGGGGGAATTGGAAGGCCAGCACCTGAATGTCCTGCATAAACTAAGAGACCATGAAGCCAAGCTGGCGCCCCTGTGGCAGAGGGCTGAAGTACAAGAGAATCGCATAAGAAGAAATAACATTCGTATTCTTGGGGTACCAGAGGGGGCAGAGGGCCCTAATTTAGAGAAATTTCTAAATAAATGTGTTCCTCAGATAGTAGGAGAATGCTGGAAGGAGCCTGTCAATGTGGAGCATGCTTATCTGGTCCCTAGTAACTCGAACCACAACAAAAGTCCTCGGACAATTGTAGCATGTTTGCTGTGTTTATCAGTAAAGGAGCACTTGCTGAAAGCCATAAGGGATGTTGGGAAACTGTCTTGGAGGGGGCATGCCATCTCTATTTACAGAGACTTCTCGCAAGAGGTTGTGGCAAGACGAAGCGCTTATAAAATGATTAAAAAAGTGTTGAATGCAACCTCAGTACAGTACAGATTTAAAGGACTCACTTCACTCTATATGTTCAAGGATGGTCAGTCATTTGTGGTGGAATTGCCGAGGGATGCAGAGGCCTGGATCCGAGGGCACTGGCCGGGTATGCTGGCTGGCACTACATCTCCCAGATGCCTCTGGGAGCCTAGGAGCAAGATATCGCAGGGAACCAGCAAAAAAGGTAGTGCTGCTCCAGAGGACCATTATCACAGGCAGACAAGTCTGACCAATACAGCTCCCCCATTGCAGAGGCAGCTATGGGCCTCCTCCCCCGATGAAACTAAGACAAATATGTTGTATTCTGCATCACGTCAAGCCTTGGAAACACCTAAAGAGGCTCCAGGTCAGCAAATGCCTGAAGTGGCTGACCCTCCGATGCCAGCAAGACAGCTTGCATGCCCCAGAAGTCCTCGTCCACCAGTTCAGGGGAACTCAGCTGCATCCCCACCTGCCAAGTTTCTAAAAGTAGATCTTAACACGCCGGAGAGAAGCAGAACAGCGAATAAGACGGAGGAAGCAATGGGAGCCCTGGAGGACGACCCAACACCAATCAATTGGGTGATGGCTATGGAAGAGGAAGAGAGTGATGAGGAGAAGACAACCTGTGCTGCTGTGAAGCCAGGGCTGAAAACCTATGCCGAAGCCCTGTCCATACCGGGGACTTGAAAATTAAAGGACTGCCTTTATTGAAACTCTCAATAGTTGAAAGTTGGGTTGCATTTGCTGTGCAGTAGCTGGGGAGGGGGAGCATCCCCCCCTCGCTGTACCCCTGATCACACTAGTCTATCTAGCGCAGTACGAGGCTACGACTGGGGGCCAGTGGCTAGTGACCTTCTCCCCCTTCTCCTGTATCTACCTCATTTTATCTGCCCGTGCAAGGCTTTTGTCTGGCCCAGCTGACAAGATCAATAATTTGTCCCCCCCATCTGCTAAGGCAGATGCATGGCCATACGTACCCCATGTCTATTAATGGAAGGGCCATGCACCCTAGTGCAATTTTAACTGCCGGCACTCCTGATTCAACCCTATACTGCATGAGTAATCCATCAGCTGGATTACTTCTAAGTGGTATACACGGGTGTACCTAATAGTCACTGCTATGTTTTGTGTAAGATACTTAGCACATGGACACCTAGGGATCACTACCTTTCCCCATATGCTAAATGATTGTTAAAAGGTTTTGAGTGGCTTGACAGATCCCTTCCTCCCCATTTCTGTCCCTTCTCCTACCCCTTGGTCAGATGCTTTCGACTAACCCCCCCCCCCTTTTCTAGCAGGATGAGGGGGTGGCACCAGTCTATAGGTTGCTCCTGGAGACTTGATGCAGCACATCTAGCCAGAGCCATAGTTTCAGGCTGGGACAGAACACTTGATTTAGTGGGACTCTCGCCTGATCAACATTTGGTGTCCGGAGCCGTGTGGCTTAGGGGCATTGCACGTACGCACGCGTTCAACTCAAAGTCAGTAACTGAGCTGTAGTTGATAGATTCATTGTGTGATATTGGTTATAACTAATCTACTGGTTAACCTGGCTACCTGACAGTTGTTTGTTGGCAATTTTCTGCCCTGTCTTTCTTTCTTCTATTTCCCTAAACTTCTAAAGTATATAATTCTGTTTTTTCACTGTTCCTTTTTCTCTTCTTACTCTGCACAGGCCTTATTACTGCTACAGGTAGTTTGACCATTATGGTCGTCCCTACACACCTGGTGATTTAGAGGCTCATCGGCAGCACAAGACCATCTATAAGCCACTAGCCGGGTAGTCTCACTCTCCCACTAACATCTACCTTTCTCTTCCCTGCTGACTGGGTGAGTACACACATTCTCTTTGCTACATAATAGAAGGGTGCTATCATGGCCCAAACTACAGCAATGCCGCAAGGATGGGGTTGCGTCTCCTGGAACGTGCGTGGCCTCAATCATCCAGCAAAACGGACCAAGGTATTGCAGTATCTACACTCTCTGGGAACGGACATTGCAGTACTGCAGGAGATGCACCCTACCAGCCACACAGTGCACTGGCTAAAAAAGTTGTGGGTGGGTACGGTGTTGGCCAGTTGTGCCTCCACGAAATCCAGAGGAGTGGCTATCCTCCTATGGAAGTCAGGCCTGTGGACTGTAGAAGGTCAGCGTCAGGACTCATTGGGTAGGTGGCTAGTGGTTAAGTTGGCATATCCTGGGGGGCAAGGCTTTGATAGCCAATGTCTACGGATTTAACACAGATACAGGGGATGTTTACTCTGAGGTGGGTCAAGCCCTTGCAGAGCTCACTGGGGATGACCTGGATATCCTGATCCTGTTAGGGGGAATCACAATTTGGTACGTGACATTTTCTTAGACAAACCCGTACCTACACCACAGTCCCACCCAAGGGTCTTGGAAACACTAAATTCCTTGATGTCGGAATGGGGTTAGGTGACCAGTGGAGGATTAACCACCCGCACGAGTGTGACTACACGTACTTCTCCACAGTACATGGGATGAACAGTAGACTTGATTTTTGGCTGGCCAATCATGCTGCTATGCTGGGGATAGTAGCTCCCACTATTGGCAGTATTGTCATTTTGGACCATGCCCCCGTAATGATTACCTTCTCTCCCCCAGGGCAGAGCCCGAATTCTACAAGATGGAGATGCAATCCATTACTAATGGAGGATGCAGCTTTTCGGGAGCATATAAAAAAGGAAACCCTCTCCTACTTCTCAGTTAACACCCCCGGGGAAACCAGTGCAGCCACAGTCTAGGAAGCCTTTAAGGCAGTCATACCGGGGAGAATCATCTCCTTCTCTGCGGCCAAAAACAAAGAAAGGGCAAAACAAATATCTGAGGTCCAAAAAGATCTGGCATCTCTAGAGAAACAATTTAAACTGTCACCTACCAACCCACTTCACTTCCCTCTCTTAGCAGACATCATTGGCCTAAAATATAAACAATGTGCTGCTGAACAGAAAGGCGGAGTGGCAACTCACCCATGCTAAACACAGGTTCTGGGAGGGGGGAGATAAAGGAGGAAATTGTTAGCATACTGCCTGCGGAAGCAGCAGACTGCTTCCAGAATCCTAGCTTTAAAAAACAAGGAGGGGAAGGTGGCCACAACGCCAAAGGGTATTAATGAAGCTATGAAAGTATTTTATCAGGATCTATATCAATCTAAGAACTCTCTTTTGGCTACAGAGTTATCCCAGCAGCTGCAAAGCTTCTGCCGTGGGGTGCAGCTTCCTAGGCTCTCAGAAGAGCAGGTTCTAATGCTGGATGCTCCTATTACCCAGGAGGAGCTACGGTCTGCACCATCCCATATGGCCAAAGGGAAGGCTCCTGGGCCAGATGGGCTATCTGCCGAACTGTACCAAGTCCTGCAGGACAAGATCACTTCCCCTTTACTACAGGCTCTCCAAGAAGCCCAATCAAGTGGTACTCTCCCCTCCCAATATGCGAGAGGCCCTTATATCACTAATCCCCAAGAAAGCTTCGGATAGCTTATCATGCGCAAGCTATAGACCTAACTCACGCCTCTCGGTTGACACTAAGATATTAGCTAAAATTTTGGCAACTAGACTGTTCTTAGTTCTCCAAAAACTGATCCATCCCTCCCAAATGGGGTTCTTAAAAGGAAAATCAAGTGCAGACAACCTACGCCTTATATTAAACCTGAAATGGTGGGCTCTGCACTCCGAAGTCCCTATGTGAGCCTTGGCGGTTGACTTTGCCAAGGCTTTCAACTCGCTGGAGTGGGAGTATCTACACCAGACTCTACAGCTCTATGGATTCGGATCCCAATTCTGTTCATGGGTACGTACGCTGTACTACCTGCCTTCAGCCAGAATCCTTACATACAAAGATACCTCCTCCTCCTTCACCCTCCAAAGAGGTACCAGACAGGGGTGTCCACTCTTGCCACTCCTGTTCCTGATAGCTCTGGACCCCTTAATTAGAACACTGACCAATACCCCAACTGTAACGGGTATTCCCATGGGGAGCACCTCATATTTAGTCAATGCATATGCAGACGATATGCTTCTCACCCTAGCAGACCCGCAGTCCTCTCTCCCACCTGTTCTATCTATACTGCAAGAGTTCACTGAGATATCTGGCCTCGTGGTAAATCAGAAAAAAAAACTTTTATCTCCCCAAATAAGAAATGCGGCAGACAGTGTTTAGCGGGTACAGATATTTCTTGGGCGTCGCAGGGCTTCCCCTACTTGGGCATCAACATCACAGCAGCCTGGAAGGATCTTGAAACCGCCAACTTCTCTCCCCTCCTAACAGCCCTAACAGCGGAGGTCCATCGCGGGAGGAAACTGCGGCTAACTTTAAAGGGTAAAGTGGAGGCGATTAGAATGTTTATCTTCTTGAGGGTCTCTTACCTATTAAACAATCTCCCAATTCCATTTTCTCAGAAACCATTCCAAGTCCTAGACAGGCTAGTGGCACTTCTGCTCTGGGAAGGTGGCCTCCACAGGTGGGGTAGAACAAAACTATGGGCACATTGGACTAAAGGAGGGCTCAGTCTCCCCTGGTTTGTGGGATACCACCTGGCCTTTAATATGGCCCAGACCCTGATGTGGTTTGCTCCTCGTCATGCTCCCCCTCCTCAGTGGGTGGTGCTGGAAGCTACATTGGCAGAAGGGACTCCCCTTTACTCTCTGTTATCTAATAGGAAGCCGACTAACTCCCAACTTACGCCGGTTATGGCAAACTGATGTGGAGGCGCTCAATGGATCTAACTGTAGTTCCTAGTTCTGATTATCCTCCCCCTTTAAGCTATGCCCTGATTTGGAATAACCCACTTGTAAAAGTGGACCGCAAGCCACTTCACTGGGCTTCCTGGGCTTCTAAAGGTACACAGACGCTAGCTGACCTTCTAATACCAAATACGCGTACGGTGGTGTCCTTCGAGCAGCTTAAAACTAAATACAAATTACCAAATCAAGACTTCTGGAAATTTCTCCAACTGCATAACGCTGTGACCCCTCTACTCAAAAACTGGCCTCCTCAGTCCCCTTGGAGTTGTTTGAACAATATCTCCCTGCCTAACAGAGGCAAGGGCCTTGTAGGTGTTATATACAGAACACTCAGAGACTGCCAGCCCAATGTCACCTTACCCAGCAAAGTCATGTGGGAGCAAGATATCTCACACAATTTATCTCCACAACAGTGGTCGGAATGTTTCAGACTGGCCCATATGGCCTATGTAGACTCAAGGAGCCAGTTGGTTCAATTAAAAATTCTTCTCAGATGGTACCAAACTCCTGCAGTTCTACTCAGGCGTAAGATAATCCCACAGGACAGCTGCTGGAGATGCCACTCTTCCCCGGCCCACGTATATCATATACTGTGGCTGTGCCCAACAATTTGTACCTTTTGGACTTTAGTCCTGAAGGATTGCTCAACAATAGTGGGTACCCCGTTATCTCTGCAACACTACTCTCTGCTGTTAGGAGATAAGTTCTCACTTAATGCACTTACCCCTTCTAATAAGGCCTGGCTCCTGGTCGCTATCATGGAAGTGAAGAGAACACTGCTAGTGAAATGGAGGCAACCTATGCCCCCCACACTTTCTCAATGGTGGGTGGCCATGGTCAGACTGGCCACATTTGAAAGACTGACAGCAGTAGCTAGAGGCAAACTGACCGATTACTATGTAAAATGGGACGCCTATCTTCACTCACATATTTGCAGAGTGCCCCCTCCTCCATTACAGAACCCTTCTATTACTTAATAGCAAAGGTGAGTAGGGGATGGTATGCTTTATGCCATGCAT
This sequence comes from Neoceratodus forsteri, assembly GCA_016271365.2. Lineage (NCBI taxonomy): Eukaryota > Metazoa > Chordata > Ceratodontiformes > Ceratodontidae > Neoceratodus > Neoceratodus forsteri. Next base: position 647,877,306 of record CM057456.1, read on the forward strand.
TCTCCTCTGTGGTGTGTAGACCCTGTAACACTCTTTTCTTTCCCTCTTCTTGCTTAAGTCAATGTTCTCCCTATATCGTTTGCCTGCTGTCTCCCTCTTAACCCTAATCCTATCTGTAGTTTAAGCACTACTTCATGGGTCTGTTGGATATAAGTTGATTAGAAGCACATAGCTAGTGTACACCTAATGTTTAAATTGAGAGGTCTGCGCTGTAAGGTAATGCTCTATTGGATCTTATGTTCTAGTATTTATCTGCATCCATTTAAAGGCTGCAGTAACTAGTATATTGTATATACAGGCCAGGCCTCCTATTAAGGTTAATGGAGACATAGATTTTGCACAATAGAAACATAGTATGGCTGTAACCTGGTAACTAGGATAAGCTCTGTAAGATGGCAGTGACATTAGATATCCTATAGTGTGGTGTCAGCAACTGAAACTTATTGTGAATACGCTGCTATGTGCTAAGTGAACTAAATGGAAAACTGAAAACTTCAATAAAACATTATATGTTAAAAAAAGGAACACCTCAGATTTGTAGTTGCTCAGAGCATTTTTTTTGAGATGATCAAGGACAGAAAAAAAAACAAATCTCAGAAGTATATTGAAGTAACATTATCAGTCTTGCATCACCTTCCATTATACAGTGGTACCCTCCAGAATGCACTGCAATACTGCACAGTTCTGCAGTGGAGTTACTTCAGGTAACAAGGCAATTTCAGTGGCAGTTAAGCCCTTTCATTATTCAGTAATCTATGACACTGCCATGCATCCTGGATGACTCCAATGTGGTTGGGTACAGAGAGCACCCACCATATTGAAAAACAGAGTACAACACAGCCTGTTTGATAGATTGAACTTGACTAGCTATTCTAGACCAAAAATAATTCCATTTAGTATTATTAGTAAAATTACAGCCTAAAAAACAAAGTTATTAACCTTTTCAGTGGTACTGTACTCTCTTCAGTTAACAATTTTGACTTCAGACCAGGGGTCAGCCTTAACCTTGTTTTGCACTAGCCAGTAGAGCAAGTTGATTCAGAATTGCACTCGCTTGCAGATGGTTGCACTAGCCCTCAATTATAATGGTAAATTTTGATCATGTATACAGGAAACAATGCAAAGCAAGAAATACTCTGATTATTGTACATTTATCCTGCTCCCACATTGCTTCCAGATCCCCAGCAGAAAAAAAGACAGCAATGCCATCACACACAGTGAGCCTCCCCCCCCCCCCATTGTTTTGTATCATGGTCTCCTCTCTTCCTATTTCTGCCTACCCACCCACCCCCACCACCAAATCAGAGGACATCAAAACAGCAAATGTTCAATCAAGCAGTCCTAGTTCTGCACACACAATAGCTGACATCATTATGCACCTCACCACACTGTCACCAACACACAGGGCAATGAACAGAGTCAGGCAGAGAAAGACACTCTCGGCCCCCACCCTATAGTCAACTGGAGACCTGCACTTCTGGAAGTTTTTGTATGGTCTCAAGTGAGCCAAGAGCACATGTAAGATTTCTTTGGGGTGGGGGCTACACAAACCTAAGGGGCTTGGGAAATAGAAAAGTATGACATTTTTATTTTTAAAAGCATTGATTTTAATATGCTCGGCCCCAACAATGACATATTTTTCTTTAACATAGTCCTTTCATCAGCCCAGGGGAAACAGTACACATGCATGATGCTATACTATCTCTATTTCTATATAGGATGATCTATGTACCCCAGGAATGCCTATGTTAAGCTTTCAAATGATGTATTTTAATAAGGTTTATTTTTGCACCTTACATGATCCAAAGCTTTTTTTTTAGCATGAAAGGGCATACTAGTTGGGATAAGGGTGGGACTATATGGATGGTGATGGCTGGCATGGTCCATTTAGAAGAACTGGGGACCCCTACACTTGCCAGTAATGGCAGCTATGGATATGTGGGTGGTCCTTTCAAATTCTGGTCTGCAGTGGTGTCCAGGGAAAGAAAAGAGTTAAGAGATTTGGAGGGGAGAGGGAAGTTATGGTGAGATTGAGATAAAACCCACCACATGCAGGGCTGATCCTGTATACCTCCTCACATTTTGTCACTGAAATGTTGGATACAGACACTCAAAATGTAGGGAAATAAGGGCACTGATCTTAATAATATGGGACAAATTGTTAGAGAGACATTCAGAAAACTGGAAGCTAGTGACTTAATAGCACTCTACCCTTGATCACCCCCTGGACACTAGCTGAAAATCCTAACAGTGGAGTGATAATGACTCACATTGTGTCTTTTCTGGGACCCCCCTCTTGAACTGCTAGATAATTGCAGCTCTTAATGAGCTATTAATCACACCAGGCCATCTGGACCACAGAGAGAGATTAGTATAAGGACTAGAGCCTGCTAAAGTAGAGACTTTCTTAACTTCATTAACAGCTATGAAAACCTGCTCTAGTCAAGACAGACACATAGAGAGTTAGCTGCACTAGCCCTGGTCAATTTGCACTAGGGTTTGGGCTAGTAAAACAACATTGAGATAGACCCCTGCTTCAGACTTTAACATAGAACAGTGAAAGCACCAAACTTTACCTTAAAGTTATATTTATAATTATGTATATACCCTTCAGAGTGAAAGTAGCAAGGTAAGTGGGGAGAAAAAAGAGATTTGTAGGCAGTGTTTGAGGAACTTTGAAACTGACATTTAAAATTTTAACAGCTGGTGTGCAGGAAATATCTTAGGAGATTTATCCTTGGCTGAGTAGATTCAGCAAGTCCTGCCAGTCAGGTGAGCAACTGGGGAGTGGGGGTTGGATCTGACAGAGGCTTAGTACCTTCTTACAAGGGCACTATAAAAGCACTTCCACTCCAATGTGTCCTAGTGAGTGAGTAGAATAACGAAGGAGTGGGACTGGTAACTAGCATCTTAGGCATCAGCAGGTGTAATCAGGAGGAAACAAGTAAGCAGGGAAGCAGGGGACTCTGCCGATTGACTAAGGAAACGCACCTTTTCACTACTGGCCAACAGTTACTGCTGTGAAGGGCAGAAGATCAAAGGTATGCCAAAACAGAGAATAGGAGCAACAACCTATCTGGGGTAGGAGTATAAAGAGATTTAAGCAAGGCACATGGGAACACAAATAGAAACAAACAAAAAAGGGGGAACTAGAATCACCTTATCATAGATAAGGGTACATACGAACATACTAATTTGCCAGCAGAAATAGGCCACCTGGTCTATCAAGTGTGCTCGAGTGTGCAGCTAGCACCCTCACTTTGCAGCTGCCCCACCCCTTCCCAATTACCCCCCACCTTGTCCCATCCCTTTTTGAAATTATCCACTGTCTTACAGGCTACCACCTCCAGTAAAGCATTCCATTCTGCCACAATCCTCTCTGTGAAAAAGTCTCCTCATTTCTGTCCTAAATCTTCCCCCCTCCAATATAAGGCCATGCCCTCTCATGTCCCTCCCTCTCCTCAGCCTGAGTATCCCTTCAGTGCCCGCCTTGTTTATTCCCTTTATGTACTTAAAGGTCTCAATTATATCTCCCTGGTCTCTTCTCTTCTCCAAGAAGTACATGTTCAACTCTCTCAGCTTCTCCTCATATGATCTGTCCTCCAATCCCTGGATCATCCTTGTTGCCCTGTGTTGTACCCCTTCCAGTAATTTCACATCCTTCTTCAGATATGGCTGCCAGAATTGCACACAGTACTCTAGGTGCAGCCTGACCAGTGCCCTGTAGAAAGGCAGGATCACTTCCCTACTCCTGGAGAAGATCCCTCTCATGATACAGCCCAGCATCCTGTTGGCTTTCACTGCCACCCTCCTACACTGTTCTGTAGTGTTCAACTTCCTTGTTACAACCACCCCTAGATCATTCTTCTCCTCGGTGGAACCTAGCTGCACCCCTCCCAGCTGGTAATCCCTCCCTGGGTTCTTTGCTCTATCCAAATTATTTCCAGGTAACACAGAGAAAATAGAGGACGGAAATGCTGGGAGTGATGCAGTGCAATGCATTGTCTGTGGGTGGCAGTTTTCAGAAAGACCTTCTGGAGATTGCAGGGCTGCCCCATTCTGCACACACATCTCTGCATTGAGGGAAGAGGTTGCTAGACTCCAGGTCAAGTTGGCTATGATTTAAGGGACCTCTTCCCCCATGCAGGGATAACCAAGTCTGCCACTGTTACTTCAGCAGATGCCAGGGAAGAACAACAACAAGACTGTATGGTGGACTCTGGAAGTGTAGGGGTGGTAGGACAGAGGCACATTCCTTAACTGGTAGCACTATATAATTCCTACACTGCTCTGGCAGGGTAATACTGCCAGGAGGAGGCACCTTCAGTAGAGTCCAGTGGGAATGTGGGGCCTTCCATAATGGAGACCGCATGGATGGGGGTGGTGGTGGTGGTCTCCAGAGGAGGAGGAGGAGGAAGCAACTTCTGGTGGGGGACTTGATTGTGAGGGGTATAGTATTGGGAAAAAGAAATGAACTGGTAGAGACAGATTAGGTGCCTATGCAGCACCACCACCCAGAGGGAGCATAGTAAAGGCAACACACCTCTACATCAAAACAAAGAGCAAAAGCAAGAAGATAAAGAGACTGCTCTGGCTCTCAAAAGTGGTGGCTGAAAAGCTAAATGCTAAAAGGGTAGCATTCAGAATGTATAAGGAGATGCAGAGGGAGGTGGAGTATAGGGAGGTGTTACAGAGGAAACAGAGGGAAGCATAAAAGCAGTAAGGAGCATAAAGGCACAAACTGAAGAGAGAATAGCCCAGGAGGTAAAAAAAGAAGAGGACGAGATGTTTTTAGGTATGTAAGTGAAGAGAGGGAGACCAGGGATGGCATAGTAATGTAAAAAAGGGAAGGGGGGACTGTGCTGAGGGGGACCAGTAACAGTCAGACATCCTGAACAAATACTTTTTTTTCAGTGCTCACATAGGAAGAAGCAGGGAAGGAGCCACAAAAAGTAACAGAAGCTTTGAAGGAGGGAGGGAGGGAGGAGGCGGACACTAGACCGTTTTGGTGGAAAGATTCATGAAGGGACTCACTAATCTGAGGGTGACACAGAACTGGTGCAAGATGGAATGCATCCAAGGGTCCTGAGGGAACTCAGGGAGGTACTGGCTGCACCTTAGACAGTCCTTTTTAACAGCTAACTGGAAACAGGAGTGGTTCCAGAGGAATGGAAGAGGGCAGATGTAGTCCTACTACACAAAAGTGAAAACAAGGAGGAGGCTAACAATTATAGGCCAATCAGCCTGAGACTGGTGGTGGGAAACTGAATGGAGTCATTGATGAAGGTACGGATTGTGGAATATCTTGAATCCAATGGGTTACAAGACTTGCAGCAGCATGGGTTCATGGGGGATGGGGATGGGAAAGGTCATGTCAAACAAACTTGATAGATTCTTTGACTTGGTAACAAAGGATTTAGATAAGGGTGGAGCAGTCGATATGGATTGTCTAGAGATTAGTAAGGATATCAACACTGTTACACATCGAAGAATAGTAACTAGCTGGGTAGTTTGTTGTGGATCCAAAGGTGGTAAACTGGGTAAGAAATTGGTTGGGGGATAGGTGTCAAAGAGTGGTGGCAAATGAAGTTCACTCTGAGGAAGGGGGGGGGGCCCGGGTGGCCAGTGGGGTGCCTCAGGGATCAGTGCTGGGACTAATCCTCTTTAAGGTTTTTAGAAGTGACATTGCAGAGGAGCTGGTAGGGAAAGTCTGTCTCTCTGTGGATGACAACAAAATCTGCAATGGAGTGTACACTGGGGGAGGGGGGCACGTAAAGGATGAGCAGAGACCTGAGAATACAGGAGTGGTCAAGGATATGGCATCTGGGTTTCAGTGTGAAAAAGTATACAATAATGCATGTAGGGCACAGAAATCCAGGGGCAAAGCACAAAATGGGTGGATTGGTATTGATGATTACAAAGCAGGAAGAAGACCTGGAGGTAATCATTTCGGATAACCTAAAGGTACCAGGCAGTGCAACAAGGCAGTCGGAAGGGCTAATGGGATGCTGGGATGCATAGGGATAGGCAAAAGGGAATCATACTGGAAAGGAAGAGGGAGGGAGAAAGAGCTATAGATGAAGTACAGTCTGTGGTAATAATGTAGGTAGGGAAAGAAGGGCAGATTGGGTGGGCCAAGCGGTCTTTACCTGCCATCAAATGCTGTTTCTTCATTTGTTTTTGGAACCTAAGAACAAAACTTTGTTTTGTCAGAATTCATTTTAAATAAAGGATTGTACATCATTTTTTGCAGTTTCATTATTTTTCATTTTAGGCTAATTCGAGAAGTTGGCAATAAGGTAAGGTAATTAGTATAGGCCAGTGTACTGCAATGGATAGTGAAATGAGAGGTAGATGTTTTCAATAACAAGATGAAATGAAAACAGAGAATGGGGACATCCTTGCTTAACTCCACTAATAATTTCCAGAGGGATAGAAATGTTGTTTCTAATATCATATCTAATATGGTCAAATGTGTCCTGCTGTACTGTACTGTACTGGCATCATTACATCAGATTACTAGACATCCATATGAAACAGCTTGAAATGCTGCAGATAAGTTCAACCTTTGAAAATAACTCCAATAAGACAGAACATAAACCTGACATGCCAAACTAATTTTTTAACAGTAACAAGGAGTTATGTCCATTTTATGACTTCTGAAAATTCACCCCAGGCTTTAATGGACCTCAAAGAGCTGAAAATACTGCCAGTCATGAACAGGAAATGGAATACAGATTATCCAGAGCAAGAAAAGCTGGATGAGATTTTCATATAGAAAATGTTTAAAATAGAAAGATAGAGGGCTGGACAACCAGTGCAGCAGTAGACCTACCACTTGTGGCACAAGCGACCTCGGGAACTGGAAGGTCAGCCGGGTGGAGGTGGATTGAGTGTCCCATGGACTGCTCTCCTCCTTCAGGGTGGGAGGGATGGATTGCTGTGCTACCGGCTCCTGGCAGTGACTGGGGGCTGGTGCACTGAGCGGTCAGAACACAGGGTCTACACAGACAGATGTCTGATGGGGCAGCGTCATTGACATCATTGCATGTCCACGCCATGGGGGGAACAAGGGAAAAAAATCCTCCGGTGTACATGAAAACTGGTGCTGATGGCACCGCACTGCTCACACTCAGGCTGCTCCCCCTGGATCCTGGCCCTGGGCCTTCCTTGCTGGTGGGGTAAGTACCTGCCGTGAAGTGGCTTGGAAGAGGAATGGAGGAGGGGGTCGAGCATGAGCACTGTGAGAGGTGTGGTGCTGCACCACTGGGACAGTCAGATAAGGGGAACCACAGGCAACACCCCCACTGAGGAGGGAATAAACAAATAATCAAAAAAAAAATAGAAACATAGAAATACAGAATTTGAAGACAGGACATGGGGTGTAGATTATCCAGAGCAAGACAAGCTGGATATGATATTCATGTAGAAAAAGTTTAAAATAGAAACATAGAAATACTGAATATGATCACAGAAAAAGGCCCACTGGTCGATGCAGTCTGCCCAACCCTATCTATTGCTTGTGTAGTGGCACTAGTGACTATCTTTCTCTTGTTTACTCTCCCCTTGACATATCCACCTGCCCTTATCAGCCCAATGTACCTGTCCCACCCATGTTTAAATCAACTCAGTGTTTTGGTCAAGATCAACTCCTCTGGCAGTCTGTTCCACTTGTCCGCCACACTTTCTGTGAAAAAATACTTGCAGACATCCCTGCTGTACCTTCATACATCCAATGGGTTCCCCTTATGTTTGTGTTGTACTTTTGGTGAATAATTCATGGCACTTAAGCTTGTTACTATCATGGAGATATTTGTATCTCTCTAGCATGACTGTCCTGTCTCTCCTTGTTCCCAGGGTGTAAAGGTTAATGATCCTCAACGTTTCTCCATATCCTTTTTCTTCGAGCCAGTGCATCATCTTGATTGCTCTTCACTGTACCACCGTCACTCAATCATAGTCCTTCTATAAGTGTGTGCTGCAAAACCTTGCACAGTAATCCAGGTGAGGGTGAACCAGAGACTGAGAAAGGAATGACTCACTGTTTGTACTACTTATCCCTCTTCCTATGCAGTCCAGCATCCTGTTTGCACTCCTCACTTGCCCGTAGCACTATATCCTAGATTTCATGTGTTCCAGAATTATCACCCCCAGATCCCTATCCTCAGCTGGGCTCTCTATTACCAACCCCTCAACCAGGTATTGCATTTCCAGGTTCATATTTAGTGATGTACATTGCCATATATTTCTTGGCTTGAATCCTACCAAAATACTCCAGGTTTTACTTTGTTCAAGACACTTACCCTACAGTAACTTTTACTTTTTCTCCTTTACTGTTTCATACTTGTAGGTAACTTACCTACTGTGAATAAGACCAGCCTAAATCAGACCACCTATCAAGCACATCTAGGTCCTCCCTCATTGCTGTAATGCTATCCTTGCAGTGTACCCTCTCAAAGATCTTAGTGTTATTCACAAAGAGGCAGATATTTCCCTGAAGTGTTACCCCTTACTGTATGTCATAAATTAATATGTTAAAGAAGATGGGACTCAGAACTAAGCCTTGGGTAGAGATGTAGGGAATTTAAATTCCGCTGGCGAAGTGAATGTGAAGTGGGCACTTTGCGTTGCCACTTGCAAAGTGCTCACTCTGCCTTGTCATTACCACTTCGTGTTAAGGCAGAATGGCAATGCTAAGTAAGACAATGTCATTGTTTTTAATGGACTTCACGTTCCTCATTATTATTCTAAGTGATTCACTTGGTGTTTCAGATTTGGCAGCCCCCCCCACACATCACATAGCTTACAGTACTGTAAGTCACATGCTCTTTAGCTAGGCAGGAAGAAAGTGAATCGCACAAGCAGACGCTTTTACTTTCTCCTGTGCAGATGGAGAGAGAGAGGAGTGTGTTTTGTGACTGCTGATACTTTGAAATCAGAACAAGGAGGGGATTTAAACTTTGATTTAGACCCAACAGCTTTTTTAAAAGCTGCATTTTTTGTCTTTTCTGTCTGTACTCTTTTTTACTTACTTTGTTCTTTCTGTAAATTTTATTTTTCTTACATAGACGGACATTGGTTGCAAATTATGTCAATGCTGGAACTGCTGCTGGATCACCATGGGATCCCACATTAGTTTTTTTTTCCTTACACCATGTGCCCCCCCCACACCTTCCTTGCTGTGTTATAAAATGTATTCCTCCACCATCCCCGACCCTTGTATGTAATTATGCCCTTTTTTTGTTGTCTTCATATGTATTCTGAGCAGTGGAAGTATACTGTGCTGAACTGCATGGGTGCAGTTTTCTTTCCAGTCTGTGTATGTACTGCAGACACTCACTGTCCAACTCCCTGACTTAAAAACACTTATTAATGAGTACAATGGTGGGGTGGTGAAACCTGGAGAGATAGTACAAAACAGGCTTGCAATACATCCAAGTAACTAGTAAAAATATTAATGCTGTGATTCATGATGTAATCATAAATCTGATTTGTGTCTGCATTTGTGACCGTGATGATAAAGAAATGCAAATGCCTACAGCTGTATTTCCCTGGGCCCCAAAGAGGTGTGGCACAAAACTCCCCGACTTAAAAGCACTCATTAATGAGTACAACAGTGGGGTGGTGAAGCATGGAGAGATGCTACAAAACAGGCTTACCATACATCCAAGTAACTAGTAAAAAAAAATTACTGTTGTGATTTGTGACGTGCTCGTAAATTGTAATTTGTGACTGCATTTGTGACCGTGATGATGAAGAACGTGAGTGACTCCTGATGATGGTCCTGACTTAAAAATGCATATTAATGAGTACAATGTTCATGCTGAATTATGCACCACACCTGTCCAGTATTCTGAAAGGAAGCCAAAGAAACAACTGTGACTTAAGTTAGAGATGGAGATTGGGCCCAAAGAGATGCAAATGTACAGACAGATTAAGATTGCACTGCGCACTGAAGAGATGCAGATGCAAAGGCACAATACCTAACCAGTGCTCACCATCAGAAATTCAAATCTGAAAAGAATATCTTTGCCGTAATGCGGCAGCGGGGCAGTGTACTGCACTGCTGCAGTAAGAGTCAGTAGTATAGTACCAGTAAAGATACCACAAAGAAGTACAAAAATTACACAGCTGCAGTGGATAGCAGGTTCACATTGCTGAAATTATGTGGCACAATCAATGGTGTCTGATTTGATGACACGCGACACACACATACTCACACACACACACTAAGTAATGCATAGCAAATTGAAAACGTCAGTAATATAACCACATATTTTAAACAAACTAAAATTATGCACTGCTGCACCACAACAATCAGCAAAAAAAATGACAAGAATTAGTGAAAATATTACTGTGTGTACATTAACACAGTTATACAAGAAATATTACCAAAACAGAAAGCACTGTCTTTTTCTCCAAGTTAATCTACCTACACCACAGATATGCCCCTCCCCCAAAGCCCACTTCCACTGTCTCTCAGTACACAGACTGAATGTTGTACATTAACATTCAAAATGCACACACAAACAATAAACACTCGATGATATGAGCACAGGAGGGTTTCCTATAATGGATTAACTAAAGTTTCAGCAAAAAAAAAAGACTAAAAAAGGCTTTTTTAACAGATTTTAGAAGGTTTGAATCACAGAGAGCTCTCGGAGCAGATTGTCTCCTACAGCTTCCTCACACACTATAGCAAACTGAGGCTGTACAGAACAATCTGAGCCATGTGACCTGAATCCATGAATCACATAAAGTCGCCTTTGGAGCTTAAAAACATGGGTACAGCGAGTACATTGATTTCAATGTACTTCACCTTAAGAATTAGTGGAGTAGTGGTTTGGGTAGGCAGGTAACATGAGTCATTGTTTTCCAACTGACTTCACTCCATCATTAATAATGCGCATTCACTGCCATGGGATAATTCGCCAATCACCACTTTGCGTTTCTACTGTGGAGGAATTAGAGCAACTGCCCATCTCTAGCCCTGGGGTATCCTGTTTTAACTCCTTACCATCAGACGGCTCCCCATTCACAATCACCGTCTGTGTCTGTCCCATTAGCCAGTTTTTCACCCATACTGTCACCCTTTCCTCCACCCCTAGATCCCTCAGTTTCTTGGCTAGTCTCCTGTGGGGAACTGAATCAAAGAACATTCAAAGTCCTGGTACACTACATCCATTTCCTGTCCTTTGTCAGCCACTCTAGTTACCCATTTGAAGAATTCAGTCAGGATCATTTGGCATGACCTCCCCCATATGAACCCATGTTGCTTACTGTCTTATACATTGTTTTCTCAGAGAAAGTCTATCAGTCTTTCTCTCAGTATAGATTTAAGCAATATACCACAACAGGATGTGAGTTGTGCTGGGATTTACCCACATCTAGTATGGTTTGGTTACAAGGCTGCAGGCTGAGTGAGTAAAACACAACAGCAGTGGATAAATCCCAGCATAACCCACACTCTGGAGTGGTGTATTGAGATTATACAATGACATCCTTTTTTAAAGAATTTGTTTTTTAAAGATTAAAGTGGTTTTACTAGAAAATAAACTGTTTTTAACAAATTTTCTCTGTAATATCCTTCCTCTATACGTTAAATAGTTCTATGTTGCTAGGTGAATATTTTTTGTAGGAGATGGCAGCGCCCCTCCCCTTCAAACACACATCTCTACCCCCACATCTGGTTGCTATGACAATTTTTTTAACCTTTACCACATTTTCCTCTCTTGCTGTCTCTGTTAGAGGACCCTGTTCATGGTTTGCTTCAGGAAGCAGCATTGCCTCTCACTGTTTCTGTGACTGCTCAGAACATGATGTGAACACAAACGGGCTGTCATCCATTAGAGGGCTTGCTTCCAGGTTCAGATTCACTGTGAGCAGAAAGGCATAGCTGTGAGTCAGCGGATTTTTTTTTTTAATTGTTAAAATGCTGGACGAACTGGGGCTGTGGTGGTAACCACAAAGGAGATAGGAGGGAATTATTATTATTAGTGGCAGGAGCATTGCAACAACATGCCTGGTAGCTGAGACGAGAGACTGACAGTGTTTGGTGAGGGAGAGTGAATGAGCAGTAGTGTTCGCATAGCTGAGTTTTTTTTTATGATTTAGAGTTTTGGTAATGGGCTGGGAAATTGGAGAGCACCAGTTAGTTGTATTGGAACTGGGGAGGTAGTGACACTGCAAGAGAGGTAGGGTTGAATGTCTGTTAGAGGAGCAGCGCTGACCACAATGGAAGGTAGAGAGAGCAAGGGTCAGAGAAGCTGGCTGCTAACAATCTTACGAAAAAGGGGGACAGAGTCAGTGACTAAAATAGAGGTGAGGTAGTTTTTAGAGATAATTGCCATGCTTTCTTTTTTTGTTTTTTGGATACTTGTTGCCAGAGTCTATAAAATAGGTTTGGTGACTATTGTCTGAAATTCATTTGAAACTCGCACTCCAGCACGGTTTAGCTGGGAAGTCAATATGGTGGTTTTCTACTTTCTTGTTTGGGGCTCAGATGGGTATTAGAGAGTGGTGCTTCCAGATGCAGCTGGCTAGCACTTTTTCCCATTGGTGAGGCTATGATTTACGATGTGTAAATTGTGCCAGCAGGTCAATTGCAATGTCAGGGGCTCAGTAGGTAGCACACTCGCTTCTGAGGCCAGGAGATCAGAGGGCTGTGGGTTCAGTTACCACATCTGGCACTTGGGTTAATATCCCAGTACTGACACTGCAGTGCAGCATGAGAAGGGTGCTGCACTTCTGAGGTGCCATCTTTCGGATGAGACATTAAACCGAGGTCCCATCTGCCTGGATTGGTGGTAGTTCAAGTGGATGTTAAAGATCCCATGACACTTATCGAAAAGAGTAGGGGAATTTTTATTATAATCATCAAAAATCAAATACATTCAAATACGGTGTTGAAACACAAATAGAATAATATAACTAATACTGAAACAGACAAGTATTATAATCATACTATTCAAAAAATTGGAAACCAATTCATAAACAATAGTTGATCAAAAACCCTAAATTAAATTCAAAAAGAAAAAAAAATCATTGTCATTTTACACACATCTATGTCTTAACAAATTAGATTCCACCCCTCCGTCTCTTTATTTTGAAGTTTTTTTTATAGAAAATCAAAAGCAAACAATAAACTCCATTAAATATTGGGCATGTTAGGAAATTAATTGCTATTCCTATGCTATCCTTCAATGAAATCAAATTGACTCCAAAGTGCTGTCCATTTAGTAGCTGAAAAAAACTTACGTTCACCTTTTTTCAAAGTTTTCAAATCTGTTAACATAATATGAAAAAGAACCAAATCTGAAATTTCCTCTTGTTGTAACACCAAACGACATCTGCTTAACCACAACCAATATAGGAAATGTAAATGTATTATTTATAATGTTTTTAAAAATCTACTGTTATATTTAAGGAAAAAATACTGTAATATAAAGCTTCCAATGTAGGTGGAATCATAACGCAACATTTCCATCTATCTTTTAAAGTGTCCCAAAATCTCACAGCATAGGGGCATTGGAAATACAGATGGTTCATTGTTTCTAGTATAGCCATGCAGTGCACCCTAGGGCAATACCGTTCCTGCAAAGCCTTATGCTTCTGATTACTTTTTACATTTATTCTATTATGAATTCCTAGCCAGGCAGTATCCCACATATGTGAAGGGATTCTGTTATTTTTAATATAAGAAAAGATTTGGTCGTTTTGGGAAACTTAAAAATCCGAAAAAGGGTTTTCTAAAAAATAACTACTAATCACCTCCTCATACAGTTGTTTCCTTGTTTGTCCCATTACTCATACATACCCAATATTCCATCACTTAATTTTGTCAAACACCCCTTCCCAGCTTCCCACCAACCTAGGATGTATTTTATTCTTATGTAAAAACGTAGTAGCTTTTCATTCACCTAGAACGCCTTCTAATACCGGCAGTCCCCAAAAGGCCCATAATTTCTCCTCATCTTTCATCAGAGGAACCAAATTATTATATAAAAAAGTAGTAAAAAAAAATAAAACTGGATTAATCATACCAACTCCTCCCTCCTTTATACTTAAATATAAAGTATTTCTCTTAATGGGATTTAATCTACTGCCCCAGAAACAACTAAAAAAAACTTGCAATACTTTAGTCTCTACCTGTTTTGGTAATGGAAAAACTACACTAATGTACAAAAATACCGGAAGTAAAAACCTTTTAATAAAATATACTCTCTTTTGTTTTGCAACCTTCCATCTAGTCCAAATTGCAACTTTAGTTACCACAATATTTAATGCTCATTCCCAATTAAAACACGACATGTCCCTACCCCCTAAATATATTCCCAAAATTTTACAAGGTTCCTGTGCCACTACAAATTCACCAATAGATTCCTTTACTGTAGAAAACCCTCTTAAACTAAGAATCTTAGTTTTATGTAAGTTCAAAACTGCACCTGTAATCTTTCCAATTTCTTGTATCAATTCACAGGCTATATGAACTGATGACTTATCTTTCAAAATTAGACATATGTCATCAGCATATGCTATTATTTTACAGCTAGTCCCAGAAACCTGGTCCACCCCTTTTATCAGTGGAGAACGTTGCAAAAATTCTTAATAATGGATCCAAAACAAATACATATAATAGGGGACTGAGGGGGCATCCCTGTCTTACCCCTCTATAGAGTAAATGCAGGGTACCTCTCCACCCATTTTCATATGGCACTACATAGGCCAAAGCATAACATAATCTTAACCGTTCTATAAATTCATCAGGTAAACCAAATGCTTTAAGACACGCCCACAAAAAAGAGTGTGAAACTGCATCAAAAGCTTTAGCCTGGTCTAAACTCACAAGATACTCCTCTGATTCTAAAATGTCCCTTTCTATACCACACTGTCCCATAACTTCTCTTAGAACCAATAAAGCATCAGAAATACGGCACCCAGGAACAGCACAGAATTGCATTGGGCTAATTATCATATGCATAACCTCCGATAATCTATTTCCTAATAGTTTTGCAAAAATTTTAAAATCTGCATTAAGCAAAGATAGAGGCCTCCAGTTCTTGTTATCTGTGCAGTCTCCTGATTTATACAAAAAAACCAGCAACCCTTTATACATCTGTGTAGGCAAAATATGTTCCTCCAAAAAGTAATTATA
This sequence comes from Neoceratodus forsteri, assembly GCA_016271365.2. Classification (NCBI taxonomy): domain Eukaryota; kingdom Metazoa; phylum Chordata; order Ceratodontiformes; family Ceratodontidae; genus Neoceratodus; species Neoceratodus forsteri. The sequence goes on from CM057456.1 coordinate 647,892,460, forward strand.
CACAGAAAGCATAGTGGAAGGAATCATTTTCCACAAAATCTTGTAAAGTTCACTAGACAAACCATCTGAGCCAGGTGAAACATCTGAATGCAAAGAATTAATTACCCGCTCTATTTCCTGAACCAAGAATAACTTCACCAAGAAGTTACCTTGTGAGCTAGGCAACTGAGGGAGTCCAGCCATATGCAAAATTTGTACCATTGACTTGCAGGCTCCAGAGATGTACCAAAAGCTGATTTGACATATTCCTCCACTACATTCATGATCCTTAAATTATCCTCCTGTATGACCCCTGTAGAATCTGTAAGGGTAGTAAATCTACATTTCTCCTGTCTCTGATTACTTGCTAGAAATGGATTTATGTGCTCAGATTTCCCCTGTGTTCTGAACACTTGTTCCTTTTGTAATGAAGTAATTCGCTAATATTGATAATCTCCCATTTTTTGTCTTATTTGAAAAATTCATATACTTAAATCTAGTCCCTCTGTCACTTGTTGTGTTAACAAAGTCCCTAATTCTTTCCTTAAATTCATATATATTACTTTCTTACTTTGTGACTGATATAAACTTATTGCTCTAAAAAAAACAATCAAACACTCTTTGAAATCCACCCACCATGAACCAATATTATCATATAAAACCAGCGTTGTTAGTTTATCCAGTACTGTTGTGTGTAAGTCTTGTAATACATCCTGTTCTGTTAATAAGGAGGTATTTATCTCCACATCCCTTTCCCTGCCACACGCTTGGGGGGGACTCAAACCGTATACCAAGAAGATAGTGGTCTGAAGTTTCTATTGGTATCACCAGTGTAGTATCAACCTGAAAGGACTTCTGAATGTACATAAAACCTATACAGGAGGAAAGTACTCCTTTAAAATAAGTTGGTATCCTTTTTTTGATGTAAAAGAAAAGGCGTCTATTAAACTTGCTTGTTCTACCAGCTGTTTCAAAAGTTTTTATCGCAATATTGTTTCGCAACACTATGTTTTTCCAAAAAATTGATATTAAAATCCCCTCCAAAAATAAGTTGTTTGTTAGTATGTAAATAAGGCTGTATTTTTTTTAATACATCAATTCTAAGAGCTTTCGTTTATGGATTGTAAATGTTTACTAATCGAAAATGTATTTTATTAAATTCAATATTTAACAAAAAAGCCCTTCCAGGTTCGATATTTACCATTTTATGTACTAGAACATTTATTGATGAAAAACAAATACCCACTCCACTACATGGACCTATTCCCGGGGACCAATATGAAGCACCCCATCCCCAATCCCAGGTAGCTTGTGCAACTTCACTGCCTAGATGCAATCTGGTATCTTGTAAAAAAACTATATCATACATCAAAGAATGTAAGATACCAAAGGTCGTAAGACGTCTTTTCCCTGTTTTAATACTATTCATGTTAAGTCTTTCTATTGAGAACACCATTTAATCATGGAGTGGGTTTTATGATTTTCCCACTATATCTGGTCTCTCTTTTGTTAGAGTCAGACATTTGAACAGGCCTAGCCAGCAAACCTTCCTCTCTGCCTTGTGGAACTCCCATAACTTCTATATAAATAGGACTTTCCTGCTCCATACAGTCCCCCCAAGTTGTAAGGGGAATAAATCTATTCAAGATAGGAATTGTTGAGAGGGGGAGAGTAGAAACATTGCCCTTACCTCCCCCCTTTTTTTACCATTGTAAAGGACCCTTTTTCTTGAATGTGCTCTTCTAAGCCTTGAACAACTACAGAGGTCTCTACGTCTGAATCTTCAAGATGTAAGCTGCAAAGTGGTTCTTTAGATAATACACTGTGAATCCTTATTGGGGAACCTTGTGGTGTAACATAAGGAGTATCTTTGTCTTCCAAACCCCCACCCAAAGGCTGTGGGTTGCCTTTCTCCACCTTGTCAAATAAGACTGCCTGTCTTTCTGAAGATGGAAGGCCACTGACCTCCAGAATAATAGGTCTTGTGCTTATTCCTCCCCGGGCTCCTCTCCCCCAGCGTCTACCTCTCATTCCCAACTCTGTTTCTACTTCAAAGTGTTCTATATAAGGAAGTCTAGCTTTATACAAAAAAATGCTCCTGATCAGAAGCTTCGTCTCGGTCATGCGCTGCTCTACGTCTCCACTTAAATTACAAACAGGAGACTCTTCACAATCTGCAGCAATATGACCCAAAACCCCACAGACAAAACATTTAACTTTATCACAATCATTGTTTAAATGCTCTAAGGAACCACATTTATGACAGCTTTTTGGTTGTCTGGCATAAAAAATAATGCCTCTGTCCCTTCCCAAATAAAACGTGTCTGGCAAATGTTGAATCCTGTTGTCATTATGTGGTAGTTGAACCCTAAAAGTCCAACCCTCAGTCCAAAATCCATTTTCATCCATGATCGGTTTTGGGTGTTCCATTATAGTACATCTCTGCACGAGCCAATAGGTGATGTTGACTACAGTAACTCCTTCATTCCGAAAGAGTATAGTCACCATTTTTATTGTAGGTTTCGTGACTGGAATTACTAAAAAATCTCTCCATATTTCCAAATTTTTCACTTCATAATACAGTTTCCAAAAGGTATCCAGTAACTTCATTGAACAAAAACTAACATCATAGTTGCGATCCCCCAGATGAATGTATAAAAGCATATACATCTGATGGAGAAAAACCCAAACTGTCAATTAATAGGGTTTTTCCTACCCATACTCTATCAGGTACCACAGGTGCTTTACCCTGATATCTTAGTCTAACTAGAAGCTGACTTTTGGCTTCCTTAACAGGTTTCTTAAACAGTTCTGCATAAGTTTTTTTCCCCCGACGTCTTATTCTGTTTTGTTTCATTAACTGGTTTTGAGAAAGGTGTATCGTTTTGCACTGAAGTAACTACTGAAACCTCAAGCTGGATAGCATTTGTTCTTACCCCGATACCAGAATTCAAACTCACCCTCGGTTGATCTTGATTTTTGTCAGGAACTCTAGATGTATTTCCAGTGGCGTCTGTCACAGTTCTATTGTTGGCTGCCTCCCCCCATACAACGCCTGCGTAGTAGAGGAAATTCGAGTGTCTGAAAAAGTTGAAGTAGATGTCTCCTCAATATCCAATGACTTGACAAACTGATTCATTTCCAAGTTATCTGGAGATCCTGGAAGCAGAATCTCCGGATGTGGAATCCAAATGTTATTCTGTCTAATCCACCGTGCTTTTTGTAGAACTTCACCAGCTGACCACGAATCTTCTTCCTCTATGCTATCTCATGTAGAATGGTCTTGTTGCTTGTTCTGAATTTCTGGTAAATTAGGGGAACCTGGCAATTCTTCCATATTAATGGTAGGCAGTATTTTATTTCCAGAAGATGAAGGGCTTGCCAGGGATCTCTTCCATTTTTTTTCTTCTTCCAAACGTTTCTGACAAAGTCCATAATCTCTTTCTGCTACTGTAATTAATTCCAATAGTTGTGACTTTTTTTAATTTTAATTCTTCATGTAACAATTCTTCAGCATTCTCCTCATTCATAAGAGTCTCTGATATCAGGACCTGTTCCCCTACCTCTGGAACAATATCTTGGTCTGAAGGCAGCATAATATCCATATTGGCAATAGGCGTTTCAACCAAGAGCTGCAGAGCTCCAGAGACAGAACCTCCTTCCTCCTCAGTCTCCAACAAAATATGAACCTCCATCCACCTGCAGCACAGTCAGCTCCCCTGCAGGACAGTAGGGGATTTTTCCTGGTGTCCTGGTCAAATTTCCCTCATTCACTAAAAAAATACCACCAACAGCTTAATCTGGTTCAAGGTCAGTTGGCATTCATCTCATCTGTATCCCCCTTCCCCAAGTCATGCCTGAAAATAAGCAGGATTTGTCTAGTGCACTTACCTGGTCAACAAAAACTAAATAAATAAATTAGGAGGCAGTATTCTTAAAGCCGTTGTATAATCTGGTAATTTTAACACAATAAGTGTCAGGCTTCCATGACTATAGTTACTGGGATCATTCTATCTGCCACCTCTGTGCAGGGGCACAAGACCGACTGCCATCCAGTCTCTAGGTAACAGTGTTCAGTATGAGTACCCAGTGCTCAGTAAGCAGTTGAACATGTCTGCTGGTTGGGCTGCAAAATCCTGCACCACTTACCTAGGTATTCTAGGATGTATCCTATCTGAACCCCATTGTAATTAAGTAAGTTTTTATTTATAGAGCACCCTACGTCTGAGGCTTAGGGCACTATACAATGCACAGACAGTGAACAATGAGTTAAAATACATATTACAAAAAGAAAAAAAAACGTAAATAATCAAAAAATAATCAAATTAAGAGCAGGATTATTAAAAAAAAAAACTGCAGCAAGGTAAATCTCATAAGACCAATATCAAACTAGGTACCTAAGGTTTCCCTAAAGATATGTGCTTTCAGTCTCAGCTTTTTTTTTTCAATTATTTTTCTCACCTCTCTTTCCATCGGACTTTCTCCAGTGTGGGCACTCGGTCTGGGACTTTCTTCCTTCTGCCTAAAGCTATGACCATCCTTCTCCAGAGGCAGGGACCCCCTTGTCAGGTTGCTAGGCCATCCCCCTGGTTCTGAGTACCCTGGGGAGGAACCACCCTAATCCTCTGGCATTCTATCTATAGTGTTGTGGACTGCAACCCTTTTGGAGGAGACCGGGTCTGGACATCGGATGCTCGTTGATGACGTGGGGTCCTGAACCCAGGCCCCACCATCACCTACCAATGGTGAGAGGAGGTTTTTCTTGTGTGTTTACACACCTGCCCCTCCCCCGGCAGAGCCAGAGTGTGCAATGACACCAGGGACATCTGTCATAGCTCTGCAACCCACTATGGAGCCCTAAGCTTTGCAGTGCCTCTGGTCTCCACTGAGGGCCACTGCAATGCCGGCTTAACCCTTGCTCCCCCTCCAAGAGAGGAGAGTAGTCCTATGGATGCTCAATCCTCCCTCTCCCCTGCCGGTGGCCCAGGCTCATTCCCAGACCCGGGTCACCGGTGTGACTTGAGGTGTGGAGTCCAGCACCTCAACCCTCAGTGCCACCGGGCCAGTTCAGTCTCAGCTTAAAGGCCTCCAGTGAGAGGGCCTCCCTCTATGACCTTGGTAGTGAATTCCACAAGGCCAGTGCAGCTATCGTGAATGCACAATCCCCAGATGTTTTTAGCCAGGCCCTGGGAATTGCTAGGAAGCCTTCCTCAGAAGAGTGAAGAGAGTACTGGAAATGGTAGGGAGTCAGGAGATTGCTTAGAGAGCAAGGACCCAGATCCTATAGGACTTTGTCGGTGAGAAGACCCACCTTGAAGGAGATTCTCAACCTCTCCAGCAACCAGTGCATATCACGCAACACTGGGGTCACATGACATGATCTCGGAAGGCCCATCAGCAACCTGACTGCCGCATTTTGCACTAGCTACCGGTGATGCAGGATCCTTCCACTAACCCTGAGATATACAGCATTACAATAGTCAAGTCTGAATGTCACAAATGCATGCACCAGTGAGGGCAGGTCCTCTGGTGGGATAAGAGCTTTTATCTGGGCAATATTCCTCAAGTGATAAAAACCACTCTGGAGAACAGATGACACCTGAGCCTCAAGCAGCAATCTGTCATTGAGGATAATGCATGGTCGGGGCCTCAGGTGGAAGGAGAAACTCTCTATTACTACCTTCTACATCCTACCAGTGATAGAGGACTCAAACCAGTTAATGATGGTTCCAGTGAGTCCACAGATCCCCTTAGGTGATCCAACAACACACTATGGTCCACAGTGTCAAAAGCGGAAGAGAGATCGATGAGAATGAGAACTGACCATTAACCACTATCTCGATCCCTGAGGATGCCATTATGCACTCAGAGTGGCACCATTTCAGTACTGTTCTTAGACCTAAATCACAACTGGAGGAGCTCAAACATATTGAAAGCAGCGAGGTGGGCTTTAACCTGCAGTGCCACAAGTTTCTCAATAACCTTACCCTAAAAGAGAAGGTTAGAGATAGATCTGTAATTCAGCAAGATGTCAAGATCAAGAGATGTTTTTTTTCAGGAGGGGACTCACCAGTGTCTTTTTCAAAGCACTGGGAAACAGCCCCTCTGAAAGTGAGCACTGGACAATCTTAGTGAACCTGGACCAACAGACTCCACACACCTCAAAAGAAAAAACGCTGGGCCTAAGTCCAGTACACAAAATGTGGGTCATGGCAGTGAGATTACCTCATACACTTCCTCTACCTCCACTAGCCTGAACTCTTTCTAGACAATTAGAATGCAATTTGTGACATCCGACTGACCATTGTGGGGTGGCATATGCCCTGTTGGACAGATACTGGACCTGATGGACCACACTCTGTCAGAAAAGAACAGAGTGAACTCTTCGCACTTAGCTGCAAAAACTGCCACTTGAGGCTGAAGACAGACTGGATGAAGCAGCCTGTCAACAGTCCTAAAGAGCTGAGCATGTCTTTTCTTCCCTGCAGCTATCTCCCTAGACAAGGAATACTGCCTTCTCATGGGAGATAGCCTTTTGATACTCATCGTAGTGAGTTTTCAAAGCCAATTTGTCCTCCTCTAAGCCAGACTTCAACAAATGACACTCCAACCTCTGACTTTTGGCCTTCATCTCCTTGGTAGCCCTGTCAAACCATGGAGATCTCAAGCAAGAAGACCTGGGTTGTATACAGATGGGTGCAACAGAGTGGAGTGCTGAGGTTACAGCCCTGTTATAGGCTGCCACCTCCTCGCTTGCACCCACTGCAGAAGCAGTGCTTACCTCTGAGATGTCCATTGTCGCTGACAGATCCTCTGGGGACAACCACCTTAAAGGGTGATAACGAACTATCTTCACAGGAGAAGGACCACTGAGGGGGGCCCAAACGAGAATCTCATCATGCAGTGTTTCAGACAAACAATTGGATCAATCTTGAGATCAGTAATCTCAAGCCCCAGCAAGAGTACTAGGTCCAAGACATGCCTGTGGCAATGAGTCCCAGAATCAAATGCTTGTGCAAGGCCCAGGGAGTTCATCATCTGGAAGAATTCTTGTCCAAACTGCAACAGTTTGTCATCGATCCAGGTACTGAAGTCATCCAGAGTCAAAATTCTAGGTGACTCCAACACCCTCTCAGCAACAAAGTCCATGACTTCCTGCAGAAATTTTCTCTTATACCCAGGAGGTTGGTACACCAGAAGGATTCTGTAACCTGCACCTGGAACCCCTTGAATGACCACGTATTCAAATGATGAAGTAGCACCCACTGGGTGCATGGGAAGTTCAGTTCAGCTCTAAAAAAGATGACTATGCCCTGCCCTTGCAGTCCCTTCTCGGGCAGTGCGCTATGGAGAAACCAGCTGGGATGGACATCTCCCAGATTGGGCTGAGGTCATCTCTCAAGCAGGTCTCTGTAATGTAAGCAAGATCAACTGAGGAAACTAAGCCTGCTATAACTACGGTCTTGTTCCTGATAAAATCTTGCAGCTGTAGCTATTGGACCAACGGTTACCTGTCTACTCAGTCCAGTGAAAGCCTTGGGTATAGGGATTAGGCACAAGTGGTCTCTCCATTGTCCAATTTCACTCTGGGGATATCCTGGTCCTTATTACTCTAATATGGTTCTCGCAGTCAGCCATGCTAGTGCCTTGCCACTTACCATCCTGCTTCCTCCTAATGCCAGCATCCTGATAGTGCCAAAGTGCTGTGGATGAAAAAAGTGAGATCAATAAAATGGTGGAGGTTCAACAGCTGGTATGCCTATTATCTGAGTCTATGGGGCCAGACACCTAGGCACATCTCTCAGCCTAACAGCTAAGTGGTCTTCTTAAAATGACAATAAAGTAGAATAAGAAAAAACAGGTTGAAACAACCACCCAAAACCCAAATTAATTCAATAATAAGTTAGTCCTTGCACCCCTCATCCAATTTAATTAACCCCCACACACACATACACACTCATCTCTGTACGAAGAATAACCATAAAGCACACATTCAGTCACACACAGTCAATCCCTAACTAGCACAGTCACAAACATGTAACCCACAACATACTCAATAAATACTAAAAATAAAACAAAACGTAAAAATGTATAAGTCCAGGTCTCAGTTTGTGCCAGTTAGTGGCTAAATTTAAAGCAAGCATTCCAGAATAAAATAAAATCCAGCCAGTGGGAAACTTTAAAGCAGTTTTGTTATGGTTAAGTAGGCTCCACATAAAATGTCCAGTAATTACAGACAGAGTCGGAACTAAGCAGTTGCTCACAGGAGTTTAACAAAAGAACAACACGGAAAACTCAAACCAGAAAAATTTTTAAAGAACCCGCTCCTGACAGCATTCTTGAAACTACTGGGGGATTGCTCAGAAGGATAAGTAAGTAAAAGTCAAAGCTCTCTCAGCAAAGATGTCTAAAGATGCAAGTTACAGATCCAGGGTGGGGTGTCAATTCACAAAGATTATTAAAACTGCAGCAGCCATCAGAGTCTTCCAAAGCAGTTTATTTCTTACAAAGGTTCCACTGCTACATGTGCTCCGGGAGCCCAAAAGGCTGAGTCCAACAAATAGTAAAAAAGCACCACCTGTACAGAAGCCTGCAACCATGGCACTGCTGCCAAATCAAGCCAGAGGTCCAGAATCTCAGACTCCTGATAGAAGTATTTCAGAGGCAAAGCTTAGATGGTGTGTCCCTGAGAAGTGCTCTCCACAATCACAGGTGTCCCACTGCTATGGGAAGCTCTGGGAGCCTAAAGGCTACCTTCAAGGATAGCAGGTATTAGATGAAGCCCTATATGCTCAGTAGGAATTGTCCAGCATCTCCACAGCAGAACCTTGGAAAAACTCCTGTACCTGACACACAGTAGTCACCAGTATCCATAGCACTGAAAGTTCACACAAAGGGAGGCAATGAAGTCAGATAAAAATCCAAAATGAGTGCAAGTAGTCATAGAAAACAAAAGCCAATGGCATGGCACAGAAACAGCTATGTCTAAAATTGAAAAAGCAAAGCTCCTGTCACTAGCTCACTGTCCCAAACCTACCTATGCTCCAACCCGAAGCCTGGAATGCTAGCTATAGTGGTGGATGCTAAGGACTCACAAAAGTTCTCTTAGAATAAAAAAGGTTGTATGCTGTTGTGCCGATACAACCACTACCACAAATTCTAAGATTTAAAGTGAAATGTTAAAAGCTTGTGGAAAAATTAAACTGATCTGAGCCCTGAGCGTAAACTGAAGTTAACAACAATGGATCCCAGGTAGACAGTGGCCCAGCCTGGTGGCCATCTTATATTCCTCCTGACTCGTTCCTGATTTGTTCACTTTTAGCACTGCTAACCCCTCCAGCACTCTTTTTTCTATGATATGACTGTCAATAGTCCCAGCCCCCCAATCCGGCTTGATACGCAGTCTGACAATGGACCTTCCTTTTCTTTAGTGAATACAAAAAAAAAGCAGTAGCACCATATATTAATCTTACCCTTATACATTTCCCCCATCCTACCCCCTCCCTGAGCCTCATTATTCGTTCCTTAGCTATGCACTTCTCTCACATATCTGGGAAGAATGCCATATCCCCCTGCTTCCCCCTTCTGCTGCAGTTTTTAGTTTCACCTAGGCCTTTGATTTTTTTTAATTACCATACTGGTTTCCCTTGTTAACCTCAGGTACTGTGCTTTCCCCTGCCATCTTCCCTTTGCTTCTCCATCTATTTCATAAGTACCTTTCTTTTCCCACTCACCATATCCCATACCTCCAACTTGAGCCAAAACAGTTTTTTTTCACCTTCCTGGGACACTGGACAATAACACAAATTTGGAAAAAGAGAAGTAGTCACCCTGCTCCATAAAGCAGGACCTCCTTGTGACCCTAGCAAGTACTGCCTGGTCTCAGTGTTATTCACACTTGACACCATTCTTTTAAAAAAGTGTATATGCAGCTGATGGCATTTATTCTAGATCATGGCTCAGGAACAGAGGCCTCAATGGGGAAGGGAGGCCCACAGACCAGGAGAATCAGCTGCTGGTTGGAAAGTGATAATAATTGGGATGGGGCTGTGAGGGGAAAAGTTAGGGAAGTGAGATGCTTGAGAGGTGCCTCTACATAAAGGGACAGGAAGCGTATCCAACTTATCACTATGACAGTGGAAACTGGGAGGAAGCTGGACATCACTGTCCATCTTCAGAAAAATAACCTGGCTAGAGAGATGGAAGGGGTAGTTAAGGGGAATGTCAGCAAGCAGGGCAGGAACCTCAAGCAGATAGCATGCATGGTGTTTTTTTCTCAGGTGCTATCTGTAAAGGGCAGTGTATAGGCAAGAGAACGCCACACTTGGACCATTTACTAACTGTCTGACTGTATGGTGCATGGAGTAGGGCTTTGGCTACATCAGGAACTGGGGATCAACTGGGAAGATGAAGGCCTCTATAAGGGAGACAACTTGCATCCTTCTGGGATGGTGCACCCCTTCAGGTCAACACCCCGACTGCGAAACATGCAAAAAGACCATTATGGCGACAATCTCTGTAATCGTCCTTTTTTCATGCTTCGCTCTCTGCCCCCTTCCCGGACCAACTCCAGCCTGGAGTTGATAATCCTAAAGTCTGGGGGGTGTGAGGGGGGCAAAGCCCCCCACATGGGGTTTGTGGGGGGACGCAACCCCCCACAGAAAACACTCGATGAATGGACAGCACAAAACCTGTGTCAGTATTGTGCCGTTGTTGTGTGGGAGGTCGGCATTTTCACTGTCGACCTCCCTTGGTGCTTTCTTCTGGGAAGGGGACCACAGTGCTCAGATGGAGTTTTAGATTTCATTTTGATGAGCATTTAAACTAGGCATAGGGATAGGTGGAAAACCCAAGGGAAGTAGCAACTGTCCTGTCAACCCCCAGATGGTAGAAAGACGAGGGGGAATGCTGAGGGATGCCACTACCCCTAGGACAGACTCATAGCACATCAGTAACAGAGACAAGGACACAACTAAGAAAGGGGATGCAAGTGGATCAATGGTAAGGGGAGCAGGGTAAGCAACACAGGTGAGTTAACAGGAAAGCAAATGACAGTATAGAAAAAATAGGGATGGAAGTCACTGGGCAAAGGTCAATTGAGAAGGTGTGGGCAGCCACGTATGCAAATGCCAGGATCCTCAGAAACAAAATATGTGACCTGAAGGCTATCAAGGCACAGGCTCATCTAGATCTAGTGCCCATTACATAGACATGTTGAACTGAGCACCGCGACTGTGGCATGACCATACTAGGCTACTCACGTTTTAGGAGAGATAAGGCTGAAAAGAATGAGCGGCACTATATGAGAGGAAAGGAATAAAAGCCACTGAAGGGCAAATACATCAGGGTGAGGAGAGTACATTGGTGCTGAGTTTCTGGATATTGATTGTGGGACCACTGTCTGGATTGGCTAGTTTTCAGGCAGCCAGCACAAGGAGAGGATATGGGCAGAGCCCAAGGGGAGGCCATTGTCTGAAATTCAATTTTTTTTATTGTTTTATAAGACATACATAACATATCATAAGGAATAGACATCATGCTTAACAAATGGTATATGTAAAATACATGACATGACACTTAACAATCCCTTACCCCTCTCTCTCCCCCAAGTCATCCCCTCCCCAGAGAGTGCCCTCATAGGTAAAAGACAATCAAAGTTGAAAGGGGAATTTCTAAGGAAAGTTTACATTGTTCTATTGATGTTAACAAGGAGGAGAGTTGAAATCTGTTAAACAAGTTCATGCAAATACAATGCATATAGTTTCCCACATTTTTTCTCAAAGGACGCCAACCTGTTATATGAACCAGCAATTAAACATTCAGTCCTGAAGCTTATTGAAAGCTCTGTCAGCCACACATCGACAACTGTGTCCATTTCTGGAGACTCCACCTCAAGATTGACACAGGCAGGGCGGATGTGATCCAGATAAGGGCAATGAAGATGGCAAAAGAGTTGCAATGTAAGCTTTATGAGGAGAGACTGAGGGATGTTAATATGTACACTCTGGAGGATAGAAGAGGAATGAGTGTTATGATCAAGACCTTAGAGTACATCACAGGGGTGAACATAATGCAGGGGAGGATCCTCTTCCTACTGAGTAAGAACTCCAGGACTAAGGACATGCAGTAAAATTAGAGGGGGGAGTGTCATAAAGGATGTCAGGAAATACTTCTTTACAGAAAGGGTGGTAGAAGCATGAAAGCTATTACCAGCTGAAGCAGTGAAGGCTGTAATGGTGGAAGGCTTCAAGCATGCATGTGACAGACACAGGGACATGTAATAGAAACAGGAAGAGGGAAGGGTCCCTGGAGACCAGTTGGGATCTGTGGATGTACAATGTTTAGGGAGCCCTAAGGCAGACTGGGTGGGCCTAGCAGTCCTTTTCTGTTAAAATATTTTCTATGTTTGTGTGGCCTCCTTACAGAAGTACAAACCAGTTTTCATCCCAACACCGTCTTACTTAAAGTAACAAATGTCCTCACAATTGCCCTGAATAAAGAATACCTTGTTGGAGTCATCTTCATTGATCTCATCAAGATATCTGATATTGTAAATCATGACATTCTTTTTGCAAAGCTATGTGACTTGGATATAATTCACAAGCCCCTATTCTGGATCAAGAATTACCTCTCAAACTGGGCACAGGTTGTCAAATGCAATGGAGTAGCCTTCCCTCTAAATTCACTCAGCCTTGGTGCTCCACAGGGGCCAATCAATGGTCTGCTTCTCTCCATCCTTTTATAAATGAATTTCAACCATCTACACAAACCTTATCACCTATATGCACCTTTATGCAGATGATACAGTAATATGTATCAAAGGCAAATCAGTCTCTGAAATAAATAAGCACTCTGGAATGTGTATTCACAGCATCTCAGACCTGGATGAATGCAAACTGCCTAAGAAGCATTAATCAATGACGAAGCATGGTTCTACTATAGAATTAATCCATGCCGGGGGGGGGGGGTTGGAACATGAGGGCACAGGCCAAGTGCCTCCAGCCTTCAACCACCCAGGCATGGATTAATTCTACAGTAGAACCATGCTGTGGGGAGGATGAGTTTGCTTGTGACATGGCAAGCGCAGAAAAAGGGAGTTATGTTTGATAAGAGATTGTAACATGACTACCTATATTAGCAAGTACAATAATTAAACACTGACATAGAGACAGACACTGAAAGTTGGAATGCAGAATTCTGTATTGTGCTGAACAGGCTGATTTTCCTTTTAATATTATGAGTACAACAGTAATCAGTGATTCAATTATTGCTGATTACATGCAGATGTGATCACCATTTCAGAATATGTATTGATTTTGGCTGACTTTCTGACCTGTGGAATCATCTCCGTTTTTCTGCTGTGTTTGCTGTTAGGGATTCGGTGGCTGTGCATGATGGGAAATGCACATATTTAAGTGTATTCAACATTGTGCCAGAACAGGCTGATTTTCCTTTTAATATTGTGAGTACAATGGTAAACAGTGATTCAATTATTGATTACATTTTTATTTTTATTTAGTTTTTGTTTACCAGGTAGGTGCACTAGCCATAGCAATGATTATTTTTGGGCATGACCCGAGAGGGTACAGTACGGCAATACAACAATACAATAATACAGGGAAACATTTCGATACAAGTACAGAAAATGGTTGACAATAGTATATAGACCAATTAGCAAATGTTTCCATAGAAACAAGGAGGATGCATGCAGATGTGATCAACATTTCCGAATACGTGTTGATTCTGGCTGACTTATTTTTGTTAACTGTGGAATTGTCTCTGTTTTTCTGCTGTGTTTGTTGTTTTGGATCTGGCTGCTATGCATGATGGTAAACGCACATATTTATGTGAACAGGAGATTTGAGCTCTGGTGGTGAATGACAGAATTATAAGAGCAAGAATTGTTTATTGAGGAGCAACCATGGATTACTTGAGAAGTAATCCATGGTCAATGGTCACCTGTTTCCGTCCAACCAATCCAGGGTATCTATTCTACTGTCATTTGCAGTGCCACGTTACAATTGGAAGGCTCTGCCTATGGTCTGATGGACAAGCAGCCAGCCACTCCCACTTCCTTAGCTATATAAGCTGTTCCCTTTAGCCTCCTTCTGAAGCACTTTTCCTTTGCTGGCCAGAGGCTCTGTCCGTTTGCTCTGTGCTTGGCTGGGGCCTGACCTGACCCCCCCGCCACGTGCTGCTTCTTTCTGTTGGACTCTGTGTTTTGTTCTTCTGCTTCTGGTTTGACTTTATGCCTTCGGCCTGTGCTTCATTTGATTTCCTCCTGGTTTGTTCTCTGTTTGTGTCTTGGTTTTGTTTTCTTTTTCTTCAGGGGGGGTTACCAATTATCCTTCCATTGCTTGCTCCTACTGTTTAGCTTTTGTTTTGCAGCCCCGCTATTGTTTTATTTCTCCCATTGCTATTGTACTCTGTGCTGTGTTTTTACACAACCCAGTGCTCCTCATGCTCTCAAGCCTGTTTCCATTGTTATCAAGCCTGACTGTTTTCACCTGATTCCAACTCATACTCATTCCTGTTTTGAACATGCTCCCCCTGCACCTTGCTCTGCTGCCCAGTAATACACTCCTGTTTACTCTGAGGTCTGCTAAAGCTCCTGCTGCAGCTGTTAAACTAGCTTTAATATCTGCACATGGTTCTCGTCCCTTCCATCGCTTTCTTGTTTGTCATATGGTGAGGACTGGGAAGTGTCTGGGGAGTCATGGCCACTTGTAGCTCAATAGCCCCCTTAGGCTCAATGTTTGTTTTAATACCTACCTTCACCACTAAAAATCATCAGAGTATTTGTCACTTTGATTTGGCTTTTTACATGCCTCGCTGGCTTGCCCCACTATCATGCTGCCCCATTTACGCTCATCTCCCATCATTGCTACTATGTTTTGCAGACCTCTGTGTTGGTCTGCCTATTCCTATTGCTTACTGACCTACGTGCTGGTCCAATTATTGTTATGCTCCCTGAACAACTATCTGCTTTCCTGACCTATGTCTAGATCAACACCTGATTTGTGCCATCATTGCTTATAGCTCCCTGCCATCTGTCCTCTGCAAGGTCTCAGCACTCAATGCTTATTCAGCTCCTCAGCAGTCCCTGGGCAAGCCAGCCATAGCATTTTGGCACAGGGCCTCCCTGCAGTCGACGGTCTTGCTCTGTACCTAGAGTCCGCAGCTTGGGCAGGCAAAGCTTGGGGCGGGGTCCTTCTCACCTGGTCCATAGCTGAGAATGTCCTTGCTCCAGGTGGACCTTTAGTCATCAACCATACCGACGACACCCCAAGTTGTAATATTTATGACTCGGCTGTGAAGGGCGGTTACAGTGATTTTCTTTAGCTACAGTGTTCCACTTTAATGTTGTCTATTGGCTTTAGTGGTTCCCTGGCAAGGCACTTTTTATTGCATTCTCCCCACATCCCCCTCAGGTTCACCTGTTTTGTTTTTTGGTTTTTGTTTTGCCTTGGTAGCCTGGGTGTGTGCCGGGGGAGGGGGGGTCATTGCTTTCCTCCTCCCACCTTGGAGGTGGCTTGTTGCAGATCAAGCCAGCTTGCAACCCTCCACGGCATTCCTGTTAGAAGGATAGAGTGAGAGTTTCCCTCTAAATTGGAGTATTTTTCTACTTTCTTGTTTGGAGCTTCCAAATTGCAGTAACAGAGCTGTCACTAATGAAATTATCCCATGTCTAGAGGGAAGGCAGGCCTTGGATCCCCAGAGATTTCCTCCTCAAAGGGTTTGGTTTCTCTCCTCCATGTCAAAGGTCATAATACCTAGTTAGTAATTCCTAGTTCCATTAGTTAGGAGCCGCTGTTGGATGAAGGGGACGGTGTCCCTTCTTGGCCATTCCCTCTCTCCTTAGGAAGTCCCTTCTTCCCTTTGCAACCCATCAGACTCATCCCATGCCTTCCCTGCTATCCCATTGAGTGATCAAGCTGCCTCATGCTTATTTATTACCATGGCTTACAACTTCTGATTGTTTATACGTTTCTTACTTCCTCTTTGTATTGCCCATATGCTTCATACTATTACTTTCTTTTTGGGACTTCTTCCTAAGGTACCTTTAGCCAAGGGAAGCATCCCGCGGCACCTCTAGGGATGGAATCCTCTAGAGGGTTCCTTGCCTTGGTACTCCTACAGGGTGGTAATTCCTCCAGAATAGAGAGTGCGAAAGGCCAAAACCTAAGTACACAGTTGCACAAGTATGACACTTACTGGCTGCATAGGCCACTGAATTACTATTAAACAACTTTAAAACTAAATCTGTGTAGAAGAAGGACAGTCCCTCCCAACTCACAATAAGTAATTTCCTTCACAGGACAACCACAAGGAAATGTTAATTACTATAATGACCTGGTTTTCTGGATTGATTATAAACATTCCTATATGTAGCACATTAATAATGATATCATAAATGCACACAAAAAGTTAGAACTCCTTTATTGCAACAGAAGCTGTGTTACCCTCATAGAAACAGAGAAATTGTTGGCAGAGAAGGACCGCCAGACCCATCCAGTCTGCCCGTAGGCCCTATACATTGTATGTGGCCACTGACCCTATGTGTTCAATGGCTTTTCATCACTCCTTCCCCTCTCAAGGTTCCCATGTGCCTGTCCCACGCATGCTCAAACCACTTCACTGTGCTTGCCCCCACTTCCTCCAGTGGCAGACAATTACAAGCACCAACTACCCTTTTTGTGTAGGAAAACTTACTCACTTACCTCGTAATCAACCCCCCTCCAATTTCATATAGTGCACCCTTGTTCTAGTACTTTTTCTACATTGGAAAAGGTCCCCTACCTGCACCTTGTCTATGCCCTTGAGGTACTTGAAAGTTTCAAACATATCCCCCCGCTCTCTCCTCTCCTCCAGTGAGTACATATTGAGGTCCCTTGGTCTCTCCTCATATGTTTTGTGATGCAAACCCTGCACCATCTTTGTCCCCTTCCTCTGGATAGTCTCCACCTTGTTTATGCCCTTGCACAGGTGTGGCATCCAGAACTGCACACAGTAATCCAGGTGAAGCCTTACCAATGTTTTATACAATGGCATCACCACCGCCCACCTCCTGCTAGCGATACCCCTGCCTATGCACCCCAGCATGCCACAGGCCCTCCCCGCCACCTTTGCACACTGCTTTGATACCTTAAGGTCATCAGAGATGATAACCCCTAGGTCCCTTTCCTCCTTGGTGACAGTCAGCTCCTCCCCACCAACCTGTAGCTCTCCCCAGGATTCCCTATACCCAGGTGCATTATTTTGCACTTTTTTGCATTGAACCTCAGTTGCCACATCTCCAATCATCTTTTAAGTTAATCCAGGTCCCTCTTCATTTTCTGCACCCCTTCTGGAGTATCCACCCTGTTGCAGATCTTGGTGTCATCTGCACACAAGCAGACCTTTCCTTCCAGCTCCTCTGCAATGTCACTAATGAAGACATTGAACAGGACTAGTCCCAGTACTGATCAGTGCGGTACCCCACTGGTCACCCCCCCAGATTGTAACCCATTTATCACCACCCTCTGTCTTCTATCTGTTAACCAGTTCCTAACCCAGCTCACCACGTTATCTCCATACCCAGACTATCCATCTTGTTAACCAGCCTTCTAAGTGGGATGCTATTGAAGGCTTTGCTGAAATATAGGTAGGCAATGTCTACTGCCCCTCTATGATTTATTTCCCTAGTCACCCAACCAAAAAGAATCTATCAGATTCATTTGACATGATCTTCCTGCTGTGAATCTATATTGCCTCAGATCCTGGGCACCCCAGGATTCCTCTTTTCTTTCAGCAGTGTCTCCATGAGCTTTCCCACCACTGAGGTGAGACTGACTGGCCTGTAGTTCCCTGCCTCCTCCCTACTGCCATTTTTGTGCAGTGGGACCACATGTGCCCTCCTCCAGTCCTCTGGAACCACACCCATGTTGAGTGACTCTGTGAACAGGGTTACCAGAGGCACTGCCAGTTCCCTTCGCAGCTCTCTTAATATCCTTGGGTGGATGCTGTCTGATCCCATGGCCTTATCCACCTTCAGCTTTCAGAGTTCTTCCAGAACTCTCTCCACTGTGAATGGACTGGTGTACATTTCTCCCCCCCATTGCCTCTGCTACCCATCTGTGGTCCATGACCCTCACCCTCTCCCTCCCTAGTGAATACTGAGCAGAAGTATTTGTTCAGTATTTCTGTCTTGTCCAGATCCCCCTCATTACGCTGTCCCACCTCCCCTTTCAGTCTCACAGTCCCCTCCATTTTTTCTTTTTTCACTGATGTACCTATAAAATGCCTTGTTCCCTTTTTTCACAGATCATGCTAAACCCTCCTCTGTCTGTGCCTTAGCTCTCCTAATAGACTTCCCTGCTTCCCTTAGACATTCAAGTTACACCTCCCTCTCCTCCCTTTAGGTCCCCTTATAATTCCTGAAACTCAGTCTTTTAGCCCTGACTTTGTCCCCACCTCCTTAGAGAACCAAAGTGGTTTCCTTCTTCTTTTCCCTTTGGCCACTGTTCTAATACATTGGTTTGTTATCCCCAATATGGCTCCTTTCAGTTTCTCCCATTGTTCTTCCACCCCCCTCTATTACCTCTCCCTTCCCCAGGACAGCTTGTATACATCTACTCATTTCAGTGAAATCCTCCCTCCTAAAATCTAATATTTTTGCCCTTGTGCAGCATACTTGAATCCATGTTGCCATGCTGAACCACACCATACGGTGGTCACTGGACCCCAGCTGCCCATCAACCTGCATTTCTTCAACTTTGTTCCCATTGGTCCATACCAGATCTAGAATATACTTGTCCCTGGTTGGTTCATGCACCAGCTGCCTGAGTCCAACCCCCTGCAGGGATTCTAGGATGGCTGTGCTTCTGGCTGAAGCAGCTACCTGGGTGGTCCATTCCACTTTCGGCATATTGAAATCCCACAGTAGCAGGATTTTGCCTTTCACTGCCATGTTGTGTATGTCCTCCACTAGTTCTCTGTCATCTTCTTCCCTCTGTGTCAGAGGTCTGTAGATCACCCCTATGCATATTGCTGTTCTATTCCCTGGTTCAAGGGTGACCCACATTGCTTTGGCCTCCCACTGTCTTCACTGAACTTCTATAGCCTTTATACCATCTTTGATGTACAGGGTCACCCCCCAACCCTTTTTACCTTCCCTGTCCCTCCTGAACAGTGTATAGCCTGGTACATTGACTTCCCAGCCATGATTAGCAGAGTACCACATCTCTGTTAATGCTACTATGTCAAGGTCTGCATCCGCCAACAAGGCTTCCAGGTCTGGAACCTTATTTCCTAGGCTATTGGCATTTGTTAACATGACCTTCCATGTTTTACAGTCTGCCCTCCCTCCCTCTGCTCCTGTCCTCCCTCTCCAGCATCTTTCCCCCACCCCAGTTTCCTTTCCTATGTGCTCCCCATTTATTACTTGTTATACACTCTTTGCATACTTGCCCCTCCCTGCCTGCTTCAGCTGTATCTGTTGGCAATTTAGCAACTCAGCACCAAAAATACATTTTAAAACAATCACCAAAGCCATTGTATGAATACAGGAGTAAAAATATATAGCTATACCAATGCCACAGCTATAAACAAAATTGCTGTTGCTTGCAATAGCATGTTAAGTTTTTCATTGGATTGTACCTAAAGAACACAGGACTACCTCATGTATAGTAGCCTAGGATTTCTTTTCCCTGAAAACAGAAGGGTGCTCAAATGGATGACTACAGTATTCAAAGGCTGATTTCTAATTGAAGCCCATTAACAGTATTAACTGTTGTCACAAACAAGACATCCAAGGATCCAAGGAGCAAGTCATTTGGCAAAACGTCCGTCATAAAAAGAGCCCCAACAAAATGAAATTCTTTACCTGATGCAAAAAAAGAAACCAAAAACTCAAGATCCTTCAAAAGGGCCATTTGTTACAATCTGCAAAGCCTATTTGACTGTTAATTATTTTCTTCCGTATGCCTCATCCCATTGCAGCCTCCAGCTGTTTGTAACCTTTCTCCATGTGCATATAGTGTTGTTACATGATACCATTCTTTATAAATAGGTTTTAGTTAATTAAAGTCCTCCCCTGTCCTATTCTGAAATAACTGTGCTACTTCTAAGGAACATTGCTCAGCCATGGGACTTAAAAGTTAAGTTAGTTTTCCTGGTAAACAATCCAGAAGGTGTTCTACCAGTTCTAAACAGGAACCAGATAGCTAGACAAATGGGCAAACTAGGTAGGCCTGTCGGTCCTTTTCTGCCATCACACTTCACACTTCTATGTTTCTATCCAGATAATTTCCTAAACTAACTTATCTAGGCAAGGGTCCACTGGTGATAGAGCAGGGGAATGAAGCCCCCACCAGTTGAGTTCTACAATACGGGGAGTTGAGGTAGACCCTAGACTGGCAACCCATCAAAGGGTTGCATGGGAGGCATGAGCCTGTTGTGCTACTTTCTGTTGTGCTTTTTTGCCTTTACTGAAATGTCCTGGGCATACTTTGTTGGCTAGAACCAATATGGTTAAGTTTGCCATGAATGGGCATTTGGTGCGAACAGAAGAACCAATGCCTTTTCCTCTGTAAAGGTTTGTGTGAGTGTTCTTCATGCTTTTAGGGTTGACTATTTTTATTGATCTCTTTAAAGGCCTTGTCTACATTTGGCCAAAGAGGTGCATCCCATTAGAATGCATATTTATAAGTGTTTGCCGAACATCATTTGTAAACCCATCAGTCTAACACAGGAATGCCTTCTGATGCAGATTCCTGCTACTAAAATCTTAAAGCTTTAAGTAATAACTGCCAGAAAATCTTGTTTTGCTGTGAACTATAATAGCCTATCTGTAATGGCTTTAAGTTTTGACCAGAGAGAATACTCATACTTAGCCATATGAGATTAGTAGTTTGCCAATCTAAGCACTAGTGTAGCTGCAGTAAATAAGCTATATTTTAATATCTATGTTATACTATTTGTATTTATTACACTTGAAGGTTCATCCACTTGTGTATTTTCTTGTTCATGAATTTTAATGATATTTTTCTTTATCTTTTTTAGAAAAGATCTGGGTTCTGATATTCAGAAAGTTAGCATGGCCCTGACATGACTAGAGTCATGGTAACCTGACCTACTGTAGTGTGTCCAATGAGGGCAGGGACTATATACAAAGGTGCTCTTAGTGTGGCACTCAAAGGATACCATGATCACACTAAATACAACACTGTGTCAATGCAAATAATGAAATCCTCTTGAATACCAGGTGCAGTTGTAGATTTAGCATAATTTGGCAACACTAAAAGGCTGCCATGACAGTGCTTTTTACTTCTTCCAAACTCCTACCCATAACAACAGGCCCTATTCACAAATGCCTCCGTGCTGTGTAGGTGTGGCACGTAGGCATGCCCATGACGGAATGCCACACTGTGGGTTCCAGTGGATCCTATGCAGCATTCATGCCAGGTGCTCTAGTGCCTTGTGCACCAGATCCTCCTGGTGCCCACGCAGCTACATACCATAGGTAGTCTGGGGACATGCCAGGGGGTGTGTTCATACTTCATGCCATTCACTGAGGTGCAGAGTTGGCATGGAATGCTAGACTTGTGATACATAAGTTATGCAACCGGTACCTGGACATAACTTCCCCCAGTGGACCCTCCATAACATACACCTGCTGTTGTTGGCACAAGGACCCATGCCACACTGCTTCCCCAGCCAACCAGGATGCTGGAGAGAGCTGGGGGCAGCCATGTAGGCAGTCACCCACCAGATTCTGATTCCCAGAGTCTGTGCCTTCCCAGAATCCCCTGTAGAGGATGCCCGCCTGTGCCCTGTGATCCCCCATGCAGCTGCAATTGACCCCTGTGCAGCTGCGCAATGAGGGAATGGGGCTATGGACAGGTGCCCTGTAGGTGGTCAAGATTGTGACTACTGTGAACCCTGTGCCTGTCTGAGGCCGCATAGCTTGATGGGAGATATATACTCATATCAGTGTATAGCCCATGCTTTTGAGAACAGGGCCTAGTGTTCATGGGGGGGGGGGTGGCCCACTGCCCTCCAACACAGATATTGGTGCCAGTGGCACCATTCCCCTCCTGACAGATCTCCAACAGAATAGCAAACCTTCCTAGACAATCCAGAGGTACCCCCTCCTGCCCGATCACCAAAATGTATGCACTTTCCTATTAGTCTAGTTGTGCCTCCTCCTGCCTGATCCCCAAGTTAAAATATTAACTTCCCTGGCACTTCAACCCACTGAATTCCAAAGTAAATGCACAAATTTCCTTGGTAGTCTGGTGGTATCCCCTCCAACTTCTTTTTAAGACAAAACATTTTATTGAAGATTTTTATAATCATACAGCGTATAACCAGCATACAAGGACATTCAAGCAGGATAACACATATCAAAGTAATGTGCAAATTAATCTGTCTAGACAAAATGCTGCTGCCTAAAACACACAGTGGCTGATAAAATAGTGCATTACCCCTCCAACTTGATACCAAAGTAAAAGACAAACTTTTCTGGTAATCCACTAGTACCCATTCTTTTGCCCAATGCCCCTTCCCCACCACATGAATACCTGGTCAAGTGAGTGCTACCAGAATAGCTCTGCAATCCACAGCACTAGTCTGGTAAGTGCTCACACAGACAGCGAATGGGGATTTACAGAGCTTGCTGTAAATGCTCCCCTGGTCTCTGTCCATGGTGCTGAGGAAAGAGAAGAGCACCGGGATCCAGGGGGTTGACTGAGCTGCTCCTTTGGCATGGAGGGCTGGGGTATCGAGCTGCTTGGCCAGCACTAGTGGAGACCAGGATCCTAATCCTGGTCTCCCAACCTTTTTTATGCACTCTGGATTTAGAATATTTTACGTGGGGCCATGGAAACAGTATTCCCCTTCAGAGTGAGAATCTTAAAGTGGGGGGTGGGGGCAGAGCCCCCCATGTGGGGGGTGTAGACTGAAGAGCCCCCAGAAAATAAAAATCAGTGCCTTTTATCCCATGCACTCCTAGTCAATGCTATTCTTGTTGGCACTGTTTGGACCCAGTGCCCACTACATGTACACAGTTCCCTGGTAGACTAGTGTTATCTGTCCAACCCTAGCCCTGAATAATAACATTTTCTTTGGCAGTTCAGTGATACCCCCTCCCAGCCAATCTACAAGTAAATGTATGCACATTCTAGTCTAGTGGAATTCCTTCTCCTTGATCCCTGTGTAAAAATTAAAACTTACATGGCGGTTCAGTGGTGCTCCCTACTGATCCATACACATCCTCAGTAGTCAAGTTATGCCCCTCTTATCCTGACCACTATTAAAATATGATGTGCACTGCACCACCTTCTCCATTTACCCTCTTAACAACTACTACCCCATCTGACTCACCCTCAGAAAGCCTGTTTTCATTTGTGTACAGTGCAGTAGACAACGACCAGCACAGACTCTTCTCTCACCAACTCAGGAGGCAACTATCTGAATGAAAGGGAGTGAGTCTACACAAACTGTAGATAACACTTGTGATTTCATTCCTTGCCATTCAGATGGTGGGCACCTTTGATAGTGAGTGGAAGGTCTGAGCCCATTGTTATCAACTACGCTATGCATTGATGAAAACAGACTTTTTGAGATGGGCATTGATGAAAACAGACTTTTCAAAAGAGAGTCCAATGGTAGACTGGGGGGAGGTGTTGGGTGCTTAGCAGGTGGGCCTGGAAAAGGGTATACTAAATACTTTTATGGGACCAAGGAGGGAGGGTGTACCACTATTTTAAATAGATAGCTAGATAGACAGGCAGATAATTGTATTTATGTAGCACCCCACTCCGAAGACTCAGAGCACTTTAGAATACAATATAAAACCACAATACAACAATAACAATACAAACAACATCCAGTAAAGAGCGAACAGTGAAATACAGAACTATCTATCACAATAAAAATCAATGATTAAAACATATTAAATGCCTGGTTGAATAGAAAGGTTTTTAAGCCCATTTTAAAGAATTCCACTAAGGGTGCCTCCCGAAGTTTTGTTGAGGAAGGGAATTCCATAGGGTGGGTGCAGCTACTGAAAATGCACTATTGCCAGAGTATTGCAGCCTCACCCTAGGAACCCTAAGGAGGGAGCCCTCTGCGGAACGGAGAGCCCAGGGTGGGCAATGAGGCACGAGGAGATCTTGCAAGTAGACTGGTCCCCTACTGTGTAGGGCCTTATAGGTTAGTAATCTGACCTTGAAGATAATGCTCCACCTGACTGGCAGCCAGTGCAGCTTGCACAGAACAGGCATAGGGAAAGTACATTTACTCAGAGACTGGGTTGGGGGGGCACTGGACTGCTAGGGAAGTTTATGTTTTTACTCAGGTATCAAGTAGGAGAGGGGAGCTCTAAAACTATCAGTAACTTGTGTACATTTACTCAGGGATCAGTTGTGAGAGGAGTACCACTAGTTTACTAGAGAAGATATGCTTTTGTCTCAGGAACTGGGGTGAGAGAGGGACCACTGGATTGCCAGGGGTGGTAATGCCATTATCCTACAGATTGGGGAATCACTAGGCTGTCAAGGATTTTATGTTTGAGTTTGGGTGAGGGTAAGGGAAACAGCTGAGGCTGTGTACAACACCTCCATGTATTTGTGCATGCAGCCATTGTGCGGATCTTCTGCTGACCACATAATGGTATGCTAATGGCCCCTTACTGTTTTGCACACATACCTCTCAAGTGTTCCTCATTATGAGGGACATCCCTCATTTTTTCCCTTAAAATTGCTCTGTCCGTCATCCATCCCTCATGGATAAGGTGCTGCCCACACAGAGAATACGCTGTAAATTCAGATTTTAAAGCAGAAACTCTTAATGTTCTAAAATACTAAATCCAAAATAAACTTTGTACAAGTAAGCACTACGGTTTTCACAGTGTTCTGAGCTTGTATCTCCATGTTTGAGGATATCTCCGTCATCCTGAGGGCCTGTATCCCTCATTGTCCCTCATTTTGAGTGTCAAAAAATGTTGATGTCGCTCATTTCAGTGACAAAAAGTAGAGAGGTATGTTTGCACATGTTATGTGGTCATTAGCATGTCAGCAACTTAATATGTTTCCTATTTGGAGTTCACTGTTTTCCTTTCCTCCTGGGTGCTTATTACCAGTAGTGGGCTGTGGTAATTTATTTATTCATGTATTTGTTAACAGAGTGGGCGCACTGATCCAAAGGACCATATTCAGGCACGACCCAGGTCATGAAGATGGCACAAGCATGAATACAAGTTCAAAGAACAAAAAAACAGTACCAGATAAATACAAAAAAAAAATACAGTACAGCATAAATGCAAGTGCAAAAGGAATACAAAGATACAGTGCAGGAAATGCAGGGTAGGAGTTACAAATACAGTATAGTGCAAACAGCAGTAAAGTTATTGTGGAGCATAATTCCATCAGAATTGTTCAAATATACAAAGCACTTTAGTGGAGGCTTTATGTAGTTGCTTTGAAATTCAAAAAACCATGGTATCCATTGCAGGATAAATACACAATTGGCTGTACATAAGTCAGGAGTGACTGAGTTGCTGGATGACCTAAGTGAGCAAGTGACCTTGTCGAAGTGACACAGAGGATGATCACCCAGGGGGGCATATGCAAATTGCAGCAGCCATTGTAGTGGGATTTAAAAGAGAGGTGAGAATCAATGGAGTGACATGAGGAAGGCAGGCTGTTCCACAGTTTAGGGGCAACTAAGGTGAAGCCTTTACTTCTCAAGCAGGTGGTGATACTGAGGATATGTGCATTTTGTAATGCTAACACAGCCCAGCATTCGTACAGACAACACGTACTGGATGTGGCATGACACATATATGAATATGTTATCATGATGGCCATGTACTATTTCACTCATGGCTCAAACAACCACTTTTGAATATTGGGACCATGGTGATTTTAATGAGATTTTCTTTTCTTTCTTTCTTTTTCTTTTCTTTCTTTCTTTCTTTCTTTCTTTCTTTCTTTCAAGAAAAAAGTTTCTGATATGCAAAATTAATATTATTCATTGCCCGTGTTACTGCAGTTAACATCTATAGCGATGAACCAATTAAATGTTTGTATCCTGTGCCTACTAAGATTCTAACTTTTGGCTTTTAATCTTTAATTGTCACTGTAATTGTATACTTATACAGTATATGAATGGACTGTATTCACAGTATGGTTTGCTGTCACTCTGGTTAATTAATGGTAGGATTTGGCTCCATTGAATAGGTGCTGTATATTGTTAAACCACATGGGAGCATACCATCCATAGTTCAAGCACATGTCGTATGTGAAATATTGGGTTTCATGGGCGTCTCACCATACTACTTGCGTTTGTACTTCTGTGCTTAATAATGCTTTTATCCTGCAGTGTAACTTATGACCTTTTTTTAGAGTAGCAAGTGCCCATTTTTTGTTTGTCTTGATTTTTCTGCCCTCTATGAGCACATGCTTTTTTCGGTGGCCATTTTATTTCAATGTTAGAAATTTGGCTTAATAGTTAAGATTATTAATTAGCAAACTTTTCTGAAAAAATGTCATGTAAGCGAAAGAGGTAATGTCACAACAATTCTACTTCTGGAATTTTAATTTTGCAAAGCACTAATCACCACTGCTTTCAATGTGGCTATTTTTTAATCCCACAGCTTATCCAGTAGCATCATTTTATCAGAATCACAGGGATTGCCAAGGCCCATTTCAATAGAACCACAGGGGTTGCAAAGCTCCTCCACCCACTAAATTTTATATAAGACCATGCTAAGAAAATCTTATTTTGGGGTTGCAGTGGACATCATAGAGGATGCAAAGAAATCATAGGGGCTCAACTGCAACATCTGGCTACCCCAAATGATGCCACTAGGCTGTTGCAGTTCTGTAGTACACCCCTTGGTTATTTCTCCCACCCCTTGGTGATGACTCCCTCCCCAGACACACACTATTCTCTGAGCATGACTAGATGGACCTATTGGAAATGTCTGTTCACTTGATATCCTTCATGTTCTACAGTAACAACCTCCCTTAAAAAGTAAACAACTCTGTTACCTGTCAGTTCTAAAAAAATGCTTACTTCTTGGTGTCACGGTCATTTTCTTCCCTAACCATGTCTATGAGAGTGCCTCCAAAATTATTTATCTGGTTATTATTTATTGAATGTTGGTAACAGGGTAGTCCGCTGAAGCCAAAGGTCCCTTTTTCAGGGGCAAATCTGGATTAATTGCAGGGAAATATAGAGGCCAGAACAAGTAAAAAGTATACAGTCATTTACAAGAGACTGGAATAATACAGTAGATAGTGTGTTGCAGAGAAATTACCATATATCACTTGTAAGACAACTTGAGCGAGTTACAACAGTCAAAGGCAAATTTTCTTAGGACAAAGCATAGAAAGTAAATTTAGTGCAGTCACAGATCAGTGGTAACAAGTACAGTGGCTGTGCTCCAGTAGTAAAGTCTTCAGCCTTTTATTTAAAGCCCCCAAGAGGGGAGTATTGTTGCTGTACTGGAAGAGCAAGTTCCAATGGGATGGGGCAAAGTAGGCAAAGGACCTCTTGCCCACTTTAATCTGAACCCTTGAAACCTCAAGCAGGGTACTGATAGAGGAGCGGAGCTACCATCCAACAGGTTTAGAAACTGATATACCATGTAGGCGTGTGCTATTCTTCCAAGTGCATCTGTCTCTCAGATGAGTCAATACTGCTGGGTGTGATTCTGATATCACCTGTGTTTAAATGAGGAGTATTTCCTTTCTCTGCTTTCCTGCTACAACCAGGGCTCAACTATTCTTATGCTGCCCAGATCTTCTATAATTCCCTTGGTGAATCCACTTATCTAACTTCTTTTACTGGTGATGTATTGCATTATCTGTCTCCCCCCTTTACTTTCAATACTTTCTGACTGCCCTGTCCATTCACTGTCAATACCCCTCCCTCCTGATTCAGCTGCAGTCAGTCTTGAACATTCAGGCATTCCTTGCCACAGAATGCCCGCTAGATGACGTGAAGGAAAAAAAACTCCCTCTTTCAACAGTTTCTTAGCAAGAATTGTCTTGCCTCATAGCCCACTGCCATTCCTCACATGCATCAGGACTGTGAGAATCTCAAAGAAGTTCACTTTGTATATCTTTTCCTTTATTAATGTCCATTAATGTCCTTGGTTCTGTAAATGACCTCCTCATGTCCTAAGGACTTGTTTTCCCTATGTTATTTATGCTGACACAGACAACAGTTCCTCCCTGTAGCTGCAAGTCTTGGCTATGGATTGTACTCATCTGACCTGTTCTGCAAGCTGACAGATTGCCTTACCTGTACTAGTATTATGGTCCTACAATGCCCCTCCAACTCTACAGCTAGCTACCTTTACTATAGATCTCCTGGTGAAGGCTACCTTATCAACATTTTACCCAGCCTTTACATTCCTTCTTTGCAACAGGTTAGGTGTATGGCTGGGCAGAATCTAAGGATATGGCTTCTACAAAACTATTACAATATCCCATGCTTTCATGAAAAAAATGCATTACATTTGACTTTAAGTGATTATGTTATTTTATAGTTTTTGGCTGCTTCTAACTTGGCAATCCATTAAGCAATAGATTAAAATGTTGGCAGAATGCCTTTGCTCTAGGGTCTATATACCTACCACACTGGTGACTTTTTCCTTATCTAGTTTAAATTTACAGGGGCTTAAAATCTTGCAGTTTACTTATTTGAGAAATGTTGTAAATATTTTCAGAATATTTGTCTATTCATTAACCTCAGCCCACTTCAGTAGATGTTTGCTTTAATTACTGTACTGCTTGGGATTATTGTTTGCATCTGCACCAGTTGTGAATTCCAGTTGCAGCATCACAACAATTCTCCTTCATGCCTGCAATCCATTACTGTAACTGTGCACTTGTATAGACTGTGGGTGTTCCCAATGGGTCTTATGATATCTCATGCAGCAAAGAGATGGGTTGTTGTGCACTGTGTTGAGGACTTAGTTTGGAAATTAATTAACTGCAGGGAGTTGCAATTCAAACCAGTGATATGTTGGTTAATAGTAACATTACCTGCTTTACCCTATTTCCCCCAGATTCCTGTTCCTGTCACCTCCACCCCTAATAAATCCAAATCTATTTATTTGTGTCACATTGCATCCTTGTGTTTCTATGATATGCTGATTTTGGGGTTACTGCATACTGTACTGCGTTCTGCCATAAGTAGGGGTGTGTTGCAATATTGCAAGTTTTCAGCTAGGCAGCATACTGTCCTGCTAGAGGGATATCACTGGGTGTGGACACCAGGATACATCAGTGCAAGACTCCAGAGACCTACCATGACCCCAGGGCCATCTACCTAAGCCATAAAGGTGCCCACCATTCCCTAAAATATACCAGTGTGTGCCAGACTTCAAGGCAGGAGTTACATACTGTACAATGGTGCCCAATGTCAGGTTCCTTCTTGTCTACAGTAGTCATGTTGGTCAGGACCTTCAGTGAAGGACTGGCAAGAACAGACAGTAATTACTTTTTAATTGCTTAATTATCTCAAATTGTCTAGAGTTTCAAAACATTATGACTAGTCATCACTGAGGACATTGTGACAGTGGTGTCATGAGATCTTGCAACATTTGGAAACCTCACACTGGACACAAATGTATACTTACATTTTACAGCTGTCAAACTCTTCACTCTATCATTAAGGAAGTAGCAAGCTCAGCCCTCAGCAGAGTTGAGCTTGCTACTCTCGCCATGATTTAATGAACAGGAGACGTGTGAACTTCTTCTATTAGTAACCTCCCCACTGGTCTCCTGTGAGCCTCTCAAAAGATAGCACACAGTCTAAAAAATGAAGCCAGAAAGTGGTTTCCACACAAGACAAACAAAGAAACCAGCTTGACCATAGCTCACATTGGCATAAAAAAATGAAGTATAGGTACGTGATCTAGTAGTGATGGGGGTATGCACTGGTACTATAACTGTTTGATACTGATATTGGCAACACTTCAGTACACTCCTACAAAGCTATAAGAAAAATGTAATAGAAAAGTGAGTAACCCTTATGTTACTGCCAACAGAATATCTTGTACTTAAAACCTATACATTCTAAATCTTCCAACAGCCTAAGGGTGAAATGTCAGTCAAAAAGGTTTGAGATTGCTACTCCATTACTGATTTAATGAATAGGAGAGAAGTGGCCTTCTTGTATTATGAAGGTCTCCACTGGCCACCTGTGAGCCTTATGGGCCCCCACACAATATTAAAAAAAAAATAAGGCAGAGAGTTGTTTCTACAAAGGAAAAATGAGAAAGCAGTGGGACCTCGCTCACATTGGCATGTTACAACTGAAAATAGGTACCTGACCCATGAAGAGGTTACCTTGTCATCAGTGGTCAGGCTTATCCTAATTCAGCCAAATAATGAGACCAAGAACCCCCTTTTAAATGATGGAATGAAGACAGAAGGAAAGTAGGAAAATGGAATGACTAAATGATTTGCCAGTTCTTTGGTTAATCATTTGAGTGGAGTTCACTTGTACAAAAACTGTTTAGAACATTTCAATCTTTCCTTGATTATTTTCTAAATGACTTTATACAGTGTTCTGCAAAAGAAGTGGAAGGTAATCAAAATTATGCTCCTAGACCTGGCAGTTCCAAAGTTAGCCCCTTCAAAGAAATGATTTTCCTTTTGATGCAGTTTTCATCAGCTGAAACAGGGAGATATACTGTATTTCAATATTCATCAATAATTGGAATTAATTCAGTGTTTATGTATTCACTTACATGACTGGTCTCTGATACTATACTTTCATCAGCAGATTACCACTCTGGATAGCCATTACTTATCTGTGGCCCCTCTGACACAGTCACCACCATATGCACTGCCAGGAAACCACAAATTATTTCTCAGGAGTGAGTTTACTCTTTCTGTGCAGTTAGTGTATTCAGGAACAGGTAATGGGATTCACTAGCAGAGTGGTAATGGGGAGAGAAGGGCACATTCATGTGTTTGTAGGATATGGATCATGACTGAGGTCTGGCCATCATTCTATGCTAATGATGAGGGGGTGTTTTACCCTTTAAGAAATACTCAGTAGGACTGTGCAGAGAAAAAAATTCTGCTAGCGGTATTTCTGCCAATGTCGGAATTTCGCTTCCATGAAACTTTGCAAATGATTTCCCAAATTTCATGAAATTTTGCTGTTTAAAGGGGGAATCATTTCAAATTCTGTGTATTTATTTACTGAACTGTGGATAAAGCTAATCATTCTGTGGTAGAATAATTCCATCATTTGTGCTTTTAACTGTGGAATATTAACTGAATTGAGGTTTTAAAATCTGCTATTTGAAAAGTGGAAACCAGAAATCAAACCGCGGTGCTTTACGTGGAAAACATGGTGAACAGCACAGACAAGGGGCGAGAGAGAGAGAGAAAGATATATAAAAATTGTCAGTGGAGTTGAGAGTGAGTCTGGTAGAAATTGGAAGAGTAGAACACTCAGCAGCCACATTGCCTTTTGTTCAGCCATGTTGTTTTTGTTATATCTACTTTACTTTTTCATTTTTCTTTCAATCATGTTGTCAGCAGCTGAAGGTGTGCAGGTGAAGAACAGCAGGTAGAGCAGGTGAGGGTGGCAGCAGCAGCAGCAGGGATGGCAGGGGGCACCAGTACAGGAAATTCCTTTGGTTGAGGTGGCCACCCCCGGTGGAAGTGAGAGAGAGAGCTTGCCCCACCTTTTTTAAGTGAGGACATTGCGGTGCTGGTGAGAGAGGTTGCCAGGTATGCCAAGTCTCTTTTTGGGCTTGAAAAAGTTACATTTAAGCAGAGGGAAGAGTTGTGGGCCAGCATCAAGTCTATAATGGTTGCTGTGGGAGATGGAAGGATCCCACAGAATATCAAGCAATTGAAGCACAATTGAGATGACATACAGTCCAGGGAGCCCAAAGTCCTTGAAGTGCTGGGTGGTGTAGTGATACATCTAACCAAAGAATCTGGCCAGAAAAGGAAGAGCAAGATGGTGGTGAAGGACAGCAACACCGATAGTAAGTATCCTTTTTTTATAAGAAAACTGTTTGCTTTGTTCTCCTTGGGAACTTATGCCTTCCATCAGGCCCCTCTACTGTCCTCAACCATGTCTGCCTCTCCCACTATTGTCTTACCGGTGTTGATCTACAAGGAGCAGGGTCCAAGAATGGTGGGAGCTGTCACACACTGCCATGGTGAGACATGGCTTTTCTGTGTTTTCTCACCACCTCCCCAGAGCAACAGCACATATGCTAAGCATTCCTTCATGGATGTGCATGCATGCTCCCGGAAACTGAATGCTTCTTCGACATCCTCCACTATGTTATGTCAGTCCCAAACCCTGCTCTGACACTTGATCTCCACTGGATGTCCACCTACAGTGAGGAACTGTACCTCCCCAATCTGGGATATGAGAGTAGCTGAGTTTCTGTGCAGCCACAATCATCCCCAAGCCTAAGCCAGTGGCCTGAGCTTGCTCCTGATTTGTGGTCTTTGGCATGGTGAGATGTTGTGTTCAGCACTGGAGCCCTCTGCATCACCAGGACAGTCCCACGAGGATGTGTAGTTAACTTGCTTCATTAAATGAATGGTTTTACATTAAAAACTACTATATGAAACGGTGTATGTAATGCTGTCAGCCATTTTTCTGCAGTTGCACACATACTGGCCATGTTCCCTACGTACTACTGTCACACCATAGACCCTACTTGATCTGCACTTTACCCCCTCCCTGTTCCTTGTTTCTAAGGTGAACCTATACCTATCGCATGCCTTTGTAAATGACATTACAGTTTTTGGTCACACCCTCCACCTCCTCAGGGAGGCTGTTCCAGAATCCCCCCCCCCTTATGTGAAGAAGTGTTTCCTTACATTTTCCTGGATTGTACCCCCCTCTGGGTTCATCACATGACCCCTTGTTCTTGTGCATCCTTTTTCTGTGAAAAAGGGTTCCCTCCTGAAGCTTATTTATACCCTTGAGGCATGTGAAAGTCTCTATCATATCACCCCTTTCCCTCCTTTCCTCCGGTCTGAACATATTGAGATACTTCAGTCTCTCTTTTCATAGGGCTTTTGATGCAGATCACACACCATTTAAGTTGCCCTCATCTGGACTGCCTCATCTCTGTCCTCATGTCCTTCCTTTAGGAGGTGATGAGGACTCCATGACTTGCCACAGTACTGTAGGTGTGGTCTCATCAGAGATTGATACAGAGGTATCATCACCTCCCTCTGTATGCTGGTGTCTGTTATACCCCTCCCTATGCACTGTAGCATCCCACAGTTTCTCACCACTGCTTTGTCACACTGCTTGGCCACCTTTAGGTGATAACACCCAGGTCTCTTTCCTGTTTGGTGTTCTCTACCATTACCCCCATTTTCTACTTTTCCCACAGGTTTCTCTGCCACAAGTTCCTGATGTAGCATTAAAAATTAGTTGACACTTTCTAGGGCACTGATCATGCTTACATAGAACTCTCTTCATCCCTCCCCCCCACCGCAATGCAGTGTCTACTATATTGAAGTCAGATTTTTGTATCACTGGCAAAAAGACATACCTTCCTTTCTAGTCCCACTGTGATTTTGTTTATAAAGATACTAAAGATGACTGGACTCGGTACTCCATGCATCCACTGTTATGCTTTCCCATCTAGCAGTGTTCAATTCTGTTATTCACCACAGAGGATGTTTTTAGTGATGTGGTTTATCCCGACATGTAACCCTATACATTCATGGCACTCTGTGGCTTTTTACAACACTATTATATCAGTAGTGAATGCAAGGTTTTGTGTCTTTTTCCCCTGAATGTGTATACTACTCTCGCTTATGTAATTATATTGGCCTTTATGCACTAATGGGGTGGGGGTACATGGAATCTGCATGTACTCCACCCGTGTAGCTGCACACCAGTAGACCAGTGCACACCGGCAGTATTCATGACTGCTGGCCACCTGTCCGTGGCTCTGCTCCCCTGGCATGTGGATGCCTGACCTGGTCCATCGGTGGATCCCTTGCACCCACAGGAACAGAGATATGGTTGCTGCTTTGCAGCAAGCGGAAGCAAAGAATCGGTCTGGTACTGTCAGCTGTCTCCAGACCACCATTTGCTGTCTGTGGTCTGAGGCAGGATGTTGAGGGGGAAGGCAGTCCCCGCCTGTCATTCTGCGACTGAGGAGCTGACATCCCGGGGGGGGGCACAGACATTACAGCAGGGGTTCCCCCATGCATACTGTGCACCCCTCTAACCCACCGATCCACCACTCTGTGAATGTCATGGAGTGCAGTCACCCCCAGCATGCCCCCACCCACCCCACTCCACATTGCCCCTGCACAGTCTGGCAGTGGGGCTGTGCACTCCATAGGTGAATCATGTGGCTGGTTGCACGGGGAGGTGCAATGGGTACGGAGTGGTTATGCACCCCAGATACGCATGCATAGCCATTTCGCCCCATCAGTGCATAGGGCCCGTTATGTGTTCATCCAATGTGATGTTTTCAAAATGACACAACTTGCCTTACCCCTTGTATGGAATTATGAATACTGTTCCTTGAATATTGTGTTTTTTTCTGTCAACACCGAACTATCTTGTTTCTTTTTCATAGCATCTGAACAACCAGAACATGCCCCAACATCAGGTGAAACAAGTACCACCAGCAGGCCATCCATCCCTGAGGAAGACAGCACTTGTGAGCTCAGTTCTAGTAAGTTATTATGTTCATCATTCACGCAAGTGCAAATGAACATGTTGACATGAGAATTGCTAGAGACGGGTGTGAGGGGTACCAGCACAATGGAGAGCGGTGCTGTAGGGGCTGGCCTTAAGCAGGGGAATCAGAAAGCAGTGTCCTGATGACACTGGTTTTGTGAGGTGGCTGGTCTTGGAAGTTTTTCAAAGGAGAGAAAAGATGCAGTAGCAGCACAGCTCTGTCCTTTGAAGTAAAGGTAGACTGGTCAGCTGGACAAGCAGACAACCCTCCCAGTCTCACCCACTGTGTGCTGTCCTCCCCCTCCCATCCCAGCCCCCGGCAACAAATAAAACCCTCCCCTCCATCTCTGTGTGCTGTCCAACCTGCACCCTCTGGTACCATGCCCAGATTGGGGTGCCCAATCCCCGTGTCTGTATGTCCCCCCACCACCACCACTATTGTGGCACACTGGGAGCTCACCCCAGTGTGCAGAAATAATATATATTTTTTAATGTTTCCAACACTGGGATGCCAAATCCTGATGTTGGATACCCCACTACCCTAAACCCATCTATATCATTTGCAAACATCTGAGTGCCCAATCCCCATGTCGGCATGTCCCCCCACCACCACCACTATTGTGGCACACTGGGAGCCCACCCCAGTGTGCCTAAATGAATTAAAATATTTTCCCCCTAAAATAAAGAAAACCATCCCCCGTCGTGTTTTTTTAGACCTGTAAAAAAGAAAATGGTCCTTCATCATCTCCCAGCCCCCTTCCCCCATCCCCACCCTCCCTCTGTGCACCCACCTCCCCGCACCCCCTTATCCCATACTTCCCTCCAGAGGTTGCCACATTCTTCAAAGCCAACTGGCAAACTGAAGATTAAAAGGTAAGCCATATAATGGGAGTCAACGGGGGGGGGGGTGCTCTCAACTTAGGTTGATATCTCAGCCGGTTTTAGAAATCTTGGCATCACATTTTCCACATGGGGTTCTTTGGACCCCACCTCATGAACACTGTCACTGTCATTTTGTTTCTCAGTCCCAAAAGGTGATTTTGCAGTCTTTTGCAGAATCACCTTTCGGGACCGATTCAACAAAACGACAGTGCCACTGTTCATGAGGTGGGGTCCCAAAAAGCCCATGTTGCAAATTTGGCGAAAAATTTCCCAAAAATTACCTTGTTAGGAGTGTGCATTGTGCAGTTTCTACTCATGCTCGTACCTTTGTCAATTTTTAATATTTTCACTCCAGATTTTCAACATTGCCATTCTTTTACACCTCCTTATGAACAGTACAGCTGTCATTTTTCATATCCTGCCCAAAATGTGTTTTTGCACCTGTGTCTCAGAATGGCATGGTCGCTGCGTGAAATCAACTTTTGGGACAGATTAACAAAATCACAGTGCCATTGTTTATGAGGTGAGGCCCCAAAATACCCATGTTGAAAATTATAACTGTTTTATAACATTGCTGAATGACTGAGATTGCTGTTGGCTGGTTTGTTGCTGGCTGAAGATGTTTTTATGGCCGACACATGGAGCTGTGTAGGTGTTTTGGAGTCAAAATTGAAGCCTGATTGTGGCATCAAAAAGGAAATTTTAACGCTTAAAAATGAAGTGCTTATTTTAACTACAGTGGCTGTGGCACTTTAAGTGCTGATAGACTTGAATAGGCCTTAATAAGGTATATCATTGTTGCCTGGAGACCGCACTACTTTCAGTTTAATTTGGTGATATTGAATTTACTGTGCTTAGTGGAGCGCTGCTTTTTTTTCCCACTTTGTTCTCCTAGGTGTACGTAATCCTGGAGCTGGAAGTGTGCACAAGCACAAGAAAATTTGTAGGTGGTGGCTAGTTTTTGGGTGATGGAACTACAAATGATAAATGAGCTTTTTACCTCTGTTAAACTCATGAATGAGCATTCACACCTGAGTGCTACATATGAGAAGAGCAATAATCTTTTGGACCAAGCTAAGTGGCCAAATTTTGCTGAATATAAACCTTGTCTGAGCTTGTATTTCATATTCCTTACATATTAGTTTTTGGTAGCCACTAATAGCAACATGAGAGAAAGGGTTGGTGGATCTAGGTAAAGAGACAAGGTTTTGCACTTCTGTTGCCTTTTAGATAAAACGTTCACCGGTGGTAATGGAATCATGCTGATGAAGCTGTGCTTGAGTAACTCCCTACCTGACCTGATCTGAAAATCCTGCGGTGCTGACAATCTGTAGAGACTCCTTGGTTGGGAGTCTGTAGTTAAGTTGCCTCCATTGTTTTAAATTATTATATTGCAGCTGAAGGGAAAATGCTTGGCAAGATTTAAATGCTTACTTTAACAAAACTTTTGAGTCGCTGCTAGTAGCAGCCCTGAACTTCGTGAAGAGTTCGGTAAAGTGGATAATTAGAACTTGTTCTGCATAATCAAGTCTTTGCTTGTAGTAAACCGGTAGGTGCCATTCGTCAACTTTACATTAAACCTGATCCAATCCTTTTAGTCACCTCTGGCACATCAAGGGTTGCAACTAAGTTGACCCATAGACATTAAATGAACTTAGCTGCTATATGAGGTTTGCATGTATTGGCTTATATGCCTCAAGCATGGGGAACATAGCTCCTTTTTTGTTTATTATTCATCAATGCTTTTGTCTTTTGGCACACCTAAGGCTCACTGGAATGCTTCCAGAGTTATTTGTGAAACATATACGAACTCATTTGCTGATCATTTTTCTTTGATAGTGGATCGAGCCAGAATCTTCAATTCCAGAATGGTGCTCAGAAATCACTATGAAAAGCAAGTTTTGGCTAAAGTGTTTAAACAAAGGCACATGGGTGCTTAGGCCCTATGGTCCACAATTATTACAAAAATTATTTTTGCAAGTGATACTCCTGTGATGTCTACATATAGATTAATATTCTGAAACTGTGTAATATGAAAATGCAATTAATTGTTTTATATTTTTGTACCTTGTGTATATATAAGCCAGAAATGTGGTTCTGACAGTGGGACTGCTTTTCTCTGAGGAGTTCATCAGGGCGCTATGAGAGTTTTGATTTTTGTGGTCCTTGGGGCCAATTGTGTGATTTTATTACAAGATAATATTAGTTTGAAGTTAATATTATCAAGCAAAATTAACTGTGATATACATTTTTTTATCTAATTATTTATTTCTCCTCTTGGCGGCGAGTATCACAGCCGATCTCCGGCCACCAGCACCCGTACCCCCCCGGGCCTGGTCTGGCACCCCCACAGAGCTGGCTAATTAGGGCTCACACACTCTGTGGCATGATCCTCATGGGAACCGGGGGGCCCCGGGCGTGGCCATCAGCCACCGAGATCATCGCTCCGCTGTGTTTTCTGCCTGATTTTTCTTTGCCCCTTGCAGAGTGTAACATGCAATGACATCAAGGCACAGTGTGCCAATGTCTGCCTCACTCTGCCCCCCTTGCTGCCATTGCTCTGTCAGTGTCTCCCGGTTGTCATCAGGGGCCTCCACAGAGTGATGGTTCTCTGGACCCCTCCCTGGAATATGAGAGCAGTCCTGCAGATGCTCAATCCTATCCATTTCCTGCCAACCCCTGGTGGCCCGGGCTCACATCCAAACCCAGGTCGCCAGCATGATGCGAGGTGTGGTGTCCAGTGCCTCATACCTCAGCACCACCAGGCCAGCAACTGTGGTATATTTTTAGTAATTTAGTAACTTATGCCCATTGCATTTTTAGCTGATTATAATGTCCATATAAGTGCTGAGTAAAGATTGGTCATAAGTACTTATGCACAGTTAAACAAGGTGTATAAAAGGCCCACATTGGGGTTATGCACTTGACTTGAATGAAAGCATTAGTTTTATGAATGGTTCAAATTCAAATGCTTATATTAGTAATTGATGAATTAATAGTGCTATTGTAGTGTTCTCTGATTTAAATACCCATTGATGTAATATAATTAACGTTTCTTAATGTTTTAGATATAAATGTCGTAATGGTTTTATAACTGAACAGCAATAAACTTTGATTACTACATTACCATTTTTTCATACCGCCACGTGAACAGTACAGCTGTCATTTTTCACATCCTTCCCAAAATGTGTTTTCGCACCTGTGGCGCTGAATGGTGCAGTCACTGCATGAGATCATCTTTTGAGATTGAGTAATGAAATGATAGTGCCACTGTTCATGAGGTGGGGTCCCAAAACACCCATTTTGAAAAGTTTG
Source organism: Neoceratodus forsteri (assembly GCA_016271365.2). Taxonomy (NCBI): domain Eukaryota; kingdom Metazoa; phylum Chordata; order Ceratodontiformes; family Ceratodontidae; genus Neoceratodus; species Neoceratodus forsteri. The sequence goes on from CM057456.1 coordinate 647,931,334, forward strand.
ACTGAAAATACCAACAAACACCTAGAGCATTAGGGTTTCCAACTGTAACCCCCTCCACCCTGTAGAGACTCAGAGGTGTCAGGCATGTGCCTTGGTGTTGTTGGCCATAATGCTCACACCATTCCACCCCCACCCTGCAGCCAGTAACAGGCATCGGGGTGTACACTGGAGTCTTTGGCCCTAACGTTCACCCCATTCTTCTATACTGCAACCATCTCAGCTTATTTCATTATGGAATGGGGTGAGCATTAGGGCCAAAGATGCCAAGGCACAACACGACACCTGTCAGTGTCTGCGGAGTGGAGGTGGATTGGCATGAGCTTTAAGGACAATGACCCCCAATGTCTGTCAGTGTCTGCGGGGGGGGGAGTGGAGGTGGGGCTTTAGGGTTGGAAACCCTAATGCCTCATTAAGGAAGTATATCAGGGAGGGACAGTTCACGTCACCTACCTTGATTTCACAAAGTCGTCAACAATGTCCAACATAGAAGGCTGATTAACAAGATGGGTAGTCTGGTCACAGGGCACAAGCTGATAAACTGGGTTAGAAACTGGCTGATGGACAGGAGGCAGAGGGTGGTGGTAATGGGATCCAATCTGGGGAAAGGGGGGTGACCAGTGGGGTACCTCAGGGATCAGTCCTGGGACCAGTCCTGTTCAATGTCTTCATTACAGGCATTGTGGAAGGGCTAGAAGGAAAGGCCTGTCTGCCTGTTTGCAGATGACACCAACATCTGCAACAGAGTGAATACTCCTGAAGGGGTGGTGAAAATGAGCAGGGACATGGGCAGGCTTGAAAAATGGTCTGACAAGTGGCAACTGAGGTTCAATCCAAAGAATCATGAATAATGCACCTGAGAAGAGGGAAACCTGAGGAGAGTTACAGGATGGGGGGAGAGGTGTTGACAATCACCAAGGAAGAAAGGGACCTGTTCTGATTATCTAAAGGTGTCAAAGCAAAGCACAAATGTTGCAAGGATGGCCAGTGGCATGCTAAGGTGCATAAGCAGACGTATCAGTAGCAGAAGGCGTGTGGTGGTGATGCCATTGTATAATGCACTAGTGATGCCTCACCTCCAGTACTCTGTGAAATTCTGGAAGCCGCAAATGTGTAAGGACATTGACAGGATGAAAGCAGTCCACAGAAGGGCAACCAAGATGGTACATAGCTTGCAACACAGAACATATCAGGAGTGATTAAAAAAACCTCAATATGTGCATATTGGAGGAAAGGAAGGATCATGGGAACATGATAGACATGTTCAAGTACCTCAAGGGCATACACAAGGTGCAGAGGCAGGCATCTTCCAATGCATCAAACATTCATCAATGACAAATGCTTGTTTTTTATCCTGAAAAAAAGAAAACCATCCATCATTGTCTGCTGTGTAACCCCCCTTCCCCAGACAGTATACAGACACTGGGGGTGCCCAATCTCCCAGTGTCCTCATCTGTCCATCCATTGTTGTCTGCTGTGTAACCCCCTCCCAAACAGTATATAGAAACTAGGGGTGCCCAATCCCCCAGTGTCCTCATCTGTTCAGCTAACTCCCTATAAAAAGAAAACTGTCCTTCGTAATTATTTTTTCCTGTAAAAACAGATAACCTTCCATCATTGTCCATTGTACCATTACCCAGCCTCCCACCCTCAAACTCAGAACCCACCACCCCAACCCCCCATGCCATACTTACCCACTGGAGGTCAGTCGCTGTAATCTTACTTGGACTGCAGGCATGTCTTTGTTCTTCAAAGCCCTACCGTGAACTGAGTTAAGCACTTCAATATATTTCAATGGGGTTTTCAACATCAGTGTACAGTATTTCAGTTGGGCTTTCAACTTAGTGGCATAACTTGGCCATTTTTAAATATTTTTGCCCCAAATTTTCAACATATATTTTATAGGACCCCACCTCACGAACAACTTCACTGAAGAAATTTTCAAACATCCCCTTCCCCTTCCCATGACACCAGTGCACACGATGAACATTCGGCATAGACAAATGCTTGTTTTTATCTATTTTGTTGCAATTAAAAGTGCTGCTGAAAAACTGAATAGAAATGAAACAGCAACATTTGTGATGTTTCAAAAAAGCAAACAACCATTCTCTGAAGTCAGCAGCAGTGAAATATATAACCAGCTTAAAGTTTTTCCATCTCCACTTTTGTAAATTTAAAATGATAATTAGTAACAGGTGGGCCACCCTTACTTCCCCTCTCAGTGTCCTGAAGAAGTGTTAATGACATTCCTCTGTGGACCCTGTAAAAGATAATTCAAGTATACAAGTTAAAGTACAACAGCAATGCAAAGCAATCAATAGGGCCCACTCATGTGCTGTACAAATTCTGATTTCATAACATGTCACAGCGTACTGATGATGGCATATTGCAGGAGGAGCACACCACTTCATCTGTGCCAGGATGGGGAAGGCAAGGCATTGGTGGCCGTGGGACAGCTAAGTCTTATTAGGTCTTATTTTCCATGCGGTAGCGATCATGAAAATTAAAATGGAAATTGTCAATCTTGGTGATGCCTCAATATGGTGCAAGTAATCTACTTGTTTGTTTCTGTTTGTTGTAAGGGTGTGGGGAGGTGGAGTGCCAGTAAATGTTACTCACTTGCTATAGAATTCTTATTAGTGTCATACAGTACCCTTATTTGTTTTCAAATGTTGTTGATGTGGGGTGAACTGTTGCTGTAACATGGAGCACTGCATTTCACTGTGTACATGTTTAATGATCTGCTTTTCTGCTTAGTGCTGTTTGTGGATGATTTCTAAGTGTGAATGCTTGAGTATAAGTAGGTTGTTGTGTGTGTGCTGTGTTCAAGGCCTGGTGGGTTAACTTACGGCACAGTGCTCCAGCCCTGACAAGGACAAAGCTAACGCAGACAGTGGACACATCCTTGTCCTGTCCTATGCCCTCAGGTGTATTGAACCCCGGTGTCGTGTACTGGCATGTTACTACTCTTGCCTTGCAGACCTAAACAAGGTTAAGTGGCCTATGCTCTGCTTCATTTTGAAAAGGGTGTTCTTTCCCTAAGATAACAATAAATAACGTGGTGTCTACAACTAGATTCAAAATATAGTGGTCCACATATTGCTGTAGTACAACCCCCTTCAATGCTGTACCTAGTACCTACCTCTCCTTACAGTCATCCCACACATGTATTACCATAAATCAAATGTTATTTGAATATACTTGCAGTTATTGACTTCAACTGATAATATGCTCATAAGAAAAATCTGCAAAAGGTTTATGTACACTTTTTTTAGAAAGGGGTAGGGCTAGGACAAAGGAAAAGAGGTTAAACACAATTTTAGCTTTCTGAGTGTTTGAAAAAACAACCAATCATTGTAATCCCAAAAAACAGTTCCAGCCAATGCACGTCTCCCACCAGTACATAATTCAGATACTGAGTAATACTTTAATTTTTAAGTATCTGACTTGGCCCAATGACTATAGCACAACTGCCACCAGTTCCCCAATCAGTTACATACAGGCCCTGACACACACACTATATTCCTGGGTACCCAGCCATTGAAGCGCTGCATGCCTGATTCTTTGCAGTTGGTTGGCTAATGTATGTGCACTTATCAACAAAATCAATTGAAATCATGTGCATTGCATCAGTAGCTGATTATGGAAACTGAAATACAATTTATGGCAGCTATTTACTATTTACAGCTCACCATATGTATGGCAATCCCTGAATTACAATTTGCAGAACAGTCTCTTTGCTTGTGCAGCTCATCAATTTCAGACTGTAGATCATGGGTAATTGGATCAGCAGTGGCTTTGAAGATGACATGGCTGAGACAAGCAGCAGGCTATGGCAGCTTGGACCTTTCAGCTGCATCATGGGACATATTCTCATTTTCCCACCAATTGTTATCAGTAAACAGCCTGAAAGTGGACAAATAAATAAGTCTTACCATACAGGTTCAGGCTTAAACAAAAGAGCAGATCTTCTCACTTCACTTATTACTCACAGCTTCCCAGGGGCACAGGTGTGAGGTAGGACACATACATCCGGGACTTTGGGCAATAAGACTAGGGGCTACATTCATGTCCAAACCATGTCTCACCAGAATATCATACAGCAACATAGTCATACTACTGACATGCTGTAGAGAATTCAATACAAAACCTATTGCATATGTAACTGACATTGTTAAAAGTATAACAACAGACTGCAGCTCAGGACCACACAGAGGAGCCGAGTATAACAAAACACAAATGAATAAGCCAGGAGAAACTCGGCTACAACTCCAAACCAGATATCATGCTCAATGCTAGCGTACAATAAAAAAATACTTTTATTAAGTGGTAGCACCCTCCTCATAAGCAGCATCTACATTTAGCGTTGCACTTGACTGTTTTTCAGCATCTTGTAAAAGCATCAAGTGTAACCCGAAACATAGATGCACAATATCTGGTTTGGAGTCGTAGCCGAGTTTCTCCTGTCTTACTCAGAATTGTTAAAAGTATGTTGCCTTACATCAATTATGTCTTTCTTTGTAACCCCAACTGAGATTCAGCAATCTAGTGAATCCTCCACCCCCACCAAAAAGAGGACTAGAAGAGCAGTGAACCGCCTTTGATGTCTTTGGAAAGAGATGGTCAGATTTGCTGAAAAGGATGACCAGGCAGCACTAAGTGGTGCCACTAATCCTATAGTTTCATCCATGATGCAGGAGAGGAATGATGCACTGGCGGATGAACATCATGCACTAGAAGCCACTGTGGTCAAGATGCATCAGGACACTTAGGGCATGAGAGGGGACATAAAAAGGCTGCTTGTGTGTCTGTGTCATGTGCAGTCTAACCAGGCCCGTGCTCTGTCTGCCGTTGCATGCCTGCTTCATGGACGGCGTCAAAGGAGGGCCCCAAAATAAACACTGCAGTACATCATAGGAAGCACCATGATAAACCAGCCACCACAGACAAGTGATTGAGAGACAGACAGTGACACTCATGTGGTGGTGGAGCAAGTTTAGTGCCACAGTTAAAAATGTTGTTTTTTTTCCTCTTGTTATTGATGTTCCATAGTGGTTGAGTTGTATACATAGATATTTATTATAATTTTTTAACTTCATTTTTGTTTGGGTTACCTTTTTTCATATAAAACATTGAATTGTTAAAAAACTCTGGTGTGATGACTATCTTACAGTGCGTATGGAGGTTGTTAGCTAATAGGTAAATCAACATGCGGTTGTGTGACTGCAATCTGGCTTCTATTTCCTTTTACAATCCAAACTGTTTTACATTTTGTTAAGATTTGATTAACACAGCACAGGACAGGAACAATGTCCACAAAATGTTTTTTTTTTCACTTTTCTTTTGGGGAGGGGGGCCTGAACAACGGCCAACTGGGACACTTTACAATAACAAACCTAACACACTACAGGACATGAACAATGTCCGTGCAATTTTTTTTTTTTACTTTTCTTTTGGGGAAGGGATATTGAACAGTGGCCAAATGGGACACTTAGCAATTAGAAACTTAACAAAGTACAGGACAAGAACAATGTCTACAAAATTTTTGACAATTCACAGGATTGTCAGAACATCATCAGCAGCAGTACATGGGCTTCTATTTCCTCTTTATGTTGTTCCTTAGTGCAGCCGGATCAGAAGTTGTGGTGGATGCCGGAGGCATTGACAAAACAGCAACAGCAGCACATGGCCTAGTAGTGCCTCTTTATGTTGTTCCTCAGTGCAGCTGGATCAGAGGTTGAGGTGGATACAGTAGGCTTTGACAAAATAGCAGCAGCACATGGGCTAGTAGTTCCCCTTTATGTTGTTCCTTGGTGCAACCAGCTCAGCAGTTATGGTGGATGCCAGAGATATTGGCAAAACAGCAGCAGCATGTGTTCTAGTAGTTCCTCTTTATGCTGTTCCTTTGTGCAGCTGGATCAGCAGTTGTAGTGGATGCAGGTGACATTGGCAAAACAGCGGCAGCAGCACATGGGCTAGTTGTTCCTCTTTATGTTGTTTCTTGGTGTAGCTGGATCAGAAGTTGTTGTGGATGCCAGTGGCATTGGAAAACAGCAGCAGCAGCACATAGGCTAGTAATTCCTCTTCATGTGGTTCCTTGGTGCAGCTGGATCAGAAGTTGTGGTGAATGCCAGAGGTATTGACAGAACAACAGCAGCACATGGGTAAGTAGTTCCTCTTTATGTTGTTCCTTGGTGCATCTGGCTCAGAAGTTGTGGTGGATGCAGGAGGCATTGGCAAAACACGCAGCAGCAGCACATGGGCTAGTTGTTCCTCTTTATGGTGTTCCTTGGTGCAGCTGGATCAGCAGTAGTGGTGGATGCTGGAGGCATCAGCAAAACAGCAGTAGCAGCACATGTGCAAGTAGTTCCTCTTTATTTTGTTCCTTGGTGCGGCTGAATTAGCAGTTGTGGTGGATGCAGGAAGCATTGGCAAAACAGCAGTAGCAGCAGAAACAGCAGGACATGTGCAAGTAGTTCCTCTTTATGTTGTTCCTTGGTGCAGCAGAATTAGCAGTTGTGGTGTATGCAGGAGGCATTGGCAAAACAGCAGCAGCAGTAGTAGCACATGGGCTAGTAGTTCCTCTTTATGTTGTTCCTTTGTGCAGCTGAATCAGAAGTTGTAGTTGGAGCTGTGTGGACTATAACATTCTGCCTGTGGAATGCAATTGGAATGACAATTTCGATTATGTAGAATTTTGTAGAATTTGAGTGAAAATTCAGTGGAATTTTGCCAAATTTTAAATGTCCGTTATTTCATGTTAGTTTTGAATGTACGTATGCAAATTACACCAACTTTGGCATATAGCTCTGCATGGCTCATATCAATGTACCAAATCTCAGAGATGTATGTTGAATGGACTCAGAGTTATGACTGGCCAAACCTTTAATCACAATTTAATTTTCAGTTATTTTGATCTAATTTTAAAATTTCATATCTAAAGTTCTTCACAGCTTTAGGATTTAAATAAATTTACAGCATGGGTATATGCGCCATGTTTTAAGTCTCAATCGTCAATGTGGGCTGAGTTTTAGGTAGCCAAACATTTTGCAAAAAAATAGATTTCTGCTATTTTAGTATAATTTTGACAGTATTTATTCAAATGTGATAATATTTTAAAGGTATACAGGTTATCACTGCATGCATGTGTGTACACAGTTTCAGATTTCTAGCATCAAATGGAACTGAGTTATACCCTACCAAACATGTTGACAAAATTTAAATTTCAGTTATTTCTCTCTGAATTTAAAACAACATATCCAAATTTAACCAGAGTTAAAACATTTAAACTACTATAGCACATGGTCATTTCTGAAAAATAAAATCAAATTTGCAGTGTTAGATGGAATTAATTTAAAAGTAGTCAATCTTTCACAACATTTAACATTTAAATTTTGCAAATGCAGTCTGCAAATTTATAAACTCCTGAAACTTGAAAACTAGAGAATGCAATACCTTTAAATCTGACAGGTTCTTAGACCTTACAAGGAGACTGTGAGTGCCAATTTTATTAATTGCTTGCTGCTAGAAATTGCAAAATAGCATCTGTACTTAAAGTCAAATCCCATGAGTCTTTATGAAAATTGTAGAATTTCATGAACAATTCTAAAAAATTTGAATTTGTTAACTTCACTCAGCCTTATCTTGAGGATTCTGATTAAAGCATATGGGTATGAGAGGCAGGTAGTGCAAGGAGTCACCAGATTCAGGAGTTAGATACACAGTTTCACCAAAAAATGGACAACTGAGCTGGGTAGTGCACCAGTGGTAGGCCCCCAGGCAGAAGCAAGGAAGTGTAGAGTGTCAACAATTCCATCCTGAATGCAGGATATATAAGGATCACACCCAGTAAATGTTTGATCTGGGGAGCCTGATGTACATGCAAGTCTGGGACTCAGAGGTACTGAAAAAGATGTACTGGGGAAGACGATGTCTGGGGCACCAGGAAGGAAGAACTCTGGCCATTCCAACAGGATAGGTCGATAGGAAAAGACTGGGAATATGAGCAGAAAAAGACACAGAGAATATGGGCAGACTGGATTGACCTCTGATCTTTTCTGCTGTCATTGTCTATGTTTCTGTATATCTCACATTTTAAGGGATTTTGTCACTGTAAAGAACAAAGAGGATATCAATGGGATACCACTGAGTTAATCTGGCTCTGCCAAGGTGGGGGTTGGTCACCCAGAGAGAAACAGCAGGACTGCAAAAAGCTCAGCTCAGCTTATCAAATGAAGTAGTGATATGTGCATTGTGAATGTTAAATTACCCACAAAAAATTTTCTTTATCTATATGCTACCATATAGGAGAAAATGTTACCAATAATTTGTTTTTGTTTTTTTCTACTTCAAATTTAAAACTGTTAAACCAATTTATCCACTTGTGCTAGACACCAGGATCCATTGACATTGGACATGCATGTCAAATGTTAAGTCTATGCCTGCAAGAGCAGAGAAGTTACAGACATCCACATTTTTGAGAGTTTTCACAACATTTTGCAAATATTTACATACTAATGCTTTTAACCTCTGTAACTTAAAAATTCCTAATCCAATTCTTTCCAAATTTATACTGTTCTATAAGCATTACAAAAAGGTTATTCTTGCTAATTTATCCTTGTCTAGCTCCATAGGAGCCTGAGTTATATGCAGATGAAATTTTTCATGAATAGTAATGCAAAAAATAAAAAGACTTTGAGCACACATCATTTTAATACAATGCGTCATAATGTCATGACATTTTAGCACATTATTAGAACACCTATCGTCAAGTAATCATGCCAAATTAAAGATCTCTGGCCCAATAGAAGACTGAGGTACATGCAGATAAATATGTTCATGAAATTGCACACAAAAAAATAAAATGACAAACGTTGAGCACCTATAATATTAAAACTATCCATCCTAATTGCATGATATTTGGTACATCTCTAGACTTTGGCATGCCTTCCAAAGAATGCGCATGCAACATACCACAGCTGTTACTCAAATGTTGGCAGAGTTATGACCATATTTCTAAATTTAAAAAAATATGCAAAATTCTGACAAAATTCCACATACTTTTGTGGAATTTCATGAAATGTCATCATATTTCTGCTACTTCAGAATGCTAATCATTCTGCACAGCTCTAGTTATGGAGGTTGCCAGAAGCACTGGCAAAACAGCAGCAGCAGCAGCACATGGGCTATTAGTTCCTCTTCATCTTGAGCCTTTGTGCAGCCAGATCAGAAGTTGTGGTGGATGCTGGAGGCATTGGCAAAATAGCAGCAGCAGCACATGGGCTAGTAGTTCCTCCTTATGTTGTTCCTTGCTGTGGCAATATCAACAGTTGTGGTTCATGTAAAGACTGAGAATAGAGGGAACACAGAAAAACAATGTTTTTCAAAAGGTAAACCACAACACTTGCATTCACACATACCCTACCAGCCATATCCATCAACCTGATGATAATACAATACAGCCACAGATGCAGAACTGGACAGCACACAGGATCCTTTCAAGTAACTTTTATGAGCCAGATAATTACCTCATAGCTTCCAATGACCTTGATCTACATAATACTGCCAGTACATTCTCATAATACCATCAACACACGTCATAATTTCATATGGCTGAAAATAGAGAGAAAACAGAACAACAAAAGTTAAACAAAAAACATGTATGCATCCACACCAGCCATGACCCACAAATGAACCACAGTAAAATATTACTCCAGTTTAAGATGCATACAGTATCGATTAACACTACCTTGAAAATAAGTTGTTTGGGAAGGGTCCACAACATGACGGGGTGTGTGCATTGACCAAATATCACTGAATGCACAGTGCCAAAATGAAGTATGAGGCCACATGCACAGTGCCTTCAGAACCTAGAACTGCACCAGTTGTGTATTACAGTTACTACATTTTGAGAATGGTGTTTTCTGAGTCTAAACTGAAAGTGCAAATTTAAATTAAAACATTAACAGTACAAGGGAAAAATAATTTTTTTATGCATGTTGCATACAATAGTTGCTATGCATGTTCAGTGATGGCTGACTTTGTTTTATGGGACCACGGTCCTGAGTAGCATAAGACAGTGTGATTTAGTATGCTAAATACAACAACTGTAACAAGATAGATATTGCCCAAAATGAAAATCAGGTGACAAGAACACATGATACACATCATCTGACACAGACATTTCTGTAACTGAACTGGACTTTTGTTACTGTTTCTGCAATGTGGTTTATCTACACTTGAAAGTGCCATCTGTACTGTGAACATTGAGTTTCAGCACACCATGATCTGTTCATAGCATTGCAATATCAAAGATTGCATTTTTTTATACTTTTTATACTGAATTCTGTTGTTTCCCAATTGCTTGGACTACCTTGCTAGCAATGGGGAAAACAAATGGTGATGACTAAAATTAAGATTTCTATTAACAGCTACCTGCCCATTTTCTCCTTTTCATTACTGTGTCCTGAATTTCAGAAGAATATTACTAGTGCATCAAAAGGATATATGAAATGAGAAGCAAAAAACTGAAGCTCACACTAGGAAAAGTGGTGCAAAAGACAAACATATAAACATACTTCAAAAAAAATCCTGCACACACCAACCTCCAAGAATTACAAGGGCACAGGTCTAAGACTTAAAATATTTATTTAAGGCATAACAATTTGGGTAACATGATGAGTTTCGGCTGAAACAGCATCCTTTCTCAAAGACTTTGAGAAAGGATGCTGTTTCATCTGAAACACGTCAGATTATTCAAATTTTTATGGCTTAAATATTTAGATTTTTTAGACTTGTGCCCATGTAATTCTTGCAGGCTGCTGTGTGCATGACTATTTTTTGAAGTATATATGAAACGGGCAATTCAATCCCTGTGTCCTGATTGGCTGAGACTGGATTCTTCCATCCATGGCAGTAAGACATCACAGCCAATGGTTTAAAAAAACAATTCCCCTGCTGGCCCAGTGGTGCAGAGGGCTGAAGCATCTCACCTCACATGCCACCATACCACTGACCCAGGGTCAGGAGTGACCTTAGGACATCTGGGGCTGGCTGGGGAGAGGAGGATCGAGTGTCCAATGGGCTACTCTTCTCCTATGGAGAGAGGGTTGGTGTACACCCATTGCTTACCTGTCTCTTGGCAGAGGCTGGGGGGAAGGCAGTTCAGGCCAGTAAGCTTCGGAGAAGGGGCAGACATCAGTGCACATTGTGTGGGATTATGTGGCATGCACCCTGACATCACTGCACTTCATGTCTCAATGGGGATCCAGAACACTGGAAAAGCTGGGGGTTCGATGACAGTGGGCACTTGCGGGCCCCACTCCTGACTAGCTGGGTTGCCAGCCTGTACTGTATCCAGACATCGGTGGGGACCTGGGGACTCCCCACCAACCCCACCAGGGGCAGCAAGCCCTAGGGAAGGAAGGCTGGCAGCACCCAGTGGATGTCAGGGAATGAGTCTGGGGCACCCTCCCAAATGAGAGCCAACCAAAGAAGGAGAATAAATAGAGTATTAAAAACCTCCCTGGCAACCAGGGTAACTCACAAAATTCAAAACCCACTTACTTTTTTATTTCCATCACAAATCAGGCTTCAACCTTTACTCATATGCAAATAACTTAAAATATGCCCTAAAAATTTAAGTCCGTGAAATTAAATTAAGTGAGTAAATAATTAAGCAGTAATACACTCCATATACTTTGCTGGTACTAGATTTCAACCATGGTCAGGGGACAGAAGGCAGTTGGCTTTGTCTCATGCCTCAATACACCCCTGACTGTGTTAGACTAGTACCACCAATACCATCTCATGCCTTATTGATTAATTGATGCACAGGTAATAAGAACAAATCAAAATACCGGATGTTGTAAACCAATAATATAAAAAACAAATACCTCATAGCTTTACATGAACATTCCCTAAGCAATGCTCATTTTACATTATCGTGGCTGCATCAGCAGGACACAACACATTGTGCTATATCTGCAAACGGGGAGATGGAAGAGAAAAATAAAATTATTTAGTAATTTTAGGAATTGGATTTTTCATGGATTTCTCATTGATATTTCTCATTGATATCACAACATTCAAAGTAATTGCATAAGTAGCTTCTCTGGCTGTTTTTTTCAAGATGGCAGCCATGCCGGGTCTGTTGTCATGTTAGTTTTATGGTAGCTGCTGTAATGAAGTAACTTCTCTGAGTTCGTCATTTTTTAACGTTTTATTAACGCTTTGTTGCTATTTGTTTTATTCATTTGTTGTATTTTTTTAATTCGATGGCTTCAACTATAGTTCGTTATAACCTGTTCAGCTATTTGTTATTTGACTGCTGCATTTGTATACTGCAAACTGTGTTTGGATAATGGCCTACCAGAATGGATTTCTACTTCATTTTGAGAGCGGTATTGTGACTTTGCTACTTTTTTGAATTGTTTCCTGCTCTTGGACTGATTATCGACTGCCCTTTTTGTACCTGCTGTCGGTGTCTGGGGTATTTTGACTGCTGCTAGGATCTGGATATCAGGCAGTTTTGTGATTCTTTGCTGGAATTTTGAGACGGTCAGCGACTGTCTCCTGGCATCGATCCTGCTGTGGATCTGGATTTCAGAGATAGTCGGTGGTTCTCCTGACATCTATTTCCTTGGGATTGTTATGGCAGAAAGTTTGACATTGTTCAGTTGGTTGCTGTTAAGCTGCCGTTTGGAGCCTTGCCTGGGGAGAATTTATTGGAACAGTGAATACGGCTGTGGAATAGTTTACCCTGGCCAAATTGCCAGACAAAAACAGTGGACTGTAGACTGGTCTGGCCAGCTGCAGTGGTGGATGCCTGGTTTTTTGACTCCCCGTGGAGATAGATTGTACCAGTTGGAGGTCTGGTGGAAAATGTTCTCTTGTGCTCTCTGTGGCCTCCTAACTTTTACTGGGTGGATCTGGTGGGCTAAGTGGGGTGTCTCTTTTTCCAGATCACTTCTGTGAGCTGGACTGGGGTCAGTAATTTTTGCATCTAGCTCATTTACCCCTTTGGACTGGCAAATGGTTTAATCTGTTAAAGGTTTGCTGTTTTTCCATTCTGCTCCAGCCTAAACCTTCAACAGATACTGTAACTGCATTCTTTTTTATTTTGGAGGCAGTGAGAGAGCCTCAGTGGGAATAAATATCTACTTCATCTTCAATTCAGTATTTGTGGCAGTGAGAGTGCCATGTTTTCTGGACTCATTATTTCGATAAGGGTTGGGTGAGAACTACCCTTTGTTGTATGAACTTTTAAATGATTCTGCAAATTCTGGAGCCAATCTGCATAAAAAAGACATCTGACAGTGAACTTTAATTGGACAATAATAAATTATTTAATTTAGTGTTGTAGCTGTCCAGATTGCTTTAGACAGTTATTTTATGGGTTGCAATTTTGGTTTAGAGCTACGATTGTTGTTATACTACGGAATTTTCTTTTATTATTTGATGTTTTTATTGTTCTGTGGTTTAGGGTATAAGAGGATTGTTATTAAGTTTAGATTTAGTGGATTTTGTTGTTTTGGTGGGATGTCAGTTCTCACAGTTTGTGACTTTGTTTTATTACTTTGTTTAAGTATTATGTGTTCGGGAGGTTTAGTAATGGTCAGGCATTAATCCCCCACCAGGCTCAGGGAATTATATCTCTTTGATTGTCCCCCATTAATATCTGACACCTATCTTAGGTGTTGCGCCTTGGGGATGTCTAGAAAGCATATAAGAAGTGGCAGAACTGGGCCTGGTGGGGGAAGGGAAAGGGAAGAGCGGATAGAAGTTGTGGGGTCTAAGAGGCACTCTGGGGCAAAATGGAGTCAGGACAGAGGTCATCCCTGTCTTGTCCCCATACCCAAGGGCTCCGCTGTCAGCGGGCAGGTGCTGAGGTCTTCTCCAACAACTCATCCTAGTTGGGTAGTGTTATGCAATGCCAGATCTATTAAGAACAAGTAGGCTATTATAGCTGATCTTGTTGGAAACACTGATATGGCTTGCATCACTGTGACCTGGTTGGATGAAAATGCAGGCCCTGTTTTGTCCTCTGCAGTTCTGGCTGGGTTCTTGGTGATGCACCACCCAAGACTGGATCGTAGGGGCAGGGGTCTGGCTATTATATTTAAATCTGAGCTGGGCCTTGTGGATGTGCCATTGGAAAGTACCAGATCCTTTGATTATAACCTGGGAGAGTGTGAAGGTTGTGGGATACTCCTCATCTGCCCTCCACCAGGAGATGGTGGAGTATTCCTGCAGAAGATAGCAGATTTCATCATCAATATGGTGTTGAGGTCCCCCAGATGGATAGTTCTGGGGGACTTCAATGCCTGGGCCAATGATGAACTCTCGCATTTTGGTCAAAATCTCCTCCAGCTGATGACAATGCTGGGCCTTACACAGGGAGTTACCTCCTCAACCCCTGTAGGGGGTAACTCATTGGATCTGATCTTTCTCATGGGTATAGAGATAACTGACTGGGGGGTGGAACCAGTCAGTTGGTCTGACCATCACACCATAAGGTTCAGTCTCAGGGTCCCCCAAATAGGTCTGCCCCTACAGAGATGGTTCAGTACTGCCCTTTAAGGGGAGTTACCCCTAGTGACCTATCAGGATTCTCGGGTGAATGCATGAGTCCAGGTGATCTCATATTGGCCAATAATAAGGCTGTGGAAGATGCCCTGGACAAGATTGCTCCTGTTTGTGTTCATCCCTTCACCCAAGGAACCCTTGGTTTGATGGTTCTTTGAAGGAGTTGAGGCGAGTTGGTCAAAGGATGGAGAGAGCCTGGCAAAGGTCCAGCCTTGATGCTGACAGGCTTAGGCTGATGGCACATTATGATGGCTGTCAGTCAGAAATCACCCATAAGAAGGCAGAATTCCTGTCCAGGGAGATATGTGCTCTGCAGAATCGACCAGCTCAGCTTTTCTGGACTGTTGACAGATTGTGCAATCTAATCTGTCTCCAGCCCAGAGAAGCTTTTTCTCAGCTAAAATGTGAGGAGTTTGCTGAATTCTTCACAGATAAAGTTGCCAGCATCAGGTCTGGCATTGGCCCAGACTCCCCTATGAGGGATTGTGGTAATTGGCAGGAAGTGGCGTGTACTCAGTCTATCTGGTCAGACTTCCACCAGCCAGAACTCATAGACATTGTTAACATCATCCATTCACTGCACCCAACCAGTTTTAGTTTGGATCTGGGCCCCACACCCCTTCTAGTGGGATGTGTTGATGTTATTTGCCCGATCCTTGCTGAAATTGTCTGGAGGTCCTTGGAGATGGGGGTCTTTCGAGATCCCCTTAAGGAGGTGGTCGTTCGACCGCTCCTTAAGAACCCCTCTTTAGACCCAGACTGTCTAGCTAACTACCGTCCTATCTCTAACCTGCCATTTGTTGGTAAGGTTATTGAAAAGGTGGTTGCGCTGCAACTGGATGATCACCTTATAACTCACAAGGTCTATGATACTCTCCAGTCTGGATTTAGGAAAATGCACATCACAGAGACTGCATTCTTCCGAGTATTGAATGACCTCCTGATGGCAAGAGATCAAAAGGCACATACCATTCTGGTCCTTCTTGATCTCTTTGCAGCATTTGACACTGTAGACCATGGTGTGCTGTTGGAGCACCTGTGACTTCTTTGTGGACTGTCTGATACAGTCCTCAAATGGTTTCACTCATTCCTCGTGGACAGGTCTCAGAGTGTTGCCACTGGAATTTATTCCTCTGACACTCACTCCCTGCCCTGTGGGGTACTGCAGGGCTCCATTTTGGCCCTCATGCTGTTTGCAGTGTATATGCTGCTATTGGGAGTTATCATCAGGTGATACAGTTTGAGTTTTTACTGCTATGCAGATGATACTCAACTATATATGTCCTTTCTGCCCGGACAGAATGATGCACTCTCTGTGCTAAATAAATGTCTTACTGAGATAAGAACCTGGAAGAGTACTAGCTGGCCGAGACTGAATCCAGACTAGACTGAAGTGTTGGTAGTGGATGTTGGTCATCTGGGAGCGAGTTTGGGCGCTGGACAGGCATCAGGTCTTTTGATCAATGGCATACAGCTCACTACCTCAGGCTGAGTGTGTAACCTTAGAGTTACTTTTGATGATGGTCTGACAATGAAATCTCAGGTGTTGGCTGTCGACAAATCCTCTTTTTACATTCTGAGGAATATCGCCCGGGTGAAACACTTGGTTCCTCCAGATGATCTTCCAACATCAGTTCATGCCTTTGTCACTACCCACCTTGATTACTGCAATTCCCTGTACCTAGGGCTTCCAGGGGTTGATATCCACCACTTGCAGCTAGTGCAGAACACAGCAGCCAGGCTTTTGACTGGGACTTTCAGGTCCAGTTATATTACGCCCGTGCTCTGAGAACTGCACTGGCTGCCTATTCAGTGGCGGATCACTATTAAGATTGGCTTGCTAACCTTCAAAGACCTACATGATCAGGGACCTGGTTACCTGAAAGACCTCTTGGTACCCTACTGCCCCCTCCATCCCCTCCGATCCACCGAAGAGAGATTGCTAGAGATTCCCAGGGTGCGACTAAAAACATCCAGTGCCCGTGCTTTTTCTTTTTCGGCTCCAACCCTGTGAAACTATCTACCTCATCAGTTAAGAGAATGCCAGACTGTCAATAGGTTTAAAATTGAGTTAACAATGTACTTACTTAACTTGGCCTTCCCTAATTATGGTTAATCTGTTTTTATTCTCTTGTTCTAAAGTTATATTTATATTTGATTTGATGTGCAGCGCCTTGGTTTTGAAAGGCGCTATAAAAACAAAGTTTTGGTTTGATTTTTTTTATTGTATATAAAAATTAAAGCTCACATCTCACAATTTGAACAGCAGAACCAGCAATATTTCAAGTACAGTTTCTACAGATAATTTTATTGTTTACTAGACCTGAATCAAAAAAGATGATAATGTTAAAGAGAAAGAAGTTACAGTTTGACTTACCTGATAGATGGATATGTAATGTCTGACTCCCTTATGGATATGGTCAACAATCATGAATCATCATCATCATCATCATCATCATCGTCATCAGTAGTAGTACTACGACTCATCCTCACGAGATTAAAAGACTCACTTCCAGTGATGGATTTGGTTGTTGCACCATATCCAGAATCAATTAACTGATATCCTAGTCTGTGCTACTGCTTTCTCAGTCTGTGTGCTTCTTTAAATAAACTGTCAATGTTGACATCAGCACATGTCTTTTTGTTATTACAGATTTTTCTTCTACATGATATTTGGAGTATTTTGAAAATGCTAGCAGCATATTGATCCTTTTTATTGTCTGAACAATTTGGACAATGTATGGTGGCAAAGTCTAAAATGGACCAAGGTGGGAAGAGGCCCACAGTGAAGCTGCCCAGGAAGGCAGAGTCGCCTAGTTGCCCAGTTGCCTCTATGAAGGAGTATGGGAGGGTCAGAGAAGGGGGCTTTCTTCAGGCACAGAGATGGGTCTCCAGCAACAGCATTCCAGGTGGGGGCAGTGTTGAAAAAGGCGATAGCATTCATGGGGGAGGAACCTAGCCAGTTCGCCCCCCACTCTTTCAGGATAGAGGCCGCTCACAGCATATAGACACATTACAGCCATCACATTTGTCACAGTCCTAAAATGCTAAACACCTTTTTAAGTGAATTAGTGATTTTTCATAAACTGTCATCGGTCAGTGGTGAAGTCACAGTCTGTGGTAACTTCACACTGATCTTGCTTCTACAAGTGAATGTGTATCCAAGTGAATATGACTGTAGCGTGCTCATTATGATTTGTCACTGGCAACAAAAAATATTAGTCATGTTCATCTAGAGGCCCCTTCTGAAGCAGCAGACAGGAGGCATCAATAGAGGAGTTGAAGATGGTGAGGTGGTGGAGGTCTAACTGCTACAAGCGGTATGTCAGATGTTGATGCTAGCATTTCATGCTGTTTTTCTTTGTTTTGTGGCAGGTTCCAAATGGAAGGTGTGGATTGTGGGGCACATTTTTGTGTATTGGGCAGAGAGGTTCACAACTGCCACAGGCAATGGGAGCCAGCTACGCCCAAATATGGACAACACAAGAGTGCAATGAAAAGGCATCAGGGGCATGAGATGGGTCCAGGTGTTGCCTCTGTTGGAGGAGTTAAAAGTAAAATGGGGCAGGCCTGATGGTATTATCAACCATCTGGGGCAGCAACGATTTGGGAGGTGCCATGGGGGGGTGATGGGGCAGACAATAGTGGGGGATCTGGAGCAGATAAAAGGATGGTGGCCAAAAGTGATCATCGGCTGATCTAAAATCACATCTAGAAGGGTATGGAAGTGGGACAGAGGCATTCAGATAATTGAAAAAGTAAGGAAGCTGTTGAACTGGAGAGAACCGAGGGCAGTGATCGAGATGGGGGTACATATCCAGCACAGGGACATCTCATTTGATCAGGCAGTGGTGTGCAGATCAGCTGGGGTACACCTGTCCAAATTTGGTATGTGCTTATTCTTAAGGCCCATGGGACAGCTAGTGGGAGAAATTGCTAAAGGGGGCTTGAGGTACTAGCCCATAAGGGGAGGGAGCCCCACCATCCATCACAAGCTGGAGGTAGGCAGTGGAAAAATGAAAGGGGGGGTCGGGGTAGGACCACGGGCTGGGGGCAAGGAACCCAGGCATGGGATAAAAGGGAAAGGGGGAATAGGTCTGGGTGCTGGATGCAGAGAGTCCAGACCTGGAGGGGAAGTCCTCAGGTAAGTGGAGAACCACTTGGTTCTGATGTTGGAAGGGGGTTCCGGATTCAGTGGGTCCAGATCCTGAAGAACAAAGTATGAAGAGCCAAACAGAGGCCAGAAAAGAGAGAAGTGAAGAATGTAAATAAGACTATGGTGTAATTATGGACTTGATGAGTAATTTGAGATGTAAACTATCTGTACGTTAATTACATAAGTTTGCCTATGAGCATCCAAAGATTCTAAATGGTAACAATGTGAAATAATTTCTGGTGGGGATCAGGGGACAATATGGCTATAAAAAAATTCAACAGTATTTTCATGATTAATCAATAAACAGGTACAAAAAAAATCTGAAGGATTAACTTTATTGAAATTCAATTTGGCTATGACTTCAAGAGAAAAAAGGTCCTTGAAGACACAGTCTGCAGCATTTCACATTGTTTGCATCTCTTTTCTCTTGGTAATAAAAAAACAAACAAACAAAAAAAACAAACTTGTAACAGCAGAAAAAATAATCTGAAGGCTTAACTGTATTGCAATTAAACTTAGCCATAACATATATAATTATTATAGTCCCATTTCTTATCTTGGATTTTGTTTTATTTTTTTTATACATTAAAAAGAAGCAAAAAATAGGAATGTCTAACTGCATGATAACAAAATTTGAAAAACTCCTTTAACCACACTTTCTGTACTCCTTTGCAGAGCGACCTAGCTCATTTGTTTATTAATTACATTATATGGTTATGTGTAACACATATGATTTTAGTTGCTTTACAGTATTTATGCTGATCGTGGTTTTGAGGAAAATGATGACAAGCTCCTTGACACAAGTAGTTTGGCTGTCTGTTTCCTGTTGTAATGGATTAATATTTTTTTTCAACAGACAAGCCAAAGGCACATCTGTGGGCCAAACCCTTTTGACCCTGACAATTTCAGACAACAAAAATCAAAAAACATCTGTGCGCTAGATAATGGAAACAAAAAACATGCATATAAATGGTAATTTATTTATTTATTTCTATTTCAAGATCGACAAATCTGCACATCCAAGTGGACTGCAAACTGTCATGTGAAGAGATCTACACCTTTGGGACGTGCATGCAAAATTTCATGCAAATCCATTAAACAGTTGCTCATATACTGTGTAAGTACAAAGTATATGAGAAGGTGGTTAAGTATGTTTTTTAATTAAAGTCGCCTTTATTGTTTCACCATAGTTGAAGGTTTTTAGTGAGAAAAGTAAAGATGACAGCAACAGTTGCGATGGGAGTCAGTTATGCATTTTGTACAATTAATTTGACATGTGAAGAGGCTACTGGTCCTTCCTCCAGGACTGTTTTGGTAGGACAACAGCAGCTTTGGGTTCTGAGCTCCACGGCCAAGCAGATTACTGAATAGTTTATAGCCATATTATAATGATTATTTAAATTTGGATGGACAACACAGGAATTGTCAGCTGTGTGCATTCACATGCTATGATGGCACAGAGAGGAAAATTGTTTATAATTTAGGTAATTATTCAGTTTGGGTCCTACATGTGAAAATTGTCACGTTGTGTACCTGTCAGGATGCACAGCTGTGTGAAGGTATTCAGGAATTAACACAAGTTATACAGCCTGTTCCATTTTTTACGTGAAAATAAAAGAAGTGGATCAGGGCATGGGCATTGTACTGTGATGCAATGCACATGCCCTCAGCTATGGGTTGACTTTTTATCTATTGAATACAACAGGTTTCAGTGCTTGTTTTCAGATTGGAATAACTTCACCAAATCATAGATCATAACAAGTTAGCAAACCATCATTGTTCAAATATGGGTTCCCCAAAATAACTCCCTCCATTATGAACAACTTTACACTATGCTTCGTGAAATCTTAGTTTGTTGACGTGCGCAGCTGACGTGGCAAATTTTGTAAATAATAAGAATGTTGTTGCATTACTGTACAAACATATTAACAGTTATACATTGTATATTGATGCACCTAGCATTGTTACATGACTTTTGAATGTCGGCCAGAAGCTGTATGTGTAATGTATACAAAATCTAAGACAGATTACTACTGAAATATTAGGGACTACTTAGTCATGGTATTTTATTGACACTATTTTACTTAACAACACCACAATTGTATTGGATTACTATCAGTAGTATTTTGAGATATAACCATGATAAGTCACCACTAGTAGTACTTTCATTGCATTTACAAAACAATTCTCAGAAATTAAAAAACAAATAAAATCACAAAATGCATTGTTAGTAGTCACACATGTGGTAGCTGCAGTAGAGTTGTCCAAAGCACTGCAAACTCATTAAAACATGTTCCCCTCTGATGTATCCTCACCATTAGAACACATACCCTGACCCTGACTCACATTCACTTCCTCATCAGTACCTCCTTCATTGTCACTCAGTATCCCAGTGCCACATGCAGGCCATTGAGGTGGAATGAAATGCTGGTTAATTTTTATACATGTCAGCCTCTCAACATTGGCATCAGACAGGCATGTGCGATGGTCTGACACAACGGCACAAGTAGAACTAAACATCCTTTCAGATATTACTTTGGAACAAGGGTAAGTTAAAAATTCAAGTGCATTGGAAACCAGTGCAGGCCACACTACCACCTTGTGTTGCCAGTATGCCAACAAAGGGTCTTCTACAGACACCTTTTCAGAATCACCCTTGTATACAGTCACCATATTAGCAGCAGACGTCTGCAGTTGGCTGCTGTATTCATGTTGTTGAAGGGGGGAAACACCCACCTGGTGTAGTATAGTCCACAATGGATTGGTGGTGGTTATTAAATATGAAGATGAGTACCTTGAGGGCAAGAATGGGGTTGCATTTCCATGTAAATGTGGATGAATAAATTTATCATTTTTGGTCACATCTGAATTAAGCAGCTTGTGCATCTTTTCATGCAGAATGAGTACACGACGACCCATGTCAGTACTTCCTCCAGTCAGAAATGCTGCCGTCCCACAATTATAGCCATGGCTACAGCCACAGGAGCGGTTCCCTGCCCTCTCAAGGGCTAAAAACAGATGGTGCCAAAGCCCCTTGGGCATTCCTCCACCCATGACCATAGCCACAGGAGCTGCTCCCTGCCCTTTTAAGGGCTGAAAACAGATGGTGTCAAAGCCCCTTGGGCATTCCTCCACCCGTGGCCGTAGCCACAGGAGCTGCTCCCTGCCCTCTCAAGGGCTGAAAACAGGCATGTCTGCTCAACAGACAGGGCTCTCTCCAGCTCTAAATGTTAAATTTGGTGCCATTTCTCAGATCTTTGTATGAGCCTGGTCATTGACCCCATCCTTAAATCTAGGAGCTGTGGAGTAGCCTGCAATCCCTAGCTTAGCCACTAAATATGTAAGAATTAGTTTTTATTCCCCCTTCTTAAGCAGCTTTCTAAATCAAGCTAGTTGTTCACTGAGGGACCTTTGTGCCAGAGCCTGTTCTCCCTTGATTTTTCACCAGCCTACACCATCAATATGTACTGTTTGTTAAGCAACTGTAATGCTGCATGATCTGCAGGCCAGTAGCATTTTCTAGCAGTCCAGTAGATTTTCTTGTATTTGCAAGCTTTTCTCTAGCAACAGTGAGATTTTTTGTAGAACTGCTCCTTCTGTACTGTTAGCTAAGTGACTGTAACAAGGCATGACCTGCAATCCAATAAGTCTCTCTAGCAGACCTGTGTGTTTTTCTAGCACTGTTTCTAATCCTGTTTAATGCATACATATCGGACATCAGGGATGGTATAGGGTGTGAAATGAGTCTCTTTGCGGATGACTCCAAGATGGGAGCAGTAGTTGAGGGAGAAGAGGGGAGGTTGGCCCTGCAAGGGGACCTGGACACCCTGGAAAGCTGGGCTCACACATGGAATGTAAATTTCAATATCACCAAGTGCAAGGTGTTGCATCTTGGTCAGAAACCCAAACACAGGTACACCCTGGGAGGGAGGTGCTGGAAGCCTCAACAGGGAAAAGACCTAGGGGTCATGGTGGATACATGTATGAATAACTCTGAGCAGTGCAGGAGAGCAGCTAGCAAGGCAAACAGGATGTTGGGATGCATGCAAGAGGATCACCTCTAGGAGCAGAGAGTGATTCTGCCGCTGTACAATGGACTGGTTAGACCACACCTTGAGTACTGTACAGTACTGGAGACCACACTTGAAGAGGACATACAGCTCCTGGAGAGGGTTCAGAGGAGGGCAACAAAGATGATACAGGAGGCTGGGGATATGACTACGAGGACAGACTTGAGGAGCTCTGCCTGTTTTCATTGGAGGAGAGGAGGAGACAGGGGACATGATTGAGGTCTTCAAGTACCTCAAGGGAATAAATAGGGTAAACATGGAGGGATCTTTAGACTAAAGCAGGAGGCATCACCAGGGCATGGTTTGAAGTTGGAAGGTGGAAGGGTGAGGGGAAAAGAGGAGGAGGTTTTCACTGAGAGGTGGTGGACCCTTGGAATGCTCTGCCTGGTGAGCTGGTTCAGAGATCCACAGTGGAGGGCTTTAAGAGAGTGGGACAGACACAGAAAGTGGATGTATCAGATGATGGCCTGTCCCGGGGGGGTGGGGATGGATGATAGGGGTTTCTGGAGCACAAGGGATGGGAGGGTCTCTGCACCCAACTAAGGATCTAGGTTCGAGCAGACTTGATAGACCATAAGGCCTAATCTGCTGGCAAATAGTATGTTAGTATGTTAGTATGTTAGCACTGCTCCTTCTAGGCAGCTTCATGTAGTTCCATTACATTGTACTTGTAATTTGTGTAGCAAGGTCTCACTGCATTGTACTATTACAGCTAGTGTGTTTTCTAAAGCCTGCATTTATTCCTCTATGCACTGCATCTCCTTAGCTAGGGAATTTGCAATGTCTTACTGAACACAATGTCCTCAACTAGTGAGTTAACCAAAGTCTGCATATATTGAAATGGAACATTAATGCTTAAAATCTGCTTCTGCTTCAGTCTCTGATTTCACCTTCCTTACCCCTGTTAACTCTAAAATCTGCATCTACCTTGCCTTGAACTTCAGCTTTTTTCATTTTTGTATTGCTAACTAACCTTCTCCTCTTTTCTTGATCCGATCCCTTCTCTCTTTTTTTCAGCAAATCCTACATTAGCCCTCCTTTCCCTCCTCTCCTCTCCTCTCCCCCTCTCTGCCCTTCCTACTCAGACAGCCCTTCCCATTACTCTTGCTAATCTCTTCTCCCTTTATTTTCAGATGGTGCCAAAGCCCACTAGACAGTCCTCTACCTGTGACAGGAGCTGCTCCCTGCCCTCTCAAGAGCCAAAAACAGGCGCACCTGCTCAACAGACAGAGCGCCCCCTCCAGCTGTAAATTTTAAATTTGATGCCATTTCTCAAATCTTTGTGTGAACCTGGCCATTTACTCCATCCTTAAACCTAGGAGCTGTGGGGTCAACTGCAATCCCTAGCTTAGCCACTAAATATTTAAAAATTAGTTTTTATTCCCCCTCCTTAAGCAGCTTTCTAAATCAAGCGAGTTGCTCACTGAAAGACCTTTGTGCCAGAGCCTGCTCTCACTTGATTTTTCAGATCACCCCCCCCACCTCCGACACTTTATTATATGACTCCTTCCAGGAATGCCTCCCACTGGAATCCCACAGTCATCTGATTTTCTGTCCCCTGAAACCACACCCTCTCTTCTTTAAGGGATCAAACCTAAATCACCCACTCCAGTTAACTCTTCTCAATTACTGCTGTTACCCTATTGTAAGGGACATCACCCTAATTCTACTTACACCCTTTTTAATTCTTGCACTCTAGCTCCTTTCTTCTAGTTCAAGTTACCCATCCCTTTTAAACAACCTTTTTTATACTTAGCACTTCATTATTCCCCATCTCACTCTTCTACTGTACCCAGCTCTTTTCCAGCTTAACCTCCGTATCCTTCCTTACAGAGCTGTGCAGTTTCTGAGCTGTTTTTTCCCCCACCTACCCATCCCTGGCCATTACTTGATTGCTCACTTCCCACAGCTTGTCCCACCCTCTGCTACATTATTGGTGGATACCTTTCTCAGCCCAAGCCTCAACGGGGCTTTCCTACTCCTGGACATCTGTTACTGCTATTAGCAATACCTTCTCTATTGTGTGCCTACCTGACTATTCTGGCCTTTTTTGCTGTAATCTTTTGTCCTGAGCCTGCCAACCACAATGCCCCATGGCAACACCACATAGCAAGCAGTAGTATGGCTCTCTCCTTGCTAAGTCACGTGCTTCTCTCCCCTCTCTTAATACTTAACTTTGTGGACCTTACCCACCTGGATCATTTCTGGCCTGGGGCATCTCCAGAGGACAACCCATTCAGCCACCTACCACTTCAGCCAGTCTGCCTTTTCATACAGTGTGACCAATATTATGTATGCCAGTGCCCTTGCACCTCTCTAGGGATACCAACTCCAGGAGCTACTTGGAACCATATCACACCCTTATGACCCTCCTGGGCTTATCCACACCACTAACTGTTCCTGTCCATATTGCAGTGTTCGGCCTAGTATCCCCTTGCTTCCTCTCCCTACCATGGCTATCCTCCTCCAGGACCCCCTTCCCCAAACATGGTCACCACTCGCTGCTCAAATTCCTGTATATGGGGCTTAAGAAGCTTCTCCTACTCTTGTTACTCTATTCAGGAAACATTGAAATAAATCTTGAACCACCCCTACCTGTTCCTGCTCCCTCAGATCAACCTCAACTAAAAGGTCTCAGCGTTATACATATTAATGCCTGCAGCCTGCTAAAGAAAATGGATTTAATTCAAGCCTGGGTAGTCCACACCAACCCTGGTGTATTTCTAGTTTCAGAGCCCAGGCTGAAAGCCTCCACACCTAATCAAGCTATCAATATCCTGTCCTACAATGTTTACAGAACAGATAAGATATCTATGGGCGGAGGGGTTAAAATTTATGTTCTAGACAAATACCCGTTCTCTGTCCTTGACTCCACAACCCTGGCCAAGGAGTTTGAAAGTCTCACCTTAAAAATTTCTCTATCAGCTAAGGAGTCAATCTACATTTCAGGCTGCTACAGACCCCCTTCTGGTGGACAGGGGATCATTTCCCACCTTCACAGCATACTAGGAACCATTGACTCTGGATTTATTTGTATGGGGAACTTCAACTTGGATTGGAATTCTCATTGCTCTGAACCTCTAAAAATGTTTTGCAATAGACATGGACTTATACAACTAATCTGTGATGCCACCCACCCAATAACTAAAAATCATTACACAGCACTCTCCTGGATGTAGTCTTTACTAACAGGACCCATAAAATTGCTTATACTGGGGTATTTCATAAGGACATTAGTGGCCACAGCGCCATTGCCTGTGTGAGCCACTCCCCAAAAACAACCAGTCCACCTAATTTTACCTACAAAAGGAATTTCCACACGTTTAATATCTCTGAGTTCCTATCTGATCTGAATGGGATCAGATGGCAAGATTTTTACCTGGCTCCAACAGTCGATGAGGTATATATCCACTTCCTCAGCCCTGTATTGGAGGTTATTAACAAACATGCCCCAATGATGAAACTAAGGGCTAGGAAAAAAGCCTGTCCTTGGTTCTCCAACTCATTGAAATCCATCTTACATCACAGAGATCACCTATGGAAAAAAGGCCGCAAGACAAAATCTGAAGCTGATTGGGCTGTCTTCAGAGCCACAAGAAACCGATGCACCAGGCTAATTCGGGCAGAAATGGCCAAGTACTACCAGTTTGCTTTGAAGTCATCCAAAAACAATGCTGCTAAATTCTAGAATATTATTAGGGAAATCGAAGGGCATTGTTCACCTTCATCCCTCCCAACTAAAATAATCTCAGTGGACGTTACCTACACAAATAGTGATGATATTCTGGATCAGTTAAATAATCATTTTGCCACAGCCGCCTAGCTTTTGTCTCTTCTCCCATCCGCAGGCTATCATCCCAGTCACTTGCTTGCACCCTTTCATCACCCTCCCCCAAAACTAGACCTGGTTCTTCACAATTTAGTTTCAGCCCTATCTCACCCCAGCAAGTCGAGGATCTCTTGTTCACTCTTGACCCTAAAAGAAATGCAGTAGCTGATCTGCTTAAACCTTACTTTCTAAAGATAGGACACTATGCCCTGGCCTCGCCTATCACCCACTTGTTAAGTCTGTCACTTTCCCAGGGTATTATCCCTCCCATTTGGAAAACTGCTCATGTCATCCCTTTGTTTAAATCTGGTGACCAATGCAACATAGTATGTCCTGATAAACTATGATAGAACATGTAAAAGAATTAGAGTGACATTGTGAAGCAAATAGTATGGGTTTGTTTTGAAAGAAGCCCTTGAAGGGTAAAAAGGTTAAAACAGGAAAATGAAACAGCAAATATAAAGGGAAGTCTTTATCAAAATAACAATCAGGATTGACCTATCCCCATTCAGAGGGAATTTTTATGGTACAAAGGGAAGTCAAGCCTTTGATAAAGATATTAAGATGCACCTCCTGATGAAGCCTACATGGTGTAGGTGAACCGTCGAGCAATGGGCCTTGAAGAAATATGAATAAAGTTTATTTTGGAGAAGAATTGCAGTGCTGTTCATTATTCCATTGCACCCCCAGATGACTCTTTTTTTTGTAGAGACATTTTCCCAGACCAATGCGACCTCAATAATTACCGACCTATTTCGCTTCTGCCCATTCTATCTCAGCTTCTTGAAAAGCTGGTCAACGCCCAACTCAGAGACCACCTAGAAGCAGAAAATCTACTGAACCCCCTGCAATCTAGGTTTTGCCCCAAACATAGTACGGTATCTGCTCTAACAAATGTTACAGATGAGTGGTTAACCTCCCTAGACGCTAAGCACCATGTTTGCACCCTTTTTTAGATTTAAGCAAAGTGTTCAACACCGTTGACCACCAATTACTATTGGACACATTAAATAATTTCGGTCTGGATGACACCTCACTAAATTGGTTCTCCTGTTATCTTACTGACAGGTGGCAACAGGTTAAAGCCAATGGTGCCTTCTCCCCTTTAAAACCTATCCTGAGAGGAGTTCCACAGGGCTCCATCTTAGGTCCATTACTATTTGCCATTTACATTAATAATATTAACAACAATGTCAGCACAGCAAACGTACACCTATTTGTGGATGATACTGTGTTATATGTTGCCAGGTCTAGTCTCCAACTCACCCACCTCGAGTTACAATATGACTTTGACCTACTTCAACACAACTTAATAAATCTCAAACTACCCCTCAATGCTAAAAAAGACAAAAATTATACACCTGTCCCCTAATATCAAAGATATTCCCACCAGCTCCTTGAATGCAAATTTTCAGATGAAGTCCATCCTGGGAGAAGTACTGGAACCAGTTGAGAAATTAAAATATCTTGTCTTCTGGCTGGATCGAAAACTATCCTTTGTAACACACATAGAGGAAATGGCCAAAAAACGTTGCCAAAGGCTTAGTCTCTTCTATTGCATAAAGCACTTACTTACCAGGACAGCAAACTAAGGTTGGTCCAAACAACCTTTTTCCCATTAATTGACTATCCAGACTTTTTCTATAGCCATTGCCCGAAGTCAGCTCTAATTACCCTTGACACACTCTGTCACAGAGCCTTAAGATTCATTACAAATGCTCCTTTAAACACCCACTATTTCTCCCTTTATCTGCAGGTTGTTTGGCCATCCCTTAGTATCAGGAGGTGCCACAAT
This sequence comes from Neoceratodus forsteri, assembly GCA_016271365.2. NCBI lineage: Eukaryota > Metazoa > Chordata > Ceratodontiformes > Ceratodontidae > Neoceratodus > Neoceratodus forsteri. The sequence continues at coordinate 647,959,767 of CM057456.1, forward strand.
GTATCCCTCTGGGTTTACAGAGCTCTAACCCTGAATCTCCCTCCCTACATCTGCTCCATGTATAAACATGCATCCAGTGTGTACACTCTCAGGAAGTCTTCATATATAACATTTGATATTCCACAGATTAGAACCCGGTTTGGGTCTTTCGTCCCTAAGTGACGCCCTGCCAACCTTGTGGAACACTATACAAAAAAACCTTACTCTTAACCTTACTATTGACTTCTGTACATTCAAGTCCTTGATTTGGTGTATGTTGAAGGATGAATGTAACTGTTATGCTTGAACCTGCTTACTGTAATCATGTATATTCTCTCTGACTCCTGGCACTTAATCCTCCCCCTACTCCCCCATGTCCTTTCTGGCCCAGTTTGCTCCCATCCCCTCCATTCCCCTCATCCAGCACTAGTACTAAGCACTTGTATATCATCCACCCCATGTCTCCCCCCCTTCGATACTTCTTAGTTGTCTGCATTCTTCATCCACTCCCTTTCCCCACATCTGATCACCTCTCCCCCTCCTGTTGAATTTCTATAACCTGTATTACCTTTTCCACCTTTGATCATCCTCTATTGCTATAAAATCCCTCAACCTTGCACTCTGTGCCCTCTTCTGTTGTTCCAATTTACTTTTTTGCACCTATCATTTTTCATAATTGTTGTACTCAACTAGCTTTACCTGGATTAGATTTGGAAATATTTTGCTATTCAGTATTGTACCTAGTTAACTTCCTTTTGTCTGCTTTTCTTGTATATGGCATCTCAGCTGTATCTGTATTGTACCACTGAAACTGTTCTGTATTTTGCATTGTACGTATGTCCCCCAGGACCTTATCACAAACGAGTTGTCTCAATGGTGTTATCCTGGTAAAATAAACTTTGAATTGAAAATTGAATTGAATAGCATGGATCCAGTAAAGTAGCCATCATGTATGAATCACTGTGACACACTTTCATTGCTGTCTAAATGGTCAGTCATGTAGATCATCAGGTCAACACCAAACTCATCTGCAACAGAAGCAAACTGATCACACACATTCAATAATGCCTGCCTTAATACATGGAGCAATGGAATCACTTGACTGAGGCAAAATTTTCTTCACTGACAGCCTGAGTGGCATTTTCAAATAGATGCAGTATTTCAATTATGTTGTTCATTACCCACCACCGAGATGGAGTAAGAGACATGGCCTTTTGAGTCAGGGGTTCATGGAGCTGCATCACATAATCATTGATTGGCTTATATTGTTCAGACAGTTGCTCCAGCATATATAGTGTTGAGTTCCTCCTGGTGAGAACATCCTGTTTTAAATGGTACTGTGGAACACCATATGAGCGCTGCAGAACATTGAAGCCTGATCGAGCCTTTGAGGATCTGCTGAAGTGGCCACAGATTTTATGACTAATGGTAACAATGCTGTCAACTGCATCATATTTTAGGAAGTCATGCACAATTAAATTCAAAACATGTGCAAAGCAAGATATGCGTGTAAAGCCACCATCATTGATTGCTTTCACAACATTTGCACCATTGCCACTGGCAACTAACGATGACACCAAACCATGTAGTTTTAGCCAATGAGCAATGGTATTATTCAAGCATTCTAAAATTTGGACTGCATTGTGGGAACCATGCATTCTCTGCATACTTAATGTAGCATGCTGATACACACCACCATTGCCACCTTATGCCTTTCTTAAATGGCAGTAGCTGGCTGTACATGGTGATGTTGTATACACACTGGGGATGTGTGCCCAATATGCAGGAACACACATAAAGCTCACTGTGCATCCAGGATTGCTGGTCCACATATCCATTGTTAGATGCACAGTGCTGACAGCGGAGTGTGGCAAGGCATGTGAAACAGCGCAGCAAAGGGTATTGTACAGCTCAGGTGCTCCTTTCAGTGAAAAATAAGTTCTGCTAGGAACTTGATGTTTAGGTACAGTTTTACTCATTAGCAGTAAAAAACCCAAATTGTTTCACAAAAGAATAAGGTAGGAGAGCAGTCAAAAGCATTTGTGCCACTTCCACATTTAGCTGTCTGGTAACAGGGTGATTGTGGTGGTACTTGCAATGCTTGAACAGTGGCTCTTTAATGTTGGGTTGTCTCATAGTGACAACCTGCTTGTCAACTGTAACTTTGGTTTGGGTAACAGACATGAAAGGGGTTGGAGACAAGTTACTCTGACAATAACATTCAGAAAATGCTGAGTAACATGAGGCAGAGGATGTTGACTGACTAAACATTTCATATCGCTTGGGAGTGAAGGTAAGCTGTGGGGGAACAAGCAGTATTTTCATGTTCTAAGTATCTGCATGGGGAACAGACTGGCTTTGTACACTTGAGTCCTAATGTTTATGCTGTTGCCAGCACATAGTGTGCTCTGTTTGCAAATGGGAATGCAAATCTGTTGTCCCTAGGTGTGAACCTGGTTCCATGTCATAGCGGCAATCGCAGAATAGCGATCGCCAATACAGCAAGTGTAAATCGCTGAAAATGAATTTTGGCAATGCATGCTCACAGCGCAGACAAAAACAGCACCTGAGACCTACAGATCTCATTTTAAATGTGGGGGTTTTCGCCCCCCACACCACCCTGCTTGTGGATTCTCAACTCCAGGGAGGTGCATGTCGGGAGGTGGTGAAAAACTTAAAAAAAATATAAAGCCACCTGCTGGCAAAAAAAACCCGACACCGAAGAGTGCCATACCTGAACCCTGTACCATGTGCCTCCCAGCTGACCACCCTCCCCACCACGCTAGTGGACCAGCTCGGCAGCTGCCTGCCAAACTCCCTCCCACATACCATCCCTCCTCTGCCTCTTCGTCCCTGCACTTGTGCGCGTGCAAGTGTATACCCGCTACTTCCTGTTGCAGCATTTTGCCCACCCAGTATCCGGTTGCCCCTCTACTTGATAGTTGTGAACACAGGTGCTGTAATTAAGTCATCATTTTTGTAGGCACCCAATTTCAGTCGCCTTGTTCACTGGATACCTGTGAACCCACTTTGCTCCTACTAAGTTTAGACTTACATATCTGGCAAATCGCTTTCATCATTCTCCTCCAATGCAAAAAAATTCCACACTAATGATTTGCCCATTCAACATGGTTTTTTCGATAGGGGAGCACACACTGGATTAGGGCGCACTGGATCCTGCTGCTGCTGTGCCAGCTTTGGCTGAACAGTTCCATCAATATTATGTAGTGCTGCTGGATGATCAGTCACTTCTTTTACACTGGGTGCTTGTAAACTTTTAACATTAAAGGAACTGGTAGTAAAAGCCTTAACTGGAAAATGGGGAGGCCGGTAGTCAGGGTCTGTAGCACAGGCATCATTCCCACAAGCAAGCTCCTCGGTGCTAACACTTACTGAGTGGAATATCTATGTCCTTGTCCTCACAAACCATCAGCCCTACTGCATCATTACCACTAACACATGATTCATTAATAACAACATCAGGATCAACATCAGTTTTAGCAAACAGCTTGTCTGCAGGCGCTTCATCCTGAGCATTAGTATAAGTGCTAGTACTGAAAAAGTGAGAATCACTATCAAATCCCATATAGTTCCGGCACTGTGACTCCTCCAGAGAATCCAGCATCAATTCTGCCACATCAAGAGCAGATTTAGGTCACCCAGCCCTGTCACAAAAACTGTACTGCTGCTGCTGCTCCATCATTATTATTCCTTTTTTTAATTTTCACATTGCTGCTAATATTACCTGTAGATCCAAAAAAGGAAATAATGCTGATGCCAGCCTTACATATACCACCAGAAGCCTGACCCTGCATTAACAGTGTTGCACCTGAAGTACTGCTAGTGCTTCCAGGACCAGAAGCCACGGCATTGCTGCTCACAGGACCTACACTGCTGCTGCTGCTGCTGCTGGAACTACCTTCTGCTGCTCACAGGACCTACACTGCTGCTGTTGCTGGAACTGCCTGCACCAGAATCACTACAACCAAGCACACCAGGAACATGCCACAAGTCCAACTTTACTGCCACATCTACTAACAACCTTCTTACCTATCATATTTTCTATATGAGGATTTAAACTGCAGAAAGGCAAAAATTACTATTTCAGTAAATTTCACTATATCACTACCAGATTTAAATATTGGTGATGAATATACAACAATATTACAATAGTTTAACAATATTTCTAAGAAAAAATACAAAAACTAAGGCAGATATTCAAAACTTTGTGCAGGGAGCAAACCGACTACACCACGATTGTGCCACATTTGTGCCAGATTGCTATATTCAAAAGGCCAAATAGTGCTGGCGCAGTGTGTTAGCACCAATGCTAAAAGATAATGTATGTGTAGTGCAAAGTGTGGGGTGGGGACATGCATGCAGATGCAATGGTATATTCAAAAGTATAGCGCTGCACAATGTGCTTTAGCGTGACATGTAGCACAGCACAAATTACTGCCTATGAAAAGGTAGTCTTAACTCCAGGCAAACAAGGATGGAGGGCATGGACACAGCAACAGCAGGAAACAAGGCTGTATGCAGCCAATGAGGAGGCTGTGAAGGCAGATGGTCACCTTGGGCCACTCCATATGCACAGGCACCCAAACTGTGGAATAAAATGCTTCAACATTGCTTAGAAGATAACAATCATGTAAATAATAAAACTGAATAAAAACTCCATTTGCAGCAGCATACAATTTGTAATTGTGTTTAATGTGACACTAAGTTAATATTTATGAATTGTGTGTTGTTCATTGTATGTATTTATTGTACACTATATCATCTCAGCTGCACATGTAGTAGCTCCGGGTCATTTCTGACAATGGGCCTTGGCCCAGTGTGATTAGCGGGTCAACAAAGTGATAAATAAAAAGATAAATAACAAATGAATGGTAGAGACATGCTGCACACAGACAGCACTGCCCACATCGCCATCATCTGGCACTGGTCTCAACCCTGCCACACATTAGTTGGTGCACCAGCACCAGCAGACACCATGACAGTGGATCCATACAGCACACACCTCTGGTCCCCTCCATTGGGGTACACAATAACATCCAGCACACACCTGCAGCACTGGAGGAATGGAGGGTGTTGAGGGGAGGGTACCTAGGTGGGCAGGTTGCATCACATAGTAGGTGTTGCCATAAGGCTGGGGCCATCCACACAGTGCACATGTTCCAGTCTCAGGAATACCCCAACATCAGTGTGACTGTCTGTTGGTATGTGTCACCCCCCCTTCCCGGGCACATACTGCATATCTGTACAGACACCATGGCACACAGGGCCAGCCCTGTGTATGTTACTGTGAGTATTCCATGCTAATGGTGCAGCTGATTTGGGTCACAGGACAGCATGATGGTGGTGTCCACTGTCAGAACACACCTGCCAGCTGGGCCTGTCACTGTGTGGAGAGCAGCAGTCACTGAGGCCTGACACACCGTAGGCATTGTTGAGTCTCTCACAATACCAGCCACTATATTCCTGTAGCATCTACTTTGCACTGTAGCAGGGACTACAGTATATCCAAGGCATACAGCACCACCACCCATGCCTAAGGTGCTAGTCCTCTGAAGCACAATAGTCTCTGCTGCTGTGTATAAACATAGCCTGCAGCTACCAACATGTTGATCCAGTCTGACATGCTGGTGTTGTTGTGAGCAGACCCAACCTGTAGATACTGACCTGTAGATCCAGTCTGACCTACATGTGGAGCTGTGTACACCCTGCAATAGCGGTGAGCAATCCACATGGTAATGCATGCAGATGAGGCCATAATGACATGCCATTGTCACTGTTCACCCACAGACTGCCTAGGCTCATTTGCATATCTATTTTGAATATAGCAAATTTTGCCCCAGGCAAACGTGTTAGCACTGGGCATGTTAGCGATCAGCAAATGAGTTTGCCTGCTCAGTCCTGTCAGAACCATAGCACAGTTCTGCAGTATTTGGCCTGCACTGTTGTCTGCAGTTTTTGTGAATCCACTTCTTTGCTCCTGCCACTCTGGTAGATATACTGGTGGTTTAGTAAAATTGCTGTTATTGAAAAATAGTTTTAAAAGTTGGGGTATATCCTAACTTAAAGTGTGGTTTTAAAATCAGTGCCACTAGTGTATTATGCAAACTTGAAACCTCACTATCTGCCAAACCAATAGTTTCACTTGACAGATACTGATTGCTCTCTTTGTTACTAGTGGTTTAATGGTTATTCATTTATGGTTTTAATATATTTTGTTATAAATAATCATGGAAAACAAACAGTTTCATGAAAACACCGTAACAATTAGGTTTGGCTGTGTTCTAAGGATATTGACTATACTTATTTGTTTGTTATAAATAGGCTTGGCAGTTTTCGATTTTTATTTTTAACAAATTTCGATGGCTAAAATCCATGTTTATTTTAACGTCTTTATTTCGATTAAAATCGATCTTTATAGTAAAAAAATATACGGAGACACACAGACTTATACAAAGACACTACAACATACACAGAGAGACAGAGACACTGCAACATACGGAGACTCACAAGGATTATACAAAGACAATACCACATGCTCCCCCCCCCCCCAAAGTGCAAATCTGTGCTGGATTCAGTCGTGGAATTTTTTTATATCTGTGTCGCTAAATGCATTAAAACTTCCTGTTATGTCCTTGTTGTGGTACAAAATGTTTAGCATCCCCAGTCTCTCCTCTGAAAGGCGCATTCGGAGTTTATCTTGAACTTTTCTGTACAGACTAAATGAACGCTCTACAGCAGTAGATGTAACTGACATAGCCAGTGCCCTCAACGCAACATAGGAAAGTAGAGGTAGGTTTAGCATCTCACTCTCCCAGTACTCCATCGGAGAGATTGTGCGGTCTGAAGGAACCTCACGTTTCATATATAAACTAAAGTCCCGCTCAAAGTCTTCTTTTTTTCACAGTGAAAGGTATTGCTTATGGAAACATATTTAGAGACATCAGCAGAGAGCTGTTTCTTTATAAAGGGATCAAACATCCTGCAATTGTCAAACAATGATCCAGAACCATAAAGTCCTTCAGGCACATTTCGTGCAAGTGTTGCGCTTTAGCTTTGAATGAAAATTTATTGAGAAAGAATGCATTGCTGCAGACAGGGACTGTCGTTTGGATCCCATTGACTTTAAATCAACATCTTTTAGTGAACTTTTGACATCGCTTGCCACACTCAGATCAAAGTTCAGTAGTCTGTCAATTTTGTGAATTAGTGGTGCTTTGGTTTCCATCTGTACATGTATCACATGGATTTTTCCTAGAAAACTGCACAAAAATGTAAGCTTGCAGTAAAGATTTCTTTGACTGGAATCATCCGTTACAAGTCTCCATAATTTGGAGGCTTTTTTAGACTGATGCTCTACCTCCTCATTAATTAAAAAGTCACACACACTATCCCAATGCGCATGAATGTACTGTGCTGCTTCTAACCAGGAAAACCAACGACAAGGGACAACTCTGGGGTGGAGTTTCGTACTGGTTAGTGGAACACCATTGTTTGCACACACTTTAAAAAAATCTCTCATCTGTTTATTAGCACTCTTAAATAGAGCTGGAAAATGTACCACAATTTCATTAACATCACAAAATTCATCTGTTTTAAGAGCATGGTTGATAGCTAAGTGCAATAAATGTGTGATGCAGTGTATGTGCAGCAAATGTGGGTAAATGTCTCTAAGGTCTTTAATCATTCTCTGCATGTACATTGCTGAATCAGTGTTTATTGAGACACAATCAGACCAAGACAAGCAATAGTCTCTCATCATGTCATGGAGTAAGTTTGAGATTACACCTGCATTGCACTGCATAACAACTGTCGATTTCAGTAGCAGACAGTTTATGGATCTATTTTTAGATGAGTAAAAAACTCCCAGAACATTAATAGCAGGTAGACCTGCCAACTCAGGTGTTTCATCGACAACAATAGAGAATTGCTCACCAGATGGCAGCTCATTTATTCTTGCTTTGTGGTGCATGAAGACCACTGGAATATATTTCTCCTCCAGCTGACGTCTTTTTGGACATGTTCTCACAGCTGGTGCATATTTTCTTAGAACACACATCAGATAGCTGGAGCCCCGGGCAGCATTCATCGGAATTGCTTCAAAACACAAAGCCCGAACAAGATCATGTGGGAAGTCGGCAGCTTCTTCTTTTTTATGCTTCATGCGCCCCATAAATGATTCCATTGAGGGCTGCGAGATAATGTCCAGACTTTGCTTTAGCCTCAGGTGTGTCTTGCTGTTAAAATGCTCAGAAATGCGATTTGCCTGACCAGATACTTCGGTTTTACAAATCTTACATCGTAAAATGTCAATACTTTCCCCATCACCAGTCTTTTTGACAGTTTTTAATTCCAGTTCAGGGAATTCAGAGCAATACTAGTCTGCACATTTTCTTTTTCGACCCATGCTGTTTGGATGTGTTGCTTGATCTGAGATCTGAGATCTGATTAAAACACTACTTATTTTACTATCAGCTCAGAGGGCACGGGAAACCACAGAACTATGCAGCTACTAGTAATTAGGTATTAATGGAATCGAATACATCATTGCCTGGTTCTTTAGATAGGGATTCAGCCCTACGTCTAAGTATTTGCAAGTGAAAACGTTCTGATTAAAGTTTTTATTGCCTTGTGATTTAGATCGTAAACTGCCCTGTCTCTCAGTACTTTACTTTAGCTTGTGATTCCCTTATTCACAAACTAAAGTACAGTTAAGAGCGGCAGGGCAGTTTATGATCGAAATCACCAGGCAATTATAATTTTAATCTGAATGTTTTCAAGTGATGCATGAAATAATAGCATTTCAGGAGAAATCAACGAAAATTTATTTTCATCGAAATTGACAAAATAGCACGTCTCGATGTAAATCGACGGAAATTGATATTAATCGCAAACTGCCAAGCCTAGTTATAAATATGCTCGATAAATTCAGCTGCCTCTCTTTCCTTAAAGTGACAACTTCACCAAGGTCTTCATCCATTTGATTGTTCTGCCAAAAATAGGTTAGGCTTGGTAAAGAGGAGAAATACTTTCCTTCAGGTGAAACTGCAATTGAAGAACCAGCAGGTGAGGTATGGTTCCCTTTCCAGGCCAATTGGTAGAACAAATGGATGGGTACTTTTGGTAATTCTGGCCCTTAGTGGTGACTTAGAAACACATCCTGGCCCTGAATTAAGACATATAAAAATTATGCATGATAATGCATGAAGTTTAGTAAACAAAATGGATTTGGTACATGCCTAGGTAGAAATGGAAAAATCTGAAATAATTGCTTTTTCCGAAACTTGGTTGGGAAATAAAGAAGAAGATAAAGATTTAAACTTAACTGACTACTATTTTCATAGAAAGGATAGAAGGGCAAGAGGTGGGGGTATAATATTGTATGCAAACAAGTCTTTGGGCCACTCGGAGACAATATTGTCTTGTAAAATTGAAGGAATGGAGTGCATTTTTGTACACATTTTCTCAATTGATTTGGTTGCTGGAGTGATTTATTCCCCATCTAAGGTTAACACATGTTCTTTTGAGAAGTTGGCTGATACCATAAGGCTGCATGTCAGAGATAAAAAATTAGTATCAATGGGTTATTTCAATGCTGCATGGGGAGAGAGAAGAGGTCAGAAGTTAACAGAATCATTTCAGATTTTAAATCTGACCCAAATAGAAAATACCCCAACAAGGAAAGGTAAGATAGATAGTCCTGGAAACATACTAGACCTTATTTTCCTGTCCCCAGAAATTGCAGTTTTAAAATCAATGGTTTGTTCCCCAAATACGGGTGATCATAATGTGATTTCCTGTTCCATCTCTATTAAACAACTTAAAGTTCACCCCATTAGAGAGAACTTTTCATTAAAGAGATGTTACAGGAACTATAATAAATTAAATTTTCGATCCAAAATGTCACAACAAAAGTGGTATAGGATTTCCCTTATTCCAGATTCGGATTTGGCAGTGGAGGAATTTATGAAAATGTTCATAGAGGTATGTAACAGTTGTGCTCCATATAAAAAGAAAATAAAGAAGCAAAATCACTTACCATGGATAAATGATGCTCTAAAAAAATTGATAACATATAAAAAGAAATAATGGAAAAAAGCTAACAAAACTTTGGACCAGGCTGTTTGGGATCATTTCAAGAAAATACGAAATAAAGTTAATCAGGAGGTAAAGAAAACTAAAGCACGGTATTACAAACATAAAATTAAAGGTGCTAATGATCCTAAGAAATATTGGGCTTCAATGAAATCTCTTGTCAAATCACAAAATATTTTAAGTAGTATAAAAGTTATTGAAAATGGTGTTTTGCAAAATCCAGATAATGCCACAAATAGTCTAAACAAATATTTTACTGAACTTCCTGATTTAAACATCTCTACCGGATTACAAGAAAAGTGACAATGTGGGATAGAGGTAAATGATAATCAAATAGATCAAAACTTTGTCCCAAAATTTAGGTTTAAACAAATAACAAGGAAGGAAGTAATTAAAGAAATAAACAAACTACAAAAAAAAAAAAAAACTAAAGGTTTAGATGATGTAGAAATTAGATTCTTGAAAGATTCCATATACGTGGTGGCCCAACCTTTAACTAGTCTCTTTAATAGGAGCCTGATTGAAGGAAAATTTCATAGTTCCTGGAAACAAGTTAAAATAGTGCCAATTCATAAGGGGGGGTACAGACTTTAGGCCTGCTAACTGTAGACCAATTGCCCTATTATCTGTCTTATCTAATCTGCTGGAAGGTTGATTCATAGTCAATTTATGGATTATCTAGAAAAATATAACAAGTTAAATGAATTTCGGTCTGGCTTTAGAAGGAGTAAATTGACGACCACTGCACTCACTGATTTTATTGATCTAGTGGCAACCCCACTTGGAAGGTCAAGGTCCAAGTGTGCGGTGTTCATTGACCTATCAAAGGCATTTGATTTGGTTGACCATTCATTATTATTATTGAGACTGAATCAGGTAGGTACAGCAGCTGAACTATTAAATTGGTTCCAATCATACCTTGAGGAATGATTTCAAATGGTGATGGTGGAAGAGACCAGTTCAATGTTTCTTCCAGTGACTTGAGGCATTCCACAGGGATCCATATTAGGACCCCTGTTATTTATCATTTACATAAATGATCTTCTTCTCCATATAAAATCTACACATGTCAGGCTTTATGCTGATGACACTATTCTGGTCTCTGACAGAGTAGACATGGACGAGGTAGAGGCCAACCTGCAGACAGACTTTAATATACTGCAGGCTTGGTTTACCGCCTCAGGTCTTGTTTTAAATACAAAGAAGACCCAAACTATGTTATTTGGTTTAAATACAACTAAGAATGATTTACAAAATGATAAATTAAACATAAAAACCATGAACTGAAACTGTTTGACACAAGTCTTGGCCTATAAGTGCCTTAGGGTAACTGTTGACCATAAATTTTTATTTGAACAACATCTAAATATGGTAATAAAAAAAGTTCACTCTAGGATAAGTGTGCTTAGGAGAATAGTAAACTGTCTGGGTATTAGGGACCGACAGGTAATAGCAAACCAGTTAATAATTCCACTGATTGATTATGGAAGCCATGTATACTCTAGTGCTAACAAAACACTGTTACATAAGCTTGATATATGTTATAATAGGTTAGCAAGGTTTGTACTAAGATATAAAATTGATACTCATCACTGTCATATGTACACTAAGTTAAACTGGGATTCTCTAGAGACTAGGAGGAAACCAATCTGGACGTATTTGGTCTATAAAATTTATAAGACCAGATGTCCTACAGGTTTGGCACAGAGACTTATTCCTCCGCCACACCAGTTTAACCTTCGCAAAACCGGAGCTAGAGATCTGATGGTTCCCAAATATAAAAATAGATTTGTGACTCTGACTTTCCAGTATAGAGCTGCTATTACTTGGAATGAACTTTCATTATCATTGAAAACCCAGGATTTTACTTTAGCTGAATTTAACTCTGCTATGAAACAAGAAATATGTTTTTGCTGTGAATGTAATAGATGATTTACATCTTTTGAAGATGTTTAAGTGCTATGATATAACGTTGTATTAAGTATTTATTGTACTGTCAAATGTGCATTTTTTTATTGCTCGTTTTATTGTAACTTGTATTGACATCTAAAACAGGTGCAGCTTGTAAACAGGGTTATTGTAACCCTAATGGTGTTTGAAGTTGTCTTCATATTCCTATATAAATAAAATTTTACTACTACTACTACTACTACTAACACACACATTGGCCATGTTCTTCACCTTTACCTTACTCCATGTCTGTGTGAACTGGGCTGCTGTTGTGATTTGCACTGCACAGTTGCTATATTCAGAGCTGTCTTATTTGCTGGGCTATTTTTTGCACTTCATTCAAGGCCCTGTTTGCACACCATTGTTTGCATGCTATATTCAACCGATTTAGCCCCTGGGCTATTCCTATGAATAAAGCATGCAAATGATTCTGGGCTATTTCTGCAAGCCAGGCAGTGCTAATTTAGCCCCAGTGATAAGTTTTGAATATTGGGCCCCTGGTGTTATTAAACAATATTTTCTAGTCAGAATTCTCAAACTCTGTGGTATACTATTACAGTTAATTCCTATATCTGACAAATATTTAAATATTTAGGAGGATCTTACAACAACACAAGCAGTTTCCCAATATTTCTAAATAAGAAATAATCACACTGATGAGTTTTTATCTCTAGATTGAATGCAGAAACTGAAGACAGATTAGAGCAGCAGAACTTGCCACTTCACCAAGTCTCATGAACTGCACAGAAACATAGGAGGGGCAGGCACTAGACACAGAGATGAGGAAGGGGTTGCTATAGCAACTAACCTTTGGCACTATAATCCTGCCTAATAGAACAGAAATCAGGTGACAGCAGTAATAGTGGAATTTTTGGGGGTCTATTCCATGGAAAAAAATTTTGAATGGCAGAATATTTGGACGAATCACAGAATTTTTCCACTGAAATTTTTAAACCACATTTTAAAAACTAGATTATTATTCCAAATAAAATTTAACCTTACATTAGCATAACAATACAATTTAATTAACTGACAGGAACTGTAAAATAAAATGACTTTGTGTAGTCAATCTCCGCTAAATTAACAGAAACACATGATTACATAGTTTGCGGAATATATTTCTGTCAATTTAACCATGAACAGTGGTTTCCTTGATATTACAAGTATTTTCTGCAATTCAGTACATGTTTTCCGTGGTACAATTATTTGTTCCATAAATTGGGGAAAATTTTGTGAAATGGGTGAATTTCGTCAAAGGTGAATCTGGGGGGGGGGGGATTCCATGAACATTTTGAGGAATCGGAAACTGCAATTATTGCACAGCCCTAATACTCACTTTACTATATTTTTTTGCAATCTCACAGCTGTCCTACTGGAGTGTACCCATCTATATACTGTCACCTCCATTGCCAATGGCACCTCCAATATGCTTGCTACCATCCTAATTTTATTTTCTGGCTTGTCATCGCTGTTGTCTGTCTGGATTGGCAGCCTAGAGACTACCCTGATTCAGTGCCCCCCCTGGGCCCCCACCCACATCTATAGCTGCAGCTTATGAAGCCATAGAAAATCCACTGTCTGTCTCCTGTGGAAGATTTAACCTCCAAATCCCTAATGGACTACTTGACAACACTACTTGACAACACTCCACTCACAAAGATCCTGCAACTCTTCAACTCAATAATAATAATATAATAATAATAGTAAACTTTATTTATATTGCACCTTTCCAAAACCAAGGCGCATTCCAAAAAGATTAAATACAAACAGAGCAAACAGACAGTAATATAAAAACTGTTAAAAACAAGTACAAAACATTAATCAAGCCCATATGCCTTATTCCATAAGAAGGAATTAAGAGCCTATTTAAAGCTCCCCACGGTCAAACACTCCCTTATCCGACGTGGTAGAGAATTCCATAGGGTTGGTGCCGCAAACATAAAAGCCCAGGCACCCGCTGATTTCAGTGTGACCCTAGGAATCTCTAGCAACCCCTCATTGGCTGAGCAGAGCGACCTCACCGGGAGGTAAGGAATCAGGATATCTTTCAGGTAGTCAGGGCCCAGATCATGTAGGGCTTTAAAAGTCAGTAATCCAACTTTGAAGGTGATCTGCCGCTGGACTAGTAGCCAGTGCAGATCCCGTAGAACCGGAGTAATAAGTGATGTTCTAGGAGTACCTGTAAGTACTTGAGCTTTGGAATTCTGCACCAGCTGAAGGCTGCGGATATCAACCCCCAGAAGCCCAAGGTAAATCTATTTGCAATAATCCAGGCATGAGGTCACAAAGGCATGGATCAAAGTTGGCAGATTGCCGGACGGAATGAGGTGCTTGATTCTGGCGATGTTTCTCAGATGATAAAATGAGGATTTTACCACTGCTGACACTTGAGATCTTAAGGTCAGCCCAACATCTAAGATCACCCACAGATCTCACACCCGTTCAGAGACCAGTAACTTGGCATCCCCACAAAACACCCCAGAGGGGGAGCCTGCCACAGGTCCCCCATCTGGCTATTCGGATCCAAAGCCAACACCTCGGTCTTCCCAGAATTCAACTTTAACCAACTTGACCTTATCCAATCCTGGATTTCCTACAGACTGCTATTAAATCCCAAGACAGCTCCTTCCTTTTTCGGGTGCGAAGGACAGGTACAGTTGGGTATCATCTGCATAGCAGTGAAAACCCAACCTGTACCATCTCACAATGTCTCCAAGGGGAAGCATGTACACCGCAAACAACATGGGGGACAATATAGAGCCCTGAGGGACCCCCAAAAAAGCGAGAAGGGATCAGAGGAAAAAAACCCTGATATCACCCTCTGAGATCTTCCAGTGAGGTATGATGTGAACCATCTGAGCACAACCCCAGAGAGTCCACAAATACACCTCAGGCGCTCCAAAAGCACCCCATGGTTGACGGTGTCAAATGCTGAAGATAGATCCAGTAACACCAGGATAGACCATTTTCTGATCATTGAGCACCTGAACCAGCGCAGTCTTGGTACTATGCCTCTTACAGAAACCTGATTGGAGAGGTTCGTAGATGCTATGGATGGTCAGGTGGTTCTCCAATTGGGCTGCTACCACCTTCTCAATGACCTTCCCTGCAAAGGGGAGGTTCGAGATAGGTCTGTAGTTAGCCAGACATTCTGGGTCCAAAGATGGTTTCTTCAACAAGGGTGTCACCACTGCCTCTTTCAAGGACAGGGGATATTCACCTGAGTCAAGAGATGACCAGACTATCTGTGCTAGATCCAGTAGAATAGAATCTCCACACCCTAAGATTAAGGGTGTGGGACCTGGATCTAAATTACAGGAGGTAGGATGCAGCCCCTGAACAATCCGCATAACATCCATGATTTCTGGGCGGTCGAAGGTACTCCAGGAAAACAAAGGGATAGTGACCCGGTCCCGGGCGCCCACAACTAGCATAGAACGTGCCAAACTGATGTCTGCCCTGATGTCGGCCACCTTATCAGCGAAGAACTGAGCAATCTCATCACATTGTGATTGTGACAATGCTCTACAGAGCTGTAGACAGGTTGGGTTGCACAAGCTGTCCACAGTTCTGAAAGCTGAGCAGGTCGGTTCTGCGCAGCAGAAATTTCCCTGGACAGGAACTCTGCCTTCTTAAGGGAGATTTCTGACTGATAGAATTGATAATGTTCTAGCAGTCTAAGGCAGTCGGCATCCAGGCCAGACCTCCACCAGCAATGTTCTAACCTGCATCCAATTTGCCGCAACTCCCTCAGAACCCCATCAAACCATGGGGTTCAAGGTCAGAGGGAGAGAGGACGCACATGAACTGGAGCAATAGAGTCCAGGGCAGAGGTAATGGCAGTATTATAAGCCACAACCAATGCCTCTGGATCATTGCTATGCACAGGAAGCTCCGATAGGTCAAGAACCACCGCAAGGCCATTAGAGGAAACATTCCGCAAGGGGCGGAACTTGACCATCTCCACAGGAGTCAGCCTACAAGAGGGGGGTGCCAAAATTGAATCTCACAGTGCAGTGATCTGACCAACTGACTGGTTCCACCCCTCATCAGAAGCCTCAATCCCCAGGAGGAAGACCAAGTCAAGAGAATGGCCAGCTTTATGAGTAGCAGTGGTAACCACCTGTGTTAGGCCCAGTGAATCCATTAGCTGGAAGAAGTGTTGTCCAAATTGTGAGAGTTCATTGTCGATCCATGCATTAAAGTCACCAAAGACCATCAGCCTGGGGGACTCAAATGCCAGGTTGACAATGAAGTCTGCTACTTCCTTAAGGAATTGCTTCTCATCTCCTGGTGGACAGTAGATGAGAGCAATTTGATAGCCCACACCTGCTACAGTGGCACATTCAAAAGAGGAGGTCTCCTCAACTGGTACACTGGTGAGATCCAATTCAGTCTTAAAGCAGACCACAACCCCCTCCCCCCGTGGTCCAACCTTGGGCAATATATCACCGTATACCTGGCTGGAATTGTGGCCTCCAATATCGGTCCTGCATTATTATCCAGCCAGGTCTCAGTGATGCAAGCTAGGTTCATCAAGGCAACAAGATCTGAAATTATTGCCGTCTTGTTCTGGACACACCTGGCATTGCACAGCATCACCCAGGTTGGACAGGACTCCTGGACTGCCCTGACCACCTGCCCATCACTAAGGATGGTGCCCTTGGGTATGAAGACCAAACAAGATGGCCCACGCTCTAGGCTTCACTTCGCCCCAGGGCATCTCCTGGGCTTAGTCACCCCAATGGGAGCACTCTGCTCATCTCGCCTCCACTGTTCACCCCCCACCTCCACCCCCTCTCCTGCAGGCAATACCTAGAGCCCAACAGTGTTGGTAGATAGAAAAAGCCAGAGGGGGGATATAGAAGGGGTGGAGGGAGTGAAGAGCAGAGGCTGAGTACTGTACAACCAACTAAACTTGGTTTCAGTTCTGTATGGTTTATTAATCATAAACTGGTCCTCAATGACAAGAAAACCAAATCTACGCTCTTCTGCAGCTCTCATAACCCACATAAGCTACACCACTTGGCTATCTCCACCACCCGGGGAACACTCTAGATCAGGTGGGGTCCTTCAAATACTTAGGGATACAGCTTGACCCTAATCTTTCCTATGCACCTCATGTAGATAATGTAGCTAGAGCTGCTAATACACGGCTTGGTCTCCTCTACAAACACAGACAACACCTCACTCCAGAAGCTTTGAAGGTTGCAGTCCTGAGCTCTGTGATCTCTGTAATAGACTATGGCCTCATCATTTATGGCTCGGTCACAAACACAACCCTTAGATGCCTCTGAACTGCCTTAAATAAGGCATGTCAGCTCATCACTGGTGCTCACCGTCTCACCCACACATGTGACCTGTACACCCAGACCGGCTGGCTCCAACTATCAAACCGCATAAAGTTTCTTACCTGCTCCATGGTGAAAAAAATCTACCTTAGCCTTGCACCTTCTGGGGTCTCAACTCTGTTACAACACCAAATTAACAAATGGTGCCTTCGGGAGAGCCATGCTACAGCTACTGAAAAGTCCCCCACTGTCACACTTTACAGGGACAACACTCTTTTGCTTATCGAGCGCCACTCTGGTTAAATGGGCTCAGCCCCACCATCTCCTCTGCCCCAGCAATTGATATGTTTAAAACTAGGCTCTGGGACTATTTCACTATCAACAGCTCCTGTGACTGTCCAGCTTAACCTTGTTTCTCCATTTCCCTGCCTGCTCTAGTGGTCCCCCCTCCCCGCCCCCACTGGATTCTACCCTCACTTCTTGGTATACCCAATGCTGCACTTTTTACTCTATCCCCACCCTTCCTACATTCCTTCTCACCCCTCCCCCTCTTCCCTCTCCCTATGACTCGGGCACTTCTTATCTGTTGCCCATTTTCTCTGACAAATGTCGCTGGCTGCCTTGCTTACAATGCTGCCCTTGAATTGTATTAATTTGTACTCTGTTTGCAATGTCTACATTGTTGTAATGTCTGTCTTGATGTTCTCCATAATTTATATTTCTCTGATGTGGAACCTTTGTAAAAGAGCCAAGGCTCAAAGGTATTTGTAATCCTAGACTTGATAAATAAATACATAGTAAACTGCCACTCCCTCTCACTTGGAATTTTCCATGCCTTTCTAAATAGGACATATCCCAGTACATCTTCATCCTGGCTATTATTCAAGTTAGCCCATGTTTTTGTTATTGCTACTATGTCTATCTGCTGTGAAGCAATTTTCAAATGCAGCTCATTCATCATATCCCCTAACCTGCTTGTGTTCAGATACATACCTCTCTTTCTGGTTTTCCTATCCCCTCTGGGTTCATGTTTTTGATTACTGTTAAAAATTCATAATGGAACTGATAACAATACAGTCCATGGACCTGTTTTTATTTTCAAGTGACCAGAATATGGTCCAGTTTTAGTACCAAGAGATTGCACTAGAAAACTGTTGCACAAATTACAATTATCATTGGGGTGACTTCTTGGCTATCAACAATATACTTAAAGAATGGAACAAGAAAGATGGCAAGGCAAGGCAATTTTTATTTAAAAAAGATGCCAATCCCCGAGGTTCTGGGCACCATACAAAATAAAATAGACAAATAAATATACACAGCTAATCTCAAAATAAGTAACACTGTAACATAGAAATCCATAAGTAATAAAATAAGATGAAATTATCTATATGATAATAAAACAGGGTGGCCGGGGCCTAAGGCTGAGACCATAACATAATCATCTCACTAAAAGACTAGGTCAGAAAAGGCATGGGCAAACTGGAGGGCCTTAAGGTGGGTCTTGAATACCTCCAATGACAGGGCCTTCCTACCCTAAGGGATAGCAAAGTCCACAGGATGGGGCCAGTGACACTGAAAACCCTGCTGCCAGCCATTTTTAACTTCATTCTGTGAATCACCAGGAGGCCCCTACAGGAGGAGCGGAGGGGACGGACCGAGAGAGATGCGTAAGAAGATTCATCAGGTAACCAGGGCCCTGGCCATGTAGGGCCTTATAGGTGAGAAGACCCACTTTAAAGAGGATCCTCCACCTGACTGGCAGCCAGTGCAGCTCATACAGTACTGGTGTATTACGACAATATTTAGGCTGTCCTGTGAGTAACCTGGCAGCTGTATTCTGCAACAGCTGCAGTCTGCAGAGAGATCCTCCCTTGACCCCGAGGTAGAGTGCACTGCAGTAGTCAAGCCTTGATGTCACCAAGGCATGTGTCAAACTGGGAAGGTCCGGAGGCGTCACAAAGGGCTTTATCCTGGCAACATTCCTGAGATGGAAAAAACAGGAGCATCTAACCAATGAGCAAGAATTGCTTGTAAAAACTAAAGTACTGGCCCTGCACCTCAAAAAGGACATTTACCTGCTGAAGAAAGTCCAGCAGATGGCTATAGAAATGATAGTGGGTCAGCAGGATAAAGCATGTGAGGAGAGGCATAGGGCACTGAACATGTACTCCCTAGAGGAAAGGAGAGAGAGAGAGAGAGGACATAATTGGGACCTTCACGTACATGAAAGGGATAAATAAGGTGGGTAAGGAGGGTATCTTTAAGCTGAATGGCTAACCAGAACATGAGGGGGCACTGTCTTAAGCTGGAGGGGGGAGGTTTAGGAGGGAGGTCAGGAAGCACTTCTTCACAAAGAGGGTGGTGGATACTTGAAATGCACTGCCAGAAAAGGTGGTCTTATTAAACACAGTGGTCAGTTTCAAGAGAGACTGGGATAGGCATACAGGGATTGTAAGGCTCAAGGGTTGGGAGGATGGGGAGAGGGGCAGGGACAGTAGTTCAAGTTATGGGTGCTGCAATACAAGCAGACTAGAAAGACTAAATGGCCTTCTTCTGCTGGCTTCTTTGTATGTTTGTATCTACAAAATAAATATATTCTAAAATGTCAAATGTACTGTATAATAAAAATGGAAACAAGCCTATGCCGCTGATTGACAGTCAGTCACTGTCCAAAAGCAAAGTTCATTTGAAGGCTATATCACCTCAGCAAGGCCCCCCTCCTCCCCCCCATGCTGATACAGCATTATAGGATGTACTAAAATAAAAGCATAAATGCATTGGGGTATGAACATACTTACCTGTCATCATCTCAAAAAGTCTGATGGTAGCAGCAGATTCCTTGTTTGGATATGTATTTCCTTTCCTTCAGTCTCTATTTGTCTGTACCTATGGGCTAGCCACCCATGGACAAATGATGTCTTCCTATTATATTTTTGTCTCTGTCTTTTCCAAGGGCATTTTTGTCATGGTCCTCCCCTTCCCCAAATAAAAACAGCCATGAGTAAGAAGAGAAATCAAAATACTTAAATGCTCTTTATTGATGCTTACTTAATGCATGCAGGATAATTGCAATGTGGTGCAAATGAATTCTCCTTTTTAGTTATGACTCCTCTGAATGGTAGTTTGCCTTGGAATCTATGCTTGTGTGGGAGGACATTGAGGGAGGCTTCAATTGTACAGGGTTCTTTTTTTACTTTATTTTTCTTATTGTGAATAGCTGTAGGGCAGCATGCATTTCACACAGTGGCTTCTAACTGAGCAGTAAGAAAAGCAACTCCACTCCTCAGAGTACCAACTGAGAACATCTGTGGTCATCCTGAAATCACCAACATAGATTTGCAGCATGTCAGGTGAACACTGAGATTAAGAAGTGGTGCCACTGCTGATCTACCCCCGATAGCTCCTGTGAGCAAGACATCAGTACAAATGCTAACAGAGGCAAACAGTGTGGGTGGCAGTATAACAGGCTGAAACTGCATTTGGGTTTAGAAGAGCAGTGCCTGCCAAAAGAGGATGCTACAGTACATTAGGACAGTTTCCGTTCATTATTACAGCTGAACCACTGTCACATTGAATCTTTTAACACTGACATCATCAAGCTGAAGTGAAAGCAGTGAAAGCATAATCAGGAAGCGTGTTCTGGTTGTTTTCCAAGTTCAAGATTTTAAGCCTTGGGGAATTCTTGCAGACTCATCATTCTTCTTTTCCCATGCCTGGTTTTTGCTTTAAACACAAAGTTGTGCACTCATTTGGTTGATGGACTGACTGAGCAATTTCACCAGGAGATGGCTGGCTTCAGAAAGACCAGTTTACCAGTATGGGGATGGCTGGGCAAGGTATTGTAGGCAGGATCAGAGGCAGATTTCACCCTGTTCATTCAATGTTCAGGTATATTACCATTCTTTGGCAAAAAAACATAGTTAATACACCAGTTACTATTCGGATTAATGCTACAAAAGTAGCACAATATGGCATGTGGGTTTCCAGCCTTAACTCCCCACCCCCAAGCTGCAAAAGGAAAAAAAAATTGTGTTTTGGGTCTCTAGAGTCTTGCTGAATCAGTAGTGAGGTCTTCCTTAGGGGCTGCAAACCAAATGCTCACCCTCCCCCCCAGCCCATAGCCTCCTGGTTGAAGCACAAGGTACAGCTCTAAGCCAGTACTTCATAGAGATACACTCCTCAAAGGTAAAAAAGTGTGTATTGCCACAGGTTGCCAACACATTCTGTTGTAGTTTCTTCATGAAGGTCCCTCTGGTACCTGCAGGAAGAATTCATATCAGATCTGACATTGTTTGCGTGGGGAACAAGGTGGGCATTATGGATGACAATCCCAAAGAAGACACACCACTGATTTGCCAAGACTCCAGAGCCCCAAAATACTAATATTTTTTTTCCTTTTGCTGCTGGGGGGTGGGATTGGGGAGTTCGGGTTAGAAAACCATAAGGCTACGTTTCCCTAGTTTTGTGGCATTAATTTGAATCCTAACTGGTGAATTAACAGTTTTTTTCAAAGATATACACTTTTATACCTTTGAAGAGTGTATCACTATGAAGAGACCCAAAACACAAATGTTTTTTTTTTTCTTTTGCAGCTTGGGGGTTGGGAGTTATGGCTGGAAACCCATATCCCATATTCCCCTACTTTTGTGGCATTAACCCGAACACTAACTGGTGTATTAACTAAGTTTTTCGCCAAAGAATGATAATATAGCTGAACATTGATGGCTTGGCAAGGTATTGTAGGCTGGATTTGAGAAGAGGAAAAATATGCGTACCTGCGATGATGATGTGAGAGATGATGCCATTTATCTCTTGTTCTGCCAGGAGAGGGAAAAGGGAACTCCCATCTCCAGCCCTCTCCTAAAAGAAAATGCTCTGCAGTTCTACGAATAGCTAGGGGGTGACCATGACACTTTTGCTGTGAGCAATGGCTGGTTTGATAGATTTAAAAAGTGCCACAGCATCTGCCAGTTGCGACTGTGCGGAGAGCACCTCAGTGTGGTTGAAGAAGGGGTGGCTCCCTTCATTCAGCAATTGAATGCACTTATTGTTGCTGTAGCTTTGACATCGGATCAGATTTACAACACTGATGAGATGGTGTCTATTGGCATTGTTTACCAGACAAAATGTTTGCTCATGGGAATGAAAAGGATGCTCCAGGCTTTAAAAAAGCCAAAGATCATGTCACTATCATAGCCTGCATCAATGCTACTGATGAACACAAGTTGCGCCTGATCCTTATTGGAAAATCAAAGGAGCCCAGATGTTTCTACAATGTTAACATGGCAACGTTTCCTCTTTTGTATGCCAACCAGAGGAATGCCTGAATGGACAGCACACAGTTCACCAAATGGTTTAAGAAAAATTTTGTCCCTGAAGTTAAGCACTTTCTTCTTAGAAAAAAATCAGGCCCTAAAGGCAGGTCTCTTGCTAGATAATGCTCCAGCTCATCCAGACATACCCCCTGACACAATCAACAATGGCACCATGAGATGTTTCTTTCTCCCCCCAAACACCACATCTAAGATCCAGCCTTGTGATCAGGATCTACTCGAAATCTTCAAAAGACACTACCGAAAGTGCTAACTGCAGGCTGTCACATCAGACACAAATGAATATTTGTCCCTCCAGGAAATTATCAAGGCAATAAATCTAAAGGATGTAGTGTACATGGCAGGGGAGGCTTGGGACAATGTGAGGGCTGACACAATTGCTAAATCATGAGTTAAGTCAGGGATTATGGGGGCTGTGACAGAACCTAACTTAGTTGTAGACCCAGAAATTGTACCTGAGATCAAGCCAGTCTTAGAACTGGACCCTAACAGTGCAGTTTCAGAGCTGGCAATGAACATGACCGAGTGATTGCAGACTGACCTCATGCCTAAGGAGATGGGGGAGTGGGTGCAGTGTGACAGCACTGATGATGGGCACACATTTATTTATGAAAAGCAGATCACTGATCAAGTTCATCCAGGTCTGTCATCTATGCCAAACAATGATATGAGCGATGCCAGTAAAGAGGAGGAGGAAGAGTACATTCACATGCCCTCTCATTCAGAGGCAGCCGCACATTTTTGATCAGTGCCTGCTCTGGATGGAAAGCCAGCCTGATTGCAATCCTCTCAATGTCATGATGGTATGCAAACTAAGATTGCAAGCTGCATGCGAAAGAGTTGGAGCTCTGCAGCAGAAGAGTCGGAAGGACTTCTTTAAATAAAAATAAATAAAATAAATTACAGTTGCAATTGAAAATTGCAGTACTGACACAAAGCACTTAATGCACACTGTTCCAAAAACCAAAAGTTGCATGCTTAGTACATCAACATTATAACACCTGTACCATCATAAACTTCAGTGGCAGCCAACACTGACAAAATAAAATTACAGTTGCAATTGAAAATTGCAGTACACTAATGTGGTGTCATACACAAAGCACTTAAGCGCTTAATGCACAGTACCACAGTACCATCATGAACTTCAGTGGCAGCCAGCACTGCCAACAATTGCAACAAGTTCACTTAACCTCTCATACATGAACTCCCATTTATCTGACCTAATTAATTGTCATCAAGTCAGGTCAGATAAATGGGACTGTACTGTATATGATATCCAAGCCCATGTGGGCAACCATGCAGCTTTCATGCATTGGTTGGAGGGTGTCACAAAACAGCACCATCCCCCACCCTCACACCATGTTGCTCAGTCACTAAGCTCACCCTGAAATTTGCTCACTGGCACAGGATCACAAAGCATATCCACTGTGGTGAAAACAATCACTACACACAAAGTTTCTTAGTACTTACCTTTTTTTTTTATTTTGACCTCAAATTTTCAAGCTCATCCTTTTTTATTTCTTTTAGAAATATAAGATGAGAAATTTATAATATACTGTCCAAAACATTATATTGCGACACAAGTGTGAAAACACATCTCCTTCAAGATTTTTAAAATGACACCTGTCATGTTTATGAGGTGGTGTGGAAAAATGGCTATGTTGAATGTTTAGAGTAAAAATGTTGAAAATTAGTGAGGTAATGAGTAAACAGTGATGTATTGTGATGTTCACTCAAAACCTGGGCATTTTTTCATATATGTACACCAAATTTTCAGCATAGCCTTCTTATTATGCCACCTCATGAACCCAGTAGGAGAAAATGTTCAAATCCCTGCCAAAATGTCATTCCATATCACTGGTTCAAGAAAACATTTTGGCCAGGATTTGAAAAATGACAACCATCATGTTCGTGAGATGGAGTAAAAAATGGCTATGTTGGAATTTTTAGGTCAAAATATTGATAATTATTAAATTTATGAGCAAGCACAGAAAAATTTTTAACATACATTCATAACTTTGTTATTTTTACATATTTTGACCCCAAATGTTCAACATAGCCTTCTTATGACCACCGCCAACCAGGAACAAGGGAGGTCAACATTTTGAAATCCTGCCAAAAGGTGTTGTCCCGGATTCCCCCCTTTTCCCTCATGAAAAGACAGAGACCATTGTTTGTTGTTGTGCTCAGATTGGCAATTAGTTTATTTATATTCATAATTCTAACTTCAATTTTCCATTTCTTTATTATCCTATTTTCAGAAATTTCATTTATTTCCAACCATACATCAATCTCTGATTATCCCTCCCCAGGTGAAAACCTGGGTGCCTTCTTCTTCTCCTTCTCCTTCTCCTTTCCCGCTAGGTAATGGTGAAAACCGAGACAGCTTTCTTCTTCATCTTCTTCCTCTTCTTGTGTTATACCTTTTTTCTTCCCCCTTCCCTCCTCCCCCCTTTTTCCCCCTGCCATCCACCTTTGGCAGTTCATAACCATATTATCACCTGCCATCTACCTTTGGCAGTCCATGACCATATCCATAACCATATTATCACCTGCCATCCACCTTTGGCAGTACAAACTGTCCAACCGGACGTGTCTGTCATCCACCTTGACAGACCTACCATACAGTCCCATCTTGACTGTCTTCCCCTCTTGCTCTGCCTAGTAGGGTGGGTGGGAGGAATCAAAAACTCCAGCAAAAAGTGGCTGAGGCCCCCTTGTGCTGTCCCTCATGTACCTCCCTTCGCCACACCCTTTCCTGTTACCTGACCATTGTTCTGGCCCTTAGCCCCTCCCCTTTCTTCCCCCCTTCCCTCCTGAGCACAACCATTCCATGACAGAGGGAAGGGGTGTACCAGGACAACATGGTCTGCCCCTTAAAGGGCAAACTCCATTGCCCCGGATTCCCCCCTTTTCCGTCACAAAAAGACAGAGACCATTGTTTGTTGTTGTGCACAGACTGGCAATTAATTTATTTATATTCATAATTCCATATTCCATTTTCCATTTCTTTATTATCCTATTTTCAGAAATTTCATTTATTTCCATCCATATATCAATCTCTGATTATCCCTCCCCCAGGTGAAAACCTGGGCGCCTTCTTCTTCTCCTTTCCCGCTAGGTAATGGTGAAAACTGAGACCGCTTTCTTCTTCATCTTCTTCCTCTTCTTGTGTTATTCCTTTTTTCTTCCCCACCTCCCTCCCCCCCCTTTTTCCCCGCTAGCCAGTCTCCAGCTTGCGTTGGATGGCTGGCTTCCCCCATACTTAGGGTATCACTCTCCCTTACCTCAGGGATGATCCTTTTCCTTTTTTTTTTTTATATTCCAGTTTTCGCCTGTTTTCTCCATGCCTCTAAGAAACCCATTGTTTCTGTACTGAACATGTCTATGGCTAGATCCGACAGGTGCACACCGTCTGACCTGTAGAAGTCCTCCACCCATTCTTCTACCGCCAGCAGTATCACCTGTCCCCCCATCTGCCTTACCAATGTCCCCACCCTACTATTCATCTTTCTCCTGGCCCTCTCCACCACCCTGTGGCTGTGCTCCTGCCTTCATACCCTTCTCGGTATCATATCTGACCAGGCGAGGCACACCTGAGGCCACCACTGTTGTACTGCCACTAGATCCCTTTTTATCTGTAAGTATGTGTTTACCCATGGTCTGCCCGCCAGGTCATTGCCCCCTAGATGTATAATAATTAGGTCTGGACTGGGCTGATGTCTCTTGAGTTCCTTCAAAGCGGGAAGCAGCTGTGCCCATCTCATCCCACGTATGCCGTGCCAGACCAACCTACACTGTCTCACATCGTAGTATAGCTGCTTTCCCCCAGCCTTCTTCTCTGCTCTTTTTTCAGCCCAATAAATATAGGAATGGCCGCAGATCCAGAATTCCGTGCTCCTCCCTCTACCTATGGAATTCAAGGAAAATGAATTATTTTACACATACTCTTAGTGTCAGCACCGTATTATCCCCCCAATTCTTTCCCGTTTTGCCGCCCCCAACTTTTCCCTTCCCCCCACCTGAAGTTCCCACTAGGAGCACTTCCTTCAACACACATTTTTTTTTATTTCAGTGCTCTAATGTATCTCTTATAACTGGCTGACCACCAGCGCCCTTTTTCCAAAATGTCCTTCACAGGTTCCCCCATTGCTGCCCACTGTGAGGCAGCCCCAATCCATAGGGAATGGGAAGAGTAATTAGCTGGGTCCTCCCCCATGAATTGTATGCCCTTTTTAAGCAATGCTGTGACTTGATAGCTGGTGACCCTTTTCCCGTCACCATGTACAAATAGCTTTCCCGTCCTGGTCCCCTGCTCTGTGGCAAAAGTCCACAGAGCCTGCACTGGGCATATTGCAACCTCTACTTGACCCTTCAGTGTCAACATGCAACCTTGTCCTCTTTGGTCCATTTTTGACCTCCTGATCTTGATCTGTATCTCTTTCAACCCCCAGCTTACATCATCCCACTCCAAGCCTCCTTCCTTGTCCTCTTTCTCATGGCCTACCACCTCACTCACTCTCATCGCCCCTGCAAACATTATCACATAAATTGTGTGAAATAGCTGGGCCTCAGCCTTTGATCTGCATATTACCGGGAGCACCTCCTTTAGCCTTATTAGCCACCACTCTCCTATTGGCCTCCTATTATCTCCTGGCCCATGTTTCAACCTGCCCCATCCCTGCATCATCATCCTGATGAGCAGTGATTTTGCCAGGTCCTTCCACCCCTTTAGGCAGCAGATAACACTAATCCCTGCTAGATAAACCCCCACTGTGGTGTGGGTGGTCCCTCTCTGCCACTGTTCCACGGTGAACATTCCCAACTGTTCTTCTGTGAGTGGTCCACTTACCTCCATCTGGTGCTCAGCCCTGAATGTCTGAAACACCCGCCAGGCCCCATCGTAAGCCCTCAGAGTCTGAGGTGCTCATGAGCTGTGAAACAGCAGTTCTGCTCCTTCTTGCCAACGTCCCAGATGTTCATTGGTATAGGTGTTTTTTGTTCCTCCACTGCTGGTGCCAGCCTCCAGAAAATGGTCCAGCTGCAGACGGGAAAGGTTGTCAGTCAGGGTATTGTGTACCCCCTCTATATGTTTTGCTCTGAATGACATGTTCGGCTGCAAAGCCCTTAAAACTAAACGTCACAATACTTTCATGACCGTCTCTGACCTGGCTCTCCTGTTGTTTAGGACCTCTATCACTGATCTGTTATCACTCCAGAAGGTCACTTTCTGATCCCATAGCTCCCCCCTCCATACCAGGGAGCATGCCCATATGGGCATGATTTCCAGCAATGTTATATCTCTTATTGTCCCATCCTTTACCCAGCTATTGGGCCATGGTTCTGCAAACCACCTGCCCCTCAGGTAACCCCCCATGCCAGACCCCCCAGCTGCATCTGTGTAGAGATCAAGGTCTGTGTTGTACACCCACTCTTCTTGCCAGAATGAACAGCTGATATACTCCCTAAGGAATTCCTCCCATATTTCAAAATCCTCCCTGACACCTTTTGTCAGATCCACCCAGTGATGTGGTCTGGTGTCCCCTGCTGTAGCCCTAGCTAACCTCTTTGTTAATGCCCTTCCTGGTCCAATGGCCCTGCAGGTGAAGTTTAGGTGCCCCAGTACTTGTTGCACTTGCTTTAGTTGTACCCTTCTCCTGCTGGTGTGTACATGGATCAATTCCTTCAGTTTCCTCGCTCTTTTGTCTGGCAGCCTGAATATCTCTTTTGGAGCATCTATCTCAGTCCCCAGGAATTCCATCACCCTGCTGGGCCCTTCTGTTTTTTCTGGTGCCATTGGAACCCCTAGCTCCCCGCATAATTCCTTAAACTTGCCCAGCATCCTCTACGTCTCTCTTCTCCCCCTCCCAATGAAAAGGAAGTCATCCAGATAATGAATTACTGTTCTATAACCAGTTTTTTCTTGAAATATCCATTGCAAGCATGTGCTGAATGCTTCAAATGTCACACTTGCTATGGAACATCCCATTGGCATGGCTTTGTCAAAATAATACTGCCCCCCAATCTTAAAACCCAATAGATCTCAGTCCTTCCTTCTAACCAACAGCAGTCTGAAAGTGGATTCAATATCCGTCTTTGCCATCCATGCATCCTCAGTAGTCCGGATTATACAGACTGCATCCTCTAGTGTCACATGTCATCTTACTATGTTCCTCCCAGATGAAATCATTCACTGAATCCCCGAGTGGATAGGACAGGTGGTGAATCACCCTGTACTCCCCCTCTTGTTTCTTGGGTACCAAACCTAATGGCAAAATCCACATGTCTCACAATGGGGGAAGGGGTGTCAAATGGGCCCTCTACTCTCCCTGCTGCCTTTTCTTTCTCTATCTTCTGTCTCAACATTTCTTCCTTTCAACTAACTAGCTGGGGCAACTGGGTAATGCAACAAATAAAAATTTGACAACAGCCTTTGGGTATAACATTCTTGTTTTAAATGCAATTAGCCTGAATTTAACAAAAATTAGTGATCTATTAAGTGTGTAAATGCAATAATCAATAGATATTGCAGCCATAACTGAGACTTGGTGAGATGAGGCATTTACATGACATGACAATATCCCTGGTTACTTATTGCATTTTGAGAATAGAACTAATAGAAAAAGTGGTGGGGTATGCATTTTTGTTAAAGAAACATTAAAAACAGCAGAATACAATCTAACATAAGGCAAGAAGGACAAATTGAAGGAATATGTATAGAAATAAATGATGAAATGGGTAAAAAGCTGATCATGGAGAATTTCTATAGACCCCCATCAGTAAATCTGGAATATGACCAGATATTGATAAAATATCTATCAGAACCTGCAAAAAATTCTGATGTACTGATTGTTGGCGATTTTAACCTGACAGGAATAAACTAGAACAGCCTCAACACTAATTTATGTATTTATTTGGTTTTTGTTAACCGAGTAAGTACACTAGACAAGAGTATTGCCTGTATTCAGGCACGACCTGGAAGAGAACAAAGTCAAACAATGTACAACAGCAGAACCGTAGTTCATGACGCAGCATGAAATGAGAAAAAAAAAATTACATAGTATACTGACAAGATAAGCTGTTATCTGTAGAAGTTAAGAGAAAACAAATAACGAGTATCATAATTAATTTCACTAGAATGATACATCAATGACTCAAGCTGAACTATATACTACAACAACTAAGGGATAAGTAGCAGTTGTGACAATAGGATTCATGTTAGAGGTAGAACAAGCCTATTCCAGAAACATAAAGGGGGAACAGTAAGTGCCATGCTGGGAAGGAAAGCAGCAAGGAGAGAGTCTCAGTTTACAGCACAGGAGCAGCCATCAGATTCCATTAGGTGGGCATGAAGACCCAGTTTAAAGGCTTTGTGGGATTTGGAGTGTTTGATGTGGGGGGAGAGGGAATTTCAGGTGCGGGGGCAGAAATAGCAAAGGATGATTCCCCTTTTTTGTGAGATATCTAGGAATATCAAGAGAGGTTTGAATGGTTGACCTGAAAAGGTATGTTTGGGAGGAATGAAATAGCTGTCTAGAGAGGTGCTCAGGGGTCTCCATTCCAAGAATATTATCAATCACACAGCCGGCAGAAAAGAGTCTATGTGAAGCCAGGGATAGACAGTTTAATTTAGAGTAGAGTTTACAACGATGGATAAGTCTGTGTGCAGAGAGGGCAAATCTGCTTATTTAAGGAGGGCTGCTTTGCTTGCATTAAGGTATACCTGTGAGCAGTAGGTAAGAGAGGGAAAGAGAAAACCTTGTGCAATAGAAAGCCAAGCAGCATCATTGAGGGAGGACCTAACTTAATAGGCAAGGCCCAGTTTTGAGTTTACCCCCTTACAGGTAGCCACAATGTGGAGGTTAAAGTCAAGAGATGGGTCAAGAGTGACTCCTAGGTACCTGAATGAGTTAACAGATTCCAAAGGAGAGCCATCTAGATGTCGTAATGAAAAATCTGGAGCTAGGGATTTGATTCTAGAGGGGGAGCCAAAAAGCATAGCCACAGTTTTCTTAGCATTAAGTATGATCCTGTTTTGTAAAAGCCAGTCCTGTAAGCAGTCAAAGTCAGTTTGAAGATCAGCCTTTACTGACAGGGGGTCTTTGTCACTAGAGAGAAGCACTATGTCATCAGCATGAAGGATCAATTCAGAAGAACAGGGTAGAGAGGACAGGTTGTTAATAAAAAGGTAGAAGAGGAGAGGGCCAAGGATAGATCCCAGGGGAACCCCAACAGTAGAGGGGAAAAGATCAGAAACAGCAGTTTCAATTTGAAAAAATTGCATCCTCCCAGTGAGGTAGCTATCAAACCAGGAGATGGCAGACTGGGCGAAACCCAAGGAGGACAGTTTGGAGAGTAGTAGAGCATGATTCAGAAGATCAAAGGCCTTAGAGAGGTCAATAAAAATAGCCCCTGTGAGCAGCCCCCTATCTATTGCCGTTAGGACGTCATTTGTTACTTGAAGTAGAGCAGTTGTAGTGCTGTGCCCTGTATGGAATCCATGTTAAGCAGGTGATAGAAGGTTGTGAAGTTGCACATATTCTGAGACCTGTGAGGCAACAGCCTTCTCAAACAATTTGTTTAGGGTCGAGAGAATGGCAATCAGTCTGTAATTGGTCATGTTTTTTGTATCCCCCTTTTTTATGTACAGAGACAACGTGAGCTGTTTTCCACAGCAAAGGCACTGTCTGGGTCAGTAAGGAGAGACTGAAAATTCTTGAAATCGGGACAGCAAGAGCTGATGCTGCCAATTTGATGGAATTTGGCAGTAACCCATCAGGACCCGCAGATCCATGTGGGGAGATAGATTTAAGGAGACGCAGAACCTCAGTAGAGGAGACAGGTCTGAGCCAAAAGGAGGATTTGTGCGGAATGCGCATATCAGGAGGAGGAGGAGCAGGGGACTTGTTAAATTTCTCCAAGTATTCAGATAGATCAGAGAATTGAGCATTCAGAGCATTAGCGATAGTTGGTAATTTATTACAATTGGCATCATGTAGCGTCATCTCAGTTATAGCCATTTTGGGTTTTTGACCAATGACATTCTTGATATGGTTCCAAAAACCCCGGGTATCACCAGCGGAGGATTGAAGAAGCTTATGACAATAGCTCCTTTTAGCCTTCCATATATCTTTTTTGCAGGCATTTCTCAATTGTCTATAGTTAACCCAGTCTTCAGGCCATAGGGACTTCTTAGCCAAGACCAGGCCTTATCTCTTCTTCTTCTCCTAGATTGAAGGTTGTCTTTGTGTAATCATCTATTGCCAGAGCCCTTTAGATGCCTTTTTACAGTTGGACGTGCACATCCTGTAGTGCAAGCAGCTGAAAGTTCAGGTAGCCAAGTGCTGTATTTACGTCCTCAGTGACATAGATCGGAGACCAGTCAATTTTATTAATATCAGCAAGAAGTGCGCTTAGGTTGAGATTGGCAAAATCCTGAAACCGTATAATTCTAGGTGGTGGGTTTGGGCAGTGACCATTCCAAATGAAAAGGTAGGCACGTGATCACTAATAGAATCAGAGGAAGTACCTGCAGCAATGATTTTATTTGCTCTGTTTGTAGCAATCCAGTCCAAGAGAGACTGATGCTCACCATTAGCTGAGATTTGAGTAGGATTTGAAATCTGCTGAGAAAGGTGAAGTCGTGTAAGAGCTTCAGTGTATGAACCAGCGTGGACACCTGATAGATCTAGCTTGAAATTTCCCATTAAAATGACTTCAGATCTATCCTTTAGAGAAGAGAGGTAGTCCAAGAGCTCATTTATGCCAGGAAGAGACCCCTTTGTGGGATTGTAAGTACATATCAAGTTTAACCTTTTTCCACCATCTAAGAGCAGAATGGTATGTAGAGTTTCACAGAGACCTGATAATCCAGCGTGTTGGAGGGAGATATTGAGATGTTCTTTATAATAGAAAACAACCCCTCCCCCACTCCTTTGCTGGGAGGGACGATCAAATCTCAACAGGTTGTACCCAGTTAATTTGTACATAGAATCAGGGATGTCAGGCCTGAGCCATGATTCAGTCACTCCTAGTATGTCTGGATGATAGTGGGCAACCCAGGCTTCAAGGTCAGGGAAGTTAGCAGGAATACTTCTGATATTCATGTGTACAATTTTCTTGCCCTTTGAGGAGAACCAGGAGGGGTCATCAGTTGACCTATCATTGCAGAGGGGGCAAGGGTTGGGCTCAATGTCTCCAGATAAGGATAAATGCAGGAGCATCACCCATACTTCTCTGGTGAAACAATAAGTGTGCTTGAGGCAGTTGGGCAGGACAGGGGGGTGATGTAGGAGGAAATGTCCAAATTTGGCAGGGCATGTTAAATAAATGGACAGTTTAAGAAATGGATGTAACTTTCTAGTTGAAAGCAGGTTAGAAAAGTCAAAAGAGACTTCTTGTGGGTGTGACCAAGGGTCACCAGCAGGTATTTTAACTGAGAGGTAAGCGAGGGTAAAAAGGGAGGGTAGCAATCCCACTATAACCATGTCTCCCTGAGCGAGTAAGAGAAAGCATTGTTGATCAAGAAAGGAACTGCAGGTAATGAGACAGGGAGGAGGGGAGTAGAGGGAGAGGGTATAGATGTTAGTGGTCCCAGAAACAAAGAGGCACTAAGGAGGAGGGGTGAGCCCCTTAGTCAGGTGAATTAGAAACCAAAGGCAGGACTTTGCCAATTGAGGCCAGACAGCAGCAAAAATAAAGTCAAATGGTAGAGAGATACCTAAAGTATCCAGGGGAAAAAAGTAAAAAGCAGAGAATGGGCAAACAGAAAAAAAACAATGAATGGGCAGGTAAGCTGGAAAATTATCAAAGAAAACCTGGTTCAAGGTGAACTGAAGAGAGGAAGAGAAAGTGATACACACTTCATTTGGGTTGAACAGGAACAGGTTGCATGTGGGACAAAGAATATATGGCTGGTAGGGAAGAGTGGAGGGTGGAGAGGAGAGACCCTTGCTAGTTAATATTCAGGCAGAAAGAGGAAGTGGGCAGAGCTTATGTGTAATTAATAGAGTGAGGGGGTGAGGGTGGATGGGGGGGCCGAAAAAATCAAGCCTGCAAGCAGCCACTCCAATACGCTGCAGTGTGACTGACAGCACAAATTAATTAAAATCATAGGCAGGATTCAGGATTCTTGCAAATTTTACAGGCTGCAGTGAGTGTTAGTTTTAAATAAAATTTACAGGCAGGAATTATTTGTAAGGAGTGCTTTAGATTCCCTTGGAGCCTTAACAGTCCGGTGCCGGGGAGGAGAAGAGAAGAGAAGAGAAAAAAGGCGCCATGTTTTAAATACAGATGCAGTCCTGTTCAAGTACCTTTCTTTTGGCTAACCAGGGAGCTCCGGGCAGGGATAGCAGTGAGGAATCTGGGGAGGGCTTTTCACAGTGTTGCCCTCATGACCCTTTCTTTTGGCCAGTCAGGGAGCTCCGGGCAGGGATAGTAGTAAGGAATCTGGGGAGGGCTTTTCACAATAGCAGAATCTCTATATCTAGACACAATATTAATGTTAGGCCTTGAACAAATGGTAATGGAACCTACTAGAGGAAAGAACATCCTGGATATTGTCCTTACCAACATCCCCTCAGATATAAAAATAATTGAAATAACTACACCTATTGGGAATAGTGATCTTAATTCTATAGTGTTTACAATCGACAGATGTGTCCCACATCAGGGTGACTCAGGCTATACATATAATTATTCTAAAGGGTACTATATCAAAATCAAGACATCCCTAAATGATTATAACTGAGATTCTCTACTAGCCAGTCTACCAACTAATAAATGCTGGTATTTATTCAAATCAATTATAAATGATCTTGAACATCTATATTTTCCAATAAAAAAATCCAGGAATAAAAATGACAAAATACCACCGTGGCTAATGCAGAAAATTATAAAACAGATAAAACAAAAAGAAAGAGCATTCAAAAACTTTAAAAAATCAGTAACAGATTATAATAAAGCCCAATATAAGGCAGAATTGAAAAAACCTAAAAAGCTGATTAGAAAGGAGAGAAGAAAACTATAACTCAAGTTGTCAATCACTTAAACAACCATAAGGCTTTTTGCGCTTATATTAACAATAACAAAAAAAAATGATAACACCATAATGTCTAAATTTGATAAGGTGGTAGAATTAATGGACAAAGAAGTAGCAAACTCCTTTAACACGTTGTTTGGGTCTGTATTTACAAATAAAGACTCAACAAAAGCACACTGCCCATTTGAATCGAATTACATTGACATTACCCAAGATGAAGTAATAAAAACAATAAATACACTGAAGATAAATTCCACCCCAGGCCTGATAGCTTGAATTCAACCTTCTTCAAAGAAACCATTCAAGTAATAAATTTAACCTTAACAATAATTTTTACTAAACCATACAGGGAAAGGGCTGTCCCAGAAGAGTGGAAGAAAGCAAATGTCCCAACTCATAAAAAGGGTAGCAAAAAATACATAGAAAGTTACCGGCCCATTAGCTTCACTTCTGTAGTTTTTAAAACTATGGAAAAAATATTAAAGTTTAGGCTAGATCAGAAAATAAAGAATAAGGGTTTACAGGATAGCACACAGCATGGATAGAAACATAGAAACATAGACTTTGATGGCAGATAAGGACCGCTTAGCCCACCTAGTCTGCCCATTTCCCTTCCTAGAAGATAAGCTGCAGATCCTATTTAAACAACAGCCTATTTCTTCCTACCCCCAACAAAAAATGCCTTATGTCTGTCCCATGTATTCTTGAATTCTCCCACAGTTTTAGACTCCACAACCTCCTCAAGAAGACTGTTCCATACTTCCACCACCCTCTCTGTGAAAAAATACTTCCTCACATTGCCCCTGAGCCGTCCCCCCCCCCATCTTCAAATTGTGTCCCCTTGTTCTTGCACATCTCTTTTTCTGATGGATTTATAGCAAGGCGCTCTTGTACAACAGATGTAATCTCTTTCTATGACAGAGTTAGTAGGAGCATTGACAGGGACATTCCTGTGGATATTGTTTTTCTTGACTTTAAAAAAGCTTTTGATTTAGTATTACATAAATAGCTAGTAGAAGAAATGATAAAAATCCATTTAAACAGCTGTACAGTAAAATGGATTAGGAATGGTTGCTCAATAGAAGCCAAATATTAAAAATATCTGAAATATGCTCTAATGAGATTATGGTTAAAAGCGGGGTTCCACAGGGTTCCATACTGGGACTGAAATTGTTTGGCATCTTCATCAGTGACCTTCACCAGGAGGTTCAGATTGTACCAAGTAAATTTGCTGATGACGCTAAAATTGCCTCCGATGTAGATACTGGTACAAAAATCAATCAGTTATTCAAGGATTTAGAAACCATAGAGTGCTGGGCGTTGAACAACAAAATGGCCTTTAATGTAGACAAATGCTTGGTCACAGATTTGGGAACAAAAACCTGCAGACTAAATATTTTCTACATGGTAATAAAATAAGATCAGTAACCAATGAAAAAGATCTAGGTATTCTGTTAACAACTTCCTCACACCAAGCGATCAATGTAGAAAAGTGGCACGCGTGGTAAACAGGCTCATAGCAGCAATCAGACAAGCCTTTGTCACAAGAAGCAAATGGTGTATGATTCCTCTATATAAATCACATATCAGGCCACACATAGACTATGCTGTTTCTTTTTGGTCCCCATACTTGTCAAAGATGTAAAACAAATTGAAAGCATTCAGAGAAGAATAATCAAATTAATCCCGAGGGTCAGGATGCTATCATATCAAGACAGGGTGAAATCAGTAGATTCATACAACCTACAACTGTGTAGGAACAGAGGAGATTTACTCATGCTCTTCAACATACTGAAAGATACAGAGCTTGAAAAGGAATGCAGTTTCACCTTTGCCCCAAAACCTAACAACCTAAGATGTCATAATAAACAGCTACTAATTCAAATGGCTACAACAAATAAAAGAAGGCATGATTTCATGATCAGATCATGCGGACTATGGAACTCACTTCCCCAGCAACTAGTAAATATTAACAACTTCCAGAAATTTAAAAAAGAACTTGACAGGTACCTTACCAAGGATTGCAATATATTCCCCACAAGCATGGGGAGGGCAGTCTCGATATTCCTAGTGTCTACTTTTGCCCTAACACAACTGAGAAATACTGATAAATAATTTTTGTAAAGCAAGCTTGCACCAGTGTTTGAAAGGCCATTTAGCAGTTCAGGTGTCTTTGCTAAGTTTAATAAATATGCTTAGATAGGAATTAGGTGTAATTGACAGGTTGGTACAGTTCCACCAAGTCAGTTCAATAACAAGGATCTCGACCGACTCCACAGCGACAACAAATTGCTGACGATGACCACATCACTCGGCAATTGTGCAGACAGACCACTATCATGGCAATGCACCAGGGCATATCCCATCTGTTTGCGGGGGTCTTTACCCCCGCACCCCTCCCCCGAAAAGTAATATAATCACCTCCAGGTCTGAGGTGTATGTGGGGAAAAGTGCAAAACCCCTGGGGTGGAAAGATGGCCAGCACAGCAAAATCCCAATCAACAGAATGACTGTTGATTGGGTTGAAGCACTGACATTACCATTGCTGTAGGAGTTTCGCTGCAGCAACGGCACACCAGCTGGTACATATGTGGTGCACACAGCTGTAATATTTTAGATCCTTGAAGAGGACACCAGTAATGTCAGTGGAGGATAATGTAACCCCCTTACTAAATGGATTGCTTACCTTATGGCCCCTTGCCCAGAAGCAAGCAGCTGCCTCTTTTCAATCTTCTCCCTGGTGCCTCCTCTCACCACCACCATTAAACTTTGTGTTCATTCCTGGTACCAAGGACTGTAGTTGGGGGGGATTAGTCAGGGAGCATTTAGGATGCACACATCTTTTTTCTTTATACAGTACCTACATGGTGCACATCTTCATGGCCAGAGTTGTTGATGCCAAAAGTGACCCCACTGCTACTTCTGGATGCCTTGCATTGGAGCAGATGTCCAGAAGCTGCATTGAAAAACTGATTTAAAAAATGTATCTATCTATCTATCTATCTATCTATCTATCTATCTATCTATCTATCTATCTATCTATCTATCTACAGATATATATTAGATACACAAAAAAACTTGGATCCCTGTCAT
This sequence comes from Neoceratodus forsteri, assembly GCA_016271365.2. Lineage (NCBI taxonomy): Eukaryota > Metazoa > Chordata > Ceratodontiformes > Ceratodontidae > Neoceratodus > Neoceratodus forsteri. The sequence goes on from CM057456.1 coordinate 647,997,569, forward strand.
GGAGGTGGCAGGTAGCAACATGGAAAAGTACAAAGGAAACATCTGCACAGTAAATGAAGTATATGGTGCTGCCCACCTGAATTAAACCTTTTGTGTTAGATTTCACAGTTTGCAGCATGATATTTGAGCAAATACCACTGGGTTACATTGGCTTCCTGTAGTAACCTGCAAGATATCTCAGAAAAATACTGTGTTATGAGCATTTCATCCTGGTGGAAGGCAATGTAGATGGACCCTTTACGCTCCAGATACTTGTAACCTCATTGCACCCAAGGAAAGTATCAGGCAGGCAGGTGGAATAAACCCCACAGATTGTTAAGATTCACTGAGATTTGTAGTCCAGTGTGGCAGTAGCCACATAACAGGGACAGGATGGTTACAATAAAACAAATGCCTACAGCTATGGTGATGGCCATCTTTGTTTCCATTCATTCCACAGTACTGTGGCAAAGAGCATAGATAACATACAGTATTTTGCCAGCTATTAATCAGAAAAGTGCCACTCAAAGGAGGAAGAACGACCTGTGCAATTGTGAGTGTTATAAGCCAGTTTTAATTACTCAACCCCAAACTCAGAAGCAAACTGTGTGGGAGGCAACCTGATTTACTTTAGACTAGCACAAGAGCAAATCATAATCTCAGTTTAGTGGACTTCACACAAATCCCATGATGTGAGTTTCACAGGACAAGCAGAAAAAGAGAAACCCATATTATACCACTCAACAGGTTTTATTTTAAGCAACAGACTTGAAAAGAAAAAGATAACATATAAGCAACTAGCAAGTACTTAAGCAACAGTCTCTGTTAAATACATTTGTACCGATGCACTCTTGTTAAAATAACATAACACTGCTGGCAGTCTTTGGAAAGGGGGGGAGATGCTGGAAATGTATGTTCTTGAGCAGTTCCTTTTAAGCTGATACTCTCTGTAGCACTGTTACAAATTCAGCCTGGCATATAACCAGTCCAGATGATGATAATTTATACAGTTCTTAGCAAAACATGAACACTCATAAGCCACTGGATAAAGCCACAGCCCCCCGGGTAAAATCTTACTCCCAGCAATTTTATTCTTGAGACATTAGCTATGGAGTTTATTTGGCAAGGGCTTGCAGTCATTGACAAACACTTGTTTTTAGCTGGTCTGCAGGGGGAGTGATGCCTTCATGCATTCACTCCCTCATGTGTCTGATCCAGTGTACTATGGATGTTTGGAGGTGGAGGGAGTCTTGTTCCTGAATGACTTTTTGCATTATGATTTTGAGGCATGGTAGAGATGGCACAGGTTTCTGCATCTTGTGGTCTTTCTCCTGAGGTCCCAAAACAAGGAACTGCTACAGAAAGAATTGTTGCTGAAACTGATGTGATGATGGTATGAGATGTTGAGAATGCCATCTTGAAGATATTAGATGTTAAGAAATACCACATCTCTTGATGGAATGTGATGTTTGGAATATCATAATCTCGTTTGAGCAATGGTCATATTTTTATAAAGTACATTTTATATGGTAAAACTGTTCTGTCTCATGCCATCAGACAGGACGGCTAAGCTGAATTTTGCTTATATTTCTGCTATTAACCTTTGATAAGCATGTTTTTGCATATACTTGAAAAGTCAGAAGCTTAGCAGAAAATCAACTATACAGTCATTTCAACCTTGAAATGAGATGATGGCCTTTTAAAAAAATAGGACACAATTGAAATAATAATACTTACGTGAACAGGCCTATAATTCAAGTTCAGACTTGATGTGAACATACAGATTTTTTTTAGCACATTTTTTCTCCTTTGCCGTCTGGGGCTCGATGGTGGCATACCACCGATCTGGAATGCTACTCCCCCCTTCCAATGAGGATCATGCTGTATGGCAATGGAGAGCTGGTTTTGGCATAGTTATGGATGTGGCTGTGTAATCCCATGTCGCTGCCTCTGAGGAAGCTGGCTTGTAGGACTGATGTCCAGGCATGGAGCCGTGCTGAGAACATGGCTCCAGCCAAGCACCTAATGGCACCCCCCTCCTCCCACAGCATCCTGGCAGAGTGGTGCCTAATCCTGCCTGGGAGAGTAGAGCTGCCATATGGCAGCTCAATCCAAATCCTTCTCCCCCCGTCCAACCCCCGACACCCCGGGGACATTCCTGAACCCAGGTCACCGGCATAGCGTGAGGTGTGGTGTCTAGCACCTCAGCTCTCAGTATTACCAGGCCAGTGACATGAACATATTGTGACCCTACACTGCTTATATATGCCCTCTCTTGGAATCATTAAGACACTAGAATCATCTTCATGATTACAACCAACTACAATCAATAGAAACATAATATTAACCACATCTGATATTGCGAACAGGTATCAGACAATTTCAAAATTGCAGCATGTAAAATCAATTGCACTTTAACCACCTTGAATTTTCTGTCCAGCATTCTTTTACTGACCCATGAAAACAAGTGACATGTAAGCTTCAAACTGGTTGTATTAGTGCAGGTAACACCTTACTAGGCCTATCACTAGCAATTTCATCTAGTATAAAGCACAAAGGAATACTTTCATTATATAACATTAGTATAGTGTGACTTGGCCCATGTCCAGAAACAAGCTTACAGGTGTTCTAGGATTCAGGAAGGCCTGAAACAATACCCCTTTTAGAGCAGAGGCCCTCTGTACCTATCAAAAGGTTTGAATAGTTCCCCTCTCCCAGCACCTTGGTATTCTAATCAGAGGGCACTGGCACCTGCTCTGTGTGGGCTAAATTCACAGTCCAGATATCATGTTAGACATCCAATGTCTATGGAGTACCTTAGCTTCTGCTAGCATTGTCAGCCTCTGATCAGTATAGGCCATGAGCCACTGTGATGGTGAACCCTTGTTTATAGTTTATAATCGACCTTTGTTTACCTGTGTGTTTAATACTCCTTCCCAGAAAAGCACAGGCTTTTCTGTACCACTTGTGAGTAGTTAGAAAAATATGGGATTGCTGAATATGGTTCCATGTGATAACGGCAAAGAATTAACAGCACCGTACACATGGATGAGTGCACTATGCTGAAAACACAAATGGTGACTGTGCACTATGATAACCACAAAATCAGCGACCATACCAACACATGGAATCTTACATTTTATGTGGGGGCTATTCCCACACACTGCCTTTTTAATATAATCAACTCTGAGGAGGGCCTGACACTGGGGTAAGGAACCAACTTGAGAGGGCCTATTCAGGGGGAGCACAAATGGTGAACCACCAGGATGGTGGGGAAGCTGGACAGTGGAGAAGTGGGAACACAAAGTTACAAAAAACAAAATACAACTCCCAACAAGTAAACCAAACAAAAGCAGCAGAGCACCAACCCAGGTTCAAATCCAAGTCCTTCAACACCAGAGGCATACACTGCTTCTACAAGCCCACATGATCAGATTGACACTGTCCCACCAAACTACCCACTGTATCCTGCTTCCTGAGACAACCCTCCTACTGTTCACGGTTTTAGTCCCTTCAACCCTTACCATTCCAACAGTCAATCTGCTTCCACACTTGCTCTAGTTACAAGTGCTCACATTGAGTTGCTCAAATTGAGTCACTCAATTTGAGTAGCCCATATCACTGGATACCACTGAATATAGACTGTCTTAGAATGGAAGAAGATGTTAACATTATTCCCATTAATTCTTGATTGCCATGGTTTAGGGGATTTCAATGAGGGAACGAGGTTAGTGAGATAGGAGGTGAGGTGGGTATGGCATGAAGAGGGAGTATGTGGTGATTCAGGGAGCAAGGGAGATGTAAGAAGAGTTTGTAGGAGATGGGGGTAGGTGAGGGCCTAGTTCAGGGATAAAGGTAAGAAGAATGGACGGATAGCTTAGGGAGGGCAGTCACAGCTGCTAAGTGCAGTGAGGTGTTGGCAGAGTTTGAACTTAAAGGGGCCAAGCTGTGATTTGACAATGATGTTGAGGGGAGACCATTTAGCCAGGTAGGTAACCTAAACATAAAAGTTTGCTGAGCCTGAGTGATCCGGCTGAAAGGAGCAAGGTAGGTCTGTTTGGATGCACTACGAGTAATGCAAGTGTTGGGAGTCGGCATAAGGAGATATCATGTGGCTGGGGGTGTTAAACCTAGGCCGATTTCCTTTGCAAGAAGGCAGAACTGGTAAGTGACTCTGCCATTTAGGTGCAACCAGTTGGCCAGCTCATAGAGGTCGAGTGTGTGGGTGTGCCTATAGGCCCTAGATACCAATCAGCAGGACTTATTATCAGCAGCAGCTCCATAAATTACTAGCCATAATCAATTATGGATAGGATATAGCTGGTAACTGCTAGGGAGGACTTCAGGGGTCAAGCAGTGTTGGTGTGGTATAGAATCCCAATCCTTGAATTTATCACTTTAGAAATTTGGTTGATATGTACAGTGTAGGACAGAGAACTATCTAGGGTTATTCCGAGATATTTAAATTCTTGAACATGTTCAAGAGGGAGACTTCGCCTATTCTGTATTGTTAATTGGGCTGATTTATGCCTGTTGTGTGGGCTAGTGAAAAGCATGACCTTGGTTTTCTTGTAGTTCATTAGTAATTTGTGTTGAGTGAACCAGGCCTCTACCAGTTCAAAGTTAGTTTCTAGGTCTCTGGTAAGGGGGAAGGGATCAGACTGATTTGAGAAAAGCACGGCATCATCTGCATAAAGTAACATATTGTTGGTGCAGGCTTGTGGAAGGTTGTTAGGAAAAAGACTGAAAAGTAGGGGCCCAAGGATAGATCCTTGAGGGACCCATGAGCACACAGGATGGCTGTCAGAAAGAGCATCAAAGATTTTGACTTGTTGCAATCTGTCTTCAAGGTAGTTCTTGAACCATTTGGTTACCCTGTAGGAGAGACTGAGGGCAGGGAGTGAATTCATCAGTAGGGTGCTAAACCTGGATTTGCCAAGTACCCTTTGTAGATATTTTTTGACTTCATTCAGAGTGACTCTCCTGAAATAGAAGGGGGGATGTTGGAGGGGTTAATTTTACTAACATTACTCTTACTGTCGTGCACATCAAAGAAAGCGGGGGAAAGAATACCACTAAGATCAGTAAAGGCAGTGTTGAAAGTGTTAGCTATTTGTTTAGGGTCCTGTATGGTTTCACCACTCACCTCGAGTACAGAGGGGGATGTTTTGTTGGGCTTACCCATGAGGCCTTTAAGATTGTCCCAAAATCTTCTGCCATTACTCCACAAGTTTGAGAGCTTGTACTTAAAGTAATTGATTTTGGCACATTGGACTTCACGGGTGCAGGTGTTCCTTGCGGTTTTATAGCACTGCATGTCAGTCTGTTCTCCAGAAGCTCATGCATAATGCCATAGATAGTCACCGTTAGTCATCCTTCTTATCATGGCAGGGGTTATCCAAGAGTTAGTTACACCCATAACCTTCCATTTCTGAAGAAGGGTGAAAATGTTGCAAGCCTTATTAAATTGGGTGGCAAAAGAGTCAAATACTTGATCAATATATTGGGCTACATCCAGGGATGTCCAGTCACACTGTTTGAGACAGGCCTGGAGGTGTTTAAGTTGCCCCCAATTTAGGACATAATGTACAACTTTAGGAGGTGTCTTAGGGGTCTTGTTAGACCAGTGACACATTACTGGGGAGTGGTCACTAAGCAAGTCAGGGAGGACAGTGGGGCACGTGATACTTTCTGGGTGGGTAGTGAGGGTAGTGAGGATCAGGTCAAGGAGTGAGCTGTAGCCAGTCCTGTAGCTGATTCTTGTTGGGTTAATCAACAATTGGGTAATGTTAATGGCTTAGATTTATCTAAGCCATTAACATTACCCAATTGTTGATTAACCCAATAAGAATTCTTTGTAAGGATCAGCTTTGGAGGACAACCAATTAATGTTGAGGTCGCCTAATACCACCTGTCAGAGTGTGTGGGAATAAACTTCAGACAAGAAAAATCTACAGGTTTAAAACTCACCATGGTGTGATATTTATTTTTCATAAGTCAGAAAAAAAATTAAATGAAAACAAAAAAAAATTGCATGATTAGTGGTAGTTGCAATATTCAAAGGGACCCATGCAAATAATCCCATTGGACACACAAGGCACTAAGGGGCAATTTGCATGCCCATTATGGACTCATTTGCAAGGGTAGCAAGGCAGGATAGCGTGGCACTGCCCCTCCAATTGCCTGGTTCAAAAGGTGTAGATATCCCTGGTTTTAGTGGTCCCTACCCCGCCGATCGCCAGTCAATTCTGTAAATAAATATTATCCCTGATGCTAGTGGTAAACCACCTCCCTCCAATTACCAGTCCAGGCTTAAATAATAATATTCCTGCTGCTAGTGGTACTCGCCACATCCTCTGATACCAGCCCCAAATAAATAAATATATCTTTGGTACTAGTGGTAAGCCCCCTTGCCTCCAATTGCTTGCCCAGAACTAAAATAAAAATTCTCTGGCATCCAGTAGTCCCCCCAGTGACACTGAGCATACCCCTACCCACCTTAGCATTATCTGCAGTGCCATGGTTGCATACAGTGCCTGGCACAGCCCTCCTCACACCTCCTTGGCCAGCCACTGTATGAACAGGCAGGGACCGTGCCTATTATTAATAGGACAGGGAGCATCACACTGTCTTATAAATTAGAGCTGTACTCCCTGCCTATTCATACAGTGGCTAGCTGAGGAAGTGTGAGAAGGGCTGCACTAGTCACTGTATGCTACTGATGCACCATGGATAATGCTAAGGTGAGTGAGGGGGTATGCCTGATGCCACAGAGGGAACCACTGGATGCATGGACGGTGTTTTTTAACTTCCCAACTGGCAATTAGAGGGAGGGAAGTTACCACTAACACTAGGGATATTATAATTTAAGCCAGGGATGGTGATCGGAGAGAGGGGAATAACCACTAGCACCAGGGATATTCTTATTTAAGCTGGGATTGGCGTTCAGGGGGAGGGAAGTTACCACTAGCATCAGGGATAATACTGTATTTATTTACAGATTAGGCCAGCAATCATGTTGGGGGAGGGTACCACTTGCACCAGGGATAATATTTATTTATCCAACAGGCTGGAAATCAGCAAGAGGGGTGCCAGAAACCACAGGGGATGGTTGTGCTCCTCATGCAGCCATCTGGCTCAGTGGCTGCACTACCTCCAGTAGCTGCTAGGTGTGCCCAGACTTAAGTTGGGGTTTTATTCAGCAGTATTTGCGCTATGCAAATGGTCAGGCTAAACCTTTTTGTGTAGCACAATGCTGCTGAATACGGGATGGTGTGTATATTCATGGCCCCATTTCTCCCCTTGCCCACATGCATACATTATGTTTTGCATAGGGGATGACATTCTTTGCCTGTGCAACAGCCCCTTTTGAATATGAGTCTCCAGCGCAAACCCCAGTTTGCATGGTCAAATACCTGTTAGAACCCAAGCAGACTTTTGAATATCAGGCCCCAGATCTTGTATCTGTCTTGAGATGTCATTTACATGAAAAAATCCCATGCCCTACATTGGGCAATCACATGCAGTATGTGAGTGTTATGACCTTGTTTTAGTTATCCAAACCCAAACTTGGAATCCGCATGCTTTGGGAGGAAACCTGATATACTTTAAACTAGTCCAAGAGCAAATTCTCATGCCAATGTAGTGGAACTTATATAAATCCCACCATACTGTGGCTTTCACAGTACAAGCAGATAACTTGAAACCCATACTATACCATTCAATAGGTTTTATTTTGTGCAACAAACTTAAAAAGAAAAAGATGCCATATATGCAATTAGCAAGTGATTAAGTAACAGCCTCTTTCAAATGCATTTCTACCACTTTCATTAGAAGGACATTACATTGCTATCAGTCTTTGGCTTCCCCCTGGAGTGGGGGAGGGGTTGGGGTTGCCAGAAAGGTTTGTTTTTTGAACAATTTATTTTTAGTTGACACCTTTAGTACAACAGTTCCAATTTCAGCTTGGCATATAACCAGTCCAGATTATGACAATTTATACAGTTCTTAGCAAAATGTGCATGCACATTAGCCACTCAATAAACCTGCATCCTCCGCAGGTAAAATCTCCCTCCCAACTTTTTTAGTTTCTTGCCAAAGATGGCATATTAGCTAGGGAGTTTAGTTGGCAAGGGCTTGCAGTCACTGACAAACACTTGTTTTATTCTGGCCATGGGCGGGGGCGGGTGATGCTTACTGGCATTTTCTCCCTCATTGGCCTAATCCTAAGCAAATGTTTGGAGGTGGCAGGAGTCTTGTTCATTAACAACTTGCTGCATCAGGATTTTGATGCATGGTAGATGGCACAAGATTCTGCATGTTGTTGTCTTTCTCCTGAGGTTCCATAAATTTGAGTTGCTACAGAAAGACTTGTTCCATGTAGCTGACGTGATGATGGTAACAGATGTTGAAAATACCATATTGCTGGCATTAGATATGTAGAAATACCACATCTCTTGATGGTATTGTTATTTAGGCATACTACATCTCTTGACAACATGTGATGTTTGAAATACCTTAATCTCTTTTCAGAAATGGTCATATTTTTATACAGTACATTTTACATAGCAAACATTTTTCCTCTCACGTCATCAGACATTGAGATGGCTATGCTAAACTTCTACATTTCAACTAGGAACATTTAATATGCATTTTGCTGCATATCCTTAAAGAGTCAGAAGTTTAGCAGAAAAACAGCTATACAGTCATTTCAACATTAAAATGACAGGCTGGTTTTAACAGAAAATAGAACACAGCTGAATTAGCAAAAGTGGAATTTGGTAATTTTGCCCAGCCCATCAGTTTTATTATTATATTAATGTAATGATAAATATTTGGTACTTCTGTGTCCCCACTGATGTTTGAGGTGCCAGCCACTGTTTTGTCAGGGTTTCTTCATGATATTTATTTATTAAACATATAGGGATTACAGTCCTTTGAGTCAGAGACCATTTACAAAGTCTCCATGTCAGACAACAAACAGTGTACATAATTCCAAGAGTACAGAGCATAGTGGCATTAATTAGACAGTAATTACAGGCATGGAACAGAGCATTAGTTAAGGCATATACAGAAATTAAACACTGATTTACATTAATTGTGCTATAAAGTGGGTAAGACTTTATCAGAAAAAAAAAACAATGATAGACACTGAAAACAATCCAATCAAAACATAAGGATAAAGCTGATATCAATTTCTGAGTGGTTAGGAATACAAAATTTGACCACTGCAGATGTAAACAGTTCATCCTAATAAAGGGTATTAAAGGCACCATAAAATGTCAGTGAGCACAGAGGAGTAACAGAAATAGATATGGTTATATAAAAATGATTATAAGATTACTTTTAATTATATTATTTAACCATTGTGAGTGGGGCAGTCTTTCAGATATCTTGTCTGGTATGTACTTAGCCAACACTGGACATGATTACCTACTGAAAGATTTTTGTGTGCATACAAGTTTAGATGGTTAAACTGCAATTTTTATAGTCTGTTGAACTAACCTAAAATTCCTCCGTAGGATTTCACTCAAACTTCAGAACTGAACTCAAGTGCCTTTGCAGTAGGGCTGGGTGAATTTAGTAAATTCTGATTTTGTAGAATGTTCATGAAATCCAGTGAAATTCCATGCAATTCTGCAAAATTTCATGACATTTTGTGGAATTTCCTGAAATTCTTCAGCTGGTCATTAGTCAGTCAGTATTATAGCAAGCATTCTGAAATTTGGTGTGCAAATTGTTTGGAAGCATCCCTAAAAGAATACCATGATCCATGATATTTGGAAGGGGCAGGGAAGTTATAGAGCTCAGAGTCTAGCAGTTTATTATTCACGTAAACATTTCTGAAAATATTTCTACACTTACAGTTTAGCTACCTTTGAAGTCAGATAATTAAAAACTTATATGCATACTTTCTTTAAAGAGTCATAGAAACTGCTAAATAGCAAGTTAACTGGTCATGTATCTTGTAAGTTAAAGGAGTTCAAAATTTCACAGTTTAATTATTTGTTAAATTGTGTGAAAAATTTCAAAATATATGGACGTTTATTGATCCACTCCATCTGTAGGCATACACTCAAGATTTGGCATCCATACTAAAGTAAATATGTCCTGTAAACAAATTAAGCTGGAAAAATGTGGTTTAGTATATTAGCATTTACTGTGGATACTTCAGAAATTACTAATTGACAAAATGTGTTCAAAACATTCATGGATGGATGATAGGCAATGCCACTAGAATTCCACCTGTGGAATTTAGCTTTCACAGGGTACTAATCACCACTGAAATCACCTTACCAGCATTACCATCATGATCCTGCTACAGATCTCCAACACTTCTACAACAGTGATGCCTATCATCATGCTCAGGTACAGTATGCTCCATCATGACTAAACAAATACAGATACTTCTGTCACAATAGCTTATTCACAACTACTGTAGTTGTAAGCCTTGGCATCACTTGTTGCCACTGTTTTCAAACAGTAGGGATATACATTATTATCTACAGGATTATTAAAGAGTCAGCAAGTGGCATTGTATCAATATATTAAGTCACTGAGCTCTAGTGGTTATCTGGCATATTGCAAGTATTCAGGCTATTGCACAATGATGTCCATGACTATTCTTCATAGTTCATTACTCAAGACAGTGAGATGAAACTTGGCACCACTATAGTTTTGTTATGGAGCCTTCAATGAATGTTACAGTACCTTATTGTCACTTTACCCAGCCTTTACCTTCCTCTAGAATGGCAACTCAAGTGTATGACTGAGTAAAATGTATGGACAAGTCTTTGACAAAAGTATAACAACATTCCACAATTTCACAAAAACTCATAAAATTTAACTTTAATTTCTGATGTTATTTAGGAATCATTGGCTGCTTATAACTTCACCAGCCTTTGATCAAGGGATTAGAGAACTGACACACACAGTCTCTTTTTTTATATATTTTTTTTCTCCCAGCTGGCAGCTCATCTCTCATGGATATACTCTGTTCACTAGGCTATACCCTGATAAGGCTGAAACCAGCCATCATTCAGTTAGTTACCAAGTTTCTCAACAACATTTTTTCCTCCCATCTCCCCTAGTTTCAGCCTCACATAGCCACAATTTCTCCTCCTGCTGGAGCAACCTTTCTGGTCCATCACTGTGATCATGGAACCAGCTGTCAACCCTCCCTGAACAAGAAGCACTGCCATGCAGCAGCTGTCTCAGCCATGGCCTGCCTGCCAATGTGCTTTTCTTTGGTCACTTCTGAACCTGGGTCTTCAGCATGGCAGTACAATGCTCTGCTAATGGGCCATGGGTGTGGCCTCAAAGCCTAATATGGAGGATCAATGAACCTAACAAAATTTGTGATATTTCATTCCCTAGTTTTAAAGTTACAGGGGCTTTAAAATTCTGTATTTTACATAATTGTGAAACGTAATTTTTTAATTACCAATAGGTTGGAGGCTTATAGCTCAGTCTTCTTTAAATACAGAGATCTAAAACGTGGCATACATCTGTATGAACCTTGATAGAGTCATCATACCAAATGTGCAACTTGGAAAGATTCAGTACTTCTTAAATTAGATGGATATAACAGAAATTACAATTTTGGCAAACTTTCACAAACTTTTCATAAAAACAAAATTGGAATTTGTCCAGAACTTCATAGGTGAAAGATACATTTCACCCAGCCCTTCTTTGCTTAGATCTCTTTAGTTGCAGACAAAGACAGGGCCAGATATTTCTTGAAATTACTGTGATATGCCTAGGAAAGTTCCTTGCCTGCCTTCACTACAACTGTGGACCCCCAGAGATAATCCCTTTAGATATATTGTGAAATATCTGAAGGTATCTATGGTTGCAACTGTATCTGAGGGAGGTTATCTGCCTTCACATGGATCCACTGTCAAGACTTGTTCTGGTAGAGAACCTCAGCTACTTTGGTCCTGTGTGAGTGCCTTCTTTTGGATAGGTGAAGAAAAGCCACCGTGTGTGATGAAAAGGTTTGTTTAGGGAGTGTGCCATCAGAATGATTCCAGAACATTTTGACACTGTTGCAATACTGGAATTGCATGCAGTCCTCTAGTCCAGTTTCAAGCCATATCAGCCATCCGTCTCAGTGAGGAGGAAGCTTCAGACAGACTACTCCAGCTGCTGGAAAGTATAAGTTGTACATATAGTACATAATCAGGGCCCTGACCAGCAACACTGTATAGCTTTGGTTAATGATAGGTAGGTATTCGGGCATTTCCATGCAACTTTAGAATTATATCAAACAGACAACTTTCTACATGAGATTAGGGGAGAAAAAGAACTGAATGTGTTAAATATTATTGTGGGATCTCCAATGAACAGTATACCCTGGAAATGAATCATTTAACAGCAACCAGGACTGCATCTTCAGTCACCTGCATACACACATTAGGGACTGGGGAGCGCCACATATGGACTTTGGTTGTAGTGCTGCACCAGTTGGCAGGGTGTGAATTGTTTTTCTGTATTAACTGGAGAATGCTGGGCCACCACTGTGAGGGGCAAACACTATTTATTATTTATGTATTTGTATTTAATCCTTAACTTCCCATCCTCCCAGAACCTTGTTTCTGACCTCCAAATAAACTACCATATTTGGTTTTACCTATTCACTGTCTCATTGGATGTTATTGTTAGGTGCATTACTGCTAATTATACTGGGAATACTTAACGTGAAAATTGGGGGTAGGAGCAGAATATTTGGTAACACATTATTTTAAGTTTCCTTAACTATACTGTAACTGCATTGCAACTGCAATATAATTACAAGCAACAAACATGTAACTACAGTGTAATTACCCCTGTTGGATGTAATCAATGATTACCTACCTCACAATTACATTGAATCTGACACTTAAAATAAAGGATTCCTTACCACGGTGGGTAGGATGATTTTTTTTACTATGGGGAAGCACCCTAGCAGTTGCTAAAGAAGGATGTCCACTGCTGTTAGAGATACCCCCATAGGTGTAGTTACCACACCCTTCAAAAGTTCGAACCACCCAACCTTATTTGCCATTAATCTAAAGTTCTAAAGACATTTATCCCAATACTCAATCAAGTCATGTACATTGCAGATCGGATTGACTTACAACTAAAACCACACATGACTTAACCTGGTTCAAAATCAATCACTATGTCCTACATAGATACACACACACACACACACACACACACACACACACACACTCACTCAGTGATAGAAACATAGACAATAATAGCAGAAAAAGTCAAGGATCAATCTGTTCTGCCCGCACTTCCTTATCTGCTCCAGGACTTATTGTCCATATAAGGTTCTATTATTCTCTGTCTACTCCCCTCCACTCCTCCCTAGTGTTCCAACATGGGTAATCACCAAACCCTTCATTCTGTCCCAGCCATGACTGAAGCCATTTACAGTCTCAATGCCAACCACATATGTTGGCAGACATTTAAATGGTTCCACCACCTTTTCCATAAACTAGAACTTCCTCAGGTCCCTCTTAAACCTTTCCCCCACTAGTTTCCACTCATAAAAATTCCACTCAAAACCGTGGGTTCTTGAATCTTTACTTCTGTTAAATAGTTTTCTGCAGTTCACTATAATTATTCCCTTCAGTAGCATAAAGGTCTCTATCATACCCCCACCTGGTCTCCAGCAAGTTCATGTTTAGTACCTTGAGATGATCCTCATAAGATCTGCTTTGTTGACCCTCATTCATTTTGGTGATTCTGTGATGCACTGTCTCCAGCCTATCCTTGTCCCTACTTTGGTGAGGACTCCAGGACTGAGCACAGTATTTGAGGTGTGGCCTCACCGGTGGCCTATACAGAGGTAGTAATACTTCTTTTTTCCTGTTGTCACTACCCCTTCTAATACGCTACATTGGATTAATTGTTTGAGGAGTCACAAATGATGACTCCTATGTCATTTCCTTCTGCCATAGTGCTAAGCTTTACTCCTCCCATCCAGTAGTCTGTCCTGAGGATTTTTTCCGTAGTTGCATAGGTTTGCACTTTTTTGCATTTAATTTCAACTGCCAATCCTTAGATCATCTCTCTAACTTTAGTAAGGCAAGGTAAGGCAAGATAACATTTGTTTATAATTCACCTAATCCAGAAAGGCTCTGAGTGGTGTGCAGACTAAACATTAACTCAAAAACTCAAAACTTAAATACTATTATTAAAAACAGTATAAAAGAAGTATAGGCAAACAATTAATCAGGTATTGCTTGCTGAAAGAAATATGTTTTCAAGGAGGCTTTAAAGGCTTTGCCATGTTGTCCATATGTATGTTTAGAGGCACTGCATTCCAAAGTGGTGTAGCACCCCTTCCAAAATCTCTGGCCTCAGATAGCTTCAGTCTAGATGGGTGTACAACCAGCAGCCCTACATTAGTGGAGCAGATGGGTGAATTGAGTGGTAGGGAAACATGAGGTCTTTTAAGTAGTTGGTACCCAAACTACATAAGACCTTTAAGTCAACAAGCAGAGCTTGAAGGTAATGTGCCACCACACAGGCAGCCAGGATAGCACACGCAGGACTGGCATGATACCGACGGTCTGTGAGGAACCCACAGTCATCTGGGTGGAAGCATTCTAGACTAGCTGTGGACATTGCATCAGACCTCCAGATAACCAAAGGTAATGAGCATTACAATAGTCTAACCTTCAAGTGATGAAAGCATGGATGATTTTTGTTAGGTCATTGTGAGCAAGATATGGCTTGATCCTGGTGATATTCCAGAGAAGGTATCAGCCAGATCAGATCACAGATGACACATGCTGTTCTAGCACTGATCTGCTGTCCAAACTGGCTCCCAGGTTCTTTACCACATCAGTTGCCAAGAGAGGTCAGGTGCCAATAATGGGAGAGCCATACCATCCCAGGCAGCCATGCCCCAATGACCCAGCTTGATCACCATGACCTCCATCTTATCCAGGTTAACACATAACCAGTTCAGGCCCATCCAGCCATTGAGCTTGGCTAAACATTGACTGCTCTCACCAAAGTCTGAAGGCTACTTTCAGTCTTTATTTTGTCTTCATCACTAGCATTGAAACAATATTTTTTCATCATTTTATCATAGTATTAACTAGTATTAAAGCCATCTACCCATGAGCCAAAATATTTAAATGAGTTAAATATTCAAAGACTAACTTAGTAATAAGTTAGTATTCTTTTAGTATTCAGTTAGTCTTATATTCAAATCAGGGCAGTACATTCTCAAGCTCAAATGACTACTTCTGAACTGTACAACTGAATACCACCAAAAACCAATAAATACTAGTTAAATACTTTCAATAATAATAATTTACTATTAATTTTGCATTTATATAGTGCTGTATGCACTATACCCATGTGCTGCCATTTATGTAGTGCACAGGCAGCACTGCCCGGCCATGTGTGGTGCTGGGCACCGGTCCATGGGAGGGGACGGGGATGCCTGGGGTGGGCCATGAGTATGTGCTATGCACAATGGTGCACAGTGCTTATGGAGGGAGGCACCAGCCATGCCAGCAGACACCCTGCCATAGCCACTGCGTGCCTCCTCCAATTAAAGAATGGCAGCCAGAAGGACATGCAGATGCCCCTATCCTCCAATTGCCATCCCTCCTGCAGTACTGCAGGCTTCTGAATGCCTGCTGCCCACAGTGCATGGACCACTTAATATACCATGGTTCACCAGTACCCACAATCCCCTGCTCTGCATGGTGCACAGGATCCAGTCTGCTGGCAGTACAGGAATCAAACTGGATGCCTGCTGCTATCTTCCACTCCACCTACATCCCACTCCCTGTCCCCACCATGATCCTATGCACATGTGGGGATGAGGCAACATACTGGCTGATATAGATACCATATAACATTTTAAGGCACATAAAAAGATGTTTGTCCAGCATCTTTAACCCCCTAAATGAAAGTCTTTATAAATAAAAATAACCTGCCTTTGTTAACATTCAATCTACACCAAATGAAGGTTCCATATGTTTTGCTGTTTAGAACCACCTACAATGGAAAAATAATTATTGAAACTGCACAGACACATAGCTTAGTGATCAAAATGATTAATGAATACATTGTATGTTAAAATGCAGTTGTGTACTACATCTTGTTTTATCTTCATTGGAAAAACATTGCCATAAATTGACATTTTTTTCTAAATCCAAGCTAAATCAAGTCCTTCAGTATTTCTTTGCCTGTGTTAGTTATTACCAATTTAAACTCTGAAGTTACATTTATTTTCATACTAATTTATAGGCCTCACAATATATGTGATATCCCAACATGTAAATTCTGTGGTAAACCCTATGCTAAAAATGGTGCCCGTACTGTGAAAATTTGTACTAAATGAGTTTGCACTACTTATTTGTCTTTTAGGAAAATATATCTATTTTAGTGTTTTTAAATTATAGGAATATTTACTCCTTTTAAATATATGTGCCTCTGAATGCTAAAATGAAGATACTAACCAGAATGTTGTTTATATAATTTATTGGTACTGCATTCTATTTAAAGGCTCCCCTGGAAATTTGATTGAAAATATGCTGTAAGTACAATAGCTCTTGAATGCAGGGCTATTTATAACATAGGAACTATAGAGTAAAACACAGAAGTTTATAACCTGGGCAAAAAAAATCATTTAGTTTAATTGGTAGGCACATATTCACACACTACAGGAATAGTGTTAAACCTAATTTGAATCTACAGAAAAAGGAATATTGCTTTCAGGTAGTTTTACTATTCGGTGGGGACATCGAGTTTAATCAATGCCCAAATGAACAAAGTAAGTTTAAATTATATATGATAATCCTAGAAGCCTAAAAAACAAAATTGATTTATTTAGATCCTGGATAGCTACAGAGACCCCAGACATAGTGGCATTAATGGAAACCTGGCTAACCCAGAAAAAACATTCAGCTTAACTAGAAATGGAAGATTTTGTAGACACAAACTGGATAGGATGGGAAGACAAGGGAGGTGGGATTATGTATATACAAAATGAGAATGAGGCCAAGCAAAAGTTACTTTTCCAATCACAAAGGGATAATACAGTGCTTATTGATCAGCATACAAAAATTAAATCCGACTATAGGTGTAGTTTATTCCCCCAAGGGTAAAGATAAGTAAATTTGTAAATTATCACATGTAACTGTAATTAGTACAATGGGAACTTAACTGATACTAACAGGAGATTTCAATACAGCCTGGGACAAACCACAAGGAAAGACCTTAGAAAATAGCTTTAGAAATTTGGAAAATGGCCAATGTGATATCTTCACTCACCAGAAAAAACACCCAAACTAGTAAAGGAAATATAATGGACCTGGTTTTCATCTCAACTAAAGTAAGGGCATTAAGTGTTTCAATAAATCAACCAATCTTGGGAGACCGTTGTTCCATGAATTGTAGTTGTGAGATTCTAGAGAAGAAATGGAGATATTATAAATCAGATAAGCCAAAAATGAGATGTAAAACATACAAAAATTATAGTAAAGACTTATTTATTCCAAAACTAGCAAAAGTCAAATGGGACAGGTTATTCCTGATACCAAATCTTGACCTAGCTGTCCAGGAATTCACAGTAATTTTTACTTCCTTATGGAATTTCTTAGATAATTCCATTAAATGAGTCTATGTAAAGCCAAGGTTTTTCAATGGAGCATTGAAACATGAATTGAACACTAAATGCACGTGTAATGGGTGATGTGAACTTTTTTATATTTTCCCCTCTTTTTTGACCCCCTCAGCTTCTGTCAGTGGTCTGCCCTGGTCTTGGTGCCCCTGAGGCTTCCACCGCCCAATTAGCCACTCATTCTCCCCGAATACTCCTGGCTTGCCCCCCCAGGAGGTGGAGCATGGCACTGTGGCAGGAATTGGCACTGTATATTAGTAACTGGTTGGGGAGTATGTGGCCAGGTGGCTAATTGAAGCTGTGAGCAGGGCGTCATGGAGACGTCTGGGTGAGGAGGGATTTTTGACCCCCTATTGGCTGGGGTGGAGACATGCAATGACACCAGTGTCTGTCCCACCCCAGTACCTCCCCTCTTCGACTATGTGTTGGTGCTTAGGGTTATACACCCAGCTTCTGCTAGATGTCATCTTCTCACTGAGCACAAAGACACCCCCCCCCCAGAGAAGGAGAGCAGTCCTTGTGACGCTCCATCCTTCTCCCCCCAGCTGGCCCTTCGACGACCCAGGCTCATTCCCTAACCCAGTTTGCCAGTGTCACAAGCAGAACCCCAACCGCTGCACCATCTGACCGGCCAGGGTGATGTGAACTTAAATGTGTTACATGCAGAACTAACCAAGTTAAACATTTAATATTAGTATTATAGTTGAAAGATCCTTGAGTCCAGGTTTTACCTTTGTTATAATTTGTAAGTCTGTACCTCACAGTTGAACCTATATTTTTTATGTATAATAGAAAATAGGACCATCTTGTAAATAGGACCTTCAGGACCTAGTGATGTATATGTACCAACTTATTCTGTATAAAAAATAAAGAATTTTACTACTACTAATAAAAGTGCATTTAACTTTAATGTTTCACATCTGTACTTACATCTTACCATAAATCCAACAATTAAAGGGATGCTCAGCTCACTAAAATTTAAATACTTGCTCACCACGCAGTATAGTTACTGGTAGTAGGCAATTTATTGCTAGATATATTTGAAAGTAGTTTGCTCAAAGCAAACTTTACAAAAAAAAATCTGTGCCTTTGTTTCTCAGAAACATAGACAGTAAGGACAGAAGTAGACTAGATGGCATCCCCCCAATTACTGCCAAAGGCATTTGTAAACATATGCAACCACCCCATAGGTGGACAGTAGTCCCCCCCTCCAATTGTCATGAAAGGCATCTGCAAGTGGGGGGTGGATAGTAGACCCCTTGCTTCCACCTCCAATTGCCACCAAAGGTACCAGAACCCCCTGCAATGGGCTTACCTGTTCCACCATTGCCCCAACTCAGTACCCATAGCCCTGTCCAGGACAATCCAACCTCACCCCCCCTTAACCCTGGATTGCTCTTGCCCATCCTAGCTCTGTCAGTTCCCATTGCCCTTCCGTACCACACCAGCTCACCTGTCCCAGGCTTATCTAGCTTCTCCCAGCTCACATGGCCCTACCCCTGTTTAATGTCTACACTGGTTTGTCCTAGTCCACACTGTACTCACTGGGTTATCAGATTCCTTTAATACTGCCTGCAGATCACCCCTGCTCTTAATGCCATGCTGAAGACACTACTATCCCCCTCTGTCCAACACTGCCCTGGCCCACCCATGTCCCTCACCTATCTCAGCTCCACCCTGACCCACCCATAGGCAGGCCTTGTCCCTCCTGACCCAGCCATAGGTTGACCTGGTCCCTGCTGGCCCCCAGTTCCCATGGCCCTGCTTCTAGACCCCCCATCCTCCCTTGCCCCAGCCCCCATTTTCTCTCACTATATCCTTAGTCCAGTGCTGCTCCCTCTGCCTCTGGCCTCCTTGGCTAACCTGGCCAGCCAGCTCCCATATCCCTGCCCCAGGACAACCCTAGGTTTGGGCTGCCTTGGCCCACTATGTCTCTCTGTTCCCATGGCCATTCCCCTGGATCATTCTGGATCTCCCTGCCATGGAATTACCTGGCCCCAGAGCTCCCACAGCCTTGCCTCTATTCCTAGCTCCCCAGCTTCAGCTCCAGACTGTCCTGGTCCATGCTGTCCCTCACAGGCCACCCTGCTTCCCCTGGCCCCGCACCCGGACCACCCCAGCACCACAAGCCCCAGCCCAAGACTGTCCTAGTCTACTCTTCCCCCACAGACCACCCCTGTTCCCTTTGCTCTGTTGCCGGACCATCCCAGCTCCCCCATGCCCCAGCCTAGCTGGTTACTCTTCTCTTTCATGCTCATATCTGTCTATTCTCACCACAATGTCTGCAACCCACTACAAACAGGCACGTGAAAGAAGTAAGTCATTACTTACCAGAGTCTGTAATGTTTTGGGGGGTTAGCTGAATATTTTCTTTGGAATACTGTTCTTTGTCTTGGATTTAATTGCATATATGATGTGTAGGTTGTGTTTAGTTTATTTTTAACAGGTTTTAATTTTTCCCTTTATCAGGATGTTCTTATGAACAAAACTTTGGTCTTAAAGAACCTTCAGGTCTTGATGAACCTTCCTGCATTTTGAAACTTTTAATAAATATAAGTATAATAAAGTAAGTTACAGACTATTTAGGAAATTTCTGCTTGCTCGCATGGTGCAATCTTGTCAGCCTGTTTGCATGACATTAGCTGCTCAAGCATCGGTACTTCAGTAATTTCTTTTTATGCTCTTTTTCTCCTGAGGTAAAGTTGGCCCCTATTCCTGCACACCCCAGCCCTGTCACCTCAACATCCATTTGGACTTACCTCACCAGCTGTCTGCCTCCAGGGCTTACTCCATGCAGGGTCTACCAACCCCCCACTGTGGATCAGGCTATGATTCTGCTATGGGGGTCTCATTTTATAAGGTGCTGGGGTCTTCAAAAGTTTAGCATTATCCTGCTGGCTGGTATTTACCATTTTTACAGCTGCATGGGCAGAGCCCACAACCATTTTATGCTTCTGTTTTAGAGTCTTGGGTTGATTCTTCCTAAACCCCCAAAATAAGAAGCAGTCCACCATGGCCACTCACAATGCAGGCACGATGGCACTATTTCTTGTGCCCTCCACCACTTCTGCATTCTAAAAAGAAATGCGCATGCACAGTTCTGTTGGTTTCACCATCCTGGGAATAGCAATTTGCCATTCAACAGAACTATGCATGCATGAGTGCCGTGCATGAGTAGTTCTGTCAGTGCCACTATCTTTGTAATGGCAATTGGCGGCATTCATTCCCCCGGCACTCTTACACGCTCTCTGCAGCCATATCAGCTCTGGGTAGAGCTCATCTTTCCCTGAGGGGAATGGTGTGCAATGATGTCATGATGCACAGTTGATGTCTATCATTCCTTCCTTCTTTCTTTCAGTCCTGAACTGCCTTTACCCCAGATTCTGCTTGGGGCCAGGCATTCATTGGGCAAAGCAATCCCTCCCTCTGAGGGATTAAAGCAGTCCTCGGATGCTCAGTCCTCCCCTCTTAGGTGACCATCTGACATCCTGAGTTCATTCCTGAACCTGGATTGTCAGTGCCGCAAGGAGTAGTGCTTCTGCTGTGCCAGCAGGAAGGCCTACACTGAAGTCATTTCTGAGATATTTCCTAGCATTCCAGTCCCATGTCTCAATTCAAGGGTTCAAGATTTGGACTTCCAATTCTGATGCTCCTAGACCAGAATGCTACCACTTAGCTCAAGGAGCAGAAGTTATACAACTGGGAGGCAGTATAGTGTAGTGGTTAAAAGCACTGAGCTGCAAATCTGTGGAACTGAGTTTGAATCCCACAGCCATCACTTGCAAGTCACTATTAATTCCCTATGTTCCTAGATGCATATGGAAACCTGTTCAGCATAGTATGTCTCTCATGTCCAAATATTGTAAAATAAAAACCAAAAATTAGTAAGGAATTTCTCTGTTCAAGTCTGTATGCAGTAACAGGCCACCTACAATTCTAAAAATAGATATTACTAATAAAAAGATGCAGACATGTTTACTGTGAACACACAGCACCTGCAGTAGAAAGCAATAAAGTTCACTGACAGCATTCAGGTAGAGCCTGCACTGTACAACAAAAATAAATGGATGTTTAAATCTGGCCTTCACACAGAATAACAGTATTACTGCTGAGGACAATAATAAGATTTACCACTCCAAGGAATCAGCAAAGAAAGTCAAGAAAGAGGAAAATGAAGTTGACGGCACACAACAGACCCTTTTAGTGACGGTACTTTTTTTAATTACCATTTCTTTGTTCTCAGATAGTGACACCCTCCTCTTGGATTACACTGCCCACCCAAGATCAATATATCTTCACTGCAGGTAGCCAGGCTGACCAGTGGTGGTGAACCATAGAACTGCATCCAGTTGTAATGAGGGGGCCTATGTAGAAGGCAGTGCCAATCATCTTTTCTAAAATTTTCTCTGATTATCTGCTCAAGAGTCATCAACTTGGTGAGCACTTGTAACCCTGACACGCACACTACCATTAACTGAGCCACGCCTCTCATCAGAAACAGAGGCCAGAGTCTGTTCTATCCCTGTAAAGGAGGTAGAGACGCATGCTTCTAAAGTTTTCCTTAGTCCAACACAGGGTGGTGAGGGTACAGCAGTACTCCAGTTTTGACACCAGAATGCTCAAATGTGATCCCTTTATCTCCAGTCCACCAAACAAGTAGAGACCCTGGCTCTTTCTCTAAGCTGGGTTACCTGCATTGTTGTGCAACACCCTATTGTTGGGCAATTGAGGCAGCTACATGACATTCCCTTCTATTGTTCCTTGATCCTGTAAGGACTTTAATGTAAAATAGGTCTTTCCACAACATTTTGCAATAGGGAGTAGGACAGAACTGATCCTTTCCTGTATGCACATTTTATCCTGGCTGTTGATTTCAGGTAATGAAACTGATGAGGAGAGAGTTATGATGCTGATACATCTAAGTCTTGACAGCATCATCTTGAGCTGGAAATACCAGCTTGACATGCAAACAACCATGATGGTAATAATAACTTTATAGAAATACATGCACGCTCCTGACTGCAAAGCAGGATACAAAAATAAAAAAAAATTGTTTCATCTGCTATGTGGATGAACTGATGATTTTAAACAGTCCACTGGGGCTGTCTTTAATTTAAATCCTGTTTTTGGTTCTATGCACTGACCTGCCCCCATCAGGACCAGTCCCCCCAAATCCCACCACCTGCCTTCCCTAGGACTTACTCATTACACTTACCATCTACAGTTTGTACCGCACCCCCCTATGGGGCCATGGAAGTTGGCCCAGCTCCTTGGGCACAGGATCCAGTGGCAGAAGGCACACAGTTGGCAGTGCAGGGTCTGTAGCAGACTGGGTTGTCATTAGAACATGACTGGGTTTTTTCCACCCAACTTTCTGCACAGGCTTGTAGGTGTGCAATGGCAGGTGCATTCATACTTGTGTCTGACAGCATACATCCAGTCTGGTGGTCTTGACTCTGCTTCCAACCAGATTCTGTTAGGTCGCAGGTGTGCTGTAGTGCACATTGTCCCTCACCCAAAAGAAGAGTTTTCCATGGTATGCTCAATCCTCCTTCTCAAACTGACCACAAACAGCGCAAGTTCACTAGTGTCATTGGCAGCAGCACTACCACTGCACCGATGGACCAGCTATAGGGCTGTCATTTTAATGAACTGATGTTAAGTTGTCTGACTGGGGTTAAAACGCACTTCCCTTTTTTCACTATCTGCATCATTGAGATCAATGCTATACATAGCAAAGGGCACAGCATTCTAAACAGTTTATTAAAATGACAGCTTCTGTGAATTGTAAAAAAGGCACAACAAAACAAAAAAAATAGCTTGAGTCTAGTCACAAAATGCTCTCTCTGCATGAGAGCTGCTACAGCTTACAAAAGATGCTGTTGCACCATTTTGCATTTTTTTATTCTTAAATAATAAAACCCCAAAAGCACACGCTCACACATCCTAGACTGGGGTTCACCTGATGATCCTTGTCAGGAAGATGCCTGAAAGTAAAATGAGTGAAAGGGGGGTCACAAAGAATCTATAGTTCGGGGGAATATTTGTAAAAAGAGAATAAACTAAGACAACTAAATCTCATACTTATCTAATATTTTGGAGAGGAGAGTTAATTTTACCTACAGAGGTCATCAATCATACGAAACAGTTAATATTCTGTATAAAATGAGTCACATATTACGTTACCAGGCCAGTGATCTACGTTTATTAGCAGAATCGGATACAGGCAGCTGGGATGAGAACAATGTTGCCAATGTCAGCACTTTCCAGCTCAAGCAGGGGAAGGCAATGCTTCTGGCACTGTAACAACCCCTGTGGTGGGTCAGGGAGTCTACATGCCAGGACCACAGTGGCACAATACTCAAAGGCTACTGACAGTAGTCTTTATATGTGGTGCCCTTCCCCAGAGGCTCAGGGAGCCAACTAACTTTGCACAACCCAACCGAAAATTATTTGAAACAGCAGAGTATTCCAATAAATACATTAGACTTTGATGTCAGATAAGGACCGCTTGGCCCATCTAGTCTGCCCATTTCCCTACCTACAGGATAGGCCGCAGATCCTAGTTAACCAACAGTTTATTTCTTCCTACCCCCCACAAGAATTCCCTTATGTCTGTCCCATGCATTCTTGAATTCTCCCACAGTTTTAGACCCCACAACTCTCCTCAGAAAGGCTGTTCCATGCATCTGCTACCCTGTCTGTGAAATAATACTTCCTCACATTGCCCCTGAACCGCTCCCCCCATCTTTAAATTGTGTCCCCTTGTTCTTGCACGTCTCTTTCTCTGAAAGATGCTACCCTCTTGGACTTCGTTGATTCCACTGAGGTACTTAAAAGTTTCTATCATGTCTCCCCCCCTTCTTTCCTCAAGGGTATACATATTAAGCTCCTTTAGTCTCTGCTCATACGGCTTCTGTTGCAGATCCTGCACTATTTTAGTTGCCCTCCTCTGGACTGCCTCTATCGTGTCTATGTCCTTGCGGACATTCATAAATAACAAAATATTATACTACCATGGATGACACTGTTATTGGACAATTAAAACCCAAACGCCTCAGCAAATACAAATGTTTTTATGCCCCACTTACAGGCCTCCACTGAGGGGGCATCCCTCAAAGTTCTGGGCAAGGAATTCCAGGGGATCAGATCTGCCACTTCAAAAGTCCTGTCCGCTAGATCTTCAGCCTTGCTCTAGAACTACCAGGAGGCCTTCCTTAGCAGAGTGGCAAGGATGCACAGGTACATGAGGGTGCAAGAGCTCCTCCAGGTAACCTTGGCCCAGCCTATGTATACTTTTATAAGTTAGAAGTCCATCACTGAAGGAGATACACCACTTGACTGGCAGCTAGTACAGATCACACAGTGCCAGGGAGACATGACATAACTGCAAAAGGCCTGACGGCAACTGAGCATGCATTCTGGAACAGCTTCAGGTGTCACAGCATACCTCCATTTACCCACCTAGTGAGTGAAGGGGTGGTAGGACATAGGTTAGGGAGAAAATCCACCAGAATGTCAAATGTGGATAAAAGCATTTCCAACACCATGAACCCCACCACCAGCTATTATTTTACCTGGTATGAAAAACTACATCATTTTCATCAGTTGCTACACAAACCTATGTATATTAATGACTTGCAACACATTTGAGTTCTCCCCAAAAAGTCTGTACAGCTGTTTTACACAAGGTTACCTGCAAACACTATTCATGTTTTTCCTACTCTGCTACTTTATTTTTTTGTAATGCTGCAATTGCTGCACAATATATTTTAATAAAACTTTCCTTGCCCATCATTCAACAGCAAGTTTAAAACAGTGGTCGGTCTCCTTTTTTTAATTTCTATACCCTTTTTATAAGCTGACCCCTACCCTCACTTCATCTCCCTCACCCAATACAAACTGATGAAAACTGAAAACAAACTGAAAAAAACAAAATGTGAGGGCTAGGCCATCTGGACCCTAGAAATCTTAGGCTGTAGAACGGAAATGTGCTCCGGCTGTGTCATGCCTGTTAGGATGTTGGTTCTATGCAGGCATGCAATCATCCTAGCACTGTGTGTCTGTATAAACAGCGCTCATCATTTTAGCATTTCCAGAGGATTTCAGTTCTGCAATGTGGCTATGGATCAACAGCGTAGATCCAATGTTACAAAAAAAAACCAGAAATTAGTGAAAGGAGTTACAGATATAAAAAAAGAATGAACCCACACCCCCTTCTCCCCAAAAACATAACAACGAACCCTATAACTAAGGCCACTATTGCTCTTTCTGTTCTCTGTGCATTTCCCCCAGATGGACAAATACATAAATGCATGCTCACATACACTGGCATGTGAGAAACTGAAGTACGTCTTCCTGCATACAGCAAGCTTGTGTCATAGGCACATTCTCAGCCATCACAAAGATTGGGGTTTTCCATTCTAGTGTCTAAGATTTCTGTGATCTGGACAAGCACAGTTGTGCTCAAACTCTGAAGAGAAGCAGTGTGTAGAAAGTAATGGACTTCCCATACCTGAGTGCTGCTAAGGCCTGACTCACAGCATGTATAGGGGTGGATCAAGAAAACATGACTGGGTGGCTGAGGAAGGAAAGTAAAGCCTGAAGTCTGTCCTAAACTTATTTCAATCAATCAATCAATCAAATTCTTTATTTATCCAGGCGATCACCATTGAGCAAGCTCATTTACAAGGTGGACCTGCATTACACAAGTCAATAATATTTACTCAGGATAACTTACCTATGAGTTGCAATATCTTGTTTTCAGTAGGGTCCTGCTTCTGCACATTTCCACAGCTGGGTGAAAGGGTGCACTGGGATTATGATGAAGTGAACACTTTTACTGTGGTTTTAAGGTGCTCAAAAAAAAACTGGAGGCTCCCTTACCTGAAAGAAGCTGCTCCATCAAGAGGCTTGCTACTTGCTCCCTTCCACTTCCTTATATACAGCTCTGCCCTGTGCTCAAATGTTTTATAACTCTTATTAGTTGAAACCTGGCTTTGATTTATACAACAATCTGATTTCAAGAAGAGAAACAAGCATTGAAAAAAGACTCCATTTACTGAATGGAGTGTGCCCCCATGTTCTCCCTATACATATGTCACAAAACATATGGGAGTGGGTGCAGAGCAGGTAATAAGGAAATTAAAGTTATCAGGAAGCCTGCACCTTGGGGACAAATTACAATCCCTTTCCAACCCTTCCATATGGTGCATCATTAAAAAAATTTACAGCCATGAGTTCCATTCAGGTAAAGAAGCTTCTATTCAGGTAAAGAATCTTCTCTGTTTTTTGTTTTGAGCACTGAGAAAGGTTCTAAATGAATACTTCTGCTCAGTTTTCTCCAAGGAGGTTCAGGGAAGTGCAGCAGCACTAAAGAAAGAAGAACACCACACCAGTGAAGCCAACACAAACCCCTTCACAACTGAAAGGGACCTTAAAGAACTAGCAAAATTAAAAACCAACAAAACTATGCTATCCACCTGAGAATACTAAAGGAATTCAGAGAAGAACTTGCCACTCCTTTAGCAGAGCTCTTCAACAAGTCCCTGGAGAGTGGCACAGTACTGGATGACTGGAAAAAGCCACGATGGTAGCGCTGCACAAAAACAGCAGCAAGAAAGATGCTGGAAACTAGCCTCACCTCAGTGGTGGGGAAAATCATGGAAACATTACTGAAATAAAGAACTGTACAGCATCTAGAAGCAACTTGCCAAATGGACCTAAAGCAGCATAGCTTCACAGCAGGGAGGTTAAGTCTGCAAACATGATTGATTTCTTTCATTGGGTGACCAGAACAGTGGACCAAGGAGGAGCAGTAGATGTAGATGTAGATGTAGCAGTAGCAGTAGATGTAGTATATCTGAACTTCAGTAAGGCATTCAGCTCCATTTCACATAGGAGGCTGATAAATAAGTTGGAACACACAGGAGTGGGACATAAAATAGTAGGCTGGATTAGAAACTGTCTCCAAGGGAGAAGCCAGAGTGTGTTAGTAAATGGCACTCTGTTGGAGGAATGAGTGGTGACCAGCTGGAGTCCTCCAGGAATTGGTGCTGGGGCCAATTCTATTTAACATATTCTTCAGTGACATTGCAGAGGGTTTTCAAAGAAAGGTATGCATGTTCATAGATGACACCAAGCTCTGCAACATAGTGGACACTCAAGGGGGGGGGGTTACAGAAATGATCGCTGATATAAAAAACTGGAGGAATTGTCAAAACAATGTCAGCTGAAATTCAGAGCCAAGAAGTGCAAAATGATGTACATGGGGAAGAAGAACCTAGGCTGGAAATATACCCTAGGGGGAAATAGCTGACTGAAACTAAAGTAGAGAGGGATTGGAGGGTACTCATATCTGACAATTTAAGGACAACCAGGCAGTGTGAAAAGGTGGCACAAAAAGCTAGCAGCATTCTTGGATTCATAGGAAGAGGTATCACAAGTAGGAAAAGCAAAGTGATAGTCCCACTGTACAGGTCTTTGGTGAAACCTCACCTGGAGTACTACATCCAGTTCTGGACACCACACCTCAAGAAGGACAAGGATCACCTGGGAACCATACAGAGGAGAGCTACATAGCTGATACACGGACTACAAGAAGAACCATATGAATTGAGATTGAACCATCTTAGGTTGTACTTACTGGAGAGAAGAAGGAACAGGAAAGATATGATAAAGACATTTAAATACCTCAAAGGTATTAACTCTGTACAAACACAGGATCTCTTCAAGGAAAACATGAATACACAGAGAAGGGGGCACAACATGCGTCTGAAGGGAGATAGTTTCAAAACAAACAGCGGGAAGTTTTACTTCAAGGAACGGGTGATGGAGCCCTGGAACAGTCTGCCCCCAGAGATTGTGGCAGTGAAGACAGTGGGGAAGTTCAAGCTAGCATGAGATAGGCACTGTGGAAACCTAAGACAGTAAAGAAACTGGGAGGGGGTAGCTTTCATGGCAGACTTTAAAGGAAGGATCCCAATTCAAAATTGAGACCTGACTTTGCCAAGTACTGTCCTCAAACCAATTCACTATGACTAGTGATTAGGATAGTTTTTCAGGTTTCATAAACTGATCTCCATACCAGACTCCATGGGCCTAATTTTAAAAAGTTTGCACAGGCGCTAATGGGTCCTAGCCCGCACAATCTGGAGTTAGTGTTGGATCCCCATATTCAAAGGAGCTGTTGCACAGGCAAAGAGGGTTAGCATCCACAAAAAACATAATGTATATGGGTGGGCAAAGGTAGGGGCATGGCCATGAATAGCTGCACTACCCCATATTCAGTGGCTTTACACTGCCTAAAGGGTTTAGCATGGTCCTCTTGAACACTGCAAATGCCGCCTATCAAAACCCTGACTTAATCCAGGCTGAGGGAGCATACCCACCCCAGTGCTCCATGGCACGCTCCCCTTCATCAGTCCCCAAGTGAAAAAACAATCCCTGTTGCTAGTATCCCCCCCCCCGATTGCCAGCCCTGATGTAAAAATAATATTCCCTGGTACTGCACTGACATAAAAATAATATTCCCTGCTGATAGTTGTCCCCTCCCCTCAATCACCAGCCCTGAAGGACAAATAAAATTCCCTAGTGCTAGCAGGAATCCTTCCCTCTGATCACCAGACCCAAAGAACAAATAATATTCTCTGGTGGTAGTGGACACCCCTCCCATCAACAGCCCAGTAGAACAAATAATATACCCTGGTGGTGGTGGACCCCCTTCTGATCACCAGCCCTGAAGAACAAATAATATTCCCTGGTAGTGGTGATCCTCCCCTGTCACTAGCCCCGAAGAATGAATACTATGCCCTGGTGCTAGCGGTCAGGGCTGCCAGGGCTGTTTTCTTTGTACAGTATGGGCCTGCAATTGGGCAGGACCATTATCACCAGGGATATCTACATGTCTGGGAATGGCAATTGGGGTGGGGTAGTGCTACACTAACCTGTCTCACTAGCCATGCACATTAGCCCATAATGGGTGGGCAAATGATCCCTTAGTGCCTTGCCTGCCCAATGGGCTCATTTGCATGAGTCCCCTTGAATAGTGCAGATAGCACTCTGGTGCTACCCATTTTGGTGGCCTACTTCAGAATTCATATTGGAACAGCACTACATGATTTAGCTCTGTGCCCACATGGCCCTATAGTCAGTCGAATAGCACCAGTGCAGTATTCAACTGAATATAGCATACTCATGCTCCCAGGCAATCAGAAGACACAGTAGCAGGCCCCATATTCCCAAAGTTGCACTCCATTTTTGTTTATATATATATATATATAGTCTGCAGTTCTGACAGGCCCACTCTGCAATAAAGGATCATGCAAAGTCATCCCTGTGTTCCGCTGAACTTCAATGGGATCCTGGGACAACCATAAATAATTCTGCCTATCAACACAGCCCCCAGTGAACTTCAAAATACAAATATGAAAAAAATAGCACACTGGAATGGGAAGACAGAGGTTGGATATCGGCTCTTTATTAAAAAATATAAAACTGTCTGTGTGGCTCATCTTAGCAACTAGGCAGTTAATGAGCCACCAACTCCATTGGGACAAGTTTAAAATAATGTAATAGTTAGACACAGTTAAGCTTGTTGTAGTTTATATGTTTTTCTAAAATTCCCACCATTATTCTTTAATTATATTCTGCTCTGGCAGCTTGTCTACACTGGGCATCACAATTCTGTTTATGACATTATAATCGGTTGCTGTGGCGGTAACTATGGTGTCATTAAGAGGGGGTCTGTGATGTAACATGTTGACAAGAAGCCAGAACATATAACGTCTGGGCAAGGTTTTTGAAATTGTGACGTCAGCCTCCCTGAAGAGGCCCCAACCTGTTCCAGTGGAGCTGAGTCAAGTCTAAAAGAGTACTGTATTTACATTTTGAGTTTCAGATATAGTGTGTGAAGTAATGAGGCAAACTGAAAAAGGATAAAAGTAGGTGAATTTATGTTTTTATTTACATATGAGTGACCAAGAAAGGCACGTTGAGCCAAGACTCATTTCAAGTGTACCCAGGGAAGGGTAGGAATTGAATACAATTCAAAAAGTAACTGCAAAACGCTCAAGCAATATAAAATGAACAATAGTACAAACAAATAGGAACAATGAACAGACAATAAGATAACAGTTCAATGTGCTTACTCAACTGGATAAGATATGTGATAATGCTTGTGTAACTTGATTACTTTTGTGGCTTTCCGCCTCTCTATCCATGGGATATACCACCCTGTAGGGGTATGATGCAAGGAACCCTAGAAGAGGGTTCCCCCCTTCAGGTACCAGAAATGAATGTGTCGGCTAAAGGTAGGATAGAAAGAAGCCCACGGGTAAGAGAGACAAGCCGCTGGAGAAGGAGGGGTGGATGGGAGGCAATCAAAACGAATCCTGGGAGAGTCCAGGATGACTGATGTTTTGAGGTTGATGGAGGAGTGACGTTGTTGCTCTGCCCATTGAACCTCGGGCTTAAAGCCCTACCATTCAATGTGCTTACACAACTGGATAAGATATGTGATAATGCTTGCGTAAACTGATTACTTTTGTGGCTTTCCACCTCTCAATCCTTGGGATATACTACCCTGTAGGGTTACAATGCAAGGAATCCTAAAAGAGGGTTCCCCCCTACAGGTGCCAGAAATGAATGCGTCAGCTAAAGGTAGGTTAGGAAGAAGCCCAAAAAGAATACCCAAAGCTGTCGAGCATTGGTGAGGATGATGGACGAATTCTATGGAGAGAAGGGCTAACTTTCTAAGGAGATAGGGGAAAGCCGAGCTGCTATACGCCTTCATCCAACAGAGGAACCTAACTAACTAACGAGAAGAAAATCACTAACTCTAACTAATATTATGACCATTGGCATGGAGGAGAGGAAAAACCCCCTTTGAGGAGGAAACCTCTGGGGATCCAAGGCCTCAGTCGCCTTCCCTCCAGGCTGACGATGTTTGCATTGAAGATGTATAATCTTTAAAAGAAAGGGTTTGATAACTAGAGGGATACGAGTAGTGAGGATGATTATGGAATATGGCAGATCCCTAAGAGAAAGCACAGACTGAAGATGGAACATGAGGCTGCATGCAGATCGAATGCAAACATGAATCAAAATTAATACTGATGGTGATGATCACTGCAGGAGGTCAGCAGGTCGATGAGGTAGCATAAGATCAATAATAGGTATGATTGATTGAGTGAAGCGAGGAAGTAGAAACTAAGGTAGATAAAGCATGATTATGCGATGTGAACAATTAGATCATGTTGTTGTAGTCAATGAGTAGCATCAGAGTCAATGATTGAATACTCGAGGGAACGATGAATCTAGATAAACCTTGCTGGAACTAACGAGGGTATGCTTGAGTAGTCAATGTGAGATAGCAGATCTGGAAACAAGGATGGGATGGAGTAAATCTGTTTATGAATCAGAGCAGCAAGGGGTATCCAGATGTGCTCACGAGGATGTGCCAGATGAGCCAATGAGGAGACGAATAATAGTGCAGTCTGGTATTGATGGAGTGATGCACTTGATAGAGCGATGCAAGTGAGCAGACACTGAGGTTGAAGAGGCATTCTTGATTATGCAATGTAAACGATTAGACCCTGAATGATTAGACCTTGAGGTTATATTCGATAAGGTAGTGCTGTATTGGATGATAGGAATGTTAGAGCAAGTGACGTAAATAGGTGAGCTTTGAAGTAATGCTGAGTGAAAGATGATTGGAGTGATGAACTCGATATGACTGGGGTTATGAACTCGATGCATTCAGCAGGAAAGCTGTAGCTGATAGATGGTATAGGAATTATGATAGGTATGCCCAAAAAGAATGTTGAGAGCAGGCCAAGAGTGGAGGAAAGCTTCGATAGCTGGAACTGAACTGGAAGAGGAGGATATGGGAAAGAATCGAAAATTAACTGGCACAAAGGAAGTACACCAATCAGGCACCTTGAAAAGAGGTAGAGTCCGAGTCTAAGGAGGGAGATCTGGAACCGAGACAACTCAGGTGAAGTGATCACGGGTCAAAACTGGACAAGGTATGATGAGGAGTGATCAAAATTGGATGAAGTATGATGATGAGTGATAAGAAGAGTGGAGGGAAGCCTGTGATAGCTGAATCCTGAAGAGTAGGTACGGAATTAGAAGAAGAAGAGACTGGAACAAACAGGAACAGCACTTGAACGAAGGCATCAGGCACCAGGGAGCGAGACGAACAATGATGCTCCTCGAGAGAAGACAGACACCAAGGCCAAGAAGGCACATCAGGAACCAGAGGATCTGTGAACCAGAGGGCAAGCATAGGACGGCGATCAAGGGGAGTCAAATCGCACAAAATATGAGGAGGAGGGAAGCCAGGAGTGGAAATAATCCACGATGGTCAGGATGAGAAGAAGCGTTAGGCTGAGGAAGGGAGCAGGAATGGATGAGGTATGATGAGTGAAGGACGCCATGAAGACAGATACTGGAGAGTGAGGTATGAAAGGACGAAGGACGGTAGGGAGGGCAATAGGGTAGCTTAGAACCCAGCCAGTACAGGACGAGAACTGCACAGGGGTAAGTCAGATTAGGCCATGCAAAATTCAGGATAGACATAGCCAGACGGAGCAAGGGAATGGCATAGACTTGGCAGCAAACCGAGCCAAGGCATGCCGAAAGAAGGATTAAGTGAGAAAAGCAGGTTGAGGCCAGGCATCATGGAACTGAGGGGTTAAGGAGAAGAAGGATCACTGACAAAGGGATCAACTACGAATGACATGGAACAAGCAGACTCCTGAAGGAGGAAGGCACTGCAAGGGGGCAGGAGGGTGAGCTGGATGAGGTGGCACATATGCTCGGGCAGACCGAAGGTTAGATGGAGTCGGCCATGGAAGGCCAGATGATATAAATGGCAAAGTAAATAAATAGATAAGTCATGGCACGATGAGATAGATGCCATGACTGGGTCAAAACCAGAACGGCTGAGTTTTGCAGAAAGATCCTAGGAGAGGGAGCAGAACGAGGGTACACCGAAGCAGGAGTAGGTGATGGGGAAAGTGAGGTAGGAGAAAACTAAGCTCAGAGACAATGGAAATAGATGAGCGCCGGATGACAAGACGATTGGTGGCAGAGGGAACAAGAGCCATGCAAAACACTGGAGATATACTAATTATCAAACCCAAAAGAAAGCATGGATCAGAAAAAGGAACATGAGACAGCGATGAAGACTGATGATAAGGAGTGCCACAGGAGGGCAGCAGGTCAATGAGGTAGCATAAGACCCAATAACAGGAATGCTTGATTGAGTGATGTGAGTAGGTAGATGCTGAGGCTGATAGGGCATGCATGATTATGCGATGTGAATGATTAGACCTGGAGGTTGGAGTCAATGAGCATAGGATACACTGATGGGAATTTCTCAAGTAAGCGATGTAAAGAGGCAAACCTTGAGGTAAGGATGAGAGAATCATGACCAGAGTTATGAATCTGATGCATGTGGTAGGATGGCCGCAGGTCCACAAGGTAGCATAGGAGTCATGATAGGGCAAGCATTGGAGTCATGAAAGATACGCCCAAGAGAAATAATGATTGCAGGCTACGATTAGAGTGAATCTGTGATGGCCAGTATGGAAGGTGAATAAGAAGAAACAGGAATGAACTTGTATGAAGGTAGACTGCTCGATAGAGTGATGTGAGTAAGTAGGCTCCTTGAAAGGAGGTAGACTTCAAGGCCAATGAGGCATGTCTGAAACCAGAGAGTATGTAAATGAGAGGGTATGCTCAGGTCGAATGGTCGAGAGGAGCAAAATCAGACAATGCACAATAAAGGGTGAAGCCTTGAGTGGGAGTGAAGCCATGAGTGGAGTGAATCCATGATGGCTGGGATGAGAAAAGGCATTTAAGACGAGGAAGGGAAAATAGGAAACGGATGAGGGACAATGATAGATTGAAGCCATGGAGGCTGGTGAGGGAAAGCAAGGTATGATAGGACGAAAGGTGGTAGGGAGGTCAATGGGATAGTGTAGGACCCAGTCGGTACAGGATGATAACTGTAGTAGGGTGAGTCAGATAAGGTGGCATAGGAGCATATGATCTATGGTATGCATGCCCAAAAGAAAAAGCGATAGCAGGCGAGATGGAGCAAGTGAATATTGGGAACTTTGGATGATGGTGAAGAGCAGCCAGCTAGCCATGATCGAAGTGCGACTGACAGGAAGGCATGGCCGGGAGTGGAGAAAGAATCAAAAAGAAGTAGCAGGGAAGCAACAGACGAAGGATGAAGAGGAGTGACGCCATGAGTGGATTGAATCCTGATGGTCGGTATGAGAAAAGGCAGCAGGCACAAGATAAGGCATGGTGAATGATGACTGGAGTTAGGAAGCTGAGACAAGCCCAAAGAAATATCAATAGCAGCCAGACTCAAGTGAAGGCTAGACAGAGTTGGCCAGAGATGGCCAAATGACATGGATGACAAAGCAAGCGGGCAACGATAGGACCCAATGACAAGTATGCAGGAGTGAAGTGAAGGCTTGAGCGAGCAAGGGGAGTGAAGTGTACGATGGACGATGATGGAGAGAAGCCATGAAGGCCAGAATGAGTAAATAACAATTGTAGCCTTGGAGTGGAGGAAATGCTGGATAACTGGCGAGGAGACAGGAGTCAGAAACCAGAACAGATGGGGCAGGAAGGCTGCGGTTTGATGAGAGGGCATAGGAGCCACGATAGGGAAGACCATTGGATGGTACAGAATCAGAAGAGGAGGAGACAGGAACGATTCAATGATAATGGCCACGGCCACAGGAGTGCAGCGGTATGACAAGAGAAGATAGGGAAAAAGGACATTTTTTTTTCCTTTTATTTATAAAAGGTTGAAAGAATGTCACTATTGAACTGAATGGAGAAGCACACCCCTGACACACTCCAAACCACATGCCGCACAAGGTGTGTGAGCAAGGTGCCCAGACCAGGCAGGTGAAAGGATCAGGAAGTCTGCCTGGTGAAACCAGTTCAGGATCCCATCGCCGAGGAATTGGCTGCAGCAAAATACTTGAAACTTGTCCGGTGGACAACAGGGAAGGTTAACCAGCTCTAGAGGTGTTGCACAAGGTGCCTAATGCAGAGCTCAGCAATGTCCCACATTCTCATGTAGTCTCTCAGAGTGGATGCCGAATGACTGCTGTCAACTCACCACGGCTTGATAGACAGAGTGAATGACAGGTTCATGTAAACCCATACGAAGTCCCACCGTTCCAACAAAATCAATTTTGGATCATAACGAGAGCATGGAGCCAGACCATTCAAGCCAGACAAAAGTACAAAATATACCTGAAAGAATTGCTGCAGAAATAATCAGAAAAGCCATGTAGATCGCAAGTAGGGTGGTGATTTATAGTGAAAAGAAAGCAGAAATAAACTACATCATTAGAATGCCATGGGACACTGAAAATGGAGTATTGTTCCAAAGCCAGTGAATAGAGACAAAACAAAAAGCCACAAATGTATGGCGAAGGAGCACAAGAAGGTTCACTACTATGAAATGAACACACTGACAATGAACAGAGGCAGTGGCCGGGGTAGGCAGCGGCATAGCAGGGAGGAGCAGGAGCCAAGACAAGGAGCCAGAAGTGGGGGATAGTGACCAAGGACATGGGGGTGGGTGGGGGAAGACAGTGTGAGCCACAAAACAAGGAGAAAAGAGATAACAAACAAACAAAACAGCAACAACAAAAAAAATCACCTCATGTCCATCTTAAGACTGTAGTTCTGGCTTTCGATAGAGGAGGTACATGCTGACAATATCCTGGTGAAGCAGGCAAGCCACTGATGCAGGGGAGCCAAATGGCATCCTCTATGTTGCAAGTCACTCAATTTAGGGAAGAGGCAGGTTAGTTAGTGAGGTTGAGGAGCAAACGACGAACAGGTCAAAGGGAGGGCCCCCAGGGATAGTGCTATATGGCAGATGCAGGAGGTACGAGGAAGCAGGAACAGACAGGCAGCAAATGAAGGCAAAGAAACACAGAGACAGTAGTCCAAGGCACTCGGTAGCAGCTGGGGGGGAGGGTAAACAGAGGAATGGCAAAGTCTGAGGGCTGGAGGCTGACGGAAAGCAACGCCTCTGGTCACCAATGAAAACGAATCCTGGGAGAGTCCAGGATGAGTAATGTTTTGAGGTCGATGGAGGAGTTACATTGTGCTCTGCCCATTGAACCTCGGGCTTAAAGCCCTCCCAATAACCAATTGGACTGGTGGCAGAACAGCACAAATAAAGGTATTAAGCAGAGAAGTATTAGGAGCAAGGGCAGGAGGAAGCACAAGGATCCCTGATAAATTGCTTAAGAGCAGGGTAAGAGATGGATAGGCAGAGGTGGGTTGTACGGTTACTCCATATCGGGGGCAACAGACAGAGAATGCAGTCTAACCTGTGAAGTTATTGCAACAAGGGGTAACAAGTTAATGCACAAGGGGCAACAGTAGTTCAGGAATAAAAATAGCAGATAAAGTAGGCTGGCTCTTGGGGGGAGGGTTATAAGCTGAATAAAATGAAAGACAAGTATTCAAAGGAGTTTCACTTTATTCCTGATGCACTGTGCAATGTATGCTATTTATCTGTGTTGAGGCCCAATTTTATTTCAGTATTTTGGAGAGGCTCAAGATCTTTTCCATGGCTTGGGGGAGACTCACTATGACAATATCTGAGAACTAATGGTCTGAGGTATTTATTTTTTATTAACTATTTATGCCTCAACTCCGGCTTGTGCCCTCTTCATCTGGTACCTCCAGCCCTGTCACCCCACATCTTCAGAACTTAAACTGTCCCCCAAGTTGCCCCATAGTGAGACTCAATCCATGATCAGTTTTACTTCCTTCTCTTGGAGTCAGCAGCATCAACATACATAAGCATGCATGCAACAGGCATGTGCATGTGCAAGTTGGCATGCTCTCCTACCCTAATGTGATGTACACCATGATGCCTCCCATGCTACAAGCGGAGGTGCTCGTACATGGGTGCAGGCAGCTGCCCTCTCCTCTGTCCAGCCCTCCAGCACCCAGGGCATGTTACCAAACCCAGGTTGTCAGCATCACGAGCAAAAGCCCTGCCACTGTGCTGATGGGCTGGCCTATCTAGGGGAGTTAGTTTGTTGTCATGCAACTGCCCTTAGTATTAAAAAGAATGTGGGAATTAATAGCTGAAAGTATATGAAATACTGTCTGCCAGACACTGCAGTCCCAGTCACAGTCCCTCACACAGCCATCATCAGCTCCTGCTCCCCCATGGGAGTATCAGATCTCCACAGCAATCATCATTACATCTGCTTCCTCACTGTCGGTAACTTAACTTGTTCCCGTGGCCAGTTGCTCCACTTCTCCTTTGCATCAGCCCACCCTCCACCCCAGTGTAAGCCTCTTCCCGCAGCATCAACCATGCCACTACATCGTCATCCCAACCCAAATGTCTGCCCTCCTAGCATGAACCCTCACTTCTCCCAAGCATCAACCTCATGCCTCAAGCATCAATCCCTCCCCCAAAGCATCAGTCCCATCCCCAAGCATTAACACCATCCCCAAGTATCAACCTCCTACCCCAAACATCGGCCTCTCCTCCAAGAATCAGCACCCTTCCCCCATCTCCACAGCATGAATCCCCCAAGCATCAGCAGCCCCAGGCATTAATCTCTCCTCCCCCAGCATCATCCCAATAACTTCAGCCCCCCCAACTGTCAGCCCCCACTCCTCCAAAGCATCAGTCTCATCCCCACCCCAAGAATCAACTCCCTCCCCCAACAAGAGAACATGATAAATCGCACCTGGTACTGATTATTTTTAGAACTCAATATTAATACCCTCCCCATCCTAAAACAAAGTAAATATGAGTTCCAGAAAAGAGAGGTTCTTTGTAAACACGAAAAAGTGTTACATGTACAGTAGTAACACAGTAATTTAAAATCTGACAAAAGGGACTCTAAGTCCATCAGATCTGACCCCCTCCATAAGCAGGGGACCCACTTACATTATTTTGTTAACAGTGCTATGCTCTATGCCATGCTCTTAAGCTCCCTCCTCGCATTCAACCACACTCCGATCACTCCACTGATTTCAGCATTAGATCTACTGACCCTCTTACGCTATTTGAGCTACTATTAGTAGGGGTTGGTTGGCATGGCCCTGCAGGTTTTTCTATCAATCTGAGTTAGGGGCTTCCTCCCCCCACACAATGTGATAAATTAAGAAAACATGGTAGGGTATGGGGACGAAGTCCTCCAAGTCAAACAGATTAAAAAAACTATACAAACTATATCAACTAACCTCAGGTAGGTGAACAATTTATTGATCAATGTATTGCCTTTACAATCTTACAATTTTATACATACAATAGCAGGACACAAAAATAATACATTACACTGCATATTAATTAAATCAAGTACTATTTATAAAAATATCTTATTACATCCACTAAAAACAATTCAGATTGATATTCTAGGCTTATAATGATATGTCATATCATAGCCCAGATCTTACAGGACTAACAGCTCTTATAACTTCAAGTAGCATAAGTTGATCAGAAAGCAGTGTAAACAGGTCCGTAGATCATTAACACTAAAATCAGCAGACCAGCAAGTAGTGTAGTGGTAGTAAAGTGTAACGCTGGATAACTCAATGATTTACACTGCACTACTTGCATGGGTTCAGAGTCCTCCGCCATCGCCCCCATCAGTATTTCTAAACTGCTACTGAAATAAAGGTTTGTAAATTTACTCTGCAAACAAACTTGAACAATTCAAATTTATTTTGGTTCGAAAAAGAAACCAGACTCTACATTTTAGGCAATGGACCAGTGCAGTGAATCCAACTCCTTCCCTCTCCCAGCCAACCCCTGACGATCCAGGCTCGTTCCTGAACCCAGTTCGCTTGTGAGGTGTCTAGCACCTCAATCCTCAGCACCATTTGGCTGGCTGAAAGTGCATCATTTTAACTTCCTGTAATGTTTAGTTCAGTAAGATAATTATTACTTTGGTCAGAATGTTTTCTAACTGAAATGTTGTGCAGTTCTCATAGTGAATATTTTGTTATGAAGAGAGTTCTTTGCTGTGGTGAATCTCTGTCCCCAAAAACCTTTGAAACGCCTTTAAAATATGTAGCTTTCTTCTACCAAATTACTCTCTAAAGTGTCCAATGATCCTTTTGTCTCCAGATTACCTATTATTTGTGGCTGCAGCCAAGAGAAGTTTTTTAATTTTTTATTATTTCTCATTAAGTTGCCCTTGGCTTCACATTCATATTTGCTAGTTAAACAAATATTCTTCTTCACATATGGGAGTACAGAAGTATGATGGTAGCAGGAATCTGGTGAACACGCCTATGCGAACAATATTTCTGCAATGTTTTTTAACTATAAATCCAATTGGCTCAAGTTCTTAGTTCTTATGTCAGTAATTTGTAAATATGAAACAAATTTAAAAACTTCTCTCGGCAGCAGCTGATGATGGAGGGCAAACTGCCACCAGGGTGGTTCTTCTCAGTGTCAGAGACTCTGCTCTAGTTCAGCCCTCAACTCTATTGAGGGACTTGTCCTTGCCCACTTTTTGCTGCAGGTGGAGTGACTGAGCAGTGGAGTCAGTCATGATGTCAGTCATGACATCACTCATGGTGTCGGCTCCCCCCCACCAAAAACTGAGTATTTAAGTGAGCATGCATGGGTGAGCAACACTCCTCAAAACACAGGGAGATAGCTGTTAGTCTGTCATTCTATGCAGTAAGTGTTTTCAAAACAAGTTTTGAAGTAAAAAGCTTATGTTAAATACCAAGAAAGAAAACCTGGCATTTAGGGTTTCTGCATATTTTTATACAGTTATGAGGTGCGAAATTAAAGATTAAGGAAGACAGCATGTGAAGGATTAGTTTGGATCCTAAGGTAAACAAACAGAGAATGAAACATGATTGAAAAAATATTTTAGGTAGGTGAAAGTAAAAGGGTAGAAATTTAGTCAAAATGTATGTTGATTTCAGGAAAAAAACTGAAAAGGACATGTATAAAATGAAACTAAGAAGTTACAGACTAAGATAATTTAAGATATATTGTGGTTTGGTGACTTTTGAAACTGACAAATTTTGTAATTAATGAAACATGGTAGAGAGATTTGAGAAGTGTTTAACAGGTGGAGACACTACTGACTCAGAACGCATGTCTCACTTACAAATAAATTCATGATATTTATGTCACAATAGTCATGATTTTAAGGCACATATATGGAGGGGGATACTCATGGAGGATATTTGATGTATATATTATATATGGAAGAATTTATTACAAGATAATAATGTTAAAATTTATTACTAGATACATCGTTGAGGGCCTGAGAAATTGGCGCAGCCACAAAACCTTTGCCCAGGACAGTGAGAAGTGAATAAATAGAAAAAAGATAACTATGTTCATTCTTGAGTGGGGTTCATCCTTTATAATTTTGAACACTGAAGTGGCCTTATTTTTGGATGACCCAAGCATTACTGCCTTTATTTCTAAATAAGAAAAGGGCAGCCTGAACACAGCAAACTACAACACTCATAACAAACCGCATTATTGTAATCAAAAATTAACAGTCATTATGGCATGCATACAGCTAGAAAAAACATAAAATAAGACCCAGGCACCCACTATCTTAAATCCTATTCCCAACACATTAATTAACCCACCCACTTACACAATATCATCAAGTCTCAGACACACACTACATACCGTACTGTGCCCTAAAATTGTTCCATGTAATGATAGTGATCACAAAACAGTGATCGCTATCACAGTGAGTGTACATCGCTGAAAAGCAAAACAATGATGTACACTTATCAGCAACACCGCAGCCAACAACCAAAAACAACAGCTATGTGGGGGGAGCATGTCAAGGAGGGGGAGACAGTCCCCGTCCAAAAAAATCCTGGGAAAAGCACAAAACGTTACCCCTCCATAGCCCTGAACCCTGTACCTGCTACGGCATAGCTAGCCACCCTCACCACCATACCACACCACACCACATGGCTAGCTCAGCAGCAGCAGCAGCACATCACACTGCACCATACAAACCCTCTTCCCTATCCCTTCCCTTCTAGTCGCTGTCCTACGGTACTGCAACCCTCTCTCACTCATCCCTACCCTTGCTGCACCTGTCTGTTGCTACCCTTACAGGGTAGCTCACATGTCAGGTGCTGCAAATGAGTCACTCATAACAGAGTCACTCATTTGCAGTCACCATCATCACTGGATACCTAATTCCCCACACAGTACCATCACATCACATTCAGATGCCATGCAATACATTAATTACACCAAGTAAAACAACACCATGCAAAATTTGCTTTGTGAAATGGGCTATGTTAGATTGATTCACTGTGCTTACATCCTCAACAACTAACTGTGCAAAGTTAACTTGCTGGGTCTAATTCAGAACAATGATCAGAACATCAAGAACTGCAGCTTGGAAATGTGGCCATAACATTACCTTCCTTCCACCCACTGGACTGGACTTAGGTTGTCTATTGCAACAGATGAAAGAAACATTTTCAATAAATTGCAAAGGATTTAAAAAATGAAATAAAAGAATAATGCTAGCCATATTAAAAAATATAAAT
Organism: Neoceratodus forsteri; assembly: GCA_016271365.2. Taxonomy (NCBI): domain Eukaryota; kingdom Metazoa; phylum Chordata; order Ceratodontiformes; family Ceratodontidae; genus Neoceratodus; species Neoceratodus forsteri. The sequence continues at coordinate 648,039,774 of CM057456.1, forward strand.
ACTTACTTTTAAGTAATTTTACAACAGCAGTATAGAAATCATTTTCTGTGACTGGGTCAGAGTATAACTAGATTCATATCCTTTGTGCAGTATGTCCTGTAATTCTAAATTTCAATAACTTTGGTCTGATAGCATGCATCTGTTTTGAACTCATAAAAACCCAAGGCTTTGGGGTCTGCCACCCCAACCCCACAAAAAGTTCCATACTATCCTGAGGAGGACGGCCAGCAAGAGGATAGATATCTTAAAATTTGCCCACTGGGCATTAAATATGTTGCTGCTGCACCTCATCCCTCGCATGGATTGAAGTGTGGTTACAGTGATTTATTTTTCTCACTTATAAAATGTGCTTGACATGGCTGGTTTGAGTAGGGGCTCATACAAGATTGTGCTGGGTGGTGGCCTTTTCATGATAACACACATCCTGAATTACAGTATTGCTTCATTATGGGAATATGTTATCGGACATGAATGTATGTATATTATGCATGTACTGTATGTATGTATGTACAGTATGTGTGTATATATGTATGATAACAGTTCACTGTCCTATGATCCCCTTCAGAAATAAAACTCTCACCACACCTGCTAGCTTGGATGCTCATTGGCAACAGTTTAATTAGGCACACAGTTAATATTTACATTCCCAATCATTCATATACCAACAACAACAATCAATACAGTGAATACATCAGTCCATTCTTTGATCTGGACCTTTTCCTCCTTCTTGATCCTCTTCTCCTTGTGTGCTGTCCTTCGGGGTCCAAACGCTTATCCAGCTTCCCACACCATCACCGGAACAAAATACCAAAGCTTACCAGGACCTCCCCCCTCTAAGTCTGTACAATGGAATGGGATCCGACCTCCAGTCTCTATCCCCATCCCCCCATTACTTCCACAGCTGGGTTCCTTTGCCACCAGCTCATGTTGCCTTCCTCCCCTTCTCCCACCCTCCCCATTCTCCCTCTCAAGCTCCCTCCCCGCCACACCAGGCAACTTTCTGCCCCCACCAGGGCTCCATCCAGCTCCCAGGACCATGATGCTGCCCTTCTAGAGCAGCTGCCCTGACCCTGACCGGAGCCCACCAGAGCACCATCTCCACTAACATTTCCCACTTTGTCTTTTGTGCCACCTAAAGTTGCCCCAAATCTTGATATATGGGTGGTTGAGTGGGGACATTTCACAGCACAAAGAGGGCTCTGAGAGGGTTGCCAGCCCTTAAATGCCCACTAATGGCCCCTGCCAAGGACCCCTGCAAGCCCCTCCCCCAACCAATGGCCGGTGAGCTCCCAGCCCTGATCATTTGACACACCTCTGATGTCACTACTGCTCTCTTCCCCCGTCCCCCAACTCTCCCTCCCACCCTTCTCTTTCTGTCTCTTTTCTGTTAGGGGCCATATGACAATTTGGCCTGCCTTTTAGTGGCAAGCCTATGTGTTCTATGAACCCCTTCAGAAAAAAAAACTCTCACCACACCTGCTAGCTTGGATGCTCATTAGCAACAATTTATTTAGGAACACAGTTAATACTTACATTACCAATCTTTCATATATTAACAACAACAATCAATACAATGAATACATCATTCCATTCTTTAATCCAGAACTTTTCTTCCTTCTTGATCCTCTTCTCTTTGCATGCTGTCCTTCGGGGTCCAGACACTCTGATCCGGCCCCACACACCATCACCAGAACCAGGTACAAAAACTTTCCAGGTCCTCCCTCCCCAGGACCAGACACTGGGATCCAAACCCTAGTCTCTATCCCCCTCCTCCCATTACTTCCATGCCTGGGTTCCATTGGCCACTGCCCTTGTTGTCTACCCCTTCCCCCTTTCTCCCACCCCCTTCCCATTCTCTCTCTCTCAAGCTTCCCCCCTTTTCTCCACTGACCCATCTCCAGCTCACAATGGATGATGAGGCTCCCCCCCTTGTAGGCTAGTACCTTAAGACCTTTTTCGCCATCACCCCCACTATGTCTCTAATGGGTCTCAGGAAGAGGCACATGCTGAACTCTGACAAGTGGACCCCATCTGACCTGTATAAGTCTGCCTGATCAAAATCAATGTCCCTGTGTTGTAGGTGCACCTCCCCCATTTCTATCACTGCTCTTGGCATTTTAAAATATTTTCTACCGCCCTGACTTCCTCGTGCCTCTCCAAATCCTGAGCCCTGAGTGATGTGATCTCAGACCAGCTGATGCCCACCCCCAGCCACCAAACTTTCACCCTTTCTAGATCGGCCATTAGGGCCTGCACCAGCACCCTTCATGGTGTCTCACCTAAATCGTTGCCCCTCAAGTGTGTTGTTATACAGTCTGGCCTGCCTAGTTGCACCCTCAGCTCCTCCAGCAGAGGCATCAGTTGCACCCACCTCATGCTCCTATGCCTTTCCATTGCACTTTTGTGTGTTCCATGTCAGGCCACAACTGCATCCTGCTGCTCCTAGCTGCTGCAAACCTCTCTGCCCAATAGATGAAAGAGTACCCCACAATCCAGACCTTTCGTTTCAAATCCTGCTTGGGGGGGAAACAAAACAAGGTGAACCATTTGCCATAAATACCTCACATATCTCTTGTAACAGCTGGATCACCAACATCCCATCCACTGCACCTCAGCCTAGGATTCCCCCCAGGCTGCAGCCTCTGATGCCACCCCAATGAGAAACGAGTGTGGGACAAATTTGTCCTGATCCTCCCCTACAAAGAACAGGGCCTTCTTAAGGACCACCCAACCTGAAAACCCATCACTGGACTGCCATCCCCATGGTGGAACCACACACCCCCACTTGCCCCCTGTTAATTCTCATTTTAATCTATGGCTGTGATGGTGCAGACCTCTCCTTGTTGCTGTCTGAGTAATGTCACTGAGGCCCCTTGTTCCTTTGGTCCATCTTGGACCTGGGCAGACAGATGACCACTCTATCCCATCCCCATTCAATGTCTCCACTCTGCAGCCCATGTGTGTCCACCGCCTTTCTCTGGGCCACCACCTCCCTCACCCTGAAGGCTCCCTGGCCATCACTGCAAAAACCGCCCTGAACAAATAGGCTCCCTTTGCCAAGGTGCATACGTGCTGCACAGCCCCCATTACTTTCAGCAGCAGCTGCCCCATGATGGGCCACCTCCAGTCCCTTCTCTCCCCAGGCCTCTTTGCCATTCTGTGACCATCCGCCTCACCGCTCTTCCCATGATGGCATCTGGCATCCCCTGCTTTACACATCCAACTTATGCCCACCAGATGGACCCCACATGGTGGTGTGAGCCATCCCTTCCTCCTGCTTCTCCACCACATATAGCATCTCTTGGTCCTCAGAGATTGGCCCGTCCATGCCCCATCTGGATCTGACTCAGATCTCCTGAAACCCCACCCATGCGCTTTCATATGCTCTCAGGGTGTTGGCTGACCATCACCTGTGGTATAGCAACCTGGCTTTATCCCTCCAATCTCCCATAGCTGGTCTTGGACCCTGGTCCTGTGTGATGCTGCATGTGATCCAGCTCCCAGAACCTGTCCAGCTGCAAATGGGAAAGACTGTCTGCCATCTCATTCATTAGCCCTTCAATATGTTGTGCCTTAAATGATAAGTTGAGTTGCAATCTCAGAAGCACCATGTGGCACAAAACCCTTCCCACCCTTCCCACCATATCCGTATTCTCATCAAGCCTAGAGGTTAGAGGAATTATATGTGAACGAGCTTGGTACATCCAGCAGACCAGACCTGAGTTTGATTTTCACAACCTCCACTTGCATACTGTGTGACTCTGAGCAAGTCACTTAACCGCCCAGTGCTCCCAGGTCACCACTGAAAACAGGTATTTGTGCCTAGTGGGCCTTACCCAGCTAACAAAGACTAAAATAAAAAAATAATAATCTTGCCTGTTTACCATCTCTACCACCCCTTTGTTGCATCACCCTAAGAGTATGCACTTCCCTTTCATCCTCCCACCCCATATCTCCATGATGACCCAAATAGGAAATATTTCTAAGAAGGTAATGTCTTTCAGAACCCCATTTTCTATGGCCATGCTTCCGATATCCACTCCCCCCTGAAATATGCTCCCATCCCTAATGCCCCGGAAGCATCTGTGTATAGCTCCAAATCAGAGCTGTATGCCCATTCCTCCTGCTAGAATGTCACCCCATTGTATTTGTCAAAGAAATCCCCCCATACCCTTAGGTCTTTTGGGACCCCCTTAGTGATATCCACCCAGTGGTGCGGCTGCTTAGCCTTCCCCATGGCTCTCCCCAACCTCCTGGTGAATGTTCTGTCTGGGCTAATGGCCTTGCAAGCAAAATTAAGGTGCCTCAGCAGTTGCTGTATTTGTATCAGTGGCACCCTCCTCCTCCCCATCACCTGTGCTAGTAGCCCCTTGAGAAGGTATACCTTGTCCCCCGGCAGGTGGAAATATTCCTGCTCTGTGTCCACCTCAATCCCTAAAAATTTCAACCTCTGTTTTCCCTGTCACCAGCGGAATCCCTATGTGCCCACACAACTCGTTAAAGTCTTCCAACATCGCCTGTGTCTCGGCCTGGCTGCCCCCTATGAGCAGGAAGTCATCCAGATAGTGGACTACCCTCCTCTGCCCATATCTCACCCTAAATACCCATTGTACCCAAGAGCTAAATGCCTCGAAGGTCGAACAGGCCACTGAGCAACCCATTGGCATGGCTTTGTCAAAGTACAGTCTGCCTTCAAATTGGAAACCCAACATGTTCCAATCCTCACGTCTAACTGGTAACAGCCAGAAAGTGGACACAATGTCCATCTTTGCCAGACAGGTTCCCTTTCCCACCCTGATCAGTAATACCTCTTGATCTAAAGACACATGCAAGACTGCACACAGGTGCTCGGGTATCCCTTCATTCACTGATGTCTCATCTGGGTAGGAGAGGTGGTGGATGAGCTGGAATTCATCAATTTGCTTCTTAGGCACCACTCCCAGGGGTGACATCCAGAAATTAGGGCAAGGGGACTCCAGGAAGGGCCCCTTAACCCTCCCCACCTGAGCTTCTTTCTGTATTTTCACCCATACAATGTCCTCCTTACCTCTTACCGATTCCAAATTCTTTGCCCTCATTCCCCTCCACCCCCCTATGAAACCTAGAGGAAAAGCCCTCTGGAAACCCTCCCTCAGGAATTCTGCCCCTCTTACATCCAGATAATCCTGAGTCCAGGCCTCCACCACTCTAAGACCAATGGGTGTGAGTGCCAACGGAAATCTCCAACACCCCTCCCCCTTTCTCCACTGAGTTCCATCCATAATTGGAATTGTACCCCCCTGCTGTGCTCCCCCGCACCTGCCTGCTCCATTGGCCCACACCCCCAAAAGGACTGTTCGTGGTACTACCCGCCCTGTGGCATGGCTTTGTCCCCACCTTGCTGGCAGCTTGTTGCCAATTGTGAACCCGCACACTGGGAGCAAACATGTCTGAACTTGCAACTGGCCCATGTGCATAATGCTCTGTTAAAACCCCAACAGGTCTTTGCCCCTGGGGTATGTTTGATCTTCGTACTGTATCCCCCCCCGCCCTCCAGCTGGCCCAAAAAGGGTCCGCACCCATAGCTCAGAAGGGGTGCAGTCCCATCTCAAGTCATCTTTTGCTCCCATCGGTTTTCAGAAAGCCTCATCGTATTTTAACCATCCATACTCCAGCTTTGCTTTATAAGTGTCTCTGATGATTGCCATATTAGTCAAGAGGGGAACTGCCAGCTCCAGTTGTTGCTGTAATATAAATGTGCTGTATATCAGGAAACCCGCTTGACATGTATCGATGTTCTTGTCCTTATATTTTGCTTATATTTTGCCTCTTCCTCCTTGTACCCTACCACTGCCAGTGCAACTGCCATCTCCGACTTTCCCAACAACTCCTTCTGCTCGTATTTCTTGGCTGTGTCCTCATCCACCAACCCAAAGATGTCCACGTACTCACCCTTCCATATCTTGTCTTTAATTGATGATGGCACATGGTCCCCCAATGTGAAACCCGGTGGACCTTTATAAAACTTCTTCCCCCTAGCCTTATTCCCAGTGGCCCCTGCTCCATCCTTGTCCCCATCTTTTATTGCCTGCAATGCCCATTACATCTTCTCTACCCCTTTCTCTCCCATGTCACCTAGTAGCCCTTCCAAACACTCTCTCAGATCCCCATCATTCATGACATCTATGTTATCCTTACCCCCGTTCGGGCGTGGTCCACTTGGCTCCAGTTCAGGCTGTGGTGTTGGGATGGGCAAGGGGCTGGGCCCCACTCTTCTAGACCTCTTCCCTTCCCTCCCCCCTCCTACCCTTTCATCCCTTTCCTTCCTTTTCCTCCATGTCTCTTCTTCTGCCTGCCACCACTTGGCCACCTGCACCAGCTCCGTCATCTGGCTCATCAACCTGGCTGCCTCCTCCATCACCTTGGCGCTGGATACCAGGGTTCTTTTAGGTGCCATCTTCTGTAATTGTGGTACTAGGAGCTTGAAGTTTGATAAAATGAATGCCAAATATCCAGACCCCCAATCCATCCCTTCTCCTCTGACCAGCCCCATTTGGACCCCTGGTTCGACTTTGCATGCCTTTCCAACCCCTGAACAGCAAGGAACACCCCACCACTGCTCCTCCCCTCCCCCTTTGTCTTTCCTGAACTTTTTTTTTGATTGCCGCCCCCACATGATCAGACCCTCGGCACTTCCCTTTAGGCTGCTGGCCACTTTCCCCTGCACTCCTGCACATACCATTCTCATTTTGAGGTGCTCTGATACCCAGTTGTGCATGATCCAGGCCTCGCCATGGGGCTATGCCCCTTGCCTTATGCCCAGCTACCTGATGCGGCCCCCACATGCTGTTTCAGTCCCACGCTCCCACACTGTGTCCCCCCATTCCAGCTTCCTCATATTCTGTGACCCGTTGCGAATGCAGCAATGCCTCCAAAATACAAGCAGCTCTCCACTTTCTTTGTCCTTTGTGTCCATGTTTTCGAACAACTTCCGGAACCTTCCCCATTCAATGGTGTGTCCCCTGTTCTCAACCGGCACCTCCATTTTGTAAGTGCATAAATGCCATGGGGGGGTTATTGCCCACTGTACCATCTGGCCTGAACTGGGCCATGTCTCCTCTCTGCCTGCTAGGCCCGCCCAGTGACCAACAAATCACACACACACACACCCCACCCCACCCAGGGTGATCGCATCCTGATGCGCTGCCGGCCTTAGTAGGCCCTGCCCCCATGACCACGTGGCATCTCTGCCATTTTCCATCCTTTCTGGCCTGGCAACCTATCCACTGCCATAGACTAAATCAGGCTCCATGCATTCTTAATGCAGCCTTTCTGCCCACTTAGAGCTAGCCTTGCTGTCTAGTGAATCCCACCTGGGCTCACACGGCCACTGCCCCCATCGCCTGGCTGGGCCTCTGACCTCTGCGTCCCAGCACTCCACCATACCTGCTACCTCAGCAGACTGCCTTTTTAACATAGACAATCACAGACAAGTTCTCCCACATTGGCTCCCATGTGGCCTGGAATAAAGCTACATTCCCCATTTCAAAAAAGATGAAAGAAACACCCCCTCACAGCTGAAAATTACCAAAGCCCCAATCCCACCTCATGGCATCCTCCCAAATCCTGCCCCAGGCACTGCTTTCTCCATTTTGAGCAAGGCCTCTCACCATGCGACTTCTAACACTGCAGTCTCCCCAAGCTGGTGCCCTTTCCTATTCACTGAGGTCTACCACCTCCCCCTCTCATCCCCACTACTTAGCCAGTGGCACTTGGTTTAGTGCAGTCCCCCCCAATGCTCCTCAGCAATAGCGGAAACCACCCAGGTGAACAAAAACCTAGAGCTGGTGGCTCACCCTCACACAGAAACAAGCACTACCATGCTACCTGCACCCATGTATGCTCCACTCCTGCAAGCCTGGGGCCCACCAACATCCTGTCAGTCCTCCAGCCATGTTCTAGACACCACTCACATACCCTACAACCCTTGTTCAGGCTCACCCATGGCTTGGAGCCCATGATACCTGGAGGAATTACCCAAAGAAATCACAGACACCACCATCCCACATGGCCATGACCTCGCTACCCATATTTCTTCAAACTTATTCTAATAACTCATGCAGTTGACTCCAACACTTTATACTATTATCTATCAATAACTCTAAGCAATTTATACTTTATTTTCAAATAACTCTAAGCAATTATACTGTATCTACTCATATCTCTAATGCAATTAATACTTTCAGCTACCAAATATAAAAAAATCAACCACCTTTCCTACACACACAAATCCAGAATAAGGACTCCATGTGGCCTGGGAGCAACAGGATTCCTAGACTGTGACTTACCTGAAACTTCCAATGATATTGCTGAGATTCTTAATGGAAAGAAATTTCTGAGCAAAAAGAGGACTCTGTGAGTGTTGCCAGCCTTTAAATACCCCCTAAGGATCCCTGCCTAGGACCCCAGCAAGACCCTCCCCAACCAATGGCAAGCAAGCTCCTAACCCTGATCATTTGACACACCTCTGATGTCACTACAGCTCTCTTCCCCCACCCCCACCCTCCCTACTCACCTTCTCTTTCTGTCTGTTTTGTGTGAGGGACCATTTGACAATTTGGCCTGCCCTTTAGTGGCAAACTTATTTATGACTTTCTTGGTACAACTTTTGAAATACATATATACATGCATACACATACATATATATTTATATATTTTTTTGCAAGTTAATAACTTTGCAACCATTCAACAGATTTGAATGAAATGTGGCAGGTGCAGTCTGGTATGGTAGATCTCTTGATTTACCAAGTTGTGTTTCAGTCAGACTTACAGTTTTTGTGCAGTGAAGCACTGAAAAATGCATTTGTCACCACTTTTGATGCATTTTTTGCTCATGGTGCTGTGACCACACTGTGTGGTCTTTTTGTCTGAAATGCAGCACATAGAAAGAGTTTGAGTGAAAGAACAATCCAGCATTAGTTTGGTTAAAAAATGTTAATCCATTCAAAAGTTATTTAGGTTTTAATTATTGGGTCCTGAGCTTGCTCAGTTCACTCCAAGATTTATATATACATGTTGCAAAAGAGGATTGGGCTTATGGTGAAGGATTTTGTCAGCTCAGGAATGAGGATTTGAAAAAGTCCTGGTCCACCAGACAAATTCCTTGTCCACGAGTCACCATCTTGTTTTTCATTTTTCCCTGAAACAAAATGTTGTAGTTTCCTTCATGGGTGACTTTTCTTTGTAATAAGGCATGGGTTTTGTTCAGGGTGATGCCCTCTACAAACCCATGCCTTTGGGTTGGTTTGTATTATTATAAAAATAGCTTTTTAAAATTTAAAAATTCCTTGACCGTGACTCGTTAACGATCCTGTGTCCTTGAGCCAATCCTGTTTCGTGAGGCTGCAAAATCCCTGCCCATCACTTTGTGACCAGATGGCCATACTCACAGACAAGGATTGACTCATGGACCAGGATTTTACTGCCTCACAAAAGAGGATCAGGTGACAGACTAGGATTTTGACAGCTCACGAAAAAGGATTGGGTTTTCGAATTCTGTTTCATGAGGTGGCAAAACTGTGGTCTGCAAGCTGTCAAAATTCTAGTCCACCACCCGATCCTGTTTTGTGAGCTAGCAAAATCCTTTACTATGACTTTGTGACCAGATGGCCCTACTCCAGGACAAGGATTTGATCATGGACCAGGATTTTGCTGCCTCACAAAAGAGGATCAGGTCATGGACTAGGATTTTGTCAGCTCTCAAAAGGCATTGGGTTTCTGAATGCTCTTTCATGAGGTGACAAAATTGTGGTCCGTGAGCTAACAAAATCCTAGTCCGCCACCCAATCCTCTTTCGTGAGGTAGCAGAATCCTTGACCATCACTTAGGGACCAGATGACCAAAATCTGATGATCTAGGAATTCTCATGGATGGCTATTTTGACAGCTCACAGACTGGGATTGATCTGATGGTCAGGAATTTTCCTACCTCATGAACTAGGAATTTTTTAAGTTTTAAAACAGTTTATCACTGCACTGTTAATTAATGGTTTAGTCTTTTGACTTGAAATTTGCATAGCATTGAGGGGCTGTGCTAGAGATGTGAATAATGCTATTCAGGTGTTGGAACGCTTAACAGGAAGGGCCCTGCAGTTTCACCAGTACTTGGTATTTATAGCTGTTATATTACACTTTTTAAACAAGAGATACATATTGCTATGGTGTTATAGGGAGGTTGATGGGAACGCAGGGCTCAGAGGAATCTGCACTCCCACCAAGGCATGCTGTGCAGTAATTACATTGTACTACCTACAAAAAAAGTGCTCTCAAAGATGTATATTGCTATGCTCTCATATGGCAGGTTGGTGGGAGTGCAGGGCCCCACCAACACATTGTATTTGACTGTTACATTGCACTTTTACAGAAATAGGTGGATATTGCTATGTACTCATGGGCAGGTTGCTGAGAGTGCAGGGCCCTCCCACCAACACATGCTATGTACTAGTTACATTGCAGTATTTAAAAATGTGCTGTCACAGATGTATATTGCCATGCTCACATGGACCCCATGCTGCCACCAGCACTTGGCATTTGACTGTTACTTTGCATTTTTACAAAGAAAAGAGATGAGTATTGCTATGGTCTCACTGAACAGGTGCCCTGTGTTTCCACCAAGACATGCTATGTACAAGTTACATTGCACTATTTCCTAAAACTTCTCTCATGGACGTATATTGGTATGCTCAGATAGGGCAGGCTGTGGGACCATTGTGCCCTTCATAAATACTTGGTATTTAGTACTTATATTACACCTTTTCAAAAAACAGGTTTGGGCTGTATGCTGCCAGCAGCAGTTGGTATTGGCTTGTAATATTACACCTTTTCAAAGAACAGGTTACAGGTGACAGTCTAGTTTTACATCACTTCTACTTTGTCTGCTTTTCTAAACAACAGAACACAGTAGTACTGTGTTACTTTTCACATCTTTTAAGAATGCATGAGATTTGTTTGACATTGGTCCCTTCACCTACCCTTCCCCATCTACTCCTCCCCCAACCTCCCAGCCTTGTTGCCAGGGTTGTTCCACCCCCCCCTTGGCACTCTTTTGAGTTCTGCAAGTGCCACTCTGTGCATTGTCACCGCTTACCTTTCGTATACTTATCAATGAAATTGCAGTTGCCTAGTATTACAAAGAAGAGACAGGAGACATTGATTGAATTTGTAATTTTTTTTTTACTCATTGTTTTTGTTTATGAAATTTTTCATACTTTTACATTGAATATGAAAGAAAAGCAATACAAAGTAAATAACATTTTAAGCCATGCTTTCTTATTACTAAACCATATTATGTATATGTACCAAAAAGAAAGAAAAAATAAATCAAGACATTATTTAACTGTGTTACTTTCACACATAGGTAGGGAAGGAGAGATGGGGTAAACCTTGAAAATGAAAATAAATTATGGTGGCAATTCAGTTGTGGAAATTAAATAATTAAGGGGAAGAAAAGAAAAGAAAAGAAAAGAAAAGAAAGAAAAAAGAAAGAAAAGAAAAGAAAAGAAAAGAAAAAGTATAACTGTGCTTTATCTTTAATGGGTTGTTTTATAACTTTTTAGAAGTTTCTATTTACATTATTTACAGACTATTACATACTACTAAAAGAGAATAAAATAGGTAGGACTGAATAAGGTTCACACAAGTGGAGAGGGATCAAGGAAGCAAGATAAAGAAAAAACTAGAAAATAAAATAGGTTTTAACTAAATGAGAACTAAAAAAAAAACAGTTCATTTACTGGTTGGCTTTGGGGGGGCATGCTAGCCCTCATCCTGTGATGGGGTGCCTTGGGGGAGGTGGAGGAAGTGGAAATATCTGCAAGAGTATGTGATGTGAGGAGTTGGTGCCTCTTCTCTTGGGATGTTTTAGTGGGAGGGGCACTTTCAAAAGGCTCCTGTTGCTGTTGAGGGTCATGGAGGGGTGGGTCCTGTTGCTTGTAGTGTTGCAAGTCCTGGTGGATTAGTTGGTGGATGGGTGGTCTCTTGGGCAGCAACATTGGCCTTTTCCTGCTCACATTCCTCAGAAATAACTTGAGCAAGGCCTCTGTTGCTGCCCTCAAGACCACGGACAGCAACCATAGCTATGTGCCCAATATGGCCCTGTTGCTGCAGCAAATCAATATTATGATCTTGTTTTTCTATCAGTTTCTCTTGATTTGCTGCAGTGACAAGGCCATGCTGGGCTGCAACTAGGTTACCTTCTTCCATGGCCTCGAGCAGCCAGCTGAGAGTGTTCTGTGTGTTCTTTAGCTGCTGCACGCACTCTGTAAAGAAAGAACAAAAAATTAGCATGAGGGGGAAATATTCTGAATATTGTTTTTTCTTTTCTTTTATTGAATCACACTTTGCAGTTGTGGTGGTTAGGTGTTTACTATTTCTACTGTGTGATATTGAACAATCATGTTGATTATGAAGAACATGGTAGGCTCATTAATGTGAAAACATGCTGTGGAATAAGTTGTGTGGATGTCTGTCATTTTGCTAAATGTGTGGTTTTTGTGGGTGTGTCAGTATTATGTTTAGTGTTGTTTCATGCTTTGTGTGTTAATATTGTTGGTTGGTCATAAAACACACAACAGATATTTCTGTGACGTTGACTAGAATCTGAGCTGGTTTTATGAAAACTTATATTCATGAGTGTGCAGAGTCTTCTATTACAAATATTTGACTGTGGTTAGAAACATTCTATGTGGCATGTGATTAGGCTGAGTGATACATTATGCCAGAGGAGAGGCATGCATCAGTTTGGCGCATTCAACTATGTCGCGGACTATTGGATCAGCCAAAAGCACTACAACATAACAGTGGCAGCTTATTGCTTAGTGACAGACACATTACTTACTGTTGTTTTTTTTTTTTTGCTTGACACAGTGTGGTGTTGTGGAAACTAAGAAGAGAAAAAATGTTATTAAAACATATAACTTTACATTTTCAAACTTTACAACTTTTTTACTTGAGGTTATGTCGAGAAAAAGTTCTTAAGTTCACAATTTTTATGATGGAATATTGTGCTACTTCAACAGATTAACAGCTGTGAAATCTGTTTAAACTACTATGACTGTGATTAGAAATAAAAAGTCTTATATTAATTACTTAAAAGCTACTGTGTAGTTTGCAAGATTGTAGAATAGTGTATGATAAATCTGTTACATGATTGATAAAAACATGTAAAATGCCTGTGGGCAAATAGTGCATAACCCAGAACAGAGAAATACCATTTATAAAACACATGATTAAAGGCATTCTACATTTAACTAACCATGGATCCATTCTGCGTTTGCAGAAAGGCACTATAGGTTGTGAGTTGTTGGGTGATTTCAACACTTGTTGTGTGATTAAGTCATGTGGCTGCACCTTGTGAGATACCACAGAAGGTGTTGGTAAATTGTCTATAACTCTCACTGTGTTGTGACTTATTATTTGTATATTAAATGGAGAGGTGGAATTCTGGAAGCTAATTGGCTGAAGCAGGCTTTCACCTGTGACAGTATTTCAGAATATTGCCTTGGCTCAAAACTGAGTAGCACGATCAGCCTTTTGCAAATACTTTAGGGCCATTTCATGATGGCTATAATGCAGTTCAGGGTGTTGTATAGCATGGTATATCATCAGTTCTTGGGTGCATAGACACTCAGCCTGTGGCCTCGTGCCTCACAATGTACCTGAGCCATGATGATATGTCATGAGATACTATGCCATGTTGTGTATTATTGGTTAGATGAATGGAAGCCCTTTGTTTGGTGAAGGCCAGAGTCTTCACCTGCTCAGAGGTAAATGACTGGGTGGCACCAAGGAAAACTTAACAGCAGAAGTAGATGCTAGGTACTGTAGTTGTCAACATGGGTCCACTAACAGACTTTCGGTCTTATGTGAATTCAAGCACAAGTAATAATCATTCCTAAAGTACTGAATCTTGGTGAGAGAGTTGTTAAACACTGAGACTACACACACAGACTGCCACAAAGGTCCAGGGCTTTCCTCCCCTTCCTCAGCGTTGTTCCTTACTATTTAACTTCAGTTTAACTGTGTCTTTAGGCACAGTTGAAATGTTGACTTACCTTTGATTTTGTAGATGTTTCCTTGGCTTAGGAGTGATGAGAAGACAAACAAAAATGTGAACAACAACCTGTCTTGTTGAGCTATTAGGGCTACTTAATAATGAATGTGTCTGTCTAGTCACCTCTGCACTATACTGCCTCAGCAAACTCTGTTTACCTTGCACTGTGCTGTATTCTAACAAAATATATCACAGTCCAGTTAGATTTTGAAAAGATGCAAAATGTGAGGTGTTGTTGTTTTCTACCATCTTGCAAACCAGGATGAAACTAGAAAAGGAAATTGTTGTAAGAAAAAAAAAACTTTGTATAAACAGTGAGCCTGAGAAACTAATACATAGACTTAGTTTGTAAAGAACAGCATTGGAAGGGCTTGTATGACATAAAGCTAATATGAGAAAAGTGCACACAGAAACTTTTGTTGTTTCTTGTTTTATTACTTATATGATGACAGGAACTAAAGTCGTTGAGGAATTCTTACCTTCTAGGAGAGATACACTTCTTGGACACACAGTACACTGATCTGTTAACAATGAGAGGTAGAATTGTCATTGAATGATTTGTTTAATGTTTTTTGTTGTACTAGCAGTTGAAGACATTTACTTAGCTACAGTAACTGCACAGGTGTATGCTATGCCCATAGAGATGTGCTGCTTGAATCTGGATAGTCAATACATTCAGAGGTGTTACATGCATGGGCTTCAATTAGCTGATTGTTCTGACAAGGTGGGCATTTATTGTTGAACAGAGGCTGGGTTATGAAAAGTGACAATCTTAACTGATCACAACACAGGAGTCAGGAGCCAGTCATAATTTACAACAAAATGTTTTTGTTACCATGTTGTTTTACACTCACAAAATAAGGCATCTACTGCATGAACCAAGAAAGTATTTGTTTGCACTTTATGGTCCAGGGAACATCTGCTGGTCCTTGCTGGAAAGAAAACAGTTTATGATATTTATAGTCACCCTTGTGGCCTTGCTTATGAAAGCCTCATACTGAGATATTACTTCTTAGCTATTAGCTGTGCTGCTATGAGTTTGTGGTCAGTTCTGTAGTGCAGCACAACACAGTGTGAGTGGTCAGTCACCCTTCCCGCTCCACAACACTGTGTACAGAAATGTGACAGTTGCACTGTGACATTATGATAGTTCCTCTGCTCTTTGTTGGTATGCACAACCCCCCCCCCAAAAAAAAAACTCACTTTTGTATCAACCCTTACTATTTTTTTGTTGGCTTTGTCAATGTTCTGTTGCTTTATTGTTCCCAAACTTACAAATCTACAGATCCTACTTAGTGTACATCTACCCACTGTATCTCATGCCACACTATTACTGTGTGGTAAAATTAAAAATAATAGTAAGATAAAAGTTAGGGGGCAGCAGTTGATACACTTCTGTAAAGCAAGTACTGTGCCATGCAACAGTTCCTCCCTTCCTCTCCCCCCAACATCCCAACACACACACCTATTAGTCCCAGGTGATGTGGTAAGCTGGGAAGTGGATTTGAAAAGAAACTCATTAAAATGCTTTAGTATACACACATATTACTGACACCACTTAGAAACCACAGTACTTCATTTTTTGGTCTGTCCTAGTTAGGGTAACTAAGAAAAGATACTTGATGATTTGTTGTGGTTGTTAAGGGGGGTAGGAGGGGAGAATGACTCTGAGACCTCTATGTGTTCATATGGGTGTTGGGCTTTGTGCAGCAGGAGATGGCACAGCACAGAAATAAAAGAACTACTACAAACTAGTCCATTTAATAAAGTACTATAATATTTTCCAGGGTATGAGATATTGTACTATGTTAGAACTTGTGGGCCCTTTGAGAACATCCCAGTGTACCACTGGGCCTCATTATGCTGCTGGGATGTTAAGGTATAGCACTATAACAGCACTGTGGAGGCATTATTGCTTAAAGTGCTAACTGGTTAAGCTAGAGTGCTGTCAAGCCAATGGCTGGTTATTTAGTTATGTTAAAGTGGTTCTAGAAATGATAATAGCTGATTGTCTGTGAGGAGTCTGTAAGCCTCACAGAAATTTATACAAAAGATTTTTATGTGCATCTTCATCACAATGTGAAATGTATTGTTGTTAACATTGCCATCCTGTGTTAATACTGAATCACTTGAATGGCACTGTTGATTAAATAAGTATATTGCCAAAAGAATGTACTCTAGGTGAGTAAAAGGTACACATATTATGCTGTTTATTTTTTTCCTATTTGGAAGAATCTTAAATAACACAAATGAGGCATTCAGAGGATTATTAGTAATATGATGTTAAATAGCCCCTAGGGAGAATGTGGTGACAGGCTATGATTTTTTGCCATTTTTGAATATTAGGGGGGTGATCATCAGACAATGTACATGCAACCCCTTGTTAGACTTTATTGTTTAACTGTACTTACATTCCCCATTTGGAGGTCTGACAGGACCTGCAGCTTCTTCAGATGGACCTGCGTGGGGATCAGATGTTTTTTGCCCTCACCTGCTGCTGGAGCTGTTGTATCAGCCACCGAGGGCTCCACATTCATGACATCGCCCTCTATGGCTTCTTCTTCTTCTTCTCCTCCAGCAGTCCACTCCAGTTGATCTTCTTCCTCTCTGAAAGACAAGATGAGAAGAAAAATTGAGTATTTTTGATCTGACACTGTCTGGTGCCTTCTTTGTTCTGTTTCTGTGGAGGGATGGAGGAGTGGGGAATGAGAATGTGGTTGTATGTAGGGTGAAGTTCAAGACAAATGTACAAGAACAATGTGCATAGGTATAAGTGTGAGAGATGGAGAGAGGGAAAGAGTATAGAACAGATGCCGCGTATCTGGGGATTGTTTTTTAGTCATACAGTGTTTTGAATGCTGATTTAGAGTCCCATGGTTCAATAACTGGTTATCTCGGTGGTGTGATTTGCAAGTGTGTGTGGATGAATAGGTTGTGCACTTAGTTAT
Organism: Neoceratodus forsteri; assembly: GCA_016271365.2. NCBI lineage: Eukaryota > Metazoa > Chordata > Ceratodontiformes > Ceratodontidae > Neoceratodus > Neoceratodus forsteri. The sequence goes on from CM057456.1 coordinate 648,056,810, forward strand.
ATATTTCACTTGGCTATCTGTTTGTGAGATTGTTGGGCTATTTTGTTCAGTTTCTATACTGCAAGAAGAACAGTCACTGTATTATGTTCAAAGTACTATTATAAAATGGAGAGAAAAATCACTTTACCTGATATGGTTACAGTACACAACTGATTACCAAGAACAACTATTTACAAACAGTTTAGGTCATTTTATGATCACTATGATACACTACAGGGTGAGGTATATCATGGAGTATTGTCTCTTCTTGGGTGTATGCTACACTCAGCCTGTGGCCTTGTGCTTCACAATGCACCTGAGGTGGGTCGATATCTGATGATATACCACAGTCTGTCATGTATTATTGTGTAATAATTAACCAGATTTTACATAGAGAATAATGCATATGTAGGTGTGTAATGTGCAGTTGTTTTACACACCCAAGGTGTGTGATAATATATTGTCACACAGCAAGGGTGTGTAAAAGAACTGCCATCACACACCTTCACATATGTTATTTTTTTATAATAACTGGTGCTAACTAAACAAAGCTCAGAGTCTTTCATGAGCTAGCATGGCACACACAACCCGGAGCAAGACAGAAAATGCCATATCAACCCGTGGGTTGATATGACTTTGCTGTATCAACTTGCAGGTTGATGTGACTTTTTACAGGTCTCAAAATTGGGTTGATATTGGAGGGGGGGTCACCAGTTTATTATATTTATTTTACACATGGATCCAGTGGATAATTTAAAGAAAGAACTGTAAGGTATAACATTTTGGGTAATTTATACACTTCTTGTGTAGTTAAGTTGCTCAGCTGTGCCTTGGGACACACCACACAAGGTGTGGGTGTATTGCCAACAACTCACACCCTGTTGTGCATTATTGCTTAGGCTACAAATTGTTGTGTTTTTTTTTCACATTGGAGAAAAGGCTGCCACTGTATTATGATAAGGAAAAAAAACATAGAAACCATAAAAATAAAAATATATAGGGTGTGACCGAATGTGAGGTGCGTTACTGGTGGTCACCATTTGTTGATTTGGCCTGTACTTGTCTGATCAAATTATGTTTGCCATGGCAAATGTTATTACATTTGCTGGTCAGTGGTGACAAAGTAGTGATAATGCCTACTTGGCTGCTTCTTACCCAGATATGTGGGTTGCAGAGCTATATGATCCACATGCTCATTGAAACTGGCACCAGCAGCTCTAAAATGTATAAGAAGCTGTCCTTGTGTCACAGCTGTACTTCTGCTAACTCTTAAAAGTGTCAGCTCAAAAGACAAACTCTTCGATGTAAAAAGGAAAAAAAAACAAGTGCAGCCACAGCTGAGTGGCAGAAAGTGAGATACATTTACATACAGATGGAAGCAATTTAACAATTTATGCCTGAGCCTCTAAACTTGTATATACCACCCTTACATTTGTCATCAACCAAGCAACTGGATGTACAAGATTATCTCTTGGTACTAAAACAGGATTGCCAACAACACAACCTTCAAGACACTCCTTGCATGAGAAGGAAAAAAAATGAAGATGTCTCTTCAGATAAGTGCAAAATTTATTTGACAAAGTGGTAGCACAGTACTCCATGCAAGGAAACTATATGCTTTTGAGACCATGTGCAGTTCAGTTACCATCTGGCTAAAGAAAGTAAGAGTGGTAAATCTCAAGAAATGAACAATGGAGTAAGTGTGCTAAACTGGTATCTTATGCACATCTTTGCTGCGTGATGCCTTCATAAAGTCCTCAGGCTTTGCCCTTGGGGTTTATGAGTTATGACATACCATGGGTGTGGGTTAAAACCCTTGCCAATAAAAGACTTGGCGGTGTTAGTGATTGGGTGCTTTTATCACTTCTTGTTTGGCTAAGCCACTTTGCATCAAGTTGTGAAACACCACGAAAAGTATGTCTAAATGCTAATAAGGTACACTTTGATATTGCTTATTTGATAAAGGAAGTTTATGATATAAGGTATTGGGCTTCATAGCGCAACACCTTATATCATCTGGAGTTGACTGGTACAAACAAAATAATCTTAATTGCAGTAATTTTACTAGGAGAGGGGATTGTAACTTGCGATGAATCCTCAGTCATCTGACCCCTTCCAGCTTCTTGGTGCCTCTGCTCCATGCCAACTCCATCACATTGCTCTCTGAAATTTTGATGTGTGGTCAGTGAGAGTGTGGGGGGGTGAGCCCTATACAAGTCTATCTGTGTGTTTTTAAAGCCACTTTTTAGTGATTTTAAAGATTCTTAGAGGAAAATTAAAGCAGTTGCTTCATTAGTAGGGACCATGCTAGTTAAGTGACTGCTTTAATTTTTCTCTAAGAGTCTGATAGATAAGTAAAAAATAACTTTAAAAATAGCCACAATACACTTGCATGGGGCTCACCCTTGTGCTCTCCCTGGCCACATGTCACAATTTCAGAGAGTACAGGGGTGTAGATGGTGTGTGGCGGGGAAACCATTACGCTGGGAGGGATCGGTGGCCTGAGTGTTCGGTGCCAGTTATGATCCCTTCCCATTTTACAACTACTACCTTAAAATTATAAATTTCTGCCCGAGTGAACTCATGCTGCTATCAAGTATTGGGCTATGAAACCCAATATCTTATAGCAACCACATTGAAAATTGACTTTAAAGATCCTATGTCGTGTGTTCTGATTGCATTAGCAGTTATGAAGCTGGATTGTGTCACTTCTTGCGCTTAGTTAAATGCGACTTTGTTTCAGAACTGTGACTTTTACTTACCAACAGAGTCAACCACAAGTAGCTTGTCAACTACAGGAGGCTCTCTCCCCTCACCTTCTGGGAGTGGTACAAGACATAGCCTCCATTCTTCAGCAGGGAGCCTTTCTTGTGCTGTTTGTGGATAAGGGAAAGGGTCAGATTAGATCAACCTTTAAAGGAATGGCATTTCTTACACTGAGAAATGGGAAGTAATGCATGTTATTTTTTTGCTTATTAAATGGACAACTAATTAACTCCTTGTCCTGCTTGCTAATGGATCATCTGAACTGTGTTCTTATCAGATTATATAGTGGTCAAGCGCAGCTACTTAGTAGTCGCAAGTCCCACAATACCACATAATTATTGATGTGTATGAGCCAAAATAAGAGAAACAGAAGTTGTCACATATCATGGCACAAAGGGGCTGTGAATGACCTACTGTTTGTCCAGCCTAAATTCCTTAACATGCAGCAACACAGCTCCCCGATGCACAACTGAGCTACCTAATAGTATCCAAACTGTAGTCAACTAAATAAATAAATCAGTGTTGTTTACACTATTGAATCAGCCTTACACAAATACACAAATTGAAAAATAGTTAAGTAATATTCAGAGGTTTTTATTTAAGGTGTTTCTTCAATGACCATGAAAAATACCCTTCCTGTCTCTGTGTGTCAGGGAACTCCCTGCTCCTTACCTGGCAACAAATAAAACTGAGGCTTTGGCTTCACTTCAGATCTGTTTGTGTATCTTTGTCTCTAAGCCTGTGGAGCTCTGAACAATGTTGAATAACCAATAAGTCATGGTCGGGTATTGGTAGCACTGAGATATCCGCACAACAGAGACTGAAGGCAGTTGACTTGTGGTCTCATGTCTAAGTATGCCCCTAGGTGTGCAGGGATGTCAGTGCTAATAACACCTTGTCATGTCTCATTAGTTATGAGAAGTATCAGAATATGGCTTATTGACTTATAAATTAATAAAAAAATGCTAAAATAACAGGCGATAGAATTAAAGATATGTGTGTTATTTGCAGCACTGAGAAGTTGTCGTGCAATTCCAATACAAAACTTAAATAATACAAACATTTTTTGTTAAATTACATTATAAGTTTCATTAATCACTCATGATGGCAGTGCCGTCTGTGATTGGCTGCCACTGCTGTCTGAAATGTCGTAGAAATGACCGTTGTGGCACCTGCTGTCATCTTCATGCTGCTGCTGCTGCCAAAATAAGTTATATATCTGTAGACTTCTATCTCTAAAGAAATATGTAGATAATCTGTTAACTGACACAATTGAGACTATGTGCATATTTTTATTTTATTATTTATAATGAAAATTGATGTGCACATACATCCATGGTGGAGATCACCAATGTCAGGCTTCTGTGTTTCTTCCCACACTTAGTACACTATGTCATACCACTCCCAGTTCCTCCTGCAGATGTCACCCAACTCCTTGCTTTTGTAGAATGACTGGTGGGTGAACTTCCACTTCCTCCAGTGCTTATCTGGACTTTTTACGATGCCTTGTTCCCCCAAGGTGTGACCAACCTGTGGATTAAATAAAAAAAAGTTACTTTCAGGATATCTCTATGTGACATTTTGGGGTGGGATGAGTACTAACATGATAACTGACTAGTACGCTTTTCTATTTAAGTATCTCTAAAGAAAAATGGTTTGATATTTTGGCATCGACTACTCATTGTTAGGATATTACTGACTATGTAGATAAATGGGTTGTGATGTTATAAGTATGGAAATAAGTTGAAGGTTTTAATATGCTAATTACATCAAATGCTCATCTTTGACAGGCTAAGTTATGAACATTGCATGTACTGCGTCTTGAGCAGTGCTGCATTGTAGCTTCAGTTGTAATGTGTATTGTGCAATTTTGATATGCAGGCACTTACAGTACACACTAGAGAGGGCTGAATACCAGGAATGGGAACTGTGCCAGTGCAAGACAGTTATGTTGTGTACAAATTCCTTACACTGAGACAGGTGTATGTAAATGGCATCATTATAAATGCAAGGTACAAATAACTCCATTTGCATGTCACTATTGCTCATTTGCATGGCTGTGTAGGGCTGGCCAGTGAAATGTACCTCGCACCTGGAACAGCATGAGGTACTGTGTGAAGAAAGCAGATGGAGACCCCCACTCCTCATATTGCTCTGTTCACTGTCCAGATTCATTCATTATATCTCTGATAGTGTAGTGGTCTCCCTCTGTCTCTCTGTACCTCCAATCTACAAAATTGTATTGTGTGATATGCTCTAGTGATCTAGTAGTACCCCCTTCTTCCCTGTAGTTCTGATCAGCAGAAATATATTGCAATAAATGCCATAGTGATCTAGTGGTGACGCCCCACCTGTCCCAAAAGTCCAATCAACAAAAAACATGTTGCACTAAATCCCTTGTGGTCTAGTGGTGCAACATTGCATCCCCATATGTGCGGTTGGAATAAATATAGTTCAATGAATGTCCTGGTGGTGTAGTGGCACCCACCTCACTCTCTGTAGCTACAGTCAGCAAAATTATGGTAGGAGACATGCCCTGGTAGTCTCGTGGGTGCAACCATCTCTCCCGTGGCACTGAATGGCCAAAAGAAGTAGTAATACATGCCCCTGTGGTACTGTGGTTGTCCCTGCCCCATGCAGGAACACTGATCATCTGTAAGTGTGGATTATAAGTCTCTGGTAGTATAGTGACAACCCGCACCCCACCTGTAACCCTGATCACAATATAATAAAGGAATAATGCAGAACAGGGTGTATGTTGTGCTGGGATAATGTCACACCTGGGGGGTTGGGCACGAGGCCACAGGATGAGTGCGTCCAATGTCCCAGGTGTGGCATTAACCCAAATGACACACACCCTGGAGTGCATTATTCCTGTTATACAATGGCTTGTTGTTATATATAAAATAAAATAAAAATAATTTTAAAGAATGTTTTTATTACAGTGGAAAATATTTTTGTTTTTTAAGAGGAGATGCAAAAAAAGGGATCATCAATGGCAATAATGATGACAGTAGATCTGTGGTGTCGTGCTGGGATAACGCCATGGGTCCAGCCCCAAACTGACCAATCTCAGTTCAAGATTCTTTCTTGCCATTGTATAATAAAGGAATAATGCACTCCAGGGTGTGTGTCATGCTGGGATAACACCACGCCTAGTGGGGGGTTGGGGACGAGGCCGCAGGCTGAGTGCATCCAATGCCCCAGGCATGGCGTTATCCCAAACGACCCACCCTGGGTAATATTATAATATAGAACTTGTTTATATATAAAATAAAAAAAAATTTTAAAGAATGTTTTTATTACAGTGGAAAAATATTTTTGTTTCTTAAGAGGAGATGCAAAAAAAGGGATCATCAATGGCAATAATGATGACAGTAGACCTGTGGCATCGTGCTGAGATAACGCCATGGGTCCGGCCCCAAAGTGACCAATCACAGTCCAAGATTTTTTCTTGCCATTGTGTAATAATAAATCAATCCTTCACGGTGTTGTAGTGGTCCCACAGCTCCCTGCCAATAACTATGGTCACAGTATTGAACTGTTTTGTGCACTCCTGGTAGTCTAGTGATTCCAGCCCTCTCTGCCCGTAACTCTGATTGCAGTATAAAACCCTTTTAAACATGCCTGGTTGTCTAGTGGTGTCCCCCCACCCTGCCACTAACCTTGAATGCCCATGAAGGTACTGTCAAAGTTCCGTGGTTGTGCAGTCATACCCCTACCCCTCACCCATGCAGGAACTCCCACCCTACCTAGGTCCCCCCTTCCTCATCAGTGGGTAGTAAGGCCACCTACATACCTACTTTGCTGCCTGCAGTGTCAGTCTCACGATACATTCAGCACCAGTTCTAGGCACTCTCAAGATTCATACTGTCCAAAACTAATCCACCTCTTGGACTTGTTGAACACTACTTTTGGAGGATGGAGTACCAAGCTCATGGAGCACCACACACACAGATATTACTGTGGTTAAAAGATGCTCCATGGGTTGGTGACAGTGATACAGCTGACATTCTAAACTGTATCATGAGATACGTGACATGCCAGATTCCAGATAAGTGTGATAGTGCAACACTTTGGAAGTTGGTACAAAAATTTCAGTGACACTTGTGTAGCAAATACTGTCACAGTAAGGTGAAAAACAGAGGGAACTTGTACACAAGGTGCTATTTTGCGTTTCCAAGACTAGTCTACATGTCTGCATCTCTGAATCATGTCTTCTCTGCTATGCGACATCATCTGAAAGCCAAGTCCACTAAACAAGTGTACTAACTGCCTCACAGAGAATCTGAAGTCTTCATCAATGACTACAGCCCTTCTCTGTTGTTGATGTGGCAGGCCAACATTGATGTTCAGCATGTTGCTGACAATTCAATGGCTTTGCTGAGATATGTCACTTCTTGCATACTAAGCATGAGCAGACATGCTTGCCAGAACATTGGGAAGACTTGTCTGATTGCAATAGGTCTATCTCTACTAGACTGTGGTTGCTTGGATTGAGAACTCTTTCACACCGTGAGTGTGGAGCATGTGAAGTAAGTGACCACCTTACAAGTACATGTCTGTATGGGAAGTCTGAGTCCATTTGCTATTTGATTGTTAACTACAAAGAGAAGAGACATTGTCTGCTTAAAAGCCATAATGAGACTGAAGATCTTGCTGCTACGAGGCCAACAACTACAAACATTCTGAAGAGCAACTTGATTGATAACTACTATCCACAGAGCCATAGTGCAATGGATGATCTATGTTTGTTTGAAGTTGCTCAATGGTATGATTACAAATGGAGTGTTTGTTCTGAACCTGAGAAGAACAAATACAAGGTATCGGGTCTGGATGGGTCTCTGGTCAAATGGCACAAACTGGTTGATTGACCATTGTAAACTGATGCTGAGTTCAACAGAAAATAATGAACATTAATATTTTGCTCTTCTACTTCTGTTTAAGCCTTGGAGAGAAGAAACTGCTTTGAAAGGTTCATCTGACAGTTATGAGGAACAGTTCAACTTGACCTATGATCCCTTCAAAAGTGAACTTTAAACAGATATAAAAAGAGATTCGAGCTTGAGAAAGATCAGCTGGAGAAAGCAAGGCAACAATTGGAAGATGATACTCCAGTTAACTCCTAGGGTATGATTGATCCTGAGGGTGAAGGAACACTTGGTGCTCTGATGCCTGCAAATGACTCAGCTCTGTTAATGTCAGAGGTAGAAAGTGCTATGCAGCAAAGTATACACTTCACAGAGAAATATGTGAACACTGTTGATGAATTGAATAGCCATTGACAGTTGTGTATGCGACTGTGATGCACACTGTTGAAGATGCTGTGAAGCACAGTAAGAGATTGTTTCTGTGATGAACATGAGGTGGTTAGGATATTTGCCAGTAGTGCTGCTGGCACTGTAAAAAGTTTTTTGATTGAGGCAATGATTACAGGTGTACATGCTGTCACTGATGTACCAACATCTGTCATTGTATCTGCTCCAATGGGTCTAGCAGCTTACAACATAGGTGGTGTCACTCTCCATAGATTATTCATGCTACCAGTTGAACATGGTAAAACTGGAGAGTACAGAAAGTTGTCTTTTGAAGTTGCTACTGAACTGAAGTCAATGTTTGACAAGATGGAGTTACTGATCATAGACGAGATCAGTATTGTTTCCAATGTTCTTCTTACATACATTCACCTATGCCTACAGGAGATTTTGGGAAGTGATTATGATGTTCCATTTGGTGGCAAAAACATTGTCGTCCTTGGAAATCTTCTCCAGCTGGCTCCTGTCAATGGCCAACATGTTTTCTTCACTCTTTCAGTGGAAAAAACTAGGAAAACAATAGGGTGCATAGGTGGAGTATATCTCTCAGAGTTCTTCTCTTATGTTGAACTGTTCCAAAATATGAGACAGAGAGGTGATATGTCTTACAAAGCATCACCTGATGAAGCTTGAATTGGTAGCTTATCAGCCTCCCATCTACAAATGCTAAGGTAACATGTTATTAGTACAAGAGAAACATCTATTCAGGATGCATGTAACCTGTTTGTACAGGTACAGAGCAGTGGTCAATGCATTGTCTGTTTATTGCTGAGACTGAATCAGTGTGCCGAGTCCAACCAGAACATGTTACAAAGAGAAGAGCAACCTATTGTCACTTTTACATCACTAGTTGCCATTGATGGTGCTAGTCTAACATGTACAATGGTAACAAAAATGGTTGAGCGACTGAAAAAGCTCACAAGTGATGTGTCACACACTGCTGGTTTGGAAGCTGTATTAACACTATGCAAGAATGCTCGTGTTATGCTCTGAAGAAACCTTGACGTTGATCGAGGATTGGTGAATTGAGCTATGGGCTACATTCTTGACTTTCAGTACAATGTGCAGAACACATTTGTTGAATTTGTCATAGTTACATTTGACAGTTGTGGCACTCCTTTACCAATAGACAGAACCACTGTCAAATTTCAATTTGTGAAGGACATTTATGTGACATATAAGCAGTTTCCACTGTGTGTTGCTTATGTTGTGTCTATTCACAAATCACAAGGACTTAACCTTAGTAGTGCCATTGTTGACGCAGGAAATGGAATTTTCAAGGATGGCATGTCATATGTTGCTTTGTCACGAGTCAGATGTCTTTCTGGCTTGCATATACTAAATCTTGCAGAGAATTAGGAGCGTGCTGATGTTAAATGTATTGTGGAAAACAATCGGTTACATACACTGTACCAATCCATCCGCATCTCTGATTCCTGTTCCTAGATACATGCCCATGCAAGATGTAACAATGGATGCAACACAAAAGTTGAAAAGGAAACTGAGTAAGACATCACTTTCTTCACCAACTGCTGTGCATGGTAATCAGCCATTTGCTGAACAGGTCAGGTCTCCACCTGCAATGAAATGTATTGGTGTTGTTTACAAGGTCTGTTTTTCATACAGATTTCACACTCATTTTGTATACATAGCAAACTCATTTTGCTAGTTGGTAACAGTAAAAGCAGGTATGCATTTTACCATTACATCCTACATATGGTACTTTGATGTGCTTACTAATATGACTGCTATGAGTGCAGTCAAAGTAGACTTCAGGGCGCTGGGCAGTACTCATTTGACAGTCAGTAAGTAATATCTTTGTACATGTGTTTGAAAGGTGCTTCTTGATTCTGACTATTTTTTTCTAAAGCTACTGTTTTGTGGCTGCCACTGAAAAGTTAGTTGATGACTGCCAAACCTTTGAATCTTTCATTTGGAGACTCAGGCAACTTTGGTGGTACCTATTTGTTGACTAAGTCACTGGTCCTTAACACTCATGTGTATCCCAAATTGATTTTTGTGACTGCTTTTTGCTTCTGCTAATACTAACAAGATTACTACAACTCATTTAGAAAGTAGTATTGTTTATATATTACTGTGACACCATGTAATAAGAGTTTGCATTAAGATACCGTATTTAAGAAGTTGACTTGAGTGTGCTGTCACATTCAAATGAGTAATGAATAGTGGAACTCTGTTTGCATATCTCAGCTGTTATTCAGTGATATGACAAATGATGTGTGCTCATAAGAAATTTCTTTGAGACTTGGTAGCAGGTCAAGCCTTTATGCCTTCTCCTGTTCTACTCTACATGATTGACCTTGATGGTTTGACATACGAGACTGACATTCACACAATACGAGCAGACTTAAGGGTGCTGGATATCTCCTACATGTCAGGAAGGAAGTTATGTCTTTGCACATGTAGTTAAATCGTTTTTAATTACTCTATGGCTTTCTCTTTGATAATGTCATGGGTTTATACTACAATGGAACTGCAACAACACTTATGGCTGCATGATATTTTCCTCTAATGGAAATATCATTGATTCACTGGACATGATTGTACAAACCACCAAAATATAACTAAGTGTTGTATATATGTATATACTGCTGAAATTGAGCTGACTAGTGTCATACTGATACTGCTTTTATTGCTATTTTGTTTATTTAAAAAGAAAAAAGACAAAAACAAAATTGTTGTTGTGCATGCTTTCCTGATAGTGTTGTGCTATGTCACTATCCATGCATTTAATGTCATTGCATTACATTAAGTGCTCTCCAGTGTATTACTGCTGCTAATATGTATGTATATTCATGTACAAAAATGTATATTTTCATTGCTGTATTGTAGTTGGTTGCCAGGCCGGGGGGGGGGGGGGATGAAGTCAAGTCACAGTCAGTCCATGACATGTCCTAATCATATTAAAGAAAAAAAAATCATAGTGTATGGTGGAGTACTGTTCTGTGTAGAATTATATCCCTTCCAAAATACTGTAGTCCCTCATTTGAGAGGTCATGAAATGTTATTCTACCCTTCTGTGGTATGACAGCATTCTAGAATATCTAAAGAATACATGAGTTGGTTTCAGTTTGAAAACAAAACAGCTAAGAAAGACACATTTCACACAGTACTACGCACTATATTTATATATATATATATGCATTGTAGTGACGAAAATTCCGTATCTTGCACTGTTTCCGAGATACAAGCCCCGAAAGGTGTGGCGGACACCACCATGATAGTTTATGGGAAAAAAGTCAATTTCAGAGTACTGTAACTTTGCTTCCATGGAATATTTTGTCACCAAACCACAAAAAGGCACATCTGTGAGATGTTGGCTGCCTTCCCTTCAAATTTCAGCCCAAAAGACGAGACCATTTTTTTGCAGCAGGGTGGCAAAGAATTCCTGTCATTTTGGCCATAGCCTAGAAAAGTAGTGTCGTGATTTGCTACTCCTTTCTAAAAAATTTACAAAAGTGTCGCAAGTGCGACACTACTCTGTGACACTACTTTTCCCAGAAATTAGAAAAACATATTTCTGGGGTGTTAACCCCAAAATAAAGACATGGCTAGCATTCTCAGGGCTCGAAAAGGTAAACACAAAAATAATTATGTCCCCAGATAATCCCAATTTTAAATGCCAAGCATTTCTGTGATCAGTAACTGAAAACAAAATGGCAGATTTGAGGCACTACTGGTGTCATTTGTGACACTAAAAAGTGCATTTGCGACACTTTCAAACTTTTTGTTAACTTTTCCGATTGACTTATAATGGGAACTTGTTTTTTGAATAACTTTTTAATCATTTAATATGTTTTCACAAAATCTTCAAAAGGCACATCGGGGATCCTGACCACACGTTCTGTGAAGTTTTTGGACCAGTCGCATAAACCATGTGACCTGTAGGCACGAGCAAAGAATGCGCAAAAAAACATAATTGCACACATGGATGTTGCTTAATAACTCCGCAGCCATATATTCAACCAGTATGAAAGTTGTCAGATCCCAAGACCTATGGATACACCCTAAGCCTGCCAAATTTCAGGCAAATCTGTTGAACAGTGGCAAAGTTATTAAGGTACAAAGTTTCACCATTTAACCTTAAAGAGTACCACCCTAACTATGGTAGCACTACTGTGCTACCATTTTATATATATATATATATATAAATATATATATGTATATATATATATATATATATATATATATATATATATATATATATATATATTCATGGCAAAAACTCCGTTTAATGCATCAGTTAGGGTTGTTCCACAGCGACAAAAGTGAGAGAATTCGCTGTTAGGGTTGAAAACCCTAACTCCGAATTCACCACACCCCCAGCACCACACCACACAGACACAGATACACACACACACATTCAAGTATGGGGGAGGACCAAGTCAACACAACCAATGACAGACATCCACCAGCAGGTGACAGAAATAACAAACAATTGTCTAAATGTACTACGAGACATCCCCACCCACCTGACCAGGTACTGCATGCTCAGTGGAGATCAACAGCAAAACTGAGGCCATGTACACCAAACGTACACATCCCTGATTGCAGCTGCACACAGCGTACACACTTAGTAGTTGCATGGCCTTACCTACCGATGCCCCACACCACACCACACCACTTGTGGTGGGCCACCTGAGCAATAGAGTTAAGCAAAACCAAGGAGTTGTACAGGTATAATATCTCTGATTATAACAAGAGTTTGAGAAACACAGCTTTCTAATTGACTGTAAACATTGTAATAGCCTTATGTATAGTTTTTTGTAACATACATGTAGAGCCTAACCATATGATGAACATGGTTAAATGTTGTTTAAGAAACAGTTTTATTATGATAGCAATAAGCCGCTGTCAGGTATTATGTCAATGGTCAGTTCATCACTGTCTAGCGACATGTGGCATTCGGATATGCCTCATTCAACATTAAACCCCTACAGGGTGATTAACAGACCATTTAACATAACTGTTGGTCATGCCTTATTGCTTAATTGTCTTTATGAGTAGATACTCTCCCTCTGCTAGGCACTGCAGCAGCTTTGCAACACAGTGTCCCACCCAGTTACACTGTACACTGTCTAGTTGCTGGAGAATGGCTGTGAATATGAACTCATGAAGATGAACAGTGTAACTTGATAATTACAGTCATCGAAACTCTAGTGTGATTATAACTGACAGACTCAGTGATAGAGGATAACCCCTGCTGTCCTACTACATTTACCCCATTATGAGTTAAATCAATACTAAAAGACATTCTGTTTATATCTACATCATACCTACCTCATTCCTGTTGTTGCAGAATTAACATAGTTATCACTTTGATAGCATCAGTGACAGAAGTGTAGCAAACCCAAACACTAGGCATACAGCCTGAGTATGAAACAACTGTTACAAAAATCACACTGTGTCCATAAGTGCCATAGATCACTCATTGCAACAATAGCAAATCTATTACTATTTGAATAAGTTAATTATCACAGATGCAATGAGATTGTCTTTATCAGGTACAACATACTCAGTAAGTGCCTACAGGAAAATCTATCCTATATAAATGTCCGATACAGGTACATCATTGTTGGCTCAGTAGTGCTATGACATTGAGAAGTTGCTTGGCCTGATCCATGCAATTACAATCTTTCTTACAAAGAATACTTACTGCATCTTTAATATTGAGACACACTGAAGGTCTATGTTGTACATCAGCAGTACACCTTCATCAGTAAGAATGCATGTGATACTGGCAGAGCCAATTTCACAGCGTTGAACAGGCAATGCTTTTCCATACGTTTACATCAGCCTCTCTATGTTGACTAAACCATTGCAGTAAATGTAGTACTATGTAAATCACCTACTAAATGTATCACTAATTTTATCTTGAGCATGCTAGTGTCTTGTAGTTAATTTATGTGCTTCTCTTAATTGATGTATACTCAGTAGTGTTAAAACCTTTCTACAACTGTCATCATGCACCTTCAGCATTTATATTGAATAACGGCACAGTACCAGTTGTGGTGTGGTGTGGTGTGGGATATCGGTAGGTAAGGCCATGCAACTACTAAGTGTGGTATGTTGTGTGCAGCTGCAATCAGGGATGTGTACGTTTGGTGTACATGGCCTCAGTTTTGCTGTTGATCTCCACTGAGCATGCAGTACCTGGTCAGGTGGGTGGGGATGTCTCAGAGTACATTTAGACAATTGTTTGTTATTTCTGTCACCTGCTGGTGGATGTCTGTCATTGGTTGTGTTGACTTGGTCCTCCCCATACTTGAATGTGTGTGTGTGTGTCTGTGTCTGTGGTGCTGGGGGGTGGGTCGGAGTTAGGGTTTTCAACCCTAACAGCAATTCCTCACTTTGGCCAATGGAACAACCCTAACTGATGCATTAAATGGAGTTTTTTGCCATGAATAGCCTGTCTTTTTCAGAAGTATCACTCAGCATACTACATGATTTATAGTCCTAAGAATAGTGCACATACATATAAAACAATGTTTCAGTATCAGAAATATTTCTACTGTTGTGGTTGTACTTACTGTCATTCTATTAATTACTTTATTAATTGTCACTTGTCATTCTCGTTCCATGTAGTAGTTTAAATGTTAAAGTGTCTTAATCATTTTGTTTGTGATCACATATGTAACTTTAAAAATGTGCATAACTAAAAGACAATATGACATGAGATGGACACTATTAGTTCATGTACTAAACAAATGGATATGCTACTATAGTAACTGAGATTTCAAAGTGCTTCCACTATCAACCGAGGTCGTACCATCAATCATGTGAACAGCAGTGGAAGAGGTTTGTTGTACTGAATACATATACTGGACCACCAGGGCTATGTTCTGGGGGGGGTTACTACTTACATCCCAAGAATGGGAGTTTCGTGCACTGCACCACCAGGGTATGTTCAGAGGGGGTTTACTGCTTACATCCCAGGAACGGGAGTTTTGCTCCACTAGACCACCAGGCTTACGTTCGGGGTCAGCTTTACTGTTTACATCCCGTGAATGGAACTTTCAGTCCACTACACCACCAGGGCTATGTTCGGCAGGAGGGCGGGTTGTGTTTCACACTGATACACCTTGAAATCAGCTTCTCAGTACACTGGACCACCAGGTATGTATTCACAGGAGGGCTCTTTTTAAACTACAGCAGCCCGTGGTCAGGCTTCCGGGGGAGGAACATTTCTGCTGTTGCCCACAATAGGCCCAGTGGTGGGGTGGTGTTTGGAATTGTCACTCTTTTGACCACGATTAGGCTGCATGACGGGACATGGAGTGGCTTGGGGGCCAGCGACAGCTGTCACGTGCTGTGTCATCCCATGCAATTCAGCAGTTTACCTGTGCATGATTGTTGACTTGAGCATTTTTTTGGCCTGAAAGTTGTGCAGGCGCAGGTTCCAGGTTATGCTTCACAATCCTCACAGCCTTGCTACATGTCAGGCTGTGCACTTAGTCCATGATTCATCCCCTGCAGTTCATTATGCATTGATTTGCATTGCACTGTTACTCAGCATGTCTTCTGTGGTGGAACTGCCTCCTGCTGAATATCAGCAGAATGGAGCAAGTCTTCACTTGCACAGGCACTACCCTTTACACATGTTGCAACCCTTTTGAATATCTTGTCCATTAAACTATAATACTAATAGAAGGAAGGCATTTGTCACACAGAGACTGGTGGGCCCTTGGAATGAGGTCCCTTGTCACTTATTTGTCCTAAATCAAAGATGCTTTTTAAAACTCAGCTGAATAGGAATTGTTATGAAGGAAGCTAACATGACTACATAAGAGATATTGGCTGGGAACAGCTATGGCCTATTCTTTGCTGTCTGGCCTCCTCCACTCCCTTGAAAATTTCTATGAACCTTTCTATTAACTATCTTTATATTACAGATAACAATACTGCCACATATACCCAATGTTAATATGATATGGTTATGACAATTGTCCCAAAAATGTTGAGGCTTGAATGTCACACTTTATCTCTTGAATATGAATAAGACACCAAACACAAAAGAGTATAGTTGTAGTTATTTAGTATAAAAATATTGTCAATATAAAAAATGAGAAACAAAAATATATTTTTTATACATAAAAATAGATTTTATAAAAGAATATATACATACACCTAAAAAAAAAGTGTGTATTACTTCAAACACATTTATAAATAAAATACAAAAATCTTTTTAAAATATTTATAAAAACATAAAAAATATTTCCTATGCATTTTTATACAGTCCAAGACTTGCGAGAGTGTGTGACTGCATCAGGCAATCCAGGCTGTAAGCTGGATGCAATGTGGGCGCAAAAGAAGTAGAAGCTGTTTGCCCGTCCTGGGAGATGACACCGGACCTCTATGAAGGGTGGCCAGTCTCACCCAGGGAAGCTGCAGGAACAGTTGGTAGCTGCGGAGGTGAAGCACTGCTATGTGCAACAGCACCATCACCCACTGCTACGACCGGCTCAAGGAAGAGGTTCACAGTCTGCTGCTGTGCATCTAAGAGAGACTGGATTTTGTCCAGCCTCTCAAGGATGCCAGCGTTCTCCTTTCGCAGACTGCGAACCTCGCGAGTGAGCCGGCTGTAGCAGCGGCAATGGCCTGTGCATCTTCGCAGTTGCCGGCGCCCTACAAAGATAAAGAAAAAACAGTTATGGTGAATATATAACAAATTCAACAATTACAACTGTAAACTATTTCACTTCAAATATTTCTTATCTAATACAACATCAGAATGCATTCATTTTAAAGTAATGATAATACTTTAAACTATGATGCAACACTATTCATTATACAATGTGGTAAATCCAATATGCAGAATCCTGCATCCTGAGTGGTTGGCTGGCACAATGACCACCGTGATGAATCCTCCAGTGTACCCAGTGGAAGAAGTGCCAGCCAACCTTATACCGTGCTAATCCGGTCACATTCACTTCAAACAAAACTGCTGCACTTTGTCCCGTTGCCAGTTCGCTAAAACACCACAGACATTTCTTAGCTAAATGACCTCCTCTTTCGAACTGTAGGGACCTCAGTGAGTTAGAACACAGTTAAAAAACATAAAAAAACAACATTCTGCATTGTATTATAAAAATTTATCCTCCGACGGTGTGGGTACACTGGAGGATTTAACACCACTGGTGTGACTCAGTCACTCGGCTGCGACTCGTGACCGAATCACACCAGCCGTGTTAAATCCTCCAGTGTACCCACTCCCTTGAGGGATAAATTCCTTAAATATCTAATTTGTCTCTCTGTCATACTTGACTAGCTATATTATCTAATAAGCTCACAACATAAAAAAATGTATAGTTAGCTGTGGCTTATAGTGCTACTCTTAGATTTTCTTTCACTACTCAGAACTATTCTGTATATCATACTTTAACATTATTTACACTATTATGCCATAGAGTGGAAATACATCCTCAAGTGTGAGAATGTTTACTTCACCATGTCTGCCTATAATGTGTAGTCATGTATTCAGTGAAATTAAAGTACCTTGACAGTAGCAGTATTATACAATTCTTTTCATGCATACACTATCATGATAAGTTTAATGATACTTTTAAACTGGACAGCTTTTCACCCGTGTTTCAAGATCTCAGCACAGATCAGTACTTTAAATAAATAAGTCACTAATATAAGATGCGATGCAAAACCATGCCAGATATCGAGTCAAGCTCAGCAGAGTTGTGCAGGCGCAACCCCAAAGCTGTGCCTGCAGAAGTTTGAGAAAAAAAAGGATCAATTTCAGTGCCAACCACAAGTGAGCTGCGGCATTGCAGGACGCAACACAGGAGCTGGCACCTGTGCGTGCCCTCAACACTCTGTCTCATACGTCTGAACTGTTTGTTCCCAAAATGTGTTACATTGCTTCTCTAAATGTTGAAAGAATAGGAAAACCGTGTAACACTTAATCTAATTTTACAATTAGAAGCCCACAACACTGTAAAAATGTTTGCATTTAAGTTCATAAAGTCCTCAATTTATTAAATTAATATATTTACAGTTCTGCACCGAATGAATTTGCCTGACAAAAGTTGTTGAGGAACAGTGACAGTGTGTGTGTGTGTGTGTGTGTGTGTGGTGGGGGGCAGTGTCTTTTTGAGACAGCTTGTCATTAATGAGCCAATATCTCTCACTAAGTGACAGAAAAAAAATGGCAGTGACTTTAAATTTATTTAGATGTTTTTAGCCAATGAGTAACCTGCATGGGCAGAGGGATACTTGACTGGGTGAGAGGGTACTGGGGCTGATACTTTTTATTTGCTGGGCATGTATTGAAAGTTAATGTACACCCCTGGGAAAGGCACTAGCCAATCAAATGCAGGAAACAAATACCCCATTTTCTAAGTGTAGTGAGACAACTTCCATAGTGTATTGAGAACGCACGATATTCATAGGTGAACGCAAACAGTCCCAACATTACCTTCATTATTAGTTTTATCGACATCCCCTCAGTTCATCATCACCTTTAAAAAATACACACACATGCCAGTGCACTGAACAGCATCGTACTACATTGTACAGGTAAGCAATAGGCTGGCAAGGCTGAAGACATACACACTGCACAGCTATTCACTTTTACTGCGTAAAACGGCTCATGAACACTATAAGGCACACTTTTAAACTTGTCTATTGAGAAAAAAACAAATTAAACATTATTGTACACTTTATGCAGTGCACAACATTTATGTAACTACAATATTCTACCACCATGTTTGTGTTTTTGGGGTTGTTGGATATCTGCAGTGATCAATGCATTACCACCCTTACAAGGTCACATCACACGTAAAGTAAGTTATGTAAACAGTGATTCACCCACCCACAGCAAACAAAATAAAGTGGTGCTACAGTTAACACCGAAGCTCTCTTGTCACACCCCAAACTATTTTACATTAGCTGTGAGTATCCAATAGACAGTGCACTCCCCCTATCATACAATAGGACTGCAACATGTAATTCTCAACAGGAGCATTGATCACCGCAGAACGTTGACAACCCTATGGTACTTCTCAAGGATGCACATAATATCAGCAATAGATTTTCACTTACATGGTGGGCTGGCGCTGGCTTCCTGCTTCACCTCCACACGTTCCACAACAGCAGCTTCCCCAGGCTCTATTAAAGGAAACAAGAAAAAAATGATCACATTAATAGATGAAATATGAAGGTCAAACTGTTTTTGTTAAAAACATCAATTTCTTCAATAACATATTTTCAAAAACATTACTCACAAATATATTGTATTCAGTGCAGAACAAGTAGTGCCTGACCATGGATCACAATACTTATAACATTGTCATAATGCATGGTTGAGACACATGAGCATCATAAAACATTACATGTATGTTCAATTTACATACATGCATACCTAATAAATGAGACTCTGTTCCTTTAATAGTTTGAAAATGTAGTAATAAAAAAACACAAACACAACGATAATGTCACTGTTCAGTCAATGACCCTCTAGCTGAATGTAGCAGCCATGGATGTGTTATTAACCATATGCCCCTACAGAGGTATAAAACACATTAACAAACATGTAGATATTCTATTATGCACATTTATAACTATTACAATAATAAAATGAAACATTGGCATGACATATATAAATATTAACTAAATATAATCTAGAGACATATCATTATTACGCACCAGATAATTTAGCAGCACACCATTTAATTCCACCGACACACCTACAACACTACAACAACATTAGAATTTGTTATCTATTTAACCAATAAGGAATGACCAGAGGTTATGTTAATGGTCTGTTAATTACTTCTAGGGGTGTAATGTGGCACGAGGCATAGCCGAGTGCTACATGCCCCTAGAGGGTGATTAACTGACCATTAACATAACCCCTAGGAGTGCCTTACTGCTATTATAACAATGCTTTCTAAATAGTGTTTTACCTTGTTCAGCATATGATTAGGCTGTACATGTATGTAAATCAAAGATGAACATAGGGCTGATACAATGTGTATAACCAATCAGAAAGCTGTATTTCTCAGACCCTTCTTATAATACTCATTATGAACCAGCGATCGTAAATGGACGATTCTGATTGGCTGAGAAGTCTTTGAAGCCGTGATGATATCTAGCTACATCATCACGCCTTCAAAAAGTCTCCGGCCACCAGCCTCCTTACCCATAGCAAATCATTCCGACAGCAATGGGCAGTCACACTTCAACCAGCTCTTCACTCGCTCCGATGGAAAACGCAGTTTCAGCAGCAGCACCGAGTGTCACAAACGGGCAACACACCAAGATAATTTAAAACAATGTCGTTGTTGGCACTGTCAGCAAAACTGCTTACATTTATTAATACAGACAAAGCTGTAATTTTTTTTTAAAGGCAGCGTTGCCACATTCGTGCAGCTTTACGTCTCCCTTACTTGCTCGCTCTTTTCAAAATCGCGTGCTTGCCTGCTCGTTTGCTTCATGTACTAACGCTTACATTTGTAACATCTTCCTGCCTACTTAGTGATATATTGGAAACTCTTGAAGTGCCCCCACTAGTCAGTCTGCTCCCTTTCAAACTGTGACTTCAGTCCTCTCATGGCTCCAATGATACTTTCACATATGTGGTAGCACTAGAAATTTTCATATTTTTCCCAAAAAAGTCACCCACATAAATAGGATGTCTCCTGACCACACTATATTTTTTTTGGGTGGGGACAATGTTCACAGCACTACCTCAACCAAACAACTTCAATTACACTGGGACCACCTGCTGGCCAGACCCTCCAGGAACTATTTTATTAAAGCGTACTCCTCCAACACCTCAAAAACACATTTTCATAACGATTGAAAAGATTTTTATTTTTTTTACTGCTAAAACATATTCCTGTTCATAATAGCAAGAATGCACTCCAGGGAGTGGTATATCGTGGGATATCGTCACTTCTCGGGTCGTTGGATGCACTCGTCCTGTGGCCTCGTGCACAACCACCCGAGGCGTGATGATATCCCATGATATACCACACCCTGTCGTGCATAATTGCTTAAATAATGCCCAACAGGGTGTGTGTCATTTAAGATAACGTCACGCCTCAGTTGTTGTACACACTCAGCCTGCGTACTCGTGCGAAACCACCCGAGCGTGACATTATCCCAGCACGAGACACACCCTGTCAAGCATTGTTGCTTAATTGTACATTGAACTCCTCCAACAAAATTAGCAGTGGAGAATACCTGCCCCACAACACCACATCTACCGCTATGCACACCATACATGTCAGATTCATGAAGAATATAATTCCCTCAATCTGTTGTAATACCAGTTTGTTATGGTAGTACAGGATCTTCTGCCATGGTGGCACTGCACAATCATTAGAGTTGGTAAACACCTTTTTGTAAGTATTTTGGGTGCATATTCAAGATAGTTAAGCAAACGCCATGCACCACTGTAGCTCCCAAGCGTATCCTGATGCTACACTGCGTGAAATGCCAGAGTCTCATCCATAACTAAGCAATAATACCCGACAGGGTGTGTATGATGCTAGGATAACGTCACACCTCAGGTGGTTGAGCACAAGTCCGCAGTCTGAGTGCATTCAACAGCTGAGGCGTGACGTTATCCCAAACAACACACACCCTGGAGGGCATTATTGCAATTATACAATGGGTCATTCTTATGCAGAAGAAAAGACAATTTTAAAGATGTTTCTGTGTGCAAAAATATTATTTTTTTTGAACAGCAGATGAAACAATCAAGCAAATAATCAGGATGATCATCAAGCAGATGTTCAGCATGCTCATGCTGATCAGCAGGTTCACAGTAAGGCCAAGACTAGACCCGTGATGTTGTACTGATTTCTTATTTGAAAACAACCTAGGAACTTTGTAATAATAAAGTCTTACCGTCAGACTCAATGACAATGACACTCTCAGTGTCTGACTGGCCACCCTCCACAGGTTCGCTCGCTGCTGGCACTACCTCGCTCGTAGCTGGGGAATGCCTCCGATGTCCTACAATAAATCAAAAAAAATACATGTTAATGTTAGGTGTAAATCAGACAACATTTTTTTAACACTGACAGCAACAGTTGTTAAAAATAGTACTTTCTAATTTCTATCACGACGGTATTACTGTATTCAATCTTCGATTATACAGTGCAAGGAAAAATCCTGGGCTCTGATTGGTCAGTCTTGGGCTGGACCCGTGATGTTAATCAGTACAAGATAACAGCTGTGATGTTAATCAGTACAAGATCACGGGTGTAGTCTCAGCCTTACTGTGAACCTGTTGATCAGCATGACCATGCTGATCATTTGCTTGATTGTTTCATCTGCTCTTAAAAAAAAATATTTTTCCACACAAAAACATCTTTAAAATAATTTTTTTCTCTATAACCAATGAAGCATTGCATTATACCAATAATGCCCTCCAGGGAGTGTGTTGTTGGGGATAACGTCACGCCTCAGTTGTTGGACACACTGGGACTGCGTAGCAAGTGCCCAACCACCTGAGGCACGACGTTATCACAACATTGACTATTATCTAATTGCTTTATTGATATATATGTAGAGACTAAGCACAAACAAAACAATGTTCAATACTATTTTCAAAATATTGCTATGATAATACAAATAAGGCACTCTGACTGTATATATCAATGGTAACTTAATCAGTGTGTAACTGATGTAGTACTCAACTGTGCCTCATCGACATTACACCAGTAAGCAGTCATTTAACAACATTGAATAATCACTACTGATGTCTCATTGCTTATTTAATGCATGCACAGATCTGATAACTGCCATTCTGAATCACCAGCCCTGCGCTCTGAAAATAATTTGCACAGGTCTCCAGGGTAATATTCAATAAAATAGTACTATGGACCAACTAACTTTCACTATCACCCCAGCGACAGCCACTGGACATAATGCACTGCAACTTGCGCCACCACAAGTTGCCAGAGTTGAGCAATAAATTAGCAGTGGCAGAAGTACACATTGCGCCATACACAATTTCAAGAAATTCAAAAGCTGGCATGCAAATGAGATAATAGTTTATACAAGATGAGCGTGGGATAATTTACATCTATTGGCGGCCACATTTGCATGCCATCAGCATGTGGGTCCATGATGCACAAGCATTTTCACATGGCCCTACTAAGCAGCAGCTGTTGAAGACGATGCACCCTGCAGCCCAATGACACACACTATCTCTCTATCAACATTAACCCTCCCCAGACACATCCCAGCACAATCACAGGCAATAAATAACGTCCCCCCACCCACACCTACACGCCCCCATCACGGGCAATACAGTAACATCATTCATAAATATGGAGTGGATGTACATTATGGGCTGCCGCGTCCATAATATAGTTCGGCATCAATGGTCATGCAGTCGCCAGTAGCAGTTATTCGACTAGCGTAGCGTCATGCGGGTGGGATACTGCCACCACCGCCTACAAAGGGAGGAGCAGGGTAGAGGGGCTTCCAGACAGACTGAGGGTACTAGGCAGCAGGCTGACTTTTTGAGGTGGTAGTAACTTGACATTCTGCCCACAATCAGACATTACAATCCACTGGACCACCAGAGCCATATTTTGGTTGAGAAGGGATCCACATTCTGCCCATGATCATGCACTGGAAGTGATACATGTTCTGGCCATGATTGGGCTTCGGGAGATGTGTGATAAGGGGAGGTCATGTTACTTTATTGCCCTTGATTACACTGTGGGAGATCTGTACGGCGGGCATGTAACTTTATTCATGCAGGCAGGCATCAAGAGATGTGCAGGTGGGCAGTATGTTACTATATGCACACAATGGGACTGGTGGGGCACGGAACCAACTACAGGTCCAGCCAGGAGTGGCAGCTGCTGTGTTGTACCCTGCAATACAACAGCTCACCTGTGGTTGGCTGTCAACTTCATGTTTTGGGGGCTCAAGTTGTGCAGCCATATGTTGGCCATTGCCATGCACAACTATCTATTACCACTGAATATTGTGTTGGACAGCTTATGCATAATTCCTCCCCTCCTCTTAACCATGCATTCATTTCCATTAATCTTTTGCACAATCTGTTGTCAATGACATAACTGCCTCCTGCTACATACATACACAATTGTTAAAAGTTGAACTTGCATACACACCCTGTTGCACATGAGAACCCTTTTCAATATGTGTCCACACTAAAGACATTTTTCACTAAGTCTGAAACATTCACAACTATAGTTAAAAGTTGTGCTGATTTACTTACGCTGAGTAAAGGCGTTCTCCGCCTTGTCCCAGCAGCCTCCCACAGTTCGTGGCGGTGGTACCATGCGATGTCGTTGTCCGCTATCACCTCCCGTTCCTTAAGCACGTAGAAGCGCTGGCGCAACAGCTTCCCTTATTTTCAATTGCACAATAGACTTATTTTTTACCTTTAGTGCAATATAAAGGTAGCTATTTACGCGCCTCCACATTGCATCCAGCTTCCGGTTGGTACTTCTCATCAAAACTCGAGGATTACCCTGGACCTGGACTGCCTGAAGCAGTGCACACACCTCTCGCAAGTTCCACTGCCTCATGTCACTTTCTGAGTGTTAGTAGTTCTGAAATACAAAACCCAAAAAGATGCACATTAGCTTCATGTAACAATATTCATCATTTCTTAAACAAATTCTATACAATAGTAATTAAATGACATCAAACACCACTTGTCCTTCAAGATAGCAGAAACACAGATCAGTACCGATAATAGAACAAAAAAACAGGATACAGCCACCTTGACAGTAAAAGCAACTGCTAGTACACTAACATGCTATGCTGTAGTCTCATGCGTTGGAGATAACTGTATCAAACACCACATTTGGGATACCATGACATCCATCTCTACCACAGTGAAATATTCACATAACATTGTATGTGCTATTAAACCTGAATGAAACACACATCACAGAACTGTGTTTTGATTAAGTCATCAAACATACATTACTGGTACACAGGCCTTGAAATAACATACTCTCCACCAGCTCGGACACCTGCTTTTCATAGGGACAGTTTTTGCTTTTTTTCTTGGCCTGTGCCTTAGACTGAGACATTTTGATTTAGCTTTGCCCACATATTAGGCTCCTAGGCTAACCACAGCACTTAGTATAGAAAAATGGATGTCAGGACCTCATAATAGAAGATACAGCACAGGACTTGAAATAAGTGGGCACTGACCACTGATATACACTTCAGTTGTACTAATTGCCACCTGCCACTTTAAAAGCCCCAACAACTTAAGGGCACTCCTAGGTACCCTCATGTTCTGTCCTGCATAGTACATAAATTACACATGGTACCAAAGATGTTATGTGGGGAGTCAATTCATCAAGCCAGACCGAAAAGGGGTATTAAATACATGGTTCTGGAAAGCCAAAACTCCCTACATGAAACTTCATGAGGCAAGAGTTAGCAAACACAGAATGTCACAGAGTGTGATTCAAATATATCCTTCATGCTCTAGTGTTCAAGGATGTTTACCACTGTTCATTTGTACAATACCTTACCTGTACCCTGACACATCATGTTAGAATGTAAAACTACATTAATTCACATATGCACTTTACATTCTGTGAAAGGAATCATACTATGACACGTTACAGGTATTGTCAAACAGTTATCACTGGCAAACATCCTTCAACAGTTAACCAGGTAAGGAAATATTCTCCTACAACCTGACAAACTTCGAAAACACTAAAGCATTAGTGCAGCAAACAATTCAGATAAATTGCCAGACACTCAAGTTCACCATAGCAGCTAGCTACTGCATGATTTTAAATCTATTTTTGACCACATTAATATGGTTCTGAAAAGAACCTTTGTGTATACTATCATATTTCCTCAAACAGTCTCACAATCTTAAAGGACTTTCAGGATTCCATCTTGAAGGCTCCTCAGAAAATGACAATTGCCAGCATGTGAGAAATGCACACCATCTGGTAAGAATAAATAATCATTACAGAATTTAATTTTGGGGTGACATACAGTATGCATTCCATGCATGCGTAAAAAGCAGTAATCTGGACATTTACTTTTCTGCGAGCTCTGTCAATCAATACATATGATGCTCTGCTTGTTCCAGACTCTGCGCTCTGTAATATCTGAAAATATGATAATACAGCAGGCAAATATAGACATAATAGAAGCAAGGTCCAATTTTGCTCATCACTAAATCTACCCATCATTTAAACCCAAATCATTGCCTCCAGATGGATTAGCAGTATGTCAGGAGGAGAGTGAGTTCTCAAAAGTCTGTGCATGGTTGGCATAAGATGTTCCCATCTCATCCCACCACGACCAAACCATTTTACATAGCAATTCAGAACTGCAGGTCCTTCAAAATCACTATGAAGTGCAAACTCAGCTGCTCGTCTTATGTAACTGCCAAGTATCCACAAAATCCTTTTCCTATTTTCTGCCATTCTAAGTTTTTCACCCAGAACTGCACAAAGCTACTAAGAAGGACTGTCTTCCCTGCAGTGACCAGACAGCACTGAAAATCAAAGTGATATTTTCCTCCTTATTTCAAGCTAGCTTCACTGCACTTCAGTCAAAACACACACATTTAAAAAAAAACATTCCCTCTGGTCTGACTTCACTGAACCAATGTAGCTCATGCATTCAGTATTACTAGACTATGTTTCTGCTAAAATCTAAAACCACTGAGAACTAAATCAAAATGCATGCTTTTCATGGCAGTTTTATGTCAATTACAACATCAGAAAGAAGTCTGATTGGTTCGTTTGATCATACAACTCCGTGCACTTCCTATCTCCCTCCATTTGCAGCTGTATCTGTACAAGTGAGTACTGAACTTCTTTCTTACTTTAAACTATTTCTCTTCAGAAAATAGCATGCCATATAATAACAATTAACATCAGATTAAACACCAAAAACGTTTTGATTAATGATATGTACATGTTCTAATAATTTTTTAAATACTAGAAAAAAATCATGTGAACATAGACTGTACTTACAGTTTAAACTGATTCTCCTGTGCAATTTCAAAATGGATCTTGTTTCTTCTTCTTCAGTGTTGTCCGTCACTGATTGGTTCTCAGAAGTGGCCTGACAAATCTTTAATTTCATTGGTAGAGCTATCTGTCACTCAAACAGACTATTGAATGATTTGATAATGAGATGCTCAGCACTCCCAAGTATTACATTTACTTTACTTAGAATGCATGAAAGGCCATTGCGAACTACGATAACTACGAAAAGTAAATTTCGCAAAAGTGTTGAACCGACAGTACTTTTTGACCATAGATGTCAGATACCTGACAGCACAATTGCGACACTTTTCGAATGCAGCAGTATTTTTCAACACTTTCGTGCTCGAAAGTACTTCAAGAAACTTTCTATATGTTGACACAGTTTCACATTTTATGGAAAAATGACTTAATTATCAATTGTAAACACATAATCTGCTACATAACTACCTCAAACTCAGCACGGTGCAGATATTTAAGATTTACAATGTATCACGTACTATAAACTGTACAGTGTACACTGTAAACACTTATTTGTTGTATTTTACGCTCGACGGCCTCGTATATCCATTGCACAACCTCTGCTCATAACATTACACTCTTATATGTTAAATTTCTACAGAATAGTCATTTCTCACATCGACTCACGTAAGCAGCACATAAACAAAAACACAGCATCATCAAGAAGCGACAAATTAAATCTACACTTTTCAGAACAGTGTTGTCTGAAGTTAACAATAACACCCTCCAGACTGGATAGTGTAGGAAAAACCAAACCAACCAGAGGCGAATGAGACCCGACAACACGGGAGAAGGGCTTATTAGATCTGGAAGGTACAATGTTTCCCTATATCAGCCACCCTGGAGCAACATGTGCACTTAGAAAATGTGCACTGTAAGGAAAAATGGAGCAAAAGAAATATTTTTATAAATATATATAAAATACAAAATTAGCTTCATAGAACTTTTATGAATAAGTAATCCCTCTGGCTGTTTTGATATATAAACTATTAGGACTCCATTATGTGACAGGGCACTTTGTTGGCATACTTTGTGACTAAAAGCTACCACAGGAGGGCTCTGAATCTGGGTTACTAGGTAACCATTCATTGAAGATGTTTTTTTTTGTAAGGTACTCTGTGCCTGCCAGTAGTTTAGGACACATGCGAGATTAGTAAATGACAGAGGACAACTTACTTTATAGATTTTCTGAATAGGGCCAGGCAACAGTCACAGCACTCACATAACTAACAGTGGCCATGAATGGAGACATGCATAAGGTTAGACATGTAATGGATTGCCCAGTCTTTGACAGACTATGATACACGGCATTTTTCTTAGCTATTTGCTGGTAGATGTCAGTCTTTAGAGGTTTTGAATAAGTACTGTGCTTCTGTTAGGTTTTCTGTCTGTGTGTGTGTGTGGGGGGACATCATGGTCTTGTTCATTCATTTGCTTAGCAAGTGGTACAAAGATGGCAGGTGAAAAGCTTGAAGACTCAGGTTGGCTACAAATACACAAGTAATGCAGCACCCCGAATACTAACTTTTTTTTTGCGGCTATCTATTGAGAAATACCGAACCACTGACATTGGTATCATAGCCAATCAGAAGGTTAGGATTTTCAGACCCATTTTCAAAATCAAAATAGTTAACTCTGAACTGAAAAGTATGACACAACACAAAGTTAGTAGTGTACCTGTGAACTGAAATGCACAAGCTTGTAAATCAGAAATATTTAGAATTTTCACACACATTTTTGAACATATTGAATTTATCTGTTCAGAAACGCATCCACACTAATTCTCACACTGTCTTCCACACAGTTATTTCTGCAAGAAAACTTCATCATTACACAGCACATATAGAGAAAACATTCTTTTGGCATGTTGTGAAAATCACAGCTCGAACAACAATACCAGCACAAGAAACACTATGTTACTACAATGCAGCATCAACATTGAAATATCGCTAACATGCAAACATAGCTACCAATTCTGCACACACACACACACACAGTCACACAAAGCAGCAATAGAGGCATATCCTCCACATTATTGTAAATATACTAATTGTGATACATTTAATAATGCACACTGTCACTCTGAATTTCTTGCTCCACCATATACTTCATCATCAACCTGACTATCACATAACATGCCACACAGCATTAAACACATATTGGCAACAGATAAAAATATCATCCATCATAATCGTAAGAACACTACGTGAAGAAAAAACATGCAAATCTCACAAAATATTGAGAATGTTAAAATTTCTGATGTTACATAGCAGCTGTGCAATGACATTCATAACAGCTATCATTTGCTTCTCTTTTCACAAATTGTTAACATTCTTAACATGATATTCTAGTAATACACATTACTATAAGAAATGTGCTGAATCATATTCTAAAACTTTTTTTCTTTCTCATTACAGGTGCCTGATACTTGTAAGATTGCTTACTGTGACTGTCAACTAGAGTACCTGAAAATGCCAACTAAATACAAAAGGAAGTGTATCTCAAAACGAGAGCAGCATACTAGTACTACACTGTTGTAAAGGACAAAAACTAAAAGTAAAATTACCCAAAAAATGAGAATCGAGAGAGCATTGCTGCAAGGTGACTCCTACATCAAGTCACTGCACAAAGAAACAAAAATCCATAAAAAAGAAACAGAAATGTATAACAGCACAAATGTTGTGTCAATCTGTAAGACAAAACACAACTATCTTGAGTGTAACCATCAAGAGACGCTCAAATCAACAACGTAAAATGAAAAATTGTGACTTACAACTTAGAAGAAGAAAGTATTTTCGATCACTAGCAAGTAAAGCTAAGATCGAAAGACTTATTACTGCTGTGGTGCGGCACAACCACAAAACAGATCAAGAGTCACCTTTCTCTGATGAATTTCGTCTGAAAGTACAAACATTTTGTCAACAGAGCACTGTTTGTACTACAAAGATTGTGGCGTAAGATGTCTCATGTCATTGAACAATTCAGGAAACTTGTATATAGCATAAAAAAAAGGCTTCAACAGTATCCTTGTTTGACTGTTGACAACTTCTGCCATGTCTTCACAGGACAGTGGATGCACACGCAGCACTCAGAAGCATATTTCTGGGAAGAGTCTTATCATGACTTTACAAAACAACAGACATTCAATATCGATGAGTCCGGCAAACTTACAAATGTCCTCAGTATCTCTGATGACTATCAATTGAATACCAGCTATTGACTGGTCCAACCAGTCTTGAATAAGCAGCACTGCCTTACATGGTCATGTGATGCTACCTGCAACTGTAGGCAATCATCATTTCAAAAGTAGAACAGTTTGTTAACCTATTCATAATAACAGATCGAAAAGATAGACATAAATATTTACTGAAATCGATCATTGTGAAATACGCCCATTACTGGACTCATCGGTCACTCACTTGCATGTCTCGATAGTGGTGTTTGTGATAGTTTTTCACAACATGCGGATGCTCGATGATGCATCACACAGGCATCTCGAAACTTTGTCTACAGAGTATATGAAGTACAGCGAGCTGTGCATCAGTACACTTGTTTAAATGACTTATTGCAGTCAGGTGACATGCAGTGCCATCACTTTCATGAAAAAGTGCAACACATTCCTTCTGAGCCAGAAACAGGAATTTCAGTGTCACCTTCAACAGAAAAATCTGTTTCAGTGTTGAAAATGACATTCTGAAACAGTATGGAAAGAAATTGCTAAGTTTGAGATAGCAAAGTATCAAGTTTGATTCTGTATGTGTGTCATGTGACCCGTTTGTGCTACATAAAACAAACTGTCACAGTAAACCTAAAACCTGGTCATCATACAATGACATGTTGTTAGCCTCAAGCATTCTTGCTTCTGAAATCTGACTTTCATCCACAACAAACCATTGTACTATGCAAACACTGTTTTTCAAAACTGAAGTACAACACTTTGCCAGCAAGGTCAGTGCTAAACAACATGAAACAGATGTCACCAACTGAGTTCAACATTGAATATGTTTGAACTTATTCTAATTCAGACAATGAAACCATTCCAAATGATTCTCGTCTGAACACAAAGACAGCAAGATTCACAGAAAGAGCTAGTTAGATCTCTAAAGGGTTCTGTGATGTATCTACCACTTCCTCTACAGGAAAATGTTCAAGCTATCTCAACAGAAAATAGCTTGGTCATTCTAGTAAATGGCGTGCCTACAAAGGCCAAGGTCATCTGGCAAGATGTTGTCAACCTGCAAAGGTAAAGCTTGCTCTAGCTTACTTAAAAGCAACAATTCCTTCTATATAGACCTTGACATAGATCAAATGGCCAGCCTCTCGTGCAACATGATCTATTAGAAACAAGTAAGCCAATCATCGAGAAAGTCACTACACAGACAAGTGACAATGTGTATGAACAGTACACAATTCACCACTACATGGTAGAGATCCATTAGGAGACAACATTGATCTCTATCAAATGAAGCAGGTGGAAGGTGAGCCTGATCAGCATTTGGGATGCAACATTAGAAACAGCTGCTTCCCAGACCTATTTCAAAAGGGTCAGGCAGGCGCCTGGATGAAGAAATGCAATTACAGGATGCTGGTACCGCCCAACCGTATCCTGAGCAAAGATGGCATTCAGATGTAACATTCAGTACCTGTTCCATCTGCTCTGGGAAAGTGAGCTTAGCATTCTGTCTGCATCTATAGCACATACCATTCAGCTAACAACTCCACTAGATGGAATTACAGCTGCTCAATTTCTGAGAATTGAAACAGAAAGTTGAAAGTGTGCAAGTGAATCTGTCTTTCACATCTTTCAGACCTGCAGGACATAAAAGATATTGGTATCGCAGACACTCAGAGTGATGACAATGCTACGAGTATGGCGCAGCCACATGGTTTGTCACACTTAGTTGTGAGAATATGCCTGGGACGAACTCATTGAACTGTTGGTAAGGCGAAATTCCGATGTCCAAGGCATCTCATCAATGACTGATCGAATGTTTCGCCAGATCCTGTGTCTGTCACAAGACACTTTCTCGCGCTTCCATGACATTCTCAATTTCATCTCATCAAGGACAATCCTCCTCTAGGCATTGTAGAACACTACTTTTGGAGGACAGAATATCAAGCATGAGGCGTCCTCATATCCATATGTTATTATGGATCAAGGATGCACCACAAATCGGTGAACATGATGCAGTACAAGTGCTATCATTCATCAAAATATATCACTTGTCACATTCGAGACAAATGCAGCAGTCCTACACTATGGAAGTTGGTTCAAAAGTTCCAGCGACATATTTGCTCAAAATATTGCGGCGAGCAGTAAAAAAAACAAATCGAATTGGTACCGCGATGTCGCTTTGGATTTCTAGAAGAGTTTGTCAGAATGGTGGCATGAATGACCTTTTCTCAGCGATGCGACACCACTTGAAGGCAAAATCAACCAAGAGGGTATACGAGTTACGCAGAGATGAAAAAGAGGTGTATATCAATGACTACAACCCAACTCTTCTCCTTATGTGGCAAGCAAACATAGATGTTCAGTTTGTGGCTGACAACTTACTAGCCCTGGTTCGCTATGTAACTTCGTACATAACCAAACATGAACAGACTAGCTTGCAAGATCTTTGGGAAGATATTGCCAGTTCAAGCAAAAAGCCTGACATCTCATCTGTGGTCATTGGGTTTGAAGACTCTTTCACACAGACAATGTGGAGCTTACGAGCCAGTAACACGCTTAATGGGTACACATCTGTCCAGGAAGTCTGAGCTGTACGTTTCCTCAGTGTAAACTACAAAAGAGAAATGGGCGATGTACTGATTCCTCATGCTGAAATTGAGCAGCTTGCTGTCAATACACCTTCTTCAAAACATATCTTGAAGAATAACCTGATAGACACATACCCACGTAGACACAATGAGATGAATGATATGTGTCTGTTTGAGGTAGCTAAGTGGTATGACTACAAGACAGGTGCAGACATGACTCAACACGGCACATTTACAAAGTCAATGGACTAGATGGCTGTCTTGTGAAGAGGAACAAGCCATTGCGCATTGATCACTGCAAACTGCATCTAGGCATCAGAGAGCACAGAACATTACTACTTTGTCTCCTATTCCTATTTAGACCCTGGAGGTGGTCTGAATTAAAAGGTAACTCTGACACGTTGAAGAACAGTTCAATCTCACTTATGAGAATTTCCAAACCGGCTACTCACAAACATACATAGAAGACTAAAAGCTGAGAAAGAACAGCTCAAGCAGGCAGAGAAGCAACTTCAGCAAGACATCCAGTTAGTTCACAAGACAACCTTGATCCAGAAGGACAAGGTGTTCTAGGTGACCCTCTGCCATTAAATGCCCCAGAACTGTAATCTCAGAATTGAGACAACCATGCAACATGGCACACTCTATGGTCAACCCAGATGACAAGAGAAAGACTAAATCAGCTGCAGCATACAGTACACTCCAAAGTGGTTGAAGCTGTCCAACATGGGATACTACGCACAAACAAAAGTGTGACTGCACTCAGCACAAACCACTACTAATGTTTGTCAGTGGTTCCAGCTGGCACAGGAAAAGATTTCCTGATTGAAGCTATCACTTCAGAAATACAGTGTGGACAGGCTCTTCAATGTCTGTTGCTGTGACTGCTCCCACTGGACTAGCAGCATACAACATTGGTGGAGTAACATTACACCATCTCTTTTATGTTGCCAGTCGAACATGGGAGAACTGGAGAGTATCATTAAACTGTCATTCGAGGGTTGCATCTCAGCTCAAATCCCATGTTCACAAAGATGCGCTACTCATCGTTGACGAAATCAGCATGGTCTCCAATGTCATGCTAGCCTGTATTCATCTACGTCTACAGCAGATCTTAGAGTACTGACGATGCAGTGCCATTTGGTGGAAAAGTTATACTTGTCTTGGAGACCTTTACAACTTGCACCAGTCAATGCAGAGCATGTATTCACAACTCTAACTGCCAACAAGCTAAGAATATCCTCTGTTGCATTGCAGGCTATAACATGTAAATTATTCACCTATGTTTGAGTTGTCTGAGAACATCTGACAAAGTGGTGGCAGTAACCCACAAAAGCACTTTTAGATGAAGCTCGCACAGGTTCTCTATCAACAGAACATGTTTGTATGTTAAATGATCAAAAATCACAGTAGATAGTACATGCATAGAAACAGCATGTAATGTCTTCAGCGACATATATACTCTACTGTCAGACTACAAGTGTGTCTTATGCCATGACTAAAGAAATGCACTGAATTCAACAATCTAATGCTACAAAGAGAGAACCAAGAGATTGTCCTCTCCATGCAATTGATACAGTTGATGGCATTATTCTAGTTGAAAGCTATTAGCAAAGATGACTGAACGACTAAGTGAACTGAGTCAGATGTCTCACGAACAACTGCCCCAGAACTGTTCTCACACTTTGTAAGAATGCACGTATCATGCTACGACATAATCTAGATGTCGAACAAGGCATGGTAAATGTTGCCATGGGAAACATCACTGACTTTGTCCATAATGTACAGAAGACATTTATTCAGACACTTGTAGTGCAGTTTGACAACATGCAACACTCTGTACACATAGATCGAACCTGCGTAAAATTCCAGGTTTTTAAGGATATCTACATAAACAGGAAACAGTTGTCTCCATTCACAAATCTCAGGGATTAAGTTTGGATTCAGCAATGATAGACATAGGTACAGACATATTCAAAGATGGCATGAGCTACGTTGCACTTTCACGTGTAAGAAGCTTTTCTGGATTGCACATCATTTGTATAGCACCTCATAAAATACGTGCTGACAAGCGATGTATTCTTGAGTACAACAGATTACGTACTCTACATCAGCCACAAATGTCTTTAATACCACTGCCTACACATATCTGTCTGTCTCACACAATTCAGTCACAGCTAGACCGAAGCAACAAACAGCAGCAAGCTTCACTAAGTGATTCACACAAAACAGTTCAGAAAAAGGCCACAACCTCAAGTAAACATCACGACCAACAATTCATCAGAAATCAGTTGGTGTAGCTCCTGTACCATTGTTTGACAACAACAATGAGTCAACTGCTATGCTAACTCAGCTATGCAAGTTTTTCTACACATGCCACACTTTGTGCAAGCAATATCTGCTTCACAAGACAATCCCCTATCAAACGCTCTGAAGCAGATTATCAACATGACTTCTGACCAGTCTAACAATGTACACTCACTAACACCACTACGACAGGTGTTATCTACATATGCTGGATGCAGTACATTTGCTGCAGACATACAGCAAGACAGTACTGAGTTTATGATGGCTGTCATAAACAACCTTGATGAAGACGGCACCCCAATCCGCCAGTACTTCACAGTAACATACGTAACAAAATATGTATGTGTTTCATGTGGCAATTCACAGCGTGAAACCACACAAGACATGCTGTGGATAACTCTCTTTGTTCCTAAAGCCAAAAGTGTCAAATTTCGACAGCTGTTCACTAATGCTGAATGTAGTCATGCCTGTGTAAGGTGCAGAGGCAGATGCACTCAGTCCATCGACTCAGGACTTCATCTCAATATCTGTTGCTTATATTGCACAGATTTGACACCAATGGGCTCAGAGTTGATACTCCATCACAGACTACACAGCTAGTAGAATAGTCTTCAACCAATCACTGTTTGACACTCACAGCATATCTATCATCATGGCCAATCCATGCATTCTGGACATTACACCTCATTACTAAGGTGCACAGTTGGATGGTTAGGTGTGATGACTCTACAACTACTTTTAAACAGAGACTCCCCGTCACCGAAAAATGCATATCTTCTAATATTGAATAATTATGACAACCTTCATATTTCAGAAGAATAGGACAAAAGATGTACCATTTTAACATGAGTACTTTGTCCCCAAAATGTCATAACTTTTACAATGTTGTACAATTTACTACTGTAAATAAACTATACAATTTCAACAAAACTGAATTCAAATACAGATATTACATAGACTGTCACATGTTACATCTTGTGTAGATCAGTGACTACATGGAAATTGTTGTAGTGGCTTCAATCGCCCAACAATATTTACAGTCACTAGAGAAACCATGATTACATGTCTTTACAAGATAATGCATCTAAAAACCTTACTAAGCTCCACAGCTGTATGGTTAGAGTGTGACGACTCTACAACTACTTTTAAATAGACACTCCCAGATCACCTGAAAAATGCATGTATTCTAATATTGAGGAATGATGCAACCTTCATATTTCAGAAGAATAGGACAAAACATGTACCATTTTAACATGAGTACTTTGTCCCCAAAAATGTCATAACTCGTTACTATGTTGTACAATTTACAACTGTTAATAAACAATACAATTTCAACAAAAAATGGAATTCAAATACAGACATTACATAGACTGTGACATGTTACATCTTGTGTAGATCAGTGACTGCATTAAAATTGTTGTAGTGGCTTCAATCAGCCAACAATATTTACAGTCTGAAGAAAACCATGATTACATGTCTGTGTGAAAGATTCTACCCTTATAACATTAAACAAACATTCCACAGTCTCAGAAGTAGTCTTTTTACACTTCTGTGACTCTTCACATATAGAAAACATCATTAGATCACCATGCAACAGTGTGAGAACTATCACGCTTTCAGGCGTAGTACTAGTATTGTACATATGTAAAAACAACTACCGTTATTGATAATGCAAGAACCTAACACACAACTGTTACTA
Source organism: Neoceratodus forsteri (assembly GCA_016271365.2). NCBI lineage: Eukaryota > Metazoa > Chordata > Ceratodontiformes > Ceratodontidae > Neoceratodus > Neoceratodus forsteri. The sequence goes on from CM057456.1 coordinate 648,093,661, forward strand.
ATAACCAATTACTTAATCTAATTTAGTGACTCTTAAAACTGTTTAAAACTACTTGTACATAATAGAAACATTTGTGTTCAAGTGAACATTGTTTATAACTTGTTTAATAATTGAACTACAAATAGCAGTGTATCACTACAGTACAAGTGAATGTCTAATCATATTACTCTGCAGTATACTAACAACATGTAACTAAGCATAAGTTTGTGAAAAATGCATTCCATTACAGTTTAAGTATTTACAAGTTAAATTTACATAGAAGCCAATGTAAAATTGATAACATTTTTTGTGTTCATGTAAAACATTCATTTTTTTGTACTTGTCACATAACTAACTGTACCGTTTGTACAAAATATTGACAATTGTAAATCAGGCACTGTTGTTGATCACAACAAACTGCATACCTGTTCCTGACAATATTTATGATCGCCTCAATTGAAGGATCGGTGGAATTTTCCATTTGCACCTAGTCAGTGACATATTATTTAATAATAAGGAATAAATGTCACTAAACTTACAATTGCGTAAACTGTACTAGCAGACAATCAGCATATGGTTTTCGCCCACCCAGGAACATCCACATTAGCAGTCACACAATACAACAAAACACTTGTCTATCTTGTGTCTAATCACACTTCACTACCAACTGACATTCCCTTATTAACATAGCAGACAACTAATGCACTACACATAGTTACAACATACAACCATTTTAAAAAAAGTAACATTTTTTACAAACTACATTCACATTCAATAGCAATAGCTTCAGCCTGACTATTAAAATAAAAATTCAAATGCCAGAAAATACTTCCACACATATAAACAGAAGTGAGTACTGAAGCACAACTAAAAACACACATCTGATTAGTTTCATATAATATCACACATAGTCCAATCCACTGATACACTTATTATTATTCACACATTTACAAATTTACAAGCAATGATTGCACACATACAAAGATTGTTTGTGAGACTGCTTCTGTTAACAATTTCACTCTTGATTGGACCCTTTCTCCATTTGGCAAATTGGCAATAAATTTTTAAAACCATAACTACCTGTGTCGTCTCCTTACTTTAAATACCATCATGACATAAAAATAAGTGTCTATGACTAAGCATACAAATAAATGTTTACCTAATACTGCTACAACTAAACCTCCATCTATTTGTTTTGGTACCTATGACATACAGTCAGTAACACAGCAACACAAAGGTAAACACATGGTGGCATAGAAGGATCATCAGCCCTAAGTCTCACACCATGACATGTGTAAAGCAGCAAGTATAGGAGAATGGGGTGAAAGTTAGGACCCACGATCCAATACACCCCAATGCGGTTGGTGGAGTGGGCAGGGCAGTACAGTCCATGCGCTACCACCACATGATGTGTTATGGCACAATAAAACTGACAGCACTGCAAACATTAATGCTAAAAGTGCAACTTGGGGGAGTGTGCAGTGGGGCACAAGTGGGTGTTCACCCCTAACAGCGAATGTCCTCACTTTTGTCGCTGTGGAACAACCCTAACGAATGCATTAAACAGACATTTTTGCCTCTAATTTGCCTTCTTTTTAAGAAAGATAAAAAAAAATTGTAAATGTAATGCAGCAGCTCCCACAACCATGAATTAGAACAGAAAGGCTAATGCATGCAGTGGCATACACAGGAACGCATGTGCATGATGCCTTGTCACAAAATAGCTAGTGCATGTAAATGTTAATGTCAATGGGCATGGTGACACAAAGTGAAACAGAAAGCAAAACAGTACAGTGCACACAAATGGCTAAAAAGTTACAGAAGCATACAAAAAAGAAAAATGCAAACAATTCGCATATGCTGGCATTGGACTCTGCATAGGGATCATCAGACCTAACTCTCACCCATGACATGTGTAAAGCAGCAGAAGTATAGGAGAATGGGGTGAGAGTTACGACCCTAATCCCAATACACCCCAATGACGGTTGAGGGGTAGGGGGTCCAATGGGGTTTCAACCTTAACACCAAATTTCCTCACTTTTGTCACTGTGGAACAACCCTAACTAATGCATTAAACGGAGTTTTTTGCCTCTAATTTCCCTTCTTCTTGAGAATGATAATGAGAAATAGTGAATGTAATGCAGCAGTGGGAGCGCGTGGCCCTTTGGGCCCCGCGTTCCTGCTGCATAATGCGTTGGCGGGAGCGCGGGGCCCAAGCAACGCAAACAGAAATGCTAACAGTGGCACACATGGTAACACAAGCAGGAATTAGAACAGACAGGGTAACGCACATGGTGCCGTAGACGGGAATGGTCTGCCACGTGATGTGTTGTCACATAGTAATATGGTGCCTGCAAACAGAAATGTCAATGGGCATGGTGATGTAAAGTGAAACAGTAAGATAAACAGAACTGTGAGACAGAAATGGCTAAAAATAACAGAAACGCAAGCGCAAATGAAAATCAGACCTAACTCTCACCCCATGACATGTGTAAAGCAGCAGAAGTATAGAAGAATGGGGTGAGAGTTAGGACCCATGATCCCAATGCACACCCCAATGCCGGTTGGGGAGGTGGGGGGGGTCCAAGGGGGGTTTTCAACCCTAACAGCAAATTTCCTCACTTTTGTCACTGTGGAACAACCCTAACTAATGCATTAAACTGAGTTTTTGCTCTCTAATTTACCTTCTTTTGAGAATGATAATGAGAAATAGTGAATGTAATCAGCAGCGGGGCTTGAGGCCCTTGGGCCCCGCATCCCTCCCACATGATGTGTTGTGGCATACTAACAGGGACAACAACACAAACAGAAATGCTAACAGTGGCACACATGGTAACACAAGCACGAATGAGAACAGACAGGAGTACTTGCACATGGTGCCGTGAGGCAGGAATGGTCTGCCCGTGATGTGTTGTCACATAATAACATGTGCCTGCAAACAGAAATGTCAATGGGTATGGTGATGTAAAAGTGAAACAGTAAGATAAACAGTACTGTAGACAGAAATGGCAAAAAATAACAGAAACGGCGCAAATGAAAGCGCAAGGATAAGCAGCACATGGTGGCGCTTGCACGTCAATGGTAGAGTGAAATGGGTGCGGATCAGCAAAGCGGAAAGAGGCAACAGTAACATTAATGTAGCGCACAGGCTGGTTTCCCCAAAACCTGCATTGAGAAAGACAGTGAGTACAAATAATGTATGCAAAATAATGAGTATCGAGCGAGAAAATGAGATCTTGGAATACTAAATACATTATATCTCAGGAACAATCGGCGTGAAAAAAAAATTTAAAAGTAATATTATTTACAACTGTCTGGCTAATTTGAATCTTAGCCCCATTGGGGCTAAGCAGTTTTCGATGAAAAGTCCGTATCTCCACTCCGTTTCGAATCAGGGCCTGAAGCTGTGACGCCCGTAATGTTATCCTATGGGAAAAATAGAAAAGTTCGAGCGCCATAACTTTGCCTCCCTGTAATGTTTTTCCATCAAACTACTGAAAGAGCACATCTGTGGGCTGTTGGCTGTCTTCCCTCCAAATTTCAGGAAAAAAGACCAAACCTTTATTTTGCAGCAGGGCTCCAAATGATTTCTGTTAAGTGTCGGGCGCCGTAATGTTATCCTATGGGAAAAACTGTCAATTTTGGAGTGCCATAACTTTGCCGCCATGTGATATTTTTTCAACAAACTACTGAAAGGCATATCTGTGTACTGTTGGCTGTCTTCCCTCCAGATTTCAGGAAAAAAGACCAAACCGTTATTTTGCAGCAGGGTGCCAAAGGATTCCTGTAATGCTGGGCGCCGTAATTTTATCCTATGGAAAAACTGTCAACTTTGGAGTGCCATAACTTTGCTGCCGTGTAATATTTTTAAATACAACACTGAAAGGCACATCTGTGAGATGTCGGCTGCGATCCCTCAAATTTCAGCCCAAAACTCCAACAGTTATTTTGCAGTGCAGTGCCAAAAAATTGCATAATTTTCCACAGACTAGAAAATTACTGTAAAATTTACGAAGCTTTACATAAAAATTACGACACTTTCGTGAAAGTAATATCCAGTACTTTTCCAGAAATTTGAAAACATATTTCTGGGGTGTTTACAAAAAAAGACATGGCAAGCATCCTCAGGGCCGAATAGCTAAATACAAAAGAATTACGTTGCTAGAGGGTCTCAAATTTAAATACCAATCATTTTCTGATCACCAACTGAAAACAAAATGGCGGATTTGCGGAAGTAACAGGCCCATTTGCGAAAGTAAAAATGCATTTGCGACACTGTCGAACTTTTTGTTAACTTTTTCCCATTGACTTATAATGGGAAACTGTTTTTTGAATAACTTTTGAACCGTTTAATATTTTTTCACCAAATCTTTGAAAGGCACATCGGGGACCCCTCCTGCACGTTCCCTGAAGGTTTTGGGCCAGTCACGCAAACCGTACGACCTGTACGAGCGACCATAGAATTCCAGAAAAGCGTAAACACACGCACAGATCACGCTTAATAACTCCACAACCATGTATCTGATCAGTACGAAACTTGGCAGATCCCAAGGCCTATGGGTCTTGATCATACATTCCAAATTTCAGGCAAATCCATCAAACAGTTGCAAAGTTATTAAGGTGCAAAATTTTGGGTTTAACATGAAATGGCTCCTCAACCTAACTATGGTAGCACTACGTGCTACCATAATATATCTATATATATATATATATATATATATATATATATATATATATATATACATATATATATATATATATATATATATATATATATATTAGAGACAAAAACCTCAGTTTAATGCATCAGTTTGGGTTGTTCCACAGTGACAAATGTGATGAAAGTGCAGTGTTAGGGTTGAAAGACCCCCTTGGACCCTTCAGCCCACCCCCAAACTGGCATTGGGGTGGCGTTGGAGTACATCAGTTCTAACTCTCTCCCTATTCTCCTATTCCTCAGCTTCTTTACACATGTGATGGGGTGAGAGTTAGTGCCGGCGGCCCCTGGCGCGCACCCGCTGCCAGTTGGGGGTGGCTGGAGTGGTCCGATGGGAGCTTTCAACCCTAACACCGAATTTCTTTTTTTTGTCACAGTGGAACAACCCTAACTGATGCATTAAACAGATTTTTTGCTCTAATATATATATATATATATATATATATATATATACACAGTATATATATATATATATATATATATATATATATATATAATGTGAAGATTGGGCATCCTCTAGTGTGAGGTGCTGATAAACTACTGTTGGGGAAGTGGATTGATTAAAAAAATGCAAGCAATCAAGGTGGCTCTTATACAAAGTATATGCATATTTAGTGGAACCCAGAGAAACAGAAGAGATAAAAAAAATCAGTGCATTGGCTTGGATTTGAACCCATGCTACCCAGAATTCTGTTCAAATAATAAATGAGCAATACTCCAATATTGTGCTGTCATTATACTCATGCTTCTAACAGCAAGCAGCCCATTCCCCTTAAAACTTACTATGCTATATGCACTTACTACTGAACTACATGTTCTTAAAGACTAGACCAGCTAGTTAACCAAGTTCCTCAGGTGGTGCACTGGATGTGTCCTGGCTTTACAAGCAAAAGGTCAGGGCTTAGATCTCTCAATGAGTGCACTTCTATACTGCCTTATCAAGGACACTCAAGAATTATACAGTCACTTATTATGATTTCACCATGCACTTCCTGTTTTCACTTGCTATACTGTTTATATTACGAAACCAACAATTACTCAAACTAAAAAAAAGAGAAATTGGGCTACTTGATAGGATCTGCAAAATAGCACAGAGGTTAAAGCACTGAGTTATTAACCAAAATACCTCATAGTCCTAGGTTTGAATCCCACAACCACCAGATTTACATTGCTTCCTGATCCAGCAACTGCATGTCAGAATATCTGATTTTGCCACATAGTAAGCATGCAAGCCTCGCCTCCAATATCACATAATGTAAGCCCCACCTACAATATCAACCCATGTAAGCCCTGCCTCCAATATCACCCAATGTAAGCCCCGCCTTCAATATCAACACATGTAAGCCCTGCCTCCAATATCAACTCATGTAAGTCCTGCCTCCAATCTCACCCCATGAAAGCCCTGCCTCCAATAACACCCAATATAAGCACTGCCTCCATTATCACCAAATGTAAGCCCTACCTCCAATATCACCACAGGTAAGCCCCAACTCCAATATCAACCAATGTAAGCCCCTCCTCTAATATTAACCCATGTAAGTCCTGCCTCCAATTTCACCCCATGTAAGCTTTGCCTCCAATATCACCCAATATAAGCCCAGCCTCCAATATCACCCAATGTAAGCCCTGCCTCCAATATCAACCCATGTAAGCTCTGCCTCCAATATCACCCAATGCAAGCCCCCCTCCAATATCACCACATGTAAGCCCCACTTCCAATATCAACCAATGTAACCCTGCCTTCAATATCACCCCATGTTAGCCTTAAGGTGATATTGGACACCACCTCATGAACAATGCTACTGTCATCTCGTGACTCAATCCAGAATAGTGATTTCATGGTCTCTGCACAGAATCACCTTTCGGGACCTAAAATCACCATTCAGAACTGATTAATGACATTACAATCCTGGTCTTGATGAGGGGAGGTCCCAAGAAGCTAATGTTGAAAATGTGGTGCAAAGAATTCCCAAAACCGTGTTACAAGCATGCATTGAGCAGTTTCTATGCACTTGTAATTCCCAATTTTATATTTTCACTCAGATTTTCAACATTGCCATTTTCACACCTCCTCATGAATGGTATAGCTGTCATTTCTACATCCTGCTGAAAGTGTGTTTCACACCTCTGCTGCAGAATGGCATGACACTGTGCGAAATCAAGTTTCGGATGGATTGACAAAATCACAGTGCCACTGTTCATGAAGGGATTTCCCAAAAAGATCATGTTGAAAATTTGGTAAAAAAATTCCCACAAAAGACTAGATTACAAACTTGTGTTTCACAGTTTCTATGCACCCTCATAACTTTGCCAGTTTTCCATATTTTCCCTCCTGGTTTTCAACATTACTCTTTTCCACACCTCCTCATCAACATTATACCACTGTCATTTTTCACATCCTGCCCAAAACATGATTTTGCACCTGTGGTGCAGAATGGTGCATTCGCTGTGTGAACTGAACTTTTGGGACAGATTAATGAAATGGCAGTGACATTGTTCATAACGTGGGGTCCTGAAAATACCATATTGAAAATTGGGTGGAACGAATTCTAAAAATGCCTGAGTTACATGCATCTGTTGAACTGTGGCCACCGTGGTGCCTCTAATTCAAAATCTATGTGATCTAGAGGTTTTGTTAACTTTATCACACGTGGAGGTCTCGCAGTCATGATTACAATGACATTTGAATTGTTTTTGTAGCTGCTACGGTTGCTGAGATATTGGCATGTTAGTGGTACAATGGTTCCTTGCTCTATATGGCTGCTGTACGGCTCTGTACTTGCATGTGAGTGGCACCACAGAACACAGAGTGCTCACACTCCCACAGACATGTATAGTTATGCAGAAATGAGCAGCTTGGTGGGAGTATAGCGTCCGCCAACACATGCTCTTTACTAGTTAAATTGCACTTTTTCAAAACGTAAGGAAATCCATTACAAAAAAAACTTTGCTAATGCATCAGTTAGGGTTAAACTGACAAAAGTGAGGAAATTAGACATTAGGATAGAGCCCCAACACCCCCAACACACCATGGTCCGTCCTCCACAGACCGACAGATGGCGGGGTGTGCCCAGGCATTCAGGAGGCCTAACTCTCACCCCATTCTGTGTTACTGTAGCTTGTCAACCTGTTTAGACATGGAATGGTGTGAGAGTTCAGCTTCATGATCCCATGGCATTCCTCAGCATCTGTCTGTGTGTGGAGGATGGGGGTGGTAGTGGTAGTGGGGGGTAAGGGGCTCTACACTCACATCTCATTTCCCCACTTTAGTTGGTTTAACACTAACTGATACATTAAGAAAGTTTTTTGCAATGAATATAAATTATATATAAAACGTGTGACCGGCCTGGTGGTGCTGATGGCTGAGGCACCAGACGCCTTACCTCACATCATGCCGGTGACCCATGTTTAGGAATGGGCATGGGCAGCTTGGGGTTGGCAGGGGTGGAGAGGGATTGAGCATCTGAGCAACTGCTCTGCCTCTCCCAGAAGGGGGACTCCAGTGGTCAGTGTGCTTGTGGCCCTGAATGGAGGCTGGGGGGGCAGTGCACTGAAGCTGCAAAGAAAAGGCTGTGATGGATCAGGCACCCGGAAGAGCTGGTGCGGATGCATGCGCACTTCCTCCTCTGGTGTCATTGCATGCCCTTACACGTAACGGGTGCAATGGAGAAAAATTGTCCTGCCGGTCGATCAGGATGAAGCAGCCACCCGCTGCTTTCCCCGACCTTAAATGGTGCTCACCAAACTTGATCCGGGTAGAGTTGAGTTGAGCTGGGGGGACTTCTCACCGTGCCACCTGCCATGGGGGGGATTCCATGGGGGAAGCGGGGATGCAACCTGAAGTCGGGGTATGGTGCTGGATGGGTGGCTGGAAATGGGTGCTGACCCTCCCACTGGGTCTGCACCCATTTCAGCCACCAGGAAGAAACAGATAAAAATATTCATATCTCTCTCTCCCTCTTTCTCTCTCTCTCTCTCTCTCTCTATATATATATATATATATATATATATATATATATATATATATATATATATATATATATATATATATATATATATATATGTATATAAAATGTGAAGATTGGGCATCCTCTAGTGTGAGGTTCTCATAAACTGCTGATGGGGAAGTGGATTGATTAAAAAAATGCAGGCAATCAAGGTGGCTCTTATACAAAGTATATGCATATTTGGTGGAACCCAGAAAGTCTGAAGAGATAAAAAAGAAATCAGTGCATTGGCTTGGATTTGAACCCATGCTACCCAGAATTCTGTTCAAATAATAAATGAGCAATACTCCAATATTGTGCTGTCATTATAGACATGCTTCTAACAGCAAGCAGCCCATTCTCCTTAAAACTTGCTATGCTATATGCACTTACTACCTAACTACATGCTCTTAAAGACTAGACCAGCTAATTAACCAAGCTCTTTAGGTAATGCACTGGATGTGTGTTGACTTTACAACAAAAGGTCAGGGCTTAGATCTCTTGATGAGTGCACTTCTATACTGCCTTATCAAGGACACTCAGGAATTATGCAGTCACTATTATCAGGATTTCACCATGCACTTCCTGTTTTCACTTTCTATACTGTTTATAATATAGTATGAACCCAACGATTACTTAAACCAAAAAAATAAGAAATCGGGCCCCTTGATAGGTTCTGCAAAATAGCGCAGAGGTTAAAGCACTGAGTTATGAACCAAAAGACCTCATAGTCCTAGATTTGAATCCCACAACCACCAGATTTACATTGCTTCCTGAACTAGCAACTGCTTGTGTCAGAACAACTAATTTTGCCACATAGTCAGCATGCAAGCCTCGCCTCCAATAGCACCCCATGTAAGCTCCACCTCCAATCTCACTCCATGTAAGCCCTGCCTCCAATATCAACCCACGTAAGCCCTGCCTCCAATATCAACCCATGTATGTCATGCCTCCAATCTCACCCCATGAAAGTCCTGTCTCCAATATCGCCCAATATAAGCCCTGCCTCCAATATCACAAAATGTACAGTAAGTCCCGCCTCCAATATCACCACAGGTAAGCCCCACCTTCAATATCACCCAATGTAAGCCCCGCCTCCAATATCAACCCATGTAAGTCCCGCCTCCAATCTCACCCCATGTAAGCCTTGCATCCAATATCACCCAATATAAGCCCCACCTCCAATATCACCACATGTAAGCCCCGCCTCCAATGTCACCCAATGTGAGCCCTGCCTCCAATATCACCACATGTCAGCCCCACCTCCAATATCAACCCATGTAACCCTGCCTCCAATATCACTCCAAGTTATCCATAGGGTGGTATTGGACCCCACCTCATCAACAATGCTACTGTCATCTCGTGACTCAATCCTGAATGATGATTTCACGGTCTCTGCACGGAATCACCTTTCGGGACCTAAAATCACCTTTCTGAACTGATAAATGAAATTACAATCTTGGTCTTGATGGGGGGGAGGTCCAAAGAAGCTAATGTTGAAAATGTGGTGCAAAGAATTCCCAAAACGGCCGTGTTACAAGTATGCATTGCGCAGTTTCTACGCACGCTCGAAAAGTTGCCAATTTTTTATATTTTCACTCCAGATTTTCAACATTGCCATTTTTTCACACCTCCTCATAAACAGTATGGCTGTCATTTCTTGCATCCTGCTGGAAGTGTGTTTTCGCACCTCAGCTGCAGAATGGCACGTCGCTGTGTGAAATCAACTTTCAGGATGGATTGACAAAATCATAGTGCAAGTGTTCATGAAGGGATTTCCCAAAAAGCTCATGTTGAACATTTGGTTAAAAAATTCCCTCAGATGACTAGGTTACGAACTTGCATTGCGCAGTTTCTACGCACGCTCATAACTTTGCCAGTTTTCCATATTTTCCCTCCTGGTTTTCAACATTACCCTTTTCCACACCTCCTCATCAACATTATACCACTGTCATTTTTCACATCCTGCCCAAAACATGATTTTGCACCTGTGGCACAGAATGGTGCATTCGCTGTGCAAACTCAACTTTCGGGACAGATTAATGAAATGGCAGTGACATTGTTCATAACGTAGGATCCTGAAAATACCATGTTGAAAATTGGGTGGAATGAATTCTAAAAATGCCTGAGTTACATGCGTCTGTTGAATTGTGGCCACCGTGGTGCCTCTAACTCAAAAACTATGTGATCTAAAGGCTTCATCGTCCTTGTTGCATGTGGAGTTCTCGCTGTCATGATTACAATGACATTTGAATTGTTTTTGTAGCTGCTACAGTTGCTGAGATATTGGCACGTTAGTGGCACAAGGGTTCCTTGCCCTATATGGCTGCTGTATGGCTCTGTACTTGCATGTGAGTGGCACCACAGAGCATGGAGTGCCCACACTCCCACAGACGCATACAGTTATGCAGAAATGAGCAGCTTGCTGGGAGTGCAGAGTCCACCAACACATGCTCTTTACTAGTTAAATTACACTTTTTCAAAATGTAAGGAAATGCATTACAAAAAAAACTTTGTTAATGCATCAGTTAGGGTTAAACTGACAAAAGTGAGGAAATTAGACATTAGGATAGAGCCCCAACACCCACAACACACCATGCCCCGTCCTCCACAGACTGACAGATGGCGGGTGTGCCCAGGCATTCGGGAGGCGTAACTCTCACCCCATTCTATGTTACTGTAGCTTGTCAACCTGTTTAGACATGGAATGGGGTGAGAGTTCAGCCTCGTAATTCCGTGGCATACAGAGGCATCTGTCTGTCTGTGGAGGATGGGGGGGTGGTAGTGGTAGTGGGGGCTGAGGGGTTCTACGCTCACATCTCAGTTCCCCAGTTTTGTCGATTTAACCCTAACTGATGCATTAAGAAAGTTTTTTGCAAAAAATATCAATTACATATAAAATGTGTGACCTGCCCGGTGGTGCTGAGGGCTGAGGCACCAGGCACCTTACCTCATGCCATGCCAGTGACCCATGTTTGGGAATGGGCATGGGCACCTGGGGGTTGGCAGGGGTGGAGAAGGATTGAGCGCCTGAGTGACTGCTCTCCCTCTCCCCAAAGGGGGACTCCAGTGGTTAGCGTGCTTCTGGCCCCTAATGGAGGCTGGGGGGGCAGTGTGCTAATGCTGCCAAGAAGGGGCTGAGATGAGCCAGGCACCTGGAGGAGCTGGTATGGACATGTGCGCACTTCCTTTTCTGGTGTCGTTGCACACCCCTCACACATAATGGGTGCAAAGGAGAAAAATGGTCCTGCCGGTTGATCAGGATGAAGCAGCCACCAGCTGCTTTCTCTGACCTTAAATGGCACTCCCTGAACTGCATCCTGGCAGAGTTGAGTTGAGCAAGGGGGGGCTTCTCGCCGTGTTACCCAGCCATGGGGGGGATTCCGTGGTGGAAGTGGGGATGCAACCTCAAGTTGGGGGTATGGTGCTGGACAGGTGACTGGAAATGGGTGCTGACCCCCCCCCAGATCTGCACCCATCTCCAGCCACCAGGGAAGAAATAGATAAAAAAATATATATATATATATATATGTGTGTATATATATATATATATATATATATATATATATATATAAAATGTGAAGATTGGGCATCCTCTAGTGTGAGGTGCTAATAAACTGCTGATGTGAAAGTGGATTGATTAAAAAAATGCAGGCAATCAAGGTGGCACTTATACAGAGTATATGCATATTTAGTGGAACCCTGAGAAACAGAAGAGATAAAAAAAAAAATCATTTCATTGGCTTGGATTTAAACCCATGCTACCAAGAATTCTGTTCAAATAATAAATGAGCAATACTCCAATATTGTGCTGTCATTATACGCATGCTTCTAACAGCAGGCAGACCATTCCCCTTTAAACTTACTATGCTATAAACCTACTACTGAACTACATACTCTTAAAGACTAGACCAGCTAGTTAACCAAGCTCCTCAGGTGGTGCACTGGAAGTGTCTTGGCTTTACAAGCAAAAATTCAGGGCTTAGATCCCTCAATGAGTGCACTTCTATACTGCCTTATCAAGGACACTCAATAATTATGCAGTCACTATTATCATGATTTCACCATGCCCTTCCTGTTTTCATTTGCTATACTGTTTATAATACGACCCCAACGATTACTTAAACCAAAAAAAAGAAATTGGGCCACTTGATAGGGTCTGCAAAATAGCACATAGGGTAAAGCACTGAGCTATGAACCAAAAGACCTCATAGCCCTAGGTTTGAATCCCACAACCACCAGATTTATATTGCATCCTGAACCAGCAACTGCATGTGTCAGAACATCTGATTTTGCCACATAGTCAGCATGCAAGTCCCGCCTTCAATATCATCACATGTAAGTCCCGCCTCCAATATCAATCCATGTAAGCCCCGCCCCAATATCACCACATGTAAGTCCCGCCTCCAATATCAATCCATGTAAGCCCTGCCCCCAATATCACCACATGTAAGCCCTGCCTACAATATCACCAAAGGTAAGCCCAGCCTCCAATATCACCACATCTAAGCCCCACCTCCAATATCACCCAATGTAAGCCCCACCTCCAGTATCAACCCATGTAATCCCTGACTCCAATATCACCAGTGTAAGCCCTGCCTAAAATATCACCACATGTAAGTCCCACCTCAAATATCACCCAATGTAAGCCCCGGCTCCAATATCAACCCATGAAAACCCCACTCAAATATCAACCCATGTAAGTCCTGCCTCCAGTCTCACCTCATATAAGCCTTGCCTCCAATATCACCCAATATAAGCCCCGCCTCCAATATCAACCAATATAAGCCCCGCTTCCCAATATCACCACATGTAAGCCCCACCTCCAGTATCAACCCATGTAACCCCGCCTCCAATATCACCCCATGTTAGACATAGGGTGGTATTGGACACCACCTCATGAACAATGCTACTGTCATCTCGTGACTCAATCCAGAATGATGATTTCACAGTCTCTGCACGGAATCGTCTTCAGGACCTAAAATCACCTTTCAGAACTGATTAATGAAATTACAATCTTGGTCATGATGAGGGGAGGTCCCAAGAAGCTAATGTTGAAAATTTGGTGCAAAGAATTCTCAAAATGGCCGTGTTACAAGCATGCAATTGCGCAGTTTCTATGCATTGTTGTAAAGTCGCCAATGTTTTATATTTTCACTCCAGATTTTCAACATTGCCATTTTCTGACACCTCCTCATGAACAGTATAGCTGTCATTTCATACATCCTGCTGGAAGTGTGTTTTCACACCTCTGCCACAGAATGGCGTGTCACTGTGTGAAATCAATTTTTGGGATGGATTGACAAATACACATTGCCAGTGTTCATGAAGGGATTTCCCAAAAAGCTCATGTTGAACATTTTGTTAAAAAATTCCAACAAATGACCAGATTACAAATGTGAGTTGCGCAGTTTCTATGTACGCTCATAACTTTGCCAGTTTTCCATATTTTCCCTCCTGGTTACCAACATTACTCTTTCCCACATCTCCTCATTAACATTATACCACTGTCATTTCTCACATCCTGCCCAAAACATGATTTTGCCCCTTGGGTGCAGAATGGCACATTCGCTGTGCAAACTCAACTTTCGGGACAGATTAATGAAATGGCAGTGACATTATTAACAACGTGGGGTCCTGAAAATGCCATGTTAAAAATTGGGTGTAATGAATTCTAAAAATGTCCCAGTTACATGCATCTGTTGAATTATGGCCACCGTAGTGCCACTAACTCGAATAGTATGTGATCTAGAGGTTTCGACGACTATGTCACATGTGAAGGTCTCGCTGTCATGATTACAATGACATTTGAATTGTTTGTAGCTGCTAAGGTTGCTGAGATATTGGTACGTTAGTGGCACAAGGGTTCCTTGCCCTATATGGCTGCTGTACAGCTCCATACTTGCTAGCGAGTGCCAGCGCAGAGCCCGGAGTGCCCACACTCCCACATACATTTATAGTTATGCAGAAATGAGCAGCTTGGTGGGAGTGCAAAGTCCACCAACACATGCTCTTTACTAGTTAAATTACACTTTTTCAAAACATAAGGAAATCCATTATAAAAAAAACTTTGTTAATGCATCAATCCAAGCCCACCCAGCACCCCCTACCCATCACCAGCCAGCGACTGGCACAGCCCTCTTCTCACCTCCATGGCCAGCCACTGACTGTCTGCATTATGAGCAGTAATGCAAACAGGCTCTCTGAAAATATTTCTGAGCACCTCTTTGCATTACCATTCGTAATGCAGACAGTCGATGGCTATGCCATGGAGTGAAGAGGGCTGTGCCAGTCACCGGCTGGCGAAGGGTGGGGGTGCTGGGTGGCTTGGATGAATGGCGGTGGTGGGGCCACTAGACTACAGGTATATGATTAAATCACTATTTCTTTCATAATGCTGGGGGGCCACTAGTTTACCAGGGATATAAAGATTAAGGTTTATAAAATTTTATAGCATCAATACAGCTCAGGGGGCCACTAGACTACCAGGGATCTAGAAAAAAATAGGGGATGGGGTCACTAGACTTCCAGGGCATTACTTCATAAATATATATTTTCTTGGCGGGGCCACTAGGCTACCAGGGATGTAAATATTTTATTATGGAGGGGAGCACTAGACTACCAGGGATCCTTATAACATTATTTTGGCCATGCAGATGAGACACAATGAAGCCCCCTGAAGAAAAAAACAGCTGTATTTGACAGTCTAGGGCACCCCTGGGCTGAGAAAATAGCTTTTTAAATCTGGTCATCTCATCCCTCGCTCGCAATGCACGATCACGATCAAAGATTCTCTCGAGCAAAGAATTTGCAGGCTCGTGATCAAAGACCATTAGCGAGCCGCGATTGAAGAATTTAAAAGCGGAAAACTCTATTTTTGGACCAATTTGCATGGAACCAAAGCCATGGCTCGACAGATTGGGGTCCCCTGAGTAAAACCCATTGAAGTTTTACTTCAGAAGTGACCCCTGAGCCAAGATATTTGTGTTTGTGCAATTGGAAAACTGAAAACAAGATGGCAGACCTCGCGGTCAAAGAATTTTTGAAATTCCTCGGGATCAAAGATTCTTGAACCACAAGGCTGCAAATTCTTTGACCACCAGGCAGGACCAGATGGCCAGAACCCCCATTCTTTGATCACAAGATATACATATAAATTTTCCCATTGACTTATAATGGGGACTTAAAAGTGCCATAACTTTGGAATGCCTTAATATTTTTTCACTAAACAAAATGCGGCATGTTTGGCTACCAAAGCTCTTTCAAACAAGCCATACTGCAGAGCAGCATGCCACACAATGGCCATGCAGAACCACATTAAGAATGCCAAAAGGTGCCTTCAAAACTGGATAATTTTGCATTTATCAGCGCTTTTGTACACGAAGACCAGCATTCTGACAGAAACATAATTTGGCAGATCAAGAGACCTAGTGCACCCCAATGCGTGTACCAAATTTCAGGAAAATCCATTGAACGGGTCCAAATATATTAACGTCAAAATTTTTTGACTTTAGTATGTAACTGGCCACTCAACCCTAACTATAGTGGCATGACCGTGCCACTATAATATATATATATATATATATGTGTATATATATATATATATATACATATGTATATATACACACACACATGTATATAAACGTGGGATACTTTACCAATGGGAGAGTAGCTTGCTTCATAGCATCACAATGGCACATGCAGTCTTCTTGCAGTGACATGCTTAATGGTTTCAGTTAACTCGCTCTCCAGCTCGGTGCCTGTTATGAGTAATGTGCCCAAAAGGTCAGTGCTGGCCCAGTGCTGTTAAGGTATTCATGTCTGTTATGAGCAGGGGGTCTGAGAACTGGCTAAGCAAATATGCAGATGATACCAAACTAGCAGGAATAGTATCTGAAAATGATAATATTGGCTTTTTGCAGCAGGATCTGGATAACATCCAAATGTAGGCCACCCTTAGAGGGATGAGATTCAATACAGATAAATGTTGTGTTACTCATTCAGGATGACACATTACGACGAAGGAAGATTACCTAAATGGACAAAAACTAAGAATATCACAAGAAGATAAAGATCTGAGTATAGCAATAAATGATAAATTAACATACAACAATCATTTTAAAAACCAAATTGCTAAGGCAAATAAAGTTCTATGGGCAATAAAAAGAAATTTTTGCAGTAGAGGTATGAAGGTAGTTATGCCTTTGTATAGAGCATATATTAGGCCATTGTTGGACTATGGCAACCCTATGTGGAGTCCTATATCCATAGGTGGAATTTGGAGTCTTGAGAGGGTGCATAGATGGGCTACAAAAATAATTTATGATCTCAAAAATAAGCTGTATGAGGAGCTCCTTGAGAGTTTCAGTTTGATGACCTTGGAGACTAGAAGGATTCAGGGGAACCTTTTGATGTGATATGACAAAATGTAGGATCCCTATTTACTACATGAACTAAATCTTGAATTTAAAAGTAATAATATGGGAACCAGAGGCCACCCGCTGTAACTCCAAACTAAAAGGTTTAAAACAAATAAAAGGAAGGCTTTCTTCACACAAAGAGTGCTTGCTCCCTAGACTAAATTGTTGTTAGTGGTTATCACTGTAGAAGCAAAGTAAGACTCAATTTAAAAAAGGTTGGATAACTACATTTTCAAAGGAAATAGTATAGTGTATTACAGATAATGGATAGGAGCTTCTCATAGGCCCACCACCCCCTCTGCTCCTTAAACCTTAGTATGAACCTTAGCATGAACTAATTTAAGACACATTTTGTATAAAACGAAGTTGTATAAGTACCATGTGTAATTGCTTGAAATGTGACAATCATACGTCTGCCTTATGAGCATTTATTTACTCAAAATTAAATAAAACACAATTTATAAAGGAAAATATGATTAAAGGGTTTTGTAATGTGTCATATAAGAAAGCAATCAGCTGTGACATACAAAGAAAATCTTAGTTCAATCCATTTTTAACCTTCATTATTTGAAAATAAAATAAGCTATCCTCAGTCCCTAATGAAATCTTGAATGGCTGTGGGAAAAATTCCTTTTCTGAAAAGAAGACAATGCAAGTCCACAAAAAATCAGAAAAGTGAAACTAAGACAGAAGTAAGCCAACAACATTCCAGTAAGGGGCATGCACAAAACAAGCATTTTTTATGCTTGTTCAGGTACTGAAAAGGCCTGATTCCATGTTTCAGGCATAGAACAGTAGAAATACAGATACGGAACAGGTAATTTCTTTTCACCAGGTAAATACTGTTAAAATTTTTTTGAATCATTGTTTAGTGTTTACAGGGCACTCTTACCTAGCATCAGAGATGACGGGCAAACTCGCATTATGTGAAGCCTTCAGCTGACATACATACATGTGTGCACACATACTCACACACACACGTGTTATATATACACACACACACACCACACACACATGCACAAACATACACACTTCCCTTTCTCAACTTATCCCGAGTTCACTTAACTGTTTTTTTCTACTGTAAATTTCTCCACTCCCCACACCTGCCTGCTTTGTGTCAGAGGTTCCTACTTCTGATGCCTCATAATCAGACAAAATATGCGCATCTCCATTTTGAAACTCTGCAGTACCACTCACATCCATGGACTTGAAATGCTGCAGCATGCCACATTGCCCTAACTGCTTAAAATATACTGAAAATGCTGACAAAAACTAAGGGGGT
The DNA here is from genome assembly GCA_016271365.2 of Neoceratodus forsteri. Taxonomy (NCBI): domain Eukaryota; kingdom Metazoa; phylum Chordata; order Ceratodontiformes; family Ceratodontidae; genus Neoceratodus; species Neoceratodus forsteri. The sequence continues at coordinate 648,112,045 of CM057456.1, forward strand.
GATAGGAGCTCAAACCCATTGGTGAAAGTGATTTTCTGAGATATCGGCATCACTTAAATAATTTGGTTGCTGTGAAAGTAAGTCCTTGCTAGTTTTAGAATTTAATCCTGTGCACCTATTAGGTGGAACAGGTCATAGTATAGTCACTACAATGTGGCAAGCTGATCCCTTCCACTTCCCAATTCTGCTGGAAAGCCCTCTCACTCAGCATGTAATGACATGGAGCAAGGGAGAAGAGGAGGTGAGCCCCAGTGAAGTCAATGGTGGCCAAATCTTAGTACTGTTTAATGCATAATGTTAGCCAGTTGGAGATTAAGGCAACCACTATACTCACAAGGGACTTGTTAGTTGATCCTTTTTACAGAGGCAGCTGACTGTAATCTTTATGTATGATTCAGTATTATTAAAAAAATTGTACTTTAAAGAGCATTGCAGATCTAGTTCCAATCTTCATTTAGCAACAATTTATTCTTTAACAAGTAGTCTGCTGAATACTTCTTAGAATTTAGTACTCTTAGAGGTTGTATTCTTTTTATGATAATTAAAGATTATTAAAAAATGACTACAAGTAGTCTTCGAAGTCAAATTAATGACTGCCTTAATACTAAATTTAGCATTAGACTTTGGTGAGGGTGAACAGTGAGGCCACAATGTCATCATCAGGGGAATAAGACAGGTACAGCCGAATGTCATCTGCATAGCAGTGAAACACAAGTCTGTACCATCTAATGATCTCCCCCAGCAGCAGCATGTACACAGAAAACAAAACAGGAGCTCGGATTGAGCCATATTGGATTCCACAGGACAGTACATAGGCCCCAGAGGTAACATTCCCCAGGGTAATCTGCTGTGATCTCCCAGAGACTCCAGCGTAGTCCCTCAAGTGATCCAGAAGCACCCCAGAGTCATCTGTGTCAAACGTAGATGATAGGTCCAAGAACACCATAATAGAACATTTTCCTCAATCCCTTGCAAAGAGAAGGTCATGAGTTACCCTAACAAGAGCATTCTCAGTACAATGCTGGTGCCAAAAACCCTACTGGAGTGGTTCATAGATGGAAAAAGAATCCAGGTGGTCTGTCAGCTGCTCCACCACCACCTTCTTAGTAACATTCCCCAAAATGGTAAGGTCAGAAACAGGTCTGTAATTTGTAAGAGCACCAGGGTCCAAAGATGTTTTTTTTCAGAAGATGTCTAATCATAGCCTTTTTTAAGGCTACTGGGAAAACACCCTATCTATGGCACCCATTAATGATCTTCAATGAACTCCAGACCCAGGAACTCACCACAGCCAAGAATCAGTCATGTAGTTCCCAGCTCCAGCATACAGTTGGTAGAGTGCAAACTGGAGATCACCCAGGGTATCTCAGCTTCTGAAATGGTCTGAAAGTCATTCCAGGCAGGCAAATCTATTTCAAACAAGGCATGAGCACTGCTTGCCCAAACTGGCAAACCCAGAGAGATACTCAGTCTAATGGCAGGCACCTTGTCAGTAAAAAAAATCAACCAAACTCCTCACACGTTTCTGCAGAAAATGCCCTAACAGACTGCAGACACGGAGGATTCAGCATCTAGTCTACAGTGTGAAAGAGCTGAGCTGGATGATTTTTTCCTCCAGCAATTGACCGTGATAAGAACTCTGCCTTTTTCAGGTCAAGTACCAGCTGATATTCAGCTCAGTGAATTTTCAGCCCCCGTTTGTTCTCCATAGATCTGGACCTCCTTCAGGAATGTTCCATCCTCTGTCCCTTAGTCTTCCATGGACACAGTTCAGCATAATACCAAAGTGAACTATAATGGGAGGTCAAAGAACAAATGCAGAAAGGTGTAATAGATTCCAGGGCAGTTGAAAGCACCAGACTAGTGTTCCATGGCCACCTCTGGACCCTGTTCACAAGCCAACAACTTGCTCAAGACACCCAGTGCATTCTGGAGGTTTTGAGGCTGTAAATTATGTTTAGGAAAATATTGGATAGTCTACACAGATTGAAATGGGGGAACACCACACTAGAATGACACTGCATGATGATCAGACCAAGAGACCAGATCAGCGTTAACCACACAACTTCAAGTCCTGATGAGAAGATCAGATCTAGTGTGTGACCATGCTGATGGGTAACAGAGGTAATGGCCTGTATTAGTCCTATTGAAGACATCAACTAAAGGAGCTCCTGAGCAAATTACAAAGATTCATGGTTGATCCATGCATTGAAATCCAACAAGACTAACAGTCTGGGGACATCCAACAGCTGTTCAGCAATAAAGTTCGCCCACTCCTGCAGGAACTCATTCCCCTCCTCCCAGAGGATGGTAGATAAGGATGATTGTGCCACTATACACCTGAATCACACCTATCCATCACACATTCAACAGACCTGAAAGATCTCATGGGGAGTGCAGTGAATCATAGGGTGGATCTAAAGCAGATGGCCACCATGCACCTTCTACAGTACCTCCTTAGGCAATGAACCACTGAAAAATCAGGTGGGACAGATGACTCTAGAAAAGGTCCAGAGTCATTGCCCAGCCAGGTTTCCATGATACAAACAAGGTCATCTGAGGAATCAGTGATGAAGCCTTCCATCACTGCCGTCTTAATACTCAGTGTTCTCGCACCACTAAGAATGGCCCAATGGGGAGAAGTAGAGCTGGCCTGTTGGACTGCTACCTGCTTCTTAACATTTGGCAGGCCCTTTGGGAAGGGAACCAGGTATGGTAGATCTCTGTCTTCATTCCATACCATAGAAACATAGAAACATAGACTTTGTTTACAGATAAGGACTGGTTGGCCCACCGAGCCTGCCCATTTCCCTTACCTATTGGATAAGCTGCAGATCCTACTGTAGTTAACCAACAGCCTACTTCTTCCTCCCCCACCACCAGAATTGTCTTATCTCTGTTCCCTGTATTCTTAAATTCCCCTACTGTGTTTGACCCCATGATCTCCTCAGGAAGGCCATTCCATGCGTCCACCACCCTATCTGTGAAAAAATACTTCCTCACATTGCCCCGAGCCATCCCCCCTCTGTGTTCAAATTTTGTCCCCTTGTTCTTACACATCTCTTTTCCTTAAAGATGCTACCCTCTTGGACTTTGTTGATTCAGTTGAGGTACTTAAAAGTTTCTAACATGTCCCCCCCTCCATCCTTTCCTCTAGGGTATACTGTACATATTAAGCTCCTTTAGTCTCTCTTCATATGGCTTCTGTTGCAGACCCTGCACCATTTTAGTTGCCCTCCTCTGTTTACTATTACCCTCTGTGTCCTGTTGTCCAGCCAATTGTTTACCCAGGCTACCACCCTGGGACCACTCCCAGGCTGGCTAATTTGTTCATTAATCTTTTGTGTGGGACTGTGTCAAATGCTTTGCTAAAGTCTAGGTAGGCCATGTCCACAGCCCCTTCCTGGTCTACTACTTTGGTCACCCTGTCAAAGAAATCTTTTAGATTCATCTGACATGATCTTCCCACTGTGAATCCATGATGCATTGGGTCCTGTGCCACACTGGCCTCTAGGTACTCAATAATTCCTTCTTTCAGAAGTGATTCCATCATTTTCCCTACCACTGAGGTCAAGCTAATAGGTCTGTAGTTTCCAGCCTCTGCTTTGCTCCCAGTTTTGTGAAGAGGAATCACAGCTGCCCTCCTCCAGTCCTTAGGTACCACACCATCCTCCCATGATTTGTTAAAAAGGTTAGTCAGTGGTGTCATTAGTTCTCCCCTTAGTTATTTTAGAATTCTGGGGTGAATCCCTTCGGGCCCCATTGCTTTGTCCACCTTCAGTTTTAGGAGTTATTTCAGAACTCTTTCTTCTGTGAAAGGACTGATATAGACCCCTCCCATCCAGAGTGCTTCTATTGATTGGATTAGGTACATCCTGTTCCTCTTCTTTTGTGAATACTGAGCAGAAGTATTTGTTCAGTATCCCTGCTTTTTCATTGCTACTGTCTGCCCACCCACCCTCCCTTTATTAAGCCTCACTATCCGTCACTTTGTCTTTCTTCACTCCCTAATGTACCTATAAAGGTTTTATCTCATTTCTTAACCGATTTGGCTATCTTTTCCACAGTTTACATAGACTTTGATGGCAGATAAGCACCGCTTGGCCCACCTAGTCTGCCCATTTCCTTACCTAGAGGATAAGCTGCAGATCCTATTTAACCAGTAGCCTATTTCTTCCTACCCCCACAAAATTGCCTTATGTCTGTCCCATGCATTCTTGAATTCTCCCACAGTTTTAGACCCCACAACCTCCTCAGGAAGGCTGTTCCATGCGTCCACCACCCTCTTTGTGAAAAAATACTTCCTCACATTGCCCCTGAGACATCCCCCCTCTATCTTCAAATTGTGTCCCCTTGTTCTTGCACATCTCTTTTTCTGACCTGGCTGGGAAACTGTACACAACAATATTTCATGTGCATAATTACTAATTGGGTGGCACACTTACATTTACCAAAGGTCAATACTGTAGCTCTGATGTAAGTTCTCATTCAGAAATCAATCCCTTATGAACTTCATGCTTACTAAACATGCAGTCTAATATTGGACCCTATTAACACAGGCAGCAGGAAATGTGTCAAATGGGCATACCAAGGCCTGGCAATCAACAGCCACCATCAAATCAGATGGACTGACCACCAGCAGACTGGCTCCTGCACTTTGTGTAGAGTGGAGAATTTTGAGATATTGCTGGTCCTCCCAGTACTGCTGTTTTCCAGTAAGGGTACCTACTGGTCTGTCCATGTTGACCACCATGCCCCCAGCCCTCATGGTATAGTCAGATTGCTGGGGTAGCTTGGTTTGAACTATGGTGCCATGGTCACCACCCTGTTCAGCCAGTGAGTTGGACATGTGATGGCTAAGGAAGAGTCCCTGCCTGTGTATCCAGAGCCACCCACCACCACTCCACACAGCAGATTATGGATAAAGCATGGCAGTGTAGCCATGCCCCACTCCATAAAACCCACCTGGGCAATAGCAGGACAGGTGTGTGGGTGTGGAAGATGTATCTGTCAGTGCCACAGAAGTAGCACATTTCTTAGGAACTACAGCACTATTGCAAGCCAGTAAGTAATTATGTAAATTATTTTTATTGTAAAAGTAAACAATATAGCTTTATAGCAATTAACAATATTAGACTGCATGTTTATTAAGCAGTAAGTGCCTGACGGAATGATTTCTGAAGGAGAACATACATCAGAACTGCAACACTGACATTTGATCAATGTAAGTGCATAGCAATTACACCCTTCTTCTTATACTTTAAGTTTCAGTTTCTGTGTACTTACTTTGCAAATACATGTTAGTTAGGAATTAAATGTGGAAACAATGCCACAGAAGCAGCATATTCCTTAGTAACTACAGTACTGCTATACACTTCTCCTTGCACTTTAAATGCCAGTTTTTGCTTACTTACTTTGCAAATACGTGTTAGTTAGGCATTAACTGTTGAAACAATGCAGAAGCAGCACATTTCTTAGTAAGTACTGCAATGTTAAAAGCAAATAAGTAATTATGCAAATTAATGATTTTTATTGTTTAGCAATTTACAATATTAGATTGCGTGTTTATTATTCATTTTTTTGTCACTCAGTATACAAGTGGTGGCTCTGGGATTCAAACCCAATTCTCCAGGTTTGCAGCTCAGTGCTCTTAACCACTATGCTATATTGTAGTAAGTTCATGAGGGTATAATTTCTGATGGATAAATTTAAATGTCACTAACTACACTGTAACAGCTGTATAACTACACTGTAACTGCACTATTATGTAGTTAACTAGTTTCACAATGCGTGTTGTGTACTTACATCATTTTCAATGTGCTGCTTCTGCGGCATTGACTCACACTTCTGCACCCACACCCCTGTCCATCTGCTGCCCAAGTTGGTGGGGCTTGGCTACATGCCATGCTTTATCTTTGATCTGCTGTGTGTAGCAGTGGTGGGTGGTGCCAGATACACAGGCAGTAACCCTTCCTTAGCTATTACATGCCCTTCCAAATGGCTGAACAGGGTAGTGGCTATGGCAACATCCTTCACACCAAGTTACCATGGCCCTCTGACCATACCATGAGGTCTGGTGGCATGCTAGTGAACATGGGCAGACCAGTAGATCCCCTTACTGGAAAACAGCAGTACTGTGTGGACCAGCCATATCCCACAATGCTACACACCACAGAGAGTGCAAGATCCAGTCTACTGGTAGGCATTCCATCTGATTAGATGGCTGCTCTTGATTGCCAGGTCTGGGCATAAACATTTGACACATTCCCTACTGCCTTCAGGGTCAATGTGCAAAATGATCAGATTGCCTATGCACTAAGTATCTGAAGGGAGTAGACAGCCTGAAGTCAGAAAGCTGCATAGTTGGGGTCCAGTAGATCCCTGGTGACATGCTCAAAAGTGCGCATCCCTTGTGAAACTGATCTTCTGACTGGCCAGGCAGGTCCATGCAGGGTTAGTCCAGGGGTGGTGTAGGGGACATGTCCACACTCTGCACCATTCACTCAGGCTTGGAGTGCCGGGTGAGGGGGATGCAAGCTATGGTGGGGGGGACCCTGCTGTAACTCTTACATGCCTCCCCAAGATACAGTCGACTAGCCGTGGCAGACATGTGCTGTCACTCCCACCATGTTGCACCATCACTCAGGGTAAACAGTCTGAGATCAAACCAGCAGCATTTCAGTTGAAGCTTTTCTGGTGAAGCTCTGGGGTGAGTAGTTTTGACACGTGTCATTTAATGAAATAAAGATTCATTTTGAAATCTTTTTCTATGTGTGGACATTGCAATGCTTTGCTAGAGTGCAGCAACTTGTAGAAACTGTGGAGATGTTGCTGGGTGTTGGTGGCCACCTGACAAAGCTTTTGTGGTGAAGCACTGGGGTGAGTAGTTCTGATTCATATGTGTAGCAGCACTCATCCTTTGAGGAAATAAAAACTACTTTTTAAACCTTTTCCTATGTGTGGACCATGCAATGCTTTGCTAGAGTGCAGCAACATGTGGAAACTGCTCAGGGACAACAGGGAGGGCAGGGAATGGCCACCCAGGCAAGTGCCAGTGATATTTTAAACATTTCTCATGTTTGGAACATTTCAGCCCTGTGTTCCACCAAGAATCCCCTGCTCCACACACAGCAGGAGATCCACTCATGGACTAGGAATGGGCATCCCATCAGATGCCCACACGTGTCCACCAATCCCCCACCCACACACTAGCACACCAGGAGTGGGGACAGGAGGAGCATGGCACCTGGCAATTGTGAATGCCAGCCACCACTCAACCATCTGCTGGCACACAGCTGCATATGCTGAGTATGTGCCTTTTTCCCGTTCCCAGCACACCATTGATGCATAGGCCCCTATGTGAATTGGGTCCAATATTAGATTGCATGTTTAGTAAACAGTAAGTTCATGAGGGATTGATTGCTAAATGAGAACTAACATCACAGCTACAGTACTGACATTTATTTTTTATTTTGTTTAAACTTTTGTTAACCAGGTAAATGTTATGAGCCAAGGCCCTTTTTCAAACACAAACCGGGACTGTGAAATAGTCTTGGTGTTACAAAGAAACAATATTATAGAAAACATACATGCATGTCAAAACACAATACATACATTACATTAACAATTACATATTAAGGTATGAACATAAGATTTCTTAAGAAAAGTTTTAAAAATGTCATAACTCGTTGTTTGTTGCATATTCAGAGGTAGATTATACCAGTGGAAAGAGGCAGAAACAGAAAAGGCTTGCTTTTCCATATTTGTTCTTACATTTTGGACCTTAAGTGTGGGAAAAGCACTCAAGCAAAGGCTTCTATCTACTTTTCTTAAATGTAACAGAGAAACTAAAGGGGACTCAGGCCCTAGCCCTAACACATTATGAGTAAGACAATTTAGACTATAGGAACATCTCAGGCTTGGAGGCAACCATCCTGTCACTTGATAAAGGATACAATGATGTGTATGAAAATATTTTTTTAAGGCAAATCTACATATTGCATGATAAGTAGTTGTTAGCAAAGTTATGTCTGATTTAGGGGCCGGTGAAAGTTGTGAATTCCGCTTTTGTGGAACTTCCACGAAATTTCGGAAATTGCGGAACTTTTGCCATTGGTGAAAGTAGGATTTTCCACTGATTTTCACCTAGTTCTGAGGACTTTTTTTGTGAACTGTGGAAAAATGCATATAAACTGCAGAATTTATTCTTTCCACAGTTTAATGAACTGTCAGTGAATGATCGCCTACTTATACAACCATGCAGTTATTCACTGACAATTCAGTGGGCCACTGGTAGTGGAGGAGAGAGGAGTGCTGCACTGGTGGCCTACTCAGGGGCAGGGTGGGGAAGGGAGTTGGGTGGTGGCAGAGGAACTGTCAGGGTAGTATTTGTGGGGGTCTAATGGACACCTGGGAATTAAGATTATTTCTTTTTACGAGGGATCTGGGATGGGGAGGTCCACTAGACACCAGGGAATACTGGGACTACAGCGGGATGAGTTGGTGGACTCCTGACAATTTATTTGTGGACTAAGGAATCCAGGATAGGCAGGGGTCTGCTAGACATCAGGGAAATAAAATGTTTTGGGAGCCATGATCAGTGGGTGGGGGGCACTAGAAACCATAAGGGTCCAAGGAAGGAATTTGAGGTCTTTACTGAGACCCCTGATCAGAGGGGGGGTGGATTAATGAGATAAACTGCAGTTAAAAAAAAAAGCCTCAGAAATGACCACTGGCAGTGATCCTTTCTGCAGATTTTTTTCTGAAGTTTAATAAATTATCCTGCAGTTTTTATATTTTTTCCACAGTTTTAAGGTGAAATTTCCGTGAAAGTTCCGAAAATGATTTCTGAACTTTTGTGGAACTGAAATTCACACTTTCACCAAAATTCTGCCTGCAGAAATTAATTTTTGCACATCCCTAGTCTAATTTAATCAAATCCTGGAACAAAAAATAATTATAATTCAAGATCGATTACAAAACATTGTTAGCAATGGTGAATCTTGCCTGTTCTGTAAAAAAGCTTCGTAATTTAAACAATGCCCCTAGCCGTTGCTTAATATTTCTACAAATTAAATTTATGTGGAGAGAGTAAGAATAGCAGGGGTCTAAAGTGATTACTAAATATTTAAATTGGAAAACATATTCCAACACAGTCCCTGCTGTATCATAAACAACAAGAAATACAAAATCACACATGCCCCCACAATGCAAAGCATCATGGGCTGCATATGCAAATCACCACAGAATATTATGCTGGTTCAACTTTAAGCAGAAATGCATGGTGCCAAAAGGCCTCTCACACAGCTTGCAAAGGGTGCCAACAGAAGACATAGATACGTGTTTCATCCTACCAGGACTCATCAGTATGCTTCATCTGTTTGACACCCCAGTGGAATGAACCAGCTACCCTAAGATGGTCTATCTGGGTCACTCCCAGCCGTACACTGCTTAGTTCCAAAAATCACAGTTTTTGTTTTCTTGCTATTTAACAGCATATTCTGTCCTTTTAGCCATGTATAAATAATCTGGAAATCTGTGTTTCAAGCTACATTTATTTTCTCCACTAATGATGAATTAGTGTATATAATAATATCATCCTTCGCATACATTAAAGTATGTGTATTATTTAACAAGGAAGGCAATTTGTCTATAAACAATGAAAATAAGAGGGGCCTCATGGATTAATCCCTGGGGTACTCCCACTTCCATTAATCTAGACTGTGAAATTACCCCAAAACTAATCCTAAGAGGATGCTCAATTAAATAGCTGCTGACCCGACTGTAGGCTGAGTCCCCAAGTCAGAGTTTTCCCAGCCCCCCGAGCAGCAGGCAATAACTGACCAGGTTAAAGGCCCTGGACAGGTCCATGAACACAGCACTGGTGAGTTTTCCATTGCCCATGGCCCCAGCAATGTGGTTCATGAGCCTGGCCAAGGCCATCCCTGTACCATGATGTTTTCAAAAACCACGCTGCTCAGTGGACCGGAGACCAAGAGAGTCTAGGTACTCCACAAGTAGATGATTCACAATTTTTTCCAATAATTTACACGAGCATGGAAGTAGGGAAATCTCTGCTGTCAAAATCTATGTTTCTATGTTTCTATGAAATGTGTCGGTAGCTATCCAAATTGGCTGATGCTTCCCCCTTCAAAATAGGTTTTATTATAGTTTGTTTCCAATGACTCAGAAATTCCCCAGTAATTAGAGACAAATTGAACACCTTTGTCAAAGAAAAATAAATGTGTGAGGCTATTAGTCTTAAAAATATTGGTTCAAGACTGTCATCCCCTAAGCTTTTATTAGGAGATAACTTTCTCGGTAGTTTTAAGACCTGAGTTGGCCTAATCAGTCTAAAATAAAATGTAGGGATAGTATTAGTCCCTACTTCTGATCTTTTGGGGAAAATAAGTCTATGTAATGAGATGGGTCCACCAACTTATTTAAGAAAGCTTCAGATATTCCTTGTCATCTGAAACCAACGTACAATTTAAATCGAATAAATCATTTTGGGTCCTAATATTAGGGGCTGTTCATGTTTTAATTGAAAATTTATTTGGTAAATATAAGTGTGCACACTTGCAAATACTTGTTACTGAGGTGTTAATTGTGAAAACATATAGAATAGCGGATGGGCAACCATGTAGAACCAGTGTGTTTTGCCACCTCGGGGGTTATCATTCTCTGTGACCTTGATAGTGAAGCTCAAAAGGTCTAAGGGAATCAGAACTCTGAAGTGGCAGAACACACTGGTTCTGCATAGAGTTGACAATCCATTATTTTTTATAGCGTATGTTGTCAATGACACTGATTTTTATGTAGTTGTAGCAGTTTTTTTAATTTGTTTTTAAGTAAAAGAAGGCTTTACCATCTGTGTCTTCTGAGATTTACATCTGGTTGCTAGGAGGAGTGGTTTGGTTGTTAGGGACAAGATGTCCCCACAGTACATTTGTGTCACCCATTCCCACTGGTTGAAATCGGGTTGGAAGGGATTTTAAAGAAAAAAACAATGGCGGATGTATTTCTCGCTTAGCGAGAGTAGATTGATGAAGTGAATGTTTCTGTAAGTAAATAAAAATATCTGGTTGATGCTGCATGTTTTTTTCATAGGTCAGTATATCTGGTTAATCCTGCATACTATTTTACTGTATCTGGTTGACCCTGCATCTGTGGGACTATGCAACTGTCTGTTCCTTCCGTTGCTGCATCCTTTTATCTGGTTGATCCTGCAGTTTCTATTGGTGTGGCTCATGCGATCCTGAAATCAGTTTGAATGCTGTTGGAATACAGAAGGGTTGAACAGCATTCCATGACCACTGAGATGTGGTACAACAATGTTTTAACTGATATAAAAATTGAGGTAGAACAATGTCCTACCATACACTATAATACTATTACTTCTTAACCACAATATTGTTACAATGCCAGTTAGTTATTATGTAAATGAAATATTTTTGTGCACAGTTCTTTAACTTGCAAGTTCATGAAAAACTGGACTGCAGACATGGAACATCATCTAAAGATTTGTCAATCAGTCCATTTAAGTTTAGCAGACTGACGTTACATTGTAGTCATCTTTTAGTGATGTATACTGCTAATGGGGTGAGGTGATTATGGTACCATCATAAGGACACCCAAATGAGGGCCAAGCTGATCCTGGTGCTCAGGAGTTCTGGGCATTGATCTCTATATCACTTCCACCCTGATATGCCAGGGGTGGAATTGATTTAATTTTTACAGAGGGGATGTGGGGGCAGAGTCCCCCCATTAACCCCTTCAAAACCATTGGTGCCATGTGTGTCTGTGCTGCAGAGCCTGGCACCCTAATTGATGACATCCTGTTGCCTGCACTCTGGGTTCCCATGGCACTTTTACAGGCAAAACGCCATGGGTGAACCTTTTAGTTACCATTCTGATTACACTTTCAAGTTTTCCTTTGTGATTACCTTTTAAATAAATGCCAGATAAACATAGCCTATTGAAATAGTGCACAAGAATTGCATTCATTCGTAGCTACACTTGTAAGAACAAATTTAATGATGGCAAAAGTAGTAACATAGCAGTTACACAATATATTTGCTTTTATAGTTTGTAATAGCTATAACATGTGTTGTTGTCACTGTAATAACAAATTACATAATGCCAGAAGAGATACAGTGGTAGTGGCACAACATATTTCCTGTTATACTTTGCAACTGCTATTAAACGTCTAGTTACAATTGTCAGAAAGAAATGATTTTAGCCAAAAGGGAGACAGTAGTAGTTGCACCTGTTTGAAAGTTGTGTTACTTCACATCACACAAATGTAAACCTAGATAACAACCACATAGTAGTTACGTGTAACTGCACAGTTCTTACAGTGCAATTACAATGTAGTTACTTCGTGAAAATTGTAAGTACATATAAAATTGTGAAACTAGTTAACAACTGCATAGCAGTTACATGTAACTGCACAGTAGTTATAATTCTGTTACAGTATAGTTATACAGTAGTTACAGTGTAGTTAAGGACACTTAACATAAAGTGTTACCACTACTTCCCCAGACTGTTTCCTAGACATACATGTTGTCACCTCAGCATTACCAACAAAGAACTATTGCTCCTGACACAGACAGCTGTCACCACTGAACTACCAATAATGAGTAACTGTTCCCTACGCATAAATCTATCACCGCTGCATTACCAACAATGACAAACTGTTCCCTACACACACAGAAGTCACCTTCACATCACCAACAATGACTAACTGTTCCCTACCCATACACTTGTGACTTCTGCATCACTAACAATGACTATCTGTTCCCTACTCATACAGCTGTCACTTTCACCATACCAGCAATGAACAAATACAGCTGTCATCTCTGAATATCCAACAATGATTAACTGCTCCCTACACATACAGCTTTCTCCTCCACATTATGACTAACTGTTCACTACTCATAGAGCTGTGATCTCCACATCACCCACGTGACTAACTGTTCTGGACACATACATCTATCATGTCCTAAATACCAACAATGACTGTTCCTGACACATATAGCTGTCACCTCCAAAATACCAGCACTGACTAACTGTTCTCAACACATACAACTGTCACATCAGAATAACCAGAAATAACTAACTGTTCCCTATACATACAGCTCTCACTGCTGCATTATTAACTATGAGAAACTGTTCTCACAACATACAGCTGTCACCTCCACATTACAAACAATTACTAACTGTTCCCTTCACATATGTGCTGTCAACTCCACATGCCAATAATGATTAACTGTTCCCGACACAAGAGCTGTCACCTCCAAATTCCCAACAATGACTGTTATGGACATATGCACACTTGGGAGACTTCAGTACCTGGCTATGTATTGTTCAGAAGAGACCGAGGTACAAAAAGGGGGGGAAGAGTGGCCCTGTATGTCAATGAAAATATCAAAGCTACAGAAATTCAGAATACACATAAGGAGCCAGAAGAACTGTGGGTCACCCTGGAAACAGGAAATGGGACAGCCATAAGAACTGGGGTTGTCTACAGGCCCCCAGACCAGGAGGAGGACATAGACACATTACTGTTAGAAGATATACAAAACATGACAGCTAAAGGGGAGGTTCTCATAATGGGAGACTTCAACATGCCGGATACAGATTGGTCAATACCAGCAGGAACATCTGCCAGAACTAGACACATAGTGGATTCCTTGCAGGGGGATGGCCTCAAACAACTGGTACAGCAACCCACAAGAGACAGGGCTATCCTAGATCTAGTACTGCCTAACAAGGAAGGGATCACAGATCTCCAGGTAGAAGGTCACCTGGTGGCCAGTGACCATCACATGGTATGGTTCAGTTTAGCTACTACACCTAAATCATCCCATTCCAAGGCAAAAATATGGAACTTCAGAGGAGCTGACTTTGATAAAATGGCCAACAGAGTTAAGCTAGCCCTGGCAAAAAGAAACACAGGTGAGAGGGTACAGGCAAAGTGGGCAAGCATTAAGGATGCAATACTTGAAGCAACATCCCATTGTGTTACACAGAAAAGGAAGTGCAAAAGAAGAAGGAAACCACTTTGGTTCTCAAATACAGTAGCAAAAAGGTCAGAGCCAAAAGGCTGGCCTTCAGGAAATATAAGGGAACACAGCAGGATGAAGATAGGAGGCATACCAAACTGCCCTAAGGGAAACAGGAAGGCAGTAAGGCAGGCAAAGTCCCAAACTGAGGAAACATTAGCACGAACAGTAAAAGAAGGTGACAAGACTTTCTATAGATACATTAGTGAAAGGAGAAAGTCCAGAGGGGGTATTGCTAAGCTTAATGGAGAAAAGGGAGCATGTGAGGAGGAGGACCCTGTAAAGGCATCTATCCTAAATAGATACTTTTGCTCAGTATTTACTGAAGAGAAGGTAGGGCAGGGCCCACAGCTCAGCATCATGGACACAGGGGGGAGGGAGGTGAGCACTACTCCCTTCACAAAACAAAGGGTCCTACAAGAGCTTGCTAAGCTCAGGGTGGATAAAGCAGTGGGACCTGATGGCATACATCCCAGGGTACTTAAGGAGCTAAAGGTGGAACTAGCAGAGCCATTAGCAGAACTGTTTAGTGAGTCTCTGAGCACAGGAGAGGTCCCAGAAGACTGGAGAAGGGCTCATGTGATCCCACTCCACAAGAGTGGTAGCAGGGAGGAGGCAGGGAACTACAGACCAGTCAGTCTTACCTCAGTAGTGGGCAAGATTATGGAGGCACTCCTTAAGGAAAGGATAGTGCAACACCTGGAATCCATAGGGGCACAGGATCCAAGACAGCATGGGTTTACAAAAGGAAGGTCCTGTCAAACTAATCTCATAGATTTCTTTGACTGGGTAACCAGAGTGGTGGACTGAGGGGGAGCAGTTGATGTCGCCTACCTTGACTTCAGCAAAGCTTTTGACACTGTTCCACATAGAAGATTGATAAATAAGCTGGGTAGGCTCGGGGTGGATCAGAAGTTGGTCAACTGGTTGGCAAACTGGTTGACGGGCAGAAAACAGAGAGTGGTGGTAAATGGTATAAAGTCAGAAGAGATGCAAGTCACAAGTGGGGTACCTCAGGGATCAGTCCTGGGCCAGTTTTCTTCAACATCTTCATTAGTGACCTTGCAGATGGGCTAGAGGGTAAGGCTTGTCTGTTTGCAGATGACACCAAGATCTGCAACAGAGTAGATGATCCAAATGGGGTGGGCAGAATGAGAAGAGTTCTGGATAAACTAGCAAAATGGTCAGAAGAGTGGCAACTGGGATTTAATGCAAAGAAGTGCAAAATCATGCACATAGGGAAGAGAAACCCTGAAGCCACCTATAGGCTGGGAGGAGTTGCTAGCAGTCACAAAGGAAGAAAGACACTTGGGCATCATCATCACCGATGACCTGAAATCATCAAGCAGACCTCTAAAGCAGTAGGTAAGGCTAGGGGGTGTTAGGGTGTATTAGTAGGGGTATCACAAGTCGTAAGAGGGAGGTAATAATCCCTCTTTACAAGACACTGGTTAGGGCCCCATCTGGAGTACTGCGTGCAGTATTGGAGGCCACACCTTCACAAGGACATTAACCAAATTGAGGCAGTCCAGAGAAGGGCAACCAAAATGGTGCAGGGACTGCATCAGAAGACATATGAGGACAGATTAATAGAGCTCAATGTGTATACCCTTGAGCAAAGGAGGGAGAGAGGTGATATGATCGAGGCATTCAAACACCTTAAGGGCATTAACAAGATGAAGGAGTCTAACATGTTTAAATATAAGAAAAATAGCAGGACAAGAGGACACAGCATGAGATTAGAGGGGGGCCGATTAAGGGGGAATGTGAGGAAATTCTTTTTCACAGAAAGGGTGGTGGATGCATGGAATGGCTTACCACAAGAAGTGGTGGCTATGAATACAGTGCAGGGCTTCAAACAGGCATGGAATAGGCATAAGGGAGCAATACAAATGAGTATGAATAGATAGGCCACTGACAGAGCAAAGGCCGATGGCACATTTATAAGGTAGAAAAAGGAATCGGCAGACTGGATGGGCCTTGCAGTCCTTATCTGCCTTCAACTTCTATGTTTCTATGTTTCTATGCAGCTGTCATCTCTGAATTACAAAAAAGGACTAACTCTTCCTTACACATACAGCTGTCACCTAAGCATTACCAACAATGACTAACTGTTCCCCACACATACAGCTGTCACCTCCACATTACCAACAAACACTAACTGTTCCCCACTCATGCAGGTCTCACCTCTGCATTACCAATGATGACTAACTGTTCCCTACACATAAAGCTGTCACATGGCATTACAAACAATGACTGATTGTTCCCAATTCATACAGCTTTCACATTCGATTTTCCAAGAATGACTGTTCGTGGAACACACAGCTGTCAACTCTGAAATACAAATAATAAAAAACTGTTCCATACAGATATAGCTGTCACGTTCGCATTACCAAGAAAGACTAACTGTTACCTACACAGACAGATATCTCCTCTGCATTACCAACAATGACTAACTGTTCCCTACTCATAAAGCTGTCACCTACCTATTATCAACAATGACTAACTGTCCCTACACATAGAGCTTTCAACTCTGTATTATCAACAATGACTAACAGTTCCTCACACTGACAGCTGTCTCCTTCACATTATCAGCAATGACTAAGTGTTCCCAACATATACAGCTGCTCTGTCAGAATCACCCACACCAACTGTTTACAACATATACAGCAGTCACCTCCGAAACACCAACAATAACTAACTTATCTACACATACAGCTGTCCACTCCGCATTACAAAAAGGGACTAAATGTTCCTTACACTTGCAGCTGCCACACTGGCATTAAAAAAACAATGACTGACTGTTGGCTACATGTACAAATGTCACCACTGCATTACCAAAAATGACTAACTGTTGGCAACACATATATGTAATACACATCTGCTTTACCAATAATGACTGTTCCCAACACATGCAGCTCTCACCTCAGAATTACTAACAATGATTAACTGTTCTCCACACACACTGAAATTACCTCCGCATTATCAACAATGACTAACTGTTCCCTACACATATACTTGTGACCTCTGCATCAACAACAGTGATTATCTGTTTCCTACGCATACAGCTGTCACCATTGCCTTACAATGACCAAATGTTCCATACAAATACAACTGTCACCTCTGAATATCCAACAATGATTAACTGTTCCCTACACATACAGCTGTTACCTTTCAAATACCAATAATGACCAAATGTTCCCAAAAAATTCAGCTGTCACCTCCAAATATCCAACAATGATTAACTGTTCCCTACACATACAGCATTCTCCTCCACATTATCACCTGTGACTACGTGTTGACCACACATAGAGCTTTGATCTCCGCATTACCCACATGACTAAATGTTCCAGAGACATACATCAGGATAAGGATAAAGAGGTCAGTAAGGTGGAGGGGACGGATGATGCTTTCTCCGCCAAAAGGGTGTGGTTAGCCCTCAAGTCCCTAAAGAAAGACAAATCTCCTGGGCCGGATGGCATTCATCCGAGAGTACTATGGGAATTGGTGGACATACTGGCTGCACCCCTGGCAAAGCTCTTCAACAGGTCACTTGAGACAGGGAGGGTACCTAGGGATTGGCGAGAGGCACATGTGGTGCTAATCCATAAAGGGGGGTCGAGGGAAGTACCAGGTAACTATAGACCCATTAGTTTGACCTCGGTGGTGGGAAAATTAATGGAGAGTATACTGAAGGAATGATTGGGGGTGTACTTGGAGGAGGTGGGAGGTCTGGATAGTCGGCAACATGGGTTTGTGCCAGGTAGATCATGTCAAACCAATCTTGTGGAGTTCTACGAATGGGTAACATCAGAACTGGACAGGGAAAGCCTGTGGATGTATTATTCTTGGACTAGCAAGGCGTTTGACTCTGTCCCCCAAAATGGTCTGGTGGAGAAACTGATGTGGTTGGGAGTAGGCCCTTTGATGGTCAGATGGATTGAAAACTGGCTAGCTGGATGCACCTAGAGAGTAGTGGTCTGTGGGGAGCTCTTGAACAATAGAGAGGTTGGTAGTGGGGTACCACAGGGCTCTGTCCTGGGTCCGATCATGTTTAATGCATACATATCTGACATCAGGGAGGGTATGGGGTGTGAAATGAGTCTCTTCACTGATGACTCCAGGATGGGAGCAGTAGTTGAGGGAGAAGAGGGGAGGTTGGCCCTGCAAGGGGACCTGGACACCCTGGAAAGCTGGGCTTACACATGGAAATTAAATTTCAATATCACTAAGTGCAAGGCGTTACATCTTGGGTGGGAAACCCTAAACACAGGTACACCCTGGGAGGGGAGGCACTGGAGGCCTCAATAGGGGAAAAAGACCTAGCGGTCATGGTGGATGCATATATGAATAACTCTGAGCAGTGCAGGAGAGTGGCTAGCAAGGCAAACAGGATGTTGGGATGCATCGTAAGGGGGATCACCTCTAGGAGCAAGGAAGTGATTCTGCCGCTGTACAATGGACTGGTTAGACCACACCTTGAGTACTGTGTACAGTACTGGAGACCACACTTGAAGAGGGACATTCAGCTCCTGGAGAGGGTACAGAGGAGGGCAACTAAGATGATACGAGGGCTAGGGGATTTGACGTATGAGGACAGACTTGAGGAGCTCTGCCTGTTTTCATTGGAGGAGAGGAGAGACAGGGGGACATGATTGAGGTCTTCAAGTACCTCAAGGGAATAAATAGGGTAAACATGGAGGGGATCTTTAGACTAAAGCAGGGAGGTATCACCAGAGGGCATGGTTTGAAGTTGGAAGGTGGAAGGGTGAGGGAGAAAAGAGGGGAGGTTTTCACTGAGAGGGTGGTGGACTCTTGGAATGCACTGCCTGGCGAGCTGGTTCAGAGATCCACAGTGGAGAGCTTCAAGAGAGGTGGGACAGACACAGAAAGTGGATGTATCAGATGATAGCCTGTCCCGGGGGGTGGGGATGGATGATAGGGGTTTCTGGAACACAAGGGGGGGAGGGCCTTGGCACCCAACTAGGGATCTAAGGTTCGAGCAGACTCGATAGACCATAAGGCCTAATCTTCTGGCAAATAGTATATATATACATTTGTCACATCGTAAATACCAACAATGGCTGTTCCGACACACACACACACACACACACACACACACACACACACACACACACACACACACACAGCTGTCACCTCTGAAATACCAACACTGAATAACTGTTCCCAACACATACAACTGTCACATCTGAATGACCAAAAATGACTAACTGTTCCCTACACATATAGTTGTCACCTCTGAATTACCAGCAATTACTAACTGTTGCTTACATACACTTGCTGTCACCTCCGCATTCCAATAATGACTAGCTGTTCCTGACACATCAGCTGTCACTTCCAAATTACCAACAATGACTGTTCCTGGCATATACAGCTGTCATCTCCGAATTACAAACAAGGACTAACTTCCCTACACATACAGCTGTCACCTTAGCATTACCAACAATGACCAACTGTTTCCCACACATACAGCTCTCACCTCCACATTACCAATGATGACTGTTTCCTACACATAAAGCTGTCGCATGACATTAAAAACATTGACTAACTGTTCCTGATACATACAGCTGTCAAGTTTGACTTTCCAATAATTACTGTTCATGGAACACATAGTTGTCAACTCAAAAATACAAATAATAAAAAACTGTTCCATACACATATGCAGTAGCTGTCATCTCTGGATTACCAACAATGACTAACTGTTCCCTACACATAAAGCTGTCACCTACCATTATCAACAATAACTAACTTTCCCTACACATATAGCTTTCCACTCTGCCTTATTTACAATAACTAACAGTTCACCACACATACAGCTGTCACCTCCACATTATCAGCAAATGACTAACTGCTCCCAACACATACAGCTGCCATGACAGAATCACTAACAATACCTTTTTACAACATATACTGCTGTCACCTTCGAAACACCAACAATAACTAATTGTTATTTACATGTATAGCTGTCAACTCTGCATTACAAACAGGGACTAAATGATCCTTACACATACAGCTTTCACAATGGCATTACTAACAATGACTGACTGTTCCCTAAACATACATATTTCACCACCACATTCCAAAAGTGACTAACTGTTTGCAAAATATACATGCTATACACTTCACCTTTATCAATAATGACTGTGCCTGACACTTACTGTACAGCCCTCATCTCTGAATTACCAACAATTATTAACTGTTCCCTACACATACAGGCTGTCAACCTCAGCATTGCAATAATGACTAACTTTTCCTGACACAATAGCTGTCACTTCCAAATTACCAAGAATGACTGTTCCTGACATATACAGCTGTTATCTCCAAACTACAGACAAGGACTAACTGTTCCCTAAACATACAGCTGTCAACTAAGCATTATCAACAATGACTAACTGTTACCCACACATACTGTACAGCTGTCACTTCCACATTACCAACAAAGACTGACTGTTCCCCACACATATAGCTTTCACCTCCACATTACCAATGATGACTAACTGCTTCCTACACATAAAGCTGTCACATGGCATTACAAATAATGACTAACTGTTCCCGATACATACAGCTGTCAAGTTCAATTTTCCAAGAATGACTGTTCGTGGAACACACAGTTGTCAACTCCAAAATACAAATAATAAAAAAACTGTTCCACACACATATAGCTGTCACCTCTGGATTATCAACAATGATTGTTTCCTTCATATAAAGCTGTCACCTACCATTATCAACAACGACTAACTTTCCCTACATATACAGCTTTCAGCTCTGCATTATCTACAATAACTAACAGTTCACCACATGTACAGCTGTCACCTCCGCATTATCAGCAATGACGAACTGTTCCCAACATATACTGGTGCCATGTCAGAATCACCAACAATACCTTTTTATGACATATACAGCTGTCACCATTGAAACACCAACAATAACTAACTGTTATTTACACATATACCTGTCAACTCTGCATTACAAACAGGGACTAAAAGCTGCTCACACATGTAGCTTCCACAATGGCATTACTAACAATGGCCGACTGTTCCTTACACATACATATTTCACTTCCGCATTACAAAAATGACTAACTGTTCACAAAATATACATGCTATACACATCCCACTTTACCAGTAATGACTTTTCCTGACATATACAGGTGACACCTGAGAATTACCAAAAATTACTGACTGTTTCCTAGACACACAGAAGTCACCTACGCATCATCAACAATCACTAACTGTTCCCTACAAATACACTTGTGACCCCCGCATCACCAACAATGACTATCTGTTCCCTGCACATACAGCTGTCACCTTAGCTTTACCAACAATGAGAAAATGCTCCCTACAAATACAACTGTCACCTCCAAATATCCAACAGTGATTAACTGTTCCCTACATGTACCGCTGTCAGCTTCACCTTACTGACAATGACCAAATGTTCCCAACAAATACAGCTGTCACCTCTGAATATCCAACAATGATTAACTGTTCCCTACACATACAGCTTTCTCCTGAGCCTTATCACCTATGACTAACTGTTTGCACACATAGGGCTGTGATCTCTGCATTACCCACATGACTAATTGTTCCAGACACATACATCTGTCACATTCTAAATACCAACAATGACTGTTTCTGACACATACAGCTGTCTGTTCCAAAATACCAGCACTGTCTGTTTCCAACATATACAACTGTCACAGCTGAATGACCAAAAATGATTAACTGTTCCCTACACATACAACTCTCACTGCTGCATTATTAACTATGACTAACTGTTCTTACACATACATCTGTCACGTCCACATTACCAACAATAATTTACTGCTCCCAACACATACGTGCTGTCACCTCCACATTCAAATAATGGCTAACTTTTCCTGACACAACAGCTGTCACCTCCAAGTTAACAACAATAACTGTTCCCAACATATACAGCTGTCATCACTGAATTCCAAACAAGGATTAACTGTTCCCTACACATACAGCTGTCACCTAAGCATTACCAACAATGACTAACAGTTCCCCACACATACAGCTGTAACCTCCACATTGCCAACAAAGACTAACTATTCCCCACACATACAGCTCTCACATCCGCATTACCAATGATGACTAACTGTTCCCTACACATAAAACTGTCACATAACATTACAAATAATGACTAGCTGTTCCTGAAGCATAAAGCTTTCACGTTTGATTTTCCAAGAATGTTCATGAAACACACAACTGTCAACTCTGAAATACAAATAATAAAAAACTGTTACCTACACATATAGCTATCATGTTCACATTACCAACAAGGACTAACTGTTCCCTACACATAGAGATGTCACCTCCACATTACTAACAATGTCTAACTGTTCCATACACATAAAACTGCCTATTATCAACAATGACTAACTGTCCCTACACATGCAGTTTTCAACTCTGCATTATCAACAATGACTAACAGTTCTCCATACATACATCTGTCACCTCCGCATTATCAGCAATTACTAACTGTTCTAAACACATGCAGTCCCCTTGCAGGGTCTTCACATCTTGAGGGGGTCTCCAGGGACATGACTCTTCCCCTCCCCAATGCACCCCTTCCTCCCCTTTCCCCTTTTATTTCACATAAGCATTTGTTTACTTTTTACCTGGCACTTATTACTGTCCACTTTTTCTACATGTTATGTGCAACACTGTTGTAACACTGTTTGTAACACATGCCTTACAATTGTATGTTAATGCTGATCTTGTAACTTGAATATATAGGGCAAAATTCACAAAAGAGATGTGCCGAGTGCAAATGAGATGCACCGGCGCATCACAAAAATGCACCATGAAATGATTCACAGACAGGGCAGATGCGCCGGCACATGTGCTGTACTGAGCAGGATGCACTGTAGATGCATAATAATGATATGCAGTGCATATAGAGGGGACATGCACATGCATATACAGTGTAAAGCAATTCACAGTGCGAAAGGAAGGCGCAACTACAGAGCAAACCCTGCACAAGTACCAAATGCACCATGAAAAGATAAATATAAAAGAAGTAGACTTAAGTGCAAGCCACCAGCAGGTCAGCAGCAGAACAGCAGCAGCAGCACAGTGTGAGCATGACAGGGAGAGTGAGCACATCAAGACCATGGATGGAGCACCATTTGTTATGGTTGGACTACTAATAAGGATGACGAGATGGGGAGGTGGAAGGCACCGTAGGCAGCTGGCCCTAATGTGGTATAGTGCCAGACTGTCCTTCGAGCAGCTGACAGATACAGAGACAGTAGGCCGATACCACCTGAATCGAGCCATTCTGAGGCAGCTTTGTGAGCTTTGCCATAAGGAAATGCAGGCACCCACTGAACGTGGTCATGCCGTATCAGTGGAGACCAAGGTGACAACAGTAATGTGCTTGCTCACCATGGGAACCTTCCAGAGGCCTTCTGGGCACACCATTGGCATATCACAGGCCTCCACATCATGTTTCCTCACACAGTTCTTCACTGTACTGCTACCACATGCTTTGGAATATATCAGTTTCCTCAGCACACATGCAGAGCAGAAAGAAGCCATGCAGGAGTTCCACAGGGTGGCATGCATGCCAGGCATCATAGGGGCCATTGACTGTACCCATGTGGCAATCCACACACCACCTGGTGATGATGCAGTAACGTACATCAACTGCAAGGGACACCACTCTGTCAACTGCCAGGTGGTGTGCAATGCCACAGGTCACATCAGCAATGTCTGCACCACACACCCTGAGCACACATGATAACTTCATATGGCACCTGTCCACCCTCTGCCACAGATTTGAGACAGAGGACATACCAAGTGGCCATTTCATAGGTGTATGGGACATGGCAACCAGCCACACAACAGGGCACTATGGCACAGGAAAGGCCGGGGAGCAGGTGTGCAGATAGCATGATGCACAAAGTGCAGAGGGTGCAGCAGATGTGGGACAACAGAGGGGTGGAAGGTGACATAGACAGACACCAGCTGGTACACGGTGGCACACATGCAATGCTTGGATTGTGGGGTGCCATGCCAGTGGGGGCATGTGTGGCAGGGACAAGCGCAACACATGCAGAAAGTGGCCACTACCCCAATGCACACTGGGCAGGACAATGTTGGGTGTGGCAAGTGTGACCCCAATGGCATTTGTGGCTTGGGGCCAATAACAGTGACAGGCCCAACAACAGCAGGTGGATGGTGGGGGTAGGACTGTAGTGAAGGGACAGGCACAGCTAATGGTGGATGCTCAGCACACACAGCAACGCAACATGGGACAGGGGAGGGGACACACTGCACATGTGACTAGTGTACTAACAGCCACCCTTCACCCCCACAGGGGATGCGGAATACCCACTGAGACCCTGGTTCCTCACCCCCTTCTGATGACCCAGAAGAGAGGTGGAGGAGTGTTATAATGAGGCACACATCGCTACGCTCACCATCATCGAGCACATATTCAGCATGTTGAAGATGCACTTTCGGTGCCTGTGTAGGTCAGGTGGGGCCCTACAGTATAGCCCTGAGAAGACCCGTTAGCATATTCCTGGCCTGTTTTATGCTACATAACATGGCAATTAACCATGGAATAGCTTTTGAGGCCAGTGAGAGTGACAGTTCTGGGGAGGAGGAGGAGGCCATGGAGGAAGAAGCAGTGACACAGGGCTACAACATTGGACCACCAATAGGATGGTGGAACCCAAGGCTGGATGCAAGGTCAAGGCTCTATAGTACCACACTGGTGGAGGAGCATTTTGGGAGCCATATGTGAGTATCACAGGTATATATAGGGGAGATGCACAATGGTGAGAACAGGTAGAAACACAGCTGTGCAGTGCACAGCGGACACTGTACAACACACAAAGTCCAACATGGGTGCACACACACACACACACACACACACACACACAACACATGCAACACAGTGGTGTCAGGGCAGCAGTGGACCCCAAACATGCCAGGGACCATGAGGTCCAGAGAGACACACACACACACACACACACATACACACACCTCACAACACACACATGTGCCACAATGACTGTGCCAGAGATGGCATGGATCAGTGTGCACTGCTGCTGGCACACAGGCTCAGCAGACACTGGACCGCACTCATCACACCCATGCCACACAGCACAACAGTGGTGCACACAGACATGCAGGTGGCACTGCATGGGGGGCCCACAATGGCATTGCACTGGGGCAGGTGCATTCCACCCACGCCACCCCAGACACCATTATCCAGGAGGTGAGTGGGACACAGAGGTGGAATGTGCAGCATCCATTGGAACGGGGACCTGGACATCACAGGGTAGCACAATGGCCACCCCTGACACGAGAGTGGCCTCTGCTGCAACTGGTGGTTGCAGCCGCGGCACCACCAGCAACAGGAGGTGTATCCCACACCCCTGTAGGTGTACTGCAATGAGACCATGAATGGGTGCTCATTGGTGTGGTGGCCCATGAGCCATATCTGTGCCTGGGATGCTGGGCAGTGCAATGTAAGGCAATGGCATCAGCAGTAATGGGTCCACCTGATGTCACTCCCTGGATGTGCGGGAGGCACTCCTGGGTGTCTGTCTGGAGGCCCGACAGCCACGGTGCATAACAAATGCAGTCACTGCCTCTGCAGTGGCTGCAATCTGCTCCAGTGCTGTGGTCATGCCCACCCACTGTAGACGTGCCTCTGTCAACATCTGGACACACCATGCAACCGCAGACTCATGCTCCAGGACCATCAGTGTCCAGAGACCCCTGAACTCCACACGTAGGGCTGCCTGCCCCTCCATAGTAGTACATAGGAGGTGGACTTAGCCCTCAATGTTTTTAGTGGGTAATCGCTCATGGTGATGTCGCCGATTGGTGGGTAGTGAAACAGCCTGCTGAGGGGCATCCATGGGCAGTGGTTGTGCTATGGCAGGCTGCAGCATCGGCAGGGCTTGGGCAAGCTTGGTCTCCGCACATCCATGGCCAGTGTTGTCATGTTCCAAAGGTGCCTGCATGTATCGCACAGCACCTGGACATGACGCCCTTGATGGCCCCACTACTGCACATGGACTAGATGCACAGGGCACAGCACCCACTGCCTTTGGCAGCTGTGTGGCCTCTGCATCCATGCCACATGCAGCAGTGCCATCAATGTCATCAGGGACCACCTGCACAGGCACCTGTGTGCTGCGTGTCCCACTGTCAGCAATGTTTCCCCTCTCTCTGGGTGGTGTCATGATCCACAGGGCCATCGCAGTATGCCCCTTGCATGCCAGATGCCAGCAAAAGAAGGGTGTCAGTGATGTCCACTGCATCTGCTGGGTCGTCATCAGACAATCCCAGTAGACCCTCCAGCCATGTGGTGACATTGCTCCCAGCAGTGGCAGCACTGGCTGAGGGGCCTGATGTGCCCACCACTGGTGCTGGAGCAGGTGGCACCAGTGCAGTGGATGGTCCAGGGATGGCACCATCCACCACAGTGCCCATATCCCTATGTGATGTTCCAGCATCATCGCCTAGTAGGCATCCTTTGCAGTCATGCCCACGGCTGCATCTGTGAGGTGTGATGGAGCTTTGAAAAGAAGACAAGAGAACATGGTTAGTGTCAATGGATTATACAGTAGTATACATACATGTACAGTTTGACACAGTGTTGTGTCATGGCTGCACATGACAGTCCCTGGCATGGCTGTGCAGTGCCTATAATGCCACTGCAGCTATGTACCTGCTGTGATCAGTGCTGTGCGGTGACAGGCCATGGCCACATGATACCCTGTTTGCCAATGCTATGAAATGGCCATCCAATAGTGTTCATGTCCCAGCAGCCTGACTGGCACCAGACCATCAAATGTGCCACCACAGGCATGTACTGTCAGACACAGCATAGCACAGCATGGGCCACACAAGGGCCACCATCACACATGGTACATCACATGGGACCACAGTTGTACAGTGGCACACATTGGGACTGGCATGGCAGCCAGGGCACACACATGGCCAGACACATGTCATGTGCATGGCTACTTACAGTGCTGTGATGGGCTGCCACATGTCAGGAACCCCCTCCAGGGACACCCTGCACAGTGGACTTGGTTTCTACTAGGAGATCCTCATTAGGGCTCAAGTATACACCTGATTGTAGGCCACCCCTGTCTATCACAGGGAAGCCTTAGTGTTGGCCACCTTTTCCTTTGCCCTCCTTTCCCATCATTAAGGTGCTTTCTGCACTTCAAAGGATTTCGGTTGTACTTGCCCATGACTTTCACATGATGGGCCACTGCCTCCCAGCCTTCCTCCTATGCTGTAAGGCTGCCACCCCTGACTGAAAGTACATCACACCACAGATTGTGGGCTTCAATGAGGGCTCACTCCTCATCTTTAGTAAAGTTTGGCTGCCTGTGACTGGCAGCACTGTCTCCTCCTGACATACTGGTTTCTGTGGGAGAGTACAGACAGACATTAGATATGCACCTGGGGATTCCAGTGTGCCCATTACTGACATACAGTGGTTGCAGAGTGCCACCGTAGCACTTAACTGACATGGCCTGCAAGCAGTGTACATGTGTTGTAATGCACGGTGTGCCATGGCAGTCAGTGCTGCATCTAGCATTTTCAGCCTACCCGCCATGGACAGCTGCATAGCCATGGACATGCCACGTTTGATGCATGTCCAAATACACATGCAGCCGGCTGCCCATCACTCTCACTATGCATACCTCACTGTTTGTGCAGGTACATCAGATGCTAGAGTACCCCCCCACTGGAGCAGTCTGCGGAACAGCGTGTGGCACACCATGTCATGCAACAGGTGTCCCTGCACATGGCCAGATGGCAACAGGCTGTCCACTGACCAGTTCATCATGTGGATTGGCTACACTAGTACTGGACTTGTACAGAAATGGATGACTCTATTTTACAGTCAGTTGGCAGTCATCTGTATCCCCTTCCCCTGGGTCATGCCTGAGTCTAGGCAGAGGTTGCCTAAGGCACTTACCCAGTTCACAGCAACAGAAGTAATACATGTAGAAATGAGATAGTACTCCCCTACAAGGCTGTGAATCCTCTTAGTCACCTGTTCTCAGTGTGGCCTGAGTTGGGAGCATTTATGGCTCAGGGCATGCAAATGAGGACTGGGGCAGTGATAATGAGATGCTAAACAGCTGAGATGCCCCTGAATATGTTATTAGGCTGATTTGGGAGCATTGTCTGTGAATTGCATAATTGCCCTCAGCTCATCTCGATCAGCACGGCGCATCTGCTGATTTGGGTGCATCTCTACGTGGCACATTACCTGTGCATAAGCAGTGCATTCAGGTCATCTTCCTGAGTGGGGTGCAAATGCTTTGGTACATTCAGTGCACATGCACTATGTGTTGTACCCCTGGCACAGCACCGTAGTTGTACGATTGGTTTGACACTCGCATCGCGGAAGTGCATATGGTGCACATCACATGGCACAGTCTGTCCACACATGGACATCTCCCAGTGCAGTGCACATTGTAGCAGTTGTCAGTAGTTGTATGTGGATTGCACATTAAATGCCATTGCATGACATTCTGCTACCATGCATTGCAGGCACTATGCGCGATAGTGCGTGCCACACATAACATGGCAGACAGCTACATATTGTGCATGTGTGACCCAGCCATGACCCATGACCATGCATTCCCACCATAACATTGCTCACTGCACATGCACCTGTGGCATCATGACTGACCAATCATGCTTCACACCGATGTGCATAGGGGCATGCACGTGACCTAGTGGTGCATGTGGTGACATTTTAAATTTCAGCTATGCAGGCATTGCATACTGCTGTGTGCTGTTTCTGCTGTTGGGATGCCAAGGGCAGGGAGGACTGGACCAAAGGCCATGAATTGGTTAAAGGTGGAGCTGCTCCACCTGGTGGACCAAGTGCTGCATGTGGAGGGGCAGCTTTTTGGGAGGGAGGACCTGTAGGTGCCCAGAGCACAGGTGTGGGTCACCATTTCCCAGCTGCTGGTGCAGCACACAGGGGTTCCCCATGTTGGGGAACAGTGTGGGCACCATTATGGTGACCTTGGCTGGAGGGACAGGGAGAATCTTCAGTGGCTGCATGAGGTGCACTTCCATGACCAGGTAGGTTTCATGCATACATGTGTAGCTCAGGAGCATGCGGGCTGGGGATGGGTCACATCACAACATCACACTCACATGGGCACTCACTAACATGCACACCTGGGTGTGGCTGCACCTGCCTAAGGTGCCCTGTCATGCATGCCACATGGGGTGGGCCTCTCTGCGGTGGTGTGTGTGGGACAGGTACACTGTGTTGCACATGGGGTGGGATTACTGTGTGCAGTGCATAACCATGGCAGGGTACATTGGGGGTTCAGGCAAGGGTGCTCTGTGCATCTGTAGACTACAAGACCAGTCACCGGTGTTGCACTGGCTGTGTTTACCATCACTGCATGTCCACACTGGTGTTGGGTGAAGGTTTGTGCAATAATGTGTCTCCTGATGGCGGTATCTGTCTGTTGTGTCATGCAGGGCTGGAGGCCAGGAAGTGGGCCACGGAGGCTGCTGAGGAGCGTGTGTGGAGGGCCGCAGTTGGTGTGTGGCATGGTGTCCATGTGGGTGCAGGTAAGTGGCTATCTTGTGTGTGCAGTGTCTGTCTGGTGGGATGAGCTTCTGCTTGGTGGGGAGTTGTGTGTCTACAGTGACACTTAGTGTGTGTTTTCTGTGTTCTTGCTGTAGGTCCCCAGGATATTGGCACTGGGGCTGGTGACGGAGGACCCCTGGAGCAGCAGCAAGCCAGTGGGCAAGGTGTCCAGTGGCCAATTCAAGTGGCACTGCGGCCCATATTGCGTGTGTAGGCCCAACTGCAGTGGACATTGGCAGCTGTCATCTGCCTACTGTTGGTACGTGGCCATGGGGGTTTGCTAAGGCATGTTGCATGGCCACATCAATTGCTGTTTTTTGTAAATACTTTATAGTAATGTACAGATGTTGCTGTTTCCCCCACCCTTCCTACCTACCTATGTTGCTGTCCCTGCACACTACCCCCGTCTGCACTCCTGTTACTGTATATGGTCCCTCACACCCCATCCCTTTTTGTATCATCACATGTATATAGGTTTTTTGGGGGTTTTGTTTCTTGTTCCTGTAATTGTTTTTGGCTATATTCATGAAAATGGTGCACCAAAGTGTGACATGAAGGTCATATTTTTAAAATCAAAATATATCAAATTTTAAATGTATTTTGAGATACCATGATTGAACCAATAAAAATTGGTCATGTGGTAAGATAACTACCTTAATGAGTCCCGTGAACAAGACAGCTCACTGTGGTGTATGTACGTGGACACCAATCAGCTGCTGGAATTGAAAACAAATGTTACTAATAAGCAAATTTATACATTTCAATGTGTTTTGGGATAAAATGAACAAACTGGTTAAAAGTGGACATGTGGTAAGGTAACTGCCTTAAAGGA
The DNA here is from genome assembly GCA_016271365.2 of Neoceratodus forsteri. NCBI lineage: Eukaryota > Metazoa > Chordata > Ceratodontiformes > Ceratodontidae > Neoceratodus > Neoceratodus forsteri. The sequence continues at coordinate 648,142,594 of CM057456.1, forward strand.
TGCCTGGTATCAAGAATGCTCATCATGGTGTATGTACATTAGACACCAAACATTTGTGATGCATGTACAAAGAAAGCAAAACAGCTGCTGTACAATAAAAAAAGTTTAATAATCAAATACATAAAATAGCATGGCAAACATTGCAAAAAATGTAACAGTTACTATGTACAAAAACAACTTTAAGCAATTAATCTAAGTACATAAAAAGCTCTAAACTATATGAAAAACTTTAAGCAAGAAATCTAAATACGTGAAAAACTGAGCAATAAATCTAAGTGAAAAACTTTAAACAACAACTCTAACTACGGAAAGAACAGTAAGCAATACATTTATATCCTTTATCCCTTTAATATCCAATATTAGTACTGTTCATTTTATGCCCCAGTTAGCCTGCAATCCTTAATTCCACTTTTGTTTCAGTTTGTCATATTTCTCTAGGATTACTTGTGCTTCTTCAGGTGTCAGTTTAGAGGGTGGCTTCCCACACATGTTCAGTGGCCCATGGAAAACTCTGCTTCTCCATATGTTGTCATGGTTGTCATATCTGTGCCATGTGAATGCTGCACCCCCACGCTGATGCAGAAAGCTAAATCCCACTATCTGTTCAGTAACTAATTTCACTTGTCCAATGTAAAAACAGTTTGAATAATAAACTGCATAAAAGTGCTCTATGTTTATATCCATTCTTTGGACTTTTTTCTTTTGTTTTCCACAGGTGGAACCTGTGGCAGATTGAACAATGTTGACTGGCATGGGGGTGGGCTCTGTGCTGACAGGGGCACTGTCAGAAAGTACATTGTCTAGCGTGTTCTGTATATTGGCATCCATGTTATTTGCAATATTGACTGGCATGGGGGTGACCTCTCTGCTGACAGGGACACTGTCAGAAAGTAGGTTCTGTACATTTGCATCCATGCTCTTTTCTGCCAAGTTGACAGGAAATTGTTCTGAGGAAAGGGTGTTATCAATTTGTACAGCTGTAGTTGATGGCACCACGTTGTTGTCCCACTTTCGATTAACAACAGGGGATTCTCTCAGCATCTTTTCCATCCATGGACCCACATGGCTGGCATTTTCACTCACTCCTTCATCAATCCTGCAAGCAGTGCAGAAACAGCTGTAATCCCTGACTACAACATTACTATTTGCAACTGACCTGACACTCAGTATTTTGCATGTCCCCTGTACAGTTTTAAGAATGGGTCCTTCCGGCCTGTGTATCTCATCATCAGCCACCCAAAATAATGCTTTTAAGGAATGCTTGCATCCGTCATCAATAGGCTGCATTATTAGGTTTTTTTTTGCAGTACTTAAAGAGCTCTTTCACCAAGGATATGACTGCTAGCCTTGATGCCACTGCCTTAGTTGCTGTTGATCTGATGACCCCACTCTCACCATCAGAAGGGTCTTTTCCATGGCAGAATCCAAAAAAGGCACTTTCAGTGTTGAAGCCATATTTTGTGTGCACTTGTGAAATGTCATAGAAGGCAAACTTAGATTTATACTGGATACCAAAGCCATCTGTAAACTGCATCTCCTTAGTAATTGCTATGGCCCAAACTGTTTGAAGGTGAGTGTTTTTTTAGTTTGATGAAATGACACATGGCATTGTGGTTGTGCTTCAAGTCACTTGAAATGAAAACAAGGATTCCTTCACAGTGTTCTCACAGTGTTTGCACCAGTAGTAGGAAACCACTGTGTGTACAGTGGCCTGCTCGTGATGCCAGTGCCATGATTGCACTCCGTCTTGATATTTGCAGGTATAATTTTCAGCAAAGTCCAAAACCATTAGGACCCATCCCTCAGGCATATTTTTGGACAATGTTAAGAACCGGTGTTGCTGCCATGATGCCACATGCAGGTGACTACCCAGAAATGTGAAGTCTTCCTTCATTATTCCTACAAAATTAGAAAGTCCTGTTTTCTTTGTTTTCAGTACTTTACTGGACTTAGATTTCCCATTGTTAAGTGTCACTTTCATAGTCTCCCACTGCTGCCACCTCACTGTAGCCTGTCCATGCCATTTTAGGAGATCCTCAAATCTGTTCTCAAGAGCACTGATGCTACAATTGTCACAAGTCATTTCAACACATTCTTTTCCATAAAAGTTTTGTCCCAGTAGCCTTCTGCACGTGATAATTGCCACCATTTCATAAATATTTGGCATTCGACAGTCCAGTGCATGATGTGTATCAGCAGCACAGCTCAATGAATTAAGCTTTAATTCTGCATTGGCACAGTGTTTGCAGAGGCACTGCTCCAGCTTCTGTTCTCTTGCAAGTTTTATGTGCTACGGCCACAGAGTATTAAACTTACTTCTTCCAATTGATACTTCTGGATGTTTCATGCAGAACTCTGCATGCAGCACAGATAGGGGTTTTGCCAGGAATTACTTTGTTTTGCCCATTCATAGGGAGAACGCTTTCTTGGGAGGCAGTGATGTGGCTACCCCTTCGTAGAAGTCCCTCACTTGCTGGACAGTTTCAGTAGGCAATGCAGATTTGTGTGTGCCTTTTTGAATGCCCCTTAATATGGTCATCATCCTGTTCCAACTGATGCCAAAGGTATTCTTGCAGTTTGTAGCAAATGATATTTTTTTACAATTGACAACAAGCTTATTAATTCACGGCTTAATTGTCTTTCCTCTGTTTTTTTTGGAGCATTTTAGAGTGCTCAGTTTCTCCTTCATCACTTCTGTCAATTTTCTCTTCAGGTTTGTACAGTATGGCAAGTGAGGTTCTGTTTTGCCAATGCTGCCTTCTTGGCTGGTGATGCAGAATGGACAAGGCGGGCAACTGTGGCAGCAAAGCGGGACAGGGATAGTGGTAACCCTCCACGTGCCCTTTGCACTACTTTCCTGAAGGCATTTGCTGAACAGGGATTAGTTGTGACAGGGTTGGAACTCTGCTGTGGCATCATTGCTGGTGTCTCCGTTGGGGTGCTGGTGATGATGGCATTCTCGGCAATTTCTGCTGCATGTCTCACATTGTACTTTTCATGCCTTCTCTCATTTATCCGTCATCTTTTCTGTGCCGTCATTGCCGCATATTGCTCTTTTTTCTGCTGCCTCCATTTTTCACGCACTTGATTCTTTTCCTCTTCCTCTGCTCTGGTAGTTCTTTTGGCTGGATCTGGTGACTGAACACTTTACAAGGCCTTGTTTTCCTTAAGCTTCAGTCGGTACTGCCTAAGGTGCTCCTTCTCTTTCTCTCGATGGATAGCAAGCTGCTCTTCGTTCATGTTCTCCCTGTAGGCCTTTGCATGGGAAATGGATTTCAGCTTATAGTCTTCATAATGACTGGTGTCATCCTTCTTCATCTTCTCTCTATATAAAGTCATGATCTTTCTTCTATGCAGAGAGGGCTTGAAATTACTGCAGCTTTCAGCAGTGTGTTTGCAGACACACATGGTCTTCTCCTTTGGTTGTTCATGGCTTAAAATATAAGAAAGTTGAAGACGATCAGTTTTCAGATCAGAGGAAACAGCAGAACATGAGTATTCCATGTGCTCTGAGTAATAAGAAGGTTGCTGAAAAGGTTTCATACACAGTAGGACGAGCTGAAGAGGCAAGATGATGTACTGACGAAGCTACGCATTCCACTGGATATGGCATACCTGGGAGGCTGCACATGCTACACAATACAATGAACTGCCCCAAAAAGGTTTCACATGGTACAGAGTGTGACAAACTGAAGGAAAGAGGACAAAGACTGCATGGTGCACTAATTGGCCAAGTGTCTCTGAACAAACACACCTGGACAAAGAACCAGAATCTGTAGACTGCGCTTTTAAATAAATTTGTCCAGGTGTGCTTGCCCATTGACAGTCGGCCATCCTGCTGGCTGCTAATGTTTAAAATAAACATTTCATCCACAAAACAGTCACAGCAAGCAGCACAACCCTCCCTCCAAGCCAAGGCGGCATGGTGCACAAGATGGCAGAGCGAGTAACATTTTAGCAACAAAACCACCAGAACAAGCAGTGCATCCCCCCTCCAACAAACCAAGGCTGCATGGTGCCCAAAATGGCCGAGCATCTCTGAGCAAACACACCTGGACAAAGAACCAGAATTTGCAGACTGTACTTTTAAATAAATGCTTGCCCATCAACGGTCGGCCATCCAGCCTGCAGCTAATATTCAAAATAAACATTTCATCAACAAAACAGCCACAGCAAGCAGTACAACCCCCCACAAGCAAAGGCCACATGGTGCACAAGATGGCCGAGCATCTATGACCAAACACACCTGAACAAAGAAGCACAATTTACAGACTGCGCTTTAAATTATTTTGTGCAGGTGTACTTGCTCAATGATTCCACCCCCCTCACACACACACAGACATACAGAAAGGCCGCATGGTGCACAAGATGTCTGCGTGTCTCTGAGCAAACACATCTGGAGAAAGTTTTTCTTTTTATTTGGTATCTCATGTGTGCTCGCCCAGCAACGGTCGGACAACTTGGCAGTTTCTTATTTTTTACCACATCAAAGACCACTTACCCTCCACCTCCTACTCCAACACATGGCAAACACAAAATCCAAAATACCTGCACCTATGTCAGAAACAAATAGCACATTTCTGCACTAAAGGCAGGGCTTGGAAAAAGTTCAGTCTGCAAAATACTGCCTAATTCTATGTGTACGGCATGTACAAAGAAACTAAGCACAGTGTGGTGGATGCACTATGGAAATCACACTGTGCTTGTGGTACATGTGCAAATACACCACTGCCTTTGGTGCCTTAAATGACTCTGATTGCTGTTCTGTGTTTAAATAAAAAGAAAACAACATAGAAACCCATAATGAAAGCCCACTTACTGGATTGCTCCAAAATGATGATTCAAGTTTGTTTTCTTTTGTTAAGGAAAGCTCCTCAGGTCACAATTTCTGATCCTGACTGTGACATTCGTATGCCTCTGCAATCCAGTGGTGTTTGTACTGGGGAGCACAAGTGAAGACAAGATGCAGTACAACAACATACGTGGTTTAACTAAAGGGGTATTTCCCTTCTTACGGCTGCCTTTTAAATCCTTTATGGGAGCCGCCCACAAAGACATGCTATAGGACTCCCATAGTACATGAAAGGGAAATTTCAGCATTCTCACAGTGACATATGTACGCAGGTGAGTTGTGGACACGGAAGAACCACAGAAGCAAAGATCAAGCACGGAGGCTGGGGGAGCAGAATAAGTGCTAGAAAGGTGGTGGAAATGGGACTGTAGCCCATGAGGAAGGGCGTCATCTGTAACAGTGACTCCTTCATGGTGAAATCACTCACGGAGATGGGAGGGTAGGGGGTGACCGGATGGGGTTGGGTGGAATGGGCAACAGGATGTCGCTATATGTACATGCGTGGGGGGGAGTGAGCACAGTGAATGTGGGCTGGGAGGGGGCAGAGAAGCTGTAGAGGGTGGCACTATGGTGGGTTGCCGAGCTCTGTCGTGGCATTAGGGGTTGGCCTGTGGTTGGGGTAGGTGAGGTACCAGGTTCAGGTCTGGACACTGGTGTGATTTTATTGCGCCCAGCCCAAACCTTTATTTTTACATGCTTTCACCCCCCCCGACATGCACCCCCCTGGAGTTGAGAATCCTTTAGTAGGGGGGTACAGAGAGTGTTGGGGGATGTAGCCCCTTCCCACAGAAAGCATAGAAAGTTATGTCCCCAGCACTGTTGTCCTGTGCGCCAGGGTGTCAGTAGTGCCAAAAATGTTTTTGGCACTCTGACTATGCAATAACGGTGCTCGCCTTCAGGCTTTCACCATTGCCACAGAGAACCAAATGGGACACAGCATGCAGAGGGGAGGTGAAAGCTTCAGAAATAAACTAGGCAACGGGCAAATGAACTTAAAGGGGCACAAAAACCATATAAGCTTGTGTCAGACACTAGGCCATACAAACACCACAGAGATTAAATGAGCAGAAAATAAGTAAGGGTAAGTTAAAAAGCACAAAGAACACCAATGGCAATAATATTGACAATATGGGCTGCAAGCAAAATGTGTTTGGGGCTAGCTCACATGATAAATAAAAAAAAAATAAAACATTTTGAAGTGTGTGTGTAGCCAATGTCACATTCACAGCTCTGTATAAGGACAGCAAAAAGAGGTTGCAACAGCAATTAAGTACACAAACTGTTGTGCAACTCAGCTAAAGTTATTTTTTTATCCCTACATGTATTAAGCTAATAAAACATAGCAAAGAAATCATGAAGACAGTTTTTTTCCCACATTTGTACACCCCAGGACATTTGTCTACATTTGTACTACATTTTCATGAACATGCTCTTTTGTTATTGTTTCCTGTATTAAATTGTTGCTTCTCTGACATGGTGTTTGTGGTCCTTCACTGTTCCACGGTCCTGAGTTTGTGTACTGTCATGGGCTCTTCACTGTCCCCTTGCTGCCATGCCCCTGTGTGCACCCGTATTTGTACAGTCTGCTTCCCCCGCTCCCCTGCCTACATGGGGCCCCACTGTTGCCTGTGGCATGTGTGTGGGCCTCATGTCCTCTTGCTCATGTCTCTGCCCCCAGTCTGTGTGTGCTGCTTGTGGTATACAGACATTGCACTGCTGCACTATTGGTCTGTGACTCTGTGTGTCATGTTCCGTGGTTGAGGGTTTGGACTGGCTGTGTGGCACTGTGGTGGCACTGTGTGCTGCCCATTATATGGCATGATGTCAGCCTGTGTCACCTGCCACACGGCCACGGTCTTGGCCACCTGTGGTGTTGTCCTTGTCCAGTGGCCACCACCTTGCTCCTTGCTTTCACCCACTATAGTGTGACACCATGCCAGCTGCAGTGTACCTGTTTTGTGTACCTGCCATGGGCCTGTGTGCGGTGTGGATTGGGCTTCTGGGTGTTGTTCTGTTTGCCCAGTCTCACTAGTGTGCCACTGTTGTGCCCTTGGCCACTCTGGTTTGTCCCTTTGGTCGTGTGTCCCTCTCTTCATTGTCCCACTGCCTTGTCCCCTATTGCTCCCACATGCCTTGCTGGGTTGCTCCGTATTCATGGTGTTGCTCCCTGGGTGGTTGTATGCATCCCAGATACACCAACACATCTCTACATGCACCCTGCCCTTTCTGCACAATTCACGTTACGGTTGCTCCATCTCTTTGTGAATCACTCACCGTGTGGTGGGTGCATCCTATTTCTGCCAGCACATCTCATTTGCATCCGTTGCATCTCTTTTGTGAATCTTGCCCTTAATGTCTCACTGCTATTGTATCTCTTCCCCCAAGGTCACACCGGGAGATGAGTGACTTGTTGCTCAGTCTGCCTTTCTGGTGAAACATTTCAATAAATAAATATAGCTGCCACATCAAAATCACCAACAATAACAGTTTACGACATACACAGCTGTCACCTCCAAAACACCAACAAAAACTGTTATCCACACATACAGCTGTCAGCTCCACATTACAAACAGGAACTAAATGTTCCTTACACATGTAGCTGTCACTCTGGCATTACTAACAATGACTAACTGTTCCCTACACATACATATTTCACCACAGCATTACCAAAAATTACTAACTGTTCACAACACATACATGCTATACACATCTGCTTTACCAATAATGACTGTTCCCGACACATACAGCTGCCACCTCAGAATTACCAACAATGAATGTTCCAGAAAGATACCACTGCCAAATCCGAATTACCAGCAGTCAGTAAATGATCCCTACACATACAGCTGTTACCTCCACATTACCAACAATGAATAATTGTTCCCTACACATACAGCTGTCAACATCACATTGCCAACAATGACAAACTGTTCCCTTCATATACATGCTATTATCTCAGCCTTACCAACAGTGACATACTGTTCCTGACACATGGGTCTCATAAGAATTATGAAGGAGGGCAGAAAAACATTTTTTACACTAGACTTATATTTTATAGTTGTGCATAACTTTTTCTCAAAGTAATAAGTGCTATTATAATATAAAATTAGTAAGATGTGGAGTTGTTTTTAAAACTGAGTTAAATCAGTATTTACAGTATATTGAAACATAGCACCATACTAATAATGATGTTTTTGTTTCTTTTTTTTTTCTTTGTATTTTTAGGACACTATTTTTTCTCCTGGAAGTTAGAGCAGTGGGCTGATCCCTACTGGGAGCAGATCACTTCACCATCTGATTCTTCAAAACTCTCTGTCATCTCTCTCTTGTCAAAATTTAGCCTTTGTTATACTCTATTAGAGTAGTTACTAAAATAAAATATGTCAGAATAAATGTAAACTTGTAGTGTTCATATAGATTATCTAAGATAATGATGGACTTATTAAAGTAACCTAATAGAAGTGACAGGCTTTGAATGAGATTTAGTTTTGTATAGGTTGTAAATGTGTATTATTCACTATGGTGTTTTTTTTCTAATCAATTTATTGTTTAACCTTGAATTGTTACAACTGGGTTGCATCACAGCTAATTATTGGTGTACTGTATCTACTTAGCTGTTGGTGTCTCTTGAGATAGTCACACCTTCTAATGAAGGGCTAGGACCCGAAGTGCTGGGGCAAGTGGTTGTTGCGGTCACATTGAATGCAGCACTGTTTATTTTCAAGCAATAAAGCTTTCAAACACTATATACTTTGTGCTGCCTCTTCTTTTGCTGCAGCAAGTGAAGTCTCTTTTGGGGTCTTTGATTTGTAATTTGGGCAGGCTAGCCACCTGACTGCACCTGCCATCTAAGGAAGAGAATCCCTGCTTCCTACTGAAGTTTTTTCTGTTCATGACACATACAGCTGTGAACTCTGCATTACCAACAGTGACTAAATGTTTCCAACAAATACAGCTATCGCCACCAATTGACAAACAATGACTAACTGTTCCCTACACATACAGCTGTCACATCTACATTACCAACAATGACTACCTGTTCCCTAAACATACAGCTGTCACCTCAGAATGACAAACACTGACTAACTGTTCCCTACATAAACAGCTGTCACATCCGCATTACAAACAATTACAAACTGTTCCCTACACATGCAGCTGTCAACTCTGCATTACCAACAATGACTAACTGTTCCCAACTCACACAGCTGTCACCTCCACATTACCAACAATGACTGCTATACTCTTCACATAGAACTCTGCATTACCAACAAGAACTAACTGTTCTGAACACATAAAGCTGTCTCCTCAGAATTCTCAGCAATGACAGTTCCTGACACATACAGCTGTCACATCCAAATTACCACCAATGACTACTTGACCCTTACACATATAACTGTTACATCCACATTACCAGCAATGAATAACAGTTCCCTACTCATATAGCTGTCATGTCTGAATAACAACAATGACTGATTGGCTGTTCCTGACAAGTACAGCTGTCACCTCCAAATTACAAACAATGACTAAGCGTTCCCTATTTATACAGCTGCCACCTCTCCATTACCAACAATAACTAACTGTTCACTACACATAGAGTTATCACCTACCCACTACAACTAATGACTGTTAACTACACATACAGCTGTCACCTCCACATTAACAGTAAACACTAACTGTTCCCTCCATATAGAATTTTCACCTACCCAGTATCAACAATGACTAACTCTTAATTACACATTATGTTGTTACCTTCACATTATCAGCAATAATTAACTGCTCCCAACACATATAGCTATCAACTCCACCTTACCAGCAATGACTAGCTGATCCCTACACATATGGCTGTCACCTCTGCATTACCAGCAATGACTAACTGTTCCCAACACATACAGCCATCACGTCCAAATTAAATAACAATGACTGTAACAAACAAATATAGCTGTCACTTTGAAATAGCAACAATAAGTAACAGTTTCCTACACCAAAACTGTCAACTCTGCATTTCCAACCATAACTAACTGTTCTGTACACATACAGCTGTCACATTCACATTACCAATAATGACTAACTCTTCACTGCACAAACATGCTGTCACCCCAACAATATCAACAATGACTTACTGTTGGTGACACATACAGTTGTCACCTCCAAATTAGCAAAAATGGCAAACTGTTCCCAACACATACAGCTGTCACCTCTGCATTATCAACAGTGACTGTATCCTACATATACAGCTGTCACCTCTGAGTGACCAGCAATGACTAACTGTTTCACCTTCTGATTATCACCTATGATTAATTGTTCCCTACACATACAGCTTTCATCTTTAGATTATTACCTATGATTAACTGTTCCCTGCACACACAGCTGTCAGCACCACATAACCAACAATGAGTGTTCCCTGCACATAAAGCTATCACCAGTGCATTACCAATAATGACTAACTCTTACATACAGATATCACCTCAACATCACAAACACCAACAATAACTAATTGCTCACTACACTTACAGCTGTCACCTCCAAATGACCAACAGTGATTAACTATTTCCAACACATACAGCTTTCACCTCCATATTATCACCTATCACTAACTGTTCCCTACACATACAGCTGTCAACTCTGCACTACCAAAAATGACTAGCTGTTCCTTACACATACAGCTGTCAGCTCCACATTATCAACACTGGCTAATGTCTTCTATTCCTACAGCTCTGCATTACCAACATTAGCTAACTGTTCCAGACACATACAGCTGTCACCACCGAATCACAAACAATGACTGTTAAAGACACATACAGATGTCATGTCCAAATTACCATAAATGACAAGTTGTTCCCTACATATACAGCTGTCATATCCTCTTTTCAAACAATGACTAACTGTTCCCTTCACATACAGTTGTCATCTCTACATTACCAACAATGACTGTTACCCACACACATAGCTGTCACCTTTAAATTTAAGCAATGACCAACTGTTTCCTACACATACAGCTTTCAATTGTGCATTGTCACCTATGACTAAATGTTATCTACGCATACAGATGTCACCTCTGAATCACCAGCAATAACTAACTCTTCCCTACAAATACAACTGTCACCTTGAAATCCCCCCAAATTAGTAACATTTCTCTATAATAATAGCTGTCAGCTCCACATTACCAACAACAAGTGTTCCATACAAATACAGCTGTCACATTTGCATTCCTAACAAAGACTAACTGGTCCCTACACATACAGTTGTCAATTTCACATTACCAACAATGACTAAATGCTGTTATCTCAGCCTTAACAACAATGTCAACTCTACATTATCAGCAATGAGTGATTCTTTCCTACACAAACAGCTGTCACCTCCTAATGACAAACAATCACTAATTGTTCCTACACATACAGATGTCACCTCTGCAATTCCAATAACAAGTAACTGTTCCCTGCACATGCAGCTGTCACCTTAGCATTACCACAAATGACTGAATGTTCCCAACAAACACAGCTGTCATCTCTGAATAACCAACAATGACAAATTGTTCTCTATGCATAAGCTTTCACCGCTGCATTATCACCTGTGACTAACTGTTCCATACAGACACAGATGTTACCTCCATATTACTAGTAATAACTAACTGTTGCTGACATATATAGCTGTCACATCTGAAATACCAACAATGGTTGTCCCCTACACATACAGCTGTCAACTCTGCATTACTAAGAATGACAACTGTTCTCTACACTTAGAGCTCTGCATTACCAACAATTACAATTTTTTCCCTATGAACACAGCTGTCACCTTCTAATGGCCAACAATGATTAATTTTCCCTACACATACAGCTATCACCTCTGCATTATCAACAATTACTTACTGTTCCTACACAAACATGCAGTCACCTCTGCATTACCAATAATGGCTAACTGCTTCTGACACATAGAACTTTCATCTCCAAATTACCAAGTGATGGTTAACGACACATACAGCTGTCACCTCTAAAATACCAACAATGACTATCTGCTCTCTACTCATGCAAATGTCACCTCTGCATTACCAACAATGACTGCCTGACCAGCAATGGATAACTGTTCCCTCTCCATATAGCTTTCATTTCTGCATTATCACCTCTGACTAACTGTTCTTACAGATACAGCTGTCACCAATGTATTACCAACAATGACTAACTGTTAACTACACCTACAGCAGTCACCTCTCCATTACCAATAATGACTAACTGTTCCCTAAACATACAGTTGTCACATATCCCTTACCAACATTGACTATGTGTTAACTACACATACAGCTTTCACCTCTGTATTAATAACATTAACTAACTGTTCCCTGCAGGTAAAAATTGTCACCTCTGCATTACCAACAATGACTACTGTTCTCTACACATAGAACTCTGCATTACCATCGATGACTAACTGTACCTGACACATGCAGTTCTCACCATAGAATTACTAAAAATTACTTCCTGACACCTACATCTGTCACCTCCAAATTAACATCAATGATTAGCTGATCCCTACACATACAGATGTCACCTCTGCATTACTAACAATGACTAACTACTCCCTATCCATACAACTGTCAACTCTGTATTACCAACAATGCCTAATTGTTTTGGACACATACAGCTGTCAGCTCACCATCGCTAACAATCATTTGTAAATGCTGAATGGTGCTTGCTTATATGTGCTGTTTAGGTATTTGTAAGTGATAGTACCATGCCTAAGAACTGTCATGTGCCCAGCACCAGACATTCACTGTGTCTTTCTGTTCAGTATTCACAGAAGAAAGAGAGGAACAAGGGCCACAGCAGTATAGCAGTTGCAAAGGCATGAAGAGGTAGACAATAGTCCATTCATAGGCAGAAGAATCCTGCAGGAGGTGACTAAATTGAAGGTGGACAAAGTGATGGGACCAGATGGCATACACCCACAGATATTAAGAGAACTGTTAAGGGAGATAGTTGTACCTGTGGCAGCCATGTTCACTGAGTCATTCCACACAGGGGTGGTTCCAGAGAATTGGAGGAAGGCACATGTTGTTTCTCTATACAATTCCAGCAGTAGAGAGGAGGTGGGGAACTATAGGCAGGTCAGCCTCATCTCAGTAGTGGGGAAGATCATGGATACATTGCTTAAATAAAGGATAGTTGGGCATCTAGAAGCCATCATAGCTTGGCACCACAGGCAACATGGTTTCACAGTGGGGAGTTCATGTCAGACAAATCTGGTTGATGTCTTTGACTGGGAGACAGAGGAAGTAAATCAGGGAGGAGCAGTAGACAATGCTTACCTTGATTTAGGCAAAGTCTTTGACACTGTCCCACATCAGAGGCTTATAAACTAGCTGAGTAGGCTGGGCATGGGGGAAAGGGTGGTAAACTTGGTTAGAAACTGGCTAACAGACAGGAGGCAGAGAATGATGGTAAATGGGGTGCATTTTGGGGAGAGGGGATGACCAGTGGGGTGCCGCAGTGATTGGTCCTGGGGCCAGTCCTGCTCAATGTCTTCATTAGTGACATTGCAGAAGGGCTGAAGAGAAAGGTCTGCCTGTTTGCAGATGACACCAAGATCTGTAAGACAGTGGGTACCCCAAAGGGGGTGGAGAAAATGAGGAGGGACCTAGGGAAGCTTGAAAAATGGTCTGAGGACTGACAACTGAAGTTTAATTCAAAAAAGTGCAAAACTATGCACCTGGGGCACAGAAATCCTGGGAAAAGCTACAGGATGGGGGTAGTTGCTGACAGTCACAAAGAAGGAAAGATACCTGGGGGTTCTTATTTCAAATTACCTGAAAATGTCAAAGTAGTAAGGCAGCTGGGGGGGCAGTGACATGCTGGGGTGCATAGGCAGGCGTATCACCAGCATAAGGAGGGAGGTAGTGATGCCATTATATAAAACCATGGTTAAGCCTCACATGGAGCACTGTGTGCAGTTCTGTAGATCATACCTTCATAAGGATATTAACAGGCTGGAGATGGTCCAGAGATGGGTGAATGAGATGGTACAGAGCTTGCAACACAAGACTTATGAGGAAAAATTAAGGGACCTCAATATGTACTCACTGTAAGAGAGGAGGGAAAGAAGAGATATGAAAGAAACTTTCAAGTACCTCAAGGGTATAAGTATAACTACTGAAAAGCAGGAGACAGCTGCTATAGGCACATGTGCCAGATTCTGTGTGATATTCATTTGTTCTTATAAATCTGTAATCTCCAGTATTTAAGTAATCATATGACCACATTGCCTTCTTTAGGCAATTTTATGTTGGTTGATGCCTGGTGTCAGACAGCAGACAGAGGGCTCACCAGATTGTGTTGCCATTTGAAAATCTTCATAGAGTGTTCTTTTACTGGTAAGCATTTTGGAATGCTGGTGAAGGTCTCACAATTTTTATTATGATTTTATCTCCTTTTGTTGATCCCCTTTGGTCCCACCATCCCCACACCCCAACAGTCATCAGTGGCCACAGGTGCAGCCTTCTTCTTGCCAAGATGGTGGGTGAGCAGCTACCTTCACAGTCTGTGAAGTCTGACGTCTTTCAGTGCCACTTATTGGTCATCTTCCAGCACAGGCAAGGCATTGCCAGCCCAAAACTAACTCAGGACCAGCAGCTTTCAAAGTAGGGGAGAAATGGAGTGAGCAAGAATCAAGTACTTATTCAGATGTGGTGTTGATTTTAAGATCAACATACTGGTGTGGACACTGCAACTAGAACCCCAGCTATTTAAGTAGTCTTATGAAGAGTAAAGGCTTCTCAAAGCACTGGGGTTCTGTTTATTGTACTGTAAGTGGGCTGCATCTAATTCAGTAATTTACTGTACCTTACATCTGGATGTATGGTAGGCCCAACTTTAAATAAACACTGCACCTGAATGAATACATGATACCATAGAAAACATAGAATTTGTCAGCAGAAAAGGACCACTCATCCCACACAGTCTGCCCAAGTATTCTCTACCTACTTGTAACTCCTGCCTGTATATTTTACTGCCTGTCTTATTCTGCCTGCATCCATCAGGACCTCCTTGTGAATGAGCTTGCTCAATGGATTTTTCCTGCAATGAACTTGAGCATACTCCACCTCCATAGCCCTATTGATCTCTGTTGACCCCCTCCTTCCCCTTTTTCTAATATAGCCCTCTGTTTATCCCATGCATGCTTCATACCCCCTACCATTTTAGCTTCCACCACTTCTCCTGGCAGTCTGTTCAAGGTGCCTACTACCCTTTCAGTAAAGAAGATATTTCTTGACATCTATCCTGAACTCCATCCCCAGCTTCATTGTATGCCCCTTGGCTTGGGTGCTCATCCACATTTGAAGGAAACTCCACAACTGTACCCTGTTTACCCCTGTGAGGTACTTTGTAGGTCTTGATCATGTCACCTTCCGCCCTCCTGTCTTCCAGAGTGCACATGTTGAGTTTCTTCAGCCTTTCATTGTAGGGATTCCTGTGAAAATCCTGTGCCATTTTAGTTGCCTCCTTTGTAAAACCGCCACCTTATGTCCTTTCTGAAGCATGGACTCTAAAACTGGACACAGTACTCCAGCTGGGGGTATACCATGGAGTGATACAATGACAGCACAACATCCCTTCTTCTACTGGAGATGCCACTCCTTATGCATCCCAGAATCCAATTTGCCCTGCCCATAGCCTTGTCACACTGTACTGCCACCTTGAAGTTCTCTGATATAATAACCTCAAGGACCCTTTCATGTCTAGTGAGTATCAGTACCTCCCCTCATCCTATACCCAACATCTGGTTTCCTATGCCCTAGGTACATGACTTTATACTTGTTGGCATTGAACCCCAACTAAGTAAGAAAATGGAATTGATTTGAATGAATTGCAGGCTTTTAAGCAGCTTTTTGGGAAGTGTATGTGTGTGTGTGTGGGGGGCTCTGATATTATAACTATTTGCTTTTGATTTTGGCCATAAATCAGGTGCACTCCTGTAAACAGATAAAACATGTTTAAAAAAGACTCATAAGAAATGTGATCAAGTCTTTGTACATTAGCCTGGGCTGAGCTTGCAGACAGGAGAGATAGAAACATAGAAACATCGACTTTGACAGCAGATACAAACCACTTGGCCCACCTAGTCTGCCCATTTCCCTACCTACAGGATAAACTGCAGATCCTAGTTAATCAACATCCTATTTCTTCCTACCCCCCACAAGAATTGCCTTATGTCTGTCCCAAGCATTCTTGAATCCTCCCACAGTTTTAGACCCTACAACCTCCTCAGGAAGGCTGTTCCATGAGTCCACCATCCTCTCTGTGAAAAAATACTTACTCACAGTGCCCCTGAGCTGTCGCCCCTCTATCTTCAAATTGTGTCCTCTTGTTCTTGCACATTTCTTTTTCTGAAAGATGCTATCCTCTTGGACTTTGTTGATTCCACTGAGATACTTAAAAGTTTCTATCATGTCCCTCCTCACCCTCTTTTCCTCAAGGGTATACATATTAAGCTCCATTAATCTCTCCTCGTATGGCTTCTCTTGCAGACCCTGCACCATTTTAGGTACTTTTCTCTGGACTGCCTCCATCCTGTCTATGTCTTTGCAGAGATGGGGTCTCCATAACCGGACGTAGTACTTCAGATGGGGTCTCACCAACTGTCTGTACAGAGCGTTAACAGCGTCTTGCTTTCTGCTGGTGATGCCTCTCCCTATATATCCCAGTATCCCCCCAGCCCTCCTTACTGCCTTCTCACATTGCTTTCTAACCTTAAGGTCATCTGATATGATTACCTCCAGGTCCCTTTTCATTTTTGTTGTTGTTATTACTTCCCCCCCTCCATTGTGTAATCTTCCCCTGGGTTTTTGTTTCCCAGGTGCATTATTTTGCACTTCTTTGCATTGAATCCAAGCTGCCATACTTCTGACCTTTCTTCCAACCTTGCCAAGTCCCTTCTCATCATTTCCATTCTTCCTTGTGTGTCAACCATGCTGCAGATCTTTGTGTCATTTGCAAAGAGGCATACTTTTCCTTCCAGTCCCTCTGCAATGTCACTTATAAAGACATTAAAGAGGAGCTGCAGTCTGTTCCTAATTAATGAGCTTCTCACTGGTCACCTGTGAGCCTCTTATGGGTCAGAGCTTACTACACAAGCATTTGTCAATGCTGAATGGTTGCTTGCTGGCATTAGCAGTGGGAACAGAAGAAGGAGGGTGTTCAGGAAAGAGGTTTAGTTTAACTTCTGTTTTACCTGAAATATTTGAATAGTTTGTACTTGAAATTAGTTCTGTGTGTTAAAAAATACTACTTTGAGTTAGAACTGTTACTTGGGCTGTGATATTGTAACTATTGGGGATGGTGTGCTGGTTGTGGGAACACCTGTTTGGCAGTGACAATTAGAATGAAATTTAAATGTGATGTTTACCTGGTGGTGGTTGAGCCCTCCCACCCCAACCTTGTATTGAAGGCTTTCTTAAATACTGAAAAGCCACTGGGGGTTGGGATTGAAGGACTGTGCATTTCTGTTTGTAACTGATACTTAAAGCAACAGGAACTGGTGGCCTGTGACATCATACGGTACCTGATGTCTGCATACAAACACTGATAGAGGGACTGGACACACACTGGACTGTATGTGTTCATGAGACTTGGGAATGTTATTGGTGGGGTTGAAACTGGGTTAATTAACAACTGCAGTCAATATAGAGTGGCTGTATTCCAGGGGGAAGGGCCTGGGAAAAGGGGGACATACCAATTATGAATAGAGAGGGACAAACAGGGTGGCCTTATTCCACCACAGCAGGCATCTTTGGAAGGGTTGTAGGCTACACAGGCTATGGGGTGGCAATAATTCTCAATTGGACCTGGAGAGAGGGAGGCTGCCCACTCTGTAGACAGCTATCTCATATCAGGAGAGAAGTATATTGGTTAAGGAGTAAGCTGGGGGAGTTGGATGTGTGTCCAAGGATAAGGGGTGTAGATATGGGCAGCAGAAGGGTGGGGTTGAGGGAAGAGTGGGGCAACACTCAGAAATTAGAGGAGGTTACATTATAGCAAGCAGGAGGGTGATATTAGGGACTGAGGACCCTTGGATAGGGATATTGATACTAAGGGAAAAACTTATGGGGTAAACATTCTGAATATAAAGAGAGTGGAGGGAGAAGAGTCAGGAGGGGCTGTTGTGGGGAAGTCTAGAAGAGCAGACAGTGGGAAGGGATGGGCTGTTGTGGGTAAGCCTAGAAGAGCAGACAGTGGGAAGGGAGCTCCTAAGGAGGACAGGGGGAGAGGGGCAACTTAGAGGGGCAGTCAGGGGAGACTCAAGTCACTTGATGGAGGCTGGCATAGAGTGTTACAATAAATTTGAGCTACTAAGCAACCTAAAGAGGGAGGAAGGGATTGGTGGAAATGACGAAACTGATACAGAGGCCAGGGGGAGGGAGTTGGATACCCATAGGGCATCACAGGCTGGCAATGGAAAGGACAGAAATAGTTCCAGAGGGAGAAGGGAAACTTAAATGTTAAGCAGATGGGGAAGCTGCAACATATTGCAGACATTAGGGAGGAGACCATGACTGGAGAGAAACAGGAAGACAAGGAGGTGGGGGAAGGGCTCCCCTTCAGGAGGGGGTCCATACCAAGGATGGGGCCCTAGGTAAAGGGGACCCACAAAGGGCTTCTGGAGGTAGGGATACTATTACAAGGGGGGAGGAGAGTGGTGTTGGGGAAGGGGAAATGATCAGGGCCAGGATAAATCACTCGGATAAGAGAGGGTTAAAGGGGACACCTATTCAGGGGGGGGTCCTGAGTTAAGTGGGCAAAATAATTAGGGAGGAAGAAAGGGGAAGGTGACAAGGGGGTCTCTCATAATAAGGCAGGAAGACTCCCATGGAATTGAGATCATGGATAAAGGGGGAAGGGGGTTGACAGTGCATAGTGGAGGTAACCATAAGGATGATGGTGGTGTTACGGTTCTGTTATTGGGAGACTCTATGATTAGGGGTATCCATTGGGAGGGACAGAGAGGGGGATGCCATAGCCAGGTAAAAGTAGTGAGTATCTTTGGGCTGACAGTGCATACAGCAAAGTTCATGGTGTATGAACTGGTTAGGGATTGTGGAGGGAAACCAGATTTCCTGGTGCATTTGGGGACTAACGATATTGAGAGAAATAGCATTTTGGAAATCCAAGCAAGGTTCTGAGAACTTGCCAGAGTCTGTTGTTACAATGGATGCAACATTTCTTTTTCAGTAATATTGCCGGTACCAAAGCCCTCAGTGGAGAACAATATGAAGATAACAGAGGTTAATGACTGGCTTAGGAAGTGGAGTGAAGAAAGTGGGTCGGGGTGTTAGGGAACTGGGAAGGAGCTTGGGAGGATAAGGGACTGTATGCTAAGGACAGGCTTCATCGTACCCCATTAGGGAAGGAAGTCCTTAAATAGGCAGTGGAGGACTACAGTCAAGAAAGGTGGGGTTTAAACTTGTGAGGGGGGAGGTATAAGGGAGGGGCTGACCAGAAGCCCACTCCTCTAGATGAGGGGAGTAGCCTTCAGATCCAAGGGGGGGAAACAGACTAGGAGAGGAGGTTTCAGGAGGAGCAGAGGGAGGATGGAAGTATAAGGAACCCAGTTGGGGTTCGACAAAGGGGATCAGGAATAAGTGATGAGGGGGTGGTGTTAGTAAATGCCAGGAGCTTAGGAAACAAGTTGCCAGAGTTCCAGATCATGCTGTTCGGGGGGGGGATGGATGTGGTGGCAGTCACAGAAATGTGGGCCAGCAATAACCATAACTGGGACCTAAATGTGAGGGGGTACACTATGTTTTGGAAGGATAGAAAAGAGGGCAGAGGGGGTGGAGTGGCTATGTTCATTAGAGATGACATAGAAATTGCTAGGGTAGAAGAGGCAGAGGGAAATGTGGAGGCCTTATGGGTTACCTTACGAACCCTGGCAGGAGGTAACATCAAGCTGGGTGTAGTATATCGGCCACCCAGGATGGATAATGTTCTGAAGGATGGTTTACTGGACAACATCATTACCCAGTGTGGACCAAAAGGGGAAGGAGTGGTGCTGATGGGGGACCTTAGTATGCCAGGTACAAACTGGGGAACCATGTCCTCTAAGGTGGCCAAGGAGCAGAGACTGCTGGATGGCTTCCAGGATGTGTTCTTAACACAGCAAGTGATGGAACCCACAAGGGAGGGGCATGTCCTGGATGTGGTTCTGGCAGATGGGGATCTGGTAAGGGACCTGGTTGTAGAGGATTCTCTGACTGGCCGCAACCATGATACTGTCTGGTTTCAGATAAGCATGGAGGGAAGGGGAGAAATCTAGGACACTGGCTGTGGATTTCAAGGGGGCAGACATTGTGGGCATGGGAAATATTCTCACGGATCACTTGAAGGGGATTACAACAATGACAGATGTGGAAAAGAGATGGGAGGTCATAAAATGGGGACTTCATGAGGCAGTCAGGACCTGTGCTAAGGTGAAGTGTAAGGGAGCAAGGTCACATAAACTGAGCTGGTGGTCCAGTGAGGTTCAGGTAGTGGTCAGAGAAAAGAAGGCTGCCTAAAAAAATACAAAACAAAGAGAGGGGATAGGGAAAAGGAAACATACCATTTTGAATCTAGAAAAGTCACCTGGATGGTGCAGGGGGCAAAGTCCAATAAAGAGCA
The DNA here is from genome assembly GCA_016271365.2 of Neoceratodus forsteri. Classification (NCBI taxonomy): domain Eukaryota; kingdom Metazoa; phylum Chordata; order Ceratodontiformes; family Ceratodontidae; genus Neoceratodus; species Neoceratodus forsteri. Next base: position 648,163,084 of record CM057456.1, read on the forward strand.
GCGGCTGGCACAGGGGATATGGGGAGGGGAAAAGGGGTTCTTCTGGTACATTGGGGAGTGGAGAAAAAATTACGGCCAGCTCGGCAGATTGAGATCAGAAGGTGGGTGGGTGGAAGAGGCGAGGGACCAGGCGGAGCTATTAAATGAGTACTTCACCTCTGTGTTCACTAGGGAGGGGGATGGGATATTTACAAAGCAAGGCATGATGGGGATAGAAGTGGTAGTGTGTGGGATTGGTGGAGCAACAGAAATGGAGCATGAGGGAGGGAGAGGTACCCCAGCGGTGTCACATCAGGAAAAGGATAAAAAGGCCAGTAAGGTGGGGGGGATGTATGATGCTATTCCCCCGAACGAGTGTAGCAAGCCCTTAAGGCCCTAAAGAAAGATACATTTCCTGGGCAGGATGGCATTCATCCGAGAGTACTATGGGAACTGGAGGATGTACTGGCTGCACCCGTGGTGGAGCTCTTCAACATTCGCTTGAGACAGGGAGGGTACCTAGGGATTGGCAAGAGGCACATGTGGTGCCAATCCTTAAAGGGGGGTTGAGGGAAGTACCAGGTAACTATAGGCCCACCAGTTTGACCTTGGTGGTGTGAAAAATAATGGAGAGTATACTAAAGGAATGATTGGGGGTGTACTTGGAGGAGGTGGGAGGTTTGGATAGTCAGCAACATGGATTTGTGCCAGGTAGATCATGTCAAACCAAACTTGTGGAGTTCTAAGAATGAGTAACATCGGAAATGGAGAGGGGGAAAGCCTGTGGATGTACTATTCCTGGACTACAGCATTGCATTTGATTCGGTCCCCCACAATGGTTTGGTGGAGTAACTGACGGGGTTGGGAGTGGGCCCTTTGATGGTCAGATGGATAGGAAACTGGCTAGCTGGATGCACTCAGAGAGTAGTGGCTGGTGAGAAGCTCTTGAACCCTAGAGAGGTCAGTAGTGGGGTACCGCAGGGCTCGGTCCTGGGTCCAATCCTGGTTAATGCATACATATCTGACATCAGGGAGGGTATATGGTGTGAAATGAGTCTCTTCACTGATGACTCCAAGATGGGAGCAGTAGTTGAGGAGGAAGAGGGGAGGTTGGCCCTGTAAGGGGATCTGGACACTGTGGAAAGGTGGGCTCACACCTGGAAATTAAATTTCAATTCTACCAAGTGCAAGGTGTTACATCATGGGCTGGGAAACCCTAAACACAAGTACACCCTGGGAAGGGAGGTGCTGGAGGCCTCAACAGGGGTAAAAGACCTAGGGGTCATGGTGAACGCATGTATGAATAACTCTGAGCAGTGCAGAAGAGTGGCTAGCAAAGCAAACAGGATGCTGGGATGCATCGTAATAGACCACATCTTGAGTACTGTGTTCAGTACTGGAGACCACACTTAAAGAGGGACAGGCAGCTCCTGGAGAGGGTACAGAGGAGTGCTACTAGGATGATATGAAGACTAGGGGATTTGACGTATGAGGACAGAATTGAGGAGCTTGGCCTGTTCTCATTAGAGGAGAGGAGAGACAGGGGGGACATGCCTGAGGTTTTCAAGTACCTCAAGGGAATAAATAGGGTAAACATAGTGGGGATCTTTAGACTAAATCAGGGAGGTATCACCAGAGGGCATGGTTTGAAGCTGGAAGGTGGAAGAATGAGGGGGGGAAAGGGGAGGAGGTTTTTCACTGAGAGGGAGGTGGATCCTTGGAATATGCTGCCTGGTGAGCTGATTCAGATATCCACGGTGACGGGCTTCAAGAGAGGGTGGGACAGATACAGAAAGTGGGTGTATCAGATGATGGCCTGGCCCAGGTGGGTGGGGATGGAAGACAGGGGTTTCTGGTGTACTCGGTGATACACCACCCGTGGATCGATCGTAGGGGAGAGGTGTGGCCCTTTGTTTTAAATCAGAACTGAACCTGATGGAAATCTCAGTGGGAACTATCAACTCCTTTGAATGAATCGTGGGAGAGGATGTGGGGTGCAGGATTCTTCTCGTCTACTGTCCACCAGGTGATGGGAATGTTTTCTTGCTGGAAGTTGTGGACTTCATCGCTGACCTAACATTGGGACCCCATAGATGGCTGATCCTTGGAGATTTCAGTGCTTGGGCCGACAATGAACTCTCGCAGTTTGGACAAGACTTCCTCCAGTTAATGAATTTACTGGGCCTCACACAGGTTGTTTCCTCCTCAACCCATATTGGTGGTCATTCATTGGACTTAGTGTTCCTCCTGGGGATGGAGATATCCGACTTAGTGGTGGAACCAGTCGGGTGGTCGGACCATCATTCCATCAGCTTCAGTTTTGAGGCCCCCCCCAAGAGGTCTTCCCCTATGGAGATGGTAAAGTACCGCATTTTGAGGGGTGTATCCCCGGATGGCCTGATGGCGGAGCTTGACCTATCGAACATGCCGAGAGAACGTGTGGATCCAGAGGATCTTGTGCTTTCCTATAATAAGGCAGTGACAGAGGCCATGGATTCCTTTGCTCCGGTTCATGTTCGTTCACTCTCCCTTCGCCCTAGGTCTCCATGGTTTGATGAGGACCCGAGGGAGTTGAGGAGAGTTGGACGAAGGCTAGAGAGGTGATGGCGGAGATCGGGCCTGGAGTGTGACAGACTTAGTTTGATGGACCATTATTCATTCTATCAATCAACAATTTCCCATAAGAAGGCAGAATTCCTGTCCAGGGAAATTGCTGCTGTGCAGAATCGATCAGCTCAGTTTTTCCGGACCGTGGACAGATTGTGCAATCCACTCTGTCTTCGGCCCAGAAATGCTTTTTCACAAGAGAAGTGTGAGGAGATTGCTCAATTCTTCATGGATAAAGTTGCCATGATGAGGTCTGAGGTCCGCACGACCCTTTCTCTAGGGAGTAGCAGTGGTTGGCAGGAGATGTTGGACCCTCGGTTTGAGTGGTGTGACTTTGATCAGCCTACAATCAGTGATATTGTGATGGTTATCCAGACTTTATGTCCTACCAACTGTGGTTTGGATCCTGGCCCTACGCATTTGTTTGTCGGCTACGTTGATGTTATCAGCTCGGTCCTCACAGAGATCGTCAGGTTATCCTTGGAGAGTGGAATTTTTCCAGCTTCTCTTAAGGAGGCCATGGTTCGGCCTCTTCTTAAGAAGCCCTCCTTGGATCCTGACTGTCTTAGTAACTACAGGCCTGTCTCTAACCTTCCATTTTTGGGTAAGGTTATTGCGAAGGTGGTGGCTTTACAATTGAAATGACCATTTGACCAGCCACAATATCTATGATTCTCTCCAGTCTGGTATCAGGAAGAGACATAGTACTGAGATGGCTCTTGTTCGGGTACTAAATAACCTCCTGATAGCGAGATATCGAAAGACTTGTTCCATCTTGGTCTTTCTTGATTTCTCTGTGCAGCATTTGATACTGTGGACCACGGTGTGCTGTTGGATCACCTGCAGTTTATCTGTGGACTATCAGGGGCTGTCCTCAGATGGTTTCAATCCTACATCACGGGTAGGACTCAGAGAGTGGTGTCTGGGGTTTGTACCTCAGCCCCATTCTCCCTGCCCTGTGGGGTTCTGCAGGGATCCATTTTAGCGCCCATGTTGTTTGCAGTGTATATGCTGCTGTTAGGAGCGATTATTAGATGGTATGGCTTGAGTTTTCACTGCTATGCAGATGATACTCAGCTATACATGTCTTTTGTGCCTGAACAGGATGATGCCATTTCAGTGCTCAACAGCTGTCTGGCTGAAATCCAGGCCTGGATGAATATGAGCTGGCTAAGGTTGAACCCTGAAAAAACTGAGGTGTTGGTTGCGAGCCCGAGTTGTCGAGAGGTGGGTGTGTTGGCAGGTTCACCTTTGGGCTTGTGGCTCGGAGGTGTCCAGCTAGCTACCTTAGACCAGGTACGGAACCTGGGCGTTATGTTTGATAACTGTCTGACTTTGATATCACAGGTGTCAGCAGTTGTTAAAACCTCTTTCTACCATCTGAGAAATATCCCCTGGGTGAAATATTTGGTTCCTCCCAATGATCTTCCAATGTTGGTTCATGCCTTCGTTACCTCCTGCCTTGACTACTGCAATGCCCTTTACCTAGGGCTGTTGGGGGTTGATATCCGCTGCTTGCAGCTGGTGCAGAATGCGGCTGCCAGGCTATTGACTGGTGCTTCAAGAGCCAGTAATATTACGCCTGTGCCCCGTGGTCTGCACTGGCTCCTGATTAAGTGGCAGATCACCTTTCAGGTTGCTTTGTTAACCTATAAGGCCCTACACAACCAAGGATCAAGCTACCTGAAAGATCTCCTTTGCCCGTACTGTCCTTCCCGTCCTCTCCGATCCACCGATGAGGGATTGCTAGAGGTTCCCAGGGTATGTTTGCAGACATCGGGAGCAAGAGCTTTCAGCTTTGCTGCTCCGTCCCTGTGGAACTCTCTACCTCATCGGGTACTGGATTGCCTGACCATCCAGAGTTTTAAAACTGCATTAAAAACTTATCTTTTTGATCTGGCTTTTGGTAACTGAAGTATTTTTATGTGGTTTCATATTTATTGGAATTTATATAATGTATGTAATTTTATTTTATTTGTTTTATTTTATTGTACAGGTGCCTTGGTTTTGGAAAGTCACCTTTTTATAAATAAAAAATTGATTGATTGATTGATTGAAGATGGGGAGGGCCTCTGTACCCAACTAGGGATCTGAAGTTCGAGCAGACTTGATAGACCATAAGGCCTAATCTGCTGGGAATTAGTGTGTTAGTATGTAAGTGCAGGAGTTAGACAGATGGGTCCTGATTCTCAAAGCCCTGCGCCAGATGCAAGGTGCTTGCGACAAACAGATATGGTGCAAGGTCCACCTGCCCCAAACAGGGCTTGCACCTTCTATGCACTGCGACACAGTGGTAGAGGTACTGCAGCTGATGCAAGCTGCATTCTGTGATTCATAGACATCAGCTGGTGGGAGAAATTCTAAGTGCCCTTAAACTAGCCAGGGCAGGTATAAGGGGACTTAGACAGTCTCTCCTAGGTGACGTACCTGTGTGTGCCACACCATGGGCGAATGGTTCACCCACCATACATCCCCAAGTGTGGCCCCATATATATGGCCTCCATCCTAGTGGTCCAATGGCACCCCTCAAAGCTCCCTGATGCCTCCTATGTTCCATGTTGGTACCCCCATCCTGATACTGCCCATACTGGCGACAGCTCCCCCGATGCCTGCCCCATTGGCACTACTGCAGCACCAATGTATGGTGATACAGTGCCCACCCATGCCCCAGCAGGTGGTGCCTAAACCCCCTCATACACCAGTTTCAACTGCTCCCCAGTGCCCTGCACATCCCACCACTCACTTCCGTGGCCGGGTGCCAATTGCACCAAACATGGTGGGGGGACACCGGCCCACCAGGTTGGGTTCACATGTCCATTACCTAGTGGGACACGGGTCCTGTGTTAGTCTCTGGTGGCCTGCAGTGGACCTGTGTGGTGTGCAAGGGGTTTGCCACAGGGTTCCAATCAGTGCAAGCATGAGGTCTTGGCCACTGGGATCCCTCCTGTACCTGAGTCAGGTGCAGGTTCCCTGGCACACCAGACATTGGTGCAAGCTGCTATTTGCCACAGATTGTGTCAGAAGCAGGCCCCTCTCAGAATCAGGCCCATGAAGTATAGGAATAGCAGTGAAGTACTGAACTGATGCCAACCCCACTCCCACCCTGCAGAGATGGACAGGCACTGGGGTGTGCCTTTGGGTCATTGCCTATAACAGTCATGCCATTTCACCTCACCCTACCCTGCAGACACTGACAAGTGTTGAGGTGTGCCTTGGATGTTCAGGCTTTACTCATCTCATTCCATAAGAAAATATGCTGAAATAGGTGAGGTATAGGAGAATGGGGTGAACTCTGGGGCCAAAGAGTCCAAGGCACACCTCGATGGAAGTCACTTGCTGTAGGGTGTGGGTGGGGGTGGAATGGCATGAGCATTACTGTCGACAATTTCAAGTCACATCCCTGACAGCTGTCAGTCCCTACAGAGTAGGGCATTATGGTCAAAAACCCTAACACCCTTGGCGTTTCTTGGTATTTTTACTCCAAGTTTTTAACATGGGCTTTTTGTGATCCCACCACATGAACAGAGGCACTATCAGTTCATTAGCCGAAAGGTGCGAAAACACGTTTCGAACAGGATGTGAAAAATGATAGCTGCACTTTTCATGAAGAGGTGTAAAAAATGGCAATGTTGAAAATCTGGAATAAAAATATAAAAAAAAAACTGGTGAAGTCACAAGTGTGCGTAGAAACTGCAACGTACACCCGTAATGTAATTAGTTTGGGGATTTTTTTACAGCAGAATTTCAACACAGGCATTTTGGGACCTCCACTCATGAACAGTGTCACTGTGATTTTCTTACTCTATCCTGAACACTGATTTTCTATAGCGACCATGCTATTCTGCGCCAGATGTGCGAAAACACATTTCAGCCAGGGTGTGAAAAATTACAGCTGTACTGTTCATAAGGAGGTGTGGAAAAATGGCAATGTTGAAAATCTGGGCTGAAAAGATTATGAATTTGTGAACTTACGAGGGTGCATGGAAATTTTTATTTTATTTATTTGATGAGAATCAGAATTACAATCCTTTGAGTCATAGACTCCTTTGCAAAGGCTCCTCGTCGGTACAAAGAACACACATTAAACATTTTATACATACATTGGTCACACAGTATTGCATTCAACATTTTATACATCAGTCACACAGTATAGTGTTTTTACGTTACTTGGTTACCACCACTAGGATCTTATAGGACCCTGGGTCATTGCAGTGAGACAAGACAGGTTACAGATTTGAGGGGTCATTTACAGAACCCTGAGTCAAAATTTATATGCAGCTAGATTGTAGGACCTGGGGATGTTGTCAGGAGATAAGCTAGTCATTTGGTATATTCGGCTGAGACGAATGTTGGTAACAGCCGCAGGCTTCTGAGTCAAGATGGAGGTTCTTGATACCAGTTTTGAATTGGCCAAAACTAGTGGCCAAGGAGGTGGAGAGAGGTAGGTTGTTAAGCCAATGGGGAGCATGATAATGGAAAGACCTTTGCCCTAATGAGGTCCTACAGTGGGGGACAAGTAGGGAGGTGTTTGTAGGTCATCTAGATGTCCTCCTGTGAGTGGCTGGATGGATGAGGTGGTGGAGGCCCTTGGGTGTCAAATTCATAAGTATTTTTTTGGCTTTTAAGGAAGTATGGTACTTAAGTCTCCCTTCGAAATTGCACAATGCATGCTCATAACACAGTCATTTTATGGACTTTTGTTACCAAATTTTTAACATAGCCAGTTTAAGACCTCTGCTCATGAACAGTGTCACTGTGATTTTCTTAATTTGTCCCGAACATTGATTTTGCATACCGACCACGCCACTGTGCACTACATGTCTGAAAACACATTTTGGGTGATATGTGAAAAATGACTGTTATACTGTTCATAAGGAGGTGTGGTAAAATGGCAATGCTGAAAATCCAGACTGAAAATATTTAAAATGTTCGAAGTTATGAGCATGCGTAGGAACTGTGCAATGCACGCTTGTAAAACAGCTGTTTTGGGGATTTTTTTCACCACATTTTCAACATAGGGTTTTTGGGGGCCTATCTCATGAACAGTGTCACTGTGATATTCTTGATCTGTCCTGAACATTGATTTCACACACCGACCGAGCCATTGTGTGCTACATGTGCGAAAACACATTTCAGGTGAGATGTGAAAAATGACAGCTCTACTGTTCATAAGAAGGTGTGATAAAATGGCAATATTGCTAATCTGGAGTGAAAATATTAAAAATGCTCGAACTTACCAACATGAGTAGGAACTGCACAACGCACATTCATAAAACAGTCATTTATTGGAATTTTTTCACCAAATTTTCAGCATAGGGTTCTTGGGGGCCTACCTCATTAAGTGTGACACTGTCATTTCATTAATCAGTCCCAAAAGGTGGTTCTGCACAGTGACCGCAAAATCACCTACTGGGACTGCATAACAAAATGACAGTGGCTGAGTTCATGAGGTGGGGCCCCAAGAACTCCATGTTGAAAATTTGGTGAAAGAATTCCCCAAAATGGCTGAGAAATGCATCAAAGTTGAAAAAAAACTTTTATGCCACTATAAAGCTTACTGGCATTTCTTCAGTTCGCCGTCAGCTTTGAAGAGTGCAGACGTGTTTCCAGTCTACCGAAGATCGGCGTCAGGCTCTGAAGGAAAGTATGGGGTGAGGGGGGTGGGGTGGCAGGGTGCGTAGAGGGTGAACACGGGTTGGGGGAGGGCCACTGGACTTGATGAGGGACCGTTTTCTACTTTACAGGTTTATTAAAAAAAAAGTAGCATGAAGGTTTTCTTTTCTACATTAACATTTCACTTTTGCACACTGGGGTAGGCTCCCAGCATGCCACTTGAATGTTTGGGGGGGCTGTAGCTGATGGGGGATTGGGAACCCCCATTGGCAGATATTTAGTGCTGGGTGGACAAGAGCCATGGGGGATTGGACACCCCCCTCATCACACAAGAAACTGGTGGGGGGAGCATTATGCTGATGGGGAGTGGGCTCCTCCATTGGCAAACTGATGAGGAAGGGGGCATGCCGACAGGGGGATTGGGCACCTCTGTCTGCACATATAGGTGTGGGGGTGGCAAAAGCTGAGGGGTATTGGGCACCCCCCTCGGCACACAAGAAATTGGGGGGTAGCATTATGCCGACAGGGAGTGGGCTACCCCGTCAGCTTTTTTTATAGAAATATTTCATCAGGAAGGCACACTGAATGGCAGGCATCAGCTTTCCATTGGCTTTGTAAGGACTGTGAAAAGCCGACAAGAGAAGCCATCACCTGTCACCATAGAAACACAGCACAATGGAGCTATGTAATTGGCTGCTGCAGTCAGGGAGGCCCCCCATGTATGAACATCTGATTGTGTACTGATGGGGTGCTCCCTGATTGCAGTGGTTCAATTTCTTTGATCTAGTGGCCTGCTCATTAACTGCAGTGATCCACAGCATGCTCCTCTATTGGCCAGGCAGAAACCAGCCCCTGAATGGGCTGCTGCCATTCGGCCCAACACTGCCATGCCTTCACAACCTGCTTGTGAAAAATGTGATGCAATGTGTTTCTTGCACATGCGTGCAAGCAACACAAAAATGACTAAGTGTTCCCATCACAATCAGCTGTCACATCCACATTAACAACAATGACTGCTTCCTATACCTCTGCATTACCAAAACAAATAACTGTTCCCTACACAAATAGCTGTCACTGCTGCATTACCAACAATGATAACTGTTTCTAGACATACAGATATGTGCATGCCCAGAGTCACGGCTTCAAGTTTCAAACATTAAATACATTTTTTTTTTATTACTTAATAAATTCTTGGATTATGATACTTATGAGTCAAAGACTCTTTTATATAGGTTCCACATGGACTATTGATAAAAGCAATACATACAGAGAAATAATGTGATGCAAAATAACAATGTAGACAAGCATACGTGTTACAAAATAGAAGGTTAACAACAAATAACCATGTGAGGTAGATACAAATTAAGGAGAGCCAGAAGGTGTCACTGTGGTAACAAACAAGAGGCAAGCATGGGAAGCCAAAGGATGGCATTGTCAGGTATAGGGATCGGCCAGAGATAGGCAACATCGGGCAAGATCAGTCTTTGGAATCATGTGGGGGGTCAGTTATTGATGAAGCAGGCTAGGTAGAAAATATCAATGAGTTAGGGCAGACAGGATGTGTTGGGGAGGGGGTGCAGATAAAGCAAGTTGAAGAGGGGTAGGAAGAAAATACAGGAGTGGGCAGACAGGTTGTGTTAGGAGGGGATGATGCAGATATAACAAAGTGTGGGAAGACAGGCTATGAAAAGAAGAGGAGGAGATAGGGTAGGAAAGGGAAAGAGAGAAAGGACAGATAGGTTAGATGGAGGGCTAGATAGGACAGTTACAATGGCTGCCTGTGACCAGGTGTTGTCTTAAGAGAAACTTGTGTAATCACCCAGTCCCTAGGGTTACTAGAATCCCCTCAATGTCAGTGCTAGGCAGGGAAAGGCAGCTGGTGGTTAACTGGTTAAATGTGTTTTTCACCTGTTCACTCTTTTGTTTACTTGGCTTCAGCTGAGATGAAAGGGATGAGCTCATTTGGAACTCTCGCAGCAGCATAAGCCTTTGCAAGTTTTGAAGAGGGAGTTTAGAATCTTGAGAGAGTAGTCAGTGTGAGTCTGTAGTTGGAAGTGAGAGGAGTGAGAACTGCTCAGTTGAGGTCTCTGAGGAGGGATCTGCTTTCTCACCCTAGTCCTGATATTCTCTAGTTTGCCAAGAGAAGTGGTGGGAATGGTTGTCTACAGCAGGATCTTGTGATTTTCATCCCCAGAAGGGTGAAAAGGATTGCTAGTGGATGGATCCAAGGGGCAATCCCCTTTTTGATCCAGGATGTTTTGAAGTTGCTTGTAATGTCTAACAGTGAGTAGGATCTGACTTGTTCTTGCTGCAGAAAGCAAGTACCTGTGCTGTTGTGTTCTCTGGCTAAGATGGTAATGCACAACTCTTCTGTGAATTCAGAAGTTTGAGACTGTTCTCATTTAAAGTTGGCTGACAAGTGTGATGTCCAGAGGTATGACTATATCACATTGTTTGGGTCTTTAGTAATTCCACTACGAGTGTAGTGTTTTAAATGATGGATGCGAAAGTTTATTTAATTATGCATTTAGCCAAGTGTGTTCAAGATGTTTAAGGTGTAACTCTGAAGAATGGCTTGGTAAGGATTTGGGAGTGAAGGGTGGGCAGACCACCATCTGGAGTAACCAGTTCTGGATTACAGGTTCAGTAAGGGTACCTGGTTACTTTAAACATAGGGCCAGTATCTGAAGAGGATTTTACACCTTGAAGTGGGTTGTTCTAGTTATTAGCCAAATGTATGTTCAGTTGTGGCCAGTGCCACTAGAAGCAATGTTCAGTTGTGGCTAGTGCCACTGAAAGAAATGTTAAATGTCCTATGAAATATGGGAATACAGGGTGAATGAGTTCTGTCAGTAAAGTGTTTTCGGTTATGGTCACTGCCACTGGAAGAAATGTTAAATGTTCCATGAAATATGAGAATACCAGTACAAGATGTTCAATGTCCTACAAAAAGTTTTCTGTCAGATAGTCATTTTGTTGTTCTGCAATTTCCTAGTGCCACGATGTGTAAACCTTGGGGGTCCACCCTTGCTTTAGACAACATCGTTTGGAATAAAGTCACACTCTAGAACCCCAACTATGGTTTGGACAGTTACGTTATTGCTTTCTGTGCATGGATTTACTGGTTACCCCTTCTGAAGGATAGGTCTAGCATAGCCCTAGCAAAAAGTTCTCTCCTCAGGACCTGGTTATTGTAAATACCTAATAGGTCATAATTGCTTTTGTACACTGCCACCCCTTTTGATCTCTAGACGTAATGAGCCTGGTATACATTCCTAAAGCTAGGGATGGTACCATTGTCTAAAAGTGTTCTGAGTATTCTGTGCCCAAAAAAGGGTGCCAGGGATAGCTAACTGTGTAAAGTAGCAGGGGGTGGTTACACTTGAAAGGACCAAGCTTGGGTACATCTAGGATTTTAAATGGGAACCCATTTAGCCAGCTGGGCATTTGGAAGCTGAAGGATTGTTGGGCCTGTGAGGTGCGGCAGAAAGGGACTTGTGAGGTGCGGCAGAAAGGGACTTGGAAGGCATGTCTAGATGCACTCCTAGTGCTGTAAGAGTAGGGGGTGAAAAGGTACTGGGAGTTTGGGGGAGCTAGGCCCCAGCTGATTTTCTTTGTATAAAAACAGGTATGATCCTGTCTCTGAGGTTCAACCAATTAGTCATGGAGTACAAGTCGCACATATGTGTGTGGTAATGGGCACCAGTAACAAGACAACAGGATCTGTTGAGTGCAGTACTAACTCTTTTAATGGTTGTGTCTGTGACTACACCATAAATGACTAGACCATAGTCCACCACTGAGAGTATAGAGCTGGTGACTGCAGTTTGGAGTGCTTCTTGGGTCATGCTTTTTCTATGCCTATATAGCATCCCTAATCTACAGGTTTGGAGACAGCGTTGATGTTAAACGTGTTACTGTGATATTTTGCAGCCAGAATTAACTATGCAGGGCTCAGTAAAGTCTGTATGAACTCAGGCACTGTTTTGTTAACACAAGATAAACTTGTTATAAATAAGTGCACAGAGTGGCACCTCAAGGGTCATGCAGAGCAGCTTTATAACATTAGACATGCAGGAGTACTGTATCATTCAGCAGGCATTCAGGATGAGTTCTATAGATTAAAAAAATAATTTTAAACACATTTTCAATGGGCAATGCACCATGTGCACCAAATGTACTGTATAAATCAGGGTTTTACTGTACATTCTGATGATCTACTGTACTGTACAATATAGCACTGTACTGTACCTCACTCATTAAAGTGGAAAACCAGTTACTACTGCATTGCACTGTACACAGTATGGAATGCAGTACTGTACTATACATGTGAAACCAGAATTAAACTCTTAAGCAGCCTTCTTAAAAGCAAGCTAAAACTGAAAACCAGCTAGCTGCAAACCAATATGAAACTTTTAATAATTCATTGAACTAAACACTGCACACATAAAATAACTCATTGGAAAATGCTAAACCAGTGAGCTGGATGAACAGTTTAATGTGACTTGTACTGTACAGATGTAACCTCCAAAATACCAGCACTGACTAATTGTTCACTACACACATAACTGTCACCTCCGAATGACCAAAAATGACTAACTGTTTACTAGACATCCAGCTGTCACTTCTGCATTATCAACTATGACTAACTGTTCTCTAAACATACTGCTGTTAAATCTGTATTACCCACAATGACTGTTCTCAACACATGCAGCTGTGCATCACTAACAATGTCTAACTGTTCCATACACATACAGTTATCACCTCCACAGTGCCAGTAATTACTAACTGTTCCCTACACATACATGCTGTCACGTCCACATTATGGACAATGACTAATTGTTCCCTACAGCGTACAACTGTAACTTCCACATTACAAACATTAGCTAGCTGTCCACTACACATACAGCTGTCACCTCCACATTACAAATAATGACTGTGTTCCCTACACATGCAGCTGTCTACTCCACATAACCAACAATACTGAGCTGTTCCCTACACATACAGTTCTCTCCTCTGCATTACAGGTAATGACTAAATGTTCACTACAAATACAGCTGTCACCTCCAAATGACCAGCAATGACTAACTGTTCCATACACATACAGCTTTCATTTCCACATGATCATCTATGACTAATTTTTCCATACACATAAAACTCACCTCTGCATTACGAACAATGTCTAACTGTTCCCATCCCTTGCATGCTGCCTCATCTGATTTACCTAGAATGACTAACTGCTCCCTGATGCATCCGCCTATCAAGTCCACCTTACCAACAGTGACTTATTGTTCCCTACACCTACAGCTGTTACCTCTGAAATACCGGTAATGACTAGCTGTTCCCTACACATACTGCTGTCTCCTAAGCATTATCAACAATGACTAACTGTTCCCTACACATACAGCTGTCACTTCCAAATGACCAATAATGACTAACTGTACCCTACACATACAGCTTTCACCTCTGCATTATTATCTGAGACTTAACTGTTTAATACACATACAGATGTCAGCTCACCATCACCAACAATGAGTAACAGTTCCCTAGGCATACATCTTTCATATCCGCATTACCCAAAAATGACTTACTGTTCCTTACACATACATTCTGTCACATCTGCATAACCAGTAATTACTAACTGCTCCTGACACATATAGCTTTCACATCCAAATTAACAACAATGATTGGTCATGACACATACAGGTGTCAGCTTTGAATTACCAACAATAATTAACTTCCTTATACATACATCTCTCACTTCTGCATTACTAACAATGCCTAAGTGTTCCCTAAAAATATAGCTCTCATCTCCACATTAACAACAATGAATAAGTGTTCCTGACACAATCATGCTGTCACCTCAGCATTACCAACAGTGATTTACTGTTCCCAACACATGCAGCTGTCACCTCTGAATTACAAACAAACCAAATGCTCCACCGCGCCTCCAGCATCACAGTCATTTGCTAGCACCACACTTGGAGGCGGCAATCCTCCACACATAGAAAAGATCCAGTAAAATGGTGTGCAAAGAATCAAAGGGCACACTAAAAGTAGATGCAGAAAAGCAAATTTCCTCAAACAACTGTGCAAGCAAGTAGAAATGAGCAAGAGTTCAAACATAGCTGCCCCTAGCGCCTCTACCACATGAGTCTTCAAGGGAGTGGAGCTACACCAGAAAATCAGTCCCTAATATTACAATTACAAATCATGTCATGCTGTTATCATTCAAGTGAGGCTTATTACTTAAAGAACAAGTGAACTAATATTGTATACCCATATTACCTATATTCTAAATATTAATAATTACATCACAACAGCTCGAAATATAAGTAATAAATCCACAAAATATCTGTAATGGCTAACACAGGTAGAAAATCAGAGATAAAGAGAAAAAAAGAAAAAAAAGAAAGAAATATGTCATGCTACCACATCCTAGAGGATATTGTATCCTGGGATTAACAAGCAGGAAGTCTGTCAGCTCTAAAAAGGCAAAGGCCAACTGGGTAGGTAGGAGCCCAAGTAGGATGGGTGTGTGGCACCTAAAAAATGAGAAAAAAAGAATAACAACATTATTACATCAAGTACATATGTGCACCTTTTCCAACAAATCTGTCTGGTGTCAAAATTACATTATAATCAGGGGAACCTATGATTATTTAAATAACAAATACTGATCAACTTGCTATCGAAAAAAGAGAAATGCTGAGGAAAAAATACATGGCTTCAATGTATTCTCCTATTCTGCAAGAATGGCTTGATATCCCAGTTATTGTTTAGGCCATTTGGTTTTACTGTATCTAACTTGAATATCCACACACTTTCTTTTTGCAGCAGTTTGTTGGCTTTATCACCTCGTGGGTCTGAAGGCACCCAATCAATCCCTTGAAATTTCAAATATTCTGGTTTTGAATTATAATAGGTTGCAAAATGTACTCCCACTGGGGCGTCATTTCTTGCATTCAGAATCAACCTGACATGTTCTTGTATACATTATTTTAAAGGTCTTGTCATTTTTCACACATATACAGAACTACATTCACACCACAAGGCATAAACTACATATGTGGTATCACAGGTAATAAGGTCATGAATATTCATGGTTAGTTCTGCTCTGCCTGAATGTGTGAAATTATCACTTTCCAAACCAAATTTGCATACGTTACATCTCTTACATTTATGAAACGCTTTAGATCTTTTTGGGAGCCAAGTCTGTATGGTATCTGATATTTTGGTACTTCCCTTTCTTAGTCGTGTATGGACAAGTTTGTCCTTCATGTTTTGGCTCCTTCAAAAAGTAACCCTGTGTTTAAGACCCACCACTCTCCCAACTATTTTATAACTCAAAAGGACGCATCAGTTTTTGTGCACTATGTCCCCATTCTGTCCAGCCTGATGGTTACATTCAGTTGCAAAAGTGCACTGTATATCCTGTGTGTTATTTTTGCTATGGGGTCCTAAAAGTGACCCCCCAGAATTGTCAGTACTTTACTTTGGGCTTGTAAGAGATGGTCCCTATTATAACCTCTTTGTACAAAGCGTTCTGAGTTCTCAAGCTTGCTGGTCAAAGTCACTCCTTCAACTATAATTTCTCCATAACCTTAGAAATTGGCTGTAAGGGATGGATTTTTTTAAATTTTGGGGGTGAGCACTTGTAAAATGTAACCCAGCATTGGTAGCAGTGGACATCCTATAAGTTTTAGTATTAATATTGGATTTTCCCTCAGCACATTACAAACAATGATTAACTGTTCCCACATAAACAGCTGTCACCTCTGCATTACCAACAATGATTAACTGTTCCCTACAGTGTACAACTGTGATGTCTGCATTACAAACATTGGCTAACTGTTCACTACACATACAGCTGTCACCTCCGCATTACCAACAATGACTAACTCTTCTATACACATGCATCTGTCTACTCCGCATCACCAACAATAATTAACTGATCCCAAAACATAGAGCTCTCTCCTCCGCATTACAGGTAATGACTAACTGTTCACTACAAACATAGCTGCCACCTCCAAATAACTTTTCCCTACACATACAGCTTTCATTTCTACATTATCATCTATGACTAACTGCTTCCTACATATAAAACTATTACCTCTGCATTACCAGCAATGACTAACTGTTCTCATCATTTGCATGCTGCCATATCTGATTAACCTATAATGACTAACTGCTCCTGACACATACAGCTGTCACCTCTGCCTTACCAACAATGACTTATTGTTTTCTACACCTACAGCTGTCACCTCTGAAATATCAATAATGACTAGCTGTTCCCTACACATACCGCTGTCTCCTAAACATTACCAACAATGACTAACTGTTCCATACACATACAGCTGTCTTCTGAATGACCAACAATGACCAACTGTTCCTTTGATATTCAGCCTTCGCCTCTGCATTATCAACTGAGACTAACTGTTCAATACTCACACAGATATCAGCTAAGCATCACCAACAATGAGTGACAGTTCCCTAGACATACAGCTATCACATCCACTTTACCAAAATTGACGTACTGTTCCTTACACATAAATTCTGTCAACTCCACAAAGTCAATAATGACTAACTGCTCCTGACAAATAGAGGTTTCATCTTCAAATTAACAACAACTGCTCACTACACATACATCTGTCACTTTACATTACCAAAAGTGACTAAGTTTTCACAACACATTGTTCCCTACACATACAGTTGCCAACTCCACATTAACAACAATGACTTACTGTTCTCTGCACAGATATGCTGTCACCTCAACATTACCAGCAATGATTTACTGTTCCAGACACATACAGCTGTCACCTCCGCATTACCAACAATGACAGTTTCCTGCACATACAGCTTCCCCCCCCTCCATATCAGCAACATTGACTATCTCCTACAGATACAGCTGTCAACTCAGAATTACCAACAATGACTAACTGTTCCTACACAGACAGTGTTTGCCTCCACATTATCGTTTATGACTAACTCTTCCCTACACATTCATCTGTCACCTCCATATTAATGACAATGACTAACTGTTCTTGACACATAGAGCTATCATACCAGAAATACCAGCAATGGCTGTTCCTAACACATACAGTTGTCACCTCCCAAAATACCAACACTGAACAAATGTTCCCTAGACATACAGCTGTCACCTCTGAATGATCAACCATGACTAATTGTTTCCTAGACATACAGCTTTCACATCTGTATTATCAACTATGACTAACTGATCCTTACACATACAGATGTCAGCTCAGCATCACCAACAAAGACTAACTGTTCCCTTGACATACAGCTATCACATCTGCATTACCAAAAATGACTTACTGTTTCCTACAAATACATTCTGTCACCTCCGCATAACCAGTAATGAATAACTGCTCTGAACTAATAGAACTTTCACATCTGAATTAACAACAGTGACTGGTCATGACACATACAGGTGTCAGCTTTGAATTACCGACAATAACTAACTGTTCCCTACACATACAGCTGTCACTTCTGCATTGCCAACATTGACTAAGTAATACCTACAAATACAGCTGTCACCTCCACATAACATGCAATGACTAACCCTTCCCTACACATACATTTGTCACCTCCACATCACCAACAAGGACACACTTTTCCCTACACTTTCAGTTGTCACCTCTGCATCACCAATAACTTCTTTCTGTTCCCGACACATACTGCTGAAATGTCAAAATTACTAACAGTGACTGTTCCTCACACATACAGCTGTCACCTCCAAAATACCAACAATAACTAACTGTCCCCTACACATACAGCTGTCACCTCTGCATTACCAATGATGGTTACTGTTCTTTATATGTGATGCTCTGAATTCCAAGCAATGACTAACTCTTCCCCACACATACAACTGTCACCTCTGAGTTACCAGCAATGACTGTTTCTGACACATACAACCATCAAGTCTGAATTACAAATAATGGCTAGTTGTTCTCCACACGTATAGCTGTCACCTCCACATTATGAAAAATGACTGTTTCTAACACATACAGCTGTCAGCTCTGAATTACAAAAAATGACTGACTTTTCCCGACATATACAGCTGTCTTCTCTGCATTACCAACAATGACTAACTCTTTCCTATACATACAGATGTCACCTCCACATCACATACAATGACTGTTTCCTACATGTACAGCTGTCACCTATGCATCACCAACAATGACTAACTGTTCTCCACACATACAGTTTGTGCCTCTACCTTACCGATAATGACTAAATGTTCATTACAAATTCAGCTGTCACCTCCAAATGACCAGCAATGACTAACTGTTCCATACACATACAGTTTTCATTTCCACATTTACAACTATGACAAAACTGTTCCCTACAAATACAGCTATCACCTCAGCATTACCAGCTTTAGCTTGTTCCCTATGGACACAGCTGTCACCTCTGCATTATGATCAATGACTAAGTGTTCCCTACACATAAAGCTGTCACCTCTAAATTACCACCAATAACTAACTAACTAACTGTTATCAACACCTACAGCTTTCACCTCTGAAATACCAACAATGACTATCTGTCCAATACACATACCACTGTCTCCTAAACTTTACCAACAATGACTAGCTGTTCCCTACACATAGGGCTGCCACCTATGCATTACCAGCAATAACTAACTGTTCCCTACACATGCATTAGTCACCTCTGCATTACCAACAATGACTACCTGTGTTATACAAATACAGCTGTCACCTGTGCATTACCAAAAATGTCTAACTGTTCTCTACACATATAGCTGTCACCTCTGCATTACCAACAATGACTGTTCCTTACACTTACAGTTGTCACCTAACCATTACCAACAATGACTGTTACGTACGCTTACAACTGTCACCTCCACATTACCAACAATGACTAACTGTTTCCATCACTTACAGATGTCACCTCTGCATTACCAAGAATGGCTAACTGTTCCCTACACATTCGTCTGTCACCTCCACCTTACCAAGAATGAGTAACTATTTGCGACACATACAGCTGATACGACCAAATTACCAACAGTGACTGTTCCTGACACATAGATCTGTCACCTCCGAAATACCAAAAATGGCTAACTGTTCCCTATACATACAGCTGTCACCACCACTTTACTAGCAATAAATAATTGTTTTCTAGACATACAGAGGTCACCTCGACATTACCTGCAATGACTAACTGTTCTCTTGTCATACAGCAGTCACATCCACATTGCCAAGAATGACTACTGTTCTCCACATATAGAGCTCTGCATTACTAACAATAACCCAAAGTTCCTGACACATATAGCTGTCACCTCCAAATTACCAACAATGACTTTTCCTGACACATACAGCAGTCACTTCCAAATTACTATCAGTGACCAGTTGTTCCTTACTCATACAGCTGTCACCTTTGCATTACCAACAATGAGTAACATTTCCCTTGACATACAGCTGTAACATTTGAAATAAGTGCTGTCTAACTGTTGCCTATGCATACAGCTGTCAGTTCCACATTACCAACAATGACTAACTGTTTCCTACATATACAGCTGTCATCAACACATTACCAACAATGACTAACTATCCTCACACAGTCTTCTCATCTGAATTATGAACATCTGTTCCTGACACATACAGCTGTCACCATGAAATATCAACCAAAAGTTACTGTTCCCTGAACCAAGAGCTGTCAGCTACACATTACCAGCAATAACTGTTCCCTACATATGAAACTGTCAAGTTTGCATTATTAACAATGACTAACTGTTCAATGCACATGTAGGTGTTAACTCCACATTACCAGCAATGAGTAACAGTTCAGTACACATACATGCTGTTCCCTCAGCATTACCTACAATGAATTTCTATTCCTGACACATATAGCTGTCACCTCTGAATTATAAACAATGACTTACTGTTCTCTACACATACAGCTGTCCCCTCCACATCACCAACAATGACTTACTGTTCCCTACATATACAGCTCTCACCACCACATTACCGACAATAACTAACTGTTCCCTACATATGCAGCTTTCTGCTATGCTTTATCAGCAATGACTGACTGTTCTTTACACATACAGATGTCTCCTCGACATCACCAATAATTAATAACTGTTCCCTACACATACGACGTTCTCCTGTGCTTTACAATCAATGACTCACTGTCCCCTACACATACAGCTGTCACCTCCACATTACCAACAATGACTGTTTCCTACACATACAGCTGTCACCCCTGCATTACCAATGATTTCTAGCTGTTACCTACACATGCAGCTGTCAGCTCTGCAACACCAACGATGATTAACTGTTCTCTAAATAAACAGCTGGTACCTCCACATTACCACCAATGAGTAAATGTTCCCTACAAATACAACTGTCATGTTTGAATGACCAACAATGATGACTGACTGTTCCATACACATACAGCTGTCACTTCTATATAATGAACATTGACTGTTCTGGACACATGCAGCTGTCATGTCTGAAATATCAACAATGTATATTCCCAACCCATACTGTTGTCACCACCAACATACCCACACTGAATAACTCTTCCCTACATATACAGCAGTCACCTCCAAATGGCCAACAATGACTAACTATTCCCTACACATACAGCTTTCACCTCTGCATTATCAACTATGACTAACTTTTCCCTACACATAAATCTGGCAGCTCCATATCACCAACAATGACTAACTGTTCCCTACACATACACGCTTGAGTGATCCAGGAACCAGCACTTAAAGCACACAGAAGGACAAAAACAAATCCAAAATGTTGACAAATATCAAAATGTATTGTGCTTTCACTCAGTTCAGACAGCACCAATACCCCATTGCTTCTGTACTAATCCTTCATCAGTGTGTGGCACCCCTGAGAGAAAGCACAATACAATTTGGTGTATGCATAGTTCCAGGATCCTTCTGTTGGTTTTTTTTGGCTGACCTTCCATTACCAGCACCTGCCCTGCACCACTGTATCACAGCAATCACCATGTGTACTTGGTTACATACAGTACATGCCGTCACCTCCACACTACCAATAATGACTAAATGCTCCCAACACATATAACTGTCACCTCCGAATTACCAACAGTGACTGTTCCTGGCACATACAGCTGTCAACTCTGAATTCCCAACAATGACTAATTGTTCTGTACTAGAGATGCAGCAAATTAAAATTCCGCCTGCGATGTGCCGATGAAGTGGACACTTCACATTGCCACTCCGCTATGCAGAGTGCCCATTTTAAAGGCTCACTTTGTCTTGTAATTATAACTACATGTTGTTGCTCCACCTTAAGGCGAATTAAGTAAGAGTGACAAGTCTATTGCAGCCCCACCCCACATCACATGGCTTGCAGTAGTGTAAGTCACATGCTTTAGCCAGGCAGGAAGGAAGTGAGTCACGCTAAGAGATAGTTTCACTTTCCCCTTTCCAGCAGGAGAGAGAGGAGCTTGAATGTAGAGAGGAGAGAGAGAGAGAGAGAGAGTTTAAAACCAGTGTAAAGCCAAAACTTTCTTATTTTTTTTTCTGATCTTGCTTTTTGTCTATTAGTTCTTCTGTGGATTTCTTTTTTTGGATTAATTCTTTGTTTTATTAATTGTTGTGTGTGTGTGTGACTGTGTTGGGCCACAGGGCAGAAATTCGAATGGAAAAGGGAAGATCTGGGGCCTGGGCATTTCTACAGCACGGCGAACAGGTGGGAGTTTGCATGCATGGGGCAGAGCCAGTTTCTGCTGGACCACAGTAAGATCTTGTCCCCCCCCGGAAACAGGAGGAGTTGGTGCTGCTGCTGCAGCTGTGATGGAGCCACCACCACCACCTCTTTTGGCAGTGGCACCGGTGCAAGTAGCACCTCAGCAGCATCTGCCTGCACCCCTACCCCAAAGTGTGGAGCCTCAGCCCCAGGCTCCCATAGCATCTGGGTCCCCACACCTGTGCCTGTCCTCCACACACTTCCCTAGTTTGGGAGTTTTTCAATGGTGTGCAGGGGGACAGTAGCATTGTAAGTTGCCAGATCTGTGGTGTGGAGGTGTGCCATGGCCCCCGGGGAAGTCACCTGGGGACCAGGGGCCAGCATACTCATATGTTGAACCATCACCATGAGAAGTGGCAGGCTGCTGTCACAGAACAGGCCAGAACTGCACCTGCTGGCCCTTCTGTGGCAGATCAGGCAGCTGTGAATGGCACTTAGTGGAGGAGTGCCACGGCAGCACCTGCTACTCCACCAGCACAACCACCACCAGCTGCAGCACCTCCTGTTGGTGGCAACCCCACAGAACTGCCTGTAAGTCAGGCTGATTTGGCAGTTCTGTGGAGTGCATTGGATGCTGCCAACCAGTGTCTGACCAATGTCGAGCAGCAGTTGGAGAGGATCAAGAGCCATCAGCTGCAGATGATGGCCATGCTCCAACTGCTGTTGTCCCACCTTGACATTGAGCATTAGTTCCTTGTTTTTCCTTCATTGTACCCCCACCACCCTCTGTAATAAAAAAAATATACTCCTATGTTTACTCTGATCCTTCCACCCTGTATCCTGTAATTGTTTTCCCTTTTTTATGCACATTTGTTCTACTCTGTCGTTGATTCCATTTCTGTACTTTATAGTTTCTATCGTGTGCCCTCCTTCCTTCTGTTAAGTGTGTGTGCTGTTTTGTTTTTGCATAACCTTGTTTTAAGTAAAAAAGGGTTGTCCTTGCCCTCATTATTCCAACTTAAAGGAGTAGTCCACCCAAAATTTGCAACAACATATGTAATGCAGAGTGTTTTGATTTGTATGTAAAGTCCTAGTGTGTCCTTCCCTCTGTCTGCTATTAGGAGTTTTTCCTAAATTAGCCTGCTAGCTTTATGGTAGTTTTATGAGCTACAAACCCTGGATATCTCCATCTCCTTTCTTTTACCTACAATGCACCCAGTGTCACTGTTTTTATCCAGTGATCACAAATGGCAAATTACAGTGTAGCAGATACCTGAGAGCTAGCCGAGTGGGGTTTCTGTAAGAAAACAGCTACTAAATAGCTGTAATTCGCTATTTGTGTTTTCTATGTGTGTCATATCTAGCTAGCAATAGTAAGTGTTTTCATTTTAAAATTTAATGTAATCAAAGTACACACAACAATAAAAAGCACAGAAATTGCCCCAGATCATCTATGCTGTAATTAGTAAAGACTAGCAGTTTTTGTACAGAAACCACCCTCACCTAGCTTTCAGCTATCTGCTAAACTGTAACAGTAGCCATTTGGGCTCACTGGATATGAACAGTTACACAGCTCTGTTGTGAACTGTGCATATGCTAAATCTATGGGCGATGCTACATCACTGTCACATGGCACAGGGTGCATTGTAGGAGCGATAACGGCAATAAACCTATTTGACATGAAGATCCATAGGGGCTTTAAAACTACCATAAAGTTAGTAGGCTAATTTAGTAAAAACTCCTAATAGCAGACAGAGGGAAGGACACACTAGGACCTTACATGCAAATGAAAAGTGCTCTGCATAACAAATGTTTTTGCAAATTCTGTGTTGACTACTCCTTCAACAAAACCAGAAAGCCATAACTCCACATGAAAAAACACCAGTAAAATATTTTCACTGCTAGTGCAACTGTATTTATGACAAAACAAGGCATGCAGTAATGACCCTTGCGCTTTGGCGGTTAGGTCTTCAGTAGTGTGCCTCCTAATGAAGGCCTAAGCACCAAAGCACAGTGGGTATTTGTGTGTGCCTTGTTTTGCCATCAATAAAGTTGCAGTAGCATTGAACATTTTTTTGTAGCTTGTATTCGTACAGAAAGTAAACATTACTGAAGTACCAAAAATATTGTTCACACACAATCACCAGAATTAATGCGCATCCACAGAATATTACTGTCTTGTCTTCAGAAAATTCCCCAGCCCACACAAAATGAAATGAGAGCATAACAACAAATGCAAAGTCTCCCAGAACTAATGGCACACACAGTCATGCACATAGTGTTCACACACATTTCCCAGAATTAATGTGCATCCCAAAAATGCTACTGTCTTGTGTCCAGAAAATTGCTGACTCCAGATGAAGAGAAATGAGAGCATGAAATGGAAAGAAAAGTCTCCATTAATTCATGCCACACTCAGTCATGTGTGCATTTCTGCCACACAGTCCCCAGAATTAATGTGTACCACCAAAATGTTGCTGTCTTATGTCCAGAAAATTCCTTACTCCAGATGAAGAGAAATGAGAGCATAAAATGGAAAGAAAAGTCTCCATTAATTCGTGCCACACTCAGTCATGCATGCACACACTCCAGTAAGAACTACAGTATGTCCCCTGCTGCTGATGTTGGAATTTCATGTAATGCTTCTTGACCTGACTGGACTGATGCACAGTGTCTTGCCAAATGACGTGCCAGAAGGATGACCGACCATTGAGTTAACCGTCCATGATGATGTGATAATGCTGTTGGTTGCCCAATGTCTGCTGCACTGACCGTCAACAGGAAGGATGCCCTCTGTGTGTACACTAATACTACCCTTGGTAAGTTAATGTACCTTGCACCATCATGGTTTTCTGCAGAACCTGAGCTGACCTTAAATGTTCATATCCATATATACTGAAATCATTGCTTATTTTTTTACCACAGGTCATATGGTCAAACTTGGGGTGTGCATTTCTTGGCTTGATGAGTAATTTTGGCAATGGAATACTGTCAAGCCAGTGAAGGTAAGTATTTTTTTTTGGGGGGGGCATTATTTAAAAAAAATTGAAAAAGATTCATCAATGTTTTGGCCATCTTTACAGGTCTTCAGCATATCATCAGAACCGAAAACAAAATTTAACTGCTGTTATTCATGAAGAACGTGATTTGTCTTGTGATGAGTGTCTGGTGTGACATGACCAATGATAATAAACTGTAAGGGAATGCGAATACCTACAGTTGTACTTCCCTGATCTGTACACACAAAACAACCCGATTTGAAAACTCTTTTCAATGAGCACAATGGTGATTGAAGCTGAGACCTGAGATACTATGATACAGGCTTACATGCAAGTAACTACAAAAAAACTTTGTTTTGTGATTCGTGATGTGATTGTGAATCATAACCATGAAGATGAAGAATGTGATTTGTCTCAGTGTCGGAGTTGTGATGAGTATCTGGTGTGACATGGCCAATGATAATAAACTGTACAGCCTACGGCTGTTCTTCCCTGACCTGTACCACACAAAACTAACCGATTTGAAAACCCATATCAGTGAGTACAATGGTGATTGAAGCCATGACCCAAGAGAGAAACATAGACTTTGATGGCAGATAAGGACCGCTTTGCCCACATAGTCTGCCCATTTCCCTACCTACTGGATAAGATGCAGATCCTAGTTAACCAACAGCCTATTTCTTCCTACCCCCCACAAGAATTGCCTTATGTCTGTCCCATGCATTCTTGAATTCTACCACAATTTTAGACCCCATAACCTCCTCAGGAAGGCTGTTCCATGCATCCAGCACCATCTCTGTGAAAAAATACTTCCTCACATTGCCCTGAGCCGTCCCCTCTATCTTCCAATTGTGTCCCCTTGTTCTTGCACATCTCTTTTTCTGACAGATGCTACCCTCTTGGACTTTGTTGATTCCACTGAGGTACTTAAAAGTTTCTATCATGTTACCCCCCTTCCTCCTTTCCTCAAGGGTATACATATTAAGCTCCTTTAGTCTCTCCTCATATGGCTTCTCTTGCAGACCCTGTGCCATTTTAGTTGCCCTCCTCTGGACTGCCTCCATCATGTCTATGTCCTTGTGGAGATGGAATCTCCAGAACTGGATGCAGTACTCCAGATGGGGTCTCACCAACTGTCTGTACAGAGGGATAACAACTTCTTGTTTTCTGCTGGTGATGCCTCTGCCTATACATCCCAGTATCCCCCTAGCCCTCCCTACTGCCTTCTCACATTGCTTGCCAACCTTAAGGTCATCTGATATGATTACCCCCAGGTCCCTTTCCATTTTTGTTGTTGTTACTACCCCCCCCCATTGTGTACTCTTCCCATGGGTTTTTGTTTCCCAGGTGCATTATTTTGCACTTCTTTACATTGAATCCAAGCTGCCATACTTCTGACCATTCCTCCAACCTTGCCAAGTCCCTTCTCATCCTTTCTATACCTCCTTGTGTATCAGCCCTGTTGCAGATCTTTGTGTCATCTGCAAAGAGGCATACTTTTCCTTCCACTCCCTCTGCAATGTCACTTATAAAGACATTAAAAAGGACTGGACCCAGTACTGAACCCTGCGGTACCCTACTAGTAACCCCCCTTTCTTCAGAGTGGACGCTGTTTAGTATTACCTTCTGTGTCCTGTTGTCCAGCCAATGTTTTACCCAGGTTACCACCCTGGGACCCACTCCCAGGCTGGCTAATTTTTTTATTAATCTTTTGTGTGGGACTGTGTCAAATGCCTTGCTAAAGTCTAGGTAGGCCATGTCCACAGCCCCTCCCTGGTCTACTACTTTGGTCACCCAGTCAAAGAAATCGATTAGATTCATCTGACATGCCTTCCCACTGTGAACCCATGCTGTCTTGGGTCCTGTTCCCCACTGGCTTCTAGGTACTCAACATTTCTTTCCTTCAGAAATGATTCCATCACTTTCCCTACCACAGAAGTCAAACTGACAGGTCTGTAGTTTCCTGATTCTGTCTTGCTCCCATTTTTGTGAAGGGGAATCACATCCACCTTCCTCCAGTCCTCAGGTACCACACCATCCTCCCATGATTTGTTAAAAAGGGTAGTCAGTGGTGTCACTAGTTCTCCATGTAATTCTTTTAGAATTCTGGGATGAATCCTGTCAGGCCCCATTGCTTTGTCCAACTTCAGTTTTAGGAGTTCTTTCAGAACCCTCTCTTCTGTGAAAGGACTGGGATCGACCCCCCCATCCAGAGTGCTTCTATTAATTAGATTAGGTACCTCTCTTTACTCCTGTTTTGTGAATAGTGAGCAGAAGTATTCGTTCAGTATCCCTGCTTTTTCACTGTCCCTCTCTGCTCACCCACCATCCTTTCTATTCAGCCTCACTGTCCCTTCCTTTGTCTTTCTACGCTACCTAATGTACCTATAAAAGGTTTTATTCCCCCTCTTAACCGAGTTGGCTGTCTTTTTCTCAGTTTGGGCCTTTGCTATTCTGACTGCCTTCCCTGCTTCCTTCTGCCTTAACTGGTACAGTTCTCTGTCCTGCTCCTTCTGTGTCTCCTTATACTTCCTAAATGCTATCTTTTTCTCCCTAACCTTCCCCGCCACCTCTTTTGAGAATCATAGTGGCTTTTTCTTTCATTATGATTTGTTTATTTGCTTCACACAAAGGCTTGTTGCCTCTGTGATGGCAGTTTTGATTTGTCCCAATTGTTGCTACACCCCTCCTTCTTGCCTGTTTGCTAGTGCTTTTCTAAGACACTCTCCCATCTTGCTAAAGTCAGCCTTCCTGAAGTCCAGTACCCTCACTTTTGTATGTCTTGACTCTACAGCTGAGTTTATTGTGAACCACACTGTTTGGTGGTCACTTGTTCCCAAATGGCTGCCCACTTCTAGATCTGAGATCCTCTCATGGTCCCCATTTGAGAGTATGAGGTCTAAGATTGCTCCCCCCTGAGTGGGTTCCAACACAAGCTCTCTGAGGCATGCCTCCTGTAGGGCATCAAGAATGGCCCTGTTCTTGGATGTGGCTGCAGCAAAGGTGCTCCAGTTAACATCTGGCATGTTCAGGTCCCCCATCAACAGTATCTCCCCTTTCTCTGCCATCCCAATGATGCCTTCTATCATATCCTTGTCCATTCCCTCCCCCTGAGATGGGGGTCTGTATACAACCCCTGTGCAGATTGTGGTGCCATTTCCAGTCTCTAAGGTGACTCACAGTTCCTCCGCTCCTCCCTGTTTACTCTTTAGTTCAATTGCTTTGATCCTTTCCCTTACATAAAGAGCTACTCCTCCTCCTCCTCTTCTACCCTCCCTGTCCCTCCTGTAGATTGTGTACACCGGTATGTTGACATCCCAGTCATAGTTCTCTGTGTACAATGTTTCTGTGACTGCCATGATATCCAGGCATCCTTCTTCCATCAAGGCCACTAGTTCAGGGAGCTTGTTACCCAGACTATGGGCATTGGTATAGTCTAAGTCAGCTAAGCGTGATGTGCTTAAGCAGGATGGCCGCTTAAGCAGGGTGATCTTGTGGGAACCAATTTGTCTGTGCTAATGACACAGTAGCCTTACTTTGCTTAGATGGAATGCTGCAAATCACGAATTCCACTGTAGAGAGACACTTGAGTGATGTCTGAAAGGGTTTTTTTTCCAATTACATAACACCTACAGTGCTTGTTATCTGT
The DNA here is from genome assembly GCA_016271365.2 of Neoceratodus forsteri. Lineage (NCBI taxonomy): Eukaryota > Metazoa > Chordata > Ceratodontiformes > Ceratodontidae > Neoceratodus > Neoceratodus forsteri. The sequence continues at coordinate 648,191,646 of CM057456.1, forward strand.
TTGCAATCAGCTGTATGTAAAAGCTGTGTATGTGTGGAGAGAAACTTAGAGCAATTGAGATCTGTGCTTACCATGAATGCTGGAGCAATGTCTATTCTCCCAAGAAACAAGTTAACTCTGACTGAAAGGGTTAGAGTCATTGAGAATCTAAGCGACAAGTCCCATTCCTTATCATCGGTGGCAGTGGAGTTCCGCATCTCTAAGAGTCAGGCTGGCAGAATCAGTAAAAATCACGATGCAATTCTGGCTGAATGGCATTCAAATTCCAATCCAAGCTGCAAAAGACAGAGATAGGGCAAGGACTCTGAGATTGATGATAACCTTCTCTTGTGGTTTTCCCAGTCACTGACTACAGGTGCTTGGATCTCAGGGCCCATGCTAAAGGTGAAAGCTGTACACCTTGCTACACAAATGGGACATGACAACTTTGAGGCTACAGATGGTTGGCTGTCCAGGTAGAAGCAGCAGCATCAAATTGTTTTCAAAAAGGAACATGGCAAAAAACAGGATGCTGATGCAAACGCTGCTAACACCTGGACAGCCAAAATACTCCCCTAGATTGTTGCATGCTATTGCCTGGAGGACATTTGGAATGCCAATGAAACTGGCTTGTTTTTCAGAGGCTACCCTGATCATGGGCATGCAGAGAAGAACACCAAACTAGTTGGCAGCAAGAAGGCTAAAGACCGTATCCTGGTCTTATGCTGTGACAATCAAACAGGAACTGAAAAAAGGCCACTTATCGTAATTGGCAAAAGTAAGCACCCTAGGTATCTTCCTAAATATCTGAAGACATTACCAGTGACATACACCAGCTCATCCAATGCTTGGATGACTGGAAACATCTTTCAAGAATGGCTGATGACATAGGAGGCCGAGCTCCACTGAAGGAGGTGGAAGATCCTGCTGTTCTTGGACAATTGCTTGGAGCATCCTTATGATCTGGGACAAAGGCTTACATTCATCAAGCTGGCATTCTTTCCCCCAATATGATCAGCATCCCACAGCCCATGGACATGGGCATCATCAAGAATGTTAAAGGGCATTACAGATCTTATGTGGCGGGGAAGATCATACAGGCCACAGATGAAGGGGAATCTGTACACGCAGCTGAGATCACTAGAAAAGTAAATCTTCTGGATGCAATCTATATGCTGCATCGAGCATGGCAAGCAGTTAAAGCAGACACCATTCTAAACTACTTTAGAAAGGCAGGTTTTGGTAGCGCCACAGTAGGAAATGAAGATGTCACAGGGCAAGAGGGTGTTGCAGTCCTGAGTTTACGACTGCGGAGAATTTAAAACCTTTGTGGAGATGGATGCAATGGAGCCGGCTGTTGGTGACACTTCAGATGCAGATGTGGTCAGTGCTGTAGCCAAACCTAGTGATGTAAACACAGATGAACCGGATAATGAAGATGTCGATCCACTGATCACCACTACTGAAGCACTTGGTGGATTGCGATTGGCAATGCAAAGGTGCCAGCTGTGTGGAAATACCGCAATGTGGGAAGCCCTCTTTGACACAGAACAAAGAATGCTGTGACACGTAATGCAGGAGAAACAGCAAACTCACATTACAGATTTCTTTCACTTCGACAGCTGCACCAGCACCCAGAGCCAAAATGACATTGAGGTTCCAGCGTCATCCTGCTAGTTGGTCTTGAAATAAACTGATCTTCCTCTAGGGGCTGAATATGATTTTGAACATAATGAACTGAATGAGGAGAGAGTATACACAATGTTATACATGTTTACATGAACGGTAAAAAAATGTTCACTGCAGTTGCACAAGCACAAGCAAAAAAAAGTTCACAGCAAGCACTTTTAATAATCACCCTGATCAGCACAGAAATACAAAGAAAATAAGTGCCTTCCAAATGAACTCTAAATAAGCGCTAGACAGCAAAACGTACTTATACATATACGCTACAGTTCTTGTCAAAGGCATTAAACATGAATTTCGTTTTTAACGGAGAGCTGCATAAGTGAGATACATCAAATTCCACCATGGCATCCTGCTTATGCAGCATTTACTGTACTCATTTCCCTCCATTTCTTGATGGCCTTCCCCCTTTTTTCCCCATTCCTGTCCTTACTGCCTTTGCTTTTTTCTCCATTTACCCGTGCCCTTCTCCTTATCGACTTCTCTGTCTTGGTCTTTACCTCACTAACTACCCTGATTTTTTGGGGGGAGGCTAGGATTTCCCTGCTCCTTTTCAGTGCATCCCCCCTTGGCTAGTTTAAATGCTTGAAAATGAAACATTTAAACCTGTCACCTAGGATCCTGGTTCCCCTTCCTGGACAGATGCAGACCATCATGCCAGTATAGGCCTGCATCCCTCCAGGTGGACCTCCAGTCCCCAGTGAAGCCAAAACCCTGAGCTCTGCACCAGTTTTTCAACAATTGATTGAATTCTATGATGCAGAGCACCCTAGCCTCACCCATGCCATAGACTGGCAGCACCTCAGAGAAGGTTACCATACGTGCTACTTGTCTAAGGCCCCTTCTGAACTCCACAAACTCCTCCTGCACTGCTCTGATCACTTTCCTAGCCAGGTCATTTGTCCCTATGTGGACAATGGCATCCAGCTCCCTCCACTGTTCAGCTGCTTCCGTGATCCTGAGGATTCACTCCCTTTCCCTCCAAGACATGGTGCCAGGCAGGCACCTTACCTCCCTCTCCTCTCATCCCCCCAGTTCTACCCTCCTAACAATGGAGTTCCCCACTGGAAGTTGTTTCCTTCCCCTGTGGGGTCCCATGCTACCCTCCTGTGGGTCTCCCTTGTGGAGGTTCCTAGCATCTTCCTTGGTCTCCACCATGGGTGCCTCCATAGAGGAACCACACTCTGCCAGAATGGTGTATGAATTGTGGACAGGTACAACTGGAGGGATGCACCTCTGTTCCACCACCCTCACCCTTCCTGAGCCCACTGTGGTCCAACAGCTCCTCTTTCTTGGCAACCTCTGAGGCAGTGGCAGTGTCCCTGGTGGTCCACAGGTGGGAGAGGAGGTCCCCCAAATCCTTGCCAACTCAGCCTGGAGATGAGAAACATCCTGCCTCAGCTGAGAGAGGTTCCTGCAGATGGGAAAACAATGCATCCTCCAGAATATCTCCAAGAAGACTGCTGCTCCACAGCCACTGCACTGCACCACTCCCATCATGTCTTATTTGTGGCCCATAAACTGTTGTTTTGTATGCTTACTCTTTCCTCTCTCTGTTTAATTATTTATTTATTTATTTTTATTTTTTTTCTCTCTCTACTTTCCTACTGCCTCCGCACCCTTACAGCTCCTGCTCATCCTGTTCTGGGACAGGAAGTTCCTGTATTCCCTTAATAGTCTCAGTAGTCTCATTCTTACTTGCTCAGAGTGAGACCTCCAGCAGCTGGGGGGATGGAGAGCCATTCTTTTCCTTCTAGGATGGTGAGTCTTTTGTGCCTCTGTGATCACTCCCTTCCAGCTCCCAAACAGGAAGTTCCTGTTGTCATTTAAATTCTGTGCCTATAAAAGTGGAACTGGCTAAGGGTGGGGGTGAAGGGGAGCGAGGGAGGGCTATATAATCCCAGTAGAGTAGTAAAGTTCTAACAGCACTTCCTTCCTCTTGCTGTTCTCTGCCAAAAGTTATATAGGGCAGTTTTAAATCCAAACACCTAGATTCCTGCTGCCTAAGCCACTCCCCCTAATTCATGGTTCCATTCTTCACCTAGCTAACTGCACAGATAACAGTTCCCTTCACCCAACTCAAACACACTAACTCTTGTTTTTTTTTGTTTGTTTGTTTTACCCTAAATTGAAGGTCCCAGTAGTAGAGTTCTAGTTCTAAAGTCCCGATAGAGTAGCAAAGTTCTAACAGCACCTCCTTCCTCTTTCTGATCTCATTTAGAAATGAATCTCTCATGAACTTACTGCTTACTAAACATGCAAGCTAATATTGGACCCTATTCACATAGGCAGCAGGGAATGTGTCAAATTTGCATACCCAGGCCTGGTGATCAATAGCAGCCATCTAATCAGATGGACTGACCACCAGCAGACTTGATTCTGAACCTTGTGTGGAGTGTGGGATTGTGGGATATGGCTAGTCCTCCCAATCTGCTATTTTCCAGTAAGGGGACCTACTGGTCTGACTGTGTTGACCGCCATGCCCCTAGCCCTCATGGTATTGTCAGAGGGGCAGGGTAGCTTGGTGTGAAGGATGGTGCCATGGCCACAACCCTGTTCAGCTGGTGGGAAGGGCATATAATGGCTAAGTAAGTGTCCCTGCCTGTGTATATGGCACCACCCACCACCACTCCACACAGCAGTTTAGGGATAAAGCATGGCATGTAGTTCTGCCCCACCTCCATTGCATCCACCTGGGCAATAGCAGGACAGGGGTGTGGGTGTAGAAGAGGTTTTGGTCAATGCCACAGAAGCAGCACATTTCTTAGTAACTACAGCACTGTTACAAGCCAATAAGTAATTATGCAAATAATTGTTATTGTATAAGTAAACAATGTAGCAATTAATAGTATTAGATTGTGTGTTTATTAAGCAGTAAGTGCATGAGGGAATGATTTCTGAAGGAGAACTTACATGAGAACTACAACATTGACATTTGATCAGTGTAATTGCATAGTAGTTGCACCATTCTTACACTTTAAAGTGTCAGTTTCTGTGTACTAAGTTTGCCAATACATGTTAGCTGGGAATTAACTGTGGAAACAATTCCACAGAAGCAACACATTCCTTAGTAATTACAGCACAGCTACACCCTTCTTCTTACATTTTATTTTAAATGTCAGTTTTTGGATACTTTCTTTGCAAATACATGTTAGTTAGGCATTAACTGAGTAAACAATGCCACCAAAGCAGCACATTCCTTAGTAACTACAGCACTGTTAACAGCCAATAAGTAATTTTGTAATGGATTTTTATTGTATAGCAATTTACAATATTAGATTGCATTTTTTTTTAGGTTTTTTTTGGTTGTCACACAGTATACAAGTTCTGGCTCTGGGATTCAGACCCAGTTCTCCAGGTTTGCAGCTCAGTGCTATTAACCACTACACTATATTATAATAAGTCCATGAGGGAATGATTTCTTCAGGATAATTTTAAGTGTCACTAACTACGCTGTAACTACTGTGTGACTACACTAACTGCACTACTATGTAGTTGTTAACTAGTTTCACAATCCGTGTTGTGCATTTACATAATTTTGAATGTGCTGCTTCTGCTGCATTTAGCTACACCTTTTCTGCACCTACACCCCTGTCCTGCTACTGCACAGGTAGGTGGCTGGGGGTGGGGCATGGCTACATACCATGCTTTATCTCTGATCTGCTGTGTGCAATGGTGGTGGGTGGTGTCAGATACACAGGCAGGGACCCTTCCTTAACCATAACATGCCCCTTCAAATGGCTGAACAGGGTGGCAGCCATGGCACCATCCTTCACACCAAACTACCCCAGCACTCTGATTATACCATGAGGGCTAAGGACTTGGTGGTGAACACTGGCAGCACAGTAGGGCCCCTTACTGGAAAACAGCAGTACTGGGAGGACCAGCCATATCCCACAATTCCACACACCACACAGAGTGCAAGATCCAGTCTGCTGGTGGGCAGTCCTTCTGATTGGATGGTTGCTGTTAATTGCCAGGTGTGGGTATGAACATTTGACACATATCCTGCCACCTTTGGGGTATATGCACAAAGTGGTCACTGACCACAATACCATTATTTTGCAGCCATATTGGCTTTTGCTAGAGTTTGTTCATGATTTATTGTAACTCTTGGTCATGTACTAGTTTAATCATTGACCTGGTGGTGTGCACCCCTCCCATTTGCCCCAGACCATTATGTTTAAACTGGCTGCAATGCTAGTATTTATCTTATTTGCCATGAATTTGGTCCTGTGGCAATTTAAATGCAAACTGTCTCTTTCAAAAAGCTTAAAGTCACTGAAACTGTCCCAGTCCCTCTGGAATTTAAAGCCTTATTGTGTGCATCACCGTGTAAGCCAGACATTAAAGTTATAAAATCTCCCTGGCTCTACTCTGATTAGCATTGGGTTGAGGAAGTATTTCTGATATTATCACCTCTCAGTTCCTATCCTTCAATGCTTTTCATACCCATTCAAAGTACCTTCCCTCCTTCTACCCACTTCATTAGTATGTGGTGTAGGATAGTAATACGATTTTTGGAACCCTCCAAGAATCCATTCAAATTATTTTGGACATTCTGAATTTTTGCACCCGAAAAAGAGGAAATCATGGTATACTCTTTTCTGCCTTTACAAATCATTGCATCAATGTATATTAGCATGGAGTCCCCTCAGTACTACACTATCCCTATGTGGCCTGCTCCTCACACTGTTGTCCCTAATTATGGCTGGTTCAGCGGATTTGTTGCATGCTGCAGTTTTGTGTTGTGCTTAATCTGACTGGGCTACTATGTTGTTTGTGGTCTGACTGATGGTGACCATCACATCACTGTCTCCAGTTAGAGCAGTAAATCTGTTCACTAGCTCAATACTTCTGCCTCCCCACTCCCCCCCCCATTGCCAGTCTCCTTCTTCTTTTGGTGCTAGCCTGTACCACACTCCATTCCTCAGTGTTCTCCTCTGCATCACTTCCAGATTCCCTTTCAGTAATTCTTTTTCTTTTATCCCCTCCTCCATTTAAGTGTTCACAGTTGTGGGCTATACTGTTAAAGGTGCTCATATTACTTTCATCATGCAGTCTCGTTGTAGTATTGTCAATGAATTTCTCCAGCAAAATAATTTCATTATGTATTTCCAACCTTTTAGTTAGCCTCTCAATTTCCTCCCTTAGCTCTACTAAAAGAGCACAATTTGTGATTTAAAATGCTTTATATTATCCCCATACATATATACACTGCAGGACACACAGCATAACACGTTAGCACTCATACTAGTGGTCCTGTACAAGTACCCAACTACAGCAGGCTGTAGTCATGTAACTAAATACATTTTGACATGGAACAGTGATCAGTAACTCACTTGGATGTACAGTATTTAGTCCAGTGATCCTCAGACCATGGCTCTAGATCCTCATGTGTCTTTTCAGTTTAACACCTGTGGTTGTTCCCTGTAAGTGATGCAAATAGTTCCAACACCATACAGTATTAACCAACCAGGATGCACTATAATACCTCTGCATTGTTCACCAGCAAGCATTATTTTCAAAGTTTATTGCAAATTTTCTTGCAAGCTGCACCCTGTAAAACTATACAAATCTTAATTAATGTTTAGTAAAAGAAATAAATGAAATGAAAGAAATGTTCAGTAATTGAAATATGTTCTTTTACACTGGAGTGTGTTTGCCAAAATCTACTAGGAAGTGTATGTTGTGGCTCCTTGGCTAACATTACTGCTTATGTTGCTCCTGAGCCAGTCAGAACTGAGTATCACTGATTTAGTCCATAGTTCCAAGAGTATTGGCCGTCTTCCCTGCCTCTCTCAGTGGATGCAGGCAGATGCAGCTTGCCTTTGCTAGCATTGCCTCCGCTGTGTACTCACCTCTGCTCACTGAGGCTGGCTTCTTATGTGCAGTGGACAGGAATTGACATCAGTCAGCACTTCCAGTCCACTTGTGGATTAAAAATGCTTAAAATTACACAGCTATGCAGTTAAACTGCCTTTAAAAAGGGAGATTGAAGGGACTGAGTGCTGAAATGGGCAACTTCAACTACAGGTAGCCTGCAGCAGCTTTAAACATTGGTCCCTCGAAACAGGGGGTCAAATATCACTTATCAGCAACCTCTGTGTCCTCCTAAGTGGAACATAGCTCCGTTACACTTCCCAGGCTGTGGGTGTTCTCAAAACAGTCACCCAGCACCTTAAACAGCCACCAACACCAATTATACTGTTAAAACTCTGATGAACATATTGAAGAAGACAGGACCAAGGACAGATGCCGACTGCACCCCACTCATGACCTGCTTGTCTTCTGATTTGATCTCATTTACCACCACTCTCTGCTGTCTCCTTCAACCAGTTTCCCACCCATTTAAGTATGCCCCTAGCTGCACCTAGGTCCTCCAGCTTCTTTAGCACTCTCATATGTGACACTGAGTTGAAAGTCTTGCTAAAACTGAGGAATAATAAATCCAGAGTGTGGCTGTTATCTACCACCTTACTCTAACCCTTACCTACCACCTCTTATCTCCTTACTCTCCCACTCTCTCCATCCACCCTGGCTTCCTTCCTTTCCCCTCCTCTTACCTTGAAGTCCTCCATCATTCCTTCTGCTCATTTAACTGTAGCCCTCTTGCCCTCTCCCCGCCACAAAAAGTGCAAAGCCCCCATCCTTTCTAGCCCTCTTCCTCTTCCTACTACTTCTGGCAGGAGATGTGGAGCCAAATCCTAGCCCCATCCTCCTTCACCCTCCCCTGTGTTCAAAGGTTTAAGTTTCTACCATTTCAATGCACATAACCTCCTACTGAAGTTTGACCCCATTATGGCATAGTCCCTGCAAAACTCCTCAGATATCCTCTGTATATTTGAAACCTTGCTCTCCTCTAGAGTCCTAGACTTGCACCTCGCCCTCCCCGAATTTCACCTTGTCTACCACAACAGAGGTTAACATGATGGACATGTTGCCATTTACACTCATCATGACTTTTCCTGCTCTGTCACTTCAAAGAGTCTATCTTCTCCTCCCACACGCCCTTGCTACTCAAACTCTATCTCTCTCCACCCTATCTCCATTGCTGTCCTGTATGCCTTCTCAAGGATTCCTCTCTCTCCTCACTCATTGACTTCCTCTCTGCACTTGCCTCCTACTCTGCTGCAGGTGATCTCTTCCTTCTTGGTGACTTTAACCTGAATAGATTCTAACCAGACTCAAAGTCTGCCCAGCATTCTACTGAATCACTGAATCTCTCACAATTAATCTCTGAAGCCACTAGATTAAACTTCCACTCCTCTAACCACTCCCTCTTGGATTTGGTACTACTGTGTGTTCTCATCCTCATGTCTCATCTTTTGGTGTTCTCCCTAGTATCTTCAGTGATCACTGTCTCGTCTATTCTGTCAGGAAAACGTGTCTCCTAAAATCCTCCCTGAAGTACCTTTGGCACCAACCTCTACAGTCTCTCAACTCTGATGCTGTCTTGTGTGATCAAGCCTCCACAGACTGGTCCTCAGTCTACTCTGCTCCGGACATCCACTGTGCTCTGTCGCACTTCATTGCCATCTTCACTCACTACTGGAACACTCACAACCCCTTCAAAATGAAAAAACAGAGTTAAATGCTCCCACCACCCCTGGATTACACCTGACCTCCTACAACTCTGCAAAACCAGGGACCAGGCTTGGTTCAGCTTTAAGGCCTCCAACTCTGACTCTGATCTCCAGTACTACATGAACATTAGAAACTCCTGCACTAAGGCAATCCTTGCTGCCAAGGCCCATCATTTCAACTCCAACCTTCAATCCAACCAAAACTCTTCCTCCAATATCTGGAAAATAGTTCACTTGCACTCACTTTTCAACCCGCAACCTGAACTAGCCCCCTCTCTCTCCAAGCTGACAGTTCATTGGTCTCTGATCATCTTGTTGCCAACTACCTGTTCAACAAATACTTCACAACTTGTGCTGCTCCCTGTCAGTCCTCATCCACTCCCTCTTGCCTCAACCCTCCTCCTTGGCTGGTTTTCACTTCCCTCCCATTTCCCCTCAGGAAGTCTTCCTCACCCTCAAATTTCTCAACACTTCCAAATATAGCCCTGATGGCTTAGATCCCAAACTCCTCCACATTTCTGCACTCTCCATTTACCTCCTGCTCACCCACATTCTGAACCTATCATTCACTCTTTGTGCCATCCCCCTCACCTGGAAAACTGCTAAGGTACTCCCCTTCCACAAAGGGGGTGACCCATCATCCCCCAGCAACTAAAGGCCAATCTCTCTCCTACCCTCTCTAGACACACTGCAGGAGTCACTATTTAATTCCAGACTAGTTAATTTCCTTGACTCCTCCTTCTTCATATCCCCCTTCCAATCTGGTTTCAGAAAAAAACACTCCACAGTCACTTCCCTTGTCTGCATTACAGACTCTGTGCTCTCCTTAACTTCTTATTTTTCTTGTTGCTTGCAAACCTTGAGAGCCTTCCCCCTTAGCCTCTTCCACAACACCTGTTTGAAACTCAGTCTTAATTTTACCCACTATACTGCTACCAGTCCTCTGTATAGGCGAAACATAACTAGGTCCCCCCCATGCCTTTTACAATGGTTCCCTAGCCTCAGTGTCCCCCACTATCAGTTTAATTGTCTAATTTTGAAATCAAACTTCTGCCTCAGCACACTGGTTGCCTCTCTTGTTAGGTGAATATCATCACCTTTGATAAGTTTCTTGTCCCAAATCCCCCCCAGTCACCCAGGTATCATCCTTTTAACCACCCATTTAACTTCTCAACCTCTTTCTTCCTTCCTACACATGCACACACATACACCCCACCAACCCACCTACACCACCATAATGGAAAAGGCTGAAAACAGGAAAATATTTCCTAGCCTTTCTTTTCTTGTTATCAAAAACAAGTAGACAAATAATATGCATCTGTATGAGAAGCACATACTACAGACATGTTAGTGGTATTATACAAAGCCACAAAAGCACAGAAAGATATCCTTTGGGTGCAAATAATTTTGAATCTCCTTGACTGTGTGGCATAATATTGCCATGGCATAAATGACTGCATTAAGCATTGTGGATATAATCCTTAATCTTTCTTTGTGTACTTTATTATAATTAATATATTTACAATTAAGTAAGGTAAGGATGCCTAACTCCAGACAAGACATTACTTTGTTATACAACTTGTAAGCTATTTGTTCAGTTCCCTTAGTAATTTGATCTCTCTAATAGTTATTGATGTTCTGTGGTGGCACACCAAGTACAAATAAAGCAAATTATTAAATTAATATTTAATGGCACTGAATTATAGGATGTTACAAAACTGATTGAAATATTGCATTCTTTTTTCAATCATCTTGATCCTTGCAAAGGCAACCTGAATAGAGCTAGATTTAAAAATGCCCATGGTTTTCCCAGTGCTCCTTTATTGGTTAGTAACTCAGAATTAGTTTTCTGATTGATGTCTAGTGCTGATGTATTGTAATTACTTTTAGAGCTAAATCCTGATAAACTGATTGTATTCGATTGAATAATTTTAAATGGCAGTATTTATGATTGCTCAGCTGTAAGTCATTTTTAACCTTTCCATAGATATTGTTTGCACGTATTACATCTGGAAGAAAGACAAAAAACAAATAATAGATCTGTAAGCTACTTTGATTAAATGTTAGGAGCTCATTTGTAACCATGATTTCCATCCCTGTTCAAAAAAGGCAGTGTCACTGAAGTGCTAATATTCATGTCATTACCAGAACTCACAGTCTAGTCCTAGTCCTTTGTATCAAAAACCTTATAGGACTTACATCATTTTTTCAAAGTTTAAGAAACTGTAGCTGTAGTAATCATCTGAAACAAAAAACTGACACTGGGTTGGGTGAAGTACATGTGATTCCAACATTTTCAAATGTATGGTGCTTTACTTTAGAATGCAGAAGAAGGTGGTTTTGGAATGCAGCACTGGGCAGAGGTATGGAATATCAAGCTGGTGCACAACTTCAGAATAATGAGGGACATGCAATCTCAGAATGTGGCAGGGATGCAAAATCTGGAATGTGGTGGGGCACACAATCTTGGAATGCGACCGGTACACACATCTAGGGGACTGACAATTTCTGAATATAGTGGGGATGCACACTGTCAAAATGTACCAGGACACACCTTTTTATTCTGAAATTCCTTGTACTTGCCACAAAATTAAGGATCACATTTCCACCTCATTCTTTCATTGTGTGTTATTACCACATTCTAACACTGTGTTCCTGCCACATTTCAGAAGTACACATCCCTGTCACATTCCAAAACTGCACATTTCTGACACATTCTGAAGTTCTGTGACAATACCACATTCTGAACTGTGTCACCTCCACATTCCAATATTATTTCACTGCCATATTCTGAAATTGTGCATCTCTGCCACATTCCAAAATTGTGCATCATCACCACATTCCAAAACTGTGCATCAATGCCACATTGCAAAATTACTTGTCCCTGTAACATTCTGTATTTGTGCATCACTACTACATTCCCAGAATTGTGCATTCCTACCACATGCCAACATTGTGCCACTATCAAAAACTCTGTTCCCTAGCCACATTTCAAAACTGGGTGTCCCCATCACATTTTGAAACTGTGTGTCCTAATTACATTCTCACATTGTACCATCCTATCACATTCCGAAATTGTGCATCTTTCTCACATTCCAATAACGCCCATCTTCATCATATTTCTAAATTGTGCATCTCCACTATATTCCTAAAATTGTGCATCCCCACCACATTCTGAAAATGAGTGTCCTTGGTACATTATAAAATTGCATAAAAAACATTCTAAAATTTGTGAATCCCTGCCAGATTCCAAAACTGTATGTACCTGTCACATTCTGAAAATGCAGTTACCTGTCACACTTCAAAATTACGCATCCCTCCATATTCCCAAAATGTACATCACTGCTACAATGTGAAATTCAATGTGATCACCACATTCTGAAGCTGTGCTTCCCCACCACGTTCTGAGATTCTGTGCCCATACTACAGTATATTGTGACATTGCATGTTGTCTCCACAGTCTGAAATCAAGCATTCCTACAAAATTCTGAAGTTATGCATTACCACCACATGCCAAAATGACATATCCTTGACATATTGCAAAATTGCATATCCCTTTCACATTTTGTAACTACAGTATGTGTCTCCCACATTTAAAATTGCTTTTCCATATTCTAAAAATTTATGACAACACAACATGCTGAATTTCAAAGTCCCTGCCAAATTCTAAAATTGTATGTTTCAGCTACATTCTGATATTGTGTCATTGCTGCATTCCAAAACTGTAACCAACTAACATTCTGAAATCTCATCCCTGCAGTATTCTAAACATTGCAGACAACCTTGGCATTCCAAAGTCATGTTTGCCACTCCATTTCAACCCCTTCCCATCACATTCTTGTTATGTACTTTGCATCTGCACATCACCTAAATGCATTCCCCTTACCCCCATGTCAGCTTTTCTTTTTCAAATGTTTACTACAACTGCAGTTTGATGTAATGTGCTAGAAATAAGTCCTATAATGTATCTTGCAAGAAGGACTAGGCTGTGAGTTCTGGTTGTGACATCATCAGTTGCTCTTCACTAAACTGACATTTTAGAACAGGCAGTGAAATTAGGGTTACAAAATGACTTGTAATTTTGAAATAAAGTAAATTAGAGACCTCATTTTTGGCATCAGGCTGATTGGAAATATTCCTATCCAAATCCTGTATTTATTGATGCTTCAAAATTTGGCTGGTCTCTATCTTTAAGAGTACTCGTTTATCTAGAGCTATCAGAATAGGTAGGACATCATGTCTGGATTGGATTGTAACTGCCAGAGCAAGTATGTATTGAGACATTGAAAATGAAAAAGCAAGGAGAATCAGCCAGGGTGTAGTTGTAAATGCATACAGACACAGATGTGAATCTTGAGAAAATGGGAAATGGGAAAAATGAGTATTTTGAGAATCATAAATGATTTTAATCAGGAGGGGAATGTGTATAGCACATAATGCTTTTTCATAAACTGTAGGAAGAAACCCTCACAGTCTTCCAGACTTGAGGTGTCCCTGCATGGGAATTCTTTCTCAATGTGGGTTTCATCCAACTTGCTGCCTGGCAATTTGCCAATGCCACTAACATTTCATTGAATATCATCATCATCATCTTCTCCATCATCACCACCAGCTTTATAGGGCAGGAAGAGGGAGGTGATGGTGTTCCATAAAATGTATCCTGCATTCAGTATCATAAATTGTAGCATGTTAACATTTTCTGTGGCAGATTGATGCACCTGTTCCTCACACTGGCCCCACCAATGAACTGAAGACACATTCAACACCAACACTCAAGGCTGGACAGCTCAAGTATTTTAAAGCTACTGATATCAGTACTGATCAGTCAGTGGGCATGCCATGCCAGTATAGCAAGGGTTCATTAATTATGCTAATTTGCCAATTGTTCACCAAATAGGCATTCGCCATTTGTTGTGCTGCATGCAATCCTGCTGCCTTGTCTGTTTCCTCCTCCTCCATTTCCTCTCTATCTTCCATTTCAACCAGGTACAACACATCCCAAAGTGTATTAGTTGTGATTTTCTCTTTTCCTGTTGAGGTTTCTTTCATCTTCTTATCCCTGCAAGGTGGTAGTAAGACTCAGCCTGTAATGTTCACCTTGTACATTTGATAACTGTTCTTTTTAGCATGTGTGCCCTATGAGCTTGCCTTATGAATAAATTGATAACATTTTGCACCTGATCACAGCCACCTTCTATGTTAGATGCAAGACCATGATTATAATGTTGGCCCACTATGGTAGCAGTCCCAACATCTGCAGGCTGTAGGATGTTGGAAATATGGATTTTTCAGTCCAGTACATGGAGCATGTATTCCATCAAGGCATGACTTCCAGAATAACCACCTGCCTTCAGCACCTGTTGCACATTTAACAGAATATGCCTCAACATCCTTAAAAGTGGACTGGCTTGACATATAAAGGCAGTATGTCCACTCACTGTCTGTGTTGCATACTTGTATGGCCTGAGAATTATGATCAGACCATCCATTAATCACCATTGATCTGTTATGAGAGACAAGGATATTCTGGCACTGTCATGGCTTGTATGTAGAAGCTGATACTACAAAATGGTTTTTTACTCTTCTTGCAAGTAGTCTATCATTTACAGTGTCAAATCGAGTTCCATCTTGTCATGACTTCCTACATTATACAGTGCTGTGGTAGTTTGTTCTGTACCTGCAGGTGTTGAGGTTGGTCATAGGCCTTTCCTAAAAAGGCAAAGTGGGCACAGATGCAAGGGCCATGATCAGCATTATGTTATAAAGCCCTGAACAACAAGATTAAGACAGTGTGCCAGGCATGGCACCCTGTGAAACCCATCATTACTGATACATTTCACTATGTTGGCTATTACCACATGAAATGAAAACTACCTTGAATTAATGGGGGTGAAGTCCTCATCAATCTCTGTCAAGAGAAATGCTAGCATTTCATGACTTGTGCATGCTCCACTCATACTGTGCACTGCCCCCTGGCATGCTGTAAATACTCAGAGTGTTGCTACTACTGCAGTTTGGCTTCCTGCAGCTTCTCTCCTGTCCTGAGTCAAATACTACCCCAGGCACATGTGCCCAATGTGCTATGTTGCACAGACAGAAGCTACCTACTTGCTGGCCACTGGTCTGTATATCAGAAGTATGTTGTATGCATTTTAATGCTGAATTCTGAAGGGCATTTATTTCTGTGTGTGACACTGTCTCCTACAGTTCAGGAATGGCACACATCGAGAAATAACTGCTGGACAGAATCTTCCATTGCACAGGCCATCAACCTTCAAAACCCCACATTCTTAACAAAAGAGAATGAAAATAGGTATATGGTCAACATTTCAGTAATCACTGCATTTAGCGCTCATGAAAAGTCATGGCTTGGTGGGTATTTTGAATGATGCACCGATATGATTTGTAGCATAGGCTGGACCTTTCATAGGGTGGTGCTATTAAACAGCTGTACTTCTCATGGTACCATTGTCAGTTTGGTTATAATTGATTCCTCCTAGGGCTGCACATTTGGTGTTCTTATGTTACTAAGTCTTATGTATTGGTGTTACTATTGTTCTGTGTCTGGGGATGGTACTACTGTTCAAAGCACCACTTCTATTCCCACTACTAGGCAGTACAGCAGACTCCTCCTCTCAGTATTCCTCCTCACTCACCCCTCCTCAACCTGGGGCATTTTTACACTTGCTCTGACTGTCTTGGTCTAATTTGGGTCCCATGCAATAAGTGATGTGACTTTAGGTGTATTTGTTGCCCACCAGTGTTTAAGTGGCTGCCTTTTTTGTCTGCTAACATGAGCTCAATAAATGTCATATAGTAACTGTTTCATCCCCAGGTTCAAGTATGCGAAATCCCTTGATCTGACATGGGGCAGGAAGGGAGTGGTGATAGTGGATAGAGAAGCTGGTGTTTACTGTGGTGCTTTGCAAACTTCAGAATGGACTTTTGTGCCACTGGGTGTCATGGCCTCAACTCTAGGAGGACAAACTTGTGAAGGATTGGGTTAAGGGAAACACTGGGAATTGGATTTGAAAGTTTGGATCTCAGAACTGGACAAAGCCCCATGAGCACCACCCCTCCTATTTTGTTTTTGGGTACCCATGGGGAATAACTATAAACATCTTTAATTTTTGACTGTTAACATATACCTCCTCTGACTCATGCCCACACTCCACACCTTAATTAATGAATGGGACACTTTCATTTGCATTAGGGTCAGCAACAGTACCACCAGCAGTCACAGGGACACCAATAACACCCTCCTACTCAGTCACTCCTGAGCCTGACATTTTGCCACCTCTCTTTTTCTGCTTCTTTTGTGGTGACCTCTCCTGGCCCAAACCAGCATGAAGACCACAGATGTAGCAGAAACAAATTGGGCTACACTAATGTATCCACTGCCTACTCCTTTACTACTACCTGCTGCCACAATGCTGCTGTAGACATAGATATTTTGATCTGCAGTAGCTGCAGCAAAACCTTTCGACCCACTAAAGTTCCTGAAATCTTTGATTTTTTTATTTATCAAGTCTAAGATTACAAATACCTTTGAGCCTTGGCTCTTTTACAAAGGTTTCACATCAGAGAAATACAAATTATGGGGAACAGCAAGACAGACATTACAACAATGTGGACATTGCAAACAGATTACAGATTAATACAATTCAAGGGTAGCATTGTAACAAGGCAGCCAGCGGCATTTGTCAGAGAAAATAGACAACAGATAAGAAGCACCAGAGTCATAGGGAGAGGGAAGAGGGGAGGGTGGAGAAGGAATGTAGGAAGGGTGGGGAGAGGGTGAAAAGTGCAGCATTGGGTATACCAAGATGTGAGGGTAGAATCCAGTGAGGAGGAGAGGGGGGACCACTAGAGCAGGAAGGGAAGTGGAGAAAAACAAGGTTAAGTTGGGCAGTCACAGGAGCTGTTGGTAGTGAGACAGTCCCGGAGCCTAGTTTTAAACACACCAATTGTTGGGGCAGAGGAGATGGTTAGGTTGAGGCCATTGAACCAGAGTGGTGCTTGATAAGCAAAAAAGCGTTGTCCCTGTGAAGTGTGACAGTGGGGGACTTTCAGTAGCTGTAGCGATGCCTTCCCAGTACATCTTCCTTTACCAGAGCATCTCTTTCCGGTAATTTTTTTATATACAATACATAATATTTTGTGATACAGTATTATGGAACAGATGATACAATTATAGGTGGCCTGCAGTAACACTAAATCACAGCAGATAACACCTTCCCTAAGAGATCAGCAGTGCTGTTTGAAACAAAATGGATGAAAATGAATTTACTGAAGTAGTAAACCCAAAAAATATACAATTGTTGTTTATTTGTTTGTTTTTATAACACAACCAGGGTAACAACTAACTAAATAAAATTAAGAGACAAATTTTCTGTCTGCAGTAGCAGAACATTGTAATTTTAAGAAGTAAACAACTAAAACAAATATAGAAAGAGGCTGACAAAGTATTTCACTTAAACAAGCTTTAGTCCTTAAATAAAATGAAAAATTACTGGCCACAGACAAAAAGTAATGAAGAAGAACGACTATGAGAAATATGGTAAATCTTCTGCTTGGACAAAAACTATAGACCTTTCAGAGCTGACTGCACCTTCACTCCCCCACAACAAGGAAACTTTATAGACACAACAAAAACATTATTTAAACTGAATAATGTTTAAAAACAGAACAAAAAAAAAACATAAACTAGATGCAAAAGGCACAGCTGAAGAAAGCTGTGAATTACTTTGTCAGAATGTTCAGTTTTAAAGGTTTTATAACTTTTTTGCTCAAATAATTACAGGGACAGACTTCTCTCCTGCTCTCTCATCATAACAGTGCATTAAAGACAGCCTCCTCATGACATACACAGTTGCTACATTCTAATGATTGTGACTTTGCTCACTTGTTACTTGAAAGCTGAGTTAAGTGTGGTGTTCTATTCTAGGTCAACAACAATGTAGTCCATTAGAGAGTAGAGACAATTCCTGTCACAGAATGGCACATCGCAGGTGTGCACCAGTGTTTACAAAATTAAAATGAATGCCCATTTATGATATGTCTGTATTGTTCATAGCTTTTGCATAAACTCATCTAAAGGTAGATGTTCACATACTAGTCTTTCTCTCTCAGCTGTGGGCTCGCCATTGTTCACACATTTCTGTTACAGTACTTATAGTTTCAGTACAATGTAACCCGAAGTCATGTGGTACATTGCTTACTTCCAGTGAACTTTGCGTGGGGAGACAGCTTCACCTGCAAAGTTCTTATGTCACATCTTCATGAAGTTGATGCCATACTGCAAAGTGACATTATGCAGGGTGGATTAACTTCACAAAGTGGTGTAACATCACAAATTGTGTGCACTTTGCACACCACTACCACTGAGTCAGCTAAATAGAAGAAACAAACAAAAAAAACCAAAAAAGAAACTCACAAAAGAGGCACAGAGGGGAAAGAGGAAACAATTAATGGGACTATAAAAAGTGAAGAAAATGAAGCACATCCAATCTCTAAATCCTAAAAGGTGTAGCTAATAAAAATAAAACAAATATTGACCATGTTCACTCACTAAAATAGTATTTAAATGGTATCCAGTATGGAATGCTAGAATTTCTTTATTCTTTCAAAATGGCGTTGATGGAGATGAGAGATGCGGGATCAGAAAAAAACTACTGAAGTGACATTACACATTGTTTCTGACTACTAAGTAAAATGTTGTCATACTATAATCCCAGACTGTTTGCCCCTACATTAATTAGCAATCAGAGTGCAAAAATATATGAATAGAGTTAACACAGCATTTTCCACCTGTCCCTTTCTCACAGCATTAGGAATTACAGGGTATCAGTTTAGAAAATGCAAAGTAATTGAAAATATGATAATGTATATCAAACAAAATATAAAGGGTGTTCTCCATAGCATTTTGCATTTGTTTTCACATAATATGGTTTAGATGATTTATGCTAATTTTTTACCATTTACAGAATATAATGACACAAATCAGTTGCAATTGGCACAACAACCTCTTAGTGTTCAGTACAAGGAAGAACAAAATAATAACCTCATTAACTTGGTTTGAGAATTGAATTTCCATTTCCAAACAGCTATAATTGCTTTAGTCATGATCCACTACACTTCTTCAGTTCATAGGTTATTACCCATCAAGAGGCTTCCTACTTCTTTTCCGATGACCTCATTGAGACCCACAGAGGTAGTAAAGAAAAAGCCACTCTGTGGTATTACCTGCCATTATCATGCTGCCTGCTGTCTATTCAGTGTTAGCTCAACAAACAGACGCAATAGCTCTCTGATTTGTTTGATACTTTGGGGAGACTGGGGTTTCTGCTTTATAGCATTTTAAGCCTTCTGATATACTAAAGCATAATGAAAACATGACATGGTGTTTGCTCTGCGTTCACTGCTATAATTAAATGGAAGTTAATACATGTGGGGTCAATATTTTTAAAGAGCAAGTACAGTGCTGTAGCTACTTACACATTCACTTTTCAGGATGAGTGTTATCATTGATGTTTTTACTGCTGGCCATAGTTAGAATAATAAAAAAAAAAACATTTCTCTTCCACCCCCCAATTTTATGCAGAGCTGGGCTGTCAGACAGGAAATACTCTTGATGCATGACAGTCAACACAGCTAGCAAAGTACAAAGGAATACTGCATTTAAAAAAGGGTTAAATAAACTTTCTGTGGATTGAAAAGTTAATATTGTTTCAATACATTGAGGATTGTGCTAGGTATTGTTCTGTTATGACCACAACCCTGCTAGGGTATAAAAATCATTTAATTCATTGAAGAACTAACTACCAATCCAACATAAAATCTAAACAAGATTTGACTTGTGTTCTCGTGTTGATTTTCTAGATGAAGTTCAGGGTAAGAAATAGTTCATACTATGAAATTAAACATGTGTAAGTAAAAGCAAGCTCCACTGTTGTCATTGACTGTGTGAATGTAAAACCAATCAACTGCAACTAAGTACAGTAAGTTATATGATGAGAAGGGTGATTATAACTCATTTGTCATGATAATAAGATGTAGAATGGTCATGGATGTTTATATGGTTTAAAAAACAACTATTGTATATATTTCAGTATAAGATTAATGGGGATTACATGCGCATGGTAGCATCCTATAGATAGGGTTGAGTAGGGTGTTCATTGTTAAAGCCCTAACTTGCACCGTAATAGCTTTGGCAACATTTGTCAAAATCAGCTGAAATTTTGCTTGTGTGCATGTGTTGTCTAGGAGGCAATATCTAAACTTGTGGAAAGTTTTGTGACATAGCTTATGCAGTTTCTGAGATCTGCATATCTAATTTTTCTGTAGATGTCTAATTTGTTTCCTATACTTAACATGGGATTTTCTTTGCTCTCGCCTATAGCCAACACAGAATGCAATTGTTCACAAACATTCCGAGTACAGGTGTGATGTCATAAGGCAGGGCCTTTAGAAGGCTTTGTGAAAAAATATTAAATGGTTCCAGAGTTATAAGGCTTTAATGTTTTGTGTTTTTCTGGTCTGAGCATGCTCAGTAGGGTTCTTGGGATAATGTTCTGATAAGACAGCAAAACTTCTGTGTCACAGAACCATTTTTTGGTTTTTCACTGCTTGCTTCTCACAGCATGAAACATTTTTCTTGAGAGACGATATCTTTTTTCTTTTCTCCTTGAACAAATAAGCATGGAATGTACATAAAAACACTAGAACCAAGTTAAATGGAACCTGTTTACCTTGATTATGCTGTTTGTTTCTGACAATAATGGCCAGAAATACCTTTTCTGGGCACTCTAAAATCCTGCTTGCCCAGCTTAGTGAGAGGAGCTGATGACCTGCCTTCTCTGTATGAGAACAGCAGGACTTTCTTGAATTCTGCAGCTGCAGCTGGAACTTGAGCTGCAAGCTGTTCTGAGACCCATTTCCCTGGAATCTAGTAGCATCCCCCACCCGCTGATCACTGTCTGCTCATGCATATTATGTTTTTCTGGTGTCTAGTGGTGCCACTACCCTCAAATCACCATCTTTTCATGCATATTATGTTTTCCTGGTGTCTAGTGGTGCCCTCACCCTCTGATTGCTGTCCACTCATGTATATTATGTTTTGCTGGTGTCTAGGGACACCTCCACCCTACCATCACTGTTACCTCAAGTATATTATGTTTCCTTGGTGTCTAGTGGTGCCCCCACTGGTTGATCACCATCCACACATTAATGTTAACTGTAACAAAGAAAACCCTCCCTCGATGTTTCTTTTTAACATGTAAAAAAAGAAAATGATCCCTCACTGAGCTGACCCTGCTACCCTAACTGGTCACTCAGAAGTCAACAACCCCACTACCCCGCCCCCCAACACACACACTCTCACTCACCAGAACAGGTGCCAGGGCAATAATTCACTCTGATCAAAGATGCACCTTGCTGCTGGAACCACTGATGGCAATGTGAGAAACTGAAGTAAGTCTGGTTCATGGTATATAGAAACATAGAAACAGAAGTTGATGGCAGATAAGGACCACAAGGCCCATCCAGTCTGCCCATTTTTTCTACCTTATGAATGTGCCATATGCCTTTACTCTGTCAATGGCCTATCTGTTCATACTCATCTGTACTGCTCCCTTATGGCTATCCCAAGCCTGTCTAAAGCCCTGCACTATATTCATATCCACCACTTTCTGAGGTAGGCCATTCCATGCATTCACCACCCTTTCTGTGAAAAAGAACTTCCTCACATTACCCCTTAATTGGCCTCCCTCTAATCTCATGCTGTCTCCTCTTGTTCTGCTATTTTTCTTATATTGAAACATGTTAGACACTTTCACCTTGTTAATGCCCTTAAGGTGTTTGAATGTTTTGATCATACTACCTATCTCCCACCTTTGCTCTAGGGTATACATATTGAGATCCATTAATCTGTCCTCATATGTTTTCTGATGTAGTCCCTGCACCATTTTGGTTGCCCTTCTCTGGACAGACTCCATTTTGTTAATGTCCTTGTGCATGTGCAGCCTCCAATACTGCACACAGTACTCCAGATGGGGTCTAACCAGTGTCTTGTAAAAAGGGATTATCACCTCCCTCTTATGACTTGTGATACCTCTACTAATACACCCCAACATCCCTCTAGACTTACCTACAGCTTTAGTGGTCTGCTTGGATGATTTCAAGTAATCTGTGATGATGATGATGCCTAAGTCTTTTTCTTCCCTTGTGATTACCAGCATCTCCTCCAACCTATAGGTGGCTTCAGGGTTTCTCTTCCCTATGTGCATGATCCTGAACTTCTTTGCATTAAACCCCAGTTTCCACTCTTCCAACCATTTTGCCAGTTTATACAGATCTCTTCTCATTCTGCCCACCCCATCTGGATAATCTACTCTGTTTCAGATCTTGGTGTCATCTTCAAACAGACAAACCTTACCCTCCAGTCCATCTACAATGTCACTAATGAAGATATTGAAGAGGACTGGCCTCAGGACTGATCCCTGAGATGCCCCACTTGTGACTTGCATCTCTTTTGACTGTATACTGTTTACCATCAATCTCTGTTTTTTGCCCACCAACCAGTTTGCCACCCAGTTGACCAACTTCTGACCTGCCCTGAGCCTACCCAGCTTATTAATAAATATACTATGTGGAACAGTATTGAAAGCTTTGCTGAAGTCAAGGTTGGCAGCATCAACTGCACCCCCTTGGTCCACCACTCTAGTTAACCAGTCAAAGAAATCTATGAGATTAGTTTGACATGACCTTCCTGTTGTAAACCCATGCTGTCTTGGATTCTGTGCTCTTATGGATTCCAGGTGTTGCACTATCCTTTCCTTAAGGAGTGCCTCCATAATCTTGCCCACTACTGAAGTAAGACTGACTGGTCTGTAGTTCCTTGCCTCCTCCCTGCTACCACTCTTGTGGAGTGGGATCACATGAGCCCTTCTGCAGTCTTCTGGGACCTCTCCTGTGCTCAGAGACTCACTAAACAGTTCTGATAATGGCTCTGCTAGTTCCACCCTTAGCTCCTTTAGTACCCTGGGATGTATGCCATCAGGTCCCATTTACTTCTCCATCCTGAGCTTAGTGAGCTCATGTAGGATCCTTTCTTTTGTGAAGGGACTAGTGTGCACACCTCCCTCCTCCCTGTGTCCATGGTGCTGAGCTGTGGGCCCTGCCCTGCCTTCTCCTCAGTAAATTCTGAGCAGAATTATCTATTTAGGATAGATGCTTTTCCTTGATCCTCCTCTACAATCTCCCCCTTATCCCGTTTGATCTTAGCAATACCCCCTCTGGATTTTCTCCTTTCACTAATGTATGTATAGAAAGTCTTTCCCCTTCTTTTACTGTTTGTGCTAGGCTTTCCTCTGTTTGGGCTGTTGCCTGTCTTACTGCCTTCCCTGCTTCCCTTAGGGAAGTTTGGTATGCCTCCCTATCTTCATCCTGCTGTGTTACTTTATATTTCCTGAATGCCAGCCTTTTGACTCTGAACTTTTCTGCTACTGTTTTTGATAACCAATGTGGTTTCCGCCTTCTGTTGCTCTTGCTTTTCTCTCTAACACAATGAGATGTTGCTTCAAGTATTGCATCCTTAATGCTTGCCCACTTTGCCTGTACCCCCTCACCTGTATTTCTTCTTGCCAGGGCTAGCTTAACTCTGTTGGCCATCTTACCAAAGTCAGCTCTTCTGAAGTCACATATTTTTTCCTTGGAATGGGATGATTTAGTTCTAGAGGCCAAACTGAAGCATACCATGTGATGGTAACTGGCCCCCAGATGACCTTCTACCTGGAGATCTGTGATCCTTTCCCCAATGGTCAGTACTAGATCTGGGATATTTTGTCATTTTTGCATATTTCCTCTCAAATTTTCAACATGGCCTTTTTAGAAGCCCACCTTATATCCACTGGTTGTGGAATTATGTCAATCAAGCCCAAAATGTGATTTTGTGAAATCACCTTTCAGATGATATTTGAAAAATGTATTTGCCATTGTTCATGAGGGGGTGGGTCACAAGAAGACTATGTTGAAAATGTGAGGTAAAAATTTGTAAAATGGCAAAGTTATGAGCGTGCATTAAAATATGTCTACGCTTCCTTATAACTTCAGTAATTGTAATTATTTTCACCCCAGATTTTCAACATAGCCATTTTTTTTACATTACCTCATGAACGTGACAGCTGTCATTTTTCGAATCATGGCCAAACTATGATTTTGCACCTGTGGAGAGGAATGATGTTTTGGTGGTGCAGAATCACATTTCAGCAGGGATTTGAAAATTTTCACCTGCCAGGTTCATGAGGTGGATTAACAAAAAGACTATGCTGAAATTTTGGTGTAAAAATATTGTAAAATGCCCAGGTTATGATTGAATGTTACAGCATTCTAACACTCACTCATAACTTCTCTAGTTTTCAATATTTTGGCTCCAAAATTCCAACATAGCCATTTTCCTACACCACCTCATAAACATGGCAGGTGTTATTTTAAAAACTTGGATGAGATGTCTTTCCACACTTCTGGTGTGAAATAAAATTTTGACCAATATGCTATAAATGCTATGTGTCATGTTTATAACAGCACACATAAAATGACTATCTTGAACATTTGGGGGTCAAAATAGAAAAAAGAGTGAATGTTTGCAGAGTGAATGAGTAAAGAATGAATGCATGAAGAGTGAATGTGCTAAAAGTGAATGTGCAGAATGAATGTGTCAAGAGTGAACATGCTAGCTCCTGCACTTCTGTAGACAGATGGATTCTTCTGATGATGCAGGTACAAAAGGGCACTGCACATCTGCATCTGTTCACATAGGTCCCAAAGGGACCTGTGTGACTGAGGTTACTATTTCACTAGCTCAGAAAGAAAGGAAATTATTTGCAAAAAACTTTGTTAATGCACCAGTTAAGGTAACTTAATGCCACAAATGTAGGGAAATGTGGCATTAGGGATTCAAATCCTAACTCCTCACTCCCACCCCCAAACAGCAAAAGGAAAAAATCATTACAGTTTTGGTTCTCCTAAGTCTTGGTGAATCAGGGGTGTGGTCTTCCTCAGAGTTTTCAACCCTAACACGTTCCCCGTTCCATGAGCAAATAAGATCAGATGTAGCATCTTTATTTCTATATGAAGCACCACACTTTGGATGGAGCTTAGAGTGGGTGTAGTCATGTGAGTCGAGTAGACAAGTTGGCTGCCCAGCCATATGCCTAGGTACTTGTCAGCAGAGACTGTATCTTTGGTGGTGTCATCAAGGGAGGGGAAGGAGGGGGGTGGGAAAAGCTTGGAAAGTTTTTAATGGGTGCCAAAAGTCACTGATACTGTTTTCTTTGCATTGACTTTAAGTTGGTTAGCTTGGAGCCACTGTAAAACACAGGTGAAGTTGCTCTGCAGCTGTGTGGTCACCGTGGATGCAGAGGAGCCCGAAGTGTAAAGAATGGTGGCATCAGCATAAAGGTGAATGTGGGAGGAGAAGCAGACAAAAGAGAGGTCATTAAGGAAGATAGAGAAGTGGATGGGACCTAGAATAGAGCATTGGGGAATGCCAGCCAGTATTGTGGAGCATCCCCTGCCAAGACACATTGTGTGCAACAAGACAGATAGGATCTAAACTTGTCTACTGTGGATGGAGAAAGGCCAGCAAGTCTGAGTTTAGTAAGGAGGAGAGGATGAGAGACATAGTCAAAGGCCTTACCTAGGTCAATGAAAATGCAAGCGGTAAGGTGCCCTTGGTCCATACCTGTAAGGATGGCATCAGTGACCTAAAGAAGGGAGGAGACAGTCAATTGATTTTTCTGAAAGCTACAATGGTAGGGAAAGAGGAAGCTGGAGGAGGAGAGGATGTGAGTAAGCCTAGTTAGGGCTAGGGACACCTGGAGCTTGGCTAGTACAGGGAGTAAAGAGATGGGGCAGTAATTTCCTGGTGAGAAGTGATTGCTGCCATTGTGAAGGTGGATCACTTTAGTGGATTTCCAGACCAGTGGGATGGTACTAAGAGTGAAAGAGAGGTTTCACAGATGGGATGGGATGGGAAAGAGCAATAGCAGGGTATGAGAGTTGAAGGACAAGAGGGTCAAGCCCATCAGGGCTAGATTTGCATGGATTCAGTGATTCAAGGGTGCATAGAACCTCATGGGCTGTGATGGGGGAGAACTGGAAGCCATTTGGTGGAGGGATTGTGGGCAGAGGATGGGGGGTTTGCAGGGCTGGAGGGAAGGGCACAGATTGCAAATAATGGGTTTATAATGGAGGCAATGGTGAGGGGGTCAGAGACTAGTTTGTCATTAATGAAGAGAAGGTGGAAGATTTAGAGGGGGGTTGAGGAGGAAAGAGAGGGTCTTGTTGCATGGTGGACCTTAGTGCCTGGGCGGTCCAGTTCAGGTTGAAGTCTCGGAATAAGATAAGTTTGCCAGAGGAGGTGAGGGATGATATGGAGGAGATAGTGTAAATGGGGGGTGGGGTTCTGTGTGATTCATAGAACACACCAGTGAAGATGGGAAAAGATGAGGGGAGTAGTAATTGAATAGGTAGGAACTTGTGTGCCGTTGGAACATCTTCACAAGTTATGAGTGAGCAGGGTAGGTTTTGCCAAGAGTAGATGGCTTCACCACCACCACATTTGGAGCCATCCTGCCAGTAGAGGTGGTAGCCTGGTATGGAGAGTGTGGAATCAGGGATTTTGGGTGACAGCCATGATTTAGTGATACAGAGGATGTCAGGGGAGTGTTGAGACACCCAAACTCCGAGGAGGTCAATTTTTTGAAGTAGGCTCCTGGCATTAAGGTAGTACAGAGTCAGGCCTTTAGGGAGTGGGGAAGATTGTGGGGAGGGATTAAAATTTGGTTGGACATCCCCAGCTAGTAGGAGGAATAGGTAGAGAAAGAAAAGTTTGCTTGCAGTTTTCTGCAGCTTTGACTGACTGGGGTGTATGAGTTTGTATGTGGGCATGTAGGAGAGGTGGAGCCTGTGAATGAGTTCTGAGTTGAGAGGGGGGTGAAAAAGAAGCTAGTGTGAGGAGTGTGAATAAGGAGGAGAGGGGATATAATTGAAGGGGAGGGAATGGGCAGGTTGCAAGGGTGGGGGTTGATAAGAGGGGAGGTAGGGCTACTTCTGGTGCAAAGGGGGTGGAATCAGGATGGTGAGGGTAGGAGGTTGCACCTAAACATGCCGATAGCATGATATAATAGTGCTAGGGATTGGGTGCCTACAATAATGGTGAACCAATCCTCAGTGCATGTGTCGAGGGCTACCATAAGGTAGAGGCGGCTAAATGGTGGAGTTGGCGAATATAGCGATGGGATGTCACTATACGTGTACATGCGGAGGGAGTCAGCTCGCACAGCAAGGGAACAGGAGGCACTGTGAGGGGGTGGTGCTGTGGTGGGTTGCCAAGCTGACCCTGTGGTGTGGTGGGTGGGTTGGCGGCATTGGTCAGCAGAGTACTGGGTTCAGGTCCTGGCACTGGTGCATTTTTGTTGTGCCCAACCTGAACCTTTTTTTTTATGTTTTTACCCTCCCCCGACATGCACCCACCCTGGAGTTGAGATTTCTTAAGTAGAGGGGTGCAGGGGTGAAGCTACCAGCATAAAACATTAAAAACCTAAGTCCCTGGTGCCATTTTGCTGTGCACTGGGGTATCAGAGTGCAGAAATACATTTTTGGCACTCTTGAGTTCTGGATAATGGCGATCGCCTTTAGGTTTTCACCATTATCACATAGCTCCAACATGCACTCCAGATTATTAACACACCATTTCATACAAGTAATGAAGACTATTAACACAACATTTTATAATACTAATCCAAGGCAAAATGCAAAGATGAATAATTTGCACAAACATGACCCAGATTTAAAAGAAACTCAAAAGGACTTCCGGTGACATCACCACTCATACAGCAGCCTCCTCCTTGAGATCTGTGAGCCTGAACAACAGAATCTACTTCAACATGACTATTTCAACATCACCACTGATGAAACTCAATATTTATCTGACCAAGGCATATGCCTGGCAAGAATCATCTAAAAGATTTCACAACAGAAGATTTTTTAAAACAAACAACTTGAAATCCAGATCAAACAGCGTGTCCTCATCTACTGCGGGGGGGGGGGGTCAGCCACCCACCAAGCTGACACAGAAACTGATGAGGAGCAATACACAATACTTTCAAAAATATTAGTACAGGTTCTAGGAATATAAGCTTTATCTTGACAAAATTAGAAGACACTTCTTCAAATATGCAGAGGGAAATCCAGGCTGTCCAGCAAAGGACCTTCAAACTTTAAGAAGGCCTCACTGTTACCACAGTCCAATTAGACTCACGCAACACAACACTGCTCTAGCTACAGCATTGTGTTGAGATTGTGTGGTGGCAGATAAACTTAATCACCTAGAAGCATGATCCTGATGAAACAACCTCACAATTTACAGCATTCAGGAGGGAAAAGAAGACAGAATGATGGAAGGTTCTATGTCATAACAGTGACTGCCAAAGGGCGATCGCTATTACGGCCAAGTCAGAGCACTGAAAATCAATTTCAGCACTCTGACTCCCCAGCACACAACAAAAAGGCACTGGGGACTTGAATTTGTTATGTTTATGTGGGGGCCTATGACCCCCTCACCCCCCTACTTAAGGATTCTGAACTCCAGAGGGGTGCATGCCCGGGGGGGGAATAAAAAAAAATAAAGCGGGCCAGGAGCAACAAAAACAAACCTGATCCCATACCCGAACCCAGATCGATAGCCACCAAAGCCATGAGCCTACCTGCTACACCACAGGGCCAGCTTGGTAGCCTACTGCAGTGTCACCCCTCAAATCCCCTCCCACCCCTTGCCAAGCATGCTCGCTCCCCCCATGCATGTACCTGTAGCATGCTCACTCCCACCCCCCGACACACATACCTGTAGTGACTTCCTGTCACTACGGTTGCCAACCCACCCCATCCAGTCGCTGTAGCTGCCCAGTAACCACTGTGCCATGCATCATGATTGAGTCACCCTTTCGAGGGTGACTCAATCATGGTCATGCACATCACAGTATACCCCATGGAAGACTACTCCAGCTTCTTCCTGAAAGAGCTACTAGATCTCTTGAAAGAATTAGATCTAGGCATCAAAAGGTCAGATTGGGCCCTTACCCAAAGGCACAAGGATAAGGACAGTAAGCCAAGGTCAGTGGTGCTCCTGTGCATTAATTAGAGTATTAAATTAAGAATTCTTTATGCAGTATTGGACAAAAAACAGGGGGCTCTCAATGATGCACATCTTTATTTTGATCATGATTTTACACCCAAGACAATTGAGAAAAGGGAAGAGGTATTACAAATATTGAAAGTAATGTGGAACAAAGGAATGAAAGCCAATCCCATGGCTTCTGACTAGTTGCAAATCTTCAGACACTAAGGCCTGAAATTCTTTTATAGCCTTAGGAAAGAATGTGGCTTCCTAACACAATTAGGAATGCCCCTGCCCTCAGAGTCCCACAGAGAATTGGACACACAGGAACAAGGTCTACAGCAGCAAGAATGGTCAACCCTCCCCTCAGGTCCCAAAGGAACACAAAAAAAAAAAACAGTAGCACTGAATAATGCCTGGAGCCACATTCTCACCACTCGCTGCAGATATCCAACTGCCAGCACATCAGCCTCCTCATCAGCTGGCTGAACACCTTAGTGAGGAAACATGGTCTGCTACGGTGATTTGTAATGTTCAAAGACTAAAATACTAGATCCAAATCCAGGCATCATCTGGAGACTGTGCTAACAAATTACTGACTATTTTGAGATCTGGCAGAGGACATTCAAATCTGTTATCAGGCTGTGCTTTACTTTTTTTTTTATGTAATGATTTTTATTGAGTCACATAATCACAATTCATACATTTCCAGTAGCACGCAGATGGATTGTTAAATACATTATTTTACAAAAGAATGGGAGATACAAAAAATGACAATAAACAGAGTCACTCTTCCACCTACAAATTGATTTTTTGTTTAAAAGCAGAGGTGAGCTTGCATTTAATTATGAATATTAAAGTGCAAAAATCATCTTTGGACCAATGTTCTATGTTTTTTATTGAATACTTTCCACACTGATTCAAAATCCCCAAAGTACTCTGAATTATATAGTGCAGATAAAAAACAACTGTCTCCAGTCAAATTTTGGAAATGGGGCAGAGAGTGCATCACATTTCCAATTTTTTAGAATAATTCTCTTAACTGCCATCAAATTTGCTTTAAAAATTTAACTCTCTTCCCTACCCAACCGCTTATTATTAAACCTTTCCAGGATAGTAAACTTTGGATCCTGCCAATGTGGAAAAGAAAATCTTATACGGTAAAGGATAGAAAATGCTTCAGCCCACCAGACAGAAATTAATTTACAATCCCAAAAAGAGTGCATAATGTCAACATTGGGTTCTCCACAGTACTAACAAAAGTCATTTGGGAGAAACCTTCATTTTAAATAACCTGTAGAGTGAATAGTTAGCCCTATTGAGTCTCTTATATTGAATTGCCCTATCCCTAGTTAATTTGTACTGGCTGATTCCATTGCACATTGCAAACCAAGTCCCATTGTTTAGCAGTGCAGATGTATTTTAAGTCTTTATCCCATTTTTTGATAGTAAATCTATTGATAATCATATAAGGCTTAGGTAGGTTATTTACTAACCAAAAAAATTCTTTAACTGAATTGTTCCCCAAGATCTTTGATAAGTTGACTTCTATAACGTTATTATTAGGGGCACATTCCCATCTTTTGTAATATTTAATATAGACTACACAACTGATGGTAGAACAAAAACTGTTGAGGGCCTAAATTATATTTTATACTAAAAGATGTCCAGTCTGTCATAGTGTCCCCTTTATATAAATCCTTCCATTTCTTTATACCCTTACTTTCCCACTTTGTGTTAGTTAAGATAGTGCCTTTTATTTTGTTATTAGGATTTCTCCATACTGAATTATCAGGTGAAAAATAAGAGTCCCACCTAATTTTGTTTGTATATCTTAACACTGCTCCAGCTAGATGGCTTACTAAATATCTTTGGGATTGCTTATATTTCTTGGCTGTAAATAACCTTAGCGATAAATTAACCTGTTCTGAAAAGGAAACCAGAAGTAGTTTGTTTATAAAAGCTAGTGTTGTCGAATCTTGTTCTTTGTACGCCCACTTTATTACCAGTTTCATGAAATAAGCTAAAAAGCTTTTTTTGGATCTGGGCAAGCTAAACCACCTTGGTCCATCAGAAGGCACAGCTTATTCAAAGATACTCTTGGGACTTTACCATTCCAAATAAAGTTCTTAAATAATTTAACTACTTTCTGAAACCATGTACTAGGTATGGGGGTCATCACCATCTGAAGTCTATAGGATAGGTATGGGATGCCCATCATCTTAATTAATTGGGTGTTTCCTGTTAGGGATAATTGTATTATACCCCAAAATGTTAGCCTATCCCTCAAGAAATCATACAGACCCTAGAAAGTCAGTATAAATAATGCTTGATGTCATTATATATATATATATATATATATATATATATTATATAGTGGCACGGTAGTGCCACTATAGTTAGGGTTGAGGAGCCATTTACATGTTAAACCCCAAATTTTGCACCTTAATAACTTTGCAACTGTTAAATGGATTTGCCTGAAATTTGGAATACATGATCAAGACCCATACGCCTTGAGATCTGCCAAGTTTTGTACCAGTTAGATACACGGCTGCGGAGTTATTAAGCATGATCTGTGCATGCGTTTACGCTTTTTCTGGAATTCCACGGTCGCGCCTACAGGTCTCACAGTTTGTGCGACAGGCCCAAAATCTTCAGGGAACATGCAGCCTGGGTCCCTGATGTGCCTTTTGAAGATTTCATGAAAAAATATTAAATGGGTGAAAAGTTATTCAAAATACAATTTCCCATTATAAGTCAATGGGAAAAGTTAACAAAAAGTTCAAAAGTGTCGCAAATGCACTTTTTACTGTCACAAATGGCCCTTTTACTGTCACAAATTTGCCATTTTGTTTTCAGTTAGTGATCAGAAAAATGCTTGGCATTTTAAATTGAGACCATCTAGCAAACTAATTCTTTTTGTAGTCACCTAGTCGGACCCTGAGGATGCTAGCCATGTCTTTACTTTGGGATAAAACACCCCAGAAATAAGTTTTTCAGATTTCTGGAAAAAGAACCTTCACAAAGTAGTGTTGCACTCACGAAAGTGTTGCAAATTTTTGTGAAAGCTTTCGCAAATCACGACACTACTTTGCAACACCATGCCCAAAATAACAGTAATTCTTTGGCACCCCACTGCAAAAGAATGGTTTGGAGTTTTGGGTTGAAATTTGGAGGAAATGCAGCCGACATCACACAGATGTGCCTTTCAGTGTTTTGTTGAAAAAATATTACACGGCGGCAAAGTTACGGTACTCCAAAGTTGATGTTTTTTCCTATAGGATAACATTACGGCGTATGACGCATTGCAGCAATTGTTTGGCGCCCTGCTACAAAATAATGGTTTGGTCTTTTGGGCTGAAATTTTCAGGGAACACAGCCAACATCTGACAGATGTGCCTTTCCATGGTTTGGTGAAAAAATATTACAGGGAGGCAATGTTATGGTACTCCGAACTTCTGTTTTTTCCCCATAGGATAACATAACGGCGTTCACCGTGCCTTTCAGGGCCCGTATCTCAGAAATGGTTCAAGATACAGACTTTTCATCAAAAAAATACTTAGCCCCATATAAAACTAGCCAGGAAAGTGATAATTCATATGACTTTTAAATACTTTTTATATGTCATACGGTTTCTGAGATATAAGCAATTTACTATTCCAAGTCCTCATTTTTCTGTTCCGAGAGTCATTATATTGCATGCATTCTTTGTACTCATTATCTTTCTCTATTCAGCTTTTGGGGAAAGCCAGCCTATGTGGTTACATTACTGTTACCATTACCGTTTCTGCTTGCGGTTTAACTTACTGTTCATGTTTACGCCACTATGTGCGTTACCCTTTGAGTTTTCATTTGTGGTTGCATTTGCATTGTTGTTAACATTTCTGTCCACAGTACTGTTTCTCTTTCTGTTTTACTTTGCGTCAGCATGCGCATAATGATTTGCATTTGTGGGCACAATGTTTCTATGTGAAAAGACATCACGTGATGGGAGCACGTGGCCCGCAGGGCCCCATTCTCTCACTGCTGCATTACATGGTGGGAGTTCAGGGCCTGAAGGGCCCCGCTCTCCCGCCGCCACATTACATTCACTATTTCTCATTATTATTCTCTAAAACAAGGGTGATTACAGGTGGGAGGGGCCCCGCACTTCCGCTGCTGTATAATGTGGTGGGAGCTCATTTCCTGAAAGGCCCCGTGCTCCTGCTGCTGCATTATGTTCACTATTTTCTCATTAGTATTCTCAAAAACAAGGGAAATTAGAGACAAATAACTCTGTTTACTGCATCAGTTAGGGTTGTACCACAGTGACAAAAGTGAGGAAATTCAATGTTAGGCTTGAAGCCCCCCTTTCCACCCCTGCAGCCCACCCTGCTCCATTATGTGGTGGGAGCGCAGTGGCTGAAGTGTCCCGTGCTCCCTGTGCCGCATAATGCGGTGGGATTACGGGGCCCCGCCGCTGCATTATGTTCATATTTCTCATTATTATTCTCAAAAACAAGGGTAATTACATAGTGGGAGTGTGGGGACCGCAGGGACCCATGCATCCGCTGCTGTATAATGTCGTGGGAGCATGGTGCCTGAAGGGATCCATGCTCCCGCCACTACATTATGTTCACGATTTGTCATTATTATTCTCAAAACAAGGGCAATTACATGGTGGGAGCATGGGGCCTGCAGTGCCCTGTGCTTCGCTGCTGTATAATGTGGTGAGGAGTGTGGTGCCTGAAGGGCCCGTGCTCCCTTCCGTACATTATGTTCAGTATTTCTCATTATTAATCTCAAAAGCAAGGGTAATTATGTGGTGGGAGCAGAGTCCTGCAGGGACCAGCGCTTCTACCGGTGTATAATGTGGTGGGAGAGCAGGATCAAAGGTCCCTGCCCCTGACACTGCATTATGTCCATGGTTTGTCATTATCATTCTCAAAAACAAGGGTAATTATGTGGTGGGACCATGGGGCCTGCAGGGCCCAGCTCCATGCTGTATAATGTGGTGGGAGCGTGGGAGCCTGAAGGGCCCCACGCTACTGCCGCTACATTATGTGGCAGGAGTGCGGGACCCTTCGGGCCCAGTGCTCCTGCCGCTGCATAACATTCACTATTTCTCATTATTATTTTTAAAAACAAGGGAAATTAGAGGCAAATAACTACATTTACTGCATCAGCTAGGGTTGTACCACAACAACAAAAGTGAGGAAATTCAATGTTAGGGTTGAAGTGCCCCCTTTGCACCCCTTCAGGCCACCCTGTTGCATAACATGGTGGGAGTGTGGTGTCCTATCACTAGTACATTTTGTATTTTACTGTACTGTATATTTTTGTCTTTGTGTGTTGGAGTGTGTGGTTGGTAGGGACCCGTGCTCTCACTGCTCCTGCTGCCACATTATGTGCACTATTTCTCATTATTATTCTCAAACAGAAGGGTGATTATGTGGTGGGAGTGGTACCACAGTGACAAAAGTGAGGGAATTAAATGTTAGGGTTCAACCCCCCTTTGCACTCCTCCAACCCAGCCTGCCACATTACGTAGTGGGAGCGCAGGGACAGAAGGGTCCCGTGCTCCTATCACTAGTACATTTTGTATTTTACAGTACTGTATATTTTTGCTTTTGGGTGTTGGAGTGTGTGGTTGGTGGGGCCCTGTGCTCCCACTGCTGTTTCATGTTTAGTATATTTCAGTACTGTTGATGTTAGTGTTTTGTGGTGGAGAAGCGTGGTGCACGAAGGGGACCTGCAGTAATGTCACTCTATTAGATTCAGTATTTTCAGAATGGTTTATCTTTTTGTTTTGTTTTCTGCTACCATGTACATTTACATTTCTGTTTGGTGCCACTGTTTTAGTATGTGTAAAGACATCATGTGGCACATATTCCTCCTGAACAACAGTTGCACACAGAGAGACAGACACAGATGAAAGTTGGGGGGGGCAGAGCCATGGTAACAGGAACAGTTATAGACTTGCTATATGTCAAGTGAAGAGACAGAGGCAAAGAAGGGTGATGCAGATCAGTTTTACAACCTCCTGATTACAGGTAAAGTGTAGTTTGCATTGTTGTCACTTGAATGGCTTCAGTCTGGTAATGTCTCTTCAAACTGCAACACCAGGTACTGGATCCTTAGTAGAGACCCACAGAAGAGCTGAGGTATGGACATCAATGGTAGACATCAGTGATTTCAGGGACACTCAAGCTAGGACACTTACTGTTTGTGTTGGCTGACACAGATAATACCTCCCTCCCCCAAAGTTTGAACTGCATCATGATTATCGATGCACAGCAAGAATGAGGCAAGCAACATCAATGGTACAGGTCTGTAATTGTTGATACACACAACTTAGCACAGTTAGAATTTCTATGGCTTTACACAGACAATTTACACATGCACACCAGTTACTGATACTGGCTGTACATTCACAACTGTATGTGCTTAGGTAGAATGTCACACAGCTTTCTACACCAGGTACTGCAGTCTGGCTGTAGACTGACAGTAGATATAAGTGTGGTACAAGGTAGATAACTTAGTTAGGAATTACAGGAGATCTGTAAGTCAATGAATGAACAGCTAGTCTACATATTGTTCACTGAGTTGACAATACAGAATAGGAAAAAACATGGAGGTTAACAGTGTGATGGGGGAACTGCTTTTTAATAGCACTTGCTGCATCCTAAGTAAACAGCCACAGGAAATGATAGGGAATGTACATCAGTTGTACAGCTCTCTGATAACAGGAAGAGTCCAGTTAGCACAGTTGCCATTTGAATGGATTCAGGCAGGCAATATGTGTACAAATGTGACAGTAGGTGGTACATTGTAATTGGAGATACAGATAACAAGTCAGGGTAGGTACAAGTCAGTGGACATACACAACACAGGTGACTATTTGTACGTCAATGCCACACATGACTGATCAAAGGTAAACTGTAGTTATCTTTGTTAGGATTTGCATGAATTTAGACAGCTAGAGCTGCTGTGCCTCCCGATATTTGTACTGCATTATGACTGGTTATCTATAGGCACCATACGGGATTGGAGATCTATGGCACACCTCTGTAATTGTAGGTATAGTTAAGTTACCACAGTTGGGAGTTGCAGAAGCTTGAACAGGGAATTGAAGTAGACATAACAGTGACTGCATCCTAAGTGAATAGTCACAGCTGCGTATTGTTGGGTGCTGATGTGTGGCACCTTGGTACAGTAATTACTACATGATAACTGCATAGACACAGGAAAAGTAAGTACATTGCTGACTTTTGTACACTCTTAGAAATTATGGAATGTGTGACATGCAATGTGCCACATTGTTGCCTATGTTGTGATATTGAGTGGACAGCATATCAACCAAAGAAATTCATGGAGATATAGTTGTTGCACTATTTGTTGCAGTTGATTTGCATCCTTAATAAAGACAACACTTATGTTCTAATTTCATTATGCTATTTTAAGTAAAGACTCGACACAGGTGGTTATGATTTTAAAAGATTTATTGTCAATTCGTTAAAGTGATAAAAGCCCAATTAAGAGTGTGTTTTTTTTACAATAACAGTCTCACAATTCAATCCTTGTATGTGTGTAATCATTGCTTGGAATATATGTAAATGTGTCACATTTATAGCAACTGGATTATATGAATTGGAGCAAGTATGTGATATTATTATTATAAAGTATAGAAACAGGTAGCATAAGAAGGTGATTTGTTCTATTTATTGTGATTGTTTTACATGGTACACATCTTGAGGCTAGATGTTTTCTATCCCTGCAGTGTTCTACCATCTTTTGCTGGCAGGGTTGTTATCTGCATTCTAAGCATATACCTGGTTCTTTACTAGGTTGTCACTGTCTTTAATTAGGTGTTCTGTGTTTACAGTGATGTTTAAGTGTTCCCTACTCTTTGTGTTAAGAAGTGCTTTCTGACACTCCTCCTGAACTTGTGATACTCAAGCTGAACTTGTGGCTCTTCATTATATATTTGCTACTGAACTTGAAGAGAGTTTGGTTAAGAATATTAAGTATTTTTTTAAGTAGTTGCATGTCCTAATTATGTGTAGTCCATTACTTGTGTGCTATACTAATAAAGGTATGTCAGTAGCTTCTAAACAGTGATTACACACATGATACAGAAGTGTTTAGCTGTTATTGTGTGACTGATATGTGGATGTTCCTGGGGTGGGCGAAAAACCATATGCTAAGTGTTTAAGTAATAGAATATTAAAAAATCTGATTTCAGTGACATTTGATTACTGGCATTTAATGATATGTCACTGACTAGGTGCATATGGAAAATTCCCACCCTAACCCTCAATAGATGCAGTCATAAATATTGTCAGTAACAGGTATGAAGTGTGTTGTGATCAGTAACAGTGTCTGATTTACAATTGTCAACATTGTTAACATAGCTTAGAATTACTTACATGATAAGTACAAAAAATTGAATATTCTTACAGGATCAAAAACATTTTTTTCAATTGTTACATTGGCTTCTATATTAACTCTTAACTAGTAAGTTAAAAAAATGTGTATGATATGCTGTTCTTTATCAAAGATATAGTTAATTTAACATAATCAGTATAGTGCTGTATATATGTTAAACATTCAGTTGTACTTTACTCTTATACTAATACTTTTAGTAGAACTATGAAACTAGTTAGTAACTATGTCAAGGTGAATAAGAATGTAAATATGTACAAGTAATTATAAAGCCATGGCAAAGTCAGTTAATAATACTGTAAGATGCAATTGTTGGTATTTACAGTTGCTTCATTCAACTTCTTGCATTATCAATAAAAAATGCTGCTATTTTTACATATATTCATTATCAGTATACAAAAAAAAGGCGCATAGTTCTACACTGTTGCATGGTAAATGGATGATGTTATCTACCTGTCAGGAGTCAATAGGAAAAAACAAAGTAGATAGACAACTTGTGACAGAGTGCACTGTTTGCTGAATGGGACAAGTGTTGCTCAGTTATTTACGATGATAACTGAGAAATTTTCTTTGTCTGCAGAGGCAACAGTTTAAAACTAGTAACAACTTCTTGTTATGTATGGGTATCATACAGTAACAATAAAAAGATATGTACAGAAGGAGAGCAGTAAGGCCTCTGTTTTGTTATGTACAATCTTTGATAGACATGTAAGCATGGTTTTCTAGTGACTGTGAATACTGTTGGCACGATTAAAGCCACTACAACAATTTCCATGTTGTCCACTGATCCACACAAGATCTTAGATGTCATAGTGCATGACATGTGTCTGCCATGTATAGCATTTTGTTGAAAAGAAATATATGCTTTATTCAAGTAAATTATATTGGAAACAATTGCTATTGACCCTACGACTGTTTCTGTCTAAAGTAGTCATTTTAAAAATGCAACATGTTCTGTCCTATTGCTTCTGAAATATGCGGTCATCATAATTCTTCAATAATAGAAGATATACATTTTGAATAGCGTGACAGTCTCTAGTTTAAAACTGCTTGTAGAGTCATCACCTCTACCCATCCACTTCTTCTGTACCTTAGTAAACAGGTGTAATGTGAAGAATGCATGGATTAGCCATGGTGCTATATTATACCGTGAGTGTCAAACATTGATTGGTTGAAGACTATTCTACCAGCTGTGTAATCGGTGATAGGAGTGTCAACTCTGGCCCATTAGAGTCAAACCTGCAAGACAAGCAACAGATATTGAGATGAACTTACGAGACATATGGACTGGTGCATCTGCCTCCACACCTTTCACAGGTGTGACCACATTAAACATTGGTGAATAGCTGTCAAAATTTGACACTTTTTGGTTTGAGGACAAAAACAGTAATCCACAGCATGTCTTCTGTGGTTTCATGCTGTGAATGGCCACATGAAACACATACATATTTAAGTTACATATGATACTGGCAAATGAGTGCAGCATTGGGATGCCATCTTCATCCAGGTTGTTATGACAGCCATCATACAACTACTAGTGTCTTGCTGTATGTCAGCACAAATGTACTACATCCGTCTGTATATGTCCTAACACCTGTAGTAGTGGTGTTAGTGACTGGTACATTGTTAGACTGATCAGAAGTCATGTTGACAATCTGCCTCAAAGTGTTTGATAGGGTATTGTCTTGTGAAGCAGATATTGCTACACTAAAGTGTGGCATGTAGGAAAACTTGCATAGCTGAGTTAGCATAGCAGATTCACTCTAGTGCTGCTGTCAAAGGCTGGTACAGCAGCTACTCAACTGATTTCTGATGAATTTCTGGCTGTAAATGTTTAGCGAAGTTGTGACCTTTGTTGAACTCCTTGAGTTGAATCACTTCTGGAAGCTTGTGGCTGTTTTGCTGATACCTGTAGATGAGATTGAATGATGAGACACCAATAATATGTAGGCAGTGGTATTAAATACATTTGTGGCTGATGTAGAGAGTATGTAACCTATTGTACTCAAGAGCCATCCCTTGTGAACTCATGTTTCCTGAGGTGCTAGAGTTTAAATGAGCAACAGAAAGGCTCGAGGACATGTAGAAAAGTGCCCATAGCTCATGCCATCCTTGAAAATGTCTATACTCTATGTCCACCATTGCTGAATCCAAAGTCAAGCCCTGAGATTGTGAATGGATACAGCATATGCAACACATAATGGAAACTGTTTCCTGTTTACATAGATATCCATAAATACCTGAAATTTTACACGAGTCCGTTCTGTATGTACAGACTGTTCCATGTTGTCAAAGTGAACTACAAGCGTCTTGATATATGTCTTCTGGATATTGTAGACAAAGTCAGTGATGTTTCCCATGGCACCGTTTACCATGCCTTGTTCTACATCTAGATTACGTTGCAGCATGATACATGCATTCTTACAAACTGTGAGAACAGCAGCCGTACGAGAAACATCTGACTTGAGTTCACTGAGTCATTCAGTCATCTTTGCTACTAGGTTGCTACTAAGAATGACACCATCGACTGTATCAACAGCATGCAGAGTTAGAATCTCTTGGTTTCTCTCTGCAGCATTAGATGGTTGAACTCAGTGCATTTCTTTAAGTCAGGGCATTAGACACACTATGTGTGTCCCTGTAGATTATACATCACTGAAGACATTACATACTTTTTTTATGGATGCAGTATCTACTGTGATTCTGTGATCGTTTAACATACAAACATGTTCTGGTGACAGAGAACCTGTATGAGCTTCATCTAAAAGTGATTTGTAAGCCAGATCACCACTTTGGTGCATGTTCTCAGACAACTCAACATTGGTAAATAATTCCCATATGTTATAGCCTGCAATGCAGCTGGGGATATTCTTAGCTTGCTTGGTAGTTAGAGTTGTAAACACATGCTCTGCATTGACTGGTGCAAGCTGTAAAAGGTCTCCCAATACAACAATACTTTTGCCACCAAATGGCACTCCATCGTCAGTACCTAAGATCTCTTGTAGACGTAGATGAATACAGGCAAGCATGACATTGGAGACCATGCTGATTTCATCAATGATGAGTAACTTCATCTTTGTGAACATGGAATGGAGCTGAGATGCAAACTCAAATGACAGTTTACGATACTCTCCAGTTCTCCCATGTTTCACTGGCAACATAAAGAGACAGTGTAATGTAACTCCACCAATATTGTATGCGACTAGTCCTGTGGGAGCAGTTACAGCAACAGACATTGATGACCTTGTCAAGCTCTGTATTTCAGCAGTGATGGCTTCAATAAGGAAACTCTTTCCTGTGCCAGCTGAACCGCTAACAAAGATCAGTAGTGGCTTATAGTCATGACAGTCACATTCTATTGTTTCATGTTGTAGGCCATGTCGGACAGCTTCAACTACTTGAGAGTGACCTGTATGCTGCTGCTGATTTAGTCTTTATCTCAAGTCAGCTGGGTTAACAGTGGAGTGTGTTCCACACGTTCCTTGGCTGTCTCAATTTTCTGACATTAACACTTCTGGGGCATTTAAGGGCAGAGGTTCACCTAGGACAGCTTGTCCTTCTGGGATCAAGGTTGTCTTGTGAACTAACAGGGTGTCTTCCTGAAGCTGCTTCTCTGCCTTCTTAAGCTGTTTCTTTCTCGGCCTCTAGTCTCTGTATGTAATGTCTCTGAGTATTCAGTTTTGAAAGTCTAAGTAACTGCGATTGAATTCTTCTCAAATGTATCACAGTCACCTTTTAATTCAGACTCACTCCTCCAGGATCTAAATAGGAACAAGAGAGTAAAGTAGTAGTGCTCTCTGCTCTACTCACAATACAATCCTTTGTATGTGTGTAATCATTGCTTGGAATATATGTAAATGTGTCACATTTATAGCAACTGGATTATATGAATTGGAGCAAGTATGTGATATTATTATTATAAAGTATAGAAACAGGTAGCATAAGAAGGTGATTTGTTCTATTTATTGTGATTGTTTTACATGGTACACATCTTGGGGTATGATGTTTTCTATCCCTGCAGTGTTCCTACCATCTTTTGCTGGCAGGGTTGTTATCTGCATTCTAAGCATATACCTGGTTCTTTACTAGGTTGTCACTGTTCTTTAATTAGGTGTTCTGTGTTTACAGTGATGTTTAAGTGTTCCCTACTCTTTGTGTTAGAAGTGCTTTCTGACACTCCTCCTGAACTTGTGATACTCAAGCTGAACTTGTGGCTCTTCATTACATATTTGCTACTGAACTTGAAGAGAGTTTGTTAAGATATTAAGTATTTTTTAAGTAGTTGCATGTCCTAATTATGTGTAGTCCATTACTTGTGTGCTATACTAATAAAGGTATGTCAGTAGCTTCTAAACAGTGATTACACATAGATACAGAAGTGTTTAGCTGTTATTGTGTGACTGATATTGGATGTTCCTGGGGTAGGCGAAACCATATGCTAAGTGTTTAAGTAATAGAATATTAAAAATCTGATTTCAGTGACATTTGATTACTGGCATTTAATGATATGTCACTGACTAGGTGCATATGGAAAATTCCCACCCTAACCCTCAATAGATGCAGTCATAAATATTGTCAGTAACAGGTATGAAGTGTGTTGTGATCAGTAACAGTGTCTGATTTACAATTGTCAACATTGTTAACATAGCTTAGAATTACTTACATGATAAGTACAAAAAAATTGAATATTCTTACAGGATCAAAAACATTTTTTTCAATTGTTACATTGGCTTCTATGTTAACTCTTAACTAGTAAGTTAAAAAAATGTGTATGATATGCTGTTCTTTATCAAAGATATAGTTAATTTAACATAATCAGTATAGTGCTGTATTATATGTTAAACATTCAGTTGTACTTTACTCTTATACTAATACTTTTAGTAGAACTATGAAACTAGTTAGTAACTATGTCAAGGTGAATAAGAATGTAAATATGTACAAGTAATTATAAAGCCATGGCAAAGTCAGTTAATAATACTGTATGATGCAATTGTTCGGTATTTACAGTTGCTTCATTCAACTTCTTGCATTATCAATAAATGCTGCTATTTTTACATATGTTCATTATCAGTATTACAAATAAAGGCGGCATAGTTCTACACTGTTGCATGGTAAATGGATGATGTTGTCTACCTGTCAGGAGTCAATAGAGAAAAACAAGTGGTGATAGACAACTTGTGACAGAGTGCACTGTTTGCTGAATGGGACAAGTGTTGCTCAGTTATTTACGATGATAACTGAGAAATTTTCTTTGTCTGCAGAGAGCAACAGTTTAAAACTGGTAGCAACTTCTTGTTATGTATGGGTATCATACAGTAACAATAAAAGATATGTACAGAAGAGGAGAGCAGTAAGGCCTCTGTTTTGTTATGTACAATCTTTGATAGACATGTAAGCATGGTTTTTCTAGTGACTGTGAATACTGTTGGCACCGATTAAAGCCACTACAACAATTTCCATGTTGTCACTGATCCACACAAGATCTTAGATGTCATAGTGCATGACATGTGTCTGCCAGTATAGCATTTTGTTGAAATGCTATGCTTTATTCAGAGTCGTATATTGGAAACAATTGTACTGACCTACGACTGTTTCTGTCACAAAGTAGTCATTTTAAAAATGCAACATGTTCTGTCCTATTCTTCTGAAATATGACGGTCATCATAATTCTTCAATATTAGAAGATATACATTTTTGAAGTGGCGTGACAGTCTCTGTTTAAAACTGCTTGTAGAGTCATCACACTCTACCCATCCACTTCTGTACCTTAGTAAACAGGTGTAATGGCAAGAATGCATGGATTGGCCATGGTGCTATATTATACTGTGAGTGTCAAACATTGATTGGTTGAAGACTATTCTACCAGCTGTGTAATCGGTGATAGGAGTGTCAACTCTGAGCCCATTGGAGTCAAACCTGTGCAAGACAAGCAACAGATATTGAGATGAACTTCTGAGACATATGGACTGAGTGCATCTGCCTCCACACCTTTCACAGGTGTGACCACATTAAGCATTGGTGAATAGCTGTCAAAATTTGACACTTTTGGTTTGAGGGACAAAAACAGTAATCCACAGCATGTCTTCTGTGGTTTCATGCTGTGAATGGCCACATGAAACACATACATATTTGGTTACATATGATACTGTGAAGTAGTGCAGCATTGGGGTGCCATCTTCATCCAGGTTGTTTATGACAGCCATCATAAACTCACTAGTGTCTTGCTGTATGTCAGCAGCAAATGTACTACATCCGTCATATGTACCTAACACCTGTGGTAGTGGTGTTAGTGACTGTACATTGTTAGACTGATCAGAAGTCATGTTGACAATCTGCCTCAAAGTGTTTGATAGGGTATTGTCTTGTGAAGCAGATATTGCTCGCACAAAGTGTGGCATGTGTAGGAAAACTTGCATAGCTGAGTTAGCATAGCAGTTCACTCTAGTGCTGCTGTCAAAGGCTGGTACAGCAGCTACACCAACTGATTTCTGATGAATTTCTGGCT
Organism: Neoceratodus forsteri; assembly: GCA_016271365.2. Taxonomy (NCBI): domain Eukaryota; kingdom Metazoa; phylum Chordata; order Ceratodontiformes; family Ceratodontidae; genus Neoceratodus; species Neoceratodus forsteri. The sequence continues at coordinate 648,236,002 of CM057456.1, forward strand.
GTAAATGTTTGCTTGAAGTTGTGACCTTTGTTGAACTCTTTTGAGTTGAATCACTTCTGGAAGCTTGTGGCTGTTTGCTGATACCTGTAGATGAGATTGAATGATGTGAGACACCAATAATATGTAGGCAGTGGTATTAAATACATTTGTGGCTGATGTAGAGTATGTAACCTATTGTACTCAAGAATACATCACTTGTGAACTCGTATTTCCTGAGGTGCTAGAGTTTAAATGAGCAACCCAGAAAGGCTGCGGACATGTGAAAGTGCCACATAGCTCATGCCATCCTTGAAAATGTCTATACCTATGTCCACCATTGCTGAATCCAAAGTCAAGCCCTGAGATTTGTGAATGGATACAGCATATGCAACACATAATGGAAACTGTTTCCTGTTTACATAGATATCCTTAAATACCTGAAATTTTACACAGGTCCGTTCTATGTGTACAGACTGTTCCATGTTGTCAAAGTGAACTACAAGCGTCTTGATATATGTCTTCTGGATATTGTAGACAAAGTCAGTGATGTTTCCCATGGCACCGTTTACCATGCCTTGTTCTACATCTAGATTACGTTGCAGCATGATACATGCATTCTTACAAACTGTGAGAACAGCAGCCGTACGAGAAACATCTGACTTGAGTTCACTGAGTCATTCAGTCATCTTTGCTACTAGGTTGCTACTAAGAATGACACCATCGACTGTATCAACAGCATGCAGAGTTAGAATCTCTTGGTTTTCTCTCTGCAGCATTAGATGGTTGAACTCAGTGCATTTCTTTAGTCGTGGCATTAGACACACTATGTGTGTCCCTGTAGATTATACATCACTGAAGACATTACATACTTTTTTTATGGATGCAGTATCTACTGTGATTCTGTGATCGTTTAACATACAAACATGTTCTGGTGACAGAGAACCTGTATGAGCTTCATCTAAAAGTGATTTGTAAGCCAGATCACCACTTTGGTGCATGTTCTCAGACAACTCAACATTGCATAAATTAATGTTCCATATGTTATAGCCTGCAATGCAGCTGGGGATATTCTTAGCTTGCTTGGTAGTTAGAGTTGTAAACACATGCTCTGGGCATTGACTGGTGCAAGCTGTCAAAGGTCTCCCAATACAACAATACTTTTGCCACCAAATGGCACTCCATCGTCAGTACCTAAGATCTCTTGTAGACGTGAGATGAATACAGGGTGTTATGATACATTGGAGACCATGCTGATTTCATCAATGATGAGTAACTTCTATCTTTGTGAACATGGAATGTGGAGCTTTGAGATGCAAACCTCAAATGACAGTTTACGATACTCTCCAGTTCTCCCATGTTTCACTGGCAACATAAAGAGACAGTGTAATGTAACTCCACCAATATTGTATGCGACTAGTCCTGTGGGAGCAGTTACAGCAACAGACATTGATGACCTTGTCAAGCTCTGTATTTCAGCAGTGATGGCTTCAATAAGGAAACTCTTTCCTGTGCCAGCTGAACCGCTAACAAAGATCAGTAGTGGCTTATAGTCATGACAGTCACATTCTATTGTTTCATGTTGTAGGCCATGTCGGACAGCTTCAACTACTTGAGAGTGACCTGTATGTTGCTGCTGATTTAGTCTTTGTCTCCAAGTCAGCTGGAGTTCACAGTGGAGTGTGTTCCACATGTTCCTTGTCATTGTCTCAATTTTCTGACATTAACACTTCTGGGGCATTTAAGGGCAGAGGTTCACCTCAGGACAGCTTGTCCTTCTGGATCAAGGTTGTCTCTGTGAACTAACAGGAGTGTCTTCCTGAAGCTGCTTCTCTGCCTTCTTAAGCTGTTCTTTCTCGGCCTCTAGTCTCTGTATGTATGTCTCTTGAGTATTCAGTTTTGAAAGTCTACGTAACTAGCGATTGAATTCTTCCTCAAATGCATCACAGTCACCTTTAATTCAGACTCATCCTCCAGGATCTAAATAGGCTAAGAGAGTGCAAAGTAGTGGTGTTCTGCTCTCTGATGTGCCTAGATGCAATTTACAGTGGTCTATGAGCCATGGCTTGTGTCTCTTTACTAGTTAGCCATCCACTCCATTCATCTTGTAAATCTGGCGTGTTGAGTCAGGTGATACATCTGCCTTGTAGTCCTTTTCACTTAGCTGTATTCTGAAAGACACATATCATCCATCTTGTCGTTGTTCTGATGGGGTGTATGTGTCTATCAGGTTGTTTTTCAAGATGTTTTGAAGAAGGTTTATTGGCAGCTGCGCCCCTCGAATGAGGAATCAGTACACGCTAGTTTCTCTTGTAATTACATCGAGAAACTGGATGCATCAGACTTCCGTACAGATGTACTTATTAAACGTCACTGGCTTCAGTAAGTTCCACATTCTCTGTGTGTGAGAAGAGTCTTCTGCTTCCAGTGACCAGAGCTACAGAGGTGTCAGGCTTCCAGCCTGAACTGGCAACATGGTCTTCCCAAAGATCTCAAAAGCTAGTCTGCCCATAGGGTTTGGTTATGTAATATGATGTACTAAGACCAGGGCAAATGAGTTATCAGCCACAAACTGAACATCTATGTTTGCTTGCCACATTAGAAGGAGAGTTCAGTTGTAGTCATTTATGTGCACCTCTTTCTCATCTCTGGGTAACTCGTATACCCTCTTGGTTGATTTTGCCTTCAAGTGGTGTCACTTTGCTGAGAAAAGGATATTCATGGCACCATCCTGACAAACTTGTCTAGAAAATCCAATGTGACATCATGTGTACCAATTAGATTTGTTCTTTACTACTCATCAGCAGTATTTTGCACAAATATGTTGCTGGAACTTTTGAACAACTTCCTCCGAGTATAGGACTGTCATACTTGTCTGAAATGTGACAAGGTATATTTTTTGATGAATGCTAGCACTTCTGCTGTTTCCTTTCTCAACTATGCTGTGCCTTGATCCACAATAACATATGGATATGAGAGGCACCTGTGCTTGATATTCCATCCTCCAAAAGTAATGTTCCACAATACCAAGAGGTGGATTGTCCCTTGACAAGATGAAAGTCAGAATGTCATGGAACCGCTTGAGAAAATTTCTTATGACAGACATAGGATCAAGTGAACACATTTCTCAGTCAGTCATTGATGAGATGCCATTGACATCAGAATTTGCCCACTTCAACAGCTCAATGAGCTTGTACCAGGCATATTCAGCACAACTAAGTGTGACAAACCATGTGGCTGCACCATACTCTTGCAGCATTGTCATCACTTCAGAGAGTCTGCGATACCAATATTCTTTGGTACCTCGAAGACTTGAAAGGATAGAAGACAGATTCACTTGCACATTTTCATCTTTCTGCTTTAATTTCTGTAGAAATTTGTTAGCTGTTATTCCATCTAGTGGACTCTGTGAGAATGTGCAATGGAAATCAGACAGAATGCTAAGTTCACTCTCCCAGAGGAGATGAAACAGGTACTGTCATGTTACGCCTGAATTTGCCATCTTTACTGGAGAACACAGCTTAGTGCGTACTCAGCACCTGTACATGCACTTCTCTTTCATCTAGGCATCAAAATGACCCTTTTGGAAACAGGTCTAGGAAACAGGGTGCTTCTAGTGTTGCCTCCCAAATGCTGACAGGCTCACCTTCCACCTGCTTCATTTGATAGAGATCAATGTTGTCCCCTACTGGATATCTACCATGTAGTGGGTGAATTGTGTACTGTTCATACACATTGGCACTTGTCTGTCCACTGATCTTCTCAATGATTGGTTTGTTTTTTCTAATAGATCATGTTAGGACAGAGAGACTGGCCATGATCTATGTCAAGGTCTGTATAAAGGGATTGTTATTTTAAATAAGTAAGATCAAGCTTACCTTTTTGCATTGACAACATCTTGCCAGATGACCTTGGACTTTGTTGGACACATTACCAAGAATCACCAAACTATTTTCTGTTGAGATTGCTTCCATTTTCCTGTAGAGAAGTGGTAGATACATCACGGAACCCTTTTTAGAGATCTAACTAGCTCTTTTCTGTGGAATGTCTGCGTGTCTTTGTGTTCAGACGTAGAATGGCTTGGAATGGTTTCATTGTCTGAATTAGAATGCGTCTCAAACATATTCAATGTTGAAATCTCACTTGGTGTAACATGTGCCTCCATATTATTAAGCAATGACCTTGTGAGTAAAATCTGTTAGACTTTAGTTTGAGAAATGGTGTTTGCATAGCAGAATGGTGTTTTCTAAATGAAAGTTATCTTTCAGCAGTAAAATGCTTGGAGAGATTTGAACTGACATGTCATTGTATGGTGACAAGCTTTCCATGTTGACTGTGACTTGTTTGTTTTGTGTAGCACAAACAGTCGACACATACAGAGTCAAACTTTGAGACTTTGCGCTCAAACTTAGCTATTTCTTTTGCCGTATTGTCTCAGTATGTCAGTTTCTAAGACTGAAACTAGGCTGTTTGGCAGTAGTGTTAATCTGAGAAATTGTCGTCTAGTTCAGAAGTTACATGTTGCAGTTGTTTGAGAATGATGGCACCCTTCATGTCACCTGAGTGCAATAAGTCATTTAAACAAGTGTAACTGATTTACAACTCATTGTACTTCATATATTCTGTATACAAAGTTTGTATGCCTGTCTGATGCACTCCAAGCATCCTCATGTTGTGAAAAATACTATCACAAACACCACTATCAAGGCATGCCAGTGAGTGACCCATGAGTCCAGTATGTGGATGAATTTCACAATGGTCAATTGTGTTAAACAGTTTATATCTTTCTTTGTGATCTGTTATCACAAATATGTTGACAAACTGTTCTACTTTTTCAAATAACGATTGCCTACGGTTGCAGGTATCATCACATGCCCATACCAGACAGTGCCGTTTATTGGAGACTATGACTGAATCACATTCATCATCTGTATCCATTGCAGTGTCATCACAGATACTGAGACATTTACTGCCTTGTCTGACTCATCAATGGTGAACTTGTGTTCCTTTTCTGGGAATATAATAAGATTCTTCCCAGAAATATGCCTGAGTGTAGCTATCCAGTGACCTGTGAAAAATCACAGAAGTTGTGGGCAGTTGAAGAAGGATACTGTTGTAGTCTTTTTTTATTCCATACACAACTTTCCTGAATTGTTCAAGCACATGAGACATCTTACATCACAAGCACTGCAGTACAAACACTGCTCTGTTAACAAAAGTGCACACTTTGAGATGCAACTTCATCAAAGACAGATGACTCTTTGTCTTTTTGTGCATGTGTCTCATCACAGCAGCAATAAGTCTGTCGATCTTAGCTTTGATTGCTAGTGATTGGAATGCTTTTGCTTTCTCAGTTGCAAATCACCAGGTGTGAGTCTATGGCATTGTTTGAGAGGTTTGTTGATGGTTGCAGTCACAATAGTTGTGTTTCGTCTGAGAGATCTGCACAACTGTTGTAGAGGTAAGCATTTTTTACTTGCTCTTGAGGAAGTATTTGCTTTTGCTGTGCAGTGAGTTGTTGTAGGGCTCACTGTTGCAATAGAGGTCTGTCTCTGTTCATTTTGTGATGTGACATTTGTGTTTTGTTTATCGTCTTATGCAACAGTGAAGTACTATAATACCTGTCTCGTTTCTCATAACATCTACATCTGTATTTAGTTGGCATGTTTTGATATAATAGTTCACAGTGGCAGTCAGCAATCTTACTGAAGTATCAGGCACCTGTATGAAAGACAGAGAAAAAGAAAATGTTACTATATGCCTCTGTTCATACCTTCTAACATCGTGCATTGAGACATCTGATTTAAGTATCACATCAATTTAAAAAGCAAATGTTTGCAATCTTTTAATCACATAAGTTATTTATATTGGTACAGTTCTACTTCATTTCTGTCACATTGTCTTGCATATCATTATGATTAGAATTTACATTTTTTTTGTATGATTTCCATGTTCAGTTATTAATAATTAGTATTATTAAGAAACTTTTACATAGATTATGCTGTCACAGTTCAGTTACACAATAATTTTATTGATGATCTTTCTGTTACTTACTGAGACATTAATAAGTCAACTTTGAACACTTAGCTGAAGTCAGTGCATTATTAATATTTTCATGTGAGATTGTTCAGGTTACCATTTTGCTACAACCATTTTTAAATTACACAGCTGTGATTTTCACATGTTTGCTGAACTGTTTAGTATGTAGTTACAGTGACCACTGCTGCAGGTGTTGTGTGAAACCACTGTTCAGACTACATTCTGATACTGACAGTCACAGTGCTCATGAACAGAGGTGTCAAATGAGCATGTTCAAAATTTGGTAACGATAGTCTGTACTATTACTGTTTATGTGAGTGTGCATATGAACTTCACAACACACATTTGTCAGTTGATGTTTTTGGTAACATTGCATTTACATCCTAAAGTGACTTAGTTGGAAATTTGGTGTGAGTGCTGCATAAAATGACTGTTTGCGGTGTTTATTAACAACTGACAAACTATGCATTACTACGAGTCAGTTGCACGGTGTTGTTGTAACTGAAGATAACACCTTTTTGTGGGTGTTTTTACCAAGTCACAATACTGTGTGTCTCCAGTTGTGAGAGTGGGAATGCTGTTGAGCATTGTTTAACATTGAAAAATCTGTTATTTTGCCATTAAGCATCAAATTGTGTTAAAAATAGGAAATGTTTAAAAAATACTGTTGAACGCGTGAAAGTGTCACAAATAGTAGTGTCATGCATTCGACAGTGTCTCAAATGTTACTTTTGTGCATTCGACAGTATGATGAAAAGTAATGTCAAAGTTCGAAATTTTTGCAAAAGTTACTTTCGTGCATTCGAAAGTATCGCAATAAGTACTTTTGTGCATTTGACACTGTCACAAATTACTTTTGTGCCTTCAAAAGTGTCGCAAATTTAACATTTGGGAGTGGCAAATGCATTTATTATCAAATCAGATCTGATTGTATTTGAGTGACAGCTTGCTCTACCAATGTAATACAAGATTTGTGGGGCCATCTGAGACAACCAATCAGAGATGGACAACACTGAAGAAGAAGTCAGCAGCAGCCATCTTAGTGCCAAACTGAGAGCAGCATTTAAAAAACTGTAAGTACAGTATATTTTATTATGCATTTTTCCAGTATGATAAAAAAGTGTTAGCAACATGTTAATACTATTAATCAAAACATTTTTCAGTGCTGTATTTGATAATGTTACTTGTTATCATCTAACTTGCTTTATAATTTAGATAAAAGTGTTTAAAGTCAGATAGTAGTTGAGTACTAACTTGTACAGATACAGCTGCAAATAGAGGGAGATAGGAAGCTGCACATGGACCTATAACAGAATAGGGAACCAATCAGACATGTTTCTGCAGTTGTAATTGTTTAAAACTGCCTATGAAAAGGATGCATGTCTCCCACCTCTCAATGTTTGCACATTTTAGCTGCAGCAGAAGTCTAGTAATAGTTAGTGCATGGCCTACATTGGTTAATGAAGCCATAGCACTAGCCAATGATTTTTTTATTTGTGTGTTATTAATCAACCCAGTGAAGCTGGCTTGAAGTAAGGAGGGAAAATATCAGTTTTACTTTCATTACTGACTAGCCACTGCAGGGTGAACACTGACTTTTTTGGCAGCTCTCTGTCCAGTTCTGAGTTTAAAAACTGAGAATGGCAGAAAATCACAAATGGACTTTGTGGATAGTTGGAAGCAGTATCATGAAACGAGCATCTGAGTATGCTGTCTGTAGTGATTTGGGGAGGAACCTGCAGCTCCCAGATTGCTATGTGAAATGGTTTGGTAGGGGTGGAATGAGGTGGGAACACCTCATGCCAACCATGCACAGACTTTTGAGTACTCAGCCTCATCCTGACATACTGCTAATATATCTTGTAGGCAATGATTTGGGCACCAAACGCTGGGTAGATTTAGTAACAGAGGCAAAATTGGACCTTGCTTCTATTATGAGTATGTTGCCTGCCTGTATAATCATATTTTCAGATATTACAGAGCGTAGGGTCTGGCAAGCAGAACACCATATGTATCTGATTGACAGAGCTCGAAGAAAAGTCAACATACAAATATCTGCTTTTCTACACATGTATGGAATGTATACTATACGTCACCCCCAGAAATTAAGTATTGTAATAATTGGCTATACCTACCAGACAGTGTACATTTCTCACTTGCTGGCAATTGCCGTTTCCTGGGAGACCTTCAAGATGCAATCCTCAAAGTCCTCTAAGACTGTCAGACTGTTTATCAAATATTACAGTATAAACAAAGGTTCTTTACAGAACCCTATTAATGTGGTCAAAAATAGATCAGCTGCATGGTCACTCACTCACACACATGTAACACAAGGGTTGGGAACATCCGCAGATTGTGCCGCTGCTGTGTAACTACACTGGAGAAAGTGTATTAGCAACGCATCATGTTGTTGTTAGTACACAATTTCTGCTGATGTTGTTATATGTTTGCATTCTTATATTTTTTCAGTCTGTAACGTTCATTTAACATTTACTGTGGCATTACACTACTGTAAGTGGTAGAGAGGGGTAGGGGTGTTACAACAGTGAAACGCAGTGGTGGCAGGTTTATGTTTAACATTATTTAGTACTATTTGTGCAAATGGACCATGTTGTATGCAGGTATCCTCTGCATTACTGAGTTGTTGCTTGTATTGGCTGACTTACGGTGTGTTCTCTACTGATGACACCACAACACCCCTGAATATGATAGGCAACACTGATCTGTAGTACCATTATTTCTTGTTTCTTTCGAAAATCACTTTCAAATATATTTGAAAGGAATTTCTTCCAAGAAAAAATAAATGTGATGTGGTACAGTTTACTGTGCCTATCACGTTATAATGGGTAATAGTTTGTTTACAGTAATGTTTAGTGCCATTGTTAGCTCTATTTTTCTTACATAAATGTGTAGTGGTAGCTGAAGCATCAAATGTGGTTACTCTTAGACAGAAAACAAACAATTGGGTAAGAGGTGGGGCACAGTGTTTCATTTTCTAAGTACTAAATGTAATAAATACAAAAAAAAATCATTAACTATAGGGACATGACAGTCATTGTAATGTTTTTATATCATTGAGAAAAAAGTTCACTATGAGGGTGGACCTTGGTAAGAGGTGTGCTTTCTGCTTGAGGTAGTCCAAGAGAGGGGGAATGCTCAAGATTTAATCATGTGAGCACGAGCCACGTTGATCCCGGGCTGAGGCAAGATGAACAGCTCTCATGTTATTCTCAGTTAAGAACAAGACCATCATGCAGTTGAAGTGAAGGAAGTTGCGTGCGCTTGCACTTTTTATGTCCTTAAACAGCATGCGGAGATACCGGACAATGATACGTGCTGGTACTACCTCGGGTATGAACTCTGGGAGGCTGCTGGGAAGCCAGCTGTGGGGGAGTGCCTAACTCACTGTAAGTTACTCAACAGAAGTTTTCACAATGCACGTGCCTTTATATAGATTTTGATTGAAATCATGACTTATGGTATTATACTTAATAGTATATGTAAGAATGTACCATGACAAGTGGATGAGTTGATGGATTTACCATGTCTGGTGTTGTTCAGTCACTAGGGCATGAGTTAGGACGTAGCTACGTCAGAAATGGTAAAACCATCCATATACCCACTCCCTATCATGGTATGTTACTATTATACAATCTTCAAGTGTTTTTTTTTTGTGTTTTTTTTTTATAGTGATATCAAAGTTGTAACAGTGGATACTGTAGTATTTTTTTCACATTCAGTCTGTTTTGACCAATGAGGTTTCAGGATTTTCTACTCCATAAAATAAGGTTCATTTGACATGCGTGCTGTGGTTCAGTTGTGAGGTTTTGCTGAGTGACTGAATAACAGCAGAATCTGGTAATGACAGCGGTGCAGTGATTATACAGTATCCATCGTGTATAGACAATATTTTAATTCATTTAAGGTTTACATAGCTATTACGATTGGTGAATTTAGTGAGTTTATGCTGTGTTCTTCAACTAATTTTTCTATCTCTATCTGTAGTGTGTATTAGGTACCATGCTATGCAGTCATGCAACTTAGTGATGCAACATTTACAATACTGGTTTAGTGAAAGAAAATGTATGTGTTTTGCAGTATGATGACACATGGAATGACAATAGTGGTTTTTTTAGCATACACCATTAAAAATGATGTTTGGGTATCTCATCTGAAATATGATTAAGTCCATATTTGTACTTAATAGGGGATTGTAGATGTCTCGACTTTTTGTTGAAATGTTCTCCATGTTTGTGGAACGACTACTAATCTTCATTTACAGTTGTTTTGTACTGGTCTTCAAACATTATATTTGATATTAACAGCACTTGTAATTTAATATGTACCCACAATGCTTGTGGTGTGCCTGATGAGAGGCAATATTACCTATGTGAAGCATGTTTTATGGTTGCATCAACTGTTTCAAAAATGTGATGTAATTACCATTCAAGACTTAGTGATGCCTTTGTTTTCTCTTTTATGACAGGTCAATGTAGGACTACCCCACCATGAGGTAGTATCAGCACAGCGTGAAGCTGTGGAGGGTAGCCAATTGGACACTGACAGTGTCATTGTCATCGAGTCCGATGGTAAGATGCTGATAGAAATAATTGTACTATGTAATTGGAGTGCTATGAGGATATCATGTAAGGTGTGACCTGCACAACTTAAGGACATTATTCTTAGGAAATACTATTTAGTGAGTATGTATTACTTGAAGCATCTGTGTATTATTTGTATTTAGGAAATGGGTTGGAAACATTGTTTTAGGTGATTGAGTAAGACAAACAAACAGCCAGTCTGCCATCTGGCAACAGAGACCAGTTAATAATGAGTCTGTGTGTCTACTGCGTGATTAGGTCTCAGATCCTTGTTCAAACAGAATCTTCATTTTGTTAATTCAGCCATGTTTTTCTTAATATGCAAGTGAACCGGACACAGATACAGACGCATGCACACACACACACACACACACACACACACACACACACACACTGTGCATAACACTTTCACACTCATTCCTCCTACCAAGTCTTCTTTGCACCTGCCTTGTCTGTCTCTCTGGCTGCCCGCTGACTTAGCTGTGATGCACAATTTTTAACGTCAGCTAGCAAAAGAGAAAAAGTCATGACAGAAGTGGTGATTCCTTGTCAGGCTACTATATGTTAATGCCCCACACCCCCCCTCGTGAATGCAGTTGAGCCTCCAAAGAAACAAATACACAGAGCACTGTAGAAACAGACAACTTTTTTCAGATATTTAAACTGTGCCAAGCTGTGGCACCAGCTTGGATGCAGCTTAACTCTGCTGTACAGGAGGCGTGTAGTGGGTGATATTCAATGGAGCTGCAACATGGCTCAGCAGTGTTGAAGATAGCAATGTGCCTGCTCCCTAGTGTGCATGACGTAGTGCTATTACTCTAGCGTAAGTGGCCAGAGTGAAGCATGGGGATGTGGTACCGCAAGTAACATTTTGCCATTGTCAGCAAACTTAATAGTAAAAAAATAACATGCCAGTGGGGCCATGATGCATGAAAGGTGCATATGGGTCCATTTGTATGTTATCATGGCACATTTTCATGCAGTTGCACCAATCCCTGATGAGTTGCACCTGGCGCCTTCTGAGACAACAGATGTTGGGGACTGACATCACCTGCAGCAGAATCACATTCATTTGCAGTGAAAATATTTTGCTGTTCTGTTTAATATATGTGGTAGTCCAGTGAAACACTATCTTCCCATTGTGGACATCTGTACAAATAAATGTAGAATTACACAGTTTCTCTGGTGGTTCAGTGTGACACTGTCTACACGATCGCGTCCATGTCTATAACAAAAAAACTTTTGTCTAATGTCCCTGGTGTTCCACTGGCCCACTATTTGCCTGACCATGGATATTTGTGAAAAAATAAATACTTCCAATCCCTGTGGTGATCTAGTGGTACCCCTGCAACTGCCCACTGAGCCCCAGCACCCCACTACTCCTCCACGTTCAGCTAGTGGGTGTCAGGTCCTCACCGTCCTAACAGCACAACATCCGCTGACTGACACTTCGGTTTAATTGTATGCCCATTAGTCCACCGTGTGAACCAGCGGGTGTGTGTCCATTCCATCGAACACATTACACCCACTTGCTGATTTTATAAAACATTGATAGTATGGTAGGTGCTGCTCTGTCCCTTTAATGTGCATTTTTTTTGTAAGTATCATTTTTATATATCCTTGGTGTTCCATTGTACAATTGCCTGCCTGATTATAGGCTACATAAATATAACATTCACCACTAACCCTGTTGTTCTAGTGGAGGTGTATGAGTGCTCACAGTCAGATTTAACATAAAATCCACCTGTTTCACCTGGTACTTAAATTTATATGTGTTTTCTATTCTGAAGCAAAGTACAAATAAGAGTGAACTGCTAACTGTGCTCTTTAAGTGGAAAACAGTGCTTGACAGCCAAGTAATACCTGTCGTGCTTCACCCACCCTCCTGATGTGTGAGAGTCAGTAGTAGAGCACCCACCTGCTGCTCTGCTGTCTGTTGACTGACACCACTGGTAGGGCTGTATGTCCATAATTACAGAGTGTGAGACAATGGCTGTGCAGCACATATTGTTCAAAAGAATGGAAAGATGTGAATTGATCAATGCAAATATGTCTAATGTGTACTAACATATTGGTGTACGACCATTGTTCATGCTGTGTGGCAATGGATGCACAGCCGTAGAACTACTTAACTTGCCATATGGCATGGTGGAGGGGGGTAGCTGTTCTGCTCCACTAATTTGGGGGTTGAGTTTTATGTTTAAGGAATAAGGCATTATGAAGGGTTATGTTAATGGTCTGTTACTCACCTTCTAGGGTTGTAGTGTGGAATGAGGTGTAGCCAAGTGCCACATGCCCCTAGATAGTTATTAAGTGATCATTTATATATTTCCTGGGACTGACTTATTTCTATAATAAAAAAAATGTTCATAAACAGTGTGAAACCTTGTTCATCATATGGACAATCTCTACATGTATCTTAATAAAGGATTAACATAAGGCTGTTACAATGTTTGCAGTCAATCAGAAACCTGAAATGCTCAGACCCTTGCTTTAATTGGGATTAATGGGTAGGTATGGGGGCTGTCCACTGCATACTAGGTATTACACATTTCTGTAACTATTTTTTTTAACTCTAATTGGAAAGACATGTTCAGAGAACCACCAGACCTATTGGTTTATTTTATATTAATTCTATGCAGGATTGGATACACATGTCTGTTGGAACACCAGGGAAATAGGCTTGCATTATTTGACTTCAGCCTTCGCTTGGGCTGTAGGCACATTGATGTGCTGCAGGTGGTTTGTTGTATAAGGGCTGTTGACTGCCAGTGTGTCAGGGCCAAGTTTTGGGGTATGTTGACCCTGCCATAGTAACAGGAAATGGGGTGGGCATCACTGAATAGGTCCATGGACATCTACAGCATTGTACACACATGGTGTAACAAGCACACTACAGTGTATAATTATGGTGTGGTCACAAATCTTAGGAATTATCTATAACATTGTTGATGCTGTTCATGTAAGTCACTTTCTCACTGTACAGATGAAAACAGTTGCTGTCTGCATGTCACAGTTGATTAAAAACAGAAAATCATATAAACACAGAAGTGTTATTGCAAAGAGGTATGCATTCACATGTTTCAGTTACACAATGACAGAGTATTACAAATGCAGCTTATTAAAAGAAATATAGTTGTACCTTGATATTTCTTGGTATATGTGATCATGTTTTTCACTTGTTTGTTTCATAGAGCCCAAGGAAGCTGAGCGTAAGACAACAGTGGAGGTGAAGCAGGAGCACGGCACCAGCTCGCCACGTAAGCACCATCACAACAGATATTCATGTAAGATGTAGTGTCGCAGTATCCTGAACTCAGAATGTATGTTATTGTCATTGTGTGTTAGTTGAGCGGTTGTGTAATGACATATTATTTAGTAGGACTGTTCAGCATTCTTTCATAATGAAAATAATGAAATAGATGTGAAGACTGTATAGTAGTACATTGTTTAGAGATGCAAATGAATACATTATACATATGTGATCACTAGTATGGTGCAAGCTTCATGTTCATTTGCTTCTGTTGTGTACAATGTGTGTTCAGCCGTATTACACGGAATCAGTAATTATGCATCACGCAGTCAAGTTCGCATGCAGGTATGTACTGCCACTGACGGGAGTGAAGAGTGGGGAGTGTAAATGTTGTTGTTTAGTGGTTGGGAGAATAATGGTGTTTAACAAGATAACAAATGATGTTTGACTTTGATATTATATTGCAGGGATTTCTGTAATAGGCCTGTGAGTGTTGTTTGTAGTGGGACACCAGGGACATAAGAAGTACAATTACTATAGTAATACACACATTCAGCATACTGTGTAAGATGAAAGTGAGGCAGTAGCTTGGGAGGGCACTCAGAACTGTCAGCTGTCATGCTGCAAGGTTTGATGTGACAACCAAACTGTGAGTGACAGTTATGGAACATTTAAAACAGTAACAGCGCTCATAAAAGTACAAGCCGTACATCTGGGTGTATAGTGACATAGTAAGAATACCACCAGAATAGGTGTCTCGACCTCTTGCGTCTACTCATTTGGACAGCCGATGTCCTGGTATTTCAGGTTGCTGTCTGCCCCCTGGGCTACTCTGGCTGCTCCCTTCCCAGTTACAGATATTCTGACGGCATTTAACTTTTATTCTGCAACCATTGTCCCATTACTGTACCACATCCTCTTGAACACTTCTACCATGTCTGCGTGCACCAGCCCACTGGGAACCACATTACATGGATCCAGCTCCATCCTAGTGAAGTACACCTCCTTCTTTTCCCCAGAATTTTCCCTCCTCTAGTTGCAATGATGGTCCCCCCCTTCATTCGTTCAAGTCATCCTAACTGTTACTTTCTTATTTATCCCCTTCATGTACCTGAAGATGTCTACCATGTCTCTTCAGTCCCTTGTGTCTGCCAATGTGTACATATATAGGTCTTCGTGCCTCTCCATATGGGTCCTGTTCCCCAAGACACACATTTTTTTTATCGCTCTACTCTGGACGCTCCCCAGGAGTTAAATGTCTTTCTTTAATGGTGGAATCTGCAGCTGCAAACAGTACTTGAGATGCGTTCTCAGAAACGACTTACACAGATGTATTATATCTTCCCTCCTTCTGGAGACAATCACACTGGCGATGCATACAGCATCCTGTTGTCCTTAGCTGCTGCCCTTGTACAAGTGTCAAGGGTGTTTGTCATGACATACAATAGCTTCAAGTCCCTGACAGCAATACAATCTTGTAGCATTTCATCCCCCCCGAGTGAACACTTGCTATGCATTTCTGTGTGGCAGGTGCAGTACCTTGCACTTCACTGCATTTAACTCAGAATACTGTTCCTACTACATCTTTCCAGTTGTCCAGGGCAGTCTGTAGACCCAGCTGGCCCTTCTTCCCATACACTAATGACCACAGTTTTGAGTAATTTGCAAACAGAGCAATATTATTCATGATACCTGGCCTTATGTCAGACATGTAGGTGGTGAACAGGAGGGGCCTAGGTAGTGATCCCTGTAGAAAACTACTGATGAACCTCCTTGGGAATGAGACTATCCTACCAATGATGAAGCTGTGGGTTTGTAGTTGGAGCCAATTGACTATCCATCTGATGTGTCACTACTTCCTGGACTGTTTATTGGTGTTGTATGTGACATGGGATGAGAATAAAGATGATAATTGTGTTGCAGATTCTACTGTTTTGTTTCAGTAGAGTGGTATTTAATTTAACATCAGTTACACTTTCTGATATCACACTGACATGCATCTCTGTGTTGTGCATGGTGTAAAGTTGTATTTCTTGCACACCACTTCTGAACACAGCTCCTACTCTTTATTTACATGCTGTGTGCAGAATGTATTAGAGTAAGTACTTAGTAAACTCAGTCAACTCTTGCTTACTAAATCTGTGAGATGGTTTCAAGTATTAGAAAACCATTGTGACAGATGACGTTCACAATTTGATGAAAACGTTAAAACTGGTCATAGGCATGTATCAGAAACACTATTGTGAAGTAAATCGTATGGTGAAAAAGTCTTAAGACTGTTACTAATTTTAATTATAATAAAAATAAGAAACTTACACTGATTGTATTTCTGGTCAGTTAATCACGACTTAGGAAATTTTGGTATTTGGTAACAGTTTCTGACACACTACGGTCATGCAAAGCATGAGAATAAAATACAAAATGACAGTTTGTTCATGGTTTACTGCTTCATCAATGCAATGTCATTTAAAAAAAAGTTTTGAAACATTTATATGTGTACAGAGGGTGAATAACAACTCGATATGTGTGTGTCTTTTCTTGCAATCGTTAAAGTGATCATGATAATGTACACATCAAATTATGTAATCTTACTGTTGGTGTGCAGGTAGTCGAATATTCTCTTGCAGGTGTGAAGAAACATTATAGCCACAGATGGTTAAGTTTAGTTGTCCACACACAATGAAGATGTACTTTCACCGTATGAGACTGTACTGTTTATTATTTTAAACCATTTAGATACTGACTATTGCTGTATAGTAAATTGCACACAAGAATAGCATAGGAAGTGTACTGTTCCTACACATTTTTTTATGTTGTCAACAAACGACATAATATGGTGAGAAAATATAATAACTGAACAGGCAAGACAACAATCTATATTTGTATCAGAGTTCTAAATACTATCAGTAGTGCCAAATTAATGTATAACTATTACTGAATTAGCTATTAAATATTGTAAGTTGAAAGACAGAAAGAACATCACTGTTTTGAGGCTGATGTATTGATTTATGTTTTTTGACTCTTTGTAGGGCGCCAGCGTGCAAAGCGCTGTACTGGACACTGTCGCTGATACCACAGGCTCGAGCGCATGGTTGTTGGTCTGAAAAAAGATAATGTTGCACTCATTGAAGGACAGCAGAAAATGCAGTCCTTCATGGAAGCGTAACAACGGAACGCCAGCCTTGTGCTTGAGCCTGTGGTGACAGCGGCTGATGCCACCATAGCCAGTACCAGATCTTCACCTCCACCACCACCACCTGTACCTGCCAGCTTCCATGGGACGAAGTGACCACCCTCCACCAGAGTCCAGTATCTCCTCTGGAGGGAGCAACAGCTTCCACTTCTGTTGCACCTCTGCATCGGATCCAGTTTGTAGCTTGGACTGCCTCAAGTAGCACACACCTCTCGTAAGCAGTGGCTGAAATAATTTATTTATTTAAATATTTATATGATCATGTTTTGTTTATTTGTTTATTTTTTTATAAACAAGAAATTTTAATAAATATATATCTTTTTATGTGTACTATTTTAAAATTTAAACAAATCAATATTTTGTCTTGTTTCTCCTTTTTGTGTTAATTCTCAAAGTTTTATATTTTTGTATGTAATTTTGTAAAAAATCAGTTATTTTTTTACCTTTTCATAAAAAAAAAATAGTTTCATACTTTTATAAAAAAACATAAATATTTCATAAATACTACTTTTTGGTTGTGGTGTTATTCTGTCGTGGGGATGTTTATCAGCAATATTTGTGACAAAGAGTTACACTACTGTTATTTCATCATTTCCTGAAACATTATAGCAGATTCATGTGGGATTAAAATCAACATACATATGTAGGCTAATAACGCAATAAGCTATGATGAAGAATTATGTAAATGGTCACTCAATCACCTTCTGGGGTGTACTGTGTCACGAGGTGTAGCCAAGTGACACATGCCCCTAGATGTTGATTAAGTGACTGTTAACATAGTCCATGAGAGTACTTTATTGTTCTTATAATTAAGAATGTTTCTAAACAGAGTAACAGCTTATTCAGCATATGGTTAAGCTCTACATGCATGCCAATACAAGATTAACATAAGGCTGTTAGAATGTTTGCAGCCAATCAGAAAGCTACATTCTTCAGACCCTTTCTATAATACATATTGAAAAAGGTGTCACACTCTTTAAGATGAGTTTAATAATTGTAGCCATAAGGGACTTCAGGAATTACGTCAATGGAGAGTTTATCAGCACGTGAGTGCATCTGTTCCACTGTACATCTTGAACAGTGGTCCAACAGCAGCATGTTATTAACAGACCATTAATACAACTGATCGTCATCCTTTATTGCTTATTTGTTATATAAGAAACCATTTGGCTTACCTACTTTGATGAAGGAGATTGTTACAGAAAGTATTAAAGGTTTTCACAGATAACACATTTCAATTATTCTAATGTAACGGATGTTGCAGTGGTATGAGATTATTCTTGTACATACATTTGTAAGTATGAGTCTGTCTGATTTTTTTGTCTAGTACAGAAACAGAAGAGGAAGTTGTAAAATATGAATATTTAAAAAGTATGCTTACACACAGAGTACTACATTATGTATGTGTCAGAAGAGTAGGTACATTGACTGCACAAAGATAATGAGTAAAACACTGCGACATTAAAAATTAGTATTGCCATAACAGTAGCAACTGAAAGTAAATACATAGATATAAAAAGCAATATGGTTCAGATGGATGTTGTCTTAGTCTTCTTAACAGAAAATAGTATTAGATGAGTTACAGTATTCTTCATCTTGATAGATTTCAGTATGTATGTGCAGTACTCATACAACAAAAAATCATATACTATTGGTACAAATTATTCTCAAAAAGACAGGATACTCATGGCAAAAACTCAGTTCAATGCATCAGTTAGGGTTGTTCCACAGCGACAAAAGTGAGGAAATTCGGTGTTAGGGTTGAAAACCCTAACTCCGAATTCACCCACCCACACACACACACAGACACACACACACACACACACACACACACACACACACACATATGCAAGTATGGGGGAAGACCAAGGCAACACGACCAATGACAGACAACCAGCAGCAGGTGACAGAAATAACAAACAATTGTCTAAATGTACTACAAGACATCCCCACCCACCTGACCAGGTACTGCATGCTCAGTGGAGATCAACAGCAAAACTGAGGCCATGTACACCAAATGTACACATCCCTGATTGCAGCTGCACACAATGTACCACACTTAGTAGTTGCATGGCCTTACCTACCGATGCCCCACACCCCACCACACCTGGTGGGCCACCTAAGCAATAGAGCTGAGCAAAACCAAGGAGTTGTACAGGTATAATATGTCTGATTATAACAAGGGTCTGAGAAATGCAGCTTTCTAATTGGCTGTAAACATTCTAACAGCCTTATGTTAATTTTTTATTAACATACATATAGAGCTTAACCATATGATGAACATGGTTTAACACTGTTTAAAAAAACTGTTTTATTATAATAGCAATAAGGCACTCTCAGGGATTATGTTAATGGTCAGTTAATCACTGTCTAGTGACATGTGGCACTCGACTACGCCTCATTCAACATCACACCCCTAGAGGGTGATTAACAGACCACGTAACATAACCCTTGGTCATGCCTTATTCCTTAGTTACCTTCATGTGTAGATACTCTCCCTCTGCTAGGCACTGTAGGAGCTTTGCAACACAGTGCCCCACCCAGTTACTCAGTCTACTCTGTAGTTACTGGAGAATGGCAGCGAATATGAACTCATGAAGATGAACAATGTAACTTGATCATTGCAGCCATCAAAACCTTAGTGTGATTATAACTGACACAATCTGTGATAGAGAATGACCCCTCCCATCCTACTACACTTATCCCATTGTGAGTGAAATCAATACTAAAAGACATTCTATTTATATCTACACTATACCTACTTGATTCCTGTTGTAGCACAATTAACATAGTTATCACTTTGATAGCATCAGTGACAGAATTGTGGAAAACCCAAAGACTAGGCACTGCAGCTGAATATGAAACAACTGTTAAAAAAATTAGTCTGTGTGCATAAGTGGTATAGATCACTCATTGCAACAATACTAAATGTACCACTATTTCAATAAGTGAGTCATCACAGAGGCAATGACATTGTCTTTACCAGATAGTACATCCTTAGTAAATGCCAACAGGAAAATCTATCCTATAGACATCTGCGATACAGCTACGTCATTGTTGGCTCAGTAGTGCAAGGATATTTAGAAGTTGCTTGGCCTTACCCATGCAATTACACTGTTTCTTACAAAGAATAGTTACTGCATCTTTAGTATACAAACACACTGAAGGTATATCTATATATATATACATCACCAGTACTCCTTTATCAGTAAACTGTGCACCTGATACTGGCAGTAGGAATTTCACAGCCTTGTACAGGCAATGCTTTTCCATAACTTGACATCAGCCTCTCTATCTTGAGTAAACAGTTGCAGTAAATGTACTACTATGTAAATCACATACTAAATGCAACACTACTTTTATCTTGTCCATGGCTGTGTCTTGTAGTTAATTTATGTAGGTCTCTTAATTAAATGTATACTCACTAGTGTTAAAACCTTTGTACAACTGTGATCATGCACCTTCATCATTTATATTGACTAGCGGTACAGTACCAGGTCTGGTGGGGTGTGGGGCTACGGTAGGTAAGGCCATGCAACTACTAAGTGTTGTGTGCAGTTGCAATCAGGGATGTGTATGTTTGGTGTACATAGCCTCAGTTTTGCTGTTGATCTCCACTGAGCATGCAGTACCTGGTCGGGTGGGTGGGGATGTCTTGTAGTACATTTAGACAATTGTTTGTTATTTCTGTCACCTGCTGCTGGTTGTCTGTCATTGGTCGTGTTGCCTTGGTCCCTGTACTTGCATATGTGTGTGTGTGTGTGTGTGTGTGGTGCTCGAAAGACTGTGTTAGTTTTCAACCCCAACACCGAATTTCCCCACTTTTTGTCACTGTGGAACAACCCTAACTGATGCATTGAACTGAGTTTGTGCCATGAATATATATATATATATATATATATATATATATATATATATATAGCAGTAAGCGTGGACATAAATCCTATGAGATAAATCTGAGCTACTATGGGATAAATTCAAAATGTTACATTTATACACATAGTAGACACATCATCACAGATGTATATACAAAGTAGATATGTCACAATCGCTCCAGAACTCATTTAGAATGTTCAACCTCAGTACCAGCATTAACTATATTCAAATGCAAATAATTTTAAAATGAAACAAGATAGCATAGTGCTATGAGCATGAAAGTTGTGCAGCACAAAATTATCTACAAAATGAGTGGTATTTCATTTATAGATACCTTATAGATTTTTTGATAATTCGCAAAAACACAGCAGAAAATTCATATTTTTTTTCATTTTGTCCACAAACAAATGTAAATAACTTTAAAATGAAAAATGATAGCATGATATTGTGAGCACAAAGTTTATTCGGCACAAAAATATTTACGAAATGAGTGGTGTTTCATTTATAGATACTTTTTAGTTTTTTCAGAACTAGAGAAAAACAGCAGAAAATTCCATTTTTGTGCACTTTTTCATCAAACAAATGCAAATAACATAAAAACAAAAATTATAGTATGGTACTTTGAGCACAAAAGTTGTTCAACATAAAAATATCTACAAAATGAGACATGTTTTGTTTCTAGATTCCTTTTAAATTTTCTAAAATCAGCAAAAAATGGCAGAAAATAAAATTTGTATTCACTTTTTTGACTAACAAATGCCTCCAACAAAAGCAAAAAAAAAAAGAATTGCATAAATGGAATATGCAATGGAAAACTCGTTTAATAAATGATTTATGTGCACTTGAGCAGTTTGACCTCAGACACCATACTCGTGGCTTACACCACTAGTGAGGTTATCCGAGGTCAGACTGCTCTTGTGCAGATAAATCATTTATTTCACTTGCTTCCATTGCATATCCCTTATATATATATATAGATAGATATAGATATAGATACCTCATACCATTTTTTTGGATTGTAGCATTCAATCACTATTTTAATTGCAATGTATTAGTTATGTGGCAAGTAACCATTTCAGTCTTGGTCTTATTTACCTTGTATCCCACCACCCTAGAAAATCTCTGGATTACCAAAACCAGTTATTTTATACTTTGCTCTGGGTTTTGCAGAATCAACAGAACATCATCCGCAAATGCATTAAATTGTAATGCATCCAAACCAATTTTTATCCCATGGATGTTTACATTAGTTCTGATTTCAGCAAGACAAGGTTATAGTCCAATGACAAATAAAGATGGTGACAAAGGACACCCTTGGTGGTCTCCCCTATTTAACTCAAAAAGATCTGATAGATTACCATTAACTTTAACCTGAGCCAAGGGTTTTTCATAAATTGTTTGAATAACTCTTATAAATTCTATTGGAAAGCCAAAATTGTTTAAAGTGTTGAAAAAGTAGGGCCATTGTAGCATGTCAAACACCTTGGTGGCATCTAAAGCCATCAAGACAGCTGAGACTCCAGAATTCTGTAGTATTCTATCATGGACTGCATATTAAATAGACCAGTCTGAATATTCATAGAGGGAATAAAACATGTTTGATTTGGATGAATTCATTTGGGAAGAATGGGCAACAGCCTATTGTTAAGAATTTTTGCCCGGGCTTTGTAGTCCATATTCAAGATGGCAACTGGTCTATAACTTTCAACCCTGTTTCCAAGCTTACCCTGCTTTAATATTAAAGAAGTATAGGCCTGGGAAAAGGATTAAGGCATAGTCTTACATTTTAAAATCTGATTGTATAATTCACAAAGAAGGTGAGCCACCTTATCCTCAAATGCTAAAAAGAATTCTAAAGTATAGCAATCAGCCCCTGATGCCTTAGATTTAGCCATTTGACAAATGGTATCACTCACTTCTTTTACAGATATAGGCTGTACCAGAGCATTAGCTTCAGACTCATTTAGTTTTTACTGAAGCAGGCAGAGATAGCAGGTTGCTCAGAGAGAGCTGTAGTTCATTCACAGTCTTGAGCAGTTGCTGGGCCCAACCAGGTGCAGAATCTTGGGATGACTCAGAAATGCTAAGGCCCATGTCATTTATAGTCCATTCTAAATTATTTGAAGAGCCTGTCACAGTATCTTCTTCTAAAGGGTGAACAAAATCCTCCCCAATTTCCATGGATGTGTTTGCTTCCCCCCAAAGGCAGTATTACCTTGGTGTCAGAAGAATTTGTGGACTTAGCCCAGATGGGGCTATTTCCCCTCTCCTTTTCTTCTTGGGATCAACTTTTGGTGCCGTTCTAAATAATTTAGGGCTAGCAGAATCACAGCAGTTCTTCAATGGTAGTTTCAAATGTTTTCATTTTTCCCTCTTGCCTCTGATCAGGCCTTTGAACTGTATTGATCAAATGTAATATTAGACTCTGAGATAGATTTACCCTTTTTGGATTTAGGGTTCTCTTTTGAATCCTGAAAATGTTTAGACAGTCTCTTCCCTTTTAATTGGTCATTGTGATTAGAGTCCCACATGGGCAGATTTATTAAAGAAGAACAGATTCAAAAAGTTACATAATATGAAGTCCACAATATAACATGCTGGTCAGATACTTTATCCCCCAAAATATGCAGGGGAGTTCAGTATGAAGTTGGGGAAAGATGAATGACTTTTAAAGCATCCAATTTAGGGCTCACCATCACTGTCCCATATCAAAGTAAAAAAAAAACAGCAAGTAGAGTTAAGATAAGAAGTGTGGGTTACTTAATATAATAGCAATCCTTGGTGTCCTCTCAGTGTCTCCTTCAGTTTTTCGTCACAGAACTAGGGTGTTGGTTGTTGGTTCTTATTGCTCCAAAAGACTGTTGCCCATACTACTTGTCCTTGAACATTCAGGGATTGGGGTTAATTACAGCCTGTAGCGCTAAGCATGTGCTTTTCAGCTGTCCGAACGGATCAATTCCAGTAATGAATTATGATTCCAGATCACTACCGCTGCTGTAGAGTTTCAAAAATCCATTCCCACTATTAACTACCTAAACTAAAAATGAAGAACCTAAATTGGGCCCATTCAAACAGAAACTTAGACAACACCTCACTGTTATTAGCAGCTGTGATTGCCACACTTAGGCCCTTTTTGGCCACACACATTGCCTTCTCCCTGCACCCTCACCATCCTTCCCCCTCCATTGTCCTATTCCTTCTCCCCCTTTCTGTTTCCCTGTTTCTGTTACTTTTCCATCTTCTCCCTTCCCCTTTCTGTCTCTACCTTCCCTTCTCCCTTCCAGTACTCCGTCCTCTCCCTGCACTTCCTTTTGCAACACTGCTCACAGACCCCTGCCTGCCCTTTGTCCCTTACCCCATTGTCCTACTTCCACCCCTGTCTCCCCTTCCATCACCCACTATACTCCTTCCCAACCCTCTGTCCTCCTTCTCATCTCCCAATTCTCCACTTGACAATGTCAAATCCTGACAGCATCGTTCCCTTCTCTCTCTTATTCTGCACTCCTGTGACAATGTCAGATTCTTGACAGCATCCCTCTCCGCCCTTCCCCATGTACCTCCTTAAGTCCCAAAACCTACTGCACTTCTTACTGAAACTTTATTGTAAAAGTTTAACCAGATTGTAACTCTTGCTGTAACCTGAATTGTTACCTCTTTATCTGTCTGTAACTTTTATGAATGATTGTACCTAACTCCATGTATCATGTATTCCACTTGTCTTGTATTTAGTTCTTTGTTATGTTGTCTTTACTCTGATGTGGATCCTTTGTAAAAGAGATTTTGAATCAAAGGTACTTTAATCCGAGGCTTGAATAAATAAATAAGTAAAAAAATTAAAACTACTGCTTGGTGATTTGAAAACAAAAATGTGGAAAAAAGATTCATTTTATCATTTCCCTGAGACCACTTCAGAGGAAAATTTCATGGACAACTGCCGCTCAACTGCACATGGTAATTAACAAATTAAAAAAGTTAAACTTGAGGTCAGATTACTCACACCAAGCCAAAAAGTAGGAACTGAAGACCGCTTGCAGAAAAAGAGAACACCCCAAAAAAGCCATTCAGATTCAGTGTTTAGTTCCCACTGAGTTGGACGCCATGCCAGTGGAGAGCAGGAGGAGTTGCAGCTCCTTGTAGCTGCCTAGCCACACATCTGACGTCTTGCATTACTATGTCCCAAACTCCCGTCAGACTGTGCTTTACTATTGAAAGTAACATGGGAACAGTGCAGTATGGTGCAAGGTGCTGAAAGCTTGGAGCTACAACATGCACAAGATTCCAGAGCTGTTTAAACTTTCATTAATAAGTACAGATTCACAAATTATTGCTGGTGGGAGGAATAGCTGGGAAACCAATTCTGAAATACACTGAGGTACTTAATTTTAAATACCTAAAGAGGATAATGTGAATGGTTTTATTGATGGCAGTCAGTTTATGAAGTACATAGGTAATCACAGGGATTGACATAATAATACAACATGGGACAGAATGGTTCAAGGACTTTGGCTCTCCTACTCCATTCTAAATTCAAGGGCTCCTAGTTAGAAGGCAGAAGTGGAGGACTGGGTAGAGTCACAGTGGAAATTCAAGCCACACTGTCCTTCCCTTATAGAGAATGCATATAAATGATGCTGCACCATAATGGTGACTGAGTATTGTGGTTCACAAAAGGGTAACATTGAGGTCTGGGGAGGCAAAACAAGATCTCAGAGAAGGTAACTCCTTTACCAAGGCCTTAGAGGGACCTAGTCATTGGTTATGGGCTCCCAGATAAAGTCTTGAAGCAAGTTAGAAACTGGCTATGTGATTTTGCCTGAATACTGAGGAGTAGTGGGCTCTGGCAGAGCAGAAGGAGCTCCCAATGACATAAACACTAAGCAAGAGACACAGTGCAGTTTGTCTAGCCCAAATGTACATTAATAGGTTAGTTACCTAACTGCAACAGTGCAGTGTCTCAATAACATGAGGCATTTGAGTATACCATGAGGGAGTTTATAATGATCCCCCCCACAAAAGTCTCAAGAGTACTAAGGCAAGAAATTATACTCAGATATCTCAAAGGGAGGGTGGACAGGCCATCAGACAGATGATTGGGCTCTATTCCCAGGCTCTGCTCCTTCATAGAAATCAAGGCTTCAGTGGTGAGTTGGGGGGGCTTTCTAACCACTTGAGAAGTGCCGCTCATCCATGTCATCATTGTAAATAACTATATCCTCAGTTTTGCATCCATGAAAGATTCTGAGGGGTGACGACTTACCCAATTATGGTCATCATCTACTTGAAAGGAGGCAGCAAGTGAAGCAGTGACAACCATACAAGCTGACTGGCACGGGCAAAGAGAATTGCTGAATTCAGTCTGGTCCCACAAAGACCTGTAGGAGTAAGTGGATTACTGCTTTAACAGATCAAAATTACACTGTTATTATCTCAAAGTATTTTCACCTTGAATAGTTAGGTTCTATTGTTCAAATGTTTGCTCAAGTTCTGTTTCAGGTTATTCAAGTTCATTCTTTTTTCTTAATGTAGATCAGTTATGAATGGAAGAGAGTATTCGTTGACACATAGGAATGTTCCTTCTTCCCCTTCACACTACAACATGACTTTCTCAGATTTAGCAGTTGTCATATATAATGTGAAGGTGTTAGGGAGCCCACTGAAAAGTAAATTGTTTCAGGAGCTCCAAAAATAATATGTGCCAATTGTCCTGCTACAAGAGACACACCTTATGCTGACTACACATAAACAAATTCTGGTTAGAGCCGATATGGCTGTGGATAGCTTTTGGGTTGCTTTTATCCATTATTTCTAATGAATTTGCACACTGCAGATCTGTGGAGAGGCAGTTTCAATGCGGTCTTCCTTTTACACCTTTTTACAACGTGTTTTGCTAGAATATTGCTACAAAAGCCTAATCTGGTTCAAGGTCAGTTAGCATTCATCTGTATCCCCCTTCCCGGGTCATACCTGAAAATAGACAGAATTTGTCTAGTGCACTTACCTGGTCAACAAAAACTAAAACAAAAAATGCCTGCTGACTGCTATATATTTAGCCTGGCTAGTTCACAGAAGAACTAGCATCTCATTTGCAGTGGGGCTGTACAACTACACAATATTATGCTGCAATGCACAAAATCATAATGCACTGAAAATAATATTTTACATCTGGAGGGCAATATTAAGTGACAGACTGATGTGCAAGCAGAAAGATGCGTTGTGCAAAGAGGGTGTATCGGTCAGCACTGATACAATATTCAAAGTGAATGCGCTACCTGTACAGGGCTCACATACAGTGAAGCCCACCAGGATGAAGATCAACACTGCAGAATTCTGCAGTAGAGTTACTGCAGCAAACAATGCAGTTTCAATGGGAGTTAATCCTTTTTGTCATGCAGTAAGCCTGTGATGCTGTGCTTCATCTTGGCAGGCATCATTGTACCTGTTGAAAATGTGACCCTGGACAGGAGTCGAAGTGAAGGCGGCTGCCAAGACAGGTGCATCCAGGGTGCCCCTGACTGAATACCTCCATGGGAAATGCATGGCACATACTGGTATGTATACGCCATAGCCCCCATGGGTGATATTTAGCCCAGGAATGCAAATGAGCTAATTGAACATGCAGGGTGCAAAGAGGCCTTATGCATGCTCATTACCAGCTCATTTTCATGTTGACATGGGGATGAATGTGCTGGAGCAGCTCTCACCCCTAAACCCTGACCCCAATCACTCCCATATGGGACACCCCTGAAGTCTCTGGTGGTAAAGTGACACCCCCACCTGTTCCACCAGCCCCAATTGTACTGAAGTCCAGGCTCTATCAGTTCCATACTGTAGGTTCTCCACTCACATCCCTGATAGCAGTGGAATACACCTACAGTCCATCACCATAGTGTAGTGGCCCCCAACCCACTCAACAATGCACAGACACCCCCTCCCTACCCCCCAAGCCATCCCATCCCATTGCAACAACTGACACTGTGATGGGATTGTACCACTGTATCAGTGGGTGGTGGATCACTGGCAGTAGGACACTGGAACATGTCATACATAGGCATGAGCTGTTTGCAGGTGATAATGCCCAGTGGCCATACACCTCAGGTGCTGCATGTGGATCCATCATCCCAGTGCCATTTCCCTTCTCAGTGCAGGTGATGGCTGATGCTGTACCTACTTACACAGGTCCTGGAACAGGCATGTTACAGTCAACCTCCCATTCATTTATATAATCGGGGAACTGTGGATGAATTATCCATAGACTGGAGTGTACACTGCAAATGGCATTGCATGATACTGCACCCCATGGCACCCAGGATACCTCAGCAGTCTGAAGGGTGGAATGTTACACAGGTAATCTGGGAGAGTGTGGACTTGCAGTGGTGTATGACAGCAGGAAGTTACAGCATTGACAAGGCATGCATTGGAGGTATGTCAATTCCTTCTTATAGTTTGCCAGGAATGTACATATGGCTGCATACACTGGTGGATCCACAGCTTGTGTAGTGCCCCAATGCATGGTACAGGCACTGGGGTCATTTTAGAGTGCAGATCCTCAGCCTGGGTCCAGTGCAGTCAGTGTCTGGCCATAGTAGAGTGTGGAGGGCAGTGCCAATCTCTGCAACAGGTCTAGTATGGGAGGGAGCGAGGGTGTCTGCATGCTGGGGCACTGGGTGGGGATCCTCTTTGCTATGGATATGGACTATGGTTTCCTCTGGTGCGATCGGGTCTGGGTGGTCCTACACTATGGAGCTCTTCAGAGATAGAGTTGGATTGATGGGGGATGGGAATGGGGTACCTCTAGTCCACCAGGGCTGCCAGGC
Source organism: Neoceratodus forsteri (assembly GCA_016271365.2). Lineage (NCBI taxonomy): Eukaryota > Metazoa > Chordata > Ceratodontiformes > Ceratodontidae > Neoceratodus > Neoceratodus forsteri. Next base: position 648,264,754 of record CM057456.1, read on the forward strand.
TGTTGTGCACCTGGGTGCACTTCCGCAGCCCACTTGTGGGTGGGTGGCTGGCATGGTTAGGCCAGCTATTCATGGTCAAACTGTTGGCCACAGTGCTCTGGACTATGAGGGGTGCATTCCCACTGAATGTGTTGCAGCATGGCATATGCATGGGAACACCCACTCGACTTGTATGGCATACCATTTGTGTGGGCCCTGGCCCATTCCCTTGTGAACGGCTCATCCCACACGTTTGAATGTCACACTGCAGTGCATTGTTGAAGTTGCTCTGCACATCTCCCTTTTCCGCCAGGATGTGTTATGCATCTCCTTTGAATATGGAGGGCCCTGGACTAGGTACCCTGAATAAATAGATTATAAAAATGATCAAATCATGACCCCACCGAAAACAATATATTGCATCTTATCTGGGGCAGCCTGAGTAAATACAGTGAAAAAATGTGTAAATGAAGATCCCCATGACAATGAGATGTAGCATCTCCCCTGCACTATCCAGGATACAAAATATAGCCTGCAAAATAATCAGTGCTCCCAGATCCAAATAACCATTTCCCTGTAACAAGCCCTTATTTTTCCTATATTTTCCCTGCAGAGGCAGAATCAAATTCCTGTATGAATCCCTGTTGATTTTTCCATAAGCCACTGGTTCCTTATTTATGACTTTGTTCTTCAGTTATTATATAAGCAGCCTTCTATCAGGAAAAGAGCTCTGATTTGCTGTTCTGTGTTAATATTATATGTCAAGATGGCCTTGGAATGATTTTGATTTACATGGTATGCATAAGGCACAATGAGGACTATATGAAATATTAAATATCACACTCATTTTTTCATGAACTTTGCTGAAAATTAGTAATTACAAGTTGGTCAGTCTTTCAAAAGATACTATTAATGCCTGTAAACAAATTTATTACAAATAAATTAGAGACATTTCCCCATATACATACAAACAGATGCTATTGTTTGTAACATATTTGTTACTTTTCAAACAAATTCTGATAGACATTTTTTCTGACCACTTGATGGAATCTTGAATGAGTTAAGTAAATGTTATTATTTCCTTCAAGGCCCTGATCCAGCAACTCAGTAAGTACACAATCAGTGCATCATAATATAAAATGACAAAAACAGTCTTCTATTTCAAGTTATTTGATCAGGACCTTCCAACCACAAACAATACATTTATGTTCCACAGCCTAGAGAGGTCCAAAACACAAGAAAAACTCAACTGTTGTCCCCTACACATTTCTTTCTCAGTTGTTTTGACTAACATTTTTTATAACTCTATATGGGAACATAAGGAATCAGATAATTATACAAATTAATTTCTCACGCTTCTGGTTTGTCAGCAGTTAATTCATTAGATGAGGTCTCCCTTAACAGGAGTTTGACATCACACACACACACACACACACACACACACACACACACAACTGTGATGCTCTGCTCTTTGCTTATGACCATCTGTATAATATTTGTATTGTAAATAAATGGTATGTTATGGTCTGCCTAAGACAATCCAGTCAGCAAGTAAGCTTGACCTTTGACCTCAGATACCAGTGTGGCTAGAGCAGCAGGAAGTGAGAAAAAAAAAAGGAAACCACTAATTAAGACATCCTTCCAGAGGGACAATTTATTACCCCTTATAACCTGCTCCTGCTTTTGAAGTTGGAAACTAAATATGCATTTTATGACATAGCAGGAAGGGAAGTTATTTGGCTGACTCTTTATGGTTTTCTCACCTAGCAGAGAACTAGTGACAGATTGTGGGGTTATAAAACCGCAAAGAGAAATGTTTGATCAAAGAGACTAATATTTTGGAAAATTGATGTTTGCTGATTGTTCACTGTAATAACATACATCCTTGTGAGTACCCATACTCAGATCACAGATTCATCACAGATCTTACAGTGACCTCATGGTTGGCATCACCAGGAGGGGGAGACAACTGACTTTTGAATTGGCCTGCATTCTGACAAGTTTGTGCAGAAGGACTCTCTGAAAATCAAAGACACACTTGGTCTGTGGACTGGTAACTAGGCACTTTAGGCAGATAATTCATCTGGAATTTTTAAGTATTTTTGGTAGGAGTTTCTGTTCTGTAACTTCCTATTTATATTATGTGACTGTAAGTTATTGATATATTTGTTCTGTGTTTGATATATTACCTATTTTACAATTTTTTTGTAAACAATATTTTTTCCTTGAAATACTGCCTGTGTTTCTCAGTTTTCTTTTGCATTTGAATGCTGAATTGGTGTTTAAGTCTGAAACCTGTTAAGGGCTTGAATGTGTTACTAATCTGGCAAAAAGGTAAGACTATACCTAGGTCTCATATTGAGTCGTAAGGGTACATTTAGAAAACCTGGCTGGGTGCCCCTGGGCAAAGGATTATGTTGCATTTCCCCAAAGAGAATATATATCTGAGCCTGCTAACTGGGTGTGCTAGCATAAGGTGCACATTTGAGCCCTAGGACTTGAGGCTAGTAGGTGATTTGGACACAAAACAGACAGGAGGGTTACCCTCTCTGTCCCCTGTTCACACTATCACACTTTGAGGTTGGCACTGTGGGAGCAGAGGTCCTGACCTGCAGAGTGCTTTGGTGAAAGATTTGGTTGGCAACAGTGCGATTTAAAAGTATTTGGTAACACAAGCATTAACAGTTCAGTGTGTCAGATTAATACTGTGCAGCTCACATGAAAAATATGGCAGTGATTTTTAAAAAGTAAACAGAACTATATCATTGTGCTTATTTTTTTTTCTCGAGTGCAAGTTACTATAGACTCAGTTAGGGAAGAAGTTGGCTTCCAACTACAGTGGGTACACTGCAGACTACTTAAGGCAGTTGTGCCAGGAGAGAGGAGTCCAGCATGAGGGGAGAGCCAACAAGCAGAACCTCATGGAGGCTCTAGTGGCAGCTGATGCCCAGAGCCTCGAGTCACAGTCTGTGATTGAAAAGGACTGAATCTTGGGTGTAGAGGGTCCAGGGTCCAGTGCGGTGTCCAGATCCAGTGAGAAGGACAGCAGGGCTAGTGCAAGCCAAGACCACAGCAGCAGTGGAAGGTCATCAACATTCTGGAGCCAGAAGAGATCAGGCTGCAGATGGAGTTGCAGAGAATGGAGCTGGAGTTTGAACAGAAAAGGTTCAAAGTCCAGCAGCAAAGGGAGCTTGAACAGAGGAAGCTGGAGATGGAAAGAAAGAAGAAGTGAGAACAGCTTTGGAGAGAGGCTGAGGAAAAAAAGTGATAGCTTCAGCGAGAGGCAGAGGAAAGAGAGTGACAACTTCAGTGAGAGGCTGTGAGAAGAGCGTGAGTGCCAGAGACAACATGAACTGGAGAAGTTATGACTCCAGACACCAACACCAGATCAGATCAGTGGCCTGGTGTTAACTAGGACACCAGGACTGGGTTACAAATTAAATTCTAAATTGATAGCTGAATTTAAAGAGGGAGAATATATGGATGCCTTTTTAAATTCCTTTGAAAAAGTATGCATTCAGGCAAATATTTCTAGAGCGTCCTGGATGTTCCAGCTATCCCCGCTACTTACCAGAAAAGCTTGGCATGCATTGGGTCAAATGGACAATGAGGACAGTAATGATTACAGTAAACTTAAAGCTGCATTTTTTTTTTAAAAATGTTAGCTAACAGCAGAGGCATACAGAGCTAAATTCTGTAAGCTCAGAAGCCCTGACATGAGGTACGAGGAGCTAGCCACTAAACAATGTCAGTTTTTAAAATGTTGCCTGGAAGGAATTGAAGCTGACACTGTAGAGAAAATTGAAAATGTGATTTTGTTAGAACAGTTTTATTGGGCATGCCCAGCAGAGCTGAAAATCTGGCTGGAGGACCGAGATCCAGAAACACTGCAAGAGGCTGCTGAACTCTTGGACTGCTATGCCAGGAGCAGACCTGCCCTGAGAGTGAATGGGTTGGGTGTGGCAGCAAAGAAAGGGAAAAGCGCACCTTCAGGGCAGCCAAAATGCTCCCTGCCTCCATCAAAACCAGGTAGCCCCAGGTTACAAAGAAAAGAGTTACCTGAAAAAAGAAATGAATGTTGGGTTTCCAAAGAAAATGTACATATTGAAAGGCAGTGGCCCAAAAGGACAAGCAGTGCATGGAGTGGTGCTAGGATTGTGTGTCCCTGAAAGCATGTCAGTAAACATGAGTGAACACATACACCCAGTCACTGTGAATGGGGTACAGACAAATGGGTTGAGGGACACTGGGGTGTCCCTGACTTTGGTAAAAGGAGATTTAGCAGAGCTTGGTCAGCTTATACCCAGTTAATTTGTGACTGTACAGGGATTCACTGGGGAGGAGAAAACCTTGCCACTCACTAGTGTCCTCCTAGACTGGGTGAAACAGGAGAGACTGTGCAAAAGGTTGCCGTAGCAGAGACGTTGGCTGTCAATGTAATTATTGGTAACAATCTCAAACAGGGGATGGTGTGTGCAGTTACCCACAGCCAAGCAACAAATGAAAATTGTAGTTCCCTGGACCCCATAGAAGCCACTGTGGCAACCACTGGGAGGCTGGTTCCCCAGCCTGTGTCTCCTGATATGGATAACAATGAAAGGTGGGTAGAAATTTCCCAGGTAGCAGTTAGCCAAGCAGCTACAGAGGGTTACTCCAAGGAATGAGGGGTGACCTATTGTCATAGGGTTAGGGATGGCAGTGATCCTGAATGCCCTGATTATAGAGCTAAGGACCCTAGTTTAGACACTGAAGGGCACCTGTCCCATGCCTTTGGAATGTGCAAGGAGTTTGCAGCTGCTCAGAAAAGTGACCCTAGTCTAGAGAATCTGAGGGCTTGGGCAGACTCTGATGGAGCACAGGGAGGTGATGGGAAACATAAAGTTTATTGGGACAATGGACTGATGTATATGCAGGATGCTAAGACAGAGGGAGGGGTGATGGGCAGGCAGCATGTTGTTCCCCAGGGGTACCGTGAGCAGTTGCTCAAGGCTGCACATGATATTTCTAAGTTTGGCCATCTGGGAATCATGCACACTATTCAGCGGTTGGCCAAGAATTTCTATTGGCCCAACTTCACCTAGCAGGTGAAGGAGTATTGTAGATCTTTTCACTGGTGCCAAGAAATAGGGAAGGCAGGTAAGAAAACCAAAGACACCCTAATTCCCTTACCCATAGTGGAGGAGCCATTCCAGAGGGTGGGGAATGGATATTGTGGGTCCTTTAAATACCCCTAGCTCCTCCAGGAAGAGGGTCATCCTAACTGTGGTGGATTATGCCACACAGTACCCACAGGCAGTCACCTTTTCCTCACTGAGGACAGAAAAAGTGGCAGAAGCCTTGCTAGGGATTTTCTCCCATGTTAGGTTTCCACAGGAGATTATCACCAATTGAGGGGGTTCCTTCACATCAGACCTGATGAAATGTTTGTGGGAGAAGTGTGGGATGGTGCAGAGATGCATGACACCTTATCACCCACAAGCCAATGGGCTTGTGGAAAGATTTAATGGTACCCTTAAGTCAATGCTCCAAGTGTTTGCTGAGCAGCATGGGAGGGACTGGGAGAAATACCTTCCCCACCCATTGTTTGCATACAGGAAGGTGTCCCAAGAGTCAACAGGGTTTTCTCCCCTTCAAGCTCTTGTATGGATGTAGGGTATGAGGGCACCTAGACTTGATCTGGGAGAACTGGGAAGGCAAGCATGCAACCCAGGGAACTCCCACAGTAGATTACGTCCTTAGGTTTAGGGAAAGGATGAAGAAGCTTATGGGGACAGCCCAGAGCAACCTGGCAGCTTCCCAACAAAAACAAAAGGTGTGATATGACCGCAGAGCCAAAGCTCACTTGTGTACTGTGAGTCAGGAAGTCATGGTCCTAATCCCAGTCCAGAAAGACAAGCTGTAGGTCGAGTGGGTGGGACCATACAAAATAGCCTGATGGGTAAATGATGTAAACTATTTTATAGAGTTACCTGACAGAAGACATACACAAAGAATTTAGCATGTCAACATGATGAAGCCATATGCTAATAGGGCTGACATGGTGTTTGCAGTGTGCAGTCCTGGGGAGGGGATGGACTAAGGAGATCCCCTTCTGAACTTGCTGGAGGAAAGTAAGCGGGAGTCCTCTGTGGAGGCAATTAAAATGTCACCCCAGTTGACCCTGGACCAGATTCAGGAAGTAAGGGAGGTTTTAGAAGACTTTGCCCCACTGTTTAGCTCCAAGCCTAGACTTATCCCCTTAGCGATGTATGATGTGGAGACAGGGAAGCAGGTGCCCATATGGCAAACAGCATATCGGGTGTCAGAAGCTGTCCAAAAGGACATTAGGAGGGAGGTGGAAGAAATGCTGGATTTAGGGGTAATCCAGAAATTCCACAGCCCATGGGCCTCACCCTTGGTCCTTGTTCCCAAGCCAGAGGGCTCTACTCATTTTTGTGTGGACTATCATGGACTCAATGCAGTCAAGAAGTCAGACACCCACCTGATGCCATGGATGGATGAGTTGGGAGGGGTGACATGCCTTACAACTATTGACCTGACAAAGGGGTATTGTAAGATAGAGTTAACTGCCAGAGCTAGGGAAATGAGGCCTTCATCACTCCAATAGGGTTATTTGAATTTAAAGTAATGCCTTTCTGAATGAAGAACACCCTGGCCACTTTCCAAGGTTGGTGAATCAAGTGTTAAACGGTGCTGAGGAGTACGCTGTGGCATACCTGGATGACATTGCCAACTTTAGTGCCAGCTGGGAGGAACACCTGTCCCACCTTAGGGAAGTGCTGGGATGGATACACAAGGCCAGGCTCACTGTCAAAGCTGAGAAGTGCCAGGTGGCCATGGCTGAGGTGGCATACCTCGGGATCATTGTAGGTCGGGGACAGCACCATCCTAACCAAGTGAAAATAAAGGCAGTCAAGGCATGGCCCAGACCAGAAACACAGAAGCAGGTCAGGAGTTTTCTAGGGATATCAGGGTACTATAGGAAATTTGTACCAAGCTACAGTGCCCTGGACATGCCCCTATCTGGCCTGTTAAAGAAAAGGATGCCTAAAAAAATTACCTGGGAACCAGCCTGTAAACAAGCCTTTATAAGACTGAAGAAGGCACTGTGCTGTACTACTGTATTGACAAGTACAGACTATAGCAGACCCTTTGTAGTCCAGTCTGATGTTTCAGATGTGGGTATTAGGGAAGTGATGAGTCAGACATCCAACCAAGGGAAAGTTCACCCCATAGTGTACCTCAGTAAAAGGTTACTTCCCAGGGAGCAGGCCTACTCTAAAAAGAGTGTCTTGCTATGGTGTGGGCACTAAAGAAGTTAGAGCCATACCTATATGGGCAGCATTTTGAGGTACAAACTGACCACAACCCTCTGGCTTGGCTGGTGCAAATGGTTAAAACAAATGATAGACTATTAAGATGGAGTCTTGCCTTGCAAGGGTATGACATGACTGTCTCACAGAGGGCCAGGGCAGCCAATGAAAATGCAGATGGACTGTCATGTCAGTATGAACAACAAACTGATTTGGGGATCTCATCCCACGCAGGGGACAGAGCCCCCAAATTCAGTCTAGATATGGAGGACTGTGACACTCTGCCCCCTGCTTATGGTTATCTGTATAATATTTGTATTATAAATAAATGGTATGTGATGATCTGCCTAAGACACTCTAGTCAGCAAGTAAGCTTGACCTTTGACGTCAGGTGTCACTATGGCTAGAGCAGCAGGATGTGAGAAAAAGACCAGGGAAACCACTAATTAAGATATCCATCCAAATGGATGGTTTATTACCCCCATAACCTGCTACTGCTTTTGACGTTGGAAACTAAATATGCATTTTATGGCATAGCAGGAAGCATACCTCACCTCTCAAGTGTTCCTCATTATGAGGGACATCCCTCATTTTGCCCCTAAAAATTGCTCTGTCCCTCATCCATCCCTCATCCATCCCTCATGGAAAAGGTACTGCCTACACAGAGAATGTGCTGTAAATTCAGATTTTAAAGCAGAAACTCTTAATATTCTAAACTACTAAACCCAAAATAAACTTTGTACAAGTAAACACTTTGGTTTTCACAGTTTTCTGAGCTTATATCTATGTTTGAAGATGTGTCCCTCATTCTGAGAGTCTGTGTCCCTCATTGTCCCTCATTTTGAGTGTCCAATAATGTCCATGTCCCTCATTTCAGTGAAAAAAGGTTGAGAGGTATGGCTGGAAGGGAAATTATTTGGCTGACTCTTTATGGTTTTCTCACCTAGCAGAGAACTAGTGACAGACTGTGGGGTTATAAAACAGCAAAGAGAAATGTTTGATCAAAAAGACTCATATTTTGGGAAATTGCTAGTTGCTGATATTTCACTGTAATAACATACATCCTTGTGAGTATCCATACTCAGATTATAGATTTATCACAGATCTAACAGTGACCTCATGGGTGGCACCACCAGGAGGTGGAGACAACTGACTTTTGAATTAGTCTGCTTTCTGACAAGTTTGTGCAGAAAGATTCTCTGAAAATCAAAGACACACTTGTCTGTGGACTGGTAACTAAGCACTTTAGACAGATAATTCATCTGGAATTTTCAAGTATTTTTCATTGGAGTTTGTGTTCTGTAACTTCCCATTTATATTATGTGACTGTAAGCTATCGATATATTTGTTCTGTGTTTGATATATTACCTATTTTGCAATTTTTAGTAAACAATATTTTTTTGCTTGAAATACTGCCTGTGTTTCTCAGTTTTCTTTTGCATGTGAATGCTGAATCAGTGTTTAAGTCTGAAAGCTGTTAAGGGCTTGAATGTGTTACTAATCTGGCAAAAAGGTATGAATATACCTAGGTCTCATATTGAGTCGTAAGGGTACATTTTGAGAACCTGGATGGGTGCCCCTGGGCAAAGGATTATATTTAATTTCCCCAAAGAGAATAAATATCTGAGCCTGTTAACTGGGTGCGTTAGCATAAGATTCACATTGGACCCCGCAGGACTTGAGGCTAGTAGGTGATTCAGACCCAAAACAGACAGGAAGGTTACCGTATCTGTCCCCAGTTTATGCTATCGCACTTCGAGGTTTGCACTGTGGAAGCAGAGGGCCAGGCCTGTGGAGCACATTTGTGACAACACCTATTTCAGTACTCGGCAGGCTCTTATCTGTTATGTTTGTGAAGCAGTTCACTGAAGCCCTGGCATATGTCTGAGACAGTGTTTATCAGATAATGCCTTAAAAGGTTAAAAGAACAGTGTCAATCATTCTACAGTTGCTGGGGAAGGGTGACATTTATGAGGAATTATTCTTTCTTGAAAGACAATACATACCAACTGAAGTTAGCAGCAAAAAAATGTTTAAATGCTAGGTATTTAAATGTGCATTTCAAAGGGGGTAGACAAATCTCCAGTTTAATAGACAGCCAATATTTAACAAGCTGTTTCAGTTTCCTAATGGCCATCTGATAAGCAGCTTAGTTTTGTCTCCAACATTCTAAACAGAAAGAAGGGAGTATTTTATTTTAGTTGGGATAGTGATTTATAGATGGGGAATGATACATTGTAAAGTCCAGAAAATGTGTTCCATGACACTCGATTTTCAAGCTACAGACAGCAAGATGGCTGTAGGCTCTGTCCACAGCCATAAAAATGAGTTACTGTAGGGCATGGGTTAGGGAATGTTATACTTCCTTCTATATACAACATCCTCACTGGAGGGCAGTGGCAGTGCTCATCCACAGGGGGTTCCCTTTAGAAATAGAAAAAGTGCAAACTGATGATTGGGGCAGTTTATTCATTTTGAGGAGCAGTACAGGGATACACCACTTGCACTACTTACTGTACACTACCGGTCAAAAGTTTTAGAACACCCCCAATTTTCCAGTTTTTATTGAAATTTACGGAGGTTAATGTCTCAATGTACTCTGAAACTAAAGCATAGAACAAATAAACAATTGGAGATAAAAAAGAAATCATAGAATCATTTTGTTTAGCAAAATTTAATCTAAATTTTTGACTCATCAAAGTAGCCACCTTTTGCAGATATACTGTAACCGTCGAACACACTCGTGGCATTCTTCCTACAATGGACATCAAATATTGTTCGGGAAGTTCTTCACAACATTGTTGCAGAAGTTCCCACAAATGTGTTGCACTTGTAGGTTGCTTTGCTTTCACCCTTCTGTCCAGTTCATCCCAAACCAGCTCGATGGGGTTTGGTCTGGAGACTGTGCTGGCCATTCCATGATTTGAAGCCTACCGTCTTGTTCTTTTCCTCGAAGGTAGTTCTGACATAGCCTGGAGGTATGTTTTGGGTCATTATCTTGCTGTAGGATGAACCCCTGACCAACTAGGCATAGACCAGAGGGTATTGCATGGTGCTGCAAAATGCTGTGGTAGCCCATTTGGTTCAGGGTGCCAGTCACTCGGTGCTGTTGTCCTGTGAGCTGCCTATCACGCAAGCTGTTGACTCTCAGAAACTTGTCTTCTGATTCTGTTGTGGCTTTGGGTCTGCCAGACCTCTTCCTGTCAGAGTTTCCTCCAGTTTCCAAGTGCCTTTTGATGGTGTAGGAAACTGTACTCACTGACACCTTGGCTTTCTTTGCAATTTCTCTAAAGCAGTTTTTGCTAACCTAAACTTTTTTTTTTAACCTCTAGCAGTTTGCCGCTTACCTTTGTACCATTTCAGGTTATTCACTGGACTTGAATTTCTTAAATTTCAATAAAAACTGGAAAAATGGGGGTGTTCTAAAACTTTTGACCGGTAGTGTATATGCCCCTAATGCAGAAGTAGAAAGGGATTATTTTTTTAAGCAATTAGTCCTGAAGTTCCTCCCAAATCCAAGTCAACTGTATCTACGGGGGGAGGGGGGTGGATCTCAATACGGCACAGGAACAGGAATGAAGCAGTGTAAACTGAAGGAGATTGTCTAGGGAACTGGGCGTGGATGACGCCTGGTACAGCTTCCAGGAAGAAGCATAGACTCAGCCACACTATCAGATCATGCTCGAGTAAAGATGGGAATCGATACCACTACACCTTGCAAAAAATTGATAACTGGGACTTAATAACACTCTAATAAATCATCCAGAGTTCATGAAAATGGTACAAGATAATCTTCAAGAATACGTCAGGAATCATGTGGGGGGGCACCTCATTGGAAGATAGGCCAGATGCAATGGTATAAAGGCAACTCACAGTGGCCATAATTAAGCACACCTTTAAAAAGAAAGAAAAAAGAGACACACTGCAAATGGTTGGGCACTAGTGCATGAGTTTGTTACTGAAACTACCCACAAAATAACACTAGATAGGACTCAATAATCTATAATCAAAAACTTCAAAATTAAATAATGAAACTATATAGGTCAAAAGATAGAGGGACAGCTGCAGTATGCTAAACATTGCTACTATGAGGCAACTAGCAGTGGAGGTTGTTTATTGGCTTAGCAACTGCATAAAAATGCTACCAGTAGGGCTGTCCTCAAAATTCTAGAATGTAGAGGAGTTCAGTCACTGGTCTCCAGACCAAATCTCATAGAACACAGCTTTGCCAATTACTGCAAGGCACTTTATGCATCAGAAAATACCCCTCAACATAAGGAAAAAAATCCAAACCTGTTTACCAAAAATTGATATGCCTGTGCTAATTCAAAAAGAAACAGATCATTTAGTTGTCACAACCTCAATTATGGAAATAAAAGAGATAATAAAAGATGTCAAAAATGGAACTTCCCCAGGTGCGGATGGCCCCACAGCTGAGTTCTAAAAGGATCTGGGAAGATTTGGACCTCAAGCTTCTGTACCTTTTTAAAGAGGGTTTAGGAGGACAGTGGGCTCTAAGTACTTGGAGCAGATCCCAAATCTCAGTTCTTCTGAAACCAAAGACTGCACAGTTTGTGAGTCTTACCGGCTAATCATGCTTTTTCTAGTAGATATGAAAATGTTTGACTCCATCCTGACAAGGCATTTACAATACAAGATGGGGAACATAATCCACCTGGATCAAACAGGATTCATTAGGAGCAAAACCTTTGTGATAATATCCAGCACCTGCTTAATATCTTATCATCTCACTGGTCAGCTAGACAGCTGCAAATAACTATTTCTATGTATACTGAGAAAGCTTTTGACTGAACGGGCTGGTCATTCCTAGAACATATGCTAGAGAAGATGGGGTTCAGACCAAAATTCAAATCGAGCATTAAGACTTTATACAGTAGTCCTGAAGCTGCAGTGAGTGTAAACATGATGATTTCACCTTGATTTCCTCTAGGAAGAGGAACATAACAGGGGTGCAGCCTCTCCCCACTACTTTTTGATCATTGCATAGAATATCTAGCAATAGCAGTATGGCAGAGTAAATTATAAGGATTAAGGTAGGGGAAATGTAACAAAAGGTGGCACAATATGCCTCTGTTCCACTATTCTTTCTTGAATAAACCAGAGACATCTACCCTGATCCCATGCAGGAAGCTGGAGTCATTGGGAACCATATCAGGCTGCAAACAAAATTTAAGTTGGAGGCTATTACTGTATTGGGAATCTGTCCACCAGCTTTTCAAATATTCTTCCCTTTTAGATGGGTGAACTCTAATTTAATTTTCTACCTTGCTGTCAAAATTAAACCTCAACTGTCTAAATTATTACACCTTAACCTCCTTCATATTCTGGTGGAAACAGCACAGGACTCCAATGAGTGGTCTCTCTCACTACTGACTTTAAAGAGCAGCTGATGCCTCAAAGAAAACTTAAAAAAAACATAATATTAGATACAATTCAGCTTGTGTCCCATATACATTCTATAGATTTCTCCTCACTGTTATTTATTTCTGAGGGAATTTTCATGACTACATCATCTTTATTGTTTAGAGTTCATGTATCTCTATAGCATACGGCCTACTTCAAGTCATAATCATCTGCTGTGACATCACAGTGTATTGCCATGGGACTAATTGTGATGTCAAAAGTAGTGCATTATGACCTCAGGAAGGGAGAACACAATGGGAATGGATGACGTTTTCAAGAGCAAAGATCTTGTGTTCATGAAAATGCCCACAGTAATAAATAATGAAGTGAAGAAATGCTGAACTAATGTGAAATACTGTACAAGTTGGACTTTTTCTACATATTATGTTTTATAAAAGTTCTCCTGAAGGCATCAGCTGTTCTTTAAGAGGCAGATCTCAGTACTAAAAATAAATATTTTCCCCATCTCCTTGCTTACTTCCAGGCCCTACTAAAAGCTATTCCCAAAAGTTTGGAGTAAAACTACAGAAATTAACATTAACATTTTGATGCCAGGGGTACCGCACTCCAATTGGTCACAATACACTATATGCCACTAGAGAACAGGGTGGCATGGGGCTACCCAGCTTTGAATGGTACTGTAGCTTATGAAAGCACAGGCAGCACTGGTAGCTATGATAGCAATGAGAGCAAGCAAAAACTAGACACATGGTGGTACCAATTAGAAAATTGATTATCCCTTCCAGGGCCTTCATATGGAACTTCATACATGAACTGGGCACCCCCAATTAGCAAACATGAAGCTGCTGTTTGAACTAAGTTGTCTATTAAGGTGATTAACCCAGTACAAATGCTCACAGTAGCCTCAAATGATATGGTACTACTCACAATAATAACTGCAAACCCCAAATCCCCTCAAGATAGCAGAGACACAGACTTTAGGTGGTGGAACCAACAGGGACTAATGACAATTATTTTTGCAAATGGGATTTGTCTGTCTTTTACTGACATTCAAAGAGGTACAGTCACCATAATTCTGGCCATTTTAGATTTCTACAGGTCAGACATTATGTACTAGTGGGGAAAATGGAAGCAAATTCAATAGGGATTTGACAACTAATGGACTGCCTCTACCGGTTCCATTGCCTAAATGAAAATTACAGGTACATTTCTATCAGATATAAATTACTAAGGGAGGTTGACAGCCACCGCCTAGATAAGGTGAAGCAGAGGAGGGACACAGAGCTGGAACAGGAAGTATGCATGAGAGACTGGAAAAGGTTACTTGAAAAGTTGGGGAAGGTGACATTGTTGCCTACATGGAAGGAGTACCACTGGAAAATTCTCACCAGGATTTTTCCACACCTATATCCACAGAACACTTCAAGACATGAAACCTGAAACATTGTCGGAGGGGTTGTGAGGTGGATGGTACCCCCCTGAACATTTTTTGGTCCTGCACAATGATCCACTCCTATTAGCAACACATACATTCTAAGATCTGTAAAATCTGAGGAAATACCAATAACATTCAGTTTTACCCACTTAGTGCTTGGTTTATCAGTTCCAGGCATACATAGATGAAAACAGTGAGGTGTGTTTCACACTTTATGAATAGTGGCAGTCAGGGGCATAATATGCTATTGGTGTACAGCAATAGAGCCAATGGTTACTGAGTGGAGAGAGAATAAAGCAAGTGATGTCTATGAAATGCATAGCAAACTGTATGACCTCCAGCTTCACTGGGGACATTTTTTAGAAAAATGGGAAAATGGAACTAATATGTGACCTTGCCTCATTAAACAGAGGGAAATATATTGTACCAGGGTTAGCAAGGGTGTAACATCAGATATGAAGTGACTCAGACATAGGCAAAGTTTCAGCTTAATGTTTATTCCAGATAGGGTACCTTAGGCAAGTAAATGCTTATTTTCAGAGAAGTCCCAGGACAGTATGTCAGTGTGAACAGTTAGATGGAATGCAGATACTGAAGTCTTCCACTGGGAGGCAATGAGGCACATAATGGACCTCCTGGGAAAGGAACAGAAGATATGAAAACATGAGTCACAAAACCATCATATGTTGTGCTTATATATACTATAGTATCTTCAATACTAATTCTTTATTGAATGTAAAGGAAAAAAAGAAAGCAAAGTGTAAATGGTATTTGTAATGTGAGATGTGTACTCATGGTTATAATACTTCTCAATAAACTTGAGTTACACAAAAAAAAACCCTCAAAATTAGTTAAATTGTCAAATCAAGATTATCCAAACATGACAACTACTTACCTAGTCTAATAATATTAAGCGTCTACAGTAGTTAGAGTTAAATACTTCATCCTTTTCATCTAAACCTTTTAACAACTCATGGAATGCAACTTGTACAAAATCACATTATTGTGTCACTGTTAGTGGCCCAATTTCTCTTAGCTCTGGTATTACATCTTGTTTAATTATTTGATAAAATCTCACCATGAATTCTGCATTCAGGTTTCATCACAACAGAGAATAATTTTGTCACAGTTTTTGGCATCAGTCACACAATTTAAGCAAATTCCACTTAGCCCTAACTGCTTCATTGGATACTCATGATTTATAATTCCCAAAGCCCTCTATTGAATGTTTCCAGTTTTTGAAACTTAATGGATCAGACCAGACTCAATGAGAAGATTTTTCTGTGGCTTCTAGTTCCAGACTGTTCCATGCATGGCAGAGAAGGTCAGTCAGCTAAATCCCCCACACACACACACACACTGAAGTTCACCATACAGGATATGCTTTGGTGATTGTTTTTCCCCATGAGGCTACTTCCTACATGTGCATGACTGTGCAGTTCTCATAAAGTCAGGCTTGACTCACTGAGGTGTGTAGTTGATGTTGTTCAGCTCTGAGATTGAATCCATGTGTGACTGAGGAAGTTAGCTAGCTGAATCACTCAATCAATTTTTTATTTATAGAGCACACATCTCATTATGATCCAATGCACAATATATTAAAAACATTTAAAACACCAGTACAGTAACACAAGATAATCATTATTAAATCAATAAAATACATCTGCTACTCTGGGAATGCTAAACTAAATAGATACATTTTCAGGTCCCTTTCAAAAGTTCTCTATATTCTGACTCTTTCGGATAGGGTGAGGCAGAGAGTTCCAGAAAGTTGATGCAGTTGAAAGCAGATGGCTTTAAATAAACTCCCAGAAGCTCCAACAATCCCTTCATCCATGGAGCAGAGAGGGCGTGAAGGGCGATAAGGCTGGAAAAGGTCTTGCAGGTAGCCAGGGCCCCTCCTGTGTAGGGCCTTATAGGTCAGCAAACCAACCTGGAAGGAGATCCACCACCTAACTAGCAGCCAGTGCAGATAGCAGAGTACAGGAGTAATATGGCATGACCTAGGTAGGCTGGTCAGCAACCTGGCTGCTGCTTTCTGCACTAGCTGCAGGTGGTGAAGATCTACCCCCAGCAGCCCTAGATATAAGGCATTGCAGTAATCAAGATGAGAGGTCACTAAGTCATGGACCACTGCTGGCAGATCACCGGGGGATCAGGTGCTTAATCCTAGTGATGTTCCTCAGATGGTAAAATGAGGATCAGACAACAGCTGACGCCTGATGTTTAAGTGTCAAACCGCCGTCCAAAACAATGCCAAGATTCCTCACCCAATCTGAGGTAAGCAACTGTGAGTCCCCTTGTAAAGCCCAGAGACCTGTCCAGATTGCTAACTCAACCCCCTGCAGCCAGGTTCCAGCACCATCATCACAGTCTCATCTGGATTCAACTTCAACCAGTTGGCCCTCATCCAGCCTTGAATCTCAGCAAGGCAGCTGTTAAATACTGAGACCGAATCCTGCTGCTCAGATGCAAAATGGACACCAGCTCTGTTTTCGCTCACTCCAGGACATTGCGCTTGATCAGGTGCCATGCTGTTTCTGTGGCCCGGGCCCTGCTCAGAGCTGGCCACACTTGCTCCACAGCCCACCTGTCCAAACCCTGGTACATCGCCAGACACTCTGGGAAATCCAGCTCTTCATCTGATTGGCCACTGTAGACTGGACCTGGCACCTTATTGGCCTACTCCACTTCTCAGCTCTCTCCTTATTGGACCTGCTTTTCGGAGCTCTGTTTTAAACTGGACACAGCCCTTGATCAGGTGCCTTGCTGTTTTTGTGGCCCTGGCCCTGCTCAGAGCCATCTGCACTTGCTCCACAGCCCATCCGCCCAGACCCAGGTACACCACCAGATAATCTGGGAAACCCAGCTCCTCAGCTGATTGGCCGCCATAGCCTGGAACCGGCACCTTATTGGCTGAATCCACTTCTTGGGTCTCTCCTTATTGGACCAGCATTTCTTACTGCTTTTCAACACTCTGTTTTAAACTGGACATCGCTCTTGATCAGGCACCTTGCTGCTTTTGCAGCCCCAGCCCTGTTCAGATCCAGCTGCGCATGCTCCACAGACCACCTGCCCACACTCAGGACATCGCGCTTGATTAGGCACCTTGCTGCTTTTGCGGCCCTGGCCCTGCTCTGAGGCAGCCATGCTTGCTCCTCAGCCCACCCACCCAGACCCAGGTATGCTGCCAGGCACTCCAGGAAACCTGGCTCCTTAGCTGATTGGTCTTTGTAGCCTGGACCTGGCACCTTATTGGCTGACTCCTCTTCTCGGTTCTCTCCTTATTGCACCTGCTTTTCTCATTGCTTTTCAGTGCTCTGTCTTAAACTGGTATTCTCGAACTTGCATTTCTTTTCTGCTGGGTTGATTTTTAATGCCTGAATTGCCTAAATGTTTGCTTAGAGCTGTTAAGACTGAACATTTTAATGTTATTCATTAGTTATTAAGTTTATAGCAGCTATTTCTCTTTCACTGCCTTTCCCACCCCACACTTAGCTATTTTAATTTCTTTTAATTTCCACTGCCTGCTCACATCCTTCCTTCCCCCTAAAGCCTACTATCAGCTATTTCTCTTTCTTTGCCTTCCCACCCCACACTGAGCCATACTCTTGGTTCAGGATCACCTCGGCTACTCTATTTCTCAATTTCTTTTAATTTCCACTGCATGCTCTCAACTTTTCTACCTCCCATCCTCTGATTCTTTAAAGTCCTTTGTCTCACGCTCTGATTCCTTGGTACCATAACCCCTGGCAATCGCTCTTTCTCCATCCCCCTCTCCCTCCAACTTTTGGCGCTCACTCCTATTTCTTTTTGTTGAACCTCCAGACCCACCCCCCAATTTAGCCTTCTGCCTGCTCAGTTCTCCCTTTATACTGACCGCAGCTCTGTTTTCTCTCCCTCCAGGATATTGCCCTTGATCGGGTGCCTTGCTGCTTTTCCAGTCCTGGCCCTGCTCAGAGCTGGCTGGGCTCTCTCCACAGCCTGCCTGCTCAGGTATGCCACCAGACACACCAGGAAACCTGGCTCCTCAGCTGATTGGCAGCCATAGCATGGACACAGCATCTTATTGGCCAACTCCACTTCTCAGATCTCTCCTTATTAGTACTGCTTTTTTCATTGCTTTCCGGTGCTCTGTTTTACACTGATATTTTTCAACTTTTGGTGCTCTCCAGCTGCAGCAACTCTGATTGCCTGCCTTCTCGACTTGGAACTCTCCGATTGGTGTGCTCCACTAACCCTGGACTCTGCTAGTTTCTTGGCTCCTTGCTGCTCTGTAATTTTTGTATTTTACTCTAAATTCTTCCTGCCCACCCTCCCCAGACCTATCCTCTATTAAATATGCCTAAGCTCCGCTCTGTACTACCTACCCCTCCCCTCTATTGGACACCAGATCTCAGCCAGTCTCATAGTTGTTTAAACCCACTCTCTTTCTCTCCCTTACTTCAGCCCCTTAGCTCTTCTTATACCACTAAGCATCTAGATCACATCTGCAGGGCTGCACTCCCTGTATAGCTGCACTGCTCCTCTAAATCAAGAATTATGATCTCCTTCTATATCTCTCCCCTGTGCCTCCTCCTCATACTTTTCATCCTGCTCTCTCCTCTGTCCCTTTAGTTGCTAAATACTCCCTCTCCCCACCTCGCTTCCCTTGCAAACCCTACTACCCTAGCAACTCCCTGCAACAGTCAAGTAGCAGCTCCAATGCCTTATTTTCATGCCTGGACCCACTTCTCTATATGGCCCTTCACCTCACTCATGCCTGTACCCTACTCCTTCACTTTACTGTGCCTCCTTAAATTTCAGCTTTCCACTTTTACTTACCCATCTCGTTCCCCTAAACCAATTAGTCAACCCTGGTTCAAGGGTACCAAGATTCACTTCATTGTTATCTCTATCTTACTCCACTCTGCAGGAGACATAAATCCTAACCATGGTCCCACATTCACTAAAGCCCCATCCACTCCCCATTCCCCCTCGACAGTCTCCACCTCATCTTGAGTTTCACTCCATAAACTGCACCTGCTACTCTCTCTCTTGTAGGATCCCTTAATCCAGATATCCACATTGTATCAGAGACCTGGCTAACAAACAAAACCCCTGATGCATCAATCACAATTCCTGAATATGCTGTTAGCCACCAGGACTGCCCTGGTAGGGCTGGTGGTGTACTACTCCTCCTCCTCCCTCCAAACCACTACTGTTCTATCGACCACTGACCCCAATACCTATGATGCCCTCATCATAAGACTAACCCCACCCTTCACCATTCTAATATTTATTGCAGGAGCTTATTGCCATTCTGGACTACACCACTCTGTAGCCAATGATCTAATCACCTCTATTGGGTCCCTTGCCTCCTAGGGTGAGCTCTGTCTATTAGGGGATCTTAACCTAAACTTTTTGTCACCTGCCCTAGATAAGACTCATACTGACATAGCTGTCACCAACCTGTCCCAATTAATCACGGAACCTACTCGCCTAAACCACAAATCCCAAAACCACACCCTCATAGACTTGGCCCTTACCTCTCATCCTCACAGGGCAATCCAATCTGGCCTACTGCTGGACACTGATAGTAATCATCATATGATCTACCTGGTTAGAAAAGTACACAGACCCAAGGATCCCACAAACTACTTACAATCTGTTCTTACAAAACATTAGACCTTGCCCCTTTGCATCTCGACATAACTCACATTGACTGGGCCTCTTTCTCCGCAGCCAAAACTATTGATCATGCCCTGGTGTATTTTAAAGATAACTTCCTCAACATCTGGAACAACCATGCTTCCCTGAAGCAAGTTTGAGTGCATGGTAGTCACCTCCCCTGGGTAACCCCTGAACTCCTGGCCTGTCAACAAGCTTGGCAAAGCATGGAAAATACACAAGTCCTCCAAACTTCCTCATGACTAGTCTATCTACTGGACACTCCAAAATGCCTGTACCAAACCTTTCTGCTGGCCAAATCTAAATATTTCTGGTCCACCTTTAATACTAACATAAACAGACAGTTTTGGAAAGTAGTTCACTCACTTTTCTCTCCCCAAACTAAACCTTCACCTCCACTGCTCAAAATAAATAACCAACACATTGCTGATCATCCTACAGCAGCAGCGGAATTCAATTCTTACTTTAATTCCTGTGCCTCCACCTTGCTAGCCTCACTCCCACCCCACCCAACTACCACAACCCAGCCTCCCGATTCCTCCCAACACCACCAACTATTAAAGGGTTTTACCTGTTCACTCATCTCTCCCAATGACACCCTAACAACACTACTCTCTATCAACCCAGCTAAGGGCAGCTTCCCTGATGGCCTTGATCCTAAGCTGCTGTACCTCTCTGCCCCTACTATTTCCCTCCCTCCCATTGACCTCCTCAATGTGTCTTTTCTCACTGTGACTATCTCTGAGGCCTGCAAACATGTTACAGTTCTCCCCCTATCTAAGGGAGGTGATCTCTCATCTCCTGGGAACTACTGCCCCATCTCGCTGCTACCTACCCTGTCGAAACTCCAGGAACATCTTGTTCTCTCACATCTCTCCTCCTTTCTTGAAGACTTCTCTTTCTTCACTCCCTTCCAATTTGTCTTTCAGAAGAATCATTCCACAACTACTTCCTTACTTAGACTCACTGACTGTCAGTTCAGCCATGGATACAGGTCACATCACTTCTGCTATCTTTGTCGACCTTGCCAAGGCTTTTGACACAGTCTCCCACTCCCTCCTCCTTGACACCCTCTCGTCAGCTGGCCTGTCACTCTCTGTCTGCCTGCAACTTTTTCAAAGCCTACCTGGTAGGTAGAACTCAATCTGTTAAAATAGTTGACTCTATGTCCCCACCACTACCTATCTCTACCAGTGTGCCTCAGGGTTCCATACTTGGCCCACTCTTGTTCTCAATTTTTCTAAATGACCTACCATCAGTATGCTCCTCATCCTCTATCCATATGTATGCTGATGACATGATTTTGTTCACCTCTGGCCAATTACCCTCAGATGTGGCTTCTGGACAACAGCTTGACTTCAACCATGTTTAATGCTGGCTAACCTTGCATCACCTCTTCCTCAATGGCAAGAAGACAGTCTCCATGACCTTTGGCAATAGGCAGAGACTGTCTGGGCTGCCATCCCTTCCATCCTTCCACACCCTTGATGGGACAACACTAGAAGACACCACCTGTTTTAAATACCTGGGTGTCTGGCTTGTCCAACACTTTAACTTTTCTGAGCATATTTACACCATCCTAAAAACACTGTACCCCAAACTCAGCTCCCTTTACAGGAACCTTAACTCCTTACCACTACCGGTTAGGCATGATTTAGTTCAGAAAATGATACTCCCTATTTTTGACTGTTGCAACATAGTCTACAGTGCTGCTCCCAAGTCTTCCCTTACCAGGTTGGATACTCTATTCAATGATGGAGACACACTGAACTGAACAGCCTATCAACAGTGCAGAAGAGCTGAGCTTGTCTCTTGGTTGCTGCAGCCATCTCCTTGGACAGAAATTCTGCTTTCTTACAGGAGACTGCTGATTGATAGTCTCTGTAATGGACCATCAATATAAGCTTGTCCACCTCCAATCCAGTCCTCCACAAATTCCACTCCAATCTTCAACCCCTCCTTCTCATCTCCCTGAGCATCCCATCAAACTGGGGGACCTCTGGTGCAAGGTAAGGGGTCAAACATGGACAGGTGCAATGGAGTTGAGGGCCTCGGTCATGACCTTATTATAGGTCAGTACCAATTCCCCCAGCTCCTTGCATGCACTCATTAAACCTGATAGGTCCAGCACTGCCATCAGACCATTTGGGTTGACATCCCTTAATGGGAGGTACTGGACCATATCCATAGAGGGAGGTCTAATAGGGTGGTCTAAAATAAGAACCTCACAGTATGGTGGTCCGACCATGAGACCGGCTCCACCATAAGGTGGAAGACCTCAATTCCTAGCAGAAAGATGAGGTCCAATGAATGGCTGTGAATATGGGTTGCAGAGGTAACAACCTGTGTTAGGCCCAATTAACACAAAAGTTGGAGGATGTCCTGATCAAACTGCGAGAGTTCATCATCGATCTAGGCATTAAAGTCCCCCAGTATAATCCATCTGGAAGATTATAACATCAGATCAGCAATGAAGTCCGTGACTTCCAGCAGGAATTCCTTCCCATCCTCCAGAGGCCAGTAGATGAGAAAGATCCTGCAAACTATACCTGCAAACTCTTGAACTGCCACACATTCAAATGATCTTGTTGTTCTCATCAGGAAGGCTGTGAGTTTCAAGTCTGATTTATAAAATATTGCCACTCCCCCTCCCATACGATCCACTCTTGGGTGGTGTACCACTGAGTACCTAGCTGGAACAGCCAATTCAGACACAGAGCTGGCACTTTCATCCAGCCAGGCCTTGGTGATGCAAGCCAGATCTAATGTTCCAACAAGATCAGCAATAATTGCCATCTTGTTCTTAAAGGATCTGGCATTGCACACCACCTGAGAGGAAAAGGCAGATGTGACTGGTCCAGCAACCTGCCCACTACCTGAGGAGCCCTTGGGAATTGGCACCAGGCAGGGAGGATCTCTTTCCTGAGCCATTTTGCCCCAGGGCATCTCCTCATTCCCACCACCCCAATCTGTCCCCTTCCACATTACTTCCACCCCAGACTCTACAAATCTCCATTTCCTCCCCTATGAGATGTTCCTAGCACTCTACAGTGCCTATATACTTCAGCTGTTAATGGAGGGCACTTAAATGGTTGGAAATCATGGAGCCTGTAAGGGAAGTAATACCAAATCCGGGGAGCTCCTAACCATCACATCTTTCCACTGTCTCACTTTACTTACTACAGTCTTCAACTACCTAACTTTACTTACTACAGCATTAAACCAAACAATAACTAAAATTAAACAGGATAAAAAAATAACATTTAAACAATATTAATACATCATCCATTCCCACACATACAACATTCACACTCTCATTTATACTCACTTTCACTTAACAATCCCAAAAACCCACCCAACCCTTACAAACAATTTATAAAATTATTTTTCAGGGAGTCCAACACTTTATGGAGCAGTTCTTATAATCAGTTCTCAATCAAGAGATTGTTTTTATCCATGTGTGGCATTTTTCTCTCACTAAAATGTCTTTCAGTAGCCTGGTTCCAATCAGAGTCAGTTTTAAATTGGAATCACAGGAGAGGCAATAGGATCTTTCCTCCTTTGGGAACCAGACTGTAAAGGTCTCACCCCTATAGTTTACACATTCAGAAGTCCAGAAATTGGGGACCCACAAACTCTCCCACTAAGCTGTGCTCTCCCCCTGGACTTGCCTCCTGGTAATATCGGGTTCCACTAAAAGCTAGTATGGGCTCTCTCACAGCCCTCTACCTGGCTACAGTGGCTTATAGCACCCTTTCAACTGTCAGTTCTTGCCTCTCATGCTGATCTGCCGATTTTCTCCAATGAGACAGTTTGGCGAGTTCACAATTTATTCCCCTTACCTCCAAAGTCAGGAGGTAAACCACAATCCTTCAATAAATGGGGGTACCTTCTGCTAGCAGCTTTAGTTATATTCTGGCAGGGTTCTTCTAATCACACTCTGTCTGTTCATTTTCACAGGAATCAAGGAAAAGCCGCCACAACCTTATCACAACCACACGGTGAGGAACTTCAAGAAAACAACTTTTTTATGTCTCTCCTTACACAGGATTCAGGGAACACAGTCAAATATAAGCCTGGCAACTCTGCATCCAGCAAACTGGTCAGACTAGTCAACTCACCCCCACTCTGGTGTCCAGTCCTCAAAGCCACGGTCACGGCGCAATGGAAGCTACTTGTTCTTCCCAATTTCTCTTTGTTCTCTTTCCAGTTCTTTCTATTGTTTCCTGCAACAGGATTGCCACCCTAAACTGGTTATCTCTGAGGCATCTCCATTCTCTTCGATATCCTTCAGAAGGGACAGAACTGAAACATCAGCACACATGACTCACAGAGGAACTGGGTAAAAATGATTCAAGCACCCGATACCAGGTACGCTAAGTACGTCAATATTGCTCACTTGTCAGTCCTTCCTAAAAAATTAAAATACTCCAACTTCTAACAATAACTCAATGAATATTCCCTAACTAACTCTTCTAGCCCTAATCTAACATACTAATGTACTATTTGCCAGCAGATTATGCCTTACGGTCTATCGAGTCTGCTCGAACCTCAGATCCCTAGTTGGGTGCCGAGGCCCCCCACCCTGTGTTCCAGAAACCCCTATCATCCATTCCCACCCCCTGGGCCAGGCCATCATCTGATACATCCACTTTCTGTGTCTGTCCCATCCTCTCTTGAAGTTCTCTACTGTGGATCTCTGAACCAGCTCGCCAGGTAGTGCATTCCAAGGGTCCACCACCCTCTCAGTGAAAAACCTCCTCCTCTTTCCCCCCTCACCCTTCCACCTTCCGACTTCAAACCATGCCCTCTGGTGATACCTCCCTGCTTTAGTCTAAAGATCCCCTCCATGTTTACTCTATTTATTCCCTTGAGGTACTTGAAGACCTCAATCATGTCCCCCTGTCTCTCCTCTACTCCAATGAAAACAGGCAGAGCTCCTCAAGTCTGTCCTCATCGTCAAATCCCTAGCCCTCGTATCATCTTAGTTGCCCTCCTCTGTACTCTCTCCAGGAGCTGTATGTCCCTCTTCAAGTGTGGTCTCCAGTACTGTACGCAGTACTCAAGGTGTGGTCTAACCAGTCCATTGTACAGTGGCAGAATCACTTCCTTGCTCCTAGAGGTGATCCTCCTTACGATGCATCTCAACATCCTGTTTGCCTTGCTAGCCACTCTCCTGCACTGCTGAGTTATTCATACAAGCATCCACCATGACCCCTAGGTCTTTTTCCCCTATTGAGGCCTCCAGTGCCGGCCTTCCCAGGGTGTATCTGTGTTTAGGGTTTCCCCGCCCAAGATGCAACACCTTGCACTTGGTGATATTGAAATTTAATTTCCATGTGTGAGCCCAGCTTTCCAGGGTGTCCAGGTCCCCCTTGCAGGGCCAACCTCCCCTCTTCTCCCTCAACTACTGCTCCCATCTTGAAGTCATCAGCTAAGAGACTCATTTCACTCCTATACCCTCCCTGATGTCCGATATGTATGCATTAAACAGGATCGGACCCAGGACTGAGCCCTCAGGTGCCCACTACCAACCTCTCTAGGGTTCGGAGCTCCCCACAGACCACTACTCTCTGGGTGCATCCAGCTAGCCAGTTTTCAATCCATCTGACCATCAAAGGGCCTACTCCTAACCCCATAAGTTTCTCCACCAGACCATTGTGGGGGACAGAGTCAAACACCTTGCTGAAGTCCAAGAATAATACATCCACAGGCTTTCCCTGTCAGTTCTGATGTTACCCATTCGTAGAACTCCACAAGATTGGTTTGACATGATCTACCTGGCACAAACCCATGTTGCCGACTATCCAGACCTCCCACCTCCTCCAAGTACACCCCCAATCGTTCCTTTAGTATACCCTTCATTAATTTTCCCACCACCGAGGTCAAACTGATGGGTCTATAGTTACCTGGTACTTCCCTCGACCTCCCTTTATGGATTGGCACCACATGTGCCTCTCGCCAATTCCTAGGTACCCTCCCTGTCTCAAGTGACCTGTTGAAGAGCTCTGCCAGGGGTGCAGCCAATATGTCCGCAATTCCCATAGTACTCTCGGATGAATGCCATCTGGCCCAGGAGATTTGTCTTTCTTTAGGGCCTTGAGGGCTAACCACACCCTTTTGGTGGAGATAGCATCATCCGTCCCCTCCACCTTACTGGCCTTTTTATCCTTATCCAGATGTGACACCCCTTGGGAACCTCTCCCTCCCTCTTGCTCCATTTCTGTTGCTCCCCTGATCCCACCCACTGCCGCTTCTATCCCCATTGTGCCTTGCTTTGTAGATATCCCATCCTCCTCCCTAGTGAACACAGAGGCAAAGTACTCGTTAAATACCTCTGCCTGGTCCCTCGCCTCTTCCACCCACCCTCCTTCTGATCTCAATCTGCTGAGATGACCTTAGTTTTTCTCCGCTCCCCAATGTACCGGAAGAACCCCTTTTCCCCTCCATGTATCCCCTGTGCCAGTCGTTGCTCTTTACTAGACTTTGCTCCCCTCACCATCCGGGTGACTTTTCTAGATGCAAGATGGCACATTTCCTTATCCCTATCCCCTCTTGTTGTTTTATATTTTTTGTAGGCCACCTTCTTTTCTCTGACCACTACCTGTACCTCACTGGACCACCAGCATGGTTTATGTGACCTTGCTCCCTTTTGTTTCAACTTAGCGCAGATCCTGACTGCCTCATGAAGTCCCCGGTTCACGACCTCCCATCTCCTTTCCACACTTGTCATTGATGTAATCCCCTTCAAGTGATCCTTGAGAATATTTCCCATGCCCACAAAGTCTGCCCCCCTGAAGTCCACTGCCAGTGTCCTAGATTCCCCCCCTTCCCCCATGCTTATTTGAAACCAGACAGTATTGTGGTCACTCCCAGTCAGGGGGTCCTCTACAACCAGGTCCCTTACTAGATCCCCATCTGCCAGAACCACGTCCAGGACATGCTCCTCCCTTGTGGACTCCATCACATGCTGTGTTAAGAAAACATCCTGGAAGCTGTTCAGCAGCCTCTGCTCCTTGGCCACCTTAGAGGGACATGGTTCCCCAGTTTGTACCTGGCATATGGGTCCCCATCAACACCACTCCTTCCCTTTTGGTCCACACTGGGCAATGATGTTGTCCAGCAAACCATCCTCGAGAACATCACTCATCCTGGGGGGCCTATATACTACACCCAGCTTGACCTTATCTCCTGCTGGGGATCGTAAGGTGACCCATAAGGCCTCCACATTTCCCTCTGCCTCTTCTACCCTAGCAATTCCTATGTCATCTCTAATGAACATAGCCACTCCACCCCCTCTGCCCTTCTTTCTATCCTTCCTAAGCATAGTGTACCCCTGCATGTTTAGGTCCCAGTCATGGTTTTTGTTGGCCCGTCTCCGTGACTGCCACCACATCCACCCCCGAACAGCATGGCCTGGAACTCTGGCAACTTGTTTCCCAAGCTCCTGGCATTTACTAACACCAACCCCACCTATCCCTGATCCCTTTGCCGAACCCCACCAGGTTCCTTATACTTCCATCCTCCCTCTGCTCCTCCTGAAACCTCCAACCCCAGTCTGTTTCCCTCCCCTTGGGTTTGAAGGCTACCCCTCATCTGGAGGAGAGAGCTTCTGGGAAGCCCTCCTTATCCCTTCCCCTCACAAGTTTAAACCCCACCTTTCTTGAATGTAGTCAGCCATCCCTGTTTAAGGACTTCCTTCCTAATGGGGCAAGATGAAGCCTGTCCTTGGCATACAGTCCCTTATCCTCCAAACTCCTTTCCAGTTCCCTAACACCCCAACCCACTCTCTTCACCCCACTTCCTGAACCAGTCATTAACCTCTGTGATCTTCATTTTTTTCTCCACTGAGGCCTTTGGTACTGGAAATATCTCCGAAAAGGAAATGTTGCATCCATTATCCCGACAGACTCTGGCAAGTTCATGGAACCTTGCTTGGATTTCCAAAACGCTATTTCCCTCTAGATCGTTAGTTCCCAAATGCACCAGGAAATCTGTTTTCCCTCCACAATCCCTAACCAATTCATACACCATGAACTTTGCTCTGTGCACTGTCAGCCCAGAGATACTCACTACCTTCACCTGGCTATGGCATCCACCCCCCTGTTCCTCCCACTGGATACCCCTAATCATCGAGTCTCCCAATAACAGAACCTTAACACCGTCATCATCCTTATGGTTACCTCCACTATGCCTTCTCAGCCCCCATCCCCTTTATTCATGATCTCAATTCCATGGGAGTCTTCCTGCCTTATTAGAGACCCCCTTGTCACCCTCCCCTTTCTGCCTCCCTCGTTATTTTGCCCACTTAACTCAGACCCCCTCTGAATAGGTGTCCCCTTTAACCTTCTCTTATCTGAACCATTTATCCTGGCCCTGATGGTTTCCCCCTTCCCCACTGCCATCCTCCCCCCTTGTAATAGTACCCCTGCCTCCAGAGGCTCTCTGTGGGTCCCCTTTAGCTAGGGCCCCATCCTTGTACTGACCCCCCTGCTGAAGGGAGGCTCCTCTCCCACCTCCTTGTCTCCCAGTTTCTCTCCAGTCATGCTCTCCTCCCTCATGTCTGCAATATGTTGCATCTCCCCCATCTGCTTAACATTTATGTTTCCACTTCTCCCTCTGGGACTACTTCTATCCTTTCCATTGCCGGTCTGTCATGCCCTATGGGTATCTGACTCCCTTCCGCCAGCCTCTATATCAGTTTCCTCATTTCCACCAACCCCTTCCTCCCCCTCTAGGTTGCTTAGTAGCTCAAATTTATTGTGACACTCTACGTCAGCCTCCATCAAGTAACCCAAGTTTCCCCTGACTGCAACTAACAAAATCATAAAATATAGAAGCACTATCAGAGAGTACTAAAGAAATATGAGGCCTCCCAGAAGATTTCCATAAAATGCTAAAAATGCTAAAAGCTCTGGTGCACTCACTGATGTCAGCCAAGCGTAGCCGCCATCTTGCTCACCTCTACAGCACCTCTGTATTAGTGTAATCACTGCTAATTTTATATACCAGTATTTGAGTGTTGTAGTATAAGTAATGGTAGAGTGTAAGGCATTGTATGGATATAAGGTACAACATTGTAATGTAAGATATCAAATAGGGGAGAAAGCAGGGGTACACGCAGGAGAAAAGGAAACAGAAGAGGAAGAAGCACATGCTGCAGAGATAGATGACGCAGAGGAGATTGAAAGTGTTCTGTCAGTTACACCATCAAGTTCTGGTGATCACTGTAATTCAGAGTAACAGAGATTATAAAGGTCAGAGATGGCCAAGTGACAAAACAAATATAATAATAATAATGCAAAAAAAAGATAAGCAAGCAAATTGGTCAGTCAGAGAAATATAAAGACCATGCCCCTCCCTTGCCCCAAGACGATTAGCATTATTGTAACCCTAGTGCTGCTGCCACCAGTGTTGTCCTGCCAGAGTATCCAGTTCAGTTACATCATTCTAATACACAGAAAAAAATGAAATCATCTCCCCAGCACCACCCTACTACTTCCACAAAAAACACATGCAGTCTAGTCATGTACCCTCTACCTAAAACTTCTCCACCTCACTCTTGATACTGTCCTCACCCCTCTTACCATAATTCTAAACCTCTCCCTCTGTCTTTCCCAGTTCCCAATACTTTGGAAATGGGCAGTTGTCACTCCAATACTAAAAAGTGGTGACTGCACCTCCCCGAATAATTACCACCCCATCTCCATTCTTTCCTCGATCTCCAAGACTCTAGGAAAAATTGTATCTGACCAACTCACCGATTATCAGTCAAAATACAACCTGCTCTGCCAAGAACAAAATAATTCAGAAAGGGTCATAGTACCACCACTAGACTTTTGGAACACACCACCACTATTCACAAAGTCCTAGACAGTGGACACTTAGTGGGGTCTGTTTACATTGACCTAACTAAGGCATGTAGTGCTGTCAATCATGCCCTCCTCCTCAAGACCCTGCCCTCCATGGGGCTCTCACTGGAAGCCACCTCCTGGTTTGAGCACTACTTACTGTAAGTGACAGATCTCAACACGTCAAAATTAGCTCAACTGTATCCACCAGCCTCCCTGTTCACTTAGGGGTTCCCCAGGGTTCCATCCTGGGGCCCCACCTATTTAGTCTCTTCCTGAACTCACTCCCCAAGGCCTGCTCTGGTCAGATGCTATTGTATGTGGATGATGCTGTCATTTTCTGCAGTCACTCAACCCCTCCCCCCTCCAATTTGCCCTGCAACATTTCTTCTTGAAAGCAGAAGCATGGTTCACTGCACACAAACGTGTGTTGAATTATAAAAAAAAATAAAGATATGGTCTTCTCTAATTGCCAAAGTAGTCACAGGGACTTTCCACTACAAGTACTTAGCTATCAGGGTACCCCACTGGAATGAGTTAAATCCTTTAAATACCTGGGTGTTACCCTTGACTCCTCCCTTACCTACAATGAACACATTCATCTAATAAGCAAGGTCATCAGTTCCAGAATTGGACTCTTATACAGACACAAACATTGTATGCCACCTGAAGCACTCTGTCTAGTGGTGTCCTCTTCTATCCTCTCCCTTATTGACTATGGAATAGTCTTCTATGGTGCGGTTGACAGAACTGCTCTTTGCCATGTCAAGACTGCCCTGAAAAAAGCCTGCTGACTGGTAGCTGGGTATGACGGTAGGATCCATACTTGTGACCACTACAGGCTTACAAACTGGCTTAATTTTGATGGCAGGCTTAAATACCACTCATGCCTGCTTGCCAGGAAAATTTCCAACAAACTCTTCCCACCAGGGCTTCATAACCTAACTGTGCTACTCCCCAACCCAGGGCTACCAGAATCTTCTTAAAAGCCTCCCTACTATTTCCCCACTGTAAGACATCCCTTGGGCAATGAGCCTTCTTCTACAGGGTACCCCATTGGTGGAATGACCTGTCTGCTCCTATCTCTTCAGAATTGAAATTAGGCCCCTTCAGATCTAACCTACGAGAGTTTCTCCTCCCCTCCTGTGCCAGTGACTGTGCCTAACCCTCTAGCATTGCCCTCCATTCCACTGTACAAAGTCAGCTCCACCTGGATAAGCTAATAACAATTTCTGGTTTTACCAATATTGTTCTACTGTGAGTACTACATTGTATATTATTACCATTATTGTTTTATTCTCAGTATTATATTGTATATTATAACTCTGTACATCTGTGTTTTCCATGGTAGACCCAGGATATTGCCACTACCCTCAGACTTTGTTGTATTCAATAGTATTCACTGTGTTGTACATGATTTTCTACTCATTGTTTTATTGTTATATTGACGTGGAGCCTTTGCAAAGGAGTCTCTGACTCAAAGGTTTGTAATTCTGATTCTTCTATAAATAAAAAAATAATAAATAAATGTAGCTATAAAACCAAACTGTTTTTTGGCAGTATATGGGTATTTTATTAATGGCTGCACAAATCCACTTAGAGTACTGTATATTACAATTTGCATGACAGAAAGATCAGCTGGGGTCAGTTTACTCAGACCCTGTGAACCAGTATTCTGGCGGTGTATCTAATTCACGATATGGCATCTTCCTATCAGTCACATTGATTCTTAATCCCCACTATGGACACATTGGCTGTCAGCTGCAGTGACATTTAGGTATGGGTGGTAGGATAAGATGGTTTGTTTAACTGATGCAATGGCAGAAGTAGCCATAGCAGCACTCTAATGGTTCTACTTCAAAAGCACCACTCCAAGCACCACCAGTCAGGCCCAGCAGTATACACACACACTACATCTAGTCTAGAAATTGTGGCAACAAAAACACTACACTGGCCAAGTCATTACATGCCTCATGAAACTGCAACCAGCTCACCCAAGCTGTTTGAATCACACAGCTGATCCAGCATAAGACAGCACTAGATCTTCAGCCATTCACCATTGTAAAGGTCATCAACTTTCAAAGACTGTTGCATGAAGTGAAACCCAAATGCAACATTTCATCATGTTTCACATTTTCTAGGCATATCTTACCTAGTATGTATGAATCAGTACACATTCAGATTATGACACTGCCAAAGGATGCAGAGAGGTTTATGTGTATTTCCCTATTGATATTTGGAGAAGTAGTGGAAACAAAAGTTTCCTAAGTCTCACTTCCCATTAGATTGGGTCTACATCAAGCAGCAGCATCAACTCCATTCCCACCCCACTTCCACCACTATCAGCCCCAACAGGGGTTATATTGAAATAGACAGATGCATACCAAAAAGGGAACTGCCTTATTTATGTGTCAGTCATGGAGGAGGAACATAATGTGGAGACCATTCTGTGATTCATTCAATTGCTGTTGTACATTTGGATATACAATGGTGCTCACTGTCAGACTCCTTTCTGTCAATTCATGTCACTCAGCACCTTCAGACACAAACCAGCAAGAATGGACACAGCCTTCAATTTTAATTGCTTAATTGCTATGTGTTTCTTATTATTTTACCTAGTCATCACTCAGGGTATCATGACAATAGTGTCACAACATGACTAGGCAGGAAGGAACATAACACTGAGCACCACTGTACCTTCATGATCTAAAGGCAGAAATTTTTGTCACGGACAGTAGAAGTTACATGCTGAAGACAGTGAATCACAAGGATTTCTGCCATGTGCCTTGTTCTGCTCAAGCACTGAATCTGGTGATTGTTCCTGTGTCTCACATACATGCACAGCTGTAGGAAATTATTGATGCTGTATGGGGTATTGCTAGAAATTTCTATTAATCACCCAAGTTTGCTGAGATCCTTTGCAAGAACCATCAGAAGCACAATGCCCTACAGCATCACTTAATTAAAGACATGGTGACAAGGCTGAACATCATGCTTTACAGTGAAGCCCACCATGATGAAACCCATTTCTGCAGACTCTGCAGCAGGGTTACTGCAGGAAACAATGCAGTTTCAGTGGGAGTGAATCCCTCTTGTCATACTGGAAACTGTGACACTGCACATCATCCAGGTGGACTTCACTGTATGTGGTGGACAGGGAGAGACTGATGAAACAGAAAGCAGTGTTCTGGGTTATGAAATCTTATGATGTGGCCTGTGGGGGATATCTGTTCTGGGTGCACAAATGTGTACTGCAACAACTTTTTCCACATACATAAGATGTTATAAACAGGCCACAAAACATGTTAGTGCTGAATCAGCAACCTTTACCATAGTCCTTATATTGGTGAATCTACAGTTGTAGCCACAGTTATGTTCATATAGTTGTAGTTATTTCATGATATACTGTATCTAAAGAGATTCTCTCTTCTGGTATGCAGTGGTACTGCAGGTAGGCAGGGAATTTCTCTAGAGATATCACAGAAATTTTAGGAAGTATATGACCATTCATTGGCTGCAGCTGTACTTGAATGACACACATGCTGTTATTTGAGATCTTCTACAGCAACCCAACAAAGCAATGCTAGTGGTAGTGGTCATTGAGGTTGCAGCATGGCAGAACTGGTGGCAGTGGTAAGAATGATATAGATAATGATGATGGTGAAGGTTGTGATGATGACTCTTCTAGTTTATCTGAGCTATATCAACATCAGCACAAGCCAGATGCAATATTTATTAAGGAAATGTTAGAGCTTTTTAAACAAAATTTTCAGACAGATTAAAAGTGTTAGACCAGTCACACAACTGGGTATGGCAAAACTCCAGGATCCCAGATATGAAGATACTTGCATTCCCCCTGGAAGCATTGACTGTATTGATTTTATTTTATTTTTATTTGTATATGGGTAAGTACACTGGGATTCAGTCCCTTTCACAGGTATGACCTGTGGACAATCAAATACATACAAAAACAACATCAAACAGATAATACTTAATACAAAACTTAATTAAATAGGAATACAAATTCCATGTCTAAATAAAATCAGAAATAAGTGTACATTTAATAATTCTAATACAATTCAAACTATTGTGCAAATCCGTGTCACAAGGGCCATGGCTCCATAGCTGATATGTACATTCAATAAATGTCAATCTTGAAAACAGCTACACTTAGACAAATTCATAAAATGTATTTTCAAGACTTCAGTAAATAGGTTCATAGGTAAGTTACAAGTTTGGGGGACTAGCCCATTATGAACTCATCGCCTAGTGGCGAAAATCAACCTTTTTCTCTCCCATAAACTTATCCAAATTAACATTAAACTGGGTCAAGTTATGACTACAGACTACTTCTGAAGGCAATGAGTTCCAAATAGGAGGTATTCTCTGAGTGAAAAATGTACTCCTTTTTGAAGTAATATTCAATTCAGTTTTAAACTTTAAATTATGTGTTCTTGTATTATATCCTATTCCAGTTTTTTGAAGACAAAGTGCTTCACATAAGGCAGGGTAATGAACCGATCTATATACTGTACAGATATCACCCCTATATGTCCTATAGTCTAGGGAAACAGTCAAAGAGTTTTAAGTCTGGTATTATAATCTAAGTTGGAGAGACCCTTAACTTTTTTTGTAAGTTATCTTTGGACCTTTTCAATCGAGGTTAATCCTCCCATTGAAGTTGGAGTGCAGAAGGAAGCACAATAATCGATTTGTGATCTAACTAGGCTTGAATACAGAGGGATCAGTACTTCTGGTTCTCTACTCTTGATATGCTTAAGGATATAAGAAATTATTCCATGACATTTTTTAATAATATTATTATGTGTTATGAATTTTTAATTATTTGAAATGATTATTCCTAAATCCTTTTCATTTCTAATAGATTGTAATTTAGGTTACTTATAAAATATGATGCTGTCTGTTATGTTTTCCAGGGTGCATCACCTTACATTTAGCGGGATTAAAGGTAATTTTGTTTCTTTCAGACCAATTAAATAAATTATCAAGATTGGATTGTAAGGATTTAATTGTATCTGTATTATTAACAATGCAGCCTAGCTTGCTGTCATATGTGTATTTATGTATCCAAATGTCATTTGAGGTTTGCATACTAGCAATTAATAAGTTAAAAAGTAAGGGACCCAACACAGAACCCTGTGGAACACCACTACTCACATCTCCCCAATCAGAGAAAAACCCTTTAATACTGACCCGGTGTTTCCTATTGCTGAGCCAGGAGTTGATCCATCTAACAATATTTAAATTAAATCCATTACCCAGGAGTTCCTTAATTAGAAACATAGAAACATAGAATTTGACGGCAGATAAGGACCGCTTGGCCCACCTAGTCTGCCCATTTTCCTACCTAACAGATAAGCTGCAGATCCTAGTTAACCAACAGTTTACTTCCTCTTACCCGCCCCTAGGACTGCCTTATGCCTGTCCCATGCATTCTTGAAGTCCCCCACTGTTCTTGACTCCACGACCTCCTCAGGGAGGCTGTTCCATGCATCCACAACCCTCTCAGTGAAAAAATACTTCTTCACATTACCCTGAGCGTCCCCCTCTATCTTCAAATTGTGCCCCTCTGTTCTTGCACATCTCTTTTTCTGGAAGATGCTACCCTCTTGAACTTTGTTAATTCCCTTGAGGTACTTGAAAGTTTCTATCATGTCCCCTCTCTCCCTTCTTTCCTCAAGAGTATACATATTAAGCTCCTTTAGTCTTTCTTAGTATGTCTTCTGGTGCAGACCCTGCACCATTTTGATGCCCTCCTCTGGACAGCCTCCACTCTGTGTATGTCTTTGTGGAGATGGGGTTCTCAGAACTGCACACAGTACTCAGATGGGGTCTCTCAACTGTCTGTACAGAGGATAACAACTTCTTGTTTTCTACTATTGATGCCTCTTCCTATGCATCCCAGTATCCTCCAGCCTTCCTTACTGCCTTCTCACATTGCTTGCCCACCTTTAGGTCATCTGATATAATTACCCCAGGTCCCTTTCTATTTTTACTGTTGTCAGTATCTCACCCCCCATTGTGTACACTTCCCCTGGGTTTTTGTTTCCCATGTGCATTATCTTGCACTTCTTTGCATTGAATCTGAGCTGCCATACATTTGACCATTCCTCCAACCTTGCCAAGTCCCTTCTCATCCTTTCCACTCCATCTTGTGTATCAACCCTGTTGCAGATCTTTGTGTCATCTGCAAAGAGACATACTTTTCCTTCCAGTTCCTCTGCAATGTCACTTATAAAGACATTAAAAGGACCGGTCCCAGTACTGAACCCTCAGGTACCCCACTAGTAACCTCCTTTCTTCACTGTGTACTCCATTTACTACTACCCTTTCGTCCTGTTGTCTAGCCAATTTTTTATCCAGGCTACCACCTTGGGACCCATTCCAAGGCTGGCTATCTTGTGTATTAATCTTTTGTGCAGGACTGTATCAAATGCCTTGCTAAAATCTAGGTAGGCCATGTCCACAGCCCCTCCCTGATCTACTACTTTGGTCACCCAGTCAAAGAAATCTATTAGATTCGTCTGACACGACCTTCCCATCATGAATCTATGCTGCCTCGGGTCCTGTGCCCCACTGGCCTCTAGGTACTCAACAATTCTTTCCTTCAGAAGTGATTCCATCATTTTCCCTACCACTGAGGTCAAACTAACTGGTCTGTAGTTTCCTGCCTCTGTCCTGCTCCCACTTTTGTGAAGAGGAATCACATCTGCCCTCCTCCAGTCCTCAGGCACCACCCCATCCTCCCATGATTTGTTAAAGAGAGTAGTCAGCAATGTCACTAGTTCTACCCTTAGTTCTTTTAGAATTCTTGGGTGAATCCCATCAGGCCCCATTGCTTTGTCCACCTTCAATTTTATTAGTTCTTTCAGAACCCTTTCTTCTGTAAATGGACTGGTATCGACCCCCGTCTTCAGAGTGTTTCTCTTGTTTGGTTTAGGTAACTCCCCCTCCTCTTCCTTTGTGAATACTGAGCAGAAATATTCGTTCAGTATCCCTGCTTTTTCACTGTTACCCTCTACCCACATTCCCTCCCCTTTATTAAGCTTCAGTATCCCTCCTTTGGTCTTTCTTCACTCCCTAATGTACTTATAAAAGGTCTAATCCCCCTTCTTAACAGAATTGGCTATCCTTTCTTCGGTTTGGGCCTTTGCTATTCTGACTGCCTTCCCAGCCTCTTTCTGCTTTAACTGATAAAGTTCCCTGTCTTGCTCCTTCTGTGTTTCCTTATATTTCCTGAATGCTGCCCTTTTCTCCTTAACCTTCCCTGCCACCTCTTTTGTGAATCATAGTGTTTTTTTCCTTCATTGTGTTTTATTGATTTTTTTACGCAAGGCTTGTTGCCTATGTGATGGCTGTTTTGATCCTCCCATTGTTCCTCCACCCTCCTTCTTGCCTGTTTGCTAGTGTTTTCTGAGGCACTCTCATTTTCCCAAAGTCAGCCCTCCTAAAATCTAGTACTCTTGCTTTTGTATGGCTTGATTGTATGGCTGTGTTTATCGTGAACCACACTGTTTGGTGGTCACTTGTTCCCAGATGGCTACCCACTTCTAAATCTGAGATTCTTTCTCCATCCCCATTTGAAAGTACCAGGTCTAAGATTGCTCCCTCCTGAGTGGGTTCCAATACTAGCTGTCTGAGACATGCCCCCGTAGGGCACCAAGAATGACCCTGCTCTTGGATGTGCCTGCAGCAGGGGTGCTCCAGTTAACATCTGGCATATTCAGGTCCCCCATCAACAATATCTCCCCTTTTTCTGCCATTCTAAGAAAGCCTAACCTTAAAATTCCATGAGGGACGGAATCAAATGCCTTATCAAAATACAAGTAAATTACATCCACAGAGAAACCTCGATCCAATGCCATGCTTACTGGCTCAAAGAAATTTATACAGTTGAGTTGGCATGATCTACCTTGGACAAATTCATATTGACTAATATTGTGAAATTTTATGTTTTGTAAATGTTATAACATTTTATTCTTTAGAATAATTTCCATAACTTTACCTATACAGGAAGTGAGACTTAACAGTCTATAATTACTAATGAGATGTCTGTTTTCACCCTTATGTATAGGGATTACATTTGCTACTGTGAATTCCCTTAGTGCATGACCTTCATGTAGGGATACGTTAAATAGTAGGGTAAATATGTCTACTAATTCAGTAACCAACTCTATAATGAATTTCACTGGTATATAATCCAGACCAGCTGAAGAGTGAACTTTAATAGCCTGAATGGCTGTTTTAACTTCCTCAGGGGTAATAAGCGGATATTGTTCATGAGGTTCAATATTTTCTAAACAAGCATAATCCTTTGTTTTAAAGACTTTTAGAAAGTAGTTATTAAATTCTTTAGCTATTTCTAAGTCATTGGTGAGTGGCACATTATCTTTAATTAGTGGACCGATGGTAGGTACCTTTCCTCTTATTGTTCCAGTGTAACTATAGAATTGTTTTCTGCTATCTTTGGTTACAGTAGCTAATTTTAATTCCATTTCTTTCTTAGCTGCCCTAATTGTTTTTTTTTTTTTTTTGCATTCATTAGAAATCTTTATAAATTTAAGCTGTTTGTTAACTGTGGAGTCTTTTTTGTATTTATAATAAGCTTTTTTCCTTTTTCTTATTCAGCTTTTTATTTTGCATTCATCCAGGGGGGTATTATTTTATTCTTATGGTTAAATTTTTTGTTCTATGGCACCCAAGTATGTATACAGAAATAGATTTACTTTTAACAATTGACCATATCTGCTCACTATTTTTATTTTTTAGATCAGATTTCCAATTCCATCCATTAAGATAGTTTTTAATAGTCTCATAGTTGGCTTTATGGAAGATTCTTGTTTTAGTAACACCACCATTTATTATTGTATAGTTTTTAATACTCCACAAAACCATATTATGATCACCCTCACCAAGTGGTTCAATTACTCTTGGTAATTCCTCCATATTTGTTATATTTTATGAAGATGATATCTAATATATTTTCCTTCCTGGTAGGTTCAGATACGAGTTTATCTAAGTTATGCTGGAGTATTATTTCAATAAATCTATAGTCTTGTTTAATTTTCCTAGTTAGAATCTGCCAACAAATTGTAGGGAAATTGAAGTCTCCCATTAATAGTAGATTCTCATAATTTTCCAAATGTTCGATGGTATGAAAGAAATTATCATTACTTTGATATCTAAATTAGGATAATGATAACATACTCCAATTGTTAAAGGTTTGTCAGTATGTACTTGGGCTAGTATTATGTCAGTATCTTTTATTATGTTATCATCTATTAAAATGTGTGTATTGCTCAGGCATTTGTTTACAAACAAAGCAACTCCTCCTCCTTCACATTTTTGTAGAATTTTAAAATAAGGTGAATAGCCTGGAATATTGATTCCCAAGTTGAGTCTGCAAACAAAGCTTCTGTAACCCCATATATATCTATGTTGTCTCTACACAGAATGCATTTTAGCTTGTATAGTTTGTTATTTAGGCTTCTAGCATTCAGCAGAAGTATATTCAAATCTTTACTCCCATAATTAACTGGACTGTTTCTTTCTAATGTCTGGGCTTTTTTTGAGTACTAGTCTTAGGGATAGCTGGATTATTTTCCAAGGATGACAAAATGCGGGTAGTCTCTTTCCCACCCTCCCCTTTATTTAGTTTAAAGTGGACTGAATAAATTTGTTGAATTGATTTCCCAGCATACTTTCACCATTTTTGCTTAAATGCAGGCTGCCCCTACATGAGAAATCAGGATTGCTTAAAAATTATTCCCAATGGGTAAGACAAGTAATTTCTTGTTTAAGACATGAATTGTGGAGCCAGTTATTTAAGGCTTTGATTTTCCTATTTATGTAGCTGAGAGCTCTTGGGACAGGAAGAATTTCTAAAAAGACTATCTGACAGTCCTTGTCTATTAGGTGATTATGCATCCCCACAATTTATCCTTTAATGTTCTATAAATCTTGTGTGAAGACATTATTTACTCCAGCATGTATTATAACTAGTGTTTTTCCCTCCTGCTTTCAAGATATTCTTTGTCATTTTGGTAATATCAAGGATTTTAGCTCCTCTGAAGCAAGAAACAGTCCTGTTAATTTTGTCCTGATTGCATATGGTCCTGTCCAGATTTTTAACTATTGAGTCCCCCAGCAGATAGATCTGCCTTGTCTCAGGTTTGTTTATTTCATTAATGCCCATATTATTTTCAGTCTCAATCTCATTCCTAATACTCAAGTCTATTAAGTTTTCACAGTTGACCTGTAAGGTCACGTTACCAAACTCTGACTGGTCATTAATATTTGATCACAAATGACAGTAGGAGTACTATGGGGGTTACTGCATGAGATCGGCGGGCAATCCTGATCATGTAAATTTATTAGTGGATCAAAACTATTCTGAATGGTAATATCAAATAAGTCTGCTCTTCTTCCTTTTTTAGCCACTTTTTTACTTAGGACTTGGTACCATAAATCTTCGCTATATGAAGGGCCCTCCTCTTCTCTGGCTATCTTTCTATGAGGTGGGCTTAACAGATAAGGAGTATTGTAGTCTTGAAAAGCAACCTCAAGGACTCCTGTGTCACTCTTGAATTTGTCTGTATGCAATTTGGACATATTTATTTGAGCTATAGTATCTGAATAACTCTTCTCTAAGGCTGTCAGTCTATCATTAAACAGATTAATTTCTTGGGTCATGTCATTGTATTGTGTGCATTTAATACATTTACAACTTTTATTTGGGCCCATAATGGGTTCTGTGCTATACATAGTACACCCTATACATTTATACATAATTTTACCATCACTTGTGCTAAGAATATCATTCACTTTAAGCTATATTTGGAAAGCTTCACAGCTATTCAACCAAACAATAACATAGGCCCTTAGATTAGTAAATAGTACCTGAGTGGACAGCTATTTATATTCGTATATTTTCTTTTTTCCCCTCTGCACCCTCCAAACATGCAAAACACATGCAGACATGTGTCTTTGCAGGCATCATCGTGCACACCAATGCACACTCACCCTACCTGAGCTCACCCTGCTCACTATAGTAAAATCACTAACTACAGGGCGTGTTTATGTTTATGTGTATGTGGAGTGACCCGAAAGTGCTGTTCTTGGGTCATGATTTACTCAAAGATAGAATCAGTAACTGGGTTAAAAAAAATTACCCATAACTACCCACACCTCTAATATGTACTGGAATATTATTCCATATTGTAGGTGCATACTATGCAAACAACTGCTGTCCTCTTGAAGTGTGCATAAATGAGATTCTTAACTTAGTTGAGGTCCCCTGATAATCTAGTATGTAATTTAGAACTAGAAATCTGAAGGTTTTTTTTTAGTTTTAAAGGTACCCCGTTTGTTGTATTTTATAAACAAATTTAGACATTACATACTTATGGTAATATTCCAAGCAGAAACTGCTGCATGGATCAACACAGACAATGTGAAGAAACAACCAATAATTAATCTCCTCTGGCTCATACTGTTCCTCCTCTTTGATTAGCCATGAATGACTTCCATTCCAGGCATCACTGTGATGACATAGAATATGACTTAAATAATGTTAATACAGACACAACAAAGGTCATTTGATAGCTTTCCGCATTTTCTCCTGGTGTGTATCAAACTTTTTGGAGCAATCACAGTCACCTCACTAGAGTGCCTGATGGAGGTGGCACAGGATAATTTAGTCAAAAACCAAAATGTGTGGCAATACATGCCGCAAGCAAAACATCACCCTCTGAAACAACGTCAGTTAAAACATCAACCTGACAACAACAGCACAAGCCCATTGAAACTAATGGTACTTCTTCACACCTTGAGCTTAAAATAATTAACTCTGGGGGGTTGTGGACTTTGGGGATTGGGAGAAAATCAGGAGGAGGAAAACTACTAAAAAAAAGTTGCAGCACAAGGAGACTTGGGGGTACTGAACCATGGTCCCAGGTATCCTACTCCACTGTGTGCTGGTGCCTTACCCACTACACCATGGGAGTGGCTCAACCAGGCACCCCAGCACACAGCAACTTGATCTCTTTACAGCTAAAGTGCAGAGCAACAGGGGTAGTGGTAATTCCCTACGTCTATTATACCCCTGTCACTCTAAATCCTTTCACACTTTACACAGTGTGGTTCTTGCAGTACTCTTCCTGATATGCTGTTTTGACCCAGTACCAATGGAGGTTTATCCAGCAGAGCCACTGTTAAGCCCGATTAGTGATTCCATTAAATTATGGCAAGACAGTAAAGTTATTCGGCTGGCACTAGCTAAACTGGCTTTGTATTTGTATTTGAGGACTAGAGACCTGAGAAAACTCAAGGAGCAGTTGAGGGTTTGGCAGCTGGGTTTATATGCAATAAAGTGCAAAGTTATGCACCTAGGGCATAGAAACCCGGGGTGGTGTATAAAAATAGGGGGTATATTAATAGTCAGAAAGGAGGAATGAAACCTTGGGGATATCATATCTGATGACAGCAATGTGGTGGGAGAGTGCTACGAGGAAGTAGGCAGGGCTGGTGTGATGCTGGGGTGCACAGGGAGGGGAATCACTAGCAGAAGGAGAGATGTAGTGTTGCCACTGTATCAATCATTGGTGAGGCCCCACCTGGAGTACTGGGTCCAGTTCTGGAGGCCACATCTCAGAAAGGACAAAGACAGGGAAGAGGCTGTCCAGAGGAGAGCAACTAAACTAGTGAAGA
Organism: Neoceratodus forsteri; assembly: GCA_016271365.2. NCBI lineage: Eukaryota > Metazoa > Chordata > Ceratodontiformes > Ceratodontidae > Neoceratodus > Neoceratodus forsteri. The sequence goes on from CM057456.1 coordinate 648,307,116, forward strand.
GGTCACATCAAAAGTTCTATGAGGAGAGATAAAAAATATCTCTCTATTTACACCCTAGAAGACAGGAGGGAAGAGGTGGACATGATAGAGACCTATAAGTACCTCTTGAAGGTGAACTAGGTTCAAGAGTACATTTTCTGAGGAGAAGGTGCTCCAGGACAAGAGGACATCTAATGCAGCTGGAAAGGGAGAAGGCTGGGAGGGATGTGAGGAAGTACTCCTTTTCTGAAAGAATGAAGGATGCCTGGAACAGTCTACCAGTGGAGGTGGTGGAAATGAAAACAGTGATGTGCTTCAAACATGCATGGGATAGGCAAGAAAGAATCTTTTTTTTTCTTTTTTTTGGTTTTATTTTTTAATTATCACAAAAATATTCAGAAACGAAATACTGGGACTAGATATGGTACAAATAAATCCTGAATTCTGATTAATGTAAGATAGATAAAGATACAAACAAAAGTAGAATCAAAAGGCAAACCACCCATAAAAACAGACAGTGAATTTAGTTACATCATTTTCTTAGTATTTAATACTATGAATAGAATGAAGGGCCTCATTTGTATACTTTATTGGGGTGTGCGGGATTCCAGATACCTCAAAAATGTAGACCAAAGAGCCTCAGATTTGGCTGCTTTATCCTTACAGAAGAAATGGATCCATTCACATTTATAAAGGTCAATCATAAAATTGAGTCAGGTATTAATCGAGGGAGGGGTTTTGTCTTTCCACATTAATAAATATCAAGAGACAGTGGGGAGGAAGAGATGTTATTGGTAGCACTGGAGGCAAGTGGAGGGGTCATAGTAAGGGCAGGAGTTATCTACAGACCCCCCACACAAGGAGAGGAAGTGGATAGGGAAATGGGGAAAGCCATTGGGGAGATGTACAACAGGGGGAGCTGATTCTGATGGGGATTTTAACATGCCTGATGTGGACTGGAGCATCCCAGTGGCATCATCTAATAGGAGTAGGGAGGTCCTGGAGGAGCTGCAGGGTGCATTGCTGAGGCAGCTCATAGATGAACCTACATGGGAGGGGGCCACACTAGACCTGGTACTGTCAAATAGAGACAGTGTGACCAGAGTGATCACAAAACAATACACTTTGAGTTAAGTATTGGGCAACAACCATTCCACACCAAAACAAAGGTCCTAGATTTCAGGAAGGTGGACTTTAGGAAAATGGGGGAGGCAGTTAGCCATGCTCTGGCAAGGATACAGAACAGGGAGGGGTAGAGGAAAGGTGGAAGAAAATTAACAAGGCATTAGAAGAAGCTGTGAGCCTATGTATTAGACAGGTATCAAAGAATAAGAGGAGAAGGAGACCAATTGGGTTCTCACAAAAAGTAGCAGAGGTGGTCACAGCAAAAAGAATAGCCTTCAAGCAGTACAAAACAACACAAGGGGAAAAGAACAAGGAGGTGTATAGGAGCAAAAGAAAAGAAGCAGCAAAAGAGATCAGGAAGACAAAGGCTTACACAGAAGAAAACATAGCAAATTCATTGGGGGGTTTACAAGTACATCAGTGAAAGAAGAAAAAATAAGGTAGGAATAGTGAGAATCAAGGGGGAGGGGTGAATGTGTAGAGGAGGACCAAAAGAAACCAGACATACTGAACAAGTATTTCTGCTCAGTATTCACGAAGGAAGGGAAGGGAATTGGTACGGAGATAAAGGAGAAAGTAACAAATGGTGGTGGGGGGATGGACATGAGCCCCTTTACAGAGGACAGGGTACTTAAATAGCTGGAGAAATTAAGAGTGGACAAGGCTATGTGACCTGACAGGGTACACCCAAGGATACTAAAAGCACTGAGGAAAGAACTGGTTATGCCCTGGCACCTCTCTTCACTCTATCCTTGGATACAGGGATAGCACTGGGAGATTAGAGAAGGGCAGATGTGGTGCCAATCCAAGAGAGTGGGAGCAGGTAGGAGGCAAGGACTATAGGCCAGTTAGCCTGATGTCGGTGGTGGGGAAGGTAATGGCGACATTAATAAAGGAAAGAATGGTGGAATACCTGACCAGTAACAAATTGCAGGATCCAACACAGCATGGGTTCACTGGGGGGAGAGTATGCCAAACTAACCTAATTGAGTTATTTGACTAGGTGATGAGAGTCTTGGACCAGGGGGAGCAGTGGAGGTGGCCTACTTGGATTTCAGGAAGGCCTTTGATATGGTCCCACACAGGAGACTAGTCAACAAGTTGAACAGTCTAGGAGTGGGTGCAAGGGCAATGATGTGGGTGCAGATCTAGCTAAGCAACAGGAGCTAGAGGGTAGCAGTGAATAAGGTGAGCTAAGTAGAGAGGGAGGTGAAAAGTGGGGTACTGGAGGGGTCAGTCTATGGCCATTACTTTAGAATTTATTCATTGGAGACATTGCAGATGGACTGGAAGGGGAAGTATGCCTGTTTTTAGATTACACAAAGATCTGTAACAGGGTGGACACTCAAAAGGGAGTGGATAGAATGAGAATGGACATAAAAAAACTGGAGGAATGGTCAAAGATATGGTAGCTGGGGTTTAATGCTAAAAATTGTAAGGTTATGCACATGGGGCAAAAGAACCCAGGGACAACTTACCAACTAGGTGGGTAAAAAATGGCAACAACTAACCAGAAAAGAGACCTAGGAGTCATCATATCAGAGGACCTCAAGGTGTCTAGTCAGCGTGGTAAAGCAATGGGTAAGGCACACAGGATGCTGAAATGCACTGGAAGAGGAATAAGAAGTAGAAAGAGGGATATAATTTTGTCCCTATATAGGTCACTGGTGAGGCCATACCTCAAGTACTGTGTCCAGTTCTGGAGGCCCCATTTCAGAAAATATATCAACCAGGTGGAGACAGTGAAGAGAAGAGCTAACACAATGGTCCAGGCCATGCATTTAAAAAAATGAAAGGAAAGGCTCAATGAATTAAATATGTACTCACTGGAGATAAGAAGGGGTAGGGGGTATGATAGAAACATTCAAGTGTGCCAGAGGAATAAATAAGGTAGGGGAGACTAGCTATCTGCAGAATGGAATGAGCACTAGGACTAGGGGTCACAAAATGTGACTAGACTCAGAAGCAATGTGAGGAAGTACTTCTTCACAGAGAGGGCAATCAAACCCTGGAACAGGCTACCAGAGGAAGTGATGGGGTAAAAAAATGTGGGGGCATTCAAGTATGCATAGGATAGACACAGGGGACTAGTGAGACTAGGACAGAAGGGAAGAATGGAAACAGGTCAAGAAGGATCTGACAGAAGGAAGCAAGACATTTCTTAAAGCTAAACCAGGGCAGACTGGATGGACCTGGAGGTCCTTTTCTGCCAGCAACTAATATATAACTATGTTATTATATAACTATGTAACTTTTTATCTATGATGATACCCATTAAGAGTAGCTTACATTGTTCTTCTGAGCAAATAGAATATCCCAGGTTCCCTCCTATTAAGACTGATAAAGGGTCACAAAGCAATCTGTATGATGTAGACAGTTATTGGATATCCTGAATTTGTCTTCAAGGTTTGTACAGTTTCTTGCATGTTAAAAACATATGCACTTGGGAACCAGGGTTATTGAGGCATCTGAGACATGTTTCACTCAGATTTGAATTAAATTTATGTAATCTAGAGGGAGTTAGAGATGTGCAATCAAGTATATTAAACTGTATCTGTTAAGGCTTTGAGGCAAAAAAAAAAAAACTCTTGTGAGGGGTAGCTTAAGATGTCCTTCTGATTTTCTTCTCTGAGTCTTAGATTTAGTTTTTGCTCCCAGTGACTCTTGAATGGATTAAGATTTGTGGAGCTATGTTCTAATAGTAAAAGTCAGATTGCTGATAATGGTTTAGAATTTCAATCTGCATTTATTAAAATATCTGCAATGGGGGATATACATGTGTAACCTCGGATTCTGTGATATTATTTTTTATCTGTAATAATCTAAAAAAACTGTTGCTTGAGAATATGGTATCTTGTTGATAATTGTTGAAAGGACATTAGTGTTTCTCCAATGAATAAATCTGCAATATTTTGGATTCCTTGAGTCTGCCAAGTCTTACATCCTTTATTAATAACTGATTGCTTGAATCCAAAATTGTCACAGATGGTAATGAATTTCGAAAAGGAATCCAGTCAACTAATGATATGAATTGTTTTCTGACTTTGACATGTGTTTGCTGTAGTTAACATCATTGATAACTTTACTTCTTTTGATGTATAATATTTCGATTCAAAAATATATTTAGGATCTAAATATTTATGTAGATTGGTTTCAATTGTATTACTACCTGTAGGTTCTCCATGAAGCCAATCTTGTATTTGAAATATCTGGGCAGTCAGATAATACAGTTTGAAATTTGGTATAGCAAGTCCACCCTTTTGAGTGGGGAGTCTTAATATTTGTAAGCTAAATATAACTTTTTTCCCCCTTCCACAGATAGTTTGCAATAACCCTATCCAGGTCTTTAAAAAAATGCTAGTGGAATTGATATTGGAAGGGACTGAAATAAAAACAAAAACCATGGTAGGCTATTCATCTTTACAACATTGCATCTACCAATTAACGTAGGAGGGAGGTTTTGCCATTTTCTTAAGTTTTCACAAATGGACTTAAATAAGGTTAGGTTGTTTTCTTCATACAGAAGGGTTAGATTTTTGGTTTGGTTGACACCTTAGTATTTTATCTGTTCTAAGACAGACAATTGTATTTCTGGAAGAAGAATAAAGCTGACTGAGGGATTTAGATGTAGGATCATTGTCATTGCCAAATTAATCTTATAACCCGAGGCCTCCCCAAATTTTTAAATAATTTGCATGTATGCTTCATAGGACACAGATGGATTTGTCAAATAAATTAAAGCATGATCAGCATAGAGGCTGATCTTATATTCATTAGCCCCTATCGTTATGCACTCTATGTTCTTAGAGTTCTGAATGGCAACCACTAAAGATTCAATTTCAAAAGCAAATAGAAGGGGGTGATAGGAATGGTCCTTGTCAGGTGCCTTGAGTTAAATGGAATTGTGGAGAGATATATTGGTTGTTTTGTACCACAGCACTAAGTTTGTTATATAAAATCCAAATCCAATTAATAAAGTTTTGTCCAAAACCAACGTTTTTAAATACCTATATTATATAGCTCCACTCACCACGATCAAAGGCCTTTTCAGCATCTAGTGTAAGAATTAGAACCTCTTGCTGTTTAGAGAAGTCAATAATATTAATCAATTTTCTAATACTGCTCCCCCTTTTCTGCCTTTAATAAAACCATTTTGATCTGGTTGAATGAAACTTGGAACAACTTTTTCCAGACAGGTTGCAAGAAGTTAAGCTAGAGCTTTCATGTCATTATTTAAAAGTGATATTGGGCGATATGAAGAAACTAATTCTGGGTTTTTATCTTTTTTGGCAAAGACAGCAATTTTTGCATCATAGAATGAAGATGATGGAATCCCCTTCTGAGGGCTTCATTAAGTATCTCCAAGAGGGTTGAGCTTTAAGTGTGTCATATTGTTTATAAAAGTCTACTGGAAAGCCATCCATGCATGGTGCTTTACCTGATGTCATCATTTTGATCATCTGCAATATTTCATCTAGTTTAATTGGAGCCAGTAATGCAGTTTTTAGATTGCTTGACATTTAAGGAAGATTAATATCAGACAAAAAGTTGTTAATAGCCTCTGGGTATTTATCTCTATCTGATGAAAACAGGTGTTGGTAGTAACTAAGGGGTCTGTTGTTATTGTTTAGTTCTCATCCTTAATAAAGAATATTCCTTTATTTTGTTTTTTCTCTTTGCACCTGTAAAGCCATAACTGTTTGCAAAAAGGAATCTTAGTACAAAAGTGGGAAGGGGAGTAGCCAAAGATCAGATACATTCTGCCATGGCAGTATAACAGGGGCAAACTGGACAGACTGGGTGGGCCAAGGTGTCCCTATCTGGTGACAAATTCTATGTGTCTATGCTTCTATGTTTTTATTCAGATGCCATCCAACATCAGCTGCTTTAGAAAGATGTTTCAGTAGAGCTGGGTGAAGTTAGAAAATTCTGAATTTGGAGAATTTTTGTAAAATTCCTCAAAATTTCACAAAGTTTCAAAAAATGTTTAGCAATTTTCCAAAATTCTTTAATTGGCTATAACTCAGTCAATGTTAAAACTAGAGATCTGGAATTTGGCATGGATATTACCTGGTATGGATCCTAAAGGCACGTCAGGTTGTATGACATTTGGATGAAGCATGTAGGAGAAATAGGGACTCAACTTCTGGCAATTTAATATTCATTTGAACATTTCTGAAAATGTTTCTATACTTACAACTTAGCCACCTTTGGAGCGAAATAACTGAAAACATAGATGCATACTTTCTTGTAAGAGTCATATAAACTGTTAAATAGAGAAGTACTGGTTATGGAAGTTGTATGTTTTACCCAAGACCTGCATCCTGACATGACTTCTCAGCTCACTTTCAAACCCAGGTCATCAGCATGGCAGCATGACACTCTGATGCTGGGCCATGAGGTTGCCCTAAAGTCTAATATTTAGAGTCAATGAACCTAACAACATTGGTGATATTCCATTCTCTAGTTTTAAACTTATAGGGGTCTAAAATTCAGCAGTTTACATAATTGTGAAATGTAATTTTAAAACTTAAGAATGTTTGGAGGCTTATAACTCAGTCACATTTGAAGCTAGAGATCTGAAATGTGGCAAATGAATGTATGTGCATTGATAAACTCATCATATCATATTTGGTGCAATTTGGACAAAAAATGTTATTTTACATAGCTGTTAATTGTAATTTTTAAATTTCTGAAAGTCTTGAGGCTTATAACTTGGACATCTTTAAGGCAAGAAATGTGAAGTTTGGTACACATCAGTATGGACATTGGCAAAGTCACCTTGCTAACTTTGGTGCAATGTGGACAAATACTTGTTACATTAGATGGAAATAACCACAATTGCAATTTTGGCAACTTTACACTAAATTGGAACTTTTGCTAAATTTCATAGAAGCAAAATCAGCAGTTAGCCAGGATTCCCCTGATGGAAGATACATTTCATCCAGCCCTATGTTTCAGCATAACTTCTGCCATTCCTTTATTATATCACTTCAGGCTAGATCCTGAAAATGGTGTATTCTTAGCCTTTCTAATGCTCAGCTTATGAAGAATCAGCTTCAGCTATTAATTTGATAATTCCCTTGTCTAACAAGATACATCTACTTCTATTCCCACTCCTGCACCTCTGCTGGCAAGTTTTCTTGAATCCCACTGGTACTAGTAGGACCACAGTCTTACTCATCTCTCAGCAGCACCAGCAATGCAAGAACTATGACACACGCACCTATACTTCAAGCACTCCTAAAAACAGTGCAGCTTTTACAATTTCCTTGCCAGCAAGCTCAGTTTGATAGGTGCGAGTCATTATCTGTTAAAGATTTGCTGACGCCTCATAGAAAACTTAAAAAAAACATAATAATTAGGTACAATTCTGCATGCATTCCATTTATATTTTGTATATTTCTCCTCCACCTTATTTATTACTAAGTAAATGTGCATGAATATATGATCTTTATCTCTTAGAGTTCCTTTAGAGTCCATCTACCTCTATAGCTTACTCCCTACTTCAAGTCATGATCCTCTGTTGTGACAGCACAATCTGTTGCTACAGTATGGGAGTAACTGTGCTATCACAAGGAGTGTTCCATGACTTCAGGTAGGGAGAAAACAGCAGAAATAGATAAATGTTTCAGCAGCAAAGATCCTATTTTCATACAAATGACCTCAGTAATAAATAATGGGGAGGAGGAGGAATACAGCACTAATGGGAAATAAAACCTGGACTGTATCTAAATGTTAGGTTTTGTTAACATTTTCTTGATTGTATCACCAGCTCTTTAAATAAGATCCATAATGTCATGCAATCCACTCTCAAGGAATGGTAATGTCGACCTCAACACCAAATGTGTCATCACTGATGCCCGTGCACAGGTATGCAACTTTCTTGGTCTTGTGACCTCATGTAATCATTGACTTCAATAAATTTTAGCTTCCAGTGGGCAGCAGCTGGTTTAATTGTTACTTCACTTCAACCCCGACCTTCAGTCCCTACTCCTTCCCTCCTTCCCTACTCCCTCCACACACCTTCTCGCTGACCCTGACCCACCCCCCACTCCCTCTCTTTCTCCCTCTTTACACCCGCCTCTGGCCTCACCTCCCTCTGTCAGATGGCTACCTATATGAATCTATATTGTTTAATTTGTCATAGAAGTGATTTGCACAATTGTGATGTTTTGGTAATTGACAAAGCCCTCCGGCTGCTATGTTTATTTCTCTTTTGCACAATACCACTGCCTGTTCTAATGTTTCAAGTAACCTGACATGGAACCTGTGTAAAAGAGCCTCTGGCTCAAAGGTGTATCTGATTCCCTTAAAAAAATAAATAAAAGAAAAAGTTCAATCAATATAAAACATTTAAAATTCTCCAATATTAAGGAAGAAAGGAAGGAAGGAAGGAAACTCTGCATCCATGCATGATAAAATACTGGGAAGGTAAATGAAAGATCCCTAAATGTATGATCTGCTAATTTGTGTGTATGTTCTTGCATGCTGACTTGTTTTTGGGGAGGGGAGTATTATAACATTTGACAATATATGGGCCAGTGAGAAGGTAGTAATTAATGTGGAGGTAAAACAGAGGATATAGGAAGTGAGAACTGAGCTCAGCAATGAATAGTAACAATTACTGTAGCTCTGAGTCTTAACTCAGATGCAGAAGTCACACTCATCATACACTATAATACCACCACAACCAGTGATCCATGGCAAATATGTGCCAAGAGCAGCTGCCAGAGTTATGCTAAAGAATTAAAATGTTTTGCTGACCTCAAGTCTTCTTAACCCTATTTATAGACTGTTTATCCTATACCAATTTCTGCATTGGTAACCAAAGTGGCATAGCTAAATTAATGAGTTTTTGGTCCCTGCCAAACCTGAACTGAAAATGGTTCTAGTTTACTTCTGTCACACATATGTCTCACTCTTCTACAGAACTTGGTGTTATCTGCAGACAGATTCATTTTATCCTGTATTGCCACCCTAAGAACACTTATGTACCTGTCATTGAGTAGTGGCCCCAGGGCAGACCTTTGAGGCACCCACTGGTTACCATCCTGAAATCAGAGAACATTTTATTCAGGACTCTTAGTCCTATCTGTCAGCCAATTCTTAATCCATCTAGTTAGCCCAACCCCTAGTCTTAGGTCACATCCCTTTGTCACTAGACTACTGTATAGCATTGAATCAAAGCGTTCCACAGACAGCAGTAGTAATTGTATGCACACTTAGCTCTTGCCTGTGGTGTCCAGCCAGGTCCACCCAGATACATGGAGACCACATCCCTCATGGCACTGTTATGTACTGTTATGGGGGTATTGGCTGTGGGCATGCCATGCAGATGGTGGTATTTGTACAGATATACACCTATATGTGTGCAACAGAATGGGATGGTCAAGTGGATGGAATGGGAGTGGAGGTGAGGGAGATGTATAATCATCTGCAGTGCATGAACCAGGAGTATAGGTACCGTAGTACTGCCACTAGCCATATGGCGCTTTGTGGTGCAGACTGCCCTGCACTTTTGCTACAGCTCTACAGTTCATGACAGACAGGGTGCCAACCTATTAGGGCCACATAGCAGTGGTATGTGCCTAGTTTGCAGTGGCTATATGATATTTGTCAGTTGGGTATGACTGGCTGGCAATTGGCCATAAGTCTACTGGGGGTTGTGACTGTCCCACTCTGCATTGGAGTTGTTGCCACCATGCTGCATTGCTGTTGTTGGGCATCTCTACCATGGTGGTGGGTAGAGATCATGCCTGTGTGTGTGTGTGTACCCATATGGGGACATATGTCAAGGGCACCACAGGATAGTGCTGTGCTGATTGTGGGGTTCTGTGTATGTGGGGTTCAATGCATACCATAGTTATGGCAGGGTCCACTGTGCCATAGCTCATGCACCCCAGTGGGCAGCACTCTGCACAATTGTGCACATTTGTGTACCATGCAGAGTGGTGTCATGCCCCTGTCACACCCCGGCCAATGCATGACATGTAGCTGTCTGTGTGACAAGGGGATCCAGCATGTATCTGACCGATGCACCGATAGTGAATGCTGAGGGACTCTATCTGCATGGCATTCATGCATAGGGTTGTCTACACATCTAGGTTATACAGCACATAGGCATGGTGCATAGGGTCCAAGGTTCTAGTAACTAATGGACACAGAACCCTCATCATTCACTTCATAATCAGTCTATGTCAAATCTGGTACAGTAAGCTAAGTGATTCACCCTCTATCAGTCCTGCAGTAGAGTACAGTGGCATCCCTCAGTATGAAACCCACTTTTAAAGCACTCTGCAGTATGCTGCAGCAGACCTACTGAATAAAGCAATGGAATTTCAATGGCAATTAGTCTCTTTTGTCATGCAGGAAACTGTGCCATTCACATCTTCCTGGCAGTGTCACATTTTCCTGAATGACAAAATGGACTAATTGCCATTGAAACTATATTGCTTTATTCAGTAGGTCTGCTCCAGCATTCTGTAGGTTGCTGCAAAATGCTGCAGAATTGGGGTTCTTCCTGGGGGACACCATTGTAGATCTTGTTAAAAAGGGACAGGTTTATTTTATTAAAAAGTCAGCATCTCATCATTTTTTATGGAAAAGCATTCTTTTGTTGGTGACAATGTTCATAGATTATGCCTGAAAATAGACATTACATGTCACTTACCTGGTTAACAGTAATAAATGAATAAATAAATAATAATGAAATATTGCTTGCAGCACTGAAAAATCACTCTTTTGAGTATCTACTTGCAGGTGGGAAACTGAGATTATTAATAGCTGCCTGTGTAGGAATGGACCAGACAGTGTTTTTTAGTACCGGTGCAATAGAAGCATGTCTCCTTCAGCTAGTGCTGTGTTCTCATCCAAATAGTCTTGCACCATTGAGCTTAATGGCTCAGTAGATTGCTATCAGATTAAGGAGTCTTTCACCCATTGGTCACAGGTTCAAATCTAGTACAGGTTGATAGTGGTCAAAAGCCATTATTATCTGATGGCTATATAGTCCCCTGTGTGAAATGAGCTGTGATAGTCTCAGTCCAGTTCCCAGTGAGCAGTTGTCTACATCACAAAACCACCAACACAATTAGCATTAATTGGCATCCTTATTGGCAGCCTCACATGAGAGGCCAACGACTGAATGGGCGTGGAGTCTGAACTTCCCTCTCACTTACGTTATGATCCCTCCACGTCAGGGTTGAGGCACATTGGCAGGGCAGTGTGGGGATGCTTGCACTGTGATCACCCATACTTTATTTGTCATGTGGGTAAACAGAGGATTTCAGGTACCAGTGATGTCAATCCTGTACATTTCCAGAGCATTAAATTCACACTATGATAAAATAATACATATATATTTATCTTGGTTTATATGGCAATAAGGAAGAGAGAGAGAGAGTGAGAGAGAGAAAAGAGAGAAAGAGAGAGAGATGATTTGGAAGGTTAGTGAGGAAGGAATTTACTGTTTGAGGGTTTTTTTGGAGGGGTTTGCAATGGTTTTCTTTGTTGCTAGTTTGTTCTGTGAGGTGTTTCAGTTTATAGCAGTTGATGACTGGATTTACTGTGCTGACTGGGCGTGAGTCAGGCTGAGGCGAAGCTGGTGAGTGTTTGCCATCATAACCTGTGGATTATAATGGCAAAATATAACTGGCTTCTCCAATGACAAAAACAGCATACAGGTATTACATACCTATAGTGTATGCAAAAACATCATATAACACAGTACATTCATCAAGAGATACATAGAAGTACTATGCAGAATCAGAAAGGGGGTATCCAGTGTGTCACCTCTATATTTATTGGCTTATTCATATTTGTGTACTTACCAATCAAGAATCTGCTTTGGATATGCAGAGTTTCAAACATCTGACACAGGTGTTCTTTGTGCTAGATGAAAATACTCTGCCTCACTGCATGGTTCCATTGAACCATGTTGATAGTGCAACACATAAGCAACAACATATAACAGGCTGTGTATTCATTGTGATGTGTGCATAGACACTCCTCCAGTGTGAACTGAGGAGAACTAGGTTTTTGGCTAGGTGTCTCTACACACACTGGAGTAGTGTATGTCACAAAAAAGCATCACACTGGAGTGCTGTATTTCACTAATAAAAAGTCCCAGTATTAAATGGCTTAGTTTAGAAATTGTAGCACTATGCATTCATGAGTAAATATAGGCACAGAAGGTGAAATAGGTGATGCTGACCAATTTCATAAGAGGTATCCAATGTAACCTGCACATTGAGGGAATGAAAGCCCTTCCAACTGACAAAGTCATGACTTTCTCATCCAAGTCATGATTTGATGGCCATTACGTGTTGTCAATTGTCCCAACAATGGTGGGGAATCTGGCTCAACATATCTGGCATGGAGCTTTTCATACCTTTTTTGCAGAAGGGTCTAGCACAGAACTAGTTAAAGGCTTTCTGCAGGGGTTGGACATGGAGCTTTTCAGAGCCTTTAGTTGTGATTTTTTTTGTTATGTTATTTATTGAGGAGTAACAAAATTCAACAAAGGCATCTCTTCAAGATATGTACTATATATATATATATATATATATATATATATATATATATAGTATATTTCTTTACCCAGTGATTAAATAATAAAATCCTATCTTCTTCAATCACTTTTATCAAAGGTCACATAACTCACAATGGGCCTTATGCACAAAGCCTGCGTGGTGTACGTATCCAGCAGGAGCAGATACGCCCCGTTGCATGCATGCAACCATGCGGCAGCATGCACAACATGCTTGCAAGACACGGTGGAGAGTAGCAGCATATAGCAACTCATGCCACCAACATGCCATGTACATGGGGGCATGAATGTGTGTGAGGTGCGCATACGCAAGCCGAATGGCGCACACACACATGCGTGGCCAAAGGCTGCTGTAAATGGGCACACAAGCCATGGCCACTGGCAGCAACACAGATGGCTGAAAATGCATTGTGGCAGGCCTGTAGCAGAGAACCCCACCATGCCAATGCAACATGCATGGTGCTGTGGCCACCCAACTACCCCTGGTTGTGCTGGAGCATGCCCTCATGGATGGGCATGTGTGCCAACACCACAGAGGTGTGAGCAGGTGGTGCACAGGCAGACACACCGGCAGACAGACAGGTGCAGGACACCAACAGGTGCACTAAAACATGTTGCTGCCATGGCTGTGGAGACCCACAATGCCATGACACCATGCCATGTCCACCCCTGATGGAGTACACTGCCACTGCACCACCCATGGGCTGGCACACATGGCCAATGCCTGGGCACCACACATGCGGCCCGAGGCAGACAAGCATGCATGACCCCCCCCCACTCCTGGCATGGTCAACAAACAGGGAAGGTGTTCGGGTCCAGACTGGGGAATCACTCATGGCCGCCAAGGCGTATGCTGCCAAAGGCTACCCCAAAACCCCCCATGCCCCACACACACACATGCACGCGAGTCAATGACCAGACAAGGTATACCAAAATGAAACTTTAATACACAGAGTACACATATAATACAGATGAACAACAGGATCCCAAGCAACAAAGACAGCCCCCAATCAGGAACACCTGACCTGCAACAGCCCCCCACCCTGCCACAAACAACAGAGTACAATAGCGTAATACAAACACCCCAAGCAACTGTCACAGCCCCCAGAACACAGGATACAGAGGTCCCCCAGCCCACCACCTGCACAAGCCCCCCCATCATACACCCATCTGTAACAGCCTCCTGGCCTTGCAAAAATGCCCCCCCTCATGTAGCTGTTCCAATGTCCGATGCCCAATCCCTTCAGGTTTCGAAGGTGGCCATACCCACTGCCTCTTCTGCCAGTGCCATGGCTCATCATCACTGTTCAATGGCTCCTCTTCCACCTCATGGGACCACTCAACATGCTGCAGCACTATCCTGTGAACCAGTCCCCTGTAGCGCTGTGGAGATAAATGGACTGTTAGTACCTAGAGCAGGGGCATGGCCCCTCCAGTTCTATATGGACATGCATCGGTACATCCTGGGCCCTGCCCCCGCGTGGTGCTAGTACTGCCATGCAGCCACCCACAGATGGCACAAGTGCTGCCAGCCACCACTGTGTCACTGGCCATGTGATGGGACACACTGCTCTGTGTTCCCCTAGCAAATAGGTGTAGCCTGCCATGGCAGCATGTGCCAGCTGATGTGCAAGGGGAAACAGATGATACATGCTGCACACGGCACTATGGAACTTGCCCATATCAGACTAACTGTCTCGAGGGCATGTGTGTGCATCATGGACATGTGCTGGCCAGACACAACCCATAGGCTAGTCACGGCACCAGAGGCTGCAACGGGTGGTAGGCTATGGTAACATGGTCTGAACAGTGCAGACTGTAGCCAGTGACACAACGCCATAGCACATAGCATGCAATCAGGCAGGCTGCCACGTGCCACAACTCGTATGACTGGTATACCAGGTCATTCTGCTGTTCTGCCTTACACGGGTACCATATGACCCACAGGGCAGCCAGAAATGCCAGTGACAAACACAGCCCCGTGCCATGAATGGCATGCACACATCATGCCGACACTGCTGGCAGGCTGCAGAACCAGAACTGGCCATAGTCACCGAAGCCACAATGGCCTGTGTCCACGGGACACACCACCACCACCAAACAGGCCCCCCAACAACAGCAAAGAAACAACAGTCCACGGTGCAGCACAGGAGAATTACAATTACCCTGGATGGTACTGTCAAATGCCACAGTGTACGTGGCTCAGGGTCCTCATGCTCCCACTCGTAATGCATTCACCATCCCACTGGACCCTCCAGAAATAGCAGGGCATCGGCCGATGCCGCCACTGCCAGCACAGTCCCCTGGGGTGCACCACCATCACCTCTGCCCTGTCAGCCTGCACCTGCTGCCACAGCTCCGGCAATGTCAGCATGCCAGTTCCATTCTGCATGGCGAAGGGGAGGGAGACAAAACAGTAAACAAGTCATTAGTACACACTGGCATTCAATGACCACAGCCTCCCCACCAATATCAAATATAAATGCCCTCTGAGAAGTAGTCACCGGCTGAAAGACCTGGACCATCCACAGTTTACCATAGCCCCTGCTCTCACAATACTCTTTCTCTGCAGCATGCCACAACTGTCTCAGAAACCTCTCAATTCTGTCTCTGTGTTGTGGCCTGGCGTGACCGCATCTCTTATACTGTCTTGGGGAATGCTGTGCACATGCCACATGGGCCCACACATGCTGCCTGCCATGGCATGTTGTTGCACATGCCTCACACCATGCCCACACAATGGCACCAAACCACTGACTGCCATTGCTGTGGATTGCTGCCACAACATAAGGCATGCATGCATGTGCATGTCAAATGTGCAGTGACAGTGGACAGTGTATTCAGTGGCAGACGCCACAACAGACTACAGGTGTGTGTGTATGACACTGCACTGCCTGCAGGGACACATCAACACTATGTGCAGGCACTGATCAGCCTGAGGCCATGGCCAAGCCACAGATGTTCATTGCCTCAGACCGAGAGGCAGCTGACATACCGCACAGGCTGTACAGGCAGCATACAGCTGTAAGCATGTGCAGAGGGTGTTGGATGAGGATTATATTACCACATGGGATATGTCTGTGTCACAGTACTCTGTGGGTCACTGTGTACACCACCACATATGCCCATTCCGGAGCTGTTTCAGTGGATGTGGCCTCACACTGTGGTGTATCCACACCACTGCATGTATGTCCCACACTCATAGCCATGTAATGCGGCCCATGTGTGACATGCACATGCAACACTGTCTTAGCCTTGGTGTTATGGGGTGTCATGGTGGCACATTGTCAGTTGCTGCCTGGAGTACATGTGCTGCTCAGCTCATGGCCGTATACGCAAATCAGGCAGCACTGGTGATGCATAAGACGTGTGATGCCATACTCAGCCACTGTTTCATGGACAAGCCATCACCTGTGCGATGGCGAGATGTGCCAGAGATTGCTTTTCAATATATACCTGCAGAATGTAGGCATGCTAGGGGAAAATGAGCATGGCCACAGAAGTGTGTGTTCCACCCATGTATGTACAGCAATGTGCTCTGGGACATGCACTGCATGGAGTGGTTCTGCCTGCCATGGCCCATGATCATACAACTACGCCTCCTTGTCCGCAAAAGGGTTGGGCCTTGGACACGATGTTCCAGGGCCATGACCATAGAGACAAAGGTCATGTGCACCCTGACCTATTACACCTTGGGGTCCTTCTAGCTTGTTGCAGGTAACTGCATCAGTGTCAACCAGTTGTTTGTGTCTCGGGCCTTGACACAAGTCACAGACACATTGCTGGATCACACGAGGGACTACATACACCTCTCAATGTCTGATGTGGAGGTCCATGCCACTAAACAGGCATTCTACACCCTATACAGCATACCAAATGTACTTGGTGCTGTGAATGGCACACAAATCACCATCCTGACACCCTCTGCATCCAAGGAGTCATACTTGAACCGTAAGGGATTCCATAGCTTGAACTGCTAGGTGGTAAGTGAAGTGGCTGGCATTATCATGAACATCTATGCCAAGTTCCCTGGGTCATGCCACAATGCCTACATCCTGGATGCCTCGTAGCTGGGTGGTTTGCTCTGTCCTGGATGCATGGATCACTGGCTGTTGGGTGAGTGATGTGTGCACATGGGTGGGTGTCCAGCGTCTTTCCTTCCACTGACCAACCGGTATCCTTTCCCCCCAGGTGACAGCAGTTATCCCCAGTGGCCATACCTGATGACACTCTTCCTGGCACCAGTGACTGCAGCAGAGGAGGCCAACAACACAGCACACCATTAGACAACATCTATCATGAAGAGGAGCATCGGTATCCAGAAGATGCGATCACAATGTCTGGACCACGCAGGTGGCACCATCATGCTGTCACCACACTGCGTTGCCATATATTCACCATGTGCATGATGCATGGCCATATGCTGCCACTTCAACATCCTTCCCCTCAGAGGTGTTACCGCAACTGCCATATCACACTGTAGGCCACCACGTGCTTTGTGTGTCTGTGCCCTTTTGAGTGTATGTGTGTGTGTGTGTGTACGCATGCACCGTACTCACACCCTGGTGCCATGTCATAGTCATGCTGTGCCTCCCTCAAGTCCATTATGGCTGTGGTGAGCCATACGGGGATGCCTGCTCCCACACCATAGAATGGGTCTTCCATCTGTGGGTCAATCCAAGTGCCCTTCTGCCTCTGCCTCTGACCCTGCACCATGGGGCAGGCAGCATTGCTGTTCTTGCTGCTGGGGGGGTTCTCCGTTGCCACATCTGCCATTGGCCCCTTGCCATGGATGTCCTCAGGCTGGCTGTCCTCAGCGATGGTGTCCTGTGCTCATGCTCTGACATCCCCTCTGACCTGCTGCCTTTGTCAGGTGTGTCCTGTGGCATCCCGTTGTCACTGATGGCCTGTTCATTATCCATATGGGTGTCCATGAGTGATGTAGTGTTGCCAGCATGCCCCTGCATCTCCTGGCCATGGGTGAACGGCAATGTCGTGTTCTGGCACCATAGCAGTGGTCCCCAGGATGTCAGCAACTTGGCCATGCATTCTTGCACACTTGCTCTCTGTGCCACATCATGCTCCATGGCACAGATGAAACTGGTGAGCTTGATTATGGCCTTAGTATGGCACCACTCTGCCTCCAGCATGTTGACCTCCAGCTGTCTCAGCTCACCATACTGGGTGTCCAGGATGACCATAGTATGCGATGACCAGCCATGTCTGGTGGGTTGGATGGATCCTCATCCCTGCTGTCCAGCTCTATACATCCTGTGGTGTGCACTTCCCCACCCTGATGTGACTCATGGTGCATGCATGCTTTACTCATGCAGCAGACCTCCTGGGCATGAGCCCGTGGTGTCATCTGACCACTCAGCATGAGGGGGTATAGTTCCATGTCACCATCATTGGGCCCATCCTCTGCCACTGTGTCCCCTTCATCACTGTCTGTGGCAAGGGTAGTGTCATTGGTGGATTCATGATGTCCATCCTCAGATGCCTGTGCCAGACCTGTGGCAGGGGACAGGAGTGGGATGATTATTGTGCTGCAGCATGTCTCATACCTGTGTCCCTGCTGTATGTCTCCCCATACTCACCTGTAATGTTGCCCACCCTTGCCTGTGTACACCATGTGTCGGCAGCTGTGGGAGGCTGGCATCCTTCTGGCACACTCACGGTGTGTCTGCCATCCCTATTGTGCTCTGTTGGCACATCACAAACATGTTAGTGATCACAGCTGTCAGGCACTGGTGTGTCTGGGTGTGGTGTGCATTTGTGTGCAATATTTACTAGCCAGTGTGTCAACACCCTCCGCCACACCATGGATGCTGTTGGCAGTGAGGGTGTCTGCCACCATCCTCTCTTTGGGGGGCAGCAGGCTGTCCAGGGTGGGGGAACCACCACCTGTGCCCCCTTGTGTCCATGCACCTGCCACCACCTTGTGCTTCATGGATGCCCGGAGAGCACACCATTTGTGTTTAATGGCTATCAGAGTCCATGCATCCAGCCCTGTGGCATTCACAGCCACCTGTATGTCGAGCCACAGGTGTGCCTTCGCTTCACCGGGGGTGGATGTGGTCTGCACACCAAATAGTCAGGTGTGGTTGGTGCTGATTTACAACACCATGGTGACCACCTGTGGCCCTGTGAAGTTGGATGAGTGCATTCTACCTATGCCATCACTGCCAGTTCCTCCGGTTGCCTGCCCTGCTGCCTGCCACACATTTTCAGGTGCTGCCTGGCTCTGTGTACCCATCTCCGTGGTTGTCCCTTATTCCACCATACTGCTTCCTTCTGCACTGTGGACTGCATTCAATTCCACATCTACATGGTGGGTGGCAACTTTGTCCATACATGGAAGGGTCAAAGGGTGGGGCCACATACAGTAGTTGGGGATGGACTCCGCTGCCTACGCAATGCACTCCGTGCAGTACATGGATCCACCCACTGTCACCGTGCAGTGCGCATTTTGCATGGTGCATGCCGAGTTGTTGCCTGGTCCTTTGTGCCATGCACCTGTGCACTGTGTATATGTCTCATTTTTGCACGTTTTCTGCACATTCATGCATAGGACCCATTACTTTAAATATGTTCAATGCTAAAATAATAATTTCTTTCTAGCTCCCTACATTCAGTTGCTAATTGTTTTTCAAGGCTCCCAAGCAGGAGGTAGTTTTTTTCCACAAATGTATTATGCATCTCTTAGGTTTAAAAAGCGCTAAATACAAGAATTTAATAGAAGCTCCTTTGGGAAGGACTAGTGAATAAGATACCCCAAGATGGGTAGTAGAAAAAAAAAGATGTGCCAATAAGGCTTAACAGAGAACTGCACTGAATCTACAGTACATGTAATTCCCAGGTGAGCTGTTTTCTTAATATTGGTTCATATTCTGTTATTACTCTAGATATACATCATTTTCATTTATCCTAGTGGGTATTTTTGATTTATAGTACATGGTGCTGGTAAGAACCATTTTAGAACTGTGTGATGTAGTTTATGTCCCTGTTCAGCTCTCCTATTATTGGTACAATGCGTCCAAAGTCTATTACAAAACTCTGTGGTTGTTAGAGACATAGGGCTGGATTCTCGAAGGTAGGCTTCAAGCTGCAACACTGACAGACTGTGCTGACTGCTACTGCGTCAGGGACCCTGTGCCATATTCAGTATCGGATAGGGTCACTGAGCCTGCATCCTGCAGCTTGCAGCTTCAATGGCAGTCTGCAAAACTGACGGTGCATTCACCATGTATGCCGCAAGCCGTGGGGCAGTCAGGTAGCAGCTGTGCCCTTGGATGGGAGTATGGTAGTGGGTCAGCCCCCCCCCCACCACCACCAAGCCCCGATCTACCCTCAAATTGTATTATGAAAAGACATTAAATCCCTGGTGATCTAGTGCCCCCATCAGATCTGCCAGTAAGTTATTTTATGAATAGAAAGTAAAACCCGGGTGATCTGGTGTCCCCCCTCTTGCTCTGCCTCCCCGCCCCAGTAGATAATGCCCATCACCCCATTCCTCCTCATCCTGACTCCCGACCCGGCGACCAGCACAGCCTTCCTCACCCCACCATGGCATATAAAGTATGTACTCTGACATTTCATTTGGCAGCTGGCCATGCTGGTGTGAGGAGGGCTGTGCCAGTCGTCAGATCGGGGGTTGGGATGGGGGAACGGGGTGGTGGGCACTACCTGTCAGGGTGTGGGCATGGGGGCCACTAGATAACTAGGAATTTACTTTCTTTTAAATATAAAATTTACATGTGGATCAGAGCAAGGAGACACTAGATCACAAGGGATTTAATTTCTTTTCATATCATTTATGGGCAGAAAGGGGCTTGGGGGGCACTAGATCACCAGGGATTTAATTTATTTTAATACTGCCTCTTATGGGCAGATTGGGGCTTGGGTGGGGCGACACAGTGGCACACAGTTGACAACCCTCTCAGAAGATGTCTAAGTACTGCTAGACCAGCTTTTGGCTGGTCTAATGGTACTTAGACCTTTGCCCTCTGGGAGTGCTTTTTGAATGCCATATTAGGGGATATGGCAACCTGCATCTATTGCAAGCCCCCTAGCACCATGCTGCAGCCAATTTTGTGGCACAAGGCAGGCACAGACCCCCTTTGGTGCATGCAGCCTGCATTTGATGCAGGCTACCTTTGGAAATAGCTCATGGTACATTTTTTGACGCGTGGTGTCATTTGCGTCATTTATGATTGACGCAGGCACCTTGTGTCAGTCTAAGGGCTTTGAGAATTGGGCCCATTAAGTGCATAATACAGTTCTAAACTAGTAGTTACCACCAGCTTGTGCGGCAGAAAGATGCACTGAGGTTACTACAAGGCCTGTAAAGATGGGAAAAAATTGTTCTTTATTCACCTTACAACATCCCTTTTACATTACTGTCAGTGGGATGCTGTAAAGTGATGCCATTCTAATCACCTTTACCTGGTGAGTAAACTACTGTACCATTGAATACTGCATCACTTTACTGCATCACGACCCTTATCCATTACTATCTGGATAGTATAAAGTCGTATACCAAAGTAGGGAGGGGAGGAGTATGGCATTTGAGCTACTGTGTTAGCTGAGGGAACTTTCCTGTCAAAAGCCAATCTCTCTGAGTTGAATATGTTCAGTCTATGGTGTCTGGCAAGTGTGTGAATGATAGTCCAAGTGGTTGTGGTGCATATCTTGTGAATGGATGCTTCATTTCTCTCTTCCTATGGTGTTGTCATGACTCTTATACAGTGGGCTGTCACTCCCTCAGGATGTTTGATGTGCAAGTATCTGTATTTTTCTGCAATAGTCATTTTGATCCAGTTGGACACAGCTGACCTTGCTACTGCTTGTCCCTTTCTTGGTCCTCCATTTTGAATGAACAGTCTTTCAGACCATCTGAATTATTTTGTACTGTAGAGCTAGAGGGTGATTGCTCTTTTGCAGTTGAGCATTAGGTATGCAGGATCATGTGAACTTGACTTTGAGATACTGAATACAGGGAGTTACTTTGTCTGTGTGTTGTGAAAGTCGGATTATACCTTTGCAGCAAATGCTGGCACCATTCTCAATTATACTCCATCATTATAAAAACAAAAAAGTAAGCAATAGGGAAGTCAGAAATGTCAGCAAAATATTAATAAGTTATTGTGGATCCATAAAGGATGCAGACTGCCAACCCCAGCCTTTTGACGAATGGGTCTTCGTCGGGGGCATGGTCAGATGCCTGAAACACCATCACATTAAATATTGCCAAACCACCATTTGTGAATAACAAAAGGTAATTACTTACAGCAAGACAAGTTTACATACTCTGATAATATTGGCCATTGAAACTAATATTTAAGTCCCTGCAAGAATACATTTTACATGTCATAGTAGATGAAGATCAAAAATACTTGCAATCTGACCATTTCATTATGTGTAAAAAAAGGTTGAAAAATGTATTGGATCACTTTCTGTGATTGTCCCTCATAAACTTGAAAGCATATTGTTCTTCCAAAAAAAGATTATTTTCTACATTATGCCTACTTGTGCATACATACCACAATGTCAGCCTACTATCTGTGGATGCATGTAATTATATGAAACTCACCAAAAATAACAAGCTTATTTTTTATTTTGTAATTATGATACAAGTCTGGCCTAATGGTACTCGGACCGGGAAGCATATTTCAGATTGGGACCATAACAGAAAGCTAAAACAATCATCCAAATTTATGTCTGTAAAATGAGTTTGGGAGGCCAAAGGGCCAAGAAAAAAAAGGGAGGGGGGAATGATGTGAAAGGGGGTTCACAATACAGATATAGACATTGGAATGGACTTTACCATAATAACAGCTCAAAAAGGTTCTGTAAACCCTTTTGTGAAAATCTCAATCTCATTCATTTTCCTATATTAAATCTGCCCCCCTAACCTCTACCTTTGCCTCAAACCCTCATACTTTGGGAGAAGTACGTGGATTTGAAGTTGTAACAGCGAATCTCAGTATAGGTGTGGTTATTCTGTCTTCTGTATCTCCATGGTCTGTTGGTGAGAAAATGGCCTCAAAAGGATGGTACCAAGGATGAGTGAGCTGGTTTCTCCTTTGCCAGTTGTTTTCCATCCTCTTTTTGTTGGAGGTCCTTATATTGCTCCTCAACTAACATTTGGTTTCCTTTGAAAGATAACATGTTTAGTAGGATCCTGGAGTCTTTATCAGGTTGCCACAATTTAAGCCAAATAGTGCATCTTGTTCTGTTGGCTACTTCTGCTGCCCTTGCATTTGTTTTGAGGGTGTCTATCAAATCCATCTGCCAGGCACCTGGCTGCCTGGATAGCCTATTATGAGAAGTCAGTTTGTTTAGATTTTGGATCCATGGTTGTGGCCAGTTCCTCAAGCCATGTGAAAAGTGCTCTGTAAGTAGAGCTTGCCAATGCTGCCATTCAACATGCAAGTGCAGATATCTCAAAAGTCTTCTTTAGGAGCTCCTCCATCTTTTTATCAATGAGGTCCTTCATAGGGGAGTATCTTCCAGTAGTATAACTGCCTTCCAACTTAGTGAGTATTTCTGTAGGTTGACTATAGGAGCCAAACACCAGCCATTAGTTTTGTCTTCTTGTATTGGATAAAGGTGGTCAGATGTTCTCATTTCCACAATTTGGGCTGGTTCAGATGATTCCCTTTCTTTTTTGTATGATTTAATTCACCAAATCACAAATGGGAAAGAAATTCTACAAATTAGTATAGTCTCTAAGGAGGGGGTTGAGTTTATACTAGTGTTGTGGTGCAGGATTCTCAAATCCCATTGAGTCATTTAGTGCCCTGATTAATTCTGAAATGCCATTAGCCAAGTACAACCTTTATGCTAGGGAACATTCTCCTTCCGGTATCCAATGATCAGGACATCCGCTATTAAGCGCTTACAAAAAGGGTGACCCAATAGCAGTGCCTGCTCACAGGGTTACTGGACAGGGGGTGAATACATGTATAGTGACTTTCTGTCACTATATGTATACATGCATGGGGGGGAGCAAGCACACCATGCAATGGGTGGAAGGGGGAGGGAGGGTTTATGAGGTGTAACATGATGGTGGGTTGCTGAGCTGGCTGTGTGGTGTGGAGGTTCATGGCAGACTTGGGTTGGGAGGGTGCCGGGTTAGGTGCTGGGTGATTCAGGATTTTTGCGCCGGTCCGTGTAAATGTTTTTTTTTTTGTTTTGTTTTCACCTCCCGACATGCACCCCCCTGGAGTTGAGAATCCTTTAGTAGGGGTGTGTGGGGAGTGTGGGATGGCACAGACCGCCTCAAAAACAAACAAAAAAAACTATCTTTTCAGTGCCCTTTCACTGTGCTGCATGAGTGTACATCGGCAAAATTGATTTTCACCAATGTACATTCACCCTAACAGCAATCGCCTCTCCACAATCACCGTTATCACATAGAACCTTTTCCTTCGTATCCCTCTTCCTCATTGTCTTCCTCCTCAGACCCCCCACCTGTTTGTTTCTCATTGGTGGATTTGTCTGTCTGTTCCACCGCCATGCTAGTCAATGCTGAGTCATCTGAACTGATGAGCTGTGTAAGGGGTGTGTCCAGTGAGTTTCCCATTACAGCAGTGTGAGGTGGTGGGTAGCTGGTAATCATCAGCCCTGTAAACATGGCCTCCATGTGATCTAGCATGCATAGCACAATTGCTTGATGAACCTTTGCAAAAGCTGATGTGCTGGTGCTCAGTTGTTCAATGGACGTGTCTTGGTAATGTAGTTCCCGTGCAGTGTCCATTTCCATATTGTCTATGTTGTCCACTATTTGTTAGTGCTTCTGGCAGAGCTCACAGAGTTGAATGTATTGAGGAGAGTTGTGCTGCAGGCTTTACGTTTTTTTTGTCTTTACCATGATTGTTGATCTGTGGGCAATAAAAAGGTAGATGATGCCACATAGCATGGAGTTCCTTATCCCAGTGGCCTATGTCACCTGTAAAGTTTTGATCCCCATTGATAGTGCTGCATGCAGGGTGGAATGTCTTAGCATATTAGAATGCCTCATGGTAGACAGACACACCAGCTGCACAGCCGTAGATACCTAAGAGGAGCAGTCACTGTTACTAGTGTGGTAGGGGTATATAATGGCTTAGATAGTTGAAGAGTCTGGCATGCTGATGTGGGTATTCTTAGAGGCTTGAGTAATCTAGTTGGCACCATGAAGCATGGCCATACTCCCAAGTGTGTTTCCTATCCTCCCTCCTAAAGCATAGTTTAATTTTCCTATGAGTACTGAAGCTGCCATTCAGCTATAGCAATGTTACGTGGTATTTTTAATTGTAGTGGAGACTGGCAGTATGCATGGTAATTCCATGTTCTACTCCTGCGATAAGCATAGCTGGATAGGGATGATGTGGGTGTGCCTAAAACTGAAAGCATCTGCCAATGGAAGTGTCTAGTGAAGACAACAGCTGCCTGTGGTATCTGAATGATTCATATATAAGATGGCTACCCGAGTTTCTGCGGGATGAATGGGAGCTGAGGTGGATCGGATTACAAAGTTGGACACATGTGTATCGCAACTTATTACGTGGGTATTATCCTGATGGTAATGGATGAGGGTTGCTGTATAATGAAGCAATATGCAATAACAGAATTTGAGCCAGTAATTAAAAACAGCTTCTACTGGGAAAAATGATTTACATGTTCAGTGCAGTTCTCCTTTAAAAAGTCTGCAGTAGAATATCACACGTGACATATGTGACAATATCACACTGCTTACATCTGTTACATGGGATAGAAATATTGTCATTAAACTTATAGAATATACTGTGTATGGGGTGTAATATATCCTATGCAAAGGCAAAAAATAAAAGTTATTCATTCCATTATTAAGTGAGACTCTCCAAGACCTACAGAACAAATCACGTAAACATAGACTCTGACTGAAGAAGAAGACCAATGATCCATCAAGTACTACCTTACCCCTACCTGGTGCCATAGAAGAGAATTTGCACCCTCCCTCTCTTCTGCTTCATCACCTGCCTGATTCCCTCAAGTCAGATTATGAGTCTCAGGCAGCAATGATACCAGTTCTTTCCCCCAAGACATACAGAAAGAAACAAAACCCAGCACTTAACCAGGATTCCAAAATAAGTCAGTGGAATTTTTCCATTAAAAAGGTGTACATACAATAAGTTAAACAGCTACTCTAGTGCTTCAAGGCATGCTATCTCTTCATTAGGGGGCATGGTAATCAGTCATCAAACTCCTGGGGTTTGATTCTCAAAGCCTTGAGAGTGATGCAAGGTGCCTGCAGCAAACATATAAGATGCAAGTGGCACCTTGCATCGAACATTGCTCCTGAGCTATTCGTGAAGGCAGCCTGCATCAACCACAGGCTACTTGCCCCAAATGGGGCTTGTGCTATGCGGGCACCACAAAATGGGCTGTGGCATGGTGGTGCAAGGGGACATAAGGCAGACACAAGCTGCCACAGTCTCCAATGTCGGATTCACAAAACACTCCCAGAGGAAGAAATTCTAGGTACCTAGGGCTGGTCTAAGGGTACTTAAAAATCATCCTTTGGGAGAATTCAGCTCATTTCCCCTAAGAGTGGCAGTCCCACCCCCAAGCCTCCGATCCCCCATCAGGTACATTACATATCCCTGGTAGTCTAGTGCACCTCCCATCCCCGAAGTCACCCATTTTAATAAAATATATGTATATCCCCTTCCCTGGTATTCTTGCGGTTCCCCCTCTCTGATCCTTGATGTCACCCCTGTAAATAAGATATACATATATCCCCTACCCTGGCATTCTTGCAGTCACCCCTCCTCAATCCCTAATGTTGGCCCTGAAATAAAATATACATTTATGCCCATCCCTGGTAGTCTAGTGTTTCCCCCTCATCTCTGAAGTCATACGTTATACAAATATTGCAGAAGAGCCCCATTTCCTGGTGGAGTAGTGACCCCCACCACAACCTCACCCCTGCAGGTATTGCCCCCCATCCCAATACACAACCAGCACCCAGCACAGCCTACCTTTCACCACCATGGCCAGGTGCTGACTGAACTGTCCTGGAGCATGTAATGTGCAGTGTACACACTCACTGAATGACAGTCTGTCAGTGAACACATACACTGTACAGTACATGTTCTGTGACAGTTCAGTCGGTGCCCAGCCACGGAGGTGACAGGCAGGCTGTGCTGGGCATTGGCTGTGTACTGGGATGGAGGACAATACCTTCAAGGGCAGGGGGGCACAAGTTCACCAGGGAATAGTGCTCTTCTGCAATATTTGTACAACAAGTTACTAGAGGGATGGGGGGCACTAGGCTACCAGGGATGGAGATAAATGTATATTTTATTTGCAGGGGCGACATTGGGGAGGGGAGACTGCAAGAATACCAGGGTAGGGGATATATGTATATCTTGTTTACAGGGGCGACATTAGGGAGGGTGGGACTGCTTGCATGTGCTGCACAGAGTCTGTTGGCAGACCCTTCCCATGTGCCAGGTGTTTGCTGCACGGGAGGGGTTGCTGCAAGTGTGAGGACTTAGATGCCAGGACCCCTCCTTTACCAGAATATGGTGCAGGGTCCCTGATGCAAAGGGCTTTGGTGCAAGCTGCTAGTTGTCAGGCATGGTGTCATAATGTCGCAAGACATTATGCCGCATGATAAAATCGCTCTGCCAATACAGCACAATTTCTGCCATGTGGCATAAGTCTTTTTTTGCCGGGGGTTCCACCCACCACAACCCCTGTAATGGAGGGCTGTGCCCCCTGAACCCCCCAATAAGGATTCTCAACTCCAGGGGGGGAGGTTCAAGTCAAAACTGCACAAAGCTGAAAAAAAAAATTCTGGGACCGGGAATCAAACTTGGTCCCAGAAGTAGCGCCTGCATTCCTGGCTGCAGTTGTTCAGTTCAATGAGCCATGGCAGCTGCTCAGTGGAACCCCATCCCAGCAGAGGTCTTATCCTCTGCCTGGGATTATGTCAGTGGTGCAATACCGCGTACAGCAGTATACGCAGTATTGCACCATTTGCTCACAACTACAGCACTATTCCGGGTTAGCCATAATGTCGTACGCTATTAAGCACATGACATTATGACCTGGTAGGGTTTGTTGCAGCTTGTGAGGCTCTAAGGCCCTTTTGTGGATCAAGCCCTTGATGTCTGTATTTAACTGCCCACTCCCACAATATGTTGTATTTGCACATGTGATCCCTGCTACAGCAAGTACATACTCTCTTAAAGAGACAAATTTTCATTTTGAGTTTGAAGTCATACCATTTCAAGTGCTACTTGTGCTGAAATGCTGTGACAGCATGCTATTTCACACCCAAAGTAAACAGGACCGTGTCAACATTTGTCAACATCAATCCAGTTATTGTCTTGAACAAATATTAAAGATAGAATAACTGGAGCGATGTCGAAACAGTCATATTTGGGTGTGATACAGCAGGCTGTGTTTGAGTTCAAACTCATAATGAAAGCATGTTTCT
This sequence comes from Neoceratodus forsteri, assembly GCA_016271365.2. Classification (NCBI taxonomy): domain Eukaryota; kingdom Metazoa; phylum Chordata; order Ceratodontiformes; family Ceratodontidae; genus Neoceratodus; species Neoceratodus forsteri. Next base: position 648,335,243 of record CM057456.1, read on the forward strand.
TTAAGAGAACATTTGCTTGCTCTGGCAGGGATCAAAGGTACAAAACAACATTATAGTCTGAGTTGTGAGGGTCAGCACTGGTAAAGCAGAAAACATGTCTCTTTAAGAGAACATTTGCTTGCTCTGGCAGGGATCAAAGGTACAAGACAACATTATAGTCTGAGTTGTGAGGGTCAGCACTGGTAAAGCACGGTCGTGACATCATGGGTTGGCTGGCCTGCTCCCTGGCTCTGCAGTCATTACTCTCACAACATAAAAGCAGCTCAAAGTGGACTGCTGGTGTCCTTGTCAGTTGGCATATAAGGCGTTGCAAGGATCCATCTATTTTACAGAGTAAGTGTCTTTATTACAACATCTGAGTAAAAAAAATGAGATTTAAGGCAAATTTTTAACTTTTTTCGGTGATAAATACTGTTAGTGGCAAAAAAGTCTATGTTGTTTTAAGGATAACGCTATAGCAAAGAACAGCCCTCCAGTGACGCCAACAAGGCATGAAGCCAAACTAAAAGAGATGCAATAAGAATTTTTGTCAAGCTGATGTTGTGGTGATATATAGTGTACCTTAGTACAGAAAGATATTGAGGTATTTAAAATTCAATACCAGGCAGTAATAGTAGTTGTAGAGCACTGTGGAAACAGTTATGACTACAGCTCTGTTTTACTGAAGCACATTGCCATAAGCCACTTTAAGTGTTATGAATATTTTATACACAGCAAGATTATCAAAACAGTTAATTACAAGAAAATAACATCATATATGAGATTAAGCATGTTTCATTAGGCACCATTAGAAGTTGGTTGTTGCATATAAAAGGTGTGTTGCAAGAAGCATACTTACACACAGGGAAGATGACATTATTCATTTTATATTTAGGAAATTGTTACATGAATGGAAGCAATTATTAATTTGTCACCTCTGGGTATAGGTAGGCTGTGTCCTTACATTGTGAATAAGTATAGTATTATCATGGGATAAAAAGATTACTGTTTATTTTGATCATGAACTGAACATTATGGTACTTAATACCACAGTAATATACCACTGTCACAGTCTGGTTTATTAATTGTGCATTATGGTAGAAAACAGTGACAAATTATGTATGTGGTATGGACAGCACTCTATATAAAGGATAACTAGGATCTGATTTGTAATTTGTTCTATTAGTTAAAAGGTAGTATTATAAAAGGGCTGCATTTATTATTGTATATAAGTAAATTATTATAATACTATACCTTATGTTTTAGTAACTGTAAGCCCTGCAGAAGAGGACGTCCTCGAAATATTGGTTATATTACAGTACTGTTACCAGGCTGGCATAATAAATGGTAAAAAAAAAAAATTGGGGGAGGTGAGTGAGTCTCATTTTCTTCAGATACTGGTGTGCATATTAATTTCCTTTCTCAGGTGAGGTCTCCAAAACTGGGCACAGTATTCCAGATAAGGCTTCACCAGCAATCAATGTAAGGGCAATATCTTGTCCCCCATCCTAGTGTCAGAACCCCTCCCTATACACCTCTGCATCCTAGATGTCTTGCTATAGGCCTTGTTGCAATGGCTGGTTTTCTTGAGTGAGTAATTGATGAAAATTTTCAGATCTCTCTCCTCTGATGAAGGGACAAGCTTAACCTCTCTTATCCAGTATTCCATGTGTGGGTTGTTATTCCCTAAGTCACTTGCACTTCTTGACACCGAATCTCAACTGACAGACCTTTGAAAACCTCTCAAGCCTCTCTAGATCCCTCTGAATCTCCTTCACCCCTTCCTCGCGGTCCAGCTTGATGTAGCTCTTTGCTTTGTCAGCAAAGAGACATATCTCGCCCTAGATAACTTCCATATGTCATTAATAAACATATTAAATTGGAAGAGTTCCAAGACTGACCCCTGTGGCATGCCACTTGTGACTCCCCTATCCACAAATTTGGCCCTGTTAACCACTACCTCTGCTCCCTTTCTCCTAGCCAGTTTCCCACCCACTTGATGAAAAACACAGTCTGGTTTCTCTGACATGATCATACCAACATGAACTATGCTGCTCACTATACTGTAGTTTTTGTTCTTGGATGTAGGCCTCCTGGTGAGAATCCTTGTTGTCTATGTAGGAGAAGAAGGTGCCCGTGTTCCTTTGGTGGTGTTCCAAGGATTGGACCCTGTCCTGTAAGTACCCAATGGAGGTTTTTAAAGGAGGTGTTCTCCTGTAGGACTTGCTGCAGTAGTATTTACAGCTCAGATCCTTCTGTAGCTGACATTAGAGCATCTTGTACCATGGTGGTAGCCATCTTGGTTGTTCTGGTTGCCACAATAGGGGAGTAGATCTGATGGTTTAATTTACTCAGTATAAATGGTTTCCCAGCACAACAGGCTTGATTTGAATAGGGATTGCCAGGGGAAGCTGTATCTACATTTTGGAACATCCATTCTAAGACCCAATCACGGATGATTACGGAATTTGAGAACTTGGCTAATAGAATTGTGGTCTAAGTGGCCATCCAATTCACTGCTCACCCATGTGTCCTCTGCCCCAATCAATATCAAGGTCTCCCATTAATAGGAATTTGTAAAATTCTACATATGGCATTAAGATACTAGTTAACTCCACAATTTTTCAAGTAGAAAAATTTTGGTGGCCTACAGTACCCTAACAAGAGCAGTGGTGTGCTCCCCAAAATGCTTATCTCCACTCCTACTGCTGGTATATTTATTTACTGTCTTTTATACACAACTGTATTGTGACAGTACACACTGATTCCTGCACCTCTCTTATTCACTGTTGTCTGATTATACCATCATTTTCTATTTTAATCATGTTATCGCCCATGTTTTTGTGCAACTAGGACTCTGTCAGGATCATGAAATCTGGGCATTTCTCTATTGCAAACAATGTTCTAATTAACTGTATCTTTGACATGAAGCTATTAAAATTTGCATGCAAGAAAAATACTAATTTCTTTGTGGCCTGTTTATTTAAAGATACTGGAATTTTTGGAGTGGGACTGGTTTTAATGTCTCCACAGATCAAGATGCTGACAAGTGCTGGAGTTTTACAATAAGCTTTACACCATTTTTGTACAACTTTGCTAGAGCCCAATCACTTTCTTCTACCATCTCCCAATACATGTTATTTTTGTTACTGCATAAAATTAATTACTTTATCCAATAGTCATTTAAATCTAGCATGTTCTTCAGTTAGTAACTGTACAGTGAAAAACAATGGAACACACCAGGATACAACACTGAATACTGCAGAATTGTGCATAGTTACTGCACAAAACTGCAATTTCAATGGTGGTTAATCCCTTTAGTCCTTATGGAACCTGTGACACTGCATTGCATCTTGGTGGGCTCCACTGTATGGACAAGCACCAATTCTACAAATTCATATCTGTCCCTGACAGCTCATTGGTGTTCTCAAATATTGTTGCTTGTATTGATCCCTACTTCATTGACTTTGCATTGTGTCACACTTCCCTCACTTACTGGATGTCCACATTGTTAAATGTAGAGTAGGTCTGATGATTCTTGACCACAGCAGTGTTAACAGCCTGAGATTTCTCCAAGAACTGCTAGTTTCCTGCACAGAGGGGACACGTTTGTATGCTGGGTTTACTGTCACTGAAAGTTGTCAAAATATTGTTAAAACAATTAATGATGGGAAGCCCAATGGTATACTTTGCTTTGACAGTACACTGTACTGCACTGTCATGGGTGCACAGAAAAACAACAAGGTCACGTAACATATTCTTGCCATTATATGTTCCCTCTGTAGATACTTTTATTGCAAAATGAAGGCAACAAACATGCTTCAAACTGTCCAAGAACAGCTTTGACTAGAAAAGCTCCACTTAATTAAAAATGCTACCACTAGGTAGACAGCACCTACTACATGCTGGGATCACCTACTCAAGTGGATGTAGGCTGTACATGACCTATCTTTAGGGCGCAACATTGCGGGATGTACTACCACATGAGGGCTGCTTGGTGATGGAGGGTATGTTAAAGGTGTGCATGCCATTTGAAAGAGCAACCACTACCTCAAGCTCTGAATCTCCTTCCCTTAGTCAGGTATTCCCTGCACTCCACCTCCTCAGAGCATCTCTGGACAGGTTTGAGCAACAAAGTAATAGAAGTGATCTCTATGCAAATGACATCCTGGTATATGCTTCTTTAATGCAATTTAGGATATAGTTTGCCCTGAGCAACAGCGAAGGCAAATGTAATTCTAAACTGCATTTAAAGAGTATTTACCAGTACAAGCTAGGTGGTGATACTGACATTGTATAGGAGTTATGTGAGACCAACACCTGGACTCATGCTCCCAAATTTGAAACCCTTACAATCAGGAGGTAAAACAATGCATTGAATGGGTTCAATGCCGTCCAACAAAAAGGATGCAAAGAAAGCAGAATGAAAGCTATGAGACCAGATTATGTAGTTGAGGATTGTATATCCTGGAGATCAGAAGGTCAAGCGGGGCCTGTTGCTTATGTTTAAGATTGTCAAATACAAGCATCTATTTAATGAACTACACTTTAATTTTCAGGGAAGTCATTTCACATGAAAAGGGCACAGGTATCAGCTAAAAGATAAATTATTCAGGGCCAACCAAAGGAAATATAGTTCACACAAAGAATAGTAGGGGCATGGAATGAACTACAAGCTGAAAGTATTATGTGAAAAATACTGAAAACTTAAAGAATGTGCTAAGAAGAACCTTCCAGATTGGGGGGGGGGTGCTTACTGCTGTAAAGCAGGGTATGGTTATGATGGCCATATATCTACTTATTATAGTGGCATGGTAGTGCAACTATAGTTAGGGTTGCATGGCCACTTCTATGTTAAACCACAAATTCTGCAGGTTAATAACTTTGTAACCATTTCTCCAATTTGCCTGAAACTGTGCACGTGCCATTTGGTACCATAGATTGTTGCATATTGCAAGTTGCGTTCCAGTCAGATGTGCAGCTGCGGTGTTGCAGAGTGCCAAAAAATGTGAAATTTACCATTTTGGTGTAAATTCTTTGCTCATCTTTAAGTCCAAAATGCTTTGGGGGTGTGGTCTGAAATTGTTAAGGTATATGGGCTCTGGGTCACTGATGTGCCTTTTGAAGGTTTGGTGAAAAAATATTAATCCACTCAAATGTTATACAACTTTAAAGTTTCCAATTATACTCTATGGGAAAAAAATATATGTCTGCCTCGAAAGTACTTTTTACTTTTGCGAAAGCACTTTTGACTTTTGCAACTGGGCGTTGTAGATTTGCAAATCCACCATCTTGTTTTCAGTTAGCAACATGGAAAAAAATTCTGTAATTCAAAAAATACTGCTCCATGTTAAACACCAACAGATGTGTTTACTTAATCGGGGCCCAAGAAACACGATTCTGACATTAGTTTTTTAAAAATAATGCTCAGAAATATGTTTTTTCAATGTTTCCATTGGAAGTGACGATGCACCTTCTGGGTGCTGATTCTCGAGCAGATGCAATAGACTCTTGGGCCTATTCTGCTGGCATCTTTGTATGTTAGTATGTATGTTAGTATGTAAGTGCCACAAATTTGCTAAAGTACGTTTGAGAAACTTTCACAAATTTGTGAAACTTTCGCAAGGTTACTTTTGCAAATTTGCAAAAGCTTTCACAAAATTTTCACAAATTTTGTGAATTTTTTACAAATTTGCGAAAGTACCAAAAAAAAGGCAGTTTCTTTGCCACTTCATAGCAAATAAATGGTTAGAACATTTGGGCTGAAATTGCCGGGTAGGAAGGGCTTGTACCACAGTTGTGCCTTTTGCTGGTTTGGTGAAACTATTTACATTGGTTACATAGTTACAACATTCCAAAGTTTAGAAATTTCCCACAGGATGACATTGTGGCAGCCCCACTATCTTTCAGTGCCTATATGTCAAAAACGGTTAGAGATTAGGATTTTTCGCTAAGTGCAGCTTAGTACACTTTGGGCATACTAAGCACACGTGCAGGTTGCCAGGCCATGATTACAATTGTGGTGGACATTTTTCCAATGTTCCTATGGTTACTGAGGTATTGCCCCATTTGCAGCCCAAAGGTTACTTGGAATATCTCTAGGCCTGCACTATGTCTCGATACTTATGGGTAGATGGCAGCACAGGGCCCATAGGACCCTGTACTCCCACATATGGATACCATTATGTGATACTGGGAGTGCAGGGCCCTCCATTATGCAATACTGGCAGCTCAGGAACCAGAGGGCCCTGCGCTCCATCAGGAAAATGAGAGTTCATTACAATGTCTATACACTTATGTATAGATAGGAGAGCAGGGCCTGGTGTGCCCTGTACTCCCACATGAAAATCAGAGACAATTACAATATGCATGCATGGTGGCCCTGCGCTCCCACAACCACATACGGGTAGCATTATACTTTCTCAAAACAAGGGGAAATTCATTGCAAAAAACCCTGTTAATGCATCAGTTAGGGTTTCTATTACAGTGACAAAAGTTTCAAAATTTGGTGTTAGGGTTACCAACCCTACCACTCCATCCCACCTCCACTCTCCACACCAAAATCAAGCTTCAGGGTGTGCCTTAAGGTCATCTGGATTAACTCTTGCCCCATTCTCCTATACTGTACCATCTCAGCTTCCTTACAAATGGAATGGGGTGAGAATTAGGGCCGACGACCCTAAGGCACACCTTTTGTTGGTGTGGAGGTATAATAATAATTACAATATTTTTGTACAAGCACTCTGATATTTTATGAATAGCGCTTTATAAATAAACCCTTGATTGAATGAATAATTGATTGATTGAGAGTGGGGGTGGGGTGGGGTGAGGTGGTAAGGTTGGTAACCCTAACACCAAATTTCCAAACTTTTGTCACTGTAATAGAAACCCTACTGATGTCTTAACAGAGTTTTTTTTTTTTTTTTTGCAATGAATATCTTAAATAGTTAGTAAAAGACCTACTATAGTAAACATGTTCCAAAACTGAGGACAGAGCTGAGTTCTTAGTTTTCAACAGTGTTCAACACCTCTGAATACTTCACTGTCACCATGCTAGATTCCAGGTTTAAATGCAGTTTTACACCTGGCAATGCAGAGCCACTATGCGACAGAGTATCAGCAGCAGCTTGTAACTGAGCAGCTCACAAACACTATGAGAGAAATGGCATGGACCACCAAGGAGTCTGAACATGGAGCAGAGTGCAATGCAGATCTAGCACCAGCAAACAGACATGAACAAAAGGGAAATTAAACAGTGATGGAGAACTGGTCAGATTTAAGTCTCTTACTCATTGCAGAACAACTCAGAGATAGTGAGTCACAACCAGCAAGCACAGAGCATATTTTAAGGGCATACTTTATTGAGCCTATAGAGTACTTTTCTGTAGACCCACTAACATACTGGAGTTAGAACAATCGCATATCACTGACATAATCTGAGCTGGTGCAAAGTACATCCAATGCCCCGAGCAGCTTGTGTGCTTTCACAATTCCTGTTTAGCATGACAGGTAATATTGTTGAAAACACGCTGATTTTGACCACACCTAGATCATGTTCAGCAGCTGGTATTTGTTATGCTGATGAACCTACAACTGCTGGGTGTGTTGAAGTAATCAATGTAAGCTATGCTATTGAATCTTTTCCCAGTGCCTGTACAACATACCAATAAAATAAATATTTTGGATTACAGACTTCAGGGGCTCAATTTTCAAAGGGTGATGCAGGGTTAGTGTCAAACCCTGTGAGAAACTGATTTTTTGGCACAGCAGCACCAGACACCTTTGAAGCAACTGCACTTGATTTTAGAACACCAGGTGCAGTTGTGACAGTTTCCTCAATTTACAGTAGCTTGTGCCCAAGATTTGACATGAGGCCTGTAAAAAAGGTCCCCCAGAAGGCACAAATTAGACCAGGAAAAAGCTGGTCTAACTTGTGGCATTTGGCACTCAGGAATGAAAATCCTGATTGTCAGCCTGGAGACTGCCGCAAGCTTTGAAAACTGAGCCCCAGGTTTCTAATAATGACAATGATTACTGCATGATAGATATTAGATTAATAAACTGTTTCTTATTTCTATCCATTTAGTTGCCTCAAACTATACTTGGTACAGAAGTGGGATAAGTGTAATTTGCCTTAAAATGTTACGTAGCTCAACCAAGGGCATTGTAGCATATGCAGTGGCCCTGCTGGCAAATGTAACAATAACAAAATAAACAGGTTAACTTTCTCACTACCCTCACAGTGCCACATCTACCACCCTCCCCCACCTGATCCCAGTAAATGAAAATTGCTCCCAGATGGATCTGGCATTTTCCCCTTAACTCCAGGGCAGTTTTCCTGCATTTTCCTGTAGATTTCATTACATCCCATGGAAGCTGAGTTGCTCTGTTTTCCCATATAACCAGTCATAGGATAGTCTATGGGAACAATTTCCCTGTACATGGCTCTATTTCTCTTTAAAATACAGGAATCCTTGTAGATTTGTGAGTACACACCACCATTCTCCTCAATTAACTTAATGTATTTATCTATTAATACTAGGAATTGAAAATATATATGAGTTAGATGCTCATTTACATAGGTTCCGCATCACAGACAACAATTGACAATATACAGTTACAGCGAAAAACAGGCAAACATTAAACATAATTATTGCATGGAGTACATAATGGTATACAAAATAAAGGAAGGTGGGCTAGAGCAAATTAGTAATAAGCAAAACAATAGATGCTGAAAAACATTTCACAGTACGCAGAGATGGAGTGTCAGATGGGGGGGTACTCCTTAGAGGAGGAGGGGGAGGTTAGAGGCTGGATGGTGGGGTGGGTGTGAGTGAGAAGCAGCTAAATAAGTCTTGTCAGTGGTGAAGTTAGGAGGGGAGGTGATGGGGTTGAGACAGGTTTATGGAGCGAAGGGGGGGTTAAGCACTAATCATTAGGATGAGAGTACAGCAAGGATTTCAGAGGTGGGGCCACGATGGCTATGGGAGTGGAGGAAGATGGATTAGTGCCCACAGTCACACTTTTTGTTGTTTGCAGCTAGATAGACAGTCAGTTCAGCTTTAAACTGCCCTATTTTGGTAAGTAACAAAGGGTTAGTACTGATGGAGTTCATTCATTTTGGTGCCCTAAAAGTGAAGGAACATTGCCCTTGGGAGGTCTTTCTGAAAGATATTTTTAGCATTTGATTGCCAACGTTTCTTGTGTTTCTGATGCTATTATTAGACTGAAGGAGGCAGAGCACCCCAGGGGTTAAAAGGCCTAAAGAGGCCTTCTTGGCTAATAGGCTACTTGGTACTGTATTCTATTATCCAAATTGAGCCACCCAGTGCGTGAGTAGAGCTTGCAGGAGTATGTAAGTCTGTGAGCTCCTAGTATAAGTCTGCAGGACTTACTGAGAGCTACCTTAATCCTTTGTAGAGCTGTATCAGAAGCCGCCCCATAGACAAGTAGTCCATAGTTGATGGCCTACAGGGCTGAACTGGGCACTGTAAGTTTCAGGACCTCATCAGTTATGCACTGCTTATGTCTGTGCAGCAGTCCTATCCTGGTGTTTATAACCTTTGTGACCAGGTCAATGAGGTGCAAAAATGAGAGGGAGCAGTCCATGGTGATCCCAAGGTATTTGAAAGTGTGGACCATGTTCAACACTTCATTACAGTTATTACGGATTAGCAGTTGGTGGGCTTCGTGTCTATTTTGTGGAGTGGCAAAGAGTATGGTCTTTGTCTTCTTGTAGTTAAGAAGGAGCTTGTGGTTTTGGAACCATGACTCCATGACTGTGAAGCTGGTCTGCATTAGATTTGCAAGTGCAGTTGAGCTGGCATGAGTTGAAAACAGGTCCGCATTATTAGCATACAAGAGAATTTTGTCTGTACAGACATCCGGGAGATTATTAAGAAATAAACTGAAACATAGGAGGCCCAAGATTGAGCCTTGGGGGTACCCCTGTTGTGAAATTGCATTGTTCTAAGAGGAAGTGAAGGACTTTCACCTGTTGGGTATGACCAGTTAGGTAGCTCCTGAACCACCCCACTGATTCAGGGGAGAGACTGATCGATGACAGTTGGAGCAGTAGGAGCTCATGGTTCACTGTGTCGAACACCTTGGTTAAGTCGATAAAGGTAGCACCAACCAAATGACCATGATTGAAAGCATCATAGATGTAACTGCTGAATTCTACCAGAGCAGAGGTTGTGTTATTCTTCTTCCTGAAGGTGTGTTGTTCTTTGCACTGGAGCTGGTTCTTATCAAGGTAGTCCATCAGCTGATCACCAACAATCCTCATAAGTGCTTTTGAGAGGGGGTTGAGTATCAAGATAGGCCGGTAGTTAGAGACATTTATTCTATTCCCACTTTTAAATATGGGAGTTACCAAATACGTTTTCCAAAGCTTGGGGAATTTGGCTGTTTTCAGAGACAGGTTTAGGATGTGGGTTAGAGGATGGATTACCATGTCAAGGGTGAGGGATAAAAGTTTTTGATAGAGGTAGTCTCCATTTGCCCAGGATTTCCCTATGGCCTTTAAGAGGTACTTTTTGGCCTCATGTAGAGAGACAATTTTAAGGTAGAAAGGGGGAGGAGGGGTTGTGGGCACACAGCCATTGTGTATGGGGCCAGAGTCGCTTGAAGGATTGAGGAATTCAAGAGAGAGCACTCGACTCAACTTAGCAATCGAAATCTTGCTGTCTTTCCCACACAGTTTCATAAATGTTCTCATTGTTGTGTTTAAGAATATAAGAACATAAGAAATCAATATGGGAGGTCATACACCCATTGAGCACTTTCCACGCATCTCAGTGGTTGTATCCTTGTTATGTTTTTTACCCTCAAATGCTTTTCTATGTTGTGTTTAAAGGAACCTATTGTCTACCTCACAACAGCTGAGATAAATCATTCCATACATCCACTTCCCTCCGAAGAAATGCTTCTTTTCCTCAGTGGTAAATAGCTCACCCCTGAGCTTAATACTGTGACATCTTATTATCTTAATACAATTTCATTTTAAGGTGTAGAGGTTCTTGTAGTGAGTCATCCTTTATAGCTTTGTAAACTAATAATGTAACACCTTTTAATTTCTTTTACTCTAGGGTGAAGAGGCCCAATTCGGGCAAGTGTTTAACATAGTTTATTCCTCTCAAGCCAACAATTATCCTAATTTCTCTTCTTTGGACTGTCTCCACTATTGTAATTTTGCCCCCTGATGTGGTGTCTGTAACAGCACCAAGTTCTTCAGATGTGGAGCACCAGTGACCAGTGAGCAGCAAATCCTCTCTTGATCCACAGTACTTAAATGCCCCCTGATGTCGTACAGTATGTTGTTGCATTTTTTGACAGTCTTCCCATACTGATCCTAAAAGTCTAGACCTTTTTCAATAATAACTTTAATATGTTTCTCATTCTTGACCGTTTTGATTCATTCCCATTAAAGCTATACAGTTTGTGTTTTTTAAGTTCTTTTTGCCCAGGTGCATCACACCACACATTTCTATGTTAAATTTAATTTTAGCATTAGTTTCCCAGTCCTCTAATATATCAATGTCTCTACAGCAATTCCACAATGTCACCAATTTTAGTATTGCCATCAAATTTCACTAGCCACCCTCCATAGCTGATGCCTAAATCCATAATTAAGGTGTTAAACAGTAAGGGCCCGAGCAATGGATCTGTGGGTCACACCAATAGTCACATTGTCCCACGTGGATAATTCCCTACTTACAAAACTTTACTTGCCTGCTTGCTAACCAGTCTCTAGCTCAATTGCTAAGGTACTTAGGGATACCCAGCCTAGTCATTTAATTGATTAATCCCCACTTTCCTTAACCTGGTCAGTATCCTAGCTCCACCCATTTTCTCCCCCATCACAGTCCTGATAATAATTAATTTATCTTAAAAACATTCCACTTAGTGCATCAGCTCCCTTATACACTACCTTGAGTACACTGACTTAAACCATGCATGCTCCCCACCCACTGGTCCAGCCAAAGAGATAGTGCCTGGCACAACCCTCCTCACACCACCACAGCGAGATGCCATCCGAATAAATGACAGTGAGATAGTGCTCAAAGTCTTTGTCTTGACCACCAATATTATATTGGTTTTTGTTTCCACATATGATAGGGGAAATAGGGTGCTAACGAGGCTGGGGAAGAAGGATTTTCATTATTTGGACCTGGGGGTGAGAGCTAAGTTCCGAAATGGGTTGGGGGAAGGTGGGCAAAGCTCATGCATCTGGTGGAGCATTTTTCAAGGGTTTTCTCATGGGTGTCCACCTCAGGGAAAAACTGGTGACTTCTGGGCACTGCAGACTGAGTGTTTGATGGGTTTAATGGGACCACAGCCATGTCGGTGCTTTTTTGTTTTGCAATTTGGAGGAGGATAAGAGATATTTAATTTATAACTACTCTCATGTCATTATCAGCTGGTTGTCCTACTCCTTATAGTTTAACACAACCAGAACCAGCCAGCAGACCCAGTGGACTTGTGTTCATGTGGCTAATGGTTTGGTAAAGGTGGGATCAGACCATGGAACTGGGTGACAGGAAGGGAGTTCTAATTTGACCTTTTGCTTGCTGGAGAGGGGCTGGTTTTATGCATTGTTGGACAATAAAACTGAGGCCAAGGGGAGTGAGTCAGGATTGAGATCTAGGACAGGACAATTTTGCACTACAGCTGCCAGCCAGCAACTTCTTCTCCAGTCCAGGACCCCAGGCACTGACTGAATAACCACTGGGTGTCCAAGATAGAAGCCAGAGTCACTATGCCACCCTCACTGACTGGAGCAATCCATAACTGTCACCACTGCAGCATTTTGAACATAAGAGGTAAGGGTGGGGAGAGGAGGACTGTTTATAAATACTCTGAAGCATTTTGGGGGATTCTGAATTTTGACCTTGAATACTGAAATTCCAAATTCTGAAACAAAGCTTAAAATCAAATCAGAGGAGTAACCAGGATTTCAAAAACTGAAGGCTTGAACATCACTACATGCTGTTTAGGGCACACTGGTATCCATCTCAGCTGAGTTAAGGCATACTTGGTCAACATGTTTGAATCCAAATGAAGGACTAGGCCTTCATTCACTCCCCTGAAAATGAATCAGATTCCTTTCCCTGGATTCTGAGCAACCCTACTTAAATACATTAAGTTTCATTCAAACAAATGTTTATTTCTTTTCAAACCATTCAATGTAAACTGAGGTAAAATACTGCATGATTAATGAATACTGTTTATTACAAGCTCCCTATATTGTTTTCAACTCCCTGTTTGTCTCTCGACCCTTACCGGTCATTAGGGCGCTGGCATTACAACGCCAGGTCATTATGGCACCAAATGTTGGATTTGCCGCCCTCTCCATGAGCTCCACCCCCCCAGAGTTAGTACAATTAGAAAGTGGGTGTGGGGGGCACATTGCCCTCATGGGGAGCACAGGGGGCTAAGACCCCCACAAAAGGAAAGGACAGAAACTTTTCCACTTGGCACCATAATGACCAAACACACTGCTGCCAGCGCTCTGAAGTGGTGGAACCCCTCTTGACCAGTGACTTCAGCAGAACACTTTAGCCTCTACCCCACCAGTTTCTTTTCTACCTATGCAGGAACCAGTAATTGCATACCAAAAAGAAATATGGGCAACAGACAAACTTATTTTTAACATATCTTCTGTGATTGACACTTAAAGAAAGCATTTAACCTTTGGTCCAGTGGTTTATGTGGTATCACACATCTCATGGGCCAGATTTTAGAAAACTAGAGACTGCTGTAAGCCCTGGGTGTACCAAAGATATGCTGCACTGGGCTTGTAGCAATCTAAAGTGATTTTCTATGCCTTGTGGCAATTGATGCATGCTGGACCATCTTTTTGTGGTGAGACTTGGTACAAGCTGCCGTAAAGTGAGTAAACTGTTGTAACTGCACCTGAGACTGTAAAACTGAGAAAAGTTGCAGCAAACGGGTATGGCACATTGAGAGGGTTTGACACAGGACTTGATGCAAGCCCTGAGCCACCCTTTGAAAATCTGGACCCATGTATGTTATTTCATACTGTTTCCCATGCATTATTCTCTAAATGGTATTATTACTAAACAGAGAACCAGCTGACTAGTTGTTAACTCTATCTACTTTATGACATCCCTCTGGTATGTCATATTTCTAGTTAATGCCTTTCATGCATAAGAGTTTGAAAATGAAAAGTGTTTGCATTAGCATAAATTATATTAGACTGAACTTTATATAACACCATATGAATTCCGTTCTAGTAAACTGCTGTTCTCTACTGTAAAGTTACATGGAGGGATTTCTATAGTTTCCTGGGGTTCCAGAAGACACATTAATGCATTCACTTTATTTATTGATTGATTTATCTATTTACTTATTTAATCTTTTGGGAAGGGATGTGGCAATTGATGCAGACTCTTATGCATGAACATTTTTTCAAACTCTTATGCATGAAAGGCATTAACTAGAAATATGACATACTAGAGGTTTTTTTTTTAGTGTCCAGTTTCCCATTAGCAGATTATAAAGATATGCAATTAGAGGGACATTAGTTCTTTTGCAGTGTGACTGAAGAAAGAGGATCTTTCACGGTGAACTAGAGGCCCCCCTCACTCGCTAACCAGCTCTTGTAGATACTTCAGGCTGCTCTATATCTGACTGCTTTTATTCTTAGTGCCCTAAGCAATTGCACTGTACCTGCCACTTACACAACTAACTTATATACCTACTCATATGGGTCACAGCTGGTCACATGACACCTCTGACAGGCTTTAACTAAGTCCACACTTTCTCATTTGTTTTTTATACTTACTGATCAGTAGGGGTCAGCATCGAGTCTGCAATACTTCCATATTTACTTACTGTTTCTTTCCTCTACCAATCCCTTGTTGCTCAATTTTCCAGCCTTCCACTGCTTTCACTGCCTCTCCCTCTTCCATCCTTTCTCTTCTCTCCCTGCTACCTGGGAATCATACCTTAGAAATCTGATTCTAAAGGCGGCAATGCTACAGCTGTATCATCCTGTCACTTCAATTTTCCTATGTCCTTTTATCTATTTGTACTTCTCCCTTGCCCTAACAACTGCATCCCCTGCAGGGACACACACTAAACTCCTGCTCACCCAGGTGTGCTTTCTCTGTCCCCTCCCTGGGTTTGAACCCTGACCCTCCACTCTGGAGGCTTACACCCTATCCACTACACCACTGGTGCAGCCACTTTGGCTGTGTACTTTTTCAGTCATTCTACCTTTCCTATCCCCTCTTGTCTGAAGCCACTCCCCCTAATACTTTGACTATCTAATTGCCTGTCACTGAACTTGCTCTCCAGCATGAGGTTGGCTATGCTACCACTGCTGGAAGCCTCACTGCTAGGCATCCTACTCCTTGCAGATCTTGATGCTTCCATACTTGCCATAGAACAGAAGCTCCTATCCTGTCTTACCCCCTCCTTCACCCCTGACTTCTCCCCCATCTGGGTGGGAGGGTACATCCATGGGCCTCACTTTTTTTGCATTTCTTTCCAAATGGGATGCCTGCCATCTTGGCTTTCTCCTTTTCTCTACTACTATCCCCCTTCTGCATTTGGCCGTGGCATATCACATGCTCTTCTCTTTGTTTCTACCAGCAGGTGACATTAAGACCAATCCTGGCCCCCCATGTACCACCATTGATCACTCAAATCCTATATGAAACTCCTGCTTTAGACTAAAGTTCACACACATCAGCTTCTGCAGCCTCTCCTCCAAATTCATCAACCTTGAACCCTGGGTCACCCTATACAAGCTACATGTGTTAGGCATCTCCGAAACATGGCTAAAACCCCATCTCTCTGATGCTGCCTACTATCTCCCAGGATACTCCCTGCTGAAGTATGCCAGGCCTTATAAGAAAAGGGGTGGTGGAGTGGGGTGGTGGGGTGGTAGGCTGGCTATCTACATCTGTGAGCCTCTCTCTGCTACCCCCATCCTCCACTCCGACCCTAGCTCACTCAGTGAGTGGCTCCTAGTAGAACCGACCATAAGTGCAGCAAAAAAGATGTATGTGGGTTGCTGCTATAATCCCCCTCCAGTACACCTAGCAGGTCTCACCACCCACCTTGAAGGGATGCGAAGCCTCTCCCCCACTAGGGACACCATCCTCCTTGAGGATTTCAACCTGGACTGACTTAGTGCCCAGTAACCTGATTATTCTATCCAACTCAAGTTCCATAACCTAGTCCAAATTATCACCATCCCCACCAGGCACAACCCTAGTACCCCAAACCATACACTTCTTGACTGGGTAATCAGCAACAGAGAGGACAGGGTGTACCTATTGATCACTACCCCACCTACCTGGTCTGGGCTTCTAAGGCCAAGCGCCCGCCCCCTAAACTACTCTCCTTCAATAATTTCAATCACCCAGACATCCCCTCCCTCCTTAATGATGTTCGAGAGATAAACTGATCAGCTTTCTACACCCTCTCTGACGTGTCTGAGGCTGAGAGTTTCATCACAACTGCACTCCTTTGTCTGGAAAATCAACATTTCCCCCTGATTACTTGAGTTAGGGGTGGCTGTACGCACTGGTTACCAAAGATCTCCTGGCCATGATGAGGGAAAGGGATAAGCTATGGTCAGCCCACAAAAAAGCACCCTCCCCTGCCGATGGAACGAATACTGGGGGCTATGAAACCTCTGTAACAGTCATCACTTGCCAAAAAGCATGCCTTCTTTCAGGGCAAACAAAGGGACAGTTTTGGTGACCCCCATTGCTTCTGTGGTGAGGTTGGCTCATTACTCAAACCACGCACTCATAACCCCATTATTCACCTTGACACTCCCTCCGGACACCTGGTCAACTCTATTGCTGTGACCAAGGCCTTCAATAAAATATTCACAGACCTGTCTGTCCTCCTTAGCAAGCTGCCACCCCTGGTGACCACTCACTGGTCTCTCTGATCACCCCCCACCCATACCCCTCAAACTCCTTCTCTCCCCTCTTTCTACTTCCAGATCATCACCCCCAGGGACACTGTCAAACTGCTGAAGAGCCTGTCTAGTCGGGGCAGCCTGGGCAGCAATGGTCTTTCCCTGCTATGCTTAAACTTATATCACCTGCTATTTTTGAACCACTCACCTACCTCTTTAACCTGGCACTAACTACCTCCTCAGTGCCCAACACTTGGAAAAATGCCAGAGTGGTCCCAATTTTTAAGACTGGTGACCCGCTATCACCAGATAACTATTGGCCTATATCCTTGCTCCCCCACTTTAGTAAACTCCTGGAAAGGATTGTCCACCAACTACTGTCTGACTATATTGACACACACAGCCTACTGTCCAGACAGCAACATGACTTCCATAAACATCACTCCACCACACCAGCCTTCACCCTGTTTACCAATCATATTCTTAGGAACATAGACCTTGGAAGAGCAACGTGTGCTGTCTCTGTCAACCTGTCTAAAGCTTTTGACCTGTTTGACCACACCCTGTTGCTCTCCTCCCTCCACACCTTTGACTGCTCTACTGAGACCAAGCAGTGGTTCCAAAGTTACCTTTCAGATAGATCTGTTGGTATGTGTAGACCTTCCACCTCCCCTGCCCTCCCAGTCACTATCGGTATACCCAGGGTTCCATCCTGGGCCCACTCTTATTCTCCCTGTTTATAAACTCTTTCCCCTCTGACTTTCTTACTTGTGATGCCCTATTTTATGCAGATGACTATGCCCTCTTCACTAGTGACAAGACTCTTGAGAATATAGCCAGGGTTTTATCTGATAACTACTCTGCACACCTGGGTCCACTCACATCGCTTAATTGTTAATGCTAAAAAAACAAAATTCATGTAATTTGGATCTAAACCCTTCCTATCTAAGGTTGCCAAGGCTGGGTCCACCCTCTCAGTAGTCTCTCCAGATGACACTGTACTTGAAAATGTACTACCTTTCAAATACTTGGGAGTTATCCTGGACCAGTCCCTCTCCTTTTCCGATCATATCTCCTCTGTTAGCTGCCGTATTAACCAGAAACTTGGTGCGGCTTATTGGATAAAGTAATTCCTGACCAGATAACCCCATTTAGCCATTGCCCAAAGGAACCTGCTGCCCTTGATTGACTACTGCTCCCCTATTTACACATACACATCCTCAGTCTTGCATGTGCGCCTCTGCTCCACGTACAACAACATATCTCATTTCACTGTCCTGGTACCATATTCCACTCGCTGCCTCTACAAGACTCTTGGCTAGCTCCCACTACACTGCAGATTTGATTTTGGGTTTGGCCACTTTATTGGACAGTGCTATCAGGCATGGCAAAGCCTCCTCTTATACATATCTCCTCAAGACCAGAACTCCCTCGAGGTATCTGAGTGCATCCTCAGTCCCCACCCGGACATCCCAAAAGTCTCCTCAGCTATGGGTAGCAGAGCATTATCTGTAGCTGCTCCCACTCTGTGAAACAGAATCCTCATGCCCATCTGCTCTCTGGACTTCCATGTCACTTTGAAGACACATCTCAAATCCTGGCTGCTTGATGAGGCCACATGCCATTGCTAGCTTGGATAACCGCCCACCATCACCACCACTATCTTTCTGACTTTTTCTTCTTGGGCTGCTTTGGCCTCCCCTGCCCTCTCTCATTTCTTTGGATGCCTGTCTTACATCCCTCATTACCTGCTTCTCGGGCTCTCCCACTTGGCTATTGTCTTGTATGTTGTTTTTTTTACATCATGCATTAATTTGCACTAGCCACTTATCCTTTGTAAATAATTGTATAATAATTGTTGCTTATCATGATCTACTAATTTGTTTTTTTTTCAGCTTCTCATTAACTTTACTTTCCTATGTTACTTTCTTTGTTCACCAATGATGTCTGTATATCAGCTTTGTTCACCAATGATATCTGTATATCCACATGGCTTGTACACATTGTATTACTTGTCACTGCCTCTGTAACTGCTGCCTGTGTGACCTGGGTCATGCCTGAAAATGGTCCCCTGGATCAGTGAACTTACCGAGTTACAAAAGACTTAAATAAATAAATAAATTTGAATAAATGGAAAGCAATACTTAAATTCCCTACGTGATTTAAAAAAAAAGACACTCGGGAAATGTTTGCTAACTGTTCAGGAGTGATGTTTTGAGTTTCTTTGGTCAAACATTTCTATAATGACATGTTATGGTGTGTGAGTCACAAAAACATGCAGTATATTATCTTCATCTCTATGAGAATGGTTTCTTACTGTGCTCTATAAGAAAGGTAAACCAGTGACTGATTGTCAATTATAGTGACCTAGGACTCTGCATAATACTGATTCTAAAATACTATCAAAATGTCTACCTAATGTACTGTAGGGGCCATTGCCTATTTAACAAGGGCAGAACAAATTGGATTTCATAGAGGTCATCAAGCATTGGACTATGTATGTGTAGTATTACACCTTATCAACAAATCCAAAAATAATGAAACACCTACAGCTCTGGCAAACTAAGCTGAGACAGCATTCACGTGGGTTTTATGTCTCTTTTTCTTCATTACTTTAAGGTTGAATTTCTTAATTGCTTGGAACACTGATATTCAGATTCTGTTGCCTGTTTATAGAAAAAAAATGATTAATTTCTTCCAAATTTAAATTAGAGAGAATGCTAATTAAGCATGCTTTGCCTTATCCCGTATCTTTAATTTGGCACTAGATCTTTTTTCATGAGTACAATTTTCACAGAAAAACATTCAAAGTATATAGACAGGAACACAGAGATATAAATGTTCATGTATGTTGATGGCATTTTAATAGAAGTTGAAAATCCTGTTTCATCCTTAGCAAATGTCTTTTTAACTCTAAAGAGTTTGGTAAAACTTCTGGCTATGAAATAAATCAAAATCAGAACTACTTCTTGTAAATAAATGTGCACATAGGTACATAGTTTTTAAGGTGAGCAGGGACTCTAGGTCCATCATTCAGTAACTGCCACGCATGTCCCCATTTCATAGGCAGGGATGAAGAAAGCTTGCTAAATGTACGGCAGAACTATATTATTTTGGTCAAAAGACTAAAGACATGTAATATTTCATTAAAATAAATAATTTCATCATTTTAAGTCAACCAGCAGCCAAGAATCTCCACTGTAGTAGTAGTAGTAGTAGATTTATTCATAACCCAGAATGACAAGTCCTAATTGAGCTGAAGCTCATTTGCAATGGGGGTCCTAACACACGCACAATCACAGTTAGCAATATAATAACAGTGTTCAGTTCAAGAACATGTATTACTACATCACAAAATTCCAAGTATTTTTACTGTACCTGTATACAGCTGTTCCTATACATGGCTGTGAAATGCTTAGCTGTGTTGCACTGCGTGTATCCTGCTACTGGTCTTACTGGCAAGTCTTCATACAAATATGACATCACAATTCAAAAATGCTCCTCAGGAAACCAGCCAGCCCCCCAGTCCCCCCCCCCACTCTGTGGAACAGAATTCTCATGACCATCCGCTCTCTGGACTGACATGCCACATTCAAGACACATCTCAAATCCTGGCTGCTTGTTGAGGCCACATGCCATTGTTAGCTTGCATACCCCCCCCACCACCACCTTTCTGACTTTTCTCTCTTGGGCTGCTTTGGCTTCTCCTGCCCTCTCTCATTTCTTTGGACTCCTGTCTTTCATCCCTCACTACCTGCTTATTGGGCTTTCCCACTTGGCTATTGTCTTGTATGTTTTTTTTACATCGTGCATTAATTTGCACTGGCCACTTATCGTTAGTAAATAATTATATAATAATTGTTGCTTATCATGATGTACTGATTGTTTTTTCAGCCTCTCATTAATTTTACTTTCCTATGTTACTTTATTTGTTCACCAATGATGTTTGTATATCCATATGGCTTGTACTCACTGGCCTAGATATTTAAACTGTGCCAGGCTGTGGTGCAAGCTTGGGAGCAACGCAACTTGGCTGTGCAGGGGTGTGGACTGGGTGATATTCAACGGAGCTGCACCATGGCACAGCATCATTGAATATCGCACCCTGTCAACCCGCAGTGTGCATAGCGCAGTGGCACTGCACCAGCGCAAGTAGCCAGAGTGGAGCATGGGGATGCGCTAGCTCAAGTTCCATTGTGTTATGCACAGCAACCATGATATTCAAAACTTGACATGCAAATGGGGCCATAATGTATGCAAGGCTCACATGGGGCCATTTGCATGTCATTATGGCTCCATTTGCATGCAGGTGCGCCCATCCCCGATGACTTGCGCCTGGTGCCCTGCCAGGCAGCAGTCGTCTGGGTCCGATGCCCCCTGCAGCTGGCAATGTGCTCCACAGCCTGATCATGGGATAAGTAAATATAACATCCCTATCATTCCTGGTGGTCCAGTGGACCTGACCGCCCGATCGCAGGCTAAGTACATAAATAGGAATTATCAATATCGCTGGTGGTCCAGTGGACCGCTATCTACCTGATCGTGGGCATTTGTAATAAAAAGAAATAAATGTCCAATAACCCTGGTGGTCCAGTGGACTGCTATCTGCCCGATCATGGGCATGGGCATGCCCCCCCCTACCTGCACCTGCATACATTACTGATGCACTCCGGTACATGGGTTATGCGCACTTTTCCCTTTTGAATATAGCACCGGTGCAACCCTTTGAATATCTGGGCCACTGTATAACTTGTCACTACCTCTGTAACTGCTGCCTGTGTGTCCCAGGTCATGCCTGAAAATGGTCCCCTGGATCAGTGCACTTACCTGGTTACCAAAGACTTAAATAAATTTGAATAAATGGAAAGCAATACTTTAATTCCTTACATGATTTTAAAAAATGACACACGGGAAATGTTTGCTAACTTTTCAAACCTCATGAGGCCCTTAAACCAGCTCATGACTAGTCTAACCTCCGCCCTGTCCTGTGACCATGGCAGAGCTTCCAAAATCCCAACTAAAGGGATGCTGCAGCCCCACTGTGGCACAAGCCTCCTTGCAACCAGGTACACTGGCACTTCTGCCACACCGATGGCCTTTTAAAATTAGGCCCCTTATTTTAAACTTCTAAATTTAATAATCTTTTCATAAGGAATCATTAATTGTATGGCCCATTTTATTAATTCTTTCTTCCCCCTCCCTTTTTTCGTGTGTATGTTTCTTATATAAAATTAAGGATCCACTCTCAATGAGTAGCCAAAATGTTTTTCTTTATTCTAATAACATGCCACTTTAAGGTTCGATAATTGTGAATTTAGGTTAACCTGATTGATCTTCCTTTACTGGACAGTACTAACCAGTACACATGGGGCCCAATTTTCAAAGGCTGATGCAGTGCTTGCATCAAGCCTGGCATCCAACCCATTTTTTGGTGCAACTGCACCAGACACCTTTGCTGCAACTGCACCCAGTTTTATATTCTTAGGCACAGTTGCAATATTTTCCTCACTTTACGGCAGTTTGCTCCAAATATTTGGCATACTTCCTCTAAAAATTGTCTGTGGAATATTATAAGTTAGACTGGGGAGCTGGTCTGTCTTGCGGCATTTGGTGCATGGGAGTGAAAATCACAATTGCCAATGAGGAGAGTGCCAAAAAGCCCCATCTGCTGTCTGATTGGTACACCAGGGACTTATGGCAGTCTTGGGGGCTTTGAAAATCAAGACCATGATGTCTAAATCTGGACATTAAAAGTAAATGAATAAAAAGGCCCTTTTCAGCCTGAGACCTAGTTTTATTTTAGACAATAGGCACCACTAGTAAGCGGGTTTGACGCCCAGCCAAGTGTCATTAGTGCTCTGACAAATGCGCTCATGTGATATGACATTATGTGAAGTGCATTCAGAGCATGGAATGAAGCACCATATTCAGACTGCAGTCTGTTGTATAACAAGAGCTTCAGAGTCTCCGGATGCTCTTCCCTTTTCTAGAACAATAAGAGCCACATCTCTGAAGTCCCATTTTGGTTAACTCTGCTCTTCTATGAGGGGAAATATATTACAAAACAAAAAATGTCACATTAACTGACAGTTTTTCTTTCCTGTGATTAGATTTATTATGTATAAAAAATTCAGAAGAGCGGGCAAATTAAGCTCTTGGTGTAAGTCTACCAGTCCCATTTCACAGTCTAATTTTGCTCTGTCATATCACAATAGGTGCTTTTTAATACCTAAAAAACTAACTGTCCCTACTTTGAAAGGAAATTCAAGTTTAAAAGCACAACATTCTATCTAACAGAAAAAGGTATTTAAGGGAGAAGGATTTAAGGTGGCACCAGAGAATTTGCACTATAAATAAAACCCATCTTGTTTTGTTTATAGCAGAAAAAGGAAAATCTTAATAAAACAAAGCCTTTTTGAGGACTATAAGGTGTGCAATATATATATATATATATATATATAGATATATAGATATATATCTATATATATATATATACATCTATCATATACAGTATATATATATTGATATATAGATATATATGTATATGTGTATATATATATATATATATATATCTATATATATCTATATTATAGTGGTACAGTCGCACCACTATATTTAGGGTTGAGATGTCACTTCTATGTTAAAGTCAAAATTTTGCACATTAATAACTTTGGACACATTCAATGGATTTGCCTGAAATTTGGTTTCGGTCAGACTTACGGTCTTTGAGCACGAAAACACTGAAAAATACAAAATTATCCAGTTTTGGAGGCAGTTTTTGGGATATTGTCCATGGTGCTGCATGGCCATTGTGTGGCGTACACTCTGTGACATGGCTCATTTGAAGAAGCTTCACTGGTTGAGCATGTTGCTTTTTGTTTGGTGAAAAAATATTGAGGTATTCAAAAGTTATAGCAATTTTAAGTTCCCTTTATGAGTCAATGGGAAAATTTATATGGTTATTTTGAGAACACAGAATGGGGTTTTGGCCATCTGGTCCTTCCTCATGATCAAAGAATTTGCAGGTTCAGAATCAAAGATTCTTTGATCCTGAGGGAAGGACTAGATGGCCGTATTTGGAAGGACCAGGTAGCCCAATTTTAACAACTTTTAAAATTAAATATCTCAGAAAAGGTTTGGTCTTTAAACTTGAAATTTGGAGGGTGTTGCTGGCATGTCCTGCAAATGTGAATTATGGTGTTTAGGTGTCAGAAAATTGATTTGTTGTGGAGATACGGTGTGGTGCATTTTTCGTTTTGTGGACAGCATTTTGCATTGTGGTAGTGGCTTGAAATTTATAGGGTAGCTAGACTTACTGCCATGGACATACTTTTCAGTTGTTAGGTGTGTAAAATTTAAACAGGTGTGTAATTCTGCCACTCTGACCAATGAAAATCTCATATTTTAAAATGTTATATCTCGGACTCTGTTTGGTCTTTTAAATTGAAATTTGCAGGGTGTTGAGGGGATGTCCTGTACATGTGAATTATGATATTTAGGTGTTGGAAAATTAAGTTGCTGCAGATATATTGCATGATGCATGTCACATTTTGCGTATAGCATTTTGCATTTTGGTAGGTACTTTTAATGTTTAACCTCACATTTTGCATGTTAATAACTTTGCAACCATTCAACAAATTTGCACAAACTTTGGAATGCACACTCCGGTGTGGTAGCTCTCTTGATTTTCTAAATTGTGTTTCAGTCGGACATAGGGTGTTTGTGCAGCGAAGTGCCAAAAAATTCACTTTTCGCCACTTTTTCGCATTTTATGTCCGTGGCGCTGTGCAGATACCGTGTGGGCTATCGGTCCAAAACTTGGGATGTAGAAAGAGCTAGGACCAAGGAACATGCTGCTTTTTGTTTGGTGAAATATCAATCTGTTCAAAAGTTATTATAATTTGAAATTCCCATTATATCCTATGGGAAAATGTACATGTATTTTTGGAATGTTAATGTGAAAGACCAGATGGCCCAAATTGGGATGACCATATCTCAATAACAGTTTGGTCTTTTTACTTGAAATTTGCAGGGTGTTGAGGGGATGACATAGAGATGTGACCTATGCTGTTTAGGTGCTAGGGAAATAATTTGTTGCAGAGATATTCAATGATGTAACTGACATTTTTCCCATAGGATTACATTGCAGTCTGTGTCATGACTTTCGGCACCATTAACTTGGAAACGAAGCAAGATACAGACTTTTTGCTACAAGTGGCTTAGGTCACCGGCAGGTGACCTTGCCAGTGGAAAAATATTTGACATTGTAGAGTAAGCCTGCTGTGGAATTTTGTTTGTACGTTGCACGGTTCATGGAATGTTGTGAAAGTACTGTCACAAGTGTAGAACGAGTGCCTGTCCAGTGCTTTTTAGTGCCCATTGCTTGGAAACAATGTGAGATATAGTACGGTCTTTCAATGTTGCGTGAAGTACTCACTGTCATGATTACAATGATACTAGAATTTTTTTCTAGCTTTTACAGTTCCCAAGATATGCGTAAATTACTGTTACAAGGGTTTGGTGCCCTATTGTGCTCCTCCATGGCTCTGTAGCTTTGCATAAGTGGGAGCATGGGCCCAGATGCATATTGTTATGCAAAAATTGGCAACTTGGTGGGAGCTGGGCTCCGCACTCCCACCAATATGTGTTTTTTCCTAGTTATATTACATTTTTTCAAAAAATAAGGAAACTCTATGCAAAAAAAAACTGTGTTAATGCTTCATTTAGGGTTAAGCAAAAAAAGTCAGGCCTCACAACCCCAATGACTCACCCTGTCAGCTGTCAATCTGGGGATGATGGGCGGTCCACGAGGAGGGATGGGAAACCCTAAAGTTCTCATTTCCTGACTGTTTGTGTTTAACCCTAAATGATGCATTAACAAAGTTTTGTATGAATATGTATGTATATATATATATATATATATATATATATATATATACAGTATATATACATATAGAGAGAGAAAGTGCTTGTTTTCTTTTATTGAGAATAGATGATTTATAAAATTGATATTTAGTTTACTTGTTCAGGATACATTGTTCTGGATGGCTAATTGAAAGCCACATAAAAGAACAATAAGTAATGCAAGTGCAGCTTGTTCTCTATAACATAATGACTTATTTTTCACCCCGGACAAAGCTCTTATTTAAGTAAGGAAATAGTAACATAACATTTTTGTATTTATTTTAGAGCTTAACCTGACTCCCTGATGAAGGGGTAATTCCCCAAAATGTAGGAATTTGTATTTTCATATGTCAATATTCTATAAATGTAACTATTTTTTTCACCCAATGGGTGGTTGGGCTTCTGGGCAGCTTGCCCCTAAAGGTGGTCTTAAGTAAAGATAAGGCACATTTCAAAGAGAATCTGGATAAACATGTCTTGAGTATGGTTGGATTATCCTATTGCCACTGAAATAGTAGGGAAGCAGTTTAAATGGCACCCTGTCTTTCTTCTGCTCCTTGATACCATAGTATAGTATGTTGGAACCTGACATTGGGCACCATTGTAGTCTATCAGTTATGATAATATGTATGGGGCTTTGTGCTCTTGAGTTTATGTACTGTATTTTGTCCTGTAAGAACAGTAAAGAAGATGATGTGTACTGCTTCCAAAATGTCCTGTGTCTCCTTTCTGTGTCTGAATGACTGTGGATGTGTAAAAGTACAGGTAATTGTCTAGTTCATTGAACAAAAAAATGTATTTATTTACTAGCTCCCTAGAGCCAAGGTAAATCTAGATGAAAGGGTTACAAATGCATTCTTTTTCATTCTTCTTCTTCTGCTGAAAAAGTTGTACCATTGTCAGAATTTCCCAGATATTTTCAAATTAGATGGTCTGTTTTAGCATATTTAAAGGAATTTTTGGATTTCCAGAAAACGAAATCCCAGCTAGCATCAGTTGAATGCAGTTATGTTATATTCCCACAACATTTTAATTACTGGATATTCCAGTTTTCTTTTTTCAATCAAGCTTTTTTGCCTATGTTACCCCTGGGTGGCACTATCCCAAGGGCTACTACCCCTACCTGCTTGACTAGTTGCAGGTTAAGGGGCCTGGGTACTGAAAACGGGTGCCTCCACCCAAAGGACAGGGTTAGTGGTAGTGTAGCTGACCTGGGTACAGCCCTCTGGTACACTGTGACATCCCTCTTTCCCTTCTAGTGGCCTAAACAATGAACAGCATACACAGGTACAATACCCCTAATCAGCATACAAATCCCCACTCTGTTTGCACTTACCACCAGGGCTAGTTCCACCAGTCCAACCATGGAGAACCCCTGTAAAATAAGATTAGACACAGCAGGTAACAACAGTACAGTGCTCCTGGTACAAAATGGAACCACAGTCAGGTTAAATGCAAAAGGAATTAGATCTGATTTATTCAGGGAGAATGAACAAGGGAGGGACGTAATTTGGCTGATTAGTTCTGTAACTGATTCATTCAGGCAATCATGCATGCACTTTAGAGTCCCTTCACAGTCACACACTCTGGGTACCCAGTAGGAACCAAGGTGGGCTAGCCTAATTCATTGTGCGGGGTAGGCTGGCATTGCAGCTGGTTGGGTCCCTGTGATGGAAAGAAGAAACATGTACAACCACGCACAATTTGTAATCTGGAGCCTGGAGGCTCAGTTCGTGACAAGGAAACAACAAAGGAATCGGATGACGACACTTTTGATTTAGCTGATGTTGCAGGGAACTACCCTGGAGTTTACTCATGCTTCCCAATACGAGACACAGGAGGGATGAGATGAAAACTGCAGATTGACAAGCTGGTACAAAGGAGAAACAGTGCCCACAGGAATCACTGAGGTGTCATTCCTGTTCAAGATGGTTGAGCAGGGGGCTGATCCCTGGGCCAGTCTCTCATCGATGGTGATCTCTGCACTTGGAGTAGCTGGCTGGGCCAAGGTGGCAGGGACCAGGCTGGGTGAACAGTTTGGATTCAGTTTGGTAAATGCTGGCTGCAGCTTCCAGCAAGGGTGACACAGTTAGGCAGTGAGGAACCAAACAGCAAAACACTAACAGCATTCAGCACACTTAAAGTAAGATAAAACACAATACCATAGGTCAGATGATAGTCCGGTTGCAGCATCAGCTTTCCTGAGCAAAACCATGATCTCTGTGGAGATTCAGACATCCTGACAGGCCGATCATGTACTGCAAATCTTTGGTCTTCTTCAGGCAAAGGTACAGTCACAGTTCAGTGGCTTTTGTCACAATTGGTTCGAATACAGTCCAGTTATTAAACACTTTATGGGATCCCTTTTGAGGGACAGCAGGCAGGCAGGCCACATTCAGCCTTTCTACTAGTTTCCCATGCGACTATGTAGGAGCAGCTTCTCGAATGTCTCGAGCTGTTCACTCTCTCACTCCAAACTCAGACTGACTATGTGCTGCAGGCAGCTTGGGACTTTTCCAAAGATCCTAAAGGTTTGATTCATTGATTCATCTGTCTGTCAAAGAAAGGGCTCCCCATCCTGGTCCATGTAGGTGCAAAAGTGGAAAAACTACAATTCCTACAGAAATTCACTCCCACAAGACCCCAGGGGGGCAGGCTCCATTTAAGGGCCCCCAAAGGTACTGATTGGTCCACAATGGCAGTTCAGAACCAAGATGGTGGTGATTTGCAGAAATGTCCATGCTGCAAAGAAGGCAGGTTACACAAACTATGATATCATTACTATTATAATAGATAATCAGCAAATAAGTACAGCTTCAAACAGAATTCTCTCTGTGCAATTAGCGATGGCAGAATGGAGCAATTATCTGGCAGCCCAGGTGGGACTCGAGCTTAGAAACACTCAGCCCCCCTCCCAGATTAATTATACCCTGTGATATAGGCAGCTTTTAAAGAGACAGAACACAGAGACTATAAAGGCACTCACAGGCAATAGCTTTTAAACAGTTAAGACACAGGACACCAGCCTGGCAGTGAGCATTTAGGCACACCCAAGGAAGATTTTTGGGAATCCCCATTTGTAGCAGGGTTAAACACATGTCCCATGGTTCCAAGAAGGCCATCAGCCTTGCCGCCCCCCACCTTACTGGCAAATTCCTTCCTTGGGACCTACCTGTATCCCCAAGGATTTGTCTCATGTCAGGGGCAGGAGAGGAAGGTCTGTCCTTCCTGCCCCCAGTGCACAATACAGCTGGTGGGTCCTAGGTGACAGGGCAGGTCAGGTGACAGACCTAGCTTCATATGCCGAAGTCAGGTTTTTTTTCCATGTTCTGGTCTCCCCTATGTTTGGTCACATGCAATGATGCAGGCACACTTGTGTATGGAAGCAGGCACATGCCATGTGCTGGATGCCAACATCCCCTTTTAAGATGCCCCTACTGCCCTGCCACCATGCCTCCATGTGGTGGCAATGCTAGAGCAGCGCATCAGCACCCCCCCCAGGAGAGGAGAGCAGTCCACCAGACACTACATCCTCTCCCACCTTGGCTGATCTGCAGCAGCCTGAGCTCACTTCCAAACCTGGGTCGTCAGCATCATGGAAGGTGTGGCATGCAGTGCCTTAGCCCTCTATGCCACTGGGCTGGCCCAGACATTCCAGTTTTGTACTTAAGACATCTGCAGGAAAAGAAAGTCTTTGCCCATAAGACTTTATCTGTTTGTGCTGCCTGTCTTGCCCTAAAATAACAATCCACTTCTTGTGGCATTAGAATAATTTCTGTGGCAATAGGTCATGATGTCACAGCAGATATTTATGATGTTAAAGTATCAAAAGCAAGCTGTCCCATTGGTGTGGAGGGCTGAGGCACTGGCTCTTTACCTCCTACCACACCACCAACATGTGTTTAATGATGAGCACAGGTTGATGGGGGCCAGCCGGGTGGGGCTGGGTGAGGATGAAGCGGTTGCATGGCAGCTCCCCTCTCCCCTGGATTGGGGAGGTGAGCCCAGCCTTCAATTACCACCATGTGCAGGTGTGATGGTAGTGAGGCTGACAGAGGGGAGGGCTAGGTGTTAGGCTGAGTGGTAGGAGTGGTGCCATTTAGGCCAAGATGACATCTGTGCCTCCATGCACACACACACACGTCATTGCACTGGGGCACTGGGGATGTAAGGGGATAAAATCACTGGGCAAAAAAAAAGGTCAGCGTCCAGTAGTGACCACCCCTCACAGGCTCCACACCAATGGCCAGGCACACGCTTCAAGTCCTGTGTCAGAGGACATTAGCAGTAAGGGAAATCCAGGGGGAGCCAGGTGAGAGGGTTAGGAGGCAGTCCAAAGGGGGTCACTGGGGAGGGGTAGGCACAGAAACACAGAATGGAAAAAAAGAGGTACAAAATGTAGAGTGACAGATGAAGTCCAAGAAGCAAATAAATTAACTGAAACCCTGGTAGGACTTCCCAAAATTGTTCATTTCAAGAAGGCACTGAGAAAAGAACTTGGCAAAGGCAAGGCAAGGGCAAGGCAGGAAGTGGGTGACTTCGTGGTCAGTGAGGCATTGGAGTCCCCCAGATGTTTAATTAAGGGAGACTTCAATGTCTGGGCCCATGATGAGTCATCCAGGTTGAGTTATCACTTCCTTCAGTTGATGACATCACTGGACCTGTTGCAAGCAGTTACTACTGTGACTCACCAGGGTGGACACATGCTGGACCTGATCTTCTCACTAAGGCTTGAGGTCGAGAATCTCAGGACTGATCTGGTCATTTGGTCTGATCATTGCATGGTAGAGTTCCTGCTCAATGTCCCCTCCGAGATCCCTCCCCCTACAGAGATGGCGAGCTACTGCCCATTGAGGGGTTTGACCCTGGAGTGTTTTTTGGCGGTGGCAAACCTATCTAACGTGGACAGTGCATGCAGGGGAGGCGTAGGTGAGGCAGTTGATGTGTATAATAAGGCAGTGACTGAGGCACTCGACTCCCTTGCACCAATCCATGTATGACCCAGATCTTCTCACTTGAGGTCCCCATGGTTTGATGGGGAGCTCAAGTCTTTGAAGATCAAGGGTCAGAGGTTGGAGCACTGCTGGCAGGGGTCCAGCCTGGAGGCAGACAAACTAGCCCTGCGTGCACACTATGGTGTGTACCAGGGGTCAATCAACCGTAAGAAGGCAGTGTTCCTGTCCAGGGAGATTGTTGCTGGGAGGAACTGACCAGCAATGCTTTTTCGGACTGTGGGCAGGTTATTAGATCCTGCTTGTCTTCAGCTGAAAATAGCAGTTTCTGAGGCTTTATGCAATGAGTTTGCTCATTTTTTCTCTGACAGGGTGTCTGCCATCAGGCAGAGTGTTCCGCCTGTGGCCCATACCATGGCCGACGGTGGTCAGCAGGATGGTCAATAAAGCACTCCGCCTGGTTGGGGAGAGTTTAAACCAGTGGAGGTGGCTGATATAATTGAAGTGATCTCAAAACTGAAGCACACATACTGTGAACTGGGCCCAGTGCCGACGCATTTCTTAGTGAGATGCATTGACGCTGTTGGCTAGTGTGCGCGTTGATTGTCCAGTGTTCCTTATTGCAGGGGGTTGTCCCAGATGCCTTGAAGGAGGCGCTGGTGAGACCCCTCCTGAAGAAGTCATCATTGGACCCTGACATCAAGGCAAATTATCAACCAGTCTCCAACCTTCCATTTTTAGGAAAGGTAGTGGAGAAGATTGTGGCACGACAGTTGGGTGATCACCTCATGGCATTTGATATCTATGAGCTGCTCCAGTCGGGGTTTTGTGCAGGACATTCAACAGAAACCATATTAGTTCGGGTGCAAAATTATCTCCTCAGGGTGAGAGATCGAGGGGAGGGGACAATTCTCATTCTACTCGATCTCTCCTCAGCTTTTGACACGGTGGACCATCAGATGTTACTGGACCATCTGAGGGACTTCTGTGGACTCACTGGCACTGTCATGCACTGGTTTGAGTCCTTTTTGACAAACAGAAGGCAGAGGGTGGTGATAGGGAATTTTTCCTTATCAGTTAGCCTTCTGTCTTGTGGGGTACAGCAGGGTTCGGTGTTATCCCTGATGTTGTTCACCGTGTATGTGCTGCCCCTGAGAGATCATTAGGAAGTACAGCTTGGGATTTCATTGCTATGCCGATGATACCCAGCTGTACTTATCCTTTGCCCCTTGAATATCACATGCGGCAGATGTATTAAACAACTGTCTCACAGAGATCAATGACTGGATGGCCTCCAGCTGGTTGGGCCTGAACCCTGATAAGACGGAGGTACCGGTGGTGGAGTCAAACAGGAGGCAGCTGGGATTGCCCCCTAGGGCAGACTCTGGACTTGTTCTAGGGTCTGTCCCATTGAAGGCTTCCACTAAGGTGCATAATCTTGGCATGATATTTGACAGTGGTATGAAAATGGAATATCAGGTGTCTGCCGTGGTTAAAGGAAGTTTTTTTCATGTGAGAAATATCACCAGGATTAGGCACCTGATTCCACCCCTGGAACTCCCCACCTTGGTACATGCATTTGACACATCCAGGTTAGACTACTGTAATGTGCTTTACCTTGGGGTCTCTGAAGGCACCCTCTGTCGACTGCAGCTAGTGCAGAATGTGGTTGCCAGGTTGTTGACAGGCCAATCGAAATACTGCCATGTCATCCCAGTGCTGCATGAACTGCACTGGCTGCCAGTTCGATGGAGAGTGCTCTTCAAGGTGGGCTTGCTCACCTATAATGCCCTACATGGATTGGGCCCTTGTTACCTGGCTGACCTTCTGATACCTGCTGCCTCGGTGCGACCCCTTCGGTCCTCCTCTAGAGGCCTCCTGACTATTCCTAGGACAAGATCAAAAACTGCCGGTGATCGAGCTTTCAATGTTTCCGGCCCTGTCCTATGGAATTTGCTCCCATTCTTGGTGATAGAGACCCTGTTAGTAGAGGTCTTTAAGACCCACCTGAAGTTCTATTTGCTTAATCAGGCTTTTTCAGACACTGTTTGATATCAGGGTTATCAGTCCGTTTTAACATTTGAGGTTTTATATATTTATGAGAGTTGTATAAGGATATGGGCTTGTTTGTATAAACTGAGTGTGTTTTTTGTACGGTGCCCAGATCATCCCGGATTGGGCATTAGAAATATAAAATTTGCCTTGCCTTACCTTGTCCTTGCCTTTGCCTTGCCTAGTTCTCCATTCCATGGTGTCTAGGAGGCCGTCCACTCCAGCAGGTAGTGCCCCACCACCCCGCTCCCCCCCACCCTATCCCTGGCAGGTGACCAGCACAGCATTCCAGTCTCTACCAAATCTGACTGCCAACTGAGCTGTTAGTGAAAGAGCACGTACTTGTACAAGCATGCGCTCATTCATTGACAGGCCAGCTCGTACTCATTCAGTGACAGCTCTGTTGGCAGCAGAGACAAGAGAAAGAGATGTGCTTGTCACTGGTGGGGGATTGGGAGGGGAGAAAATGGTGTGTTGGCCCACTACGCTCTTCCCTCCCATCCCCAACCCCTCACCAGTGACCAGCACAGCTCTCTGTTATTGTCTCCAACCATCATGATCAGCCGCCGACAGAGCTGTCATGCCAACGAATGAGAGTGTGCTTGTACAAGCACATGCTCTTTCACTGATAGCTCAGTCAGCAGCCAGCCATGATGGAGAACAGAGGGCTGTGCCAGTCTTCAGCTCGGGGGGGGGGTGAGCCGGGTGGTGGAACACTATCTGCCAGGGTGGAGGGTCTGCTAGACACCAGGGAATACACTAGTACCTTATTGTGTTACAGGGGAATGGGGATAGGGAGGGGGTCCACTAGACATCAGGGAATGGTATATAACTTCCAGGGTATTGGGATGGAGAGACCACTGCACACCTGGGAAACTTGTTACATTATGTCAAGTGGGTGATTGGGTAGGGGAAGGACCACTGGACACCAGCACAGAAGCACGGAGCAAACATAAAGAGCAGGACCAAACCAGAATGCACTTTTGAACTGGGCCAACTTGGCAGTCTGGGTCGAGCCATGAAAGGATTGGCTCTCACGGTCAGAGCTGAGTCAGATCGGTCCAGGGAGGTAAGGAAGTGCAGCAGAGCCAGTTTGCACATCTCTAATACTGTTCTCATTAATTGTTGTGAGGCTCACACTGTACTATGCCAGTACCTAGGGCTTTCATTCCTTATAGTTGACCTGACTCCTTGGAGCCACCATTACCTGTCTATGTTTGTACCTATATATTCATATTTTCTGTGTTGACTATGCTCCACTGGGGCTGCAGGTTTTGTCTTGTCAGTGGTTTAAGTCTGAGTTAATCCCTTTTATTATCCTTGATGTGGAACCTTTGTAAATAAAGGTGTTTTACAAATGAATAAATAAATAAATAAAATAAAATATTTTCTTGCAAATGTCTTGAATAACAAAGCGTGGAGTATTGGAGTATCTTGACATTCAAATCTGTTTGGAATACTGTGAGATTTGAGTCCTGTTAATGCCAACTATCAGTGCTTTGCAGTAAACTGAAAAAAAAAAGTTGAAATATCAGTCTCTTATCAAACCCCAAACATTTTAAGATTAAATTAACTTACAGTTGTTGGGTCTTTGCCACATGCCTTTTTTTAATTTTATATGGTGTGGCACTGGTACAGATGTGTCACCCAATATAAAAATGCATGGCTGGTGTTTTTAGCATTGTCATTTATTTGAATTTTATGCTGAACAGCAGACTGAACAGTGACAGCTGACTTCCTTGTGTTGCCCTAGGGGGATGGTCACATGGACCCCTGTTTTACGGATGAGTAATGTTGGCCAGGACACCTAAGTAAAGCCCCTACTCTTTTGGTAAGTGTCATGGATTCTTAGCTTTCCCCTAGATGGATACTTGAGAAATGCTGTACGGACACTGGTTTAATGCCTCAGACAAAAGGTAGCACCTCAGCAGTGAAGAATCCACCCAGGTGCTGCACCACAGTGTTAGCAATGGATGTTAACCCATGTTCCAGGTGTGGAATTAGAACTCACAGCCCTTTGATCTTCCAGCATCAGAAGCCAGAGACCACAGTTATGTAACTTAACATGCATTACAATACTAATTGTTTCAAAATACAGTACAGTACAATGAAATGCTTACAAGCAGTTTTCTGTCGAAAATCATAAACTTATAATATTAAAAATCAGTATTAATTTATATTGTACTCCAGTTAAAGGAACACTGTCAAAACTCATTGACCTCAAAATGTCTCTAGTTTAAAAAACAATTTCACTAATGTACATCTTCTGTAGAATCTGCTGATGTAGCAGAATGTTTGACACTGATTCCTTTTGCTTTATAAAAGTGAAAAACAGACTGCCCACCATACTGGTGTTACAACACAAAAACATATTTGTTTCATCCTTAATCAACTCCTACTGTATCTTTCCTGGATTTGGGAACACCTCAAACACAGTCTAGCCGCTACTAATTCAGTGGGAGAAGAGACTGCTGTACCATCAATGGCTGCACAGTTTAGGGGTATTCCTAATGTTGGTCATGCATTATGTTAGATTACTGCACTTTGCTAGTGCTTGAAGGTCCTCTGCTTGTGGATTTCTGCCTCACAATGCACCCAGGGCATTAGGCAGCTTAGCATAATGTACTCCGTTATGTGCTATTGCTTATGTGGCAGTGGGACATATAGTTTCTCAGCAGCACTCACATATAACTGAGATTTGATTACTTTTTATCATCTGACTCCTGGTACCTTGGACAAGTTTACTACACTACATATCCCTGAACATAACTATCTGCATGGTATAATATTACTACGTCAAGAATGCAACCTAACCTGTTCCTGCTGCACCTGTTCCTTCTGACCCTACTGGAATCCCACACTACCAATATATTTAAATGCCCACTGCAACCAACCTCTGATTGCCTGGTTGATAGCTCGTTGCACAGAAGTGGAATGGTTACCGGTAGTCTCAGCTGCAACAACACTCATCTCTTCTCCCAAATACTAGGATACACGAACATGCTACTGTGCCCACGGTCGACCCTACCATCAAACTATTTCTCCCTGTTCATACTATCGGGAGCCAGGTCACTACAGATAACAACTAAGAATAAGTATAAGGGAAAAAGTGCACATAACAGTCACTGCCGATATCTTAAGGAACTCCTAAAAAAGACTAATACCTCTACTCCTGCTAATATCGGGCAACGTTCACCCCAACCCTGGACCACCCCTAGCTACCCCCAGGGAGCAACGTAGAACAGGAACCCTCTCGCTAGCTAGCATCAACATCTGCAGCCTTACCAAAAAATTAGATGTCCTCACTGACTGGACAGTACAACATAGCCCAGATGTACTATCTGTAGTTGAAACTTGGTTGTCTCTAATTATGTCTGACACTACTGTGGCAATTCCTGGGTATACTATCTTTCGGCAGGATCGACTATCAAAAAAAGGGGGCGGCAGTGTCCTTTATCTTAAAGATTCTATGACAGGGCATGCCCTGACCCTACCCATTAATGGAGATGAGCTTCAGGTCCTTGCTATTAAAGTCATTCTTGGGGCCCATAACAAAGCTCTGACAATAGCCTCTGTATATATTCCACCCAAGCTTACAACAACAAGCCTGAACCCATTCCTTACCTGCATCGGTAGTCTAAAGCTTAACTCAGAAGTTATATTGCTAGGGGATTTTAATGTCAACTGGCTTGCCCCCAGTGCAAGCAACTACAAGGATGCCTTTGCAGCTGCACATTTTATGCAACTAGTTACCTCACCCACTAGGATCAACTATAGAACAGGAACCAGTACCTTACTGGACTGGGTTCTCTCAAATTGCCATGACCTTATTAGCCACACTACAGTTTTCCCTGGTGCCATTAGTGACCATTCCCCAATCCAGTGCATATGGTCAAATAAATTCAATAAACCCCCCGCAAAAACTATCAACAGTCAGATGCTAATCAAGGGACACCTTGCACCACTTAAGGCACTCCTGCAACAACAAGACTGATCACCGAGTGACACCGCTCTGGATGTTGATGCTGCACTTCAATACTTCATCTCAAAGTTCAATGCAGCATGTGATATCCATATCCCCTTTAAGAAATGCAAAATTAAAGGCCTTGACAACCCTTGGATCACAGGCAAACTCATAGACCAACTAAAAGTTCGGGACCTGCTATGGGCTTGTGCGACAGCCTCTGGAAACCAAGCAGACTTTCAGGCATACGGGGCCACCAGGAATGCCTGTACCAGAGCTATCAGCACTGAAAAAGCCAGCTACTACAGGAGCACTCTATCAAACCCATAGTCGGATGGAAGGAAATTCTGGCAAAGTCTCTCTGAAGTGATAGGGAAAAAGTCCAAAACAACTCCTAATATGCTAAAGGTTGATGGCAGCAACACCCTGGACCCCACCACACTTGCCAATACTTTCAGTCTGGCATTCATCTGGCATTCACTGACCTCAGCCATGTGCTTCCCTCTAACTTCTTTGACACCAACCAAACCACGGCCTCCCAATATCAATAGACTTAGGATACAAATCATCCACATTTCTATTTCAATGCAGTTACTGAAAGGGATGCCAAAAAATACCTCCTCAAGGTGCTCAGAAAATCCAGATCAAGTGGGGATACACTTGACTTGAAGCTCATTGCCCTCAACCATGACGATGTCCTGCACCCTCTTACCAAGATTATTAACCAGTCCCTCATGCTATCCCAGTTCCTGCTCAAGTGGAAGTCTGCCCTGGTGACCCAATACACAAGTCTGGGGATAGGACATTACACTGTAACTACAGGCCCATCTCCATCCTACCCCCTTTATCCAAAGCTCTTGAAAGAATCGTCGCAGACCAATTGGTGGAGTACTTGGAGAAATACAACTTGCAATGCCCACAGCAACACGGCTTTCGCAAAGGACATAGCACCACCTCTGCCATCCTTGAATTTATAGGCCACATTCATCTAGCACTAGACCAAGGACAACTTGCTGGTGCCACCTTTATAGACCTCTCGAAGGCCTTCTATATAGTCAACCATCCATTACTACTGGAACAACTTGGCAACATAGGGCTTTCTCATAAAACTTTACAATGGTTCAACAGTTATCTCTCCAACCGGTCACAACAAGTTAAGATTGGTGACTCCCTCTCCTCCAAACTACCTGTCCGGGCTGGTGTTCCCCAAGGGTCAATATCGGGACCCCTTCTATTTAGCATCTTCCTGAACAATCTCCCTTCTGCCTGTGATGAAAACATTATTCTGTATGTTGATGACACAGTGATTTTCTCTAAGAATTCTGACCCCTCCCTCTTGGAGAAACAACTGCAGGAAAGTTTCATGCAAGTTGTGACCTGGTTCATCTCACAGAAACTAGTGCTAAATTACAAGAAAACAAAGACTATGGTGTTCCATGGCACACATAACAAACATAAACACCAACAGTTGGCAAACAAAAACAGCTCGGGTGTGACCCTGGACCAGATGTAGACTTTCAAATACCTTTGTATAACCCTGGACCCTACTCTGTCCTTCTCCAGCCATATCGATTCAGTAGCAAAATCTGTAAATATCTGTATAGGCCTTCTCTATAAACATAGACACTGCCTGACACTGGACGCCCTTAAGATAGCAATACACAGCTCTATTGTCTCCTTCATTGATTATGGGTTTGTTATTTATGGAGCAGCCACAGCTACAGCACTACGGCAAACTCGTACAGCGCTGAATGGGGCCTGCAGACTGCTTACTGGTGCTGCCCACCACACGCATACCTGCGACCTCTACAAACAGTCAAACTGGCTACAACTTCAGGGAAGGATCACTTTCCAAACCTGCCTGCTAGCAAAAAAGTAATTGATGGGACTCATACCCCATGGGGTTCAGTCTCTCTTAAGCCCAGCCAACCACCCCCCATTACACAAGAAGCTCTGATGACTATTCTCTGGCTGTTCCCCGCTGTCACACCACCCAATGCCAGTGGTCTTTTGCAGGTAGAGCCCCTAAGATGTTTAACTCCCTGGGCCGCGAACTCACCAACTTAGGCACCCTCTGCTCATTCAAACACAAGCTACGTCAAACGCTTGTGTCCACAGCCACCTGTGACTGTTTCTCCTAACCTCCCAGGTAGTCACTTCTGTTCTTTGCCCTCTCTACTATCACCACCTCTGCCTGCCACCACCTTCCCCATATCCACCCCTGCCTCTCTCCCTAGCCCAGGTCCACCACCTTCCTCTCTTACCTTCCTTTCCTCTCTCCCTTTTCTAATCTGCTCACCCCACCCAATGTTCCCCCCACCCACCTCTCCTTCTACTTCCCTCTCAGTTACCCCTCTACATCCACTCTCTCTTCCACTTTCCTAAGCTACATGGCACAATTGGCAGCAACTCAGTTTTTTCCACTCTACCTTTCCCCTTTGACAATGCCCTTCTGGCAGTTCTAATTCATGTAAATATTATTTGTTGTGACTCATCATTCTTAAATGTATGCCTGATTATGTTGTTCTAATTGTTATTTATTTTCACCTGTAGCTTTAGACCATGTATTAGATCCTGTACTGAATTTTGTATTCAGACTGCTTGCCTGCTAATCTCACACAAGCTGTTCTTCTATTCTTTGTATACTGACGTGGAACCTTTGTAAAAGAGCCATTGGCTCAAAGGTATTTATCCAAAATTCTAATAAATAAAAATAAAATAACTAATATTGGTGTCCCTAGATCACAACAGGTTCCAGTCTATCTCACAATGGAAATAAGGGAAAGCAGTCATACGCAAACTTACTTTGGTCATGAATAAACACACTTGTAACAGAACTTAAGCTGACAGTCCATCTCAATTAAAAACATGTATACAGCAAGTGTGAGTATAACTTTATAAAGAGAACTAGTGATATCTTTGAGCTAAACTTCAAGATATCAAAGTATCGCCTGTTAGGTACCCAGATATCACCACTTAGATACATCACAATTAACCTTTTGTTAATTGACCAATAGCAACAGAACATACCCCATTACCTCATAACAATGCTACCCTTGACACCATTACTTCACACATTCTTCAGAGACATTCTGATCATAGA
Source organism: Neoceratodus forsteri (assembly GCA_016271365.2). NCBI lineage: Eukaryota > Metazoa > Chordata > Ceratodontiformes > Ceratodontidae > Neoceratodus > Neoceratodus forsteri. Next base: position 648,375,103 of record CM057456.1, read on the forward strand.
AATAAGCATTAAAATGTTAAATGAAAAAGAAAATCACTTGTTTACAGCTTAATGTATTAAACTTTCAGGTCCTGTTATATACTTCAAGTATGAGACGAGCTAAATTACTATATTAGCAATATGTTCTTTCATTGTACTTGACCTCTTTTCACTTCACTCGGGGATTTGTCACTCATGAGGTCAGATGTCAAGAATAACTCAAGAAAATATTTCTGCAGCCAGCCCGGTGGTGCTGAGGCATCTGCCTTACCTTGCGCTATGCCAGCGACCTGAGTTCAGGAGTGAGCTTGAGCTGTTGTGGGTCAGACGAGGAGCGGAGAATAGAGCATCTGGAGGATGACTGTCCTCTCCTGGAAGGGAGGGGGGACTGATACCAGTAGTGCTAGTGGCTTCTAGTGGAGATTGGGAGCACAACAGCTGAGGGTTATGTGGAGGGGGAAGGTGTTTGCGCCGATCTTGCATGTGGGTACACTGGCCATTACTGCATGTCCGCACCTTTGGGGGGCCCCAGAACAAGTGAAAACTCCGAACTGCAGGAGGACCAATGATGACTTTGAGGGACTGTTCCACACACACACTGTCAGACTTGGCCCGAACAGCTCTCTGTCTGCTCTTGAGCCATAGCTCACTTAATTTCAGAAAGGGCACTAGGTAGGAATAGGTGGCCCCACCTCAGGGGGGAGCGGGGGGGTTGGTCGGGGACACTGTGGAGTGGGAGGGGAGATCCGGCACCCAATTTCCTAGTCAGGAGGGCATCAGGCAAGGAGGTAAGGAGCCATTTGAGTGAGGTCATCTGAGGAGGTCCTGTGAGCTGGTGACTGGAGGGAAAAATAATAAAAAAAAAGATATTTCTGATATCTTACCTTAACCCGTCTCATATCCCATATATATAGGCAGCGGCAGCTGTAAGCAAACTTAGCATAGTGAGAAAAAATACTTTTACAAAAGTATTTAAATGAATCTGAGAAAAACTAAAGGGAAAGGGAGTTTATCAGCTGGCTGATGAGTAAAGCTTTACTGAATGGGGAATTTGGCTAGTGGAATTTATGCTCAATGGCACTTTTGCTCTGGAAATGCTTTTCAGAATTTCTTTCTTGATTCTGTGGCATTCCAGAAAGTATTTCTGTGTATATCCTGGACTATTATTCCACAGTTTGCAGAGAATGAATCCATGGCTTACATAAACTGTGGAATACAGTTCCAAAGGAAACATTCTGCTTTTGGAATGTTGGGATTCCACTCCTGATAGAATTCCTCAGAATTTAGCAGAATTTCTGAAATTCTGTGGAATTCCATTGGAAGCAGAATTTGAAAATTGTTCATAGTTCTAGTGGTGCAGGCAGGAGGAACAGCTGTAGAAAAAAGTTTCATCACAGTAAATCAGAACTTACATGACTTTGTGGACTGTTCAGCAGACTACAAGAGAAGATTTTTTATGTAATTTTTGTAGAGAGGTTTAATTTACTGAGTAAATAGTAAAGTACCTGGAGGGAGCAGCAGAAGAGTAATGTTGTGATAGGAACTATTTTTTCCTCATTGAAGCATATTTCATGCACCATTTTAAAAGTATAAGTTAGTATGATATATTTGTTTAATGTTAATCTACTGTATCTCCTTTTCCTTAGTAGAACTGAAAAAAGGACATTATACATAACATTAGAAAATGGGCTACAAGAATCCCAGTTTCTGATTGGCTAACTTCCGCAAGTATCCAGTCTGGTATCAGGCTACAGAAACCAGGAAATAATGAGTCCTAGTCTCTGGCTGCCTGATTGAGCTTATTATGGTGCCTATGCACGAATGGGTGGAAAGTATGTGCCAGAGGTCCATACCCTGCCTGTGTAGCTCCGCGCCCCTGCATAGGTGCACAGAGGCTGGTATGCACAATAGCCAGCCACTCATCTGTGGTGTCACCTCCCCCAGACATGCATGATCATGGGGGCAGAGTAACAGACCCAGACGGGTAGCCAATCAGCAGCACATCCTGGGACCCAGGGTGGATCCCCTGCTCCGCAGAAGCAGGGGAGTGAGCAAAGGTGTGGGTCCAGATGCATGAATAACACATGCAGGCACCCAAGGCAAGTGTGGCCAGTCCCCATTGAGCAGTGGTCCCCTCTCCCCAATACCCACTCCTGCGGCACAGCACCTCACCCAGCATACAGATGTACCCCCCCACCAGAACCTCTGCCCCATCCCATATGCCAGCCCCCCCACGCACACACAGCAGTGCCCCATCCCCATTCTTGGTACTGAGAACACACACACACACACACATATACAGCAGTGCCCCATTCCTCATACTGAGAACACCCCCACCACACACACACACACACATTTCAGTGCCCCATCCCCATCCAGTAAGTGTGAATAACCCACCCAACACACATCAATGCTTCATCCCCATCTGGTAATAGTGGACCCCCCACCCAACACTGCCCCGTCCTTGTCCCTGTCTGGAAAGGGTGAATACCCCCCACCACACAACATTGCCCCATCCTATGTCTGCAAGTCAGTGTCCCACAACCTGTTCCCAGATCCCAGTACCCATGCCCCTTTAGTGGTGGCCAATAGTTCCCCCACCCCACCTTGGCACCAACAACACCAACCCTGTCCCCACATGTAGGTGCCGTGGTGATGTACATTGAGTGGCACATCCCTCTACACATGCCTCCTTGGCCGCCCACTGTCCAACTGATGCTGGGAGTGTGCTGCCTATTTGTAGGTGTCACGCTTCCAGCATCTGTTAGACAGCGGGTGGCTGAGGAGGTGTGGGGAGGGATATGCTACTCACCGTACATCACCACAGTACTGGCTTGCAGGTACAGGGGTCGAGGGGTGGTGTTGTTAAGCCTGGGGGGTGGGAGTGCCACTGGCCACCATTGAAGGAAAGGGGTTCCAGGATTGGAGGTCAGGGGGTGGGACACTGACTTGTGGACAGGGGATGGGGCAGTGTTGTGTGGTGGGGGGTTCACCTTACCAGACAGGGATGGGGCATTGATGTGTATTTGGGTGGTTGTTCACACACCGGATGGGAAAATTGATGTGTGTGTGTGGGGAGGGGGGTTCTCAGTACCAGGAATGGGGACTCCTGAACAACCTAAATCATCCCTCCAAGTTCTGGAAAGTTATTCATTCTCTTTTCACCTCTCCAACCCAGTCTGCTTCCCCTATTCTTAAGCTAGGTGTCTCCATATTTTTAAATGACCTTCCCACTGTTTGTTCTTTGGCATTCATTCATATGAACACCAATGATGCAGTACTGTATGCATTTGGCTTCTCTGCTTGTGATCTTACCTCATAATTACAGATGGATTTTGCTATATTCAGCACTGGTTCAAGTCAAACCAGATAATCCTCAATACCAAAAAAACAGTTTCTGACTTTTGGCACCCATCAGAGGCTTTCCAGACTTTCCCCTCTCCCAGTATTTCACATCCTGGATGGTGCTTTGAGTGAGAATGTATATTCTATTAAGTATCTTGGAATTTGCCTTGATCGTCATCTTGATTTTTTCCATTCATCAAAACGTCACCCGGCCAGCCTATCGGCGAGCGACATGTTTCGCCATGGCCGGGCGATCTGGATCAGAACAGACTCCGGGGCTGTCAGAGGCCGGCCAGGGGAGAAGGTGGAGCATCCACAGACAGCTCACCTTCTCCAGGGGGAGGGTGGGGATGTGAGCCGGGCACCTGCTGTCCCCTGGCAGAGGCTGGGAGCACAGCAGGACATCAGGGCTCTAATTGCTGGGGGGAGTGATGGACATCGGTGTTCGCCTTGAGGTCAAGTGGCACATCACTCTCCAGGGGAGAAAACCAGGAAAAAGCTCCCTGGCTAAGCCAGATGACGGTGTCCGGACCCCCACTGCCACCTGGCTTCACGACCGACCCACCTCAGTGACACCTGGAGCCGATTGCCGCAGTGTGCTGGATGGCCCCCACCAGTGCCTTCCCTCTCAAAGGAGGGGGACCCAACCGGCAAAGGGATATGCCGGGCTACCTCCAGGGGGTCGCAATATGAGATGAGAGTCGGCGTTGGAGATGGCGGGCAGATGGAAGGACCAAGGAGGCTCAAAAGAGGGGCTGGCCAGGGGGAGCAGAAGAGAATAAAAAAAAACTTTACCCCAAACTTGGTGCTTTGTACAGGAATAAAGCGTGTATCCTGCTTCCTGTCCAACATGAGATTATTGTAAAGATGATTTTACCGATTCTTGATTATGGAGATCTGATTTACAGTGGTGCACCTAAATCTTTCCTTGCCAGACTTGACCCCCTATTTCACTCTTTCTGACATTTTTCTCTGAACTGTTCCCCTCGTACCCACCACTGTTCTCCCTGAACTGACCTTTCTCTCCCTTCTCTTGATACCAGGTGTCTTTCCCATTGTGTTTCCTTTATTTCTAAATTCTGGTTTGGTGCTCTTCCCTCCTACCTTTTATCCCTCTTAATTCCTCCCCGTTTCCAGCTACCCTCTCCGCGTTGTACTTCACATTCCCTCCTTATTCTTTCTAGGAAAACTACTGCTGGTCAGTCTGCTTTTTGTTATTGTTTCCCACAACTCTGGTTCTCTCTCACCCTATGTTTTCAATCTGCTTCATCTGCCTTCTCCTTAAAGTCTCTTCTTCATGACTTTTGTTCTCCCTCTTGTAACTGTCTTTGACTCTCTTACTCTAATTCACGTTTGTCTTTCTCCTCTTCCACCATTTTTACAACGCATTTTTAGTCTATTCCTTAACTGAAATGTTTTCTCTTGCCACCATGACCTAATTTATACCAAATTTGTATAGCTTTTTAATGCTGATTTTACATACAAACATACAGACATACAATACAGCCAGCAGATAAAGGCCAAGCTGGCTTATCAAGTCTGCTTGAATGTGCAGCTCTGAGTGTTGTGCACTGATGTTGCCCCTCCACCCCTCACACCCCCTTCCTTACCAACTAATCCCACTATTTTACCATTTCCCCCTCCCCATTTTGATTCTGCCCTTAAGTTTATCCCGACCCCTTAAATCCCCCCACTGATGCCCTCGAAACCAACTCCTCAGGCAAAGCATTCCATGCTGTCACCACCCTCTCAATGAGAAAGTGCCTCCTCATCTCCCTTCTGAACCTCCTCCCCTCCAACTTTAGACTATGCCCTCTTGTAATTCCTTCCTTTCTAATTTTAAACAGACCCTCATGACTTACCCTATTAATGCCCTTCAGGTATTTAAATGTCTCAGTCATATCCCCTGTGTCCCTTCTGTCCTCAAGAGAGTACATATTGAGCATCTGTAGCCTATCCTAATAGAGCTTTTCCCTCAACCCACTCAACATTTTGGTAGCTGTCCCCTGCACCCCCACCAACAATTTGATGTCCTTCTTTAAGTAGGGATACCAGAATCACATGCGGTACTCCAAGTGAGGCCGCACCAGTACCCTGTACAGTGGCAGGATCATCTCCTCACTCCTTGAGGTAATTCCCCTTGCTATACACCACAGCATCCTATTAGCCTTTGCTGCCACTTTCCTACATTGTGCAGAGTAATTCATGTGGCCTATGAATAGCTCAATTTGGGATTTCTCTTTCCAAAATGCATACTCCTGTACTTCTTAGCATTGAAGCCCAACTGCCAGGTACTTGACCACCTCTCCAAGGATTCTAGGTCCCTCTGCTGCACCCCCCTATCATCCCCATCCACCACTGCACCCAATTTGATATAATCAGCAAACATACTTATCCGACTCTGAACCCCAACTGACATATCAGCTACACAGATGTTGAATAACATTGGTCTAAGCACCAAACCTTGTGGGACCCCACTGATGGCCTCCTGTGGTGTTGATAACTCCCCACTTATCACCACCCTCTGCTGCCTCTTATCCAGCCAGCTGCCAATTCATCTGACCACCCTGTTACTAAGCCCCAAGTCCCTCAGCTTGCCTATCAGTCACCTGTGTGGCGCCAAGTGGAAGGCCTTATATTTTACAACTGTTTTGTTGGTTTTGGTTATGACCTTCCACATCCCCTTTCCCCCAGGACGCATCTGGAAACAAGCTGTTATCAGTTCAGTATGTCTTTCCTGGTGAAACATTTGAAATAAATAAATAAATAATTTAGGATCCTTTCTCCCTAGCTGTATTCTGATTGCTTTTTAATAATTTTATCATAAATTGCTTATGTGACTTCAGCCAATCAGTGCACACAGTTACTGTACTTCTTATGCATACAGTGGTCTCATACAGAAATATTAGGAGTGGAGTATTCCACTTCACAGCCAGGGGAAGGGTGGCTTCCTTTAACTTTTAAAATAAAAAAAAGCATTAAAAATGTATTCTAAATCACTATAACTAACTTGATACATTTCTAATAGGTTAATAGGGCCCCTATGGGGCATCTTTTATGATATAAGAAAATCCTCTCTCGAGGTTTGGAAAGTCAGAACTGATCAGTTTTGCTTCACTGTTCTCTCACCAAAAGTTCATACTAACGGTCTGTTATACCATAAGAAACACTCCACAGAGAACCTATTAACCCATGGCATGACAGCACTATACCATACATTTCACCAGATCATTCAGACTGTAATATTCATCGCACCCTTTTAAATATATCTTTAATTATCAACAATTTAGCACCTGCTACATTTTCCAGTATATTTTTTCACAATTTTCTTTATCCCTCTTCATTCCCACCAGCTGAGGCCTCTTTCAACCATCTTCAGCATTGTATCCTGCCCAGTCGAGATCCTCTAAACTCAATTACTCATCTCCCCGCCCACCCATGACTCACCATCTGGGTGTGCCTCCCCAGCTTGCCCCCCCATGGCTGGGACTCCATCAGCTCCACAGTTCTCTTAAATGAAATCTGGGTCCCAGCAGGTAGAGGTGAAGACCAGGGGTAGATTGAGGACCAGGCAGGCAGGATTCAGCAGTGAGAGTAGTGGCAAGGAACAGCATCACCTGCCCAACTAGTAGCATTTTCCCCTGTGCAATTGCCACTGATGGAGTAGCCATGCAGTGATGTTCTAACAATGTCATGCATGCTCCTGCGCTTGAAGTGCCTATGTCCACCACTTTCCTACACCCTGACTTGAGCAGTCTCAGGCTCACCAAGCCCCAGCAAATGCTAGGGGTTCAGCTCTTGCTAAGCACCACTACCCTCTCTCCTCAGAGGAGGGGAGCTGTCAAATGGGCACTCGATCCTCCTTTCTCCAGCTGACCCTCTGATGCTCCATGCTCGTTCCTGAACCCGTGCCTTCTGAGTTGCAAACAGTAATGCTACTGCTGGGCCAGCGGCCAAGCTATTTTCTAGCATGTTCATTCTGAATTTGGTCGTAATTCCCCCTCTGTTAATAGAACATTGATAATGAAATGACATGTCTTTATCTTGACCAGTTCTCTAGGTTGTCCAGTTTCTTTGTTTAATGTCAGATTTCAGATATTTATTGGGCACTTTGTGCTTCTACTTTTTTGTTTCAATCTATTGCACTGCTGATCCTGTACTCTGTACAGTCTGTCTTATCTTTTTTATCTAGCTAGTATTACATCTAATCCCACAGACATCAGAGGCCAGAGATGTGATGGAAACTCTGATTGATTCTATTTTGCTGTAACTCTCAAAGTGCTGTGTGGGATTTTCTTCCACAGCAGCATTTACAATCACTGGGTGTGAGGCTGCCATATGTCTTTTGATTAACTGACTCTTCTTGTTGCTTACTTCCCCTACTCTTTTCAGTCCTTTCTGTATTTTCTTTTAGTCATTTTAAAGTTAGTTTTGTGAGTTAAATGGTCCAGTATTTCCATATCTAGATAATGGTTGCAGCTGCACGGTTCCCTCTAAACAGGATGGATGGAGCAGCTGTCTTCACACCCAAAGCCTATGGAGTTCCATTATCAATGGGCAGGGGAGAAAACACAAGGTAGCCTCTTACCCAATTAGCTTAACACTCCACATCAATGATGGATTCACTCCCCTGTTGGCTACAGTGTAGGAATTTTGAAGCTTGCACAGAAACCCCAGCCCCCGTGCATGTAATGCCTCATGTACTGACATTGCACTACTGAACCAAACTACAGAAAAAAAGCAGTTCTTCCTCTTATTTTCATCATACAGTCACCAAGATCATCCCTCTAAGAAGACTGCATAAATAATGAACATTAATTCCTAAATACAATACTGGGATGATTACTGGGTTCACAGTACAGTGGGACATCTTTAAAGGGGTTAAGAAGTTATACATTGTAGGGCTTCGGTACAGACTGGATGAACTTATGTAGTCAGCTTTTCTAAACTCAGCACAAGCTCAATGGTTGGGTTGCTCAGAATCTGTCTGACAGAATTAGGCTCATCAGATTCTGGGCATTTTTTTCAGAATTCAGAATTCCAGTACTGAAAACCAAATTTACAACTTCTTTGAAAAAGACTGAACTTGTATGTGCAAGGGGAATCAGAGTTCATCTACTTGTATAGCCCACACTCCCTAGCCCTACATTAATCAGCTGCTGCTGACAAGCCATGGGGTCCTTCTGGTTGTGTTGCCTGGTTTTATCAGTCCAACATTGTTCATAGGCCACTCCACAGTAGCATGCACTGCTGAGTCTTGACTCCTCCTCCATGCCATCATATCTTTTGTAGTCTAGTGAGGTGGTATTATCCAGTCCACACAGGACTTGGAGCCCCAACCTGCCAGCTCCTTGAAGCCATATCTGTTCTAGCCCCCAGCCCCAACAGACCTACACTAGCCAGTAGCCACAACTCTAGTCTGTCCACCTCTTCCTAGCCAACCCCTCCCAAAACAGGCAAAACAGTAACCATAGAAAAAGAACTCAATGCTCTCCCATTGTGCTGCTGTCACAGTCCTAATGTTTACTACAAGACAAGTCCAGTATGACCTTGAGTAGCCTATCAGCACACAACCCTGGGTAAACCCCTTAATCCTCCTTTCACATGAGAATGGAGTGGCAGAAACCCTTCCAGGAAAATGTGCTGATCAACCTGCCAACACCTCCTTAGTGTTATGGGTCTCGTCACTGGGGCATGAGGGATCATGGCAGGAGTCAAGACTGTCCTGAGTTTTTGTATTTTTTTTTAATTTAGAGTTACAGCAGTGTCAGCAAGGATGCAACACAGCACACTGCAGTATTACTGCAGTATAATTTGAGAATGCTGCAGTCTACTGCAGAGAACAGTTCAATTGAAAGGCAATTAAGCCCTTTTGTCATGCAGTATTTTGTGACCTGTCATTTACTGCAAGGTTCTGTATTGCATTGTGGCAGGCACTATTGTAGTTTTGGACTCATTTTACTTGTATTTGTGTTAAGGAGAGTGGCAGAACACACAGACTGGACAGGGAGAGAATGACTAGGGCTTCTGAACACAGGTCAGGTTGCGGAGGGGCTGCCCAGTGAACAAATTACAGAGAAGACAGCAGCATGTGGCAAGGAGGGGCCCATAATTTTACCATCAGAGGGACAACAGAAGATGGACAACACTCACTGCCAGGAAGAGTCACGTGATGCTTTCCATGTAGATGGACGCCTCTGTAACCCACTCTCACCTCACGGCTATTAAACTCAAAGAATATTCACAACTTGTGTTCATTAATCAACAAATACTGACTAGATCATTTGCTGAAATCTCCAGGAATCCAACAGAGTTATAATCAAGTATTTAAAAAAGGGAGAAACTCGGAAGAATAGAGGCTGAGATGAAGCAGGCCCTCCCTGCATGCTCACCACCTACGACTCCCGACAAGCAAGCTAAGCGGCCTAAGACCCAAACTGCGGCATCAAACAAGTCCTCACAGGGTCCAAGTGCCATTATTCCACTGTCTGAAGATACATTTTTAGCAGAATTGGCCCCGCTAAAGAAAGGCTTTCAAGAATTCGCCTCCAACTAAAAATCTATTAAGGAAGAGCTAAAAGATACTAACCGGGCTGTAGCAGATGTTTCAGTGCGTACATCCTCCCTCGAAAACTGGCAGTCCAGAATGGAACCCGACATGGCCTCCACGCGGCAAAAAATGAGTAAGCTGGAATTGAAACTAGAGGATCTGGAAGGCCGAAACAGGCTTAACAACATGGTCATTTTTGGCCTTGCAGAAGACGCGGAGGGTCACACACCTGTAATTTTTGCTCAGAAGTTACTTTTGAAGATAGCCAGCCCCCAACCTCACTTGGCCACATACGTTGTGGAAAGAGCCCACAGATCCCTACAACCAAGACCTTCTCCCGGATCTAAGCCCAGGCCATTCATTATGCATCTACTTAGCTATCTGGATCACCTGCATGTACTGGCCAAAACCAAGGAATTACAAGAGATCAAATGGGATCATGCTGATCTACGAGTTTCACAAGACCTCCCAGTAGCTACTTGCCAGAAACAGGCCGAATACCATCCCAGTATCACTAAATTGCTTGTGGCCAGTATTAAATTCCAGATGTTATATCCTGCTAGGCTCTCCATTTTACATCAAGGTACATGGAAATCCTTTGATAATGCCAAGCAAGCCACCCGAGATCTAGCTATCCTGTATCTGGATTTATTTGCTCAGCGTTGATCCTGATATCTAATGGGTAAGAGGATTTGACTTCAGTGTGGATCTGCTGTAATTTTTGGATGGGTTTCACAGGTTGAATGACTGGACTGGTGAGAACTGACCTTAAATTTTAACTCGCTTTGTATGGGAGGGAATTTCAATAGAATTAATCCTTGAGTTATTTGGGGTGCCCAAACGAGTGTTCACATTCTTTTTTTTCTTCAGTGGAAGTGATCCCCGGACAGTGTCTAAGTTTGTTTCATTCTTTTCATCCTGGGGAGATGGCTTGGATGCCGGTAAGAATACTGGTCCTGAAGAGCTCTCCTGATTTTCAAATGCACCTCTGTAAATACATCTGTGGAGGATCTGTTTGAGGGTTTGCACGATCGCATTTCTGAAATCATTACCTGAACCTTCAGGTTAAATTCACCACATGAGGAAGTAACTGGCCAGCCAATTACCATCCCAGTACCACTAAATTTCTTGCGGCTAGTAACTAATTCCAAAGGTTATACCTGGCTAGGATCTCCATATTACAGCAATCTTCATAGAAATCCTTAGATAAAGCCCAGCAAGCCGCCTGAGAACTAACAATGTTGTTTCAGGTGTTACTGTTCATCAAGGATCCTGATATTCTACTGGTAGGAGGAAATGACTGCGATATGGATCTGCAGCAATTTGTGGTCGGGGTTACTTGCTGATGGTCGGGGCTGGTGAGAACTGCTTTTAAATCAAAGTTCACCTAGTGTGGGATGGAACCGCTACAGAATCACTCCTTGAGTTATTCAGGATGCCCAAATGAGTGGTCATGTTCCTTTTTCTTTAGTGGAGGTGAGCTCCGGTTAGTGTATACTTTGGTTTCGCCCTGTTGATTCTGGGGAGATGGCTTGGATGCCATTAAGATTGCTTTTCCTGAGGAGCTCACCTGATTTTCAGCATGAGCCTTTTGTAAATATACCAGTGGAGGATCCGCTCGAGGGTGCGCACAATTGCAATTCTGCTATCATTAACTGGACTTCCTGGTTAAATTCACCAAGCGAGGCAATAAATGGCCAGCCAATCCCCTTTTTTATTTTATTTAACTCTAATCAAATTCAGTACAATAGTTTTCTGGTTGCAATGCTGTTTTTTTTTTTCCTTCTCCTTTTTCTTTATATACAGCCTAGCCATGTAAATCAGTCCTGCTATGGCCTGACTCATTTCCAAAACAAAGTGCTGGACAATATTTTTATTTTTTCTTGTTTTCGGTTAGAATTACAGTTGGACTAATAAAAGAGGGTGACTCTGATTAACATACCAGTTTGTTACAGTCAAGGGACTACTGTTTATAGTTAAAGCAGATTCTAATGCCTTTCTGATACATTATCAAGGCATACTAGTAAAGCTACGGTAAAAGCCAAGTTCTATTACTGCATATATTCGTCTCTAGGGATTTAATTCTTTAGATTAGTGGGAACTATACTAATATTTGAGTTTAATGGCGGGTTATAGGGACAACAGCCACATAATTACTCAGTTCAACTTTGTTTGGTGGGAAATACATACAGTTACCACAAATGTTCTTGGAATGTAGTAAGGTTTTTTCTTGTATAAGTCCTTTTGTTATTATAGTCTGGGGGGGAGCGGGGGAAGAGTGGGATTGTCTGTATTTCAGAAGCAGTCATGAACCAGATAGTGGGTTTTCATCTTCCCATACCAGTTTCCCAGATTGGGCTCCTTATAATATTAATGATTAAAAATATAGTGGGAAGATCAAGGGAGTACTTCCAGAGAATTGGAAGTCAGGGTTCAAGTAAACTAGGTTGGAGGGAGGGGGCAGATAGAGGGACAATACAGGGGATGTCTGCCACTGGTCTGAGAGTAATTGTTATTAAAATAGATGTTCTGAACTGGCCTTTTTCCGGTAACACTTACTTCACCTTGCTAGATTTTAGTCTCAGTCATGATGGGTCTTAATTACTGTTCTTGGAATATAAAAGGAGTGCAGAACCCAGCCAAGAGAACTAAAGTTCTACTTCATCTCAAAAGCTTGCAAATAGATGTAGCCTTTCTGCAGGAGACACACTTGTTACCTAAGCAAATAAATTACTTATGGAGAAACTGGGTGGGTCAGGTATTTGGCACTGGTATTGATTCTCGTAAAAGAGGGACCGCTATTCTTATATCTAAGAGAATCCCATTCCAACTCATTCACCAAACCGCTAACCCAGGAGGTCGATACATGATTCTTAGGGCCATATTAGGTCATGCAGAATTAATACTAGGATCCATATACGGACCCAACACTGAGGACCTGGAATTTTTTGCTGGTCTTATGACCACCCTTGCCCCATGGGCTACAATTCCAATACTTTTGGGAGGAGACTGGAATCTGGTCTTGTCTAACCAGCTAGATAGAACAACCCAGACAAAACAAAAATCAATCCCAGGGCAAAAAGCATTACATGAGCTAATGCACTCCATGGCCCAGATATTCAAAAGAGTTGAGCCATGTGTAATAGGGTTGTGCCTGCCCAAGTCCGAAATTGTGCCATTCTGCGATATTCAGCAGGAGGAAGTTGTGCCCCCAAAATCACGCTGAGCAACAGCGCAATGATAATGAAGGCAAGCGCAGCTGAAGGGGGAGGAACCATGCATAAATGGCGCAGTGCGATATTCAACAACTTGCGCCATGCGCAATAGGGGAGCAAGCAGAAGTTGCGCTATAGCGGAAATAAGCCAAAATAAAAAGGAGCAAGGGAGAGGCGCAAGAACGCTACAGGGAAGGCACATGAGGCAGAACTCTAGCCATACAGACAGGGCAGGAGGGACACACAGGGCAGGCCAGGGAAAGGGCACCCTGAACACAGAGGCACAGGGAAGGTGTGGGAAGCCACAGCCAGTGCAGAAGGGGGAAGTGCCACACAGCACAGAGGCCACCACAGGCAGGTGTTCCCGATGCAGGGGAAGTAGCAGTGAGGACAGCGGAGGGAATACAGTAACAGCTGCTGGGGGGGTTATCACAAGCCAGGGACATGGTCAGTGCCACCTTCCAGATGGAGGCCGTTTTGAGGGGGGTGAGAAGGCGGGTGGCAGGGGGCGTGGCCATAGAAGGGCCCGTCAGCAGTATGCCCCCAACAGGCAGTACCGAGCCCACACCAGCTTCGAGCTGTACAGTGATACTGAGATTGTGGGCCAGTACCACATGAATAGGGCAATTCTGAGGCGGCTCTGTGAGCTGTGCAGGGATGTGATGCAGGCACCCACACGACGGAGCCATGCCCTGTCAGTGGAGACTAAAGTGACAGCTTTCATGTGCTTGTTCACCACGGGTACCTTCCAGAGACCAAATGGGGACACCACAGGCATAATCCAGTTGGCCATGTCACATCACCTGACCCAATGCCTCAGTGCACTGCTGCCACATGCTGCGGAGTACATCCATTTCCCCAGCACACCGGCGGAGTGCACAGCAAACATACAGGAGTTCCACAGGGTAGCACGTATGCCTGGCATGCTAGGGGCAATAGACTGCACCCATGTGGCCATACGCACACCACCTGGCCCTGAGAGGGCTGCATACATAAATCAAGGCTGGATGCCAGCATCAACTGCCAGGTGGTGTGCGATGCCAGGGGTGCATAATCACGTCTGTGCCACGCACCCTGGGGAGCACATGATGTTTCTCATCTGGCACCAGTCAGCACTGTGCCACAGATTGAGAGTGGGGACATCCCCACTGGACACCTACTGGGTGAGTAAGAAAACCACATGGGCAACTATAGGGGCCTGGGGGCATGGCCAGAGGTGACATGGGTAGTGGCCTACATGGCCCATGGCAGGGCGATGCTGATCACCAAACTAACCTGCACCCTCTACACACAGGTGACAGTGGATACCCACTCCATCCATGGCTGCTCACACCCTACCGGCAGCCCGCGACCCCATCGCAGCAATGCTACAATGAGGCACACGCCACCACATGTAATGTCATCGAGCGGGTGTTCGGGATGCTGAAGGCACATTTACGTTGCCTGGACACCTCCGGGCGGTGCCCTGCTAGCAGTACAGCCCCTCAAAGGTCTGAGGGCTATTCCTGGCCTTTTGCATCCTGCACAACATGGCCAACGAATGTGGGATAGCCGTACAGGTCGAAGAGGGGGACAGTGATGTGAACAATGAGGACACCGGTGATAATGGTGATGGGCAGCTCCCCCTTGGGCGACAGGACCCCTAACTGATCCAGCTGGCAGAGCTGCACCGGGACACCATCACGGAGGAGCACTTCAGCCAACCCAGGTAAGTCATGGGGCCATGTGCAGCCAATAGTGGCTAAGGCACAACCCACAAACATGCATGGACACACACCAGGGGTGCATGCCATCAAGGGAAGTGGCAGGGCATGGAACCACACACACAATCAGGGATGGGTGAGGACTAACATGCCATGCGGATGGACACACACACACACAACACACCAAACTTTCACAAAGGGCAGGAGGCACACCGACCCAGAATGCCAACCCTAGCCACACACATGTCCACAGACCACCACGCCCACTGCCTGTCCATGTGCGTGTGTCAGATGCTAAGCACCACCGCACATTGGTGTACTGCTCAATGCAGGCATCATCATGCACACTCAACTGCGGACAGCAGCCGGGAGGGTGTGCAGGTGGACTGTGTGTCCACGTTCAGGGCAGGGTAACCACCTGTGCACTGCCCACTGAAAGACACAATGCACACAGGGCAGCACCAGACAGTAGCTGCATTGGGGGACAGGTCAGTCACGTGATACAGTGCCCCAGCTGCCACGGATGCGTGGGTGGCCCTGCTGAGACCCGCCAGCACTGACAGGCTGACCACTGGCCTCATGGGGTGGCACCGATGGTCCCACAGGGGTTCCACTGTGTGACCATGACCATGCTCGCGCAGGGGTCTGCAGAACACTGAACATGCCTGCGCCAGGTGTGGTCGGGATGCCCACAGCTGAACCCGGTGTTGACAGGGAGGGTGTCACACAACGCCGGGAATGGGGGGTGGACAGTGCACTACGTGGTGTCCGTGATGCATTGCACATGACTGTGTGGCCATGATGGCACTGAATGACCGTGCATGCCTGTCAATGGCAGCTGTCACATCCTCCCACAACCGGTTCATCCCTGCCAGGATCAGAGCGGTGTCCCTGCTGCGACGCTCCTCTGCCCACTCCAGAGTCGCATGCAGTGCATCCACCGACATCGCAAGCCACATCTGCTGCTGGACTGATGCTTGCAGTAGGCAGGTGTGCTTGTCCAAGAGGTCATCTGCCTCCTTGGCATCCTGTCCCTCAGGGTGTGCGCAGCCTTGATGCTCAGCACCCCTTGAGGGTGGGCACTGCGCACCAGGACCAGGTCTGGGCATGTCCACAGGTGGTGCACAGATGCTGCAGCTGAACCCTGTTCCCCCCAGCCCATTGGCCGACTGCTGATGCTGCTCCTCCAGCTGCCGCTTCCCAGGGCTCAGTGGTGCTGCCGCAGTGGCTGCAACAGTCCCACTGTCCCTTAACAAACACCAGTGCTGCCCCACTGGTGCTGACAGGCACAGGCTTGGACTGGGCTGACATGCAGGCCTCCACGACAGCACCACCCACAGCCATGGCCACGATGTGTCCTGCTGTGTGGCCATCCTGCGGCACACATGTGTCACTGTCCATGACGTTAGCGACATCATCATCAGTGACGGACTTGGCATCGGCCCCAGGCACAGCGTGCTGGCATCCGTGGATGCTGGCACACTGGGACACAGGCAGAGCTTCCTCCGCACCTGTTACTACAACATCAGTGTGGACAGCCAGGCGGCCCCACTGTCGCACTGAGCCACGTATACCTGTTGAGGTGGATGGGCCCTCCTCCATCTCCAGCTGACTGTCCTCAGTGGACAGGCCCACCACCGCTGACCCATGCAGATGCTCAGGATCTGTAAGGGAACAAAGTCAATGCCATCGTACGTGGACCTACTCTGCCCCCCCATAGACAGACCATGACTTACCATGCAGTGATGGGCCACCCCCGCCTGGAAGCCACCACCCGAACACCCTCAATGGCACTACGCCGCATGCTTCCAGCAATCCTCTCCTCCTGTGGGGTCAGGTGTACCTCCAACGCTGTCCACCACCTGTTGTGTGCCCTTCGTGCTGCCCTGATGGCAGCCACCTTCTCCTTTATCCTCCTCCTGTCTGTGCCCCATCTTTTCTTTGGCACTGATGCATGGAGCACTGGTGGCTGCCATGCAGGTTCACAGCACATGCCACCTCCTCCCATGCAGCAGCAAGGGCTTGAGGTGTTCCCTGCCATCTGCTGAGAAGCGGCTCCTGATCCAGGTAGGCCTCAAACAAGGCTTCGGTCTTGGCCTTGGTAAAGTTCGGCCTCCTCCTCCCACCAATGTGTTCCTCCTCTCCCACAACTTGCTCAGTCATTATTTAGCCTGTAAGAATGGCAGTTGTTACCTGTGACTGTACAGTCCCATGCATGTCCCGAAATCCATAGGCCACACTCCCAAACAGCATGCAACTCACCAATAGACTGCAGTAAACCGACTATGGCCACTGTAGCCACAATGTCGCATTTACAGAGCAACCCATGCAAATAAGGTGAGGCGCAACTTTATGGATGCAAATTACGTGCTGTGCCATTGAATGGTTGGATTAGATGATTTGCATATGACGCGCTGAATATCGCGCTGCACTTTGCGCTAATTGTGTTGAACGCTGTTGAGCCAATGGCGCAGTTCTGTGACATGCGAGTACACAACTCATCATGATGTTCGGGTTGTTGACATAGGTGTCTGCTGCTGACGGTGTGCATGGTAAGCAATGCAGGAATGGCTACCATTGTGCCAGTGGCACTATACGATGGTCACTATATGGCGCTGTGGCACTGGGCCATCATAGGCACACTGGGGCAACTGGCGCAGTAGGCCGCTACTGGCGTGTAGCACACAGGCAAGCCAATCGCATACACGCGATTGGGTTCCAATAGCTGCCAGGGTGTCCGCACCAGAGACCCTTGACTCTGTGCCCAACCTTTGCCCCCTAGGCGCCATGCATCAGGCATGGGTGCACCTCTATCGCACTGTTCGGTGACAGCCTGATAGGGAATGGCAGCACTGTACCACTCAGCATCTGCACATGGAGAGCCGTGCTACAGATCGCCATATTTGCATATCGAGCAGACAGCATGGCACGCAGGAGGGCTGCTCAGTGGTCGCAAATAGAGCTGGCCAACCTAGTGGCCATTGTGGAGCCACACCATGGGCCACTGTTCAGGGAGGCACCCCTGGACAGGTCCAGGACCCAGGGTGGGAGGAGGTGGCCACTGCACTCGAGGAGGCCACAGGATGGGGAGAAGTGTAGACTTCAGTGCCGCCACAGGTTAGGGACTCATGCGGTAGAGGGAGCTGGAGCTGCTAGTTACTCTGTGGGCATGCCAGAGAGGGCACGTGCCACGGCCAGGTAGGTGTTACATCAACACACTTTATCTTCCATATGGGTATTGCAGTTGTATGTGTCCAGCACTGGGGAGGGACCGTCCAGGGTTGGCTGTGTGTGGTGTTATCAGAGTGTGTGGGTGGTGGGTTCTGGCTGGTGGGGAGCACACACTGGGGGGCAGGGGGCTTTGCTGCTGGATTGTACTGATGTTCCTCTCCATGTTTGCACCACAGGCCCAGAGGAACGTTGCTCGCCCATGACTTCCGCCAGAGCAGGAGGAACAGAGGGAATCAGGTGGGGCGAGGGCCCTCACCAACTAATGGATTGGCCTGATGATGCAGTGAGTGCCATAACCCATGCTTACTATTGCATGCTGTATAACAGGGTGGGCAGCGGGGCATGGCCACCATCCATCGACACCGCTGCCATGCACGCAACTTGTTACAGTCAACACTGTCCAGTGGCAATGCATGTCTGGGAGTGCATCCATGGTGGTCCATGCATGCACCGGGTACATGGTTGTGCCACTGCCTTTGCACCACATAGCCATGTCACTAAATGGCCACGGTGGTGCTGTGCATGACTTGGCCAGTGGGTGTGTGCAGCGTTCCGCATGGCTGTAGGCGCCTGGGTGGGCAGGTCATGTGGATGTGATCACTGTGGGTGGTCACACACCATCACAGAGGTATGTCCCATGGCCGTATGCCATGCACAGTGGCAGGCTGTATGGGGCTCTGCATTCACACCTATTGACTGTGCTCTCTTGTCCTCAGTACACACCATCTCCGGGAGATCAGGGAGGTGCTTTGGGAGATCCTCCAGGTGGCAAGGGAGTCACTGGACATCCTCTGCAGGATTGATGACACTGGGGTCCTGCGGAGGCACCGACAGAGACGGAGCCAGAGTGGGGAGCGGCGCTCCTGCTAGGAGTCCCTCAGCCCCTGAAATCCCCTACCCCACTGGACCCACCCTCACACCCCTCTTTCCTGTCCTTATTTGTCCACCTCCGCTCACCCACCCCACCTTTGTTTGTAGGCCTTCACCCCCACCTGTATATATTTTGTAAATAGTTTAGTAAATAGTTAACTTTTATATGTTTTTTCAATACAGTTATTTTGATATGAATACTGTGGTGGTCTCTGATTTGCAGCGGGCTATAGGTGTTCAGCTGCAGTGGTGTGCATGGCGTCAGGGGTGGTGCGGTCATGGGTATGTGTGTATGTGTCCATGTGGAGGTGACTATGGTGTGGGGGTAGCTATCAGTCAAAGTCTGTGGTGTGTGTGTTGTTCCCTGTGCACTGGATGACTGTGTGCAGTGGTCCATGGTGTGTACTCTGTGTCCATGGTGCCCCTATCAGCCTGTCCATGGCTTGTGCAGCTGACACACATGCATGTCTGTGACCTGCACGGTCCACTGGCATGGCAGTGGTGGCAGTCCCTGCAGGGCAGCCACTGTACCCGTCACACTGCTGGGTTGCCTTCTGTCACTGGTGTGGTGCATGTCTGCCTCGGGTGACACTGTGGCCTCCACAGTTGTTGTTCCATCTCCATGCTGTGCCTTGTGTGTGTTGCAGGGGATGTGCACCACTGTCTGTGACTTGTGCTCCGGGAAATGCTGGTGGTGTACAGGTCCACAGTGCCTGTGCAGGGTGGCTGGCACTCCAGTGCCACAGAGGACTGTGGGTTGTGTGTATACAGTTTCCATGGCCCCACACTGGGGGCTTGGTTGCCCTGCCACTGCGTCCCTGTGTTGTGCCCTTGGGTATGGGTGGGTGTCTGTCCATGCACTGTGTGACATCCGGTGTGGTGCATGCTTCCCATGCACCACTGTGGTGTCTGTGCTGGCTGTTGTGGCCAGTGCTGGGTCAGGGTGTCATTGGGATACTGTGCAGGTGCTGTTCCACTGGTGGTGGTGTCCAGGGCATGCCCTGTCCCGTGTGGGGTACCTCATGTGCCGATGCATGGTTGGTCTCTCAGCAGTACCTCGTGGGGACTGTGCGTGGTGGCACTGTGTATGCCATTGTTGCATCGCTGTGTGCTACTACCCACTGATGGGTGCTCGTGGTGGGGCTGCCTTGTATGGTTCTGTGGTGCACAGGGTTGCAGTGTCACATTGGGGGTGGTGGCATGAATGGGGTTTCCTGCAGTGGTGGTCACTGCTCCTGGGCAGGGTGTCTAGGGGTCACGGTGCAGGGTGTGCTCTGCATTGGGGGGATGGTGTAGCATGGGGTGGTCAGCCCTCCTTGTGTGCTGGTCACAGCTTGCTGAGGGGTGTGATGGGGCGCCATGGGCCAGCTGTGGGTTGTTTGCTTGTCTCCATGGGCCAATGGTTATTCCAGCCCTCCCCCAGTTGTGCAGTGCATGGGGTGTGGGGGGACGATGTCTGTTCTGCTGTGTGTTCCTGTGCCCAACTGTGGCATGGGTGCTGGGCCCCTACCTCCCTGGTTATGCAGTTGCATTGCTCTGCTGCTGGGGGGCATCCCTGGTTGACTATGGTGCCTCTGGACTGCTCAGCTGCACATCCCTTGTTGCACTATGGTGCATCAGATCTGCTCAGCTTCCCCTCCCTAGTTGCGCTATGGTGCAGGTGGTGCGATATTCAGTCGTCGGCTGTAGGCGCAGTTTGGCCTGCTCAGTTTTTGAATATCGCGCCTCTTGCGCATGGGCGCAATGGACTTGCGCTTGCTCCTGCTATTGCACACTTTTTGGGTGCAGTTTGAATATCTGGGCTCATGGGTCTTACAGATCCCTGGAGGCTTTTGCACCAAGACAGTAAAGAATTTTCATTTCACTCCCTTCCTCATCACTCCTTTTCCCTATTGGATTACTTTCTCTTGTCAACAGACCTTTTGCTGGGTGTTTCATTGGCATACTACTCCTCCAAAGTAATTTCTGACTATCATATTGCCCATCTTCTTCTTGATATTTCATCTAACATACAAAGGGAAAAAATCTGGAAACTAAACAGTCAACTTTTGAAATCAGATGACCAAATACAACTCCTTCAGGCTTTCATATCTAATTTTATGGATATAACACTCCTACAATGCCTAAAAAAGATTTTTTGTGGGGATCCTTGAAATGTGCACTGGGGGGTGAATTTATTCGCTTGGCAACTAAATGAAAAAAGCAGAGAGTGGTAGCCCTAACCACAATCCTGGCCCAAATAGAGGAACAAGAAGGCCACCTTTCACCATCTGCCCCAATAGAAGGCTGGGTAAAAGTAGAATCTCTTTGTGCACAATACAATCAGTTATTAGCTGAGAAGGCCGAATTTCTTATACTTCAGTCCAGAATATCTCACTTTGATCAGGGAGAAAGCGCAGGGAGGCTTATGGCCCTACATCATCATACTCAAATGGCTGACAAGATAGTCACCTCTATTTACTTGGCTTCGGGGGTTTTATTAACTTCCCCTCCAGATATTGTGAATGCATCTCAAGAATTCTATCGGCATCTTTACTCAGCCCCAGTCCACTCTTCCTTTCCCCAACAAATTGTTAATTTTCTCCAAGATATTGATCTCCCAGTGTTATCAGAGGCCCAGAGTAAAATCCTGAAAGCCCCCATTACTCTATTGGAAGTCCATGAAGCAATAGATTCCTTATCACGGGATAAATCGCCTGGTTCAGATGGATTCACTACAAATTTTTATCAAACATTTAAAGAAACGATTACCCCCATTCTCCTTGATACTTTTCAATACATTTTTAACAAAGGTATTTCCAACACCTCCCTGAATCAGACCTTTATAATTATCCTTCTTAAACCAGATAAAGATCCTCTCCTTATTCCAAACTATAGACCGATCTCCCTAATTAATGTGGATCTTAAGATTTCAGCTAAAATACTCTCATCTAAATTAGGTCAGGTCTGGGAATCTCTTGTTAGCATAGAACAGGTTGGATTTGTTAAAGGGAGACTACCATCTGACCACCTTAGAAAAGTAGCATATCTCTCCTCTGCATCCAGGGATCTCACTTCTTCCGCAGTTCTTGTATCCCTGGATGCAGAAAAGGCCTTTGATAGGGTCTATTGGGACTATCTCTTTTTGTTACTGGCCAAATACCATATACTGCAGGAATTTATTCAATGGATTAAAATGTTATATTCACTACCAAAAGCTCAAATTTATTGCAATGGCATTCTTTCCACGTCTTTTACTTTATCCCAGGGTACCCGACAGGGTTGTCCTCTTTCCCCATACCTTTTTAACTTGTACTTGGAACCACTTATTAGGAAAATTAAAAATTCTGTCATGGTATCAGGGATACTAATTGGCCATACGGAATACAAAATATCGGCCTATGCAGATGACTTACTCCTGCATATCACCAACATTACCCAATCCCTCCTGGCAGCCTTTCATATCATATCACAGTTTGGGGCCATTTCGAACTATAAGCTGAACATCGGAAAAACTGAAGTTTTTCCCTTTAATAAATTTACACTCAGGAGTGAAATTGATTATTTGGGCCTACGTTGGAATACTGAAAAATTAAAATACCTTGGAATTCTACTGCACCCCCTTCCCCGAGTAATGAAAAAACTTAATCTAGATGTTCTAATCAAGACTCTATCAGAGGACTTCAAGCGATGGTCAAAATTACCATTTCTTTATGGGGCCGCTTGAGCATAATAAAAATGAATGTTCTACCTCGAATCTTATACCCTTTGCAAATGTTCAACGGGGTCCTCCCATTGTCATGGTTTTCACAGATACACAGAATCCTTAGTACCTTTATCTGGCAAGGGAAAAAAGTTAGACGACACTATCTTAAACTTACTCATCAGAAAATTGATGGTGGTCTTCAAGCCCCTAATTTTTATGTATATTATTTAGCTATACATCTGGCAAGGATCAGATTCTGGTTACACTCCTCAGAAGCTGTTTTAGAATCCTCCAATTGTCCATCCTGGGTCAGAATTGAATAGGCTCTATGTTTGGTGAATGGTATCGATCCTAAGACTCTTCCTTTTATTACTAGGAAGAATCTCCCCAAATCCTTACAGGATACACCATTATATGCCCTAATTTACACCCAGCATCAGTTAAATAATCTCCTTAAAGTAGATGCAAATAGAGATATTGCTCAGCCCCTGTTCTCTAACCCTAACCTCTTAATATCTGGCAAGACAGTTAAACAACACCTTTTTGGCTACAAATGGGAGTGAAAAGTGTAGACCAGTTTTTTCTGAAATCAAAAACTGCTCTCTTTTATAGAAACAAGATCCATTTTTAAATGACCTGTGAATCAAGTGTTTAAATTCTTTCAAATATCCCACCTATTAGTATCTCATTTTGGCACGGGGATATGGAATAGCCCCCTAATGTCTACCTTACTCCCATATTTAGAATCCATCCCTACATCTCACATTATTTCCTACTCATATAAATTTCTCCTTAAGAAAATTGCTACCCTCGAATGTCAACGGTTCTATGGGTGGGACAATATTATACCACTGAACCCCCCTCATAGGAATTGGCCCAGCATCTGGAAACATCTATATAAATACATCAAGTCGGATAGTTACAGTCTCATGCAGTACTATATTAACCACAATTTATATTATACACCATTTAAACTGCACCAAATAGGGGCTTTATCATCCAGTCAATGTCCAAAATGTCAACAAGCACCTGCTGATTTATTCCACATGTTATGGGCCTGTGATAACATCCACTCTTTCTGGATGGATATACAAAATCGTCTTAATCCCTTACTTATGCTTGCCGACAACTTCAGTCCTGAAGTATGTATTTTGGGTGATTTCAGGCAGGTTCAAGGGTCGCAACAGAGAGCCTATATTGCTTTAATTACTACTTGTGCTAAAAAAGTAATATTAAGGCACTGGTTAGACTCATCTACTCCCCTGTCTTAGAATGGTTCCAGGAAATCATGTTTGCTCTACAAGCAGAACACACAATCGCTGGAACCATAAATAAACTGGGAAGATACACGCATAGATGGGAAACACTACACACTCTTATATCGGTACAATAGATTCTACCAATACCAAATTTTTACTGGTGTTCTTTATGAAGGTTGTATCCATCAGGTATAATCCTAAAGCCAGTATTTTCATATCTATATTTTTACATTAGTTCTTAACAAGAATAAGTGGCAGATGGGGTGGGATGGAGGGAGGTGGGGGGTGGCAGGCAACTTAACTGTAATTCATGTAATTGTCCATTACCAGTTGTTTTTTTCTAACAGCAATGTTAAGTTGGCTACATTGAATGTTGTTAAAAATATAAAATGAATAAAGTATATTAAATGAAAAAAAAACACACTGCCAGACTGACACCCACAGACAGCAGCCAGTCTGATAGAGGGACCACAGGGACTTATGTCCATGGTCTGCAGTGCCAGCATCAGCAGCCAACAGTAGGTCACTCAGGGACATGTCTCATGGATGTGGAAGGAAGGTTGTTCTGACTCTAAGCTGTTAGTGGTTTTTACATTCGCTTGCACGCATGCGCAAGGAACGTTTTGGGAGAGTAGCACACTTGGAGGTGTGCCTCTCCCAGTCAATGCACTGCTCCCTTGAGCAGGCGTGGTGGTCCTGCACCATTGGGTGCAGGAGCTCAGTATGACAGTGGTGTTCCTCTGCTTCAAAGGAAAACACCGCTGCTATACTGAGCGCCGCCATTGGGCCCCTCCACATGCATTACCCCTGCCATGCGCCACGCCGCCCCGCAAAGCTTTTCCAGGCCATGCTGGAGCTTCACCTCAGTGTGGCAAAAGTTGTTTGTTTT
The DNA here is from genome assembly GCA_016271365.2 of Neoceratodus forsteri. Classification (NCBI taxonomy): domain Eukaryota; kingdom Metazoa; phylum Chordata; order Ceratodontiformes; family Ceratodontidae; genus Neoceratodus; species Neoceratodus forsteri. The sequence goes on from CM057456.1 coordinate 648,399,829, forward strand.
GCTGACGGGGTGCCCAATCCCCCCGCCAGCTCCACGACCCTAGGCCATCTCTGCTACCACGCGTTGGGAGCCCATCCCAGCGTGGCAAGCTGTTTGTTTGTTTTGCCGACGGGGTGCCCAATCCCTCATCAGCCCTCAGCCCCCCACATCTTCTGCCATGCTGGGAGCCCACCCCAGCGTGGCAAACGTCCTCATCATCTTTTTTTTCTCGTAAACAAAATCTAAGCCCCCTGGCGGTGCGTGTCCCAACCCCCCACAACCGTACTCCACCCACTGCGCACTCCAGCCTCCCCACACCCCCCACCCCATACTTACCTCCGGACTCTGGTGTGACGATCTTCGGTGGACTGGGAACACATCTGCACTCTTCAAAGCCGACCGCGAACTGAGGAAATGCCGGTAAGCTGTATAATGGGCTACATAGGGGGGTTTCAACTTTATTGCATATCTCAGTCATTTTTTGGAATTTTTGCACCAAATTTTCAACATGGGGTTTTTGGGATCTGTTCTCATGAATGATGTCACTGACATGGCGTTATTCAGGACCGAAGGGTGATTTCACAGGCACTGCGCAGTCACTGCGCGAAGTCACCTTTTGGCCTCGAAAAACGCCATGACAGTGACATCATTCATGAGAAGGGGTCCCAAAAACCACATGTTAAGAATTTGGTGCAAAAATTCCAAAAAATGACTGTTTTACGAGCGTGCGTTGCACAGTTCCTACACAGGCTCGTAAGTTCACGAATTTTCAATATTTTCACTCCAGATTTTCAGCATTGCCATTTTATCACACCTTCTTATGAGTTGTATAGCTGTCATTTTTCACATCTCACCCAAAACATGTTTCCGCCCATGTAGTGCACAATGGCACAGTCGGTGTGTGAAATCAGTGTATGGAACACATTAAGAAAATCACAGTGACACTGTTCATGAGCAGAGGTCTTAAAATGGCTGTGCTGAAAATTTGATGAAAAAATTCCTAAAAATGACTGTTTTATGAGTCTGCATTGCGCAGTTCCTATGCACGCTCGTAAGTTTGTGAATTTTCAATATTTTCACTCCAGATTTTCAACATTGCCATTTTGCCACACCTCCTTATGAGCACTGCAGCTGTCATTTTTCACATCTTGTCCAAAATGTGTTTCTGCCCATGTAGTGCACAATGGCACAGTCGGTGTGCGAAATCAATGTATGGAACACATTAAGAAAATCACAGTGACACTGTTCATGAGCAGAGATCTTAAAATGGCTATGTTGAAAATTTGCCAAAAAAATTCCTACAAATATCTGTTTTTATGAGCGTGCGTTGTGCAGTTTCTACGCACGCTCGTAAGTTTGCGAATTTCCAATATTTTTACCCCAGATTTTCAACATTGCCATTTTACCACACCTTCTTATGAGCAGTACAGCTGTCATTTTTCACATCCTGCCGAAAACGTCTTTCCCCCCATGTAGTGCACAATGGCGCAGTCGGTGTGCGAAATCAATGTATGGGACACAGTAAGAAAATCACAGTGACCTGTTCATTAGCACAGGTTTTAAAATGGCAATGTTGAAAATTTGGTGAAAAATTCTTATGAATGACTGTTTTATTAGCCGCGGTGTTGCACAGTTCCCACGCACGCCAGAGGTTTGTGAATTTTCAATATTTCCACCCAGATTTTCAACATTGGCATTTTACCACACTTCCTTATGAGCAGTACAGCTGTCATTTTTCACATCCTGCCCAAAACGTGTTTCCGCCTATGTAGCGCACAATGGGGGTAACAAAAAGACCATGCTGACAATTTATTGTGCAAATACCAGCAATCGCACAGGGCATTGGGGTAAAGCACCATACATGCCAAACACCACTGCAAATACCTGCAAGCGAACGTTCGGCATTGATAAATGCTTGTCTCACTGTGCCAGGTGGGGTGTAGCAGTTTTTGGAATAGCAGTCAGTATTTGAACACAAAATCAGAACTATGATTCCAACTCCAGTTCCACCTCGACAACCTTAATAGGAAGCAAAATGGAATCAGTCTTGGAACTGGAATTGCCAAAATTCTGAAGGGATGCAAACAGAGTGGATTCTTGAGAATCCAGGCATCCCTAGTGTGTGACCTAGGCTATGACAGTGGAGATTAATATACATTGTCCATTGATCCTCATAGAACAAACTGCATTAGAATTTCCAATGTTGCATACGCAACATTTTTACGTGCTGTCTGTCTGCATGCATCTAGATTTAGATGCAAGTAGCCATGATTTTCACGCATGCTAGACCACAGAATGGTGGTCTAGGAGGTATTCCTTAACCACACTGTTTGAAACTTTAGAGTATTTGTGGTAAGTCCTGCAGATCAAATGTTTGAAGCTCCAGGAACCATCAGAAAATCACTAGCTTCAAAAGCTGGTATATGGTCTTTGTCTGTCCTTCTGCTATATTTCTATACCATGAATAATGAATGGACTATTCATTACTTGGGACTAATTAAATGATATTGTCTACTACAAGGACACTGTATTTGAAAATTTAACAACTTGTTTAAAATAAGCATCCAGAACTCCTCAGGTGACTAGGGCTACAGTAGATAAAGGCCACCCCAGGTCATCTTCTCCAAAGAGTTTATATTTACAGCAACCATGAATTGTATTTGGAATCTGTTATATTAACGGATTGTGTTAGCGATCATAATATTTAAGCAATAAGGTATTTCTTAGGGTTATGTTAATGTCCTGTTAATCACACCCTGTGGGGGTGTAATGTGGCACGAGGCGCAGCCGAGTGCCACATGCCCCCAGGGTGTGATTAACAGGACATTAACATAACCCTAAGAAATACCTTATTGCTATTATGGTATTGGCAGAAGCAAAATGTTTGTGTAATTTTATGTTTAATTAGCTGTTTTGTGTACTGTTAATGTTTTTCTTTGTAAAAAGTCCTTCCGCAGTGTTGAGGTCCGGCAGCAGTGTGTTACCTAGGGATGGCATCTGAGGATGTAAGGCCACTAATCGCTACAATTTCTATCATTGTCATGCAGTGTTGTAAGGTACAGAAAGCGGCAGCGTAATTTTAACACGGTGGGACAGTTAGCTTTAAGAGTAGCATATTTTCCTTTTGCAGGCTGTTTTAATATGTGAGATTGTGGAAGCGTCATCCAGTAGAGCTCAAAGTTTGAATATATGTGATGTTGTGACAATACTGGAGTTTGAGACACTTGCACAATGTACACATTTTCAACTGGTGTGCCAGGTGTGGACTCCATTAATGGGGTTGTGGGCTGCTGTGCTGTTTTAGGTGTCGACTCATTTTGGACTGGAGATGTCACATTTGATGACGGCTGAAATACAGGTATTTCATCTGTGGACGTCACTGGGTTAGGTGTTGTTATGGCCGAGGTTGCAGTGATTGAATCAAGTACTGTACGTTCTGGTGGCTCCGTTTCTATTTCTACATCGCTTAGTACTGACGACTGTGACTGTGATACTGCTTCAACTTCACTGATGACAGCCGCTGCTTCATCTGCTGTCCAATTGTCAAACCCAGATGAGTCGCGACTGTCATTTTCATTTAGGCTATTTAGAAAGAACTCCATGTCTGTGTCCATTAACTCGAATGAGAGATCCATTTCTTATGTATGTCAGACAGATGAATTTCTTTTACAAATCGTTGTTCAGTCACTGCGAGTTTCGAAATGGTTATTTTTTTATGTGATTTTTTTTTATGATTGCTCTGCGGTGCGTATTGTTTGAGTGAGGCTGTCGGTGCTACTACAGATCGGTCGCTAAAACAATGGCGGACAGCTAAACTGTTTTAGAATTATTTAGCAGAATGTTTTAAAATATGGGATTCCACTGTGTGTATCACTGCTTTTGTAGTGAGGCTGCAGAGATATGTTAATCAAAGATTAACGTAGGGCTGATTTCATTGTGTCAGCCAATGAAATGCTGCCAATCAGGATCCCATTACTATAATATCTATTATATCACTGGGAAAAATCTCAGTACAGGGTCCTCCTAGGACTAGGTCCTGTCTTCCTCCCCTACCCTTTCCTTCTTCCCTCTGTATTTGATATGATAGGTAGGAAAAACTTTATTTTTCCACAGGAATAAACTTTAGGACTGTGAAGCCCTATTTTTTAAATGTGTCCTCTACATAGTCACAGTTACAAATGATACAACATTTATACATAAAACTGTTCCATAAATTCTATTAACAGGCTGCAAGACGGACCAATAACTTCAGTAAGTAAGAAATAGCTTCACAAAGTCCAGCAGGGACAAACATATAGATTGCACATATCACAGTAAATAACATACTCTAGAAAGCCAAATGGCAATTATATGTCGGGTGAATATGCATTTTCAACTATATGCACCACCGGATCTGGTTAACCCAGAGGTAGATATCAAATGTGCATGCAAATCTCAGACACATCCAGATTTCAGTTATTTATGTTATTATTGCTCTTTTAAAACTTGTCAGTTTAACTATATTCCTCACATTGGGAGCAAAATTGTTCCAAATTTTGGATAAATAAAATTTGTTTACATTTTAGTATAGGCATTTCAGACCATTGGGACACTGATCTTTCAATTTTTCATGACTCTAAGGTTTTGTCAATATTTTTTCTTTTTTTTTGTAAATGCCCAAGAAATTTCACATTATTCCTCTTATTGACCTTCAGCTGTTTGAGTGCCATCACTGCAAGTGACCCCCTTCTTCTCAGTTGCAGGGAAACTCATCCCAATAGTTCAGACTTTTGGCAATGGTTGCAAAGTGGCAACACAGCACAAAGCGGGCCATTCGCTAATGGGTTTGGTCAAGCCTGTGCAGTAAAATCTTATCTGTGTTAAAAACATGAACATATGAAATATGGCAACAGAAAAAGGCCAAAAGGTCTATCTTGTCTGCTCATAATGCAGATTAGTCCGTGATTGTTGAGGGGTCCACCCCTCTCCATATTAGGAGTTGCCTCTCCTCAATAAGAATCCCTCGTTTCCCTTTTTTATTGCAACCCTCCCCTTTACTTTGTCCCAAACCATCTTAAAGCTACCCACAGTCTTGAAGGATACCACCTGTTCTGGGAATTCATCCCACTTAGGCACCACTCTCATGGTGAAAAGGTGCCTTCTTATTTCCCTCTTGAATCATTCGTCCACCAGCTTACGGCAGTGTCCTCTAGTGGTTTTGCTACTGTTATGGCTGAAGACCTCTTCTGAGTTCACCTTGTTTATACCACTGAGGTATTTAAATGTTTCAGTCATGTCTCCCCACTCTCTCCTGTCCTCCAGGGAGTGCATGTTGAGGTCTCTGAGTCTCTTTTCATATCTCATACCCTGCTGACCCTGGATCATTTTAGTTGTCTTCCTCTGGACCATTTTCAGAAGAGTGATGACTTTCCTTAGGTTCGGGCACCAGTACTGCACAACGTACTCCAGTTACAGATGCATCAGGCATCTGTAAAGCAGCAAAATGACATCCACTTTCCTGCTAGTTATTCCTCTGGTTATGCATCCCAACATTCTATTTGCTTTGTCAGCTGCCTTCTTGCAGTGTGCAGAGTGTTTCAGGTCACTTATGATTATTACTCCTAAATCTTTCTCCTTTTCTGTCTTGGTAACCTGCACTACACACTACCCACACAACATTTGGACTTTGGGTTCTTAGTCCCCAAGTGCATGACTTTGCACTTCTTGGCATTGAACCCAAGTTGCTAAGTACCTGAGCACCTCTTAAGCCTGGCTAGATCTTCCCTGAGATCTTATATTTTCTCCTCTGTGTTTGCCCTCCCACAAAGATTGGTATCATCTGCAAAACATGCTGGTTTTACCCTTTACTCCATCTGCTACAGTATATCACTAATAAATATATTAACATGCACTGGACTGAGCACAGAACCCTTTGGGACCCAATTAGTGACTGCTGTAGCCCCCAATAATTCTCCCTCTGGACCACTGTCTTTTGACTCCTGTCTTGCAGATAGTTTTCTACCCAGGTCTGTAGCTTTACCCCTACTCCTAGATCCTTCAGGTTCCTGATTAAGCTTCTCTGGAAAACAGAATCAAAGGCCCTACTAAAATCCAGATGCTGTATGTCCACTGCCTGGCTCTTATCAACTGTCTAGGTCACCCAACTAAATAAATCAATGAGGTTTGTTTGGCGGGATTGCCCCGCTACTAAACCATGCTGCCTCTCATCCTGGAATCCAATATCCTCCAGAAAGCACACCAGTCTTTGTTTCAATATGGTCTCCATAAGTTTTCTTACTATTAAGGTCAGCTTCACCAGTCTGTGGTTGCCATGGTCATCCCTCAGCCCACTTTTGTGAAGTGGCACTACTTGCGCTTCACTAGAGTCTAAGGGTACTTTATTGTCATCAGTAAGATGTTAACAGGGCCCATCAGAGGAACCCGCCAGCACATCTGCCATTTCTCTCAACTCCTTCAGATGTGTGCCATCCAGGCCAAAGAACTTGTCAACTTTCAGGGCCCTTAAACCCTTCCTAACCCTATCCCCACCAACATCCCCATTAGAGTCACCTCTCATCCCATTGCCCACCCCTTTCTTCCCATGAGGCACTGGACCATCCTATCTCACCTGTGAATAATGAGCAAAAATTCTTATTCAGTACTTCTGTCTTCTCTTGACTACCTTCCTCTCAACCCCCTCCTTTTTTAGCTTGACAATTCCATCCTTTATATCCCTTTTCTCCCTGGTACAGTAGTCCCTCATTATAACAAATGGCTTGGGAGCCATAACAACCACTCTTCATAGTAACTAGTTCATTAAAGCAAGAGACACTGAACAGTCGGATGTTCACTGATTGCAACTGCTGATTGTAACTGTGCCTCCTTTTTATATTGCCTAGCCTATAAAGCCTATAAAGTACTGTAATTGCCTCTTTTATATCCTCCTGAAAAGTGCTTAGACATTTCAGTGAAGCAGTATATCAATAAAAATAAATATATACTATTAAAGTGAGGGATGCTGAACAATTGGAGGCTCACTGACTACAGCTGCTGATTGTAACTGTGCCTCCTCCCACCCCACAACTGCCTCTCAGTCTTCCTTCAGCCTTGTACCCTACAACATATATGTACTATTACAGAAGTTAACTTAGTTTACACAGACCTTAGCAGAAATATAGAGCATGTCCGTTCTATGTGTGTGACTCAACGGCTCACACTGCCCACCCGCTTACTCACACTCACGCTCCTCTGAGTGCCACCCACACAACCTTACTACTGTACATGACAGCTCAGCAGTTTTTTAAAATGTAGTTTTCTCAGCATTTGTATGCCTTCTACAGTTTGTAATAGGTTCTAGTAGAGTGAGCAGAGGACAGCAAGAGCAAAGAGAGACAGAAATTTGCAGTGATGTGAGCTGGGAATTGGAGTTGAAAGGAATTACAGTGTAGTAGCAGCAGCACCAAACAACCAACAGTCAGTACTGGAATTTTGTGTGGGATGGGGGGATGGCAAGACTGAACATTACTGGAACTGCTGAAAGTAGCAGAGATGGTGAGATAAGAAGATTCTGTAGCTGTCACTGCAAACTGAAACTAACAGACAGTCAGGAACCACAGATACCATTCATTATAACTGGTAGTTCGGTATAACGAGATTCATTATAGTGAGGGAGCACTGAATATTGGAAGAAAGCCTTCTCCCCATTTTTCTCTCCCTCTGCCATTTACAGCTCATTTCTGGCTTTAGCCGGCTGGACTGCTCTTCTCGCCTCATTAACGGGAGGCAGTATAGTGCAGTGGTCTAAGGCTCTGAGCTGCAAATCTGGTGACATCCAGCAGACCAGACCTGGGTTTGAATCCCACAGCTTCCACTTGCATACTGTGTGACCCTGAGCAAGTCACTTAACCTCCTTGTGCTCCCAGGTCACTCCTGCAAAAGAGCTTTCAGCTTAGTGTGCTATACCTGGTTAAACAACTAAATAAAAAAAATTAAAAACCTGAACACTGTACTCTACCCTGTCTTCCTCCTTCTGGGTCCTTTTGAATTTCTTGAGGGTGAACCTCTTTTCCTTCACTGGTTGAGCAACCTGCCCATCAAATCAGCTTGGCTTTTTGGCTTTGAACTTTTTACTTTTCAGTTTTGCAAACTCATTAATGGCTGCCAGCCCTCCCCTCATTTATGGCCCATTTCTGGTCCTCCCCATCTGTTCTTTGATACCAGCAAGGTGCCCATTTAAAATCTCTCCTATCCTCTTGTTGTCTTCCTTCTTAAAATCCAGTACTCTGGTTTTGGTGTTATTTTTCTCCCTACTCATGTCCAGATGCATCCTCCCTGTGTGGTGATAGCTCTCACCCACAGGTTCCTCCACTCTAACATCTTGAACATGTGCTCCATTTGTCAGCACCAAGTCTAGGATGGCTTTCTCTCTGCTGGTCCCCATAACTCATTGTTTCAGGAACCCACACTGAAACACATCCAGCATCATTTGTTACCTGGTTCAGGTATAGGAAGTAGCTGGGACTGTCCACTCTACAATAGGCAGATTGTAGTCCCCCATAATTGAAAGGTGCATGCCTGTGGTTATGTGGAGGAAGAGCTCCTCCCCCACATCCTACTTAAGCCATTAGGCTCTGACCATTCTGCTTAGATCGAGTTGCACTCACTGCGCTCACTTTGTGCCACTTGCTGGGGCTGGCTTCCTTCTCGGTTCTGCCCCCCCTATTCCCTGTGCTCCTGTGCCTTCTGCTTGTTTCTTCCCGACCTCACCTTTTGTTTCTCATTTCTTGCCCTCCCTCTCTCTTCAGTGCTACCTTTTCTTTTTGGGGTTCTTCTTCTACCTGCTCCAGCACTGCAGCTTCACCATGTTTGGCCGGCGCTTCATTTCTGCTCCCTTCAGGTTCTCTTTCATTACGGCTTCCAGTACTACTCACCCGTGTGGCCATGCACTTCTGCTGTTTGCTCAGTCCTCTCTTCAAGGCTCCCCCTGGACTGGCTGCTTGGGCTCCAGAGCCCCTACACATTGCAGCCTAACACCGCTTCCACGCATACTGGCTGCTCTCCTCTTCCTGGTTGGGACGGCTGTTGCCTGCTCTCCTCGGCATTTTCCACCACTGCCTGCTCTCGCTGTACTGCCTCTGCCAAGCATGGTCTTCTCTATGCCACCATTTGGACCGTGCCCCCACTACAACTTTATTTATTGGTTTGTGCTTGATTCCACAAGGCTTCGTGGGACCCTAAACTGCATGGGACATTGGCATTCAGGGTACAGTGGACAGACATGTTACCTTGCCACATAATGAATGCTGCAGGCCAGGTTTGCTCCTACTACAGCTTGTGAACTGCCTTTTTGTGACATTTGTGAGTTATGGTTCCTTTTCCATCGCCACATAACGGTTGCTATTAAATGATGTGCCTTACTGGAGCATAACTAAGGGAACGCATTCCTGGAGAATGAATGAATGACAGCTTACACTGAACTGAGAAGTCATGTTTACTGGTTTTCAACACCACAGTTGGCCACATGCTTATGTATTTTTGCCACAAGAATTCCCCTTGGCCTAGCAGCACCTTTTCCCTTATGGACCACATCGGATCCAGCCTCTGCTTCCCTTCGTCAGCCTGGATCATCTGTCAGCATGGCTTCTGCTGCCCTCTACAGGACTCCTTTGCAGCAGCCATAGCCTTCACCTTCGTATTGCTCAGTCCGGTTTCGGTAGCTGCTCGGACTTGGCAATCCTTACTGCCCCTACAGTGCTACTATGATTGCAGACCCGTGTGCAAGTCCAGCTGTCCTGCATTGTTACTGACCTGTGTACATGTCCCCGTCCCCTCTTGTTTACACAATATTTGCTTCTTGCCTACCATCATTCCCTCAGCTTCAGCCTGGGATGTCTACTGCACTGGGCAGCCCTCTGTGGCAGCATTCCCTGGACCTGCTAGATTTCATAGAGGCTGGCATGGCTGCTTCCTATCCTTCCGCCTGGCCAACATTGAGTCCGGTTTGTTTCCACTGGCCACGTGGGGGCCTAGCCTGCACCTAAGCCTGCCTCACCCAGCTTCTGGGCCTGGAGGTTTGAATTCTACTCTGCACCTGCCTCGCCCAGCATTGGGGCTTGGAGGTTCAATTATTTCTACCCTAAACCTGCCTCACCCTGTATCGGGGCCTGGAGGTTTGAATGTTACTGTACTCCTCCCTCGCCTAGCTTGGGGCAGGGAGGTCCTGTCCCTTGCCTGACTTGCTTCACTGGACAAGTTGGAGGTTTTCTGGGCTTGCGGCCTTATGTCCATTTACTGTTTGCCCACTCAGGACCAGGGGTTCAGTTGCTCCACCTTCTTCAGTTTCCCATCTGTCTCCAGCTTACTTGCCTCACCTTCCTGGACACTTTGCTTCCATGACCTCATATAATGGAACTCAGACCTCTACTTCAAATTGACTGTGCTTTCATCAAGATTCCAGATGACCTTCTATTGACAGTTTACCCTGGACATTGACAGCTCGGCCTGGAAATTGCTCCAGATATGCTACCATCTTCTCTGTCCATTCATCATCAGTACTGGATTCCTTTGCTCTTCTCAACCTTTGGATTTTCCCCTCTAGGGGTTTCAGACTAGCTGATATATGTATATTGCTCATTTAGGATTACTCTCCCTTAGTATGCCCAGAAGGACGGGCAGGTCAGTAGCCATGGGTCCTCAGAGGTTCCACCAAGGGGGGTTTTCCTCTCCTGCGTGCTACTGGCCCCACTTCCCTGAGCTGGAGGAGGTAATCATACCTGCAATCATTATTTCTTTTCAGGGGTCTCATCCTACTTAACTAAGCAGCCTTCCTAAGGTGGGATATGGAGAAAGGCCAAAACATCAAGTTGTATCAAGTTATTCATCAGTTCAAGCATCTAAGCACCATGCACATACTGTACTATCCAGTTCACATGTACTACAATCACTGACTTGCTCATGCCATGCTAAGTATCTAGGCACTAATCATTTCATAAAACTAATACTCTGTAGGCATTATCCTACTTACTGGTCTGGCCTCTGTATCCAAGCACAACCTACATCTTAGCTACAATGCATAGCACAAGCCTGAGCTCTGAACCACGCATAATCATCACCTCCAGCTTGCTTGCCACCTACACTGTTTTGGATACCAGCTCCCTGTTCATCTCCTCTTCCTGGACTGGTGGATTGTACACAGCCCCAGCCTTTCTCCCTTTTGTGGACTGTACCTGCACCCGCCACTCCTCAGTCCTCCCCGGCCTCTTCTCCCTCTATACAGATTGTTTCCTCCTTTATATACAGTGCAACTCTCCCACCTCTCCCCACACCCCTGTTTCTTCTACATAGTTTGTACTCTGTCCCTTTTATATAGTGTTGATAAGCAATCCTGCCATACCTCAAGATGGCAGCAATAACTGTTGAGCTATTCCACTTCTTACATCTTTGGGTAAGATATACCTTCCTTTGTAAAACTGCCAACCTAATGTTGACTTTTTTAATGATTTCTTCAATGTGTTCCCTTATTGCTAGTATATGGTACATATCAACCACCAGACATCCTTAAAAGTCTCGATTAATCAACTTGTTCCACTTTGACAAGCAAATCTCCATCTCCTTACTTGCAATTTGTTTCTTATTTTTATTTTGAAATTCCATAACCTGAGATTTGCATTGTTTACAATTATTTTTGAATCCCTAAACCAAAACTGTAATGAATCAAAATGAGTTTCTAATTTTGTTAGCAACTCCAACTTACTCCTGACTCTGTCAGTGAGTACTGTAGCACTGGCATACAAACGAATGCAATAATTTGCAATTATTAGAGAAAGGTGATTGACATAGACCAAGAATAACAGGGGCCTCAGTATAGATTGTATAGGGGACTCCCCCAAAGAACTTCCCCTTATCTGAAAGGACATTTTCCAGGGATACCTGTTGGGTTCTTTCAGTAAGGTAAGATCAAAATCAATCAGTCACAACTGATGACATGCCAAACTAGGAAAGTCAAATTAGTAGGGTATGACAATTAACCAGATTGAAAGCCTTGGAGAGGTCAACGAAAACCACACCCACTGATGCACCTCTTTCCAACCACATGGAGACTACATTTATGAAATCTGCCATTGTTCACATGTTCATAGGTTCATACTGTAGATTAAGTTACAAGTCTGTTAGCTGAATGAGCCATATTTAGACTTGTCACGTATCAGTGGATATAATCTGTTTTTTATCCCCCATATGCTAATCCAAAAGATTTTGGAAGGATAACATACAAGAGGCTCTAATTACTTTCTCTGGTAGTGCATTCCATACCTCAACCACCCTCTGGTTGAACCAGTTCCCTCTTCTGGTGGTTTTATACACTTTGCCTCTAAGCTGGAACGGATGTAATCTGGTTGCTCTATCAGTAGCTGTTTTTTTTGGATAAACCTGCTGATTCCCATACTAGTTCATTATGTAGGGCCATATATACATAACACAGATCCCCCTAGAATTTACGGTATGATATGGAATACAGTCACAAATCTTTCAGCCTATCACTGTAATTCTTCCTTTTTTGTTTATTTACTCTCTTAATTAACCTTCTCTGAACTCTCTCTATCAGCCTAGTACTTCCTGCACTTTGTGGTGTACAGAAGGCAGTATAGTGTAGTGGTTTAAGGCTCTGAGCTGCAAATCTGAAGACCTGGGTTTGAATCCCATAGCCCCCACTTGCATACTGCGTGACCCTGAGCAAGTCACTTAACTTCCTTGTGCTCCCAGGTCACACCTGTAAACAAGCTTCAGCTTAGTGTGTCTTTCCTGGTAAAAAATAAAATTAAAAAAAGGGGGCTCCATATTCCATAACAGGTCTCACCAGTGAACTATACAGGGGCATTAAGACCTGCTTGTTTCCACTGTTTATATGTCTTAGTATATTCCCCACTATTCTATTTGTACATTTAACAACCTATCTTGCATGAGTATCGAAGTTTAATGTGTTGGTTATTATAACCCCAAGGTCCATTTCACTGTCCTTACTGGATATGACTTTGTTATTAATTTTATATTTTGCTTTTTCATTGATGCACCCAAAGTGAATAACCTTGCACTTGTTCTCATTAAAACTCACTTAAGTGTTTTGGCCCATTTTTCTAGAAGTTGGAACTGTTTTTCAAAGTTATTTATTGATTCAGCATTATTTACAATTGTCCCAAGCTTCATATCATTTGCGTACTTGCATAATCATGCATTACTAGATACTTGCATTGTTGATACAAACACACTGAACAGTATGGGACCCAAAATTGACCACTGGGGAGCACCATTTGTAACTCTTTCTCAATCTGACAGGAAGCCCCTTATGTTTACCCTTTGCATCCTATTACTCAGCAATGACTTTAGCCACAACAACAAGGTGCTGACCAGCTCCATATCATGTAATGTATTTAACAACACCTCATGAGATAATGGGTCAAATGCTTTTGCATAATCCAGGTAGACCATGTCTACCAGCATGCCGCTGTCCAGTGCTAACTGGCTCATAAAAGACCATCAGGTTGCTTACGCACAATCTTCCATAAGCAAAACCGCGCTGTGTTGTATCCATAAAACCTTGTTACCTTACAAAATCCTCTATTTGTTCTTTAATGAAGCCTCCCATCATCTTTCCCATTATCGAGGTAATACTGACGGGATGATAATTTTCAACTTTTGTTTTATCTCCTGATTTTAGAATTGGGGTGATGTACTGTATGCTATTGTCCATTCCTTCAAAACTGTACCATCTTTTAATGACATGTTAAAAAGTACTGAGAGGGGGCCTACAAGCTCTTCTGCTAGTGAATTTAGGAAACTATGATGGAGTCCATTGGGTCCTCATGATTTATATTTATTTAGATTTTTTTTATCTTATACATACTTCTTTCTCAGTGATGCAGTATGTCTGGGTACATAATCAGCTTTGGTACATATATTTTCATACATATCAGATACACTATCTTGGTCCTGATATATGCATAAAAAGTACCCATTGAATTTATTAGCCATGTCCTGATCTTTATCAGTCAGCTGATTTCCTTCCCTTAGTGGTCTGATTTGTTTGTGTCCATTTCTTAAACTTCCTACATAATTGTAGAACTGTTTTTGGTTATCATTTTTACTTGTTGCTAATTTTAAGTCTGCACTTGCCTTAGCCTTTCATATCTCTTTCTTACACAGCTGTGCCTTACGCTTATATTTCTCCCACTTTTCTTGTGTTGGGCATATCTTATATTTTTTATATGCTTTCTCCTTGTTTTTGATTGTAACCCCCCTACAAATGGGGATCACTAAAAAGCCTTCTTTGGGTGAGCCTAAATGCTCTCCGCCAGGCTGGTGACCTGTGTTTCAGCTGATTTAAAAAATAACTGAGTAAGAGTGACTAATGCCTCCATGTACTGTCATTTTAAGAGCTGCCAAACTGCAGCATAATTAATTTGAAATGGGGGGTCTGTGTGTTTCCCTGCTTGAGTCCCACCTGGGCCACTGAGCAAATCGCTCCATTTCTGCAGTCACTATATGTGCAGAGGGAGCTCTTTCAGAAGATGTAATTGTTTGCTTGTAACCTGTTAGAGTAATAATGAAAATGCAGTTTGTTCTAAACTGCTTTCTTGTAGCAAGGACTGTGCAGAGTAGCTCTTTCATGTCCATCCAGGACTGCTGCACTGGACCAATCAGTGTGGGGGACCTTTAACCTGTAGCCTGTGTGGACAAATTAGAGCTGGGAATCTATTGTGGAGCTTACTTAAGTGGGGCTATATGGAAGATGCCTCTGGGAATTGTAGTTTTTTGCAATTCTGGGGCCTTTTTGCACCAGGAGAGGGAGCCTGTTGTGACTGACAAGGAAAATCAGCCAACTGGAACCTATTGGATATGAAAGAAAGCCCCAGTGCTGTCTTCTGGGAAGCCAGACTAGAAGTGACTGTGAGAGGAGAAGGAGCTCAACTCCTTGCAGTGAGTAATTTGCATGGGAAGCGCGTGTGAGGCCCCGAAGTCGGTCTGCAGCCATTTGTGAGTACCAGTTCAGACTGAATCCGAGTTTTGAGAAGAGAAAAGAAGAACCAGAAGATGGAAGCCAGGCTTAACCTGTGGAAGACTGAAGATTTTGTTGAAGTGCGATCAGCCTGTCAGGGACTGAAGCTGCTGTGTGTGCATCCGGGTATTTTGCAGTGTTTTGCGATGGGGGTTCGAGGAGCAGCTTACCTGGTATAGTAATTTCCTTCACATATAAATGTGTCTAGTGCTTGTGGGGAATCGCGATCTTATTTTCCCGGGTACTGTGAATTGTGTGCTGAAGCTGGAAGCAGGATCCAGCTTGATTCTGACTGAATCTGCCTGTTTTTCAAATGCAAGTGAGTCCTGCCACAAGGGCTGGGCCAGCTATTCTGTTTCTCCTGGCAATCCAGGACAACCTGCATCCATCCAGTTTTCAGTATTGAGTCCGTGAGTACAAATCAGGGTAGCTCCCTGCAATCTGTTTATCAAACTGCAAGTGTGTCATCTAATTATTGCTGTTTCATTTCTTGATGAACTGAGCCCCAGGGCTCCGGATTACAATTTTTGTGTGCATGTGTTTTTCCATCAAAGGGCCCCAACCAGCTGCACTGACCCTGGCTAGCCCCCTACCATCCTGGGTACTCAGAGAGTGACATTTTGGACCCTATATGCATGTACAGTACTGTGATTTGAATATTTCCAAACCAAATAAACCTGATTGCCCTCCTCCTTGTTACTGCCCCCTTAATAAATCAGATTTGTTGTTATTGAACTATATGCTGTTTGTGGTATCAGTACATGTAGAAAAAGCATTGCATTGTGTTTGTGAATATTGCCTAACCTTGTTTTACAGTGGGTCCTCAGAGACGTGCTGCAAAACATCAGTCCTGAGGGTAAGTGTTACTGTGTGTGTAAGAAGAGTGCATTTGTAGGGTATTGGGAAGGTAACTCCCGTGTATTGTGTGGGTCACTAGTGGAAACAAAGAGGGGTCACAGTGTCCCAGAGGGCTGTACCCGAGCTAGTCTAACCACTATCAACCCTGACCTCTGGGTGGAGGCACCCGCTATTGGACCCAGGCCCCTCACCCTGTTAGTAGCCAAGCAGGCAGGGGTAGTAGCCCTTGGGATAGTGCCACCTAGGGGTTACATGATCAATTTCTATATTTTCTTAGTGAACCATTTGGGGATCCTACCTTTATCATTATATTTTGTTACTAATGGTATGTATTTATTTGTACATAGTTCTAGTTTAAGATTTATTTTCTTCCAAATGTCATTTAAGGCAAAGCCTTCTAGCTCCTGTTTCCAGTTCCAGTTTTTCAAAATACTTTTTATTATCTTTTAATCTGCTTTGTTATATTTCCTAATTTTAGTCCTACCTATAACTTTAGGCATTTTGGCCTGTATTGTAAAAGTCACCATGTTGTGATCACTAGTTCCTAAGGGGTTTATGACTGTAATTTCTTCTATTAAACTATCCATATTTCTAAGGACCAGGTCCAGAACATTGTTTTCCCAAGCACCTACATTTACATATTGTTCAAAATTATTATATAGGCAAATCTCAATTAATCTGTTTTCTAATAAACTAGTACCATGCAGAGTGTTCCAGTTTATCTTGGGGAAATTAAAGTCACCCTTTAATATGCAATTTTTCCCAAATTCAATACTTTCCAGTATCTCCATGAATGCTGTGTTTTCTGAATCAGTTCAATCTGCTCTATACCTAGGGCTACTGTAGGTGGACCTCTACCGTCTACAGCTGAAGTAGAATGTGGCTGCCAGGTTGATGACCATCTTGTTGAGATCTTGCCACATCACACCTGTGCTTCATGGTCTGCATTGGCTGCCAGTACAGTGGAGGATCACCTTCAAGGTTGGATTATTGACCCATAAAGCCCTACATGGACAGGGATCATGGTACCTGCAAGATCTCCTCTATCCCTACTACCCCTTCACCTTCTCCGCTCCACTGATGAGGGATTGCTAGAGATTCCCTGGGTCCATTTGACAACCTCAAGAGCCAGATCATTTGCTTTTGCTGCTCTGACCCTGTGGAATTCTCTACCTCACTGGATTAGAGAGTGCTCATCTGTCGAGGCCTTTAATGCTGCCAAGAAATCTTATTTATTTGGTTTAACTTTTCCAAATACCTAAAGTTCAGCTGTTTTATTATCTGTTTTTATTGCCATGGTTGACTGATAATTGTTTTTATGATATTTATACAATGCTATGATCTCTTGGAATAGTATTTCATAAATAAAGAATTGCTTGCTTGCTTGGTGAACAATAACATAATCCCAAATTTATAGTACTGGGGTACCAGTTTGTACCTTTATACAGACTTGTTCTATATCTATACTATCAGTGCTATTATAACTGATTTCATATGCTCTTAAGTGGGAAGCTATATGGTAGGCAACACCCCCTCCTCTTCTGTCTACCTTTTCCTTATGAAATAGGTCGTACCCCTGTATTTCCTCAACCCAATCATCTTTCCTATACCTGGTTTCTGGGATACCACATATGCCAATATTCTCCTTATGTAGAATATATTTTAACTCATCTGTTTTGTTTCTGAGGCTTCTTGCCTTTATAAAAATTGCTTTTATTTGTAGAAACATAACATAGAAACATAGAAGTTGATGGCAGATAAGGACTGCAAGGCCCATCCAGTCTGCCCATTTTTTTTACCTTACGAATGTGCATAGGTCTTTACTCTGTCAATGTCCTATCTATTCATACTCATCTGTATTGCTCCCTTATGCCTATCTTATGCCTGTTGGAAGCCCTGCACTGTATTCATACCCACCACTTCCTGAGGTAGGCTGTTCCATGCATCCACCACCCTTTCTGTGAAAAAGAACTTCTTCACATTACCCCTTAATCGGCCTCCCTCTAATCTCATGCTGTGTCATCTTGTCCTGCTAGTTTTCTTATATTGAAACATGTTAGACTCTTTCACCTTGTTAATAGAGTTTACCCCCTTATGGAGTAGACCAAATTGTCCTGGTGCACTCCTACCCTGTAAGGCAGGATGGTGTGCTCAGAAAGAGAGGAGACTCTAAGGGGAAGGGCTGGGGTAGCAGAACAATGGGCAGATAGACAGGAAGGGGAGGGGCTAGAAGGGGTATTTAAGGATGAGCACAGTGGTGGCCCAGCCACTTTTAGCTAAAGTTTTTGTTGGGCTAACTACAGAAGCTACAGCACGTCAGATTGGCAGTTGAATCACAAGGAGGCTGAAGTTTATAGTGAGACATCATAAGAAGGTAAGCTAAAAAAAGAGAGAATTTGTTGGTGGATTGAATACAGGGCTTTGCTTTGACAGAATATGTGGAGATGATAGAGATGAGAGACAGTGCAAATCCTGAGCATTTTCAGAAAAGCGGTTTGAGATGGATATTCCTGAGTAGTTTAAAAAACAAAAATTTTGTTCAAAAGGAGAGACAGATTGGCCAGCTTAGAAGTGGGATGGATGGACACAGGGGGTAGAGAGAGAGAGAGAACAGAAATAGGGAGTTCTGGCCTGGGAAGGGGCAGGCGGAAGCAAAACTGGAGGTAGTGAGCAATCGAGGCAAGCCTGGGAAATAAATGCTCGCGTTGGGTCGTGAGGCCTAGCATTGGCCTAGGACAAGACAAAAATGAGAGCAGGTGAAGGGGTTGTTTGAGAGGAGAGTGCAAGTGGTGAGATGGCCAGCTGGAGCAGCAATGGTAGAGGGAGTGAGTAAGGCCACGCGGCATGATGTCAGATGCTGCAATGGTGCCTTAGTGGAACTAGGCAAGATCCCATTAGAGTCCTTTGAGACAGAAAGCATTTGTTTTTAAGCATCAGGAGGTTCTCATTGGTGATTTTGGGCAATGTGAGGTCTGGTGCATGCATTTTCTTCAAAAATGTTGTTGATTGAAAAAAAAAAGGCCGAGAGGAAAGAGCGCAGGACAAGGCCACGTGGCTGGGCATGAGACGCCGTAACAGGGCCTTTTTACAAGATGGTATAAACTGCGCAACAAGGGGATAGAGACCAAAAAAGCTTTGCTGGTTAGATAGCAGGATGGAAGGGCAGGACATTGAACATGCATTTAAAAGGAATACGAGGGCATTTGAGTGAATCAAAAAAAAAAGGACTCAAAAGAGGAAGCGGGCCAGCAAGCAGGCCTAGGGTAAATTGAGCAAGCTAAGGCCATGAGGTGTGACATCACACACCGTGGTAAGGGCCCATTTAAAAGGGAAAGAACCATTAAGGGGAGCAGAGGCTGAGAAGTGGAAGGATGCTGTGCCTGTGGGGCTCAACATAGAGAGGGAGCACTAAGAGCTCCAATAGCATCAGTGGGGCAAATGTAGGCCATGAGAGGCTGGAAGCACATGGGGAAGGGAACAGGCTGCCGAGCCTGTGGACAGCAAGTAGAAGCAACGATTAAGGGGAGGGCCTAGACTGGATTACATCAGACGCCGATGAAGAGCAGGCAAGGGCTCAGCGGGAAGGAGCAGAAGTAAGGAGGAAGAATGCACTGAATAGGGAGAGAACAAAAACAGGCCACAATTAATACACATTAGAATGCGAAAATGATCAAAAGTGGGAAAAACGCAGGGGGGAATGCTGGGTGAATGACAAAAGGGGTAAAACAGACAGTGGAGCACACAAAAAGGTTACAGGACAGGGTTTTTAGTTTACAATGCTCACAGAAGACAGGCAGGGACAGTGAAGGAGCCTATTAAAAAGAAGTCAAACAAAAAAATATTTTTTGTGTATATATTAGTAGGGAGGGACGGATCCTGGGTAAGATGAGGCGAGGTTCTAATAACAATATGGAGCATTAATGAGGGCAATTCTTTCAGTTCTTTTCACAGCAATTATACAGGTTCCTGAGGAAGACAGATGGCTCCAAAATGGAACAGGCCAACAAAGGAGGATGCCTACAAGGCAACTGTGGAATTAGCAGAGAAAGCCAACAAGATGTGGCAGATGGTAGAAGGTGAGGAACTGGAGAGATCTGGGGAAAAGACAAAAGTGGGTAAAGGGAAAGGGGTGGGGCAAAAAGGCTGGTGGGGAGGCCACGCATCCCAAGAAGGGTGCAGCCACAACAGATGGCACCTCCCTGAGCAGCCAGCCCGGTTCCACCATTGTCCCAAGTACCAGAACCATCAGTGCCCCCCCAGGACCAGGTGGTAGTCCCGCTACTGGAGCCCAGACCAGGTACCCACTGCCCACCAGTTTCTCAGCCTCAACTAAGCACCCAGCAACAGGAGACCAGACCAGGGTACCCTGAGGACAACAGGCCACAGAGAATGGATAAGGCTACAGTAAAGTATTAGGTACAGTGGAAGAAAGCATTATTTATTTATTTATTTATTTATTTAGACAGCAGTTTGGAAAACCTTTGAGCCATAGGCTCATTTACAAAGGTACCTTGTCACAGTAAGACAAACGAAAATACACAGTATAACAGTATAACACAGCATAACAGTAACTTAAGACATAGATACAAACAAGCTGGTACAGGTAGGATTGATGCAAACAATACCAGAGTTATGTTGTCCTTAGCAGCTTAGTAGTAAGCTTTGTCATTAGTATTGAGTCAGCTTTGACTAGTGGCAATTACAGCTTGGTGTTAACAAGGTGGTTCGTGAGGGATGTTTTGAAGCATGATATAGTTGGAGCTTGGAGATGGAGGGGGTAGTGTGTTGAACCAGGAGGGGGCCCTAAAGCTGAAGGCTCTTTGGCCATGAGAGGTCCTAGCTCTAGGGATAACAAGAGAGGTTTTCCCAGAGGTCTGAGTATGAGCTAGTGGGACAGAGCGGCGGATGGTGGTGGTCAATCCAAGTGGGGATAGCCCAAGGAGGTCTTTTTGTAAGTACAGGTCAGATAGTTGAGGCTCATCAAGATCAAGTACCAACACTTTTAGTACAGTAGACAGGTGTGTGTTAGCCTAGGTGCCCCAGTAATTAACCTGCTGGCCTTATTCAGAGTAAAGTGAATTTTATGGAGTGCGGTCTGATCAGCAGCACCATACACCGGCAGTCCATAGTCCACTAGGGACAGGATAGAGGAGGTGACTGTGAGTCAAAGAGCCTCCGGGGGGAGGCAGTGTTTATACTGATGTAAGATGCCCAATCGGATATTAGTGGCAGTGGCTAGGGCAGCGATGTGTCCATGGAAGGAGAGGGAGGGGTCAAAATGGATCCCTAGGTATTTATAGGAGCAAACTTGTTCGAGTGGGAAAGAGGACCCAGAGTGAATGAGGAGTTTGAAGTTGCAGGACTTATTTTGAGGATGAGTGAAGAACATGGTTTTTGTTTTTTTAAGATTTATCACCAATCTATGTTCCTTGAACCAGCCCTCGGCTTCAGCGAAGGACTTCTGCAGTGAGTCCTGGAGGGCAATAGGGTTATGACTTGAGGCAAAGATGACTGCATCATCAGCGTACAATAGAATGTTCCCCGAGCAAGAGCGTGAAAGGGTGTTAAGGTAAAGGGAGAATAGTAAGGGGCCCAGAATGGAGATTATTTTGGCCCTCGGGTCAGGGGGTTTAGGGCAGATGGAATTGGCATTAGCAGAGATTAGGTCAGAAAAACAGGCAACGGGAGAGGCAGAGAAGGTGACCAACAGTGTAGGAAAAGGAACAAGAGATGTAGGAGCCCCAGAGATGAGAATAGGGGAGCATGTACCACTAGCTATGAAAGAAAAAATTTGGAAAGGGGAGTCATATTCACTTTAGTGAGCAGAGAGGTGTCTGCAAAATATGAGGAGTCAGAAAGTATCAGGAAGAGTGAGATGGCAGCCACTGTAGAGCTATTGGGGAAGAAAGAAGAGGACAAATTTACTAAGGGAAAAACAAGGGATGGATGGTTCATGGGTTTCACCACATACTCTACAATACTGCTGGAGAGGAAACCAGAATTGGGCATCCCATTGATAACATACTCATTGATAATAAGAAGGGCCAAGGCAAAAGGGGGAGTGGGGTGGATATACTATGATGAGTTCTTTTGACAAAGAATGGCGACATATGGAGATGTGAGGTGGGACACCAAGCAGTTGGATTTGTGCTGGAACAAAGGCTTATAATATCACTTTTTATAATAATGCACTTGGATTTACCTCAGGCCTTACCCAAAAATTATTTTATGAATTTCCAAAAATAATAAATATTCACATATGATATTATCCTATGCTGTCCAGATTCAAGTATAACGGTAAATGACACTGCTTACCCCACATACAGTTATATGAAAAATAGATATTTTATTTACACCTATACAATGGTTCTAAATATTTCTCATTAGCATAAATATCAAGCCTAATCCTGTAAACATTAACAAAATTGTTTCCGCTAATTCAGCAACTAATAAACAACTTCTTGCAAATAAAAAATGTAAAGAAATAAACAATACTTAGCATAATAAATGGCAACAGTTATACTACTTTTATCATACTTTGTTTTTAACATAACCTTCATGCATAAGTACATATACTTATCAGATCAGTATCTGAGATTATTTCTGTATAAAACTTGTTTAAAAATGTCTTTGCATGTAAAATGTATTTTCTATGAGAACTGGCAATAATTCATTACATCAGTGATTTGTACTACTTTTGTAAAACTTAGTTTAACTTTTCAAATCATGCAAAATTATTTTTCACATTTAAAGCTTTTAAGCTATGTACCCAGATTCTGTAGTTAAAAGTAGATTCCCTCTTACTTTCCCAGAGAAGCCAATTTAAATTACCAAGACTATTAATTAAAATTAGTGAAAGCAATTAAAAAGGAATGCTTATAGTTCTTGTTGTAGAAGTGGGTCTTCTTTTCTTCACTAAGAACTCTGGCTGAGTCTGGCTTTTGATGACAAGGTTTCTTTGTCAGCTAACTTTGACCCTGGAACTTCTTTTATCATGGATACACTCTGCAAGTTAAACCTTTGCTGAACATCACTTTACCAAAAGTCAGTTCTTAGAATTGTAGAACACAGCTTCAGTCTGCACAGTCCATAGCAATACTGGATTCAAAGAATGTTCTTGTGAATAGCAAATTGTTTTAATAACTGGAGCTTATTAACTCTTTCATGTTGTGCATCTGCTTTTAAAACCTTGGGACAATAGACCTCTTTTTGCTCAGCAAGCTGTGTAGCTTGTGTGAGTCTTAAAAGTAAGTCTGCCTGGCTTTCAGCAGGCAACGTTACTTGTCAAAATGCTCAGCAAATAACACAAATCTTGCTTTAAACATAATAAAAATGTCCTTATACTTCTTTCTTGCCTCTGAATATCTTCAACAGCACTGAGCTTTGGCTCTCCCTTGGCTGACCCCTGCATTTCAAACAGGTGTGGTCCAAAGTTATTTGGCCTAGCATCAGTATAAAGCCATAAGATTCTTAGTTAACTGCACATAGGTCTTCCTACACCAATGGTTAGTTCAGATCTGGGCAGTGGCCAGCAGAGTTTACTAATATGAAAACTGTCCTGGTAATGTCATCACCAGATTTGGATTGGTTTGAGTCACTAAGAAGGTAGGGCATCTTATAAGATGAATGGTGACAACTAGACATGCCTCTTTAAGACAGCCCCTTCTCCTCAAACATACTTTTGGGTCAAAATTATTTCTTTAAATAAAAGTTTTATTCAATGAAATTTGAACATTACACTTGCACATTTATGTGTTTTACATTAAGCCAAACATTCTTGAAAAAGTCTGATATCTGTAGTATGGATACTTTTTAAACTACATTATTAAGGTTATAACTTCATAATTTCAATAACACTTTTAAAAACAAAACAATAATGTTACTCTTAATTGTCTAAAATACAGAATGATATAAGATTTGTAAGAAAAATCCATTCCTAAAGTCCTTAAAAGATTACTTTTTTATAGAGCTACACAAAATCCTTTGTTCTTGTCTTAAAGACATCAATCACTGTCAGATAAGTTAATTCACTATAAACTTTTAGATGGTGTTTTCTCTCTATAGCAACAAACTACAGATTTAATATTTATCTTGTTAGACTTCCTTAGATGTAAGCTATCACAAGATACTAGATTTGTCTAGGTTTTTTAATAAGAAAATGTTATTAAATAAATTATATTCATAACTTTTGAATGCTTCATTCTGCAACCATAAAACTTGGTAAGCTTATGTATTATACTGTTGTCCAATAACTGGCCAATTTTCATAGCGGCAGTACATTGCATCTTTAAACTATGAATAAAACTTCTTCTTTCTATACAGGGTAATAGGACTTTTAAAGTTTAAGACTTTTTTTTTCCTTGGTACAACCAGACACATGATCTCTTATCTTGATTGTAGCCAAGGATACCTAGCTTCATCCAAGACTTTTCCATACAAACACATAAATCCTAATAAAAGTGTCTTCCTGGGAATTTGGAACATGTAAGTTAGGCCTCATCTTATCTCTGTTCTACAGCTAGGGCACAAAGCCCTGAAATTTAAAAAAGTCTCTTTAAAACCATTTTTTTTCTGAACTCTGAAGCTGACTCCAATTTAAATGGTATTATTTCTCCGTGTTACTGTTTTTTCTAAGACTTAATCAACATTAATCTTAACCAGAAATAAAAGCAAACATTTCCCATCTTAATACCATATTAAATCAGATAAAATAATAATGATAATTAATTTTTAAGAATAAAAATAAAATAATTTTTCCAGCAAGGGTTTTGGCCCTACATTGTGGACAGACAATGTGACTGACCAGTCCATGCTGGAGGAAGAGGTAGGAAAGAGAGGAGAGGCTCCTCAGAAGTGTTGCTGGGGATACAATAGAGCATTTTGTTCATGGCTGCAATGCAGGTTCTGACATGCATGCTTGAGCTGCTGGGGAACCCACTGGCAAGCAGATGTAGGACAGCATGGGCTCAAGGGGCTCAGGCCAGAGTGAGCCAAGGAACAGGCCAGCAGCTCTTTCAGGAGGGACAGGGATATAGGGGCAATCATGGCACAGGGGTTCAAGAGGTAGAGGATATAGCGGGTGGGGGGTCAGGCTTACTGAACAGGATGACAGAAGTAAGAAAGAGGGAAGGGAGAAAGAGAGGAGGGAGGGGCCGAGAAATTTAAAAGTGCGAGAACCCCCATAAGGGTATAGGCATGGAAAAAATGGTTGCAGACATATCCAGACAAAAATGGGGCAGAAGTTTTAAACAAGGGCTTTAGAACAGGTTTTCTGTTACACTGTGATGGCCCCAGAATGGCAAGAGAAGCTAACAATTTGGGGTCAGTAAAGGGAAGGAGGACATACAGAGGAAAAAAATAGAGAAAAAGAAAGCAGCAGGCAGAATAGAGGGGCCATTTTGAACCCCCCCCCCATTATTGAACATGAGAATTTCCCCACTGGGCTTGGTCCCCAAGAAGCAGAAATGAGAATACAGGGTGATTCACCATCTGTCATATCCAGAAGGGGAACCAGTGAATGATTTTCTAAGGGAGGAATAAGTAAGGTTTCCTATGCCACACTGGAGGAAGCGGTACGGATTATAAGAGCAACTCCCGATACTTGGATGGCTAAGATGGACAAAGAGTCTGCTTTTTGATTGCTCCCAGTTAGGAGGGAGGACTGGGACCTATTAGGCTTCAAGGTAGGCATCCAATATTATTTTGATAAAGCTATGCCCATGGGCTGTTCCATAGCCTGTGCTACATTCAAAGCCTTTAGCACCTATCTACAATGGATATTTCAAGAAAAAAACAAGGCAGAGGATGGTTTCACATTATTTAGATGACTTTTTGTTAATTGGCAGTGGTAGGGAGGAGACAGAGGGGATGCTGGCCAGCTTCCAGGAGCTGTGTATTGAATTGGGAGTGCCACTGGCACCAGAAACAACAGAAGGTCCTGGAAAAGTGTTGGAGTTCTTGGGCATAGAAACAAACACACATAGAGAATTGTTTAGATTGCTGGACAACAAGGTGAGCAAACTAAAGGAACTCATTCAGTTACACACGAGCAGGAGGTGGGTGCAATTGAGACAAGTGAAACAGGTTACGGGACATCTCATCTTTGCTTGTAGGGCAATTGGTCCAGGGAGAGCCTTCACAAAGTGGCTAGTGAGGGTTATGGCAGGAATAACCAGGCCACACCACTGGGTGGACATAACAAAGGGAGTAAAGGAGGATTTCAAGGTGTGGGAAGAATTCCTTAACAACTACAATAACTGTTCCTTTTGGCAAGAGGATTGGGTTTACAATACAGATCTAGAACTATATACAGATGCAGCAGGTGGTGTAGGAATGGGCAGCTATAGGAGAGGAAAATGTTTCTCAGAGCCATGGCTGGAAAGTTGGGTGAAAGAGAAGGAAGTAAAGGACACCACACTGTTGGAGATCATGCCCATATGGGCATGCACATTAGTATGGGGCAAAGAGTTAAGGAACCAGAAGGTTACATTTTGATGTGATAACAAGGCAGTGGTGGATGTGTAAAACAACAAGAGAGCCAGGTCCGAGAAGATCATGGGGGTGTTAAGGCAGCTGGTATTAAGATCATTGCAGTTGAATTTGTCTTTTAGGGCTAAGCTCATAGAAGGGGTAGAAAACACCCTAGCTGACAGCCTTTCCCATCTGCAGCTGGATCATTTCTGGATGCAGTCCCCAACAGCAGAGGAGTGGAAAACACCCATGCCAACAAACATCTGGGACATTGGCAAGAGGGAGCTGAAATGCTGTTTTGCAGCTCATGGGCACCAAGAATCTTGAGGGCCTATGAAGGGGTATGGCAGGCATTACAAACATTCAGGGAAACACATCACATGGAGGTAAGTGAGCATCTTACAGAAGAACAATTAGGAAAATTCACAGTGGACCAATGGCAGAAGGGAATGGCTCACACCACTATGGGGGTATACTTGGCAGGGGTTACATTAATATGCACCCTGAAGAAATGGAAGGAACTAACCCAGACAATGTTGATTAGAAGAATGATGCAAGGGTGGAGTAGGATAAAGGAAAGACCAATGGATTGCAGGTGGCCAATAGCGGAACACTGGCTGGCAAAGCTAAAAGGGGTATTACCAGCAATCTGCAGATCTAAGGACAAAGCATAGTTATTCCACACTATTTATCTAGTAATGTTTGCAGGGGCCCTGAGAGTAAGCAAGGCGGTAGGGCTTGGAGGAAAGGAGGAAGAAGGGGGATTGGAGTGGGAAGACACAAGATGGGGAGGGATGAAAAACAGATGAGAATTAAGAGGTCAAAAACAGACCAAGAAGAGAACAGGTGTATCGTAACCATCAGGCTTCACACAAAGGGCACCGTGTGCCCAGTAAGGGCTTTGTGGGCTTACACCGCAGAGCGAGGGATTAGGAAGGGGAGATTATTTGTACATGGGGATAGGAAGAAGGTGACGGGCTACCAAGTAATGGCCATACTTAAAAAGGTATGGAATACCTGGGTGAGAATCCAGGCAATTATTCATCTCATTCTTTTCGAATAGGGGCTGCCTCACAATGGGCAGCAACAGGTGAAACAGTGGCTAACATGTTAGAGAAAGGGCGATGGCGGTTCACCAGCTACAAAAGGTATATTCGGCATTGAAAGGTGGAGTTTAACATGACA
This sequence comes from Neoceratodus forsteri, assembly GCA_016271365.2. NCBI lineage: Eukaryota > Metazoa > Chordata > Ceratodontiformes > Ceratodontidae > Neoceratodus > Neoceratodus forsteri. The sequence goes on from CM057456.1 coordinate 648,427,349, forward strand.
ATTGTGTTTTGTTTTGCAGGATGGAACCAGAAGAAAGGGGGAATGGTGACACACAGGGGTGGGGTTTTTAAATAAAGGGGGGGCAATGGAAACAAGGGGCCAAAAATGTGTTTAAAATGTCTATTTCTGCTAAAATCCTGTAGGTAGAGGTAGGAGCACAGAAGTATGGATCTGCAGGTATTCCTACATATATTGAGTGGAAAAGAGAGCAGAGAAAAAAGCTGGGGGAAAGCAACTGTATCAGGACATACAGTATGAAAATGTAGGTTGTCTTGGTGTGGCATATGAGGGATGAGATGGGGACAGCTCCTGCCCACCTTGAAGGAGATGAAAGAACGGAGACCCACCCCAGATTTAATTATTGTACATTTGGGGGAATAATATAGGGGGAAAGCCATGGGTAGACACATATATGCAAGTAAAAAAGGACTTTGAGAAAATACAGCAATGGTGGCCGGGGGTGATAATAGCTTGGTCCGCCATGATACCAAGGAGGGTATAGAGACATGAGCACAGGCATGTCGCAATAGACAGAGCCAGGAGAAAGATGAACAGGAGGGTAGGGACCACGGTAAGAAAAATGGGAGGACATGTGATATTGTGAGGGGGTGGAAGAGTGGGTGGAAGATTTTTATAGAGCAGATGGGGTGCACTTGTCGGATTTAGCAATAGACATGCTTAACACACAAATAATGGGTTTCATAGAGGCATGGAGGAGACAAGAAGGAAGTAAAGAAAAGAGAGGGGGATGAAGGGGTTACCTAACAACAGTGAAGGCCACTCCGTCCAACACAAGCTGGAGACTGGCTATGGGGAAAAAGGGGGGGAAGGGAGGAAGGGAAAAGGAATACGATGAGAAGAAGAAGGAACTGAAGGAGAAAAAGCAGTCTCAGTTATCACCCTTACCTACCACAAAAGAGATGAAGAAAGCACACAGGTTTTCACCTGGGGGAGCAAGAAGAAAAAGAAAGAGGGATGATCACAAATTGGTATGTATATGTGTGTGTATATATTATGGTAGCACAGTAGTGCTACCATAGTTAGGGTTGAGGAGCCATTTACATGTTATAACCCAAAATTTTGCACCTTAATAACTTTGCAACTGTTTGACAGATTTGCCTGAAATTTGGAATATGTGATCAAGACCCATACGTCTTGGGATCTGCCAAGTTTTGTACCAGTCAGATATACGGCTGCGGAGTTATTAAGCGTGATCTGCGCGTGCGTTAATGCTTTTTTTTGAATTCTACGGTCACACCTACAGGTTGTACGGTTTGCGCGACCGGTCCAAAATCTTCAGAGAACATGCTGCCTGCATCCCGGATGTGCCTTTCAAAGATTTCATGAAAAAATATTAAACGGTTCAAAAGTTATTCAAAAAACAAGTTCCCATTATAAGTCAATGGAAAAAGTTAACAAAAAGTTCGACAGTGTTACAAATGCGGTTTTTACTTTTGCAAATGGCCCTTTTACTGTCGCAAATCTGCCATTTTGTTTTCAGTTGGTGATCAGAAAAATGCTTGGCATTTAAATTTGGGACCCTCTAGCAACCTAATTCTTTTTTGTATTCACCTAGTCGGACCCTGAGGATGCTAGCCATGTCTTTATTTTGGGGTAAAACACCCCAGAAATATGTTTCTCACATTTCTGGAAAAAGTACTTTCACAAAGTACTTTTGCACTTGTGACACTGTTGAATGAATTTGCGAAAGCTTTCAAAAATTGCGACAGTACTTTTCTAGGCTGTGGGAAAATGACAGCAATTCTTTGACATCCCGCTGCAAAAGAATGGTTTGGTGTTTTGAGCTGAAATTTGGAGGAATCGCAGCTGACATCTCACAGATGTGCCTTTCAGTGTTTCTTTGAAAAAATATTACATGGCGGCAAAGTTAACGCTACTCCATAGTTGACCCTTTTTCTCATAGGATAAGATTACAGCATCCAACGCATTGCAGCAATCCTTTGGCACCCTGCTGCAAAATAATGGTTTGGTCTTTTGGACTGAAATTTAGAGGGAAGACAGTCAACATCCCACAAATGTGTCTTTTGGTGGTTTGGTGAAAAAATATTACAGGGAGCCAAAGTTATGGCACTCCGAACTTCTCTTTTTTTCCCATAGGATAACATTAGAGGCGTTCTTGGCGCCTTTCAGGCCGCATCTCGGGAAACTGTCATGAGATATGGACTTTTAATCAGAACATTGCTTAGCCCCCAAATGGAGGCTAAGTACGAAAGTAGCCAGGAAAGTCATAAATCATATGACTTTCAAATTTTTTTTCTACGTCGTACGGTTCCTGAGATATAAGCAATTTAGTATTCCAACTACTCATTTTCTGCTCCGAGACCCATTATTATGCCTACATTCTTTGTTCTCACTGTCTTTCTTTATGAAGCTTTTGGGGAAAACCAGTCTGTGTGCTTCCATTACTGTTACTGTTCCCATTTCTGCTTGTGGTTCCATTCCCGTTTCACTTACCATTCACGTCTATGCCACCATGTGCGTTATCCTTTGCGTTTTCATTTGTGCTTGTGTTTCTGTTATTTTTTACCATAGTGTCTACAATACTGTTTCTATTTCTGTTTCACTTTGCATCACCATACCCATTACCATTTGCGTTTGCGGGCACCATGTTACTACGTGACAAGACATCACATGGTGGACCGTTCCCATCTACGCCACCGTGTGCACTACCCTTTCTGTTCTTATTCACGCTTGCATTACCATGTGCACCACTGTTAGCTCTTCTGTTTGTATTGCTGTTCTTGTAACTATGTCACAAGGCATCTGGGCCCCGCGATCCTGCTGCCGCATTACATTCGCTATTTCTCATTATCATTCTCAAAAAGAAGGGAAATTAGAGGCAAAAAACTCTGTTTAATGCATCAGTTAGGGTTGTTCCACAGCAACAAAAGTGAGGAAATTCAGTGTTAGGGTTGAAACTCCCCCCCCTTGGACCACCCAGCCCACCCCCCAACAGGCATTGGGGTGCGCATTGGTGTCTTTGGTCCTAACTCTCACCCCATTCTCCTATACCTCTGATTCTTTATGCATGTGATGGGGTGAGAGTTAGAGGCCGATGACTTCATGCCCAATCTCGAGTGGAAGAGTGGTCTGGGAGCAACAGGCTCAAATTTCCTCACTTTTGTCGCTTTGAAACAACCCTAACTGATGCATTAAATGGAGTTTTTTGCCTCTAATATATAATATATATATATATATATATATATACACATACACATATATGGATGCATAAAAGATGCAATTATGGAAAAGACAATAATAAATGATGATTGGAATTGTAAATGAAAATATGATCTGTAATAAAATAATTGCCAATCTGAGCACAACAACATATACAGAGTTTGTCATTTGTGGGGGAAAGGGGGAATCCAGGACAATAGAGTTTGCCCCTTTATAGGGTAGACCAAATTGTCCTGGTGCACCCCTACCCTGTGAGGCAGGATGGTGTGCTCAGAAAGAGGGTAGGCTCTAAAGGGAGGGGTGGGGGGAGCAAGACAATGGGCAGGTAGACAGGAAGGGGAGGGGCTAGAAGGGGTATTTAAGGATGAGCACGGTGGTGGCTCAGCCACTTTTTGCTGAAGTTTTTGTTGCCTCCCACCTGCCCATCAAAAAAGAGAGCAGAGAAGGTATATAAAGAAGGGAATAGGTGGTCCTGACAGAGGTGGATGGCAGTGGTGGTCCGGTAGGACGGATGGAACTGCCAGAGGTGGACTGCAGTAAAAAGGGGGGGAAGAAAAAGGAATACGATGAGAAGAAGAAGGAACTGAAGGAGAAAAAGCGGTCTCAGTTATCACTGTTACCTACCACAAAGGAGAAGAAGAAGGCACCCAGGTTTTCACCTGGGAGAGCAGGAAGAAAAAGAATGAGGGATGATCAGAGATATATATATATATATATATATATATATATATATACAGGATATGACATGGCCTGAGTGAAGATATCATATTTATCTTCACGAGAGGCCAATGATATCATGATATCTCACAGTGGCGAAGCCGCAGTGAGACTATCTTGAATCGTGGCCTCGGTGAATAAATATGATCTTCCTCAGGCTCATCCTCATCATTGCTCTAAACATATGTTTGGGCTGAATTGTAATGGAACCCCTCCTGAACACAAATCAAAACACACCACAACCCAGAACACAAGGGATAATGTTCTCAAAATAAAAACATATGTATGGTAGATTCTACCAGTTTCAAAATATAAATAATGTTATTTGGTTGATCCTGCCAATTATTTTTTTCTAAAAATGTAATTTAAGCACTTATCTGGTTGATCCTGCCACTGTGATAGTCAGCGGAGCATATTACTTTCACTTTCCCCCTTCCAAGTAGCGTGACCGAGCGGTGTGAAGATCGACCCCTTAGGACATTACAGTAGTTAATAATAAAGAGCTCTGCACCCATTTAGTTAAAGAAACTGTGCAATTCTATTTTACTTTGTGAGAAATTGCCGACTATGTTCAGAAGACAGAGTGTGAGTCGGCAGCGTCATAGAAGCAGGAGGAAGCGCGAGCGTGTGTTGCTATAGCAACGAATGCTCGCGAGATCCTCCTGCTTCTATAATACTCACCCTCTAGTAAGTCGGCAATTAAATAAATAAGTGCAACACAACAAATGGGTGCAAACTCTTATTAACACTGTAATCAGGAGTCGTCTTCACACTGCAATCATGCCAGAAGAAAATGGCTCGTGACTATCCTGATGTCATCTTAAAATCCATTTTTGAAAAAAATAATTAACAGATCAACAAATAAGAGGTGTGTGTGGGGGGTTTGGGGGACAGAGTTTAAAACAGAGGAGACGGGGCAATGTACAGTGACAGACTTTCAGTTTCGATTCAATGACGTATAGGAACGTGTGTAGATATCACTATGACGTATAGGAACATGGAGATATCAATGATATCTTCATGGTCATAGTGATATCTCCATGACCTGCCTCAGATACTACTTTTATCCATGAATTTATTCCCAAACATGTGTTGTATATATGTATATATATATATATATATATATATATATATATATATATATATATATATGCAAAAAGATGCAATTATGGAAGAGACAATAATAAATGATGATTGGAATGGTAAATGAAAATATGATCTATAATAAATTAATTGCCAATCTGAGCACAGCAATATATAAAGAGTCTGTCATTTGTGGGAGAAAGGGGGAACCCGGGACAATGCCCTTAAGTTTCTATCATATCACCTCTCTCCCTCCTTTGCTCTAGGGTATATATATATTGAGCTCCGTTAATCTGCCCTCATCTCTGTTTTTATCATTTTCCTTCCCCTTGTCTTCCATTATCTCTGTTTTTATCATTTTCCTTCCTCTATATCTTGTGCTTATTATTAATTTTACTTATAAGTGTTATACCACTTTCTTCCATTGGATCACCTCTCCCCTTAGGTATTAGTTTAAATTAATTTCCATTTGGTTTTTAAACATCAGACCTAAGTCCCTACTTCCCTTTCTTTTCAAATGGACTCCATCCTTATTGATAAATGTAATATTATTATCAAACTCCTCTCCTGATCTGGTATATTGTACGCCTTGAAGGAGACACCATCTACATAACCAGTTGTTTATTCTTATAATTTTTTTATTTATTTTGAATCCTGCTATCGTGATTTGAAGGGCCTCTGAGAAAATTTCTACCTTATTGACTTCCTATATAATTTTATGAATACTCATTAAGTCAAAAAACAATTGGTCCTCACATACTTTACATCATTTGTTCCTGCATGGGTTAGTACAACAGGTCTATCCTCAATTTTATTTTTGATTTTTGATAGCAGTTCTATCATATCAGATAAAGTTGCCCCTGGTAAAAAGGTGCTAGTCGACCTCCCCACACTAAAGCCTGCCTGAAAGGGAGACAAAAGATTATATTTGTCAAAATACTCAAATAGCTGCTTATTAATCAATCACTCAAATAGTTTTGACACAATAGATAGGAGTGCAATAGACTGATGATAGTTTTACGTTTGTCTCTTCCTGAAAAAATGGGGAACAATTTTAGAATTTTACCAAAAATCAGGGAAGACTGCTTGTTGTAAATTGAAGTTGAAAATATTTGTGAGGGCTGGTGCTACTTGGTCAGCTGAATACTTTAGAAATGTTGTTTTGGTCCAAACTAGTAGCCTTTTGGGGATTTTGTTTTTCTATTTTTTGAGGCACCTGTTAGGGCTATGGTAACCTACAATAAAATCTAGGAACCATAATTCCCTCAATCTGGTCCAAACCAGTAGCCTTTTGGGGATTTAGTTTTCTTATTTCTTGAAGCACCTGTCTGGGCTTCTGTAACCTAAAATAAAACCTTGGAATCATAATTCCCTGACTTGTTGACCCAGGTATGCTGTTTTCTCCATCACCAGTTGTTTCATTTGCACATTCCATATCGACATCAGGCAGATGACAGAAGTAGGTGTTTAGGCAATTTGCATTCTAGGATAAAAGGCAAGTACAAGTTGTTCCCATCAAGGAAACCACAGTAATTTTTTGTTCATTTTCAGTTTTCTCTTTCAAGTGTTTTATTAAACTCCATCACTGGGCTGATTATTTGTTTGATTTATCTTATTTTTGTAATATAATTGTTTGGCCTTCCTCATCATACTCTTACTTTTATTTCTGACCCTTTTTTAAAAGAGTCCAGTCCTAAATGTTCAGGGTTCAGTTCACCTTTCTCCACAGTTTCTTTCAACCCTTATTGCTTTTTTATCTTTTCACTGACCTAGGGGAGATGTTTTTCCTTACTCTACTTAATTGTAAGGGTGCATTGCTATCACATACTTCAACACAAGGAGCTAGTGAATCCTCTTTCAACAGCATCTGCATCAGGGAAGAGCTGAAGTCTGTCCCAGCTTATATGATTTATCTGATTTCTAAAGTTTTAAGTTGAAATTCCTAGAGCATCTACTTGAGAAGGCTAGGCTTAAATTTACACAGGTTATGGATGTGTTTATAGAACATCCCACATAGCAGTGGTCACCTAAGTTTGATGATCCAACATGAGTATTAGATATTTGTACACCTGAGGTCTTGAAAATAAGGTCTAGAAAGGGATTTGTAGAGTGCCTTTTCTGATGAGGACCCCAAGTATCTGAAGTAGGCCCAAGGAGGAAAGGTTACATGTTAAGAGATTCCCCTTGGACCCACCCTAGGCCATGTTAAACTCCCCCATTAAAATCAATTCCCCCTAAGGCCCAGTGGAGTAGAGGGCTGAGGCACTGGATGCCTTACCTCGACCCATGCCAGTGGCCCAGGTTTGAGAATGGACCCAGAGCACTGGGATCTGGCAGGAAAGGAGAGGATTGAGTATCTGAAGGACTGATCTCCTCTCCTGGGGTGGGTTGGGTGGGATGCCTCACCCTGTAGCAGCCCCTGGTGGAGAACGGGGGCACTACAAGGGCAACACAGTGAAGGGGGATCAAGAAAAGCATGAAACTGCATGCATGCCATCTAGATGATGGTGGCCTGACCTCCCAGCACCTCTCAGTTGCGATGCCTCCAGGCCACATATCCAAATCCCCACAATGAATACAAGGGGGTGCTATGTGCACTCCAATCTCCTCTCCTGAGGCCCAGGTGGGTAAAGGGGGCCCCCCATGAAGGGATATGACCAGGACAGTGAGGAAAATGGAGCAGCTGGATGGCGGGTTGGTGGGAGACAATGGCAGGACTTGGCTGCCCAAAGGAGAGGAGGTAAAAAAAAAATCAGTTCCCTGCCATTAATATATGAAGCAACTGGTCACAATTTGGTGCCAAGCAATATTAAATAAGCTTTTATTTTGTTGAAACACATGACCGTAAAAACATCTCTATCGGTAGTGGGTTACTGTACAAGTCTATCTGAATGTTCAGCGAGTACCAATAAGTCTTAGGTACTATCGGTGAAACAGACCACTTTTGGGAATGAGAGAGAGAGAGGACTTTCTCAAAATATGGCAATCTTTCACCTTAGAATCATCCGCCCCTTTTGATAAGATTAATACTTGATGATACATGACATATAGCACAAGAAGGAAAAACACAATTGTAGAGTGGGATCGGTTGTTTTTCACCTTTTCAGATCTTACTGAATATTAAAATTACAGAGAGATTTTAAAGGACACAGTTGCATAAATATGATATCAGAATAAAGAGAAGCAGGGAGAAAACAAATTGAGAGATATAGACAAATAAATCTACAGTGATGTGTCTTTGATTAGGATAAAAAAACAGTAAAATCGAAATCAGTTTAGAAAAAAAAATCCCTTCTACACCACAGTACCTACATTGGTGGCTCAGAATATGATAGCAACACCTCAAATCATTTTTTAGAAGAGGAGGGACACACATAAGAGAGTCCCTCTTGCCAAAGTTGCTCCAACAAGTATTGTCCCACCATGGATATTCACTCCACCGCAGCCCCAGAACTGGATGGTTTTACATCCCCAGAAAACAAATTGGGGGTGAAGGAGGAGGGGGACAGGAGGAGGCAGAAGTGGGCACAGAGAGCATTATAAACCTCAGTAATCATACAAGATGAGACAACAGAAGGGTTGGGGACAGAGAGGCTCACAGGACAAAGGGATTCAGCAATGAAGGAATAAAACATGGTTCTATGTCATAACAGTAATGTTTTTACAGCGACTTCCACATAAGCAGAGCCACTGGAAATTGCATTAAAAGTTACCCAAAATTGCTGTGCTTTTTGCAGAAATTGCAGGAGTTCTATTATAGACCCTGAGTACTTCACAATAAATCTTTTAATGTTTTCTGCAGCATGTATTAGTCAGTATAAACTGCTAAATTAATACACTGCCACTTGAATATGTTTAAAACATAAAGAAAAATTTATGTTCCTAAAATTAATACTAAACTGATAAGCTATTGTAAGCGTTGCTAGCTTCCAAAATTTAAAAAAACATCTGCCTCATACAGTGTTAAATAGATTCTATAAAATGAGCCACAGAAAATCAATATGAAATAAATCCAAAAGAAATACATTTTTCTGTTTCTGGATGTAGAATAATGAAGCCTAATCAACAGCTGTTTACAATGCTCTGCCAACTGTTCACCCACTTTGGTACAAGAAAAAGTAAAGAGACAGAGTGATGAATAATTGAGTTTTAGTAAAATGTTAAAGTGTTTAATGTATATAATTTGCACTGTATGCACTGTACACTATTTTTGAAATCACATATCTAAACATTAAATCTGGAGGTTATTAGAACTGGTAGTATAGACTAGAGATTAGAGTAACAAACTATGAATGAGCTGAGGACATCTAGCAGACCTGGGTTTGATTCTCACAACTTCTACTTGCATACTATGCAACTCTGAGCAAGTCACTTAACTTCCTTAATGCTCCTGGGTTGCCCCTGAAAATAAACACTTGTACCTAGTGGGCCTTACCCAGTTACCAAAAAACATTAAAAAAAAAATACCAATATATTTTTACTGCATCATTCAGTAGTCAGGGTATCCTACAATTTACTTTTGTTTTACTCTGGCTTCAGTTATTTTGTTTAGTTAAAGATAAATGTTCAAATACATTTTATGTGTTTTGTAAGCTTGTTTTAGACTTTAGTCTGGTTTTTATTGTAGTCTTTGCATGTGAGCATCTAGGTGGTACGTTGCTAAGAGTGAGATCACTGTTAGCAACTAGCTTATTCAAGTTTAAAATCAGCTTAGCCATCCAAAAATCCTCAGCTGTTTGAATCAAAACTAGTCTGAATGAATGTATGCTCACAAGGAAAAACTTGCCCTACCACATACAAAAGGCTTCATAGTTAGTACCCCATTTAAGTGAATGGATAATTTGTTCCTTTTCTCCCATCTTTTGTTTTAGCCTCTGTGGCAGCAAAAAGTCTTCTGATACACTGCTTCAACACAAAATAAATGTTAAGTGTTTAAGTACTTATGCTTGGCCAGTGGATTTTGAAACAAAACAAGACAAGGATTCAAAAGAAAGCAGTGTCATATAAAACCCTTGTCCTATCTTGCACTGCATTGTTTCGGCCAAACCCAAGTCTGCATGCAAAATTGTCAATATATTTGAGAGTATTTTATTAAAAATGTTAATACTTTTTACACAGTTCAATGTAAAAACTCAAAAATTGCAAGAAATTGCAGAACATGTCAGTTTTTGAGGAGAATGGTGAAAATGTCAGATTCCGAAAAAAAATTGAAGGTGCAGTTTTCCAGTGGCCCTGCATATAAGTAACTACATGTTGCCAAAAACAAAATCAGCTTTCCAACACCACAGCAATCAGCAAAACACCAATGGCACTAAGCAGTGCAATCAAACAATGATATACACTAAAGTTTAATATGGGGGGCTATGCCCCTTCACACCACCCCTCTTATTATAATCATCTCTGGGGGTGGGACATTGGAGGATAGTAGAAAACACAAGGAGGGCTACAGTATGCAGGAGGAATACTGCAGCTGGGGCCACGGTCGGGGGAACCAGAGGACACAGATCAGAAAAAAAAATGATAACAGCCAAAACAGTTTAAAATAACATTTACCTGCAGGCAATTCTGAACCCAGGACCATCAACATTCCAACCAGTAACTGTATCCACCACTCCAGATAGCCAGCTTAGCAGTGGCAGACTGCATTCCTCCATTTAACCCACATCACTACACAATTCCTCCATCTTTCACCCTCACTCTTCTGTCCCTCCACACTCACTATTCCCTCCCCTCGCTATACTATCACATTCGTTACTCTTTTGGGTGTGCAAATTGAGTCGCTCCATTGGAGTCACTCAATTAACTTCACCCATATGATGGGATACCATTAAACATCATAAACATTTTCTCTTATTTCTTAATGAATATTGAGACTAATATTTTAAAGAAGGGCTTCTCCTTCTTCCCAACTGCAGAGATTCATGAATTTGATGCTATTGGGCATCTACACAAATTTATGAGAAAATTACATTTGAAGACTGCATTTAGTAATGAGTGAGATATGGGACATTGTAATATCCCAGAGTCCCAAAGTGTGGTAGGAAATGAGGCTGCCTCTGTTAACAACAAATTGGTAGCAGGTGATACAATAGCAGATACCTGACTGTCCCATGCCATAAAAAAAATCCTCTTATAGCCCTCAGAACAATCTAACAGTACCAGTGTTTGAACAGACAATTGAAAATGACTTGGTTAAACATTATCACAAGGAACAAAATGTTTCCATAATTGTACATTGGCAGAAAAGGAAGCAATATAGAGGATAATGGATGGTTGTTGGTTAATAATCACACTGTAATCTCTTCAAGACATTGCCAGGACAACATTTTAAACCTCTAGAGCACAGCTTGAGAGGTTTATTGTTGTCCTGGTAACCTTGAGAAGAGATTTCAGCAGGGTTGTTAACAGACGACCAGCCATTATATTTGATCGTGTATGGGACCCGATTATAGGAAATGTGTTCTTACTTTTTTGGTTTTGCTGCATTGCTCCATTCTCCTTTTCATCCAGCACTCACTGCCATGGCCATTGGTATAAGAACAAACAGTCACAAACCCAGAGACATGTATGTGCAAATGCGCCAATGCCGTTATGGTATCGTTGTGATGTAGTCAAGAGTGAGTAACAATCTCTTAACATCACAATGATACCATAACAACCTTGTAAACTTATTGATTTCAGGTAGTAATAAGCCACGCCCATACATTATAATGCTGTAGCAAAACAGCAGAGGCATTGCTATTAAGCCATTTAAGCAGTTAGCGATGCTCTATATGAGCGAACAGAAATGTCAAATAGACAAGTGGAGTTCATTGTGTCTTTGGTACAGGTGGTTCTGACAAATAAAGTTTTCTCCTTTTTGGGGGGAATATTACAAAGAAGTAAAGGGGACAGCCATGGGTCTGCTCTGAATTATGCAATACTTATCTTGGCATGTTGGAGGAGGTGCATATTAGATCACCTACTGCAAGCCACTATCGGATAAAGTAGACTTCCACAGGCTATACATAGATGATTTATTCTTACTGAGTGCTGTACTGAGAATAAGGTAGTATGAACATTATATCCATCTCCCAACTAGTTGATCCAAACATTATCTCTCTTACCAAGGACATAATTCTCCAGTTTCTTTTAAAATGTAAGTAAATTTGTTGCTTCAATAATTTCTCATGATAAGTTGTTCCAAAACCTTCCTGTTGTTTGAGTGAAAAAAAATATCCTATTAATTTTGGAATTCTGATCTAATTTTATCTGCTTATTATGGGAATGTAAGTTAAAATATGTATTCTAAAAAATAAATGTTCTTAGCTTGTATTCATTGTCATTAATAATTTGAACATTTCCATCTTATCCTCTAGTGCATCTCTCCTCAAGTGAAAAAAACACCCAGTTCACATGACCTGTGTTTTTAATAATAGTTTGTTCACCTGGGCACCATTTTGGTAAGTCTGTGTTGTACCTTTTCTAATTGCTGTATTTCACCCTTTAGATATGGACTGCATATCTGTGACCCATAATCGAAATATGGCCTTATGTATGTTTTATATGTAAGCAATAACACACAATGAGGTGTGGTTTATTCTGGATAAATGTACACCTAGAGGTGCAGCGAGCATAAGACCACAGGCTGAGTGCCTTACTGCCCCTTGAAGTGTGTTCATCCCCAAAAAAACACATCCTGGAGTGTGTTATTGTGCTTATAAAATGGGTATATGTTGAGAAATATTATAATTCTTTTAAAAATTAAACATTAAAATGTATTTTTTTTGGAAGCAAAATAGTCCCTCTGCTTCAGCCACTGTCTGTTTATTGTGACTGTGTTTTCTTTCACATGTGCCTCTTTCTTTAACTGACACACTGTTTTGTCTCCCTGTCACTTTCTGGATTAATTGTCCATTTATTTTGACATTGTGTTCTCTCACTCCTGCCTCTCCCTATCATTCAAACAGTGACCACGGCAGGTTGCTAGGCCACCGGCAAGACTGAGATTTTCTTGTGGTCTTGCCTGCAGCACACTTCCAACCTGCAACAGCATCTTCTGTGAACTTGCAGGCAGTTTCACTGTCTGTCACTTATCGAGAATGAGAGACAACCACTGAGTCAAGTGAAGACAGCAGGTCCATGAGACATAGGCTGTTTACTTTGGCAAGATATGCTTTCTTTCTTTTTTTTGTTATAGTATTCTTTTTGTGTGGTTTCAGCAGTCTGAGAGTAGAGATGCTGCAAATTTAAAATCTGCCAGCGAAGTGAACGCGAAGTGGCCACTTTGCATTGGCACTTTGCTACGTGGAGTGCCCCATAGGAAAGGCTCACTTTACCTTGTTATTATTACTTCACATTGTCATTCCGCCTTAAATGAGAAGTAAGGCGGAGTGACAACAATATTGGCAGCATCCCACCCACACAGTCACCAGAATGAATGTGCATCCCCAAAGTGCTACTTTCTTGTGTCTAGAAAACTCCCCAGTGCTGATGAAGTGAAATGAGAGTGTAACAAGAAAATGCAAAGTCTCCCAGAATTAATGGCACACTTAGTCATGCGCCCAGTGGTCAGGTCACACACAGAGTCACCACAATTAATGTGCATCCCCAAAATGCTACTGTCTTGTGTCCAGAAAATTCCCCAGTGCTGACGAAGTGAAATAAGAGCGTAACAAGAAATGCAGTCTCCCAGAATTAATGGTGCCGTGCAAACACACAGACAGATTAAGATTGCGCTGCACACTCAAGGGATGCATACGAAAAGGTACAACTACACCAAATTAGTTCTCATAAGTCATAAATCCAAATCTGGAAAGGAATACATTTTGCCAGTTGGGGGAGTAGTGCATGGCAGTAACAGTCCACTACCAGTAAAGATACCACAAAGCAGTATAAAAAATTCATGCAGGTGCGGTGGATAGCAGGTTCACACTGCTGCAATTACTCTGTAACACAATAAAAGGTGTCTGATTTAATGGCATGCATCACACAGTTACTCACACGCACACTCAAGTAATGGGTAGTAAATTGAAAACCTTTAGTGATATAACCAAATGTTTTAAACAGACAAATTGTACACTGCTGCATCACAACAATTAGCAAAAAAATTTCAAGAATTACTGGAAATATTACTGTGTGTACATTAACAAAGTTATACAAGAAAAATATAACCAAAACAGAAAGACTGCCTTTTTTTCCCAGTTAATCTACCCACACCACAAATTCGCCCCTTCCCCAAAGCACACTTCACAGTACACAGACTGACTTTCTAAACTAACATTTAAAATCCACACACAACAATAAACACTCGATGATATGAGCACAGAAGGGTTTCCTACAATCGATGTACTAAATTTTGAGCAAAAAATATTACTCAAAAAGGCATTTTAAACAGTTTTTAGAGGTTTTGAATCGCAGAGCTCTGAGATCAAACTGTCTCCAGCTACCACTACACAAGCACTACCCAGGCCAGAACTGACGCTGTGCTGAACAATCTAGAGCCCAGATTACCTGAGGCTGCAATCCCATGAATAACTGCAGAATTTCATTTAGAGCTCAATGACAGGGTGAAGTGAGGCAAAGTACATTGATTTCAATGTACTTCACCTTAAAATTGGTGGAGAAGTGGTTTGGGAAGGCAGAATAATGCAAAGTCATTGGTTTCAATGGACTTCGCATTCCTCATTATGAAGTGAAGTACTCCGCTTCACATTGCGGAGTTCTCAACAGATTCCACGTTACTCAGTGAATCACTTCATTAAGCAAATTGGGGCCACTTCACCCACCACTACTTACAGTACTGTAACTCACATGCTGTATAGGAAGGAACCCGAATGCCTATGGTTGTGCTTCCCCTATGGGCTGTATCACAAAACTCCCATACTTAAAAATGCTTATTAATGAGTACAATGGTGGAGTGGTGAAGCCTGGAGAGATACTACAAAACATGTTTACAATACATCCAAGAAACTAGGAAAAAAATGAATGTTGTGATTCGTGACGTGATCATGAATAGTGATTTGTGACTGCATTTGTGACTGTGATGATGAAGAATGTGATCCGGTGTCGACAGTGTGAGATAACCAATCTGAAAACTGTATTGGGAATGTGAATGCCTATGGCTGTACTTCCCCATTGAGCTGTAGCACAAACTCCCTGGCTTAAAAACTCTCATTAAAGAGTACAATGATGGGGCGGTGAAGCTTGAAGAGATACTACAAAACATGCTTACAATACATCCAAGTAACTAGTCAAAAAATGAATGTTGTGATTTGTGACGTGATCGTGAATAGTGATTTGTGACTGCATTTGTGACCGTGATGATGAAGAATGTGATTTGTATCATGAGTGACTAATGATGATGGTCCTGACTTAAAAACGCATATTAATGAGTACAATGTTCATGCAGAATTATGCACCACACCTGTCCAGTACTCTGAAGGGAAGCCAAAGAAACAACTGTGACTTAAGTTATAGATGGAGATTGGGCCCCAAAGAGATGCAAATGCATAGACAGGTTAAGATTGTGCTGTGCACTGAAGAGTTGCAGATGCAAAGGCACAACACCTAACCAGTGCTCACCATCAGAAATCAAATCTGGAAAAGAATACCTTTGTCAGTTGGGGCGGGCAGTGGGTGGGGGGGCAGTGTACTGCACTGCTGTAGTAACAGTCACTAGTACTAGTACCAGTAAAGATATCACAAAGAAGTACAAAAATCACACAGCTGCAGTGGATAGCAGGTTCACATTGCCAAAATTATTATGTGGCACAATAAAAGGTGTCTGATTTGATGACACGCATCACACACATACTCACACACACACTAAGTAAGGCATAGCAAATTGAAAACATCAGTAATATAACCACATATTTTAAACAAACTAAAATTATGCACTGCTGCACCACAACAATCAGCAAAAAAATGGCAAGAATTATTGAAAATATTATGTGTACATTAACACAGTTATACAAGAAAAATATCACCAAAACAGAAAGCACTGTCTTTTTCTCCAAGTTAACCTACCTACACCACAGATACGGCCCTTCCCCAAAGCACACTTCCACTGTCTCTCAGTACACAGACTAAATGTTGTACATTAACATTCAAAATCCACACACAAACAATAAACGCTTGATAATATGAGCACAGGAGGGTTTCCTATAATCGACAAACTAAAGTTTCAGCAAAAAAAAAAAAGACTCAAAAAGGCTTTTTTAACAGCTTTTGTAAGGTTTGAATCGCAGAGAGCTCTCAAAGCAAATTGTCTTCTACAGCTTCCTACACACACACTACCCCAAGCTAAGGCTGTGCAGAACAATCTAGAGCCAATGTGACCTGAAATCCCATGAATCACTGCAAAATTCACCTTTGGAGCTTAAAAACAAGGTGAAGTGAGGCAAAGTACATTGTTTTCAATGTACTTCACCTTAAGAATTGGTGGAGTAGTGGTTTGGGAAGGCGGAGTAAGAAAGTCATTGTTTTCAATGGACTTCGCGATACCCATTATAACGCAAAGTACTCCACTTCACGTTGCAGAGCACTCCGCAAATTCGCCTTCACTCCACGATTCACTTTGCGGAGCGAAGTGGGGCCACTTCATCCATCTCTATCTGAGAGTACAGTTTACTAGGAAGTGATACAGAAGATAGGATCGAGAGCAGTGTACTGTGAATGAAGTCCCATAGGGAGTAAGGATGGGAAAAAGATATGGTGCTAACAGTGTAGTGTGGAGTGGAGGGAGGAAGGCAAAGAGAAAGAGATTGGCCATTTGAACCACTTACAATTTACCTCTCAGCACTCTGCATTTTCAGGGACTTTGGAACAGGAAGGATGAACAAGTCACCAGGACTCAAGGATATCCTGGGTGAGTGGGTCACTGGTGGTAGCTCTTGTTTTTTAGTATGGTGTATTCAAAATAAAAAGCATAGCTAGCAAAGGGCTGCTAGCCAGTCCAGTTGCTTTTTACCATCTCTAGCCATTTTAAAAGTTGGTATAATGCATTGTTCACTTCTGCTACTAAAAGTCTGTTTTATACTTGATATTAATCTATTTGCTTTATAAGTTATTTTCCCATAGTGTTTTGTAAATTTCAAATCATCAATAGTCATGCAAATGTCCTTTTTAGTTTCTACCTTTTCAATTGATTCACCACTTAATACACAATTATGTCTTGGATTGTTTTTCCCCATATGAATAACAACACACTTACTGTACCAGCATTGAATTTCATGTTACGTTTGGCCCATTTATCAATTTATTCCAAGTCATTACTAAAAATACTTACCATATATTTGAATTTGTATCCAGTCTACCTCCTAATTTGGTGTCCTCTGTATCCTTTACCGGATGTCTTCTCACATTTTCATTTAAATCTGAAATGAAGAATTACAAACGAGCTGGTCCCAGCACTGAACCCAGTGGCACACCACTTGAAACTTATTTTTTTGTTGATAGTGTTCCCCTAATTCTAACCAGCTAGTACTTGTTTTTCAACCAGTTTTTGACCCAAATTGTGATATCTGAATATATGCTTACCAACTGTAATTTACTGGCCACAATGTCATGTGACACAACATCAGAAGCTTTCTTGAAGTCCAAATATGTAAAATCCATTGGTATATTACTGTTTAGATCAATATTAGTCTTCTAACAAAAGATGCATGTTTGATGCACAGGACCTATATCCTATTTTTTCCCTAAATCATGTTACAATGACTCAGCTAAACCCAAATCAAATTTTTCTTTTCCTAGCTTTTCCTTTATTGATTTTTTTTTTCATTTGTTTCCCTAGCACTGACATCAGACTTCTCAGATTTTAGTTTTCTACTGATGATTTATTTCCTTTTTTGAACAGTGGTACAGCAATTGCCCTTCTCCAGCGTTCTGGAACATATCCTGATGCAAATGATTTATTAGAAATATAGGATCAGGGACCAGTTATTTGATCTATTAGTTCTTTAAACATCCTAGGATGCAATTTATCTAGTCCTGTGGGTTTGCTTGTGTTTAGGCCACAAACTAATTTACATATATATATATATATATATATATATATATATACATATATATATATACGTATATATATATATATATATATATATATATATATATATATATATATATATAGAATAATAGATAGGTTACAGTGAATTACAAGGCTGTAATTCCATCGAGAGGTTCTGGGGACATAGATAACCTCGAGGCGAAGCTCGAGATGTTTCTATGTCCCCAGAATCCAGATGGAATTGCAGCCTAGTAATTTACTGTAACTATTTTTTATTTTTGTAATATATGGATCCGTTTCCCAAAACTGTGCTGCTTTTTAAAATTCTATGAACTGGGCTGGCCGCCTGTTGCACTGAAGAAGTGCTCGCCATCGACCACCCACAGACAGTATTGAAGTTGTGCCGGATTTGTGACTAAAGCTTTTACCTGAATTTCTTAATCCTACCGTTTTAACTTTCTTTGTTAGTCCAGCAGGTAATCCACTTTTGGGAAATAAATAAAAAAATGAACTGGGCATAACTCGAAGTGACTCTCGCTAGCGTGAGTAACGCCGCCATGTTTTTGCGTTTGGTTTGCCGCCTACTCAGAAAGTGTGCCAATGGCATTGCACGTTTTACATTGGGTGCACAGACTGGAGACTGGCAACCGTGTTTGTGTGGCAGGGAGACTGGTGCATGCACTGTGGAGTTTCAGTGATAATACTATCGTTTGAAGCTGAAACGATGGTATTATCAGCACAAACTATAGTATTATTGGCAGTGAACAATACTATTATCACTTCAAGAAGGGTAATATTATTGGAAAGAGAGCAGTGTATTACAAGGATTTTTTGATATGCTTTTTGGGGGTATTATTTTAACAATCCATATATTACATATATATATATTATGGTAGCACAGTAGTGCTACCATAGTTAGGGTTGAGGAGCCATTTCTATGTTAAACCCCAAAACTTTGCACCTTAATAACTTTGCAACCGTTTGATGGATTTGCCTGAAATTTGGAATTTATGATCAAGAACCATAGGCCTTGGGATCTGCCAAGTTTCTATGATCGCGTTTATGCTTTTCTGGAATTCTGTGGTTGCGCCTACAGGTCGTACGGTTTGCGTGACCGGCCTGAAATCTTCAGGGAATGTGCAGCCGGGGTTCCCGATGTGCCTTTCGAAGATTTCGTGAAAAAATATTAAACGGTTCAAAAGTTATTCAAAAACAGTTTCCCATTATAAGTCAATGGGAAAAGTTAACAAAAGTTCAACACTTTAAAATGCATTTTACTTTGCAAATGGGCCTGTTACTTTCAGCAAATTGGCCATTTTGTTTTCAGTTGGTGATCAGAAAAATGGTTGGCATTTAAATTTGGGACCCTCTTACAACCTAATTTTTTTGTATTCACCTAGTCGGGCCCTGAGGATGCTTGCCATGTCTTTATTTTGTGGTAAAACACCCCAGAAATATGTTTTTCAAATTCTGGAAAAAGTACTTCATAAAATTACTTTCGTACTCATGAAGTAGCATGCAAATTATGCAGCTTTCCATAAGTGCGACAGTAATTTTCTAGTCTGTGGGAAAATGACAGCAATTCTTTGGCACTGCACTGCAAAATAACCGTTGGGAGTTTTGGGCTGAAATTTGGAGGGAACACAGCCAACATCTCACAGATGTGCCTTTCAGTGTTATATTGAAAAAATATTACATGGCGGCAAGTTTATAGCACTCAAAGTTGACAGTTTTCCATAGGATAACATTCTGGTACGAAGCATTACAGGAATCCTTTGGCACCCTGCTGCAAAATAACGGTTTGGTCTTTTTTCCTGAAATTTGGAGGGAAGACAGCCAACAGTACACAGATGTGCCTTTCAGTAGTTTGGTGAAAAAATATCACATGGCAGCAAAGTTACGGCACTTCAAAATTGACGGTTTTCCATAGGATAACATTACGACGCCCGACACTTAACAGAAATCATTTGGAGCCCTGCTGCAAAATAACGGTTTGGTATTTTTTCCTGAAATTTGGAGGGAAGACAGCCAACAGCCCACAGATGTGCCTTTCAGTAGTTTGGTGAAAAAACATTACAGGGAGGCAAAGTTATGGCGCTCCGAACTTTTCTTTTTTCCCCATAGGATAACATTACGGCATTCGCCGCGCCTTTCAGGGCCCGTATCTTGGAAACGGTGCGAGATATGGACTTTTCGTCGGAAAATTTCTTAGCCCCAATTAGCCAGGACAGTTGTAAATAGTATGACTTTTAAATTTTTTTTCTACGTCATACGGTTCCTGAGATATAATGTATTTAGTATTCCAAGATCTCATTTTCTGCGCCGATACTCATTATTTTGCATACATTATTTGTACTCACTGTCTTTCTCAATGCAGGTTTTGGGGAAAACCAGCCTGTGCGCTTACATTACTGTTACTGTTGCCCTTTCCGCTTGCGGATCTGTACCCATTTCACTTACCATTGATGTCTGCGCCACCATGTGCGTTATCCTTTGCGTTTTCATTTGCACTTGCGTTTCTGTTATTTTTTGCCATTTCTGTCTACAGTACTGTTTATCTTTCTGTTTCACTTTACATCACCATGCCCATTGACATTTCTGTTTGCAGGCACCATGTTACTATGTGACAACACATCATGTGGCAGACCATTCCCGTCTACGCCACCATGTGCGTTACCCTTTCTGTTCTCATTCGTGCTTGTGTTACCATGTGCGCCACTGTTAGCATTTCTGTTTGCGTTGCTGTCCCTGTTAGTATGCCACAACACATCATGTGGCGGGTCCTGCGCTCCCGCCAATGCATTATGCAGCGGGAGCTCCCGGCGCTGCATTACATTCACTATTTCTAGTTAGCATTCTCAAAAAGAAGGGAAATTAGAGGCAAAAAACTCCATTTAATGCATTAGTTAGGGTTGTTCCACAGCGACAAAAGTGAGGAAATTCGCTGTTAGGGTTGAAAACCCCTTGGATCCCAGCCCACCCCCAACCGGCATTGGGGTGTGCGCATTGGGATCGTGGGTCCTAACTCACCCATTCTCCTATACTTCTGCTGCTTTACACCTGTCATGGGGTGAGAGTTGGGCTAACGATCCAATGCCCGATACTGACAATGAAAATAAGTCAGGAGTTTCAACAACACCAACTCACTATCGCTTCGCTAACTCTGCGATAAATAGATTGATCCTATAATTATATATATATATATATATATATATATATAAACATTTAAGGAAACAATTTTCTTTCTCTGTTGGTTCTGCCATGATAGTATTTTGTGGCACAGAAGCATTTTTTTTTGGGTATAGACTAAAAAGTCATTAAATGTATTTGCCATTTCCAGTGAATCATTTGTAATATTTCCATTTGATATTATTGGGTCTATTGGTAAACCTATATTTTACCGCTGTTCATGAAAGCATACAACTTTTTTTTGTTTTGTCCTTACTATAAAGTATTCTAAATTATGTCTTAGTTTTTTGCTGTTTAATCATCTTCTTTGTTGTTTTTAATATGTCCTTGTATTTTTTTCTATATTTAATTCAGAGTGATCCTTCTTCATTGTATGATATTTTCTTTCTTCTCATTTAAGTTTTTTTATTGTTATTTCCTAGTGTACCACTAAGGGATCGTATCATTTGTTTTGCAAAGTCTTCTTGTTGGTATGTACTTTTTAATTGTTCCAAGAGTTTATGTTTGAATATTTCTCAACATTGTTCCACTGATATGTTAAAAAAAATGTTTCCAGTCCTGTGGCCAGATTCACAAAACTTTGCCCCGGTGCAAACACAGTTTGCGTACTGCAAACTAGGTTTTGTGCCACAGTGGTATTCACAAAGCCCAGTTTGCACCATGGAAAAGCTGTGAGGGGGGCTGCAATGCAAATGTGGGGGAAGGGACCTGCATATCCCCACAATCCCGTTCACAAAGACTTTTGCCAATGCAAGTGCCTTTTGTAAAGGCCCTTGCATGGAGAAAACACAGCCGGCTGAGACCTGGCGGTATTCTGCACAACCCTAGTGGTTGTTGGAGGTACTGCATCTCCCCTGCCCCTTCCCATTCTCCAGTTGCCACCCCATAAAGAAAAACTATGATTCCTGACAATCTAGTGGAGCGCTGCCCACTCTCCATTCTCTGATCACCATCGCGTAAATACCAAAGTGCTCCTTGGTAGTGTAGAGGTGCCCACCCATCTCTCTGACCTTTGATCACCAACCCATAATGGAATTAAATATTCCCTGGTAGTCTACTGGCCCTCCCCCCTCCCATGATGTTTTGATTGCCATCGCCATTGTGGAAAAAATATTCATGGTAGTTTATCGACTCTCCCCCAATGTTTCCATCACTGTCCTGGTAATGTTAATCACTATCATTGGTAGTCTAGTGGCCCTCCCCCTGATGTTCCAGTCACTATCCAGGTAATGAAAAAACAATGTCCCTGGTATTCTAGTGGCTTTCCCCGATGTTCTGATCTCTGTCCCATTCATGAAAAACTGGTCCCTGGTAGTCTAGTGGCCCTCCCTTCAGTGTTCCAGTCACTGTCCAGGTAATAAAAAAACACTGTCCCTGGTAGTCTAGTGGCCCACCCCCTTCCCTGATGTTCTGATCTCTTTCCCATTCATAAAAAAACTGGTCCCTTGTAGTCTAGTGGCCCTCCCCTGTTCCCTGATCATGGTCCCCATAGAAATGGTGTAATATCCCTTTAGTCTAGTGGTCCCTTCCACACCTGCCCAAATGCAGCACATAAAAAGCCCCTTCCATTCTGACCCCTATAGAAGGATATGTCAGAATTTGCTTGTGGTCAAGTGGTCCCCCACTCAGTTACATAGAAACCCACTGCCCCATTCTCCCCATCCAGAGACTGAGCTGGCAACAAGCACAACCTTCATCTCACCACCATGGCTGGCTGCTGACAGCACTCTCAATGAGCACCTACTGTATACAGTATACAGTATGTGTTCATTGACAGCTCAGTCATTGACCAGCTGTGGTGGTGAAAAAGGGGCTATGCTGGTTACTGACTCAGTCTCAGGATGGGGAAGTGGGACAGTGGGTGACCCCATAACTTGGTGGGTGATGGGGAGCCACTTGACCACCCAGAAATTTTGACAAATCCATCTACAGTGGTTGGGAAGGGGGGGCAGAAAAGGACACCAGGGTTGCTTTTTATGTGCTGTATTCAGGTGGCTGGGAGGAGGGACCACTAGACTACAGTGATATTACACCATTTCTACAGGGACTGAGATCAGGGAATGGGGGATGGCCACTAGACTACCATGGACAGTTTTTTTAATGAATGGGACAAAGATCAGATCATGGGGAGAGGGCAACTAGACTACCAGGGACAGTTTTATTTATGAACAGGACAGCGATCAGAACATTGCTGAAGGGCCACTAGACAACCAGGGACAGTTTATTTCATGAATAGGACATTGATTGAAACATTGGGAGAGGGGACAGGGCAACTAGACTTCCAGGGATGGTGTTTCTCATTACCAGGACAGCGATCGGAACATCAAGGGAGGGCTTTTAGACTACCATGGATATTTTTTCCACAACAGGGATGGCAATCAGAACAACAGGGAGTGGGAGGGTCACTAGACTACCAGGGACAGTTTTTTCAATACCAAGATGGTGATCAGAACATCAGGGGAGGGGGAGGTACCACTGGACTACCAGGGATGTTTTCACTTATGGGACAGTGATTGGAGAACAGGAAAGGGGAAGGACACCACTGCACTACCAGAAGATAACTTATAGGATTGGGATTGGAGCATGAGGAGCATGCTACACTTACCGCAGCCCAATCAAATGGGCCTGAGCATGCTAATGGTCAGCTAGTGCAATGCATGCCCAATGGGCTCATTTGCTTGGCTGCCTTTGTGAATAGTGAGTTAGTGCACTGGGGATATTACTTGTGGGGATAATTACTTGTCTGAGGGTCAGGGCTGCATTGGTGGGGTTAGAAGTAGTTGTATTGGTGTTATCACTGCCTCTACTTAGACCCATTCACGTCAGATAGCGCCATGCACTAGCCATCTGTGAATAGCATTGTTTTACACCTGGGCAATCACAACATGCAATGCAAACTTTTGTGTTGCACTTTGTGATTGTTTCTGAATCCTGCCCCTATTTTTTTAATTCTGCGTTGATAACACCAATGTTGCTTTATTTTAATGTATTGCTATGTTTGAGCATGCCATTTTGGTACTCTTAAGCCCACCGGGACTTCAGACCGCCACGTTGGAGCAGACGCTGCCATGGCCCCACTGGTCTGGTAAGCGGAGACACCCATGGCAGGTGCTAAGACATTTCCCCCCTCCTTCGAGAATTTCCTCATGGAAGGAGCTGTCCGTGAACCTCAAGCTCGGATCCAGGACCAGCAGCCCTGCTGCTCAATGCAGCATTGGGCTGGCAAACCTGTTAAAGTTGCAAGGTACTCTTAAGCTCACCGGGGCTTCAGACTGCCACATTGGAGCAGCCGCTGCCATGGCCCCGCTGGTCTGGTAAGCAGAGACACCCATGGCAGGTGCTAAGACATTTCCCCCCTCCTTCGAGAATTTCCTCATGGAAGGAGCTGTCCGTGAACCTCAAGCTCGGATCCAGGACCAGCAGCCCTGCTGCTCAATGCAGCATTGGGCTGGCAAACCTGTAAAAGTCGCAAGGTACTCTTAAGCTCACCGGGGCTTCAGACCACCACATTGGAGCAGCCGCTGCCATGGCCCTGCTGGTCTGGTAAGCGGAGACATCCACAGCAGGTGCTAAGACTTTTCCCCACTCCTCCAAGAATGTCCTCATGGAAAGAGCTATCCATGAACCTCAAGCCCGGATCCAGGACCAGCAGCCCGGTCGCTCACTGCAGCATTGGGCCAGCAAAGCCATAAAAGCAGCAAGGTACCTCTAAGCCCACTGGGGCTTCAGACTGCCGCATTGGAGCAGCCACTGCCCCGCTGGTCTGGTAAGAGGAGATGCCCGTGGCAGGCATTAAGACTTTCCCTCGCTCCTCCGAGAATTTCCTTGTGGAAGGAGCCATCCATGAACCTCAAGCCTGGATCCACTACCAGCAGCCCGGTTGCTCACTGCAGCACAGGGCCAGTGAAGCCATAAAAGCCACAAGGTACCCTTAAGCCCACCGGGGCTTCAGACTGCCGCGTTGGAGCAGCCGCTGTCATGGTCCCACTGGTCTGGTAAGTGGAGACACCCGCGGCAGGCACTGAGACTTTTCCCCACTCCTCCGAGAATTTCCTCATAGAAGGAGCCATCCATGAACCTCAAGCCCGGATCCAGGACCAGCAGCCCGGTCGCTTAATGCAGCATTGGGCTGGTGAAGCCGTAAAAGTCGCAAGATATGTCTTTTGGAGCTTAAACTCCCTGAAATTTGAAAAGGGGTGCCCTGACTGTGATTGGTGGAACCCTTCCTTCTGAGCAGCACGAAGTGGACTAAAGCCCAGGGACATTTCTTGGCTCCATTCTCCATTGCCGTTGGGCCGAGCCATGGACTACTTGCATAGAAGCCAGTCCATTTTTTTAGTTTCTGCTCCTTTGTGAGTGTGGACTCCATGTTGGCCACTATGCAGTTGTAATTGTAATCCCCGGTTTCTGCATTTCTTTTTTGGTGCCTAGCTTAGGAACCCTAAGCAACTAAAAACTACTGTGGTTACTGCTCCTTTAGGGCTAATTTATGAGTGTGCTTTACTGCATTATTTTTAGAGTCACCTACAGAGGTTTATTTCAGACTTGTTAGCAATTTACAGCTGAAAGGAATTGATTTGGTACAGCTGTAAAAGTTATTGAATTTTGCAAGGTTGTTCTTTCTGTCCCATAACTGCCCCGCTCCCCCCCCACTTCTCCCTTATCTCTCTGCCCGTCCTGTTTCTTTTGTCTACTTGAACCCTCACCCCCTACTTATGTTTACTTAAACCCCTCTCCCTTGCTCTCCCCTCAGGTACCCTTAAGCCCACCAGGACTTCAGACCACCGTGTTGGAGTAGCCGCTGCCGTAGCCCTGCTGGTCTGGTAGCAGAGACACCCGCAGCAAGCATTAAGACTTTCTCCCACTCCTCTGACAATTTGTTCCCACCAGTACTTTGCGCCTGCTCCCCACCCACCCACCCTTGGTGGACCTGTAGCTATATAGGATCTTTTTTAGTCAGATAACTAAGTGTCCAAATTCTCATTGGCTCCTTATACTGTGTAGCCGCTAGAGGTGCATCTATCCTTCAATCTCTGTCAGCCGTAGGACAACCCACTCAAGTACACTTCCATAGCTGCATTAGGTCTCATATCTTTGGAACACTTCTTAGCAGTGTCACTTTCAAAACCAAACGTAGTGCCTACCTATTCTACTGCTCTGTTAAATCCTCTTATCTCTATTTGCGCTGTCCTGAAACTCAGATAATTGTATATAGTCCTGACATAAAATTGCGACAGTTTGTATCCAGGCTGCTTTCTTATGTGCTCACCTACTTTGTAGGTCAAGTAAGGAATTTTTTATTTTATTTTTTTAAAATAATAGTCTAGACTCTTGATGTTCCTCTGGAATAGGCAGTGCAGCCTGCTAACTATGCCACCGGTTAGTGGACTCACGCTATCCCTTCGTGGCAAAATAATGCTCCCCTATCACATATCAGGGGTCACCCTCTCTCTCTTACTATTACTCTGTGTAAATGAGTTATCATTATCCTTCCCATGCAGCCAGAACCATAATTCACATGTGCATGGGGATTTCAGGTTTCCATACCAGATAATTTCGAAATGCTGGCCTGTGGTTACTTGGCAATATCTTTTCTACAAAAATGGATGTACATATTATATGCATCGTGCCCTCTGTAAACTGAGCTGGAAGCATTATTTGCCCCTTACTTATTACTGTGTAAGGCTCCCGTTCCTATCACTTCCAGAATTTATGCTATCAGGTGATGTTGAACCTAATCCAGGCCCTCCCTACTGTGTCCCTGCTGTTGACCTAACTGGATGAACAAAAAAGGGACTTCTCATAGCTCACATGAACATTAGAAGCCTAACGTGCCACATGGCAGAACTGGAAGTGTGAATCAAAGTCTATGAACCAGACATACTCTGTCTTATTGAAACATGGCCGAAACCTTGAATCAATGACTCTGTGTCGCATACCAAATTACTCTCTGATCCGCAGAGACAGACTGGGGGCAAAGCGTGGTGGTGGTGTGGCTCTCTACCACAAGAACCACCTCAGCATCACAACTGTCCCTACCCAGGCCTCACCCACTCTGTGTAAATCCATTCATGCCATATTCTAACTTCGGACAAAGAAACTACACATCATCTGCATCTATAACCTGCCATCCGGGGGTTTGGCTGGACTTCAGGACCTCCTGAACCAAACATCACAGTTTGTCAATCTAAATGAGGCCATAATCCTAGGGGATGTAAACCTAAACTGGTCAGGACCTTCAACCTTTACCAGCTATTAACAGATCACATGAGAATGTCAACTCCGTCCAAACCAGGTACCCTTATAGATTGGCTTCTTACTAATTGCCTGGAGCATGTGACTAAGTTGGGTATCTTGGCAGATGCAATAACTAATCATTTTCTAATTTTCTGTATCTGGTCCTCGGGTGCCCCACCATCTCCTCCACCTCACTTTGTCATCTTCACAAATTTTCAGTCATGGATGATAATGCTATCCTTCATGAAGTTTCCAACATTGACTGGTCTGATATCTATCATGCATGAAGAGTGGAGGATGCCTTACTTGTTTTTCTAAGTAGGGTCAGAGGAAACCAAACTAGTTGGCTCCATGAAGACCTGCTTGCTGAGCTACGGCTCAGGGATAAATTGTTGAAGCACTATAAACGTACTGGCTTGCTTACTGATCTCATTACTTATAGGACAAACAGAAATTCCTGTAAAAAACACATAAGACAAGCCAAAAGTAAGTACTGCCAGAACCTGCTATCCAGCTCAGCCCATGACCCTCGGAAATTCTGGGCCCATGTAAAGACTTTGCTTGGTGCATCTCAATCCACTACCCCATCAGAGATGATACTCAACAGAGCTCACTGTAATGACTCTAACACAATTGTGAATGCCTTCAACAGGATGTTCTCTGATCTCTCACCATACACCTCTTCCTTCCCACCTGTGTCTACGTTATCTCAGCCTCCAATCTGTAGCAAACCAGTGGACCCCCCTACATCTTCCAAAGGGTCTCTTCTGTCTCAGCCTTTCTACTTTAAGGCTATTATCAGATTGCAGGTCCTTAAACTCCTGAAATCAATCTCTGACAACACTAGCCCAGGGTCTGACTCCCTTGAACCCCACTTGCTGAAGCTGGCTGCTCATCTCATTGCCTCTCCACTGGCCAAAATCTTCATGCTATCCCTTTCTTGCAGTGTTGTGCCAGACCTTTGGAAAATTGCTAGGATTACTCCTATATTTAAAAATGGGGATAAGAAGGATATTACTAATTACAGGCCTATAACGATTCTCTCAGTCTTGAGCAAATTACTGGAGAAACTTGTTGCCACCCAAACACTGGACTTCATTGCAACTTCAAATCTTCTCTCTGACGCACAGCACGGTTTCATCAAAAATCACAGCACGTTAACGGCTCTGGCAAAACTCACCTCAGATACTCTCTATATCATGGACTCTGGACGACTAACAGGGACCATCTTCATTGACCTCACTAAAGCCTTTGATCTTGTGGATCACTCTCGTATACCCTTCAAAACATGGGATTCTCTACTCCTGTTGTGAACTGGTATAAGTGCTATTTATCTGGTAGGACCCAAACAGTGAAATTCAACTCTGCAGTATCTGACAGCACAGCAGTCAACATTGGTGTTTCTCAGTGATCTATTCTAGGACCACTTCTATTATCCCTCAATATCAACAATATTCCAGATGCCATTTCAACCTGCTCTTCTCTTCTGTATGCTGATGACCTTGTCATCTACACCAGCTCTACAAACGTTGACTGCCTCAACTCGTCTCTGTCCACTGATTTCGGGAGCATTCAAAACTGGCTGTGTGACCATAGATTAGTTCTAAATGCACATAAAATGAAAACCATGCTCCTGGGCTCTGCCCTTAAACTTAGAGCATGTCCCTCGTCCTTGATGGTCCATGACCTTGAGGGGACCAAACTAGAGTCTGTCACGTCCTTTAGGTATCTTGGTGTTATGCTTGACCAATAGCTTGATCTAAGTCTTCACATTCAATCAACCTGCAAAACAGTGAATAGTAAACTGGGTGTTGCCTACAAAACTAGTTACATGCTAACTCCACCTGCTAAGCTGGCCATTGCCCGGGAGATCCTGCTCCCCACGCTGACATACTATGCTCCTATCCTTGCAGCTGCCCAAAAATCATTGCTACTGAAATGGGACATCACCTATGACAATATCTGTCGCTATGCATCAAATGGCTTAAATATCCATGTTGGCTCTATAGTGACCTTGGTTGGCTCTCCCCCTCTGCATCCAGGCAATACTATCTTGGCTCTCTATCTGACTCCATAATCAGGCTGCAAACCCCGACCTCACTTGCAATGCTGTTAAGTCCCCTCACCTCCTACCGAGGACTGAGATCAGCTGATAAATCACTACTCAGGGTACCCAGGTGTCACACCTCCAAAGATACTGGGGCATTTGAATATGCTGCCCCTCTACTGTGGAATGCTCTTCCCTTGTATTTAAGGCAATCTGCATCCCACTATCACTTTAAAAGTGGGCTCCGATGATACCTAGCTCTGGCTGAACATTGTACCTGTTTTGACCCTACTTGACCTGTCGGGTGGTCTGCCAGGCCCTCGTCATGAAAGCTGGACATTCAAATCTCCTGCTTCTTGTAACTACCCTCTCATCTCTTTCTCTTCTTCCCATTCCTCACATCTTACCCTGCCCATGTCCTCTTTCTGGCCTTGTCTTGGCCTTCAAGGCACACCCCCGACTATTCTTGCACTTCCTAATCCACTCCCCTTTACATTATCTTTCAGCTGTTGCCCTTCTCCTGCTTCTTCCTCTGTTGAAATTGTAAGGTATTTCATTAAGCTAAGTTGCATCCTTTATGTGATGACACATGCACTATGCACTATTATTACTGGAGACTGATCACTTCCTGTTATGACTTGTTCCATTATCTGTTTAGTTGACTGTATTATATCCTACACAATGTTTTATATGCCATTGTTACTGTTTGCATGTACTACTGGCTCTTGTTATGTTAGTTATTCTGCTGTTATCTATGTTTAAGTGGCTGAAAATAAGCTATGTTGTATTGCTGTCATGCACTTTTGAAATGCTTTTCTGTATATTTTGCCCTGTACTCTCCCAGGTCATGCCTGAAAATAGTCATTTTTTGGCTAGGGCACTTACCCGGTAAACAAAAACTAAATGAAGAATAAAATGTTATCTCGTTTGATTATTATAGCACAGTGGTCACTGTTTACTAGTTGCTCTTTAACTTTAACATTATGAATTATTTTTTTATTTAAAAATTGATAACCGCGAAAAGCACACTGAGCTAAGGCTCATTTCCAGGTGCAAACTAGGGAAGGGGTTGTAGGGAGATCAGTTACAAATGCAATTCAGAATCAGCCTAGCAAATACAGGAATAAAAAGTGTATACAGTGGCAGCAGTATCATAAAATGGCATAACACAAATGCAGCATTGTATAAAGCAGTAAGCAATAAATAATCAAGTGGGAGGTAAAGTGCCCAGTGCATGTTGGGGTAGGGGTAATAAGGTGAAGGGCAACAACCAGGGAACATAGCAGGTGAGGTTCAAGGGAAAGGATATTGGGCTAGGGAGAGGGTGAAGAGTAACAGATGGGTAAGTGTGGTATATCTGAAATTATGACATCCAATATGTTTTTGTCCCTTGTGGGTACATGCACTGATTGTGTTACTCCTTGTTGTAGACATAAGTTTTAAAATGATACCTCATTGGTGATTTTGTGGTTGCATATGTCCAGTCAATATTTAAATTATTTAAATCTTCTATTAATAGGACATTTCCCCTCTCAAACATGGTGTCTACTTCTAGCAGTAGTCTTTCATCATAACCTTCTGTGCTGTTTGGCGGTTTGCAACATACATCTTGTATCTATGAACATACGAAAATGCCAGCAGATACAGGCTAGATGGTCTATCAAGTCTTCTGGAATGTGCAGTTAACAGTCCATTACACTGCAGCTGCCCTTTCCACCCCTACCATTTTGTCCAAATTCATTCCTGTGCTTACTGGCACCCCTCCTCCTTGTGTCCCCTTAGTAACCCTCCCCCTGACCTTGTCCCATCCCCTTTTAAAGCTGTACACTGACTTTATGGATACTACCTCTTCGGGCAGTGCATTCCACCTTGACACCACCTTTCCATGAAATAATGCCTTCTAATTTCCCTCCTGAATCTTCCACCCTCCAACCTCAGACTGTGCCCCTTGTGTCCCTCCCCTCCTTAAATTTAGAATTCCCTCTATACCAGTCTTATTTAAGCCTTTGATATATTTAAAGGTTTCTATCATGTCCTCTCTATCCATTCTCTCCTCCCAGGAGTACATGTCAAGCTCCCTCAGCCTCTCCTTTGAGGGTTTGTCCTTCAGTCCTAGAATCATCTTGGTTGCTCTTCGTTGGACCCCCTCCAGCAATTTAACATCTTTCTTTTTTTAAGTAAGGCTACCATAACTGCACGCAGTACTCCAGGTGTGGCCTCACCAATGACCTGTACAGTACCTTACCTCCCCCCTTCTGGAGGTGATACCTCTGGCTATACATCTCAGCATCATTTTAGCCTTAGCTGCCACTCTTCTGCACTGTGATGAGTGGTTCATTTTCCCTGCTATTATCACCCCAGGATCTTTCTCCTCCTCTGTAATAGTGAACTGTACCCCCCCCCAGATAATAACAATTCCTTGGGTTCCTTGCTCACAAGTGCATGACCTAGTACTTCTTTGCATTGAACCCAAGTTGCCATGCATCTGACCAGTGTTCCAGCTTAGCCAGATCATCTTTTAGCCCCTGCCACCCATCTGTGTCATGCACTTCAGCACTGATTTTGGTGTCATCCACAGAAAGGATGATCTTGTTCTTGATTCCATACGAGATGTCAGCAATGAAAAGGCCAAACAACACTGGGCCCAGCACTGAGCCTTGTGGTACTCTGCTGGTTACAGCTCTTGGAGTTGAGAGTCCCCCCCCTCCCCAACAACTACCCTCTGCTGCCTGCTCTGCAACTAGTTCTGGATCCAATTCACCATCTTCTCCCCCCCAGCTCCTTGGTATCCCAATTTGCTAATCAGCCTCCCATGTGGCACAGAATTGAAGGCCTTGCTATTGTCCAGGTACAGGACATCCACCACCTGGCCCCTGTCAAGTGCCCTAGTCACCCAGTCTTAATAGTCAACCAGGTTAGCCTGAAAGGATCTACCCGAGATAAACCCATTTTGACTTTTGTCGTGGAGATCATTCACTTCCAGAAAGGTTACCAGCCTTTCCTTGAGGATAGTCTACATTATCTTACTTTCTGAATTTATTGTTATAGTGACCCGTGTTGTTTCAATGTCGAACTGTTTTTGTTTTAATATTATTCCACTACTATGTATTGTTTCCTTAACACACATTGCCAGACCTGTACACTTCCTTCTCTGTCTATCATTATGGTACAGGTTGTAGCCTGGTATGTTTTTTCCCAGGTTACTTCTTCTGACAACCAGGTTTGAACTATAGCCATACTATCCATTTTATGTGCATGCATTATAGTTTCAAGCTCTATTTTTTGGTCAAGATAATGAAGTTACTTGCATTTATTAAAAATGTGTTCAATGTATCTTTTCTATATGTTTTAGTTCCCTTTTCCATATGTTTTTGCTCTCTATCACTAGGTATCAGCAATCTCTGACAAAACTAATTTCCATTTTACCTGGAGCCCCCTGAGGAGTCAGTTTAAAGTTGTGTCAATTATTTTTTGAAATTCTGTTCCCCAGAATCTTGCTGCCAGTGTTATTGATGTGCAGTTCATTAGTACTAAATAGTTAGTCTCTAGTTACCATCAGATAATTCCCTATGTGTATACACTGATGTAAAATTATTTTCAGTGTCAATTTTCATAATTGTTGACAGTTTTAATATTCTGGTTTCTTTTAAAACCTGCCCTGGATTTTGGAAGCATTTCAAAGATGATAACATTACATCATTTTCTTTTAAGTGTTTCAGCCATATTTTTATATTCCTGAATAACTTCATGGGTATGCTGCTTTCGCATGCTGTTTGCCCCAGCATGGACTGCTACCAGTGGTCTATCAGAGCAGATCCCATGATCTCAGGAATCATATTTGTTTTGCCTTTTATTTTTTCCCCCAGAAGACAACAAGTAGTGGGGTTTATTTTATCTCTTGTAATGTATCAGTAAGTATATTTTAAGATCAAAGCCCACAGAACAAAAATCAGTATTGATAATGAAGTCTATTCCACGTGCTCTGTAGGGGGTTGACTAGGCTGGTTTACATAATTTTCCATTATCTCTAAGTTTTTTCCTTTCTCACTAATTTCAATTAATGCTTAGAATATTTGCTGTTTCCAATTCAAAATTCATAGCTCTTCCCCTTTTATACTTTATTTCCTCTCTATAGTGAACCAACCTTATTCTTTGTTACCTAATTCCCTAAGTCCTTTTTATTTTTATCTCTGTTTTGGCACCTGGGTTATGGGTGGGGGATATACCCCCTCAGCAGCATCTGTACCTCATGCCCAGCATCCCTCCCAGCCTGCCAGACTGGGAGGCCCACAGCTTACCGCCTGTGGTGGGGCTTCCTGAGGGGAGGCGAGAGATCATTATCAACCTGAGGCCCCAGCTTAGGCTTATGCCTGGGGCATCATTCAGGCAGAGGTCCAGAGGCTTCCCAGGGCAGCTGACCCAGGAATATTCCCTTCTGAATTTCCCCAGGAGACATGGACATGCAATGATATCATCACGGGTCAGGCACACTCCCCCACCTGACTTGCAGATGTCTGCCATCATCTCCATACTGCATAGTGGCCCTGGCTGTTGCATACCCAGTCCCTTCTGGATGTCACTGGCATGCTAGAAAACCACAACCCTCCCCTTCCCCAGAGGAGGAGGAGAGCTGTCCATGGGATATTCATCCTACCTCCTCCCACCCCCCCAGCAAACCATCTGACACACATCACTAGTTCCCAAACATGGGTCATCAGTGACACAGGTGGTAGCACTAGAAATGTGCCAATGGGAAGGCTTTAATTCCCTATGTCTGGTGCAACTTTTCAATAAAAAAATTTCTTTTTTTTTTGCTATCACGTGTTTTCTTACTTAGATTCCCTGTTTCCTGTGTCTGATTTTCATCTGATCCATATAAAAGACATTTACTTTTCAGACTAGTACCAATTTCCTTTTCTATATTCATTATTTGCATCCTAAGCTCCTTTATTTCTGTACATTGTCTACAACTGAAAGCAGAAAAGTCACGGACAGCTTCCAGGCCAAACTTATTACATATGATACACTTAGTACCTATCTCACCTGTAACCAGTGTGACCATCCCTATCTCCATTCTTCTGATTTTTTTTTTTTTGCATGTGTGTTTTTTGAATCTCCTCAAGGGTATCACTTAAGCTCTTATAGTTGAACACAAGTAGATTTTAATGGGTCACTGGCCTTACTGGTTTCTGCAAGTGTCACCACTGCCAAGTGTTTGCTGATGCTTGAACAGGGGCTGGGGTTTATAGTGTCCACAACAGAAATGGAGATCTGGGAACTTCCATTTCAGACGGGAGCCAACTTTAGCTTTAAAAACAGTTTAAACTCTGGTTTCTAGTACCAGAAAAGGCTTACTAACATAATCCTGCCCAAGCTCTGCAGTAAAACATGCTCAGCAGTCCAGTTCTGGCTATCACTAAAAATGTTCTGACAAGGTCCTCCCAACTCCAACAGTTCCCTGACACTAAAAATGAGATAGGTTTAGATAGAGAGGGTGTTTTTAAGAGGTTATTCTTTCCTTTTTGTTTTGAAGGATTATAGACAGAAAGATGAAGTCACACAAAAAATATTCATACTGCTCAGCATTTTGCTGATAGTTTGATGCAGCCCTTGTTACCTTTTGCAGGGAGTAGAGGAGGAGTGATCAGCTTTTGCTGCATATGTTGTGGCTAGCAATGAAATTCTAAAATTCTAAGTTAACTTTAGTAAAACATAAGTGAGATTTTGTACATACTGTTATAGTTAAAAAAACAGGGAGGAGGAATCATGACTAATTTGTATTCTAAGCCCACTGACAGGAATTTGTTGCTACACTTTGAGAGTAGCCACCCTAGGCACTCAGTAAATAACATTCCTAAAAGTCAGTTCCTCCATGACAGCAGTAACTGCAGTGCAGACTTGGCATTTAAGGACAACGCAGATGAGTAGGTGGATCATTTTAGAAAGATATTTCCCAGGTCATCAACAGAGCATATGTTCATGCAGCTTCCCAGGACTGCAATGCCCTTTTCATGCCTCCTTCAGCTAGTTAATTTGCTAATCTGTCACACTGCATTTGTCTCTGTGCTATGCCCAAGTTCAAACAGTACAAAGTGCCTAAGTGTATTTGTCTGGATATCGTATCTAATATCCAGATCTGTTAAAATTCTTTGTATTTTCTGTATTGTTATTTACTTATGCGCTGCATGTAATGAGTATCTATATGTACAGTACAAGTCACATTAAACTGTTCCTCCAATGAGTTGCTGTAGCACTTCTGATTGAGTTGCATAAGTGTCGCTGGATTCAGCTCAAAGCCTTGCACAAACTGTTTCTTAAGAGTTAAAATGCAACTTTGCATTGCACTGTCACTGGACTGCTGATGCAGTCCAACTGAGTTGCAAAAACATTTTGCAAACATTGCTCTTCAGCTGATTAAGCATTTAAAAATAATGCTTTATGAATTGCCAATGCATTGCCAACTCAAAGAATCAATGAAAACCAACTCATTGATGGAACAGTTTAATGTGACTTGTACTGTAAACTGTCTAGTTATTCCATGTAATTAAGTTGGGGTCCCTGCTGAAAAAGAGACAGCTTGTCTCAAAGAGTTTATCCAGTTACCAAAATCCAATAAATAAATAAATAAAATAATTAAAATCTGCATTTGACCAATACACAGAAGAACACTTTTTTTTACAGTTTACTCTTCTCAGTCACAGCAAGTTAAGAGGATGCTGAAAAATATTAATATATCCATCAAACAGATGTAAAATTAAAATCAGGTTCAAAAATAGGTGTACAAATTCTGTATCTAAGGGCAGACAATATAAGAAACAAGATGGGGCACAGCTTACAGAGGGCAACAGGGAGAGAGATTTACCTTGTAGTTCTGGTATTCATCATTGTAGAAATGATACATTTTATGATTTGATAGCTAGGGATATTTTTGGCTGCTGTAATGTAGCCAAGACATATCAAATACATGACTGCATCACTTGCAGTACATTTTTAGTTGTTTATTTGGCCACATTTGTTTGCAAAGTTTTAATGTAGGCAAAACCTAACACACCTCTAGTGCATTAATAAATTATCATTTAAATGGGATCAATAAAATGATTGTGAGAATGCATTGATGGCAAAGTAAACAAGTATGGTAACATGTATTTATTTACTTTATTTAAGAGCTTATAGAAACATAATTTGTCAGCAGATAAAGACTGCTTGGCCCATCCAGTCTATTCATTTCCCCCCTGCCAATACCATGACTGCAGACCCTCTTTAATCTTTGGTCCCCCACTTCTCACTAAGATTCCCTTGTGCCTTTTCCATGTATGTTTGACGCCTACAACTGTTTTCACCCCCACCACTTCCAATGGAAAACTTTTCTGAGCATCCGCCACTCTTTCAGTGAAGAAGTACCTCCTCACATCTCTCTTGAATTTATCATCTTTCAGCTTCACTGCATGTCCCCTTGTTTTCATGTATCTTTTCCTCTGAAAAATGTTCCCCTTCTGCACCTTGTTTACCCCGTAAGGTATACAGTAGGTCTCGTTTGTATCCCCACCACTTTTCTCTCTTCCAGGGTGTACCTATTGAGGTTCTTAAGTCTCTCCTCATAGGACTTCTGATGCAGACCCTGCACCATGTTTATTTTCTTCCTCTGGAATGCCTTCACTCTATGTCTTTTCTTAGATGTTGTCTCCAGAACTGGTCACAGTACTCAAGATGGGGTCTCACCAGCGATAGATGTACATTGGCAACACTGCTTCCATCCTTCTGCTGGTGATACCCCTCCCTATGCACCCCATCATCCCATTGGCCCTACCCACTGCCTTGTCGCACTGCCTTGCCACCTTAAGATCATCAGGTATGACTGTTCCCATGTCTTTTCTGTTTGGTGACCATCAATAACTCTTTCACAATATTGTACTCCACCTCTGGGTTTGTGTGTCTGAAGTGAAGATTTTGCACTTTTTGTACTGAACCCCAGCTGCCATGCCATTGAACACACCTCAGGTTTTTTCAAGTATCTGCACATTCTTTCCACCCCCAAGACCGTTCACCCTATGGCAAATTTTGGTGTCATCCACAAAGAGACAGAACTTCCCTTCCAGCTCATCTGCAGTGTCACTTATAAAGACATTAAGGATAACTGATCCTAGTATTGCTCCCTGTGGCACCCCGTTGATCATGGTCACTCTCCCTTCCCCACAGTGAATACAGTTTAGTGTTGCAGTCAGAGACATGCCCATATATTTCCTGAACTTTCTGTGATGTCTCTAGAGAAATTTTTTGCCTACCTGCAGTACCACTGTGGGCCGCCAGGGAGAATCTCTTTAGATATATTGTGAAATATCTTAAAATATCAGAGTGCATCTATGGTCGCAGATCTACCACTGCCCTCTGTTGCCCATTCCTTAACCAATTTGTTACCTAGTTTACCACCTTTGGACCCACCCGGTTTCTATATGAGCCTCCAGTGTGGAATGGTGTTATGTACTTAAAAAATGTCTTGTCCCCTTTCATTATTCCTTGGGCTATTCTTTACTCAGTTTGTGCCTTTGCACTCCTGACTACTTTCCCTGCCTCCCTCTGCTTCTCCTGATAATGTCCCTATCCTCTTTCCTGTGCATCTAGTTATATATCCTAAAAGCTACCCTTTTAACTTTGAACCTTTTAAGCCATTTTCTTTCAGAACCATAGCAGTCTTTTTTTCATTTGTTTTTCCTCACTCTCTTTGTGCAGAGGTTTGCTGCCTTAACTATGTCTTCCCTTTCCAAGCCCACTATGCCTTAGCCTCACACAGGTCATCCCCCCTGCTAGGTCATCTCTGAGGCCATTTTCGCTCATTCATTTTTTAGATTTGTCCTCCAGAAGTCTAGGACCATCATCCTTGAGTAGTTCTCTCCCACAGCCATCCTTATGTTGAACCACACTGCATGGTGATCACTGGTCTCAAGGTGGCCTCCCACTTTGACATCTACAATACTGTCCCTGTTATTGAACACCAGGTCCAATATTGCTCCATCATGAGTGTGCTCCCTGACTGGCTACCTGAGAAACACCCACTACAGGGAGTCCAGAATATCCCTCCTTCTAGCTAAAGTTGTGACTGGGATGCTGCAATCTATAACCAACAGACTGAAGTCCTCCACCAACACCACCTCCCCCCTTTTTCTGCCATTGTGCCAATGGCTTTCACTAGTGCCTTATCTAAATTCTTTGTCTGCATAGGAGGTCTATAGATCAAGCCAGTGTGACTAGTGGCTTTGACATCTGTCTCCAGCATGGCCCATAGTACTTCCATCCCATCCGTTCCCCCCTGGATACCCTATGCCTTAGTCACATTGATATTTAAGCAATAAGGCACTCCAGGGTGAGGGTTATTGGGGGATTTACCCACGCCTTGTGTGGTGTGTCACGAGGTGCAGCTGAGTGACTTAACTACACAAGAAGTGGGTAAATCCCCCAATAACCCACATCCTGGAGTGCCTTATTGCGATTATACAATGGACCCATGTGTAAAATAAATTTTAAACGTATTTAAGTATGTTTTTTATAAATGCCATTTCTCAGCCATGGGTTATTACAGGATATACGATGGTCATGTGATGTGTTTTGACCAATGAGGTTACAGGATTTTCATACCCCATTGTATAATCTCCCTTATATACAGCACCACCCCCTCCCTTCCTTCCCACCATATCTTTCCTGACTTTCCTGAATTGAGTATAGCCTGGTATAGCCATATCCCAGTGGTGGTTTCCAGTGTGCCAGAGCTCAGTGATGGCCATGATATCCATGTCTACCTCCACCATGATGACCTCTAGATCCAGAAGTGTATTTCTTAGATGCATTGTGTTTGCACACATGGCTTTCCACATTTTGTTACCACTCTGCCTGCTACCTTCTTGTTTCCTTTTTGCTCTGCCTCATTTTCCCCATCTCTTTTTACAGCTCATTTTCCCATCCTCTTTCATTTAAACCATACTGCTTTCTTCTTTATTTTGCACCCTGGGGGATTTACCTCCCCTCAAGTCCACCCTTCTCTCTGCATCACTCTGTGGAGAGGGAAAGTTTATACCCTCCTAATTTCCTCCACCATCCCCTTGACTAGTTTAAAATGTTCATCAATGAAACACTTACACCATCCACTGAGTACTGTGATTCCCTTCACAGATGGATGCAGGCCATCATCCCTGCATAGGCCATTATCATTATTATTATTCATTAGTCCATAATGTAACCAAACCCCTCCTCTCTGTACCATTGCTTTTTTTTCTGTCATTACTCTCTTTCTCTCTGGTTTCCTGGTTGGCACCTCTTATCCAGGATCCACTTCTGGTGATCCCCCT
Source organism: Neoceratodus forsteri (assembly GCA_016271365.2). NCBI lineage: Eukaryota > Metazoa > Chordata > Ceratodontiformes > Ceratodontidae > Neoceratodus > Neoceratodus forsteri. The sequence goes on from CM057456.1 coordinate 648,467,148, forward strand.
TCTGAAACTGGGGCATCCATAGGATGCCCATAAAGTCACAGCAACCAGGACACCATTTTTCCTTGATTTTGGACCCCCATGTGGTGCTCAGCTTGCAATGATGCCATCAACATCAACATGGATGCACACACTCCTGTGTGCACCAACTCAAGCCTCTGCCACGCTTCACCCCCATGCAGTTGCAGCACCATGATGATCTACCCTCAGCCTCCGCTAGGGGTCAGGCACACAGCAACTGAGATTCCCCCTCCTGGAGATGTAGAGCAGTCCATCAGATGCTCGATCCATCTCCCCCCCACTGACCCACGCTGACCCCTGCTCACTCCTGAACATGAGTCTTTGGCATGGCACGAGATGTAGCATCCAGTGCCTTAACCCTCAGCACTACAGGGCCAACCTGTACCATTCCTTTAACCATGAATTGAAGATTCTGGTGTGAAGATCATTATCTTCCCCCCCTGCTATAGACAGGCAGCATCTCAGAGAAAGCCCCTGAGCATGCTATCTGCCTAAATCCCCTTCCAGCTCTCTAAGATCCCAGTGATCAGTGATATGTGTGAAAACAAAAAAGTTGACACCCAGAATTGCCTGCAAAAAAGGGCAAAACCAGAATGGCGATACACATTTTACCCCCTTCCCTGTGGTGCTATGACTTTGCAGTTAGTTTATTAGTAAGGAGGGTGCTGGGGCCAAGGCCCTATGCAATGGGGGGTGCACAGGGCAAAGTCCCTCGTAAGAAAAGAAGAACTGGTTTCACCCATTGTGCTTCACGATTCCGGTTTGTTCTTCAAGTTTCACCCTTATCGCATAAAACCCAGATCCCCCCTTCCCAATCTGAGCCCCACCCCTAGACAGGTCATTTGTCCCCAGGTGGAGAATGACATCCAGAATCCCCTCCAGCCCTTCCACTCTAGCAATCCTTACAATTCACTTTTTATCTCTATGAGTTGAGAAGCAAGGTAGGCAACTTACATCACTATTTCCCTCCCTTCATGTTCCCAAATCTACTCCACCTGATGATTATGTCACAACCAGAAGATGCTTCCTTCTCTGCTGGGGTCCTCTCCTTCCCACTTTGTGACCTTCTCTAAGGAAGACCCCCACATTCTCCTTGACCACTACCACTGGTGACTCTTCCCAACAATCCTGTCCTGCCAGCATGGTAAATTAGTTTTGTAATGGTGCCAGCTGAGGGATGTGTCCCTGATCAGCTAGTCCCACCCTTTCAGAGCCCACCACAGTCCATCTGGCCCCCTTCATGGTATCTTCTGGGGCAACAGTGCTAGACTAGGTGGTCCCTGGGTGGGAAAAAGGTCCCTCAAATCCTAGTCAATTCAGCCCGATGTCCAGGGACCTCCTCCCTCAGCCCAGAGAGGTGCATGCAGATGGGGCAGTACCTCAGTCTCCAGAAGGTCTCTCTGAAAACTGCCCCTCCACAGCCACTGCTTCACTTCCAATATTCATATTCCTATTCCTACAGTCCCCATGTTAACTTAAAGAACCCTTACCCTAGATAGGGTTTTCTTAATTTTCTCCATTATTACTTTGCTTATCCCCTCTGTTACTTGACCCTAGATAGGTTGTTTTAAGTTTTCCCTTTTTGGTTTCTTTTATTCTCTTTTTATTCTTACCCTAGATAGGGTGTTACCTCTCTTCCCACAATATAGGGGCTTTTAGTTTGCTCCTGTTAATTTGCCTTTATCCCTTTGTATGCCTAACCTAGATAGGATGTTTCCTCCCTTCCCACACAACTGGTACATAGTTTCTGCTTTTATGAACAATTTTTCCCCTACTGTTACCCTCTTTTCTTCCTCTGTGCTCTCCTACTCAGAGAGCAACAAGTCTATAGGTACTTTACCATAGTGAACAGGCACAGTCCTCTGCATGCCTGCTGTCACCAGCAGACACATGCTGATGCCTAAGATGCCAGTCCTGTTCCACTCGTGATCTGGGACACAGATGTGAATAGGACATATTAGGGGAGATTTCTTTTGCAATTCCCCCTGTCACTTTCTGCTAGCTGGTGATTGGTCCATGTGGATCATGTGATCCTCTCCTGCTGCTGGCTGTGTTCCAACCCCAACCTCCATCCAGAACATAAAGTACCTGGAGAAATCTGGAAAACTACACTGAAAAGCAGGTTAGATTTTACACTGCATTATTTCATTCAAAATTACAGGATACGTTCTATGAGATACAAGTCTCTCTTATAAAATGTCCCATGTTGAGTAATACAATACTAAAATATACAACAAGGTACAATGAGGCATAACATGCAATCGGGTAGTAAAACAATTACAGCAAAGTTGAGTATTCAGCATGGTAAGTGTGACTTCTAAGTTGTGGTGCTTAACTGTTTCAAGCATGTGGTGCATTAAAGGAAAATTTTACTCTGCCATAGGAAAATAAAAATTTAGGAAACTGATAGTGGTAATACTGAATTTCTCACAAGACATACCTATGAGAAGGTACCACTAAATGATCAGATCAATATGAATCAATTTGATTCTTTATGGCCCGTAAACCAAGGAAAGTCAATGTAAAGCAAGTCACATGTTCAAATGGCAAGTGCACTGAGCATGTAGTCACTGGACCCAAAGGTGGGGAACTCAATAACAAATTGTAGAGAAGAGAAACAGTATGTGGCAACATAAATTGTGTGTATTCCAATACGCTATATATTGAATGAACAGTTACAGCTGGCACCATTTTTAGGATAAACTCTTTTAAAAACAAGTAAGGTACTAGATATAAAATCACTACCAGTGGCTGTAACTGTATCAATAATGGAATCTGAGATATAATGTCCTTTGGTGCTTGTATAAGACTCATGCAGTACTGCATTGGACATTTAGTACACAATGCACTTTTGTGTTTTGAAAACTTTTTAGTTGTTATCCTACACCATTTGTACAAGTGAGCAATTGTCCCTTACAAACACTGTTTCTTAGTATAAACTGCTTTGTCAAAATTCCAGTGAAAATTCCATATCCTTCATTCCCAATTCCTTCTACCTGCTTGTCTGGCATACCCTTTCCTTACTAGTGTTTTTTCTGTTTTTCATTTCCCCACCCACACCTCATCCCTTCATCCTCCCCTACCCTTTCCTTCTTTTCTCTGTGTTTTATATAATCAGGAACAATTTTTAACAATGTTTTAGTCACTATAGGAAGTGACTTTGGTTAGGATGTTTGTATGTATATAATTATTTATTCAACTGATCATAGTGGTATATGCAATATATATATATATATATATATATATATATATATATATATGCAATGGGAGTGAGGATAAAAATGAAAAATATCAGCAATATCTTCGGATGGTCAGATCTACAGTGAGAATATCACTTTTATCCTCACTGTAGATCATTTATCTACACAGTAGGTCCAAAACAGTCAGGTACTGCACATCACAAAAGCTGGCTAAGGCTTTCTCATTGGTGACATAAAAGCAGCACAAGCCTTCACTCCACCAACCACAAACAACACACCTATCCTCAGTGTCCCATTAATCACAGAACAGCTGCATGAGCCCTCCCTTCATGAATGGACAGCAACATTCGGCAAGCTTCCAGTCAGACAACCATCGAGAAGCACAGAATTAGGAGGAAATAAAAAATTATAGTCAATAATGTCAAGTAAAAAAATTAGTGAAGCAAATATTAGTTTTGAAGTGGATTGTGAGGACCTAATGGAAGCCTTCACACAGGACAACCAACTAGCGAAAGAACACACCATTGAAATAACAGCAGAAGAGAGTGAGGTACCATAGCACACTAACTGAAGCAGCATACAAATGACCTAACAAAAATATACAAAGAGGCATACATAAATGCAAGTAAAAACAAGAGCATGACAAAAAAACAGCGACGGATGTGGCAATGATACAATGCTATCTAGCTGACAAATACTGTAAGTAATGCAGCCTTGAGCACATCCCACCCAAGGAACTAAATACAATACTGGCAAGATATTTCATTGAATCAAGAAAAAAGGGCAACACCCCATACGAGCCATTAACACTCTGCTCCCACTTCCAGAGCATAGAAAGGCACCTAAGAGCACAACGTTACCCAGCTTCCCTATCCACAGACCTAGTGTTTAAGAAAGCAAGGCAAATTCTATCAGCAAAATTAAAGAACCTAAAGGACCAAGGCAAAGGTTGTAGAGAAAATGCAGCCGATGAGGTAACCGACTAATAATAGACACACTCTATCAAAAAGAACAGCTAGATCCTATAGTCCACAAGCACTGCTAAACAATATGTGGTTGATCTGCACAACATTCTTTGATATGAGGGGAATACAAAAGAAAGGGACTTAAAATGGGAAGATGTCATACTAAAATAAGACACCAACAACATAGAATACCTGGAGTACAGTCGAGAATGGTGTACAAAGACAAGAACTGAACAAAACCCAAAAGACATTTACCGAATCAAACCACAAGCATACAGCAACCCAGAAAATGACATTGAAATGTTTAGTCATAAACTACAAGCTATACAAAGGCCAGAGATCAGCAATCTGCCTACAGGAAGAAGCCCCATTTCTTCTATTGATCAATATTAACCAAAAGCTGTACAAGACATATGCCATCTGGTTTAAGGATCAGCCCCTAGTTATCAACAAAATCGGAACAATAATAGAAATAAAATGATGGCAGAGAGCCAAATAGCAACTGAAAAGCATGTTACAAACCACTCAGCATGAAAGCATCTAGTACAAAAACTGAATGATGCAGAAGTCCCCCAAACTGAGATCATGTAAGCCACAGGCCACAAGACCATAGTCAGCATCAATGGCTACTGTAAACTGAATGATGACCAACAGAAGAAAATATTCTCAATACTGCAAAACCAGGTTAAGCAACCAGGGACATCTTACCAGGCGACTTCCAGCAATATAACAGCCTCAAGCATGTACACCAGCAGGCCCCAAAACAGCTTACAAAACATACTTCACAAATCCTGTCTTCAATGCCAAGAATATAACAATTACATCAAAGTGAGTGTAAGCCCCCCCCAAAGAAAAGTATGAAACTCATAGCAATGCTTTTTATGCAACTCATCAGACTTACCTCTGCCCACAGATAAAACAAAGGCTCCCAAAAAAAGAACCTATGTAATTGAAGATTCTGGCAGTGACAGTGATTGAAGCACCAAGCTAAAACAAACATCCAAACCCCTATAACAAAAAAAAACAAGCATTTGTCAATGCCGAATGTTTGCTTGCTGGCATTAGCATTGGAAGTGCAGGAGTTAGATAGGTGCAGAATAGGAATGGCAGTGACGTATTGAACTGACACCAGCCCCACCCCCACCCTACAGAGACAGATAGGCTATGGGGTGTGCCTTTGGGTCATCACCCATAACGCTCATGCCATTTCACCTCACCCTACCCTGCAGACACCAACAAGTGTCAAGGTGTGCCTTGGGGTGTTTGGGCTTTACACTCACCCCATTCCATAAGGAAACATGTTGAAATGGGTGCAGTATAAGAGAATGGGGTGAACTTTGGGGCCGAAGAGTCCAAGGAACACCTTGATGCATGTCACTGGCTGCAGGGTGGGGGTGGGGCTGGAATGGCATGAGCATTACTGTGGACAATCCCAAGTCACACCCTTGATGCCTATCAGTCCCTACAGGGTAGGGCATTATGGTTGGAAACCCTAACACCCTGGGCATTTCTTGGTATTTTCACTCCAAATTTTCAACATGGGCTCTTTGTGAACCCACCACATGAACAGTGACACTATCAGTTGATTAGCTGAAACATGATTTTGCACAGCAATTGTGCCATTTGGCGCCACAGATGCAAAAACACATTTCAAACAGGATGTGGAAAAATGACAGTTGTACTGTTCGTGAGGAGGTGTAAAAAAATGGTAATGTTGAAAATCTGGTATGAAAATATAAAAAAAATTAGTGAAGTCACTAGCGTGCATTGAAACTGTGCAACACACACTCCCATAATGCAGTTATTTGGGGGATTTTTTACACCAGATTTTCAACATAGGCATTTTTGGACCTCCGCTCATGAACAGTGGCACTGTGATTTTCTTAATCTGTCCCGAACACTGATTTCACACAGTGACCATGCCCATTGGGTGCCACAGGTGTAAAGACATGTTTCAGGCAGCATATGAAAAATGACAGCTGTACTGTTCATATGGGGTGTGCAAAAATGACAATGTTGAAAATCTGGAGTAAAAATATAAAACATTGGTGAAGTTACGAGTGTGCATAGAAACTGTGCAACACACACTAGTAATGCAGTAATTTTTTGGCATTTTTTCACCAAATTTGCAACATGGGATATTTGTGACCTCTTCTTATGAACACTGTCACTGTGATTTTCTTAATCTGTCCCGAACAATGATTTCGTACAGCGACTGTGCCATTGTGCGCCAGATGTGCGAAAACACATTTCGGGCAGGATGTGAAAAATGACAGTTGTACTGTTCATAAAGAGGTGTAGAAAAATGGCAATGTTGAAAATATGGAGTGAAAATATTAAAAATTCTCAAAGTTACGAGTGTGCGAGGGAACAGTGCAATGCATGCTCATAACACAGTCATTTTTTTTAATTTTTTCACCAAGTTTGCAACATAGGCTTTTTGGGAGCCCACCTAATGAACAGTGACACTGTCATTTTATTAATCAGTGCCTTAAGGTGAGTCCACGCAGTGACCATGAAATCACCTTTCAGGACTGAACAACAAAATGACAGTGACTGGATTCATGAGGTGGGGTCCCAAGAACCCCATGTTAAAAATTTGGAGCCAAAAGTCACAAAAATGGCCAAGATATCTACATAAGTTGAACCCTCCCCATTTATGCCACTATACAGCTTCCCAGCATTTCTTCAGTTTGCGGTTGGCTTTGAAGAGTGCAGACCTGTTCCCACTTCACTGAAGATCATTGCACCAGGCTCCAGAGCTAAGTATGGGGTGAAGGGGGTGCAGGGAGGTGGGGTGCATAGAGGGTGGATGTGGGTTGGGGGAAGGGGGCACCACAAACAATGAGGGACCATTTTCTTGTTTCAGATGGTAAAAAAACAAAAATACTGGACCTCATGGGACCATTTTCTTTATTACAGGTGAATTCTGACAAATGTTGGGCACACTGGGGTGGGATCCCAGTGAGCCACCTGTTTTTTTGGGAGGGGGACTGAGGCTGATAGGGATTGGGCCCCTTGTCAGCAAAGAAAGCATGTCTGTGTTTGGGGGGCATGATGCCGAGGGGATTGGGCACCCCCCCTTGGCAGACAAATTCCAAAAGAGGGACATTAAACTGATGGGGATTGGGCTCCCCCATCAGAAAAAGAACTGGGGGGCATGCTGACAGGGGTATTGGGCACCCCCAACATCATCTTTAACAGGTGGACGGCAACAGCTGCTGACATGTTTATTGAAATTTTACACCAGGCAAGGCATGCCCTGCAATGAGGAGGTGCTCCCTCATTGCAGCGGTGAATTTCTTTCAAGTTGGTAGCATGCTTCTGAGCTGCTGTCATAGACAGCATGCTCATTCAATTGTGCCACAGAGACAAAGCACCAAAAAGCAGTGGTGGCATTGGCCACAACACTGCCGCACCTCCACAACCTGCAACTCCAGCAAGCTGTCACAACAGGTTTCTTGCACATGCGCACAAGGAAATATTAAAATAGCACACTATATAACAGAAGCAATCAAATCTGAAGAAAGGGAAAAAGAAATAACATTAGAGTACCCAATTCCTATCTGTCTCAATGAGATAGAAATATTGTCATCAATAACTGCCTTGGCTTCTAACAAAGCTCCAGGACCAGACTGCATTTTAGGAGATATTTTCAAAACATTTCCAGATTGGTGGCTACCAATACTTAAGATTCTGTACAATGCACTCCTCCAGGGTTTGGACATACCCCACAGCTGGTTAGGAAGCATAGTCTTCCCCCATACTTGAAAAACAGGATCAGGAAAACCCTAAAATGTACAGATCCATTAGTTTAACAGATGTGTCTCAAAAGATATTCTGTAAGGTATTATTGCAATGTATTCACACTTGGATCAATGAAAATAACATTCTGAGTGAATATCAAAATGGATTCTGATTGGGTAGGTCACCAGTTCAACACTTTCGTTTTAAAACGTCTAACATGGAAATACTTTACTATCAGGGCAATAGGTTATATTGTTGTTTTATAGATTTGACTGCCACCTTGGACAGCATTAGTAGTACTCTGCTATGGGGTAAATTAGAAGACTACAGGATAGGCAATGCTCTTTTAGATGTAATCATTAGATTACATGATGAAACATGGATACAAGTGCAGTACAACAACAATAATGGATTATTGACCCCTGCCATTAAAACAAACTTAGGAGTGCACTGGGGTGTACACTAGCCCCCATGCTATTTAACTTATATATATCTATTCTATCATGGAAAGTTTACAGGACCATGAATTTCATTCACCAAAAATTGGGGACAATACAGTATCTTTACTGGCCTATGTGGACGATTTGGTCCTAATTTCCACCTCTCTATTGGGGTTACAAAGGAAGTTAAATAGATTGGCACTATTGTGTAAAGAACATGGGTTGGTCATTAACAAAGAAAAAACTAAACTAGTTGTCTTTGGTAATGGATGCAGAACTTTGCCAAGGTTAACCATTAATAAAGAAAAAAATAACAACAGATAGATATTATGACTACTTAGGAGTACATTTCTCTCAGAGTACAAATTGGAAACATCATTGTACATTATTATTATCAAAGACGAATATACTGTAGTATCAAATGCCCTGAGACTGTTCAATTCAAAATTAGGGAAGGCATCAGTTCAAGGTATTTTAAAAGTTCTAAATGCATCTCAATCCTCCCTTACTTAAATTCAGTCCCCGACTCTCACCTAATTTCCTACTCCTATCACTTTTTGCATTCTGCCCTTGCCCTTCAAAAAGGGGCCAAGATATTATTGGTGGGACCAGGCTCTGCCATCTTCTTCTTCTCCTCCCAGAAACTGGTCTACAATCTGGAAGCATTTATATGCAACAATAAAATGGGATAGTTACCATTTCATGCAATTCCAGATCAACCATAATCTTTACTACACTCCATCTAGATTACACAGAATGGGCCAGCTTTCCTCCGACCTTTGTACTAAATGTGGTAAAGAACCTGGAACTCTACTGCACACTTTATGATCATGCAATCTGGTAACTCCATTCTGGACAACAATTCAAACCCAGCTCAACCCTCTGTTAGGCCTGTCCCAGTTATTCTCCCTTGATATATGTATTGTAGGGGACTATACAGACAAAGTGAGTGGCAACCAATGGTCACATATTGCTTTGATTTCAACTTGTGCAAAAAAGTAATCCTCTGGCACTGTTTAGACCAGATCACCCTGACATATATAGAATGGTACAAAGAAATAATGTAAAAATTTACTCGCATCTGGGAACCACTTTATACTCTCTTAACATTTCAGTGACATGTGACGCCCTTTGGAACTCTAATAAGATGATCCTATCATTCATGCTCTAACACTAGTTACTTACCTATCATAAACTATTTTTTTGTGCAGCCCCCTGGGACATACTCCTTTCTTAGCTACCTCTGGTAGCAGGGTGGGGAGGGAGGAAGGGAGGGGGGACTTTGCAATTTTTTTGTATTATTATGTTAATGTAGCCAACAAAATCTCCTATTCTGCTTCTCCTGTGCTTGAACCGTTGTACAACTGATTATCTTGTTGCACATTACATTGCGATTCAGGGCTACAATAAAAGTATACTTAATTATAAAAAGAAGTACTAAATGCAAAACTAAAATCAAGAATTTTATATGCCTCGGAGGTTTGGGGAGACACTAGCATAAAGGATCTTCAGTGTATCATCATTAATAAACTACATTGTAGCATTTTGATGGTACCTCAGTCGGTAACCTCAGAAGTTTTGCAAACAGAATTAGGACAGTTCTCCTTTGAAAAATTAATAATAGAGAGACGTATAAACTTTTTGATGAGTTTGTTTCTCTTACCAGAGACTAGAATGTACAAATGGTGTTTGGAGGAAATCTTGTATATTAATCGTGAATTTGTCTCTCCAAACATTCGTCTTATACAAAGGGGACATTTTCCTAGGGGTCTAGGTCATTTATTATCTGAATTATATTTAAGACCTATGGCAGATATAACTTTTCATGGTTAAAACTAGGATAAGGGATGCCACAATGACAAAGGATTTCACAAGAATATCAGAACTTAAAAATTATAGGTGGTACAAGGAATTAAAACCAACACACTGGTTAGAATCTTATTTGATTAAACTAATAAATCCTCTTCACAGAAGAATAATTACAAGATATCAAATGGAACTTTACAAGGCCAACTATATATTATCTAGGCAAAAAAGAGGAGGTGTTACCACTCCTTTCTGTGGTTTTGCCCTATATATGAAACTCACAGAAAAAATAGCTTGGGGAGATTTTTTCAGACACTGCCCTCCCTCCTGATCCATTAACTGTTTATTTATTCAACAATACAAATACACTGATTTTGGGAACATTAGTTAAATTCCTAACATCCCTACATCTGCAATTGAGATATTGTCTAATGCATGGGATAGAGATATTGAGAAGTTGTGAAGATGGTTATAATTATTTATACTTGTAACAATGTGGACCTGGAAATTTTAACATTTGTAAAAATGAAAAATGAAATGTTGCTGTTTGTGTGATATGTATTTTAAAACTGTCTTGTAAAGGCTTATGCTGATCAATAAATTCATTCTGACTTTGAAGTGTTGAGAAAATCCTTGAATTCCCTTTGTGCAACATAATCCAAAATGTGCCCAAAAGAAAACATAAAACCCCCAAAATAAATCCATACAAGACAGATGGCATAAAAAAGCACAGCTTGCAACAAATGAAATAAAAACCAGTAAAAAAGAAAAAATGCCAACAGAAGTAATCCACAGAGACTAAAGAAAGAGCTCAAAAATATGACTCCTTCATAAAACAAAAATCCAAGAATGGTCCAGATGCAGCAGCAAATACCATTCAAAAGAAGACTCGTTCCAAAAAATAATCCAACAATGTCCCTGAAGCAGCAGACAAATCCTTTCCTCGAATGATGCCCAGACTGCACCAACACCGTTCCTGCCATCCATCATTAACCAAAGACAGCAGTCCCCCAGGTCCCATTCAGTGAATCCATGCCAAATGCCACACACTCCAATCGCGGTAAGTCCACACTGTACCGCTGCTCCAGTTACCTTCACCAAGGCTTGAAGATCGATGGTGTCACCTGAAAGAAAGCTGGCATGCACAGCCAACTCCTCAAGACCCCACAGCTGTCAACTGCAGAAACTAGGTAATCTCCAAATAAATAGACTGCCCAAGCGGGTAAAAGCAAATCACAAACAGCCACTGAATGACGGACAACGCAGATCAACCAATAAGGACCCAAATCACCCTAACCAATCACAGCACACAGACCATATGGATCATGGCACTAACATGTGATCAGATTCATTTTCCCATACTACAGTAGCCAATCAGAAAGCGGCAATGCAATCCTATGGACAAAAATAAAAACTGCAAGTCCATACAAAATAAAATGACTAACTCAAAAATAAAGCATAAAGCATTAACTAAAGTACAAAACAAAAATAACATAAATCACAACCACAATCACAGAAGCCCTAAACAAATGCCAGTCCCATTGCTTAAATTGAATACGCCACGGGTTCATCTGCAATATCCATGATATTTTTTCTCGTGCTCTGTGAAGTATGCCATCACTCATGTCTTTACCATTCATGATGCCATAATTCACAGAACGCTCTAGAAAATATCACAGATATTTCAGATGGACCCTTGGCATATCACATATATATATATATATATACGGTAGTGCTACCATAGTCAGGGTTGAGGAGCCATTTACATGTTAAACCCCAAATTTTGCACCTTAATAACTTTGCAACTGTTTGACAGATTTGCCTGAAATTTGAAATACACAATTAAGTCCTATACGTCTTGGGATCTGCCAAGTTTCGTACTGGTCACTTATATGGCTGCAGAGTTATTAAGCGTGATCTGCACGTGCGTTTATGCTTTTTTGGAATTCTATGGTCGCTCCTACAGGTAGCACAGTTTGTGTGACTCATCCGAAATCTTCAGCAAACATGCGACCAGGGTCCCCGATGTGTCTTTTGAAGATTTCATGGAAAAATATTAAACGGTTCAAAAGTTATTCAAACAACAAGTTCCCATTATAAGTCAATGCGGAAAGTTAACAAAAAGTTTGACAGTGTTGCAAATACAGTTTTTGCTTTTGCAAATGGCCCTTTTACTGTCACAAATCCACCATTTTGTTTTCAGTTGTGATCAGAAAAATGCTTGCCATTTAAATTTGGGACCCTCTAGCAACCTAATTATTTTTGTATTCACCTAGTCGGACCATGAGGATGCTAGCCATGTCTTTATTTTGGGGTAAAATAGCCCAGAAATATGTTTTTCAAATTTCTGGAAAAAGTACTTTCGAAAAGTACTTTTGCACTTGCGACAGTGTCAAATGCATTTGCGAAAGCTTTGGCAAATTGTGACAGTACTTTTCTAGGCTGTGGGAAAATGACAGCAATTCTTTGGCACCCTGCTGCAAAAGAATGGTTTAGTGTTTTGGGCTGGAATTTGGAGAGAACGCAGCTGATTACTCACAGATGTGCATTTCAATGTTTTGTTGAAAAAATATTACATGGTGGCAAAGTTACGGCACTCCAAACTTCTCTTTTTTTCCCATAGGATAACATTACGGCGTTCGCCACGCCTTTCAGGGCCCGTATCTCAGAAACGGTGCGAGATATGGACTTTTCATCACAAAAATGCTTAGCCCCCTAATGGGAGCTAAGTGCAAAACTAGCCAGGAAAGGGATAATTCATATGACTTTTAAATTGTTTTTCTATGTCGTACGGTTCCTGAGATATACGAAATTTACTATTCCAAGTCCTCATTTTCTGTTCCGAGAGCCATTATTTTGCATACATTCTTTGTACTCACTGTCTTTCTATGTGCAGCTTTTGGGGAAAACTATTGTGTGCGTTTCCATAACTCTTACCCTTAACACTTCTGCTTCTGGTTCTGTACCTGTTTCAGTTACTTTTCCTGTCTACGCCACCTTGTGTGTTACCATTTGCATTTTCATTCGTGCTTCTGTTTCTCTCATTTTAACCATTTCTGTCTACAGTACTGTTTATCTTTGTGTTTTGCTTTGTGGCACTATGCGCATTACCATTTCTGTTTGTCGGCACTGTGTTACTGTGTGACAAGAAGACAATATGTGGTGGGAGCGTGGGTCCCTTTGAGCCCTATGCTCCTGTCGCTGGTCCCATCAATGTATTACATTCACTATTTCTCAGTACTGTTTATCTTTGTGTTTTGCTTCATCTCACCATGCGCATTACCATTTGCATTTGTGGGCACTGTGTTAGTATGTGTGAAGACATCATGTGGTGGGAGAGCGGGGGCCCTTCAGGCCCCACGCTCCTGCCATGTCACATTCACTATTTCTCATTATCATTCTCAAAAAGAAGGGAAATTAGAAGCAAAGAACTCCATTTAATGCATCAGTTAGGGTTGTTCCACAGCGACAAAAGTAGGAAATTCAGTGTTAGTGTTGAAAACCCCCTTGGACCCCCTGCCCACCCCCCAACCTGGCATTGGGGTATGCGTTGAGTCCATAGAATCCTCTCACCCCATTCTCCTATACCTCTGCTTCTTTACACATGTGATGGGGTGAGAGTTAGACAATGACCCCAACGCATACCCCATGCCATGGTGGGGTGGGAAGGGTCCAAGGGTTTTCAACCCTAACACCAAATTTCTTTTGTTGTGGAACAACCCTAACTGATGCATTAAATGGAGTTTTTGCCTCTAATATATATGTATATATATATATATATATATATATATATATATATATAGTGGTAAACTCAGGTGCTGGAGAGGGGTTTCCTGAGTAAGATATTCAGGGTACAGCTGCAGCTGATTTGGCTGATTAGCTGCAACTGCACAGACAAGAAAGCTTTAAAAACAGGAAGGAAAAGCCAACAGGCAGTTGCTGCAGGGGTAGAGGGATGACAAGCTGCTTGGATGTGTTCCAGAATAGGAGTCCCTTAAGCAACCCTCAGGATATTGGTCTCCTGAATTAGGCCAAAAAGAAAAAAGTTATTTCCATTGTGAGTTTTCTGTTTTACTGTTTGTGTTCTTCCAGAAGGTCTAGCCTTCTGGAAAAGGGGGGTTTCTAGTTAGGGTCGGGGATTGTTTAGTCAGTGCTCCCACCCAGAGCTAGGCCTCTTTATTTCTGTTTTTGTTTCATTTTCCCCGGTGGAGCTTAAAAAGGAAAAGGGCAGAAACCCAAAGTTCTGTGTCACCAACCATATTAAGAAAATAGAAATATACCTGGTTGGTTTGATGTTAACAAACTGGTCTTCCTGAGACTCCTTAACCACCGCAAAGCTGATCTTGAATCCTATGGTGAGGCTGCACCTTGTCACACATGGTGTCAGAAGTGGGATCAGGTTGGCATAGAATTTGGCTGGAATCTGAACCACCTCGGAATAAAGGAGACCAGGCATGGAGGATGTGGTGAAAGCCTTGATCCAGGCTACGGCAGACTAGAAGGAAGTTACCTGGGCTCAACAAGAGACAAACCAGTTGCTGCTGACACAGATGGCCCAGGATTGTGCTGTCCTCCAGGAAATGGTAATGTGTCTCATCGAGATCACACTGGGAGAAGGTCGCCTGGGAGAGCCTACCCCAGAGGGTTACCAGACTATACGAGCTTCCCACTGTCTGCAGAAAATGACGATGGCTGATGACATTGAAGCATATTTACTCACTTTTGAAAGGACAGCTACTCATGAATCATGGCCTCAGGAACAGTGGGCTGGCATTTTAGCTCCATTTTTGTGCGGCGAGACCCAGAAGGCGTATTATGATCTGGATGAGGGAGTCGCCACTGACTATCCAAGGCTGAAGGAAGAGATCTTGGCCTGTGCTGGCGTGACTCCAGCCCTTCGAGCCCAGAGGTACCACAGCTGAAGATTCCGGGAGTTGGCGAAGCCATGGTCACAGAAGTACGACCTCCTCCATTTGCTCAAGAAGTGGTTGCGACCCGAGCTCCATAGCACTGGCAAAATCATGGAGCTCCTGGTAATGGACCAGTTCTTAAGAGGACTACCGCCCAACCTACAGCAGTGGGTTGGACAGGCCGACCCCACTTCCTGTGATGAACTGGTCACCTTGGTGGAGCGGCATTGTGCCATGAAGGAACTTTCCCCAGACATTGGGGTCGGCTACCCCCAGGACTTGGGGTGGACTACAAACCAGAGATACCGACCCCGGGAGAAGGACTACCAAAGAGTGGTCTGAGGCTGCAAAGGGACTTTTGGGTTCAAAAATAGAGGGGGATATGGCCACCCCTAGATGCCCAAAGGGTCCAGGGTCACCCCAAGAATGCTACCACTGTTATGGGTGCGGGGAGCGAGGACATGTAATTGCCAACTGCCCAAATGGGGTTGAACCAATGCAGTGTAACTGGGGTGGGTCCCCAAAGAGCAATTACCATTTGATTAATGTGGTAGGGGTGGTCGCCACTTCACACCAATTTACCTGGGTTGTTAAGGTAAATGGACAGGCCATTATGGCCCTTGTAGACTCGGGGTGTGAGGTCACTCTTATAGTTTGCAGTTTGGTGCAGCCCTCCCAAATTAATTTCCAGAAACATACTGGGATCACCTGTGTCCACGGCACAGTGTTTTATTACCCCATGGCACTAGTTACCGTGGAAGCACAGGGGGAGGAGAGGCAGGTCACGGTAGGGATCCTCCTTTGATTGGCACATCCTATCCTGGTGGGTCAAGATTTCCCGGGTTTGAGACATTACTCCATGAAGGGGGAACCCAGAAGGCCAGGGCCCCAGTAACCAAGGCTATGTTGCTAGGAATCCCCAAGGGGTCGGAGGACTCACCCGATTATTTCCCTTACTGGCATTGGGATCCTGAGTTGTATGGGGAGGCAGGAAAGTCCCTGAAATCATGAAAGGAATGCAGGGATTGTAAAAAGTTAGGGACCAAGATACTGGCTGCCAATGGTAGGTCCATGCTGGTGGGAGGTAGAACCCCGCTCCCAGAGGGACAACAGGGTGAGCGGTCTGGTACCCGAGGGGAGAGTTGTAGGGAGGAAGAGGAGGACCCAGAAGTGGAGACAGAGTTGAATCACCCTGAATTGAGTACCCTTGGGATAGCCTTCAGGAACTTTTGTCGGGACCAAATAGACGAGCTTCTCTTTCAGAATATCCGGTCAGAGGTTGTGGAGATTAACGGGGTGCCAGTAGAAGGCTAAGCCAAGGGACCTGGACCATATTTCATGTTAAATAATTACCTCCTATACCGAGTGATACCGGATGAAGAACATGATGTGTAACAGTTGCTGGTCCTCCACCAGCACAGGAAGGCGTTACTGGATTTGGCACATGCTCACCTTCTCGGAGGACACCTTGGGGTCGAAGAAACACTGTGCCACATACTCTGAAGATTCTTCTTGCCTGGAATTGATGCCAAGGTAAGGAGGTACTGTGCTTCATGCCCAGAATGCCAGTTGGCATCCCCGCAGCCGAAGTTAAGAGCCCCGTTGGTGCCCTTGCCAATCATCGATGAACCATTCGCAAGGATTGCGATAGACCTGGTAGACCCCCTAGACAGGTCAGCCTATGGTCACCAACACATCCTGGTCATTGTAGACTATGCTTCAAGATATCCGGAAGCGATCCCACTCCGTAACACAACCTCGAAGTCGATTGCCCGAGAGCTCATTCAAGTCTTCGTGAGGGTCAGATTCCCAAAGGAGATACTGACGGACCAGGGTACTCCCTTTGTCTCACATTTAATGAAGGAGCTTTGCAGACTCCTCCAGATCTGAGCACTGAGGACCTCAGTGTACCACCCCCAGACAGATGGTCTGGTCGAATGATTTAATCTGACTTTGAAGGGGATGTTGCAGAAAGTCGTGAGCAGAGACAGAAAGGACTGGGAATTATTCCTTCCCTAATTAATGCTCACTATCAGAGAGGTCCCACAGGCATCTACCGGATTCTCCCCCTTCAAGTTGTTATATGCCTGCCAGCCCAGGGGTATATACTAAAGGAGGACTGGGAAGAGCAACCACCACAAGGAGCCAGTGTGATTGGGTATATCTCCCAAATGCAAGAAAGGTTGGCCCGGGTCACTCCTATTGTCTGGGAACACTTAGAAAAGGCCCAAGAGACCCAATGGACTTATTATGACCTTCAGGCAAGAATCCAGAAGTTCCAGCCAGGGGATTGGGTGATGGTCCTGGTTCTCACAGTAGAAAGCAAACTGCTCACCAGGTGGCAAGGTCCATACGAGGTCATGGAAACTGTTGATGATGTGAACTATAAAGTAAGCCAACCCGATCACAGGAAGAAGTTCCAAATATACCATATTAACCTCCTGAAGGTGTGGCAAGACTGGGAGGCCTGCTGTGTCTCGTTGGCCGTAACCCCGGCAGAAGGTAAAACAGAGGGGAAAGTCCATATCTCACCCAAGCTGTCCCCTACACAGTACAAAGAAGCAGTGGAAATGGTTCAGTGAAACGGGGATGTGTTCTCAGAACGACCTGGTCGGACGGTCGCAGCCTACCACGACATTGTGACAGCTCCGGGCGTAAGGATAAGGGAAAGACCCTACCACATCCCAGAGGCCAAGAGGAAAGAAATCTGAGCCAAAGTCGAGAGGATGTTGAAGCTTGACGTTATAGAAGATTCCCATAGTGAATAGTCAAGCCCCATCGTCCTCATGCCAAAACTGGATAATACTTGGAGGTTCTGAAATTATTTTAGGAAACTAAACGAGGTATCGCAGTTTGATGCATACCCCCTACCTATGGTCGACAAACTGATCGACCAGTTGGGGAAGGCCAGATACCTCTCCACCTTGGACCTTATGAAGGGATATTGGCAGATCCCACTCACAAGGGCAGCCCAGGAGAAGACTGCCTTTGTCGCCCTGGGGGGGTTTATACCACTACAAAGTCCTCCCATTCGGTCTGCATGGAGCACCTGTGACCTTTCAGCGCATGATGGACCGATTGCTGCGCCCACACTCTCACTATGCTGCTGCCTATATCGATGATGTGGGCATCCATAGTACAGACTGGCAAACTCACCTTCGGAAGTCGAGGCCGTACTAGATACATTACGAGAAGCAGGGTTGACAGCGAATCCTGCCAAATGTAAGATCAGCTTGTCAGAGGCAAAATACTTGGGCTATGTGGTTGGACGGGGATTGGGGAAACCCCAGGTGAAGAAGGTTGAAGCAATTCAAAACTGGCCCCAGCCAAACAAGAAGAAGCAAGTGAGAGCTTTCCTAGGGTTAGTTGGTTACTATTGGAGGTTCATCCCCTCACTTTGCCACTTGGGCCACTCTATTAACGGAGTTAACCAGGGTGAGAGCACCGGACATCTTGAGGTGGTCTGAAGCAGTGAATGAGGCATTCACTGACCTCAAGATGACCCTCATTTTAATCCGGTACTGGTCTCCCCAGATTTTGGTAAAGAATTCATTCTGAAAACAGATGCCTCAGATGTTGGATTGGGGGCAGTACTCTCCCAGGTGGTAGCAGGTGGAGAGCACCCCATCCTATACCTAAGCAGGAAGTTGTTACCCTGGGAACAGCGGTATACCGTAGTGGAAAAGGAGTGCCTTGCAGTAAAGTGGGTGACGGAAACCCTCAGATATTACTTACTAGGGCGCAAGTTCACTCTGGTGATGGGCCATGCTCCACTCAAGTGGATGCAAACAAACAGGGAGAAAAAATGCCAGAGTGACTAGAAGGTTCCTTGCACTACAGCCGTACCACTTTGTGGTCCACCACAGAGCAGGGACACTGAACAGAAATGCGGATGGAATTTCCCGAAGATCCTACCTCTTGGCACAGGCCACCCAACCCTATAGTGTTGAGCTCTGGTGGGGGATGTGTGGTAAACTCAGGTACTGGAGGAGAGGGGGGTTTCCCTGAGTAAGATAGTCAGGGTACAGCTGCAGCTGATTTGGCTGATTAGCTGCAACTGCACAGAAGGGAGAGCTTTAAAAACAGGAATGAAAAGCCAGCAGGCAGTTGCTGCAGGGGTAGAGGGCTGACAAGCTGCTTGGATGTGTTCTAGAACAGGAGTCCCTTAAGCAACCCTCAGGAGATTGGTCTCCTGAATTAGGCCAAAAAGAAAAAAGTTATTCCCATTGTGAGTTTTCAGATTTACTGTTTGTGTTCTTCCAGAAGGTCTAGCCTTCTGGAAAAGGGGGGTTTCTAGTTAGGGTCAGGGATTGTTTAGTCAGCGATCCCACCCAGAGCTAGGCCTCTTTATTTCTGTTTTTGTTTCATTTTCCCTGGTGGGGCTTAAAAAGAAAATGGGCAGAAGCCCAAAGTTCTGTGTCACCAACCATATTAAGAAAATAGAAATATACCAGATTGGTTTGATGTTAACAAACTGGTCTTCCTGAGACTCCTTAACCACCGCAAAGGGATCCTGAATCCCATGGTGAGGTTGCGCCTTGTCACAATATATATATATATATATATATATATATATATATATAAAACAGAGGTGCAGTCGTGCCTCTATAGTTAGTGTTGAGTAGGAAGTTTAATGTTAAACCCCAAATTTTGCACTTTAATAACTTCGCAACCGTGCAATGGATTTGCAAGAAATTTGAAATACACAATCTCAAATGGAAGATCTCTTGAGTTTCCTAGTGGCATTCTGATCAGATTTGCGATTTACATGCAGCAAAGCACCAAAAATACATTTTCACCTTTTTGGCAAATGTCAGGGTCATTTTTTGACATCCTGCTGCACCCACACCAATTGGAATTTTGACCTAAAATTTTCAGTGTAGAAATAGGTTATCCTAAGGAACAATCCAGCATTGGTTTGATGAAAACATATTAATCCATTCCAGAGTTATTAAATTTTGAAATTTTGGGTTCTGAGCATGCTCATGTCAGCCTTTTGGATAGCTGCACAGCTTTGATCATGGATCCCTGATTGTGAACGGCTGGTGAAGAGGGATTGTGAAGAGGGATTTGTGAATCTCACAATATCCCTCTTCACAAGAAAAATCCCTCTTTGTCAGTCGACATCTTGTTTTGTCACTTAGTGAGAGAGAAAACAAGTAAAAAATATGTTAAAGAGCAGATATCTACTAATTTCTATTGTGTGTGTGTGGGGAGAGGTTATAGGTTTTTGCCTCTCAATACTGGTGAGGATGTGCTGTAAATCATTCCTGTTTGAAGCCTGGAATAATCCCAACTCATTTAGTGATTGAGAGGCAAATCCTATGTGCAAGCAGATCCAGCACAAGCAGGACAGTTGAGGGATCAGCTCAGGAAAGTCAGTACCTGTGCTGCACATAAAAAAAAAAATGGGGCATAGTACAATAAATTAGCACAGGCTGTAAGGAGCCAGGTCTCTACTAATATTACTGTAAGGCTGTGCGAGCATTCCCAGAGATTCTAGATCCAATTAGAGGGAAGAGATGCTAACCTCCTGTCCAATCTCACTATAATAAATAAAGCAAGTGAAAAAATAATTTAATGATTTTGTTCAGACACAAAGTACATAGAAAATCCATTCAAAAAAGTGTGTGCCATTATCCCAACAAAGCTGTCACCACATGATTGACATCGGACACCACAGTCAGCTCTTCCATTTTTTTTATGTGACAACTCACATTGAAAGCAGTCACAGCACCTCAGAGTAAGGATATATATATATATATATATATATAGAGAGAGAGAGAGAGAGAGTGAAACTTGATATGAAAACTGATTTATAAGCTGACCTCCAGACTCATAAATAAACACACCTTTATTTGAATGACTCACACAGAAATCTTCATCTATTTTCAGTAATCAATGCTATGGTTTGTGGCAACAGGCACCAGAAAGAGACTCTCCCTCACTCTCATCAAGGCAGGCAGCTCTCAAAGAGAAGGCAATACAACCCACCATCCTTTTTTAATTTTTCTAGCATCAGGGGGGCAATCCCTGTGTTGGCATTCCCCCCCCAAGTACTGAGGCACACTGGGGAGTCCACCCCCTGTGTGCTGAAATAATAAAATAATGTTTAATATGTTTCCGACACCAGGATGACCACCTCCAGTGTTGGATGCCCCCTGCCAAAGCCCATTCTGTTTTCACCAACAACGAGGTGCCCAATCCTTGTGTGAGCACTATGGAGCCCCCCACCCCCAAATACTTTGGAACACTATGGAACCCACTCCCAGTGTCCCAAACCTGTAAAAAAAAAAGAAAACAGTCCCCCATCTTTTTTTTTAACTGTGAAAAAGAAAATGGTCCATCATCGTCTGCCCCGCCCCTCCCCCATTCAGGCTCTCCCTCTGTGCACCCACCTCCCCGCATCCCCTTACCCCATACTTAGCTCCAGAGGTTGGCACTCTCATCTTCTCTGGACTGGGACACATCTGCACTCTTCTAAGCTGAATCACAAACTGAAGAATCAAGGTAAGTGCTGTATAATAACAGTCAATGGGTTTTTAAACTTATGTTTATATCTCAGCCATTTTTAAGAATTTTGGCCCCAAGTTTTCAAAATGGGCTTCTTGAGACCCTACCTTATGAACACTGGCACTGTCAATTCATTACTTATTCCCAAAAGGTGATCTTGTGGCCACTGTATGGAATCACCTTCTTGGACCAATTAATGACACAACAATGCCACTGTTCATGAGGAGATGTCCCAAAAAGACCATGTTGAAAATTTGATGCACAAATACCAAAAAACACCTGAGTTACGCATGGTCATTGTAATTTTGCTACAAATGCATGTAACTTTGACAAATTTAAATATATTCTCTCCAAAAGTTCAATAATGTCGGTTTTTCACACCACCTAATGAACAGTGCAGCTGTCATTTCTCACATTCTGCCCAAAATATGTTTATGCAGCAGTGGCGTGGAATGGTGCAGTTGCTGCACGAAATCATCTTTCAGGATGAGTAATGAAATGACAGTGTCAGTGTTCATGAGGAGGAGTCCCAAAAAGACCATGTTGAAAAGTTGGTGCAAAAATAACTAAAAATGCCTGAGTTATACATGGTCATTGGAATTTTTCTATGCACAAACGTAACTTTGGCAATTTATCATATTTTCACTCCAAATTTTCAATATTGCCATTTTTTCACACCACCTAATGAAAAACACAGCTTGCATTTTTGAAATCCTGCCAAAAATGTTTTTTTGCACCTGTGGCACAGAATGGTGTTACAATTGTGCAGAATTACATTTCGATAGGGATTTGAACATTTTCTGTACTGGGTACATGTGATGGGGTGATAAGAAGGTTATGTTGAACATCTGGGTTGAAAACTATTTAAGATGGCACAGTTATGACTATTTGTTGCAATTTCGCTACTCCTGCTCGTAACTTAATGTGTGGAAGCGCAGGGCCGGAGACCCTTGTGTTTCCATGGCTAGATAAATATGTGCATCTGTGGAGGGATGGGAGCACAGCGTCCAAAGGACTCTGCGCTCCCACAGTAAAATAAAGATACTATTATATTATCTCAAAAAGTAAGGACATAAATTGCAAAAAACTTTGTTAATGCATCAGTTAGGGTTGAAGTGACAAAAGTAGGGAAATAAGACATTAGGGTTAAGCCCCTAATACCCCCCTCCCACCCAAGCCCACCAACCCAACCCACGCCCACTCTCCACAGACCAACACCCATCAGGGTGTGCCTTTGGGTCACTGGGCCTAACTCTCACCCCATTCTCCTATACTGTACCATGTCACCTTTCTTGCACATGGAGTGGGGTGAGAGTTAGCTCAACAACCCCAAGGCACACCCCACTGTGAGTTGGTCTATGGAGGGTGGGTGTGAGGCACGCTTGATGTTTGAGTGGGAGGGTGTTAGAGCTCAACTTACTATCTCATTTCCCTACTTTTGTCACTTCAACTTAACTGATGCATTAATGAAGTTTTTGATATATATATATATATAATATATATATATATATATATGTGTGTATATATATATATATATATATATATATATATTAGAGGCAAAAACTCCATTTAATGCATTAGTTAGGGTTGTTCCACAGCAACAAAAGTGAGGAAATTATATATTATAGGGAGATTTTTGTCTCTAATTTCCCTTCTTTTTGAAAATGATAATGAGAAATAGTGAATGTAATGCGGCGGTGGGGGCCCCGTGCTCCCGCCACATGATGTCTTGTGGCATAGTAACAGGAACAGCAACACAAACAGAGCGCTAATAGTGGCACATATGGTAACGCAAGTGCGAATGAGAACAGAAAGGGTAACGCACACGGTGGCATAGATGGGAATGGTGTGCCATATGATGTGTTGTCACATAGTAACATGGTGCCTGCAAATGGAAATGTCAATGGGCATGGTGACACAAAGTGGAACAGAAAGAGAAACAGTACTGTAGACACAAATGGCAAAAAAATAACAGAAACACAAGCGCAAATGAAAACGCAAAGGATAACGCACATGATGGCATAGACGGCAACGGTAAGTGAAACGGGCATGGAACCGCAAGTAGAAAGGGCAACGGTAACAGTAATGTAAGCGCACAGGCTGGTTTGCAAATGTACATAACAATGTGTGCTGTGCATTCACGACAATGTATAAATGTATTTTTTTTTCAAACTGCCATTTGTAAATAGTTTTGAAATGTAATCATATATAGTCTTGAATTGTTATATTGCTCCATTGGAAATGAGCATTGCTCCATGGAATTATTCTGGTAAAACAAATAAATGCAAATACATACTGTATATGTTTCAATTAATTTAGCGTTCCTCATCGTAGCACCCCCCCCGTCACATCTGGGAATGAGCTTTGATAGATAGATAGATAGATTGATAGATAGATAGATAGATAGACAGACCGACAGACAGATACAAAATGACATGTTTTCTGGATGCAACTGGTTTGTTTATTGAGAATGAGCACTTGAGCATATATCTGACATGTTAACATTTTCTAATAGTAAATTTGGACCGCGGGGCGCACTGATGTTCTTGAATAACTGAATTTCATCCTTGTAACCATCTTATTTATAAGCTGGTGGTTCGAAAAAAAAATCAGTCCAGTCTCAAACGAGCACATTTTAAGGATCAAGTTTTCTATTCCTTTTTTTCATATATCATGTGCCTCTTCTTTGTCTCATGAATTGTACATCATGCATCTCGACAGGCCAGAAGTCACCTAATACATTAACGTTTTATTTAAATAAGTACATCTCTGATGACTTTATCCCCTTTACTTCCCAATAACCTTGCTGACAGCTCTCTATTGCTATTGAAAGAGACGTCAGGTTAAATCAATCACATATTGTCATCTTCAAGGAAGAATGTTTCATAACGCATTTCAGAAGCCCCAATCAGGAATACTGAACTTGACTTATAACACTTCTTGAACAGGTAATATAGTAAATGGATTATCACCAGAGAAATTTGAAGTTATGAAGACTGGGAACCTAAAACCGGGGTGGGGACAATTTCTGACCATTCTCTTAATAGATTGCACACACGCAACTCTTCATTTTTACCGCATAACACCTTGGATTTCTCCTGAGATGCAGGGCTAAAGCTGACTGGTTGTCACATTGCCACCCTCTGACAGTCGGCTCAACTCCAATGGTTCCTTGAAAACACACACACACGCGCGCACTTACACAGCCTATGTAATTTACTTGATTGGATATTTTCAAACATCGAATTAGTGTTCATTTTAATGAGAAAATAACCTGTCTCATACAAAACAAACAAATAAAAATAAATAATATTAAGCACAACCTTGGGTTTAACTGCAATATGCAGACCTGTAGCAGACCCCACCCCCCCACACAATCTCAGATTCATGGTGCAAATTATATACTGCAGGAAAGCACAGGGCTGAAACACATGGAAATCAGTCAGTCTGCAGTTCATGACCCGACCTGCGGTATAGGAAACTTCAAAGTATAGAGTTTGATCACTTTGTTCTGATACACAGTGTAGGGGAAACCAAAAGGATACTGTGGACAGCAGTGTTGAAGATCGCTGCCAGGTAGCTTTCAGATGACATGATTGACTTTATAAATAAAGAAAACCTTAGGTCCGTTTAGTTCGGCTGCCTGTCTGCCCTGTCGACTGGTCAACAAAACTCGGTCAATGTATTTAATTGTAGAAATATATGGCCGGGTGGCCGGATATTTGCCATATAGTAGTGCCCTATACAAGTTACTTATTTATCCCCTTTAGTCATGCTGCAACTAAAAGGGAATCAGATACCTGTGAGTCTAATTGATCTTTAACTGTATCCTGAACATATAGCTCACAGCCTTCAACCCGAGCCATGACCCTGACCACTCCCTCCCAGCATCAAGAACGCAACTTTCAGCACAACTATACACATCTGTTCCTGACTGGCTTCCGCAAATTAGAGAAGCCAATCTGGAGCATTTATATGACCAAGGATCTCTTCTTTCCTCCGTGGACATACTCGGTAAGCATCTCATTCCCAATGCTAAGATTTTCAAAGTTTACCAGCTGAGGCATCTCATAGCTGAGAAGTTTGGCACTTATTTTAAGGAGCCGGCAGTCTACCCCTTCCTTTCTCAAATATTAACCCTTGCTTCTAAACCGCATTCTATTTCATTAATATATTCCTTTCTGTTAAATTACAAATTCTCGGAAACTGTTGCGGGCTCCAATATCTGGCCTTCTCTGTTCCCTGAGTCCACCCTGAATTGGCCTCGGATCTGGAGGGATCTCCATAAATACCATACTCAGGACAGATTCAGGCTTACTCAATACTATATTGTAAACAACATGTATTATACCCCTAAGAAGCTTTTCCAGCTCAAAAGGCTTCCCCTTTCCCTTTGCTCCAGGTGTATGCAAGGTGAAGGGGATCCTCTGCATATTTTCTGGTTTTGTAATAAAGTTGCTCCCCTGTGGTCCTCTATTCGAGACAACTTGGATCCCTTATTAGGGCTCTCTGGTTTTTTCATTCCTGAGATCTGTATTCTGGGAGACTATGCTAGCATAGATAGTGTGGAACGCCGGTATCACATGGCCATGGTGTCCATTGCGGTTAAGAAACTGGTCCTTAGGCATTGGACCGACCAATTGGCATTGTCTTATACTGAATGGCTGACCGAGCTCTCTGCCTATCTCAATGCTGAAAGGTTGGTAGCCAGCTCGCGTAATCGTATGGATCTGTTTCAGAAAAAATGGGGTAAACTGCATGCATTATATTTACACCAGTGAGTTCCTGACCTTCTACCTGATGCCTGCGATGGTCCTCTTTGTCTCTTATACCCTGTTACCTGCATCTCCTGATCTGAGAGGTGGGACTACTTCCTGAACTGCCACTAGCTTAAATATCCAGTTCGGATATAATGTTCACCTAGCACACTCAATCTGGGTGGGTGGTGGGAGGTGGGAGGATGGAGGTCTGGTTTTTTCTTTGATTTTCCTTTTGGTTGGGGATGGGAAGGGGCGGGGAGAGGGTGGGGGAGTGGTGGGTGGGGGTTCCTTTTTGCTTGTTTGTTGGGGGAGGTTGGGGGCTACTTTTTCTTTTGTTATACCATGTATTTCTGCGAATTGTATCTTTGCTATGTTTTGTGGGTTGTCTTTTGTAAAATCAATAAACTTAAATTTAAAAAAAAAACACATCTGCAATGGCATATCATATCATACGGTTGTCGAGTAGATATATTCTCCACCTTGGTTCCTGAGTCTCTAGAAAACGAGAACTTGGCATTATAAAAAAATAGGAAGAAGCAGACTTCATCATCAGTATAGCTGAGTAATTAATGATCACTTATCAAGTCCCACTTCGAGTTTTCCGTTTATATTTGCCCGGAAGCAAAAACAGTCATTCTGAAGCTGTAAGTTGTGGGTGCTGGTGTTCAAAATAAGGTCATGATAAATAGAATCTGTTATATTATATATTGAATTTAGTGGCAATTTTAAAGGGAATAACAGACACACACAAGCGCAAATGAAAAAGCAAAGGATAATGCTCATGGTGGCGTATACGGCAACGGTAAGTGAAACGGGCACGGAACCACAAGTGGAAAGGGCAATGGTAACAGTAATGTAAGCCCACAGGCTGGTTTTCCCCAAAAGCTGCATAGAGAAAGACAGTGAGTACAAAGAATGTATGCATAATAATGGGTATTGGAGCAGAAAATGAGGACTTGGAATACTAAATAGGTTATATCTCAGGAACTGTACGACATAGGAAAAAAAATTTAAAAGTCATATGATTTATGATTGTCCTGACTAGACTGTACTGGCTAGTTTTGTGAAAGTACTTTTTCCAGAAATTTGAAAAACATATTTCTGGGGTGTTTTACCCCAAAATAAAGACATGGCTAGCATCCTCAGGGACCTACTAGGTGAATACAAAAAAGAATTAGGTTGCTAGAGGGTCCCAAATTTAAATGCCAAGCATTTGTCTGATCACCAACTGAAAACAAAATGGTGGATTTGT
Source organism: Neoceratodus forsteri (assembly GCA_016271365.2). Taxonomy (NCBI): domain Eukaryota; kingdom Metazoa; phylum Chordata; order Ceratodontiformes; family Ceratodontidae; genus Neoceratodus; species Neoceratodus forsteri. Next base: position 648,494,759 of record CM057456.1, read on the forward strand.
GAAAGTAACAGGCCCATTTGCAAAAGTAAAAATGCATTTGTGAAAGTGTTGGACTTTTTGTTAACTTTTCCCATTGACTTATAATGGAAAATTGTTTTTTGAATAACTTTTGAACCGTTTAATATTTTTTCACCAAATCTTTGAAAGACACATTGGGGACCCTGGCTGCATGTTCCCTGAAGATTTCAGGCCAATCACACAAACCGTGCGACCTGTACGTGCCACCGTAGAATTCCAGAAAAAGCGTAAAGGCGTGCGCAGATCATGCTTAATAACTCCGCAGCTGTGTGTCTGACCAGTACAAAACTTGGCAGATGCAAAGGCCTATGGTTCTTGATCAAGTATTCCAAATTGCAGGCAAATCTGTCAAACGGTTGCAAAGTTATTAAGGTGCAAACTTTTGGGGTTTAAGATAGAAATGGCTCCTCAACCTAACTATGGTAGCACTACCGTGCTACCATAATATATATATATATATATATATATATATGTATATTAGTGCTACCATAGTTAGGGTTGAGGAGACATTTACATGTTAAATGTAAAACCTTTCACCTTAATAACTTTGCAACCATTCAACAGATTTGCCTGAAATTTGGAATACACGATCAAGAACCATAGATCTTGGGATCTGCCAACTTTCATACTGTTCAGATATACAGCTGCAGAGTTATTAAGCGTGATCTGCACGCACGTTTATGCTTTTTTGGAATTCTGTGGTCATCGATACAGGTCGCACAGTTTGTGCGATCAGTCTGAAATCTTCAGGGAACTTGTGGCCGGGGTCCCCGATGTGCCTTTTGAAGATTTCGTGAAAAAATATTAAACAGTTCAAAAGTTATTCAAAAAACAATTTCCCATTAAAGTCAATGGGAAATGTTAACAAAAAGTTCGACAGTGTCGCAAACGCAGTTTTTACTTTTGCAAATGGCCCTTTTGCTGTCGCAAATCCGCCATTTTGTTTTTAGTTGGTCATTAGAAAAATGCTTGGCATTTAAATTTGGGACCTTCTAGCAACCTAATTCTTTTTGTATTCACCTAGTCAGACCCTGAGGATGCTAGGCATATCTTTATTTTGGGGTAAAACACCCCTGAAATATGTTTTTCAAATTTCTGAAAAAAGTACTTTCACAAAGTACTTTCGCACACACGACACTGTAGCATGAATTTGCGAAAGCTTTCGAAAAGTTCGACAGTACCTTTCCAGGCTGTGGGAAAATGACAGCAATCATTTGGCACCCTGCTGCAAAAAAATGGTTTGTTCTTTTGTGCTGAAATTTGAAGGGAACACAGCCAACATCTCACAGATGTGTCTTTCAGTATTTCAGTGAAAAAATATCACAGGGCGGCAAAGTTACGGCACTCCAAAGTTGACGCTTTTTTCCATAGAATAACATTACGGCGTCCGCTGCATTACAGGAATCATTTGGCGCCCTGCTGCAAAATAACAGTTTGGTCTTTTTGGATGAAATTTGGAGGGAAGAAAGCCAACATCCCACAGATGTGCCTTTCAGTTGTTTGGTGAAAAGATATTACAGGGAGCCAAAGTTATGGCACTCCGAATTTCTCTTTTTTCCCCCATAGGATAACATTACGGCGTTCACCGCGCCTTTCAGGGCCTTTATCTCGGAAATGGTGTGAGATACGGACTTTTCCTAGGAAAAATTCTTACAAAACTAGCCAGGACAGTCATAAATCATATGACTTTAAAAACATTTTTCTACGTTGTACGGTTCCTGAGATATAAGCAATTTAGTATTCCAACTCCTCATTTTCTGCTCTGAGACCCATTATTATGCATACATTCTTTGTACTCACTGTCTTTCTCTATGCAGCTTTTGGGGAAAACCAGCCTGTGCGCTTACATTACTGTTACTGTTACCACTTCCGTGCCCGTTTCACTTACCGTTCCCGTCTATGCCACCATGTGCGTTACCCTTTGCATTTCATTTGCGCTTGCGTTTGCATTATTTTTACCATTTGTGTCTACAGTACTGTTTCTCTTTCTGTTTCACTTTGCATCATCATGCACATTACCATTTGCGTTTGTGGGCACCGTGTTAAGGATCCCGTCGCTGCATTACATTTACTATTTCTCGTTAGCATTCTCAAAAAGAAGGGAAATTAGAGGCAAAAAAAAATCCCTTTAATGCATTAGGTTGTTCCACAGTGACAAAAGTGAGGAAATTCGGTGTTAGAGTTGAAAGCCCCGCCCCTTGGACCCCCGCCCCACACCCCAACTGGCATCGGGGTGTGCATTGGGGTTGTCGGTCCTAACTCTCATCCCGTTCTTCTATACCTCTGCTTCTTTTCACATGTGATCGGGTAAGAGTTATGGCCAGTAACCCCAATGTACACCCCAATGCTGGTTGGGGGTGTGGGCAGGGGGGTCCAAGGCGGGCTTTCAACCCTAACACTGAATTTCCTCACTTTTGTCGCTGTGGAACAACCCTAACTAATGCATTAAACAGAGTTTTTTGCCTCTAATATATATATATATATATATATATACACATATAGTTTGCACATTTATCTGCATTGTCACTTTAATAGATGAATATAAATGAAAGCCAGTGTACCAGTTCTCAAACACCCCAACAAAGGGGGATAACAGTACAACAAAGATGGTGCATGGATTGCATCACAATTCCTATGAAGACAGGTTGAAGGAACTGAACATGTACTCCCTGGAGGAGAGGAGGGAGAGAGGGGATATAATAGAGACATACAAGTATCTTACAGGGAAGAACAGGGTGCAGGAATACACTATTTTTAAGCAAAAAAGGTGTTCCAGGACTAAGGGCATGGGATGAAGTTGGAGGAGGGCGTTCAGAGGAAACGTGAGGAAGAATTTCTTCACAGAATGGGTGGTGGACAAGTGGAACACCCTGCCAGAGGAAGTGGTGGGGGCTGAAACAATCACAGGATTTAAGAATGCATGGGATAGACATAAAGGAATTCTGGAGGTCAGGGGTAAGGGGCAACAGACTTCTAGGAAAACATAAACTGAACTTACAAGCTCAAATGGGCAGACTGGGTGGGCCATAGGCCCTTATCTGCCGACACTGTCTATGTATCTATGTATATATATACAAAATGTTAACGGTTATTGGGATGGTTTCTATAGTATTTGCTGCTGGAATTTTATAATTTTGTATTGGAAATAAAATAAGCAAATACTTCTGGATTTTGCTGAGGTGAAATTATTGTTGTGAAGTAAGCTGCCAGTCTGCATTTGAGTAAATGAATCCTCTCAGGTTAGTCAAGTTTGGATTGATAAATGGGTTGTCTGATTTTCGGCTAGTTAATGACCTTGAGAATTGTAGATGGGATAGCACTGATTTAATGCAAAACATGGATAGTGCACAGGACTTCTCTTTGGAATTTTGAAAGATTGATGATCTTCTAGCTTATTTTTCTTAATTTTAGGATGGTAAACATAATCAGCCCCTGGTTCTCCAATTATCTGTGAAACTTTCACAGCCAGAAGAATGTAGTATGGAAAATGGGATATGGCTCTAGTGTTTCCTCTGATTTGCAGTGTTATACAGCTTCAAGGAATACTGCATATATTTAAAATGGTCTGTGAGGCTAAGAAAACTCAGTACAGTATTACAGTCATGTTCACCTGCTCTAATAAACACCAGCAATTTTGCAAAATGGTTAAAGATTTAAGGAGCCAACAACATGTTCCCCCAGCAAATATGGTTTCTAATCTAACAGGAAATGGTATTTGACCAGTTTAGTGATTATTTTATTACAGTAAGTAGTATCTTTGATAATTCTGTACAAGTGTCCCCATGGGATTCTAAACCATCTGAGGTTAATGTTGCTTTCCATAATATTGTCCTATTAGTTGCAAAGAAATCCCCCCCCCCCCCCATAGGTTCTGCTTTCAGGCTATGTATCTTTATGAGGTCTTGAAAATTTTACTGGGTCTGAAAACATGCCAAAATCAGCAGGGTAGATCTCATTGCACCATGTTTAATAAAATGTGGTGTTTTCCAATTTTCCACCCCTTGACAAATAAGGTATATGTAATTATTCATTGGGGTTTGGAGAGTTTTTCTCTGCCTTGAAAATACCAAATGTAAACCCAAGACGCAAAGGGTATGCATATAACCAGAGCTGCATTTCTAGATCAATTTATTTGTTATATTTAGTTTCTAAAATTCATGAAAAATCGGTCTCTAGGCAACTGTAGACATGTTTTGAATGAGGAATGTGGTTAACTACCTTCCAGTCAGGTTTCCAGGCAGGGAACAATACCACCCCAGCTGTGTTTAGGGTGCTAGTTGATGTAAATGTCATTGCTGACAAAGAAGGGTATGCACAGAAGGGTTAGTGAATTTATCCAGGGACTTCAACACAGTTGACCATGCAGTACTCTTGAGCAGACTGAAGTGTTTGTATTTTTGTAATGGAGCCTTAACCTGGCTTAATAGTTACTTACCAAATAGGTCACAGATGGTGGTGGTCAGTGGAATACAATCAGAGATGCTGCAAGTGATGAGAGGTGTTCTTCACAGGTCAGTTTTGAACTCCATTTTATTTTCTGTGATCCTGAATAAACTGGGGACATATCTAGCAGGTGTACAGAACCAGTTGCGTGCAGATAACATGGTGCACAAAACTTCCTACACATCACTGCCTTCTGTTCAACAGGATTTACAGGCAGAATTCAATGACCTATGGCCTTTCTTATTAAAGTCAAGATTAGTTTTGAATGTTGTAAAGACAAGGAACATGCTGTTTGACTCTAGGCACAGACTTAAACAAGGTGCTTCAATTTTCCCACATCTTTGTTCCCGAGTATAAAAACCTTATAATGTATGGTAGAACATTGTTATAGGTAGAAATCTACCTTTTTATAACAACGTTTTACAATCAATGTGATGTCATGATCTTGTTAACCCATCGATGGTACATCACATCAATGGGTTAACAGCTGGGAACAGTCTGGGCATGTGCACAACTGGATCAGACGGCCTTGAAACGGAGCGGCAGTGAGGGCAGAGCAGCGGTGACTGAAACAAAACTGCAGTGAGGAACTGCTTTCTTTTCTTAGAAACCTAAATGGTACCATACACGATAAAATATAATGTATGGCACATCGATGATTAACCGTTTTTTTAACCAATCTCAAGGTTGCCATGGCAACTTAAACCTCTCGAGCTTCGCTCTTGAGGTTTCCATGGTCACCCTGGCAACCTCTCGATGGTTAACAAACTGGTTAACCATCGATGACCATACATTATCCTCTATGTTCGGAGCGAATAGAAGAAGTCACTTGAATACAAATATATTGGGTTCTGGACAAACCCACTCTGATCTGCAAATGTTCACATTAAAACTCTTTTAATGATGCTGGGTCCTCCAATAGGGTTTCTATATGCAAACTGGATATTGTTAACCTCTGAATATAGAGTCAAAATAGTGCAGATAATAGAGCTGTTTACAATGCCTGATCAGCGCGGATGTGAGGGGTGCTGATGAGTTGCATCAGTGCAGGTCAGACATAGTAAACACCATAGGGAGCATTGCAGGTGGCTCCAATGTGATGCAGAGCAATCAGTGTTTTCATGGGCTCACGCTCCAGTGCAAGCATTTTCTGCTTGCCAGTGAACAAGCTGCATAGTCTGCATCAGTACAGCCCCTCAACACACCATGACATGCCGTGCTTTCCCTTTTCCTGCCTGTAGCATCTGCGCCTATATTTGTAGATCAGCTCCATAAACATATAAGCTCCTGTCGAATTTGACTGGTTGCTACAGGATCTGAAAGCTAATAACTCTACCTTTCTCAGTATTGAATTACTTCACAACTTGTCACAGCCAATTGTCTAATGTGCTAGGGGTATTCAGTTGTTGGATAGTCTGTTGTTTTTCTTTCTACCATACACAACATTAAAGCTGAGGTGCTGGATTTTGCCCCTTGAAACACATTTTTCATAGAGCAATGCCCATTTTGAGCATCCATGCTTTGCAACTGTTTCTTATTGTAGATGCCACATAATGATGCGTGCAGGTTAAGGTTGCACACCTGATGTTTTTTTTTTCCCCAGGGAAAGTAATCTAGCATGTTAAAAATATTATCGTTTTGTGTAAAGCAATACCATTAAAAGATTTACAGTGATAGAAATGCTACTTACTGTAACTGCTATGATGGCAGAATTCCAATGTTCTCTGTTATTTTTAATTGGTATTATCATTAAGTCCTGTTAAGCAATGACTGCAAATATAAAAAACAAGATTTCCACAGTATATACTGTGTAGCATGCTATTGTATTTTCAGTTAAAAACACCACAAACATGGCACTATGTTAAAATAATCTCTAACTCTATTAACTGAGTACTGGAAACACTGGGCTTGATTTTCAAAGCCCCAAGTATGAAACAAGGTGCTTGTGTCAAACAAAACTGATGCAAGTAGAACCTTGCATCAAAAGATGAAGCAATCATGATTTTCAAACATGCTCTGAATCAAAAAAGGGAAGCCATTGCACCAAACTGGCACTGTGCCATCTTTGTGACCAAAATCAGGGTGCTCCAGGTCACAAGGGGACTTGTGCCATGGTGGAGCTGCAACATCCCCTTTTTTTGAATTATGCATGCCCGCCATGGACACAAGAGGGGGCTCTGCTTTAACTAGGCAGGAGGTTGTCTAAGTGCCCTACACCACTGTGTGACAATGTGGTGATTGGGGGGGAACCTGCCAGGAGAGAGTGGAGCAAGAAGGAGCATGGGGGTACCATAGGAGCATGGGGGGACAGTGGAAGACCAGTGTGGTGAATTGGCACCAGGCTGGGGTGCATGTTGCAATTACTGGCAGTCAACTGGCTGGTGGTCCAGAAAGGGCTGGCAGGGAGGGGAAACTGACCTGGCCTCAGGTTGGCACAGCCACCGCACCTGACCCAGATGTGCCACTAGCTAGAAGCATGCACTTGGAATGCACTGGCTGTAGGGTGAGAGCTGCAAGTGGTGGAAGGGAAACTTCTCTGGGCAATGCAGCAGTCCCCTGGCACCCAGCCTCTGTGCACTGGGGCAGGTTGTCACCCGTGTACATGCTTCTCACTAGTGGCACCTCTGGGGCAGGTGTCACAGCTTTTCTCATCTGTGATCAGTTCAGTTTTCCCTCCCTGCCAACCCTCCCTGGACCACCAGTTGATCGACTGCCAGTCATTACAACATGCACTCTGGTTGGGTGACATATCACCACACTGGTCTTCCACCATCTCTCCCATACCCTCTAAGGCACCTCCAGTGCTCCTTCTTGCCCCAGCACCCTCCTGCCATGCATAGCCACACACACAACTTCTCAGCCCCTCTAGTGTTGTGTTGGGTGGGGAGGCAGGATCCCTTCAGCAATTCCTGCAGGTGTACCAAATGTTTGGTGCATGCCTGCAGCTGTGGCAACTCCAGGGACCACACCTTTTAATAAAATTGGTGCAGGTCCCTGACACTTCCAGAGTTTGCAGCAGCCCCAGAGTGATGCAACTCACATTGCTCTAAGAGGAATGGTAGCTGAGTGGCAAAGATTGCAGCTGATGATCATGGTACAGTAAGTGCAAATGTACATTTGCACTTACTGTACCATGATCATCAGCTGCAATCTGTGCCACTCAGCTACCATTCCTCTTGCATCATTGCAAGCCACTGTTTACACATAAAGCAATGTGCACTGTTGCAAGAGAAGTCTACTAAACTTCCTGTACTACACTGTATTGCCACCAGGATGACAGAGCCTCCAAGACTTTGATAATTAGGCTGGGTGTTACCTATAATAGGATACTGAGACTCATTTGATATGCACCACTGCATACTTTGCATCAGATTAAATTTGCTGTCTTAGAAAGTCAGGAGTGGGCCAGACAAAGTTTTCTTCAGTGATCTGTATAAGGCCAGAATCCCATCTTAAATAATTGTAAATATATGGTTTATAGAAAACATTCTTAAACTAAAGTCATGTTGTGGACACCTACAATGATGCCTAATTGTTGTTGTTGCTTTTTTTAGAGAACACTGTACCTAAATTAAATGTCTTTTCTCTGGGAAATAGTATATCTGCTGGTGTAATTTAAATACTTTTGTAATTGTGTTTATCATGTAGACCATTTGCATGTTGAGTGCATTATTCATTTTAATATGCTGATAATAAGACTGTAGTAATTTGCAAGTAGTTTATGAGACACTATTTGAAGTGAACGCTAGTTCATTTTTATACCAAAATAAAATTTAAATTGGATTTAATATCCTATCCCCCAAACCTTCCATGCATACATACAGTAAAGTGGCTGGCAAGCCAAGACATTTTGCAAAAACCTTCCCACCACCTGATAGCAGAATTTTGTTATCCTTCAACTCTCTAGCCAGAGTCTTCCTCCCACAAATCCACAAAGGTTCCTGACAATAAAGTATGGCACTTGATCACTGATCCATGAAGGGGAGCAACAATACACGTTTATGCTCCTAGCTGTTTAGTGGTTCCAATCCTGAATGCACAGTTGATTTTCTCTCCCAGTAATAGTCCCTGATAGCTGACAGTCTTCAGCATTCCAGCAAGAAGGGGGAGTGTGATCTGTTTTACATCTTGGAACGATGCTAGGTAGACTGCAATAGGGGGCCAGACTGGAGCTACTGGATATATTATATTGTTGAGCTATGGTCCACTCATCTCAGCAAGAAGGGCAGTTGGATCTGCTTTGTATCTTGGAATCATACTAGGCAGACTGCAATGGAGGGCCAGATTGGAGCTACTTAATATATTATATTGATGAGCTATGATCTACTCATCTATTACAGTTTGCCTGTAGCACTGTATAGTGTCACTCAGTAAGTATTTCCAAGAAGGTACTTACATAGTCCTTTACTCTAATACATTAAAAACACTGTAAGAAAAGGGTCATGAATTATGCTTATCAAATTGACCAATAACAAAAACTGCAAAATGTGTGGTCACCTAGGTTCAAATTAAATTGCTCCAGGAAGACACTCTAAAAACATTGTTGACAACATAACATGTATTTTTGTTATTTTCAGTGTTTAAGTGCATCAACCAAAAAATACTTTATTTAGGAACATACTGTTGATATGGATCACCAAACAGTGTTTTGGTCACTGCAGTCATGGAAACATGGGTCACACTTAATCATGACTGGAATATCTCTGTCTCTGGGTAAGGCCATATAGGAGGGATGGGGGTAGGTGGGGGGAGTGGCTATGTACATGAGGGAAGGGATAGCCTGTACTAGAGAGGAGGAGACAGATAGAAGATGGAGTTGCTCTGGATACAGATGCAGTCAACAAAAGGCAAAATGTAAAGGGTAGAAGTGGTGTACAGGCCACCAAACTAAGATGAGGATCTGGACAAGGGAGCTTGGGTCCAAACTTGCAGAGATGGTCAGGAAGGGGAGGTTGTGATCATGGAAGTCTTCAATATATGGTGAGGGAGGTGGATTGAAAGATCCTTGCTACCACCTGTACCAGGACTCTGGTGCTGCTGGAGGCATTCCAAAATAGGTTCCTAACACAATGTGTCCTAGAACACATGAGAGAGGAGCTATTCGGGACCTGGTTCTCACTAATGGTGAGCGTGTTCAGGAGGTGGGGATGGAAACTCTACTGGCAGGAAGTAACAATCACATTGTGTGGTTTTACCTGGACGTGGTCAATGAGAAGACTGGTACCAAAACAAGAGCTGTAAACTTCATAAGAGCAGACTAAAGTAGGATGGAGGAATTCTGGAAGGACACATTGCTGGGATCAAGAAGGAAATGGGGGTAGATCAGAAATGGGGCATTATCAAGGAAGGGCTGTTGGCAGCCACAAATCAGTGCACCAAGATAAAGAGCAGACATCTAGAGCCCAGAAGTCTAGCTGGTTTGACAAAGAGGTAGCCCAGGCAGTAAAGAACAAAAGGACAGCCTTCTGAAAGTATAGGTGCACCTGGAGAGACAAAGACAGGAAGATGTACAGCAATAAGACAAGGGAGGTGAGGAAAGGAGTATGACTAGCCAAGACCAAGAAGGAATTGCAGCTGGCAGAGGGGATGAAGATGGAAGAGAAGGCCTTCTTCTGGTGCATCAAGGAGACACAAGATATCAAGGATGGGATAGTCGGGCTAAAATGGGAGGAGGTGTGGGGAAAGGCTAGTGTGGAGAAGGCTGCGGTACTCAACAAGTACTTCTGTCCAATCTTCATGAAGGAGAAGGATGGACTAGTACCCCAGATGAAGATGTGGGGAGGTGACAGGTGGAGTCACAGATAGGGAGATAGAAAGTGACAGGGTGAGGAAAGGATTAAAAGCTCCAAAGGTGGCATGCACCCAAAGGTTCTGAGGGAGTTAGTGGAAGTGCTGACAGGTCCCTTGGTGTACCAGTTTAACACATCCCTAGAGACAGAAGAAATACCCATGGATTGGAGTGCAGCACATGTAGTGCTGCTACACAAGAGTGGGCTGAGGAATGACCCTGATAATTATTAGCCAATAAGTCTGACCTTAATAGAGGGGAAGCTCATGGAAACCATACTAAAGGAATGACTAGTAAAGTTGCTAAATGAAAATGGGCTTCATAATGATAGGCAGCATTGGTTCATGTCAGTACAGTCCTGCCAGACCAACCTAATTGATATATTTGATTGGGTAACCTGAGCTGTCAACAAGGGTAAGCAGCGGACATACTGTATATAGATTTCACCAAGGCCTTTCACTCCTGTTCCCCATAGGAGATTAATTAGCACACTGGAGAACTTGGGGGTAGGGGAAAAACTGACTATTTGGGTAAAACACTGTCTGCATATAGGAAGCAGATGGAAGTGGTCGGGGAATTCCCAGAAGATAGACCAGTCACTAGTGTGGTCCTAAAGGGTTCAGTGCTCAAGCCAGTGTTATTCAATGATCAGTGGCATTGCAGATGGAGTCAAAGGCAACATATGCTGTGGACAACACAAAACTCTGTGGGAAAGTGGACACAGAAAAAGGGAGACAGGACATTAGAGAGGACCTGGCTAAACTACGGAGCTGGTCAGGTATTTGGCAGCTCGGATTCATCTTGGTAAATGAGGATAAGATTTGAATGGTAGGACCCTCAAATATTTTGTAGGTAGGTTCCACTGAGATTTCCAAGGGACGGTGTCAATTCAAAATGAAAGATGGCATCGGTCAGTGAAACCAGGAAAATATTCAAGTTGATTTAATCACAAATTCATTCTTGAGAAGGCTCAGCCATCCTTCATACCCCAACAGTTTATCAGTTCCTGTTGACTTTTTCAAGGGGAGCAGGTCTTATCATTCAAAACAAACATATATACTGTTTTTGATGAACACAGTTCATATAATTAAAGCAGAAAAGAGGCACTTATGGCTAACTACCCTGAAAATGTCATTAGATATTTAATAATGCTTACCAATGTTTACAAGGCTACAAAGCCATATGTTAAAAGGTGCTCAGTCAGAGGAGCACACAGGGTTGTGCATGCTCACTGGAATCGCCACTGAAGTCAAATGGTACGGTGGTGTGCTGCTCAGTCTCTCATAACTGGTTTGCTGCCATCTGATGCATACTTATGCATAGTACGTCATTCTTGCAGACTACTCACCAAGAAGTGTTGATTATATGTTATATGGGCAACCGCACAGCCAACAACCTCCTGACTATCCCAGCTGAGAAAAAGAAATAACTAAGTCTAAAAAGGAAACTCCTAATCAATGTCATGAGTTATGCCTTTGCAAAGAAAGTAAATATATAGCATATGCAGAACTATTGCCTTATAAGTACAGTATTATTAATTTTCAATTTAAGTGGCTGGGGGGGTCAACCCGGCTGAGCAGGGTAATTTCTGACAGTGCCTCAGGGGATGGGGCACCCCAAACAAAGTCAGCATATCAAGCTTGTATAAACCAAAGTATATGAAGATCACAAGCAAATGTATACAAAATGAGAAGTAACTTTTAAGTAAGAAAGAAAAAAAAAATAATAATTATCATAAAAAGTTTGTATGGTCAGAAGTTATATTCACATTTCTGATAATGAGTATCTAATAGTAAAGGGGCACAAACTTCAAAGAGAAATGGCATACTACCCCCAGTATATCAACGGTGTTTTTATAAATTCAGTAGTTAAAAATTACACGTTAAGAAACTTACAGTAAAGGAAGTAAATCAATTTCTTCATTGATTCCAAATCTATTGATCTAACATCCAAAGCACTCAATCCAAAGGCCTCCCAATTGGGTTACCTCCTTTTAAGAAACCCAAAGTGGGACATTTCTTACTGAAACACAATTTTTCCCAGGACAGTACATAACCTTGACCAATGCAACAGACTTGTTTTCTCTAACTAATCAGAATTAAGGCTAAGTATTGTAGTTTCTTAGTGGCTTGTTTTCTTTCTTACCATTTTAAGGTATTTTAATTAAGGTGTTATAGTTTTCTGCAACATTTAGTGGAAAGTTAGAAAATATTTTTTCTACTATAAAGTCAGGACATGCAGTATTTTTCATGTTTTTTTTGCTGGACGCAGCTGCCCAAATCAGGACTATCCTACTAAAATCAGGACAGGTGGTAACCCCTACCTCCCAATGGAGCAGTATGTGTTCCCTTGCATTCTCTATCACCCCACCCCAAGAGGTTGTTTCCACCCATTCACTGCCAAAGAAATTGCAGAGAAGACATTTGATGTGTCTCTTCCATAAAATGTCAGGCAAGACAAGGAATGCATTCTTTTCAATAGATCATTGATACGTGTTCCAATAGTCTAAGCTGCAATTCTCTTTTAGTTTGACTGATGTACAACTTATAACATTGGCACTTGATACTGAAATGGCACTTGATACTGTAAATTACAAAAGTGGTACTGCATGTGAACTGATGTTTGATCTTAATCTGTTCTGCCCTGTATTGATTATTGGTTTCCAGCATTGTGTGCCTATTTCTACACTGGGCAAAGAGCCCACAAGGGAAACTGCAGACTGGCTGTGGTCCCAATGTGAACCCGGTAGATACCTCTTGAACTGATTGCAATTTAAAGTGTACCAACTTGTCTTTTAAGGTGCCAGAGCACTTTGCTATCACAAGGGGAGGCTTAGAAAATGCCATCTCCCCTCTCTCTGCCATTTTAAAATGTGCCAGTTGAGAAAAATATGAATTTTGAGTGCTCAAATGTGTTAAATGGCACAGGGTCATTATGTTGCATGACATTAGAGCGCAGCAATGTACTGCACTGTAAATTCAGTGGATACATTGCTGCATCTCAGATAAACTGCTGAAACACATTTTGGCAAAAGCAACATGTGAAATCTTTCTTTTCTGCAGGGCGGGGCTCCGCCACCCTGCATTTCCCCTTATGGGGGGCTTCACCCCCAAATGCACCCTATTAATATAATCAACTATGAGGCGGTCAACATGGGGATAGGGAGAAACACTGCAGTGGAGCAAAAAGAAAGAAACTACACAATGCAGTTTAGCAAACGTCTTGGACCAGGATTCGAGTCCTCGTCCACACATGCACAGCAACCCCCAGCAACCCCCTGCACTCTTAGCTCATTCCACTGAGCCATGGTGGAAGCTCGGCAGGCCACCTCCCGAATGGAGGTCTTCACCCCCACGTAACTCTTCCTCTCCACCCGTGTGTGATAGGGTACAACACATATGTGTCCTGAGGGGTTTTGTACCCTATCACGCTACTGCACTGAGCAATATGTTCCATGTGATATTCCTTGTGCAGTTATGTATGTGACAACTTGACCCAGTAGGGTGTTAAACATAGTAGAAAAGAATGCACTGTGCACCAGTGTTTGCCTTCCTGTTTTGAAGGTCAACGTGTTCTCCCTCAGGACAACTGATACACTGTCTTTTGCAAGTTTACCCAAATTCATATTGTAACCTTTCTTGACAAATCTTTGTTCAAGTTCCTTGGCAGCAATCTCATAAACAACATCATTGGTACAATTACACTTGGTTCTTAAAAACTGCCTATATGAGATATTTCTCAACAGACTCTCCGGGTGTGCACTATTCTTTCTCAAAAATTTATTTTTATCAGTAGGTTTCCAGTTAAGCCTACTGACAAGGCTACAACTGTCCTTACATATCTCAATATCCAGATATGGGATGGAGTCATTCCTGTATTGTAAGGTGAACTGAATGTTTTTATCAACACCATTAAAGTACTGATGAAAATCCCATAGTTCTTCCTCCGTGCCCCCTAAGAGGATCAAAAGGTTGTAAATATAATGTCAATGTAATATAATCTTGTCACTGAATCTGTTCATAAAATTGCTGATGAAATCCCGTTCAAATTGGAACATAAATAAACTGGCAAATGTTGGGGCCAAGGTGGACCCAATTGTAGCCCCCCCCCCACCAAGTCTGGATATAGAAACTTTCATCAAAATGAAAACATTTATCAGTTAAAACAAAGTTAGCCAACTCAAAAAAAATGTACTTCATTTTTCATTCAGGTTTTGAAGATTTAGCATATTCTATTATAACCTGTGGCCCTTTGGCCTAGGATATTGAAGTGTATAAGATGACCACATCCATGGTCACTAACAGCACTTTACTGAAATCTAGAAGCTGTTTGTTGATGCCTTCTAAAAGTACCTGTAGACATCATGCGTGTCTTGAAAGTAGGATGTCAACTGTTGTACATAAACCCTTAAATAATGGTCAACAAAGCATGAGAGGGATTTAGTAGCAAACCACAGTCCAGCAACTACGCATCCACCAGGAGGCAGCCTTTGTGCTTTGTGCACCTTGGGCAGGCAGTAGAATACTGGTATAATACATTTCTTATGATTGAGTGTATCAGCTACCCATTCAGGAATCTCACCACTATCTAAACACTTGTTAACTGTCTCATTAATTAGTGTCATCAAATCCCTAGTTGGGATCTGGGTCAGTTTCTGGTAATTCACACCCCTGTCTAACTGTTGCTCACATTCAGCAATGTAGTCTTCCACATTAAGAACAACAACCCCATTCCTCACTTGTCTGCCTGTTTGATGATGATAGTTTTATCAATCTCAAGTGAGCGTAAAACTTCTCACTGTGCCTCATCAAATTTTGTTTCCTAGATGTGAAGTTTTTCAGACTGATTCTATCTTTATCAACACCTTTTATAAAGCTATCAGTGGGTGTGGGGTCTTGTGGGCAAAATGGAAAGTCACAGTTAGCTGCTTTTTCAAAATTAGTTTCTCTTGATCAATTGTTATTGCAGAATCAATAAACTGAAAGGATAATTGAAGGCACATATAAAACTTTGGAGAACAAGTTTTATTTAGAAACTATTTGGGTGTGCACTCAGTGTAAAAGTTAAGCCCCTAGATACCACCTTCTCATCAAGTATTGTCAATGCCCTTTAAGAGAGGTTGAAAACAATGGCCCCGATTCTAGAAAAGTTATGCCTGGCATAACAGCACTTGCACCAAATACATTGGTGCAAGTAGCAACTTACGCCAGCAGTTGTGACATGCGCAATTCTACAAAGTGGCCTGCGACACGTTGCAGGCCACTTGCGCTGAAACGCTGAAGAGCTGTTACACCGGCAGTTGCGCCATAAACCGTGACATGGCACTAGAAGGTTTATGGCAGCAGTTGCGTTCCATTCCAGAAGGGCTGCAACAAAGTCTCCAATGTCGGGATTCTACAAGAAACCCCAGAGGAGAACCAACAATGTAAGTTATACCTGCATTTAGCTGGTGTAACTTTCATACATCCTCAGAGGATCCTGTAGAACCCAGTCCATGTGCCCTCCCCCCATGCCCAGACCACCACAGTTGATGCCCCAATGGGCATCTCACAGCCCTGCCCCATCCCCAGTACTGTACATGCCCCCCATATCCCCCCACACAGTTATAGCCCCACAGGGCTTCCCACACCCCTTCTCCTGAAGCCTCCAGTAAGTGCCCTGCAGGGCTGTCCAACCAACTGCCCATGAACCCACCATAGATATGCCCCGCAGGGTGGCAGAGTCAACTCCCCCACCCATGCTCCAACCCCAAGTTGCCCACTGCAAATGCGGCATACACCCAGATGAGACCTGGTAGTCTAGTGGCCCCCCACCCAGCTGTGCAAGTCCACCCAGCACCCTCCCTACCCATCCCCAGCCAGCGAATGGCCCAGCCCACCTCACACTTCCACGGCCAGCCACCGACTGAGTGCTGTAGGAGCACTAATGTAAAGACATGCTCACAAATTAATGCAGGGCACTTACTGGAGGCTTTGGGGGAAGGGGGTGTAGGCAGCTCTGCGAGGCTCTAATTGTACACTTCTGGGGGCCAGGGGGTGTGGGCAGCCATGTGGGGCTCTAATTGTACACTTCAGGGGCCAGGGGGTATAGGCAGCCCTGCAAGGCTGTAATTGTATGCTTCAGGGGGGATGGGGGTGTGAGCAGCCCTGTGTGGTACCTCGTGGCTTCTGGGCATGGGGAGGCACTTACGACCTGTGGTTGCGGCTTGTGACATGCTCGCCAGGTATGCCCTCTGTTTGGCGTACCCGACGGCATGTCACAAGTCACAGAACTTAGCTGCAGAGACCTTGCCCCTTCTAGAATAGGTCACAGGGCCAATGTCACAGTTGTGGTTGGCACAAGTCGCATGGTGGCGACTTGCGCCAACCTTGTAGAATCGGGCCCAATGTTGTCTTTGAACTGGTGCTTATTCCTGCTGACACTGTTTCTTCTCTATCATCTTCAGTTGCAATGTTGTCTGTTTCTTTGTTGTCATTTTTATGGTTTTTGGTTCTTTCCATTCCTGTGTTCCCCCTTTCGAACCGGTAGTCTCTACCCCAATAGTTGGCTCAGTGCTTGAATGTATTTCTGTCTCCCACTGTCCAGGTTGCCCACTAGCCTCCTTGCAGATGCTTTCTGTGCTGTTCCTAAAAAAGGGCACTGTTGTTGGCAATTATGTCTATAACTCAGTTCCTCCCTCTGAGATGAGGTCTGGCTATCAGAAAATGCCAGTTTAGGAAAACACCTTTTATTAGGTTAGTGAGTCCAACAATGGACCCTTCCGTTCCTATAGTCAATTATATTTCATTTGTACTTTTAAAATTTTTGTTTTTCCATAGTCTTCTAAAACTCTTTTATGTCATTGTTACTCTTTTCATGAAATGTATTTAGTTCATCTATAACTAAGAAGGTAGACAGTTGTGATTGGATGTTTTCAGTTTCAGCTCATAAGCATGTATGATCCTTGCAGTGGCCTCAGTTACTGCCACCATAAAATCAATGCTGTATTTTTATCTTATGGTGTCCCATATATCTCTTAGGATGAGACAGTGAAAGCAACGTTGGGTTCTATAAGCATAAGCAATCCTCTAGGGATGCATTTACTTTTATCGTATTCCGTTAAAGTAATTATGTGCAACTCTAACTTTAACTCTTTCTCAAAGGAACTACTTCATTTATGTACCAGAGTACTTTCATTTGGTGTCTTTTGACTAAAGTTGTTGCTGAAGTGTTCAGTAATTACTTTGTCAGCATCCCCTTCTGTGTACCTAAAAGTGCTTGTATGTTTATCAGTGATTATGTTCATAGCATCAACAAATTTCATAAGATTTCAAGAAATACAAAACCAAACTTCAGAAAAATATTGGAACAATTTTAATTAAAATTCTATATCGATACATGAGAAAATAGGCTACAGGACAGAAGGGCTAAATAACCAGTTAAATAGATTATATGAGTATAAACCTATATAATGTGAACACAGTGTTTCAGTGTCCAAGCCACAATCACAGGTGAGTAGGAGTCCAATCCTGCAGCACATGTTGTATAGAATTAGTCAAAGAAAATGGTGGATAACTGCTCAAAATTAATGCCTGTAACCCTTAGTAAATCAGGTAAATGTCTCTTGCCAAAAGATAATGGCTTAAATGGATCTGCTCTGGATCAAAGGCTTTCCAAACCAGGAAAACACCAGGGAAACAGGGGTGAGATCAGAATGAAAATATTTTTATCTTCATTACTTAAGTTGCTTATTATTTTATATACATTTGCTTGAGATCTTCATACACATTGTTTTGTACAAGCTTGATATGCTGGGTTTGTTTTGGGTGCCCCCTCCTCTGAGGCACTGTCAGATGGCCCTGCTCAACAGGGTTGACCTCCTGCCTTCCAGATACAGATACTGAGACTGAAATTTAATAATGCTGTACTTTAAAGACAATAATAATGCTCATGCAATAAATCTAGTTTCTTTGCAAAGGCATGACTCATGACATTGATTAGGAGTTTCCTTTTTAACTTTAGTTATTTCTTTTCTTCACAGCTGGTAATAAGAAGGAGATTGTTGTTTGGATAGTTGCCCAGGTAACCCATCACCAATGCATCTTGGGGAGCGTACTTTGCATATGTGATGTGTTGTATGTCAGTAAGTATCAGGAGGCAACAACACCAGTTAAGAAGGAGTAAGGAACATGCCACCCTCCCACTGCACTTTGGTGCTGATTCCAGTGGGCATGCACAGCCCTGTGTGCTCCTCTGAGTTAGCATCTTTTCAAACATGGTTTTGTAGTGCTATAAATTTTGATAAGCATTACTAAATACTAATTCAATTTTCAAGGTAGTTGGCAGTAAGTGCTTGTTTTCTGCTTTGATTTTATGAACTGTGTTAATCAAAAACTGAGTAAATATGTTTCATTTGAATTATAGGACCAACTCCCCTTGAAAAAGTTGTCAGGACCAGATGAACTGTCGGGGTGTAAAAGGTGGCTTAGCCTTCTAATAAATTAACTTGTGATTACATCTGTTTGAATGTTTTCTTGATTTTACTTGTTGCCATCTTTCATTTTGAGCTGAGATTCAATGCAAAAAGTATAAAGTAATGTACTTAGGTGTTGTGGTGCAAGTTACCAAGTCAGAAGAGGAGAAAGACTTGGGTGTGATCATTACGAGTGACTTGAATCACTCAGCACACTGCAAGAGAGCACCAACCAAAGCAAATTGGATCTTGGCTTATATAGCCAGGGGTATAATCAGTAAGAAAGCAGAGGTCATTCTGCCACTTTACAGGTCACTGATTCAGCTGTATCTTGAGTACAGTGTGCAGTACTGGAGCCCTTTCCTTTAGAAAGACATCAACCTACTGGAGATGGTACAGAGAAGGGTGACCAAGATGATCCAGGGACAACAAGGTGGACCACATGGGGAAAGACTCAGAAATCTCAACTTGTATTACCTCAAGGATAGAAGGAAGAGGGACGACATAACTGACAATTTTAAATATCCTAAGGGTTTCAGCAAAGTGAGCTCTGAGTGTCTCTTCAAACTTAAAGGGAACAGAACCACTAGGGACACTGCCTTAAGCTGGTGGAAGATGCTTCAAGAGGGAAATGAGGAGACACTTTTTAACTGAGAGACTGGTGGTAAAATGGAATGGTTTGCCAGAGGAAGTTGTCTCCCTAAAGACTCTAGGCAGCTTCAGGAGAAGTTGAGACAAAGTAAAAGGGAAAGTCACAAGGAGTGGGGTGAAGTTGGGAGGGAGGGGAGATGTTAAAGGGAAGGGGAAAGGCTGATAGCAGGGAGAGAGGCAGATGCCTCAGTAGTTATGGGGGTCTACAAACTCAAACAGACAAGGCACACTATAAGGCCTTTTTCTGCTGGCATATTTCTATGTTTGTAGCTATTGATTTTTCAGAGCCAAAATGCTGCATGAAAAACTGCATGATGCCATTTTGGACTTGGCAGTTTTCTTCCTGCAAAAAATTGGCATATTGAACCATTGGCAAATCAAATGAATTAGCTCATTATAAACAGATATCATAGTACTTTTTCATTAAAAGAGAACTTTTCATGAAGGGGTTAAGTAGAAATATTCAAAGCCTATTGACTAAAATGACACCATCAGAATATTTTGGGACTGGAAAATCAGCCCCCCAGAAAAAAACTCAGTGAAAAAAGTACAGAGATTGCACTCTATTGTATGTCTGAGGAAATTTTGTTTTTATTAAAGGCTGTTTTATTGCTAGTAAATGGCACTTGGAAAAATAAAGCATCCTATACTTTGCATTCCCAATGACAACTGGTGAAAAAATATGTCTTTGCAAGAGTTTAAAGTAGAGTAGAGCAGCATAAATTGAAAAAGATGAGAAAATAATTGAGTTTGCTGTATCACATTTAATATTAACAGTGAGCTATGTTTTCCAATTTCTTTATAGCTTGATTTAATTGCAGAAAAATGTAGGCTGATGTTAGCTGTAGTTGTAGATGTTCCTGTGACTTGCAGATATTTCAGTACAACAACAGTCATGACCATTACGACTAGGAGAATGATGAGGGCCACAAGGTTTGGGGTTACAGCATAGTATGTTTACAACAAATGTTAATCTTAAAGGTAAAATATGTTATCCTGATACAATCTGGTGGGGGGCTACTTGTTCCCCAGTTAAGGGACTTGATTTTTTCTTCAATAAAGAAAAGGGAGAGGAAGAACATAAAATAATACATGTTTTTGAACATTTGCAGACCATAGGTTCAAGTCTATTTTTATGTCACTTTTGAGTTTGAAATTCAGTCTAACCCTTACAAGACTACAGACGTATTTAGACATACATAATCTATATATGTTCAAACACATTGAGCATTGAATTAGTACTGCAATTAGAGTTTACTTTGGAAACATTATATACTCTCTTAGGCTTTTACAAAATTCTGAAAAGTTATACTAGCATCATAATATTGTATTGTGCTGATGGAAGAGAGCAGGTCAAGCCACACTGCAGTAAAGGGCACTAGCGGTATATCATCAAGACATCACTAAATTTGAATGGCAAATGCAATATATTTCTGGATTCTTATTAAACATTTATGGTTTAATAATGTAAGAATACCTGCTGGTATATGAATTTCATAAATGCACTACTAACTATCAATTACAGCTATGTTAAAAACACATTACTGCTTAGTAAGCCCTTTTAACATCTCATAAAGTGGTGACAGTGTTTTTTTGTTACTGTATTTGTAGTAACTGTTATTAAGGGCTCATATTTTAATGTGATACATAATTTGTGATGTCTATAATATGCAATGTCCGTAATTAAAACATTGACTGTAATATGTTATGTTTGCTCTCATTCTGCCCTTCATCTCAGCTTGATTGCATGTCTGATACGTCTGCTAGCACTCACCAGCCCTAGACTTTTGTGCATTCCACATCTTATCTCTCTGCTTAGTATTCAGAACAATTGATCATGTACCCTCTCAGCTACTGTTTCTTTTCTAGGCTACATAAATTAGTTTCCCAGTGTCTTTTTCTTTTCCTTTTCCACTGAGTAGCAAATCCACTTGGGGACCCTGTATTAGACTTACTTAATTGCTTCAAAGTCCTGTCTATATTGTAGTGACCAGAACTGGATGCAGAAATCTAGGTGTGGTCTGACCAAGGCCCTGAACAGTGGAAGGATCCCACCACTTGTTCTGCTTTTAATCCCCTCCTAATAAACAGTCTGCTAAGACTTGTGGATGATAACCCTTTGTCCTTGGCCCATCTAGTGAAATTTGCCATCAAAGTAGGCAGGTAGAGTTCCACCCTCAGGGGTGGAGAGGTGCTCTGCAACCACCCTGAGGGAGGAACCACTGGGGCTGCCCACAGGGTGGAAGCATCTGGCAGTGGAAGAAGAGTGAGGGGTTAAAAAGAGTGGTGGCCGTTAGCACTCTCTAACGCTTCCCTTACACCTAAAGATTTAAAGACTTTGCACACTGGTCCAAGAAATACAGTAGAAGATTTCAACAGGCAATTTCAGACAGTTCTAGGTCTTTCCATTATTTGACTGGAGTTCAGCTAAACTTGGGTACGTTTTTGCTAGTTACTGGAATCTTCTGAACCTGTTTGCAGAACTTAGTCACTAAGCTGTCTTATTACAAAGAGTGGTGCATTAGTAGTACCAGTTACACAGCATACTCTGCATGTAAGCTTAAGAATTAGTAGCTGCAATTGCCCAATGTTATGTGATTGATGGTGGCTAGGAAAAGAGAGGTAGATTCATTGTATTAATGGCCTGCTTTGTGGGAGTTGTTAGACTGGGAGAGTGTCATGTTGGATGTGTCAGTGAGTTAAGTGCTGAAATGGTTTCCTTGGTGGCGACACAGTGACAGTGGTCAGGTCATTTGAGATCATATCTCAGTTTGCATGAGAAGTCCATTCACCTCATGCCAACTGAGCCACCTGGCTTGCCCTACTACTCAGTGGAACACCACATAGGGTCTGGCCTTCAGATTCTAGTAGGAGGCCTCCGTGTCCTCTCCCTGATATATATAATAGGGGTGTGGTAGCACCCCTATAGTTAGGGTTGAGTAGGCTGTTCAATGTTAAAGGAGAACTGCACTGTGTCTGTAAATCATTTTCCCAGTAGAAGCTGTTTTTTTAAATACTGGCTAAAATTCTGTTATTGTTCTCACTTTTCAGGGTTGTTAGTTGTCCTAGTAGGTGATTCTGATTTACACACTGCTGGTAAGAATCATTTTAGAACTGTATGATGTAGTTTATGTCCCTGTTCTACTCTTCTATTGTTGGCATAGTGTGTTTATGATCTATTACAGAAATATGTGGCTGAGAGGGACATAAACTCCACCATACAATTCTAAAATGGCGCTTAAAACCAGACTGTAAAGCAGAATCATCCACTGAGGTTACTAAAAGGCCTGTATAGATGGAACAATAACATCATTTTAACCAGCAATTAAAAAATCAGCTTGCATTGGGGGAAAAAACCTTAGAGGTTCAGTGCAGTTCTCCTTTAAACCACATTTTTTGCACCTTAATAACTTTGACATCAATTTGCAATTGCACAAAATTTGACTTGCATGGTCAGGCTGTCAGAGTTTCAAGACACGACAAGTTTTGTGATGGCATCTTGTACGATATTTGAGATACAAAGTGCCAGAAAAAAACAAAACAAAAAAACTATGCTTAACATTGTGTATTTTTTGCTGGAATACTGACCACATGTTGACACCACCACCACGAAGACCAGCACAGTGACAGAATTCACCCAAAATCCTCAGGTTGCTGTGCTGGTCACCGTAGACACCGGCAGTGCATCTCTCCCTGTTGCGCCCCCTCCCCAAGACAACTCCAACTCAGAGATGAATATATAGAAAACAGTGGGGTGGGGTGGAGCCCCCCACATGGGGGGTTCAGGGTGGAAGTCCCTGAAGGAAACATTCGCACATCCCCAGCAGTACAATACTGACACTCAGCGTTGTGTCTGTTGCTGTTGGGGATGTCGATGTTGCCCCACTAAAGGTAAAC
Organism: Neoceratodus forsteri; assembly: GCA_016271365.2. NCBI lineage: Eukaryota > Metazoa > Chordata > Ceratodontiformes > Ceratodontidae > Neoceratodus > Neoceratodus forsteri. The sequence goes on from CM057456.1 coordinate 648,518,008, forward strand.
CTTTTTTGCTCACACCTACATCCTATGTGGAATTTTTTTCATTAATTTTTCAGGTTTGAAGGGGCCTGTGCCTAGAGCGTGCCTTTCAAAGGTTTAGTGAAAAAAAAATATTATACCATTTTAGAGTTATAACAATTTTTGAGTTTACCATTAAGTTTGACAGGTAAAAAATACTTATCGGAAGTGCTTACTTTTGTGATTTACAACTCATGCTGAAAAAATTACCCACAAACATTGAAATGCATAAAATTATTTGTTTTTAAGAAAAAGAAAACATGACTCTAGTTATACAGGGCTGATTTAGCTAGATTCTGCTATTTATTTTATTTTTTTTTATGCCAGAAATACCTTTTCTGGGTACTCCAAAATCCAGGATGCTCAGTTTAGTGAAAGGAGCTGTTCAGCCATGTTCTCTGCATGAGAACAGCATGACTTTCTTGAGCTCTGCAGCCACATATGGAAGTCATGCTGTGGGATGCAGTCACAGCACTAAGCGCCAATTCCCTGTTCTACCTGTCAGTCTTTCTCTCTCTGTCTTTCTGTCTATCTGTTTGGCAGTCAGTCTGTCTGTCTGTCTAACTGTCTGTCTGTATCTATCTATCTATCTGTCTAATCTATCTAACTAAATATCTGTTAAGTGGACTGGGCAGCCCACCCCCCATACCACTATGTTTTCCCCCTCTCTTCCAGGTTGTCTGACTCCCCTTCCCAGTGTAAAATAAAATTTAATTCTAAGTGGATGGGGAGCCCACTCCTGGTACCACTTGCATTAACCTCCTCTTCACATTGTCCACCCCCATTCCCATATTGTAGGTGGTAGCACTGCGGGGCTCACACCCTATTGTTGAACAGTAGCCTGATACTGGGGTGCCCAATCCCCAGTGATGGAATGTCCATGTCATGTCCTCTATAAAGAAGAAATCCATCCTTCATTGTTGTTTTTTTTGCTAAAAAGAAAATGGTCCCTTGCTGATCTGACCCACCCATCCTGACCTTCCATTCAGCGCCCACCACCCCACACCCACACTGAACCCTCCACACACACACACACACACACACACACACACACACTCACCCACCCGAACAGATCACAGGGTGAAGCACCACTCTCCGATCATAGACATGTCTTACTGCTGGAACTGCTGACTGCAGTATGAGAAACTAAGGTAAGTGTGGTTCAATGAATTTCAATGGGTTTTTTAACTCTGATGCAAAACTTTTTCATTTTTGCATATTTTGACTCCAAATTTTTAACATCACCTTTCTGGGATCCCGCCTCATGACCAATGGCAGTGGGACTGTTCAGATCAGTCCTGGAAGGTGATTTTGTGGTCACTTCATGAAATCACCATTTGGGAGGGATTTGAAAATGTTCAACACCTCGTTCATGAGGTGGAGTCATAAGACGTCTCTGTTGAAAAGTTGGTGTCAAAAAATGTAAAAATGGAAAAGTTATGCACATACATTGACATTTTGCTCAGAACTTTGGTAATTTTAAATATTTTGACTCCAACTTTTCAACATAGCCATTTTGTCACACCACCTCACAAACATGACAGCTGTCATTTTTCAAATCCTGACCAAAATGTGTTTTTGCTACTGTGGCATGGAAAGATGTTTTGGTGGTGCAGAATGAGGTTTCAGTGGAGATTTGAAAATTTCCCCCTACTGGGTTCATAAGGTGGAGTAACAAGAAGGCTGTTCTGAAAATGTGGTGTACAAATACAGTAAAATGCCCAGGGTATGAGTGAGCATTGCTATATTTCAACATTCACTTATAACTTCACTAATTTGCAATATTTTAACTCCAAACACTCAACATAGCCATATTTCCACACCATCTCATAAATGTGATGTATGTTGTTTTTTTTTTAAATCCTGGCTGACATTTGTTTTCGCCCTTCTGGTGATACATGACATTTTGGCCAATATACTATAAATGGTACCTACAAAATGGGCAGGGAAAACCCTGTATTTTGAATGGTTGCTAGCTGAGTATTAGAAGTGTCTAATGCACAGCTAGCAACAAGTTCAGGTAACCACAGCTGCATTTTAAAAATTATGTATTAAGTAGCCAAATAGAATGTTCAGTTTTAAATCACTGCCATAGTTTATCATGCTAACCACAAACTTACCCAAAGTCTGAAAACCTCATAGTAATCAAAGCACTCACCACAGATTAGCAGACTCTTTTTTTTAATACTGTAACACTTTTCTAAAATGTACATCACACAGTGGCAAGGTGGCCGCTTGTGAAGCCGATGTCCCAGGTTTGGGAACGGACCCGGGAATCAGAGGGCTGGCCAGGCGACAAAAGTTAGAGTGCCTGAGGGATGGCTCTCTTTCTCCAGGGGGAGGGGGGAGTGTCCAGCTTGGTGGCAAACTCTGGCAGAGGCCAGGGAACTCACCAGAAAAAGTCAGCGCCTGCTTGTGTTGGAGGCAGGAAAGACACTGGCATCGTTGCATGATCCACTTCCCAGGGGAACACAATCACAAAAAAACTCCTGACCCATGACCATGATGCCCCGCTCTGTCACCTCTTCCACTGCCACTAGTGCACAATGGTGGTCTACTGGTCTCACTCCATGGCCCTGCCCTGGGGTATAAGCCAGGACTTGCCTACATAGACCATTGGGAGGGGGTGCCCACCCGGCAGTCCCACCAGGAGGGGTAAGCCTGGGTATGGTGGGTCAGCATGCAGCACAGGGACTGAGCTCCATAAGGGGCATTGGGGGGACCAGAGGCAAAAAGAATGAAAAATTAAAAAAAGAAAAGAAAATGTAGATCAGGAGCTCATAGGCACAGTTTTATTTTCAGGCTTTGGACTTGCAAATTCGTGCATCAGCAGCTTTGCGATCCAGTCCAGCACTCCTGATTTGGCAGTTTCATCATTTTTTTAAATTCTGTTTCTTGTTTGAGAGGATAATGGCATTGAAAGCTGTGGGGAGGGGCAGAGAACAAGGACTGCTAGTGAAGATGTCTATGCGAGCAGGAAGCCATGAGGAAATGTGTGAGCATATGACAGCTCAAAATAAATTGCTCTGCCACCCTTCCCTCCTATCACTTCTCTGGCTGTCTCAATCCCAATATCGCTTGAAATAATTAAATGAACAAATAAACAAAATAAAAGAACACACTCTCATGCTGCTGTGTATCTCGGAATGAAGATGTGTGTGTGTGGACGGGAGTCAGGACCATGGGGGCACCTACTAATCATATCAACCATCTTCAACTACGATGGCCACAATGGAACAAAAGTCCAAGGGGCAAAAAAAAAAAATCCATTTTTGTATTGCAGGTGGAGGAACTATTTTACATCAAAAGTCAGTAAAGATTTTACTTGTTTTTCTATCTAAACATAAAAATTATGACCTTTACATGCACCTATTATACAAATACCCATTTTTTTAATGCAATAAGACACTCCATGGGGGTGTATTAGACATTTCTAATGCACTGTCAGGGGCTGAAGGCACTCAGTCTGTGGTTTCATGCCTCATTACGCCCCTGGCCATGTGTTTGAAATGTCTAATGTATGCCTCCCATGTCTCATTACTTACATGTCATGTTTATAAGGTGAATCATAAAACAAGTATCTTGAAAATGTGGGTCAAAATTTAAAAATATATATAATTGTTAACAAATTTTGTGTGCAGTGACAGTCTTGACCACTGTGGGTATGCTCAGTGCTGCTCAGCTGAGCTTGGAGGTGAGCTCAGTGACCCAGCTGGATGGTGAGAGGGTGGGGGGACTGTGCTGTTATGTGATACCTCCCCCCATCAGGGAATGAAAGATGCAGGGTTATCCACATGGGCCCTGCTACCATATCAAGACAACTGTCCTCTTGGCATAGAGCCCTGCACTTTTCCACCAGTAGGTGGCAGATTGACCTGTGCATTGTGTGACAGATGCACTCTTTGTCCAGTGCATCTTTATCTGTGGTCACATGGAAGCACAATGACCACAAGACCCTGCACTTATACAGCCCATCAGATAGCCTCAAGAATTCTGCTCATCTGGCATATGGAGTCTTCCCTTGGCACGGGGCATCATCATCTGTTCATGGACAGAAAGTTGTGAAAGAAGATATGATTCTACTATCTCAAAAAGAAAGGATATTATTTGCAAAAAAACCCTTAATGCATCAATTAGGGTAACATAATGCCACTAAAGTATGGACATGTGGCATTAGAGTTCCCAATTCTTACTACCCCAACCCCACCATCCAAGCAGCAAAAGGATAAAACATTATTGTTTTGGGTCTCTGGGGTCTTGGCAAAGCAGTGGTGGGGTCTTTCTTGTGGTTGTCAGCCCTAATGCCCACCCTGTGCTCTGAGCAAACAACATCACACAGGATCTCCTTTCTTCAAACAGGGCCCACCTATGTGAAGAAAGCTACAACAAATTGTGTTGCCAACATGTGGCAAGACATAGCTTTCTACCACTGAAGAGTGTATCACTATGAGGCAGTGGCTTGGAGTAGTACCTTGTGCTTCAGACTGGAGGATACAGGCTGAGGGGAGGGGAAGCATTAGGGTTGAGGACACTAAGGAAGACCCCACCACTAATCCACCATTGATTCACCAAGACTCCAGAGGTAAGAGTGTAGGATCAGGGATCTTGCAGTCCACTAGCTGTGAGAGGAACTACAAGTGTGCATCACTTCCTGTGCAACATTCCTACAGAATTAGTCTGCATGCTGAAGGGACTGCATTTTTAGTGAAACAATACATCACCAGTACATTACCCCTACAAGTGAGGGCTACTAGTTTTATTGCTTTGTTAAGGACTGATTTTGTAAGTTTGTGTGTGGGTAGCACAAACAGGTCACATGACCATGGCCTGTTCTACCGGGAGACACACTTTATATTGAGTGTCCCAAGTGGGGCACATGCTCGGCACACACAAAGACACACACAGCACATCTGCATGTGTCTGCAGTGTCTTAAGGGGAAGAGGACCTAAGGCGTTGCTGGAACGGTTCTCTTGTAACATCTCATAAGAGGGTAAGGTTTTCACTGTGTCACATAGGAAGTAAATAATATTCAATGGATTCCAACATAGTGAAACTGGAGGGGGGTCTATTGGTCTCAGGTGCATAACATGTAATAAGTTTAGTACAGACATTGTGAATGAGTTCTTAATCTTTACCTGTAAAGAGTGCCTAGAAATTAAAGACCTGTGACAGAGGCTGTTTGAGGCAGAAATTAAAATAGTTTCACTTAGCCATGCAATATTAATACAGGAGGTAGAGACAAATTTGTCACAGATTAACAATTTGCATGTTGGATCCATACAGGATAATAGGAAGAGAAGCAGGGTAAAAGAGCCGGAGGCCATTGATTGGGAAATTGAATAAAAGAAGTACAAAAAGGGTAGGAGAATAGATTGAACCCTTGTTGTCAATAGGGGAAGAAAACAACAGAAGTATAGAAGAACAAACAGTACAGATAGAAAGTAACACAAAAAGTACAGTGCCAGGCACCAGTGCAATTCAGCAGAAAAATATATCAAATTCAAGGGTCATAGAAGTGGAAATCCATCAGAATGAAGGTGCAGACACTGAGAAAGCAGAGAATACGAATGCTAGTAATATGAATATAGACGCCAATGGTGAACATATAGGTGATATCAGTAGAGGGAGTAGAGCAAGAGCCCAATGGGATGAGGCTAATGAAGAACTACTGATGGATTTCAGGGAGTAAGGAGGGGAAAATGTCATGGAGGGAGTCACAAATTCAGCAAATAATAGCAATAGTAAAATGGTCTGCATTCTGGAAGATTCCATTATAAAATACACGGACAGATACCCAACAGGTATAAGTAAAGAATTGTTTACTTCTAGTTATTTCTCTGGGGCAAGGATTAGTGACATAAAGAATACTATAAGTTAAAGGATATAGTACATGAAAGAAATGGAACCACGACAGTAATACTACATGCAGGAATCAATACTCTGAAAATGCAAAGTGTATCTGATACCATTAGAGAATATAAGGAAATAAAGAGAAAGAGGCTAGCAATTTAAATTGCACAATCTGTTTCTCAGAAATCCTGCCTGCTCCTAGGGAAGGACACTTCAATATGGTGAAAATAAAGGAAATTAACAATTGGCTGAGGCAATGATCTTTACAAGACAATATAGAGTGTATAAAGCACTGGGACAACTACATTAATAAGCTGGATTACTACTGCATTGATGGTTTACACCTGAGAGAAAAAGGGAGTAGAAAACTGGGTCTGTCATTAAGAACACATGTAGTAAAGTTTTTAAACTAAAGAATATGGTGAGAGGGGAATTAATGTGTGGAAAGGTCCAAAGTAACAGAATTGGTAATATTAAATGGAAAGGTCAAGCAGAGATAAAAGTTTGGTCACTGAACACAAGAAGCTTAAATAATAGTAAGAAGTCTGAATTGGAAGTTTTACTATACAAGGAAAAAATAGACATCTGTATGATAACAGAAACGTGGTGGGATCAGGATGTAAAATGGGGTAAGGAAATAAATGGTTATCTTTTTTTATAAAGATAGAAATAACAAAAAGGGCGGTGGAGTGGCAGCTTATATTAGAAACAATGTAAGTGTTGCAGTATGGACAAAATTAGTGGAATCTCCTATGGAATCACTATGGTTTTCTGTGCAAAGACCATTAAATAAGAAATTGTTCTTAGGCATTTACTATAGACCCCCATCAGCAACGAGTGACATGGACATCGCTACTGAAGCAGAAATAACTGAAATGGCTATGTTAGGGGATGTAATAGTAACAGGGGATTTTAATTACCCAGAGATTAATTGGGGACAGCACTGTAATACAGAATCAAGTAATTCTCACTTTGTAGATATGATGAACACCGTGGGATTGAGACAACTAATATATAAGCCAGCAAGGGGAAATAACATCTTGGACTTTGTAATAACAAATAGAGAGAACATGGTCAGTAAGATCAAGATCAGGGAACAGCTGAGTAATAATGACCACAATATTGCTGAATTCTCTGTACTGAATATGTTATACCAGAAAGTCAGGGGATCCACCATATTAAAACACTATAAAAAAGCAGATTTTTCAAAAATTAAAAACGAATTACAGGAGTGGAATTGGCCAAGGGAATTGGAAGGTGAGGACTTGAATGGCATGTGGCTAGCATTAAAGAACAAGTTGTTAGAACTGGAAGAAAAAATTGTACCTAGTGGAAGGGTATACACAGAAAAAGATAAACGCCCAGTATGGTGTACAAGCAAGATTCTAAAATTAAGTGGCAGGAAAAAGAAAACATATAACTGAATCAAGGAAAATGACTCAGAGATAAATATAGCACTGTATAAGGCATATTTGAAGAAATTAAAAAAACAAATAAGAATAGCTAGAAGTATGATGGAATTCAAACTAATTCATACTAAGGATGGTGGGAAAGGATTCTATGCATATCTAAACAACTTAAATAGATGCGATAGCAAATTAGGTCATGTTTCAACTAAGGACAGCAAAATTAATGACCCCAAAGAAATGGCAGTTTTTAATGAATATTTTGGCATACCAAGTCATAATGCCACCTGACATAATAGCGTACGGTATTACGGCTAACCCAGACTTGTCCGCATCTCAAGTTGGACACCCCCGGGGTTGTGAATCTGTAGTGGGGGGTCTGGGGGGTTCAGAGCCCCCCACAGAACAAAGACAGATGCCTCATGGCATAAATCATACAGTGCAATTGTGCCATGCGGCATTATATCGTTAGTCATAATGATCCCGTGCCATATTTTGGTACTGTCTATGAGGCTAAGAAAGAGCTGAGGTCAAGAAGAAACAATATAACAGTTTGGTACTTGAAACAACTACAGAAGAAGTAAATGAATTACTAAATAAAATCAAAATAAACAAAGCAGCAGGAGTGGATCAGCTAAGCCCAAAACTGATTAAAGAGACTGCAGGATATATCAAATTTCCCTTAACTTTTATAATCAAGACTTCTCTCAATGAGTGTAAAGTACTTGATGACTGGAAACAGGCAGTAGTTATACCACTATATAAGAAGGATGATAGAGGTTTAATATCTAACTACAGACCGATAAGCCTGACATCAATTCTGGGTAAAATCACCAAAACTATATTAAAATCCAGAATAGAAGAAAACCTTAAAATACTATGGTATGAAGATAAAAACCAGCATGGATTCAAACAAAACAGGGGTTGCAACACTAACCTATTATTTTATTTTATTTATTTATTTGGAAAATGTTTCACCAGGAAAAACAACATGAGCTGTGAACAGCTCGTTTCCAGAAGCATCCTGAAGGGGAGGGGGGGGTTACAATGTTGGGAGAGCAGCAAAACAAATCACAGTACAAGAGCAAATCAAATACATGATCAAAGCGATGCAGCACAATTACAGAACAATAGTATGGTGCAGGTACAGACAGAGTGATTTAGACAACCGGTCAGGAATGCAATCCTAGATAATAAAACAGAGAGCAGCAAACAATTAGCAGGCGGGGGAACAATGCAGTAACAGGAATTAGAACAAATACAACAAAATTTCTAAAACAAAACAGTGCTTTACCAGTACTGAGCCAAAGAGGGCACTAGGACAGGCCTCAAAACCTAGACTGGGACAAAGCAGGTGTAGCAGCCTGAGAGCATGACAACTCCCAGAGGAGGTAGACTAAAGTTGAAGTGCCATGAAGACAGGCTGAGCAAGAGGAGGGAAGGTCTTATAGGCCCATGGGAGGGCAGAAATGAGACTAGTGTAGAGTTGGGGGAGTGATGACTCAAGGGTAGGGGAGAGGAAATGGGGTGGGGAGGCCGCCTAGCAACAAATAACCTTCAGGGCCCAGCAAGAGAAGCAGGACTGGGCTGAGGAGAGGGGGGATAAAATGGGGGCAGGAGTGAGGCAGGTAAGGGAGTGGAAAGGGCAATGAAATTGAGGGTGGGGGAGAGAAGAGAAAGGGAAGGGAGCTTAGAATCAGAACCCTTTCAGGATGCAGAGAAACCCTACAAGGGGAACTGAGACAGGCAAAAAGGAGGGGGGAGGGCAATGAATTGAGGGTGGGGGAGAGACGAAAAAGGGAAAGGGGAGCCTAGAATCAGAACCCCTTCAAGATGCTGAGAAATCCTGCCAAGGGAACTGAGCTAGGCAGCAGAGGAAGGAGAATAGAAGGGGAGTTGGGGGAAAAGGAGGCGAGGGTGCAGGAGGGCAGGGGGGAGGTGGAGGTAGGGGAGGGGGAGGACAAAGGATAAAGAGGTGGGGGAGGGAGAAGGGTAGGCAAGAGATACAAAAAGGTGCCTAATCTAGTCCTCTTCAGGACGCAATGAAACTCTGCAAGGGGAAATAGGATTAGAGAGTGGGAGTTAATGAAAAGGGAAGAGGGGGCCAGGCCCTATGTCCTTATAGGGAGCAAAGAACCCTGCATGGGGATCAGGTCATAGGCAGAGAGGGCAGGAGGAGGGAAGGACAGGAGGAGGGGAAGGGGGCTACAACTTGGGAGAATAGGGGAAGGGAGTAGAGGATACACCTAAGGGACAGGTGTGGGTGGGAAGGGGGGGGATCTTGCAGCCATTTGATGGATTGGTGGGAGACTGCAGATAGGTAGGGTAGAAGGAGAATCCACTAAGGGAGAAGGGAGGAGAGGGTTTATAGACAAGTGCAGGTTGGGGAATAGAAGTTATATAGTACTAAAGAGATGGAGTTTGAGGATGAGGAGAGCCAGATAGGCAGTGTCAGGGAGTTGCAGAGCTTTGGGAAGTGGTAGGAGAAAGATTGCTGTCCAATGGAGGTAGAGCGATGAAGAATAGCTACAGTGTGAGCAACAGTGGATCTGAGAGGGTGGGAGGAGGAGGGAGGAGCAGCGAGTGAGGAGGAGAGGTAGGAGGGAAGCGTCCTAAACCAGTATTTGGACGTGAACTTGGCGCAGTGGAAGAGACGCCTTCCCTCCAGGGAGGGGAAAGCAAGAGAGTGGTACAGGGAGCAGTGATGGGAGTGATAGTTTCTATGAGTACATAAACAGGGAAGTGAGCAATAATGTACCCATGGATGTTATTTTTTTAGACTTAGAAAAAGCATTTGACAAGGTACCTCATATTGACTTACTTCAGAAACTGGAGGTGATAGGTCTAGACAGTAGAATAATTACATTGATGGGTAAGTGGAAGGAAGAAGTCAAAGAGTGAGGTTGTTGGGAGAACATTCAGACCCAATGGATGTGACTAGCAGAGTTCTACAGGGGTCAGTATTGGGTCTGGTTTTATTCTCATCATTCATAAGTGACTTGCATTGGAATATACAAAACAGGCTGGTGAAGTTTGCTGATGATATCAAACTTGGAGGACCAGTAGCTACTTTATGTGAACAACTAGACTTGAAATAGGATCTAATGAAAATAACATGCCTTTCAGTATTAACAAATGCATGGCGATGCATGTGGAAGAACAAACATACACCAAAAGTATCACTTGAATGAAAAGGAATTATTAATTACTAAAGTTGAAAAAGACAGTGGCATTTGGGTAGATGAATCCATGAGCGTTAAAGATCATAGGACAGCTGTTATAAGGAAAGCCAACTTAATGATTAAAAATATAAGGAGAGGTTTCATAAACAATAGTGAACAGTGTCTTATACCTCTTTATAAGATGTACGTTAGACCACATTTGGATTATGGCTCACAGTTATGGAGTCCTAATATGCAAGGGGAAATAGATAGAATGGAAACAACGCAGATTAGATTTACCAAACTAATAATACCACTGAGAAAGTTGAGCTACAAAGAGATACTAATGAAAATAGGCTTATTCTCACTATAGCTGAGGAGAATTAGAGGTGATCTAATGGTGATTTATAAGATCATGCATGATGAGTGCTTAAGAAAGATATGGGGATTGACATACAGTTAAAAACAAAAGGTTTAAGGAGGCATAAACAACAAATTAAATTGAATACAGCTAAAAATAACACACAAGATTTTTCATTTGTTAATAGAACTGGTAGACTGTGGGATCAGTTACCGTCACATATAGTAGACAGTAGTTCATTGGACAATTTTAAGAAAGGAATAGATGCATGGTTCGTGTAAAACTGGGGTCTTGTGTCCCACTAATGTAGGGAACAGTGAATATGGGCTATATAGCCTTCTACCAGTATAAGAACCCAGTATAAGAACCCAAAACACTAATTATTTTTTCTTTTGCTGCTTAAAGGATGGGGAAGAGGAGTCAGAGTTGGGAATCCTAATGCCACATTTCCCTACTTCTGTGGCGTTACGTTGCCCTAACTGGTGTACTACCATTTTTTGCAAAACATACACATATATTTATATAAAAAAAATAGAGTGTAGTTTGGAAGGCATTTAAATCCTGGCTTACCAGATAATTTCACTCAATCCAGTGACCCCATTCCTGAGGTGAACACCATGGCAATCAACTTGGCTTGCAGTGGGTGCATCTGGGGCTTACTACTAAATGTTCGATGGTACAGTTAGAAAGTCAGTGCTCACATTCTGAAACTTCTCCTGCCAGACCAGGCCACATTTAAAGAAGCACCCAGCTGACAGTGGCAGTAGGGGTTGGAGAAGAGGCAGCATTCTGTGAAACATGTGGTCCAAACCTACAAGAAATACCATTGTTGCAGCTCCCACTTCCTCTCATGGAAGTCTCACAATTGTTAAAGTAAAAGTTGAAGGTTCCCAAATGCCTTTTTACACATAGTATGCCATTGCCAGACATGCTTCAGATGTTGAAGCTGCAATTTGTTTTGTATAAAACTCTGTTATAGTCATTTTTATGTTTGCTTGCACGCATGTGCAAGAAACATAGTGCCATCATCCGAGATTTCGGACGTGTGTCACCTCCTCCTCCAATTCAGTCAGTGTGTTGGCAGGCGCAGCCCCTGTAAGCCAATGCATGCTGGAGCTGTCTATGACAAGCTCCAAAATGCAGTGGCATACAGTTGAAAGGGGGAGCTATGCTTGAGTGAGCAGCGATAAGAGATCGCCTGCTCATGCGCAGCTCCACCTACACATACACACACACACACACACAGAACTGCGTGCTGCCCCCCCCACACACACACGTATAGCTGACGGGGGTGCCCAATCCCCCGTTGGCTTGTGCTGCGCTCCCCCTCAGGCCTTCCACATGCTATGCTGGGTGCCCACCCCAGCGTGGCAACTGATAGAATAGCCGACGGGGGTGCCCAATCCCCATCAGCTCCACTGTCCTCACCCCCCCGGGTACTGGGTGCCACGCTGGGAGCCCACCCCAGTGTGGCAACTAATCATATGGCCGACGGGGGTGTCCAATCCCCCATCGGCTCCACACCCCCAGCCATCCTTGTGCCATGCTGGGAGCCCACCCCAGCGTGGCAAACATCCACGTCGTCTTTTTTTTTAACCTGAAAAATAAAAGCGGTCCCACGCTTCTCTAGCCCCCCACAACCCGTACCCACCCACTGCGCACCCTGCCCCACACCCCCTCACCCCATACTACATCCAGAGCTCGCACGATGATCTTCGGTGGACCAGGAACACATCTGCACTCTTCAAAGCCGACCGCAAACTGAGGAAATGCCGGTAAGCTGTATAATGGGCTAGATAGGGGTTTTTCAACTTTATTGCATATCTCAGGCATTTTTTGGAATTTTTGCACCAAATTTTCAACATGGGGTTTTTGGGACCCCTTCTCATGAATGATGTCACTGTCATGGCGTTATTCAGGTGCGAAGGGTGATTTCGCAGTCACTGCACAAAATCACCCTTTGGGCCTGAATAACACCATGACAGTGACATCATTCATGAGAAGGGGTCCCAAAAACCCCATGTTGAAAATTTGGTGCAAAAATTCCAAAAAATGACTGTTTAACGAGCGTGCGTTGCACAGTTCCTACGCACGCTCGTAAGTTCATGTATTTTCAATATTTTCACTCCAGATTTTCAACATTGCCATTTTACCACACCTTCTTATGAGCAGAACAGCTGTCATTTTTCACATCTCACCCAAAACGTGTTTCCGCCCATCTAGCGCATAATGGCACAGTTGGCGTGTGAGATCAATGTACAGGACAAATTAAGAAAATCACAGTGACACTGTTCATGAGCTGAGGTCTTAAAATGGCTATGTTGAAAATTTGGTGAAAACATTCCAAAAAATTACTGTTTTACGAGTGTGCGTTGTACAGTTCCTACGCACGCTCGTAAGTTTGCGAATTTTCAATATTTTCACTCCAGATTTTCAACATTTGCTATTTTACCACACCTTCTTATGAGCAGTACAGCTGTAATTTTTCACATCTCACCCAAAACCTGTTTCCGACCATGTAGCACACAATGGTGCAGTCGGTGTGAGAAATCAATGTACGGGACAAATTAAGAAAATCACAGTGACATTGTTCATGAGCAGAGGTCCTAAAATGGCTATGTTGAAAATTTGGTGAAAATATTCCTAAAAATAACTGTTTTACGAGCGTGCGTTGCACAGTTCCTATGCATGCTCGTCAGTTTGCTAATTTAGTATTTTCACTCCAGATTTTCAACATTGCCATTTTATTACACTTCCTTATGAACAGTACAGCTGCCATTTTTCATATGTTGCCCAAAATGTGTTTTCGCACATGTAGTGCACAATGGTGCTGTTGGTGTGCGAAAGCAATGTTTAGGACAGATTAAGAAAATCACAGTTACACTGTTCATGAGCAGAGGTCTTAAAATGGCTATGTTGAAAATTTGGTGACAAAAGTCCATGAAATGACTGTGTTATGAGTGAGCATTGCTCAGTTTCCACGCACCGTAAGTTCATGACTTTGTAATATTTTCAGTCCAGATTTTCAGCAGTGGCATTTTTCCACACTTCCTTATGAACAGTACAGCTGTCATTTTCACAACATGGCTGAAGTGTGTTTTCACACTTTCAAGCGCAGAGATGTGATGGTCGCTGTGGAAATCATTGTTCGGCACAGATAAAATCATAGTGACACTGTTCATGATCGGAGGCACCAAAATGCCTGAGTTGACAATCTGCTGTAAAAATCCTCAACCTAATTATATTATGGTGTGCGTTGCACAGTTTCTATGTACGCTTGTGACTTCACCATTTTTTTAATATTTTTACTGCAGATTTGCAACATTGCCATTTTTACACCTCCCATGAACAGTACAGCTGTCATTTTACATCCTGTTGGAATGTTTTGCACCTGTGGTGCTAAATACCGTAGTTGCTGTGCATAAGCAGCTTTGACTAACAAACTGATATTCCCCTGTTCATGAGGTGGGGTCACAAAAACGTTGAAAATTTGGGTGAAAATACCAGCGAATGCCTGAGGTATTAGGGTTTCCAACCATAATGCCCAACCCTGTAAGAGAATGACAGGCATCAGGGGTGTGACTTGGGATTCTTGCCTGTAATGCTCATACCATTCCACCCCTGCAGCCAGTGAGAGGCATCGGTATGCCTTGGACTCTTGACCCCAAAGTTCACCCCATTCTTCTATATCGCACCCATCTCACCGTATTTCCTAATGAAATGGGGTGCTTTAAGAGCCAAAGACCCTAAGGAACACCTGACACTTGTCAGTGTCTGCAGGGTGGGGTGTGTGTGAAATGCGTGGCTGTTATGCCTGACGACCCAAACGCCACCCCAATGCCTGTCACTCTCTGCAGGGTGGTGGTGGGGCTGGCTTCAGTTCAATACTTCACTGCCATTCCTATTACACAGCTCTGTAACTTCTACACTACCACTGCCAATGCCAGCAAGCAAACATTCGGCATTGACAAATGCTTGTTTGTATGTTTTATCAGCATTTTGTCCTCCAGTCTTCTGTGTGTGGCCACACCCTCAGAATGATGTCATACCAGGGAGCTGTCAATGTTTTACATACAGCAACAAGGACTTCTGGGTAATTTATAACATTGACTTAAATGTGCCTTACTCAGAAGTACAGTCCTGTATGTTGGTCATGGTGAGCACTAATATGTAAATGTCCATAGAAAGGCATTGTGGGTAAAATAAGAGCTTGTTTTCCAATTTCCTTTTTGTGAGATGCTAGCCCATATTTCTATAGTGGTGGTGTCAACAATATAAGCTTTTGTATATTTATTTTCACAACAATGCATTGTGCATACCGTATCTAGCTACAAGACTTCTATGCTGAGAGATGTAGTCTCCCATATCTGCAGCAAGCACAGAAATATCATACCCTGTATACTAATGTACATAGTGAGGCATTGTGGGTACAGTACACAGTTGATTTGTCTATCTAAAACTAAAAACTGACATTGTTTCTTTAATAACTTTGTTTCCTGGTATGATGCCACAGTTGGGGGTTGCAGCACTGAGAAAAAAGGGGCAGGTTATGCAAATAAAGCACAGCACTGAAATAAAAGGATTGTTTTTAATGGAAAACAGCATTATTTGGTGGTTTGAATGGTAGGAGACTGATTCATAACTCCTACAGGTTACTATTCCCATTTGCTATGGCAAACTTGCACCTTTACTTTAAACAGAAGCTATACATTTATCAACAGTTGATTTGCTAAATTTAGCCAAATCCCTACAAGTTTAGCAGGACCTGCATCATGATTAACAATTGCATTAATGAATCTAGTGGTCACCCAACAGCATTACATAATTCACTATACTCAAGCAGATGCTTTGTTCAATTTTGCAGAAAGCTCACAATGTCAAGCTGTAGTTAGCATTATATTTGATAGGCACAAAGATGTACAGTGACTGCTGAGTATGGGCACGGATGGTGGCTGGCCTTATGCTGTCTGCTACATGGTGGCTACGATTGGGTTCTGAATAACAGCAGCATAACTGGCAAACTGTGGCAGCTTTCCTGGAACCATAAACGCATGCTTGCTATTGGCACAGTGAGCTCATACTTTGAAAGGGATGTGCTGCATTTATTATTATTATTATTATTATTATAAACACAAGCTCCAGTACCATTTTGAGTGGTTTCCAGTGCAGGGTCTTGGATAGGTAGAAGGGGAACAGGTGCATTGTAATATCACACTTGTCTACTTGAGTGAACTATTAATAGATTGTGATTGGATCTAATTGCACTTCCTCCTGCTGCCTTTGTCACGTAGCCAGCTGCACTTCACTGGCAATTAGATCGTTATCACTGGTGAGAATTATTGGGTGTCTAGATTTAGCAGTCCCTCCTGGTACAGCAGATTAGTTTCTGGCATGTAGGATGACTAGACATGCCATTCATCTGCACATGCACATTATGCATGTGGGTGCTTGTAAAGGTGGGGCATAATGGCAAGCACCTCAGGCCATGTCCTAGGTGGGACTACTGAGATTCATTGCAGATCCCATTAGAGGGAACAGTTTCTAATATAAAAAAAAGAAAAACTCTAGGAGGGACTGAAGGCCAGGCTTACCTGTGGGTTGAACAGAAACAAAAGTAGGCTGCACTAGGAAAAACAACTACAAAAAATGTAAATGCAGATCAAAATGCTATATTTTAAGACATTGCTCATACTCAGGCTATAGGTAACAAACACAAACAAATCCCTGGTACTTCAGCCAAAACATGTGACCTTCCTCAGGAGCTGGAATTACAGCAGCATCCTCTAGTACTTAAATGGTGGATTAATTGCAAAAACGTGACAGCACTGCAAATTACTGAATTAAGAATCAGCTCTTATATCTTTTTATTACATTTTAATTTCAATACCAAGGAACCAGACAATCTACTTGGGTGTAACAAAAGATATGGCACACTTCAATAAAGATTTTCATGACGTTTTATAGTTATCAATTCAAATATAAAGGTAGTCCACTAGAAGAAGTAAGGATGAGCTATTAAAGCACTCAGTACCCATTAATTAAAGTTAAACATTTAATTAGTGCAGAAATCACTTAAATTAGAAAGTGCTTTAAAATCCATGCAAAGAAACGTACAGCTAATATCAAATGATAACTAATTTATAGGTATTATTGTTTGAGGGGTGGAGACAGCACTATGATAGGTTTAACTGCAACTGTGGGCCCACTGAGTGACTGGGTGACTGGGAACATAGCTTGACATCTAAAATTTATACAGTATATATAGATACTGCAGAATGGATCTTTGTGGTAAAGAAAAGGAAAAAAAAAAGAAAAATGGAAAAAAAACAAAAAAAAAAAAATCCACAAAATTACAGATTGCAAACATGACCACTGGCCAAGTCGAGGAGCACCACCCTGAGACAGTTCAAGGCATGGCTAGCCT
Organism: Neoceratodus forsteri; assembly: GCA_016271365.2. Classification (NCBI taxonomy): domain Eukaryota; kingdom Metazoa; phylum Chordata; order Ceratodontiformes; family Ceratodontidae; genus Neoceratodus; species Neoceratodus forsteri. The sequence goes on from CM057456.1 coordinate 648,535,226, forward strand.
TTGGAAGATATCAAAAACAAAGAAAAGCAATGCCTGCCCAATTTGAGTGCAGGTAGGCTATATTTATAGGGATATATGGACGGATGTTAATAACTAGGGCAGGGAGAGTGTTGGTGGAAAGCTGGACTGTCATGAAAAGGTCCCCCCCCCGGAGTCTGTGTTCACTGAAAATGACTATCGAGTCTGCTCGATTCTGCAGCTAGCCCCCTCAGCATGCAGCTGCCCCTCCCTTCCCTCCTCTCATCACCGACCCTCCCCTTCTCACTCTGTCCCATCCCTTCTTGAAACAGTTTACCATCCTACAGGAAACCACCTCTTCGGGTAGAGTGTTCCATTTGTCTGCAACCCTATCTGTGAAATAATGTCTCCTGATTTCCTATCTGAATTCCCCTCTCTCCAACCTCATTTGATGCCCTCTAGTTTCCCTCCCTCTTCTGATCTGGAATATCTCTCCTGTATTAGCCTTGTTTATGCCTTTCAGGTATTTAAAGGCCTTAATCATATCTCCCCTGTCCCTCCTCTCCTCCAGTGAGTACATGTTAAGCATGTTCAGCCTTTCTTCGTATGGATTCCCTTCCATCCCCTGGATCATCTTTTTCACGCTGCGCTGCGCTCCCAACAACAGCCTGATGTCCCTCTCAAAAATTGGGGGCCAATACTGCATGCAGTATTCCAGGTGTGGCCTGACCAGTGATCTGTATAAGGGAAGATCACCTCACTATGCCTAGAGGAGATCGTCTTTGCTATGTAGCCCAGCATCATGTTGGCTTTCACTGCTTCCTTCCTGCACTAAGCTGAGTTGAGTATTTCCCATTATTATCACCCCCAGGTCTTTTTCCTTTTCTGTGCTCCACAACTGTACCCCATCCAGCTGATAGCTTCTCCTCTGGTTCTTAGCTCCGAAGTGCATCACCTTGCACTTCTTGCATTGAACCCCAACTGCCATGTTTCTGACCATTCCTGTAGTTTGATCAGGTCCCCCTGCAGTCCCCGCTACCCTCAATGTCATCCACTACAACTCCCATCTTGGTATCATCTGCAAACAGGCTGATCTTACTCTGGGTCCCGTGTGACATATCTGCTATGAATATCCAAAACAGCACTGGCCCCAGTACCAATCCCTGTGGCATCATGCTTGTTACTGCTCTTGGCGACGAAAGTTTCCCCTCCACCACCACCCTTTGCTGCCTGCCCTTCAGCCAGTTCATGATCCTTCTGACCATCTTTGTACCCACCCCTACATCTTCCAGTTTCCCCCCAAGCCTCCCACATGGCACGGAGTCGAAGACCTTGTTGAAGTTCAAGGACAGGACATCCACTGCATGGCCCTTGTCCAGCTCCCTGGTCACCCAATCAGTACTCAATCAGATTTGTCTGTCAGGACCTGCCCGAGACAAACCCATGTTGCTGCCCATCCTGGAGATCACTGTCCTCCAAAAAAGTCACCAGTCTCTCTTTCAGGATTTTCTCCATGAGCTTACCCACAATTGATGTAAGGCTCACCAGTCTGAAGTTACCTGGATCATCCTTTGGTCCTCCTTTGTGAATAGACACCACATGTGCCAATCTCCAGTCCTGTGGTATGCATCCTGTGTGCAGAGAGGTATTGAACAGGTCAGCCAGTGGTCCTACCAGGCACTCTGCCAGCTCCTTGAGTACCCTAGGGTGAATACCATCAGGTCCCCGTGCCTTGCCCACCGGCAGTGTCCTCAGTTCCTCCAGTACTCTTCCCTCTGTAATTCCTCCATCTGTCACCTCCTCCCCTCTCCAGCCCCCTCCCCTACTCCCATGAGGTATCTGCCCCCCTTCTCCACCATGAATACTGAGCAGAAGTACTCATTCAGTGCCTCTGCCTGCTCCTCCCCCTTCTCTACCCACCTCCTATCCTTCTTAATTCTCACTATCTGGTCTCTGTTCTTCCTTCTTTCTCCAATGTATCTGAAGAAGTCCTTCTCTCCCTCTTTAATTCCTTATGCCAGCCTCAGCTCTCTGGATTCTTTGGCAGCCCTGACTAGTTTTTTAACCTCCCTGGACTTCTTTGTATACTCCTACTCATCTTCCTCCCTCCCTGATCTCTTAAATCTTTGGAAAGCTCTCCTCTTGGCTGTCACCACCTCTGCTACCTCCTTGGTCAGCCAACTGGGATTCTTTGCCCTTCCCTTCTTGCTCTGTACCCCAGTACATGTCCAAGTAGCCTCTGTCATCCCTGTCTTAATAATACCCCATTTTTGATTGGCATCCATAGTTGGTTGGATTCCCTCCAGATGCCTTATCAGAATTTCCCCATCTCGTTGAAGTCTACCCCCTGAAGCAAATCACCCTGGTACCCGAACCACCAGTTTGTTTCACCATTTTGAGTGTGAACCACACTGAGTGGTGATAATCCCAGCCAGACGGTCCTCCACCTCCAGGTCCCTTACAGCCTCCCCATTAGATAGTACAAGGTCCAGGGTGGCTCCCAATCTAGTTGGCTTGTGCACGAACTATACCAAGGAGCTATCTTGGAATGCCCCCAGTATTACCTGCTCCCAAGCACATGTGGTAGTTGGTGTGCTCCATTCCACCCCAGGTAGGTTGAAGTCCTCCCGCCACCACTGTGTTTCCCTTCCTGCAAACTGACCTAATTTGGTTTGCCAACTCTCTGTCCAGCTCTTCCCCCTGAGATGGTGCCGTATACACCACCCCCATCCTCAGTACCCTATCCCTTGGATCCTGAAACTGTATCCATAGGTCCTCTGACCTGTCTTCCTCCCTCCCTTTCCTCCCTTATGTTCCTTATTCCCTCCCTTACATAGATTGCTAGCCCCCGACCTTTCCTGTTTGCTCTGTCCTTCACGAACAGCCTGTATCCCTGGATCATCATATCCCAGTCCTGGTACTGGGTAGCCCAAGTTTCTGTTATGGCCGCAATGTCCACCGGCTCCACTGCCAAGAGAGCCTGCAGTTCAGCTGATTTGTTTCCCAGGCTCCTTGTGTTTAACGACACTACCCTCCACCCTGCTCCCATCCCTTCTCACCCTCGGTTATTCCCCCCCTGCTGATCCCAACCTGATTCCCTCCCCTATAGATTAGGGGTAGACTCATCTGCCTCCCCTCTTTGGAAACTCTGCCTACCAGCTTTCCACTTGCCACCCCCCTTTCCTAGTTTAAAGCTACCCTTTTTGCCATGTATCACTCCAACCCCTGCTTCAATACCCCCTCCCCCTCCCCACTCAAGTACAGCCTGTCCCCTGCATACAGGTCGTTATTGTCCCAGGTTATACCCCAGCCCCCTACCAGCCCATACCCCTTAGACTCACACCATTCCCGCAACCAGGTGTTGAACTCCCCTATCCTAGCCTTCTTTGCAGTACTTGCACAAGGTACTGGACTCACCTCCGAAAAGGCCACTGATTCCCCCACCTCCCTGCACAGCTTCCCCAGTTCATCGAATCTCCCCTTTACTACCTCCACTGTCTCCCCCGACAGGTCATTCTTGCCTACATGCACACCACATGCGGTTTCTTCCGTCTTTTCCGGACATAAGAGTTGAGGTCATGACCATGATATTAGCATTGTTTTCATTTGGGGGGCAGTAGTTTCTTATTCTTTCAGCCTGTAGCAGTGTGGACATGCCCAGCAAGCAGAAAAAGGCATCATCTGGCAAGGCAAAAGCAGGCATGATACTGGAAGACCAGTGGAGGACCATGTGCACTGAGAAAGGCTGAGCATGGTTAGATGCTTGTTTAGAGAGACTCCAGCACCTAAAGATAGACTGGCCCCAGAAAATGGAAGTGACCAGCAATGAAGTTGGCTGCCCTTCCCCCAGGCAAGGTAGCTAAGGAACCTCAAGAGAAAGATAGGAAACATGGGGGGTTAAATGTATTTTCTGATGAGGAACTCAGACAGATGGAGATGGGAGTCCTTGGTGGAGGCCCCTCCAGTGACTCCTCCAGTTGGACCATCAGCCAACACAAGGATGGAGAGGGCTTTGGGTCAAATGAAGGCTGAGCAAAACATGGTTGTGGTAAGGTATTCCAAGCCCATGCAACCAACCCTCCAAGGATGGATCCTCTACCACTGCCATCCCCCAAAAGATGCCAGAACCCATGGATAGGCATTCTTCCTCATATCAAAAGCTGGATAAACTACTGGAGGCAGTGGTGGATATTGCAGCAGCAATTCAGGCCCAGCAACAAGGAGTGACAATGATCCAGATGACTCCAGGGTCAAGAAGCAGCGGGCAGCACTGGTAGCAGTGCTTCTGGCCTCGGGGCATTACATCAGCATTGCCTAGTTGGATCACATTTGTCCGACAAAGTTCACCAACACATTGTGGGTGCAAATATGTGGACATATTCTCATTATTAAACAGCCCCAAGGAGCTGGAGGAAAACAGAAAGAAAAATGAGGACTCTGATAAAAAGATGGTTAAAGTTGACAGCATATTAGATAATTTGTGGGATTTATAGTTTTTGCCACACTGTTTGTCACACAGCTCCTGAAAATAGTGTTGATTTGCTCAATTATTTAAACAGGACCATGTGTACCCCCAGGCACAAAGGGAGGTGCTGGCAGGTTGGAATACGATGAGGAAATCAAACACTGCATGACACTCCTCTTTGCTGCAAACTCTGCTACACTCCACAAATGGGACACTGTCTACAACAACATCTATAGATTCGCCTTAACTGCCCCATGTCTTACCCATCATTGTCTCCTTTACTCTGGCTTAAATTGGCTGTCACCTAAGGATATTCGAGCCTACTTCCTGGGCTGCTTTATCGACTCCCTGTCTAGACCTCCCTGCCTGTCTATCTTGCCAACCTCCTGACTCCTGCCTCACACACCCATACCCTCAGGTCTTCTTCTGCCCCCATGCTCTCCATTAGACCTTGCATGACAAAAATGGGTGAACAGGCATTTTATCCATTGCTCCCAAATTCTGAGACTCACTCCCCTTATGGTGAAAACTGACCTCCATCGAGAATTCAAAACTTGCTGTTCACCCACCTCCTAGCCTCTGGCCAATGCAAATGCTCTTAATTTGCTTTGTCCCACTGCAGGCTGTCGGGTCTGACCCTGAGTACTACACTAATGTTCTCCCATGCAATATGCTTGTCTAGGTGGCTATGAACCTTGATGTCTTTACTGTCCTCAGCTGTCTTATGGTTACCCTAATTGCTTTATTTTACATCCTTATTATGATCTATGCCTAAAATGTACCCTTATGTAACTATTACTGTGCTACCCAATGTATATCTTGTTTTGCTCCTGTACACCTATATTATGTCTGTGCATTTCTGCATATTGTAACCAATGTCCTGTGCTCTCCCGGGTCGTGCCTGAAAATAGGCAGGTCTGTTGCCTAGTGCACTTACCCGGTTACCAAAAGCTAATAAATAAATAAATACAACTCAACCAAGGACTGCAGTATCCTGGACATGCCTCTACTGGTAGAGACCATGTATAGAGGGGGTCCTCCATGTGGACAGCAGGTTAAAAATCTAAGTACCTAAGGCCTACAAATCCAAGCTGAGTGAGACTCAAAACCAAGTAACCAAGTGTGTTTTGGGTTCAACAAAGGGGGTTGCAAGAGGAACTCATGCACTTTTAGGCACAAATGTTTTGCCTTCAGTCCATGGCAGCCCTTCAGCAAGTGCAAACCTGGTAAGCCTCCTCAAGGAGGGTACCAGCTTCTTTGGAAGAAGCAAGGTAAGCCTGAGTTTGGCAAGCCTGCCCACTCCAGAAAGAGTGGACCAGGATACAGTGGTAGTCACACAAAAGTTGACAGGTAGCACAATATACCACGTGTTGTGCAAAACACAGTGCCCATTGAATAACATGTATAGCAGTACTGCACAGTGATGTGCACCATGCAGTACCAGTCAAGTTTTGCATGATTACCTCTATATACCCTGGCTTGAGCAATACAAGTACCAAGTCGCAGTAACCCTGCTAGAAGAGGAATTCATGGTGGGCTTTAGGATCCTGTATGAGGGCCCTCATCAGGGCTATGAAGCTGAGAACCTGAAGTCAGCCAGTGATACACCATATCCATGACAAGCTCTGCAGAGAACTGAGCTTGACAGGATTTGTAACCCTTATTCCTCCGTGCCAGGCCTTGATCTGCAGGTTTCCCTATTGGTCTGGTGCAAACAAAGCCCTGGGTGGGTACCGCATGATCAACCACCTGTCATACCCTGAGGGCAGCTTGGTGAATGACCGCATTGACCAGTGACACAGGAAAGTTCAGTATGCATCTTTTGAGTGGGTGGTTGCGACGGTGCATGCAGTGAGTCAGGGGGACCTTATGGTCAAAGTGGATATTGAGTCGGCATTCCAACTGCTGCTGAGCCACCCAATTTATTGACACCTGTTGGGGGATGAAATTTGAGGGGCAGTATTACATTGCTAATTGCATGCCTATGTGGTTTTCAGTGACTTGTGCAGTATTGAAATGCTTTAGCACATTCTTACACTGGGAAGCTGCCAAAGAAGCTTAGGTACAGGGGATTGTTCACTGTCTGGATGACTTCATGTTTGTGGGCCAAGCCCTCTCCCCAGTTTGTGGACAGAAACCATAAACCTTCTTACATCTGTGCCATAGCTTTGGAGTCCCATTGGCCCCTGGTAAGGTAGAACCCCTGAACCAGGTATTGTAATTGTTGAGCATCAAGATAGATGCAGAGGCACAGGAATGTCACCAGTCCAGGAAAAAGATTTAGGTGCTTAGGGCTTTTCCAATGGCAGTCAAGAAGATCACCCTAAAGGAGCTTCAACATCTGGTGAGGCATCTAAACTTTGCCTGATGGGTCATCCCAATGGTGCGGAAATTTTTGCAACAGATGGCAAAGTTGAAGTTGGGCACAAAAAATTCTCACCACCAGATACAGGTGATGAAAGACTACAGAGAAGACCTTGAGGTTTGGCTTACTGTTATTAACCACTTTAATGGAGTCTCCATTTGGCCAATGACAGAGGATAGCTGGGAGCTGGAACTGTTTACTGATGTATCTGGAGGATTGGGTTTGGGGCATACTTTAGAGGCACATGTTGTGCTGCTATGTTGCCCCCAAGTTGGTTACCAGCCAGACTCACACAGCAGGTTACTCTGTAGGAGTTTTCCCTGATAGTTGTCACACTGATCATGTAGGGTCCTCAGCTGAGGAATAAAAAGGTTATTTTTCTTGCTGACAAAACATTGATGTGGTTCACACCATCAAAAGGCAGCTGGGGGTTAAGTACCCATAATGATACCTCATGAGGATCTTCATCTTCGGTTGTATGCTACTTAAAATTTATTTAGCTGTGCATATCCCAATGGTTAAGAATCTTGTTGCTGATACTTAATCTCATTCACAGTGGAAGCTGTTCAGGGAACTGGCTCCAGCAATGTACAGGATCCACATCCAGTACCTCCTTTTCTGAGGAAGGTGGTGACCCTGAGGCCTGGGAATGGATAGCTAATGTTCTTGCTCTCCAGACCAGAGCAGCATATCAGCAAGTAGTGGAGTACTTTCATACCTTTTGCACAGAGGCTGGATGGCCTAACAATTGACCTGTTTCTGCAGAGCAGTTATGTAGTTGCATAATGGAGGCAATGGGGCAGGGCCTGGCATCTAGAGTGGTAAGACAACACTTAACAGACTTGTCATGGTTCTCCAGGGTGTTATTCTTTATGGACACTACTTAAGATTTCAAGGTTTAGAAGCTTTTTGAGGGCTAGAGAAAGGGAACACCAAAGCAGATTGACCAGCAGTGCCCCCTAAGCCCAGTGATGCTGGAAAAAGTGTAAGAGGATTATTGGTGGTCTGCTGGTCTCCCTTTGAGGTCAGTTTATTCAAGACTGCATTTTTGATGGCCTTCTGTTGGGCCTTTCAGGTCTCAGAGTTTGTGCAGCTGGCCAAAAGTGGGGTCCTCACAAGGCTGCAGGACAAAGATATAGCAAAGACACCTAAGGGTGTTTTTATCAGGCTTTGCAGGAGTAAGTCTGACCAAGGAGGCATGGGATGCTGATGCACCCTGTGAGCTCCTGAGAGGTCAACATGGGACATAAGAACTATGGTATTGGAATACATTGCCATCCGTCCACAAGCTGGGTTAGTTTCCTGTAACATGCAGATGTCGCACTGATCATGGCTTATCAGTTCAGATGCATGTTGGGTTTGGTGGTGCAATGAATAGGACTGAAACCCAAATAATTTAATACCCACCCCTTCTGAACAGGGTCAGTGAAGGCCCTGGACCAGTGCAGATCTTAAGTATTTTTGCATTATGTAAGGCCACATTACTTTAATATTGCTTGCTGTTTTCCAGGTTTCCCCTGAAAGTTCCAAAGGGGTTTGGATCTGTGGATACTTCTTCATACAGTGGGCAGCAGAGACAGAGCAGAATGCCAGTCTGGAGGGAAGAACCTGGCATTTCCACAGAATGAAGCACAAATTCATTGGCTGGGTCAGAGGGGCATGCACTGGGGGAAACTTCTCCCTACAATGGAATTTGAAGCAGAATGAAGACGTTTATCTGACATACTGCTGGTTCATCTTGGCAGGAGTGATAAAAGAGGACCTAAGATCCATTCACAAATTGTGGCCTGGGACCAAAATTCTTTGGCCACATTTCATTCAAAGGATTCACTGGCATCACACAGAGAATTTTATTTATTTATTTATTTGAAAGTTTGTGACCGGGAGAGGCACACTAAGCCATGGCTTGTTTCCAGGTGCGACCCAGGGGCAAGGGAAGGGGAATATGCCTACAGATGTAGAGTGACTTACAGAACCAGATTAAGCTGCTGGTTGTATTTTTAGTGAATGAGGTGAATTTGGCCAGAACACCAGAGAAATTCCCCCACCTTTCTGCAGGGGGTGCTGTCTCTCTGTGGAAGGATGGAGGAGCTCAGTCTGGATGGAACAGTGGATGGGAATGGAGGTGCTCCCATTAGAGCTGTGAAACCTGTGGAAGCTGTGCAGTATGGCCCATTTGAAGATTCTAGCTCAGATAATGTTGAGCCACCACCAGTTCTGGACAATACTGAATCTGGTCTTGAGGGTTTGCATCAGATATTTTCCACAGATTTTCATTCTGATGTACCAGATTTGCCTAGTGCAAATATTTCTGAAGATGAATTATGCTTACAGAGAGATTTGGCTGAAAAGATAAAAAACATTTACTAGCCAGTTTAATGAGGCTGAAACAGAATTTGCCCAGCAAAAGGAACGACCAGAGGAAGAAAAGAAGAGGAAAAGGAGTGTGAGCAGTCCCAGTGGAGTGATGGGGAAAAGAGTCTTACTCACCGATGAAGGTACGCAGGTAGACCAAGAAGCAGAGCTGCCAGGTGTTTATCCCTCCTCAATTCCCTCTGACTCTCAAGATTTTCCCTCATCAGCTGAATGGTGTCCAGAGAATGCGCTGAAAGGTGCAGAGTGGATTTTTGTGGATGACAGATGGATTCCTGACCCTACTATTCAAATACCAGGCTCACCCAAACAGCCCCAGTCTCCCCACAATGATTCCCCTTTTGTACAGGAAGTGCAACAGCCGTCGATGTGTCAAACAGCAGCCGCAGCTGGAAAATCTGTGCCTCAGAGTCTTTCAGTGCATACTGCACCAGATGAGAGGGCCCAGACCAGTAGTATGAGCTGGACCTCTACAGTGACACACCCTGAGGTTTTGGAACCAGGACATTTCAAGCCCAGTGGAATACAAAGGGGTAGAAGCAATGCAGCTTGAGCAAGGTAATACTTCTGATATTCTTGTTACTACTGTTGGGGAGGCTGACAGGATGTGGTCAATCTGTTGTATCTAACAGTTCTGAGGCTAATACGGGGAAGCAAAAACTGCCACATATGCAAGTTTATTCTAGCAACCTGCAGAAGCAGTTAAAAGACATTTTGTGGTCAGGCTGTGATACTGGGAGGGACTGGATCAGGTTCTAGATTGGAACTATGTGGGGAAATGTTTAATCTAGGATTCATTACATTTTACACTGGAAGAAGTATATGCTTTTATCCACATCACAGTAAACTATATTTTTGATGTCAGTTTTTGTTCAGCCAAAGTATTAGATAAATTCTGGAATTTGTATTACCCAGTCAAAGATTCTCCATTGTGGGCTTCCTTTGTGGCTATCCTCATTACTAAGCCTACCACAAAAAACATTACTATTTTATTCTGAAACTAGTGTGTGTGTGTGTGTTAATGATATCATTTTTTGACTGGAGAAAAGATGTGACATTGATGGCCATCCAGACCCCATTATGGATGACAATGGGTTTTGGACAGGTGGATGGAGATTCCGTGTTCATCTGAAACATACTGATCATGGCATTCAACATTTGCCGAATTGTTTCTATTTGGGGAGGGACCGGGGAACCCTATTTTACCCTGGCCAACTGAAACCCTGCTATCATTGTGGTTCTTTAACACACCTGAATACAGACTGTGGCAAGAGTAAATGCTTTCACTGTGATGCTTTGGGTCATTCTGAAAATTGTCGTACAGTGCCCCCCATTTGTAATCTGTGTGGAGACAATGAACACTCTTTCAAGTCCTGCCCTTGGGTGGACTACAACTCTCCAGATACCACAGATTCAGCAGAACAGGATTTCTACTTACTGAGGGCAAAAAAAGCGTTCAGGTCAGATAGATCTCACACTACCAAAAGGTCTCAAGTTCCCCACCTTTTGACCCCCGTGGTGGAACAGACTTCTACTTCCCAAGAATCTGCCAAAATTTCTTTACCTACTACTGATGAAAATCTCAGTGTACAACCTGTTGTTGCTCAGGAATCAACAGAGACTGCATCTACTATACCCCCTCCCCCCCACAGCCACAAGTAGTACACAGTTCTCTGGACCCGGACTCTTTTCAAACTGTTTCAAAGGTTCCTAAGTTGAAAGGTTGGGCTACAGGGAAGGGGACTTCCAGTGTGGGTGTACCTGTTGAAAATAGATATGAAGTCCTCCAGAGTTGGAGTGACAGAATGGAGGAAGGGGATTCAAATATGCCAGCCCATTCATCACAGGATGATGTCTCAATGGGTTTATCAACTCTAAACCTTACTACCACAGCTGTACCCAAGGGGAAAAGGTTTACACATTCTAGTGTAAAGAAAAAACATTAAAGAACTCTTCATTATTTACCTCTCTTAAGGATAGCAAGCTTGAATGTGAACAGTTTGAAATCCACAGCTAAATGAACAACAACGTTTTCTGTTTTATCACAACTTACATATGATGTTTTTTGTTTACAGGATACAAGGTTACATACTGTTCACGATATCGAGTTGTCCCAAAGGGAATGAGTTTATTGTGAATCTTATTGGTCCATAGGAGAGGATCAGTGTTGTGGCCTGGGAGTGTGTCATTCTAACCCAGAGATTATTTTACATAAATTAATAGACATTTCTCCAGGTAGAGCAATGATTGTGGATATAGGTTATGCTGGTATTGACTAGACTAAAAAATATCTATGCTTCCCAGTCGAAAGTTCTTTGGATAGATTTGTTGAAGTTAACCCAACCTTATCTATTTACTGGGAAACAGGTTCTATTTGGGGGGGGACTTCAATATTAGTTTATTAAAAACTGACAAAACTAAGGTTCAGGAAAATACCTTTTGCGATGCTAATTTTCTAAAAAACAATAGTAGCAAAATCAAATTTAATAGATGCACGTGGTATCCAGACTCTCCAGCACATACCTTTTATAAAGGAAAGCTTTCAACTAGAATAGATTATTGGTTTCCATTTAAACAACTCCCAATTTCATATTTTGAAACAATACCAGTTGAGACTTCTGATCACGCATTGATTGTAATTTATGTGTCTTCCTCTCCTCCTAGGGTTTCTGGGAAAGGGATATGAATAATAAACGATAGCTTGCTTCAGGATCCAACTGTAATTAAGGACCTTTCACATATAGTTCTAGATAGATCATCTGTGTTTTTTTTTTACAATTTCCCCATTGACTGTTGGGAAGGCAACAAACTATGTATTGCTGCCTTCTTTCAAACTATTGCCCAATATAGAAATTGCCACAAGAATGATAGATATCTGCAGCTCAGAAGACAGCTTTATAATTTGTTTTCCAAACAATCTTGTTCAAATGTAGATCTCTCTGCCCAGACAGAGGAGAAAAAACAAGAAATGTTCGAACTACAATAAAATACACAGTTGTCCTTAGAAGCTGAACGGCGTTTCGGGACCCAAGGGACAAAAGAACAAACAAATCCCCTCAAAGACTGCCAGTCCCAGCTACATAAAAGAAATATTATTGCCTTAAGAAATGATAAAGGGGAAGTGATAAATGATAATATAGGGATTTTGAGCATAATAGAGGATTTTCCTGCAAATCAGCAAAATATTTCTGACCCACTTCCTCAAAATATTTCTCAATTTTCTACAGGCTGTTAATCTCCCACAGTTAGGGAAGGAACAGAAAGAGCACTTATTAGCCCATTTAGAGACCTGGGAACTAAATGAGATTATACCTCGGTTACAGAATGGGGTGGCCCTGGGTTCAGATGGGTTGCCTAGGGAAAGCTATAAAGTCATTTGGGAAACTATACCCACAGAATCCCTAGCGGTTTATGAAGCTATATTGGTTGAATTACATCTACATCATCAGATGTATGAAGGTTTGCTTACTTTTATATATAAAAAAGGGATAAATTGAAACTGGAAAATTGGAGGCAAATTACCCTTCTTAATATGGATTTTAAGATACTGACTAAAATTTTAAGTAAAAGATTAGCAGCTGATTCCATTATTCGTCAGGCGCAGACTTGTTCTATCACAGGAAGGACATTTCGGATTAATTATTCCTTTGGTGAGAAATTCTAGACAAATGAAAGTCTGGTATGATAGCTGGGTATTTAATATTTATTTATTGAAATGTTTTAGCAGGAAGGCACACTGAACAACAAGTTGCTCATCTCCCAGTGCGACCGGGGTACAATTGGATGAAGAATTAGACATAAAGTTTAACATTTATCATATCTGAGAAATTAAACATTCAATTACATTTGTAACAGGATATACAGTTAAAAAATATCATAAATAATCATAGAGTCACATTTGTAGCATAACATACAATTAAATATATCAAACATATGGAATATGCATTTAATTACAAGTGGCATATCTGAGGAACATAGTACAGAAATTTAATGTAGCCTTGGAGCCAGCTCCTTACAGGAATGGATCACGGTTAAGAGGCAGATTATTTAGCAATTATTGAATAAATGAGGTCCGGGGGGGCATCAAGGAGGGCAGTGGGGTAGACAGGAGAAACAAGCTGGGGGAAGGAGAGGATAAAGATGTGGGGAATATCACTGGAGAAAAGTGAGTACAAAAAAAAAACAGTTGTGAAGGGCAAGTTAACAGTGCAAGTACAATCTGGGAGCACCTCAGACAGAACAAAAAGTGCAAATTATTAGCTCAAGGGATATGTGTAGACCAAGCACAAGCATTTGATAGGTGAGTCATGCATTATTGTGGGAATGTCTGAAGGGATATGGATTTCCTATGTTGTTTATTAAAACAAACAAGGAGGGCAGCTACAACGCACCAGTGGCTGGGCCAAAAAAAAAACAAATGTTACTCACAAGACCAGGACAAATAGGTTGGGAACCTTGTCCCTGTTCCAAATCCAAAGCTCAGTTCATACACGATATGGTAAAGATAAAAGCCATTAATTCCAAAGTAATCAACCAGTTGACATAGATTTGCAGTGCCCCAACATACAGAAATTAAATGCTGTATGGACGTATTGTTTTAATTATGTTAAGGCATGGGGTATTTCAATGGCCCATGTATTAATATTGCCCCATTAGTTTGTATATAGTTCAGTGTTACATACACATTTCCTGGCTTCATCATTTGAGCAAGTATCACAGGAACAACAAGATAGTTTGGTTTCATACTTGACAGATCCAAGAATCCCATCCAGAATGAAAGATGTTGTCTGGCTAGTGGTTCATGGAAAAGTCAATGTTTTTTTTTTTTGTTAGTACTTTTTTTCCTAGCCACCGGTCTGCTTATCTCACGCTTCCAGGCATCCTTTTGAGGTTTCTGGTCTCCTTCCCAGGGACCCTCGGTTCCACATTCAGGCCCACGGCATACCCCCGTGGCTTGCCCCCCATGGTGGGGAGGTGGAGAGCTCCTCTTGCACTCTCGCACCCACACAGGGTCCAGTAGAGCCACGCACCCTCGGTGCCGAGCAAGTCCCCCATAGAGATGGCCATCAAGCTGCTGCAATTGGTGCCCATATTTTCCCTTTTTTCCTGCCCCTGTGGATGTCTGTGGCATGCAATGATGCCAAGGGACAGGAGCACGCACACTACTGCACATGCCCCTTCCTGGTGTTGGTCACAGCATGTCCCCCCAAGTCTGCCAATGACCTGCCGTCACCCCCAGCCACCGCTAGAGGCCACTAGGCCACTGAGGCATCCCACCTCCCACTCCCCAGAGAAGGAGAGCAGTCCTACAGATGCTCGATCCTTCTCCTCCCCTGCCAACCCCCAATGACCCAGGCTCATTCCCGAACCCAGGTCACTGGCGTGGTGCAAGGTGTGGTATCCAGCGCCTCAACCCTCAGCACCACCGGGCCAGCCTGAGAAAATCAATGTTAAAGGAAATCAAAAACACAAAGTAAATAGCAGAGAGGCATTGCCCTAGGGAAACATGTATAGCAGCTATAGAAACTATGGATCATTTATATTTTGAGTGCCCTTTTATACTGGAGTTCTGGGCTCAATTAGTGACTTTATGGAAAACAGACTTGATACAGTCTCTGACACCATCTCAACTTTATTCAGGTTTTTTTTTGTCAGCTTGGAAACTACATAATGAGAGCAGTTTTAGAGTTCTTATGGCTACTTTGTTATTTTGGATATGGCAAATCTGCTGTCAATTAGTTTTGCAGAAGCAGGCCCTTTCTCCACAAGAATTGGTTTATATTATTCAGAATGAGTTAGTATCTATTAAAACCACTGAACAAAAGTGCATGGAAGTTACCCTATGTCAAGAATGCTGGGGATCATTTTTCTGGTTGTCATAACTGTGTAGATATGAAGATGGCTTATCCTGAATTTTATTTTCCCATGCCTTGTAGAAGAGGGAAGGGGATGGTTATGGAGCTTACAGTTTCAATTACATGCAAGTCTCTTGATATATTATAGCTTAAGGAAAGTGTGTTTTGACATGCAGTATGGTTACAAACTGTTATTTTACTTTATTTTTCTAGGATTTGTATTTGGATTAGTTGGTTGGGTTGTTGATTTACCCCATCCTTTTCTATTACGTGGGCAAGGGAAAGGGATGATTTGAATATGCTACCATTTTACCTAGATGCATTTTATTAGTTTTATATTTCTCTTGGCAATCAATTTTATAGGACTGTATTTTTTTTCTTTAAAACAGGAGGTTTATGGGACAGGATATGAAACAATATGTATTTTTTTAAGGTCTTCCCTGACTGGACAACAGGACTCAGCAGGTAATAGTAAATTGAGTCCACAGTGAAGAAGGGGGTTTACTAGTGGGGTACTGCAGGGTTCAGTACTGGGGCCAGTCCTTTTTAATTTCTTTATAAGTGACATTGCAGAGGAACTGGAAGGGAAAGTATGTCTCTTTGCAGATGACACAAAGATCTGCAACAGGGTTGATATGCAAGGTGGGGTGGAAAGGATGAAAAGGGACTTGGCAAGGTTGGAGGAATTGTCAAATGTATGGCAGCTTATATTCAATGCAAAGAAGTGCAAAATAATGCACCTGGGAAACAAAAACCCAGGGGAAGAGTACACAGTGGGGGGCGAGATACTGAAACATAAAAACATAGAAACATAGACTTTGACGGCAGATAAGAACCACTTGGCCCACCCAGTCTTCCCATTTCCCTACCTACTGGATAGGCTATAGATTCTAGTTAACCAACAGCCTACTTCCTGCAACCCCTCACTATAATTGCCTTATGTCTGTCCCATACATGTTTGAATTCCCCCACTGTTTTAGACCCCATAACCTCTCCAGGAAGGCGGTTCCATGCATCCACCACTCTCTCCGTGAAAAAGAATTTCCTCACATTACCCTTGAGCCGTCCCCCCTCTAACTTTAAATTGTGCCCCCTTGTTCTTACACATCTTTTTTTCTGAAAGATGCTACCTTCCTGGAATTTGTTAATTCCCTTGAGGTACTTAAAAGTTTCTATCATGTCCCACCTGTCCCTCCTTTCATCAAGGATATACATATTAAGCTCTCTCAGTCTCTCTTCATATGGTTTCTGATGTAGACCCTGCACCATTTTAGTTGCCCTCCTCTGGACTGCTTCCATCCTGTCTATGTCCTTGCGTAGATGAGGTCTCCAAAACTGCACGCAGTACTCCAGATGGGGTCTCACCAACTGTCTGTATAGAAGGATAACCACTTCCCTTTTTCGACTTGTGATGCCCCTCCCTATGCATCCCAGTATCCCCCTGGCTCTCCTTACTGACTTCTCACATTGCTTACCCATATTTAGGTCCTCTGATATGACTACACCCAGATCCCTTTCCATTATTGTTGTCGTTAGTACCTCCCCTGCTATTGTGTACTCTTCTCCTGGATTTTTTATTTCCCAGGTGCATTACTTTGCACTTCTTTGCATTGAATCTAAGTTGACATATGTCTGACCATTCCTCCAACCTTGCCAAGTCCCTTCTCATCCTTTCTACCCCCCCTTGTGTATCAACTCTGTTACAGATCTTTGTGTCATCTGCAAAGAGGCAAACCTTTCCTTCCAGACCCTCTGCAATGTCACCTATAAAGACATTAAAGAGGACTGGACCCAGTACTGAGCCCTGAGGTACTCCACTAGTAACCCCCCTTTCTTCAGAATGTGTTCCATTCACTATTACCTTCTGTGTCCTGTTGTGCAGCCAGTTTGCTACCCAGGCTACCACCCTGGGACCCACTCCCAGGCTGGCTAACCTGATTATTAATCTTTTATGCTGGACTGTGTCAAATGCCTTGCTAAAGTCTAGGTAGGCCATATCCACAGCCCCTCCCTGGTCAATTACTTTGGTCACCCAGTCAAAGAAATTGATTAGATTCGTCTGACATGACCTTCCTGCTATGAATCCATGTCGCTTTGGGTCCTGTGCCCCGCTGGCCTCTAGGCATGCAACAATTCTTCCTTTCAAAAGTGATTCCATCTTTTTCCCCACCACTGAGGTCAAACTAACAGGTCTGTAGTTTCCTGCTTTCGCCTTGCTCCCACTTTTGTGAAGGGGAATCACATCTGCCCTCTTCCAGTCCTCAGGTACCACCCCATCTTCCCATGATTTGTAAAAAAGTGTGGTTAGTGGTGTCACTAGGTTCCTCCCTTAGCACTTTTAGGATTCTAGGGTGAATTCCGTCAGGCCCCATTGCTTTGTCCACCTTGAGTTTTAGGAGTTCTTTCAGTACTCTTTCTTCTGTAAATGGACTGGCGTCAACCCCACTATCCAGAGTGCTTCTGCTGTTTGGTTTAGGTAACTCCTCTTCTTCTTCTTTTGTGAATACTGAGCAAAAGTATTCATTCAGTATCTCTGCCTTTTCACTGTCTCCCTCTGCCCACCTCCCCTCTCCTTTACTAATCTTCACTATCCCTCCTTTAACATTTCTATGCTCCCTAATGTACCTATAAAAGGTTTTATCCCCCTTCTTAACTGAGTTGGCTATCTTTTCCTCGGTTTGGGCCTTTGCTTTTCTGACTGTCTTCCCCACTTCTTTCTGCTTTAATTGATACAGTTCCCTGTCGTGCTCCATCTGTGATTCCTTATACTTTTTGAATGCAGCCTTTTTCTCCTTAACCTTCCCTGACACCTCTTTTGAGAACCATAGTGTTTTTTTATTCCACTTTGTTTTCTTAATTTGTTTCACACAAAGTCTTGTTGCCTCCATGATGGCAGTTTTGATTTTTCTCCATTGTTCTTCCACCCCTCCTTTCTGGCCATTTGCTAATGCATTCCTCAGGTATTCACCCATTATGCCAAAGTCAGCCCTTCTAAAGTCCAATATCCTTGTCTTTGTATGGCTTGTCTCCATGGTTGTGTTTATTGTGAAGCACACTGTGCAGTGGTCGCTTGTCTACTGACTTCTGAATTTGTGATCCTCTCTCCATTTGAGAGTACCAGGTCTAATATTGCTCCCTCCCGAGTGGGTTCCACCACTAGCTGTCTAAGGCATGCCCCCTGTAGGGCATCAAGAATGACCCTGCTCTTGGATGTGGCTGCAGTCCATGTCACCCAGTTAACATCTGGCATATTCAGGTCCCCCATCAACAGTATCTCCCCTTTTTCAGCCATTTTGAGAATGCCCTCTATCATTTTCTTGTCCATTTCCTCCCCTTGAGACGGGGTCTGTATACAACCCCTGTGCGGATTGTGATGCCATTCCCTGTCTCCAAGGTGACCCAGAGTTCCTCTTGTCCCCCCCTTTACTATTTAGTTCTGTAGCTTTTATCCATTCCCTTATGTAGAGAGCTGCTCCACCTCCTCTTTTACCCTCCCTGTCCCTTCTATAGATTGTGTACCCTGGTATGTTGACATCCAAGTCATGGTTCTCCATGTACCATGTTTCTGTGACTGCCACAATATCCAAGTGTTCCTCTTCCATCAGGGCTACTAGCTCTGGAAGCTTGTTCCCAGACTATGGGCATTGGTACTCACAACAACAACTGACAACAACAAAAATGGAAAGGGACCTGGGGGTAGTCATATCAGATGACCTAATAGTGGGCTAGAAATGTGAGAAGGCAGTAAACAGGACTTGGGGGGATACTGGGATGCATAGGGAGAGGCATCACCAGTAGAAAACAGGAAGTTGTTGGCCCTCTGTACAGACAGTTGGTAAGACCACATCTGGAGTACTGTGTACAGTTCTGGAGATCCCATCTCCGCAAGGGCAACCAAAATGGTGCAGGGTCTGCACCAGAAGACATATGAAGAAAGACTAAAGGAGCTTAAGATGTATAGACTTGAGGAAAGGAGGGAGAGGGGGGGATATGATAGAAACTTTCAAATACCTCAAAGGAAGCAACAAAGTCCAAGAGGGTAGCATCTTTCAGAAAAAGAGATGTGCATGAACAAGGGGGCCCAATTTGAAGATAGAGGGGGAATGGCTCAAAGGTAATGTGAGGAAGTATTTCTTCACAGAGTGGGTTGTAGATGCATGTAACGGCCTTCTGAGGAGCTCTTAGAGTCAAAAACAGTGGGGGAATTCAAGAATGCATGGGACAGACATAAGGCAATTCTAGTGGGGGGTAGGAGGAAATACGCTGTTGGTTAACTAGGATCTGCATCTTATCCATTAGGTAGGGAAATGGGCAGACTAGGTGGGCCAAGCGGTCCTTATCTGCCATCAAATTCTGTTTCTATGATATATTTTGTTTGGTTTATGATTTTTTTTTTAACCAGGACAGACACACTAAGCTGAAAGCTTGTTTACAGGTGCGACCTGGGAGCACAAGCAGGTTAAGTGACTTGCTCAGGGTCACACAGTATGCAAGTGGGGGCTGTGGGATTCAAACCCAGGTCTCCAGGTTTGCAGATCAGAGCCTTAAACCATTGTGCTACACTACCTCCATCACTGGTTTCAAACACATGCCTTATTAATTGACTACTGGGAGGTGATATAGTTTTTTTTCCCTTACTTATACGTTTGCTAATCAAAACAGGATGTATGGCTGAAATACTTGTTTGATTTTTTTTATTTAGGATGAGACTATAACCTGTTTGTAAATAATCTGTTGTTGTATACTTAATAATAATTCCCCTACTATTAAGTAGTACGGTTGGGGGGGGTCAGGACTAGTATGTATTAATACTTACTTTAAGTTACATTATGATTTAATTTGATTGTTTTCAACATTAAAAATGTATAGGATTATGTTTTTGGGAAAGAAGGCATGGGAAAAGGGTATGAATTAATACATATTTGAGTTATTATGATTTTTTAAACTTTATATATTTGATTTTGATGTGAAATTAACATGTTTTATATTATGTTTTTGGACTATGCTTTGCTTTTGAAGTTTTAATAAAAACATTCCCCTCTAGAGTGTAGGGGGAACCTCTGGCTGTCAGAGGGTGGCCGGCTCAGTCTCTGAGCAGACTGGGATGGAGCAGGATGTGTGGATGGTTGGAGATTTGGTCTCCTCCCCAGCTGGAGATATCCATGAGACTGAAGAATTTTTTGATGCCACAGGAGGAAATGGATGTTATGCCTCTACAACAAGATTCTAGAAAATTGAACCAGAAGGATATAGCAATTGCAAAAAAAACAAAACAGGTACAAAATGAAGATATTCAAAAGCAACATACCTCGCAAGAACTATTACGGGCTTAGGAGGAGAAATTTCTCAGAAGGAAGCAAGAATTTCGTGCTGAGTATGTGGGACGTAGTACAATGGTAGAGAATGCAGCCCTCCATGGCAATCAAGCCACAGCTGGAGGTAGTCTCTTAGTAACAATAAAGTTGACAGAGAACAGTCAGACTGGAAATCTGCTTATGCTAGAACAAGGGATTATTTTTCAAACAGCTATAGATAACCAGTATAAAGCCATAGTTTTTTTCATTTACTAAATAATCATGGGCGGACTTAGCAGAGCCAGAGAAAACACCCTGGACAGTGGAACAGTCTCTAAAAGCAGCTGGATGGGTGAGCGAGCTAGACAAGGGACACTGGATGTCTGGGTTTACTCCAATTCATATTTCAGGGGTAAGCATTAGCTCAGAAACATTTTCATGAAAAGCAAACTTAATGCAGTCTGCAGAACAAGCTACAGACTTTAGTACTATGAATATTGAAAAGGGACAGGTACCAGGAAAAGAAGCAAACTCTAGCCCAGGAGTTGAGCTGCCACAAGAATTATGTTTAACGCAGAACCCGGAGTTTAAGTTGCCCTGCCAGAATACAGAAAGAGAGCAGGACTGCTCTGAAACAAGACAAGACAAAGAAGGTTGGCAGGAGGACTCCATTAGTGAAATTTCTGAGATGTCAGATATTACAGAGTCGGCACAGGAAAACGACAGGAATAACAAAGATAGCACTCCACCAATAACCAAGGAACTAATAACAGGCAACAGTCAAGGCCTTATGCATCTTTATTTCATCAGCCGGTGTATCAGGCTAAAAGGCATAATGCAGTGCAAATTATGTATAAAGAGGGTCTGGATCTTTTTCCTGATAGGGTTTATGTAGGGAGAACATTATTGAAAGAAAATTCGCAATTCCATGCCACTGAATTGTGTGCATTGATCCATGTGTCGGGAGAATCGTCCTTTGATGTGAGTTTCAAACTCAGTAGTGGCCTAGAAAAAGTCTGGGCACGATGTCAGAAGGTTAAAAATACTCCCTTATGGACACCTTTTGAGGTGATACCATTAGCAAAGCCATGGCACAGGGTAATAACTGTTCTATTTTGAAATGAAAGGGTAAGCGTTACCGACCTTATTTACTGGCTGAAACAGCAGTGCACTGTGGTAGGCCATCCAGAGGCTATTTTAGATTCAGAAAGCATATGGACGGGAGGGTGAAGGAGTAGAGTAATCTTACGTTCAGTTGATCAGGGACTTCAACACCTCCCTAATTGTTTCTTTCTCGGTAGGGACAGGGGGGTACTTTTCTATCAAGATCAGCCTAAAACATGCTATAAATGTGGTTCCCCAGGACACATCAGCAGTGCTTGCGATCGCTTACGTTGCATTGTATGCAACACATTATGACATACAAGTGGACAATGAAGAAATGAAGCCACATGTAACCTTTGTGGGGTAAGAGGGCACTCTTATACAAAATGTCCTGAAGCTGCTCACAGTGCCCCAGAGTCCACAGACAATGAAGAACAAAGGTTATTAGTAACTGTAGCTCAAAGAGCACATACAAAAGGAATGAAATCTTCTGGGCTGAACACCCCCCCCCCCCAAGTGGAGCCTGTTACAGAAGAGGAGCAGGACCTTCCCCCTACTGTAGCAAAACAACAATTAGGTCTGGAAAGGGATTCTACATCTACTCAAGTGGCACTTAACACCCAAGAACACAAGCACAAGACATAGTGAAAGAAACTCCAGTGGAAGCCATGTAAATGAGTCTTTGACTCAAAGTCTGTAAACCGATTATCTAATAAAATAACTACCTCCACAAAGACCAGTGTGGATTCTGATGCAGCTCACATGCCACCACCACCCTGCCCCCCCACTGCCACAGAAGCAGAAGTCAAAAAAGAAGACTACCAGAAGGAGACAGGCCTGGTTACAGCCAGTACCCAAAATGCCCCAAATCGTGGTAACACCCATCTCAAATAGATACCAGGCTTTAACAGGGAATGTAGAAGGATCAGACAATGGTTTTGAGGGTTCCTCAGTCCAGTCAGTACAGAATGAAATAAGTGACTCAGATGCTGTGTTGAAAACAAACAGAAAGGAGAAGCCTAAAAGTACAAAAAAGAAATTGGGAGTCAATGCAAAAAAATAAAAAAGCAAAACCACCCTAATGGGGAACTAGGTAATAAGGGCATTCCCTCCTTTCTCAACTGATGCAGTCATCTCTGTCTTTTCTTACAATTAATGTAAATAGTATTAAAAATAATGTCAAAATATATTGTGTCTATTCACATCTGAGAACAAATAAAGCAGATGTAATTTTTATCCATGATACTAGATTGCATGCAGTTCTATAAGTCTCAAA
Source organism: Neoceratodus forsteri (assembly GCA_016271365.2). Classification (NCBI taxonomy): domain Eukaryota; kingdom Metazoa; phylum Chordata; order Ceratodontiformes; family Ceratodontidae; genus Neoceratodus; species Neoceratodus forsteri. The sequence continues at coordinate 648,557,916 of CM057456.1, forward strand.
GGCCACGAAGGCCTGGTACACAGGAGTGTCGCATTGGTCAATAGGACTAGTAGCTTGTTCGGGGGTGGGTATTTTGTTTCACTGTACTGATGTTCAGGTTTTAAAAAATATTGATTTAATCCCTGGAAGAGTCTTGATTTTAGATATAAAATATCATAATACCTATTATAGATTGTTGAATATTTATGCACCCAAGACAAAAGCAGATAGAATTGCTGTTTTAACACAGGTCAGACCATACTTATATTCTTCACAGAATATAGTCTGGGGTGGTGATTTCAGCTGTGACCTTTCAAAAAGGGATAGAGGGAAAGCTACCACTATGCAAAAAGTGTTTTGCAACATGACATTTTTACAAATAGTGCTACAGACAGTTGCTTTGGTAGATGCTTATTATAGTTAAACAAATAGGACAGTCCCAACTTTTCAGAAAGGAAACAGCATCTAGAATTGATTTCTTTTTTACAAATAAAACATTACTGATTAAAATGGTTAACACAAAAACAGTAGAATATTCAGACCAAAAAGAATTATATGTTACAGTAGGCCCTCCATATAATGCTCATGGTCCAGGTTTATAGAAATTTAATTCATCCTTATTAATACAAGAATGTATCAGACAACATATTCTATATTTTATTACTAGCAAAAAATCTTTGTTTGAACTTCATGAAAGTCCATTCATATGGTGGGAGGACACAAACGTAGAACTTAGAAAAATTCTCATTACTCTTAGTAAATCAAGCAGGGATGATGAATATTTACATATGAACAAAACAGGCAACAATTACAACATTTGATGAGCTTAGCACAAACTACAAAACATAGTTATGCATTTGGCTGCTGATTGCTTTACTGGCTGTGTTGCCTTAGCCTTCAAATTGCACAGTAAAGGAACTCTTTCAGAACTTTTATTGCACTTTGTACGAACCTCTGGGGAGAGGATTTGTTTTCTGGGCTGTTGCCATGTAAACATTATTGCCAGACTTCCTATCTAACTGGCATTGTGGGATTCTGGAGGCTCCCTTGCACCACTCTCCACTCGGTAGCGTATATTGCCCAAAAGTTTTAGTTTTAGTGACAGCAGGAGCAAAGGGGATGCTCCTTTCACTAGCAGCCCACCGTATGAGGTGGCAGAAGGTTTTATTATTTTTATTTTACAATAACTTTGGACGCGCTGTACTCGCAGGACAGGAAGTGAATGCTTGATACTTCCTGATTACTTGCTTAAATAGCTTCCTAAGCAAGCGGGACTTAACACACGGGGCGGCTGCTGGGTTCGCACGTGAGGAACACGTGCAGAGACACATAGCCTTAGCACGGTCACGGTGTTGAGTGGAAGAGGAGAGAGGGCCTGTTAAAATACAGTCTTCAGTGTGTAAGTAAGTACACTGCTGTTACCATTCAGTCGTATAAGTGGCTATTTCATTTATTTTATAAAAATGAGTGATTGACTTAGTTTAGAATCATCCCCTGCTTCAACAATAAATCCTGCTAGTCTTCCACAACCCAATCCAAGACAGACAATTATGACATTGAATGGTGAAACTGGACTTCAGTGTACTTTTTGCAATATGTACACGTTGTTTGATGCATTACCTATGAACACTATTTATGTTTGTACAAAGTGTGTTAGAAATAGTGTTCTGAGGGAAGACATAAAGACTTTTTTATAAAAGACTTGCAGTGTTGGAATTACAGCAAGATGTTTTGGTCTCAAAAGTCCATATTTCACCCGAGAATAGTAGCTTATCATCAAGTAATAGTGATTCAACAACCGTGCCTAATTTAATGAGGGATAACAATGCTTGTATAGGCAATCATACTGATAAATGAAAGCATGAAGCTGATATTAACCGTACTAGTAGTTTGGAGAATGATGATTGGACTGAAGTCTTGGTAGGCCCTAGGCCTAAATAAAGATGTAGGGCTTTGGGAAATAATCTTGTATTAAACAATAGATTTGAACCATTAATAAATCTTGATAGTTGTGAGATCTCTATTGATAAGTTCCCCTATAGTGCTACTGAGGAACAGCTGGGTACTGCTTCTGATAATATGTATGATTCTCATACAAACCATACATTAAGTGGTTTGAATGAACAAAGTATACAAGCACATGAAACATCTACAGTACATATCCACCCTACCCCAACCATGAGTAAAGGTGGTAAACACAAGTCCAAATCTAAACATCTGGATATACCGGAAGTTGTTATAACAAATACTTCTTTGCCCATGGACATGGAGTCTACCAATGTGGTTAATAGGCAGTATTTTGTACTCGGTAATTCAATCATTAAATACACCGATAAAATTGTTTGGAGGAAAGACAAACATAATATTGCCTGTTCATCTTTTAGAGAGAGGGAATTAAGGATATCCATGAAATGTATCCTGATATTCTCCATAATTCAGGTGTCAATCCACTTGTTATTATACACGTTGGTACCAATCATATTAAAAATAAACATTCAATTGATGTTATAAAAAAAGAGTTTATCAGTTTAGGAAAACATTAAAGGAACTAAATTGTGAAGTCCATTTTTCTGAAATATTACCAGTGCCAAGGGTTGATTACCATACTGAGAAAAAAATAAAATGTGTCAATGAATGGCTTAGGAAATGGACTCTTCAAGAAGGTTTCTCCTCTATACCCCACTGGGAGACATTCATTGATAATAGGTCATTATTTTGTTGGGATGGATTGCACTTGAGCAAACAGGGCGCATATAAATTGGGTAGGGTTTTTGAAAGCATAATTTGCAAATCTTTAAACTGATTGATATGGGGGACAAGGTTTCGAGGAAAAAGATACTTGATATAGATAAAAGAACTGAACTTGAGGTTTGGGGAATTAATGCTCGAACTCTTAATCAGATTAAATTAACAAAACTAATAATCCTTATTCAAGAACTTGGGTGTGGATATAGTTTGTGTTACTGAAACATGGTGGGATGACTCTAGTGAGTGGTTCAATAACATGCCAGGATTCAGGTTATTTTATAAAAACAGAGATGGGAGGAAGGGAGGTGGAGTTTGTTGTTACATCTCAGAGAATATACAATGTCAGGAAATAGAAATATTTAATACATCCAATAAGTTAACTGAATCATTAAGGATAGACTTAATTGTTATTCACCAACCAAAAATTAGGTTAGATGTTTGTTATAGACCCCCTAATAGTAATCAGTGTTTTAATTATGAGTTAATAAATGAAATCATTAAAGTTTGTAACTTGGGTGGTGGCCCACTGGCGCAGCAGTTGGATTTCTGCTTGCTACGCCAGCAACCCGGGTTCGGGAATGAGCTCAGGTCACTGGAGGGCCGGCCGGTGGGAAGGATTGAGCATCCTATAGACAGCTCTCCTTCTCCAGGGGGAGGGTAGGGAACTATTCTGGCACCTGCTGGCTCCTAGCAGAGGCTGGGAGTATCACAGGATGCATGGCCCAAAGTTAATTGGGGGAGGAGCGGACATCGGTGTATGCCATGATGTCACTATGCTGCCCCCAACAGAAAAACAGAAAATTGCTTGCTGGCCACTGGATGATGGCTCTCCATTCCATGAGTGCCTCCAGTACCTTCCTGGGGCCTCCTGTTCCTCAACAGCATCCCCAGGCCCTAAGTAGTGTGTGCTGGGGACATCCTCTCTCCTCGGTGCCCTTCCCCCTCGGAGGAGGGGGCCCACCCAGCAAAGGGGTATGCCGGGATATCCCAGGGATTAGCTGTGATCTGAGGACCAGAGGAGGGCTGGGTCAGGGCAGTGGGGCCGGGGGGAACTTGCAGAGCCTGAAGGAGTGGGGGCCAGCAAAGCATGGGAGGTGGAAAAAAAAAGTTTGTAACTTGGGTGATACAATAATCCTCAATGATTTTAATGTTCCTGGTATATCATAGGAGGTATTAAAAGGGACAACTACATTTGAACAGGCTTTGTTAGATGCACTAATTTTACATGGTTATGATCAATTAGTCAGGAATCCAACTGGGGTAACAGTATCTTGGATTTAGTGATCACAAATTGCAAGGAACATATTTGCAATATTAATGTGTGTGCCAATCTGGGATCTAGTGATCATAAAACTATTGAATGTACACTAAAACTTCTTAAACCTAAAATTTATGGTTCAACTGACATACCAGATTTCAAGAGAGATGATTGGTCAAAATTAACAAATGATCTTGGTAATATAGATTGGAGAGCTCTCCTCAAAGATTTAACAGTAAACCAAATGTGGACTTACTGAAAATCAAGATACAGTAGGCAATGACATTGCATATTCCTAGCCGTAAAAAAGTTAATAGTAAGGGTAATATCGCACTCTGATTTTCTAAGACTGCCAAAACACAAATAAGTAAGAAGCAGAGAGCCTTTAGGAAATTTAAATTAAATCCTTCCACATCAAATAAAATAAAATATACGATCCAACAAAGGTTACTTAAAGTTTTAATTAAAAGAGAAAAAATTAAGTTGGAGCATAATTTGGCTAGTTACAAAGACTGTAAAGTTTTTTATGCTTATGTAAATAAAATAAGCAGTCAAACAATAAAATCAATACAATAATAGTTGATGGTAAGTCGATATCAAACAACACGGATATTGACAGTGCCTTCAATTTATTTTTTACTTCTGTATTTCATCAGAAAGATTCAGTAGCATCAACATCTTACCTTGATAATTTAGTGGAAATAAATATAGATCAGGAAATAGTACTAAACAAAGTATATAAATTACGCACCTCAATCTCATCGGGACCTGACAATATAAGCTCTATTGTCTGGAAAAAAAATTGCAGATGTTGTAGCTCAGCCACTAACCATGCTATTTAATAAATCCCTTAAGACTGGTGATATTCCATCCGATTGGTTAACTGCTATAGTTGTTCTGATCCATGAAAAGGGAAACAGAGCCTGTGTTTCTAACTATAGACCTATTAGTCTTACATCAGTCTGGTGTAAATTACTTGAGAAAATAAAAATATGTTAGAGTATGAAATAACCTCCTTGGGATTAGAAGTTACCATGCAGCATGGTTTTAAAAAGGGTCTTTCGTGTAATACAAATTTGATTTCCTTTTATAATTTTGTTAGTGGTCATCTAGATAAAGGAATACCAATAGATGTAATCTATCTGGATCTAGGAAAAGCTTTTGACTCAGTACCTCATGATAAACTAATTTCTAAATTACATAACTTAGGACTAAATGGTTATATCCTGAGATGGGTAATTAACTGGCTAATTGACAGGAAACAAAAAGTAAGAATAAATTCAGAATTTTCCAAAGAAGGAGGTGTTACCAGTGGAGTCCCTCAGGGATCAGTGCTGGGTCCAGTGTTATTTAATTTATATATAAGTGATATGGGTAAAGGACTTTGCAGTGTAATAACTAAATTTGCGGATGATACTAAAATAGGTGGGGATGTTTCCTCTTCTTTTCAATATCAACAATTATGTAAAAGATCTTCATTCCATAAAACTATGGAGAATGGATAACAAAATGAAATTCAATGAAGATAAATGTTCTCTGTTACATTTTGGTAACAGTAATCCCAAGTATCAATATTTTTTAAACAACAAAGCACTCAAGGCTAGTATATCTGAAAAAGATCTGGGAGTATGTATGGACACAAATTTATCCTCCAAAACACATGCTAAAAAGCTTTTTGTAAAATGTAATTTATTCTATAAGAAGAGCATTTATATCAGGAGACAGATTAAGTATTATAAAATTATATAAAAATATGTTTTGCCGCATCTTGATTATGGCACCCCAGTTTGGAGTCCTTATCTCCAAAGAGATATTAACTTAATAGAAAGAATTCAGAGGAGGATAACTAAATCAGTATATGGGTTAAAAAATTGTGATTATCATGAAAGGTTAAAGATACTTAACCTATATTCTTTGGAAACCAGGAGAATTAGGGGTAATTTATTACTATTATGCAAAATCAATAAAGACCACTTCATAAGGGAGCATTGTGGTTTTCAGTTAATTGATAGGAAGGTTAGCCTTAGGTGACATAAAATACAAATCCAAGTCCCTAATGTACTTACAGTTAAACGTCTGAATTTTTATAATGTACGTACTACCAGGATATGGAATTCATTACCTAATTATATTGTTGAAGCATCTACATTTGATCAGTTTAAAACAAGGCTGGATGATTATCTCCTGAGTACCAGGAAGTTGAGATAACCCCACTATGTAGTGGGAGACAACTAAATGGACATTCTTGCCTACTTTGTCTGATTCCTCCAAGTTAATCCAAGTTAAAAAAATAAATACAGACTATAAAACAAAAAATGCTGGACTACCATCACAAACAAACATCTGCTTTGGTTATGCAGAAGACATACGGCACACAGAGAATATCTGATATAATATGCCCCTTTCTAAATTGTGCTGATAGGGTTAAAAGGAAAAATATGGAGGCTGTATTAGACACTGAAAATGTACTGCAAACCACTAATCAAGGCATTTTGAGAATAGTGTCCCAGTATGCTAGTTCCCTTTTTCAAGTTGTCTTTAAATACACAAGCAATACCTTAATTTTTTCAACAAATAGAAATTCCACTTTGTCCACCAGAGATTATGAATAACATTACTAAACCTATAGAATCTTGTGAAGTTGAAGTAGCTATCTTATCTTTAAATACTGGAAAGGCACCTGGAAAGGATGGCCTTACAGTTGAGCTTTGTAAGTTTATAGGCCCTGAAATATTTTTTGAACTTGCTGCAGTATTTATTTTTTACTTACTCAATCTGGATTATCTTTGGGCATGGCAACAGGAATTCTAACCTTTTTTCATAAAAAAGGAGACAAAAGAGTGTTATACAATTGGAGACCTATAAGTCTCCTAAATATAGATTTTAAAATATTAAGTAAAATATTGAATAAGAGGCTACTGAGATGGCTTCTTATTTAATTACAACATAGATACATAGACAGTGTCGGCAGATAAGGGCCTATGGCCCACCCAGTCTGCCCATTTAAGTTTGTAAGTTCAGTTTATGTTTTCCAGGAAGTCTTGCACTCTGTCTGGGAGATCAATTACAGATCAACTAATATTATTGTCCCAGATTCCCCCCTCATCCCTCACAAAAAACACGGAGCCATTGCTTGTTGTTGTGCTCAGATTGGCAATTAATTTATTAAAATCCATCAAATCATAATTCTTTTCCATCTCTTATTTTCATATATCCAATAATTTCTATTATTTCATACATATATCACTTTCTGATTCTCCATCCCCCCAGGTGAAAACCTGGGTACCTTCTTCTTCTCCTTTTCTTGCTAGGTAACGGTGAGAACTGAGACCGCTTTCTCCTTCATCTTCTTCTTCCTCTCGTGTTACTCCTTTTATCTTCCCCCCTTTTCATCCCCCTTCCCCCTTTTGTAGTCCATACCCATCTCTTCACCTGCCATTCACCTTTGGCAGTCCTTACCCATTTTCCAGCTGCCATCCACCTTGGCATTCCATCATCCTCTTATCCCCTGCCATCCACCTTTGGCAGTCCATGACCTCTTTATGTCCTGCCATCCACCTTTGGCAGTCCATACCATATTATCTTCCTGTGCCATTCACCATTGGCAGTCCAACGCCCTGGTAGGCACGTCTGTCCTCCACCATGACAGACCCTACTACAGTTCCCCATTGGCTGTACCCTTGTCTTCCTATTCTTCTAGGGTGGGTTGGGAGGGATCAAAACTCCAGCAAAGTGGCTGAGGCTCCTTGTGCTGTCCTTTATGTATCCCCTTCTCCCTCCTTCCTGTTACCTGGCCATTGTTCTGGCTCCTGGCTCCTCCTTCCTATCCCCCCTTCTGAGCACAACTATCCCAACAGGAGGGAAGGGGTGCACCTGGACAACATGGTCTGCTCCTTAAAGGGCAAACTCCATTGTCCCCGATTCCCCCCTCATCCCTCACAAAAAACATGGAGCCATTGCTTGTTGTTGTGCTCAGATTGGCAATTAATTTATTAAAATCCATCAAATCATAATTCTTTTCCATCTCTTATTTTCATATATCCAATAATTTCCATTATTCCATACATATATCACTTTCTGATTCTCCATCCCCCCAGGCAAAAACCTGGGTGCCTTCTTCTTCTTCTTTTCTTGCTAGGGAACGGTGAGAACCGAGACCGCTTTCTCCTTCATCTTCTTCTTCCTCTCGTGTTACTCCTTTTATCTTCCCCCCTTTTCATCCCCCTTTTCCCCACTAGCCAGTCTCCAACTTGTGTTGGATGACTGGCTTCTAACCTAGGGTGCCCCCTCCCTTCCTCACCTCTTGCTACCTCCATCCTGCTCCCCCCTTTCTTTTTTCTTTTTTTTTATCTGTTTTCTTGTCTCCTCCATTCTTCTATAGAATCCATCGTTTCTGCATTAAACATATCTACCGCTATGTCTGACAGGTGTACGCCGTCTGGTCTGTAAAATTCGTCCACCTATTCTTCGACCCCTCGCAGTATCACCCGTCCTCCCATCCACCTTATCAGTGTCCCCACTCTCCTATTAATCTTCCTCCTGGCTCTCTCCACTGCCCTGTGGCTGTGTTCCTGTCTCCACACCCTCCGAGGTATTATGTCTGACCATGCAAGGCACACCTGCAGCCACCAGTACCTTAACATCTCTAAGTCCTTCTTGATCTGCCAGTATGTGTGTGCCCATGGTCTGCTTGCCAGATCGTTGCCCCCTAGGGGTATAATGATTAGGTCTGGACTGGGCCGATGTCTCTTGATCTCTTTCAAAGCAGGGAACAGCTGTGCCCATCTCATTCCCCGCACGCCGTGCCATACCAGCCTACACTACCTGGCATCTTGATATAGCTGTTTTCCCCCAGCTTTCATTTCCGCTCTTTTACCAGCCAAGTAAATATAGGAATGGCCGCAGATCCAGACTTCTGTGCTCCTCCCTCTACCTATGGGATGTAACAACACAAAGTTGTTTAATTAACATGCATTCTCCCATGACCTCTCTGTCTTTACTTCCAACATTTGTAACCCTCAGTACAATATTACATCCCTTCCCTCCCCTCTTTTTTTTTTTTTTTACATGAGAGCTGTGATGTATCTTTTGTAGCTGGCCAACCGCCAGTGACCTTTCACCAAAATGTCTTCCACAGACTCCCCTTTGGCCGCCCACTATGAAGCTGCCCCAATCCGCAGGGAATGGGATGAGTAATTAGTTGGGTTCTCCCCCAAAAATGCCATTGCCTTTCTTAACACGGCCATGACCTGGTAACTAGTGACCCTTCTTCCATCCCCGTGTGTAAAAACTTCCCAGTCCTGATTACCTGCCCTGCGGCGAAAACCCACAGGGATTGTACTGGGCATATTGCGACCACTGTTCATCCCCTTAGGGTTATTATGGAACCTTGCCCCCTTTGGTCAGTCTTAGATCATCTTAATCTGATCTGTATTTCCTTTGTCCCCAACTCACATCCTCCCTCCATACCACCTTCCATGTCATTTTCCATGGCCTACTACCTCGCTCACCTCAGAGCCACTGCAAACATCGTCGCATAAATTGCATGAAATAGCTGGGCCTTGCCTTTCAAAGTACATATAGCCGGGAGTGCCTCCCCTATCTTCATTAGCCACTGCTCCCCTATTGGCCTCCGGATGTCCTTGGCCCCTCCTCTTAACTTACCCCAGCCCTGAATCATCCTTCTGATGAACATCATCCTTGTCGGGTCCCGCCATCCCTTCAGGCTGCAGATCACACTGATCCCTGCCAGATAAACCCCCATCGTGGCGTGAGCCATCCCTTTTTGCCATTGATCCACTAGGAACATTCCCACCTGTTCCTCAGATATTGGCCCACTACCTCCATCTGGTGCTCTGCCTGAATTCTTGAAAAACATGCCAGGCCCCATCGTATGCCCTCAGAGTCTGGGGTGCCCATGAGCTATGAAACAACAGCTCCGCTCCGTCCTGCCAACGTCCCAGATGTCCGCTGGTATGGGCGTTTTTTTGTTCCTCTGCTGCTGGTGCCAGCTTCCGGAAATGGTCCAGCTGCAGACGGGAAAGGCTGTCAGCCAGGGTATTGCGTACCCCTTTGATATGTTTTGCTGTAAAAGACATGTTCCGCTGCAGAGCCCTTAAAAACAGCCGTCGTACTACCTGCATGACTGCATCGGATCTGGCCCCTCTATGGTTAAGTACGTCCACCACAGCTCCGTTGTCACACCAGAATGTCACCTTCTGATCTTGTAATTCCTCCCCCCACACCAAAGTACATGCCCATATGGGCATGATCTCCAGGAGTATTATATCCTTCACTTTTCCCTCTCTCACCCAGTCCGCAAGCCATGGTTCCACGAATCACCTGCCCCTCAGATAACCTCCCATGCCCAGACCTCCCGCTGCATCTGTGTATAATTCCAAGTCTGTGTTATGCAACCACTCATCCTGCCAGAATGAAGTCCCATTATAGTTCTTCAAAAATTCTTCCCATACGCTAAAATCTTCCCTGATACTGCACGTCAAGTTAATCCAGTGATGTGGTTTCATGACCCCGGCTGTTGCCCTGGCCAACCTTCTTGTAAATGCCCTCCCCGGTCCCACTGCCCTGCATGCAAAATTCAGATGCCCCAATACTTGTTGAACTATTTTCAACTGGACCCTCTTTTGCTGGCATGTACTAGTTAGTTCCTTCAACCTCCTTACTTTCTTGTCTGGCAACCTAAAAACCTCATTTACCACGTCAATCTCTCCCTGGAATTCTATCAGCCCTGATGGGCCTTCTGTCTTACCTGGTGCCAGTGGGACCCCAACTCCTGGCACACTTGCTAAACCTAACCAACATTCTCGTGTCTCCTCCTCACCCTTACCTATGGGAGAAAATCATCCAGGTATTGCATAACTGATGTGTAACCCATTTCCTCTTGAAATATCCACTGTAGGCATGTGCAAGCTTCAAATGTCACACATGCTGTGGAGCACCCATAGGCATTGCTTTGTCAAGTAATATCTCCCTTCATTTTAAAACCAAAAGGTCCAGTCTTCCCTCTTTACTGGAAGCAGCCTGAGCGGACTCTATGTCTGTTTTGCCATCCATGCATCCTCTATGGCCCGGATTATCCGGATTGCATCCTTAAGCATTGCATAGGTCACCCTGCCATGCTCCTCCCCAATATAGTCATTCACCGAGTCACCTTCTGGGTAAGACAAATGGTATATTACCCAATATTCACCTTCCTGTTTTTTAAGAACCAAACCCAAAGGTGATATCCTCATGTTCTCTAATGGGGGGGTCATCAAACGGACCCTCCACCCTACCAGCTGCCCTCTCCTTCTCAATCTTATCCCTTAACATGTCCTCCTTTCCTTTTACCGACCCTAAGTTCCTCTCCTCTCTCGCCTGTCTGGGACCTGTAGACTGTAATGAAAAACCTGTGTCAAACTCCCGCAAAACCTTATCCCGAATCCTCGTATCTGGGTATCTCGCCAGGTGAGACGTCAAGGCCGCTATGTTCACGGGTGTTCTGGCCATCCCAAATTGGGCCCTGTTGCCCCACCCTGTACCCCCCATCCTGCCCGCCCCATTCCCGTTGCCTCAGTGCTTTTGCCCTCCTCTACCCCCGTTACCTTTGCCCCTCCCTCCATTGCTCCATGACTGCCCTCTGAAAACCTGGTTATCCTGAAAGAACTGCTGGTTCGACCCTTGTCCCCATACCCTTGGGTACCTTGTACGCCTGTAGTCCTGCATTTGCTGGCCGAGTGCCCACCCCCACATTTCACGCAGGCATGATGAAAACGACACTGGGGCCATGAGCAGAATGCCCTTTTATATGCCATACAGCATCTTGTAGGTATGGCCCCTTTCTTAACTCCACCCTCCATCGGGTATGAACTGATCCATTACATAATCTGTCCATAAATCTATTTGCTTAGTGTCCCACCTTACATCCCCAAACGTTGCCATGTGCTGCCGAAAATATTCGTCGTAATACAACTACCCCATTCCACCTTTTGCCTTCGCTCTCCGTATTATCAATGAATAAGTGATGAGCGGGATACTTAATTCTGGTCTTCTTTCCAGCGTTATGGCTGAAAAGATTGCAAAACCTAAGAACCACCTGTCCCAAGTCTTTCCTTTTGTGAATTTGTCTTCCTCTTTTTTACTGAGCAACACTATGGCTGCTGCCATTTCGCTTTTCCCTATACTCTCCGCCTCTTCATATTTTGCCGCCGCTCCCCGGCTCACCAGGGCAAATATGTCCACATATTTCTCTTTCCATATTTTCTCCTTTGTGGCGGCGGGCACATGCTCACCAATCCTCATCCCCAGTGCACCCACCTCCCTTGTCCCCAGACCTTCTCTTTCTTCCCCTTTTCTCATGTCTCTTGATGCCCCTTTTCCTGCCTTAAGTTCCGCCAGGGCCAACTCCATCTGTCCCACCCCATTTGTTCCCAGTACCACCACTATTTGCCCTATATATTCCTTTATGCTATCCCCGACCATATTGGGTGCATCACCTGTGCCCTTTTCTTGTCTGAGGTGTCTGCAAGCCTCCCCAGGTTCACTTGTTTCTTCCTGTGGGTGAGGTGGAAGCGGGAAATGGTCTGCCCGGAGGTGTAGGTCAGACCCACTGCTCCGAGCCTCCGACCTCGGTTCTCCCAGGGGGGTCCCTTTGATTAGGGGTGGGTGCCATTGTGTCACCTGGCTGCATAGGAGTGAGCTCAGTAGCCCTGGAAGGCCGTGCTGCCCTCGGCGCTACCCCAGAAAGGCTGCCTCCTCCCCCAGGTGCCCTCTTCCCTTTGCCACCTTTTTCCCCTTCTACTTTTCTCTTCCCCCCGGGCTTCCTCGGGTCCTCCCCTTCCACCAGTTCCCACATTTTGTTTGCCTTTTCAGCAAGCTCGATTATTGCCTTGTAAGCCTCTTCCTTCGATGGCTTGCTCTTCCGGGGTGCCATGTTCGTTCCTCGCTGATGCCCTGTGAAGACAACTACGGAATATGAAAACCGGTTACCATCTTAATCAATTATCATAAAACCATTTTCCAATTGTTTTTTTTTTTTGTTTTTTTTTTACAGGCCGAAAGCCTCCCTTCCGGCTCGCTCTCCCCATGCTGCATGGCACTCCTCAGGCAAAAATACCCTTAGGTTTATCACCCTCCTTACATGCAGTGTGTCTGCCCTCCACCTGCTGCACCACCCTGTTTTACGTTTTATTATATATATTTTTTTGTGCCCCCCGACAGCGTGCTGCCCCCTCTGTCGCTCACTGCCGTGGGGTTCGTGCCCTAGGCCCTTCCCCCAAGGATTAGTCGCCGAGCAATGTCCAAAAGGCCTTCTCCCCCTGCTAACCACTGCACCATTAGGTCCCAAGACAGCCCCCCTGCAGGGCAGTAATAATGTTACAAACTTATCTTATATTGTAACCACTACATATATATAATAATAATTTAAAAATAAAAATTTTTTTTTGTTTTTTTTTGTTTGCCCCAGCCATTTATCAGGCCCGCTATACTGCCCGGCCACACTCAGGCCTCCCCTCTACTCTCTGCCTTCAAATACCTTATCCCTTGAGGCCCATGGCCCGTGATTGAAAGCGCCCATAAAACGCCAATGGCTAGCTCCCCACCACCCGGTGTGCTCCCCCTGACCATGTGGCCAGAATCAAACCTCCTTCCTGCTCCTGAGTCCTCCCTTCTCCCAGGCCTCTTCTTTTCAGGGCAACAAGCCCCACCCCTCCCGCGCCTGACACAAAATGTGCCCAACTCCCTTGTCTTGTCTCAATTTATTATTCTTCATTATTTCCTTATTGATATACATTATATATATATATATGCTTTACAAGTCTTACCCCACTCCCCCGGATCTCCTCTTTTTAGGGTGCTGCCCTGTCCACCCGCCAAATTCGCCATGCGCTGGGCTGAAAAAACTGGTTTGAGCCCACAGCCTTTAATATCCCAGCACCCTGCTTTGTCTGCTCCCCCCCAGGACCCTACCACCTCAGACCAGGACATCAACGTTCCTCTCATCTCCCATGCACCGTGCGACGTCACCACGTGGTCCTGAGGCACCCTTCTGCCTCTTTACTTAGCTGCCCCCCCAGCTCCTTTCAGGCCTGCCTGCCCGCCATGCCCTATAGCGTATTTTTCGACCGTGTTCACCTTCTTTTCCTTTCTAGGCACGCTATTTGGCCATACCCACATCTGAAACCCACAAACGTAACCATTCTGAAATCCCGGCAGTCACATAGCTGTTTTAACCCTTTTGCCACACTAACAGCCAGGCCCTAGCCACCACCAGGCTCATCCCCCGTCTCCCACATGGCGTGTGACGTCACGCCATGTGGTCCCGCAACACGCTTCCATTCCTTTGCTCCAACCGGCCTCCTTTTAGGCCTACCAATGTCTTGCACCTCCTAATCTCTCCCTGCCTCCTCTAAAACACAATGCAGGCCATTGAAAGGGACCCAACCTCTTTCACATCGAGCCCGATGTGGCCCCCGCCTCCCATGCCTGCACCACATGGTTGGATCTTAGCTCTCCTCCCCCGACTCATGTCCGATAAAACCAGCACTACTAGCAGCCCCTGTAGGCCTAAATCACCCAAATGCTGCAAACCACTGCTCCCCACCACAAAACTTGCAACAACAAACACTCGCTTGGACTAAGCCATCACCAATTTAAAACGGCACCTGCAATCCGTAATCTTTAAAGCTTTTCCAGCCAGTCATGCTTCTCTGTCCTTTAACCCAGCAAGGCGTTCTCAACAAGCAATTCCCTGCGACAAAACCGCACGCTGCTGCCAGTAAAACGCTTCCCCACTCTTTCAGTGAAAAAACAAACGCCGTTGTTCTTGATCACTCTCTATTACTACAGTCTCTCCTTTTTTTTAAACTTGTAACCTCACACATTGTAGCTTGAACTTCTTACCTCCTGTCTGTCCTGAACAAACCTTCCCAACCAATATGCCAATCTGAAGTGCTGCAGTTTCTTGCAAATCAAAAACTCCAGCAAAAGTGGCTGAGGCTCCCTTGTGCTGTCCTTTATGTACCCCCTTCTCCCCTTCCCTTCCTGTTACCTGGCCATTGTTCTGGCTCCTGGCTCCTCCCCATCCCTATCCCCTCCCCTTCTGAGCACAACTATCCCAACAGGAGGGAAGGGGTGCACCTGGACAACATGGTTTGCCCCTTAAAGGGCAAACTCCGTTATGAGACATACAAATTGATAATGTATCTGGTCTAGAAGGGTATGTATTGTGTCTTGATCAGCAGAGGGCTTTTGACTCTGTAGGACATGAACTTTTATGGTTTACTTTGAAAACTATGGCATTCCAGATTTATTTATAACATGGGTAAAAACTCTTTATAAAAATGCAGTGTTTATTCCACTGCTAAATGGGTTTTGTGGCCCAATAGTGTCAGTTAAGAAAGGGGTTAGACAAGGTGTTCCCATCAGCCCATGTTTGTACATTTTCAGTATAGACCCTTTATTGAGACTATTAAATACACATCCAGACATCAGTCCCATAAGGCTATTACACCAGGAGGTTCCATTTAAAACAGTGGCACACACGGATGACATTTGTCTTTTAGTACAAAATGCATCTTCTGTGGAAAAAGCAGTAGACATTTGTGATCAGTATGGGACAATTTCTGGAGCTGCTCTAAATACTAATAAATGTGTAGGCAGAGAATTAGGGAAAATAGGGTATTTTAAGGCACAAGTAGCTGGTGTTTCCTTAACAAGGGACAACATTACAATTTTAGGTGTTGAGTATGGGACTGAACAGCTAGATGTAATAAATTGGGATAATAAAATACAGCTTGGAACACAGCTGGTAAAGGGATGGAATACTGTAACTGGACCATGAGCAAGGAGTAAAGGGTGTCTCTGATTAAAATGTATCCGATGCCATTATTTCTATTTATAAGTAACATATTCTCACCTCTAAGGCCGGGAAAGAACCATCCTGAAAATGTTTTTTTCAAGCTATCTGGAGCAGTCGTCTCAACCCCATTAAAATAAATATTTTATACCTCCCTATATGCAAAGGATGTTAGAATATGATAAACCCAATTCTCTTTTTTTATTGTCAATTCATCTACATGAACATAAAACCAGTATTAGTGAACACAGAGAAATTTTGAGTGGAAATATTTTTTTACACTATATCAACTTGATTTTCAGCAGGGATACTAAGGGTTATTAAATCAGATCACACAACTCCTGGGTATTTAAGGGAAACTTTTGTGAAGATGAAGTCTTGGAAAATAACCAGCTCTCTTGCCAGTACATAGACAAAAAACAAGTATACACCCAGGTCATTCATACACATTTCACAGAAATACAGGCTTCTCCAAAATGTCCAATGGAATGTTTACCAGCTTCACAAGATCTAATCCAGGATAAACAAGTTCCAAATAAACTAAAAGATGTTCATTGGCTGTGTTGCCATGAATGTCTGAATGTAAAGACTAACTGAAAACATAAGATGTTAGATGATAGAATTTGTTCAAGGTCAAATTGTGTCAAACGGCTTGAAACAACAGATCATTGTTTTCTTTTTGTGCTACTATATAGAACACTTCTGGATTTATGTAGCTGACTGATGGAATGAAACAATATTTCCACAAATAAATTACAGTGGTTTAATATATGACAGTTATATGGCAGACTGGAAGAAATGGGATAACATCACTTTAAACATCATATTTTCAGTTTTTTAAATGGTACATATGGAATATGAGAGGTTTATTTACATTACAACAAAATCAGATTTCTTATATTGAATTATTTGCAAAAGTCGCAAATGAATTAAAGGCAATTTATTCTGCAGAGATGAGAAATACAAATCAACAATATATGAAGAAAGTATGGAGAAACCTTCAATGGATTACAGATATTGATGTTCCAATAACATAATTTAGAATTTGTATAAGCAAATAATACAAAGACTTTTGATTTTGAATATTTTCTTTTGTAAAATGGATTATGTCTTGACTATTTTAAATTGTCTATAACTATATGTATATGTTTATTAGACTTGTATGATTTTTGAAATAAAAAAACAAATTCCCCTACTCTTATTGAGAAGTCCAATGGGATCTTTCATGTCCACCTGAACAACCACCAGAACAGGCAGACAGGACCTTGGTTTAACATCTCATCTGAAAGATGGCACCTCTGGGAGTGCAGCACCGCCCTCTTGATGCATTTCAGTGACAGTATTGGAATTTATCCCATGTTCCCGGTGTAAATACTCAGATCTTGAACAAAGCATGTACAGTGTATGCATTAGCAGGGAGATGTGGCATTTCATAGAGTCTATTGGGGGGCATGGTGTAGCATAAAGACATCTACACATTCTTCCAGGGACTTCATGCCGTGGATGGTGTTCATGTGTTGGACAATGGTTGGACTCATTGCTAAATTCATCCCATAAGGACTTGAGGAATTACTTGGATTGATTGGCTTGAGTCAGGCATTGTCCATTCTGTGATGGTTATGAGAGCCTTTTATGGCAATTGTACAAGGGGAAAAGGGCAAGGAGCTGAATTCTCTGAAGGGCTCTTCTTCCCTCATTGACATGCAGCAGGGTCTGCAGGACCAGATCTCAGTTTGGGGGAGTTGTAGAACAACCTCATCAGTGCTTGCATGTGGGTGCAAAACAATCAGATGGGGGTGTTCACTCTCCACTTTGCCACATGATCCCCTACTTACTGAGATTTGGCTTCCAACTCAGCATGGTACATTCTTCCCTTGGTCTTCACATGGGTAAGGCCCTTCACAGGAAGGGATGTAAAGATTTCTGTGGCTAACTGGCAAGACTCCCTGAACAGTGGCCATGTTTTCCAAGACTAGTGTTGTTTGTGATTATCCAGAGAAGTGGTTATGGGACCTAACAAGACAAAAAGACTGAGTGAAATTCTTTATTTTAGTAATGTTAGGCTGTGTATGAGATGTGCAGCAACAAGATCATGACGTGTGGAGGTGGGGGAAGACAATGAAAACTGCAATAGGATCAGCGTTAGTGATTTCAGGCGATAGGAGCAGTAGGGTGGCAGGTACTTTACTGGAGTGGCAGTCGGGGGGGCAGGGTGAATTGAGCAAGAAAGAGGTGGGGGAATTTACTGAGTGAGTGGTAGAGTGAGGTATGAAATGAGCCTTAGTACGGTGGGGCTATATTAACAGAACTAGAGACTGAGCAGAGTGTGAAAGATGGAGACGTACAGCAGCTGTGACTATATACTGTATAGCAGAAAAGCAAGACAGAGGATGGTGGCCTGCGTAAGAAACCTGACAGAAAAAAAAGATAGAAAAGCTGAGTGGATGGGTTTAAATGGTCTGTTTCATTATGTTAGATGTTTGTTAGGTTGGGGATGGTGTGGGCATTTTTAAACGTTGGCAAAATGTTGTTTGTAAAATTATGGCAAGTCAGGTGTTGTTAGATTGTTTACATTACAAACACGGGCTGCCAGAATTTTTTTTTTGATTTCTGGGAGGCATTGATATATAGGTGGACTGCATTCTGGTTGCTGAAAGGCTTCCTGATCTGGTTTTTGTCACCCCATAAGGCACTGGGTTCCAGACCCTCACATGACATGCAAATTCCCTACCCATTTATAGGACATTTAAAAGCCAAAACTAACCAAGCATCACAGATGAATAAAGCAGGTGATTTGATACATTTTATTGGACCAAAAATACATTTTAAAACAGAAGCTTTCAGGTGTTATAGTGCCCTTCTTTGGGAGATGACAGCTTTTTTACAAAAGGTACAGTACAGTGGGTAGGGATACCTCCTTACAGTAATTAGCAAAGAGAGGAGATGTTAGGTTTATGACAGGATGGCTATTAGCAGGTATCAATCAATCAAAGTCTTTATTTAACCAGGCGATCACCGTTGAGCAAGCTCATTTTTGAGGTGGATCTGGGTTTGTCAAAAAGAAACAAAGAACAACACACATGGGATGCAACACACAAGAAAATAATAGTAATAAAAATAAAGTGAGATACAATAATACAGTATAGACAAAGTATCAGCAGGTAGCATTGACAGTAGTATATGTTTGGAACAGAAGATACAGCTAGTTTTGGGTAGGACACAATTTTTCAAATAAGTAAAGAAATATACACATCGGGTGCACCGAACACAAAAAAAAACTAATATAAAAAGATATATAGTGATACGGTATGGAGAATTTAGAACTGGAACCAGGGTCAAAGGAACGTGGAAGGGACAGATATGGGGGGCAGAAAAAGGGGAGAGGGAACAGTCTATTATAGATGTAATAAGTCTTTTAACAGTAGGAATTAGAGTGTACATGGACTTATATGAGTCACTATTTAAGGTACACAGGCACAGGACTCCTTATTATGATGTAGATATAGAGATTTAAAAGCTGCTAGGTTGATGGGGTGAGTTAATTTCAAATTTTTTTGCAGCTTGTTCCACAGTTGAGGGAACACAAACCTGATGGCTGCTCTGCCAATGCGAGATTTTGCTTTGTAAACATAGAGGTAGATATATGAGGTGCTTCTCAGGGCATACTTCCCCAGAGTGCAAAAAGGTAAACAGACAGAGATATACTGGGGCAGTTTATTTGAGATAGCATTGTATGTCCAAACCACAGCCTTTTTTTGTCATCTGTAAGCAAGGGATGACCATCGCACTGCCATGTACAATGCACAGTGGTGGGTTGAGTAAGGAAGACCCATGATAAATATTATGGCTCTGTGATAAAGCATATCGAGTTTGCCTAGGGTACCTGCAGGTCCCTGACTATATAGAAAATCTGTGTAATCCAATAGGGAAAGAAATGTAGTTTGAACCAGTTTCAGTTTATCGTCTCTTGTGAGGAGATTATTAATCCTAACGAACAGACCAAGTCTTTGTCTAAGTTTCTTTGCCAGTTCTTCTAAGTGATCTGTGAAAGTAAGTCTATGGTCTAACCAGACCCCCAGGATTTTGAACTTTGGTACATAGTCCAACCGCTCACCTAGAATGGTAGTGATCTGCGGGAGTGTCCCAGCAATTGCAGGATTTATTGCATTGTGACGGGGCGAGAGGAACATTGCTTTTTTTTTTTTTTTTGCATTTAAGAGCAGTTTCTGGTTTATAAGCTGATGTTGCAGCAGATTAAATTCATTTTGAATGGCTTTCCAGGCTGCATCAGGAGTGGGGCTTCTACTGTAGCATAGAGTACCGTATCATAATAGGTGTAATAGTAATAGGTGTGTTTGTGCTTCTTTGATGGGGCATCTACATTGTTAATATAAATGGTGAAGAGCAGGGGACCAATAATGGAGCCTTGTGGTACACCCCTCAACAGGGGTTTTGATGGTGAAACTTCCCCTTCTGCCTTTACTTGTTGAAGTTGTCCAAAGAGGTAGTTGGAGAACCATTTAAGGGATAGGGAATCCAAACCAATGTTCCGGAGGGACAACAGAAGCAGTCTGTGATCAACGGTATCGAACGCCTTGCTTAGGTCCAAGAAAACTGCGCAAACAAAGTTTTTTTGTCTAATTCAAGCTGCCAGTCATTTGTTACCTTGGCTAGAGCAGAAATTGTACTGTGTTGTGCTCTAAAACTGAATTGTAATGGGTTGAGCAATTTTTCTGATTCCAGGTACTTCTGAAGCTGGGAGCTCACTATTTTCACCAGCATCTTTGACAGGATTGGAAGTAGGGAGATTGGCCTGTAGTTATTGAGGTCACTATGATCTCCTGACTTAAACAAAGGGACCACAAGTGCATTTTTCCAAACGGGTGGTAGGTCACTCTGGGACAAGGATGAGTTGAAGAGATGAATAATTGGGACTGTGAGGACACGGTAGCCGTCCTTTAAGAAGTACGGGTCAATGAGGTTGGCCCCAGAACTTTCCCTAGTGTCCAACTGAAGAAGAAGATCTTCGACTTCTTTCAGGGAGGTAGGCTGCAGAGATAAAGATGGACTGGGGATGTTTTTTCTTGTGTATCCAATCCAAGTTGTTGGCGGAGAATATTTGCAGGAGAGGAGTCAAAGGCTAGCGCTGCAGTGGCAAAATGATTATTGAGAGCGTCGAGGCTAGACGGTCTGTCAGAGATGACAGTATTGTTGATCAATGATTTAGTAGGTAGGGAATTAACAGTGGTGTGACCTTCAATGTCTTTGATCGTCCTCCAGAATTTGGAGGCATTTCTTGAGGAGCTTTCCAGCTGAGAGCAGTAAAAATTAGCTTTGGCTTTTCTAACCTTTTTGGTGCAGAGGTTCCTCACACCCTGGAAAGAATTACAGTCATTTATTAAATTAGATTTCCTAGCAGTTCTCCAGAGTACATCCCTACTCCACAAAGCATCTTTCAGGTCTTCCGCAAACCACCGACAAGATTTGTTTCTGGCACAAACTTTTACTATGGGAGCATACTTGTTGAGAGCCCCTAGCACAATTTCTGAGAAAATATCATAAGCTGTAGTCAGGGACTTGGCTAGATAGAAGTCCTGCTATCGCATGGAGTCTCTTAGCTCTGATATGTACCCATGGAGATCAAAGTTGCGTATGCACCTTTTAAAGAAGAATTTTGGTGCAGTTGTGGATTTAAGAGTGGATCTTACACACACGATGAAGCAATGGTCACTAATATCAGAGAAAAAGATGTCAGCATGGGAGAATAAATGGGGTTTGTTAACTAAAATGATATCTAAGAGAGTACTATTATTAGGGTTGAGCTTGTTAGGATGAGTAGATTCATTTATTAGCTGTGACAACCCAAGGGCGTCACAGAACATTTTAAGTGGGGTGGATACACTGGAGAACCAGTCTAAGGTGAAGTCCCCTAGTATGATATACTCTGAAGATACTGAACCCAGGATGTTTCCGAGATGTTTGAACAACTGCAGTCCAGCTGATGGGGGTCTGTAGCATCCTATTATACATAATGAGACACTGATAGCAATTTCAATCTTTAATGACAAGCTTTCAAATTCTTTTGGGACAGAGGTTGAGTCAATTATGGAGTCAGGGAATTTATCCTTGATGTAAATAGCTACCTCACCACCTCTGGTTTACCCTCGGCTCTGAACAAAGAGTAGGAGGGGATGTTAACTTTGTTGTCACTGGTCGGCGGTCAGAGCCAGGACTCCATAATCACCAGAACATCTGGAGCAGTATGACATACCCAGGCCTGAACTGAAGTGATTTTTTTAATAGGCTACATACATTAACATGCAAGAATCTAAGCCCCTTGAGGCTGTGTAGCTCTGCTTGGGGATTCCATTAGTGCCAGAGGGCCTGGAGTAAGCTCAGCATTTCCTGAGCATAGTAAAAGCAGGAACAAGAGTTTCCTGCAGAGTCCTAGGAGAAGTGTGGGTGGGTGTCTTCTTTTGGTTACGTGATTTGTCTGCAGCAGTATAGGGAGTTCTGAGGCTAGTTCCCAGTTTGCCTAATGCTGCATACAATAATACCCTGACCGAGAGAGTCAATGGGAGTAGGGGGACATATGCAGAAGGTAGTGTACCCCTGTGGGCAGGCTGTAGGAGAGTTTCTGTATGCCAGCGCAGGTGAAGGACCAGCAGTGGGCTACGGGAAGTTAGAGCACATACAAGTTCTTCTACTTGATAGGAAAAGTCCTGGTCAGACAATGTAAAAAGAGAGCCATTCTCCACTCTAAGAGTTATTTTTTGATCCACGTTCAGGTCCAATACATATAAGATGAGCAAAGACAAGCATAGAAGCAGGTAATATGCCCTCATTATGAGACTATCACCCAATGGGCACTACAAGTGCTGGCAAGAGAAGGGATTTTCAATGGAGGAGAATTTCTTAATCCCTGCAGAATAGTACTATAGGCAGTGGAACCTGAAGCAGTAATCCTTAAGAACAGCTCCTTGTCAGGCTAAATAAGAAAAGAGTTTACCTGACTATACACTAGTACTAGGGGCAGAGAGGCTTTGAAGCAAATTTCTTAGCTACTACTCTGAACTAGACCAAGTACTAGAGAGATTGCCTGACCTAAATCAACTGCCTTAGCAAGACAGGATATGATAGTGAGCAACATCAAGCATAAAATATCAAAATGGGATACCTCAGCAAGACAGGATAGGATAGCGAACAATAAGCAAACTTAAAGTACCAAAATGGTATGCCTCAGCCAGACAGAATAAGATAAAGTTGCTAGCAGGCTTAGTTGCAAAAGAGGATGGGAGGAATGGCAGTTGTTGACAGTAAGTAACCAATAGGTTGAAACATCAGAGAGGAGTGGGTGGAGACTGTGTGCATTTAAAGGAGGCCTGGGAGGGGGAAGGGGTGGGAAAATCAAGGGGAAGTTTGCAGAGCTAGCACTGAATCAGTGCACATACAATTGGAGAGAAACTGCAGCGGGGGGAATGGTAAGTTAATTTACACAGGCCGAGCAGAACAGGCTAAATTAAAATATATAAGTTAGGGACTTTTGGGGACGTCACTCCCTAAATGGCAGCCTAATTCTTCTGGCTTCTGATCCTCCCTGACAAAAAATCTCCTACAAACAGAGTCTTCCTCACTGAAACCAACAGAATCTGTGAGGAGACTAATTGAAGATGCCTGAAAGAGGAGAAAAAAAACTTTTTTTACCTGACGAGGGGAAAGATGAGTGTGGCTTAACGGACAGGGACTTGGGCAGCGAGGGATCACAGGCCTCGGCATCCTCCCACCGCAGCAGAACCAGAACCAAACAAAATCAGTTACCACTGGCCACAATTCAAAGGCAAATGTCACTGGTCCTTTTGGAACTATGGGATTTCCGCAAGGAGATGCGGTCAACAATATCGGCCTTACGTACTGATATTTCAAAGCTGGAGACCTGACAAGAAGCCCTCGAGGTACAGGCCATGGAGGCAGATGACAGAGTAAACTTCACAGAGCGAGCAATCTCCCATTTACAGTAGGAAATTCAAGATTTACAGCTCAGAGTGGAAGATGCTGAAAGTCGCAGCAGAAGAAATAATCTATGCATTTCTGGCATACCAGAGGGGGGCCGAGGGTACCAATATGCTTAAATTGATAAGGCAATTTTTGCAAGACTCCATTCATCTTTCAGCGCCTCTGACTTTGGAGCTGGAACGAGCTCACCACACACTCATCCCGAAACCAAAACAGGGCACCCGTCCCCGTACCATATTGGCCTGGTTCCTTAGATTTCAGGAGAAAGAGGCAATCCTGCATGCTGCTTGGAAGCAGGTGGAGGTTCTCTACCAGTCCCATCTCATATACATAGAAAACAATTATGCCCCTGAAATCATGAGCCATAGGAAGCAGTACATACCTATCATGCAGGCACTCAAGGCCATGGGTCTGCAATTCCGTACTCTGTACCCCACCAAGATTGTGATCCAGTTCTCAGATGGCCCTCAAACTTTTGAATCGGCGCTGGCAGCTAGCGCAGAGTTCAAGAACTGACACATCGAAGTACAGTAGAGCACAGTGACATAGAAACCTACATTAGCTTCTAAATTGTCACAGCGACTTTGGAACATGGGAATGAGGGAAGCACGCAGAAGACAGGACCAGGAAGCTATCAAGAAAATCACCGATTCACTTCGCCAGCAGTCACAGAACTCGGACACTGAACTGACCACCGCGAGGCCTGATAACAAAGGCCCACCACGCTGAAGCTCCACTATAGGCCCCCAGTAAAATGGGGAAAGGGTCTACACGATAAAGGTAATGGCCTACAAGGCCACGGGGGAATGAGGACATTTGGTGAATGCTTCCCCCCTTTTCCCTACCTTCTGAGCTTCTGGAGTTGCTCAGTCCCGAACAATAGAAGATTGAAGTGTCTCTAAATAAGCAGATAAGTCTCAGTCCACTAAGCTTCATACTTTTGCTCCTTATTAACAACAGCGGGCCTAGCGACTCCTTATAGTGAATAGCTGTTCTGATTCCCTCCCTTCTACAATGAAACTATATTAATATTATTGTTTAATAAAGTGAGAGGTAGAACTCACTTCTCCCTTCCCCCCCATTTCCTACCTATGCTATAACCCTCTACTATTAACCCTGGGGCTGAAACTATACCAAACACTTACTAACTACCTACTCTGAAGGATAACTTTAGTGCTGATTAGGCTAAATAATGTTTTACTGAAAGTTTGCTTTATGATGATGTAATGATTGCCTACAAATTATTAATGAAAGGAGCGGGCATACAAATAGATGGTTCCCCTTGCATACCACCATGCCTGACCCTCCCCCCTTATTCTTTTTCGGGGGGTTAAAATCAGGACTTTGACCCTGGTAGTTGAAAGAGTATGCCCTCACTTGGGTTCGAGCAAAGGCTGAGAACGTTTCCCCCCACTTGTTGATTCCCCTCTCAATCTCAAACTCCTCTTTAAAAACTATTATAAACCACAGGTGAGGATCAGGGAGGGTACTGACGTCACCAACACCTATTCCCCCCCTACGCTGACATGAGGGTGTCATTCGCTCTCAGCAATACCGAGAGCATAGGTGTGTGTCTCAAACATGCACCGAGGTCATGATATATGACCGACAAGATGGAAGCACTTCTTCTAAGTCAGCTGTTCAGTCTGACTTTGTTGGCCCTCTCTGTTAAAATTGGCCAGGTAAATCCCTTTTGGCCAGTTAAGTGTTTGATACAGTTAGAGGAGAGTTATCCTCGCTGTACTTTGCTCGGTCAGTCACAATTCCTTCTAGAAGTATATGTTCATGTCAGTGTTAGTAAATCTATAATCCTGAGTTTGATACAGGTAAAGTCATTGCAGGTTATTCGACACCATATGCAATGTCTGGGGCACCCTTACAGATCTTTTCTTTGAATGTTAATGGGCTGGGCAGCCTGGTGAAGAGAACTACAATGCTTTCTTTATTTAAAAACACACAAGTGGGAATAATATTTGTGCAAGAAACACATATAAGCAAGGCTGAACATAGAAAGCTTATCAGGGGAGGTTTCTCTCAAGTTTTTTCCTCCTCCTTCTCTAGTGGAAGATGGAGGGGGGGTCGCCATACTGATCTCTAACCGTACTCCTTTTAAAGCCACTTCTGAATGGGCAGATCCTGAGGGCAGCATGGTGATAGTCCGGGGCTTATTACTGGGGAAGGAGGTCACTTTTGCCAATGCATATTTCCCCCTGGCTCCACCCAGCATACTCTCCGCTCCCTTTTGAATAAGATAGTTCAATTTAATAAGGGCACCCTAGTGCTGGCAAGAGACCTCCATATCTCTCCCAATCCAAGTGTAGACTCCACAGGGAGTATAAGAGGTAGGCAACCAGCACCTCATAAGTTCTTTAAGAGGTTTATACAGGAGATGGACTGGGTTGAAGTATGGCGCTCCCTTCATCCTAAGGACAAGAGATATACTTTTTATTCGGCTGTGCATGGATCCTATTCCAGAATAGACCATTGCTATACGCAAAAGGAATGTCTGGATAGCATTAGGGAAGCAACAATTGGAGATATTGTTCATACTGATCATGCCCCAGTTATCACCACATGGGATTTTGGTCTTGAGAAGCGAAATACGCAGTGGAGAATGAACCCTGTCCACTTTAAAAAAAACAATTTTGAGAAATTCTAGAACAAAAAATACAGGAAATCCTTAGGGATAATTCCCTCCCGGAGACTGCCTCCACCATTAGGTGGGACACGTTGTAAGTGGTCTTACAGGGTCACCTCATTCAATATTCCTCTCACCAGGCTAAGCTGCGAAGGGAAAAACAAGCTCTGCTGGAGGCACCATTACACTTCTTACCGGCCACCCATCAACGAAGCGACAATTCAGTGATGGCTCAGTTAAATCAGACTAGGCAGGAGCTGGAATCCCTTGTCCAACAGAATACAGAGATTGCCCTTGCCTTTTTAAGGCAGAGATGGGGAAGTGGGACCGAGGGCCTCCCACCTACTTGCCTACAGGATCCGCAGGCAACATCGACTTGCCACTATATCATTTATTAAAGACCCCTCATCGGGAATTATCTATTCTAAAACTGACCGGGTTACAAACATTTTCCATGATTATTATAAATCACTGTACAGGCCAGACCACCCGCCAGATCCCGGAGACATTGGTACCTTCCTTTCACCCCGAACCTTCCCAAATTAGATGAGGACCAAAGATCCTCCCTGGTCTCCCCTATAACATACCTTGAACTGAAAGCAGCTATTTCCCACTCCAAAACCATGAAAGCCCCTGGCCCTGATGGCTATGGGGCAGAGTTTTATAAACAGTTAGAACAATCACTCTCTCCTACCCTCTTAATGGCCTATAACGATATACTCCAGGGCGTAGCAAATCCCCCTCCCAGCTGATCTTATGCTGCAATATCCCTTGTTCCCAAACCAGGAAAGGATCCTCAAAATTGTGCATCTTTCCGCCCGATTTCAGTACTAAACATTGACTATAAATACCTGATGTCGATTTTGGCAAAACACCTGGATACGGTCCTTCCTACAATAATTAACCCAGACAAACTGGGTTTGTCAGTGGTAGATCCAACACAGATAACACTAGAAGGGCCTTACATTTAGTACAAGAAATGCAAACTACAATAACTCCCTCTCTCCTTCTCAGCCTAGATGCTGAGAAGGCATTCGACAGAGTCGCATGGCCCTATTTATTCGCTGTAAAGTCAAAGCTTGGTTCCCCCCCTTTTAGTTCCCTGATAAAAACACTTTATTCCTCCCCCCAGGCCTGTGTAAAAGTCTCAGGACATCATTCTCCTTCTTTCCCCTTATTTAGAGGCACCTGCCAAGGCTGTCCTCTTTCCCCTGGTCTTTTTGCCATCTTTATTGAGCCCCTGGCACAAGCCATTAGAGTCTCCCCGGGGATAAGGGGAGTGCAACTGGGAGGTATGGAGCACCACATGGCCCTCTACGTGGATGATGTCCTACTTTTTCTAACGAGTCCACTACAATCAGTTCCATCAGTGTTTGAACTCTTAGACCATTTCGGCAAATGCTCAGGGTATAAACATAACGCTACCAAAACTGAAGCACTAACCTTTCACTTTCTTCCCTCAACATCATTTAAGCAAAGGTTCCCCTTTCACTGGGATTTAGAGAAATTAAAATACTTAGGAATTTTCCTTTCCCAACATTCGGCTGATACTATTAAATACAATTATGAGGTGTTCAAGACCCAGCTTAAGACGGACCTTGACAGCTGGAATATACTTCCTCTAAATTTACTACAGAGGGTTAAGGTCATTCACATGGTGACTCTGCCTCGAGCCCTCTATCTCTTTCAGAATGTACCGGTTTGCATTTCAAACAACACATATAAGGCCTGGAATTAACACATCAATAGATTCATATAGGCAGGCAAACAGCCTAGAGTGAGAACCTCCATCTTGTACCTCCCCAGGACACAATGTGGGCTAACCCTCCCTACTCTTAGGCTTTATAACTGGGCCTCTCATCTCTCCTTTATTGTGTACAGACAGGCCAGATCTAACCCATGTTGTGGAGGGAAATAGAGGAGGACTTATTGCCCTTTAAGTAGTTTATTAAATACATGACTCACCAAATCCCCCCCCCCCCGACTATATGATGCAACCTTAACAAATCCCTGGATTATTCACCAATTGAAAACCTGGAATGTCTTATGCAGACAGCTGTCTTTGTCCCCATTTCCTTCACTCATTTGCCCAGTTTCTCTGCTGGAGAACTTCCAACCAGCACTGCATGATCACACATTTGCTACATGGGAGCATTTGGGGCTCACCAACCTTACTCAATTTCAAAGAGAGGGAGAGTTTAAATCCTTCATGAGCTTAAGTCAGACACATGACCTGAGGCGATAATATTTTTTTCCGGTATCTGCAGTTAAGACACTTCTTTTATTCCCTTCCAAGTCAGATAAGACAATTTGAAAGCTCCTCCCCGCTGATTGTCTGTATTCAACAACTCGTCCATGCTGGCAGTACCCCCCATTTTATTTCTACCCTCCACAAGGCACTTGGAGCTACTCTAGGTATGAATACGGATAGCCTCTGTGCTAAATGGGTTGAGGAACTTGGTTCTGACATCCCAAAGGAAAACTGGTACAAGGGCTGTCTCTCGATTGCTAAACTTACATATTCACATAGTTGGAGGTTGTTTTCATGGCAGATAATTTCCAGGTTCTTTTGAACCCCCATAATCACAGCGTATTTTAAACAGGTACATTCAGGGGCTTGTTGGTGACAATGTGGTGACCCCGGGGCATACCATACCCATATATTTTGGGCATGTCCCCTGATACAGACTTTTCTGGCTATACTACATCTGAGCTGAGATCCCTCCTCAATACCTCTCTCACCTTAACTAGAGACTTATTTATCCTACATATATTTCCCCCAGAGCTCAGGGACCCATTTACAAGATACCTCTTGTGGGTGCTGCTGTTAGCAGCCAAAAAGGCACTGACCCATCATTGGCTCACCCGTAACCCCCCTACCATCTTACAGTGGAGAGAAATTACTATTCGGATCTATAGATCAGAAAGACTCTCCTATCAACTAAATGATAAAACTGACTTGTGCTGTCTGAAATGGGCCAGATGGATATTCTATATCATGTCTAAGGATCCCTTCTTTGTCCCCTAAAGGAGAGTCAGGGAGAATGGGGCTGCCAAGGGAGTGGAATCCTTTCCCCTTAAAATCTGATTAAGTAGAACCTAGGTTATAATACCACTCCCTCAGATAACTAAGAATGGGATTTGCTCAGCTGAATAAACTAATTAGGTGACTAACTTACAGCTTGAACCTTTGTGTTCTCATTATATAAATTATACCAGCTGCTGTGCCTAATGAATGCATTTATTATTATTAACTATTTAAACCTCTCCTTATATGTATGTGCGATTATTTTTGTTTTATTTTATCCTTTACCTCAGACATGACACTGAACAAAGTATAATTATAGTGTTAAGCTGAATGATTTACCTTGCAATCATAATCAATCTGTGTATTCAATGAATTCTGAATTGTGACTGTCTATGTACCCCCTTCCCCCCTTTTTTCTTCTGTACCCCCCAAGTTATATAACAATTTCTGAATAAAATTATAATAACAAAAAATATATATATATATAAATTAGGAGCCAGGTACAGGGATGCAGGCTTACATTAAGCAGCACGTCTCAGGGGCTCCACTCTCAGGTGAGTGAGACCAGCCAATCAGGGAGCTCTACAAAGGCATGGAGTGAATAGCGCTACCCTGAAAAGGTGCCAAAATTGAAAAGAGCAAATTGCAAGTGATGATCCGGTTCAACGTTCACACAGCCCAGAGAAACCGTGGCAATTTTTTCAAGCATCGTACCTCATCTATCTCTTTGGGGGGGCAGGTGGATCAGGTTCCTTGCACCGTAGAGGTGCTATTGCTGGATCGTGACCGCTGCCCATGGGGACAAGTGGCACCTGTAAGGAAGGAGACAGCAGATTAATAGGAGCAGTTGGGGGGTGTCTAAACAGAGACCCACAAAGAGAGCTGAGCACCAAGTTGAAAGACAAAGTCAGAGGGCGGTCTCAGACAGAGACACAAGGTGCCGGCTAACTTGGAAATCCAAAACCAGCACAAAAAAACAGAGAGATGGGGGTGCACAGGAGGGACAGAACAGAGACAGAGGAGGACAGGGGACAAAGGAAGATGATTAAGAATGAAAGTCAAGGCAGGAGCCGTAGGCTGAAGATAGAGGCTACACAGATTTTACAATTCACTAAATTTTATAACTAAGTCCATAGCAGTAAGCACGTAAACCCAGTACAGTCTCAAATAGGATTAAAAAATATATTAACAAAGCCAGTACAACTTTTTTACAAACTTAGTTCAAGGCAGTGTACAGAGTGGAAGCTTAATTGAGGGAAAATGAAGGGGAAGTTTGCAGAGCTAGCACTGAATCAGTGCACATACAGTTGTAGAGAAACTGCAGCGGGGGGAATGGTAAGTTAATTTACACAGGCTGAGCAGAAGAGGCTAAGTTAAAATATATAAATTAGGAGCCAAGTACAGGGATGCAGGTTTACATTAAGCCACACGTCTCAGCGGCTCCGGTCTCAGGCAAGAGAGACCAGCCTATCAGGGAGCTCTACACAGGCATGGAGCGAATAGTGCTACCCTGCGAAGGCACCAAAACTGAAAAGAGCAAATTGCAAGTGATGATCCAGTTCAGCATTCACATAGCCCAGAGAAACAATTGCAATATTTTCAAGCTTCGTACCTTATCTATCTCTTTGGAGGGTGGGTGAATCAGGCTCCTTGCACCATAGAGGTGCTATGGCTGGATCGTGACCACTGCCCGTGGGGGCAAGTGGCACCTTATCTATCTCTTTGGGGGGTGGGGTGGATCATGGATCTATGTTTCTATGATCAGGCTCCTTGCACCATAGAGGTGCTATGGCTGGATCATGACTGCTGCCCATGTGGGCAAGTGGCACCTTATCTATCTCCTTGGGGGGCAGGTGGATCAGGCTCCTTGCACTGTAGAGGTGTTATGGCTGGATCGTGACTGCTGCCCATGGGTATGATAGGCTCTATTTAAAAATGTATGGGGATGAGTTGATCAGAAAAACATAAAGCACCTAGCAAAAAGAACTGACATCAATAGGTAAGGGTTTCTGGGAATTGTCTCTGATAAACTCACTGACAATTTAATTTATGACTGTAAGAAAATGAAGAGCTTGGTTCATTTTCCCCGCCTCCTTCAGTGTTAAACATACATGGCGGTTATGCTGTACTCTTTTTTGAGATACGGCTCTATACTAAAATATGACAAATGGAATAGAATGATGAGACTTAAAAAAATGACAACAGCCTAGAATAGTTAAGCATACAGAAAATAAGAAGCACAATTACGCTCTATGATATAAAAAAACATTAGAATTACTGTAGATCTCTACTGAAAAGATTTCTTTAGTGCTCATACAGTGTATACTGTGTTGGGAAAAATGCTCCAGGTGAATAAAACATTTACTGGTCTAATGTTTGCACATCATCAACATGCACTTTCTCAGAGACCCTGAAAAGCTTGACTGTACAGACTTAAATAATGGACAACTAAACCTACTGTACAGTCATGAATTAAAGCGCAGACCACTAATCAAGTAACTAACTGCAAACTGCTTAGTGTATTAAAAATTCCATAAAAATATACACAATAAAATACACATTCTGAAAATGGGGGATGAGATGAGTGTATCTTCATCATGAGTTTGGTGTTCAAAACTGCATGAAGTTATAATTTCAATCACCTCACCACCAATCAGTAAAAGAGCGTGCTTCTGATATGGTACAAACTGATTGTATTATAATCTTTTTTATAAAATGGGTAAGAAATATCATGTATCCTGATTAGCTGAAAGGGTTTTGGAATCCAGTGGTATAATGTGTAACAACCACTGGGTTGAGAACCCTTTTGGCCAACAGTGCAGAGTCCACCTTGAAATAAATGCCTGATGTGGAATGTTCAACCTTCATATTAGTAAAGTATAAGAGGTAGGCAAACTGGCAAGTGGCAGTACAAAAAAAACACACCAAACATGTGAGCCCATAACATAAATGAATATAAAATGGCAAGATAAACTAATCAAACCTCAGCAGCAATGGTTTCTTGATTACTGACCTTTTCTAAGTACATCTGCAGTGTTTGTGTATGTAGGCCGCACATCCAGCTGTTTGCAGTAGGTGTAGAACCAGAGAATGCGATCTCAGCATACGGCAACTGTCTCACAAGCTCACTGTACGCTCGCCTACCCTTCTCCCAAGAAACTGGCAAATCATGACAGTTTCTCGAGACAAAATTAGAATGTTGAAATGGCAAACGTTTTTAAAATAGCCTCACAGATCAAAAGTTGAAACATTCAACCGCCCAATACACGTAATAGGTGGAAAGGTAAGATGAAACACTGTTTCTGTCACATATCCACATAGTTAATAAAGAAGTTAACATAAAATAACAAAATGTCGGCAGTTAGCTAGGGATAAATGGGCAAATGTGTAATAGAAATGGTAACTGGCAACATGACTGAAGTGAAATTGTATTGATATGCTGCAATCCGGGAGACCTGGGTTTAAATCCCACATTTGCCGACAGGGGTGCCCAATCCCCCGTCAGTTTCACTGATCTCACCCCCAAAAATGTTCGTATGCCACACTGGGAGCCCCACCCCAGCGTGGCAAAAACTTCCTTCACTAAAGCAGTGCCCAATCCCCATCAGCCTCATTCCCCCAAAAAGCTGCCTGGTACTACGCTGGGAGCCCACCCCATGATAGCATTGCCGCTTAGAGTTAATGAGGTGCCCCCCCGTTGAGCTTCAGTGCCAAAATGTTCATATACCACGCTGAGAGCCCACCCCAGCATGGCAAAACTTCCTTAGCCGACAGAGCGGTGCCCGATCCTCTGTTGGCTTCATTGTCCCCCCAAGCCACACTGGGAGCCCACCCCAGCATGGCTAAAGTCCCTTGTGTGTGCATAAATGTAAAAAAAGACCTGAAACAAAAAAAATCTTCCCTCATAGATTCTTTCGCCCCTCCTCCAACCCGCACCCACCCTCTGTGTACCCACCTCCCCACACCCCCACCTCACCCCCAACTCAACCCATACTTACCTCCGGAGCCCAGCGTGATGATCTTCGGTGGACCAGGAACATGTCTCCACTCTTCAAAGCCGACCACGAACTGAAGAAATGCCGGTAAGCTGTATAATATAATGAATAGAGTTTTTTCAACTTTAGTGCATATTTCAGGCATTTTTGGGAATTTTTTCACCAAATTTTCAACATGGGTTAGTTGGGGCCCCACCTCATGAACTGTGACACTGTTATTTCATTAATCGGTCCCAAAAGGTGGTTCCACAGTCACTGCACGGAACCACCTTTCCAGAATGTTTAACAAAATGACAGTGTCACAGTTCATGAGGTAGGCTCCCTAAAACCCTATGCTGAAAATTTGGTGAAAATATTCCCCCAAATGACTATTTTAAGAGTGTGCATTGCGCAGTTCCTACTCACGCTCGTAACTTTGAGAATTTAAAATATTTTCACTCCAGATTTTCAGTATTGTCATTTCGCCTCATCTCCTTATGAACAGTGCAACTGTCATTTTTCACATCTCACCCGAAATGTGTTTTTGCACATGTAGCGCACAATGGCACTGTCGGTGTGTGAAATCAATGTTCTGGACAGATTAATAAAATCACAGTGACACTGTTCATGCACAGTGGTCCTAAACTGGCTATGTTGAAAATTTGGGAAAAATATTCCCCAAAACGACTGTTTTATGAGCATGCATTGTGCAGTTCCTATGCATGCTCATAACTTCGAGCATTTTTAGTATTTTCACTCCAGATTTTCAGTATTGTCATTTCACCACACCTCCTTATGAACAGTGCAACTGTCATTTTTCACATCTCTCCTGAAATGTGTTTTCGCACTTGTAGTGCACAGTGGTGCCGTCGGTGTGCGAAATCAATGTTTGGGACAGATTAAGAAAATCACATTCATACTGTTCATGAGCAGAGGTCTTAAACTGGCTATGTTGAAAATTTGGTGACAAACGCCCATAAAATGACTGTGTCACAAGTGTGCATTGTGCCAGACATGGCCAAAAAAACAAAAAAATTAAAAAAAATTTAGGGTAAAAATGTGCTGCAGAACTGCTGCAGAAATTGGTGTTGAGTGACGCAGAAGTTCCATGGCAAATAAGAACCCTGCTGCAGAACTTTGATCCGATGTGCTGCAGAAAAATCGGGGCCCTGCCCACAACCCTCACTTGTACACTGTGTGATCCTGATTTAATAACTGAACTTCCCTGTGTTCCCAGGTAGCACCTGTGATAAAGTTATCAGTCAGTGTGGATTACCTCTTGAAAAAAATATAGAACACAGAATAGAGAATCAATAAAACAGTAAGAATAGTCAAAAATAAAAGTAATAGAATGAACAAAAAATAGCAATTAACAGCAGCCTTTGAAAGCAACAGTCCACTTGTTCTAATTGATTGATGATTTGCATTTTACCATTGTTTACCATTTATCCCCAATAGGTTAAAATCGACAACCATGTCAAATGTTCCTGAATTATACTTCTCACTACTGCAGCATCCTAGAATACAAGAAATACTACAGCAAGCAGAAGACAAAACAGGTGACACAAATGCCACTGCAAATGCCGAAATGAGTAATGAAGCCACAGCAATCCCCACAGATGTCAAAGTTATACTGCAAGTAGAGAAAGACAGTGCAGAGACACCAACAACTACACCCTCCACCAGTGAAACAGCTGAAGCCACAAAAGAAAAATCCAGCGGATCTGTAAGTAAGCATCTCACTCTAACTGATGATCAGTTGACAGCCATAGAGAAACTTAAAGATGAGCGCAACACAGTTAAAACCACAAACCGGGCTCATCAGATTTTCTTGAGTTGGGTGTCAAAATGTGAAATAGCAATGGATTTGAAAACTATTCCAGTTAGTGATTTGAATGCCGTACTTCGAAAATTCTATGCTGAAGTTCGTAGCAGTATCGGTGAACAGTGCTGCATCTCTAGTTACCTTGGGCTTCGTGCAGGTCTCAATAGACTACTGAACAGTCCTGACATCGGGCGCTGTGTTAACATCATAACAGATAACCATTTTACCACTGCGAACAATGTCTTTCTTGCAGTAGTCAAGCAGTACAGAAGAGAGAAAAAGGACGTGACCACTCACCACCCACCACTATCAGATGTTGACCTGCACCAACTGAAGACTTCTTCAATACTGTCACCATCAACACCATCAGGGCTTGTTCAGAAAGTATGGGTTGATGTACAGTTACACATGGCTCATAGAGGGAGAGAGGGACAAAGGGACCTACGTCCAGAGTCGTTCAGAATAGATAAAGATGAGAATGGTATTGAGTATGTCAGCCTCAAATACAACGAAGCAACAAAAAACCACAAAAGTCACACTGATGGCAACTGAGACCAGTATAGGGGCTTCATATACGCTTCACCAGATGACCCACTCTGCCCAGTGAACTCATTTAAGCTGTACCTGTCCAAGCTACCACCAGGGGCACCAGCTTTCTACCTTCACCCACTATGTGCAAACCAGGAGTACCTAAACAGCAGTCCGATCTAGTATTCCAAGGAATTCATGGGTGTGAACTACCTCTCAGACATGATGCCCGACTGAGCAAGGAATGCAATCTAAGTCAAAGATACACAAACCACTCAATTCGAGCCACCACAGTTCATCTACTATCAACTGCAGGACTGCAAGCATGAGAAATAATGGCAGTAACAGGACACAGATCTGAAGTAAGCTTGAGAAGTTACTGGAGTGCCTCTGCTGAAGATTGCAAAAAGTGGAGTGAAATCCTAGCACAAACCACAGAAGAAAACCAAAGAACAGAATCTTCAAGCAAAATACAAAAGTTAGACCCTTCAATCAAGAAACGAAAACCAGAACCAGAAATAGAGTCAACCACCAGCACATCTGAGCCACCATCCAGAGAAACAACAGTATTAGAAAACATGCCATTTAACCTCATGAACCCAATATTCCATGGTAAAGTGGAATTCATAAACTACAACAAGTAGACTGTTGTTTGCTAATGTTGTTGGTAATTACTATTTTTTACTATTCAAAAAAGTTAACCAAGGGACTGTTGTTGGTAATTACTATTGTTTACCATTCAAAAAAGTTTAACAAGGGACTATTTTATCTCAATGTTTCAATTAATTCTCTATTTTGTATTTAAATAAATGTTACAAAGTTTTCAAAATATAAACACCTTGTCAGTGTCCTTTTTTCCATAGTTACTTCCCATTTTATAAGCGCAATAAGACAATCCAGGGTGGTGGTTGTTATGTGATAACCACACACCCAGGTGTGGAAGGACACTCGGCCTTCAGCCTCATGCCTCACCACACACCTAGGTGTGCGGTTATCACATAACAACCACCACCCTGTCGTGTGTTATTGCTTACTTGTAACATCACAAATGATAAAAATAAACAGTGTTTGAACACAAAGATTAACAGTAGCAACAGGTGCACAGTGGTGGCACAAGTTCATTATAGAATACATTAGCACTATTTCAATTTTATTTTAAAAATATTTCAATTTGAATTTTCTATTTAAACCTGACTATGGACATGTTTCCAAGGCAAAAATCCAAAATGCCATCTTTTTATTGAGGAGACTATCAATATCCCCATTTCTGGTATCCAGTTTCACCTTATCAATTCCATTTGCTAGACTATTATGTTTTGGAGGACCACCATATTTATTTATATATACAGCCATAGAATAATACATATCTACTTCATGAATGATTCCAAGATGTTTGTGACAATCTGACCTTAAATTTGCATTGAGTCCTAGCAACATAACAGACATCACATACAGTACTCACACCAATAAATATAGTACACCTTCACTAGTACATACAATGGCATGTCTAATGGACGGCTGTTTACCTCTCTAGGGTTAAACTCTTTAATGGGCTGAACATAGGTGCAAAAGTACAATGTTCACACTTATATAATAGCTGCCAGCAGGTGGTGATTGTAGCCACTTTTGTGTAAAATAACAAAGATTAAAGACTATGGACTAGTCTATAACATAAATGTAGAGCACATTTATGAAGAAATCTTGGGGTATCCTTTAACAAAGGTCTTATTACAGAGTCAGTCCTAGGACTGTGCCTACTAATTAGTACAACATCATTTGCCTCATTTGAAAAAGCACTGTATGCACTAATTAAGCTCAAACATTTATCCAAGATCGTTGTGGTCTACAGGAATGAAATAAATTCTCCCTAGACATGATATCAACACCCGCCTTGGTTTCCAATACATTTACAGATCTCTAACCTTCTCTGTCAAACGCCTCTTAGGCTCTTGGCTTCTGACTTCATATTTAACCTGGTTAGCTACAATTTTGGAGAGTTCAGGAAAAAAAATAGTGTTCAGAATATATTATTGATCACATGGTAGGGGTGACAACTGGTCGAATAAAGTAGAGATGGGGTAGGCATAGTAGTGTGGTCTTCTGCTGAATAAATGTTTTGGTAAAATATACCATTTAGTGAAGGTGTCTTATATCTTTACAAATTGAGGTGGTCAGGGCTGGAATCTTGTGTTTTTGAATAAAGTAGACTATATTTCTATCAGTAGATTTTCTGAATAGATCTGCATGCTACCAATGTTAAATATTATATTTCTCATTAAACAATGTATCATATGTAGACACGTTGTTAATGTAAATCTTAGATTAGCTAACTACTTTCCAAATATCTGGCAAAATCAAAGAAATTTCAGTTCGGACCCCTACCATATGATCAATATATAATCAATAAATCTTGTTCAAAGTCAAATTAAAAAAAAAGGAGGGGGTCTGGTTTGGACCACATGCCGCATTCTCTTCCCAATTACCCATGTATAGATTTAAAAAGTATGTGTCATTGCGACATCTATTGCTGCACCACTGATTTGGAGGTAGTTCTTGTGTTGAAAAGAAAAAGGTTATATTTCAGAGTCATTTCAGTCACTGTAAACATGAGTTCATGTGGAGGATCTTTAGAGGGAGGGGTACATTTGGGAACCCTCCACAGTGCCACCATGCCCTGAATTCATGGAGATCAATCAAACAGAATATAAATGAAATAAACTAGTTAAATCAGCAAGGAAACAACTGTAACTCATGAATGTCAACACAACTGAAGGTACAGTAAAATTAAATCTCCATCAGATAAATGTGGCTAAATTTTGAAATACAGATCACATATCATACAGTTACAAGTCAGTGCCTTTCTACTTAGATGACCTGTTGAATAAGCTGAACATGACATAACAAGGCCACTTATTAAAGGTCAGGAGGCCAATGACCTCTCATGAAGATATTGATATCCTTCAGTCAAGCAATATCATGTACCCTATAATTCTGGGTTGCCCCTGAAAATGAGACTTTTGCTTCTGTGGGTTTACCCAGTCCCCAAAAATCAGTAAACAAAAATATATAGCAATATACAGTACTGTATTCTGAGATGTATCCCTCACTACCAGTGTATTAATTCTCAGAATATCCCAGAGAATACTTTCAGGTTGCCCCTGAAAATGGGACTTTTGCTCCCTTGGGCTTCCCCAGTCACCAAAAAATAATAAACAAAAATGTATACCAAAATATACTGAGTTGTATCCCTGGCTACAAGTGTATTAGTTCTCAGGATATCACAGAGGCTAAGACAACTCTAGATGTACCCTGTAGAGAAAATTGGACTCAGGA
The DNA here is from genome assembly GCA_016271365.2 of Neoceratodus forsteri. Taxonomy (NCBI): domain Eukaryota; kingdom Metazoa; phylum Chordata; order Ceratodontiformes; family Ceratodontidae; genus Neoceratodus; species Neoceratodus forsteri. The sequence goes on from CM057456.1 coordinate 648,597,097, forward strand.
AGATATATCCTCTTTAGATAATCCATTAAATGAAAAGGAATTTTAGAACAGAAAACACAGAAACATAGAACAAAGACATTAGAAGGAGACCAAGGGTTCGTCTAGTCTGCCAATGTGTTTCTTGGACCTTCTCAGATCCCATGACCTAACACCCTTTCTGCCTAACACCTCCTACTGCTCCTGTTGCCTTTGATCATGCTTTAGCCTTGTCTCACCCCAGCTTGAATGATGTCATGGACTTTGCTTCCCACTACCTCAGCTGACAGTTTCTTCCATGGGTCCATGACTCTTTCTCTCATCTCTAAATCATCAGGTTATTCTGAAGCAATTTTAATTGACACTCATGGAACAAAGACAGATAACTTTAATCCTGAAACAGACATAATGGGAACTAAACTGATCTTTCAACTAGACAAGAAATACACCTACTATGAACGAAAAGATGATTTATAATGCAACATAATAAAGCTTGCCCTAAAAAGGCAAGCCAATTTGTCCCTTGACCCTGCCAGAAAGAGACGCAGAAGGGGGGGAAGGGGAGGGGGAGAGGGGGAGAGTGGGGAGGTGCTAGTGAGGTCACAGAAGGGGCAGGGAGATAAGGCTATGACAAGGGACAGGGGTTCGCTGACCATTGGCCAAGGGGTGAGGTCACTAGGGGTCCTGATATGGGTCCTGTCTGGCTATTTAAGGGCTAGGAGCCTTGAGTAAGCCCTCTTTTCTTATTGATAAAATTGATATCAGCACATTGCTAGGCATATGATCAGGTAAGGCACATGGGGTAGCTAGGTCTCCCAGGCCAAGTGGCTAGTGCTTCCTTCTTATCTATTTGGTGGAGGTAAAGAGCATTTAGTGCTTAGCAAGGTGAAAAGACGCTGTTTAATTAAACTGATTAGTCATAAAATGTGTAATATAGCAGGCATGTGGTTAGAAGGACAACATGAAAATAAACTGTTTCATTTGAGCTGCTTTGGCCACGAGAATGGGTAGCAACTGCTTTCTGATGTGGACAATGGTGTTCTGTAGGGAAGCTATGGCATGCATGGTGGTTAGAAGGAGAAGGGTGAGACAGAGCTACCAAATTGTTTGTTGATTGGTCAAAATGGCTGTAGAATGCATGCGGCAAGCATTGCGCATCTTGTTTAGTGAAGCGGGAGCATGTCTGATGTGGGACAATGGTGTACTGGGGGAAGTATAGCAGGCATGTGGTTAGAAGGGGAATGGGGAGCTAGAGCAGCCGAATTGTTTGTAGATTTGATGGAAATGGCTCAGAATGCATGCAGCAAGACAAGCACACCTTGTTTGTTGCAGCAGTAGCATGGTTGGGGTGTGGAAGGTGCAAGGATGAAGCAAGCCCATTTGGGGGGGGGGATCCAGGTACCAAGAGGGACTGAGCTGGTGCAAGGGAAAAAGTGAGTGCTAGAAAAAATGGCAGAGTGGCTTCCAGTGGTGAGAAGAGCTCCAATGGAGCTGGCGGTAGTGGGTGCAGCCCACACCGGGGGGCAGAGTGAGACAGTTGGAGCCCAGGTATCACAGGACAGATATGGAAAGCCTGCAGGTCGGGCTAGCACAGGAGATGCGGGAGCTCCCATGGAGAGAAATGGACCACGTGGCAGGCCATAGGCTGCACGAAATGGCATATTGAGCCTGCAGAGTGGTTGCTACGTGGCTCTCTGGTTAGGCACTGTTGTTTTAGAGTGCAGACCTACAGGATTTGGGCCAGCAGCCCATAGGGAAAAGGGTAACCACTTGTCCAGTTGCAGGTGGCCCAAAATAGCGACGGATCCTGCAGAGGCCTGCTGGGTGCTTTCTTCAGGATAGGTGCTCCAATTCTTGAGTGCAACCAGAACAGTGGGGCCAGAATGGCCTACAAGTGCATTGCCCTTCTCGGATAGCAGGGGATACGATAGGCCCAGGGTGGCAGGTGGGTGCACCACCCAGGCTGGGGGGGGGGCAGAATGATGTCACCTGGAGGTTTATTGAGTACTGTAGTTCCTGTTTCTGGAACTGTGTTAAGTTGGGATCAGTAGCAGCCAGTGGGATTGCTGTGAGGGGTTAATGACTGGGTTACTGTTTTTCTTTTTGAAGGTTTACTTCTGGGAACACAAGCAGTCAGCCAGGGATAAGGATGGACTTCCACTTTATTGAAAGTGTTTAGACTGCTAGCAGCCAGAGGATGGCATTTGGATTTCAGGGATAGCTCTGGTTAGGAGCTATGGGGTAGGCTTCCATAAGCCTCATGTGGGCATGAAGGTTTTAGGCCTTCCAACCCTCACATGGCCTTGATAAGGTAGTTAGGGGAGCTGGCTTAGACTGCGAGTTCCCAGCCATGGCAGGAGGCAAGGGGTAGCCATGATGGGGGAGACAAGGGGCCTGAGGAACACAGAGGGCTCAGGCACAATGGAACATCACATACCATAGTCCAGTCCAAAAGAGGGCCGGGGTGGTTGTGCATCAGGAGGCCACAGGGAGTGGGGCCAAGTTGGAGGAAGTGTGTGCCTCATGGTACCGCTCCTCCAAGTGCCGGTCACCTCGGGCTGGGCCTGATGGCGAAGTAGGGGACTGATGGCTGGCCAAACAGGCCTGCAGGGGACAGCTGGAAGGGCCTATGTCCTGATACCCAAGGTCAGAAGCTAATGCAGCCAGGGTAAGAAGGAGTTGCTGGGTGGGTGACTCCAAAATGGATGGCCTGAGGGGTCCACTGAGGGGCCAAGGAAGGGACATGCTTATAGATATGAATGAAGAGAGGAAAGTAAGTGGTGCTCTCACTGGTGTTTTACTGTTGCCTGTTATGAATTTTAGTAAGTCAAGAGAGGATGGCACCCAAGAAGACCTAGTGTCAAGCAACAAGATGATGGAAGAGGTGGCAAAGCTCATGACACAGATGACGGAGCTGGTAGAGGCAGCAAAAAGAAGGGAGGTGGAGGAAGAGGTGCACAAAAAGAGGAAGGAGTGGGATGGGAGGACAGGTGACGGGAGGCCAAACAAGAGACCCAAGAGAATGGAACCCAACCTGTCACCCAGGCCGGGACTGGCACCAGAGCTGGCACCCTCGCTGGCAGGATACAAGCCAGGCAAAGGTAAGGAGGTGGTGGATGTCAACAATGAAAGTGACCTAAGAGAGTATTTGGAAGGGCTTCTTGGGGATATGGGGGAAGAGGGGATAAGAAAGATGGATCGGGTGATGCAGGCCATCAAGGATGGGGGGAAAAGGATGGGACAGGACAGGAATGGGAGGAGAGGGGGGCCCAAGAAGTTGTACTATGGGCCACCAGGTTTTACTTTGGGGGACCACTTCCAGGCCTCCCTGAAGGAAAAAATTTGGAAGGGCGAGTATGTGGACATTTTTGGCCTGATCGATGAGGAGACGGCCAAGAAGTATGAGCAGAAGGAATCGGTTGGTTAGTCAGTGATGGCGGTTGCATTAGCAGAAGTGGGGCACAAGGATGAGAAGATGAAATATAAGGGAAAAAGGATTGACACTTGGCAAGTGGGGTTTCTGATCTACAGTGCACAGGTGCTGGAGAAGCAGCCAGAGCTGGCTATCCCACTCCTGGCATATACAACCATCATTAGGGATGCGTACAAAACAAAGCTAGGGTTTGGGTGGTTGAAGTATGATGAGGCATTTCGGAAGTAGATAGCGGCAAAGGGGGATTTGAGGTGGGACTGTATCCACTTAGAACTATGGGTTAGGACCCTAGCCGGGCCAGCAGTTGGGCAGGTGGCAGAACAGTCGAAGAGGGTTTTTCAAACCCCCAGAGGCAAAAGACTGTTGGGCATTCAAGAAAGCGTCATGTACATGGCCCAGTTGTAAATTCAAGCAAGTGTGCTCAAGGTGCGCAGGGGCACACCTGGCAACAAGCTGCAGACAGGGTGGAGAGAAGGTGATGCATGCAAGAGGGCAGCAACAGAAGCAGCCCTTTCGGGGGGGCAGGGACAGGAAGAGGGGGCCCCAAAGGGGGTATAACTCCAACTATGGTTGGAACTAAGTAAGACAGGCCAGAGGGAAGGTGGGGATGCCCCCTAGCCTGCACGCCCATATGACTCGAGGTGGTGGAGGCCTGGACAGAGGGCTATCTCAATGCCCAGGGGCGGTGCTGCTGAGGGAGGGTTTTCACAAGGGTTTACCATTGGGTTTCATAGGGAGTCAGGTGGAGATGTGGGCAAGGAACCTGGGGTCAGTAAAGGGAAAGGAGGACGTAGTTTGGGCAAAATTCTATAAGGAGATTCGGGCTAACTTCTGGGTTTCCCCATTGGGAATAGTGCCCAAGAAGCAGGTGGGTTAATTCAGGCTCATACACCACCTGTCATACCCAGAAAGGGGGGGGTCAGTGAATGAAGAGATCCAGGAGAGTATGAGCACAGTGTTGTACGCCTTGTTGGAGCAGTCAGTGGAGCTGATAAGGGCAGTGGATGAGGTGTGGCTGGCGAAGACAGACATTGAGTTGGCATTCTGACTGCTGCCAGTGCTGCCTGCCAATTGGAACCTGTTAGGTTTCCAGTTCAAAGGCAAGATATGCTTTGACAAAGCGATGTCCATGGGTTGTTCCATAGCATGCTCGACATTTGAGACTTTCAGCTCATGTGTGCAATGGGTGTTCAGGTCTCGGTATGGGCACAGGTGGGTGGTGCACTACCTGGACGACTTCCTGCTGATTGGGGCCAGCCAGTCTGAGGCACAGGCACTGTTGCAGGACTTCCAGGACATGTGCAGGAGAATTGGGATCCCCCTAGCAGAAAGCCAGCTCACCAGCTGGAGTTCCTGGGGATCGAGGTGGATTCGGAACAGAATTGTTTCTGGTTACTAGGGGATAAAATGGCCTGGTTGCATGGGCTGTTAGCACTGGTTGGGAGGAGGAGGAGGGTACTGCTTGTACAGGTGCAACAACTACTGGGACACCTTTATTTTGCCTGCAAGGTCTTAAGTCTGGGCTGGGCATTCATGTGGCGATTAGGGAGGGGCACAGGTAATGCTAAGCAACCCCATCATTGGGTGAATATTAGCAAAGGGGTGCGGGAGGACCTTTGTGTATGGGAGGAGTTCCTGGTGTCCTACAATGGGTTGACATTCTGGCAAGATGACTGGGAATACAATACTGACATCAAGTTGTATACAGATGCGGCTGGGGCATTTGGGATGGGGGCTTACTTCCAGGGTGTGTGGATGTTGGAGGCATGGCTGGCACAGTGGAAGAAATGGGGTCACCAAGGACATTACATTCCTCAAAATTTTTCCCATCTGGGCAGCCATGAAAGTATGGGGGAGGCCATATGAGAGGGAAGCGAATAGTGTTCTGGTGTGATAACAAAGGGACAGGTGAGGTAGTGAATAGGCAGAGTGGTAACACAGGATCAGAGGGGCGAATCCTTTGCCTTATTGTTTTACAGTTTGCAGTTGAACCTTTTATTTAAGGTGCAGCATGTTGAAGGGCTAAAAAATGAGGTTGCTGACTGTCTTTCCCATTTTCAGATGGTAAGATTTTGGGAATTGGCACCACAGGCAGCACCAGGGTGCCAGACAGTCTATGGGAGATTGAAGGGAAAAAGCCAGGGCCCTGTATAGTGGATCATGGGAAGCCAGCACCCAGAGAGCCTATGAAGGGGTGTGGGCTGGATTTCAAGAGTTCCAGGCCTGCTGGGGCTGGGACACGGCTGAGCCAGCACAGGAGGACCAAGTAATGCAACTCATGGTAGAGAAGTGGGAAGAGGGCATGGCCCACGTCACCATGGTGGTACAGCTAACAGGCATCAGTTGGATGTGTAGGGATCAAGGATGGTGGGACACAGCAGGGGGGTGGGCAATAAGGAGAGCAATGGCGGGGTGGTAGAGGGGGCAAGGGGCACGGCAGGATAGGAGGAGGACGATAATGGGCCTGCTGCTGGGCAAGGTGGTGGGAGCATTAGCGCACACGTGCACCTCAGCAAAAGATTCCTGCCTGTTCAGGGCCATCTTTGTAGTCATGGCCAGGGGAGTGTTCCTGGTGAGGGAGGTGTGGCGCTCAATAAAGGGGTAGATCACCAGGCGCTACAAATAGGGGAATGTCACATGCAGCAATGACTTGGTAGTCATTTGGTTGAGCAGGTCCAAGACAGACCAGAAAGGAAGGGGCACCTCAGTGTTGTTGGAAAGACAGCAAGGGGCAGGGGTGTGTGCAGTGGAGGCCATGAAGGACTAAAGCCGGTCCTGAGGCACCAAAGATGGGGCGTGGTTCCAACATGTGGATTGATTACCAGTGACAGGTTTTCAGGTGGGAGTGGTTCTGCAAAAGGTGCTGTAGTTTGTTGGGGAGGACTCCACAGACTTCACCCCTCACTCATTTTGGATAGGGGCAGCCTCAGAGGTGACCAAGGGGATGGGGCCATGGACGAGGTGAAGTGGGTGTGATGGTGGAAATCCAACTGTTGCATGAGGTATGTGAGGTACTGAATAACCCATGTTCCTTTTTCTTTCCACAGTGGGCTCCAAACATCAGGTGTGGATCATTGGGCACTTGTTCATATACTGAATGGAGAGGTTTGCTGCCACCAGGATGAGAGAAACACAGTTAAGGCAGGATATGGAGCACACAGAAGTCCAGTGGAAAGGCATCAGGGGCATGCAGTGGGCCCAGCTGCTACCTTTGTTGGAGGAATTATGGGTCCAGTAGCCCAGTCTCGATTGCGTTATTGTCCACCTGGGAGGCAATGACCTGGGGTGAGAATCATGGGGGTTCCTGTTGAGGGACATGGTAAGGGACCTGGAGAGGATAAAAAACTGGTGGCCTTGGGTGGTGATCGGCTGGTCCGACATAACCTCATGGCAGATTTGGCAGGGAACAAAAGAGGTGAAGGCAATAGAAGTAGCAAGGAAGCGCCTAAATTGAAAGGTAGCCAGGACAGTTATGGAGATGGGCGGGGTTCACATACAGCACAGAGATATCGTGTTTGATCAAGCTGATGTGTACAGATCAGATAGGGTCCACCTGTTGGAATTTGGCATATGCCTATTCCTTCGGCCCTTCAGGGACCTAGTGGAGGAGGTGAATAGGAAGGGCCTGAGATTATAACTCACAAGGGGGGGGCCCCATCTTCCATCACAAGTGGGAGATGGGTCAGTGGAAAAGGGTGGGACTGGGGAGTAGGAAAAGGAGGGAGGGAAGGGTAGGCACCACTGGCTGGGAACAAAGAACCCAAGCATGGGAGTAAAGGGTGAAGAGGAGGGAGATAGAGCTAGGGGGCAGATCGCTGAGTCCACACCTAGTGGGGAAGGAGTCCAGATAAGTGGTTGTACCTGGTTCTGATGATGGAGGGGGAGCTGAATCACAGTGTTCAGACCCAGAAGAGCAATGCCAAAGGAGAATGACCTGGAGGGGAAGAAGAACAGGATGGAAGACATTTGGACTGTATGTCCAAAGAGAAAATGGACTGATATGTCTGATTAAATATTGAATATTGTGATTACAGAATTATTGGTCTGTAATGTTTATAATGTGTGCCTTTTAAAATAAATAATGCAAGCGAGCATCAGAAGGTCGGAAGTTGTGGAAGTGAATTACTTCTGGGGGATCAGGAGACAATTAAGCTTGCCCTTAGAAAGCAAGCCAATTTGTCCCTTGGCCCAGCCTGAAAAGAGACAGAAGGGGAGGGAAGAGAGAGAGGGGAGGAGCTAGTGAGGTCACAGAGGGGTGGGGAGATGAGGCTATGACAAGGGACAGGGGCTCACTGGCCATTGGCCAAGGGGTGGGGCCACTAGGGTCCTGATATGGGTCCTTTTTGGCTATTTAAGGGCTAGAAGCCTTGAGCAAGCCCCTTCTTGCTTGCTGATAAAATTCCCACCCACCCACCCTCTTTTTGCAAGAAAGAGGAAAGTAAGAGGATGGCACGCATAGGAGATGGCAGACCATAGAAGGACAGTTGCGTTGGTGAGCCCTGTTCAGGCATGGTGAGCTGCAGAAGGGTAGCGGTGACCAGAGGTCTAGGTGGAGCCCTGCTGGTGGGAAAGAAATGTTGGGAGAAGGGAAAAGGGTGGGAAAAGGGTGGGATCTGGGGTAAAAGGGGTAGGAAAGGGGGAGGGTAGGCAGCATGGGATGGGGACAAAGGAACCCAGGCGTGGGAGTAAAGGGGAGGGTAGGGAGATAGAGCTAGGGAGCAGATCACTGTGTCTGCACCTAGCGGGAAATGAATCCAGGTAAGTGATGGTATCTGGTTCTGATGATGGAGGGGGAGCCGGATCACAGTGTCCAGACCCAGAAGAGCAATCTCAAAGGAGAACGACCAGAAGTGGAAGAAGAACAGGATGGAAGACTTTTGTACTGTATGTCCAAAGTGAAAATGGACTGATATGTCTGATTAAATATTGAATATTGTGACTACAGAATTATTGGTATGTAATGTTTATAATGTGTGCCTTTTAAAATAAATAATTCCAGTGAGCATCAGAAGGACAAAAGTTGTGGAAGTGAATTATTTCTGGGGGATCAGGGGACAAATGCCCTTTTAACAGCAACTTGTAAGATAAATTTAAATAAGAAATCAGTATGGAATATTGGCATCCCTTTTAGAGGGGAAGAAAAGGCTTCCTACTGGGAGTGGGAATAAGCAAAGGAGTCCAAAAGAGATACAATTACACACAAAAAACTTTTAGAAATCAGTGTAAAACAAATAGTAATCCAAACGTCATAAGGTAGAATTATGCAAAGTTAGTAACGGCAGGCCTCCAGATTTAAAAGAAATCCAAAAACACTTAACTGTATACTAGTACTGACCTCCAGAACGATGAATAACACTACGAGAATATACAGTTTGACCGATTTTACAACGATACAGGAAAACAAACTGGCACCCCTATAAAAGTTATGTCATTTAGCAGATCAGTCAAGAATTTTAGAACATTGTAAAACAGACAAGATCTGGATAGGAGAAAAATTACAGAAAAGGAGAGAAACTAAAGACAGAGAACACAAAAAGAAAAGAATACCAGAAATAAACATGTCTATTACAGAAACTACAAAATGAAGAACAGAAGAAGAAAAACATCAAATAACAGAAGAACAGGCAGAATATTTAAAGTCCTCATGACCGAGTACACTCCTGTCTATCCCCTTTATTTATCTGAGGTGGACTTTCTCAGCGTTCCTAACTCCCAGTTTCAATCATCAGAGGGCTGTGCCTCCATAGTCAAAGCCCCACTGATATGGACCTCTTTGCCACCAAACATCTGGGGAGCTCTCTCAGTGTACATTTATTAAAAACTTATTTAATCTAGCTTATGGGTCGGACTAAAATATCTTAATCAGCTACAGCAAATACTATGTTTTATCTTAATTTTCCTTGTTTGTACTATAATTTTCTGATTTGTTGTGGCACCAAGAGCCTTTTGGAATGGGCACCTTGGATTAGGCACCTTACAAATAAAATTTCCTTGCCCTATCTATTAAAATATTAAAAAGAAATGTACAGTAGCGGCAGCCAGTATGCGATGCAGAAATGCTGCAGTATAGCACAAAAATGCTGTACTATGCTGCAAGCAACAGTGTAATTTAATGGCAATGAAGCCCTTTTGTATGGCAGAATTTTGTGACATGTCACTTAATGCAAGTTACTGCATTGTATCATGGCTGGCTCCTTTGTAACTAATCAAATTAATAAGTTGAGGAAGAAACAGACAGTAAAGGAAACCTTTTTCCATAACCTGTTTAACCTCACGTGGTCAAAACAGGCTGGGCACCCCTCAGCTCTGTTCCACTGATCCCTACCATCTTGCATCTCCCCAGGACTTACCTGAGGGCCAGAATACCCAACAGATTCCCCTCTATGGTGGGTTAGGAAGGGGAGAGTTGTCCTTCCCTCCCTCCCAAGTACAAATGCAGTCTTCAGCCTCCAGGTTCTGTTGATGTTGTGGGTGAGAGATTGGTGGGCAGGCTTCATATATACCTGTCCTGCCACCATTTTCCTCCATTTTTCCTCCCATCCCCATGCAGGGGCATGCTCATCAATGTGCACATGTGAAGGCACACTCAATCTGCAGAGTCCCACAGCACCTCCGTCTTTCCACTGCTCTCATCCCGCATTACCACCAGGCCTCCATCTGGTGGCAGTCATTCAGTGGAGCATGCAGTCCTCCCTCCCTCCCTCCCTGTGAGAGGAGAGTAATCGATCTTCCCCCCCTTGCCTCCCCCAGCAACCCTTAATCAATAAAAATAGAAATAAAAGAATGACCCAAGAAACTCTACCAAAAGAAGTTCAACCTGAAGTTATCGTAGATCATTCCAGACATACAACTGGTACAGCACAGTATAGTATATTGAAAACAACAGACAGCAAAAGACAGAGGCTAGTTCCTACCATATACATTTGTATTGCATGAAATAAACACTGAAAATAGTTTAACACTAAATGTAACATTATATAATCTGTTAAAAAGTCTAATAGGACATGATATTCACGCTGTATGGAAAATGTTATTTCCACTGAAAAACTAACTTTTAAAAATACATTTGATATCCTTCTTTCATGAAACCTGTGTGTTTCATATCTCAAAGGATACTTATATAGAAAGGTATGTTATTTACTGCCTAGAACAGATACAGAAGCTCACCAGGATCAAGCCCAGCTCTGCATTATTCTGCAGTAGAGTTACTGCAGACAACAATGCAATTTCAATGGGAGTTAATCCCATTTGTCATGCAGGGAAACTGTGACACTGTGCCTGATCCTAGTGGGCTTCACTGAAGTGCACAACCCTACAGCTTTGGCAGAGCTGTGAGGGGGTTTATTGTTTTGGTTTCAAGTTCCCTAGACTCTAGAAATATCACTGTAGTTATTACAGAAAGTCATTGCATAGGTATTCCATTGGGCATGGAAAGATACTTAAATATTATCATTTTTAGGGCTGTGGGTGGAGCCTACAGCCATTTTGTGATAGCTCTGTAGCTCTGAAAATGGCTGATCTCACAACAGCTTCCATTGGACATTTGGTAGTATCCTTCCAAAAGACCAATGGAGCTTAAACCTCTCCACCACGCTCAGCCTACAGAATAACAGCTGCACTATTTTGGCTGTTACTTTTGCATTCCGATGCATGAACTGTGCATCTGCATGGCCTTTCCACATATGCAATTCTATGGTGCCGCCATGTTGTGAATGGCAACATGCCATTTACTACTTTGTGCACCCCCCATGTCATACCTGACATCTAATGTCACACACTGGGAGCCCAACCCAGTGTGTGGTATTTGTTTTTTCCTGTAAATTAGAAAAATGGTCCCTCATCATATTTTGTAATGATGCCCCCTGCCCAAGTTATGCCTGACATCAGGGTGCCCTATCCCCATGCCAGCATTCACGTGGCACACTGGGAGTCCACCCTAGTGTGCCAAAATGTTTGTTTTATTTTCCTGCATTTGCTGTAAATTAGAAAACGGTCCCTCGTTGTCATTTTTTTACACCTGTGAAAATGAAAACAGTCCCTCATTGTTGCTGCAGTCCCTCTCCCCACACACACCCCTTACCCCATACTTACCTCCAGAGTTTGGCGCTGCCATCTTCTCTAGACCAGGACACATCTGCACTCTTCAAAGCCCAACTGCGAACTGAAGAATTAAAGGTAAGCATGCTGTACAGCCATTCAATGATATTTTCAACTTATGCTGATATCTCAGTCATTTTTTTGAAACTTTGCCCCAAATTTTCAACATGGGGTTCTTGGGATCCCACTTCATGAAAATTGTCACTGTCATTTTGCTACTTGGTCCCAAATGGTGATTTCACAGTCACTGAGTGGAATCACCTTTTGGGACCAGTTCATTAAATGACAGTGCCACTCAATTCGTGGGTGGTCAAAAAAGCCATGTTGCAAATTGATGGCAATCCCAAAATGACCACATTGGTGTACATTGCATAGTTTCTATGCATGCTCCTAAGATCACCAATTTTTTTATATTTTCACTCCACATTTTTAACATTGCCATTTTTGCGCACCTCCTTCAAAACAGTACAGCTGTCATTTTCCACAACTTGCCCAAAATGTGTTTTCACACCTGTGGTGCAGAATAGCATGTTTGATCTGTGCAATCACTTTTTGGGACAATTGAACAAAATTACATTGGCACTGTTCATGAGGAGGGGTCTGAAATAGGCAGTGTTGAAAATTTGGTGCAAAATGCCAAAATATGGTCAAGTTACACCTGGGCGTTGAATAATTTCTATGCACATGTGTAATTTTCATCACTTGGTAGATCTTCACAACCCTATCGGCTCTGGCTAGATTTTGTTTTAGTAGTAGTAGTACATCTTCATTCTTATACAGGAAGCTCTTATTGCACATCGTTAGATCAAAGATCAATTTTCAAGATGGTCCTGAAACATGACTTACATTTGCTATATTGAAATATAAAATACCAATACTGTGAAAACCTAATTTCCTATAAAATACATAAATTCATCCAGGCAACATTTAGTTTATATGGGCAACAGTTAGTTCAGATAAACAGGAATAAGTATACATTTAGTTCATACAATGATTCATTCCAGATAGGGGAATTTTACTGTACTTGGAATTTCTTACAAAGTGCAAGTTTCCTTTGTAGATTTGTCTTTAGTCATAACACATCTCAGATCTAGATCATGTTTTATAGAATTTGTGAAATGTTTTGTACTTTGGTCTAATTGTTTCCAGTTAATGTTTAAAGGTTTCCATATTTGTACAACTTTTGCAGCGAATGTCATGTTCCCAAATTTATTGTGTTATTTTACTTGAGTATATTTATTATTTGAATCTCTCAAGTTATATTTATATTCTTTTATTACCAGATTTTCAAATAAATATGAAGTTTTTTTTTCCCATATACAATATTACTGCATGAACCTGGCCCAACCACTTCAATCTCCTTTTCTGTTCTAATGGTATCCATTAGAGTGAATTTAACATGTCACAGTGGTGTTCATGGTAATCACATTTCAATACAAATCTGGCAAGGTTGTTATAAATAACATCTATTTTTTTTAAACTTGTCTTACCAGCCATTACATAACTGATTTACTGTGTTAATCCTCATTTTATGGATCAGTACAAAATCCTGATCTCTGAAAGGCTCCAAGTTTTTTGACAGTTCGTTTATGTGAATATCAAATTTCAGTCCTTCATCTAGCCAGATACCTAGACATTTATAGCATTTTTCTTGACCCAGGATTTACTTTTTTGAGGTTTTTATTTGAATATCGGACTGTAAACATATTTTTTTTATCTTTATTTGGATTGAAAACCATAGTTTTTGTTTTCTTACTGTTTAGCACTAACTTCGAATTGTATAGCCACTGTTACAAGTTTGTGAAGTTCAGTTTGCAGTCTGTGCTCCATTTCTTGAATGGATTTTTTTTTTAAATTCGAACTTTTATTATGATAAACCACACATCCAAGATCAAATACATAACAGAAAACATTTTATACTTTCATAACAATTGAATTAATGATTAAATCAGATAGACATTTTCTAATCTCCCCATCCCCCATCCCACACCCCTTCCCCTCTGCCTACCTAACCCATCCCTCCTAAAAAAACTACAACCCTAGACCCCTGAAGGAAGATCTGCTCACCCATGATCCACTTTCAAACTACCTTACTAACTACAATCTCATCTGGGGAAGGTATAACGTCTGAAAACGACTCCATATCTTTTCATATAGATGAAGCCGATTTTCCCTTCCTGCCTCAAATTTCCCCATATTCAAGTTGAATAACATCTCCTGTAACCACTCCACATAAGTGATCGAGGTGTCTGTCATCCAGTATCGCAATACTACCTTTTTAAGCGAGCATGAGATCAGGGCCATATAGTATCTGCGGTCCTTAAACTTAATGCCAGAGTAATCCCCAATCAAGCAGATCTCCAGGGTAAAATACTGATCAATACCCAACAGTGGATCCACTTTCTGCTTGATTTGCATCCACAGCTGTTTTATCGATGGGCACTCCCAAAAAATGTGGTACAAATCCCCAACCGCCTTGTGGCACCAGAAACAATTTTGGTCAGGCCTGTGACCAACTTTATATAGCTTGGAGGGGGTCCAAAACAAATTGTTCAGGAAATGAAACTGCATCACCCTCAACCTGTCCTGTTTGACATATCTATGCGTATGACTCCAATACGTCCCAGTCCTCTCTTGCTCCCCATACAACCAGTCCAATATCTGGGTATATAATCAGTGCCCACAAGAACTTGGTCAAGTAATGAGTTATATATTCTGGAGACCGCATGTGGATCCCATACCACCTGATCTAGCGATTCAAACCAGCTACCGTTTATACTCCCTGCTCTAAGTTTGATCTTCACCTCGCCAATAAATGAGTTATTTGACATAACTTGAACACTGCTTACGGTCTATATTATGCCTTTCCAAAATCTCTTCTATTGGCAGGACAGCGCGTCTCAATGAAATCTTTTATCCGTAATCCTTTAAGCTGTGGAAGCCAGTTAGCAAATATCATTTTCCCCAATCTTCAAATTGGGATTATGACAGAATCGGTTGATGCTTATCCCTGCCTGGGACAAACCCAACCGCACATAATTGCCTATGAATCATGGAATTTTGCTATTGGGGTGGTGAGCAATTTGGAGGCAGTATCCTAGGAGTGGAGTAAAGTAATGCTACGGATCTATTCCTACCTCTTTTATCACCTCTATTTCCAGTCTAACCCATGAGGGAACATAGGGCAAAGACTCAAGTTTACTCATGGGTATTAACCATCTCAAGTACTTACAGAGATTACTTGCCCAGTAATATAAGCCGAAGTGTGGAAGTCTCAGCCCTGGTCTCTCTCTGGGGGCAGCCAGCTTGCAATAGGCCCTATGGCATTCTCCCCTTCCAAATGAAATCTGAGATAGACAAATGTAACTCTTTGAACCATTTTAGGGGCAACATTACATTGAGCATGTTAAGTGGATAAAAAATCCTGGGCAGAATGTTCATTTTAACTATGTTAATCTGCCCCAGAGCAGAGCGGCAACCGCCCACCTATTTAAATCCTGCTTGATAATATTCCTAGTAGCATCCAAATTAAGTTTCACTAGTTTGAATCGGATCTAGCCAAGTAAATACCAAATACTTCAGACTATCACGGGTCCACTGCATGCCCATTTCCAACATCTCGATTTGTGCATTTGCAAATTAAGCGGAAAAATTTGGGTTTTCCCATTAATCTTATAATTAGATAATCTGCTGTACTCGTCAATAATATCCAGTACCACGGAATTGATTGCATGGTTGGGTAACATGTAACAATATATCATCAGCATATGCTGAAATTTTAGTTCCTGTGACCCGATTCTGACACCCGTTACCCTGGGATCCAATCTAATTTTAGTAAGAGTGGCTCTAAATATAGATTAAATAAGAGGGCAATAGGGGACATCCTGTCTAGTCCCAGAATAGAGGAAAAACTGGAGGAAAAACACCGTTACAATATATTTTAGCCTTGGGGTCTTTATATAAAGCAAACACGTGATTAATAAATTGAGACGGGAAGCCAAATTTCTCCTTGGCGATAGACAGGAACCTCCAATCCACTCTGTCAAAAGCCTTCTCGGCATCCACCGACATCAAACCACATGGAAATTTACAGTCCTTGGATACAGAGAAGATATGAGATAATTTACGCAGGTGATCTGAAGCCAGCCTGCCATTCATAAACCCAACTTGGTCATGATGGATTAAACTGGGCATGACCTGGACAACGAGTCGCTAAAATCTTCGCCAGGATCTTAATATCGCAATTAATCAGGGAGATAGGCGATAACTAGTAACTTTATCTAGCTCCTTCCCTTCTTTCAGGATAAGCACTATCAGGGCCTCAAATAAATAGCCGTCTACTGTGTCTGAAGTCAAAATACTCCGAAATAATCTTTGTAAGCCAGGACATTGCAGTTCGAGAAAACATTTATAAAAATCGACGAAAAGCCGTCTGGGCCAGGTGCCTTGTCATTTGCTAACATTTGGATTGCATCCAAAATCTCCACTTCAGAAATGGGAAGTGAGAGCTCCCTTTTCTGATCTCCTGTTACTTGGGGCAAGTTGCAAGCGGATAGATATTCCTCCACCGCTTTCCTACTAGGTCTGGGGGTCATGGGACTATATAAAGTCTTATAATAACTCTCAAATTCCCCCACAATTTCAGTTGGTGAGGTTTTAACGGACCCATCTACT
The DNA here is from genome assembly GCA_016271365.2 of Neoceratodus forsteri. Lineage (NCBI taxonomy): Eukaryota > Metazoa > Chordata > Ceratodontiformes > Ceratodontidae > Neoceratodus > Neoceratodus forsteri. The sequence goes on from CM057456.1 coordinate 648,613,277, forward strand.
CGAGACGTAATACTCTGAACTATCCTGGATGCCTCCGACGCCCTCATCAACCGCATTGCCAATAGCCTCCTGACTTCTCACCTTGGCCCAAATACAACGCCTTTGTCTTATTAAGTGCATACTCTGCTTTCTCTCCCAATATCCCTTCATACTCATGGCGCAGTTTAATCAACAACTCCCTGGTCTCATCAGGGGTACCCCTTGATAGAGCCTTCTGTATATTTCTGATTTGTGCCTGCAAGTGCCTGGCCCTATCTTCCCTCTTCTTCTTCCTCGCTACCGCCAACTGTATAAACTCCCCCCTCAACACACACTTTAGAGTGGACCACAGTATATCACCCCTAACAGCTGACTGGCTATTTTCCACTTCATACTGTTTAATCCGACGACCAATATAATCCCTTATCTCCATAGAACGAAGTAACTGATTATTTAACTTCCAGATAGTCTGTCTGGGAGTATTAGGGACCAATGTGAGGGAGCAGCGAACCATAGCGTGGTCCGAAAAAATCCCCGGTATAATACTACTATGTTCCAGACCAGAAAGCAGTTCTCGGCTCACCAAAAAATAATCAATCCGAGATCTGGATTTATGAACTTCTGATATAAATGTATACTCCCTACATGAAGGGTATAAAACCCTCCATGGATAGCTTAAACCCAGGTTATCGGACAGATCCCTGATAGCTCTCTGCGCAGGAGAAAGACCCTGATTTCGCTTACTATCCTTGTCTAAGTCTGGAGTGAATGGTAGATTCCAATCACCCCCCAGCAGTATTGGAAGGTGGTGAAACGGGCTCAGAACTTTTAAGTCTGTGAAAAACCCAGGAGTGTCTGCGTTAGGTCCATATATACTACCTAATACTAATCTTGTTTGGTTCAAAAGCCCAATTACAATTATGTAACGGCCTTCTGGATCCACTATTTTATTCTCACAAACAAAAGTCAGACTCCTGTGAATTAAGAGCACCACCCCCCTTCCAGCTGTGTTATTTCCAGCCCCATATACCTGCCCAACAAACTGACATCTAAGGATATTCAATTCCTTCACAAGTAAATGTGTTTCTTGTAAACATATTACCTGCCCTCTTTGTAATTGCAGATGCTTTAATATCTTATATCTCTTTATTTTTTGTCTGACCCCTTTGACATTCCACGTAATAAAATCAAAAAGACTCCCCATTCACAAAATAGTCATCATAGAACCATCAAACCTCTCTCTCAATCACTCCATTCCCGAATCCATCCAGGCCCATTGGGTGAGCAGATCTTCTAAAACCCTTCCTCCCCAACCCCCTGCTAACACTCCCCCCCTCAGATCCCAACCTATCCTAACATAGACCCACCCCGCCATCCAACTCCAAACATCTATATTTAGAGAAACTCTTAGCCTCCCCACCGGTACCCCATCCCCCAGTACCCGCCACCCTCCACCCTCTCCACTGCCATTTGGCCCATGATATTCATAGCTCCATAAGCACCGACCCCACCATCCAGCCTCCCCACCCACAGAACCCTTTAAATGCCTAGCCCACTCTAAACAATCCTCCTAGTAACCCATTATATATCTATTAAATCACCCACAGAAGAAAAATGAAATAAGAAAGAACACGAAGGCATAGTCCAGGATAAAAGCATGCCATTCCCCAAGTAAATCAATTCCTACCTTTCAGCACCCCTCTCGGGGACAACCTCAAATTCCAGTAAAACAATAAATTCAAAGGAGCCATAACTATTGCCCTTGAATACATTCAGTACAGTAAAATAAAAAGATGTTGGATACATAAGGATTCCTCTAAAATACATATAAGTCAACATAGCACTCTGAACTGAGTCGTGCAGGCAAAGGTTTCAGAAGATATAAAAATAAACACAACAAAAGCCAGTCAATAAATCGAGGTCCCTTTAGTGAACACACTCCCGACTCATGGTCACCAATAACATATTTAGGCTGCCCAGGTCCCGAAGACTGCGTTCCTGAGCCGAGATAAAGTTACCAGCCGGGTGCAGTGTTTCAACACAGCGTGCCAATTATCACCGAGCGGACCTCCATGCAATTGAGACCCGCAAAATAGAAAGTACCATTTGCTGTTAGAGAGTTTGGTGCCTCGGAAGCAAAAAAAAAAAACAGTCCACGGGAAACATTACCGATAGAGTCATAAATAAGGCCCCTCTGATCCAAGCTTGCTACTCTATTGAAGGGCCATACTCTCCTTCTCCGCTTAATTTTGACCCTCACCTCCATCTCAGGGGCTCAGCTATTCGTCCATCCTGCATGCGCTCCCCGGGGACCGAAACTCCGTAAAGCCCCTCAGTAGCCATCCGTTCTCTGCAGATTAATTATGAGAGCACACATATTTTTCCGTCTTACTACCATCCCCAAAACGAGAAAAAAGAGAATTGCATCAATGGCAAATATTTGAAAGGAGATCACGAGCCCCCAATAAAAATGGTAAACAGAACCGAAGCTTGTTATCCGATCACGGGTCGCTCATCACCCGACTGAAGCTCCTAGCATTATTTAAGAAGCTCCGGGAGGGCAGCCGATAACCCCTTTCGTGCTGTTGGAGCATCCTCAAACGTAGACCATTGCCCAGAAAGGGAGACTTGCAACTTGGCAGGATAAATCACTCTAAACTGAATGCCCGCAGGTATCAGCTTAGAAACCATTGAATGGTATTCCGCTCTTCTTTGGCGGACCGACAAGGGTAGATCTTGTGTAATCCTTATCGGGGCCCCCTTCCATTTAACCTCTTTAAGCTCCTTCACTGTATTCAGAACAAGTTCTAGCTCTTGATAATTCAGAAAGCGCACAATAAAGGTACGCGGGGGAGAGCCAGATGGTGGAGCCGCACATAGTGCCCGATGTGCCCACTCTATTGTAAATTTATCCCCGAAGGGCGTAGGGCCTACTACTTCTTTAAAGAACTGCTGGGCAAAAAAAATTGGATCCGTTCCTTCTTCTCGCTCTGGGAGACCAATAATGACGAGATTATTCCGTCTGCTCCGTCCCTCTAAGTCTTCAATTTTCGCCTCCATTTTATTTAACTTTTGTCTGAGGTTTACAATTTCAGGTTCTTGCTTAGCCATTCTTTTTTCAAGTGAGGAGACCTTCGCCTCAGTATCCCCAGTGCGACGCGACAAATCCTCTAAAGCCACAGTCACAGCTTTAAGTTCCTCAGTCACTGTGCACAATTCTGTACGGAAGGCTTTAAATTCTGCGAGAAACTGTGCCAGAGTCAGGGGCTCATTATCTTGACTTGCACTCTCACTTTCAGGATCTCCAGCGCCCATAGACACCCTCGCATTCTTTGGTAAGGCCTTTGCTGGAGAGACAGGCAGGGTATGTCTAGGTGTATTTCTCCGCATATCCACCTCCATCTGCGCCCAGTTCTGCACCGAAAACTTTCCAGGAACCTTAACGGAGCCTGCTGGGATAAACTGGAGTCACTGGCTACACAAATTCTAATTAAAAGTGGGTTTTGGAGAGGTAGGAGGCTGGAGCCGGCGGATTAGGCTGCATTCACAGAGCTAGCATCACATGACTCCCCTTCTTGAATGGATTTACCATGTGCCAATAAAACTGTATTATCTGCATTCAGTCTTACACTTGTGTGGGCTGCCATGCTTACCAACTCATATATATATATATATATATATATATATATATATATATATATATAAAGGAATACAGTGGGTCCTATAATTGAGCCCTGTGAGACTCCTCTCTGAACTAAAGCTGGCCTTGACAAGGTACTACCTACCTGTACATGTTGAGTCCTAAAACTTAGATAGGATTGAAACCATGGAAGAGTTTCTTCATCTGTTCCCATGTTTTTCAGTCTACATAATTGTATTTTGTGGTCCACAGTGTCGAGGACTTTGGAGAGGTCCATGAACACCACACCCACAGACCCAGCCTCATTCAGTTGTGTGGCAATATTGTCTACCAGGTCGGTGAGCATGGTGTCCATAGAGTGGCCCTTATGAAAACTAGACTGGTAACCAGTCAGCAACAAGCACTTCTCCAAAAACTTGCTCAATTGCCTCTGCACCAGCCTCTCCATCACCTTTGATGCCGTAGACAGCAAAGCTATCGGTCTATAGTAAGTGGGCTCAGAGGTTGAGACCCCTTTATGTATCATATTATTTTAACTTTTTTCCATAGTTTGGGGAATTTTTTCTCTGTCAAGCTCCAGTTGAATATTTTGGTTAGGACAGGTACTATTATTTCTAATGAGTCCTGCAAAAATCTATTTTCTACTTTATCTAATTCATGGGCATTATGCAATTTCAATTTTCCTAGTTCTGTTTTAACCTCTTTACAAGAGATTAACTTAAACCTAAAATGTTTAGGTGTTCATCCACATATATTCCTTCTCTTGAGAGACATTTTCTATAGCACTGTGGATACAATGAACTCTGTGATACAAAATACAAATGTCAGCCGTGTATTCTAAAAAAACAATAAAAAGCAGGACATTATTATATCAGATGCTCATTTAGTTGTAATCATACAGTTGTAGCCATATAAAAGTTTCTCAGTACTGAGGTATACCTAGAAGTTTTTCAGTACTGAGGTATACCTCGGTATACTGTGGCAGAATGAAGCAGAATCACATTACAAGCAATGCAAATTGTAACTTAAGTGCCTACCTGGTACCTAAAGGTAGGCGACTTTTAGATAACTGCCACTGTAATACAATAAAAAAACACTTCTATTACAAAATATGCCTGCAATCTTTATATACAGGAAATAAAGATTGTCTATAGAAGTCTTACAGAAAGTGCACAAGTTCAAAGCATTCATTGACACCTGGGCTATAGCGAGCCCCTCCCCCCCAGGTATAGATCCATTATGGCTGAGCATCTGATATAATAATGCCTTACTTTTAATCTAATGTTTTAGAATAGATTCCTGATATTTGGAATCATTGAACTGCAGAATATATTGGTTCCACAGTCCTAAAGAAAATGTATCTCAAGAGAAGGGATATATAAATGAATACCTGTCCATTTTATATCCTTAGTGCTTCACTCCAACATCCACAAAATGGATTTCTATATGGTTTATGTTTCCTGATATTGTAGTTTATATGTAAAGTGTTTTTTTTATAATTACATGCACTAATCAACTGTGAAACTATGCCTTTTGGGTAGTTTATACTGTACCAGGTCTGATATTAAACTTTGTATTACCTTAATTGCTGGCTGTAGTTTTATAGGTGTTTCCTAGTATCCTGAGGATGCATCATATTCGCTGTTTTAAATGTTTTATTTTCACACATCACTGGTGGTGGATAATATAATAACCAGTTACAAGAGTGCTACAAATATAGCATAAGGAAAAAACAGTGAGTTCCGAATGGCATACCACAGACAGGGATTAAACAGTGCTGTGCAGTAAGCACTACCCTGCTCACTGTCTGTGGTACTAGGAAGAAGACAAGGGCTGAGAAATTGAAAATGTATTTATTTATTTTATTTAGTTTTTGTTGACTGGGTAAGTGCAGTAGACAAATTCTGCCTATTTTCAGGCACGATCTGAGGGAGGGGGATACAGATGAATACCAACTGACTTTGAATCAGATTAAGGTGTTGCTGGTATTTTTTTTTTTTATGAATGGGGCGAAATCTGGCCAGGGCACCGGGGAAATTCCCTTACTCTCCAGTAGGAAGAACCTCTGATTGTCCCCAGAACCCCACCAATAAATACACAAACCATATCGTGTGTGGTTGCTCAGTTTGGCAATAAGTTTACTGATTCATCACAGTTATGATATTTCACAATAACATGTTCACAACAGGTACATCTCCAGACTTTCATTTGTAGTCTCTTTATGATTATATTTACATACATTATATTTACATTATGTGCATATACATTATATCCTTCACATTCTTGTTCACTTCATAATTGCTACCAATTTCTTCTTTTCTTCTGCCCCCCCAGATGTACATCATGGAGGGTCCTGGCCTCTTCCTCTTATGTCCTGAATGGGGGGCATGAACGTATACACTGTGCCCCTGCCTCTTGTTTGTTAACCATGTGTCCTTTTTGTTTTATCCCCCTTTTTTCTTGTCTGCTTCCCCCTTTCTCCCCCTTTTTCTGCCGTCCACCTTTGGCAGTAACCATGCAGCCTGCCACTGTGTTCCACCTACCACAGTGCTGCACTGTGTTCCACCTACCACAGTGCCCTTCTGCCCTTCCTTCAGGTGGGAGGGTGGGAAAATGCTTTGGAGCAATTTTGTGAGCTCCTCACTGCTGTGCAGCCCCTTATAACTGCCCCTTTGTCCTGCCCCACTGTGCTCACCTTATCCATTCACCGTCTGCCACCTCATTGTTCTCTCGTTTCATTGCCCATTCCCTTTGTGACCTCATTCGTATCTCCCCTTCTGTGACTCTTGCCTATAGCCCCACCCCTTCTCCCCCCCTCCCTGAGCTTCACACTTTCTTGGCAGAGCCATGGAACAATGGGGCCTGCCCTTTAATTGGGCAACCCTCTTTGTTGACAGAATGGCTGACTCAGTTGGTGAGCAAACTGCAATGGAGCAGGTCATGCAGCAGATCAGGGAGCTGGTCTCCTCCCCAACTGTGGATCAGTCTGAGGCAGATATTTTATTTGAAGTGCCTGCTGCTTTGGGTGTGTTGGAAGTTTCTGGAATGAAGGACACTGAGTTACCGCTACCATGAGGACACAAACCCGGAGAATTAGAAGGTGCAACTCCGGCACCTGTTCAACAGTCTACTTACGCTAAAACTGATGTTCACAGTGCTAAGAACCTCCAAGTTCTTCTCGCAGAAGAGGAGAAAAAATTCTGTGTGAAGAAGCAGGAGCTTTCGGCAGCACTTGCAGCTGCAATGTCCAATAATGGAAACGAGACTGTTTTGACTACACCTAGCAACTAGATCTCACTGTGTACTGTCACCTGGGAAACATCTAAAGAAATGCTGGGTCTTGAAAATACCCAAACAGGTACTGTTTTTGCAATTTATTTTTCAGATCACCACCACGCTACAGTTTTTTCCTTTGCTGCACGTACAGAGCAGCTTGAAAAAAACTAATTAGTAAACCCTCTAAAAGGCAACACATTTCTTGGACTGAACAGGTTGACGTGACAGATGTCTCATGGTCAGTGAAGCACTCCCTGAGGTCGGCAGGGTGGGTGCAGTTACCTGATATAGGACAGTGGGTTTTGGGATTTTCACCCATAAAAATTCTGGGGGTCAGAATGGATAAACATGGTTCATCAATAAATACCTCTTGCTGTGAGGTTACAATGCCCACAGTGCTTAAACCCCAGTCTCAGTCTTGTGAGGCTCAACTCCCTGAGGCACCAGTGACAGGTCATGAGCCACAGGAGTCACCTCTTGCACTCTCCCCCAAGAACTTCATTTGACACAGAATCTGATTTTTTACCTGGAAACTAATACTTCCAACACAAATACTCCTAGAGCGGAAGATGGGATGCACACTCCTAGGATGCTTTGACTTTGCCCATGGAACATCTGGAAGGCCACACACCCATGGATGATCATGAGTGCCCTTCACCTACTTCTACTAACTCTGAACAGTCTAGGTGGAATTCCCGCTCTTATGCTTTGTTTTTTCAAACACACTCCTATGCTGCTAAGAGACACAATGCAGTTTGATATACCAAGGGGGACTGGAGACATTACCTGACAGAAAATTTGTTGCTAGGGTTCTCTTAAAAGATCATTTGCAATTCTCATCCTCCAAACTGTATGCTTTGATACATTTTTCAGGGGAACTGAATTTTGATGTTAGTTTTAAATTGAACACAGATTTGAAAAAATTCTGGGACGGGTATAATAGGGTAAAACACTCCCCGTTGTAGTCTCCATTTGAGGTTTTGCCTTTGGCTTAGACCTGCCCATAAAACAGTTACTGTTCCCTTTAGCAATGAAGGGTGAGTGTTGCCGACTTGTTTTTTGGGTTTTTTTGGTGATGATTTTTCCCTCCTGGCCGCCTGAGCTGCTCCCCCCATCGAGGGACATGAAGCCACTGCCCGCCTCTGCCACAGACACTGGACTCTGTGGCTTCCCCCCTGCAGCAGGGCTGCAGGGAGGGGCTCCCATGTGCTCCCTGTGGGCATGGATCAAGGTGGGTTCCTGGGCAAAACCTGTGGATGGCCATCAAGCAGCTCACTTCAGGCGCCATTTTCCCTGGGTTTCCTGCCCAATCAGAGCATGCTCAGACAGTGCCCCCAGTCTCCACTGGAGGCCGCTGCTGGGTGATGCATTCCCGGATCCCACCCCTGAAGAGGAGAGCAGTCCACCGGATGCTCAATCCTCTCCATCCCCTGCCGACCCCTGGAGCCCTGAGTCCAAACCCGGGTCTCTGGCATGGGTTGAGGTAAGACGCCAGCGCCTCAACCCTCTACATCACTGGGCCACCCTTTCAACTTGTTTTTTTGGTTAAAACAGAGATGTACCATCTTGGGCCATCCAGAGGCTATCTTTGATACAGGAGATATCTGGACAGGGTTTGGAGAATATGGGTAATTCTGAACTCCACTGATGTGGGATTGCAGCATCTACCAAACTGTCTTTTTGGGTAGAGATAGGGGAGTTTTGTTCTATGCTTGCCAACCAAAAACCTGTTACAGGTGTGGGAGGCCAGGCCACATTAGCAGCACATGTGATCGCCTGCGCTGCACAGTATGCAATACCTTTAGGCACACCAGTGGTCAATGCAAGAACAAAGCTGTATGTAACTTATGTGGGGAAACAGGACATTTTTATTCTACCTGCCCAGATGCTGCACAAAGGCAAGTTACACCACATGATTCAGAAGAGCAAAGATTGCTGATAGCACTTGCACAGAGGTCTCATGCTGTGCATGCAAGCCCACCCCCCCTTCTCACTACTGAACATCTACAGGCCCCTCATGCATGACCTGTGAAAGATCAGGTTGTGATACGTCAGTTGACGTTGACCCTCCCTCCCGGATAGAAGACAGTGAGGATAGCATTTATGAGGATCCTGCCATGGAAATAGAAATAACTGACCCCTCTTCTAGTCAAATAGATGTAGAGACAATGCCTCCCCCTTCCCGAGCAAGTCTCCACCTCTCAGATCATGAGGCAAAGGAATTATGGTAATCAGCCTGGCACAAAAGTCCCTAAGATGGCCATTACCCCAACCTCTAGTCGTTTTCATATCCTATGACCTTCCCAGGATCTGTCAGACACTGCATCAGATGGTTCACAAACTGGCTCAGAGTTGCCAGAAGGCACTCAGATACTGGATTTGAAGGGGGAGTGCTCCCTCCTGCAAACCCCAACTTACAGGGTACTAAAAAGAAGAAAATGGGCAAGCATAAGCCTCCTTGAGGTTGCTCTTAATTAGCACTGAATGTCTGTTTTCCTAACTTTCTGCTCACTTAACATGAACAGTATTAAGAATAGGATGCAGCAGGCTGCTGTTTTTTCTTACTTACAGTCCAATGATACAAATGTTTTCTTCTTGCAAGATACCAGGTTTCATACAGTGGCTGAACTGTCCTATGATACGAAATGGTGGCATTCAGGTGTCTCTTATTGGTCTTTAGGTCTGGACACATGTTCGGGTGGCTATTCTTTTTCATAACACTGCAGTAAGGGTTTTGAAATTAAGTGACTTGGTTCCTGGACATGCCTTGATGTTAGGCATTGTATATAATGGTGTTTGTTTTAGGCTACTTAATGTCTATGCTCCTCAGATGACGGCAGAAAGAGTGGAATTGTTTCAAGTGATACAGCCTATTTACGTACCTCACATCATGTTGTTTGCGGCAGTGATTTTAATTGTGGATTATCCACTAAAGATAGGGGTAAGGGAATGACCACTAAGAACATTTTTTGTGATATGTCTTGCTTACAAAACATTCTACATACCACAAATGTAAGTGATATATATGCTCAGCTTCATAGGAAGTCTGACCCCATGCACCATACAGGGACATTGGCCACTGGAATAGATGTTTTCTTCGCTAGTAAAAATCGACCCTTGAGATTGGCCATGGTGAGCCCGGTTGAATTTTCAGACCATTGTGCTCTTCATGTTTCAGTGGGATCACACACTACCTTGACCCTCGGGAGGGGCACATGGAAACTGAATTCTTCCCTCTTGGAACATGAAGAAATTTTGCAACATTTACAATATTTTATTATAACCTGGAAATCCTTATCTGATATGTACGAGGACCCCCTGAAATGGTGGATAGACATCAAACTGGATCTCCCATAATTGCTGAAATCCATAGGGAAATTTTCCAGGATAAAGATTATTTTGCTTACTTGCAGTACATGAAGCAATTACAGGGAGTTATGTCATTGGTACAGACCACCAAATATGATTTTCTGCGTAAATTAGGTCTAATTAGGACTACATGAAACAATACCATTCAAAACAATCAAGAGCTCTAAAGCTGCAGCAAGAATATGGCACACAGTGGAAATTTGCAACAGTTTTTCCCTTCCTAAGTTGTAAAGAAAGAATGAAGAAAAAAGGTTTTGAAACTATTAGTGGGCAGGACAATCTTTTAAAAATATCCTCATATGACATAATGGTTGAAGTTATGAATTACACTAGGACCCTGTTTCAGGAAGAATCTGTTTTTACTGATGACATAACCACGTATTTACAACAAACTGAGACTCCAGACTGACCCTCCTCAATCCTCCAACAATTGATAGAACTCATTTGCCCCATAGAAGTACTCTGTGTGATTGCTTCCTTACAGATGAGTAAAGTCCCTGGTAGAGATGGGTTGACCCCCTAACTCTATATGGTATTGAGTTCTGACGTGTCCAAAGAATTAGCAGATGTTTATAATACCTTATTATTTGATTCTGACCTTCCACTAGATATGGCAGGTATCACTCTTATTTTATTGCACAGAAAAGTAAAGAAACAGGATCTCTCTAGTTGAAGACCTATTAGCCTCTTAAATGTTGATCACAAAATATTGATGAAAATATTGAACAAGTGCCTGCTTGTGGCAGCAAAATTCTTCATAATACCGGCACAATCCTGTGCCATAGATGGAAGGGCTATTATGGACCAACTTCTATTTTTGAGGGAGTTATTCAACAGGGAGCATGGACCCAGTCAACATGGGTTTGTTCTCTCGTTGGACCAAAAACATGCTTTTGATTCTGTAAACCCTACGTTTTTATGGCTTGCTCTTCATCATTATGGTATACCAGATGTTTTTATTAATTGGCTACAAAAAATCTATAAAAATGTTACTGTGTTCCCATTAGTAAATGGGCATCTGGGGCCGCTCCTCCCAGTAAAAAAGGAGTAAAACAAGGCTGCCCGATCAGCCCCCTGTTACACATCATTAGTATAGACCCTTTATTATGATCCCTAAATGCAGTAATACTGCCTATTAACATTAGTGGAACCATGGCCCTATTCACAGCTCTGGCCTACGTGGATGACATCTGCATATGCACATCAACTGCAGACTCAGTAATGTATGCAATACAAATCTATGAGAATTGTGGGATGCTTTCTGGAACTTCCCTAAATAAGCTCAAATGTGTAGGTAGGGAGCTGGGACTTAGTCCCACCTCCGATACATCCATTGCAGGAATTGGATTCACCAGGTCACCCATTAAAATTTCAGGTGTTCTTTTTGGAACTCCAACTCCAGACATATAATTGGGACACACAAATTGAGAAAAGGAGAATTATGGTTCAAAACTGGAACAAATGGCAGCTCTGTAAAACTAAATGCATTTACTTAATTAAGACTTATTTTTTGCCTCTGTTTACATTCCTTAGTAACACCCCCCCCCCCCCAAACAACAAGAAGCAAATATTTTTAGTATTTTTTTTTCAGGTAGTTTTGGGCAGCCACCTAACTCCTATTAAAAGAAATATCCTATATTTACCTATACCACATGGTGGACTCAATATGGCAAACCCTTTATTGTTCTTCTATTGTCAATTTTTATTTACAAACTTCCCACCATTATTAAAAAAACATTACAAAACTATGGACAGGCCATTTAATCACTTGGTAGGTACATGGCTTCAGGCCTGGAAGGCTGGAACACATAGATGCATCAAAACAAACCCACATGTAGCCCAATATCTTAGAGAAGTATTTGTTAAATTGAAATCTTGGCATATTTCTAGTAAATGACTTCTCTCTAAAAAAAAATATGTCTGTCATACAGTTATTGATACACATTTTACTGAAGTTACTACTTTCCCGAAGTGCCCTGATTTGTATCAGCAGGCTTTACAGGGACTCATAACTGATAAAAGGATTCCCACTAAATTGCATGACATTAATTGACTCAGCTGTCACAAAAAGCTCCATGTAAAAGATAATCCAAAACATAAACAGCTTGATGAAAGGAATTTTTCATGGTTTGGGTATATTCAGAAACTCAAAACTATGCATCAATTATATTTCTCATGCTTATATATTCTGCCATTTTGGCCTTATGTGGCCCATGCCTGGAATGAGAAAGCCTTTTTGGCTATCTCTCATGAGGCACTGATCTATGGTTTTTACCACTCCTTATGGAAAAAGTGAGATAGTGGTACTCTAAATGTATTGTTTGCCATTTTAAATGGTTTATATGGCATAGCAGAAGCCTTTTCACTCTGCAGCAAAAGCTTTTTTTGCATGCTGAACTTCTATAGAAAATCACAGCTGAACTCCAAAATATATACAGGAATGAGTCTAGATTGTATGATAGAAGGTTATTATTGCAGAAATGGAGGAATTTGCCATGGATCACAAATAATGATGCTCCTGTAACCTAGACTTATATCAATGTGTTTTCTTTTTCCTACACATTTCCTGCATTATATGTTTGTGGTGGTTCTTTTTAATTTTACTTCTCTTTGTGTTATATAATTTTGGATTGTACATTTTGTTTTCCTTGATTTCTTTTGTAATATTTGTAAGACTTCCAATAAAAACTATTTCTCCCTACTCTGTTTGAGAAGTGCCATGGGATCTTTAACATTCACCTGAACTACCACCAGAACAGGCAGATGAGACATCGGTTTAACGTTTCATCTGATAGAGATCCGAAAATGGTGGATGAGCTGCTCCCTTGGCAGAGATGACTGAGACATGGAGCAGCTTGGCCACAATGGTGGAGGAGATCAGGATTCTAATCCTGGCATTCGAAATTTTGTTTTTCTACCGTAATCCAACTCCAACTCAGAGTTAATTGTTTTAGTTAAGGGTGTGTGTGTGTGTGGGGGGAAGAGCCCCCACTAAAATACGTGTTTGGACTGGTAGCAGTCATCAGTGTGCTTTGTGACTGCTACCAGTGGCATTACCTTTACTTGCGGCATTTGTTCCAGCCACTGTTCTGCATAGCACTGTATGGAAGGTGCTGATATTGACAGCGCTGTTCATACATGTGATATTCAGACCTAGTGACAGATAATATAAAGGCATTTCTGCATTAAGTTATTAAGTCTGATAAAGCTTGCTTCTGGAGTGAAATGTTAGTTGTTTTTGCCCCAATCTGGCATAGCACTGCTCCTCGATATTCATTGCACTACTGCACTTTTGTTGTTTTTAGTATTCATCATATGCTTTTCTATTAAGTGGGTTAAAGTTTTACTGCTGAGTATGGAATAACACTGCTTTTTATTTGATGTACAAGTGGCAAGTACACAAATGTGCAATAGTACAATGAATAGCAGGGAGCAATGCTACAAGTAGATTAATGCAGAAAACAACTAACGTTTCTTTTTAAAACATCACTGGAGGTGGGCTGCCATTGTCTGCTTGCTTTTTTCATTGACTGTTGGACCTGGAGGATGGAAACCTAGTGTTAGAATGGAGGGTTGGCAGTACCAGGGTTTGGCTGTCATTGTTTGCTTACTTTTTTTCATTTACTGTCTGACTCTAGGTCTGGGCACTTAGTGTCAGAATTGGAGAAGTCTGGTGGCAACAAGGTTGAGCAGCAAGTGGTTACTTGCTTTCATTTTAGTTTGCCATCCTACCCCATAATAGCAAACCCAGTGTTGGAGGCAGGGAGTGGCACTGCAGTTTGGCTCCTGGTGACTGCCTAGCTGCCTGAATCAGGAGCCACCCAGCCAATCACGCCCACCAAACCAGAACCACACTGGCATTGCTTGAAACTGCAGCACAGAAGCCCCCAACCCAGCAGTAAAATATCTGATGCTTTCTGCATTGAAACAGTAGGGGCAGAAGAGAGAAACTCTTCAGAAATTTTGTGAAATATCTGGAAATAGCTGGCAATGTCTGTGGCTACCACTGTATAGCTAACCTTAAAAGAGCTGTACTATGTTGTGCTTTTTACCTAAAATACTAGCACACAGTCTGGTCAGTAATGGGAAAAAGCAGCACCAACTGGCCACCCTGCCCAGCCAGTAGCTGCAGCACAGAGTCAGACCCTCAAGTAAAAGTCCTGGAAGCAGCAAAAACTGCCAAGAAAGAAACTGCCTGCAGAACCAGAGAGACAGGGCTCTGACTGCTTGTGCCTTTTCATTAAGGTAAGTGGCTGGGTTTACTTGAAAATGTCTCAGTACTGTGGGGAGGGAAGGTGAAAGACTTAAAGAGAGAATGCATGGCCCTCTATCTCCTGGCCCCACCACTGTGGGTGGCCAATCCACTGAGTACCATTTTGGGAGGTGCATACCTGCTGGAAAGGTGTGGGATGATTGTTTCTTCTTCTTCAGGTGATGGGCATGGTCTTACTTCTCCTGCCTCCAAGGGGAATAGATTTGCTTTTCCTGGTGGGGGAAGAGGCCCTGCTTCTCCTGGCTTGGGAGAATGAGAATGGCCCTACTCCTTTTTGCTTGTGAGAAGGGTACCGCTCTGCTTCTCCTGGCTTGGGGGGGGGTGGCCCTGCTTTTCCTGGCTGGGGGGGTGACCCTATCTTCTGAGTCACGTGGCCATGCTTCTCCTGGGGCAGGGCCATTCCATCCCTCCATGAGCCAGAAGAAGTAGAGTCATCCATCCCAAGCCAAGAGAAGCCGGGCCATCCCTACCCCCACCACCAAGGCAGGAGAAGCAGGGCCATCCCCTGTAAAAAATAAAATGGAATTTGCATTTTTTTTCAGAAACATAAAATTCATCATTAGTTCAAATACTCCAAGAAGCAGACACACAAGAGTATGCAAGTACGCCTTCCATTCCGGTTTCAATAGGTGCCCCTGGCTTCCAACTGCAGTGTCAGCCAGTGCTCTGGTAACCAACAGAAGCGGGAGCTGCCACTGTTGCTAGCCTTACATGCTGTGAAGTTTGATCAAATAGAAATAAAAAATGTAAATATGGAGGTGGCCATTGGACAGCAAAATTAAATGAAAGATGCTAGGAATTTGAAAAAAGCTCTGCAAAAACACAATTTCTTTATGGGTCTGAACAAGAAAATAAAATGTCAACTTCTATGTATTTAAAAGCACACAAGAAGGCTGAAGATTATCGACCAGGATAATCAAAGGTTAAAACTCAAATGTGTTGCAAGGTAATCTGAGAACGGGGGAGTTGAAACCAATAAAACACCAGAAAAGGCACACAACTTCATTAACTATATAATTATTATAAATATCTTTGCTTCAAAGACACATTTTGCAGGAATCAGCGCATATACCACAGAATCAGGTAATTATGCAGCAATAAAATAAAATTATAAGCACATAATAGGAGGAGACTCTTTAAAGGCAAAATTTTATAATGATGAATCAAGCTAAAGAAAAGACTGGAATGTCACTACACAATGGAATGCAGTACTAGAGTGCATGAAAAGAAGTGTCATTGAAAATAAATAATCTTTTCATTGTTTATGGAAGTTAGCTGTGCCAAAGCTATTTATCTTACATGCCCTAAAATGATGAATGTGTTTCAACAAAAATTACAGCCATTACTGACTTAAGCTCTTTTAACAGGCACAAGTATTTAAGTGGATCTAGAAACAGTGCTATATGCTCCAGGCAGGGTTACACATACACACACACACACACACACACACACACACACACACACACACACACCATTGTGGTAAATGGAGAGAACAGTGGAGTAATATGAGTTATGCAACCATCCAAATTACTAAATGGATGACCACACTCTCACTGCCCTGTTAAATAGTCCTCAGTCCCCTACTCACAGCAATATGTCAGTATGGTGACATCATCATGCTGTTATAAAAATTAATATTGAGCAGGAAAAGGCAGCATTAACAAGGGACTCCTAAGTAAGGAGAATATAAGACTGAATACAAGCACACAAATGAATCAATATACTGAGGTATTAAACAGACTTTGCCCCTGCCAAAAGTGCCAGTTCTTGGCAGGTGTGAAGTCTGTTCAGCACCCCAGTATATTGCTTCATTTGTGTGCTTGTATTCAGTCTTATATTCTCCTCACTTAGGAGTCCCTTGTTAATGCTGCCTTTTCCTGCTCAATATTAATTTTTTAGTTATTTATGAATTCCTAAACCCAGGGACATTTGAAAACGAACACAAATCAATAACTAGGGGTATTAAACAGATATTAGTGATGACCAGATTTCCAGTTATATTACAAAAAATGTAAAAACCAATGTGATGTATAATCACCATGCCCCCCAGCTCCCTAATCATGGCTGCTGCTTCCTTGTTCAACATTTTCCTTGGTTCCTCCATGGTACTCTGATCACTTGCTTGCCTTTATACCCACCTTGTCAGTGTCTCGGACCACCCTGTTATAAATCCTGGCCAAATTCCTGCTCAGATCCCATTTTAATTCCCACTTATAAACTTGAAAGAAAACTCCTACAGTTTGATCGGTTGTTGCCTGTGTATTAAATCTTCATTCTGGCTGCAGCACACAAATAAAATCAAGGTACATTCATTGGAATGTTCAGTTTCTTTTCAATTCTAGCAATTGCATTTTTTCAAAAAATGAGAGCAGTCTCACAGACTCAAAGTCTGTCCAGCACAATGTTACAGCTTCCCCTATGCTTTTTTGGTAACTTTGCTGGGTTATACTCTCCAAACTGTGATATGTTATCTTTTTTTCAAATTCATAATCATGTAAAACATCATCTCTATCAGCCCCTGCCTGCCGACTGGCAGGCTCACTGCAGTGTCACCACCCACTCACTTGCTTTTATCTAAGCTCCCTGTCTTGCTCTCCTGATGCATATGTAAACAAAAACCTTAAACACTTGGACAGTGATCTTAGGTGAGCAATAAGGCACAAAAAGGTGTCTGTAAACCATATTTTACAACACAGTCAGGGGTGTAGCAAGTCATGAGGCCAACGGCCGAGTGACTTCAGCTGCTGGCCATGCTGTAAAATATGGTTTACACACATCCCTGAGTGCCTTATTGTGCTTATAAAATTTACTCCTTTTTTTAATACTTTTGACTATTGGAAAAAGCATGTTTATATGTAGAAACATTGATTTACTTTGTGCATTTGTGATAAAATAATCCTTTTGCCCACTGCGAGTGATGTGATTGATGATGTCATTGTATTATTGTCTACTTTCTTCTTCCTGTTTTTTTTTTCTCTGTTGTTCCTCACATTCAAGATATGGAATGTTTATCATGGAATGTTTACCATGGAATATATTTATTCAAAATTCTGCTCAGTTCCACTGGCAGAGTGTTCCTCTACCAACACACTATACACAGAGACAACAAAGGCCTTTGTTACAGCCAGAGAATCAGTTATCTCACTGTCAGGGCAAGAAGAAGAGAATTCCCTGATAAGCAGCTAAAGATAGAAAGGGGATTTTTGACTGTCAGCAAAGGAACAGTTGTAGTGAAAACTATAAACAATACTTACTGTTTCTAATTTGTTTATGTATGTAAGGAGAGTGTGATAATCAGGGAAATATTATTTAATTCATTTGTTTTATTTTTTATTTAATGTACTTTTATTTTTAGGGCCCAGTTGAAGTTTTTTTTACAGTGTAAAGGTGGCAGCAATGTTTGTGGTGGAAGATCAGCTCTGGCAGTAGAGGGTCTGTGTTCCAAATGCCCATTGATCTGTGTTGCAGACTCTTCACTGCTGAGTAGTCCTTTTTTTACCCATGTGTAAACCATATTTTACACATAAATAAGAGCCAATCAGATTACATGATTTTACCCTGCCATTTAATAATTGTTAATAATAACTGGTGAACACTTTTTTCTATTGTCTCATCCAGTTATTATTTGCTATAATAACCAACTGATCATTATGGCAAATACGTGCCTGAGGTTTTAGGTTCAGTGCAAGCCCTGTTCTTACACCACCACAATTAATATAAATAAAGCCATTGCACTGCTACTGTGAGAACCATCATGCTGACTGAAAAAAAACAAACCAGAATGAAACATAGTTTCCACATAACAGCACTGACCAAATAGACATACAGTACCATTTACCTAACTTCATTTCAATATAAAATGTAAACTAAAATACACTTAAATAGCCCTTGATCTCCCCACAGAATGACCTCATAATTGAACTTTCTATGGTAACCAGACCTCAAGACTAATGACTTCAAGATACTGAAACTGGAAGACTGAATACAAATAAACCTTCCTTTTAGACTTAGTACAGTGTTTTTTTTTTACTTTAATAAAATTGAAATGATACAAAATCACTCAATGTTATTGTTTGTAGACTTATTCATTCAGACTTGTTCCAAAAGCTTCTCTCTGCAAGTGTTCCGCTGCCAGTTTTGCCACTGAACGCTACTTGCGATACTTTTTTTGCTGTTCCTATATTCAGCTTATTAGCTGTGAATTTTTTTTAACTGCTGCATTCAGAAAAGGTATTTATTTTTTTTGAATAAATACTGTTAGCGCTTACAATTTTTTTTTTTGTATAGAGCAACAGTTCTGATGCACTCTGCAATATAGCGTAATCTGGTGGGAAAAATTATACAGGTGGAGGAACTATTTTACATTAACATACACAAATGATTAACGTTTTTACAATTTTAACCTATTAATCTTAATTTTTCCATACATACGCAATACACAGTCCCATTTAATAAGTGCAATAAGACACCCCAGGGTTGTGTGTATCAGACCATTTTAATGTATGGCCAGAAACAGAAGACACTCAGCCTGCAGACTTGTGTCCTACTATGCCCTTACTATGGCACTGGCCATGGTCAGAACTGTCTAATGCACTCCCCATCATGTTTCATTTCTTACATAATGTCCACCCATGGCCTTTACTCCAAGTCATTCCCCACTAGTTGTATTACAAAAGGCCTGGCCTGGGCAACTCAACTTCACGTTTTCCATTACTGGTAAGAGCTGGGCCCACCTCATCCCCCGTCTGTCCTTCCAGTGCACCTTGGCTGAATCCAGGCTCATGTGCAACTATCTCCCCTGGGACTCACCACTGCTCTTCTCTCTGCCCAGCAAATGAAGGAGTGGCCGCTGCTGCTGCACTGCATCAGCTGCTGCCATCATAAACTTGGGCCCTTTTTACTGCTGCAGGGCAGAGATCTGCAAGCCATTTATCTATCACTTGGGTAAAAAGGGCTCTTTAGAATCCCACCAAAGCACAATTTTGGAGTTCGAGTACGATCCCTCCATTATCTGAAATCACTCCGCTGGGGGTATGGTGGGGGAGAGAAAGAGTTCCTTTCCAACATGCAGCATATCCATGCCAGCTCAAATTACATTCAATGGATTTGCTCAGTGTAAACAACACTGCTCTCTACTCTCTTCTGTCTTTTTTGTTTAGTCATAAAGGACAGCTAAACCCACTTTTTACACATTTGTATCTAAACAATGCCTTGTTGGTCAAAACTGAGTTTGTAATGAGACCTTACTGCTCCAGCAGAAATTCATATTACACTGCTGTCTCTTGCTCTCTCTCTGTCTCTCCAATTTGCGTGTGTATGGCAGTGTACAATGCTTTACTGCTGACTGTAGTGTTTGTTAACCCTTTTAGGACCAATCTAAGACTGAATGATAAACAGATCTCCACTGTTCCTCTTCTCTCTCTCTCTCTCTCTCTCTCTCTCTCTCTCCACATAAACCCTATCTTTACACATTTTTATCTAAACAATGCCCTGTTGGTCAAAACTGAGTTTGTAATGAGACTGCATTGCTCCACCAAAGATTCAAATTTCACTTATCTCTCTCTCCCCCCAATTGTGTGTGTGTGTGTGTGTGTGTGTGTGTGTGTGTGTGTGTGTGTGTGTGTGCGGCTGTGTACAATGGTTTAATGCTGTCTGTAGGGTTTGTTAACACTTTCGGAACCAATCTAAGACTGAATAATAAACAAAGCTCCACCATTTCACCACTCTCTCTCTATATACCAGACTTATACAGGGAAGTGCTGAAAACTGAATCTGACCAAACATGATAACTTACCTGACTTTTTTGTCAACTTAACCATTTAAATTATTTCTCAGCCTTTTATAAATAAAGTTTACTATGTGCACTGAATGACTAGGATAAAAAAATGTATTTCTGAAATCACTGACAGTAACCTACAGAATAAGTGTGTAATACTCATCCTCAAGCTCACATCTCCTTACCTCTCCCCCCAAAAACTACCACACACATCTGCATCTAAGCTTGCTGTGTAAACCAGCCAACAGTGCAAAACTATAACAGCTGTGTGCCTTATCCATTTGAACCACATAACCTGTCATACATAGAAATGTAGAAATGTAGCCCTCCCTCCCTGTTTTAGGGGTATGGATGGAATTTGTCAGTGGGGAGGGGGCACCCGCAGAAGCAGAAACACTTCAAGTGGCCACATTATCAAGTCCCAGATGTCACACACACAGGGTCCCTTTTCCTTGCTGGCACTGGATGAAAACAACCAGATAATGCTTATTAAACACTTTTTTCAATAATGGAATGTCTACTTGGAACTTGAAGAAACAACTGGGATCTCAAATTCATTAAACATATTCACACATAGCTCCAGGGAGCATCAGCTAACTTGTGGGGAATACATTCTGCTTTCATGTGGCTAGTGTGGCCATAATAGCAGCTTTTACCTGGACCAAGGACATCATACAGTCTTTAGCGCAGCATTAACTCGGGACTACTATGGTCACAAAGGTTTGAAGGTAGCACAAGTCCCAAAACAGTTCACAGTACCTAACATCACATCATTCTTCACAGACACCCAAACTCTCAATGGTCCCCATATCTCTCTCTCTCTCTCTGCAATAACTCAGTGGGTCCCCCTCAGAACATGCAATCCTCACAACTTGGGGATTTTTGGGTTCACTCAACATGACTCCTGCATCCTTTCCCAGAACTGGCAGTGACTGTCCCTATTTTGAGAAGGGAGACATGTCCCATGGACTCCAGGTCAACTTGCTCTCCAAATACTACACTCTCTGCTGCATTCCTGCTCACTGGATCTTTACATGAATCAGGGCAGGCTGCCTGGGCACTCTGTGACTTGTAGCTGCTGGCTCCTCTCTCAACTCTAGCCACCCTCCAAGATACTCTGTGGCTTTTGGCTACTGGTTCTCACTTCTTCCTCTGTGTCTCCCCAAGTGCCACCGGCCAGTGACCAGAGGGAGCAGTTGCCCCCTCCTGACCCCAACTCACATGCACTCCCTTGCTGCTCACCCCCTCTGACCAGAACTCCCCTTCTGCCTAAACTGCTGGGCTTTATCCCCCACACACCCGTGGTGACCTCCCAATCCACAGGAGGCTCCGCCTGAGTGCTGAGAAGAATGAATCCTTTTCCCTACTGAGATAAATTAGGCCACAAAAACCCAGGGAGAGGCGAATCTCCTGAGGGGTTACAAAAAAGTAGCAACTGGTGGCAGATAATGACCACTGGGTCCATCTAGTCTGCCCATTTTTAATTATGAGCACTTTTGCTATAGACCCAACTTGATCTACAGCACTGTCTCTTCCATCCTCTTCCTTCCTCCTAGGATTCCTTTGTGCCTGTCACAGCATTTTTGAATCCCACCACTGGTTTCACCCCACTGCATCCCATGGAAGGCTGTTCCAGGAATCCACAACCCTTTTTTATGAAGAAG
Organism: Neoceratodus forsteri; assembly: GCA_016271365.2. Classification (NCBI taxonomy): domain Eukaryota; kingdom Metazoa; phylum Chordata; order Ceratodontiformes; family Ceratodontidae; genus Neoceratodus; species Neoceratodus forsteri. The sequence goes on from CM057456.1 coordinate 648,635,254, forward strand.
TACTTCCTCACTTCTCCTAAATCTACCTCCTTCCAGCATCATATCATGACCCCTTGCTCTACAGCACCTTTTTCTCTGAAACATATCTCTCTCCTGTACCTTATTAACTCCCAAGAGATATCTAAAGGTCTCTATAATATCCCCACTCTCCCACCTCTCCACCAGGGTGTACATATTGAACTCTTTCAGTCTCTCCTCATAGGACTTCTGATGCAGACCTTGCACCATTTTGGCAGTCCTCACCTCCTCCTTGCCACTTTCTCCTTTTTCTAATTGTTCCCCATTCCAGATCTTTCTCCTTTCACTGCTCCTTTTACCCTTATTCTTTTGCTAACCTCTTGCTTACCTGAATAATTTGAATCCTGGTGGAACTCTCTCCTCTTGGGATCTCCCTATTCTCTATTTCAGCTTGTGGTGGCCCACTTTCTGCCTCTTCTATTTCTTCCATCACCACCATCCCTCGGCTGCTTTAAATGTCCACCAAAATTTCATTTGAACTGTCCAATGAGGACTGTATTTGCCTCCTGGATGAAAGCAGGCCACCACCTTGGTATAGGCTATTATCCTTCCAGGTTGGTCCCCAGATCCCAATATAGTCATACCTCTCCTCTCTGCACCATTCCTTTTAGCATTACTTGAAGGCCTTTGTGCGGAGCTCCCTGTCCTTCCCCATATATTACAACACGCACTTGCTACTCACAGTTTAAAAACATGGGAAACATAGAATCAAATGGATAAATTATCTACCTTTACCAAAAATGAAATTTACACATGGAGCTGACTGGGGCAATTCATTTTTATGTTTTAGCCCTTGAAACACCCTTATCAAGTTAGTGCATTAGCAGCTGCAGTGGCTTTGACCAGATTTTGTTTTTAAGGCTGCTTAGACAGCTTCTTGCCACCTTCCTCCCCACTTTACCTCATGATTGACACTGCGCTGACTGCTAGGGGCCCTGATGTCTGCTGTGATTTTTTTTTAAGATCCCACATCTTTTCCCTACACAGTCCCCAGCCACATCCTGTATAGCAACACCCTTCTAGTACTAAATTACCCCCCTGCTGCCAGTGTAACTCTGCTGGCCTGCCTCCCCTAGATGGCTGCCCTCCAAAAGCCTTCATGTTCCCTGCCAAGTGAGGCTATTCCCCCAGTCATCCAGTTGCTGCAATGCACTCTACCTATACTCTGTGCTCTCTAATGGAAAGGGATTGTCCACTCTTGGTTTGATGTGGAAGGCAGCTGTATCCACTCTTGGTTTGATGTGGAAGGCAGCTGTATCCAGTCTTGGTTTGATGTGGAAGGGCAGCTGTTTCTGCAGTGGCATGCCACCATGAAGCCCCCTCAAGCTCTTTGTCTGTGTCACTTGAGAGAAGTCAGACTGATGTCCATCCTGGTGTACACCTGTTTGAGTGAAAGGGCCCTCCTGGATCATATTTCAGCCACCATTGGGGAGGGGGCAAGAGAGTGTGGGGAGAACATCAACTTGCTATGGGCAATTTGCCCCACAATAGTTTTCTCCCTCTGAAACAGAATACTGCAGCACAATTTTATTTATATTGTTGGAACCCCCTAAATTAATCACTTACCTTACACTTGGAAGTGATCACTTTACTGTAACAGTTCCCAAGATCTGGAGAAAGTGAACTGTTGAATGATGAATACTCAGTAACAGACTGTCATACAGCTGAGAGGCTGGGTCATTCCCACAGCAGCCTTGCATCACCAGTGAGCTAGCTCCTTTCCCATGGGGCCCACTCAGAGTAGCCAATATGCCAGAAGGTGGAAAAGTTTCAGCTTTCTTGTTATACTTCCTCCCAAGTCTGTTGTCTGCTGTGGCTGCAATATGCTGGGAGGGCAGGCTGCATACCCAAAGTGGAGCCCACTCCACATGGATGATTTCCCTTAAGCCACCAAAGTAGATGCCCTTGCTCTTCTTCATTTGCCTGACTTGCATACTTACTCTCAAGTCTTCCCACTGCTCCTTACCATACCAAACAATAACAGCAGGCCATTCCCTGGCACTCTACTTCCTGACTGATGTGATACTCAACCACTGTGCTACTCATCCTGTGTCATCTTGAAAAGGCAGCTAGATACATCCATGCTTCCCCATTTTTGGGGAGGTTTTCTCCCCAATCAAACCCTGCCCCTTCCTCTCTCCACTTCCCTTCTCACCCAACCTTCATTCCATATCCCCCCACTTCCCTTTTCTCACCTCCCCACAGCTGTCAAAACTTTTGAGGCAGGGACCCCTGACAACAGTAGCTGGATCTTATCCTGACAGCCAGTCTTTGTTTCAGTTGTGATGCACACGTGTCATTCTGGGATACAAATGCATCAGAAAGATGTGCAGAATTAAACCATCTATTTGATGGTCTAACAATGTGTCCAGGTCTCTGCTTCTGAAAAAGTTAGAGGGCAGATCTTGGATAGATCCCTTTAAAAATTGAGCATTGAGTGTTGTCTAAAGGAGTGCTGTCATTTACTCCTCTGTGCTTTGTTTTTTGTTTGTTTTTGTTCTCATTGGTGATTTTCTCTTATCCTCAGTTATTTTATCCAAAAACAATTTTTACAATGCAAGTTTTAAGAAAAAAAAAAGAATTAGCCTTTATACAGTATAAGTTTTTTCATACACATTGTATTCCAAAGTGCTTTACATACAATGACAGCCTGGTAGTTAAGTAACAACTAACAGCAATTACAGTATTTACTCACAGTACCTGCATGCAATTCCCATATTTTATTGTCTGGTACCTTCTACAAACATTGAAAGTTTCAGCCTAATCTCTCAACAGGTGGTTGAGTTACAATTAAGAAAATAATTGTTTTTTTTATAGATGTTACTGGAGAACCACTACAATGGTGCTTCCATTTTTAGCTAGGATGGTACTGCACTAACACGAGTTCCTTTCTATGTGCATCCTAGGGAGAGGAAACATGAAATAAAATTATACACTTTGGAGGGGTGAACAAGAAAAAGGGTACAAGCAATGGGCAAAAAGTGTAATATAAACTATAAAAAACAGACAATGTCAGAATATACCAAAAAAGTAGATGTACAAATAAACTGGTGCAAAATAGACAGAGAACAAAATTACTGTGAAATAAAATTACACTGGCGCAGTACCAGGTAAGCATATCAAGCAAATGAGGTGTTGGAGACATTTCCATTGTCAGGTAAAATGTATAGTGCAATACTAGAAATCAGTTCTGAAGGTGAAATACAATAGTGCAAAACAAAGGATTACACAGTGCTGGCAATTTATAAGTACCTCTAGGTACGGCAGCATTGGGACCTAGTTATCTCCTACAAATGAGCTCTTACTATGGTACATGACAGACTCAAAAATAACTCACGTTGGTTGAAACGTTGATCCCCAGGTGGGAAATCCTGTTAGGAATGGCTAGTGTGAGAAGAAAAATACAGTACACTAAGTTAGACTTCTTTGGGAATTAGCAGGTACAGATAAAGAGCCCTGGCCTTTCTCTTATGATAGGTAGCATGTGTGGTTACAATTTCAAAATATAAAGATTTGGGAAACATCATGTATGTAGCATATCCCTCATGGGCTGGCCAGTTTTACAGCCTGTACATTGTGCAGTGGGACATGCAGAGGTGACAACTAAGGGTAAAATTGTGAAAAAGAATAAAATGGTGTCCAGCCTGGCCAGCAAAGATTTGGAAACAGCACTTTTTTAACTCAGCTTTATTTAATGCCACACATAGATATATACAGCACATACAGAGCACTCATTATTCTGTCTACTTCCTCTCTGGAAGGTGCTTACAGATTAAGCTCAATACATTTTCACTATAAATAGACTACATCTAATCCATGAGTTATAACAGGCCCTTATACATTAACAGAAGCATTATTACAGTCATCATTTTGCTCAGAATCATGGTTGCCTTTTTCCCTGTTACCTATGTGTGTTGTCTCACCATCCTTCCTTCCTGCCCCCACCCTTATGATCCTAATTCTTGCATTGTTTCCTCCCTTCATCCTTCCCCAGTCTGCTCCACTCATGTAGATTTATTTGTGGATATGATATGCATTGCCCAAGTCTCATACACTTGTCCTTGTTATATGTTTGGTCTATCCCATTTGGTCTACCCAATTTATGTCCACTGGGAGGAGGGACATGGGTCTGTATGAGCTGTAGAGCTGTGGATTTTGTCCAGGTTTAGGCAGAATGGTGATCTGCACTTGCCTCCAGGTGTCTTGGGCATGATCTCCCTCTAGTATTTTGTTGAAAACTCCCTGGAGCAGTGGTACCTGAACCCCCCCAACTTCTTATAGAACTTGGCTGAGAGGCCATTAACCCCTGGGTCCTTGTTACTTTTTTAATTTTTTTATGGTGGTTAAAATTTCTGACTGAGAGATGTTCACAGAAACAGCATTATTTAATGTACAACATATCTGTAGTCAAGAATGAAGAGAATCAACTTGGAGATAATCCGTGGTTCTATGTCTGGCCAACTGGTTTGAGCAGTGCTTCTGTATACTGTGTATTTTAGCCTTTGTCTGTCATCTCCACCATCAGAGAGCTGCCTGGGAGGGATTGGACTAAAGGAACATGAAAGGACCCACCAGTAGCAGCCAGCATCAGAACCCTGGGCTTTAGCCTTTCAATACTATGTCTAGCTGACTGGTTTGAGTAGTGCTTGTGTATTCTGTTTACTTTGACCTTTGTCTGTAATATCCCCCCTCAGAGAGGTGCCTGGCAGGGATTGGGCTAAAGGACATGAGAGGGGACAAAATTATCTGAGCCTCACTGAACTGAGAACCTCCTACAATTCTCAGAAGTAGATCAATTACATGGACGGCAGGAAAACCCCCAGATTGAGGAAACCTCTGGGGATTCAAGGCAAATGGTCAGCCCTCCCTCCAGGCTTTAACTAGCTAGTCTAAATACTTACCTATAGCCTTAATGAATGACTGACCAGAAAAAGAAAAGAGAGGTTCAAGGCCAAGCTGAATTAGTAGGATTCTGATATGGTGCACAGACTAACAGTCAGCAGTCCACCAGACTCTGTAGGCAGTAGTGGTCCATTTGAAGCCAGATGACCTTCATTTGATTAAATAGAGCAATAAGACATTATGTTAATTTGTTGGGTGGCAAGGAATAGTGTAAGTGGTATGTAGTATGATAGGCCATACTCTTTGAGAAGCAGATGGTAGAATTCAGATGGTCTTCTTGAAGATTATTTGCAGTGATATTCTGGACTGAATTTGGAAGAACTGGATGAATTCTTATCACCTCAGGAAGCTATGATAAACATGGGTCATGGCAGCTTGTAGCTTGAAGCCAACTTGTTGTCTAATGAGGCAAGGAAAGCCATGAGCCTTGAGTTATGAGTCCAAATCAATTCAGCGTCTATTCAATTGATTTAAAGGGCTTTGTCTTTTAATGCCATGTAGAAATACAGAGAGTACTTCAAAAGGTCAGATGAAGGTTGAGTTAAACAGCAACGGTACTACACATCTTGAATGGTGTCAATGAGCTGTGTGATGGAGGCATGGGACATTCTAGTTCCTGGAAGGCAGAACGATGCAAAAGTGAGAACTTGCTGAACAAACACTGCAAAAGGATCAAGAGTATGATTTGTTTGAATGTAGAATACCTTGCCCAGGCTGAAGTATAAGCTGTTTTCATAGCCTCAGCTAATGATGACCATAATACCAACTGGTTTGACTCCAAGTGATTTAGAGGTAGTGTCATACAGGTGTTGGCCATAGCATTCACAATGGAGAATGACTGAAGTGAAAACAAGACTGGAAATCATCTAGATGAGTTAGCAGTTCATGGAATGTGTGTAAATTGGAACTGAGAATTGTTACAGACAGATGTCCAGGTCAATTTCTGAGAAAGGCTATGATTGAAGGAGTAGATGATTGATTATTATTTTTGGTTGCTACCACTGATTGGTTGTCCACATAAAGGTATCAAGATTGTTGGACAACAGATGCCTACATTAGAGTGGCAGAAGCTATCAAGCATATTTTGCTAGGCAAAAATCATAGTGAATTTTGGTATTTTGAAGATGTCAGGAGGCCATGAAAGAGTGATCTAGGAGTATCCATTGATGACACCAAAAGCAAATGATGCTATTGCATCAGTAAATGTTTCTAGTTGTTAAGCAGAAGAAGGATCATAATAGAATAAGAATATCTCATTTTATGATTTGGTAATTAGGAAGCTTATTTGAAGATCATGTGGTGTGATTCTCATAGAACAGTTCAAGTATCCTAGGAGGGATGAGAACTTTTTATGTGCAACATTTTTTAGACTGGACTGGAGAATTAATCTCATTGGTTGTCCATGAGGAGGCATGCTCTTATGTAGTCAGATCCAAGACAATGCTGGGGAAGTCCATGTATGGGAACAGATCCAAATGTTATCCTCTACTAGAGGTATATGAAGAGCCCAAATTAGGTTAGTGAGACAGGTAATGTCTTTGACTGGTGAAGAGTTTGGAGGGTCCATGTACAGAAGTCATCTGGTAGATGCAGAAGGATAACAACTCATAATAGACACATGCCATAGATTAGAAGGCTCTGTAACACCTTTAATGTATAAGCAATGTCTGTTTTAGATAACCAGGCATGGCATCCAGTGAGTTTAATACATTGTGTAGAATCATTGATTTGTGAAAATGACCCAAAATGCCTCAGAAGGTATAAGTTAGTGATGCAGGACTCAATTGATTGGTGGGGATCTAACAGATTGATAATAAAGTGTTTCTAGCCTGAACTTGAGTTGTGATCCCAATAGAGCTAAAGAGGTACATAGGGAAGGCAGTTTCTGAATGGACCTACATATTAAGAATCTTTTCTGCACTGTATTCTAAAGGTGTACTTGACCTATGTTGAGGTCCTTTGTGTTGAGTAAAGATCTTTGCAGATTAGAGATGATGAACAGATAACATGAAACTTGTATCAGTTCCTTGAGAGAATCCAAAATAAAGAATGGACACCAAATGTTGCTCTGGAAGGACAGTTAGCAGTTGAACAAGAATGGAAATCGATAGTGGCACAGATGGATGTCATAGTTGTGCTCTGGCTGAAGATGGATTTGGTTATGGTCACCTGTGTTGTGGCATACATGTTTGGAAAGCTTTGCCACAGGATTATGGATGTACACAAAATACCTGATGCAATACAAAAGTCTTCATCATTGAATTAGTTGTGAAATGTTTTTTCCATAGAGAGAGGTTGGTGGGTTTAGTTTGAGTAGAAGAATGGGAGTAGTGGACATGACAGCAGCTGAGCTGATTATTTGTTTTCTACTGTGGCAATTATCAAGTTTAGTGTGGCAACAGAGATTTTAACTTGCAATAGTAATGACCAAATGCATGGAACCACAAGCTGGACACTGGAATAGAGGATGGGTGAGGATCAGCTGGAGAGGCACACAGGAAACAAAGAGAGTGATTAGATGAGTGCAAGACTGCTAGGTCAATTATGTCTTGTTTTGTAATGAATGGTGACATTGGCATGTAGAATGCCTTGAAGTCCATCATCAGTTTTAGAACTGTCCATTCCTTGGTGGATATCTTGTATTTGAATTATGTTTTTTGCTCTGGAAGGAGAAGAGTCTTAAATGGCTGAATACTGGATCTTCCGGCTCTGGAGAAGAATGGTGATGGATAACGGTCAGGAGGTCATTGTGGCTAGAATGAAGTATGGAAGGAGAATTTAAGGAACTTAGGAATGGGCTCAGAAGAAGACTTCACTACAGGAGTAAAAGGATGGCCAAATTTCCACCAGGTCCCGGGTGTGTGCCCCAGAAACAGGACCTGGTTCCTGAACAAAGCCAAGGCTAGGCACACAGCAACAGAGTCCTGTTCTATACAGCTGTTGCCTGCCTTTATGACACTGTATCCCAGGGGCTGAGTGGATGAAGATAGAAGTCAAAAAGTAGCACAGAGAAGAAACCCCACTGTAAGCAATTGTTTCACGTGGTGCAGATTTGAAGGGAGCGGTTTTACTCTGGGGATGGATGGTAGAGCTGAAAGAAGATGAGATGGAGAAAACCCCAGATTCAGCATCTACTGGAACAGCATGGTTCTGAGGTGAACAATATTGCCTTGAGACACAGAGCCAAAGGGCTTCAGAGTTCTATGCTATGCATAAAGACAGAATAAATCAGAGGGAGTCAGAAGAGCTCAAAGGGTTGCAACAGTGCTTCATACTGTCATGTTTCCTGCAAATGTCAGGTCGTATATTTTGATAAAACTGTCCATAGTACTGCTTGAGCAAATGCAGGCATGTGGGTGTGTATAGACACATTCACCTAACCTGATGGTATGAAGGAGGAAATCGATTTACTGAATGATGACTGCTAAAAGGAAGGACTGATATAGATGGTGAGTATGACTGAATAGGTACTGAAAATATGGAAGCATATCAAAGATCAAATCATAGGTAAAAACTCAACCACAAGCAGCAAAAGAGGAATGCTGTGTGGAACTATGATACAGGCAAGAAATGCTGAAACATACTGATTAACTGAGTAAGGTCGACTGAATGAATTGGGGTGACAGAATTGTCTGAGCAGGAGTGGGAACAGCTGCCTGGTAATGAGTGGATAGACAGTCACACACCCTGTCTTACCATGACAATGCCCTGTGATTAAAAGCCAGGAAGCAGTTATCGTCATAATTTTAATAGCAGAAGGGACTTACTCTGGTAAGATATTATTGAACTAATAAATTGTAAGTTTGTAGTCTTATGCTCAGTGTAAATGCAGGACAGAGGTGAATCTACAATTCCCTCCTGCATTTTGCCTGAACATTGAAGTTGTTCCAGTTTTGGAGTGCCATGTCAATCAATCAATCAATCAAATCTTTATTTATCCAGGCGAACATCGTTGAGCAATGCTCATTTGCAAGATGGACCTGGTAAGGTCAAGATACAATTTATATGAAATATAACATGCGGAGAGTACACAACTTTGAGAGGGTAGCAAATGAATACAAAAACATCAACTCCATGACACAGTACATTGAAAAGCTAATAACAAGAAATATATTACATATATACATGAATCATGAAATAGCCAGCTTGTAATGGAAGACACTTTAAAAACTAGCACTTTTTGGTGAAAGGTTAAATGTGGCAGGGATTTACTAGATAATTTTAAAACTCAGGTGATGAGCTGTATGGACATCTGGAAGATATATCTACAGGGAGTGGTTTGTAAGTGGCAAGTACCAGAGGGAGCAGTGACAAGGGGGATGAATGGAGTGTATACAGGATGTTGTGGCCAAGGGTAGGGAAAAGGATGGAGGGGGAGGGAGTGGAAAAAGCTGTGCCAGAAAGGGATCAATAGTGGGTCAAGAGGGGAGGGAGGGGCTTGGACTGGGGAAGTAAAAAGCTGAGAGTGTAAGGAGACTAAGTATATAATGAATAAGAAGGATGGACTGTAGTAAAGGTTTATGAAATGTGAAGTAACTGCTTGTAGGGTGCTGGGGAGCTACCTTAAATGGTCATCCAGCTGGTGAGAAGGATGGAAGGTTAGTCTAATGTTGGCGGAAGCAGTTACATTTTTCTTTGAATATCTTGTTGTATAGATATTTGAAGGCTGTGATAGATATGAGCTTGTTCACTTTCAGTGTCTTCTGCATCGTGTTCCATAGAGTAGATAACACATAACTAACAGCATGTCTGCCATGTCGAGAGTGGAACTTAGGCACTTTAAGAGTAATGAAGTTCAGGCTTCTTAATGCATAATTACTTGATGTGGCTTGTAGAAAACAGTCTGAGATATATTTTGGAAGCTGCTGTGATATTGCTCTGTAAGTCCATAGTAATGCATTCCTATCCCTTCTATATTGAAGTGAGGTCCAACCAACTGCGGAGTATAGCAAGCAGTGGTGAGTACTGTATGGTAAGTCTGTGATAAACCTCAAAACTCTGTGGTATAGTGTATCTAATTTGTTCAAGCATACCGTAGGGCAGTGACTATATAGGAAGTCAGCATAGTCTAGTACTGAGAGGAATGTGGCCTGGACCATCTTTTTTGAATCACTTGTAAGGAAGTGCCTTATTCTATAGTAAAGTCCAAGTCTTTGTCTAAGCTTTTTTAGCAGTTCTTCCAGATGTTCTAGATAGTCTAGTCTACTATCTAGCCATACCCCCAGGTATTTGAATTTTGTGACATATTCGAGATTTTCACCAAGTGCAGTGGATAATTTAGGGAGATCGATTGGGATTGAGTGTCCTGCCTGCACCTGAGGGGGAAAAAAACATTGCCTTAGTTTTTTTTTGCATTCAATAGTAGTTTTTTTTCCAGCAGCTGGAGTTGCAGTAGGTCGAGTTCTGCCTGTAGTTCTATGCAGGCCGTTATAGGAGAAGGGTGACTGACATACAGTACTGTATCATCAGCAAACAGGTGTACAATGGCTTGTACATGTAGATGGATCATGGATAGTTGCAGACTAAAAATCTCAGAGATCCTTAGGCTAGGCGGTGCTGGTGTCAGAATGCACAGTATTAGAGTATATGGGCTGGATTTTCAAAGGGTGACACAGGGCTGGTGGCAGGCCCTGAGTCAAACCCATTTTTTGGCACAGCATCGCCAAACACGTTTGTTGCAACTGCACCTGATTTCTATTCTCAGGTGCAGTTGTGACAGATTCCTTACTTCATGGCAGCTTGTGCCAAATATTTGTCACAAGCCTAATAAAAAGGGTCCCCTGAATGCCACAAGCCAAACCAGGGGGAAGCTGGCCTAACTTGTGGCACCTGGTGCACAGAAGTGAAAATCCTGATCGCTGGTTGAGAGAATGGTGCAATCCCTATACGCTGTATGATCAGCGAACCAGGAGCTTGTAGTATTCTTGTGGGCGTTGAAAATCCAGATCTAAGTATGCAAGAAAAAGGGAGAACTGCCAGTAATTCATGCAGAGCCAGTGAGCAAGCTGAGTGTAGCAGGCTGATTGGCAGAAGAACCAGGTACATTTAATGAGAGGGACTGGGCAGTGAAGCTGAAAGAAAAGTTGCAAATGGCTGGTGGAACAAACTGAAAACAAAAACAAGCTGCATGAATGGAGCTACAGTAACAAAAAGGGGACTGAAAAGGAGCTTCAGGAAAGCTGCAAAAGAGTTCCACTTACTGGAAGCAGATGGCGATAGCAAGCAGTAATGTGGGTGAGAACATTGATTCACAGTAGACACATGATACGTAAGAAGTTGTTGAAGCTACATCCTTGTATGGCATGCAGGAACTGTAGTAAAAGTAATGAGCTGGATGAACAGTACGCAAATCTTGATAATATGTGCTGGTGCTGAAACAGCAAGTAATAAAGCCTAGAAAATATATGGTATTACAATAGTATGACAAAGGTGGGCCTTAAAACACCAAATAAAGAGCTAATACTCAGTAACTATGACATAGAAGGTGGAAGTGGAAGCAAACTGAAAGCACACTGCAGAGAAGTTCTGAAGGAAGATAAGACAAGAAACAGCAGGGAAAACATAAGAAAGTACAGTAGATTGATGAAAGCAGGCCTTTAAACACAAAATAAAGAACTACTTATGTAGAACTCGGACACACAAGATGGAAGCAAATGGAAAGCACACAGTAGGGAAGCACTAAGTAAGCGCCGCAAGTAGCTGCCCTAGAGAAAAGTAGGAGCACAGCACTACAGACAGAAAGGCAACACAATACTAACCCAGTGAGCAGCAGAGGCACAGACCAAACAGAAGCTGAAGGCAAACCAAACAAAAAGGCCTTGGACTTCTGGTGATGTCACGAGACTGATGGCTGCTTGATCTAGGAGCTCCAGGAGCTGCGGGCAAATAAACTACTAAACAAAACTTCTTTCCTTGAATTTGGGCTCACTATTTGCAAAATAAGTGAGTTCATCATGGCATCTAACTGATCAAAAAATAAACTCAATCAGCAAAGCTAAAAGCTCTGATGGAGGAAGATGGTAATCCTGGCCTTGCCAAGAACAGCTGCCAGGAATCTCCAAAACTGAGTTTGGATAGCGTAGAGGACTGGCCAATACCCTCAGAACAAGGATTAGTACTTATTAATCTTGATGGCATCATTAAAGCTTTCCACAGAGTGGAATCCTTGTTAGCCAACTTTTGTGCTGATCTCAAAGTTATGGAGAAAGGGACCACTGCAACTGAACAGGCCTTAGGCTACATTATGGATTCAGTGGGACAACACAACAGGGTGATTCTCTATCTGCTTACTAGGGAGATAGATCTTCAAAATAGGCTCGATGGTAAAGCAAATAGAGCCAGAAGAAATAACTTTCATATACATTGAATTCCAGAGGACATGGAAAAAACCTTTGATACCATGGAAGCTTTTGTTATGCATATACTTCGCTCCATGTTGAAGATTCCTGACAATATTCCCTTACCCATCAAGCAGGCCCACTGGTCTTTATTTCAAAATCCCACAGACCAAAAGCACAACCAACATCTGTTGTCCGTATGCTTGAGTTTCCAAAACACCATCTTATTTTAAAGACAGCATATCGCCAAAAAGACTTGCATGTTGATGGAAAGAACATTTATTTAGCTCAAGACTTCTCAGATCTTCTAAATGAGAAATGGAGAAGGATCTGGGAAATTATTAAGCAAGCCAAGGACACATATATCAAAATACAGCTCAAGTACCCAGCTAGACTATGGATCTTCAGAGATAATGGCCCTTAGTCTTTCTATTCACTATGGGAAGTGGCCCCCACCCCACCGTAAATTAGGCCTGACATGTCTGGAGCATGAAACGGAGGCACTGGAACACAATCTAACATACACAGCTTGGCATCATGCTGGCAGGCCTAAGACAGTGAACCTTATTCCAGCTACATGGCCACAGTACCTGAATGCTGACCTAAGACGCATTTTGAATCACAAACTTAAAGACATCAATGGATCCCTTTCAGCAGCAGATATCACAGCAGCGGGTACATCAACCTGATTGAGAATCTAGGTATTGTCTTATTAAATTTGAACCTGTTGCCTGATTCCTGAGCACTTGAAATTAGCACTCATCTTTGATTACCCCTCTCACTAAATACTATTGCCAGAATAACTATTTTCATTGCCTCACCTTCTTCCGGACTTGCAACTTTCCTCCATTATGCCTCTGATTATATCTACATCAAAACAGAGATCCTATGAGGGGTGAACAAGCTCTTAGAGGTGGGAGTGAAAGAAGGGATAAACCTGAGGGCCTGGGCGGGCAGTTTATATGTGGTCCATGAAAAAACAATTCCCGCAGCAGCTGAACGAAGTGAACATGGGCTTTATTCAGTGATTCAAAAACACCATACAGCACAGGTGATACACAGTCCTCTAGACTGGTTTTGTTGGTCATAGGGTCATCAGGACAGACTGACATGTAAGCTTACAGAGTACCATTTAAAAGGCTGTAATTAAAGTGACAGTGCTTTAAAAGTTTTTACTCTCATATATCAAGATATATGTACAGTATCTATGCACATACACATTTTATAAAACCCTACCCATGTATAAATTTATTTATTTTTATTTATTTATTTATTTATAATATTGGATTTACAGACCTTTGAGTCAAAGACTCATTTACAAAGGCACCTCGTCATAGAGAACAAAGACTGACAATATTACATAGATCAATACACAGTAACAGCTACAGATTTCAAACAATAGTTACAAGGCTTCAACAGGTGTTACAGGAGGACAACGCCTCAGTGATACATGAGTAGCATGCAGTAAGCAGGGTACAGAGACATACAGTGCCTGGTCAACAGAGCTGTGAAATACTGAGCAAACACAATGTGGTGCCAGGAGTCAACAGCAGATATGGGATGCAGACAATACAGCCCTGTAGGGGACAGCAGTATTCATGCAGGGGGGAGGAGTGGACTTATGGTGAGGCATGGGTGCAGATAAAACCAGTCCAAGGGACATTGTCATAATCTGAGGTAGATTGGCAATTAGGCTTAGCAGATTGGGCCCCACAGTGGAGGTCCAGAGGGGAGGGGGAGACTGGAATTCGGTACACTTACAGTAGCAGGTGGCGAATAGATGGCTCCTGAGGGCTGCCTTGAGGGGACCAATTTTAGTGATGTTGGTGATATTGGCAGGGAGGGAGTTGAACCAGGAGGGCACTCTGTAGCAGAAGGATCTCTGGGCTAGGGATGTCCCGTATCTGGGTACTAGTAGGGTGGTCTTACAGGTACTACGGGTGGAGACCGTAGGGGTAACCTGGTGAAGGGAAGTGTTACCCCAGGGAAGAGAGCCTGAGGAGTGTTTTTTTTGGCTAGCAGGCAAGTCTGGTAGTGCAGTCTCTCCTCTAGGTTGAGCAGGTTGGCAGTGGAGTACAGCAGACAGGTGTGACTGCACCTGGAATCTCCAGTCAGGAGCCTGCAGGTCTTGATAGTGAAGAGCTGGATTTTGGCGAGTGCAGTATTGTCAGCAGCTGCATAGATAGGTAGACCATAGTCCACTAGGGAAAGGACAGATGAGGTGATGGCAAGCTGGAGAGCATCAGGTGGAAGACAGTCCCTGTGATGGTATAGAAGCCCTATCCTGGAGTTGGTGGTGGCAGAGAGGGCGCTGATGTGGGAGTAGAAGGTAAGGGCAGAGTCAAAGGTGATACCCAAGTATTTATAGGAGGACACTTGCTCTAGGGGGTGCAGCATGCTAGGTAGTATCAGGAGGGGGGCATTTCTGGCCTTGCTTTGGTGGTGTGTGAAGGGCATTGCCTTAGTCTTTTTTAGGTTCATGACCAACCTATGATCGGTGAACCACAGTTCTGCTTGTGAAAGGCATGCTGGAGGGAGGCCTGTAGTGAGGCAGGGTTAGGGTGTGAAGAAAATAGTACTGCATCATCCGCACAGAGGAGTATTCTACCTGTACAGGCAGTAGGGAGTGTATTAAGATAGAGACTGAAGATAAGGGGTCCCAGGATGGTGCCCTGGGGTACTCCAGAGCAGACAGGGCAGGTGTCAGACAAGAAGCTGTTGATTTTTACACACTGGGCTCTAGATGAGAGGTAGCTAGTGAACCATGTGAGGGGACCAGCAGAGAAACCGATGTGGAGTAGGAAGTCAAGCAAGAGGGGATGGCAGACCATGTCAAAGGCCTTGTAGAGGTCGATGAACATGACCCCAGCAAGGTTGCCAGAGTCTAGGGCAGAGTGCAGTAAGCTAGAGAATTCCAGGAGAGCAGTAGTGGTGCCGTGACCTGAGCGAAAACTGTGCTGCTCAGGGCATGATATCATACTTGATCAGATACTCCATGAGTTGGTCTGCTACCACATTTTCAAGAGCTTTAGAGAGTGGGGGGAGGATAGAGATCACCAGTAGTTACTGGGGGAGGACAGATCCCCACTCTTGTGTATCTGAGTAATGACGGCTGTTTTCCAGGCACTGGGGAACTGACCCAGACACAGTGAGTGGTTTAGTAGGTCAGTAAGGGGAACCAGAATGACATCCAAGACCTGGCGTAGGATCCTGGTGTCCAAGGGGTCATTACTGGGGCTGTTGCTATTGACAGCTTTTTGTAGATATGGCCTGGCTTCAAGTGGGGATATTGTGCAAAGTTTGAATGGTGGGCGAGGGAGGGTGGGGGGCTGAGAAGCCAGGACAGGGTCAAACAAACTGCTGGGGAGGACGGAGCTAAGGTCAGAGAACATGGTATTTAGGTAGTCCACAATGCCAAGGGGATCTGTGGAGCCAGAGCCATTAATGGAGAGTTGGGGTGGGGGGAGCAAGACTTCCTGTTCAGTTCTTTCATGTTATTCCAGAAGTTCCTGGCTGACCCCCCAGGAGGAGGCAAGGGTGGTGCGGTAGTGCTCGGCCTGAGCCTGTCAGATGGCCCAGGTACACTTATTGCACTCGGCACTGTATGCTTGCCTGTCCACTGGCTTGCCAGATTCAGCAGCGATGTTCCAGAGGTTATCTTTCACTTTAAGTTTCTGGATGAGGGATGCTGTGACCTATGGTGCATTTTGTTTTCTGGAGCAGGTCCTGGTGAAGGGAGCGAAGAGGTCGCAGGCCTTGTTAAAGGAGTGCATGAAGAGGTCGAGGAGCTAAGTCAGTGTTCGGAGCATGGCTGATGGGAGACCAGTCCATCTGGGCAAGATATAGTTTGAGTTTTACAAGGCCATCTGGGAGGAAGCACATGCATAGGATTGTTCTTGATATTGGTTTATTGGTGGTAGAGGACCAAGAAAATAAGACTGGGGGGTGGTCGCTTAGCGAACTGGAGAGGATGTTGATATCCTGGACTTTTTGGGGGAGGTTGGTTATAATAATGTCCAGGAGGGTGCTGGTTCCAGTTAAGGGGTTGTATCTGGTGGGCTAGGAGACTAATTGGGTCATATCAAGGGTGGAGAAAGTGTCTATTGTATGGGATGCAGAACTAGCAAGCCAATTGATGTTGAGGTCCCCAGTAACTACTTGCTCCACTTTATGTGGCAGGTTTGCAAGGTAATCAGTAAGGGACAGAATATTGGGGTTCTGGTTCCTTGAGGGGAATGTAGTTGACTGTGAGGAAGAGCGGACCCCTAGCAGGGTCTGGGGTGATATTTAGAGTGAGAACTTGTGCTCCATTATCAAGCTTGGGAGCAGGCAGCGCGTGGCCAAGGAGGATGTCACACATGTAGGCAGCACATCCACCCCCGTGCTTGCCCACCTGGTCTTCCCTGAACAAGGTGTATCCGGGGAGGGAGATAAAGAAATCAGGGGTGGATTTGGAGAGCCAGGTCTCAACTAGGGCAATAATGTCTGGTTGGTGTTATATGACCCAGCAATGGAGCACAGCAGACTTTTTCAGGAGGCTGCAAATGTTCAATGAGGCAATGCGGAGGACTGATGTAGGAAGACGCTTTGTTTTGGCTGGCGGACATAGGGCCCAGGTTTGGGTGAACATTCCCAGAAAGTAACAGTAGCAGAATGATTACTCTGACCAGTGGGCAGTAGTGATTGGCGCAACTTGCAGAGCGCCTGGATGAGGGTCTGGTCGCTGGTGTGCAGGGGATAGATAAGGTACAGAGGGTGGGGATGGTGAGGAAGAGGGGCTCCGGGGGGGTAGGAAGGAAGAGGTGGTGGGAGTGTTGTAGGAGGGGTGTGGTGGGGCTGAGGGTATGTCCAGGGTGGGGGTTGGGGTACCATGGTGTGGATAATTGGTACAGCACTGGGTGTGAGGGGTATATGCCCTGGTTGTGGAAAGGCTGGTATCAGGAGGATCAATGTGGCCAGGCATAGCAAGGTGGTATAAGCACCCATCATGCCTGTTGTTGTAAGGTACAATTTGGATAAGAACTATATCTAGCCTTTCTTGAGTGAGACTGCCACAATGGAGTGGTGGCAGGGCTGTGGACTTTGGCACCAAAGGTACCCGGTTCAAACTCCAGGGGGGAGGGGTACCTGAATAGCCTGGTAAAATGTAGTCCCGGGGCAGCTGGAGGTCTGCAGGCTGTTGGTCCAGAGTCAAAAGGAGGGGTAAAATAGCGATGCTAACACCCACAACAAAAAAGCTGGATGGTAGGAGGCCGAATTACCTCTTACAGCCCCATGGACGTGTTCCTACCCCTGGAGGAGAGAGACGCTGTGTTCGGTCTGGCTTGCAAGTGGGGAGGGAGGATTCCTGAGGCCTATAGGAGGAGAAAGGATCAAAGGCCAACATTAGTATGCAGCAGGAGGCTGTTTGCTATAAAGCCCCTACTGCACATGTGCAAACTGTTGGGCTGAGTCCTGATACTGAGATCCTACTGCGCATGCACAAGAATTGCTGACAAGATGGCGAGGAGACGACATAGATACTGCTCAAACAGGTAGGAGATTGTCTCAAACTACCACGGTAAACAGTAAAAAACAGGCAGATAACACTAGCGATTCCCTGATTTAGCAAGCAGGCATTGAACCCCAGAGTAAACAGGCTAGCAGAGCAGACTAGAGGTAACAGCAGTCGCTATGAATACAGACAAATACAGCTCTTAAAGTACCCCCTGCATTCCCCTCTAAACCCAACTGGTAAACACCCATGAAGTGCAGTCCAAAAACAATCTGTAGATGTTGGGGGATATTTAAGCAGCACAGTAAGTCCATAAACACCCTCAACAAACAAGCTGGATGGTAGGAGGCTGAATTCAACATATTATTATTTCATAAGAACTATTAAATATTGTTATTAAATAGATGGTACAAAATACAAAAGTAAATTAAAAAAGTGAAATTAGTAACAGGAGGTAGTCAGCACCAAATGTTGCAATTTTTGATTTTTCCATCAGATGTGGAATGAAATCCAAAAGGCTTCCAAAGAATTTCAAGCTCCTATAAAGGAAAAAAGAAAGAAAGATGACTCAAATGTAAGTATTATATCAATATTTTGTTACTTATCAAATACATATGCAATAATGGGTAACAACCCTTCAAAAAGCACTATGCATGCACAATTTATAAAGTATTAATAAGACGAATCAAACATAATGTCCTTTCTACCTTTATCCTTATTCTACCAGAGGTATATAGAGTATAGCAATAGAACACAGTCTTATTGTTATTATTTTTGCCTTAAGCCTTCACACATTTCCTTCAAGCAGTTCTATTTTTTCATTTTCTTTTTACTAAGGGCATTGGGCCAGATTTTCAAATGGTGGAGCAGGGCTTGTGTCAAGCCCTGTGCCAGGGAACTTAAGCTTTTGTGGTCTACCAAACCAGTTTGCAGCAGCTGAACCCAAATTTCAAATCTCGGGCACATTTGCGGCAATTTCCATGGTTTATGGCAGCTTGCGCCACACATCTGGCACAAGCACTGTGACTTTGGTGCCTGGGAGTGGTGCAGGTTAGACCACAATAACATGGTCTAAGGTCCTGCATGTGGCACAAGGGATGTAAAATCCCAACTGTGGGCAGGAGAATGCCGCAAGCCCCACACGTCATATGTTCGGCGGACCGGGGATTTGCGGCATATCGTGAAAGTCTGGCCCGTAATATCTATTTTGTCATTCAGACTGGGCCATTTCAATGCTCCAAGAGTATAAATCCAGTAGGCTTCCCTCTCTAGGAATTTTACTTTAATGTCTCCTCCCCTTTGGCCTAATGTTACATGTTCTATCCCACATAACCTGAAATTATGGGTGGTCACCCCTCTGCTCCCCCTCCTCCTCTACCTCTATTTCCCATGCAGTGTACTGCTGGAGCATTGGTCATGTCATTACCTGATATGCTTCTGAGGTGTTTCCAAATCCATATTTTAAAAGGTCTTGAGGTCTTTCCAATGTAAAAGGCCTCACACATGCAGGTCTCCAAGTACACTAAATTATCAATCACACAACTGAAAAAAAGCTCTCATTCTGTATATCTTACTAGCATTAACCATAGTGAACATGCTTCTTTACAAAACAGCTACAAAATTTGCAGTGGCAACATGGGTAGGTACTAGGGGGTTGAGAAGGTAGCCAAGTACTATTTACAGTGGCAGGTTTCTTCTGAAGACTATGGACAAATTTGTCTTTTAGGCTGGTACCCCATCTATAGGACATGCAAGAGGGTGTAGCTGTATCCCCTCTCAGAAATAGGGTAAGACTTTAACATTTTCAAATTGGATCTCAAAATCTACTCTGTTGCTTTAGATCGTCTACAAAATGTAGCTACAAGATTCAGTCTTTTAGGCCTCTCCTCTCTAGATTTTTTTATTTCCTACAAATTCTCCCATGGGGTGTCAAAAACATTTCCAAAAGCCTTATCAGCAATTCCTTTACTGTAACCCCTTACTCTAAATCGGTCTCACATCTCTGTGCCATGTGTAACAAAGTTCACATCCCAGCTACAGTTTCTCCTTGTTCTGAGTAACTGGGCCTTGAAAATAAATTTTACCAAATGGTGTGGGACTGGGTGGCAACTGGAGGTCATTAATAGGGAATTCCTGTCAGTACCTTTGCAAAAAAGTGTGGTTTGTACACTTCCATCTGTATCTTTTTTTTTGTATTATCTCTTTTTGGCCCCTATGTGCTGCCACTTCAGCCACTCCTTCAGCCTGTGCCAAGGCTGCATCTGATCCATCCTGTTCCTGGGCCCCGTCCCTCACATTGCAGTTATCCCCAGGGTATCCTGGCATAATCCTTCACCAGGTGGGTCCCTCTCCTCTGAGGGGAAAGGCACAAGAGACAGGCCAGTGCAATACTTGGCCCCAGGATACTGCTGAGAGATGGATGGCTCCGGGACATTGATGGCATCAGACTGCCAGGTGGCCATCATCTGGCTGAACGAAGAGCCAATTTTCCATTTTCTGGTGATGTTCCCTCCTTGTGTTGAGCCTGCATTACCCCTGGTTTCCACCATAGGTCACTGTAGAGTGACGCAATCCCACTGCCCACCCCAGGAGAGGAGAGAATTCTTACAGACACTCAATCCTCTCCTTTCCCTGCCAGCCCCCAGCATCCCGAGTCCATTCCCAAACCCGGGTCGCTGGCGTGGTTTGAGGTAAAGCACCAGTGCCTCAGCATTCTGCGCCACAGGGCCGGCCATCTGGATCTTTAATAATTTCAAGACCCATAAAGTTAACAGTTGTGCGATCACTTTGTGCTGAGAATTTTAATTTTGGATTTCCTGCTTCCACGTAATCCATGAATTCCCCTGGTTCCTCCAGTGTGCCATGCAACACCATAAATACAGGTACAGTATGTCTATAAAGTGATGCCATAGATCAATCCTATGATAAAAAGGATTGACCTTGGTGTCATAGACTGCTCATGTTTCCCAATGGCCCAGATAGAGGCTGGCATAGCTGAGAGCAAATGTTGCCCCACTGGCTGTCCCCTTCATCTGGAGGCAAAACTCCCCTTGAAACAGAAAACTGTTTTTATTTAAAACCAACTCAGAACATTCCAGTAAGAATTGCTTCTTAGCAGTCCCAATTGTTTCATCCATATTAAGCCAGTACTCTAGAGCCAGCAACCCTCCCTCATGAGGAACATTGGTATACAACAAAGTAATATCCATAGATATCAATAGCCAATCCTGTTCCAATTCGAGTTAACCCAGTATGCTCAAAATATCAGTGGTATCTCTGACATATGAACTCAGATTCCGGACATATCCCTTTATATGGGCATTCACAAATTGGGATAGTGGTTCCATAAGGGAACTAATTCCTGCTACAGTTGGGCATCCTGGGGGGTCTTCCAAAGTCTTGTGGATCTTTGGGATGATATGCTGTATATACTGGCTCTAGTGGGATGAGGGACAGAAAGAAAACTTTATTCATTTGGTGTTATGCACTCCTCTAAGCATGAATCTTCAAAACATTTGTCTATTTCTGTCTTATAGAAGCTACTGTAGTTGGATCCCTTCTTAACCACTTATAGAAGGTGTTGTTACTCATTTGGTTAGTTATTTCTTGTACATACTTATGGGTGAACATAACCACCACTGTACCCCCATCAGGAGGTTTGATAGTAATATTGGAGTTTAGTTCCAATTCCTTCAATGCCCTAGCTTCCTCTGTCATGATATTTACATGTCTAGGTCTATCACTACGTTGTATCTGTTCCTCAAGTTTGTTCTCACAGGTGCGTTCAAACATACATACCGTGTCATAATGAGGGGGGTTAAAAATGGAGGGTAATTGAAAATCAGGGTCATTACTCATGTGTGGTATATCTACAATATCTATGAAGATACTTGTTCCTCAATGGGTACATCATTCAAATTCCTGCTTCCCTCCATAAATTAGACCTGAAATGCCCGAAGCTTGAAATGGAGGCACTGAAACGCAATTTAACACTCACAGCTTGGCGTCATGCTGGCAAACTGAAGAGAGCAAACCTTAACCCAGCTACATGGCCACAGTATCTAAATGCTGACCTAAGACACCTCTTAGATTACAAACTTAAAGATGTCAGTGATCCCTTTCGGTAGCAGATATCAGAGCAGCAGGTGCATAGACCTGATTGAGAATCTAGGTATTGTCTTATAAAATTTGAACCTGTTGCCTGATTCCTGAGCACTTGAAATGAGCCCTCACCTTTGATTACCCCCTCACTCCCAAACTAAATACTATTGCCAAAATGACTATTTTCATTGCCTCACCTTCTTCTGGATTTGCAACTTTCCTCCATTATGCCTCTGATTATATCTACATCTAAATGGAGATCCTGTGAGAGGTGAATGAGAACCTTAGAGGTGGGAGTGAAAGAAGGGATAAACTTGTGGGTGTGACTGCTTGAGTGGGCAGTTTATATGTGGTCTCTGCACCAATTAATTTGAGCAACCGTATGTCCCAGTTCCCTAAAAGGGGGCCTCCAATGACATCTCACAATACTGACCCATCACTCTACTGCCCCTTCTAGGAAAGATCCTTGAAAAAATAGTTGCCTCCCAACTCACAGACTACCTGAACTCCCACAACCTCCTCACCCCTTGCCGACCTGGTTTCTGCAAGGGACATAACATGACCACCGCCCTCATCAAGTTCTCAGACGACATCAAAACCATCATAAATCAGGGCTCCCTCACCAGGGCCATCTATATAGAGCTATCCAAAGCCTTCGATCTCATAGACCACTCCCTCCTATCTCACAAGCTAGCTGCCCTGGGTATATCCCCCCACACCACATCCTGGTTCTTTAACTATCTGTCTGGGCAAAGCCAATTTGTCAAATTTGGCTCGGCCTCCTCTCACCAACTGCCCATCACCCCTGGCATCCACCAGGGGTCAGTCCTCTTCCCCACTTCTATTTTCAGTCTTCATAAACCACCACCCAACCGTTTCCACCTCCTCAGTTATTATGTATGCAGATGACATAACCATCTATCACATTGCTCAAAGCATATAGCAAATCAACTCTCAGCTTAAAAAGGACTTCACACTTATACAAACATGGCTTGTGCCAAACAACCTGGTTCTCAACCCCACAAAAACCCAAACAATGTTATTTGGATCTAGGATATGACGATTTTCCTGCCCTTTCCCCCTTGATATCAGATGCATCAATGGTACCCCTCTCTCTACAGTTGAGGAATTTAAATACCTGGGTATCACCCTAGGCCCTGGCATAGATTTTCACCTCCACACTACAAATCAGTGCAAAGCCATCAGCTCTCGTATCAGACTGGACTACCGCCTTAAGCACCTTAAGCATCTTCTCACCTCACCAGGCTGGAAGACCATTTCTCATGGCTTACTCCTCCCCTGCCTCCAGTATGGGTCCCTTCTCATAGCAAATGCCCCATCGGTTTCATTGCACAAGTGGGATGTGACATATAAAAACATATGCTGCTATGATATTTCATCCCCATGCCTCACTCATCACTGTTTTCTCTACAGCTTCTTAGGTGGCTGTCCCCCTCGGTGTCACTATCCTTTACCATGGGCTGCTTCATATGTAAGCAACTACTGTCCCTCTCCCCATCATAGCCATACTGCCTCCTCCAAGTGCAATTTCTGCCTACTCCATTAGATCCTGTGATGCTACCCAGCTTGCCACACCCAAATGTGTGACCAAGATGGGTGAACAGGCTTTCTCTTCATTCACGTGCAGGTACTAGAACTCTCTGCCACAAACTATCTGCTGCTCCACCTGCACCCTATCTTTCAAACCAGCCTTCAAAGCCCACCTCTTCCAATTTACAACCTGCAAATGCTTACAACCACCATGAATTTCAACACCCCAATCCTGTCTCTCCTATTTGGTTATTGCTTAGACCACTTTCTCCAAAAGTGTTGCTTTCTGTTATTGTACCCCTCCTGACACTATCTGCACTACTGCCTATATACTTATTGCACTGTACTAAACCCTGATGTGTTTAGGTTACTGTCTATGGCTGCACCCCTACTGATATTATGGGGCTACTGTCTCCTTCTTATGTTTTATTCTGTTGTTACTCTACTGCCTGCATATTGTCAGTGTCAGTGGCTCAGTAGGTAGCACACTCACCTCTGAGGCCGGGAGATCAGAGGGCTGTAGGTTCAGTTCCCATATCTGGCATTTGGGTTAATATCCCAGTACTGACACTGTAGTGCAGCATGAGAGGGGTGCTGCACTTCTGAGGTGCCATCTTTCGGATGTGACGTTAAACCGAGGTCCCATCTGCCTGGATTAGTGGTAGTTCAGGTGGGTGTTAAAGATCCGATGGTACTTATCGAAAAGAGTAGGGGAATTTCCCCCGTGTCCTGGCCAAATTTTCCTCATTCACTAAAAAAATATCACCAACAGCTTAATCTGGTTCAAGGTCAGTTGTCGTTCATCTGTATCCCCCTTCCCCAGATCGTGCCTGAAAATAGGCAGGATTTGTCTAGTGCACTAACCTGGTCAACAAAAAATAAAATAAATAAATAAAAATATTGCCACTATGCACAAAATTCTTATTGTATAAAGGATGCTCTTTATGCTTACCCTTTGACATTAAAGCACTATTGCCTGCATACATCTACTATGTACAAACCCTTGATATGTATAGGTTGCTCTATATAGCTGTACCCCTCCTGAGTTTTAATGTACTACTGCTTGTATGACAGTTGTCTCCACTTGTTGAATTGTGCTAAAACCAACTTTATGTGCTCTTGTGTAATGTAATCTTGTTGTTGTACCTGAAAATAGTTACTCGATTGTCTAGTGTACCTACCCGGTTACCAAAATACCAAATAAATAAACTAATATACTGACAGGACTTTAATGCCACATCAAAAAGAGAGACTAAGCTTCCCAATGTTTGGGAGGATGTAGGATTACTAAACTCTGGCACCATTTAAGGAGGTGTGCAATCTCTTTGCTAAAGGTGGGGAGGGAAGGGAGGTGCTACGTGCTCAAAAGCAAAGGGTATATGATAAGCACCAGATTAATTAGTATTTGATGAACACATAGGACTTTAATGATATGTTTCCCCTTTAGCGTTTGGGACGGTAAGCTCCTGTTACAATTTGGGGCCCAGGTGACTCGCACTCTAATTCGCTGGAGACTCTCTCGTGATGTTGTATGGATTAAAGCCTTTACCCTTATTTAACTATACAGTAACACTTAGTTACATCTCTGTAGTTAAGGTTATTTGGCCAGCAGACATTTACTACTGAATATGCTATGGGAGGGAGTAGAAGTTCGTTATTCAAAGAATGGCTGATTAGGGGATAAGGCTTGGAATATTTACATGGGTTGCTCATACAGGTTTTGTCCGTGACCCCAGGGCAAAGGGCTGATACTTATTTACTTTTTCCTGTTAACAGCCCTAGTTGCCATTCCATGCTTGGCTTCAGCCTTGGGACCCATTCATCCCAGTATTTTATACAGGTCAGGCTTGCTCTTGACTGCAAGCATAGTAGTTTAAACTGCCACTTCCTTGTTTATACAGGGTTGGCTTCTTCAGCCTTGTCAGGATTTATCTAATTGTTTATGTTGATATACTCATTTAGCATAGTGTTGCACCAGGGGTCACGTGATGGCATCCATCTAAGCAGCAGCTGAGATCCTGAGCTCCCCCCTCTGGCCGCCTTAACTGCAGAATTTAAGGTGCATCCTGATGTTTTTTTGGCAAAATTTAAATAAATAATAAGTCTTCTAATAATCTGTCATCGATAGAGGGCTTTATCTTGAAATTTTAAGCCCTAGCTGGGTCGCGATGGAGGTGGATCCGAAACAGGCCCTTACCAAGCACACTCCTCCAGCATCCCCTGAGAAGACCGCGAAAAAGCAAAGGAACCAGGCCCCAGCCAGGCCGAACCGCGGAGGAGACAAAGCAATACAGCCTACGCCACTATCGGAGGATAAATTCCTCCAGGAGCTTGGTCCTTTGAAGGAGCTTCTTGTGGAGCTTACAGGGGAACTCAAATCTTTACGTAGCGACCTCTCTGACGTCTCTAAAAAAGTCTCAGATGTGGAGGTTAGGGTCGCTTCCTCTGAAAAATGGAGATCTAGGGCTGAGATGGAGATAATAGAGTTAAGACAACAGATGAAGAGACTCCAACTCAAGACCGAGGACCTGGAGGGGTGAAACCGCCGAAACAATTTGTTAATATTTGGCCTCCCAGAGCTGGAAGAAGGCCCAGACCTTATGGCTTTCCTACAAAGGTTTTTTGTTAAAATAGCGGGCCCATCTCCCATAAATGCCTCCTACCATCTTGAAAGGGCCCATCGCTCACTGTGCCCTCGACCTACAGCCGGATCCCCACCGCGTCCGATCATTATTAAATTTCTTAGTTACCTGGAAAGGCAACATGTGTATTTGAAGGCCCGGGAGTTAAAGGAAATCCTGTGGGGTGCTTCGAGGATCCGGATCGCCCAGAACCTCCCCAAGGAGATTCGTGAGAAGAGAGCAGCGTACCACCAAATAGTGCAGAAACTCATAGCAGTGGCGATCCCGTTCAGGATGGTGTATCCTGCAACCCTGAAAGTGACTGTCGGAGGCTCGGCCATGAGTTTTGGTACCCCAGAAGCAGCTCACAAGGAGCTCACTAACAGACTGCCCGACCTGTTTAAGGGACCCGGCTGAGGACTATATGGTGGACTCTCAGGAGCTGTGTTAATGCTCGTTTGACTACTCTCACTGTTGTGGATTGTGTCTGTGTCTGCCCCTTGTCAGCTGTTGGTGTGACCCCCCTGGCCTTCTGTCTCACGCTTGCCCACCCTCCTTGTCACCTACCTGTGTTTTGTGTCTTGTCGCTGCGTTTTTCTCCATGTTGTCTTGGTTGTCCTGGGTCTTTTTTCTTTGGGTCCTTCTGGTGGGCTGGCTGCTGGGATGAGGGCATGGTGGGTGGCTGGGTCTGGGTCTCGGTCCGCGCTTCTGGTCTCGTTTATTGATGTGCATATGCCGGTGGCGGAACGTTTTTTCAATGGGCGTTGTTTCCGGGAGGGAACTTCCTGGAGGACGGACCATTTGGGGTTCGGCGGTTTCAAGGGTCCCTCGGAAATGGCAACTTCTATGGTGATTTTCCGGTGAGCTCCCCCTTGCTTCCCGTTTGGATTGGCGTGTGTGGGGACTGCTTTCCCAGCTTACGATCGGAGTGCATTCGGGTAGGTGGCCCATTTGTTTTATTGGGGTGAGGAGAGTAGGAGCCATGTGGGGACGTCCGGATTGAAGAGGCCTAAGGGGTGTTTCTCTCATTTGGGGTTTATCCACCTTTATGTTTCTGTCTTTCTCTCTTTCCCTTGTTCCCCTTCCTTTATTGCTCTCAAGTCCTTCTGTCCTATTTGTATGTGAGCGGGGGTTGGGGAGCGGCTATGGGGGAGGGGCTTGGTGAACCTGCGTGCTGGATGTGGGATCGTGAGCCGTGCGTGGGGGTTGCTAATCTCTGCCGGGGCTCATATTTCTCTGAGACGTATTTGTTTTTGATAGTATGTGGCTATCGGCTCTTGTCTCTGGGGAACTGGAGATTTGCATGGGGATCTGGGGGGTTCGTGACCCGTGGTAATAGGCTGCATTTGGGACCACTGTTGTATGGACCTCTGTTTGTACATAGTTTCTGGTGGGTTTATGCTTTGGGATGTTTTGGGGGGTCTCCATATCGCAGATTATAGTACTGGGTTTCATAATCTCGTTTGGGGGAGGGGGGCCTTCTTTAGGGTTGTTTGGTTGTTAATTAAGCTTAGAGTTTGGATTGGGGGTGGGGCATGTGGGGTGGGGGTCACGGACTGATGCTCCATCTAACTTCCGGTCAGGTTGGGGTTTTTTTGTAAGGGGAGGGAGGGAGGAGGAGAGGTACCAAGGGGTTTCAGTTTTTTACAAGGGAGGTGCACCCTGCTATGGTATGTGAAAATTACTTCGTCTGGATATCTAATTGTTGTGGGATATTTTTAAAATGGCTAGGAATATAGTTAAAATAGCATCCTGGAATGTGAGAGGGCTCAGGGATCGGGTTAAACATTTACAGGTTTTTAATCACTGCTCCCTGCTCCACACCGACATCCTTCTTTTGTAAGAAACACACTTAGGCCGTGACGAGGCCAAGTTGCTTTCTCGGTCTGGGTTCTCTCAAGTTTATCTTGCTGGGAACTCTCGTTTTAGCAAAGGGGTGGCGATTCTTGTTAAAAGACACATTTTATTTATCAAAGACCTAGTCTGCTCAGATCCAGAAGGGAGATTTATCCTAGTTAAAGGTAACCTAAACGGAGAGAGTGTAGTTCTTGGTTCGGTATACGGACCGGTGGGAGGTAATCCTGAGTTCTTCATGACGCTGATAGATAAATTGGCCAGCTTTTTGCCAACTCAATATGTGCTGGGGGGGATTGGAATGTACCCTTTCCCTCATCGTTGGATAGAGAACCCCAGGAGAGGCGTGCACCCTCTTCGGCTCAGAAAGCCCTCTGTGAAATGGTCTCAATGTTAGGTTTAGGTGATCCGTGGCGTATTGCCAATCCTTCTTGTCGGGCCTTTTCCTTTCAATCCCAATCACACAGTACTAAATCAAGACTGGATATGATATTAGTTAGTCTCTCTTTTCTCCCAAATGTATCTTTATCTGGTATAGAGCCGATCATTGTGTCAGATCACACCTTGGTTTGGTTACAACTCTCTTTAAATCCCGATTATTCTCAAGACTCCATGTGGAGACTAAATACTCAATTACTAAAGGACCGCCATTGTGTCTCAGAAATCAGTTCTAGAATATCTCTCTTCTTGGCCGACAATATGGACTCCACCCCTAGAGTGGATATGATATGGGGAGCGTTAAAGTGTTATCTTAGGGGTGACTTTATTAAGATGGCTTCCCTTAGGAAGAAGGCACGATTAGCTAGGTCGTTAGAGTTGGTGGGTAGGATTAGGGAGTTAGAAGGTAAGTACTCATTAACTTCTTCGGTTTTGGATCTTAAGGAGCTTCTTTCAGTTAAGAGTGAATACTCAGACCTTCTGAAAGAAAAGATAGAGTATTGTCTGGTGAAAACTCAGGCTAGGTATATTGATCTCGGCGAAAAATCCGGTAAATTATTGGCTCTGCGCTTGAAGGTTCGAGGATCATTCCTCCTTTGGTCTCCCCATCTGGAAATACTGTCTCCTCACCCAGAAATATTGCTCAGGTCTTTAGGGAATACTATTCGAGTCTTTACAGTCCCCCTCCGACATCTTATTCGACAGTAGACGTCAGAAACTACATAAGAGGAACTGGTGTTCCGAGTATATTGGAGTCCCAACAAGCGAGCTTATTGGCTCCTATCTCAGCTGAAGAAATCCAAAACACTATTGCCTCTTTGGCTCCGGACAAAGCACTGGGTCCAGATGGATTCCCAGCAAATTTTTACAAAGTCTTTGTCAAGGACTTAATCCCTATTTTGCTTAAGCTATAGAATTACTTCCCGGTCTCATTGGAACTTGATCCGGCTCTGTTCGAGGCCACTATAGTTTTAATTCCTAAAGTGGATAAGGAGCCCTCTGATTTGGTTAGTTACCGTCCTATTTCTCTCCAGAACTATGATGTTAAGATACTAGCCAAAATACTCGCTGAGAGGATTAAAAAGATCTGGCCGGAGCTTTTGAGCCCCGAGCAGGCTGGTTTTGTCTCAGGGAGATCAGCAGCTGACCATCTGAGGACCCTATCACATATTTCACAGTACGCCCGGTCCGTCTCAGACCCAACTGTACTAGTCTCTCTAGATGCTGAGAAAGCATTTGATCGGGTCGATTGGTCCTTTTTATGGATAGTGATGGAGGAAATGGGCTTCCCGATTCCCTTTTTGAACCTGATACAGGTATTCTATAGGTGCCCTTCAGAAAAAATCTACTGCAATGGGGTTTTATCCCCCTCTTTCAGTCTTTTTGCCGGTACTAGGCAAAGTTGCCCCCTCTCTCCTTTATTGTTCAACTTATACTTGGAGCCTCTATTGATTAATCTTAAGTCTTCCCCTCGGGTAAGAGGGGTCAGGCTCCAAAACCGGGAGTTAGTTCTTTCTGCGTATGCAGATGATGTTCTGTTACATCTGTCAGATCCAGTAACATCTCTAGAAGCAGCCCTGGATATTATTAGGCAGTTTAGCTCCTTCTCTGGCTATAAGTTAAACATTTCGAAATGTGAGATCTTTCCTTTAAGTAATTATACTTTTAAGAGAGGTTTTCTTCCCTTTGGAATGAAATGGACCTCCAGCTCAATTAAGTATCTGGGGATCTATTTCTCTACTGACCCTTCCTTGCTCAAGAAACTAAATTTAACTAACATCAGAGACTCAATTAGTCAAGATTTGCAACGTTGGGCATCCCTTCCTATTTCTCTGTGGGGCAGAATCAGTATCATTAAGATGAATGTCCTTCCCTGGATTTTTTACCCACTGAACCTTACCAAACTCTGGCTCCCTCTTTCCTTCTTCCAGCAGCTCCATAGTCTGTTTTCCACTTTCATCTGGAGGGGGAAAGGGGTACGTTGCTCTTATGGCTCCTTATCACTCCCTAAAGAAAGAGGAGGCTTAAGACTCCCGAATTTTCAGTTATATTACTGGGCGGCCCACTTGTCCAAGTTGGGAAGATGGTTCTCTGCAGATGCTGAGAATTCCTCCCCAATCTGGCTTCAGTTGGAAGCAGCCTTCCTCTCGAGCTTAGAGTTAATATATCCGCTCTACCTTATCTTGCACCTTGAAACTCTCACAACTGATTTCTGATGACACGGTGGCAGTTTCTCTTAAAGTGTGGGCCCAATGTCTCAGGTTTTCGGATTTCTAACCACACGGATCTAGGGCAGCCGATAATTCTCAATCCCAATATTAGACTAGGAGATTCTTGGTTAGGACTAAGCTGGCTCCCACAACTTAAAGATTCCAGGGTTGAATATTTGTTTGGCCAAGCTTCACTCTTTACTTCAAGTGATATTTTAACCAGATTCGATATCCCAAGCAGAGAGACTTTTAAGGTGTTCCAACTCCGGCACCTGGTGAGTAATAAATTTGGTTCGGTGTTTAAGCAATCCGAGGTACATCCCTTTCTCTCCAACATTATCATGCTGGCATCCCAACCCCATTCCATTTCGCAGATTTACTCCTACCTTTTGACTTTTAACTTGAGGGAGGAGGTTGGAGGTCCCTCGGTCTGGACATATCTTCTTCCTGATGATGTACCGCTGTGGAGAACTTTCTGGCCTAACCTACATAGATATCACACCCAAGATAGGTTTCGGTTAGTGCAATATAATATTGTTAACAACTTGTACTACACCCCGGTTAAGCTTTTTCAGTGTAAACTGATCCCCATTCCAGAGTGTTTCAGGTGTTCACAAGGTGAGGGCACTTTAACTCATGTTTTTTGGGAGTGTGCTAAAGTTGCCCCACTATGGTCCTTGATTCGGGATAATTTAGATCCCCTTCTGGGTCTGAGTAGGTTTTTTTCTCCAGAAATTTGTGTATTGGTGATTTTCTCTGATAGACAGTGTGGAGCATAGGTATCATATGGCCCTGGTATCTATGGCAGTCAAGAAGCTGGTTCTAAGGCACTGAAAAGGACCAGTTGGTTCTATCATATCTGGATTGGTTAAAGGAGTTGATGTTGTATCTCAGTCCGAAAACTTGATTGCCAGCTATAAGAATTGTATGGACTTATTTCATAAAAGATGGGGTAAGCTCCAGTCTCTCTGTTTACCTTAATGATAAGGTTTGGTGAACCGATCCCTGGACCCTCACACCATATAGCATAGTAGACATTACCTTTTAGTATACGGTTTTATTGTGGTTTTAAGATACGTTCCTCTTATTATAATTTGGACTGTTGGTCAGGTTACTAAGTATGCTGTTTAATAGGTGTGGATATCCAGACTTAGAAGCTGTAAGTTTTATGATTTTTAGCTGGTGCACCCTGGGGAGGGAGGGAGGGTGGTGGGGGGTATATACTCTTTGGCACTTTGATTGATAGATAGATATCTCATGTTGTTTTTACTCTCAAGTGTGCCTTGTTATTCAGTACATTTGTTTATGGGGGGGGGTTTGGTTTGACCTTGGCTTACCAGTTTGTTTCTTAATTGTTATGGTCTTTGGCTGTATTATTCTTGAAACCAATAAACTTAAATTTCAAAAAAAAATTGTGTTGCACCAGTTTTGCTAATAAGTTATCTTGTTCTTACTGTTATTATTAATTGTAGACCTGACGTGAGGTGATTCATTGACGCTCTGAGTGGTGGCTCAAGGAATGGGTGGATACACCTGGAATATCAAATGGAGAGCTGGGATCCCTTAACATTGAATAGTTATTTTCTATTATCATGGGTTCCATAAAGGTAACTATCCTGAATGTTCAGGGTATTAACTCCTCTGCAAAGAGGATGAAAATCCTGGCCAACTTGAAACATCTGGGAACTGATGCTGGTTTCCTACAAGAAACCAGACTCACAGAGAGAGAACACCTTAAATGATCTCGGCAGTGGGTGGGGCAGGTGATATCTGCTTCTCACTCCTCTGGTAAGAGAGCTGGAGTTGCTATATTTTTACTTAAGGACTTACCCTTTGAAGTTGTCCATTCTGAGATAGCTGAGAATGGGAGGGTGGCAACTGTCTCAGGTGTGATGTTTGTCCAAAGACTCCATTTCATTAATATTTATACACCAAAGAGTGACTCTCTGGACTTTTTAAAAAAGTTTTTTTTCTAAGATAGCCAGGTTGGGAGATGGCATGGTTTTACTAGGGGATGACTTCAGTTGTTAAAGACCCCTGTTGGGACCGTTCATCAGTATCCTTTACAAGGAACAGGCTTATGGGAAGGGTGGTCTGAGCTGGGATACAGGAATTAGCATTACTAGATATCTAGAGGGAACTCCATAAATCGGTTGATTAGTGACTGAGAGGATTCTGGGAGAAGGAGTGGCTGTATGTTACGTTGCTATGGAGGAGCATTGGGAGCAGGATTGTGCAAAGCTCATTTATGGCCTGCAGCAAGTACGCCACTACTGCTTGAATTGTAGCACAGCTGAAGCTTAAGCAAAAAAATAAGCTGCTTTTTTTCGCAGACACAGTGCACATTCTTTCCAGACCATCTTGTGCCACTGGAAATACTAACCTGCTATACAGCTCTGTTCCAATAATTTTCTCCATGTGGAGTCCAAGGTGGCCAGAGCCCTGAGAGAGGTGCAGAGCAGTAAGCCCTGCAGAGGGTGAACACTGAATTGATACAGTGGGATACAGGAGAACTGTGTTTGAAATTTATCTGCAAGACATTGGCATCACCTAAAGGAACCCAGTGTTACTTTCTTTATTTTTTTCTATGTCCATCTTCTTTACTTGCTTTGCAGTTAAGAACAATCCCTGTTACAAAGCTTTACTATTTTAGCCTTTTCCAATCCTCCGTCCTTTCTGTTGTATAAAGCACAAAATATAAAGATACTTTTTTGCCCTGCTTTGTCCTTTGTTTCTTACTAGAAAATGTTATCCAGAAGCTTAGAATTATATATCTGTCTTGTCTCCGTCTTTCTGAACATGTACTACAGTATATAGCACATGCTCAATGAATGACAGCTCATTCATTGAACGTGCACTATATTCAGTAGTACACACTCAGAAGGAGCTCAGTCGGTGGCTGGCTGCAGAGGTCAGAGGTGGGTTGTGCCAGTCACCAGCTGGCTGTGGGTCAGGGGGAGTGGGGTGGACTGGCATTGCTGGGTGGGGGCCACTAGACTATCAGGGATAACGGGTTATAAATTTCTGTTTATTACAACATCTGCCATTTGTGAGCAGGCTGGTGATTAGGACTTGGGGGGGTACGATTAGCCCTGTGGGGTTTTAAAACATACATTGGGGATGGGGCTTGGGGGCATGATTAGCTCTGTGGGGCTTCTTTATGCATTAGTGTGGATTGGGGCATGGGGGGGTTGGCTAGCCCTGTGGGGCTTGTTATAGTATATTTGGGGGCTTGGGGCATGGGGGGTTGGCTAGCTCTGTGGGTTTTTTGCCACACATCTTTTGGGGATTGGGGGCATGGGGATTCCAAAGTCCCTTGGGGCTTATTCCACTGCTTGGGATATTGGGGCTTGCAGCATATTATGCAACCCTCGGTGGACGTAAAGTACACTTACACCAGCTATTAGCTGGTGTAAATGTACTTTGATGGATGTCCTCTGGGGATTGTTTTAGAATTGCAAATTTGGGAATCTGGCAGCCGCCCTTCCTGAATTGGGTGTAACTGCTGCCATAAACACCCTTGTGCCATGTTGCAGGGGGTTTATGGCATAACTGGTGGTGTAAATCCACTTTGGCGCAAGCAGCCTGTAACATGTCACAGGCTGCTTTGCAGAATTACAAATGTCACAACTCCTGAAAGTGTTAGTTGCACCATTTTTTTTCGCACAAGTCACTTTACACCAGGCATAACCCTTTCTAGAATTGGGCCCTCTGTCTTTTCTGTCCACATTTGATGTAATCTGTTTGCAAGAAACACGGAGGAAAGACCCTCACCCCCCCCTGTTTCCGGGCTTTGCTGGTTATATGATTCCAGCAAAAAAGACTAAAAATAGTGGTAGTACCAAGGATGATTTAATAACCTACAGTATGTTAAAACCTCAATGGACTTTCATATAGTCCAACTCAATTCTCAAATGAGATCTATTCTCCCTTTATGCATATCATACAATACAAACCATCTCTTATCTGTTAATACATTTTTACCTCCAGTAGATAAAGATACTTTAAAAGATGGTTTCTGGCAAAGTTTCATTCCATTTAAAAAATCTACATCTTATAAATATGAGACACTGCCTATCATTATAGTCGGTGATTTTAATGCCAGATTGGGGGATAGTCAACTATTAAATACAGAATTAAATGATGACATTAGTAATACAACTCTTCTAAATCCACACTTGACCTACAGTAGGAAATCTAAGGACAAAAAAATCCAATAAACAAGGGAAAACTTTGGCCACAGTTATGTGTAAGCTTGATATGTATTTGGTAAATGGTATATCTTATGGAGATCCCATGGGCAAATTTACTTTATTGCGACCCACTGGTTCCTCTGTTCTAGATTTGGTTTGGTCTAACATGATAGTGATTAATATGTTTTTAGAGCTTAAGATCATTTTATGCCCAGAGTCTGCCTACTTACCTGTATGGTCTAATTGGTCTATTAAACACTCAAGCCTGAAAGAGTCTACTTGCCCAATACTGGATAGTGAAATAATACATTTTAAAAGAATTCAGTGGAATCTCTCTGCCATTTTCAAATTTGCTGAGATACTACAATCTAATTATATTATTAACCTAAAACTGAAATAATTGCATTTGTTAATCCTAATTCAATCTTTGATAAATGGGAAGTACTGATTAAATATCTGGGTCCTATATTTTTACAAGCTTCTCTAATTAAGAAGAACTCTGGTAAAACATGGTTTAATCATATATGTAAAAAAGTTAAAAGTAACATGAACAATCTTCTTCGAAGTGCGAAAAAATCATCTTCATTAATTGATAAGGATATAATAAACACAAATAGGAAACAATATAAATTGATTCTAGAAAGAGAAAAGAAAAAATATCAAGTCAAATTATAGCAGAAATTAAGGAATGAGATTCTCTTGAAAGACACTAAATCATGTTGGTTGTTAGTAAGGCAGGGTTTCAAAGAATAATCTAGAAATATTGAAGTAAGGATCAATCCGGCAGTCTGGAAAAATTATTTTTCACAGCTATATTTTTCTTCCGTATAATCTTCATCCAATGACCATAACGGAATGTTTCATACTTGCTATCTGAAGCCTTTCATTGTACATATTCGAGAAATAATTGCTATTGACAGACTATCATTGAACAAGGCCCTGGCCCTGATAACATATTGGTAGATATCTTTAAATCATTTCCTGAATGGTGGATTCATATTCTTTGTGTAACTTTCAATTATTACATTCATTGAGATTCTTATCCTAAAAGCTGGTTGGGCAGCATAATTTATCCTAATTTTTAAAAAAGGTGATAGTAATAATGCAATGTATAGACCTATTAATTTAATAGATTTTATTTAGAAACTTTTCACTCACATAATTTTATCACATGTCCAGTCCTGGGTAGACAAAAATAACATTATCAGTGAATTACAAAATGGTTTTAGACCTAACTGTTCTATGGTTCAAAATGGTTACTTTCTAAAATACATTTTATGGAAATGTGTTTCTATCAAATGTGAAAAGCTGTTTTGTTGTTTCATCGACTTTAAATCAGCCTTTGATTCAGTAAGTCATACATTATTATGGAAAATTTCAGCTGATTATAAAATAGACCTCAGCTTACTAGATATTCTCTTAAACTTCATACAGATACTTGGCTCCAGGTACATTATTCACAGTCAAATGCTTTAACATCGAAAATTTCATCCAACCTGGGTGTTCACCAAGGGTGTTAACTACCTCCAGTTCTTTTTAATTTATATCTAAATCTGATTATTGAACAACTGAATAACTTGACTTTCACTCTACAAAAATTTTCGATAAGCCTATTACATGTCTTGCCTATGCTGATGACTTATTGCTCATGCCTACTTCTCCTCTTGGTCTCCAATGAAAGTTGAACTACTTTACTAACCGATGTAAATCTTTTATGTTAACAATAAACAAAGAGAAAACCAGTTTAGCAATATTTGGCAATAAGAAGCTATTGCAACATTTTGTTTTTTATTGACAAATTTAAAATCAATACGGTTAATTATTATGATTACCTTGGTATTATATTTTCTAATAGTTTACAATGGGTCCCTCATTTGAACTTGATGTGTCAGAAACTCACAACAACATTCACTGCTTTTAAATTTTTCAGTGCTAAACTAGGTCACGGTTCCATTACTAGTCTCATTAAAGTAATAAATGCTAAAATTATGTCCAGCATATTATACGCTGTAGAAATCTGGGCTCATAATAATGTGTCACCTTTGGAAAAGATAATTACTAAAATATATAGATACATTTTAAGGGTTAATCAACCAGTGCCCGCTGAGGTTCTAAGAGCAGAACTTGGTCAATATTCCCTGACAACCCTGATTCAAGAAAGAATTTTGGTATTTTAACTTTTTCTTTTACCTAAGAGCTGTCTGCTGAGACAATGTCTTGAAGAGGAATTGGAATACCACACAAGAGGCTTTAACTCCCCTTCTATGCCCCAGATCAGGACCCTTTTGTTACCTTTAGAGTTGGGCCATTTACTTTCTGAAATTTACTATAAACCTGTTGAAAGTATAATTTGTCATCTTAAAACAAGACTCGGATTTAGAAATCTCTTAAATTCAAAGGAAAATCAACTTGCTCAAAAATTACCATTGGTATAAAATTTTAAAAACTAATCATATCCTACAGCCTTATCTAGTTCTTCTATCTAACCCTGAAGAGCAGAGATTGTTAACAAGGTATTGGATGGAATTATACATAGTTCATTACATTTACTCTTTTCAAAAGAGACCTGGTTATGAGACAAAACTTTTTTGTGATTGTAATCAGGGTATAGAAGATCATCTCAAACATGTCATTTTACATTGTCCAAAATATGAAGCAATAGCTCCGATATTGGCTGCCCTCAGTCCTCCCCCGAGACGTTGATGTTACATCTTTTCTCATCTAGTGATGTTATGACATTGCATTATTTATGCAGCTTTCTGAGGTCTCTGCATTTGTAATTTTATATATAAAAATGTTAAATGTATTTGTTGGGTATGACTGGCTAAAGATATTTATGAAGTATGTAAAACTGTTTTGATATTGTATTGTTTGTACCAGCATTATACTTCTGTAACTCGTCACATTTTACTATTGTAATGACATTATGTTGATCAATAAAATATTTACCTACCTGCATACTATAAATTGGTCAAAGACTATGCCTTCTACTCAAATCTGTTTAAATCGTACTCCAGGATAAATAATTTTCTTGGAAGCAAGCCAGACTTCTATAAAATAACATCCTGTGATATATACCTTAAAATTCATTTTGATCACCCGCAGTTACATTAGAGCTCCAGTTGGGAGACTGGAAGAAAGTCTCCTTTTGGAGAATGAACACATCTCTTTTGGTCAGAAAGGACTTTCAGTAATTAATTTGGGATACAATACAAAAATATTTGTAGGTCAGTCAGGATCCAGAGGTCAAATTGAAGTGGCATTGGGATGCATTGAAGACCACACTTTGTGGGGGGGTATTATTTTGTATGTATCTAGCCCAAAAAAGCAGTGCGTGGAACAACAAATTAAGTTAAAAAAATGTTTAAAAGAGTTAGAGCAGCAACATAAACAATCCGACTCGTCCACCTTATATAAAGTAATGCACAGGTTTGACAGGCTCTGTAAGATTTATGGGATGTGAAAACTGAAGGATATCTTCGATATTTAAGTCAAAAATATTATGAACAGGGTAATAGGGTGGGATGCTTGTTAGCATTCCAGTTACGCAATGCCCAAGATGACCAGTATGTTAAAAAATTAAGGCAGGACAGAAGGATGCAGAACATGAGGTATTCACTCCTAAAGACATAGTCAGAGTTTTTCAAAAATATTATCAAACTTTTTATAGTATAGAAGAGATTATGCTCACTGTTGGAGAGGAAATCTCAGAGTTTCTTAATCGTGTTGCACTTCCTCAGTTGACTGATGTGGAAAAACACATAGTGGATGCCCCATCACCTCAAATGAAATATGCCAAGCCATCTAAAATATGAACATAGGTAAATCCCCAGGCATGGATAGTTTTAGTGTAGAATTCTATCAAAAGTTCCAACAACTAGTCCCCGTACTTACCAATGTTTTCCATTCCTGCAATGAACCAGATGATTTACCTAGCTCCTGGCAATCAGCTTTCATAATGGTAGTTCATAAATTGGGGAAGTCACAAGATAAATGTGACTCTTACCATCCCATCTCGTTATTAAATGTAGATTCTAAAATATTCACTAAGGTGTTAGCCACCTGAGTAAATAAGATTTTAGGGACTCTTATACACTCAGACCAATCAGGTTTGTTACTGACCATCTCTTAGCAGACAATGTCAGGAGGTGTTTAAACATCCTTCACTCGGAGCAGGAAGCAAAGGATCAACAAATAGCTATTAATATAGATGCTGAAAAGGCATTTGATCACCTTAACAGGGATTTTCTTTTTGCCACACTAGTCAAATATGGCTTTGGAAATCACTTCTGCAGTTGACTTCAGGCTTTTACCAAGCGCTGAAGGAGCTAGTAAGGGTCAACGGTACTGTGTCAAATCCATAGCCCATACAGCAAGAGACCATACATGGGTGCTCCCTCTGCCCTTTGCTTTTCACCCTGAGCATTGAACCCCTTGCTGAACTGATTTGATCCCACCCACACTTGGAGGGAATCAAAGTTGGTGGGGGGAAGGGAATAGAATATCCCTATACTATATCTCAGAAATCTGGTTCATACTTTCTTGATCCTATAGGACATTTTGCAGAAATATGGACACGTTTCCAGCTTTAAAATAAACACTGAGAAAATAGAAGTCATCATGTTCACAGGAACTTCAACACCACTCTTAAACAATTGATACCTTTCAAATGGGTTTCCACACACATCAGATATCTGGGGGTGTATATCTAGGTTGATTTAAAGAACCTCTACTATTTGAACTAAAGTAAACTCTTTGCAGAAGTGCTGACTGATCTTAAGAGGTGGGAAATCTCCCTCTCTCCCTCCTAGGTAAAGTAGATACCATCCGTATCAACATTCTCCTTTGTTTTTTATTCCATTTCCAGATGCTCCCTTCAGCATCCCCCTGATGAAATGACTCAAAATTAATAGGGCCCTTCATTGTTTAGTTTGGGAAGGCTGAAAAGCCAGAATTAATTGGCAGACCTCCAATGACCTAAACAGCACTGAGGGGGGTGGGACTTCCAAATCTAAAAATATAATTTCAAATTGCTCAATTGCTCCCATGGATTGCATACAAAAAACAAGATCTGGCCAATGTTTGGATCTCTCAAGAAATAGGAAGCACTTTTGGTTCATACTCCCTGGAGGGTTTTGACATCCCAGCAGAGTAATTGGCTAAATTAATGGTAACTAACCCCTGGACGCAACAGCTCTACCTAATGTGGAGCGTAGTTAAATAGGACTTGGATATTGTAGGGTCGTTGACTTCCTCCACCCAAATAATTCAGTGCACTCAATTCATCCCCCCCCAAATAGATAACACTTTCACTGATGGGAGCAGTCTGGTATGGGCTGTTTCTCGCAGTTCATGTGGGAGGGGAATTCTCAAGTCATTCATAGAAATGAAGAAGGACTACCAGTTGAACCAGCAGGATTTTTTCAGATACCTACAAGTAGTATCGTTTCTTAGATCAGGTTCCTGTCTGATGGATGCTCAGAGGGATACTCATCCCATATGTTTAGCTATTTTGCAGGCAGCCAATAGTTGGATATGTAAGAAATATATCTGAAACTTGTTCAGACTTACACACAAACAAAACAGCCACCTCCATAGCAGTCACCGTGAGAAAGGGAATCAGGTCTTGGCCTTACTTCCCAGGACTGGAAATGTATTTGGGATGAGGCTTTCCATACCACAGCATCGAACAACTGGAGAGAATTTAGAAGGAAACTTATCAGGGGCCAGATATTCAAAACTGTGCGCTGGGCGCAAACTGTTTGTGCAGGGTTTGCGCCGGGTTTGTGCAAATCCGCTATATTCAAAAGGTCAAATAGTGCAGGCAAACTGCACTAGCACCAGGCAAAAGTATAATGTATGCAAGGAGCAAAAAGAGGGGGCATGTACATGAATACAGGCACACTGCTATATTCAGTGCATTAGTGGCTAAGCAAAGGGTTTTTGCACAACTTAGAGCAGCACTTTGTGCGGTGAAAATTACCGCCCAGGAAAAG
Organism: Neoceratodus forsteri; assembly: GCA_016271365.2. Lineage (NCBI taxonomy): Eukaryota > Metazoa > Chordata > Ceratodontiformes > Ceratodontidae > Neoceratodus > Neoceratodus forsteri. The sequence continues at coordinate 648,675,969 of CM057456.1, forward strand.
GTAGTCTTAAATCTGGGCAAACAAGCTTTGTGCAACTTTGTGGTTTTGCGCAGCTTTGTGCTACTTTTGCGCGGCTTTGTGTGACCCTAACCAGTAAATAGTGAGCATAGAAAGAAACCAGACATGAAAGAAACATGCTGCATTCAGATGGCACCTCCTATGATGCCATCATCTTCCACCAGTCCCAGCCATGCCAGGCAGTAAGTGGAGACCCGGCACCCAGTGGACACCATGGCAGTGTGTCCATACAGCACACACCTGCAGACCACCCTTCAGTGGACACCAACAGAACCCAGCACACACATGCAGCACTGAGGGCATGGAGGGTGTTGATGGGAAAGTGTACACATGGCCAGTCTGCACCACATACTGGGTGCTGCCACAAGGCTGGGACAATCCACACAGTGCAACTGGTCCAGTGATGGGAATGCACCAACACCAGTGTGCCTGTCTGTGGTATGTGCCCCCTGCCATATACCTCACATCTGTACAAACACCACAGCAAACACAGCCAGCCATGTACATGTCACTGTGAGTATCCCATGCCAGTGTTGCAGTGTCTGTGGGTCACACAACAGCATAACAGCAATGTCCACTGTTAGAACACACCTACAAGATGGGCCTGTCACTGTGTAAGGTGCAGCAGTCATTGATGCCTTACACACCATAGGTATTGATGTGTCCCTCACACTACAGGCCTCCGTGTTACTGTAGTGTCTGCTGTGCACTGTAGTAGGAACTGCAGTTTAACAATTGTATGCAGCGCCACCACCTGTGCCTGTGCTATGTAGTCCCCTGGGCCACAATATTCTATGCGGTTCTCTACAAAGGTAGCCTGCAGCTACCACCGTGCACTTCCAGACAGACCTACAGGTGGCGCTCTGAGCAGACACAGACAGCCCCTGTACTTCTAGACTGACCTACAGGTGGAGCTGTGGGACCCTGCAATAGCGCTGGGCAAACTGCATGCAAATTAGGACATAATGAGATGCTAATCTGAATGTTTGCCCAGATAGTGCCTAAGTAGGCTTATTTGCATGTCATTTTTGAATATAGCAAATGTTTGCCCCAGGCAAAAGTTTGCACAGCGCAAACATCTTTTGCGCCGTTGAAATGTTTCAGAAACATGGTACATTTCTATAAAATTACTGTACACATGAGCTGATGCTTGCAACTTTAATGAATCCACTCCCTTGCTAGCATACACATTGGCTCCATGGTTCACCTTTACCTTCCTTCACTTCGCTGTGCACTGGGCTGCTGTTGTGGTTTGCACTTCCTGGTTGCTATGTTCAGAGCTGTCTTATTTCTCAGGCTATTTTTGCATTGCACTCCCAGCCCAGTTTGCCCAGCTTCCTTAGCATGCTATATACAGCAGGTTTAGCACCGGGTCTATCCCTTTTGAATATAGTGAGCCACTGGTTCTGGGCTAAATTAGCATGCCGGGCAGTGCTAATTTAGCCCCGGGGCAAAGTTTTGAATATCTGGCCCCAGCTTCTTTTTTCTAACCCCCTGTCAGAATCAAACATTACACGTGGAACTGTTCGGACAGATATTGACGGGGTTAGGGGGAGGAAGGCACTCTATACCATATTTTTTGGGGTTGCCCAATGTTGCAGACCCTCTCGTAGATGGTGAGACAGAGATATAAGCAAATGGTGGGTATGCGAGAGAACCCCACATTTTGACATCTGATTTTGGGGATGCTCCCCAAAGAAAGGATATTGAACTGCCAGAGGTCTTTTTTATGACTGTTATTAGCAGTGGCTAGTAAGGCAATTATAAAGAAATTGTTACTCTCAGATCCACCTTTGTTGCAAGACTGAGTTAGCATTATCAAAGCTGTATACTGCATGGGAAAAATTACCACTGACCTTCACTTGCAAACAGATAAATTTCAAGGAACTTGGTACCCCTTTATGGTTTTTATTGAAGGGCTCGAAGGCATTAAGTCTTCTCACAGCAGTCATGAGGATACTGATTTGTTTAGGGTCTGCCACCTGAGTGCATATACCATATGGTTCATTATACAATTTTGAATGAAAAACAAAAAATACTAGTCTTACATAGGTCTTTTATTGTTTAGTTACTGTTTATTAGTTGTTTTACCACTTGCACTTATGGTTGATACATTGACTGGCCAAGTAATATAATCAGCCTTCATAGAAAATACCTTAGTATTAGGTCATAAATGTAACTGTCAAACTAATCGCCACATCCTTGAGCAGGACAAAGAGGTCATCAACTTGAACTTACCATTTCAAAGTTATTGAATTTACTGCACAACCTAGGGGTGTAGCACTACAGTTTATATTTTGCAATTTCTACTATGTGAAACTTGGCTGGGAGAATCTAAATGTAAAATTAATGTTCTGGCTCATAATGGATGGGTGATAATATATTTATCTCCTTGTTCAGCTTGTGTAATTAATATGACCATTTTTTTAAAGTCCCCAAAACAACTGAGAAAACAGTAACCCCGTGGGGGGGGGGGGAAGAGTACCTGGCAGCAACAACCAAACTAAGCAAAATACTGTACCTATTGCTGCAAGGTGGGGGCTGCTAGGTATTCATAGGAGTAATGGGTATGCTCAGCTGACCTCTGAACCACAGGCTTTAGCCTTTCAGTTTAGCTGTAGGAGGATACAGAGATTCTTATGGTAAGGGCAATGTGTTTGGGAAGGGGCTTGGCAAAGATAGTGCCAATGTAACAGGAGAAGTCAAGGGACCCAATTCTGAAATACTCCCTTGGAACGATGCAAGTTGTGATGCTCCAGGATGTGGCAATACCTGGGTGTGCCAGGGACCTTGCACTGGATTCTGCAAAAAAGCAGGGTCCCAGCACCAAAATCCCCAGGTCTGCTGCACCTGCAGGTCAGCACCCAACCATCATCACAGCTGCAGCACATGCCGCATGGAACTGGCTCCCCACACTCCCACACAACACAGGATGGGCCAGCATTGGTGGTGGTGGTGGGGTAACCGCTTGCCAGAAAGGGGGCAGGGGGCAGGAGGAGCATGGGGAACATAGGGTGAGTTGGAGTGACAGATGGGAAGTAAGAGATTGTTTTAACACCAGGCGGGGTGCATATGCATATGCATATCCATATGTATAATATGTATGGAGGAACATGCACCCCGGTAGGTGCCAAAGCAATCCCGTACTTCCCCACTGTCTCACCAACCCATCTTATGTCCCTCCTTCCCCCTGGCCCCACATGTAGCTCTCCCCCCACAGTGTTCCACACCGGTGCAAGGGGCTTAGACCGCCTTCTGGAAGGTCAAAATGGAGCCCCTTGCTACAGTCATGGCAGGGCTTTTAGAATTCCAAATAAGGGGATGTTGCAGCCCCGCCATGATGCAAGCCCCCTTGTGACCTGGTATACCCAGATGCAGGTCATGGGGTGGTGCAGTGTCCATTTGGTGCAGTGGCTTCCCATTCCAATGCAGCCCATACACTGGAATAGGGAATGCTGCAAACTATGATGCAAGGTGCAGCTTGCATCATTGGTGTTTGATGCAAGCACCTTGCGTCAATGGTGCTTCTTTTTGAATTGAGCCCCTTGGTCTATTTGAGGGAATGGTGCCATGCTCCAGCTGGGAATGATCTACTTTCCTTCGGTCAGAGAGGGAAGGGAGTTTTTTAAGTCAGTTTGGTAGGTCAGGGTGACTAGTATGTTGTGTTCAAAGTGAGTTGGTTTGAAAGTCTTGTTGTATAGATTATTTTGGGAAGCTGGTAATAGCCCAGGTGTTCTTGCTGTTTTCTATGAAAAGGGAGGAAGATGACTTGGTAATTACTATGTGTGCAGGAGTTATCATCTTTATGGAGTGGATTGACCTTAGCCTTCTTTCAAGCAAGGAGCACCTTTTTTATTTTTTCAGTCTTATAACTAACACAAAAAAATTCTATAATACTGTTGCTCATTTCTGAGACTCATTGGACACCATTAGTGAAAAATGTAGTTGAAGAAAATTGCACTGTTCCTATTGCATGCTTATAAATGTGCACTGAGCCAATGTACTGAACCTTTTACTGAAGGGAAAAGATTCAGTACTCATCAACACAAAGTGTTAATTTTGACAAGCTTTTTGTACAGTTCATTAACAAGATAATCTTTTGTCTAAATACATAACTGTAACCCAACTGAAACTGAATATTAATATCAAATGGCATACACAACTAATTAGACCTAAAGATGATCAGTCAAATAGGAATGTAATAGAAGAGCAACGTTGCATGACAGTGTCATAAAAAGAAAATGTCTCTGAAATACAATAATGATGTGAGTATAGTAATATTGGGGATTGCTAATTTTTTAAAATAATATTACATAAAGGGGAGCTTGATCTAAACCATTAAGACATAAAAAATAACAGATGGTTACAAATAACATACTTGCACATCCAAGATGTGACAGACACATACAGCATAAGCACACAGACACACACACAACAACACAAACAGGTGCTCACTCCTGAAAACATAAAAATATGCAGATACTAACTCACAATTTAGCGGCACAGTGATGATCCTCAGTGAGCTAGAACTACGTTTTCTGATCCAGCACATTTTGCAGTGTAAGTATAAAATATGTTGGAAACTAAGGTTTAATGTTTTAAGAGTTTTAATACTTTTAAGAACAGAACCAGAAGCACATGATTTAACCTTTTATTGGACTAACATAGATGTAACAAAAAGAGCAAAGTGCTTTAGTTTTAGGTCCAATAAAAGGTATCAAATCATTTGCTTCTGGATCTGTTCTTATAAGGACCAATACAGCAAAGACTAAATCTGTAATACATTTAAGTGATGACAAGAAGAAGCATTCTAAAGCCATAGCAATGTAAAGTGGACACTCATTTTAGTGGGAAGCTTGCATGTGATTTAATGTCTAGGGCAAAGAATATAATTATGAGTATATTCAGTAGAGACTCATACATACTGTATATACAATAATAGATGGAGGCAGGCCACAAAGCTGATCGAGACCATCTCAGTATTATCAGCTGTGATATACATTATTTATTTATTTAAAAATCAATAACTGGAAGAGTCCCACTGAGTCAAGGCTTATTTTCAGGTATTACCTGGGGGAAAGGGAAGGGGAGAAGCACAATTTCAAACAAAATACAGCCAGTTTGGGGCTGTGGTTACAGTGATCATGACATGAAGTGCATAAGATGAGTGCAATACAGACAAAATGGCAAAACACTGTATAAGGAGGACAAAGAAATTAGCATACAAATCATCAATGCAAATTCGTCAAACTCAAAAAGTGCCTAGTGCCAGAGTGAAGGAGGCTGAGCTGGTAGTTAAAGGAGTAATCAAAACAAGTTGATAAACTCTAACAAGGTTGTTAGAACTTTGAGGTTAGGGAAGAGGGAGAGGTATGCAGTAATCAAAAGCCAGACAAGGGTAAGGAAGGGTTCAGGAAGAGGGTTGGCAGAAATGGGGGGAGGGGTAGTTGGTGTGTAATGGAGGGAAGGAAAGGGGGAAGAGATGGATTGAGGAGGGTAACTGGTTCCAGAGGAAGGGGAGGCAGTATGAGGAAGCAGATTTCCTGGCTGAAGAGTGTGGGTGGGGAAGGGAGAAGGTGTGTAGATCCCTTGAATGCAGAGAGTAGGAGGATGAGGGGATGGGGGAGGAGATTTGGTAAGCATTAGGGGAGTGGCCAAACCAGTTTATAGATACGAGGGAAGCACAGCGGGACTGGCAGCATGAGGGGAGAGAGAGGATGGATAGGGAGGAGTAATGGGAGCAGTGGTAGGTACAAGAAGGTGAGTTGGTAGTAAAGCAGCAGAAATCATTGCAGAGGGTGTCCAGTCGGGTAAGGGATGTGACAGGAATGGTGCCATTAAAGATATCTGCACAATCAAAAATTGGGAGAACCATTTTTGTGAACAGCTCCTAGCCAACCTGGGGAGAAAGGCAGTTCCTTATTGTGGTTGAGGCACCACGTTTGGGGTGGAGATTGGCATGGATGGCATCAATGTGGGCAGAGAAGTCAAGTCTGCTATCAGCCACACACAAAAGTGCTTGAAACTTGGGACTTCTTCAAGCGGTATGCAATACAGCAAGGAGAAGACAGGAAGGGGGTGAGCCGGGCTGGCTTTTTGTTGGTACCAAAGGTTATAGACACAGTTTTTTTGTGTTGACCCAAAGTTGGTTGAACTGGAACCAGTGCAGAACATTGTGAAAGACTAACTGGAGCAAGACTCACTGAAATGCAGTCCAGGGACTGGAGGTGTACAAAACTGTAAACTCCATACGTGTGAATATGTGAGTTGGCACAGACAGATGGGAGGTTGTTTAGGAAGATGGAGAAGAGGTTTGAACCCAGAATGGGTCCATTACAGGACATGCAATCGTTATACTACTCCAACTATGATTTAAATAATGCAATTGTCTTGCAGTACACTTTAGCTTCTGGTATACTATTTCATAAAGTTACCACTATTTATGTTGAAGTGTTTCTCCTCTGGCTAGTTCTGAATAGTTTGCCCCAGATGAATGTGTCTCACGTTATTCTGTTTCCATCTGTTTCTAATTCTGAATGTATACTGCCTAAGATAGATGGATCCTTTGTGGCCTTGTGCATGAGGATTAGGTCCCCCTCATTCTTCTCTTCTCTAGGGAGAAAAGATCCAACTACACAATTCTCTCAGTGTACAGGTTTTTTCCCCTCAGTTCTCATACAATCCTTGTGCTCTCTTTTGAACCACTTTCTAGTTTTTCAGTATTCCTCCTGAAGTGTGGGGCATTGAACTGGCTACAGTACTCAAGCTGAGATCTCACCAGAGAATGATAAAGTGGCAAAATAATTTTCATGTCCAGACTAACAAAGTTCCTTCTCATTACCTCAAGTATATAGTTACATTTCTTGACTGTGGAATCACACTAATATATGTTTACATTTGCCAGTCACAAAACGTCAGAATCATTTTAGCAGTCTGATGCTTTGATTTGCACATTATTTAAATAATATTTATTAGTTTGTCAGGTGGTTCAGATCTTTTTCTAGTGCACGTCTTTGTGAGGGGAGTCCCTCTTCATAATCAACTGTAATATCATCTGTGAATCTGGATAGATACCGATACATTGCAGTTGTTGCCCATGACTCTTATGGAAAGATTGAACAAGAGGGCCCCCAGTACAGATCCCTGCAGGACACCACTCATCACCCATCTCCACTGAAAGCTGTAGTTATTTATCCTTACTGTTGGTCTTTTGTCTGATTGCCATTTCTTAACACAACTTGTTATGTGAGATAGCAGACTGAAAGTTATTAACATATCAATAAGTTATACATGAGGGACTTTGCCAAATGCTTTGCTTAGGTCCTGGTAGAATAGAAACGTGGAAACCTAAAGTTTGCTAGTAGAAGAAGGCCTTGTTGTCTATCTGGATTGCCCAATGCATACCATATGCACTTACTCTTCTATGCTGCCTTCATGCCTTGACCCCCTACCCAGATACCTTATCTCTCCCCATAACTTTATTCCTCCCCTCTTGTAACAATCCATGGATTTTGTGCTTACCAATTTATTTTATCTCTCCCACAACAAACTCTCCATGAAATAGTACCTTCTGACATCCTTCTGGAACCTACCACCAGCCATTTGCAGCTGTTTCCTCTTGTATTTTTATCATCATTGAACCTGAATATTTCACTCAGATCTACCCTGTTGATGCACCTAAGATACTTGAAAATTTCTATCATGTCCCTGCTCCAATCTGTCTTCTAGTGAGTATATATTGAGTTTCACCAATCTCTGCTTGTATGAACAGCCCTGATGGCCCTAAATCATTTTGGTGGATTAGCTATGCACCATCTCAAGGTACATAATATCTTTTTTGTGGAATTTGTTCCAGAACACCACACAGTACTCCAGTTAGGGTCCTGGTATCCATTTGTACAAGGGCAGAATGACCTATTTTCTTCTACTTGTTAACTCCCTACTTATGCAGTCCAGCACCCTGCATGCCTTCACTGATGCTTTACTGCATTTTATCAAGAGCTTCAGGGAACTGAAAATGTTAATCCCTACGTCTTTCTTCTATTCAAGCACTGAGAGTTTTACAGCACCTCCCCTCCCAATGCACTCCAGCCTTGGGTCTCTTCTCCCCACATACATTACTTTGCACTTCCTGGCATTAAAGCCCAGTTGTCAGATCCCTTGGTGTCATCTGGAAAAAGACAACTTTTACCTTTAAAGAAGAACTGCACTAAATGTGTAAGTCATTTTTCCAAGTAGAAACTGTTTTTAAGAACTGGTTCAAATTATGTTATCGTTCCATATATATAGGCCTTTTGCTACCACAATGAACATTTCTGAGTTATACTCTGGAGTTAAGTACCATATTAGAACTTTAAGGTTGGGAGGGTATAGCCAGCAGCTGACTGTACCAAACGTTCTTGCAGGAGCTCTGGCCCAGCTGAGCAACAAACACGGAAAACTAAACTTAATTTTGCAGAAAACTACAAAAGAACTAGCTAACTGAATAGTCTGTCAAGTTGAGTTTTCTGATACCCATTCTTAAAAATTAAATAATGGGGAACCCAAGAAACCAGATGGCCCAGGACATCAGAAGAGGGCAGCAGGGTAAACCACAGGATCCAGCACCAGTGAGTGGCCCAAGCCATGAAACCACAGTGGGAGGGTAGCTATCTAAAACAGCTATACTCAGTGCCATTAGGGACTTGGACAAAAAAGTTGAAGTGCTTATTCCTAATAATAAATGTTCACAGTCTGGTCCAGTGGTGTGGAGGGCTGAGGCACTGGTGCCTTACCTCAAGTCATGCCAGTGACCTGTGTTCATGGTGCGAGTGTGTTGCTGTGGGTCAGCCAGGGAAGGAGAAGATAGAGCATCTGAAGGATAGCTCTCCTCTCCAGGGGAGGGGTTGGTTCAGACATCAGATTTAGCCTTCCCTTAGTGGTGGCTAGGGGCTGGCATGCCGAATCCCGCACAGAGGTGGTGGAGGTGGAGCAGATGCCTGGCATGCTACATATTTTCATTCTTCATACTAGTCCTTGTAACTATTCTGTGGGTCTTCATTTTCTGGTTGTTGAAATCTCCTTGTCCCTGAGAGCTACATTAGCATATGAGAGGATGATGTGTCGTCACACATTTGTCTCCACAGTTTGCCTGTCTGCTTAATTAGAATTCAACAAAACAAGTTGCAGGAAAGTGTGAAATACCACATTTACCTTCAGTTAGCCTTGCAAACTGTTTGGATTGGAATGCAGGGTTTTTCCTTTAAAATGCATTCAATTTGAATGTTTCAAGAGATTTTTTGGGGGGGATATTTGTACTTTCATCATAGAGAAACAGAATATAAATAGGTGTTGTGATACCGTGTTCCCATATGGTATTGCAGCTCTAATGGACAATGAGATTTCAACAACCATAAAATGGAGACACCCAGGATAGTTACTGGGGACTAGCATGAACAGTGAAAACAAACTGAAGCAAACATATATATCCTCAAAAACTACAGGAAAAGAGTTGTCTGTTGACATGGAAACAAATAACATTTACAAGATACAAGAGTCTAATTTTCCTTTAATGGGGCTCCGATTTGAATATTTGGAAAATGGGGCCAGGCAGAGTAATATGCATGTGCTGAAGCTCCCAGAATGGTTCAAGGTTCTGGTTGCGCTACCAGCTGCACCACCAAGTCAACCAGAAACTGATCCGTCCCAGAGCATTACTCTTTCTTCAATGCACAACCTGGTGCTGCACAGACAACTACATTTTCAATCACAAGAGTGCAGTGTGTATATTTATGGAACACATGTAAACAGAGGAGAGAAATCCCTCATTTGGGACTTGAACCTAGACTGCTCAGAATTTTATTTATTTCAAAGTTCGTAAATACATCTTTGAGCAGAAATGCTCATTTACAAAGGTCCCTCGTCAGAATGACAATTTGTTTACACCATGTCAAAGACAGTATTAAAAACTGATTAAGAAAGGCTGGACAATATTGATTCAGTGGTCCATGCAGGTGGTGGTTTCCTGATGTGGGTGTGTATGATAACTAATTGCACCCTTGGAAAGTTAGGAGATGGAGAGATGCTGCAGGTTAAGGCTGTGGTGGGATACAGGGTAGCTGCCTGACCTAAATCAGAGGCAGTTGGGTGAAGTAGCACCACCTGACGTTAGGCGGATGAGAAGGTAGGGGATCGTGGGGTCAATACAGCTCTTCAGACTAGAAGGTGAAGATGGGACACCCTCTAGTGTATGGCACCAATAAACTGCAGATGGGAAAGTGGGCTGAAAAAAAAAAGGAATCCAGGCAATTAAGGTGACTTTAATAAAAATAAGGTGCAGCTAATGCAAATAAATGAAGTCACTTAATTTGACACTCATAAAAACATGCAGTTAAGGTAACTCTGAAGATTTACTAAATTGTCCCAGTCATCCAAATGAAATTAAGGCAGCACTGGTAAACAAGAAAAGATTCAGTAACAAATGGCAGAAAAAACTTAGGTGCAGAGACTACCAGTTGCAGTCTAGTGACAACTAGTCCAATACTGTTTAAGATTAGGGACTGGAAGATTTAAAAAATAGTGCCAACACAAAGCACAGTTCAAGGGTAAGACGGAGTCTGGAGAATGGCTGGCTCTGATGTCCGAGTCCTGTACTTGGCAAGGCTTGCACTGGAGTGGTGGCTGTGGCTCTCCGGTGCCTAGGGTTGTCCAAACAGGGGAGAGCTGAGGGTCCTGGTAGGTGCCCTCTCAAACCCTGGAGAGGCTTTCACTGAAGTGGTGGCCATGGCTCTCCAGTCCCAAGGGTTGTTCAAACAGGGGAGGTCTGAGGGTCTTGGTAGGTGCCCTCTCAAACCTTGGAGAAAATTGCACTGAAGTGGCAGCCACGGATCTCTGGTCCTGAGGGTTTTCCAAACAGGGGAGGGCCAAGGGTCCTGATAGGTGCCCTCTTGAATCCTGGAGAAGCTTGCACTGAAGTGGCAGCCATGGTGCTCTGCTCTCGAGGGTTTTCCAAACAGTGGAGGGCTAAGGGTCATGGTTGCTGCCCTCTTGAACCCTAGGGAAGCTTGCACTGAACTGGTGGCCATGGCTCTCTGGTCCCAAGGGTTGTCCAAACAGGGGAAGGCTGAGGGTACTGGTAGGTGCCCTCTCAAATCCTGGAGAAGCTTGCACTGAAGTGGTGGCCATGGCTCTCCAGTCCCAAGGGTTGTCCAAACAGGGGAGGCCTGAGAGTCCTGGAAGCTGCCCTCTCAAACCCTAGGAAAGCTGGTACTGAACTGCTGGCCATGGCTGTCTGGTCCCAAGGGTTGTCCAAACAGGGAAGGGCTGAGGGTCCTGGTAGGTGCCCTTTTGAATCCTGGAGAAGCTTGCACTGAAGTCTTGGCCACAGCTCTCCAGTCCCAAGGGTTGTTCAAACAGGGGAGGTCTGAGGGTCTTGGTAGGTGCCCTCTCAAACCTTGGAGAAGATTGTACTGAAGTGGCAGCCGTGGATCTCTGGTCCTGAGGGTTGTCCAAGCAGGGGAGGGCTGAGGGTCCTGAAAGGTGCCCTCTTGAATCCTGGAGAAGCTTGCGCTGAAGTGGCAGCCATGGTGCTCCACTCTTGAGGGTTTCCCAAACAGTGGAGGGCTAAGGGTGATGGTTGGTGCCCTCTTGAACCCTAGGGAAGCTTGCAATGAACTGGTAGCCATGGCTCTCTGGTCCCGAGGGTTGTCCAAACAGGGGAGAGCTGAGGGTCCTGGTAGCTGCCCTCTCAAACCCTAGGGAAGCTGGTATTGAACTGGTAGCCATGGCTCTCTGGTCCCAAGGGTTGTCCAAACAGGGGAGGGCTGAGGGTCCTGGTAGGTGCCTTCTCGAACCCTGGAGAAGCTTTCACTGATGTGGTAGCTGTGGCTCTCTGGTCCTGAGGGTTGTCCAAACATGGGAGGTCTGATGGTCCTGGTAGGTGCCCTCTCAAACCCTGGAGAAACTTGCACTGAAGTGGTGGCAGTGGCACTCCAGTCCCAAGGGTTTTCCAAACAGGGGAGATCTGAGAGTCTTTGTAGGTGCCCTCTCGAAACCTGGAGAAGCTTGCACTGAAGTAGCAACTGCAGCTCTCCTGTCCCAAGGGTTGTCCAAACAGGGGAGTGCTGAGGGGCCAGGTAGGTGTCCTCTTGAATCCTGGAGAAGCTTGCACTGAAGTGACAGTTGTGCCTTGCTGGTCCCAAGGGTTGTCCAAACAGGGGAGGGCTGAGGGTCCTGGTTGGTGCCCTCTTGAACCCTGAAGAAGCTTGCACCACTGAAGTTACAGCCACGGGTCTCTGGTCCCAAGGGTTGTCCAAACAAAGGAGGGCTGAGGGTCCTGGTATGTCCTTTCTTGAACCCTGGAGAAGCATGCACTTACGTGGCAACCATGGCTCTCCATTCCTGAAGGTTGTCCAAACAGGGGAGGGCTGAGGGTCCTGGTAGGTGCCCTCTTGAACCCTGGGAAAAAGAATACCATAGTGGTTGTGCTACCAGATGAACCACCGCAGCAGCTGGAAACTGGACTGTCCAGGAGCACATTACTCTTTCTCATTACTCATTACAACAAACAGAGGACAGAAAGAACTAAGTGCTGGTAGCGCTACCAGCTGCATCACCCTGGCAACTGGAAACTGTGCCATCCTGGAGCACATTACATTTTATCCTTTGCACAACCTGGTAATGCACAGATAGAAAATGTATGTATCTGTGCAGGACCAGGTTGTGCATTGGAGAAAGAGTAATGTGCTCCAGGGTATCCCAGTATCCAGCTGCCTTAATGCTGCAGCTTCTAGCACAACCAGCATGATATACAAGATGGCCTGGGTTGAAGACCCAGCTGAGGCACTTACTTCTCTCTCTCCTCTGTTTGTATGTGTTCAATAAATATGCACACCACACTCTTGTGATTGAAAATGTAATTATTTGTACAGTACCAAGCTGTGTATTGGAGAAAGATTAATGTGCTCCGGGATGGCCCAGTTTCCAGTTGCCTTGGTTGTGCAGCTGGTAGCGCAACCAGAATGATATTTTGGGTGGCCTGGGTTCAAGTCACAGCTGAGACACTTACTTCTTTATCTCCTCTGTTTGTATATGTTCTATAAATATGCACACCACCCACTTGTGATTAAAAATTTAATTATTCTGCTCAAATGTTTCTTTATTTGGAAAAAGGCTTGAGGTAATAAAACAGGACTTTTTGCAGCAGGAGAAGGAGGCCTTAGATGAAGGTGAGCATGCGTGAATGGCTTGAGTATGCTGTCTCTATGGTGACAATTTTACCGTGACCAACAGTACAACAGCAACAGAGGCAGGTTGCTGTAGTGTTGGTACAGGACCCTGGCACTGCTTTCTGGGGATTTTGCACCCCTTCCTGAATCAACTCTTGCTTGGAGTAGATTATTTTACTTATAAGTGGTTCAGGGGGCATAGCCCCCTGAAAAAAAAACAGTCTCAGGTGACAGGCTTTATGCCGACGACAATTGAGGCTGACATAAACGTGTCGCTGTAACATCGTCTGACAATGAATTTGTCGACCAACTGTCATGGATCCAATGGCTTGATCATCTGTAAATTGTTAGTGCGGATGAGATCTGAAAAGGCTGATAACTCAGAAAAGATGTAATAGTGTTTGGTTTGTGCTGTGGGTAAGTGCATAAATATGATTAATTTTTTGATGTGGATATGATTTGATGCCAGACCGTTTACTGGTGGTTAATATGTAAATACTAAATTTTTCTCCATGTGGGCCAGGTGGGATTCAAGGAGAGCCAAGGGTCTCAAAATGGCTGCTGCCCCATGGTACTGGAGACTAGCGGTATATGTGCGGGTGTAAAGAGCTCAGGCATGCAGCAGTTTTTATGCCAGCTCTAGACTGCAGCACCAAATCTTCATCTATCTAAAATGACAACTGTAATTATGGGGTAGGTCCCCACGTATTTTAACTAAGTAATGTATCTGCTTCAAGGTTTCAAAAGTTTAAATTTTCTGTTGGAAAAAAAAATATTGGTTAGACTGTTTGCTGGTTTTTATATGCAATAGCGGAAGTTTCAAATTGTTAGTGATCCAATATAGAACATTACCAAGTATCTACTGTGTACATAACCTTATTAGGTTTAAACTCCAGTGGTTTTCTTAAGTGCTTAAACTTTTGTTTATATATATCTTCAGCTGATTTAATGTGAGTGCCAACAGAGGGAAAGCGCTTACACAAAATCAAAAACAGAAAATGCAAATTGACTCAAGCTGCAAAAATATTGAAGATTTAATGTGGGTCAGAAGACCCCCCCCCCATGAAGTACCAGGATAGGGTTTGAAGCACTGCAGAATCTGTGCAGTTCTATTTGCATGTTACTGGGCTTTTGACCCACATTAAATCTTCACTATTTTTGCAGCTTGAGTCATTTTGCATTTTTTTGTGATTTTGCGATGAGTGCTTTGCCTCTGTTGGCTCTCTCTTGGATTTATTCTTGCAAAGCCACTCCTCTTCATCCTTTGCACTGGGTTTCTTTGATTTGGACCAGAGGCCTAATGTGAGCAAATGTGTTGTGGAACTTGAATTCAAAATGTTTTGGTTGTTTGTTTCATTGGCATGGACATTATTGCTGCCAAGGGTGGTTCATACTGCAGTCTGTTATGAAACTGGAGGCAGAATGCCAATTGTAGTTTCCATCTCTACTCCCCTAACAAAATTGGTCTCTTTTGTTGAGAATCCATTTGTCTAGTCTGTTTTTAAAAGTGACTTTGTTCTCACTAATAATTATGTCCAGCAGTAGTTTATTCCAAACAGCTATCACTCTTTGCGAGAAATATGACCCTCTTTTGTTGGTATTTTTCTTAGATATTTGTAGTTGCAGTGGATGCCCCCTAGTTTCCACTGTGTCCTGTTTACAAGTAAATCCCATCTCTATGAATATGTACAGATCATTAATGAAATCAAACAAGAGCAACAAATCCGTCCTTTTCCATCTTGCCTCCAGGGTCATCAGATTTAATGTTTCCAAACTGAAAGAGCGGTATAAATCAAGTTCAAGGTTGTGTACTGAATTTTCTGGTTTTCCTTAAATTGTCCATAGTCATTGCTGCAATGGCTTATTCTTGGACTCATGATGGACTTGCCTGTAAGGTAAGCCAATGTACATTTACTGTTCCTCATTAGTGGTAATAATGGAAGAAGAATTACATATATAATGCCTTTTTATGAGATATTGATGTAGCAAGCTTTCTAAACTTGGAGCCAAGTGTTAACTTTCATCTACCTAGTACAAATAAAACTAATACAAATAAATAAATACATAAATATATAAATAAATAGAATTGTATGGTCGTACTTTATGTTCCTTTTGAGCAGAGAGTTCTGTAATAGAACACAGATGCACTGTGTCAACAATAGAAGAGCAGAGCAAGGACATAAACCACATCACAGAGTTCTACAATGGTTCTTATCAGCAGCATGTAAATCATAAATTCAAATGGGGATAATTAAAAAACTTGTATAAACAGAACAGTAATAGAATTTGAACACGTATTTAAAAAATCAGCTTCCACTGGGAAAATTACTAGCAGATTGAGCGCAGTGCTCCTTTAAGGGCCAATTTTCCTTTTTCCTCAATTGCATCAAGTGATCTGGCCATCCCCTATGTTGTTTATAAATATATTAAATAGTACAAATCCAAGCACTGACCTCTGTGGGACCTCACTCATTGCCTTCCACATTTCCAAGTGTTCCCCACCAACTATTACTCTCTTCATTCTCCCCCCAGCCAGTTTTCTACCCAACTAATCATTTTATGTCCCACCCCTACATCATCTAACTTCTTTACTAATCTTTTATGAGGGACTGAGTCAAATGCATTGTTAAAATCCAGATACAGTATGTCTACCACTTGGTCTATGTCCTCCACACTTGTTATCCAGTCAAAACAAAACATTTAGTTAGTTTGACATGACTTTCTGCCACAAACCCAGGATGTCTGTCATCTTAAAGCGTGTTTGCCCCCAGGATCTCTATCAACCTTACCTCAGAGTGGCTTCCATTAACTTACCAATGACCAATGTCAAGCTAACTGGTCTGTAGTTACCCAGCACATCCATAACCCCACTCTCATTTGCTGTTCTCCACTCTTGTGACACCATGCTCAAGTTCAATGAACTGCTGCACATGAGGGGTTGCCAGTACTGATTACTAACTATGCCAACCGGAATGTTATTATCCAGTGTTTTTATAACAATCTCATATCATATTATATATTTATTCAGAACACTGGTGGTAACAGTGCATTACAGTGGTGAGCAAACAAAAGTTTCCCATTACCATGAAATGCTGTAGTAAGTAAGACAATCAAGCTGCAGGAATTACATTGCATTCAGTGGTAATTTGATCCAATTACCTCGAGGTACAGTACAGTACCTTAAGGTGTACTGCAGCAGAAGTATTACTACCACTGTACTTGGTAACATAGTAATCTGCTTGTTGGCAGCACTGCAGAGAATAAAGAACTACCCACTTGCTCATCATGTGGGCATGTCTTAAACTTAAACAATACTTTAACCTTGAGAGAGGAAATGGTAGAGGCTTTCCAACATTTGATTCCCCTAACTGAAGACGTGTTCCTCTTCCTAGTCTTACTAGTGGGCTGTTGATACAGTCACATTAAACATTTACTAGGCATCTTGATCCCATCAGGAAGAAAGAGTATTATAGCTGGCTTGCAAAGGGAACCTTGAAGAAGGAGACCTTTTGTCTGTAGCCACATCTCCTGACACCAGAACAGGCAAGGTGGCAATGGGAAGGAAGGAGGAGGAAAAGGAGAGGTTACAAGTGGAGGGTAAGGTAAGAGATAGGTCCACCCAGGGGCAGGAGGAATCTTGGCTGGAGAGAGGAGCTAAAGAAGTTTTACAGGGACTTGCTTACTGTAGCCTGTCCACTTTGTTTCCTCTTCTCTGGATGAGATTCTTTGCCCACCCAGCAGCAGCAAAGCCATGTGAGTAGCAGCAGTACCAACAGGGTGGTAAGAAAAGTGTTGTGTAAAGTGTTCAGCTGCACGGGAACTGGGTGGAAGAAAGGATTTTATGTGTGGGAAGATGCTGGCCAGTATTTACTTGGGTAGCTTAGTTTGTCCAGCAGGGGAAAGGTAGTGAGCTCTGCTAATTGGACAATGGCAGAGGTCATTTTTCAGTCAAATTAATTTTAAGTAGTGAGGGGGAAAGAGAAGGAAAAGTACCTGTAGTATAGCAATGGAGCACAGGATGCTCTCTTCCCTTCAGTAAGCGAAGTTAAAAGTGTCAGTAGAGACTTTGGAACAGGCTGCATTTTGGCAGTGAAAATGAGTGGTTGCAGTTTGACAGGGATGGAGCCAGGGGGAGCTCCAGCTTGCTAGCAGTCGAGAGGCCAGAATTTGCTCCCACTGAGCAAGTGGATAGTGCTTCTAACATAGTGATAGCTTGCTAAGCAATATTAAAACATTATCTGGTTGCAGGAAAAGCTAGTGACAATAGTGAGGGATGCCCACCTGCACCCATAGTCCCCACTGGCAGGGAGGTTCCCTGTCAGGAGCAAAGGTGTAATGAAGGTGGGCATGGCATGTGTGCTGGTGGTTACCATAGGGGCAAGCAGTGTGAGCAGCCAGGAGTGGAGCTGCATAGAGTTCCCATTGAGAATTTGTGTGCAAAAAAAATTTCAAGTTACGACATAGGCTCAGGCTGACTGGGGTGGTACAGTGGTATGTGCACTGCAGGGGGCACATTTGGTGCAGGATTTGAGTCCCCCAAGATAGTTTTATATCCCCTGCAGGTAAGCACACGGTGGGGATGTAGACCCCCTAAGTTACATAGAAACATAGAATCTGATGACAGATAAGGACCGCACGGCCCACCTAGTCTGCCCATTTCCCTACATATTGTATAACCTCCAGATCCTATATGATCTGTAGCTTTGCACAGTAGTTATGACGCACCTAGGCTGGTCATGCTCATGGTTTAAATAATGTCAACTTGTAATTAGAAAGAAACCAGCACCGTAACCAAGGCTCCACAGAGAATGTCTCTCGAAATACTTTTAGTTTTTTTAAGGTTCCTTATAAAAACTCACCGACTCCTGATAATGCTGTATTTGCAGAACTTGCAATATCTTTTTATTTTCAGCAGATAAAATCCAAACAGAGTCAGTGTACAAATGAAGCAGCACACAACAACACACTTCCTGGTTAAGCGTCTCATCACCTGACGCGTTTCACTCAATCAGAGCTTTCTTAAATGATCTGTAGCTTACCTTCTCCTTCCTACCACTAGGGTTGCCTTCTGTCTGTGCCAAGCATTCTTGATTTCACCTATTGTTTTTGCCCCATGACATTCTCAGGGAGGCTGTTCCATGCATCCACCACCCTTTCTATGTAAAAGTACTTCCTTAGGTTGCCCCTGAGTCTTCCCCCCTCTAGCCTCATGTTATGACCCCTTGTTCTTGCACATCTCTTTTTTTGACCGATGCTTCCCTTCTAAACTGTGTTAATCCCCTTGAAGTACTTGAAAGTTTCTATTACATCCCCCCTTCCTTCTTTCTTCCAGTATATACATATGTTGACAGCACTCGGTCTCTCTTTGTATGGTTTCTGGTGAAGTACCTGTAACATTTTCATTGCCCTCCTCTGAACTGCCTCTACCCTGTCTATGTCCTTCCAGAGATGCTGTCTTCAGAACTGTACACAGTACTCCAGATGAGGTCTCACCAACAGTCTGTACATCAGCATCACCTCCTCCTGTTTTCTACTGGTGATACCTCTTCCTATGCAGTCCAGTTCCCACTGGCTTTCCTCACTGCCTTCTCTCATTGTTTGGCTACCTTTAGGTCATCTGTTATGACCACCCCAGGTCCCTTTCCAGTTTGGTTGTTGTTAGTACCTCCCCCCATCATTGTGTATTCCTCCCCTGGGTTTCTGTTCCCAAAGTGCAAGATTTTGCACTTCTTTGCATTGAATTGGAGCTGCCACAGTCTTGACCACTCTTCCAACTTGCATAAGTCTCTTCTCATTCCCCACCCCCACCCAGAGTGTCAACCCTATTGCAGATTATAGTGTCATCTGCAAAGAGGCATACCTTTCCTTCCGGTCCCTCTGCAAAGTCACTTATAAAGACATTAAAGAGGACTGGCCCCAGCAACAACCCATGTGACACCCTGCTGGTCACCCCCCTCCTCCAAATTAACTCTGTTTTTCACCACCATCCTCTGTGTCCTATTGCTAAGCCAATTTCTGATCCACTGTGTCCTATTGCTAAGCCAATTTCTGATCCAGTTTGCCACCTTGGGACCCACTCCCAGATTGTCCAACTTTTTTACTAAGCTCTTGAGCAGAACTTTGTCAAATGCGTTACTAAAGTCTAGATAGATCACATCCACTGCGCCTCTCTGATCTATTACCCTTGTCACCCAGTCAAAGAAATCCATCAAATTTGTTTGACAGGACCTTCCTGCTGTGAATCCATGTTGCCTTGGGTCTTCTGCCCCTTTGGCCACTAGATATTCTACAATGCTTTCCTTCAACACCGATTCCCTCATTTTCCCTACCACTGAGGTCAAACTGACTGGTCTATAGTTTCCCACTTCTTCCTTGCTCCCACTTTTGTGAAGGGGTATCACGTTTGCCCTCTTCCAGTGATTTGGCACCACTCCCTCCTCCAGTGATTTGTTGAACAGGGCCGTCAGCTGTGTTACCAGCACCTCTCTGAGTTCCTTTAGTATTCTGAGATGTATTCCATCTGACCCCATTGCTTGTCCACCTTCAGTTTCTTTTAGTACTCTCCCATGAATGGACTGGTGTCCACCCCTCTTCCCTGTGTGTTTTTACTGCCTAATTTTGGTCCCTTCCCCCTCCTCTTCCTTTGTGAATACTGAGCAGAAGTATTCATTCAAGATCTCAGTTTTTTTCCAAGTCCTCCTTTTCCCACTCTCCTCCTCTTCACTTAGCCTCACAACTCTTCCCTGCAGCTGTGTAAATCATATCTCAGAGGTAGAGTTACTAGGATGGAATGCCAGAGGTCCTCGGTTCAGTTCCTAGTAGTTCACCTTTTACCTTCCTCATTGTAATTCACAATCTAAATTTGCCTAGCAGTGGCTTCTTTAAACTGCACTGAGAGGGAGTTGATTGGCTGTTGTTCTTTTTTTTTTTTGTATAATATTTTTATTAGTGACATACAGACATGTTGACCTTCAAACATGAAAGTCACATTACACATTAAAAACAACATCAACAACAGGTGCAATTAGTTGTGCATTCCACTAGTATTTTCTTTCCCATCCAGTTAATACATCATAAATATTGAGGTATATAAGCTTATAGTTCTAGTACCATTCTTTAAACTCAGCCTTTTAATTTATAGCAAATATTAAGGTCCTTTTACCACTCTCAACAACTTAATCCTGCCCTTATTATTATTTCATCTTGTGGGTTCAGTGAGGACATATAAGGTAACCAGGTTCTTATAAAAATTCCTTCCCAATCCCACAATACATAGGTCAACCTCTCCAGCGCCAATGTTTGCAATATCATCTGCTTCTACTGTTTAAGATTCAGCCTTACATGAGACACCCATGTATTCTGTATACAATGATGAGCCAAGATAAACAAGAATCTCACCCATCTACAAGCAGATTCCACTCCTCTCCCTCTCCCTCTCCCACTTCCATTCCAAAGAGACACAGTAATGGATCCTTCTCCATCTCTCTTCCAGCTATTGCAACCACTTCCTTTACTACCTCCTCCCAAAAGATTAGTAGGATGGGGCAGGTCCAAAAACAATGTATGTAAGTGCCTCTTTCCACTCCACATCTCCCACATACCGATGATATTGAAGGATGTGCTTTGTGGACTATTACTGGCAGGTAATACAATCGATGAAGAAACTTGTAATATGCTTCCTTATATCTATTACATGCCATAATCCCTGAGTGCATTGGAAGTACTGTATCCCAATTCTCCTCCATGATGGATCTCTCCAGGTCCCTTTCCCACAACATTATTGTTCTCCCTGTTCTATCTGGGAGTGTCTGATTTCCTCTCTTAACCGCCTTCCTAATGAAACCTTTGGGGTCCCCCTTGGCCTGATATATTAGGCTTTCTACCTCATCTGGGTTAAGTCTCCTTTCCTCTCCTCTTTCCAACTTGCACATAAATGTTCTTACCTGCAGGTATCGAAACAGGTACTGCCTCTCCACCCCCAGCTCCTTCTGCATGGTCTCAAAGGTACAGAGGTTTCCTTGCACCAGAAGATTCCCTAGACTCTGGATTCCCTTCTGTTCCCACTCATGAAAGCCTTTGTCCTATAACCCCAGCAAGAAAAAGGAATTGTTTGCCACAGGTAATAATATGGTTTCCCCTTGTTGTGTCCATCCCTGCTTTCTGATCTGTCCCCAGATTATTAAGACCTGTTCCACCAATGGGTTATTAGTGCCTCTACTTCGGTACGCTCTTACACCCCTAGAGTGCAGGTATGCTGTGAGTCATCCCAATGCTCCCACCTGTTCCAATTCTACCCAGCTAGCTTTCCTGGACTGATACACCCAATCCGCTATATATCTTAGCTGCGCCACCAGTCCATAGTTATATATGTCCAGTAGGGCTAGACCTCCCCTTCCCTTTTCCATTTTTAATTTTTGTAGACTAACCCTTGGGCGTTTACCCCTCCATATACTGTAAAACTCGAAATAGCTTTTTCTATTTTCTCTATGTCCTCTTTCGTAAGCCCTACATGCAACATCTGTAACAGATACAATATCCTGGGAAGCACATTCATTTTTACAGTATTTAGTCTGCCCATCCATGAGATTGGTAATTGTTCCCATCTCCTAAGATCTACCCCTATCACTTTCAGCAGTTCCATGTAATTTAAGCTATAGAGGGGGCCCAACGACCTGCCCACCCATATACCAAGATAGGTAAAACACTTCCCTACTTGCTTCAGTCCCCATTGTTCTGTTTCTTGTTCTGTTTCTTTACCCATCTCAGGAAAACACATAATTTCCGGTTTCCCCAGATTGATCCTATACCCTGAGAAGGCCCCAAACTCCTTTACCAAAGCCAATAGGGGAGGCATCGATTGGTTTGGATTTTTCACTAACACTAACGTATAGAGCAAGCTTATGTTATGATCCCCTTGCCCCTTCAGTTCCCAAAATTATTGTGCAGCTCCTTATGGCTATTGCCAATGGTTCGATTACCATTGCATACAAAAGGGGGGACAGAGGACAGCCCTGTCTCATACCTCTCTCCAATTTGAATCCCTCTGATAGTTCTCCATTTACCAATACCCGTGCTCTAGGTGCCATGTACATGGCCCTTACCCACTGCATGAATCGCTCACCAATACCAAACTGGGACATCACCTCAAATAAATATTCCCCATTCCTCTCTATCGAATGCTTTTTCAGCATCCTTGGAAATAACTCCCACTGCTTCTTTTCCCTGATTTGCTCTCCATATAATATTAAGATGATGCATATTATGATATGACTGTTGCCCTTTAATGAATCCGGTTTGGTCCGTGTGAACCAACCCCGGGAGTATTTGCTCCAACCTCAGTGCCAGCACCTTTGCCAAAATTTTCAAATCGCAGTTAAGCAAAGAAATTGGTCTATACAAGGCACATTCCTCCACATCTTTTCCCACCTTAGGTATTAGACAAATAGTGGCATCATAACAAGTTTTAGGCAGATCAATCTCCCCCCCTTTCTCCTGATTTTGGTGGAATACTTCTCCTAGTAGTTCTCCCACCTGGCCTCCCATCAGTTTATAATATTCTACATGGAATTCGTCTGGGCCACTAGCTTTACCACTCTGCAGCTTCTGTATTGCATACATTATTTCAGTTTTTGTAACCGGTTGACTAAGCATCTCCCTCTGAACTTGTGTAGCTTCCGGCAGCTTTACTTTATCCAGAAACCTCTGCATTTCTTCACAATTACCCGCATGCTGTGCTTGGTATAGTTGCTGGTAGAAGGCCCTAACATTTTCTTTTAAACCTTTCATATCTTTATGCAGATTCCCCTCTTTGTCTCTTACTCCTATAATATGTGTGGCTGTTCTGCCCCCTATCAACAGTTTAGTTAGTAAAGAAATAGGTTTGTTCCCCCCATTCGAATACATGGCATTTCCAATAAAGCCCTGTTTTCTCTGCTTCTGCTTTAAGATGGGCATTCAGGGTTTCCCCTTGCTGTTTCCAACAACTTAATTGCTTCCCCCTTTTCACCACCTGCCACTCTCCTATCCAATTCCTTCAAATTCCCCTCCAGCTCTATCCATACCTCCTTTGTCTGTTTTTTTAATCTAACCATATATTCTATGATTGTCCCCCTCATATATGCTTTACCAGCCTCCGACATCGTTGTCTTAGATACCCCCCATATCATTATTCTCCATGTATCCCCACCACTGGGTTGTTAGATATTCTTTAAATTCTTTATTTTTTGCCATATATGTTGGGAATTTCCACTGGGTAGGGCCTCTCTGTTTTCCCCCCTTCTTATTTTCAGGATAACCATTGCATGGTCAGATACATGTATGGGGCTATGTATTACATCTTGTACTCTAACATACCATCCCCTGGGTAGGTAGATGTAGTCGATCCTGGACAACATTTTATGTGGGTTAGAGAAAAAGGTATATTCCTTTGCACCTGGGTTGGCTGTGCGCCAACTGTCTATGAGGTCCATGTCCACCATACCCATCTCCCATTGTCTCATTATTTCTTGTCTCCTCCCCTTCCCTTCTGAATGATCCATTACTGGGTCCATCATCCAATTAAAATCACCACCCAGGATAAGCCTTGGGAATTGTTCCCTTGTTAGCAGATCCAGCAAGGACATGTAAAATTGTGGCTCATTTACCGCCGGAGCATAAATACACCCAAACGTTATTTTTTCCCCTTTAAGTTCTCCTGAGATAAATATATATATCCCCTCTTTAGGATCTTTAACTACTTTAGTGATTACCAGAGGGAGAGCCTTGTGCACCAATATGGCCACTCCCCTCTTATGCGCCGAAAAAGATGCTGCGTAGCACTTCCTCACGCAATTCCGTGCCATTTTGGCATGTTCAGCGTCTGTTAGATGGGTCCCCCGAATCAGAGCCACTTGTGCCCCTGCCCTTTTCAGAGCCGTCAATAATGCTGTCCTTTTGACTGGGTTTGTGATGCCTCGCACATTCCACTAGACTACGTTCATGTTTTGTATATTATCCATTTATATATACATATGTTTCTTTCAGCTCCTCATCCTTAATGGGATCAAGTCTATTTGACCCGATTATTTGCTTTAAGATTTCCCTATCCATCTCTTTATTCTTTGCATACCTATATCCTGTCATTGCACACATTAAGATGATTGTACCAACATACAAAACAACAGTAACAGCATTAAAAGTAACATGTGTACCCTTTATTCTACCTATCCCCTCCTGTCCTTTCTCTTCCCTACTATCATTAGTGATAATCCCTTCCCCCTCACCTCCTCCCCAATTCTCCTCATCCCCTTATTTCCCCTCTATCCTTTCCCCTCTTATCCCTTATCTTCTCTTCCCCATCCTCCCTCTTTATCAGCCCTCTCTGTTCCCACTCTCCCTCCTACCATCCCCCATTCTCTCTGTCCAACCCCTCCACCTTACTATACCTTCTCTCCTTGCAATTATTTGTTTTCAGCTTATCGCCCCCTTTTATTTTTCCTAGTCTCCCTCTCCGTTTGACACTAATCACCTCAACAGCTTGAGTGTCCTATAAAAAAAAAACCCTTCTAGCGTCTGTGCCCCAACCCCCACTGCTGAACTAGATTTCTCACTACCTTTTTAATTATAATGTTCCTTACCATCTCTCCTCATCTCCCCACCTCCGTTCCATCCAGGCGACCCTCCACCCCTCGCTCACTAAAGTATCCTGTCTTCCCCATCTTCCCATCTAGCCATACGTGTCCAATCCCTCTCAGTTAAGTATCCCTTCCCGTCATTATGCCATATTCTGCACGATATTATTTGTCACTCTCCCGTATCAGCACCTATAGCCTTCCTGGTTTCAGCTCTCAAACCCCCGTACCTCTCTTTCTTTTACCTATCCCCCTTCACCTGGGAGATGCACTAGACAATCAACTCCCCCCACTCATCACAGCAACTGCCTTCCAATAGCATCTTCCCACAAAAATCCGAAAGGCATGGAATATAGGCTGCACCATCAACATCACGCGCCAGGCCCTCATCCACGCCATCAGGCAAATACCATTGACAGTCTCGTACGTCCCATTTGCTGCTCAGGACCAATTTCTCCAACCGCCCTCAGTGTGGCATTAACCCCTTAGGTTCAGGCCCTCTTATGTCCACCAGATCTTGATGTTAGTCCACCAGGAGCAGGCCTCACTGTCAGGTGCAAAGTTCATCTATTCTTCAACTGCGTGCATATTTCAGGACTTCCCTCGTTTAATCCATAAAACCCCATCGCACTTTCACTCTCCAGGGCTAACACGTAAGATCCAGTCCCTTCTTAAAGTTCCATTCTCCAGAGCAGGGGGAAGGGGCCACCAGCATACAAGATAGAAGGTGGTGAAAATCTTATTAAAACCGGCAAAGAGATAGACACAAGCACTTCGCCCCCGTACCTTCTCTTATTTAATTCAGCCAGCTTCTGCTTCGTGGTACGGACAAATTGCTCCACTCCCTCCGCTTCCCAAAATGAGAAGGTTGCTCCTTCATGCTTGATTTTTAATATCGCCGGATAAGCCAGAAAGTTAGCATTTACCCATAAGAATCCGAGAGCCATGGAATGCAAGCTGCACCATCAGTATCACGCGCTAGGCCCTCATCCACGCCATCAGTCCAGTACCATTGACAGTCTCGTACATCCCATTTGCTGCTCAGGCCTAATTTCTCCAACCGCTCACAGTATAGTGTTAAGCCCTTCAGTCCAGGCCCTCTTATTTCCACCAGGTCTTGATGCTAGTCCACCAGGAGCGGGACTCACTGTCCGGTGCAGAGTTCATCTATCTCTCAGCTACGTGCATATTTCAAGACTTCCCTCATTCAATCAAAAAAAAACCATCCCAATTTCACCCTCCAGGGCTATCACCTAGAGTCCATTCCCTTCTCAAGGTTCCATTCTCCAGAGCAGGGGGAGGGGGGGTCACCAACAAACAAGACAGAGGGCGGCGAAAATCATAGAAAGCCCAAAAAGAAAAGTAAACGCAAGCACTTTGCCCCCGTACCTTCTCTTACTTAATTCAGCTCAGCTTCTGCTTCAGGGTATGGACAAATTGCTCCCCTTTTTCTACTTCCCAAAATGAGAAGCTCACTCCTTCATGCTTGATCTTTAATGTCGCTGGATAAACCAGAAAGTTCTCCACCTTGAGCTCTCTGAGCTGTTGCATTGTGCTATTAAACATTTTTCTGCACTTAAGCAGGCGTGCTGAATAATCTTGAGAAAAGAACAACCTATGATCCTCATAGAGCAGCTTTCCTTTTTCTCTGTAGGCCCTCAAAACCTCTTCCCGGTCCTGAAAATTATGGAATCTCATAATTATTTGTCTTGGGGGTTGATCTGTAGGTGGTCGGGCCATTACTGCCCAATGGGCACGTTCCAATTTGATGCACCCTTTTGCAAGTTGTAAGCCTAACAATCCGGGCAGCACCAGGGCACAAAAGTCTAACATTTGTTCCTTCCCTACCCTCCTGTAATCCTTGCAGGCAAAGATTGAGGTGTCTATGGTAATTTTCTTGATAGTCAAAAGCCTCTTTGAAATCAGCCAGCTCCTTCTGTAGTGCCAAGATTTGCCCAGGGACCGCTGCCAGCTCATCTTCCAGCGGTGAGATTCTGTCTTCTGCCTCTGTAAGTCTAGTAGCCTGTGCTGCCTGTTGTTCCTGGACTTCTTGCAGTTTTAGGTCTAGCTTTCCCACAGGCTTTATAAGCCCTGGCTCCAGTGCCGCTATAACCTGTCCGGTTAGTTCCCGACCCAGTGCGGTGACCTCTGTGGCCGACATTGAAACTAAGCCCAAATTTTCTCCTCCTGTGCCAGCTGTAGCTTTCATGTCACTTTTGTTGGCGAGTTGCTGGCTTTTTGCTGGATTGTGCATCAGATATTCGTCCATCCTGCCTTCCGCCATCGAGAGGTATATATTTTACATGCTTATCGAGGTATTTATATTCTGTTTTATTACTTTATTTTGGCTAGTGAGGGAGAGCAGTAAAGAGACACTTCTGTCCAGTTCAGCTGCTCATTAACACTGAGCAGCTGTTGTTCTAATGTATTTCTGAGCTTGCAAAGTTATGCAACACCAGAGGAAGAGAATGTGAGTTTGAAGGAAGACCTGGACAGTCTCTGCAGCTATGTGAACCATAGCGCAGAGGCAGAGTTACTAGTATGGAATGCTTGAGGTTCTAGGTTCATTTCCTAGTGGTTCACCTTTTCCCTTCTTCATTGTAATTCATATTCCTCCCCTGGTCTTTTTTCTTTCCCTAATGTACCTGAAAAAGGTTTTGTCCCCTTCCTTTACTGTCTGGGCTATTCTTTCTTTTGTTTGTGCCTTTGTGCTTTTGACCGCTTTCCCCACCTCCCTCTGCTTTAATACAGTTCCCTATCTTCCTCCTTCTGTGTTTCCTTATACTTTTTGAATGCCTGTTTTTGATCTCTTACCTTCCCTGCCACTTCTTTAGAAAATCATGTTTTTTTCTTTCTTTTTGCCTTCTTAACTTGCTTCTTACAAAGGATTGTTTCCTCTGTTATGGCTCTCTTGAGTTACTCCCACTGCCTCTCAACCCCCCTCCTTCTTTCTTTGCCAGTGCTTTCTTGAGGCATTCTCCCATTTTTGCAAATTCTGCCCTTTTGAAGTCTAAAACCTTTGCTTTTGTGTAGCTTGCCTCTTCTACTGTTTTTACCTTGAACCATACTGTATAGTAATCACTAGACCCTAGATGGCTGCCCACTGATACATCTGTTATTCTGTCTCCATTTGTGAGCACTAGGTCCAAAATTGCCCCCTCATTGGTGGGTTCCACCACTAGATGTCTGAGGCCCACCCCATGCAGGGCATCCAGGATGTCCCTACTCCTGGATGTGGCTGCCCCGTAGGTGTTCCAGTTGATGTCTGGTATATTTATTTATTGCTATTTATTTATGTATTTGGTGACTGGGAAGGTGTACTGATCCAGAGGACCATTTTCAGACATGACAAAGCCACAAGGTGGCAAAAATAAGAATAGGTACAACAGTAATTTCAAGATACAATGTGCACACACCCAACAACTGACAGCAAGGGTGGAGAGTGAAAGAATGGTAATGCTATGACAATGTGCAGCCACGATAAACAGGTAATACTGTAGCAATATACACGTAGGCATAGGTACAGGTAAAATAATATAGACTGTGTAAGATACAAGCAGCAATGGTATACAGGTACATGATCCAATTCACATACAATTGAGAATTAGAGTTGCAGTAAAAACAGATTCAAATAGGAAAACAATCACCATTCATAACATCAAAGGGGCAAGAGAGGAGGAAAAGAGGTAGGGGACCAGGGGTAGGGGCAGGAGAGGAGGGAGGTGGGAAAAGGGGCAGGCTAATGGGGGGTTGTAAGTGCTGTAGGGCAACAGGCATGGTCTGAGGGCTATTAGAGCATAGTTGAGTTGCAGACCCTAATGTTGCTGTACAGAGCAGTGACAGGTTGTAGCAGTGAGAAGCCAGGTCTTCAAGTTGAGTTTAAAAGCTAGGTGGGTGGGTGGGGGTGCTAACAGATGGGGAGTGTTCCATATGGAGGATGCTGTGAATGAGAAAGCTCAGGATGCAAAAGCAAAAACAGAGGTTGCACATGGAAGCAGGTGCAGGGATAAAAATATGGTAAAGCGAAAGAGAAAATCCCGCACTCTGCCAACCAAATAAAGAACTGCTCACCACATATATTGAAAACAGGTGCTTCATTTTATTTTAAAGGTGCCATGTGCAAGGCCCTGACGTGTTTCGGAACTATGTTCCTTTATCAAAGGATTACTGCTGGATAGAAATCTGAAAAAAAAAGTTAAAAACGTATTAAGTACACATTGTAATAGTTATCTATTGTAATCAATAGTATAGTGTATTACATAGACATGTAGTCTTAATACTTCATTTGATTCCTATGCTACCTGGATAGTACCACTAAAAGATACGTATAGATACACGTGGCTTGACCTATATAATCCAGACATGCTAGCAGTCTCAGAGACCTGGCTAAAACCCCACGTTCTCGAGTACGAAGTAGCTGCCTCAGGGTATGTTCACTACAGAAGACAGAATAACTAGAAGTGGGGACGGGGTGCTCATCTACGTGAAGGACACCTTAATCTCCTCCCAGATCAGCATGCTGCATAGCACATCCCCTGAGACTGAATCGATCTTTATATGGTTCATCCTAGGCAGTGCCAAGCACCTTATCATTTGGTGTATATATAGCCCCCCTAAGAATGCTCTCCAATCCCTGGAGACACTCACTAAAGTCCTAGCCACTGAGGTCTCATCAGAACTCCCCATACTGGAGGACTTTAACCTGAACTGGGCCCAGGAGGCTAAGTCATCTATTAATGGCCTGCTACATGAGGTAAATCTTGCTCAGATTATCACTGAACCCACCAGAATGAATTAAAGAATGGGAAGGCACTCAACCATCGACTGGGCTCTGGTGTCAAACCCCAAAAATATTCAGATGGCAAGCACTATGGCCGATGTCCTGAGCTACCACTCACCCATCTTCTGGGTCTGGAAGAATAGGGCAGACAGGATTCAACCAAGAATTCTCATAACGAGGAACTACTCTAAATTCTCACCCGAGCAATATAATACCTTTCTTAGTAACATTGATTGGAGTCCGCTACGACGCCTTCCCACCCTGGACAGGGCAGTTGCCTTCTTCCAGAAATCCCTTACAAGGGCCACCGATCTCTTTGCCCCGGTGAAGACCCATCGTGTTAAAGGCAGTTGCTACAAGTGGATCACTCCCCCCCAAAGGCCCTGATGATCTGCCGCGACAAAGCCTGGAAAAAGTTCAAGAGCTCCTCTCTCCCAGCTAACCTTGAGACCTACAGAGCTCTTAGAAACCAAAGTAAGTATGCAATCAAACTGGCAAAAAGGGCATACGTCAATCACCTCCAGAAAACTAACCTAGGCAACCTGAGGTTATTCTGGTCTCACATCAACAAGCTGTTAAAGGGAAAAAGCAAGGCAGCCCCAGGCCCTATAGAGGCAAATGGGCAGTTACTGAATGATGGGACCCTCATTGCTGAGGCCCTTAATCACCATTTCACGAACCTTGACAACTACAAGGATGGGCTCCCAGTGACTAAAAACGAGTCCCACATTCTGGAACCTCCTTA
Organism: Neoceratodus forsteri; assembly: GCA_016271365.2. Taxonomy (NCBI): domain Eukaryota; kingdom Metazoa; phylum Chordata; order Ceratodontiformes; family Ceratodontidae; genus Neoceratodus; species Neoceratodus forsteri. The sequence continues at coordinate 648,706,326 of CM057456.1, forward strand.
CCTAGACTGCCCATCATTTCATCTGAGGTTAGCTAAGGTTAAAGAAGTCCTCACCCTTCTAAAGTCCTTGAAAACCAGAGGATCAGGTGGGCCTGACAGTATCCAAGCTAGACTACTCAAGGACGGCGCTCCAGCAATCACAAGGCCTCTTACCTGGCTCATAAACAGGTCCCTTCTAGAAGGGACTGTCCCAGAGCTGTGGAAACACGCTCATGTGGTCCCGGTTCACAAGGGTGGGCCTGTGGAACCCATTGGCAACTATGGGCCAATCTCCCTGCTTCGCACCCTTGCAAAAACCCAGAAAAAACTGGTGTACACTCAACTCCATGAATACTTAGAGGCACACCAGCTTCTTTCCCAGCTCAACATGGGTTCAGAGCTAAGTATGGGACGGACACCGCTCTAACTAAGTTCTCAGCAGATGTGCTTAGGGAACTTGACTCAGGGTCCAACACAGGTGCAGTTTTCATCGACCTTTCCAAGGCCTTTGACTTGGTCGACCACCGACTCCTACATCACAAATTGTGTAACATAGGCCTGGACACTCATGCTGTCAGGTGGTTTGAAAGCTACCTTACTGGTCGCTCTCAGAGGGTCAAGTGGAAGGACAAGACCTCTGATCCAATGCCCCTTATGGAGGGGGTACCACAAGGGTCCATTCTCAGTCCCCTCCTGTTCTCCTTGTTTATAAATGATCTGAACAACCGCTGTGGGAGCAGTAATGTCATCCAGTATGCGGATGAAGCCGTGATTTACAGATCCTCTGACAACCTGGGTGACTTTGGTCTATCCCTCCAAGAGGACCTACTCACTATGAAGGACTGGCTTACTAAGAATAAAATGGTCCTTAATACTACCAAAACCAAGGCCATGTTGTTCAGACCCAGATCCCTTGGTCAAAACAGAACACAACACTTACAATTCACTTCCAGGGCGGATAACAAACTTGAAGTGGTTGCCTCCACAAAATACCTTGGCCTTACTTGGGACAAAGGTTTCACTCTAAAACAACATGTTGACCAAGTCACCAAAGTCATTCACGGTAAACTTGGTACCCTCTGTCGTCTCAAGGACCAGCTGATCCCTGAAGCCAGGACAGCCATAGCCTCGTGTGTCCTCCTCCCAACACTCACCTATGCTGCCCCAATACTTCAGGGAATGGCCAAGCTTGAGTTCAGTAAGTTACAGGTCTTGTACAACAAGGTGGTCTGCTTTGCCACTCAGTCCCACTCTAGGAGCTACCACTGTGATTCTCTAGCACTTCTTAGTTGGCCTTCGTTCGAAGTCCATCTCAGGTACCCAGTGCTCTGCCTAGCACATAAGCTAATTAGCTCAGCACCTCCCCCAAGCCTCGCAGGGCTCATAATTGCCAAGCAAAATCCTCGCAACCTGCAGATCTCAGGCCAAACTCTTCTCAAAGTCCCTAGGGTAAGGACCAAGACAGGGGTATGTCCTTTTCCCACACTGTCCCTTCTCTATGGAACAACCTTCCTCCTGAGGTTCAGGAAGCTCCATCACCTGCGAGCTTCCGAACAAGACTCAAGGCACACATGCTTGCCACGAGTCAATGCCAAAACAATGTGACCTGACACTTCCACACCACCCTCCTGCCTGAACACTTACTTCACTCCTACCTGAGCTGGGAGCCCTAACCCTTCTCTACTGGCTCTCCTCCCAAAATACTCTACTTGGGTTATTGAGACCCAGGTGTTGCTCTGGCTCTCCTCCATTATCTCACTTTGCTAATCATTGTAACCTGCTATGTAATATGCCATTGCTATATATATATATATATATATATATATATATATATATATATATATATATATATATATTCACCTGTTACATGCTATAATCTACATCTGTTCTAATTGTGTATCCTACTAGTCCTGTAACTCCAGGGTCACCCCTGAAAAGGGACATTCGGGGCTCAGTGGGCATACCTGGTCATCAAAATTCAATAAATAAATAAATATAAGTTTTTATTATACATGTTAAATGAATGTTTTATTACAATTGTACATATGTGGATTACTGCCGTAGTTCTTTTTTACCACTGTGTAGCACTGTTGTGATGCACTAACACTTTTTTTCATGTTTTGCACAAATGACGCTGATTTGTGATGTCATCATCTTTGGACTATATAAGGCTTATGCCTTAACATTATAATAGACCCTTTGATAAAGGAACATAGTTCCGAAATGCATCAGGGCCTTGCACATGGCACCTTTAAAATAAAGTGAAGCACCTTTTTTAATATATGTGGTGAGCAGTCCTTTATTTGGTTGGCAGAGTGCAGGATTTTCTCTTTCATGTTAGCATATTTTTATCCCTGCACCTGCTTCCATGTGCAACCTCTATTTTTGGTTTTGCATCCAGAACTTTTGAGGGACATGCACTGGTTTTGGGAAGAAATTCATCCAATGTGAAATACCTCCTCAGACTAGCATTTTCACTCTGTGATGCATTCGACAGTCTCATATGGCGTGTCAACGTGAGATGAATGTCAGAATATCAGCGTTGCTTGAGAGATCACCGGACTTAGCGTTCACGGAAGTTCATCAGAGCACACACACACAGACCCTCCTGATATGGGCAGTGACATGGATCCATTTTCCTTTGTGAATCACTTACTCTCTGAAACTGGGCATGGTAATCCACTTCTTCTGGAAATTGATAATAAGCATGGAGCAATTGGTGGAACAGCCGGTTCCCTCTTAGACACTTACAAAGAACTAGAGCAGTCTGCGACTAAGGTAAGACATATTTAGTGGAACATTACTAGCCTAGAAGCATATCTTAATGTGCAGAGAATACCACGCGGCCTAACAATTTTAAAAGAACCTGCTTTCGGCCTTGACGAGGAAACTTCCATGGCACAATGGAGGCAAATACTTGATGAGGCCTCTAGAAAACTGATGTTATTAATTGTTCAATATGGGAGGAACGTGAGTATGGTGCTCAGAGATGAAATTAAGGAACTTGAAAAGAATATGCTGAAATTCAAGGAATATGTAGATTTTGATCATTATAACAGGAAACTACGAGAGACTTTAGAGAAATTGGATTTTGAACTTAACAAGAAGAAACTTATTAAATTTAAAAGAGACCTGGGTGACTATCAAGATAATAAGATATATACATGGAAAATGAAGGAACAACCAAGGGGAATCTTTAGAAAGGAAAGAAGGTGTCTTAATATAAGCATGAATAACAGTGATGCAAGTAGCAATGAAAATAATACCTCAAGAGAGGATTCCCTTAATATGCAGTTCGATAGAACAGAACCTCAAGCTAGATGCAGTACCAGGTTAAACAGATACCAGGGTTTTCACATACCTGGATAGAGGGGACCTGGCAGGGGGAACCCTTACAGAAGAAACAGAGAACAAGAAAGACAAGAAGGGGAAAATGTAAGGGGAGAGGGGGAGGAGCTTCAAATAGGCAACTTACATCAGGAATAACAACAGTGGAGACAACAAGATTTTGGCAATCACAACAACAAACAACAGACTCAAGTGCCTCACCCCCGACCCCACCCCCACCTCCACCCCCAAACCTATTTGAGACAAACAAACCAACTCCACCGGCACAGAACAACTCTCAGGTCTTCAGACAGAACTATTATCCTCACAGGAGACAAGGCAGATATCAGAGAAGGTGATCAATCAGTCTAGTAGAACTCTAATGGGGTTTGAAGAAAGAGTTCTCAATAAAGGCTTATTTTTCATACCTACCGTAGGTATCAACAAATTTTAAACATTTTTGGACCTTCAGAAATTCTGTCGTAATTTAAGTCTCAAATTGTTTTTTCTTCCAAACAGGGTCATAAGGACGACATGAGTATTAATCATTTTGGAACCAATAACCCTACTGTAGATACTTCTGTGAACAATGATGTGCAAAAAAATTGTGATGTTAGAAATTAAGCATTTTAGGGGCCAGTCAGCCTTTTATCCTCTACCCAGTTCAGCCATTATGACCTTTCAAAAAGCATGTGAAAACGAATTTGAAAAGTTTTTTGCAAATTTGCCTAGAATCACCTATGATAATCTAACAAAAAAAGGAGAGACAGTCTTTGGAAAATCTAAAAGGTGATCAGAATATTGTGATTAAATAGGCAGACAAGGGAGGGGCAGTTGCTATTCAAGATACTACAGACTATATCTTTGAAATAAATAGACAATTGTCAAATATTGAATTTTATAAGAGGTTTGAGTCAAATCCCATAGTCTTTTTTAAGCACTGTATTGATAAATTCATTATGGATGCCTTTAACAGAGGATGGATAGATATAAATGTTAAAAAAATTTCTAACAGTGGATTTTCCTGTAAGAGTCACAATCTATACTCTACCAAAGGTACATAAAGAGTTTGAATCCTTACCACCACCTGGTAGACCCACTGCGAGTAGGATTGGATCTTTAACCGAACCACTATCACAATATGTAGATCATTTTTTGAGATCTTTTGTCACTAATTTGAGGTCATATATCAAAGATACAAAAGAAATGTTAAGGGTTCTAGATGATATACAGATTAATCCTGATACTTATTTGCTCACTATGGATGTTGAATCTTTGTATTCTAATATTCCCCAAGAAGATGTTTTGGATAGTTTAGCCTCTTTTCTCAATTCTAGGGATACAGACCAAGGAACGTGCACAGAATTGCTTTTGAAATTGTCTGAGTTTGTGCTCAAGTTTAGCAGTTTTTCCTTTTTGAATCAGTTTTATTTATAGATGAAAGGAACAGCTATGGGGGACACTTTTGCCCCTAGTCTTGTAAATCTTTACATGGGGAAGTGGGAAGATATGTTTGTGAGAAATGTGGATATTAACTCCTTTTTTTTTGGAAACTTGATTTATATCGATGTTGCATTGATGATATATTTATCATCTGGATTGGAGATCTTACTGAATTTGATTCTTTATTTCTTTTCTACATGATTCAAACTCCAATTTACGATTTACGTATGAGGCCAGTCAGGAAAGTGTACATTTCTTGGATCTGGTGATTAGTAAAGGGGAGAATGGGATGATATCCATAGATATCTTCAGGAAATCTTGTGAAAGGAATATCCTACTCAGCCTCTAGCTGCCATCCATGACATATTGTTAGGAATATTCCCAAAGGTCAATTTCTCAGGATGAGGAGACATTACAGTGAAGATATAGATTTTCACAAAGCAGCAACAGATCTAGAGTCTAGATTTATGGACTGGGGCTATCTGAAAGAATACATAGAGAAAATTCATGGAGAATTTGCAGGTATATCTAGAAATGAGACATTCAGACATAAACAGAAAGATTGCAACACTAGTGAGGTTTTGAATTTTGTCAGCACTTTTTCTGTGCATTCATCGAAGATAGCTGACATTATTTTAACTAACTAGAATATACTAAAGGGAGATCCACATTTAAGTAGCTATCATGACAAATTACCCAGAATGACATATATACGTGCTAGCACTATCAGAGACAAGTTAGTCCACAGTAGGCAGACACACAAAGGAGAGACAGTCTTTGGAAAATCATTTCTATCCGGTAGTAATTCAATGGAGCATACTGGGACATGTAGTCTTAATGCTTCATTTGATTCCTCTGCTACCTGGATGGTACCACTAAAAGATATAAGTTTTTATTGTACATGTTAAATGAATGTTTTATTACAATTGTAAAAGAGACTTGGCTAAAACCTAGCATAGGTAGTTTCAAATATGGCAAATGTAGCACCTGTATTAGTATAGTGACAGGAAAAAACTTTACATGTGTAACTGCAAAGAATCAGAAACAATATGAGATTAGAGATCTAATCACTTGTAACACAAGTGGAGTGATATACATGGCTACCTGTACTAGTGGAGCATTCTATATAGGAAAAACTAAAAGAAAGCTCAAAGAAAGAGTAGCAGAACATGTAAGAGCTATTAGACATAAGGATACTACTTATAGAACAGCACAACATTCTATGGATAGCAGAAATGAGAAAATGCATAATTTTTCATTTCAAGGGATTGAAAAGTGTTTTAGAAACCCAAGAGGAGGGGACTATGACAATTTCATTTTAAAAAGAGAAGGGTTTGGGATTTATACACTGAATGCTTATAAAAAAACAGGTTTGAATGAAAAGTTCGATATTACACTCTTCCTTATAAGGAAGAGATAGGACACAGAGTTTAACAAATCTATCTACCGTTCTCTTATGAAGGTCCTAGTTTCTATTGTTATATAATTGTAGTTTTATTTTTTCACCTTTCGAGTTGTAGTAGTAGGATCATTATAGTATTAGCTTTACCAACTTTTGGGTCTATTATAATTTTATGCAATACCCTATACTATTGATTACAATAGATACTATTACAATGCTTACTTAATATGTTTTTAACTTTTTTTTCAGATTTCTATCCGGTAGTAATTCAATGGAGCATACTGGGACATGTAGTCTTAATGCTTCATTTGATTCCTCTGCTACCTGGATGGTACCACTAAAAGATATAAGTTTTTATTGTACATGTTAAATGAATGTTTTATTACAATTGTACATATGTGAATTACTGCCGTAGTTCTTTTTTACCACTGTGTTGCACTGTTGTGATGAATTAACACTTTTTTTCATGTTTTGCACTAATGGCGCTGATTTGTGATGTCATCATCTTGGAAGTATATAAGGCTTATGCCTTAACATTATACTAGACCCTTTGATAAAGGAACATAGTTCTGAAATGCATCAGGGCCTTGCACATGGCACCTTTAAAATAAAATGAAGCACCCTTTTTTAATATATGTGGTGAGCAGTCCTTTATTTGGTTGGCAGAGTGCAGGATTTTCTCTTTCGCTTTAATGGGAAAGCTCAGTTCCCCATGTTGGTGGAGACACAGGGCACTTCTAGCGGGGGGTACTGAGGATGCCATGAGATGCCTAGGGACCAGTCTACCTGTCAGGAGGGATGGGTAAGGGGACATTTGTTGGTTCCTGAGGGAGTTGTCCACTAGACAGCCCACTGCATAATCAAAGTGACCTTGTAAGGAGAGCCACCCTAGAGACTGATAGAGTGAGCAGTGGTGGGAACAGTAGGGGTCTTGAAGGACAAAACTACAGATAGCATTATATGTAGAGTTTAGCTGTGTGTGCAGAGTGGTGGATAGGTGCTAGTATACTTAGGAGCAGTAGTCAAGGAGGGGAAGGAGGTTGCCATATGAGATGGGCAGGCACGCTTTGGGCAGACAGGTAATACTTGTGTCAGTATGCAGTGCCTAGCTTCAGGTGGATCCAGCCCACCGTATGATTAACATGTTCAGTGAAAAACAGGGAGGGGTCTAGGGTAACACCTAGATATTTGAAGGATGTAACATTTTCAAAAGGAGGATCAGCAGGAGTGAGAACTAGGAGGAAGAAGTTGGCTTTGGCGGCTTTGGCAAGAAGGGTTTGGAACCTAACAGCATTGATTTAGTCTTTTTTTATTGACTAGGAGCTTGCTCAAAAGGAACCATTATGGGCGGATACATAGGTTTGTGTGAGGGTAGAGGAGATAGCGTCAATAGATTTGTCACTGTGATAGATGACCAAGTCATCGGCATAGAGCAGAGCTTTAAAGTGGAGGCTGTCCTTGGGGAGTGTATTGATAAACATAGAAAAGAGCAGTGGTCCGAGTATGGAGCCCTGGGGAACTCCAGTGAATACAGGAGGGGGAGCAGAGAAAGCCTTGCCAATGATGACTGACTGAGACCTGTTTGATAGGTAGCTGTTGAACCAGGCAGTAGGTCCTGGGGAGCAGCCAAAGTGATGCAGGGTTGAGTGGAGGAGGTGGTGGTCAACCAGGTTAAATGCTTTTGACAGATCAATAAAGACTGCACCTACAGGTTTGCCCTGGTCCATGGATCTTAGTAAGTAATTGGAAAAGTGGGCTAAGGCAGAGGAGGTACTACATTGCTTGTGGAAGCCCTATTGGAGGGGGCATAGAAGGTTGTACTTTTCCAGGGGCTCTGTAAGCTGAGAGTGTATGATTTTTTCAAGCAGTTTGCTCACTTGGGGAGGAGGGAGATTGGTCGATAGTTGTTGGGGGAGAGGGGATAGCCGGTTTTGAAGATCGGTACAATGTTAGAGTGTTTCCAGGGGTCTGGTACAGCAGCAGTAGTAAGGGTTTTGTTAAGGATGAAAGTGAGTGGTTTTATAATTGCAGGAGAGATAAATTTTAGGAAAGCAGGGTATAGACCATCACTGCCAGGGCTTCCATTGGCTGGAAGGGATTTTAGTAGCTTGGCAGTGTCTGAATGCCTGATGGTACTGAAATGGAAAAGAAGGGGAAGGGTGGTGGTTGAGGAGGAGAAGGAGTTGTTTGGCTGGCATTTTCAGTCAGGGGAGGACTGGGGGGGAGCTTGCTGAGATATTGGATAAGTCTGTGAATTTTAAGTTGAAAGCATTAGCAACCTCAGTAGGGTCCAAGATGAGACCAGAGAAGGATGAGAGTTGAGTCATCTGCCTGTTGTTTTTTGGGTTTACCAGAGAACCAATGGTGGCCCAGAAACTGCGTGGGTTACCCAGGTTGTTGATTTGTTGATTCAGGTAGTATTTATGATTTAGTGACTTTGCTGTCTTCTTGCAGGAGTTGCGCTGCTGTCTGTATTCATTCCAGAGTTGGGGGGAGAGGGATGCCTTGTATTCCTTCCACTTGCAGTCCTGGACTTTCATTTGTGCCAGCAGTTCCTTGGTTAGCCAGAGGGTGCAACCCCCTCTGACCCTTCCGGTTTTGAGGGGGAAATGTATGTCCTGGATGCTAGTGATGGTGGAAGTACAGTAAAGAACGTGACAGCCTCAGAGATGTCATTGTGGTGGTAGAGGGCAGATCAGTTAGTCATCCAAACCTCTCTGAAGACTGGCGCTGGATCTTGGTGGTCAAACTTTCTGAATCTTAGGAGCTTGTATGGAGGGTGGCTCGATTTGAAGGATAGTATGGCGTAGATTGGGGTGTGGTCATTGATTGAGTCAGCCATTGTGCCTGCCTGGAGGACTAAGTCAGCTCAGTTTGTGTCCACCCAATCAATGAAGGAGTGGTTGGGTGAGATGGCATTGTGTCTGATGGGGGAAGAGATAACTTGTTCCAGATTGTGTTCCTTTAGACGGCTAGCATAATCTGGAGCATGGGCATCCAGCCAGTTTAGGTTGAAGTCTCCTATCGTGACCAAATCACATGAGGGGGTTGCACCCCCTGTGCAATCCAAGAAGTCGGATAGCTCTGGGATGCCTCCCGAAGGTGGGTTGTAGCAGTAGCCTATGTGGAGTTTCTTAGAGGCACCCAGGGTTAGTTCAGTGAGGAGCCATTCACTTGGGGAGGAGGGGGTTGAGCAGTTGGTGATGGTGACAGTAATGTGCTCCTGCACGTACAGTGTGACACCCCCTCCCCTCTTTCTGCCTGGCCTGTCCTGGCAAAGGAGTGAGTAAATTTGTAGTTGAAAGTGGAAGTCTGGCTGGGAGGGCTTTAACCAGGTTTCATTGAGGCCTAACACCTGTGGCTTGTACAGGGCTACCTACGCCTCAAGCTCAGGGAGCTTAGATGAGAGGCTACAAATATTTATGTGGGCAATTTTTAGCCTGAGTTGCTTTAACCCATTTGTGTCAGTGTGGTCAGTGTGAATGTTCCTGGGACCTGGGTTACTTTCCATATCTCCAGAGAGGAGAATAAGTGTTAGGAGAGGGCAATCAGAGGGTGGCAGCAGGGGGGATTGTATAGTGAGGGAGTGCACAAATAAGCCGAGCAGTCGGCGTTCATAATTGGTCAACAGTACCAGGAGGATTTCTCTGGTCCCCTACCAACAATACTTCCTCTTTCTCAGACATTTTAAGGATGTTTTCTACCATCGTCTTATCTATTCCTTCTTGCTGTGCTGGAGATCTGTAGATAACCCCTGTATGGATAGTGGTGCCATTTCCTGTCTCTAGGGTGACCTACAGTGCCTCCTGTCCTCCTTGTTTCCACTTTATCTCAGTTGCTTTGATCCTGTCTCTGAGGTAGATAGCTATCCATCCTCCCTTTTTGCCTCCCTGTCCCTCCTTTAGACTGTGTACCCAGGTATGTTAATATCCCAGTTATGGCTTCCTGTGTACCATGTTTCCATGACTACCACAATATCCAGGTTTCCCTCTGCCATCAAGATCACTAGGTCAGAGATCTTGTTACCCAGGCTGCAGGCATTTGTACATAAGTTCCACCATATTTTGATGGTTTTGCTCATATTAGTACCAGTCCTATCCCTTCCACCTGTGCATCCCCTGGCTTTACCCCCTGTTTCATTCCCTTGTGTATTCTCATCCTTAGGATTCTTTTTACTGTCTACCTTACTCTGTGTGTCATGGGAGCAGTTTGGTTTTCCCTGCTTATTTATGCCTTCCCCCTTGGCTAGTTTAAATGCTTGCCAGTGAAACATTCAAACCTTTTAAACAGGATCCTGGTCCCCCCAGACAGATGCAAACCATCTCTTGCATACAAGCCTGCATCTCTCCAGGTGGGATCCCAGTCCGGAATGAAGACAAAACCCTCAAGTCCACACCAGTTCTTTAGCCAGTCATTGAATCCCATGGTGCGGATCACCCTGGCCTCTCCTATGCCATAGACAGGTAGCACTTCTGAGAAGGTTACCATTTGTGCCACCTGTCTAGCACCCCTCCCCAACTCAGTGAACTCCCCTCTGCACTGCACTAACCTCATTCTCAGCCAGATTGTTAGTCCTCTGGTGGATAATGATGTCTAGCTTGTCCTCCCGTGCTGCTGCCCCAGCAATCCTTAGGATTTGCCTCCTATCTCTCCAAGCAGTGGCTCCGAGTAGGCACCTTACCTCTATCCCCCCCTCACTGACCCCCAATTCTACCCCTCTAATAATAGAGTCCCCCACTCAGAGTTGCTGCATTCTCCTCTGGGGCCCCATGCCTCCCCCTTGGTGATCTCCACTGTGGAGGTTCCCTGCATCCACCATGTCCACCACTATGGGTGCCTCCATGGGATAGCCCCACGCTCCCAGAAAAGCGAAGGAGTTGTGGAGTGGAACCACAGGTGGGATGTGCCTCTGCCCAACCTCCCAAACTCTCCACAAGCCCACTGTCATCCAATCATCCCTCCTTACTGGTATCCTCTGAGGCAGTGGGGGTGGCCTTGGTGGTCCCTGGGTGAGGGGAGGAGGTCTCCAAATCCTAGCCAACTTGGCCCAGAGTTGAGCAACCTCCACCCTCAACCCAGAGAGGTGTCTGCAGATATGGCAGCACCACAGCCTCCAGAATGTCTCTCAAAAGACTGCTGCCCCACAGCCACTGCATTGCACCACTCCCATCATGTCTGATGTTTGCCTTCCCTTAAATAGCTCTTTAGTCACCCAAGCACACCAACGTTTTTGTTTCTCTCTTTTTACTATCCTCCCTCTTTGCCTCCATATCAATCACATTAATTAGCCTAAGTCCTCTGAGCACACAAGAAGCTGATCCCAATTAGATACCCATAAATGCAGATGTGCTTGCTTGGGTGCATGGGGATGGGGGAGTGGGGGACTGGGTCCCTCCGATTGGTGTCTGTCTGGAAAAAATCACCTAAACAGCACAAATATACCCCAGCACACTCAATGTATAGGCAACCACAATCAATGGTCAACTGAACCCACAGCCAAGTTCCCCTTTTAAGCTCTTCTCCTCCTGCAAGCTTGCTTTGGCCCCTCCTCCAAAGTTATTTTATGTTCCCCAAAATAAGTATCAAGAAGAGAGAAGTTTCTCTTAAGGGTTTCTTTTGCCATTTTTCCCTGGTGGTGAGATAAAGTCATGAATTGTTAATTAAAATTCACTAAAAAGTAACCTTAAGAAGAGGAAAGTTCTCTTCCATTGTTTCCCTTGCTGGTTTCCCTGGTGGTGGGCAAAGTGCCTGGTGGGTCCCTGAAATTTGTTGCCCAATTGGTTTATGGCCAACAGTATCAAAATCAACAGACTAGCAGATATCTAGGTGGTTAAGCTGGTTGTTTCAGAAATGGATGGCCAAGCAGGCAGCAGTCACAGGGACACTGCAGTTGGTTTCCTGCACTACAGTGGTGCCACAATGCACTGAGCATGCAGACTGCACATGCATGGCAAACAGATGCCATTTTGGAAACAGCACCTGCCATGTGGACAGGTGTACATACCTCACAAATATAGTGCATGGCTGCCAGGTTGGGAAATGGGTGCTATCTTGTGCATGGCAATACCATATGGTGGCTGGCTCACAAAAGACAACTATCATAAAGCCCAGCTTAGCAATTCTTGGGGTGATGGGAAAAGATTCTGAGATAACATCAAAAGTATCCTTGGAAAGGAGGACAAGAAGCGCCCTCAGCTGCTCAGTATCAGTAACACCCCCACTATAGACCATGTAGCTATTGCGGAAGCCTTCAATAAGGCCATCACCAATCTTACCCCAGTGCTACCACCTGCCTATTTTCAACCTGGTTTGAACCATTCCAACAACTTATCTACCGAGTGATCTCATCCAATCTTCTATTTTAATAGGGTGACAGTGAAGGAGGCCCTAACTATGGGCAAGAAAGTACTAGGTAAGACCAGACTGGGCAGTGATGGGATAGACATGAAATTTCTATCCCTCATCCTGGACATTCTTATAGAGCCCATAACCACACTGTACAATAAGTCCCTGGCCCCTGCCCAATTCCCGGGAAGCAGGCCCTAGTTATGCCAGTGCATAAAGGAGGCGGCAAGTATTTGGTAGCCAACTACAGACCCATCTCATCCTCTCCCCCCTATCCAAGGCACTGGAAAAGATTGTGGTGGGTCAACTCATTCACTACCTCAATAAGTATAATCTACTATGCCCCAACCAGCATGGCTTCAGACAAAATGACAATACCACCACTGCCCTGATGGACTACATGGACTATGCACATAAGGCCCTGGATGAAGGCAGACTGGTGGGGTCTGTCTTTATTGACCTAACCAAAGTCTTCGATACAGTCGACCACCCGGTGTTGCTGACCCAACTGCAAAACATGGGTGTGGCATCCAATGCCCTTTGCTGGTTCCAAGACAATGTGTCAAAATTGGGCAAACACTATCCAGTGCAAGAGAGGTATCATTAGGCGTACCCCAGGGATCAATACTGGGGCCCCTACTCTTCAGTATCTTCTTAAATGACCTTCCCCCAGCCTGCAACCTCAGACTCATATGATATGCAGAAGATGCTGTGCTTCTGAGCAGCATCACATCTCTGGCTGCCCTACAATTGAGCTGCAGAACTCCTTCTCCAAACTCGAGGATGGGTTCTGTAGTCATAAGTTGCTACTAAACTACAAGAAGACCAAGGTCATACTTATATCCAGCCTCCACAACAAAAATAAGCACAAACCCCTCATCATCTCCAACTCATGCAGAGAGCCGCTGGAGCAAGTCCACTTGTTCAAGTATCTGGGGGTCATAATAGATGATGCCCTCATGTTTCACGCACCATATTGACTCTTTAGTCAAGACAGTCAATACCAAGATTGGTGTCTTGTACAAGCACAGGCAATACCTCTCTCCGGGGGCCCTCCACCTCTCAGTCCACATCTCCATCATATCTACTATTGACTATGGACTAGTGGGCTAGGGGGCGGTAATAGATACAGCACTCAAGATGGTTCAGACTGCACTCAACAAAGCCTGCAGACTCACCCTGGATGCTAAGCATGGCATGTACACCTGTACTTTGTATGAACTTGCAAACTGGCTGTCATTAAGAAACAGGGTCAAATTCCAAACTTGCATCCTAGGGAAGAAGCTTCTATTGGATAAAACACCACCTTGTTTAGGCAATTTGATCAAGGTGACCAACTCGATACAGGTCACCAGGGGGGACTAGAAGGACCTTGGCTATCCCCTTACATCACACCTTGCTTGGGCAATATGCATTTGCCTACTGGGCCCCTTGTGGATGAATGAACTCCCTGGGCACCTCTTGGTGACCAATTGTCTGGCCCAATTCAAAACTGACCTCAGATAGCACCTAATAACACTTAGTCAGTGCACCTGCCCCCTAAATCCAGCTACACCCACTGTCTCTGTCCCCCAGCAAGCACTAGGCAGGCCTCAGGTACCCCCTCCATCTGTCCCTTCTCATGACTTGCCTCAGCAATCAGTTCACATCATGCTGCTTCAGCACCCATCACCCCACCTTTCTCCCCTCCCCCAACTCCCAGTCCCATGAGTTTCCCTAACAGTCACTACTAATGCAAGCTGCCTGACCATGCCCCCTCACACCACACCATTTACTCTTGCCTCACCTCATCCCCTATTTGTCCCAATACCTTATCACCCTTCTTCTCCCACCCTTCACCTCCTCCACAGTCCTATCTCTCTCGTACCTCCTTTCTTCACCCCACTGCCAGCTATACCCATCCCTCTGAACTACTGACAAGGCACTTTGTGGCTGCTTATCCCCCCCGCCCTCATAAAGTGTTTTTCATGTTATTTTAACTTGAACCTATTATTTTAGCTATTCTGTAAGTTCTGAATCCAAGCTGTATCATTCGTTGTGATGTACTTTTGCTTTCTCCTATTGTACTTTGTTTTGCAATCTATGATGTGGAACCTTTGTAAAAGAGCTTGCGCTCAAAGGTCTTTTCCAAATCACTAAATAAATAAATAAACAAATAAAATAAAAACAGTGGTGGTCATACGGCCACCAAAAAGTGACCAATACATGCGCACTGCTATCACCACCTTTTTGGACACAGTGGCAGCTATGTGCTGCCCATTTTTGAATGGCCTGAGTTTGTTAGGAAAATGGGTGCTATCTTGTGCATGGCAATACCATGCAGTGGCCAGTTTTGTTAGGAACAAGGAAAGTTTGGCTATCAGAGCTAGACAGAGAAATCAGGAGGATGGGAGGTGCCCCACCCTTTAATGTGTGTGTATGTGTGTGTGTATTGGGGGTTATAAAAAAAGTGAATTACAAATTGATACAAGTTATGAAGCAAAGAAGATTAACAAATTTGGGGTAGGAAATGGGGAGCTGGGGTCAAAAAATATTGGTTTTCCATAATAATGAAACAATGACACAGAGTGGCCCAGCAGAGTTTATCAAGCACAGATGGCTACCGCAGAGAGTGCAATTTTTCTGGGTTGTTTTTGGGGGGCCTGGTGCATAGGGAAGGCAGTGGGCAAAAAATAGAGATGGCAGATTTCAAAAAGCAGCTAGTGGCTTCAGTATGGGCTCCTGGTAAGGTGTGGTGGGATGCTTGTTTTGGGAACCCAAGTAGAGTGGGCCATTGAACCAAGATGGTTCAGAGCGATTTGTGCTTCTGACTCAGCTGACCTCTCCTGGGCAGCATCCAGGGCAAGGTATAGTGCCTTGTTAGCTTTCATCAAAGAACGTGAGCAAGAAGAGGGTACCAGCACCCCAGCAACCAGGGATCAAAAAGCTGGCAGTACTTCAGCAGCCAGCAGCCAAGAAACAAGCCTCAGGGAAGAGATAATGGTAGACATCACAGGAGCCAGTACATCCAGAGCAAGGCAGTCCTAACTTTGAGAAGTGGACCCCTGAGCAGATAAGGGTGCTGTTGGTCAGCACGTTTGATGGTCATACACAGAGTGGGAGCCAGCAACTAAGAGTCCATGTGGGTAAGAGGGTGATGCTGACTCTGCTGGCTGGGCAGACACAGCTGGGGCATGCTTCAGGGGTACCTGATCCTTCTGATCCTTCAACTTGGCAGATTTGTTCTGGTAGGCAGGGCCCAGGCACTGTCGGGGAGGCAGATGCTAGTGGCACCAGTACAGGCAGAGCTTCCTGTGGCACAGACAGAACAGGTTGGTTCCATCCTCAATGAGTCATGGTGGTGGACTCAGGTACTCCTTTGGGGTAGCACATGCATCAGCCTTGGAGCAGAAGCTGGGCCAGGTCTTGGCTTTCATTGAAGCCCAGTAACAGGGTTGTAGCAGTCCCATGACTTCTGGGTTGGCAATGTTTCCTGTACAAAGCAGAGAATAGAACTAATGGCTCTGACTACAGCCACACAGCAGGTGGTAGTAATAGGGATTCAGGTACTGACCCCCTCCCATCCAGGCATGGCTTTTGTGAGCTTGGGGGAATCAGTGGTGTTGCATCTCATGGAAGAGGTGCAGCAACAGATTCTTAGCAAAGAGTATGTGAATAGCATCATAATCTTCAATCAGCCCAAGGAACCTGAAGATAAGAAAGATATAAAATAGAATGACAAGGGGACAAAGGTAAAAAGAAAGATGCAGATTTGCTGCACCTGCAAGAACTGGTCAGTGGGGTTTGCTGTTTTTGCAGAAACAATTGACCAGGTGATGCTTGAGAAGGGGAATGGGATGTGGGTCTATTACAGCAGGGTCATAGATATGCATGCCACTAAGCAGGTTATAGTTGGCTGGAATATGATGAGGAATTATGGTAGCAAACGCTGAGTGAGCCAGCACAGCAGTGAAATGTGTTGGACATGATATTGTTGTGGTCCATAGAACATAGGATTGTTCCAGCACACAGACAGTGACTTCCTAGTTAGACATGCCCCATCTGTAAAGAGGGAATCACAAGGTTTCACCTCATGGGGGGGGGGGCAATGCCTAGGCAATGGTACAATTTTAACCATGAGGGAGCAACACTAAATGTTTCAGGTTTAAACACAAGTACATGACCTGCAGCAAGTCTCCTTTACCCAATACAAACTGAGTGATACCAACCTTCAGCCATTTCTGAAGTGGTGCAGTAAGCTTCCAATGCCAACAAGTTCTGGCAGAGTCACTACAGCTTCAAATGCATTAAGTAGATAAGGGTATTTCATTGGCTTAAACATAAATATGAATAAAAGTATGTGAGTTACACGTAAACAACCAGTATGAACATTGTTCGGGAGAAGAAGACCTTTCCAATGAGCCTATTCATTAAGCTGCACTATTTACATTTTTTTAAATTATGGCCATCTGATTACCTGAATTTTCATTTTTCTTTACAATTTTCACATTTCAGATGGCTATCTTTAAAAAAAATCTAATGAATTCAGAGTAGTGACTACCCTCATTTGAAAGTTTGTTTTGTCCTGAACAACTGTCATGTTGGTTGTGTATTGGCATTCTGTATACTTTCTGAGATATTTACACTTGTTTGGCATGACTCCTACAGAAAAAAAATGAGGCTGTCTGGAAGGCCATATTGTACAAAATATAAAAAATTTAGATTAGTGACTACCCTCATGTGAAAGGTCATTTTGTCCTGAAAAACTTTCATGCTGGGTGTTTTTGTGCACCTTCAATAGTTTTAATGATATTTAGATTTGTTTGGAATGTGTGCACATTTGCTCTCAGAGAAAAGCAGATTGGAGTTCCATGGACCTACGACCGCTCGTCGACAAAAAGTTTGTTGAACAACCAGACAGCAAAACCATCATGTTGACCGAATTTGTGGTTGGCAGACAATTTCTGAGTTGTATATATGTTTTCTTCAGGGGGCTTCACCCCCCGAACCCCCCATATGGGAGGCTGTGCCAACCGCACTCCCCACTTTTTATAATCAGATCTGAGGAGGTGCAAATCCCTCAAATACAGTGCCTGGGTCCAGTGACTGTCCGTACAGTGACCTAGCACTGCAGTCGCTGTACTGATGTCACCGTAAAAGTGTCACTGTCAGCGGTGGATACTGAGATCTATAATAATAAATCCTGGTTTTCCCTAGCCTGCACCATTGAGTGCTGTTCATTTTATGTGATCCCTAATGGATGGGGGAGGGAAGAAAGTTAGGAAGGTGGGGTTGAACATTGAATCCTATTGTGTTCTCTCCTACAGAAAATTGGCTCTAGCAAGAACCGATAGGGCTGCAGGTGACGAATTTGGACCAGATTGGTTCCATTGTAGGATGATGGTCCCTTGTGAAGCACCACAACAAGCAAGTTGCCAAACCTGAGTGATAGAAAAGAGAACAAAACCAGAGCTCAAGTAGAGTCTGTGGTTTCTGCAGCAGGTAGAGAAAATGGGCAGACTGGGTGAGCCTAGCAGTCATTATCTGCCATAAATGTATATGTTTAAAGTGTGGCTCTTGTAATATACAATATGCAAGGATCCTGATAAAAAAGTAAGATGCAATTATATGGTTAAGTCCGCTTATGTGACTATAATTGAAAGCAAACAATGCCTAAAAGCCTGATTAAACAGTACTATCCAATAGTCTCCTTTGTAAAGCAAAGCAAAATAATAAAGAACTTATCCTCAGAATGCTCCTTTACTCACAACTTTTGGGCTATGTTTTAAGGGTCTTAAGGGAGCCTCTTTGTGCAATCCTCAGGATGGATGGATTGTTTGCAGTCTAAATTCCCTTCCACAAGGGAAATGTGAAATGGGAATGCAGCAGCTAGTGTTCATCTTCAGATATTTCCTATGGCAGGCACAGTGCCAAGTATCTCTTATACTAACCAGCAGGAGGAACCTGAAATCATGGTTGGACAATTTTAAGTCTTAATTAGGTCGCTATATTAGGAGGAATTGCTAGTAATGGAGACTGAATCTTTCCATAACTAATGGGAAAAACCTTTCGATAACCCCATAATGATGTCACTAGAAATACTGTGTAGCAGAAATTGTGTAAAAGAAGTGCATATAATAAGGGGGTAGGTTCTAGGGGTAGGGAATAATGATATCATGTATTTATGAATATTGTATTATAATTTGCTAACTGATTTTAAAATAAAAAGTTCTTTGACTTTTGTTTTAAGTTCCATGGAATCTTTAACTTCCACCAGGACAACCAGGAAAAATGGGCAGAAGGGACCTTGGTTTAATATCTCATACAAAGGCTAGCACTTCAATATCAGTGTAGTACATCCCATACCCAGGTGCTATACTACAGTATCAATACTGGGTATTAGCCCAGTTTCCTGGTGTGGGGCACCAGCGTATGTCCTTCTGGCCCCAGAGGCAAGCATGCAACCTATTGAGTCAATAACACTAAATATCTAACATGTTCACAGAAGCAAAGAATTGGATATTGATGAGGACTGAATGGCCCCTCAAGGCCCTCCCCTTTCACTAATCCAAAGCCAGTGTTCATTATCTTTGCATAGGTGAGAGTAATGACTATTAACCATTTGCTCCAGAGCAAGAAACAAATTCAGGTTACAAAAGAGCATTTTCATTGTTTCCTCATTAAGGACCTTGATCACAGCCATGAAAGGAAATGGAGGAGTGGAGACACTGAGGTTTGGCATTAGGTTTCTGAGCTATGATTTGAATCTGCCTCAAATTAGTAAGTGTTTAAAATGTGTATTTTCTAGATTTTTATTATGAAATTAATGTCTATGAAAGAGATCAGATTGACAGCACAAAAGTATTGAATTGTCACTGAGCATGAATGACTCCCTCAACCACTAGAGGTGGTATCTCCCACAAAAGATTAAATGTTGGCACTAGACTCTGGGCTGCTGGAGGTATCTGACTGGATGGCAGCTGGTAGTGGCTACAGGCTGGTGGGTGGTGTCTACTTACTGCAAGCTTCTGGTACATCGATCTTCGATCCTCCCTCACCTTGCCAGCCCCCGAGTAACCTGAGTCCATTCCAGACTCTGGGTCACCAGTGTGGCAGGAGGAAGGTGTCCAGTGCCTCAGCCCTCCGTGCCACTTGGCTAGTATGCTAGGTGCACCTTGAGGATCATCGACCTAAGGCTCAGTTGAGAGATGGACCACAAGTAATCCAGGATGCTAGCCACAGGGCAAGACAGGGGGTTGAGTTCCCTTCCCTGGCACCAAATGGAAAAAGCTCTCCCATTTGAAGGCATAGCACTGACAAGTTGACTTCTTTTTAGAGGCCTCTACAACATGGAGGACCTTGTCAGAGAGACCCAAAGGCTGGAACTCAAGCCACTCAGGAACCAGTACAAATGGCAAAAATTGCAGACTACAGGTAATTGCAAAAGATGCAAATCATGTGATATACTCCTATCACACCATTGTGTTCCTTTGTTGTCAATAACAAGACAAACTAGTGATATTTGGTGTGTATGTTCCCTTTAAATAAATTAGCTCTGTTTTAATGTGGCTGTGGAATTTACAAGCTAGAATAAATTATAGCTCTCACTATCAGAACAAAATGGGTTGCAAACACTTACATCTTCTATTATTGCAAATCCCAGAATCTCCTGCAGCTGGCCTTAGAATAATATGCAGCAGTGGGAGGTTCCGTAGCCTGCATTGTATGTTAAAGTTTATATTAGTTCATGGAGTGGGTCCAGCCCAGCCAACCTCGGTATAAAGGAATTGTAGTTTAAATGGGAGAAGCCCAGTATGAATCAAGGCAACCTGGAGGTGGATCCAGAATTAATACAGTGTGCACTAATGGTGGGACAGGCACTCCTCATAGGAGTGTATGTGTTGGGGGTGAAAGTTACACTGCAGTTTATATATCAAAACAAGGCTAACCAATGATGCTTAGTAAAATAAAATACATAAAAATTGCAGTGCAGGCAAGGGTGTTACCAGGGTATATGTTCTGTAATAGGTACATCGGGGCTTCTGCCTAGGGAAAGTGCACAATCCCATATGAGATGAATTGCCTAGCTATTCCTCCTCTGTTGCTTGCACTGTACTGTATGATAGTTGGTGTGTATGTTCCCTTCATCTGAATTAGCTGTTTTAATGTGGCTCTGTAATTTACAAGTTGTAGTAAATTGTAGCAATCACCATCAGAACAAAAAGTTTTATTTTTACAAGTGAGAACAAAAGGGGTTATTAACACCCTTTACATCTTCTGTTACAACAAATCCTAGAATCTCCTTCAGCTGACCTTAGAACAGTATGCAGCAGTGAGAGATTCAGTAGCCTGCATTGTATGTTACAGTTTATATAAGTTCAGATATTTTGTTTGCTGGTCCTGTCATCCTCCCTGGGCCATGTACAGTCACACAGGGAGGATCTAACTGGAGATCAAGCAAAAGCTTTATCATGCACTATGGGCTATTGAATCTCCCATTGCTGCCTAGTGTTCTGATGTAGCTGATGATGCACCCCCCCCCCAAAACACATACACACAAATCATAAAGGCATTCACAGCAGTAGATTTATGATCAGTATACTTGTTGGAGTTCCTGTATTGCTTGCTTTGTACTGTATGATAGTTGATGTGTATGTTCCCTTCAACTGAATTTGCGGTTTTAATATGGCTATGTAATTTGCATGCTGTAGTAAATCATAGCTATCACTATCAGAACAAAAGGTTTTGTTTTTATAAGTCATAATTTTTGTTGAGCCACATATTCACAATTCATACATTTCCAGTAGCACACAGATGAATTGTTAAATACAGTATGTTACAAAAGAATGGGAGATACAACAAATGACAATAAATACAGGCTCTCTTCCACCTACAGATTAATTTCATGTATAACAGCAGAGGTGGGCTTGTGCCTAGTTGATATTATGACAGTTAATGTGCAAAATCATCTTTTGACCAATGTTCTATGTTTTATTGAATAATTTCCATTCTGATTCAAAATCTCCAAAGTACTCTGAATTATATAATGCAGATAAAAACAACTGTCTCCATTCACATTTTGGAAATGGTGCAGAGAGTGCATCACATTTCCAATTTTTTAGAATAATTCTCTTAACTGCCATCAAACTCGCTTTAAGAATTAAACTCTCATCCCTACCCAACCCCTTATTACTGAGCATTTCCAGGATAGTAAATCTGGTATTCTGCCATTGTGGAAAAGAAAATCCTATATGCTCAAGGATAGGAAATGATTTGGACCACTAGACAGAAATAAATTTATAGTCCCAAAAAGCATGCATAATGTCAGCATTTGATTCCCCACAGTGTCAACAAAAATCATTTGGAGAAACCTTCATTCTAAATTATCTATAGGGTGAATAGTAAGCCCTATTGAGTATTGTATATTGAATTGCCCTATCCCTAGTCAATTTGTACTGGCTCAATCCATTGCAAGCCAAGTACTATTGTTTAGCAGTGCAGATGTATTTTAAGTCTTTAGCCCATTTTTTGATAGTAGATCTGTAGATACTCATATAAGGCTTATGTAGGCTATCTACTAACCAAGAAAATAGTTTAACTGAATTGTTCCCCAAGATCTTTGATAGTTGACTTCTATAATCTTATTATTAGGGGCACATTCCCATCTTTTGTAATCTTTGCAATAAAGACTACATAACTGATAGTAGAACAAAAATTGTTGCGGGCCTAAATTATACTTTATACTAAAAGATGTCCAGTCCATTATAGTGTCCCCCTTATATAAATCCTTCCATTTCTTTATACCCTCAATTTCCCACCTTGTGTTAGTTAAGATAGTGCCTTTTATTTTATAATTGGCATTTCATTTCCCCATATTGGATTGTCAGGCGATAAATAAGAGTCCCAACTAATTCTGTTAGCATATCTTAACATTGCTCCAGCTAGATGGCTTACTGTATAGCTTTGGAATTGCTTCTATTTCTTGGCCATAAATAACATTAGAGATAAATCAACCTATTCCAAAATGGAAACCAGAAGTAGTTTGTTTATAAAAGCTAATGTTGTTGAATCTTGTTCTTTGTATGCCCACTTTATTACCAGTTTCATCATATAAGCTAAAAAGCTTTTTTCGGGACCTGGGCAAGCTAAACCACCTTGGTCCACCAGAAGTCATAGCTTATTCCAAGATACTCTTTGGACTTTATCATTCCAAATAAAGTTCCTAAATAATTTAACTACTTTCTGAAACCATGTACTGGGTATTGGGGGGGGGGGGGTCATTACCATCTCAAGTCTATAGGATAGATATGGGATGGCCATTATCTTAATTAATTGGATTTTTCCTGTTAGGGATAATGGTATTTTACTCCAAGATTTTAGCTTGTCCCTCAAGGAATCATGAAGATCCTTGGAATTCAGTCAAAATAATTGCTTGATGTCATTATGTATGTGTACATATATATATATAGATAGATAGATAGATAGATAGATAGATAGATAGATAGATAGATAGATAGATAGATAGATAGATAGATACACATATACATATATATACACCCAACTATTTCATATAATGTTTTTGGATTGTAGCATTCAAGCACTGTTTTAGTTGCAATGAATTAGTTATGTGGAAGGTAACTATTTCAGTCTTGGTCTCATTTACTTTGTATCCTGCCACCCTAGAAAATCTTAGGATTACCAACATCAGTTATTTTATACTTTGCTCTGGGTTTTACAGAATCAACAGAATGTCATCTGAAAACGCATTCAGCTTTAATTCATCCAAACTAGTTTTTACCCCATGGATGTTTACATTAGTTCTGATTTCAGCAAGAAAGGGTTCTAGTCCAATGACAAATAAAGGTGGTGACAAAGGACACCCTTGGCGGACTCCTCTATTTAACTCAAAAAGATCTGATAGATTACCATTAACTTTAACCTGAGCCAAGGGTTTTGCGTAAATAGTTTGAATGATTCTTATAAATTATATTGGAAAGCCAAAATATTTTAAAGTGTTGAACAAGTAGGGCCATTCTAGCATGTCAAATGTCTTGGTGGAATCTAAAGCTATCAAGCCAGTTGAGACTCCAGAATGCTGTAAATGTTCTATCATGAACTGTAATTTAAGTAGACCAGTCTGAATATTTCCAGAGGGAATAAAACTTGTTTTGTTTTTGATGAATTAATTTGGGAAGAAAGGGCAGCAGCCTATTGTTAAGAATTTTTGCCAGGACTTCATAGTCTGTATTCAAGATGATCAGTTAGTATCAAATCAGAGAAGATTATGTTGGAATTTTATAAGTTCTGTTCCCACTTACATACTTCAGATTGCTCACCCTCACAGAAAGAGCTAGCCTATTATAAAAAATTCACTGAGACAAACCTAAATGAGTCTGAAGCTAATGCTCTGGTAAAGCCTATATCTGTAAAATAAGTGAGGGATACCCTTCATCAGATGGTTAAATCTGAGGCACCAAGGGCTGATGGCTATACTTTAGAATTCTTTTTAGCAATTCAGGATAAGGTGAATCTTCTTCTCTGTGAATTATACAATCAGATTTTAGGATGTAAGACTATGCCTCAGTCATTTTCACAGGCCTGTGTTTCTTTAATATTAAAGAAGAGTAAGCCTGGAAACAGAGTTGGACGTTATAGACCAATTGCCACCATCAGAACAAAAGGGGTTATTAACATGTTTTACATCTTCTGTTACAACAAATTCTAAACTCTCCTGTAGCTGTGCTTAGAACAGTATGCAGCAGTAAGAGATTCAGTAGCCTGCATTGTATGTTAGAGTTTATAGAAGTTCTGATATTTTGTTTGCTGGTCCTGTCATCCTCCCTGGGCCATGTACAGTCACACAAGGATGATCTAACTGGAGATTAAACAAAAGCTCTATCATGCACTATGGGCTATTGAATCTCCCACTGCTGCCTACTGTTCTGATGTAGCTGATAATGCAACCCCTCCACCCCCCCACACACACACATGCATATCACAAAGCAATTTACAGCAGTTGTTTTATGATCAGAATACTTGCTGGAGTTACTTCAAAGAAACTGGACTTGAGTCTGTGTTTGTTTTCTTTTTCCACACTTTCTACTTGAAATGAATGGGAAGAGAGTCACAATTCAAGCAAGGCAGTCAGGCACAGTAGGCGGAACAGTGGGTGGAAACTTAGGAAGGAATGCGGAGTCCCTTTACTCATCCCAAAAGGTCTGCAGAGCTATACCCACTGCAACCCTAAAAAAGGGCAGACCACATTAGGCCATAGTTGGAGAGTTATCAAGACCAGACAATCACTAGTTCCCTGGCAAATGGCTTAATGATGGGCTTTTGGATTCTGCATGATGGCCCTCATTGGAGGTACATACAGTATGTATGAGAATTTAAAGTCAGCCAGGGAGCAACTGGATTTGTTACAGGAAAAGATACACAAGGAGATAGCACCAGGGTGCATCAATGGTCCCTTTCTAGCCTTGCCTTCACCATACTTGTGAGTGTCCCCTATTGGCTTAGCCCTCAAGAAGGCCCCAGGTGAGTTCCAGATGATAAATCACCTGTCTTATCCAGAGGGGCATTTGGTTAATGATTACATTGAGAAAGGGAGCAAGAGGGGATTTCTGGCCAATACGGATGGCAGAATTGATAAAACTGTACAGTGCGAGGTCAAAGTGGGCTTGTAGTGGTAGGTTATGGTTATTGAAGAAAAATAATCCACATTTGTACTGTGCATTTCATACAGGGGGGGATGACAGCCCATGTCTTGGCCCGAGCACTGTTGCTGATGGTGCTCACCCAAGCATGAGTAAAATTGCTAAAAGCACCAACAGAGACACCAAAGGCACTCAGCTGAGCAAGTCCTCAGATAATACGAATACTGATGCTGAACCAGAAAAAGACATACATACTCACTCTTCCTAGGCTCAATCATCTCCACAGAGACCTACTGTTTGGTTTAGGGCCAGAGGTGCTAGAACCTGATGGTAGCCAGAACCTTTGGGTCTGGCAGCACAGGTGCATGCACACCACATGCATGCCATTCACACTCCCACTGGTATACATTACTGTAATGTCAGCCACCGCTCAAAAAGGAGCTTAATGTGTTACATTTTGTGACAACTGCCATTGATCATGCTAGGAGGCTGCAGCTGGAATACTTAAAAGTACCAGCCTTGTCAGTGTCTCTGGTCCTGCCAATCCAACCTGCTCTTGAGATCATTATTGAGGCATCCTGGAGCAGGCCAGCTTCTATTCCAGCCATCCCCAGATAGCAGATAAAAAGTAATTAGCTTCCAGGATGAATCCAATATATTACACCCAGCCTTTTCCTTAAGCTGTTGTCATTGTGGCTAATAATGATAGGGCTATTGCCCCTAAAGAAGTTGCTGCACAACCCATTAACAAGGAGTCATGTAAGACAGATATAATGGATAAAAGGGTATTTGTTCTGGCCACTCTAGGCCTGTGCATAGCAAGCAACCAGGCTCATATCTGGAAGTATGAGTACTGTCTATGGAACAAGATCTGATCCACTGTGGAGAGCTTGCCTAACTGCATTGAAGCAGGAACTTGTGGTGACTGTTACTCAAAGCATTGAGCCTAATAGTCTTCAGTTAAAAATGCAATGGATTCCTTGGATGCAGCAGCTCACTGTGTGACTGAGAAATTGCATCCAGAGACATTTCTGACAGTGAACTGCTGGTTTTGCCTCCAGTGCTCAACAGCAGATATTAAATGTCCATTTGCTGGCACTTGCCTTTTTGGCCAGCATGTGGAAGAAGTGCTCAGAGTCAAATAAAAATAAATCAACCCTTAAGGGTGCTACAGCTAACCAGTACAACATCCAAGGAGGGAAATATTGTGGTAACTATAATAAAACAAGCATTTGTCAATGCCGAATGTTTGCTTGCTGGCATTGCCATTGGTAGTGTAGAAGTTACAGAGCTGCATAATAGGAATGGCAGTAAAGTATTGAACTGAAGCCAACCCCACCACCACCCTGCAGAGAGTGACAGGCATTGTGGTGTGCCTTTGGGTCATCAGGCATAACGGCCACGCCATTTCACCACGCCCTACCCTGCAGACACTGACAAGTGTCATGGTGTGCCTTGGGGTCTTTGACCCTTATGCGCACCCCATTCCATCAGGAAATGCGGTGAGATGGGTGCGGTATAGGAGACGGTATAGGAGAATGGGGTGAACTTTGGGGCCGAAGAGTCCAAGGCATACCTCGATGCTTCTCACTGGCTGCAGGGTATGAGGAATGGTATGAGCATTACGGGCAAAAATCCCAAGTCACACCCCGATGCCTGTCATTCTCTACAGGGTGGGGCGTTAGGGTAGGAAACCCTAACACCTCAGCCATTCTTTGGTATTTTCACTCCAAATTTTCAACATGTTTTTTTTGTGACCCCCACCTCATGAACAGTGGCAATATCAGTTTGTTAGCTGAAAGCTGCTTATGCACAGCGACTACAGCATTTAACACCACAGGTGCAAAAACACATTCCAAACAGGATGTGAAAAATTACAGCTGTACTGTTCATGGGGAGGTGGTAAAAATGGCAATGTTGCAAATCTGCTGCAAAAATGTTAAAAAAATTGGTGAAGTCACGAGCATGCATAGAAACTGTGCAACTCACACCCATAATGTAATTAGTTTGGGGAATTTTTACAGCAGATTGTCAACACAGGCATTTTGGGACTTCCGATCATGAACAGTGTCACTGTGATTTTCTTTATCTGTCCCTAACAATGATTTCTACAGCGATTTACGATCTCTGGGCGCTGGTGCGTGAAAACACATTTCGCCATGTAGTGAAAAATGACAGCTGTACTGTTCATAAGGAAGTGTGGAAAAATGCCACTGGTGGAAATCTGGATTGAAAATATTGCAAAGTCGTGAACTTACGAGGGAGTGTGGAAACTGCGCAATGCTCACTAGTAACACAGTCATTTTATGGACTTTTGTCACCAAATTTTCAACATAGCCATTTTAAGACCTCTGTTCATGAACAGTGCAACTGTGATTTTCTTAATCTGTCCCAAACATTGGTTTTGCACACCGACTGCGCCATTGTGCGCTACATGTGCGGAAACACATTTTGGGCGACATGTGAAAAATGGCAGCTCTACTGTTCATAAGGAAGTGTAATAAAATGGCAGTGTTGAAAATCTGGAGTGAAAATATTGAAAATTCGCAAGGTTACGAGCGTGCGTAGGAACTGTGCAAAGCACGCCGTGAAAACAGTCATTTTAGGAATTGTTTCACCAAATTTTCAACATAGCCATTTTAAGACCTCTGTTCATGAACAGTGTCACTGTGATTTTCTTAATGTGTCCCATACATTGATTTAGACACCGACTGCACCATTGTGCGCTTACGTATGGAAACACATTTTGGGCAAGATGTGAAAATGACAGCTGTACTGTTCATAAGGAAGTGTAATAAAATGGCAATGTTGAAAATCTGGAGTGAAAATATTGAAAATTTGCAAGCTTACGATCGTGCGTAGGAACTGCACAAAGCACGCTCGTAAAACAGTCATTTTTAGGAATTTTTTCACCAAATTTTCAACATAGCCATTTTAAGACCTCTGCTCATTAACAGCATCACTGTGATTTTCTTAATGTGTCCCATACATTGATTTCACACACCAACTGCACCATTGTGCGCTACATGGGTGGAAACACATTTTGGGCAAGATGTGAAAAATGACAGCTGTTCTGCTAATAAGAAGGTGTGGTAAAATGGCAATGTTGAAAATCTGGAGTAAAAATATTGAAAATTCACAAACTTACGAGCGTGAGTAGGAACTGCGCAACACACACTTGTAAAACAGTCATTTTTAGGAATTTTTCCACCAAATTTTCAACATAGGCTTTTTGAGAGCCCACCTTATGAACAGTGGCAGTGTCATTTCATTACTCAGTCCCAAAAGGTGATTTCACACAGAGACTGCAAAATCACCGTTCGGGCCCGATTAATGACATGACAGTGAGAGCATTCATGAGAAGGGGTCCCAAAAACCCCATGTTAAAAATTTGGTGCAAAAATTCCAAAAAATGCCTGAGATATGCAGCAAAGTTGTAAAAACCCTATCTATCCCATTATACAGCTTACTGGCATCTCCTCAGTTCACGGTCGGCTTTGAAGAGTCCAGACGTGTTCCTGGTGCACTGAAGATTGTCACGCCAGAGTCCGGAGGTAAGTATGGGGTGAGGAGGGTGTGGGGAGGCAGGAAGCACAGTGGGTGGGAGCAGGTCGGGGCAGAAACAGCGAGAGACCGTTTTTGTGTTTCAGGGTTTTGTTTTTTTTTTAAAAAAAGGACGACGACGATGAGGGACATTTGCCATGCTGGGGTGGGCTCCCAGAGTGGCACAAGGATGGCTGTTTGAGGGGGCATGGAGCTGACTGGGGATTGGGCACCCCCATCAGTGATAGCATCTGTTGCCATGCTGGGGTGGGCTCCCAGCGTTTCACCCTGTACTCTCTGGGAGGGGTGGACAGTGGAGCCAATGGGGGACTGGCACCCCCATCGGCTATACGATGTGTAGCCATGCTGGGGTAGGAACCCAGCGTGGCATGTGGAACTCTGTTTGGGGGGGAGCGCAGCACAGCCAATGGGGGATTGGGCACCCCCTTCGGCTATACAGTGTGTGCGTGGGGGGGCAATCACACAGTATGCGTGCGTGTGTGTGTGTGTGTGTGTGTGTGTGTAAGGGAAGCGCGCATGAGCAGGTGATATCTTATCACTGCTCACTGAAGCATAGCTCCCCCTTTCAACTGTACTCCACTGCATTTTTGACTGCTGTCATAGACAGCTCCAGCAGCCATTGGAGAACTGTGGCCGTGCCTGCAAACACACTTACTGAATTGGAAGAGGGCTGCCACACCTCTGAAAACTCGGATGATGGCACTATGTTTCTTGCACATGAGTGCAAGCAAACATAAAAATTACCTTTTTGTGGCAAGCCTTCCCAATGAAGATAGCAGCAGCAGTACAAGACCAAACATTTTTAGTTGCCACTTTTTAAGAGGTTACATGGAGAAATCTTGCATACAAGACTCCCACTATGGGGGCTGGTTACACCCTGAGATCTCAATCTCATACGTGGCATGCTCACTTACAAGCACATTTGATCCAGTTGCTACTTGTGACATGAAGTACACTACTTGGAGAAGAGTGTTCCTAGTAGATATTACTTTTGTGCATCATGTCTGAAATACCTGCTTTAGTTACAGATCCTCCATAAACTGTCTTCCTCTGGGGCAAGATTGTCCTTCTTACACACCCCAATTTTAGTTACAGATCCTCCATACACTGTTTTCCACAAGGAGAAAACTGTCCTTCATACTCATCCTAATTTTCTGCATAAGGTGGTGACAGAGTTTCACTTGAGCCCATCCTTGGTTTTACCAACATGCTTTCCTAACCTAGAAAATGAAGGGGAATGAATCCCGTATTACTTGGATGTAAAAAGAAAAACCAGGATAGAACTAGAGAATACAGAAAGACACTTTGACTGTTCCTCTTTCAGCCCTAATTGAAAGGGGCTTCCTGTCACTAAACAGTGCCTTTTAAGCCAGATTGCGTATTTTATCTGTGATTACTACACAATGGCAGGGATATGATTAGACGGTTCTGTCAGAGCACACTTTACCAGAGCTGTAGCAACTTCATTGGCAGCACTTATTCCCGTTGCAGAAATCTGTGGGTCGGCTGCTTGCAGCATTGTCCATACAATTAGCAAGTACTATGCCCTGTACATACATTGCAGGCAACATGTATGTTTTGAGTGACTGTATTGCAAGATTTGATTTGTTAGTGAGTCCTGGTTGCCTACCTCCCTAGTCTGGGGACTTGGTTTCTGAAACTTGGTACTCAAGATGAAAATGTGGGACTCTATGGAGAAGGCTGATTCTAGAAAGACAGAGAATGTAGTCTTTACCAGAACTGCAGATCTTCTTGATGTCTTCTCCATAGAGTACCTGTTACCCATTCACCATCACCTGGACTCACTGCTGTGATCTCATAAAGTCTTCTTTCTCCTCAGAAAGGTGAGGGCTGTAATGACAGTTTTTCTATTTCAAGCGTTGTCCTTTCTTTCAGGGACCAAAGGTAGTAGTCAGGTTGCTTGTAGTTATTTGTTTCACTTGCTAGTTCTCTTCCTTGGTAAAAAAAAGGGTACTGAGACAAGAGGCTGGCCCGGTGATGAGAAGGATTGAGGCACTGGGTGCCTTACCTCCTGCCACGCCAGTGACCCATGTTCAGTGATGAACATGAGTTTCCGGGGGTCAGCCGAGGGGAAGGCTGGGTAAGGATTGAGCAGTTGCCTAGCAGCTCTCTTCTCCTATATCAGGGAGGTGAGCCCTCCTGGCATTCAACTATCACCATGTGGAGGCATGATGATAGTGTGTGCCATAGAGGGAGGCTAGGCACTAGGTCAGAGGTGGTGGGTTTGGGGTCATTCAGGCCTGGCAATGTGTGTCCTTGTACAGGGGCTCCAGGACCATAAGGGGAGAAAACTGGTGGACAAATCCCACCCACAGTGATGAGTGATGACTGCCCCTTGCAGGGTCCACACTGGTGGCTGGGCATCTGCTCCAGCCCTGAGGCAGAGGCCATTGAGATAAGGTAAGTCTTGGAGGAGCCTGATGATGGGGCTGGGGGGTGGTTCAATGGGAGCTGCAATGGGGTGACAGGTAGATAAAGGAATGGATGGGGAGAAAAAAGGGATGAGGCAGATGGATGTGGTGCCACTGTTTATCAGTGGATATGTGCTGAAGCTGTACATGCAAGGAGCATGCATCCATACCAACAACTCCAAAAGTTCTGGCTCCCATGGGAAAGTAGTGCCACAGGATCTGGGAACAAAAAGTGGTATTCTATGGAAGATATTCAGGAAGATATATAGCTATGGTAAGTATTTTAACTTCTCTTTCATTTCCTTGTCATACAGCATTAGCTACATGATCTCTTGGTCTATGACATCACAACTGACCGGGATGATCCAATTGCATGCTGCAAGAATGGATAATTGTGGCATCACTTCACTTATTGTGACACCACTTGTGATGTCACAATAAGTGAGGTCACAATGCTGATTAGGTATGAAGAGGAATGTCAATATCCAGGTAAAGTACAGCTCTTTATGTCCCACTTAATTCTACCAGGTAGAAATCCTTCAAATAAGCAAAAAGAAAAAAAAAATACTTCAGAGTTGTAAGGCAAGAACTCGCTATATTTGTAAATCAATACAATTTTCTACTTGCAATTTATGGTGCTACTAACTCTTTAATAAGCTGAACTTAAGTGGTTTAGGTATCCAACAGCTTGTGTAGAGTTTTCTTGAACTTGTAGTTGCAATAAAAGGCCAGACAAAGACAGCAAACAAACAGATCTAACTGGACTTTCAGTCAACTGACTTTTATTTATAATGCATCCAATTAAAACAACCTTTCAGAGTGCAATACGAAGTCAGTGAAAATATACAACAAATCAACAGTTTATAATCCTAGATCCCCTCCAACTGACTTACCATGCTGAGTCTAACTCAGGTCCCTGCAGGTCATCTTGAAATTTCAGCTAAAAAAGCAGCTGCTGGAAATTCTAGAGGTCCTTACCACATGTTAGGTACGGTAAAGGCACAGTATGGGCAAAACATACTAAGGCCCTTAAAAGTATAGGGATGGTGGTACATCTAGTGGGCCAATATGTCTATTTCTCTATTCTCAAATCCTGCATCTCCCACATGAATTGAACTTTGTGTGATAACTTTTTCACATAGTGAGACAGGGCAGGGTTATTAGCTCCCAGGACCAAGAGTGTGGGTGGAGCAAGAGGTTATCAGTGAAGGCATGATCCTTCCCAGAGATAAATGAAGGGCTGCTCTAGACAGCTTTGCTAGGCATCTGACCCAGTTTTTCAGACTGATTACCATTCAACTGCACCAACTGCCTGTTGGTGTTTGCAAAGACTGGCTGCACTTGTCGGCATGATGAGTAGAGCCACATCCCTGATTTGCATCCCTACTAAAACACCTCAGCTGTCCATTTAGTGTCTAGTAAACACTAAACGGGGAGGAACTACTATGGCCAGCAGTGTAATAGAAACATAGAAACATAGAAGTTGACGGCAGATAAGGACCGCAGGGCCCATCCAGTCTGCCCATTTCTTTTTCTACCTTATAAATGTGCCATCAGCCTTTGCTCTGTCAGTGGCCTATCTATTCATAGTCATTTGTATTGCTCCCTTATGCCTATCCCATGCCTGTTTGAAGCCCTGCACTGTATTCATAGCCACCACTTCTTGTGGTAGCCATTCATGCATCCACCACCCTTTCTGTGAAAAAGAATTTCACCATTCCCCTTAATCGGCCTCCCTCAATCTCATGCTGTGTCCTCTTGTCCTGCTATTTTTCTTATATTTAAACATGTTAGACTCTTTCACCTTGTTTATGCCCTTAAGGTGTTTGAATGCCTCGATCATATCACCTCTCTCCTCCTTTGCTCAAGGGTATACATATTGAGCTCTGTTAATCTGTCCTCATATGTCTTCTGATGCAGTCCCTGCACCATTTTGTTGCCCTCTCTGGATTGCCTCAATTTGGTTAATGTCCTGTGAAGGTGTGGCCTTCAACACTGCACGCAGTACTCCAGATGGGGCCTAACCAGTGTCTTGTACAGAGGGATTATTACCTCCCTCTTGACTTGTGATATCCCTACTAATACACTCCTAACACCCCTAGCCTTACCTACTGCTTTAGAGGTCTGTTTGATGATTTTAGGTCATCAGTGATGATGATGCCCAAGTCTCTTTCTTCCTTTGTGACTGCTAGCAACTTCCCTCCCAGCCTATAGGTGGCTTCAGGGTTTCCTTCCCTATGTGCATGATTTTGCACTTCTTTGCATTAAATCCCAGTTGCCACTCTTCTGACCATTCTGCTAGTTTATCCAGATCTCTTCTCATTCTGCCCACCCCATCTGGATCATCTACTCTGTTGCAGATCTTGGTGTCATCTGCAAACAGACAAGCCTTACCCTCTAGTCCATCTGCAAGGTCACTAATGAAGATGTTGAAGAGGACTGGCCCAGGACTGATCCCTGAGGTACCCCACTTGTGACTTGCATCTCTTCTGACTGTATACCATTTACCACCACTCTCTATTTTCTGCCCATCAACCAGTTTGCCACCCAGTTGACCAACTTCTGACCCACCCCAAGCCTACTCAGCTTATTTATCAATCTTCTATGTGGAACAGTGTCAAAGCTTTGCTGAAGTCAAGGTAGGCGAATCAACTGCTCCTCTTGGTCCACCACTTCTGGTTACCCAGTCAAAGAAATCTATGAGATTAGTTTGACAGGACCTTCCTTTGTAAACCCATGCTGTCTTGGATCCTGTGCCCTATGGATTCCAGGTGTTGCACTATCCTTTCCTTAAGGAGTCCTCCATAATCTTGCCCACTACTGAGGTAAGACTGACCGGTCTGTAGTTCCCGCCTCCTCCCTGCTACCACTCTTGTGGAGCGGGATCACATGAGCCCCTCTCCAGTCTTCTGGGACCTCTCCTGTGTGCAGAGACTCACTAAACAATTCTGCTAATGGCTCTGCTAGTTCCTCCTTTAGCCCTTAAGTACCCTGGGATGTATGCCATCAGGTCCCATTGCCTTATCCACCCTGAGCTTAGCAAGCTCTTGTAGGACCCTTTCTTTGTGAAGGAGTAGTGCTCACCTCCTCCCCACTGTGTCCATGATGTTGAGCTGTGGGCCTGCCTACCTTCTCTTCAGTAAATACTGAGCAAAAGTATCTATTTAGGATAGATGCCTTTACAGGGTCCCTCCTCTCACATGCTCCTTTTCTCCATTAAGCTTAGCAATACCCCTCTGGACTTTCTCCTTTCACTAATGTATCTATAGAAAGTCTTGTCACCTTCTTTACTGTTCGTGCTAGTGTTTCCTCAGTTTGGGACTTTGCCTGCCTTACTGCCTTACCTACTTCCTTAGGGCAGTTTGGTATGCCTCCCTATCTTCATCCCGCTGTGTTCCCTTTATATTTCCTGAAGGCCAGCCTTTTGGCTCTGACCTTTCTGCTACTGTATTTGAGAACCAAAGTGGTTTCCTTCTTCTTTGCACTTCCTTTTCTGTCTAACACAATGGGATGTTGCTTCAAGTATTGCATCCTTAATGCTTGCCCACTCTGCCTGTACCCCTCACCTGTGTTTCTTTTGCCAGGGCTAGCTTAATTCTGTTGGCCATCTTATCAAAGTCAGCTCCTCTGAAGTCCCATATTTTTGCCTTGGAATGGGATGATTTAGATGTAGTAGCCAAATTGAACCATACCATGTGATGGTCACTGGCCCCCAGGTGACCTTCTACCTGGAGATCTGTGATCCCTTCTTTGTTAGTCAGTACTAGATCTAGGATAGCCCTGTCTCTTGTGGGTTGCTGTACCAGTTGTTTGAGGCCCTCCCCCTGCAGGGAATCCACTATGAGTCTAGTTCTGGCAGATGTTCCTGCTGGTTTTGACCAATCTGTATCCTGCATGTTGAAGTCTCCCATTATCAGAACCTCCCCTTTAGCTGTCATGTTTTGTATATCTTCTAATAAGAATGTGGGGTCATCTGTGAGGATGGGCTCTTTCTCATAGATAACAGGGGAGTCACTCTAGCAGTACTCTGTGGAGCAGCACTCACAGAGAGTGTCTCTCACAGGATTGGTGAGAGTTACTGCTAGAGTCAGAGGTTGGAGACTTTGGGAAGGCAGCTTTACAATTTTTATTTTTTAAATGAGAGCAACTTTGGAGACAGGAAAGACTATCAAGATGTTATTGATTGTTACTGCACTTTGATGGATTTGGTTCAAAATATGTTTGTAATATTTTAGTCTCCATTGGCTTTGCACAAAACCTGTTATACACTTTTAAAACAGGAATATAAAATGCCTACAGTTTCAGTATATATTTTAACATACAGAACTAGTTGAGTAGCATAGACAAGGAAAACAGGAGTAAGATTTAAATTTTCTCTGAGATATAAAAAGAGAAATGCATTTAAGATCAAATGGAATGCCTGTATAACATCCACCCGATTGCCAATAACAGTATATTTTAAAATAAAGGATGGTACTTTTTTGTTTGTAAATTTTTTGTTGTTTCCAGTTTTATGTAAAACAACGGTCAAGGAACAGAAGAAAAGGACAAACCAGTATATTGGTACAGCAGGAAGCTTACAGAAGCATCTCAATAAATCAACATTTCTGCACATGGTTAGAAAGTGCATTTCAAGGTAATAACTTGAGCTAGCCAGTATGAGGACCTTTATCCACCCTGAGATGGGTGCATGAGGGCTTATGGTGGGGAAGCCCCTTTTTTTCCTGTTATGGTCTGTCAGCCTGTCTCGGGGTACAACCTTCTAGCCTCGTACTTAGGATTAGACAAGGAATGAGAGTTGGAGTTACTTAAACACCTCTGGATATTAAGGCAAGAGGAGGGTGAATACACTTTCAGATCTAACTTCTTGACTTCAAGGCATCCTGTGTGATCCAGTTGAAGGGGGAGCGGCTTGACATCATGTGGAGGGGTTGTGAGATAACAGATGGACCAGACACTGAACTTCAGGTTCAACACACAATCTCTGTGTGATGTTTATTCAAAATACAGGAGATAACCTTCA
This sequence comes from Neoceratodus forsteri, assembly GCA_016271365.2. Lineage (NCBI taxonomy): Eukaryota > Metazoa > Chordata > Ceratodontiformes > Ceratodontidae > Neoceratodus > Neoceratodus forsteri. The sequence continues at coordinate 648,742,476 of CM057456.1, forward strand.
GCAATTTCATAGCCTTCCTTCAGTACATCAGTTTGCAGCAACATATTCTGTATGTTCTTCCTCTGCACTTAGCCAGCACCTACTGACTCACTGATCTATGATCTAACTTATCAGTTGAGATTTAGCCTCCCCTATGTGGGCCTTGTTTGTTTTGGTGATAGGGGGCTCAAATAAAAAAAACAAAACAAAAAAACAAGTTAAAGACAAAGAACCTCAGTGCAGAAGCACTGAAAAAAGGGTTATCCCAAAGGGCACTGACAATAAGCCAAGTTTCAAAGAAACACAGCATCACACTTACTTCCATAATGCAACGCATCATGGGATATACTGTATGCAAATCACCATGACACTTCAGAAGTGTTCAGTTTACAGCAATTGACATGCATTTTAAATAGCACAATTAACTTAATTTGTATTATACAGTCCCCTAGTAACTTTTTACCTTTATCAAAAACACCTAGTGCCATGGTATTTTCAACATTTACAGGTTTTATTCACATAAGGTATATACATTAAAGTATTTTATGACATAGTGCCATTGCATACTAAATCTAACAATATTGCATACTAAATCTAACAATCAGGAGCACAGCCTGTTGTTTTATATCAGCTCAGAGGTCACAACAGTCACCTCCCTGTACGAGGACCTGATAGGGAAAAGGAAAATTTAAAGAGGACACTATAGCATAGTCAAGAAAGGGAAGGGGTGCCCATAGGTGGCCAACTTTATGGACTAGAAATTGTAAAGACTAGATTAGGCTAAGAAACAGAGGAACTGTTGCAATAGATTTAAGAAACGGTTGGTCCTCAAGATTGGCAGGACCTCCCTGTCACATATCCCCCACCTTAAGAGGGAAGCAGTTGTTGCAGACTGCTTACCACCTTCCTGTCCTGGAAGGGATGGAGCTTCCATCCATCCATCTTCAGAAACTCTGTCTCAGGATCCCTATTAATGATAAACATTACATCATAAATATAGTGGATATCGTCATTCTTTACCCTGAGGCATTAACACATTTCTCAACAGAGAGAAACGGTACCTTCCCTGAACTATTTCCTTTTAGGGAAAGTCCATCATATTTTACTGACCGAAAACCTGGATGACTGTAAAGTCCAGTACCATAGAAAGACTTTCTCTGGGGTGAGTAATTACCTGTTCCAACCCCACCAGACATGTCAGTTTTAAGCAGGGGCCCAGTCCTAGGTTCAACTCCTCTACATAAACCCACTGTGTCTCTTGATTCATTCCTTTCACTTGCTACTGATATAGACACTTGAGGGTAGACACTCTAGCTGTTACCCCATGACAGGTTCCAATCCTTTTTCCACCCACCTCCTCCTTTGTAGGGTTTTCATTTAAAAAAAATGAAACAAAACACATGTACCACCTCCTTGATCTAAACATATTGTAACATTTTAGCAATATTAGCACCTTTAGCCTGCAATATACCCCAGTCAATACTGTTAATAGATTTAGCTACATTAATACACGAAAAAGTCCCTTCAGCCTCATAGGCTTCTTCTTGCTTAGAGTCTTCATCCCAGCACAATATCACTAGGCTCAGTCTTACCTTGGGTCTCACACTCAAGTTCCATACTTGCATCTCCAGCCTCCAACAGGTAATATCCTGGGAACACAGGCAACAAAGGAATATCCTACTCAGTCAGGTGGTCCTCCTCCAGCTCAGTCCATGAAAAATCTTCCTGCATTTCTTTATCCAAACTCTCTGGCAGGGACCTCTCGAGCACCTGGCACCAGTAATCCACCTCTATGCATAGTCGGTCTGCCTCCAGCCATTGCCCACTCATTCAGTGGATCATCCTCATCAGGGTCTCCACCTCCTGGGTGTTTATTAATTTAATTTTTGTTGACCAGGTAAGTGCACTAGACAAATCCTGCCTATTTTCAGGCACGACCCGGGGAGGGGGATATAGATGAATGCCAACTGACCTTGAACCAGATTAAGCTGTTGGTGGTATTTTTTAATGAATGAGGGAAATTTGGCCACGACACCAGGGAAATTCCTCTACTCTGTTTGAAAAGTGCCATGGGATCTTTAACATCCACCTGAACTACCACCAATCCAGGCAGATGGGACCTCGGTTTAATGTCTCATCTGAAAGACGGCACCTCAGAACTGCAGCACCCCTCTCATGCTGCACTACAGTGTCAGTACTGGGATATTAACCCAAGTGCCAGATGTGGGAACTGAACCCACAGCCTTCTGATCTCCCAGCCTCAGAGGCGAGTGTGCTATCTACTTTTCTACCTCCAGTCTGCCTCGACCCCATGGTAGTTTCTCATCCCTTTGCATCTGTTCTCATCCCTTTGCATCTGTTCATTGTCTTCAGGCTTGGTCTTCCTCCAAGCTCTCAGGTCCAGTCCAGGTAGCAGCTTCTCTCCATCTATCAGCCATAGTTCTGGTCAGAAATACAAAGACTTTACTCACCGGGTTCTCCTCTGGCAACTCCTGGTGCATCGGTCCACCTTGGATAGCTGGCTGATATGCACCAGAAAACGTCCCTCTTAGGCCAGTCCAGATGCTTCCAGCAAGTTATCCCACTTCTGCTACCAAGTCTGTGTAGGGGTTGTAGTATAACAGATGGACCAGACACTGAACTTCAGGTTCAACTCACGATCTCTGTGTGATGTTTATTCAAAATACAGGAGATAATCTTCTGCAATGTCATATCCCTTCTTCAGTACATCAGTTTGCAGCAACAGACTCTGTATGTCCTTCCTCTGCATTTAGCCGGCAGCTACTGATCTCTGATCTGACTTACCTATTGAGATTTAGCCTCCCTTATGCGGGTCTTGTTTGCTTGGGTGGTGGGGGCTCAAAACAAAATAAATAAAAACAAGCTGAAGACAAGGAACCTCAGTGCAGAAGCATCGAAACAAGAGTTACCCCAAAAGGGATTGACAATAAGCCAAGTTTCAAAGAAACACGACATCACACAAACTGCCATAATGCAAAGCATCATGGGATATATGCAAATCACCATGACATTTCAGAATTGTTCAGTTTACAGCAATTTACATGCATTTTAAATAGCACAACTAACTTAATTTTTACCATACAGTCCCCTAGTAACTTTTTACCTTTATCAAAAACACATAGTGCCATGGTATTTTCAACATTTACAGGTTTTATACACATAAGGCATATACATAAAAGTATTTTATGACATAGTGCCATTGCATACTAAATCCAATGAGGAACACAGCCTGTTGTTTTATATCAGCTCAGAGGTCACAACAATAACCTCCTTGTACGAGGACCTGAGAGGGAAAAGGAAAATTTTAAGAGGACACTATAGCATAGTCAAGAAAGGGAAGGGGGTGCCCATAGGTGGACAATCTTATGGACTAGAAATTGTAAAGAACAGATTTAAGAAAAGGTCTGTCCTCAAGAGTGGCTGGAGCTCCCTGTCACACATCCTAGGAGGACTGCTGCCCTCTGAAACAGAACAATATACACACAAAGGACTATGTATTCTAAAAAAAGGCTGCACTGCATGTATGCTTTACTCTACTTAACATTTAACCTGACACAGAGAATAAAGACAAGTGTGATATGAGTTCTGACCTTCGATACTTGGGGTTGATGGGTGAGGGGAATGTTTAACACTGGAGGAGATTCGTGCAAAAGTGTTTACCTGGGCAAAACATTTTCTCATATTATTCAACCTACGCCTGTTGGGGGACTGATGACTGCCTTATATGGGCCCCACGTACTGGTGAAACTTTACCATTTGATAATTCTGTAGGAGTGATATCCTATAAAGTAAGGATTGAACAGTCAGAGGCCAGGATTTCTTTAAGGGTGGGTACAGAGTGGAGCGCCACTTGCACAGGATAGCTCTTTTGGTCACTATGGTCAGAAGGGCCAGCCATCTACATTCAAGGGGTGTAAGATTGGGGAGGTCTACTCTCAAGCCTTGTAGGAAAAATGCAGCAGAGGATGGAACCACCCTGCATAAGACCTGTTGGCCTGTGTTGCAGACTTGGCTTGGGGCAAGACCACATGCTATAGAATAAATCCTCCCTCCTTTTGGCTGGCACCTCCAACATCTGTCATTCACCAGAAGCTTTGCTTTGTGGAGTACAGCTGGTGTCCTGTACCAGCAGTGTGAGATTTTATTCTGGATAAGCTTTGTGTGGGTGTCCTTGTACCACTTGTGGGTGTCCTTCCATGCCTGCCCCCATTGTGCATTAGAGATCTTACAGTTCAGCAATTATTTATTCATTATTATTTTTTTATTTATTGAATTCTCAAATTACAATTACCTATGAGTCAGGGACACTTTTACATAGGTTCCATGTCTAGTTCAACAGTACATTACACACAGAGAAAGAGTAAAAGTTAGAGACTCATTTGAACAGATGCAACACCAGGTGAGTATTTTTACGTAACAATACAATATATACAGAGAGGGTCTAAGAGTCAGCAGCTCTTTAACATCATCAAATTGCATCAATATATGATAAAATAAGGTATCCCGAGATTCAGGAGGTAGGCAAGGAATGACAACCATCGAGTAGCAAGAGGAGAGCAGAATTAGTTGGCATAAGTAAGGAGGGGGTACAGGTTAAGTGAGAGTAAGGCTGGAAGTGAGAATAAGGTTGGAATTGCTATGATTGTCAGGGGCAAAACAAGCAGGCATTCAGGAGGTGAGGGCAGTCATTGGTCGGCTCTGCCAGGTGGTGGTTGAAGCCACCAGTTGGTTTTGTCAGAGAGCAGTAGTCAACTGGCAGTGCAGACCAGCAGGCCTGTGCCGAGGGGAGAGAGTGGAAAGGGGAGGAAAGGGAGAAGCAGAGAAAGAGGGGAAAGCGGGGGGGATACAAGGATAGTGCTAGTTAAGCAGAGTAGTCACAGCTTTTGTTTGAGGAGGTGCTTGAAAGGAACATGCTTGGACACCTCCACCATGTTGACAGGAAGATTATTAAGCCAGCTAGGTGCCCATAGCTGAAGAAATGTTGGGCTTGGGAGGTCCAGCAGAAAGGGACTTGGAAGGCCCTTCTGTTAGTACTGCTAGTGCTATGTGAATGTGGGGTACACGTGAGAAGGTGCTCGGAGTTAGGAGGGGTTAGGCCCATGCTAATTTCCATAGCATATAGGCAGGTATGGTATTAGATTCTGACCCTTAGGTTCAATCACTTCATCCGGGAGTACATCTTGCACGTATGTGTCGTGTGGGGAATGGCTGAGACCAGGCAGCAGGCCTTGTTGAGGACAGTGCTAATTCTTTTGAGGGAGCAATCTGTGGCAGTGCCATAGATGACTAGGCCATAGTCCACAAGTGACAGTATGGAGCTAGTTACTGTTGTCATGAGCGCTTCTTGGGACATACTGCCGCTGTGCCTGTAGAGGATACCTAACCTACAGTTGACTGCTTTTGAGACTATGTCGATATGCTTATTGAAGGATAAGGTGCTATCGAGTGTAATACCAAGGTATTTAAAGGATTGAACTTGGTCAATAGGAGCATTGAGGCTGTTCAGAATGGTAAGTGGGGTGATTTTTTTGTCTGTTGTGGGGGCTGGCGAACAGAATGGACTTGGTCTTTTTTTAGTTCCTAATAAGTTTGTGTGAGCCAGCCCAGTGGCACTGAGGGCTGAGGCACTGGACGCCACACCTCGCATCATGCCGGCGACCCAGGTTTGGGAGTGAGCTCGGGTTGCTGGGGGTCGGCCTGGGAAGAAAGGATTAAGCATCTGATGACAGCTCTCCTCTCCTGGGGGGAGGGTGGGATGTGATTCCCCAGTGCTAGTGATGTCCAGTGGAGGCTGGGTGTACTGCAGCCTGGGACCATATCAATCTGGAGTGAGGTGTTGGCGGGCATCCTGTAGGTGAGTGAGGGAGCACACCTGCCCACGCTAGATGTCATTGCATGTCTTCACCTCAGTGAGGGGGGGTAACATGCACAAAAAAGGAAAAACCCTGCACTGCAGAGTAGGCAACAACACCTAGCCTCCATGCCCAGCACTGGATCCTGCCCATCTGTTCTCCTGTTTCTCTCCACCCCCTTGCCTTGCCTGCAGCTAAATCTAGACTTCAAGGAGCACCAAAGATGGAGTGGTGGCCCCACCTTGGGGGGTACAAGCCAAGGATTTCTAGATGTGAGGTAGGTGAGAGGGTTGGAGTACTGCAGGGGAGACTTGGGTTTAGGGGGGGGTCTCAGGCAGGCAGGAACAAGCCAGGATGCTTGAGAGAGTCTCAACAGTGCAGCGACCAGAGGGAAAAATAAGATGAAAAAAATAAATAAATAAGTTTGTGGGTTGCAAACAATTTTTCAACTGTAGTGAAGTTGTCTTGTAAGTCCATGGTCAGGGTGTGCGGGTCTGGGTGGCTAGCAAAGATTACCGCATTGTCTGCATAGAGGAGTAGGTCTCCAGGGCAAGCTTGAGGAAGGGAATTCAAAAAGAGGCTGAAAGGTAAAGGGCCTAAGATGGAGCCTTGGGGAACTCCAGAGCAGACAGGTAGACTGGAGGATAGCACATCACAGATTTTAACCTTCTGTGACCTGTCCTTCAGATAGTTTTTGAACCAATGCACCATCACAGAGGAAACCCCAATGGTGATAAGGGAGTTGATGAGAAGGGAGTGATTTACTGTGTGGAAGGCCTTAGTGAGGTCAATGTACACTGACCCTACTAAGTGTCCATGGTCAAGGGCTTTGTGTATGAAGTTGGTATATTCCAGTAGAGCTGAGGTAGTGCTGTGTTTTACACTGAAGCCATGTTGTTGTGGGCACTGGATGTTATACTTGGTTAGATATTCCTTGAGTTGGTCTGTGACTATCTGTTCCAGTGCTTTGGAAGGTGGGGGAAGGATGAGATGGAACGGCAGTTAAAGTGAAGGGCTCGATCTCCACTCTTATGGATAGGGGTCACAACAGCAGCTTTCCATTGTGTGGGAAATTGCCCAAGACACAGCGATTTATTCAGAATTTTAGTAAGAGGGACTAGGACTGCTTCCAGAGCCATGTGTTGCGGCTTCAGATCTAAAGAGTCACTGCTAAAGCAAGATTTGCCAAGAGCCTTGAGTAGGTATTTTCTGGCAGCACTAGTGGAGACAGTTTTAAGGTAGAAGGGTGGTTAGTTGTCGGGGGGCCAGCACCCATTATGTTAGATAGGGTGATGGAAGGGTCGAAGAAGTTTGGGGGAAGTACACTACTAAGGTCTGGAAAGGCAGTGTTAATGGTGTTTGCTATCTGCTGTGGGTCCTGGATGGTGGTGCCATCAAGGCTGAGCATGGTGGGTGGGGTTTTAATGGACTCAGTAAGTTGATTTAAGTTATCCCAAAACTTTCTGCTGTCACCCCAGGAGTTGGAGAGCACGTCCTTATAATTATCATTTTTTGCTTGTCTGATGGCTTGGTTGCAGGCATTTCTGGTTGCTCTATACCGCTGCCAGTGGGACTGATTGCCTGGTGTATGGGCTATACACCACAGGTGGTCCATGTCAGCAATGCAGGATAGGAGGGAAGGAGAGATCCAGGGGTTGTTTACGGCTTTGGGCCTTAGCTTTTTTAGAGGGGTATATATGTTGCATGCTGCATTGAAGTGAGTAATAAAGCAGTTGAGGGCTTGATCTACACTGGGAGCAAAGTCCAGTGTAGACCAGTCCATGTTACAGAGGTGCTACTAGAACTGGTTGAGTTGACCCTTCTTGAGGATGTGTTGGTGCGTGGTTTTCTTGGTTTGTTTTTGTGTCTTATTGGACCAAAAGCAGATGGTGGGGGAGTGTTCACTAAGGGAGTTGGGGAGAACCTTGGACCTAGAGAGTCTGTCAGGTCTATTAGTGAAAATAAGGTCCAGCAGGGTTCAGTTGCTGGTCCTAGGGTTATGTCTGGTCGGGAAGGTCACTATTTGGGTCTGATTAATGGTGGAGGTGGCATCTTTGTAGACATCTGCCTCAGGTGCCATCCAGTTAACGTTAAAGTCTCCTAGGAACACTAGTTCAGAGATGAGAGGAAGATTGGAGAGGTAATCAATTATAGCTGTGAAATCTTTGGATTGGTCATGTGGTGGTATACAGTAGGCTATTATAGTCAGCGATTTGCCGTGAAGTCCCAGAAGTACTTTAAGCACAGGGGCTTGGGAGCTACTACCAGTGACTATATTGCAGAGAGCATAACCTTGGAGGGAGGCTTTAAGATAGTTTGCACTGCCCCCTTCCCTTTTCCCAGTCTTGTCCTCTCTGAAAAGTGTGTAACAGTCTGGGTGCAGGGCACTGTCAGGCACCTTAGAGGAGAGCCACATTTCTACCAATGTTAAAACGTCAGGTCTGTGCCGGAACACCCATGCCTGGAGGAGATGGATTTTTTTGGTGGAGGCTTCTGATATTTAAGGATGCCAGTTTAATGGTGCCATGAGTAGTACTGTGCATCTGGGGAGGGGGGGTTGTAACGGTATGGGGTTGGGGCGAACATTGCCTGACATTAGTAGGAATAGCAGGATGTTCCTTATAATGAGGTGCTTTAGTGCCCTGAGGGTGAATAAAGGTTTGTGGTTTCTAGGTTTACAAACCAGAGTGAGCATGGGTGGTTGCGAGAGGTGTGAAAGTGTTAGTAGGGAGGGGTGGTGGAGACTTTCATGGTATTGATCATAGGAGAAGTTGGGGGGATGGGGTGGGTTACGTGATGCTGCTGGTAGCAGAGGCCACAGAGAAATCCAGTACAGGGTATGTGGTATGTATCCCATTCTGCTAGTTGGAAATCTGTCATTGTGGAGGTGAGCATATAAGTAGGAGAGCTAAGGGCACTATGAAGGTCAGGGAGTCCATATTCTGGAGAAATTAAGTAAAACTAGTGCCTGGAGGGGTACAGCTGGAGAAACAGTATATCACTTGCAGCACCTTGTAGAGTAGGGGAAAACCGATGTTGAGTGTGAAGATCCTTTTCCCCTGACATCTGGATTCACAGGCTTAATGCCAGGGGTTGGAGTGAAGATCAGCGGTGTGTGCTCCTTTAAGAGTTGGAGGGGGGCCGGTCAGGTAGTGTATTTAATAAAGGGAGGGGGTGTGGCAGGTGGGAGAAAATTCCACTGTGTGAACAGCACAGAAGCGCTCAGGAGCAATAAATAAATTAGTTCTATCTCCAAAATAAATAAATTAGGACTAGCTCCAAAGCAGGTAACTCTGTATGCTTGCCACTAGCTCTGTGCTGCAACTTAATGAAGCAGGCAGAGAGCTTGGTTCCTCGGGAGGAGGGGGGAGCTGTCAGAGTAAATTTGAGGTTAAAAGGCTTTAACACTGTGAAAAAAAGCAGAGGAAGTTCAGCAGCCAAGAGCCACAGGCAGACTTATAGTGCCTATTGTGTAATAAGGAGACAAAATTCAAAAAACAGTTGTTCTATTCAGGTGGCTCCATATCTGGCTTCAAGAGAGGAGCAGTCAGGCAGTTGAGCAGGCAAGGGTTCGAAGCACAATCGCAGTTTGAATTGAGTGGACTCAGCCTGAATCAGGGCTCTGGTGATCCCCTTGGGAAAAGAGAAAAAAGGCACATATTAAATATTAGGCAGGAAAGGGGAGGGAAATCAAAAGCTCCAAAGGGGACAAAACACAGGGGTGGGCACATTTTTGATAGGGAAGAGTCCTCCAAAGGATTAGCAGAAGGGAAGAGACAGGGAGGGACCATGGTAAATCGGTGGGTGTAGGGGAAGGGCCGCTATGGGATTGGGGGAGGCAGAGCCGAAGACTAGCAGGGGCATCAAGTAGAACAGTTCAGCAAGAAATCAATTATACAAAGTCAGGTAGGGTTAAGTTGGCAAAATAAATAAAAAAAGAATAAATAAAGAAATGCACAAAGCGAGAATTAACTACACAGAGTCACAGGATTAAGTTCAGTAGAATAAATAAAGAAATGTACATAGCAAAAGTCAGGGATACAGCTGAAAGGATTCTAAAAATGTGACTATATCAAAGCAATCTAAAAAGACTGGACATTTCCTAGGCAGCACAAACAGAAGGCTTTAAAATTCCACTGTATGAACAGTACAGGAGCGCTCAGGATCAATAAATAAATTAGGTCTAGCTCCAAAGCAGGTAACTCTGTACACCTGCCACTAGCTCTGTGCTGCAAGTTAATGAAGCAGGCAGAGAGCTCAGTTTCTCAGGAGGAAAAGCCGTCAGAGTAAATCTGAGGTTAAAGGCTTTAACACTGTGAAAAAAGCCCATCTCAGCTTGGATTCATCTGATTGCGAGGGGAGGGCATCCCTGAGTTTGCCATATATCTTCCCCACCACCACTTTTGGATGCTTCAACCATATATCCAGTTCACTAGGAGTTGTGGCTCTGGGGGTGGATTTCAGGATGGGTCGCACTGCTTCCCTAAATTGGAGATATCTCCAAAAGTCTTTTTGTAGGAGACTGCATCGTTCTTATAAAGTTTGAATAAAGGCTGTTCTCATGTGGGGGAGTCAAGGATGTCTTTTACACTTTGGATCCCTTTGTCACTACATTGGGGCCAGGCTACTGTCTTGTTGTCCACGGGGACGTGTGGGTTCTGCCATAACAGGGCAAGAGGGGTGGGGAGGAGGTCCATGCCCAGCCTACTGTTCATGCAATGCCATTGTTTTCTGGCTGCCTCAATGGTGGTGTGTGGTGTCCCACTGCTTTTTGCTGACTGGAGAAGGAATGTTGTGGGCAACAACATCTTGGAGTGTGCAGTTTCCATGTGCACCAACTGCGGGGAGAGAGCCCAGCACGCTCAAAGTCAGTGCACTGTGTTTGGAAGGCCCATTTGTACCCCTCCATCCAAGGGAGGTTCCATCCCCCTTGGGATCAGTGTGCCCTCAATGTATTATGGCTGAAGTGGGGTTTTGTTCCTTCCCAAAGGAAATCTCCCAATGTTTTGTCAATAAGCTGGACCCACATTTTTGCAGGGACAGGGTGATGTGGGATAGCAAATAGAAGAATCTGGGTGCAGTGACCATTTTTATGGCAGCTATCTTATCCGCTAGTGTGAGCCAGAGCAACTTCCATCTCTCAAACTCAGTCTTAGTTGAGAGTAGCAGGGGTTAGAGATTGGCTGCCCACCATCCTCAGGTTAAGGGTAATCTTGATGCCCAGATATGTAATCCCTTGCAGGGCCCACAGCAGTCCTACAGAGGTGGCACATTGCTGTTGACAGAGGTGATTGAGTGGCAACATTTCTGTTTTCACTTGGTTTAAATGGAGGCCTGATAGGGATGCAGACTCCTCAAGTAAAGCCAGCAGGAAGGGGAGAGAGTTGGGAGCATCAGCCAATGAGATGAGCAAATCATCAGCATACATAAGGGTAGAGTATGAGGAGGAGCCAATCTCCACTCCCTTAATCTCTGGTTGTTCTCAGATAGTGGCCACTAGAGGTTCTGCTACTAGGATGAATAGGAGAAGTGAGAGGGGGCACCTTTGGCAGGTCCCTCTCTCTAGAGGGAAGGGGTCTGAAAGCATACAGTCAGTGGTCACCCGGGCCATTGGGTTGGTATAGATGGCATGTACGAAGGCCTGGAACCTTTCACCCACTCCCAGATGGGCCAAAACTCTAAAGAGGTAGTCCCATTTAAGGGAATCAAATGCCTTCTCAAAATCTACTGCAATTGCTGCAGCCGGGGTTCGGAGGCTCAATGCAAAGTGAATTAGATTCACCAGAGATCTGACATGCTTAGTACTGTGTCTACCAGGGGATAAAGCCCACCTGGGAGGGGTGAATTAGGTCTGTTTGAAGGGGACTATGCCTGGTGGCTAGTATTTTGGCATAGACATTACTATCCACATTTATTAGTGAGATTCATTTGGGTATGCTGACTGAAGGGCGACACCCCATCGGTGAATTCCCCTACAGTGAAAGTTTTGACAAGAATCAAAACTGTCACTGTGGGGGACTCGCCGATGAAATTCACCCTTTGCCAACTTACGTCCCCTTCATGTTAACTCTGATTGAGTTAACAGCCGGGGGTTCATGGGCACAGCCCCGATAGAAAAGACTGATGACTGACAGGCTAAATATAACCTGTAGACATCGGGATGTCTCTATGCTGCACATCAACAACAATGTTGTCACGTCAGCATAGGTAAACCATTGATCTTTAGTTCCCGATGCCTGTGGGATCATTCAATTTTTGGGGATGACTGTGATGGTTGCTTCCTTTAGGGTGGGAGGGAGGGTTTCTATTGATTCTGCTTCTGTATAGATCTGGGTTAGAAGTGGGGCAGTCTGTGTGAGAAGTGCCTGTAAAAAATCAACTGTGTATCCGTCCCCACACAGGGATTTCCGTGGTTGAAGTGCCCGAATGGCATTCTCCACCTCCTGCACTGCGATGGGTTAATCCAGGTCCTTGGCCTGCTGAGAGGAGAGTTTGGGTAGGCGTAGAGTATCTAGGAAGGATTGCATACCAGTGGGTGGGGTGGGGTGGGTGGTGGCACGGAGCTCAGAGTAAAGGTTGTCATAACAGTGTTTATGTCTTGGGGGCTTGTTACATCCTCTCCTTGTTTATTTTTTAGGTGGGTATGTGCCTGCTTGCTTGCTGCTTACATAGCATGTAGGCCAGCAGTTTCCCACCCTTGTCTTCCCTTCCCAAAATGTGTGCCTAAGCCTCAGAATGGCTACCTCTGCCTTCCTGTTCAGAGTTGGTTTATCTCCAAGCAGAGCCCTAAAATTTCCCTGCCTATCAAGGAACGGGGGAGGGGATGGCATTGTTTTAAACTCTGACTCTGCCTGTGAAAACCTATGCTCCAGCTCTGCAAGCCATTTTTCATGCAGTCTGCATTTGGCAACAGCGTACCCCATAATTTTCCCTCGCATGGTGGCTTTGAAGGCCTCCCATGTATTCCCTGCCGAGACGTCCGATATTGGGTTGTTTTCTATAAAGTAAGATGCTTCTGTTCTGGCCAAGGAACAAACTCTAGGTCTCTCATAAGGAGGGGATCTAGTCTCCAGTTGCCAGCCGGTGGGAGGTAGGACCCCACATAAGAAGAAGTTAGACTGGGGCATGGTCTGAGACCACCTTAGGTATGATGGTCGAGTCAATTGCATTCTGTAGAAGTAATGGGGAGGCCAGCCTGAAGTCCAGCCTATTGTATGAGGACTGGACCTCTGAATGAAAGGTGTAGACCCTGGTGTGGGGTGGAATAGCCTCCATATGTCTGTCAACCCCAGGTCGGACATTAATTGCTGCGGATCCCACCCCCCTTTGGTGTGAGTTTCCTTACCATTGTCATTAATATCTAATTGGGGGACCAGGGTTAGGTTGAAGTCGTCCCCTACTAATAGTGGGCAGTTGGGAGGAAGGAAGGCACTGAGGGCTTTGACTAGACCATGAAAGAACTGTGGATCATCTAGATTGGGGGAGTATACATTACATAGGGCAATGGATCCCATTGGAGTGGTGTGGCTGGCCATCACCCATCTACCTTCGGGGTCAGCTAGCGAGGCTATAAGGGACCACTGGAGGGAATTGTGGACCACGATGTCAACTCCATGCTTCCTGGTGGGGGCAGCAGCATGCGCCCCTTGCCCTACTCAGTCCTTCATCAGTAAGGAGTGATCATTCTATGATAGTTTGGTCTCTTGGAGGAAGGCCACCTTTGATTTCAGCTGCGTTAAGTGGAAGAGAACCTTTTTCCTCTTGACAGGAGAGTTCAGTCCTCTGATGTTCCATGTGTGCAGTATTAACTCACCCATGGTCGTTCAGTGGAAAACGCCTCATATGATTTGTTATGTGCAGTCTTTTGGTGGCTGATCACAGGTGGCTCCTCTCAAAGAGATGTAGCATCCCTATTAACGAGGTGTCCTTGCCCCCATTCCCTCACAGCGTGCAACATATTACGCAATATAACTTCAACATTCCTACAACCTTGCTGCCTTCTCCTCCTAAACGAGAAGGGTAAACAATCACCTGCAATAATATCACACCTGCAGGAAACTTTTCTAACTAGTGTCATACTGTGGATATCTTGTAATCAACCAAACCATTTTTAAGGACGTCAGTCTGGACTGCAGCCTGCAGCAATTGTGCCAGGTGGCTAGCCAGTCTGACTCTGTGGGGAGTGGTACTAAGCAAAGTCAGTTATATGTGATAACAGTGACCACCACTAAACTACCAGGGAGATATAGTTTAGTTTGTAATGGAACAGCAATCTGTGATTGGGGTGGGACCGCTGGACTAACAGGGAGACATAGTTTAGATTGTAATGGAATTGTGATCGGTGATGGGGATGGGACCACTAATCCACCAGGGATATAGTATTATTCTTTAACAGAACAGTGATTTATAGACTACTAGACTACCAGGGAGATATTTTTTATTTCATAACAGGACAGTGATCAGTGGGGGGGTACCAGACACCAAGGCACGCTGTGTTGAGAGATGAGGGGGGCACAGCACTTACTCAGCCAACCTCTAGGGTTGCACGGGAAAAAGTCAGGGTTTCAATCAGCGGTATGTGCACTGCACAAGGGGGCTGGGCAAGACAGCCTTGCATGACACACACACTCTGAATATTGGGCTGAGCCAATATTCAGGTCCCCCCCATCATTTGCATTGCACCCCCCTCCGTTCTTTTCTTGAGTGCAAACTGAGTTTGCCTGTGCTAACTGGGCTTTTCACACAAAACCCAGTTTGCACTGGCAAACTCAGTTTTGTGCCCTGGCAATGTTTTGAATATCAGCCCCGTAGTGGTTACAAGTATGTATATTTGTGTTCTGTGCTGTTTACCTTTTACCTTATTGAGAACAGAATGCACTGTATTGTTTTAAAATTAATTTATTATTAGGAAGATCTTGAAAATAGGATTTTTAATCTTAGTGATCCCATTCTGCATGGACAACATATAGAACAGTATATGATTAAGCATACACAACAATGTTTCCATCAAGGGTTTGTGATGACATCATAGAGACCTCGCGAGTGAAGATCAAGAGGTCTCAGGATGTCATCACAAACCCCGAGATGGAAACACAGCTTTGCTGTGTATGCTTAATCATATACTGTTTTATATAGTATGTGGCTAAGCCCCTATTGTACATGGATTTCAGTAGCAAGCTTGCATTTTATACAGTTAATTTTTAACAACAGAACAAAACAAAAAAAAGGAAACATGACACAGAAGATTGCGATTCAGCCGTATTATTGTAAAAAACATCACAGATCATGCACGAACATGGCATTGCTTTACACAAACAACAACAGTGGGAGAAACATTCAAGATTAAAAACACAAATTCATTTGAAAGTATACGATCACTGTGGCATCGGACTTGGAAAAATATCAGCATTTCTGTGGAACAAGACAAAAAAGAAAACTCGTATCAGCATTTGGCAGTTGGCAGAGCATCGTCCCCCCCCCACATACACACACACACACACACACAGTGTTGAAAACACCAGCACAGCCTGCAATGCAATACTTTTCAGAGCTATTACTGCTTCCAGTCTTTATTTCTGGGCAAAATGCTGTGGTCATGAAAACCTTTTTGTTTTATTTACAGTGTAATGAAAAAAGTAACTTACTCATTCAGAGTCACTGGTGTTCACGATCACCGTTATTCGCCTGCGCTTTTCCAGTTTTGAGTAGTGTGTTACATTAACTGTGACTCCTTGCTGAAAATCACAATCTTTGCCAAATGATATTTGGAAAGGCAACTTTTCAGCCAGGAGGCTGTTTTGACACTGGATAGGAACTGATGTCATTCCTCTTTCTGTCCAGTCTTGAGCTGCCTCCTTGGAACTGATACCAGGTCGAGTTTCTGAAGTTAGAGCTGAGAAGATTGATGAATGTCTCTGCTGTTTTGACCCAGAGATCACACTGTAATTATTAATGCTTTGAATATTTCAATGTCCAGAGACTTGTGCCACTTCTGTGGGAGGGACGTTATGATCTACCAATGCCTGAATAGACGTTTTCCTGGTGGAGTGATTTATCTTTTTACTTTCAGGCAAGCAAGCGGACAATTTCATTTTCTTCATCATATGTCTAATTTTGTTTTCTCCTATATGGTCATATTTCTATACCACAAGGAGACTCCTGGCTTAAAATTTATGTTGGGGGCCAGATAGAAAGGTGCATCGGGAGTATTCATTGCTTGTGGTCTTTGTGAAGCGTATTTAAGATAGGCAGAGATCGGGTCCCTTTCTCTATTTATGGTATTCCCATACATGTGGGGTTTCAAAGGCCAAATGTCCCTTGGATTGTCACCAGAATGAGTCTTTGTCTGTCGCCATTATACTCTAACGATCTTGGTCTGTTTGCGTCAGTTAATAGGGTTAAGTCTCGCCACTTCAACTTGAACTGCTCCATAGTACGGAGAGCAAAATACAGTCCCACATTGAAAAATAACATGCTGAGGAGGGAGGCTGGATTTGAGAGACCAAGTGTGCCTGAACTGTACAGCTGATTGATGTCCATGTCTGTTAGAGTCTCAGCCCTATTGGGTATATTCCCCTTTCCCTGCTTTTTTTAGATATTTAAGTTTTGCTGTCATTGTCCTTAATGTTTCCATGAATGGACTCTTTTTGCCATGGTAGATGGAGTGCCCACAGTTATGCTTAATTAAATAATGATCAGCACTGCCTAATATGCCTCTAATTGTACCCTGTTCATAATCTGACCCATCTGTCTTTTGGCAGTGAACACAAATTTGGCCAGGAGGATGTCCAGCTCTTCTAAGGGAATCGTGTATATCTGGTAATCCTCGTCTGAATTTTGTAGGTAATTCTGCACTATTTTGATGTCAGTAAGGGTTTTCTGGATTGTCCTAGCATTTTCTTGCTCAGCTATGAACTGCTATCTTTCTGTAGCCAGCTTTGAACACACCGCTGCTGCCATGTCCTTGTTTGTTTGCTCACTAGCGACTGATTGAGAAGTGACAGGCACCGATTTGAAATTCACTGTTAGAATGATGGCTTGTGAGCGCAACTATTCAAATGTCGGAAAACTTGCACTATCGATGTGACATCAGATTGATAGTACAACAACTTTTCTAACCTTTGAACTGTCCTACAACAACTTTTAAGCAGCTACTGAAATCTGTGCAAAACAGGAGGTCAGCAATATACTATACAGCTTTCTCTACCACTATTACTACTACCCTCAGTATCTAAGAAATTAACAGTGGACCTGGACATCAACAACTCTTTGTCTGAATGTCAGGTGGCTCCATTGACACCAGCAACAGGGAGCTTCTCTTGAGGCCCTAAATCCAGATGGAATATATCTATGCCCTGTAATACCAGGGGCTTCAGGCACTGATAGCCTAAATCACTGTGTAAGGCAATAGGCATCCATCTAGGATGTTTTTCCTAACCCCTGACACCCAAAGTGCACTGGTCCACAATGAGATGTGAAGATGAAGTTTCTGCATGGCCATCTGATGCATTGACAATATATCTTGGCCATTAGCAGGCCCTATCTGCCAACTTGACCATGGTGACCATAGGGACACTTCTGTGTAAATATATGATACAAAAATAGAGGATCTACAGTGACCAAAGATACATTTGTAGGCTAATTGCATAAGAAAGTATGGGTTTTCTTTTTTGTTTTCCTACTATTTGCCAGTCTATCTTGAAATTTACACTGGTTCATCCTTGGATCACTTTTAGTTGTGGCAAGAACCATATTGCCTACAGTATGTAGCCAACCTAACTTTGTGTGGATTTTACATATATGTCACTCAAGCCCCAATAGTTTTGATTGACAAGTTGTATAGTGCATTGTTTCAAACAGAGGGTATAATGCCTGACTAGTAAGTCATATCAAAATGACTATTGAGGAAAGAGGGAGACAGTCCAAAATGTGCCACTCACTGTGGAGGTAGACAGGGTATTGTTTTGGACGGTCAGACTCAGCATTAGTAGGTGTTTGTGCATTGTAAGGAGCCAATTATATTATTTGTCCACGTTTTACCCTTTATTCTCATGTACTCTATTCCCAGGACATGCCTGGAAATGTGATACTTGCAGTTCTGTGCGTTTCTCCTGGACAGCAATTTATAACAAAACATTTTTTTTTTTTCCAGTATGTAAGTAATCTTTTTGGGTTTACAAAATGGTTAGGGAAAATCCTGAATACTGATTGATAAAGACCTGTGCACTGGTGGGGCTTAATGCATAGCAGAAAAACAAATCCTGCCAACCAGGACAAAAAAACTTCACTGGCATCCCTGTACCAGTCTTCAGAATTTAAAAGAAAAATGGGCACTGTTTCCCCCAGTAACCCCCTTCCCCAATAGCAGGGCAACACTGACTCAGGCATCTGGGATTTAGGAACATCAACAGAATGGAATCAACACCAAGTCTAGAAAGGTTCCAACACAAAAGTCCTTTGCCCCCATATTCAAAAGTCCCCCTGCAAACTTGCACAAGTGCCTGTGCCACACATCTGAGATGTGCCAGCCAAAAATAATGATATATTTAGAAGATGCACCATGAGATGTGCTCTTGCATGTCTGGCTGATTATCCAAAAGATGCACAATCGCACAGTGGGAGATGCAGATCATGGGGAAATGTGTGATGGAAAGCCACTTGCGCGGTGTGCAAAGTACAATATTAAGCCTGGATATGCAAATGACCTCATTGCACATTCCAAGCCCATCTGCCACATGCACAGGTCATTACTGGAATGTATTCAGACCATTTGCATATCCCAGGCATGCTCAGGTCCAGCTGTGCAGGGCTGCCCCACCACTCCACAAAGGTGAATAGGAGGTACTGCAGACTATCAGGCAGGTGTGATGGACTGTTTGTGTGTGGGTGGGTGGACTGCATTGGCCTGAGTACTGTGCTATTACTCATAGCCATGTACATGGTCAGACTGGAGTACAGGGGCCCACCTAGACAGTGGCCACAGGGGCCCACCTAGACATGCTACAGGGGAAGGTACAGGGTGACCCCATCTGACTGGTATACCACACGCATGTGATACATGAGTTCCATATGCAGCATACAGCGACCTGCTATGCCCCACAAAAAAACACACATATGAGTGGAACATGATGATGACTGCAAGGAATGGCAGTGTGCAGAGGGTGACCAGGTACAGTAGTGGGTGGGCCCCACTTGTGTGCACCTATGGTGTACCACCATGGGTGTGTGCCACAGGTCAGTCTCTGGCCTATGCCAGGCTGCCACCCATTCACTAGGCTACCTGGGCACCATTGCCCCAGATGGCACCCTGGTCGCATGCCACTGCCAGGTGGCACCATGCAAGCTGCATGGGTTCAGGCCATGGCCCCCCATACATTTGTTGCATTGTGGCAGTCTGCTTCTCTGGTGTGTCTGGGGGGGCAGCCGACTGCACTGGCATGCAGCTGCTGGGTGTCTATATCCAGGGTGCGGTGTGGGGGGGTTGCTCCCTGGATGGTGCCAGTGGTGACACAGTACCTGTGGCTCAGGATTCATCCATCCTGGCATGGCAGCTGTGTGTGGGTGCCTGAAGATTGTCCTGGTGCACCTCCAAGGGCTGTCTTCGGATGGCTTGCATACATTTCTGTGGACTGCCTGTGGGTGGCTGGCCATATAGGCAGGCCTTTTTCATGCCTAACTTTGGGTGGCTCATCTCTCAGATGTGCAGCAGGTGCACCGTACATTTGGGCTGAATATAGGGATGCACGGCACTGTCATGGGAATGCCCCCTCAGCATACACTGCATTCATTATAGATGCATAAAGGCACATACAGAGATGCACGACTCATCTCTCCCTTTTGAATATCATGATTAAGCTTTTTTTCTGTGCTGCATGGTACATTTACAGTTTATGCTGTGCATCTCCTTTGAAAATGTGGGCCTTTAATTTTACAAATTAGAAATGCTTACATCAGCAAAACTAAATTATTTATCTGTCTCTGTTCTTGAAGAGAGCATGTTTATCAGACCACAAACAGCAGTCTTCTTAGCATTGTTTTTCTCTGTCTCAGCATACTCATTTTAGAAGATTTTTCATCAAACAGCAATTCACTTAACTCTGTTTCACTTTTAGCATCCCTTTGCAGGGTTTCCTTACTTTGCAATTGAGGCTTGCACTTAGTCTTCATTGTTCCCCCACTAAACTCAGGCTTCTCTCATTTAAGAGTTCATATCTATTCTGACTCCCCACTCGAGGGCAGGTTGCAGGTCTCTCCCTCTTGGGATGAAGCACCCCTAATAACCTGTGGCTTCAACCCAGATGGCTCTAATTAATCATTTAAGGCATATATGCCTTTTACCAGCCCTGCCAACTCCTTGCAGTCTTTAACACAACCCCTACATGTTATATCATACTTAAAGGTGCTTTACTGTCCAGATCCTGGTTCACTTAGTTTAGATATCCCAGGTGACCTTGACAAGTAAACCTCAGTTCTAGATAAATGATGATGATGGCAAAGGGCATATCTATACTATCACCACCCCTCTCCAAGCAAGTTACAAACATGTTTTCCAATACCTTCATCTACCAGTTTCAAAGAAAAGTATTATATCAGCTCCAGCATTTTCTTTATCATTCATTGTATTTTAGCTTAACATAACAACCACGGTCTACCCCTCCACTCCTACATCCCTGTTCACTTAATGTCTCCTACCCATCAAACTGCTTTCTCCCTCAATATTAAACCACAAGTTATTTTTTTTTTAACTACAGGTGCAACAGTAGATCATGCTCCTACAGTATGTGCTGTGTCACTAAATTCTTGATTCAAAACTGGCAGAAAAAAAAAAGCACACCAGAATATGGGTGGGATTTGTAAAAGTAAAAAAAAAATGGTCAAAACTCCTATTTATGTCTAGCTAAATCTTCAAAAGGTATAAAATGGGTAAAATTCTAAGTTATGTCAGGTGATACTTTCAAAAGTCAAAAACTGAACATAGTGCCTAGTAATGCCAAGTGGAATTTTCAAAAGTCATACAATTGATACAGCTATTAGGAGGGGAGTGTCAAAAGTCATAAAATGGATGTAATTATTTATTTTGTTTTTGATAACTAGGTAATATACATTAGACATAAATACACAGATTTTCATGCATGACCCGTAGATTTCAATAGCAGTCATGAGCAAAAGAACTACAGAATATTATCAGATGACAAAGTAGTAACAATTTGGGCCAGACAACAATGATTTGAAATTCAGAAGAATGTTCAATAACAATAGGAATTAAGTAGTGCAGTGAGTGTCGGCAATGGAACATCAAAGATAATAAGAAAACGAACTCTCAGATATCTATAGAAAATATTCTGTCTTTCTGGAACTATTTTCACAAATGTTGAACATATAGTATCTGGAGCATTTATAGCCATTTATGTTTCTTTATATCAGTTTTGGATGAACCAAAGGCTAGACATAAATAAACATTCTATGTAAATGAATGCCTTAGTTACGTTGGGTCTGAAAATTGTGTCCAGGCACAGTTATACAGTGTACGAACTGTGCAAAGTGAACATAACTAAGAGTTCTGAAAACTGAAGTTACTGTAGTTTTGTCCTTGCTTTGATAATTGACATAGGGGAAAGCAGGCTTATGTTTAGAGTTTGTACAATAAAAAAAATCATATCTGAACACAGACTCTAAAAATCTGTTCTAACAGCTTTAGTTTGAAAAATGCTTTTGATGAACTCCTCATAGTCAACAGTAAACATCAGAATCAGAATGGCACGCATCACATAATCATCTCTGATAACCTCCTGCACAAACCACTACTGATGACACTTTTTGGTGTAGCACATGTAAAGGTAAACGTCTATCTTCAGTGGGCAACACATTTATTCAGCACAGCACTGGTGCATTTTAAACTGATAATGTAAGACCCCATTTCAGTACCATTGACAGTCACTCACATTTCTTACCCCGTCTGATCTTGCTACAATCTCGTACAGGCCAGTTTTGAAGCAATTTCAGCAGTGGATCTAAAAAAATAACATTAAATATTGCACATGAATTAGTCCTTTACATAGACCTCCTAGCTTTTTACATGGAAGAGGAGAATCATGCTTCTACCACAAACAACGTTAGTGCTCCATGGGTAGAAGGACCATTATACTTTTATTGGCAGTCATTTTAGTTCATCCCCCCCCACACACACACACACACACAAAAAAACTATTTTTTGGTTTTATTTTTCTCCTTCTATTTCCACAAAGAACCATTTTGTGTAAGAAATAAGACATGACAGGGACATTGAGGGACACTGATTGTCAAAGGTTAAGGCATGCTCCGATGCGTATTGAATCAAGAGGCACTTATGCTGAGTGCCTTCAGCATCTGGATGTGCATTACCCCATGATGGCCAAGGCCTCTGGAGTCAAAATTCACTCATCAAATTAATCCCCTGTAAAAGAATTTGAAGATTAAAAAAAAATTAAATAATCATGTAAGGATACACAAACATTTTAACTTTAATGTGTGTTTTTAACAAAATGATTATTTTTGCTGCTTTGCACCACTATGTGGTTCTGTTGTGATCAGGTTTGTTTAAAATAGTTAACAAAGAATGTAGCTTTTTTGTGTTATATGTTTTTAGGATTACCCACTTTAAGGTGAAGGCAGAGGGAAATTAGAGCACAAGGAAAATGTTGCAAGGAAACAGAGCAACACCAAATTTTGCTGTATACAGTAGGAGCACATAGCCAACCCAAGCAGTCCGCACTGATTTTCTAAGGGGGGCTCTGCCCCTGCACCCCCCCTTTGCAGGGCGCTTTGCCCCCTGCACCACTCATTACATGTATATAATCACTGCCATCCATCGCATCCTGTGGAGCAGTGCACAACCTGCACCCTCTCAGACAATCTCCCTGTACGCTCTGGTGTTCCCCAGGGCCCCATCCTGGGTTCACTTCTCTTTAGCATCTTCGTAAACTCTCCTTTCATTCTGCCCTGGACAAATACTCCTCTATGCAGATGAA
Organism: Neoceratodus forsteri; assembly: GCA_016271365.2. Lineage (NCBI taxonomy): Eukaryota > Metazoa > Chordata > Ceratodontiformes > Ceratodontidae > Neoceratodus > Neoceratodus forsteri. Next base: position 648,765,334 of record CM057456.1, read on the forward strand.
AAAAAAAAGCAGAAAATAAGCACCCAGCACAGGCATAAACTCAAGGAAAGAAGTTTTACTTATGAAAACATTTTTATTGTTACAAAATGTGCAAAATATTACTCATAGCTCTCAGTAGTGGTAAAACCACTTACAACACCATAAGGACAAAACTATTAATGTTTCACAAGGTTGCCCCCTTGCTTCATCAGAGTAAAACAATACCTACAAATCCACACCTTATATAGTGTGCCCAATTAGCTATTTAAAAAATTAATTAGATCAGTTACATGAACACAGGTTCAACATGAAGTGCATATCACAGATTCCTTAAACCATCTCATTTCAGTCTTGACAATACATTAATACAATCATGGTTAAAATAGGAATAACATGGGATTGTAATCACCAGGCACATGGACTTAGGTATTTAGAACACCAGAGACAAGGCAAATAGCAAGATACAAACTGTTGCACCAGCCTAGACATATCTAGTCAATTGTTGATATTATTGGCTCATGCTGAAGCACTGTGTGATTGTCTGCAGTCACAATTTATTTAAAAATGCAGATAAATCAATGGTTTCAGTTAACCCTTTGTCACTTCTAGCTTTCAGAATACATATCTAAAAGCTTTCCCCTTGGCCAATTCTCTTTTCAGTGTCCCCTTCCCTTAGTTCCATGGAAACCTTTTCAATGCCCACAAACATTATGATATGTTCTACATGTTTATTTTTATTAGCATGCTTCACAATTGCAGAACTCTCATTGTTGTTCTGTAAGGCTCGAACATGTTCACTGATTCTAATTCTGAACTATTTTATCATCTTGCCTACATAATAGTGGCCACAACTACAATACAGTATATACACCACACCTTTTGTGTTGCACATTATGAAATCTGCAACTGTGAGATTATGTGCTGTGATTGGATTCCTAAATGTTTTGCTCTGCACCACATATGTACAGAAGGTGCACTTACCATATTTGAAGCACCCCGGGGGGGGCAGCCAAATTTGTTTGGCGGTGTGTTTAACCATTGGTAACACACTAGGGGAAGCCAAATCCTTAATATTCTTTGGTCTCCTAAAAACTACTGATGGTCCTGCCTCAACTATATTTTTTAAGTGGGGTTCTAGCTTCAACAAATTACAGTTATTCTCTATAATCTCCCTCCCTTCCCTAGATCTAATTGAGAAAGTGGTTACAAATGGACAGCGTTTATTATTGGACATGTTTCTGTTCTGGAGTACCAATGTTTGTGCTCTGTCCATGTTTGATACTGATGATACAGCATTGGCTATAGACTCACTACTATAGCCCCATTGCTTAAATCTATGTATCTGTTCTGCCTGTTTATTATAGAACTCATGTTCCTCGGTACAGTTTCTTTTGTTCATATGAGTACTATTTTGCACATTTTCCAACGATAAAAATGTTTTTACAACTAAAACTTCCTTCCTGGAGTTTATGCCTGTGGTGGGTGCTCATTTTCTGCTTTTTTATATGTAAATTGTATTAGCTAGCACCAGCACTTCATCCTGGTGCTGCCTTCTTCTCTTTTTTCTATGCAGATGATGCTGTTCTCTTTAGTAGCCATCCTGACCCTATCTCCTTCCAACTCACACTCCAGATCTCCTTCAATGAGGCTGAAAACTGGTTTGTTGCACATAAGCTGGTGTTAAATTATAAAAAAAACTAAGGTAATGTTCTTCACCCATCTGCAAAATAGTACACTTAATATTCTCAATGCTCACAATGTTCCACTTGAACAAGTCTCTTCCTTTAAGTACCTAGGTATTACAATGTACTCTTCCCCCACCTACTCCAAGCACATCCATAATATCTCCTCCTCTATTAACTCCAGGTTGGGCCTCCTATACAGGCATAAAAAGTGCTTACTCCCAGAGGCTCTCTGCTGAGCTGTAAACTCCTCTGTCCTCTCGCTGATAGACTATGGGGTTGTTACATATGGGGCTGCCAACTCCACTGCCCTCTGCAGGATCTCAGTTGCCCTAAACAAGGTATGCCACTTGGTCACTGGGTGTGACCAGATGACCCAATCCTGTGACCTTTACCAGTGCTCCTCTTGGCTCAAACTTCAGGGTAGGCTAAAATATCACACCTGCCTATTCGCCAAAAAGATTGCATTGGGCAATGCCCCCCCCCGGGCATTCACAAACTGCTTCAACCTGTTCTCCTTGCTAGGGTCACCCGTAGCTCTTCAAAAACCGTGTTCAATGTCCCTCACTGTCGGACCTCCCTGAGGCAAAGATCCTTTCACCACAGAGCCCCCTTCTGGCTAAATGCTCTTTCAGATGAAATTTCCACTACTGACACATTAGGCCCTTTCAAAATCAAGTTAAGGGAGGCCATTGTCACCTCTAGCCTCTACAACTGTTCTTAACCCCTATTACCTGTCCCCCAGGGCTGCTGGACTATGTTCTCTTATGTGTCCATGATGTGTCCACTGTATATTATTGCTTCACTCTGATTATGATTTTGTACATACTTGTATAACTTCTCGTTGCTCCTTTGGCCAGCTATATTTAATCCACTGCATATTACTGCTTCACTTTGCTTATGATTTTGTACATACTTGTATAGCTTCTCGTTGCTCCTTTGGCCAGTTATATTTAATCCACTGTGTATTAGTGCTTCACTTTGCTTATAATTATGTATATATTTGTATAGCTTCTCATTGCTTCTTTGCCCATCTATGTTTAATCCACTGACAGAGGGTCTACACCCCTCCATCATCTGTAACTCCAGTTCAGGGTTTCCACCCTACACTATGTATTTGTTTTCTGTTGTACCTCAATATGTTTGCCTTGTGCAATGTCATAATGTCCTGATGTAAAGCCTTTGTAAAGGAGTCTCTTACTCAAAGGGTTGTAATTCTGATTCTTATCAATAAACAAGGAAAAACACCCAATGATGCTCACAGTGCAAAACATGCTGAAATCCCGGTCACACCTAACAGTTTTGCACTAATTATGGTGCCCACATTCCAACGCCTTATGTTCCATGCTGTATTGATGGTATACCATATTTTAATTGACCCCCAAAACAGCTGCTTTTCACTTTATGGCTGGATGGGCTGAGCCATGCTGACATATTGCTATGAGGCAGGAGAGAGAAGGGACAGTGGAAGCATGTAACCGGATACCAAGACTATGTCATTCTTCAGTGGTGCAGTCATCACTATTCACAACAGTGATGTTCTCTCCTACACTGTTTTCCTGCTCCATGCTCACTTGCACTTATCTTCTGGGTTTAGAGTGCTTCTATCTATCTATCTATCTATCTATCTATCTATCTATCTATCTATCTATCTATCTATCTATCAATGTACAGTTTCATTTGATTTGAAAATGATTGCTGAATCCCAATTTCACATGCACAAGAATTCTGTCAACTGATCAAGGCACCCAAAAGATGTTTTGCTAGCTGCATCTTTGGTCAGATATTTTGATCAAATGCAACGTGTTTCTGTAAAATCTTACTTACTGATGTTATAGTCAGGATCCAATGATTGTGTTACCCTCTGGCACAACCATTTCAACAATTGAATTGCTTTTATCCCCAAAGCAACAATGATATCTGCAACCCGCTCTTCCGGACTGCTGCTGAAGATGCTGAGCATGATGGCATCAGAGGTGGTGTCATCACCCGCTCTCTTATCTGCAAGACAGCATCTGTCAGCAGGGACTTGGCATGGCTTTAAGAAAATTGAAACATCATCCGAGGACAAAACGTTTGAAAGTGGCAATGTTCACTGTCTTTTTATTATCACTGATTTTTCTGATTGCAAATTAGTGCCAAAATAAATAGTGAATATTAAGTGAAAGTGGTTGCACTGTTTCAGCCATAACCCTCTAACCCTCTTGACCCCAATACTGCTTCTAGCACTTTAACAACCAGTTTAAACAAACCTCAGGCTCTCATACCTGCAAAAGATAGTGCTCTACAGTGCAATTGTTAGTTTTTAAAACAGGTTGTTTGCTGAAACGCTAACCACCTACAGCCAACTGCTTGCGGTCGGTGGCTAAGTCCCACTCTCTACAATCATACACTGCTGACACTTCAGACATATAAGGGGCATAAAATAAAGCATACAAGGAAATGTACAGTAAAGGATACTTAAATGTAGCAATTGCTGCTAGATTGTGAATAGTACAACCTGAAGATTTTATATAATTTGACTAAAACCATGCTGAAACCACATGGTGCTATCTCCCGGTTACTAACCAATTCTGTCCTTATGCTGCTGGCTGAAGTCTAACAACCTTCTCATATAGTATGTGTATATATATATATATATATATATATATATATATATATATTAATTACATATACCTACTCCTCTTTTCTAAGACAGGAATTCAATAATTAAAATATCTGCTATAATGCCGTCCACAGACCTCAGAAGGGTGTCAGTCCTAACACCACAAATTCTACCAGACACAAACATGCACAATAGGTTGAGCTGCATGCAACATAACAGATGCAAATTCAGCCTACAATACAGTAAATATACAGTGAGATAGTACAGGAAGTTACTAGGGATTACTCACAAAACACTGAGAAATGATGACAGAAACTTAAGGTTAGTTCAGTGGATGATGCACAATAAACTGTTTACATCACTTAGTTATATTACATTAACAAAACTATGGCCACAACTTGTGTTCATGAAGTGTGAATGATATGTCAGAAAGGGGGGGGGGTGGTTCCTGATGACAGCACCTATTGTGTCACATTGCCTGAGCATGCATGCACAAACATGCATGCACACACACACCTGGGGAGGGGGCCTGACAGTGTGTGATCACCCACACTGACTTCAGCACCTCCACAAGCCACCAACAAAAGCCACATCCCACTTGTGACATATAGCATCCCACTTGTGACCTCCTTCTCCCTGATAAAACTCCTTTTACCACCACACTCTGCTGTCTCCTCACCACCAAAGCCAGTTTCTGACCCATCTAACAAGACCCTTCACTGTTCCCAGATCCTCAAATTTCCTTAGCAACCTACTCTGTGGAACAGAGTTAAATGCTTTGTTGAAATCAAAGTAGAGCAAATCCAGTGCTTGCTCCTTTTCCACTGCCCTAGTTACCTAGTCACCTAGTCAAAGAATACTATCAGATTTGTCTGACAAAACCTCCCTGCCACAAGCCCCCACTGCTTACTATACTGGAATCCATTACAGTCTAGGTAGTTCTCTGGGTCCTCTTTGACTAGTGCCTCCACTAGTTTACCTGCTATTAAAGTAAGACTAACTTGCATGTAGTTTCCTGGTTGCCATTTGTCTCCTCCATTGTGTAGCTGAACTACATCCTCTACCATCCAATCACTCAGAACCACCATTGACTGAAGGGGCTATTGAACAGCCCTGCAAGGGGTTCAGCAAGTTCTGATGCCAGTCCCCTGAGAACCCAAAGGTGCATCCTGGAGGCTTGTCTATTTTCAGGATTTTCAGGGCTACAAGACCTTTTCTGAGCCTTTCTCACATAAATACCACCTACCCCATTCCTGGGATCCCTTTTGCAGTAGCCTTTCTACTGCATTCAGACAGTGGTCTACTATTCACTACTGTCAGTACAGAGCAAAGCAGTTGGCTAGAATGACTGTCTGCTGCTCATCCTCCTCTATTGCACTGCTGCCTCCATTAATCAATCAATCAATCAATCAATCAATCAATCAATCAAATCTTTATTTATCCAGGCGAACATCATTGAGCACTGCTCATTTGCAAGATGGACCTGGTAAGGTCAAGGTTCAATTTACATAGCTACATACAAGTATACAATATACATACACTCTAAGATACTACATACAAATTTCAGTATACACACTGTCTAAGCATACATCCTAAACATAATATACAATAATTCAATTGTAGAGTAATAAGGGAAGAGTGGAGGAGGAGCTGGAAGTGGAGTGCCTAGCTGGTAGGGGTGGAGGATGGTGGTAGGTGCTTATAATAAGGAACGGATAACTGTGGCCTATGAGAGGGCCAGGGGCCGGCACTGGTGGGTTTGAATAACAGAGGTATAGGGCTATGGTATGTGACAGGGAATAAGGGGAGGTGGATAGAAAGAGGGGTGCAAGGAGTGTGAGGGGTGCAGGCTCTTGATAAAGGTGAATACATTCCGTGAGTTGGCTGTCCTGAGAGGGGGATGGTTAAGATTAGGAATACTCTACTGTTTGTGGAAACAATTACATTTTTCTTGGATAAGCCTCAAATACAGATGTTTAAAGGATGTAACTGATATGTAACTGTTCACTTTCAGGGTCTTCTGCATGATATTCCATTAGGTAGATAAGACATAGCTGATAGCAGATCTCCCATGTCGAATATTGAATTTGGGCACTTTAAGCATGATGAAGTTAAGGCTTCTTAGGACATAATTACTTGATGTGACTTGTGTGAAGCAGTCTGAGACATAATTTGGTAGCATCTTGGATATTGCTCTGTAAGTCCATAGTGCGGCATTCCTGTTTCTTCTAAATTGGAGTGAAGTACATCCAACTGTACCGTAGAGCGAGCAGTGGTGAGTGCTGAGAGGAAGATCTGTAATGAACCTCAAGGCTCTATGGTAAAGTGTGTCCAGTTTGTTCAGATAAGAGTTAGGGCAGCGACCATATAGGAAATCTGCGTAGTCTAATACTGATAGAAATGTGGCCTGGACCAACTTCTTTTCAGAATTCCTTGTTAGAAAGTGCTTTATTCTGCAAAAGAGTCCAAGCCTCTGGTGAAGTTTTTTTAGCAGGTCTTCCAGATGATCTAAGAAGTCAAGTCTACTGTCTACCCAGACCCCCAGGTATTTGAATTTTGTAACATATTCAAGATTTTCACCAAGGACAGTGGATAACGGGGAAGATTGTTTGGGAAGGAGTGACCGGCTTGGGTTTGGGGGAAAAAAACATTGCCTTTGTTTTTTTTTTTTGCATTTAGGAGAAGTTTTTTTTCCAGTAGTTGATGTTGCAATAGGTTGAATTCTGCTTGTAGCTCTAAGCATGCTGTTACAGGAGAGGGGTGAGTGACATACAATATGGTGTCATCCGCAAACAGGTGTACAGTGGCTTTGGTGAGATTATTGTCAATGTTATTGATGTAGATGGCAAATAGGATTGGGCCAAGAATGGATCCATGAGGAACTCCTCTTTGCAGAGGTTTGAGTGATGATAGGTCTCCTTCGGCCTTCACTTGCTGGGTCCTTCCCATAAGGTAGTTATTAAACCATCTAAGGGAGGATGAGTCTAATCCTATGGAGTTCAGGGAGGAGAGGAGTAGTTCGTGGTCGACCATATCAAATGCCTTACTCAGGTCTAAGAATACAGCACATACACAATTTTTTTTGTCCAGTTCGAGTTGACAATCATTGGTTACTTTAGCCAGGGCTGTGATGGTACTGTGTTTGGCTCTAAATCCAGTTTGTGCTGGTTTAAAAGATTAGCCTCTTCAAGATATCCTCTTAGTTGAGTGCTCACTATTTTTTCTAGCAGCTTGGATAGCACAGGGAGGATAGAAATTGGCCTGTAGCTGTTGAGGTCCATGGGGTCCCCTGCTTTCAGTAGTGGGAAAACTTGAGCTGTTTTCCAGATTGAGGGAATAGAGCCTGATTGTAATGAGAGATTAAAGAGCTGTGTTATTGGAAATGCTAGAGCTTGTATGGCAATTTTAAAAAAATAGGGATCAAGGGAGTCTGCACCTGCACTTTTTTTGGTGTCCAGCTGTGATATTAGGTCTTCCACCTGCCTCAGAGTGGCTGGTATGACGGAGAAGGTAGATTCCGTTACCCGTGCTTCAGTGCTCTTGACACCTAACTGGGAGCACAGCTGGTTAGCGGAGAGATGTCGAATGCTAGGCCAGTGGTTGTAAAGTGATTGTTGAATGATTCCAGGATTTCCAGTCTATGAGAGACTATTCCCTTGCTATTGTGTATTTTGGCTGGGAGTGTAGTACTAGGATCTTGTCCTGTTATGTCTTTTATGGTGTTCCAGAACTTGGCAGGGTTGTGGCAGGCGGACTCAAGTTCAGACATATAATAAGCAGCCTTAGCATCTCGTACTTTCCTGGTACAGATATTCCTGGCTTTTTTGAACAGCTCCCAATCAGTCGGTATCTTAGTTTTTCGTGCCTTTTTCCATAGCTTGTCTCTTTCAAGGAGGGCGGCTTTGAGGTCAGTTGTGAACCAACGGCAGGTTTTCTTTTTGATGTGTACCTTAGAAATTGGGGCATGGATATTAAGGGCACCTGTAATAATGTCATTTAGCACCTCGTACGCTATTTCCACTGTGTTTGCTAAGTAGAACTCTTGCCATCGTGTCAAGTGGTTTAGCTCTTGCATATACGCCTCAATGTTGAATTTTTTCTTTGATCTCCTCATTGTAAACTTAGTGGGGGGATGATGGCTTGCAAGATGATCTTATTCCTGCAATAAGGCAATGGTCACTGATGTCACTGAATAGTACTCCAACATGCGAGAAGAGGTGAGGTTTATTTACTAGTATGACATCTAGTAGTGTGCTGTTGCTCTGATTCTTTTTATTGATTCTGGTGGGTTCATTTATGAGTTGTGTAAACCCATGTGTATCGCAGAATGAAATTAAGGTGCAGTGGCCTTAGATAGCCAGTTTAGGTTTAGGTCACCTATGATTATAATTTCTTCTGTCCCCTTTTTGATTAGATCACCCAAGTGGGATAGTAGCTTAAGGTCAGCTGAGGAGGGCCTATAGCAGCCGATTAGCTGCAGTGATGTGGAAGGGAGAGGGCCACTTTGAGAGATAGGCATTCAAATTCTTTTGCCATGGATGATGAGTTGAGGCAGGTTACAGATATGTTGTCCTTCACATATATTGCTACACCCCCACCGCTTGTTTGGTGGTCAGCTCTGAATACTTGATAATTGGTAAGTTTATGTCTCTGTCTGCTGTGGCAGGTCTGAACGATGTCTCAGACACAACCAGTATATCTGGTAAGGTATGGTTAATCCAGGCTTGGATCATCGTGAGCTTCTTTAGCAAACTGCATACATAAATATGGAGAAAGCTTTGCGCCTTGATCTTGGCTAAGTCTGTTGGTGCAGTGATGCCCTCTGGTGGTGCTGGGTTAAGTTCTACATTTCCGGAACATATTAATAAAAGTGTCAATAATTTCTCAGTTGCTTCTAGAGAGCAATTAAGGATTCTTTCCTTTGCCCATTGTTTTTTTTATTCTGATACCGCTTTTTTTGCCATTCGAATATGGAGATTTGGGTTCTTGTCAGAGCGCTGATTAGTAGCCTAGCAGACAGGCGTAATGAAGAATTTCCTGTCCAGGAATGAAGCAAGATCCCATATGGTAGCAAATCCGCCTGAGTCCCTTCATGGCAATTGCTCCATGGGTTGTGTTGCAGCATTGGTAGGTCATATATGCATGCCAAATCCCTTAGGACTGTTGTAATATTAGAGTAAGTGGAATAATGCAACACATCTCCCTGTCTGGCATTCTCAGAAAAATAACCTTTTTCACTGCACTCCGGATATAATAACAGAGCAAGCAGAAGCCAGAGAGGTCCCCCATTATGAAGAGTACAGCTGGTGTGCAAATGGTACTAAACCGATGACTTTTGTGGTTCCCTCAATAGAATGCTAATATTCACGACTTATCCAGCTACCGCCTAGTGATAAGACTTTAGATTACAGAAGGGAATGTAAAGAGAGGGGGGAGGATTCTACTAGAATGCTAATATTCTCGACTTGTCCAGCTACCGCCTGGTGAGAAGCGTTTAGTTGAAAAAGGGGGGATGTGCAAGGAGGGGAAAGGATATTAACCTAGTAATGCCTTATCTGATCTTTCTTTTTTACAGCTGCATAACAGAGCTATTTATTTATTTATTTTATTCTTGGATTACTATACCTTTGAGCACTAACAGCTCTTTTACAAAGGTTCCACGTCAGTGGGATGGATGACAGACATACATAGGTAGGTATTACAAAATTTTCAATACATAGGTAGTCATTACACAAGTTTCAATAAACAGTGCGATTAAAATGACTTTAAACACAAAATAGGAGAATGCAAAAAATAAAGGAACAGGTAGGTAAGATGTTCCACAAATTTAACATAAACAAAAAGAAGGAGCCCAATGGCTTTGTCATGCTAAGAATAGATAAAATAGAAAAAGAGTACATGAAAGTGAGGAGAATACAGTGAGGAAGAAAGAGGAGAGGGGTTTTGGGGGAGAAAGTAAGTAGACAGTGGTCAGGGTGGTGAAGGAGTAGGGATGGGCACTAGGAGGGGAAATCCTGCTGAGGATATCCCTTGGCAGAAGTCCCTTATCAGGGGAAGCAGTGACAGGAACTGTTGGCAGTTAGATGCTGATGATGAGTGCTTTTAAATGGGCCCAGTTTTGGAATGGCTGTGACATCACTGGGCAGTGCATTGAACCAGAGTGGTGCTCTATAAGCAAACGAGCTATGCTGTCGTATTGCTAATGAAGAAATTAGGGGTCTGACTGAACTTTCTAATGCAGCACAGCTTGCTCTTTATGCCAAGTGGAGTTGAAGCACACCATGCAATAGTATGCATGAATCAGCTCACATTTTCTTCCTCTCTTTCTCTCCCCCTACCTATTCCTGCTCTCTCCACTCAGTGCACATTGTTGCTTTCTGTCTGCCCCTCCCTCCTCTCACTCATGACAGTATACATTGTCTTCCTCTCTCCCTCCCTCATACACACTATTTTCATGTTTGCATTTTGTTCTAAGCTAATAGACTTCATTTTCATATTTCTTTGCTTGCAGATATGATTGAGAGCTTCAGAAAATTGGAGACATCATTACATGTGTGCAAATGCTGGTGAAACATCTTTTCCTAAACGTGTTTGTTTATTTCTATGACAGAGAGACCCACAACAACTGCTTACCCACCCACCCCTAGGTCATCAGTGATGGCTGCTTAATGTGCTTGCACAGACCTGCCTTGCACATCCGTGCTTCATAGTTGGTTTGAACTGAATGGCAGGGAAAGAACTAGCCACAGCAGTAATGTGGTAAAACAGGCAGTCAAAAATGGGATAACCTTGAAGGGCAGCACTGATATCGAAGCCAAGTTCTTCTATAAGTGAAGGGAGAGCTGGGCTGCTTCCATTCCTCTTTCCATTGGTAGCTTACTCTGGACAGGATGGTGAAAATAAAACATTCATCCAGCGACCCTGTGAGTGTTCATTTCTTGGTCTCTGAAAGTCAAGTCAGAGCAATGCAAAACATGCAAACTGCACTCTCTAATGGGCTAGCTGTGTTTATAATGTTTTTGTTGTTGTTTTTTTTTTGGAGCTTATGTGGAAGCCCTAGTGATTATAGTTCAGCCCTTTGACTTGGTTGTAGATGGAGGCAGCAAGGTTGCCAGGGGGTAGTGGTGTTCAGATAAGTACAAGAGTTCATGTTTGGATCACAGTGTATGTGTGTGTCACTAAGCCCTCCATGTCTCCAGCATTTTGCTAAATTCCAGAAGTTTTATGGCTGCATAGTGAGAGCTATGCTGACGTGTTGTGGCGTGGCTCAGATCCACAAGCGAGCTGCTGCCCCTGCACCACTGCCTGCTGGCAATCAGCTAAGCAGAAGCCCTAACTGGGCACACCTCCTCCTCCAACTTTGAAGTGCTGCTCAGATCCACAAGTGAGCCCCTGCCACTGCTCCACTGCCTGATGGAAACCAGCTAAGCAGAGGTCCTGACCAGGTGCACCTCCTCCTTCAACTTAAAAAGTATGGCTCAGATCCACAAGTGAGCTGCTGCACTTCCTCCACTGCCTGTCGGCAACCAGCTAAGCAGAGGCCCTGACTGGGGGCACCTCCTCCTCCAACTTGGAAGTGCGGCACAGATCTACAAGCAAGCCGCCACCCCTGCTCCACTACCTGCTGGCAACCTGCTAAGTGGAGGCCCTGACCTGGTGCACCTCCTTCTCCTTCAACTTGATAGCATGGCTCAGATTCGCAAGCGAGCCAACACCCCTGCTGCACTGCTCACTGGCAACCAGCTAAGGTACACTGACCATCAATTGGTTTGAATTTTCTACACCTTCTTTCTGATTGCTGCTGACTGGCCACCATCCTTGTGGTTGAATTTCTACTGGTTCTGCCCTCCCTTCCAGCTCTCTGGTGGTACTTTACTGCACAATTCTGTTCCATGTGCTAATGTTACTTTATTTTTCTTTAGTTTAGCTAGTTAAATGCTATCCAGATACCTATACTCATACTGATCCACCTGTGTTTTTTTTTTTTAACCTAATTCTAAAGTAGCACTGTTGGAACTGTTAGCTACATTTATTGTATTGTATTGTATAACTGCAATTAGGTTAAAAGTGTCCCTCTGCGATTATCTCTACCCTCTAATTTTCAACTCTGCTTCCTTTCACTTGCTAATTCTCCTAGCACCTACCCCACCTGTCTGTCTCTTCTCCCAATCCCCCACTGACTCACTGTATCCTGCCTATCCCCCCACACCTACCGATTTAATCCTATTTATCTAACCCTTCTCTCTCCTCTCGCTCCCCCTACCAGTGGAGGCCCTCACTGGGCGCACCTCCTCCTCCAACTTGGAAGCATGGCTTGGATCCACAAGCAAGTCACTGCCACTGCTTCACTGCCCACCAGCAACCAGCTGAGGTACGCTACTCATCAATCGGTTTGAATTTTTGGTGCCTTCTTTCTGATTGCTGCTGATTGTCCACCATCCTTGGGGCCAAATTTCTACTGGCTGTGCCCTCCCTTCCAGCTCTCTGGCAATACTTTACCACAAAATTCTATTCCACTTGCTAATTTTACTTTTTCTTCTCCTGCTCACCCTCCCCCACCCTGTCACATTTAAATATACTTCCTTCACTTTGTGCTCTGCCCAACCTATTGTGAAGCAGCTCCCTCTCTCTCTTAATGTGACTAACACTCTCTCTACCACAATGTACATACATAGAAGACTTACTACCCAGGACACTTATAAGTTATTTTGGGTGCTGATTATAATACTTAAGCCCACATTGTTAGGGGTTAACATTGGGTCATTAATGACAGCTCCTCTCCCTGCCCTGCTGACAGCATGCAACCCACTAGTTCAGCCTTCTAGCATAATGAAGGAGTTGCATGCTAATCGCTATGGCCAAATTATGAGCTACTCCTCATCACTACAGGTGGGCCACTAATCCCCACACCTGCACCCTTAACAATATTACTTAGTACACACTCCTTAAGAACCTGAGCAATAATGCACAAGCCTTGAAAGGGCAGACACATCCACAGACTGAGAGTCTACCGGAAACACTACCTAAAAAGGCTAGTTATCATCCTGCTATTACTGTCTGGGAATGTACACCCTAACCCTGACCCTCCTGGACCAATGATTAATAAGGCTGAAGGTCACCTTAAAATTGCTTCTATCAATATCTGTAGCCTGCTACCAAAACTCCCCCAGCTCCAGGCCTGGGCTGCTCAACACACTCCTGACATTATTGCACTCACAAAAACTTGGCTCACCCCTAAAATACCTGATGTCTCTGTATCCCTGCATAGCTACAACATCCTCCTTATGGACAGATTATCCAAATGAGGGGGGTAGCTGCTTGGTATATCTAAGAAATTACATCAAAGGCCAGGTACTGTCACACTGTATCAATACAAGGGAAGCCCAGATGCTATTCATCAAGCTTACGATAGGACACCAAAGTAAAACATTGGTGCTCAGTCTATATACCTCCAGGAACATAAGGACCAGGCTTGGAACAGTTTTATGACCACATTAAGCAGAGCTGGGAACAGGTGACCTTAAGTGACTTCAACACCAACTGGCTAACACAGGACACTGTAGCCATCAGAGACAAATAAACATCCTGTACCTCATGCAGTTGGTCTCCCAAGCAGCCAGGATGAACTTCCACTCTGATACCAGAACCCTAATCAATTGGCTTCTCACCAGCAGCCCTGAACAATTAACAGATGTGTCTGTCCTTCCGGACTCTCTAAGTGACCACTCACTGATCATCTGTTCCTGGACAAACAAGGGTCCAAAGGATGCCCCCAAAGCTCACTAAATACTGATTATTTAGAAAGGGGCAGCTAGAGCACTTCAAACAGCATCTAAAGAGTTGTGATTGGACACCCCTTGATGTCACTGATGATGCTAATCAGCCCCTAGATTATTTCACTGCAACATTCAACAGTGCTTGCAACCTATTTGCCCCCTACAAAAAAATCTAAAGCCAAAGGCACTTCCAACCCTTGGCTTACGGGCTCCGTAACTGAGCAAATGAACCTATGAGACAACCCCTGTCATAAGGCTAGGGTGACAGGAAAACAACCATACTACACTGCATTCAAAATAGCCAGAAACAGGTGTACTAGATTGGTGAGGAGTGCAGAAACAACCTACTATGAGGAGCTCATGGATAAAAACTGGGGCAATGGAAGGGGCTTTTGGAACAATGTTAAATTCTTGACTGGCAGGGACTCCAGGACCCCACCTGACTTAATTGTCACAACTTCAGGCTCATTACAAGAGCCCAAGGACATAGCTAATGCCTTCAACAATGCCTTCATGGACCTAAGCTCAGTTCTATCTCCAGAATATTTAAAAACCTTACCCACTAGTATGTCCTCTAGCTTTAACCTGAACCCCACTCAAAACTTGGGTCAATCCCTATTTTATTTCAAGCAAGTAACTAGGACTCAGACCATTAAATATGTCAGAAGGGTCCTTGGCAAAACCTGGGTTGCGAGCAACATGATAAATAAGAAACTCTTAGCTCTCACCCTGGACAAACTAGCTCTTCCTCTCACTAAGCTATTCAACATATCATAAAGAACGGGAGTATTCTCTGATAAATGGAAAACAGCCCTTGTCACCCCAGTGTTTAAAAATGGGGACATAACTAATCTGGGTAACTACGTCCCAATTTCTGTACTACCCCCCTCCAAAGCCCTCGAATGGATCATATCTAATTAGCTGCAGTAACTGAACTAAATAAATACAGTCTGCTCTGCCCCCCAAAACACGGGTTCTTCAAAAACCATAGCACTATAACAGCCCTAATAGCCTTTACTTCCCAATTATATGATGATCTAGACACTGGTAAGTCAGTGGGGTCTATCTTCATAGACCTCACCAAGGCATTTGATACTGTGTACCACCAGATCCTACTTAACAACCTCCTGATGCTAGGCCTGTCCCATGACACTGTCTCCTGGTTCAGTAGCTACTTGTCCCGTAGATCGCAGAGTGAGAATAGGTGAGGCAGTGTCCCATCCCAGGGAAGTATCCTTGGGGATCCCCCAAGGGTCTATCCTCAGCCTGTTGCTATTCAGCTTATTTATAAACTCTTTCATCCACCTGCCCACCCAACATGCTGCTATATGCAGACGATGCCGTGATCTTTAGACCAAGTAATCATCACACCAACATAACAGTTGCTCTGCAGGATCGTTTCAAATAACTTAAGATTTGATTTTCCCAAAACAGACTCCTTCTAAACTATAAAAAAAAAAAAATGAAAGTTATGTACTTCACAATGCCCCACAATAAGAAACAAATCTATCCCACTATCCATCCTTAGTCAGAAAGGTGACACCCTACAACAGGTAACTTCCTTCGGATACCTAGGCATTCATCTTGATAACACAATCTTACACATCTCACATTGATGATGTAGTTAAAACAGTTAATACCAAGCTTGGCATAGTCTATCATCACAGACAAGCAATGTCTCCTGAGGCCTTGAGCCTTGTTACACAGAGCTCGATACTATCAACTATCAACTATCAACTATGGGCTAGTCGTCTACAGTGCTGGCACTGAAACTGCTCTGAAAAGAATAAAAGCTCTACTAAACAAAGCCTGCAGACTGGTCTTAGGTGCTAATAAACTGACTCATACCTTAGTCTCTATTCTAAAATGGGTTGGTTTCCACTGCACCTACTTGTCAGATATAAGTCTTTTCTAATTGGGAAAAAGGCCCTACTTGATCTAACCCCTGACTCAACTGCAGGATTGTTCTGGTGCTCATAACCTCACAGATGACAAGGAGAAAAATTAAAAGTGTTCTCAAGATCCCTTTTAAATGCAACTCATTTGCCCAGTGTGCCCTCACTTACCATGTGCCTAAATGGATAAATGAACTTCCTGTCACACTCATTGAATATGGAAAGATTGGTTCTTTTAAAAGAGACCTCCACCTTGTTCTAGCTGAAGCTGCCCATCCTAATCACTTGCTATATCTACCTCTGACTCACCCTGTCACCCTCATTCCAACAATTTTCCCACCTCCCACCCTCCCCACCTCTTCTCTCCCCCCTCCTGGACAATGCCAGTTTGAGCTGCTACCGCTTCACTCTGCTATACCTACCTCTAGTTGACTCACCCCCTCTTCCTAACAACTCCTCCCACCCACCCTTACCCACCTCTCCTCCCTTCTAGATAATGCCTATTTCAGGCTGCAACCACCTCCTTTGCCCTGCACTTAGTAACCTAACGGCATCCTCATGGCCTCATTACAGTGGAACTACTACTCAACCTACCTCCAGCTTCACTTGTGTAATGATGCCATTGCCAAATTCTTGCACTTGTAACTGCCAAATATTTTATTATACCTTTATATATGCACTAGATTCTCACCTCTTGTCTGCTTGGTGTGTGATGTTGTTTGTCACTGACAAACCCTTAACATTACTTAGGTGAGTGACACACATGGTTTCTGGCTGAATCTTTCCTGTAATCTTTCACAAAGGCAATCTTTTTCTTGTGCTTTTTTCATTCCCTGTCACAGATTCTGAGTTTGATCTCCCAACCCTGTATCCACTTCTGTCTGTGTGTATAGTGGCTAAACATAGAAACATAGACTTTGACAACAGATAAGGACCACTTGGCCCACCCAGTCTGCCCATTTCCCTACCTACTAGATAAGCTGCAGATTCTAGTTAACCAACAGCCTACTTCCTGCCACCCCCCCCCCCACAATTGCCTTATGTCTGTCCCATGCATGTTTGAATTCCCCACTGTTTTAGACCCAACAACCTCCCCAGGAAGGCTATTCCATGCATCCACCACTCTCTCCATTAAAATAAATTTCCTCACATTACCCCTGAGCTGTCCCCCCTCTATCTTTAAATTGTGCCCCCCTTGTTCTTACACATCTCTTTTTCTGAAAGATGCTACCCTCCTGGACTTTGTTGATTCTCTTGAGGTACTTGAACGTTTCTATCATGTCCACCGTCCCGCCTTTCATCAAGGGTATACATGTTAAGCTCTCTCAGTCTCTCTTCATATGGTTTCTGATGCAGACCCTGCACCATTTTAGTTGCCCTCCTCTTTACTGCTTCCATCCTGTCTATGTCCTTGTGTAGATGAGGTCTCCAAAACTGCACACAGTACTCCAGATGGGGTCTCACCAAGTGTCTGTACAGAGGGATAACCACTTCCCTTTTTCTACTTGTGATGCCCCTTCCTGTGCATCCCAGTATCCCCCTGGCTCTCCTTACTGACTTCTCCTATTGCTTACCAACCTTTAGATCATCTAATATGACTACCCCCAGGTCCTTTCCATTTTTGTTGTTGTTAGTACCTCCCCTGCTATTGTGTACTCTTCTCCTGGGTTTTTGTTTCTCAGGTGCATTACTTTGCATTGCATATAAGTTGTCATATGTTTGACCATTCCTCCAACCTTGCCAAGTCCCTTCTCATCCTTTCTACCCCCCCTTGTGTATCAGCTCTGTCACAGATCTTTGTGTCCTCTGCAAAGAGGCATACCTTTCCCTTCAGACCCTCTGCAATGTCACCTATAAAGATGTTAAAGAGGACTGGACCCAGTACTGAGCCCTGAGGCACTCCACTAGTAACCCCCCTTTCTTCAGAATGTGTTCCATTCACTATTACCTTCTGTGTCCTTTTGTGCAGCCAGTTTGCTACCCAGGCTACCACCCTGGGACCCACTCTCAGGCTGGCTAACTTGATTTATTAATCTTTTGTGTGGGACTGTGTCAAATGCCTTGCTAAAGTCTAGGTAGGCCATATCCACAGCCCCTCCTTGGTCTATTACTTTGGTCACCCAGTCAAAGAAATCAATTAGATTCATCTGACATGACCTTCCTGCTGTAAATCCATGCTGCTTTTGGGTCCTGTGCCCTGCTGTACCTCTAGGTCGCAACAATTCTTTCTTTCAGAAGTGATTCCATCATTTTCCCTACCACTGAGGTCAAACTTACAGTTCTGTAGTTTCCTGCTTCTGCCTTTCTCCCACTTTTGTGAAGGGGAATCATATCTGCCCTCCTCCAGTCCTCAGGTACCACCCCATCCTCCCATGATTTGTTAAAAAGTGTGGTCAGTGGTGTCACTAGGTCCTCCCTTAGTTCTTTTAGGATTCTGGGGTGAATCCCATCAGGCCCCATTGCTTTGTCCACCTTGAGTTTTAGGAGTTCTTTCAGGACTCTTTCTTCTGTAAATGGAATGGTGTCAACCCCCCTAGCCAGAGTGCTTCTATTGTCTGGTTTAGGTAACTCCTCCTCATCTTCTTTTGTGAATACCGAGCAAAAGTATTCATTCAGTATCTCTGCCTTTTCACTGTCTCCCTCTGCCGACCTCCACTCTTCCTTATTAATCTTCACTATTCCTCCCCTAACCTTTCTAAGCTCCCTAATGTACCTATAAAAAGTTTTAACCCCCATCTTAACTGAACTGGCTATTTTTTCCTCGGTTTGGGCTTTTGCTATTCTGACTGCCTTCCCCACTTCTTTCTGCTCTAATTGATACAGTTCCCTGTTGTGCTCCTTCTGTGATTCCTTATACTTTTTGAATGCAGCCTTTTTCTCCTTAACCTTCCCTGCCACCTCTTTTGAGAACCATAGTGCATTTTTACTCCGCTTTGTTTTCTTTATTTGTTTCACACAAAGGCTTGTTGCCTCTATAAAGGCAGTTTTGAATTTCCTCCATTGTTCTTCCACCCCTCCTTTTTGGCCATTTGCTAGTGTATTCCTCAGGTTTTCACCTATTTTGCCAAAGTCAGCCCTTCTAAAGTCCAATATCCTTGTTTTGTATGGCTCGTCTCCATGGTTGTGCTTATTGTGAAGCACACTGTGCAGTGGTCACTTGTTCCCAGATGTCTACTGACTCTAAATTTGTGATGCTCTCTCCATTTGAGAGTACCAGGTCTAGTATTGCTCCCTCCCAAGTGGGTTAAAACACCAGCTGTCTAAGTTCTGCCCCCTGCAGGGCATCGAGAATAACCCTGCTCTTGGATGTGGCTGCAGTATATGTCATCCAGTTAACATCTGGCATATTCAGGTCCCCCCACCAACAGTATCTCCCCTTTTTCAACGATTTTGAGAAGGTCCTCTATCATTTTCTTGACCATTTCCTCCCCTTGAGATGGAGTTAAGTCAAGAGTTAAAGTGGTAAAATATATTCTAAGAGATATTCTAGGAAACCTATAGAAGTAATATCTAAGAAATGTTTTATGAAATGTTTAAAGAGAATACATGGGGACATGTATTTTTAAGTGGGCCCGAATCTGTAATGCCCTAAAGTTAGGGCACTACAGTAAAATAAATAAAGTCATGGGGTTTACAGGTGCTCAGGGTGCCTGTGGTAGTAATGAGCAGCAGAGTACCATAAAAAGGGGCCCCTGTGAGCAAAGTTTCCCCTCCTTGTAAGGGACACACTGTGAATAATAGAGAAAGTGCCTTGTGCACTGCAAACATAGTCAAAAAAATAGATTTTTATTGCAAACTGTAAGACAGTGTCTTGGATGGAATGCTGTGCTGAGCTGCTCATGCACAGAATTCCAGTCCAAACCATTCTAGAATGAGAAGTTTAGATTTTAAAAAATTAACAGTTTTCTTTGGTCAGTTCCTTCCAGGCTGTGGAGAAGAGAGGGCACCACAAACTAAGGGGAAACCTGTTGTGGACTTACCTGTTGGTTGAAGCTGTTTTCCTGAGGGTTTGGTGGTGTGTCTGCTCTGGGCTCCAGCCGGTGAAGACCCTGTGAAGCTCCGGTTCAGTCCGCGGTGCCATCGAAGCACCAGAAGTGAAGAAAATGTCCATTTGCCATGGTTTGGGCTGGTGAGCCCCATCATTTTATCATTTTGACCCTCCTTGAGTGTTTTAAAGTTTAAATCTGGTCCCCCGTTGGCGGCAGAGAAGAGCCACATCATGACCGTGCAACTATCGGCCATCCGAGGCCCCCTGTTGTCCTCTCAGTTGCCTGCAGTGCTCCCTCCCACTGCAAGCATACCTCCTGCTTCCCGATACCGCACAGTAGCCCGAGTAGTGCAGCCTGAAGAGCGGTGAGTTGGCAGCAGCACATAAAGCATGCTGGCCTTCCAACTTCTAAGGAGAGACTGTTTTTATTATTTAAAATCAGTTGCACAGTAGGCACAAAGAAAAGCAGCTGAGCAAGCATTGGGTCAGAAGGATCCAGAATTAAATATTGTGAAGGGGGGCAGGCTAGCGATGCCCAATAGGAGGGGCCAGCAGCACAGAAAAGGGGAACATTTATGAATATTTATGAGGGAGGTGGGGCTGAGTGTCAAGGAGTGGCAGCTCGCAGTGAGCTGCATATTTAAAGGGGCCCAGCAGTATTTCAGCTCCCAGAAGTCAAGAGAGGGCTACAAGATCTGGGATTTAAAAGTAGGGCTACCAGGCCCACGTTTAGAGAGAGCACAAGGCCCAAGATATTGGGAGGGCTACCAGGCCCACAGTTTAAGAGGGCTACCATGCCCATGAAAGAAAAGAGGGCATAAGGCCCGTGGGTTAGTAAGGACTACCAAGCCCATGGTAAAGAGGGCACAAGGCCCGTGATATTGGGAGGGCTATCAGGCCCAGAATATAAAAGAAGGCTACCAGGCCCGAGGTAAAGTAAGCACCAGGCCCACAGTAGTAAAGGGTGCCAGGCCCCAGTAAAGGAAGGGCACCAGGCCCACAGCAGTAAAGGACGCCAGGCCCCAGTAAAGGAAGGGTACCAGGGAATAGGGCAGCAGGTGTATGGGCAATTAGCATTACCAGGATAAATAGCAGGGGCAAGTACATTGGCGTGCTCAGGGGCAGCCAGATCCTAATGAAGACAGACCAACATTGGGAAAGGATCCGACTAGTGGGTGCTTAAGTACACAACCTGTTACAAAGTAATTATCACCTGTTGTATTGGTTCTACAAATTTTTTATTCTTCCAGCATCTCAACTGCTGTGTTATTGCATGAAGCACAGAGAATGTGTAGTATAATATTAAGATTGTGGTAATTTGCCCCTGACAGTGAACAATTGCCCGGAAAGTGAACAATTGCCTCGGATTGTTGCAATTTTCCCCTGCTCCAGGCAAGTTGCTCCTGCCAGTGAACAATTACCCCAGAATGTCACAATTGGCCCCTGCTCCAGACAAGTTGCCCCTGCCAGTGAACAATTGCCCCAGATTGTTGCGAATTGCCCCTGAAAGTAAATATTTCAGTATAACATGCTAACAGAAGTACCATTCAGCAGAAGCAGGTTCTGTTTCAATCTTTAGCCTCCAGCATCTCTTCACCATAGCAATTTTCAGTCTTCATCAGCTCTTCACCATACCAGTATTCAGCCAGCAGAAGACTTTGGCAACTTCTTGCCCATTCACTCGCCTAAGTCGAAATCGACATACTTTGAGTAGTCACGGCCACCAGTTCCTGATCAGCTTGGAAGAAAGATGACTGGAAAGTGTCTCGTCCATCCCTCCCAGATGCCCGCCGGTAAATGAGTCCATCATAGCCAAGTGTGCTCGTGGCTGCCGTTTCTTATTTTGTTCTCCATCCATGTGGAATCCTGATCTTCACCTTTCAACTCTTCTTGCTTGTGTCGTCCTGCATCACCAGAGCAATCCACAGGGTAGCAGCTCAAGTTTGGTGGTCCTTCAAGTGGATCTGTCACCAAAAGCAGCCCAGCAGTTCTTCTTCATCCTTGTTAGTCCTTCTTCTGGATTCTTTATCAAGTCCGATGTTCGTTTGGCAGCCCTAGTCAAGGGTAGGTGTTAGGAAAACCGCAGCAGTTCTTCTTCATCCTTGGCAAGCCTGGTCGAGGGTTGACACTGAGGAGAAAGCAGCAGATTTCTTCTCCTGTGGCAATCCTGTAGGTGGATCCCTTGCCACATTTTGTTTCTTCAACCTTGGCATCCCAGTTTTAGGTTTTTGTGCCAAGAAAAGAGCATTTCCCCAGTTAGTCTGTTGACGCTCTTGTGTTCCGGCAACCCTGGAGAGCGGGTTGGCTCATGCCTATGGTCTGTTTACCAATCTCTTCATTCCCCCTTTGTGCCCTCTCATAGGTCTCCTGCAACAGTTTCCCCTTTCTCTTGACCCCTGATCTTCAGTTGTGCATGAAGACGATGGACATCTTCATCTTATGGACTTTTGAGACTGTGAGACTGTTTGCTGATTGTATTTTGTATGAGTAGCACATGGTATGATAAAGTATAAGGTCCTCTTGACATACACTCTGAGTAGCGAATTGTCACAGTTATAGATAAGAATACTGTAGATTGACCTTAGGTCGATGTACATATAGAGTAATAGAGTGGTAATTGTTAGCTAGCATTTATAAGTAAGAGTTATTCCCCAACTTTCCCTTGAGACCGTGTCTACCTTTCCCTGGTGTAAATAAAAGCCTTCTTGGCATCAAACTTCAGATTGTCTCCTGCCTCTCCTTAAAGGTGTTTTCTGGCACCCAACCTAATTTGGACCACAGGGTTATCTCACCATTCCACCTGCTTGAGGTGACACTGGGTGTGCATCTGGGACAGGCGTTCTTCAAGGATAGCACCCCAGTTGATGATATCTCTGCACCGTCACCAGACTGTGACAACAGGAATCTCACCCTGGAGCTGCTCCTCATCATCTGGTAAAGGTTTATTGGTTCTCTTGAAGCTTGTTGACACCAGGGTTTCTGAACACACAACACACTGTTTTGATGGGGGGCATTCCAGCACAGTCATAGACTGCTATGAGCTGGGCACCGAAGGCTGAAAGCTGTTCCTTTTGGTTTGATTGGGGTATTCCAGCACAGCCAGAGGCTGCTGAAAGCTGGGCCCCAGACAGTGTAAGCTGCTCTGTCACCCCTTTGGCATTTAACAGTTTGTCTTCTTTTGACTTTCCATTTGCCTGGAACATTGGGAAGAAGCTGGCAGCATTGTTACCACCAAGAGCGTTTGCCTCCTGCACCAGCTGGTCATTTTTTTTGTTTATTTTGCTGGGCTTCAGTTTACCTGGTAGTCATGTTGGAGTGTTTAAAGGTTTTCGTTTTCAGTCCGCTATGGTTCTTTTTAGTCTCTCTTTATTGCTGCTTTATTGGTAAAAGGTCCAGTCTCATAGTTCATACCTTGATACTTAGGAAATAAGGAGGTGTGTGGGTGTTTCTTTTTGGTAGAGTCCTGCAACGTTATGCCTACATGGCTAGTGGTAGTAGTGCCATGTTACTGCTCCCTCCTCATTGGCAGTGCAGCCAAGATAGTGATTTAAAAGTAAAACAAAAGTGTTAATTTAGTGAGATGGTAAATGTCTCTTGTCATTTGTCATTGTACAGTGGTAGACAGAGATATGGTCAGATATTTTGTAAAATTTCTAAAGAGTTTCTCTCTGCTGCCCTTACTGTGGAACAGAAATTTCAGAAAATATCTGACCGTGTCTTTTGCTATGACTCTCGCTAGGGAAAAGTTGATCAACGTGAATAGTTAGTAGATCGAGTACAAATTATGCCGTTGTAGATTTAAGGGAAACTTGCTCTTCATTATTACAGCATTTACAGTGTATTAGGCTACGCCTTCCTGTGCTACTTGGCTTGGAAGGTAAAAGGGAGCAAAGTGCTTCCCAGTTACTACGTAGCTGTGTTTAGGAAAGATGGGGTGACAAAAAGAAGAACACTAACTTGGGATAGAGTGGTAATCTAGATAAAATGGGTTAGGGGCTAACCTCTACCACCATCTACTACTTGTCACTGAATTGATCTCAGAGATGTTTGCCTAGTGTACAACTTTAGGCAGTACTACTAACAACATTTGGTGAAACTGTGGGACTTGCAATGGCTTATCAATAGAGAACAGACAAATATGCAAATTTCAATATCCTCTATTTATACTTATTTCATTTTAATTGCAGTCATTTGTGGGCGTTTATTTTTGTGGCTGCCTGTCTTTTTTTAAATATTTACTAATATGTTTAGTGTAGGATTTTGGTTTTGGGTGGTCAAGAAGTACAAAGCTGAGGTGTCACTCTGACACAGCATACAGTGATTTTTATCTGAATTCTTGCTGATTCCCATCCATAGAGCTCAGATAATCTGCAGACTACTTGCCCTAACTGAAGGGTCTACTGCACCTACAGTCGGTCTGGTAGCTTAGCTCACCCTCAAGGTTTAAATATTATTTTCCTTACATGATGATGTATGCTTTATAAACCTGAAAAATTGTATAAAATTTAGATGTTAAAAAAGAGCAAGCAGGTGCACACCTGTTATGAAGACTTTTTCAGAGGTAGTGGCCTAGGTTTTCAAAACTATGGGCTCTATTCTCAAAGGTCATAGATTGCAGCAAGCCCTGGGTATGCCCAATGCACAGCGCTTGGGGCTTGTGGCATTTTCTTGGCTGTGATCAGGGTTCTCAGTCCCCTAGCCCTCTGTGTGCCAAAAGTGGCAAGTTAGACCAGTGTTTGATAGTCTAACTTCATTGACCTTTTTACAGAGTTTGCGCCAGGTACTTGGCTCAAGCCACTGTAAATAGGGTGTAGCATTGCAAAAGCATGCAGCCTACTAGAATCGAGTGCACCATGCTCTGAAGAGTTCAGAGCAAATGCGCCATCAGCGCAGGGCTTGTGAAGCCATGTGCCAACCTTTGAGAATAGAGCCCTATGGCTGCAGCCCTTGCGTCATATGTTTTCAGATGCAGCTTCATCACG
The DNA here is from genome assembly GCA_016271365.2 of Neoceratodus forsteri. Lineage (NCBI taxonomy): Eukaryota > Metazoa > Chordata > Ceratodontiformes > Ceratodontidae > Neoceratodus > Neoceratodus forsteri. The sequence goes on from CM057456.1 coordinate 648,790,241, forward strand.
GTAAATGCATCAGGATGTGTGTGCCTTATTTTCATACATCCTGACACATTTCTAACATTTTTTCTTATCAAGTTTATGTGTTAACAGCCATTTTGGCTCTGATCAGAACTTGTTTCCCTAATGTAGTTAATGATTTTCCCTGCATCCCAATTCAGTATGCAGTTCTTTGTCTACTTTTGTGTCCCTTACCTTGGTCTTGGTCTCCCTCATATTTAGCTAGTATTCACCCATTCCTAATCTCACTGCTTATTTTGTAACTAATGAATCCCTCTTTATTAGCCTTCATGGCCTCCCTGACACTCTTTGAGAACCAGATTGGTCTCTTGTGCCTGTTCTCTATTTAAATGTTACCGCTCAGGCACAATTTTGTTTTCCCTTGAATGGCCCCTTTAATAACTCCTCACCTGTTCATACCTCCCTGTTTTCCTCCACTCCCCTCTGCTTACCCTTGACTAATTCCTTCATCTAGTCAAAATCTACACTTCTGAAATCCAGAAACACAGCCTTTGATGAAGGTTTAGTGATTCCCAGGGGCACTTTAAATCATATGATGTTATGGTCAATGTACCCCAGAGGCTTCCTAATCTTCATCACACCTACCATTTCAGAGTTGGTGAGCACCACAATGAGAATAACATTTTGCCTTGTGGGTTTTCTGACCAGCTGCACCTACAGGCAGTCTTACAATATATTAGCAGGCTTGGCTTCTGGTGCTCTTTGCTGCTGGAATGTCCCAGTCAACATCTGGTAGATTGAGACCCCCCACCATTGCTATCTCCCCCTCTGCTGCCCTCTTCCAAATACCTACCCCATAGTTCCCCATCTCCCTCATCTCCCTTTCCTGGCAGTCTGTAGACCGCCTCATGCATTGCTCCTTAACTGATGTGGCCAAGAGTTGCACCTTCTACAGTTCTGCCCCTTCCCTCCCATTTTGGACCCCTCCTTAACAACCCCTTTGTCTTCCTTGACGTAGAAGGCTACCCCACTCCCATTTCCTTTACCCTGATTTCACCAATGCACGTGTGTCCTGGTATTTCTAAATCCAAATCATTATTCCTGGTGGCCCATGTTTCTGTGATGGCTAATCCTGCATCTGCCACATCACCTGGAGCTCATTCACTTTTGTTCCCCCAGTTCCTGACATTTAGGCAGACTTCACTCCAGTATGCGCCTATACTCCTCCCCTTCTTGTTAGCACCTCTCCACTTGTCGTCCCCTTGCTCGCTTAATTTCCTGCCTCTTTCTCATTCTGTGTACCACTACCTTCTGACTCCTTTTTATGACTGATAGCAGAGCTATGCTGATGTTTTGCTATATTACATAGTAGAGAGAGGGGACTGTAGAAGTACATGAACAGATACCTAGACTGTGTCCTTCTACAATGGAGTTGAAGCACATGAGGTCCTCTTTATTGACCACAGTGCTGCCCCCCCCGCTGGGTGCACTATTTTCCTGCACCATGCTTATGTCTGATTCATTCTGACGTTCAGATCTACGTGCCACCCCCACCCTCTGATCACCATCCCCATTATATGAGTAATGTATCCCTGGTATCTAGTTGCACCCCCACCCTCTGATCACCATCCCCATTATATGAGTAATGTATCCCTGGTGTCTAGTTGCACCCCCACCCTCTGATCACCATCCCCATTATATGAGTAATGTATCTCTGGTGTCTAGTTGCACCCCCACCCTCTGATCACCATCCCCATTATATGAGTAATGTATCCCTGGTGTCTAGTTGCACCCCCACCCTCTGATCACCATCCCCATTTTATGAGTAATGTATCCCTGGTGTCTAGTTGCACCCCCACCCTCTGATCACCATCCCCATTATATGAGTAATGTATCTCTGGTGTCTAGTTGCACTCCCACCCTCTGATCACCATCCCCATTATATGAGTAATGTATCCCTGGTGCCTAGTTGCACTCCCACCCTCTGATCACCATCCCCATTATATGAGTAATGTATCCCTGGTGCCTAGTTGCAACCCCACCCTCTGATCACCATCCCCATTATATGAGTAATGTATCCCTGGTGTCTAGTTGCACCCCCACCCTCTGATCACCATCCCCATTATATGAGTAATGTATCCCTGGTGTCTAGTTGCACCCCCACCCTCTGATCACCATCCCCATTATATGAGTAATGTATCCCTGGTATCTAGTTGCACCCCCACCCTCTGATCACCATCCCCATTATATGAGTAATGTATCCCTGGTGTCTAGTTGCACCCCCACCCTCCAATTGCTATCCCCATATTTCTATATCTTTCATTGGTGTCTAGTGTTATCTCCTACTCCGGTCGTTATCCCCATATTTCTACAATGATTCCCTGGTGTCAAGTGGCACCGCTGCCCTCTGATAGCTGTCCCACTATGTTCTAATGTTTGTTTGGTGTCTAGTGGCACCCTCTCCACTGATCAATCACTGCCTCCATTTTAATTTTAGAAATGTGAGCTGTAATAAAGAAAACCATCCATCTCTGTTTTTTTCTTATTTAAACCTTTAAAACAGAAAATGGTCCCTTGCTGATCTGACTCCTACCACTCTGACCTCCCACCCTCTGATCACTATCCCTGTTACACATGTAACATTTCCCTGGCATTTAGTGGCACCACTCACCCTCCAATCTAAGGAGGCAGTATAGCGCAGTGGTCTAAGGCTCCGAGCTGCAAATCTGGTGACATCCAGCAGACCAGACCTGGGTTTGAATCCCACAGCTTCCACTTGCATACTGTGTGACCCTGAGCAAGTCACTTAACCTCCTTGTGCTCCCAGGTCGCTCCTGTAAAAAAGCTTTCAGCTTAGTGTGCTATACCTGGTTAAACAACTAAATAAAAAAAAAAAAAATTGTTGTTCCCATATTTATATAATGTTTCTCTGATGTCTGGTGGCACCCCAACCTGCGATTGATGTCCCCATAATTGTATAATGTTGCCCTGGTGTCTAGCAGCACCCCGATCTCTGTCCCCATATTTATGTAGTTTTCCCCACCCTCCACCCTCTGATCCCATCCTCTTATTTATGTAATTTTCCCTGGTGTCTAGTGGCACTCCCACCCTCCAATCCCTGTCCCCATATTTATGTAATTTTCCTTGGTGTCTAGTGGCACCCCCACCTTCCAATCCCCATCCCCTTATATGTTTCTCAGGTGTCTCATGGCACCCCCAAGCTCTGATCACCATCCTGTGAACTGTAATAAAGATAACTACACCTTGATGTTTTTTTCTGCCTTTAAACCTGTAAAAAAGAAAATGGTCCCTCTCTGATCTGACTCCTGCCACCCTGACATCCCACTCATCAGTACTCACCACACCACACTCCCGGTACACCCCCACACACTGTCACTCACCTGAACAGGTAACGGGGGAAGACTGACTCTCCAATCAAAGACATGTCTTGCTACTGGAACCTGCCACTGCAATATGAACAAACTCTGCTCAGAGCTGCTATGGTTGCTAATCCAATAATTTGATAAGGGTGTTTCATGGGCATACATGTAAAGATGAATTGCCATAGTCAGCTCTGTGTGTAAATATTATTTTTGGTAAAAGTAGATTATTTATGTGGTTGATCATGTGTTTCCCATGTGTTTAAAATATGGGTGTCAAATTCATGTTGTACTATATGTGGAATGAGAGGGAGCTCTGCACCAAGGCCTTCAAGTAATGGTAGAAGGAATGGTGCAGAGAGGAGAGGTATGGCTACATTGGGGACTGTGGACCAAACTGGAAGGAAAATAAGCTATACCAAGGAGATGGCCTGCTTTCATCCAGGAGGCAACCACAGTCCTCAGTGGATGATTCAAATGTTACTTTGAAGGACATTTAAAGTAGTCAAGGGGGGTGACAGAAGAAATAGAAGAGAGAGAAAGTGGGCCACCACAAATTAAAATAGAGTAGGGAGATCCCAAGGGGAGAGAGTCCCACCAGGATGCAAGTTATTCAAGGAAGCAGGAGCTTAGCAAAGCAAGAAGGGGAGGGGGGACAGTCAATGGAGAAAGGTATAGAAGGGGAACAACTGGAAAAGGAAAAAGCAGCAAGAAAAAAGGTGAGGACTGCCAAAATGGTGCAAGGTCTGGAGCAGAAGCCCTATGAGAAGAGACTGAAAGAGTTCAATGTGTATACCATGGAGGAGAGGAGGGAGAGGAAGGATATTATGGAGATCTTCAAATACATTTTGGGGGTTAATATGGTACAGGAGGCAGACATGTTTCAGAGAAAAAGGTGCTGTAGAACAAGGGGTCATGATATGAAACTGGAAGGAGGTAGATTCAGGAGAGATGTGAGGACGTACTTCTTCACAGAAAGGGTGATGGATTCCTGTAACAGCCTTCCATGGGAGGCAGTTGTTGTGAAACTAGTGGTGGGTTTCAAAAATGCCTGGGACAGGCACAAACGAATCCTAGGAGGAAGGACGGGTGTGGAAGAAACGGTGCTGTAGATCAAGTTGGGTCATTTTTTTTTTAATTTATTTAAAATTTGTTAACCAGGAAAGGCACACTGAGCTGATTCTCATTTCCAGGTGTGTTCAGGGGTAAGGGCAACATTTGAATAAACAGTAATACAAAACAATGACAGGTTCACAGTATACCAGTCCAATACAATGAGGTAGAACATAATACAGGAAAAATAATCTCAATACAGATACGGATTGCAAAACAATTCAGGAGTAGGACATACAAGTAACAAATATTTTAAATTCTGACTGGTTTTAGCTGGAGGAGTGTACACTGCCCTGCTCTGGGAATGGGGAGTTGTGAGAGGTAAACTACAAAGCGTTGACTCCTATGAGGAAGGCCGCTTATGTAGCAGGGGGGATTTGAGAGCACTGTAGGCACTGTGGGGATGGGAGAAGTCTGAGGAGTCTATTGGCAGAGGAGAGAGATGGGGATAGGTGAAGAGCAAAGGGAAGATTGTTCTAGAGTAGTGGGAGACAATAGGATAAGGCAGATTGGCCAGTGGCTGAATGGGAGAGAAGGCTAGAGAAGGTACATGGATCTCTTTGGTGTAGGGAGTACGTTGAAGTTGTTGCTTGAACAGGGTGGGAGGAGAGGTTGGGGGGAGAGTCCTGAACCAGAACATGGCAAAAAGGGAGGTGCAGTGAACCATCTGAGTGGTGTGAGAGAGAGAGAAAGAGAGAGAGAGAGAGAGAGTGAGCAGAGTAGAGAAGACAGTGGTGTGTGAGGGGAGGGATGCAGCAGCAAAATGACAGAAAGAATGTAGGAGGGTGTTCAGTCTGGAGAGGGACGTGACTGGTGAAGTGCCATAAACCACATCGGCATAATCAGTGACAGGTAGAATCATTTTAGATACCAGCTTCCGATAAGTGGGGAGAGGGAGACTATCTTTGTGGCAGTAGAGGACTGCGAGCTTTTGTCAGAGTTTGGCACAGATGGCGTCTATTTGTGTTCTGAAATCTAAGTGGTAATCCAGCCAGATCCCTAGCTATTTAAAAGCTGGGACCATCTCTAAAGGGCAGCCATCCAAAGTAGAGAAAGCTGGGGGAGACTGGAGGGTGACCAGTTTCTATCTAAAGCCGAGCATCATGTCAATATTTTGTTTTTTTGTATTGAGTTTCAGCTGGTTGGACTGAAACCAAGACTGCACTCAGTTGAAATCTTGCTAGAGAGGGGATTGTATGCTGGTGGTAGAGGAACCAGAGGTAAAAATGACAGTGCCATCCGCATACATATGCATATTGGAGGAGTTGTAGATGGAGGGAAGGTCATTTTTGAATAGGGGGAATATGATGGGACCTAGGATAGAGCCTTGAGAGACCCCTGTAAGGATAGGAAGAGGGCAAGAAAGTGCATCACCTATTTGGACAGATTGCTGCCTATTGTGTAGATAGGAGCAGAACAAGTTAACAGATCAGTGAGGCCAGCAGATTTCAGTTTATGAAACAGGAGAGGGTGGAAAACCGAACTGAAAACCTTTGCCAGGTCTATGAAAATGACGTCAGTAATACGACTCTGATCCATTGCTGAGAAGATGAAATCAGTGACCTACAATAAGGAGGAGATGGACGAGTACTGTTTACTACAGCAAAAGTGATCATAATTAAAAATGGACAGACTATATGGGCCCAGTGGGCATTATCAGCCATCAGTTTCTACGTCTATGTACCTCCCTAGAGATTACTAGTCTGTTCACCCCAGGACTCCAGATAAGCTGCATACAGGGCTTATTTATGCTTCTAGAAGCTGCATTTATGCTCATTTTTTCACCTGGTTTGTGAATCAGATACGCATCTAAAACCAGGTTACTGTGTGTGCCCTTTAAGTTGTTTTCCTCTTCTTGTCGCGAGAGAAAGACAGAAGAGGAATGGTGGAGCTCTGTTTATCTTTCAGTCTTATATCGGTCCTAAAAGAGTTAACAAACCCTATGGACAGCAGTAAATCTACCTCTGAGTACATGATCAGGCCTGAGAGGTATATGTGGTTGCACAGCAGGGCAAGATTCAGAGTAACACCAGGAAACAGGAAGCAACATACAATGTTTGATTGAGGAATGGCACAAGCAAGAAGCAGCATACAGAGATGCAGAAAACAAGTAAGATAGTATTCTTAAAGCTTCTAAAGCAGAACAGGACTGTTAAAAGAATTATGAGAGCAATCTGAACTAGTGGCAAGAAAGACTATGTAATTCTGCTTTAGGGAGAGTGAGCCAGAATGAGCACACAAAGCTCTTTGAAACAGCAGCTCCTGTATAAACTGGTGTGAACACGATATAAATGGGAAAGACTACAAGACTTTTCCAGGTAAAAAATGGCTTATAACAAACAAGAAAGCTTAGTAACATGTTACCTGTTAGAAACAATGTCATGGAGCAAGCAATTATAAATGATAAAAATATGTTTAGTGGCAAAGAAAAACAATAACTAATTGAAGGAGTAACTAAATGGGGGCAAGCTTTTCAGCAATGTTATGGGTAACAGAGTAAGTAAGGATTAATGTCAAAAAATGATGTTTGGTGACAAAGTAAAACACATAATTGTCTAGCCAGTAAACAAAGTGGGGGCAAGTTAATCAGCGGCAATGACATGGCTGATGTTACCCCTTTGAACAAGATGGTCTGCTAGCAAAATGGTGCATTAACTGCAATACATAGGAGGAAGAAAAAGAAAAAAATCTGAGATTTTCTTTTGCTTTTTATATTTATTTTTTCACTTTTTTACTTCTCATTCTGTGTTACAGAAGTAAAGCTGAATTGTTATAGCAAGTAGTATTGCACTTTTAGGAGACATGACACAGTCCTACAAGAGTCACAGGTAATGTTTCAAATTAGTTAGTGAAGTACATAAATGAAGATATTTTGTCAAAAAGATATTTGGAGTAAAATAAAATATGTTTATAAGTACAGGAAGCCCTTTGAAAAAGCATTTTATATGTGAAACGTCAGGCCTATAGAAAATTAAGAATAAAGGTGAACAAAATTTGAAGATGAAGTTTCGACTCCTCCCATTTTTTTGAATTCTGAAGAGATGACTGAACATTGCAGTATTTCAGTGTTCACTCATAACTTTGCTAATGTTATAGATATATGGTTGGATACATTAGCAATTTTTGAAATTATTCCTTAGGAATATTAACTGAGCTGTATGTTGGGCATTCAATAGACCAAATATGGATACTATGAATATATGGATGCATACTTTTTCATTAGAGTTAGACTTATTCCTGTATTAAGATATCTTAAAGTGTTTGTTTCCTCTTCTCTCTAAATATAACACCCACTTACTTCTTTTCTCCATCTCCTCGTCTTGCCCCCCCCCCCCCGGTCTTCTCTGGCTTATATTATCTTTAGTCCAGATTTTTAGTGTTGAATTTTACAGAATGTTTAATGCTGAGACTGTACTTTAATTCTATACCATTTCTTTTCATCAACATATGTATAATGGGTATCCAGCAAGTACGTGTGATCTGGATATTAAATGGAAAGAAACGAGATTAGGAAGTATGTATATTTATATGATAAAGATTTCTAGGTTTCTACTGTTTTATACATATAATTCCATAGGACCCTCTATTTGCCAGGTTTTTAAGCACTCACTTTTTATGTACTCACATTTGCACAAATGTTGTATCTTATATGGTTATGAATGTAATAATATATATTATTTATTAGTGCATGTCACTTTAAGACCCACACATTTAAGGGTGAGACCGGGAACCTTAGGCACTGTCTGATGATGCCTTAGGGTGAAACTGTTCGGAAGCTGTCTACAGGGGTGGCTCCTTGGCTTCCCTGCTTAGAGAGGTAGGAGGTAGGATATTTGTCTAACCTTTCAGCTTTTTTGCAATAAAAATGCTGCTTTTGCACTTTAGAATTACATAGGTGATTTGTTTCGTTTTTGGTGGAGAGAGGATGGTGCTTGAACTTTTTGTTGTGGTAAAGAGTGCATGTGCCAGGCTCTGCACTGCTTTGGGCGGACAGAGTCCTCCCATAACATGTGGCCCACATCTACTTCTGTCCAAGTATCAATGAAATCTTCAGCTTTTCTTGAGTCTGAAGCAGCCTCTAACTTTTTAGGGCTGCATCAATACCATCATTTTGTAACCATATCAGCTCTGACCAGAACCTGTTTTACATTATTATGGACCCCTGTCTGGATGCCTGTATCCACTCTGTTTCTAGCTCCCATTTCTGTTAAGTCCTAGTTAGGTTTCCCATATATCTCCTTCCAGTGTGGTTCTCCAGCCTCCAGACTTTCATTAAACATCTTCCAACATAGACATCAAACCTCTGCCCTAATACACTAGCTTTCTTTCTGTCAGGCAAAGGCCATCACACATAAAGAGCCTCCAGTCCCCAAAGCTCTCCATTCTCCCACAAATTGGTACCCCTCCTCTTGAGACCATCACTTCAGCCATCCATTAAACTCCTAAAGCTTCCCCTTCCTCACTTGACCCTTCTCCTCACCCCTCCACCACACAAGAAGGAGCTTGGAAAAGGACATGGAAGTCATGTGTGCCTTCATTTTGCCCCCAGCCTTTGAAAGTGTGTTTTATCATTTCAATCAACTTGTTCACCAGATTGTTGGCTCCCAATTCCATCAATACTCCAAGCTCCCCTCCACCTCCCTCTACCATCCTTCATATCCTGTCCATGTGTTGGATGGCTGATGCACCTGGAAGGCATGTAACCACTCTCTCTTCTTTCTCCCCTTTCCATACACATCTCTACCCCTCTAGTCATCAAATCCCCTACCACTAGGATACTCCTTGCTGCCTTGCTCTTGCCACTTGGTACCACAAAGTCATCCTGTTCAGTGTTCACCCTTTATAAACATGATCTAATCCCCCACTGAGGGAGTCCACTACCTGCTCCTCCTCAAGTTTTGCAAATCTATACACTGTCAAGATATGGTGTGTCTGGACAACTTCCTTGTTACTGCCCATGCTACCCCTTCCCCTTTCTGCTATCCTCAAGCCCCCCAGTCATTGTGCCTCTGGGGGGGTGGGATTGTTGAATATTTCTAAAAGTACAATCTTAGCTGGTGATGCAGCCAGGATATCACCTCCCTTGCTGCTGCCAATTGTGCCTGGAGCTCTGCAAACATTCTACAATGGGCAAGTGTCCTCTCCTTCAGAGTAAAACCTTGGAGATGAGTACCACAGACTCTATAGCTGACTATGTCCACACTGAACCTGAGCTCCATTTTATTTGACTGCTCCCATCCCACAGTACCTACTTGACTCCAAAGAAAACATAACTAATATACAGTCTGGTACTAACTATATGGAGCTCTGCCTACTTTAAACCCATCTATTTCCTGGCTTTTAATTTGCTGCAAAAGCAGCCTAATTTTCTAGCCTGTGTGTGGGACTGGACACTCAAGTACTGCAAGGGGAAGCAATGACTGTAAACTGCCTTTACATTGCTGCAAAATGCACCTACTGTAATATTCAAGTCTTTTGTGCAGGATTGGAGGTTAAGATCAAAAGGAAATAGGGAATTCTGGACAGGTAAGGGTGTTTTCTACTAGAAGCAAATCAGTGTTAGCAATCAGGGTTCAAAAGGACTGACCTGGTTTCCTTTTTTAGCAAGAGGAACTACACTGGATGAACTATGGCTGAAGATGACACAAGGAGAAGGGATGGCTGCTATTTGCTTTTAATTTGCTGCAATCAATAGGGACACTGTGGGTACTAAGCATGCTGCAGCGTACTCTCTGCGGAGAGTGCTAGGTAGGGTGGTAAATGTCATATTAAATGGGGGGGGCAGACAGAACGGTAGAGTGAGTGCTGTAACCAATGTATTCCAGAAACCTTTGAAAAACTCTGTCTGGAGTACCCAAATAAACAGGTCTCAAAAGTGGGGGGACTGATATACTGTAAGATATCTAGAAAGTACCAAGGTTAGAGACTTCTAGGGTCAAAGGCGAAGCAAGATTACAGGGTAGACAGTGGTGGAAGATGTGGAGAGCATAGGAGGATAGGTTAGGGGTTGGAGGAGCCCTAATGTGATGCAATACCTGTAGAGCAGATATTTCCAGAGAGGTCCTCTGAAGACGGTGTTGTTGCTTGGTTTGCAGTATGACTGCAGCAATCACTGCAGAAGTAGTGATGGAAAAGGCTGACGTTAGTTATCTCTGGGGCAGGGCTGAAGGGAGGCTGGTGATGGTGGACACTATTCTGTTTCCCCAAAGGTCTCCAAGGGTCCAGACTGGCATGGGAGCCCAGAGGTGATGACTGTAAACTGGGTCAATCCTCTGAACTACTCGGTACTGTCTGTTCTCCCTCTTCATGGTACTGGGACCTGGTGCCCCTCATAAAAGGAATCACACAGAAGATCAGTGCTGCTTTAAAAAAATGAAAGGCTGAAGTAAGGAGAGTGCTGCCAAGTGAATTTATTCCATCAAGACACTCAGATAAAACAGCAAAAAAGATGAGTACCCCTGTGCTTCAGCTCACTCTGAGCCTTCTTCAGGGGTGGAGTTTATGCCAGGAAGTTTAACCATTTATTTTTTTATACTTCTTTATTGCATGCAGTAGAGATGCAATGATTATATGGCACAGGCAGTTAGCAAACCAATGGAAGTTTAACCATTTAAAGTGCAGTTTTAAAGCCACCATGTTCAATTACTTTTAGTGCGTAAGGACAAAATGGTGAATTTAAAAGAGCCAAAAATACACCAAAAACAAATTAAACTTATAATGGGGTAACTACTGGGTATAAGAAGTACAAGGGTACAGTGTGCGCTATTTTTTTGCAGAAAGGATAAACAAATATTTAGTAGCTAAATTGCTAGTTTTGGCAGCCACAAGCTCAAAAATATGGGAAAAGGGACAGTTAGAAGAAAAGGCTCAAAATAGGTCCTATTGAGTAATATAAAGGTGAGTACATCTCTAATCAGAATGAGATGTGTCCCCTAAAATGATTAATTACTACTCACAGCCTTAGTAAGTTACATCCAAATACAAAAATAGGTACCACAAGAACAAACTACATGTACAGTAACATTTTAAGTTTGGCTGGAAATTAAAGAGAGGTGTTGGTATAACAAATATATCTAGCACAAAATATGTACAGTGAACAATATTTGCTTCTGAAAATTCATCATTATTTACAGTTTACCATAGGAACACCCCCTCCCCCCCACATACACACATACCACCAATAGAAACAGTTTTTTTGGCCTTTCAGTGTTCCTTCTGTTGAACGTGGCCAATAACTGCCTTTAATACTTGCCTTGGACTATACTTTGTTAGTGTTCTGCAAACAACCTCCCACTGTAAGTCCCCTAGTTGGCATTAGCTACATGTAGGTTTTGAAACTTATTTATTTACTAGTCCTTTGTGCTTAGCCTATGCCAGCCCCTCATTCTCACTACAGGTTTGGTTGCTTTCCATTGATTAGCAATAAATGTATGCTTCCTATACTGCCTGGAGGGTACCATTTTCCATTTTTTGCTGCTATATTATGGGTTTTCAAACTCAGAGCTATTTATTCTCCTTGTACCAGCTCCCTATGCATTCCTTTACTTCCCCTTCTCATCCCTCTCACCCACCCTTCCTATGGCAAACTGTGTGCCTGGTGTTTGTGGAGCTTTTTTGCTTTTTGTAGTGTACTAGTTGTTTGGCATCTGCAACATTGGGGTATAGTAAGCATTCATCTACCTGTTTTTCTTTTTTAGGATTCAAGTGGTATAATGACTGCTATCTACAAAAGAAATAACTGATAGAAACTGGAGGAGGAGGCAAGGAGGGAAACCGAGCAGGAGAGGTGCTGCTGATAGAAGACTTTAACCAACCAGATGTTGAGAGGAGACTCCCAGTGGCAGAATGTGCAAGGAATTATTTGCTAGAAGAGGCATTTCAGGAAGCATTTCTGTTACAGACAGTTGAGGGACATACAAGGAAAGGAGCAATGCTTGACTTGGCCCTTACAAAAAGGGACAGCAGCAGGGAGGTCACAGTTCAGGACTTACTGGGAACCACTGATCACCAGACTGTGTCATTCAACATCAGATTAAAGGTGGGTAGGAAGCAGTCACAGAATAAGGTTCAGAATTTGGGAAGGGTGGAATTTGGTAGGTTGTGGGAGCGGTTTACTAAGAAACTGTAGGAGCAGTCAAGGGGGTGAACAACAAGTGGGAATTGATCAAGGACTGTGTATTACAGGCCTTGATATCTCTGTGTAAGGGAGGTAAAGAAGAACAAGTGAGTAAAGAAACTGTTGTGGTACACAGAAAATTGGGGATGCTGAAAGAGAGAAAAGAAGGCCTTTAAAAATTACAAAATCAGCCAGGCAGGGGGAGGAAACATAGAAACATAGAATTTGACGGCAGATAAGGACCGCTTGGCCCACCCAGTCTGCCCATTTCCCTACCTACTGGATAAGCTGCAGATCCTAGTTAAACAGCAGCCTACTTCTTCCTATCCCCAACCCCTAGAATTGCCTTATGACTGTCCCATGCATGCTTGAATTCCACCACTGATTTTGACTCCAACTCTCCTCCGGAAGGCCGCTCCATGCATCCACTACCTCTCTGTGAAAAAATACTCTTAAATTACCTCTGAGCCGCCCTCCTCTATCTTCAAATTGTGCCCTCTTGTTCTTGCACCTCTTTTTGAAAGATGCTACCTCTTGGACTTTGTTGATTCCTTTGAGGTACTTGAACGTTTCTATCATGTCCCCCTCTCCCTCCTTTCCTCGAGGCTATACATATTAAGCTCCTTTCATCTCTCTTCATATGTCTTCCGGTGCAGACCCTGCACCATTTTAGTTGCCCTCCTCTGGACAGCTTCCATCCAGTCTATGTCTTTGCGGAGATTGGGTCTCCAGAACTGCACACAGTACTCCAGATGGGGTCTCACCAGCTGTCTGTACAGAGGGATAATAACTTCCTGTTTTCTACTGGTGATGCCTCTCCCTATGCATCCCAGTATCCCCCCAGCCCTCCTTGCTGCCCTCTCACATTGCTTGCCCACCTTTAGGTCATCTGATATGACTACCCCCAGGTCCCTTTCCATTTTTGTTGTTGTTAGTATCTCATCCCCCATTGTGTACTCTTCCCCTTGGTTTTTGTTTCCCAGGTGCATTACCTTGCACTTCTTAGCATTGAATCTAAGCTGCCATACATTTGACCATTCCTCTAACCTTGTCAAGTCCCTTCTCATCCTTTCCACCCCACCTTGTGCATCAACTCTGTTGCAGATCTTTGTGTCATCTGCAAAGAGACACTTTCCTTCCAGTCCTTCTGCAATGTCACTTATAAAGACATTGAAGAGGACTGTCTAACTGAACCCTGCAGTACCCCACTAGTAACCCTCATTTCTTCTGAGTGGACTCCATTTACTATTACCTCTGTGTCCTATTCTCCAGCCAATTCTTTACCCAGGCTGTCATCTTGGGACCCACTCCCAGGCTGGCTAACTTGTATATTAATCTTTTGTGTGGGACTGTGTCAAATGCCTTGCTAAAGTCTAGGTAGGCCATGTCCACAGCCCCTCCCTGATCTACTACTTTGGTCACCCAGTCAAAGAAATCTATCAGATTCGTCTGGCATGACCTTCCGCTGTGAATCCATGCTGCCTAGGGTCCTGTCCCCTCTGGCCTCTAGATACTCGACAATTCTTTCCTTCAAGTGATTCCATCATTTTCCCTATCACTGAGGTTAAACTAACAGGTCTGTAGTTTCTGCTTCTGCCTTGCTCCCACTTTTTGTGAAGGGGAATCACATCTGCCCTCCTCCAGTCCTCGGTACCACCCCATCCTCCCATGATTTGTTAAAAGGATAGTCAGTGGTGTCACTAGTTCTACCCTTAGTTCTTTTAGAATTCTGGGATGAATTCCATCAGGCCCCATTGCTTTGTCCACCTTCAGTTTTAAGAGTTCTTTCAGAACCCTTTCTTCTGTAAATGGGCTGGTATCAACTTCTGTATCCAGAGTGTTTCTACTGTTTGTTTTATGTACCTCCTCTTCATTTGTAAATACTGAGCAAAATATTTGTTTAGTATCTCTGCCTTTTCACAGTCTCCTCTGCCCACCATCCCTCCCCTTTATTAAGCCTCACTATCCCTCCTTGGTCTTCCTTCACTCCCTGATGTACCTATAAAAGGTTTTATCCCCCTTCTTAACTGAGTTGGCTATCTTTCCCTCGGTTTGGGCCTTTGCTGTTCTGACTGCCTTCCCAGCCTCCTTTTGCTTTAACTGATACAGTTCTCTGTCCTGCTCCTTCTGTGATTCCTTCTACTTCCTGAATGCTTTCTTTTTCTCTTGAACCTTCACTGCCACTTCCTTTGAGAACCGTAGTGGTTTCTTACATCGTTTTGTTTTGTTTGTTTGCTTCACACAAAGGCTCGTTACCTCTGTGATGGCAGTTTTATTATTCCCCATTGTTCTTCCACCCCTCCTTCCTGCCCATTTGCTAGTGCATTCCTTAGGCACTCACCCATTTTGGCAAAGTCAGCCCTTCCAAAGTCCAGTACTTTGTCTTTGTATGGCTTGACCTCTATTGCTGTGTTTATTGTGAACCATACTGTTCGGATGGTCGCTAGTTCCCAGATGGCTACCCACTTCTACATCTGTGATCCTCTCTCCATCTCCATTTGAGAGAATCAAGTCTAATATTGCTCCCTCTCGAGTGGGCTCCAATACTAGTTGTCTAAGGCATGCCCCCTGTAGGGCATCTAGAATAACTCCACTCTTCGAAGTGGCAGCTGCAACTGCCCTCCAGTTAACATCAAGCATATTCAGATCACACATTAGCAATATCTCCCCTTTTTCTGCCATTCTAAGTATACTTTCTATCATTTCCTTGTCCATTTCCTTCCCCTGAGAAGGGGGTCTGTATACATATAGAGTCTGTATACATATATAAGGATAAGGTGTTTTATCTTAGCAGGATAAAGGAGGCAAGCTAGACAGTGAGGAGGCAAAGTCAGATGCTGCGTTAAGAATAGCAGAGGGAATGAAGAAAGGGGCCAAAACATGTTTTTCTTACATTCGGGAGAAGCACAATATAAATGAAAGGACAGTTAGACTAAGGAATTGGGAGGAGGGTGTGGACAAAGGGAGGGTGGATATGATTAACCAATATTCCAATTCAGAAGGAGATGGACTTTAGGACACCAGACAGAATGGGTCCACCGAAGAGAAAGGTTGTGTCAAACTAATCTGTTTGACTTCTTTGGGTGATGAAGGAGATGGACAAGGCTCAAGCAGTCGACATACTATAAGCTTCAGCAACGCCTTTGGCTCTGTCCCACATGGATGGTTGGTAAAGAAGATGAGATGATATGTTTATATTGCACTGTTTGTATTTTATCCCTAATGTGTTAACAAAAACTGAAACTGCACAATCTGTAGGAACACCACAGCAAATGAGCTTATCTTATTGGATAACTCCTTAAATAAAATTAAACTGAATTGAGCCTGCAGGTTGGGGACAGGATTGCATGATGAGTAAAGAATTTACAAAGTGGGAGAACTCAGAGGATTGCCCTCATTGGAGAGCACTCAGAGGTTAAGGAGGTCATAAATCGAGTTCAATAGAAGCTGAACCTCTTTAACATATTTATTTGGCATACAGTATAACCTCACTTATCCAAATGTGCTGGAGGACAATGCAATTGTTTGGATAAGTGGGGGTTTCAATAAGTGCAAGCTTTTTACACATATGGCTTGTATGTCGGGGGTTACACCATAATTCTGGATAACAAAGTTTTGGTTCTGGAGTTCTACTGTATTAAAGAAGGGACCCAGGGCAAAATCTGCATCTGCAGATGTTTCCAAGATCTGGGGAAGAATAGACAGTGATGAAGTGGTAATATAGAGTAACTATGAGGAAAGATCTGAAAGGACTTTGGAAATGGTCATGGGTATGCCAGTTGAAATTCAATACAAAAAATCTGCAAGGTAATGCACATGAGGGAAACAGAATGCAAGATTGGGACAGCTGTGGAGAGCATGACTGAGGAAAGGAACTTAGGAGTGACAATACCAAACAATTTTGGGAACATCAGTCTAGCGCATTAGTGCAGTGGTGAAGATTAACAGGATGCTATGAAAGGGAATGAACAGCAGGAAAAGATACAGTTCTGCTCCTTTACAGATCCCTAGTGAATCCTTACATGGAGTATCCCTCCTTTATTTGCACAGTTCATGAGCCCTGTGAAGGGGTCTATACACTCTTCACTTGGAAGCCACTCTCCACTAATATTCTGGCAGGAGAACAGGACAAACTGAAACCCAGCCTTGCAGATTTCTGGTCTGGCACTTTTAAGGACCTTCAAAGGGTCTGGAAGTATAGCCTAAAGGTTAGAGCAACAAGCTGTGAATGAGCTTGGTACATCCAGCTGACCTGGATTTGATTCCCACAACCTTCACTTACATACAGTGTGACTCTGAACAAGTCATTTAACCTCCACAGTGCTCCTGGGTCACCTCTGAAAACAGACACTTGTACCTACTGGACCTTACCCGGTTACTAAAGAATAATAATAAAAAAAGACCATCTGCACTGGCTGAATGCAAAAAAAAAAATGAAGGTAGCTCACAAAATGGTTTCAAAAAGAAATACATCTATTAATCACAAAATTGTGAAAAGTGCAAAAGTGCTGGTACCAGAAAACCCATCATAGCTCCTTGGTGGCAACTGACTAGACTCCCTAACATTTCATGTCACACTGATAATTCAACAGTGGGTGAAGTGCCAGTGTAATACAAAATGTTGGGGAGTCTGGTTGGCCACTCCCAAGGGGCTCGGATTAATTTTCAGGTATTAGAAGTATTTTTGCACTTTTCACAATTTTGCGATTACAAAATGTATTTTTGAAGCCTCTCTGTATGCTACCTTCATTTTTACAGTTGCAGGGCAGAGCACTGCAGTCATTTTGCTAGGACAGTAGAAATAAGGAGCTCACCAAATGTCTAACGGACTTCATTTTTATTGGAGTTTTATAGCAATCCCACCTCTCAGCAGTCTGTTTACTGCACTATTTTTTCTCTGTTAGTGTTTCCCAGTGAGGAATGAGGTTCAGATTTCTCAGATCAGCACAAAATGAAGTTTTTTGTTTTTTTTACTGCAGGAGATCAAGGCTGTCATCTGTAACTATGCTATTCTGCAGTGGTTGGTATTTTTTCTTTCACTCTGACAGTGTTTTTAAGTTTTGATAGGAAATAATGGTCACAATAACAGAACATGTATTTAAATCTTAATTTGTGCATGATTTTTAAGAGAGTTTTTAAATAACCCAGAGAAAAAAAAACATTTAAAACATAAGTGTGACAGATTAGCCGTTAGTCAAGAAATACAACCAGAGATTAGAAACATCCCTGAGACTAGTAAATCAAAGGTCACAGCATGGAATGCTATGAACTGACTCTTCAAATGTTCTAAATTTCACTGATGCCAAAGTAAGTAAGTGTGTGTGTGTGTGTGTGTGTGCCAAAACATATTAATTAGAAAATATGCAAAATACATAACTCTGTGTGTCCATCTGTCAGTATTATTTGTGAATATTTAGACTCACACTGTTTAAACATGTGCACTGCAATTAGTGTTCATTAGTCAAACTGTAACCTGAAACAGAACCACCTTGTACACAGGGCTCTGTTATCCTAATGATGTCAGTGTACTCAATATGCCATATGAAACTCATATCTTTTACTACTAAGTAGCAGTTGTGCACATGTGAAACAAAAGCCCAGAGAATCCCCACTAACCAGTTAGAAACAAACCTCTGAACCAACATTTCAGGATTTTTTTTTTTTACTGCACAAAAATCATGAGCAATGTCTGCTAGGGAGTGCAAGTTCCCTCACTGCACCTTTATTCTATTCTTTTTTGATAACTGAGTAAGGCTCACTGGGCACAAATGCCTATTTTCAGTTGCAACCCAGTAGCACTGGGGTGGTTAAGTGACTTGCTCAGAGTCACACAGCATGGAAGTGGAGGTTGTGGGGATCAAACCCAGGTCTGCTGGGTGCACCAAGCTTATTCACAGCTCATTACTCTAACCTCTAGGTTATACTGCCAAATCCTTGAGAACATGATATTTGTCAGTTTAATTCTGGCACCAAACAGTGGAGAACCCTGGGATGTTTGGGTCACAGAGACAGGAAAGCAGCATCAGAACATGTTTGTAGAGTATTTAATTCCTTTCACAGGTTACCAAAACACTGGGTACATTTTAGCCAGTGGCTAATTTTTAGACTCTAGCATTTACTCAGCTGGCATGAAGCAACACTGGACTGTTTGCTGGATGTGTAAGGGAAAAAGTTTGCACCCCTCCCCACATCAAATTCTTTTATACTTTGGAGTTGGACAGTAGCAGTTTCTATTAGTTCTTAGCTGGCTCGGTGGCACTGAGAGTTGAGGCGCTAGCCTTACCTCAGGCCGCACCAGCAACCCATGTTTGGGAGTGGACTCGAGTCACTGGGGGTCAACGGGGAGGAGAGGACTGAATGTCCAATAGACTGCTTTCCTCTACTGGGGAGGATGGGTTGTGCATCACGCCATTCCAACAACTCCCAGTGGAGACTGGGAGCATTGCCACTAGTGTGGCACATACATAGGATATGGAGGTGGCAGTGGATGGGTGCGGAAACACACCCGTTGTGCGCTGGGCATCATTGCACGTCCCCACCTCCTAGAACTCATAACAAGAAAAAAGACCCCAGCACCCGGGACGGTGACGGTGGATTTAGTGGATGGCCCCCACGAACAATGCCGGGTCTACCCCAGCCAGCCTGTGAATCTCCTCCCCTCTCCAGCTGCCCTACTAGATTCTAGATAGAGTGCCAGAGGAGTAGGCAGTCCCACCTCAGGGGGCTCAGAGCTGGGGGCTGGGGGTCGGTTGTAGGGTGAGTAGAGATCCCGGGATAGATGCTAGGTCTGTGGAGACCTCAGGAGGAGTGGGAGTTGACCGGTCCAAGAGATCACACTAGATAGAGTCCTAAGGGGCCAAAGAGTGGAGCAGAAAGAAAGTTAAAAATAACATTTCTTTGTTCTTACTCCTTATCACAGCCCTTTGTGGGAATAAGGAACCTAGAGAAAACTACACACATATATATATAGGGGATAACTAAATGACCATTTTACATGATTATGAGACAACTACAGTATATATTCAGAATTCCTAGTAATAACTCCACATAATACAGAAAACAGCTTTGAAAACCGGAAAACAATACACTTTTATCAGTATTTCAGCCTACAGTGTTGATTAGAGGCATGACATCAGACAGTACATGACCAGCAGATATCCAGGCATCTCCCTGCACTTTGTCCACAGGAAAATACATGTGACCAGCTGTCACTCAGCTTGCAACACCTAGCTGTCTCAACTCCTCTATCCTCTATTATCCATTTGATTATCATGTCTGTGTGGCATAGTACATTAGTTATGTGTGCCATGCTGTTAACAGTATCGATGTTGTGCATATTAATAATTTTACACTGTAGCCATTTAAATCACATGACATGTCATACATAGAAACATAGAAGTTGATGGCAGATAATGACTGCTGGGCCCATCTAGTCTGCCTGTATTTAATTACTGCATGTTCACTTTTGCTGCAGACTTAACTTGATCTACAGCACTGTCTCTTCCACCTCTTTCCGTCCTCCAAACCAAAAGTTAATTGAGTGAACAAAATTGCAGTCCCATTACAAGAAGTGATTTTCCAAAAATGAATTAACAAAAAAAAAAAAAATACACAAGGTCACAAATTGTAAAAAGCATTATTGGCTATATATCATCACAGCATAGTCAGTGTCTGGCTTATTAAAAATAAAACAAAAAAGTAAAATCCCATATTGTAGCTTACTCAAGAATGGTATACAGCTGGGTACCATCATAATACAGTAAATTCAAACAGTATGTACCCATCATGGTGTCACGACTCTGTGAGTAGTATATTCCTTAACACATGTTCCCTTTGATTTTTTCAGCCTTTCTCAATGCATATATTATTACTGATTTGATTATCATGTTTGTGTAGTATAGTACAACATGAATTATTTGTACTACACAGTTTACAGTACTGACAACGTGCATGTTAATAAATTTACACTTTATCCATTTGAATCACTGTACCTGTCATACATAGACACATAGAAAGTGATGGCAGTTAATGACCACTGGGCTCATCTAGTCTGCCCATTTTTAATTATAATCAGTACTACTGGAGACCCAGCTTAATCTACAGCACTTTCTCTTCCATCCCCTTCCTTCCTCCAAGGGTTCCTTTGTGCCTGAGGCATTTTTGAAACCCACCACTGGTTTCACCCCCACTACCTCCCATGGAAGGCTGTTCTAGGAATCCACCACCCTTTCTGTGTAGAAGTACTTCCTCACATCTCTCCTGAATCTACCTCCTTCCAGCTTCATATCATGACGTCTTGTACTACAGCACCCTTTTCTCTGAAACATACCTCCTTTCTGTATCATATTGACCACCGTGAGGTATTTAAAGGGCTCCATCATATCCCTGCTCTCCCTCCTCTACTCCAGGGTGTACATATTGAACTCTTTCAATTTCCTCTCATAGGGCTTCTGATGCAGACCTTGCACTATTTTGCCAGTCCTCAGCTTTTATTTTGTCCCTTTCTCCTTTTTCCAATTGTTCCTCCTTCCTCACCTTTTTTCCTTTGACTGCCCCCGCCCCGCCTCCTTTGCTTGGGATCTCCCTACTCTCTATCTCAACCTGTGGTGACCCACTTTCTGCCTTCCCCATTTGTTCCATTTACCCCCTCAGCTACTTTAAATGTCCATCAAAGTAACATTTAAAATGTGCACTGAAGAATATGGTTCCCTCCTTAATTGAAGCTGGCATTCACCTCAGTATAGGCTCTTATTCTTCCAGGTTGGCCCTCAGTCCCTATTTTAGCCATACCTCTCCTCTCTGCACCACTTTTTCTACCATAATTTGAAGGCCTTGGTATGGCGCTTCCTCTTCTTCCCCGCATAGTACAAGATGCACTCACCACCCGCACTTTAAACACGTGGGAAACACAGGATCAACCAGATAAATGATCTAACTTTACCAAAAATTTAATTTACACACAAAGCTGCCTACAGCAATTCATCTTTACATTTATGCCCATGTAACACCTTTATCATCTTAATACATTAGCACCCATAGTGGCTTGACCAGAACTTGTTCTTTATGGTT
The DNA here is from genome assembly GCA_016271365.2 of Neoceratodus forsteri. Taxonomy (NCBI): domain Eukaryota; kingdom Metazoa; phylum Chordata; order Ceratodontiformes; family Ceratodontidae; genus Neoceratodus; species Neoceratodus forsteri. The sequence goes on from CM057456.1 coordinate 648,811,874, forward strand.
CTACACATCTGTATATGCTGGCAGCAGCACCTTAAACCATGTAATAATATTTTTATCCCCCCCCCACCCATTGGCTGTATGCAAGCCTGGAATTTTCTGCTGGGGAATAGCACAACTGAGTCCACCTGGGATGCATAAAAAAGAAACTAGATAGAGCAAGATGGAGGATCCAGGGGCTTGAGAGAGAGCGCCAGCTGCTGTGAACTGGAGAACTATGTCAAGCTAAATAGTATTTTGTTTTGTATTTGCTCTACCAAAGAAAGCTACTTTGACCCATGGTGTCATGCTGATGTAAAGTAGCCTTTTGTTTCATTGACCTTTGCGTGGAGTTTTTTTTCTGAGGGTTCCCCCAAAAGTCTTGGCTTGCTACAACATTGTTTCATATGGTTGGATTTAGCTGAGGGATCAACTTTCCCCTTATCTAAATAGGGGTAGGATGGACTAAGACAAAGTACTGAAATGGCTAGCAGAACAACAAATACAACAAGCCAAGATGCTTGCACAGCACCCAGCACAACAGGCCCAGATGCTGGTGCAACATCAAAGGCAACTAGCCCAGATCCAAAGAGACTGGATGGCTCAGAGAAACCATTAACAGTTGGAGTCTATGAATCAGGTGCTGCAAGAACAGAAAGAAACTGTGCCTTAGCTCCAGGTCACATGTGGTCCAGTCTCTGTAGGACCTCACCCCATGCCAACAAAAATAGGTCCTAAGGACAACCCCAAAGCCAATTTTATGACTTTTGAGACAGTTGCCACTACCACTGCCTTGCCACAAGAAAGTTGGGTCACTCACATTGCATCATATCTGACTGGAGATGCACAAGTTGCTTATCAGAGACTATGAAAAGGCAAAGGTGGTTACCCTCTACTGGATTGGGATAACTGAAGAGAGCTAGATATGGAACTTTCACACATTTTGTTTTAAAGATGAAACCCTACCTAGAGTAGTAGCTCAAAAATTGAAAGACTTGACTACCCAGTAGTTAAAACCAAAGGTACTATATGCTCTATGTCGTGGGGTTCAATTCACGAAGACAGCAGGAATCATAAAATATCATGTAAAACACCCTGAGGTGCTGTTTTATTGCCAGGTTTGTACAGATGGCATTTTCAGATGTAAACTTTTGTCAGGTTACTATAAGAAAAACAATAAAGAGTGTGGGCTGGGAGTTGAGCTAGAAGACCTCTCACTAGAACACTGCAGTTGGACCTTACAATGCCCTCTACAGACCAGGAACTGAACCCATCACATGGTATGGTCACCCTGCCAATACCCCCTGGGTTTCTGCAAGTTCCTCTGTAGTCTGAGCATCTGCCCACTCAGACCTCTGCAGCTTCTCAGCAGTCTGAGTCCTCTCCCTTTGGTAAATTCCAAGTGAGCAGCTTCTAGCATCCAGGTAGCCCAAACCTGACCTTTGGAGGTCCAGGGCCAATCCCAGGCCACAGTGATTCCTCCTTGCTTTTAGGCTTTACAGGACTTTCAACCTGAACGCCACCTTAAGCGTGCCTCACCTTCACCTTTGGGTAACCAGGATCTCAGTACTTCAACACCGCATGTCTCTCTCACATTTGGCTACTTCTCCCTGAGGTTCCTCTCTGCTCCTCAGCCCAAAGTAAATCTAACTGTAGATTACCTGAGCATCCCTTATATATAGCTCAGGTGTCACATGATTTATCAGTCATGTTCTATTAAACAATTAAAGGAATACTAGATTTATAATTCACACAACCACATTATTTTCAAAGAAATATACAGGATACATATATAGGGGCAATTGTTACACAATGCTAAGCCCCTTACAAAAGCATAAACACAAAAACATACAAACAAATATCCCTTTCAGAAAGTTCATCCCTCTAAACTAATCACTTCCTGGCAGGACAAGACCAAAGTCTTCCCTGTATACTAATGCAATTAAGGGCCAGCCCTTCCCCAAGGGAACGTCTTTCTAAAATGGCTGCAGCTGCTGAAATAGCAGCAGCAGCAACAGAAACACAGACCCAGGAGCTTCTGAATTCCCAGCTTCCAGATACAAACTACCTTTAAAAAGCATAGATTCTTCTAGAGGTGAACTCAACCTTTAACTGTTATCCTGCATGTACTTTTATAGTTTATACACATCTCTTTTTCTAAAGCTATTAAATGCTTCCTTGTATCATATTTTGTTTCACAGAAATAGTCTCAACTGTTTCCTTAAAATCAGCAGCAGCCTGCAAACAGCAAACTATTTAGCACAGGTATATTTGCTCGGATTTACTGTCAGCACTTTGTTTCACACTTCATCAGATACGGGGGCGGGGGCGGGGGCAGTGCATCCTCCCATTACATTGCCAACTGCCATGCTCAGAGTGTCTACGGCAAGGATAACATTATTCATTTGTTGTTGGCAGATTATACCCTTAGGCAGATTCTTTACTCTTATTAAAAAGCAAACCCCTCATGTAATACTTCTTATGGTGATCTCTGTATACCAACATGCCACATTCTTTTTTTTTTGGGGGGGGCCGGATTGTAGAACACAAACTAGATTGAAGACTACCCTGATAGTGGCCAGCTAGCAAGGCTCAAAGATAAACAAAATATAAAGTACAACAAACTTACATAGAGGAAGGAAAAGGTAACTAAAACTTTATTTTACTTCCAGGGACTACTGCATGCTATATATACAGTATATATCCCTAATTTGGCATCATGGGGTAAACTTTGTTGAAGCTGAGCTGCTTTAATCATCACTACAATTTTCCAACTGGGGTAGGTTCACCCACCCTATCACACCCTAAAGAGAACATTTTGGATTTAATTGTGTTGGAGCAGTATCTGAACACTTTACCAAATTGAGTCTGTGTGTTATCATGAGCAAACCACCTTGGAAGCTGCCATCAAAATCACAGAGTATTATTTAGAAGTGGAGAGACCAGAGGCTACTAAGAAGAGTGGAACCCATAATGAACCTTAGATGGTGACTGAAGGGGAAGGTCCTTGTAGAAGAGGGGAGAAGGGGCAAATGGAGGATGGGAATAAGAATACCGGTATGCCATGCCCAAAAGGAATAACTCCAACATCAAGTGTAATTCCCCCAGTCCTAAGACCCCAGTTGCCAGCCATCAACATGGGGGGGGGACATTGTTTAAGGACCTGATAGTACCAGTATATGTTTTCATAGGGCATAGCCATACATTTTATTATAGTATGGACTGTGACTTTATGGAATATTTAGCTACGTACCACAACAGTGGATTCTATTCCAATCATCCGTATACAGTCTCAGTGCAAGTGGGGGACCAAACAGATATGGCTCTGGTGGGTTCAGGTTGTGAGCAGACATTGATTAAAGAATCTGGGGTAGGATCCAGTTTGGGCCACTGGGAAGAACCCGGAAACATTACCTGTGTACATGAGAATACCCACACCTATCCTACAGCCCCTGTGTGGTTAAAAATAGGCAATAGGTTAAGAATAATAAAGGCGGGAATTTCAAAAACTCTACATTAGCCAGTAGTCCTGGGCCAATATTGGGATGGTTTTCCTGTCATCCTGCAAAATAATTGCTCAGTGCGGTTGTTTCTAACTAAGCCTCCACCTGCGCTGCTCAGCTGGTCTGCGCAGCAGAAAGCTCCCCTAACCTACAAAGTGGAGGCCCAGTTTGGGTGCTCCCTCCAAAGTGGCTCCTATCTCTGCTGCCTCCTGAAGCCTTGCCCTGTGCAGTCAGCTCTAACTAAACCTCTGCCCTGCTCAGCTGATATGTCCAGAAGAAAGATCCCATACTCTGCAGAGTGTAGGCCCAGCTTGGGTGCTCCCTCCAACATGACTCCTATCTTTACTGCCTCCTGAAGCCTTGCCCGGTGTGATCAGCTCTAACTAAGCCTCTGCCTGCACTGCTCAGCTGGTCTACCCAGAACAAAGCTCCCCTACCCTGCAAAGTGGAGGCCAAGCTTGGGTGCTCCTTCCAACACAGCTCCTATCTCTGCTGCCTCCCGAAGCCTTGCCTGATGCGGTCGGCTCTAATTAAGCCTCTGCCTGTGCTGCTCAGATGGTCTGCCTGTAAGAAAGCTCCCCTACCCTGCAAAGGTATGACAGGAGTCTGCCAACAGGTTCAGTTTTGGGCACTTTTCACAGCAAAATCCTGACTGGACACTGCCTTCTGTTGTTTCATCTTGATTGGCGTTTCCCCTGGCTATTCTTTCTGATGCCGCAATTGCTTTTTATACTTAAAATTACTGTTTTCTGCTAAATTCTAGCAGTGCTGTTAAGTTACCTGATCTTAGAGATGATACTATATTTAAGCTAGTGCTGCTAAGTTCCTGATTTATTTATTTGTTTTCTTAGAGCTTTTAGGAACATTTAGCATTTCATACAGTATAGCCTTAGAGCTGTTAAGTATGTTCAGCATCAAATTCTGTATAGCCTTGCAACCCCCTCCCAGACTCAGTGGTGACAAATCCACATTTTCAGCTGCAAATTAATTTTCATTCCTGATCCCCTGGTCTTCCCCCCCTTTGTTAACTTATTCTGTAAGCCCATTCATCTCATACCGCCTGCTGTTCTTTTGTCTCTGCTTCTGTGTCCTGCCCCCTACTCACAGTTCCCAGATCCTATTTAATTTCTTGCTTGTAACTTTCCCCTTTAGTGGAGGCCCAGCTTGGGGGCTCCCTCCAACACAGCTCCTATCTCTGCTGCATCCAAGAGCCTTATCTGGTGCTTTCGGCTCTAATAATAACTTAGTTCCTTTCTTGCCCAATGGCAACACAGAGTGTGAAACTATTTCTGGTGCTTTTCTGTACACTGTGAGTCCCACTCTCTTTTGGATAGAACCCCACATTGCATACCCCTGTTCTCCATACCACAGAGTGACCTCTTATCACACTTGGCATGGTCACCAGTGCCAGTGTAACATACTACACCCCTTTCTTCCCATGAGAGCTGCACTACAGCAGGCGCACATGAAACATGGAAGACACCTGTCCTCTATTGACCCCACTGTTCTTATGCTGCTTAAAAGCCTCTCTGTTCCTAAGGGCCCTGTTAAAGTATGTCAAAAGGGGAAATCTTGTCCTCTTACCCTTTATTTAATAAGACAACGCCTGAAACACCTGATTCTTTTACTTCTCCTTATCTCTGGGAGTATACATCCTAATCTGGACCCTCCTTCATATGGAGTCAATAGCAACAAAAAACAAGGTGTGCTTGTCCTGGCCAGTATGAACATCTGCAGTCTGTTAAAAAAATGTTATGCCCTCACTGCTTTGGTTGCAGTACACAACCCCAACATCCTGTCAGTCGTTGAAACATGACTGTCACCATCTACCCCCGAGTCAGCCATCATCCTACCAGGCTATTCACTTTTTAGGCAATACAGACTATCTAGAAGAGGAGGTGGCTGTGCCATATACCCTAAGGAGTCATTGCTGGCGTATCCACTGTCCTTCCCTGAACAAGCTATGGATATTCAGATCCTTGCTGTTAAGGTTATGCTTAGTGTAAACAACAAGACCCTCAACATTGGCTCAGTCTATATTCCTACTTGACATCACTGAATGAGGCTTAAAACCTCTAATGAACTATGTCATGCGTCTAAAACATGACGCAGAAACCTACCTGCTAGGTGACTTTAATGTCAACTAGCTCTTGTCAGGTGCCAGTAGGAATAGGGATGAGTTAACAGGCCTGAACTTTACTCAGTTAATAACAACTCCAACCATTATAAACTATAAGACTGGAAATAGCACACTCCTGAACTGGGTCCTAATGAATCATCCAATGCATATCTCCCATTGTGAAGTATTGCCTGACTCTATCAGCGATCACTCTCCTACCTAGTGTTATTGGACTAACAAATTTATCAAGCCCCCTGCCAGCAAAATCACAAGCAGAGTGCTTTCCCATGGCCACCTGCAGCCACTGAGCTCTCTCCTCTGGTAACAAGACTGGTCTTACGTCGAAACCACCCCGATATTGACTCAGCTCTGGAATACTTCATTGAACGTTTCAATGAGGCCTGTGACATCCACACCCCTTTTAGGACATGTAGGTTTAGGGGACTTGATAATCCCTGGATCTCTTTTAACCTTCTGGCTCAAATGAAAGCTTGTGACCACCTCTGACATAAGGCCAGGACCTCTGGCAGTCAATCTGAAATACAGGCCCACAAGATGGCTAGGAATGCATATACTAAGGCTGTCTGTGAGCACAAAGTGTGTTACTATAAGGACATCCTTGCCAAAACCTGGGTGGATGGGAAATAATTCTGGGAAAACCTTTCAGAAATCATTGGGAAAGCACCCAAGCAAGTTCCAACTATGTTAAAAGTTGATGGGTCTATCACCCATGACCCCATGTTAATTGCCAACACATTTAATTCATCCTTCACAGACCTTAGCCAAATTCTTCCCCCAGATTTCTTTGAACCACCAAGCACAGCTCCTACATCCACCAATTCAGAAGAGGCCTTGACTCACCCATGTTTCTACTTCAAAGCTATCTCAGAAAGTGAGACCAAGACATACCTACTTAAAGTTCTAGGAGGAACAAGGATATGCAGTGATTGCCTCAACCTGAAACTTCTTACCCTAACTCTAGATGAAGTCCTATCCTCCCTCACAAAGCTTCTCAATCGCTTCCTTATACTTTCACAGTTCTCCCAGATATGGAAATCCGCTCTGGTTACACCAGTTTTTAAGAGTGGGGACTGATTACTACCTGGGAATTATAGGCCAATATCTATTCTTCCACCGTTGTCCAAAGCACTTCAAAGGATCGTTGCTGATCAGTTTGTGGAGTACCTTGAAAAATACAACCTACAATGTGTCCAACAGCATCATTTTCTGAAAGGGCACTGCACATCTACAGCTCTGCTGGAATTCACAGGTTTCATTTCTCCATACTCCTGATCAGGGTCAACTTGTTGGCACAACCTTTATTGATCTGTCTAAAGCATTTGATATGGTCAATCACCATTTGCTGACACATCAATCTGCAGGCTTAGTATATCTTCAGATGCCCTAAAGTGGTTCACCAGCTATCTAGCAAACAACATACAACAGGTGAGAATAGGGTCTACCTTTCCTGCTAAACTGCCTGTCTGCTCTGGGGGTTCCTCAATGATTGATATTGGGAACCCTTCTATTTAGCACCTTCCTCAATAATCTTCCAGCATCCTTTTCTGAACCAGTAGTTCTCTACTTGGATGATACAGTAATTTTCTCAAAGACTGCTGACCCTACCCTTCGTCAGGCCCAACTTCAGAAAAGTTTTCCTGAAGTTGAATCCTGGTTCGCCTCTCTTAGGTTGGTGCTTAATTGCAAAAAAAGCAAAGGTCATATTCTTCCATGGTACCCACAGCAAGCATAAAGCCAAACAATTGGTGAATAAAAACAGTGCAAGTGTAGTCCTTTATCAGACTCAATCTTTTAAATACGCAGAAGTTACTCTGTGATGCAACTTCCTACCTACTATGTAGATATTTATGAGCAGTTAACATTCACCTAAGCTTTCTACACAAACAAAAACACTGCCTTACTACCGAAGCCCTCAGGCTGGTTATCCAAAGTTCAACTGTGTCTATTATTGACAGTGGTTTGGTCATTTATGTTACCACCACAGACACAACCCAATGGTGGCTCACCAAAGCTCTAAATAAGGCATGCCATCTATTAACTGGTGCTGTGTATCATACTCACACTTGTGACCTTTACAAACAAGCAAACTGGCTTCAAGTCCAGGCTTGCATTGAATATCAAGCCAGCATTCTGGCTAAGAAGGCATCTCTTGGTCCCCTACCACCTTGTTCCCTTCAGCTTTTCAGTCCCTTCTGGGGCCCTCGTAACATACGAAGTTCTGTGAGCCATACTTTTACTGTCCCTCGCTGTCGAACCTCGCTCCAACAGCGATCCATTGCAGTTAGAGCGGCTAATTTATTTAATTCCCTTTCTCCTGAGATTGCAATGACTGCAACCTTGGGACCATTTAAGCAGAAGCTGCATCAATTCCTAGTTTCCAGAGCATCTTGTGACTGCTATACCTAATCTTTGCAGACAGCTAAATGCACCGGAACCTCCCTCTTTTACCGTTCACCCCTGCTATTCCACATACAGCACTTCCTTCATTCATCCCATTCCTGTCCTCATCCCTGCCCTCTTTTCATCCTACATCAGCGTCCCTTCCTTTAACTCTTCCACTTTCACTTTCCTCTCCCTCCATCCCCTCTGTTTCCTCACCTTGTTCTCTCCCTCTTCCACCCTGTGGGTCTTTTCCTACATAAGCTACATTGTGGCAGCTACCTCCTTGCTCTTGTTTTGCTCCTTCTGCGCCCCAATTCACCCCATCCTTCTCTCCTTCTAATCCCTTCCACTTCTCTTCAGACAAGGCCACTGGCTGCACTTGACACAATATTTATCTTGCTATATTATTCTTTTGTTTATGTAATTACTTTTCTCATGTTGTACTACTTACTGAAACCATTTTAATTTGTTATTCTTGTGACTTGACGTGGAACTTGTATAAAATAGCTACTGGCTCAAAAGTCTTTCCAATTTGTTAAATAAATAAAAAAAAAAAGAAGTGTATGCTTAGTGGAGAAGGAAAGCCTGGAGGAATTAAAACACATTTTTTTTTACTGATGCTGAACTATTTGGCCCAGAAGAGAAGCTCAAGGAAGTCCCGGTGACAGAACCAAGGGGAGGAAAACAAAGTAACCCCTCTGTCTGAGGCTGTAGTGGTTGGAGACTGCAATGACTTGCGTACAAGGAAGGTCTGAAGTGGCTCCGATGAGGAACTGGTACCCACATCAGCCAGAGGTCACAATGCCCTTCCAGAGGTCAGGCCAGCCATTTTCAAATTTCACTCAGTATAATTTCTGAACAAAGAAATGAGGCTCTTAAAAATGATTATCAGGACTTAGCTGTGGCAAATGGCAAAGTGACTGATAAAGAAAAAGTACAAATATTTCCAAAGTTCGATCAGAAAAATGACATTTTGTACATGGTGGAACAAGAAAAATGGGAACTATACATTATCAGCTTTTGGTTCCCCTGTTTGCAAAAAGGGTGGCATTAAGACTTGCTCATACGATAAATATTGTGGGTCACTTGGGGCCGGAGAAAATCAAGAAACACATACTTGCCCATTTTATCTGGCCAGGTGTATGGAAGGAAGTGGCAGAATTTTGTGCTTCCTGCTCAGAGTGTCATTTGGTTGCACCCGGAAGTATAAAGCAGGCCCCATTAATCCCTATGCCCATAACAGATATTATGTTTAAAAGAATTGGGGTATGGTGAGACCCCTAGTAAAAGGTTCAGCAGGGTATCAATATATTACAGTGATAATGGATAAGGCACTGATACCGCAAGGCTATTCCCATGTAGAGCTGTGTGGAATATAAATTCCACCCACAGAATGACCATTCTGATTCCATTTTATATTGTAAGAATATGAACTATACATTAATGAACCTCTGAAACTTTAAAACTAGAGAATGCAATACCATTAAATTTGGCAGGTTCTTAGACCTTACAAGGAAACTGTATGTGCCAATTTTCTTAATTGCTTACTGTGAGAAATTTTAAAATATCATTTGTACTTAAAGTCAAATCCCATGATTCTTAATGAAAATTGCAGAATTTCATGAAAAATTCAATAAAACTTGAATTTTCTAATTTCACTCAACCTTATCAAGAGGGGGATTCTAATTAAAGGATAGGGGTTTAAGAGGCAGGTAGCACAGGGTGTCACCAGGTTCTAGAGTTAGATGCACAGTTTCACCAAGAAATGGACAGCTAAGCTGGGTAGCACAACAGTGGTAGACCCCCAGGTTGGAGCAAGAAAGCACAGAGTGTCAATAATTCTAACTTGAATCCAGGATATTTAAGGATCACATCCAGTAAATCTATTATCCAGGGAGCCTGGTGTACATGCAAGTCAAGGACTTAGAGGTACTCAAAATTATGTAGAGTGGAAAGATAATGTATTGGGCAGCTGAAAGAAAGAATTCTGGTTATTACAACAGGGTGGGTCATAGGAAAAGGAGTAAGTGACTCACGTTATAAGGGAGTTTGTCACTGTAAAGAACAAAGAGGATATTAGTGGGATATGTAGTTCTACTGAGTCGATCTGGCTATGCAAAAAGGGGGAAGGTGTAGTCACCCAGTGAGAAGCAACAGGATTGCAAAAAGTTCTGCCCAGCTTATCAAATTAAGTAGTGATATGTACATTGTTAATGTTAAATTCCACGAAAACTAATTCTGGATGCTTCATCTACCGAATATGCTATCATAAGTATGTCAGAAAATGTTGATAATCATTTTTTTCTTTTGAAAAATTAAAACTGCTTAATCAATTTATCCAGTAGTGTTAGACACCAGGATATACGGGCTAAGGATATGCATGTCAAATGTTAACTCCATGCATGCAAGAGCAGAGAAGTTACAAACATCCACATTTTTGATAGTTTTCACAAAGTTTTGAAAATATTTACATAGTAAAGTTTTGAACCCTTTAACTTAAAAATCTCTTATCTAATTCTCTCCATATTTAGGTCATTCTATAAGCATCACAAAAAGGTTATCTGTACTAATTTACATATGTCTAACTCCAAAGGTGCCTGAGATATATGCAGATGAAAGTTTTTCATGAAATTTCCTGAAAAACATAAAACAGATTTTGATCACGTATGATTTTGAGATAATGCATCATGTTGGCATGAAATCTGGCACATTGTTAGAACACCTATAATAGAGAAATCATGCCAAATTTAAGATCCCTGACCCAATAGGCGGTTAAGGTATATGCAGATAAAAAATGTTCATGAGATTTCACCAAACAGTAAAATGACAACATTTGAGCACCTATAGTTTTGAAACTATAGCACTAAATTACATGATATGTGGCATATATATGGCCATTGACCCAAAGAGTAAATATCCCGAATTTTGGAGCTCTAGTTTGAATGGTTGTTGAGTTATAATCAGATTACTAACATTTAAAATTCCACAAAATTTCATGGAAATTTTGTTGAAATTTCAGGCATTCAGAATTTTCCCATTCCACACGGCTCTAGTCCCATGTGCTCCACTACAGCCTGGTCAGTAGCCAAAGAGTTACAAAAGGTTGTTTTCCCAAATGGGGCTGCCAAAGGAGACCTTTGCTGATCAGGCCACCAACTTTATGCCAAAAGCGTATGAGGGAGGTGAGTGCTTTTACTGAAAGCTGAGTCCTTCCAGATATCAGTGCACCACCCTCAGACAGATGGCTTAGTTGAAATATTTAACAAATCCTTATAAAGCCATGCTGTCTAAATTTGTTTCAGCTGAGACAAAAAACTGGAATGACCTGTTACCTTGTTTAATGTTTGCAGTTCAGGAAGTGCAACAATTGTCTACAGGTTTCTCCCCCTTTAAGTTGTTCTAGAGATGATGATACCTCAAGCGATGCTGGATCTTGCAGATGAGATATGGGAAGAACAGGTACATAGTTCTCCTAAGCTCCAATATGTAATACAAATAAAAAGAAGATTGGATACAATCGGCCTATCTGCCAGATAAAATGTATTTAAAGCACAGCAAACCCAGGCAGTGTACTATAACCAAGGGAGCAGGCTATGGTAGTTCAAACCTGGTGACAGAGTACTTCAGCACCCTAGCTCTGACAGCAAACACCTGGCTAAATGGCAAGGACCAGATGCGGTCCTGAGAAAAGTGGGGCCAGTTGATTATATGGTAATAATTACTGGTAAACCCCATTAATGCACGGTCTCAATCTAGGTTTCAAACATTGTAATAACTGGGTTACCCAGTTATTACAGAATTTTGTGTCACTTCCAGTTTGCTTCATTTGTGGCGCACCACCTCATTGGCTCTTGCTCTATGTTTGGGTGGGCCAAATACCTAAACAAACATGGAGGCTCTGTTTTTCCATTACCGTGGACCTGCACCGATCATTTGCTTCTCACTCTCATTATAGCTTATACATTTTTTTCATTATTTATCTGGTTGATCCAGCCTTTGAAACTTAAAATATCTGTCTGGTTGATCCTGGTGTATGCTTTAAGGTGGGGATTTAGGAGACAGCGACTGTGATCGGGAGTGGGCTGTGGCTGACTACCCACAGTGTTACTTATACATGGTTCCATTGTGTGACTTAAAAACAGAAAAGAATGTCTGTACTGGAGAGGGAGAGACAGACAGAGAAAGGAAGAGAGAGAGAGAGAGAGAGTGTGTATCTGTGTGTGTGTGTGTGTGTGTGTGCGCCTGACAGAACTGCTTCACTATCTTTGGTATTCACGCCCTGCACCAGTAATTATAAAAAATAAAAGACAGACAGCTGTGTTGTTATGGAATTTTATTACACACCCTCAGTGTGTGATGATCTCATAAACCTCTGGATAGCTTTGCTCTTGAGGTTTAAGGGTCATCACACACACCTTGAGTATATAAAAAATCCATAAAATGCAGTTGCCTATCCATTATTCTCTATTTACAACCAGAATGAAAAAAGGAAAAACAAATGTATCATGTTAATTTGTTGAAACCATGGAAAGACATGAGGTTTTTGCTTGTTGACCCAGAGGACCCAAAAAGGAACCCTAGTCAGGTGACAGATGAGGACATTAAAGATGGAATCCATGACTTAGGCCCTAAGGTTTCAAGAGAATCAAGCTCCCTCTCCCATTGGATGAATGGCTCATCCTGATCCAGAAAAACAATGCCCAACAATGCTTCTGATGAAAGACTTGTTGGTCTGAAAGCTAAAGCACTTTGTTCTTTTTGTTACATCTATGATGGTCCAATAAAATATATCAAATCATTTGCTTTTGGATCTCAACAACTAATAGTAAATTTTAGGGTTGTGTTCTCCCCAAAACCAGGATGAACTCAAGTGATCCAACACTACAGAGACACAGACCCAGGAGTCTGGATCTGCCAGCAGCCATATACTGTAGGCTCCCAGAAAAAGTCTGAGAGATGGTATGGAAAGATATCCACTCTATGCTAGACCTGAGAGACATTGAGGAATCTCAGAGTGACTGGTCTAGCCCTATTGTATTAAGCTCAAAACCAGATTGGTTCACTCAGATTTGTATCAACTTCTGGAAAGTCAATGCAGTCTTCATGTTTGATAAGCATCCTATGCCTAGGGTGGGTGAACTTCTTGACCGACTTGCTCAGGCCCAGTACATTAGTATCCTAGACCAGATCAAGAGGTAATTACAAACCCCACTAAATCTTGAATCCCAGTAGAATATAGTCATTGTCACCCCCATTTGGTCTGTATCAGTTTATCGGGCTCCTATTTAGGTTGCATGGTGCCCTAACCACAATGCAGGGGATGATGGATCAAATCCTTCATCTGCATGGGTTACCTGCAGTAGCATACCTGGATGATTTTGTCATATTTAGTTGTGATTGGGACACTAACCTGTAGAGTTTCCAACACTTACTGTCCACTGACTAACCTGAATTGAAAGGATACTCCAAATAAGATTCAGTGGCCCTCAGAGCTTTTCAAACTATCAAAAGTGTGCTGAGTAAGTGACCTGTCATACAAAGTCCTAATTTCAACCATCCATTCATTTTGTACTGGTATCTGCTCAGAAGTAGGGTTGAGGGCTGTCTTTTCACAAGATTTTGACAATGGGATTCAGCCCACCCCCTATTTGCCCAGAACATAGTTTCCCAGGGAACAGTGTTAATATGCCTTGCTATAGAAAGAGTGTCTGGCAGTATAGTGGGCAGTACTACTGTATTGAGTTACTATTTATTTGGAAAATGTTTCAGATTGGTTTCAGATCACACACCCCTCAAATGGTTGCATGTCATGTGGGGCACTAATTACCAAGTCTGCAGGTGTTACCTGGCTCTGCAGCTGTCTTCATTCCAAATGTGCCTCAGAGCAGGTTCCCTGCACAATATTGTTGACTTTTTTCACTGGGGAGGGCAGCTTAATAATATCCAGTGCCATGCATGATCCAGGCATCAAGGCTGGGCAAAAATTACCAGATTCCAATTTTGCGGAACTTTCACACAAAGTTTTGAAAAAGTTTCTGAAATGATTTAATAGATCATAATTCAATCTGTATTATAGTTAGAGATCTGAAATTTTCCATGCATATTAATTGGCAAATGATGTAAAATTGAGCTAGGTTTCACTACATTTGAATTGGGGGTGAGGATGTTATAGGAGGTCATGTTCTTTCAATTTATTATTCATGTGACCATTTCTGAAAATAATTCTATACTTAGAACTTAGCTACCTTTGGAGCTACATAATTGAACATTCATATGCATACCTTTTTGGAAGAGTTATAGAAACTGCTAAATAGTGGGCAATTGGTTGTGTAAATTTTAAGTAACATGAGTTCACAGTTTCACTACTTAATTATTTTTTTTAAATTGTGTGAACATTTTCAAAATATTTGGATATTTATACCACCGCTGCTATTGCAGGTATACACTGAAGATTTGGTATGCTTACCAAAGTAAATATGTCCTGGAGTCTAACTAAACTGTATAGTAGTTTACTATGTTAAAATTTATTGTGGCTATGTTAGAAATTACTAGTTAGCAAAATTTACTCAGACATTCAGGGACACATAGTAGGTAAGGCAACTGGAATTCCACCTGAGGAATTTAACTTTCACAAAATACTTATCACCACTGAATCTCCTTACCTGAACTAGCATCATGGCCATGCAATACCCCTCCAACACTCCTCTAACATTAATGCCCAGCATCATGCTCCATTGTTTTCATTTCATTTTCATTTTTTAATTTTTATACTTGTAAGCAGGATGAGCAAAACTGCCCGTTTTCACCAGCGACAAGTTACAGACAGACTTAACATACTACGTAAACAAACATTTAAGACAATACAAAATACAAAAAACATTTATCAGTTATTAACATCTACGTGTGCAAATATAATTTTCCATCAGCCAAAATTTTAGTCTAGTTTTAAAAGACCACAACGTCATACTTTCGACAATATCAACAGGCAATGAATTAAAATACAATGGAGCTCTAAATAAGATAGATCTCTGGCCAAAAGCAGTTTGACACAGTAGAATTTCATAAGAACATTTAACCTGAGATCTAGTTCCACATGAATTAACAGACCTAGGAAATAGTAATGAGACTACAGGAGAAATAAGGCCATTCTTTACCTTAAACATGAGAATACCAATCTTGTGCAAAATCTGATTTTTAAGAGATAAACTATTTGAACATTCAAGCAAATAGCAATGGTGTATTCGAAAAGGAGCATCGAATATAAAGCGCAAAATATAATTATAAGTTACCTTAAGTTTATTAAGTGTTCAGAAAATGATGAATAAATGATTATACCATAATCCAAGACACTTAAAAAAAAACTATAAGAAAACAAAAACCTTGAATCTCTAGTCAAAAATTGCCTAACTCTATAAAGAGAACCCAATCTCTGATGAAGAGTCTTTCTCAATTTATTCAAATGAAGTTCAAATTTTAACTCTGAATCAAAAAATATCCCCAAATATTTAAAACTATCCACTAATTCAATCATTCTAAATATATCAAGATACTTCCATCACTGTGGCCTAAGTCAAAACTAGTTGTTAGGCTTAATGCTTGGTGCCACTTGGTGCCACTGTTTTCAAATAGTAAAAATATACATTGCTATGTGCAGGGTTATTAAAGAGTCAGACAGTAGTATTGTACAGAAATAATGCTGCAGATCCATGTTCTTCCATAAGTTGTTAAGTCAGTGAGCCCTAGTGGTTATCTGGTATATTACAAGAATTCAGGTTAGTGTACAGTGATGTTCATGACTATTGTTCATAGTTCATCACTAGGGGTGTGTGAAAAAAATTCTGCCTGTGAAATTTTGGCAAAATTCAGATTTTCGCTTCTGCGAAAGTTCCGAAATCATTTTGCCAACCTTTGGTGAAATTCCACCATAAACTATGGAATAAATTTAAGAAATGCAAGTTAAAGTATTAAACTGCAGGAAAAAAAAAGCAGAACTGATCACTGTCAGTGTTCAGTTCTGCAGCTTATGTCTTCAACTGAGGGAAAAAAAACCTGCTGAAGTAATGCAAACTACGGATGATTACATGATATGTGGTGAAATACTAAATGAGAGACTTTGTTTCCACATGTCGTGCAAAAGTCTGCAGTTCATAATTAAATGCTGCAGTACTAGGTGGAAATCCACAGTTATTTGTCGAAAGCTTGGAATTCGCCACAAGCAAAAGAGCGGAAAATTCAGCGAAATTTTCAAAATTTCATGGAACTTCCGTGATGGCAGAAATCTGCATTTTTGCCCACCCATATCACTCAAGATAGTAACCAGATACTTGACACCACTCTGTTTTTACTATGCAGCCTCCTATGAATTCTGTTTTATTGCCACTTTTACTAGCCTTTACCATCCTGTAAAATGGTAATGCAAGTGTATGACTGGGCAAAATGTATCTACATGGATTTGACAAAAGTATCACAACATTCCACAATTTCACAAAAGCTCATGAAATTCAACTTTGATTACTGATGTTATTTTGGAATCTTTGGCTAGTTATAACTTGGCCAGCCTTTGAACAAGAGATTAGAAAGTTGACATACACAGCCTCTTTTTTTTCCACATTGGTTTGTCTCCTATTTGTCAACTCATCTCCTCAGGGGTATACCCTGTTCACAGAGATATACCATGATCATGCTGAACCCATCCATCATTCAGATGGCTACCAGGGTTTCCTACAACCTTTCTTTCTCCCATCTCTATTTCTGGGGCAGTGCCTCTGTCAGCCTCACACAGCCACAGCTTCTCTTGCAGCAGAAGAAAGCTCCCAGCCACAGGGGTCACTGTGTTGGTGGAACTCATCTCCAGTCCTCCTAAACCAAGATGAAACACTAAGTGGCAGCTGCCCTCGCCAAGGCCTGCATCCTGATGTGACTTCCAAGGCTCGCTTTGAACATGGGCCATCAGCATTGCAGCACAATGCTTTGCTGTTGGGCAATGGGGGTGGCTGCAAAGCCTAATATGTAGGACCAATGAATCTAACTAAATTGGTGATATTCAGTTGTTTAGTTTTAAAGTTATAGGGGCTTAATATTCTGCAGCTTACATAATTGCAAAAGGTAATTTTAAAATTTCCAAATGTTTGGTGGCTTGTAACTCAGTCACATTGACACATAAAGATCTGACACATGATATATTTCTGTAGGGAGCTTTGACAGTTATCATGCCAAATTTTGTGCAATTTGGCCAAACATTGGTTACATTTCATGGTAATAACTGAAATCACAATTTTGGTGAAATTTCACTAACTTTTCATGGAAATTTGCAAAATTTCATGGAAGTAAAGTTGGAATTTTGCCAGAATTTCATGAGCAGAAGATACATTTTGCCCAGTCCTAGTGGGCACTGCTGTGAGAAGGAAGGTATAGGAAGGTGTCTATGCAGTCTTCACTCATGACCACTTCTTCACTAAGATACTGGCAGGAGAACAGGGTGAATTGCC
This sequence comes from Neoceratodus forsteri, assembly GCA_016271365.2. NCBI lineage: Eukaryota > Metazoa > Chordata > Ceratodontiformes > Ceratodontidae > Neoceratodus > Neoceratodus forsteri. Next base: position 648,829,363 of record CM057456.1, read on the forward strand.
ACACAACTCTCTTGATTTCGGGCATGGTCCTTTAAAGGCCATCTGAACTGACTGTATGAAGCCTGGAACTCCCTGCAGGGGAAGGGCACAAAGGAGCTTCAGTTGGTATGCAGTAAAAGGAAACCAGACAGAGCAAGGGAGAGAATTTGAGAGAGAGAGAGAGAGAGAGAGAGAGAGAGAGAGAGCAGACTGTTGTGAACTGGAGAGCTGAATCATGCTAAAATGTATTTTGTTTCATATTGATCTGCCAGAGTGAGTTGCTTTAAACCCTTGTTTGGTGCTGACATAAAGGAAATTTTGTTTCATTGAACTTTGCCTGGAGTTTTTTTTTTCCTATGAGGGTTCGGTAACAGGTGCCCTGTTATAAAAGAAAGATTTCCCCTGCCTGTAGTAGTTGGACTCATGTGTAGCAATATATATTCCTTTCACTCTGTCCTTTTCCCAGTTACTTATTCTATTACTGTTCTTTTATTCTTCTTTTGTCAGGGTGGCCAACCTGGCAAAACATTCCTTTATCTTTGCTATCCCTTGTCTATTAGTTAGTACACGTGTTCCCATAAGTAATTCCAGCTGAAGTTCCTGTCCAGTATTAAACATAGATACCCTGTTTTTCTTTTTCTTTGAGATTGGTCCTGGTGCTCCTGTATTGTTGTATACTGGTGAGGAAATTGAGTAGTGTTCCCCGAAATTAGTCAGTGGTGGTGGCGGCGATGCATGCGCACCATCGCATGCTCGCACCATCGTGAAGAGACCCTGCGCACTTTCGCAAAGGAACATATCCCTGTATTAGAGCCACTGAGCAGAGTTATCTCAACCGCTCATTGTGATTTAGGAAGGAAACAGATGAGCAACCTAGTAAAAGGCTGAAAATTAGCAAATACTGTACGGTTCCTAGCAAGCTTTGTTGCACCTTTTTTGTTTTCAAGCCCTGAAGTGCTGTAGCAGTCTCCGGTCCTCGGAGAATCAAAAGGAGTCTGGTCTGAGCAAGAATATTTCGTAAACAAAGGGTATGTAGAATAGAGCCCTGTAGAACCAATGAAATCAGTAAAAAAGGAGCTATAGTCACTAAAAGAAGAGTAAAGATGACAGCTGAATAACTAGGTTGTTCAAAAAGGAGCCGCTGACTGAAATTGCAGCCATCGGGTAAAGTACATTAGGTATGAATACCTGATAGCAGTAGAAAAGAAGTTTTGTATCACATAAATGAAGGATAAACATTGCAGGGTTTTACTAAACATATTTAGACAGGCGGTATGAATCAACCACAGGAGTTTTTATTGCTTGTGTATACTTTTAGCAGACAAAATGCTAAGAACTTTGAAGGAAAGCAGGCTGGGAGTGCTTCCCTCAGCTGCTCAAACTGTAAATGCTGCTGGTAGAATTTAACCATGCGTCATGTATAAAGATAATTAACTTATGTTACATGTATGTCAAAAGAATGCTGGAAGCTCCTATTATAGGGCTGTCGGTCCACGAAAGGGCTGCCTTTATAGGGAATATGGGTATGATGTCACAGAAGAAGGAGGGGCTTAGACATCAAACCCTGCCCCTTTTCACAAATTAAGGTCTAAATTGTCTTACAGAGCATGTTTTGTGAGATGTACCTGGCTATAGATAATGCTAATAGGAATATATTTTGCTAGCTATCCACAAATCAAGGTGGGGATATTTAGAAAGAACAGAAATTGTAGATTTTCAGTAATTAGAATTCACATGTCTATGATGTCATACTTGGGGAGGGGAATAAAAAGCTCTAGGATGCAGCAGAAGATAGGCCAGTAGTTTGCTGGCAGGAGAGGAGAGAGGAGGTGTGCATGTATTCACACCAGCAGTAAATTTATTTTCACTAGAGAGAGAGTGGAACCTGTAAGAGATAAGTTTACTTTATTTTTAGGTGTGCTGTTAACACCAGTTTTCTTTTTGATTTATGTACATTTATTTTGACCTGTTGGAACAAAAATTATAAACGCAAGTTGCTTTGATTTTATGCACTCTTCCTCTTGTCTGCGTGTTTGTTTATTCCACACTATTACAGTGGTGTTAGAAGTGGGATTCTGATGGTGTATTGGTTGCCTAGTAAACACTAACAGGGTTACTGGATCTAGTACCCAGCAGATGCAGAATGGACAATAGTAGATATCAGGTCATTTGACCAGGTCCATGGCAGATAAGACTGGAATACTTCCTGGACCAGGCTTAGTGTTTGGGGCAAAACCTAAGAAGAAACCAGAGATGGAACTTGATGAAGATCAGAAAGAGGATATCCAGGTGCCCCGGAAGATGGAAGTACCAGAGGATAATAGTGAATTACTACGTTGGTTATGTATTCGGCAGCAGGAGAAGGAACAGCAACAACTAGAGGATCGACAACAGGGGGAAGAAGACTGGAAAAGACAGGAGGAAGATCGGAGATGTCAGGGGGATATATGGGCTGAAACCATATGACTGCTGCAAGCCATGATTCCAGGACAACCTGACTGGTCAGTACCCCGAGATATTAAATTGACTAATCTAACATAGGGAGATGATATAGAGGCATACTTTACAACATTTGAAAGAATTGCAGAGACTAGTACTTGGCCAAGAGACTAGTGGGTCATATGACTGGTTCCATACCTATCAGGCTGAGCCCAAATTGTATATAGTCAAATGAGTGGAGTGGATGCTGCAAATTATGAGAAAGTAAAGGAGGAAATATTGTGACGATATGTTATTAACATCAAAACATATCGACAACGTTTTAGACAATTAAAAATGACAAATACTGATGCTCCCAGAAAAATATATGCCAGGTTAAAGGATTTTTGTTGTAAATGGTTACAACCTTCTACAAAGACAGTCACCTAGTTAGTTGAATTGATAATAACTGAACAATTCATACAGGTCCTTCCCCAAGAGGTACAGGTGTGGGTTAAGGAACATAAAACAGATAATGCAGAACAACCTATTACATTGGCAGAAGACTTCTTGGCAGCACGGTCTTCTCTACCACAGGGACAAACAGGAACATTTAACTATGCAGAGGTGGAAAGACCCTTTCATGCTAACAATGAGAGACAAAATAATTATGGATGGAGGGATAGAGGTGGCTATTGTGTGTCATGGATATTTGGGGAAGGGGAACATGGTACGTAACTGTCCAAATAAATGAGTAGAACATTCCCGTTTGGCACTGGAAAATATTGACTATGCAACATCTGAGGGGGTAGGACAGCATCAAACTGTGGAATTACTAGACTCTGGGAGTCAGCAGACTTTAATGAGGGCAGATCTTTGCCCCACTGGGAATGGTAATTTCAAAGAGACTACTGTCATTTGTGTACATGGAGATTGCAATAAATATCAAACTGCTGATATAGAAGTTATTGTGAGGAATCAAACCCATTGTTTACTGGTGAGTTTGGTTCCAAAATTGCCAGTACCCATTATTATCGGACAAGACTACCCAGACTTTAATGGAGTGTTAAAAGGTCATACAGCTGTAGGTGACCTTGTACCTGTGGTTAAACGTTCTCAGGCAAAAATGACAGTACTATTTGACATTTTTCCTTTTGAAACTTAATTACTTGAGTCATCTAGCAAGATTGGCAAATCCAAGAAACAAAAGAAAAAAGAGAAGAGGGAATGGACTGAAAGCCACCAGACCGAGATAGCTGCAATTACTAAAATAGACTTTAAAAATGAACAAATGTCTGATGAATACCTCAAACCTTTTTTTTTTTTGTAGGTACAGGATGTTATTACAATCGAGCAACCCCACTATGCATTAAAAAGGGGGCTGTTATATAGGAATGTTTGAATCCAGTAACTCAGATTAATGTTGAACAGCTAATGGTACCATTTGTTTACAGGAAAAAAGTTAATGGCCTTAGCTCATGATCTTCCCATGGCAGGTCATGAGGGGAGAGAACATACTTTGGGGAGACTTACTTTAAGATTTTTTGGCCAGGCATCCATGAGGATGTAGCCCAATACTGTTGGGCTTGCTCAGAATGTCAGTTAATTGCACCAGGAAAAAGAAAGGATAAGGTACCCCTTCATCCCATTCATTAAGTCACTGTTCCATTCAGATGAATTGCTATGAACAATATAGGACCATTAACTACAAGTACTAAGGGAAACAGGTTCATCCTTGTAGTCTGTGATTATGCCACAAGGTATCCTGAGGCTATACCATTATGGACTGCAAAGGCCCCTCAGAATGCCGAGGAGTTGGCCAACATTTTTAGTCGTGTTGGTATACCTCAGGAGATCCTCACCGACAGGGGAAGTAATTTTACTTCCCAACCACTGAAAGAATTGTACAGACTACTTGGAGTATCTGCTGTCTACACCTCCCCCAATCATCCCCAAACTGATGGCCTTGTTGAGAGATTCAACAAATCCTTAAAAGGGATGTTAAGAAAGTATGTGGAGGAAGAAGGGAGAACCTGGGATAAGTTTCTTCCCTATTTAATGTTTGCCTGTCGGGAAGTACCCCAGGCAACTACAGGTTTTTCCTCATTTATGTTACTGTATGGCAGAAATCCCAAGGGTCCCTTGGACGTTGTGAAGGAACACTGGTAAGACGGTAAAACAGTAGGTTTCACAAATGTGTTGGATTACTTAACTTCACTTAGAAGCTGGTAAAATTTGTCAAAATAGCTCATGAAAACATGGTGGATGTACAAAAGGAACAAAAAAGGTTGTATGATGAAGGGCTGAAAGAAAAAATGTTTTAATCCTGGGAAAAGGTCTTGCTATTATTACCCACTGTTGAAAACACACTGGCAAGGGTCCTTTTACAGTCCTATGGAAAACAGGGGTAGTCAATTATGAAACTGAGCTCCCAGGTAGAAGACACCCTAAAGGTATATATCATGCCAATCTTTTAAGAGAATTGGTAGAGAAAACAGAATCCCAGCCCTCCTTATTCGTACACCCAGAAGAACAAAATACAGAGCTGGAAATAGCTTACGATAGGTTATGTTCTCTGGAAGAGCAAGGGACAGTGCATGTCAACCCTGCGTTAACCCCTAGACAAAAAGTTGATATTTTCCAAATATTATATCACTTTCGTCATACCTGTACATACACACCTGGTAGAGCAAAAGGGGTTGTACATCAGATTGCCATTACCCAAGAAAAACCTCTGTATCAGAAACCGTACAGATTGCCTGAGAGAATGAGGGCAGATGTTATTAAAGAGGTCCAGAAAATGGAACAAATGGGGTCATCATTCCATCACGAAGTGCATGGTCCTCACCCATGGTAGTGGTCCCAAAGAAAGAGGGAGGCTTACGTTTATTCCTTGATTTTTGAAAACTAAATGCTGTTTCCTCTTTTGTTGGATACCCTATTCCTCACAATGATGACCTGCTAGACAAGATAGGAACAGCACAGTATATTAACACTTTAAACCTCACAAAAGGTTATTGGCAAATATGTTTGGCCAATAAAGCCCAGAAGTTAACTGTTTTTTGTGCACCCATAGGACTTTTTCAATTTAAAACCATGCCTTTGGGGTTACATGGGGCCCCTGCAATATTCCAGCGTTACATGGATCACATCCTCCATTCTCACACATCACACAGTGCAGTGTACCTGGATGATGTGGTCATTTTTAGTCAGGACTGGGACACTCATGTAAAACACCTAAAATCAGTCCTCCAGGCTACTACAGATGCAGGATTAACCATCAACCCAATGAAATGTGCATTAGCCAACACAGAAACAAAGTATTTGGGATTTGTCATGGGTAACGGAGTTGTACAGTCTGAAAGGAAAGCGATAGAGGAAGTAGCTAGCAGCCCAAGATCATTGACTAAAAAGCACCTTCATTCCTTTTTAGGCTTAGTTGGCTATTATCTGCTGTTTATCCCCAATTTTGCTACCCTTGCCACACCTTTAACTGAGCTATTAAAGAATAGGCACCACAATAAAGTTACCTGGAACCCAGATTGTGAAGAAGCTTTTACTAAAATGAAGGCAATATTGTGCTCTGCTTCTGTTCTCATTAGCCCACATTTTTCCCTCCCTTTTGAGGTGCACACAGATGCATCGGACACTGGAATTGGGCCTGTATTGACCCTGTATGATTGAAAGGGTGAACATCCAGTCTTCTACATAAGCAGAAAGTTACATGAGAGGGAGAGAAAATACTCCACAATTGAGAAGGAAAGTTTGGCTATGAAATGGGCTATAGAAGCCCTGAAGTAGTATCTGTGGGGGACTGAATTTACAGTATTAACAGATCATAATCCATTAGTATGGATGAATCAGATGAAAGACAAAAATACCAGAATAATACACTGGTACTTGGCCCTACAGCTCTTTCATTTTACCGTAAAACATAGGTCGGGTACCATGCACAAAAATGCAGATTTTTTGTCCAGATTTGGGGCTAGTGGAATGGACATAAGAGTTCATTTTAAACCTCAGGGAAAGAATGAGCAACATGATGGTAAAGAATGATAGTTCATTTTCATTCTTTGTTGTTTATTTAGGGTCCCTGAGGGGAACTTATGGTGAGGGTGGGTGGAAGTTTCAACTGTTCCAAGGATGGAGGGTTTTGGACAACAAGATATGTTGCCATTTTGGGTAGGGAGAAGTGTAACAGGTGCCCTGTTATAAAAGAAAGGTTTCCCTTACCTGTAGTAGTTGGACTCATGTGAAACAATATATATTCCTTTCACTCTGTCCTGTTCCCAATTACTTATTCTATTACTATTCTTCTTCTTTTGTCATGGTGGCCAACCTAGCAAAACATTCCTTTATCTTTGCTATCCCTTGTCTACTAGTTAGTACACACATTCCCATAAGTATTTCCAGCTGGAGTTACTGTCAGTATAAAACAAAGATACCCTGGCCGAGATATTCAAAAGAGTTGTGCCATGTACAATAGGTTGCACCTGCGCAAGTCCGAAATTGCCCCATTCTGAGATATTCAGCAGGAGGCAGTTGCACCCCCGAAATCACACTGAGCAACAGCGCAATGATAATGAAGGCATGCACAACTGAAGGGGGAGGAACCATGCATAAATGGCGCAGTGCAATATTCAACAACTTGTGCCATGCACAATAGGGGAGCAAGCGGAAGTTGCGCCATAGCGGAAATGAGCCAAAATAAAAAGGAGCAAGGGAGAGGCGCAAGAACGCTACAGGAAAGGCACATGAGGCAGAACTCTAGCCACACAGACAGGCAGGGGGGACACACAGGGCAGGCCAGGGAAAGGGCACCCTGAACACAGAGGCACAGGTAAGGTGTGGGGAGCCACAGCCAGTGCAGAAGGGGGAAGTGCCACACAGCAGAGAGGCCACCACAGGCAGCTGTTCCTGGTGCAGGGGAAGTAGCAGTGAAGACAGCAGGGGGAACATAGTAACAGCTGCTGGGAGGGGTAACAGAAGCCAGGGACATGGCCAGTGCCACCTTCCTGATGGAGGCCATTATGAGGGGGGTGATAGGTGGGTGGTGGGGGGGCGTGTGGCCGGGGAAGGGCCCGTCAGCGGTATGCCCCCAACAGGCAGTACTGAGCCTGCACCAGCTTTGAGCTGTACAGTGATACTGAGATTGTGGGCCAGTACCACCTGAATAGGGCAATTCTGAGGTGGCTCTGTGAGCTGTGGCGTGATGTGATGCAGGCACCCACACGATGGAGCCATGCCCTGTCAGTGAAGACTAAAGTGACAGCTTGCATGTGCTAGCTTGCCACGGGTACCTTCCAGAGACCAATAGGGGACACCACAGGCATAACCCAGTTGGCCACCTCACCCAAATTCCTCAGCGCACTGCTGCCACAAGCTGCGGAGTACATCCATTTCCCCAGCACACCGGCGGAGTGCACAGCAAATATACAGGAGTTCTACAGGGTAGCATGTATGCCTGGTGTGCTAGGGACAATAGACTGCACCCATGTGGCCATACGCACACCACCTGGCCCTGAGGGGGCTGCGTACATCAATCGCAAGGGCTATGCCAGCATCAACTGCCAGGTGGTGTGTGATGCCAGGGGGCACATAATCAATGCCTGTGCCACGCACCCTGGTGGAGCACACGATGCCTTCATCTGGCACCAGTTGGCACTGTACCACAGATTTAAGAGTGGGGACATCCTCACTGGCCACTTAGTGGGTGAGTATGCAAACCACATGGACAATCATAGGGCCTGGGGAGGCATGGCCAGAGGTGACATGAGTAGTGGCCTACATGGCCCAGGGCAGGGCGATGCTGATCACCAAACTAACCTCCACTCTCTACACACAGGTGACAGTGGATACCCACTCTTTCCCTGGCTGCTCATACCCTACCGGCAGCATGCGACCCCATCGCAGCAATGCTACAATGAGGCACACGCCACCACACGTAATGTCATCGAGTGGGTGTTCAGGATGCTGAAGGCACATTTCCGTTGCCTGGACACCTCCGGCAGTGCCCTACAGTACAGTCTCTGAAAGGCCTGTGGGCTATTCCTGACCTGCTGCGTCCTGTACAACATGGCCAATGAATGTGGGATAGCCATACAGGTCGAAGAGGGGGACAGCGATGGGGACAATGAGGACGCCGGTGATGATGGTGATGGGCAGCCCCCCCTTGGGTGATGGGACCCCCGACTGATCCGGCTGGCACAGCTGCACCGGGACACCATCACAGAGGAGCACTTCAGCCAACCCAGGTAAGTCATGGGGCCATGTGCAGCCAACAGTGGCTAAGGCACAACCCACAAACATGCATGGACACACACCAGGGGTGCATGAAATCAAGGGAAGTGGCAGGGTAAGGAATCACACACACAACCAGGGATGGGTGAGGACTAACATGCCACACAGATGGACACACACACATGCACACACACACAATGCACCAAACTTGCACAAAGGGCAGGAGGCACACTGACCCAGAGCACCAACCCTAGCCATACACATGTCCACAGACCACCACACCAACTGCCTGTCCATGTGCGTGTGTCAGATGCTGAGTACCATTACACATTGGTGTACAGTGCAATGCAGGTATCATCATGGACATGCAACTGCGGACAGCATCCGGGAGGGTGTGCAGGTGGACTGTGTGTCTGCGTGCAGGGCCGGGTACCCACCCGTGCACTGCCCACTGAAAGACACAATGCACACAGGACAGCACCAGAGATTAGCCATGCTGGGAGACAGGTCAGTCATGCGACACAGTATCCCGGCCACCATGGATGCTTGGGTGGCCCCGCCGAGACCCGCCAGCACTGACAGGCTTACCACTGGCCTCATTGGGTGGCACCGATGGTCCCCTAGGGGTTCCACTGCATGAACGCTACCGTGCTCACGCAGGAGTTTGCAGCACACTGAACATGCCTGCTCCAGGCGTGCTCAGGATGCCCACAGCTGAACCCGGTGTCGACAGGGAGGGAGTCGTATGACACCAGGAACAGGGGGTGGACAGTGCACTGCATGGTGTCTGCGATGCATGGGAACATGACTGTGTGCCCATTGTGGCCATGACAGCAGTGAATGCCTGTGCATGCCTGTCAATGGCAGCAGTCACATCCTCCTGCAACCAGTCCATCCCTGCCAGGATCAGAGCGGTGTCCCTGCTGCGACGCTTCTCTGCCCGCTCCAGAGCCGCACGCAGTGCATCCACAGATGTCGCAAGCCGCATCTGCTGCTGGACTAATGCTTGCAGTAGGTGGGTGTGCTCATTGAAGAGGTCATCTGCCTCCACGTCATCCTGTCCCTCAGGGTGTGCATGGCCCTGATGGTCAGCACCCCTTGAGGGTGAGCACTGCACACCAGGACCAGGTCTGGGCATGTGCACAAGTGGTGCACAGATGCCACAGCTGAACCCTGTACCCCAAGCCCATTGGATGACTGCTGATGCTGCCCCTCCGGCTGCCACTCCCCAGGGCTCAGTGGTGCTGCCGCAGTGGCCACAACAGTCCCACTGTCCTGAACAAACACCAGTGCTGTCCCACTGGTGCTGACAGGCACAGGTTGGGACTGTGATGACACGCAGGCCTCCACAGCAGCACCACCCACAGCCGTGGCTGCAATGTGTCCTGCTCTGTGTCCATCCCATGGCACACATGTGTCACTACCCATGACATTAGCAACATCATCATCGGTGACGCACTCTGCACCAGCCCCAGGCACAGCATGCTGCCATCAGTGGATGCTGGCATGCTGGGATGCAGGCAGGGCTTCCTCTGCACCTGTTACAACAACATCAGTGTGGACAGCCAGGCAGCCCCACTGTCGCACTGAGCCATGTATACCTGTGGAGGTGGATGGGCCCTGCTCCATCTCCAGCTGACTTTCCTCAGTGGACAGGCCCACCACCACCACTGACCCATGCAGATGCTCATGATCTGTAAGGGAAAGCAAAGTCGCGTTACTGCATGTGACCTACCCTGCCCCCCATAGACAGACCATGACTTACTGTGCAGTGATGGGCCACCACCCGTCTGGAAGCCACCACCCAGAACACCCTCAATGGCACTATGCTGCATGCTTCCAGCAATCCTCTCCTCCTGTGGGGTCAGGTGTACCACCTCCGGCTGTCCCCACCTGTTGCAGCTCATGCTGCCCTGATGGCAGCCACCTTCTCCTTTATCCTCCTCCTGTCCATGCCCATCTTTTTCTTGCACTCCTGCATGGAACGCTGGTGGCTGCCATACAGGTTCACAGCATGTGCCACCTCCTCCCATGCAGTAGCATGGGCTTGAGGTGCTCCCTGCCGTCCACTGAGAAGCAGCTCCTGATCCAGGTAGGCATCAAGCAGGGCTTCATTCTCGGCCTTGGTAAAGTTAGGCCTCCTCCTCCTCCTCCTCCCACCACTGTGTTCCTCCTCTCCCACAACTTGCTTGGTCATTATTTAGCCTGTAAGAATGGCAGTTGTTACCTGTGACTGTGCAGTCCCATGCATGTCCCTAAATCCACAGTCCACACTCCCAAACAGCATGCAACTCACCAATAGACTGCAGTAACCGACTATGGCCACTGCAGCCCAATGTCGCACTTTTATAGCGCAACCCATGCAAAAGAGATGAGGCGCAACTTTAAGTGGATGCAAATTGCAGTGCTGTGCCATTGAATGGCTGATTAGATGATTTGTATATGTCAGCTGAATATCGCACTTTTGTGCTTTGCGCGCAATTGTGTTGAACGTGCTGAGCCAATGGCGCAGTTCTGTGACATGCATAGTACACACCTCACTGCGCATGCCCGGGTTGCTGATGCAGGCATTTGCAGTGCTGTTGAAGTGCTGTGTGTGGTAGGCAATGCAGGGCATGGCCACCATTGTGCCAGTGGCACTATAGCGATGGTCATCTACATGACACTGTGGCACTGGGTCATCTTAAGCACACTGTGGCAACTGCACAGTAGGCCGCTACTGGCAGTAGCACACAGGCAGCCAAATTGCGCTACACGCACTGTGTTCCAATGGCACTGTGCGTGTCTGTGTGCCAGAGACCCTTGACCCTGTGACTGACCTTTGCCCCCTAGGCACCATGCTTCAGGCATTGGTGCACCTCTATCACGCTGTTCGGTGACAGTGCAATAGGGAATGGGAGCGCTGTACCATGCAGCATCTGCACATGGGGAGCCGCGCTGCAGAGCACCATATTTGCAAATTGAGCAGAGTGCATGGCACACAGGAGAGCTGCTCAGTGGTCGCCAATAAAGCTGGCCAACCTAGTAGCCATTGTGGAGCCACACCATGGGCCACTATTCGGGGAGGCATCCCTGGACAGGTCCAGGACCCAGGTGTGTGAGGAGGTGGCCACTGCGCTCGAGGAGGCCACAGGATGGAGGAGAAGTGCAGAGCAGTGCCGCCACAGGTATGGGACCTGTAGCGGAGGGAGCAGGAATTGCTATCCCACCTGCGGACACGTGCCAGGAGGGGCATGGTGCCACGGCCAGGTAGGTGTTATGTCAACACACTTTTATCTTCCATATAGGTATCACAGTTGTATGTGTCCAGCACAAGGGGAAGGGACTGTCCAGGGTTGGCTGTGGTGGTGTTATCAGGGTGTGGGATGGGTGGGTCTGGCTGGGTGGGAGGGCACACAACTAGGGGGCAGGGGGGCTTTGCTATGGGATTGTACTGATGTTCCTCTCTCCATGTTTGCACCACAGGCCCAGAGGAACATCGTCTTCCCCACAATCTTCGGCAGCAGGAGGAACAGAGAGAAGCCAGGTGGGGCAAGGGCCCTCACCACCCACTGGACCGGCCCGATGATGGTGAGTGCCATAACTCCATGATTACTATTGCATGCTGTGTAACAGGGTGGGCAGCAGGGCATGGCCACCATCCATTGACACCACTGCCATGTACGTGACTTGTTACAGTCAACACTGTCCAGTGGAAATGCATGTCTGGGAGTGCGTCGATAGTGGTCCATGTGTGCACCAGGTACATGGTTGTGCTACTGCCTTTGCACCACATAGCCATGTCACTAAACGGCCACGGTGGTGCTGTGCATGACTTGGCCGGTGGGTGTGTGCAGCATTCTGCATGGCTGTATGCACCTGGGTGGGCAGGTCATGTGGACGTGATCACTGTGGGTGGTCACACAACATCACAGAGGTATGTGCCACGGCCGTATGCCATGCACAATGGGTGGGCAGTATGGGGCTGTGCATTCACACCTATTGACTGTGCTCCCTTGTCCTAGGTACACGCCATCTCCGGGAGATCAGGGAGGCACTTCGGGAGATCCTCCAGGTGGCAAGGGCATCGCTGGACATCCTCCATAGGATTGATGACACCGGGGTCCTGCGGAGGCACCGACAAAGATGGAGCCAGAGTGGGGAGCGGCGCTCCCGCTAAGGGTCCCTCAGCCCCTGAAGTCCCCTACCCCCTGGATCCACCCTCACACCCCTCCTTTCCTGTCCCATTTGTCCACCCCTGCCCCTTACCCACCCCCACCTTGTTTGTGGCCCTCACCCCCACCTTGTATATATTTTGTAAATAGTTAACTTTTATATGTTTTTTCAATAGTTATTTTGATATGAATACTGCGGCGGTCTCTGATTTGCAGCGGGCTATAGGTGCTCAGCTGCAGTGGTGTGCATGGCATCAGGGGTGGTGTGGTCATGGGTATGTGTGTGTGTCCATGTGGAGGTGACTATAGTGTGGGGGTAGCTATCAGTCAGTGTCTGTGGTGTGTGTGTTGTTCCCTGTGCACTGGATGACTGTGTGCAGTGGTCCATGGTGCATGCTCTGTGTCCATGGTGCCCCTATCAACCCGTCCATGGCCTGTGCAGCTGACACACATGCATGTCTGTGACCTGCACGGTCCGCTGGCATGTCAGTGGTGGCAGTCCCTGCAGGGCAGCCACTGTAGCCATCACACTGCTGGGTTGCCTCCTGTCACTGGTGTGGTGCATGTCTGCCTCAGGTGACACTGTGGCCTCCACAGTTGTTGTCCCACCTCCATGCTGTGCCTTGTGTGTGTTGCAGGGGATGTGCACCACTGTCTGTGACTTGTGCTCTGGGCAAATGATGGTGGTGTATGGGTCCACAGTGCCTGCGCAGGGTGGCTGGCACTCCAGTGCCATGGAGGACTGCAGGTTTTGTGTACGTAGTTTACATGGGCCCATGCTGGGGGATTGGTTGCCCCACCACTGCGTCCCTGAGTTGTTGTGCCCTTGGGTATGGGTGGGTGTCTGTCCATGCACTGTGTGGCATCCGGTGTGGTGCATGCTTCCACGCACCACTGTGGGTGTCTGTGCTGGATGTTGTGGCCAGTGCTGGGCCGGGGTGTGTCATTGAGATACTGTGCAGGGTGCTGTACTACTGGTGGTGGTGTCCGGGGCAAGCCCTATCCAGTGTGAGGTACCTCATGTGCCGACGCATGGTTGGTCTCTCAGCAGCACCTCAGGGGGACTGTACATGGTGGTACTGTGTATGCCATTGTTCATTGCTGTGTGCTGCCAGCCACTGATGGGTGCTTGTGGTGGGGCTGCCTTGCATGGTTCTGTGGTGCACAGGGTTGCAGTGTCATAGTGGAGGTGGTGGCATGCATGGGGTTTCCTGCAGTGGTGGTTGCTGCTCCTGGGGAGGGTATATGGGGCTCACGGTACAGGGTGTGCTCTGCATTGGGGGATGGTGTGGCACGGGGTGGTCAGCCCTCCTTGTGTGCCAGTCACAGCTTGCCAGGGGGGGATGTGGTGGGGCACAATGGGCCAGCTGTGGGTTGTTTGCTTGTCTCCATGGGCTGGTGGGTATTCCAGCCCTCCCCCCAGTTGTGCAGTGCATGGGGTGTGGGGCAACAATGTCTGTTCTGCTGTGTGTTCCTGTGCCCATCTGTGGCATGGGTGGTGGGCCCCTACCTCCCTGGTTGTGCAGTTGCATTGTTCTGCTGCTGGGGGGTGTCCCTGGTTGCGCTATGGTGCCTCTGGACTGCTCAGCTGCACATCCCTTGTTGCGCTATGGCGCATCAGATCTGCTCAGCTTCCCCTTCCTAGTTGCGCTCTGGCGCAGGTGGTGTGATATTCAGTCATTGGCTGTAGGCGCAATTTGTCCTGCTCCATTTTTGAATATCGTGCCTCTTGTGCATGGGCGCAATGGACTTGCGCTTGCTCCTGCTATTGCGCACTTTTTGGGCGCAGTTTGAAAATCTGGTCCCCTGTTTTATTTTTGTTTGAGATTGGTCCTGGTGCCCCTGTATTGTTGTATACTGGTGAGGAAATTGAGTAGTGTTCCCTGAAATTAGTGAGTGGTAGTGGCAGCGATGCGTGCACACCATCGCATGCTTGCACCATCGTGAAGGGACCCTGCGCACATTCGCACAGGAACATATCCCCGTATTAGAACTACTGAGCAGAGTTATCTCAACCGCTCATTGCGATTTAGGAAGGAAACAGATGAGTAGCCTAGTAAAAGGCTAAAAACTCACAACTGCTGTACAGTTGCTAGCGAGCGTTGTTGCATCTTTTTTGTTTTCAAGCCCCGAAGTGCTGTAGCAGTCTCCGTTCCTCAGAGAATCAAAAGGGGTCTGGTCTGAGCAAGAAGATTTAGTAAACAAAGGGCATAGAGAATAGAGCCCTGTAGAACCAATGAAATCAGTAAAAAAGGAGCTGTAATCACTAGAAGAAGAGTAAAGATGACAGCTGAAAGACTAGTTTGTTCAAAAAGGAGCCATCGGCTGAAATTGCAGCCATCGGGTAAAGTACATTAGGTATGAATACCTGATAGCAGTAGAAAAGAAGTTTTGTATCACATAAATGAAGGATAAACATTGCAGGGTTTTACTAAACATACTTAGGCAGGCTATAAGAATCAACCACAGGAGTTTTTGTTGCTTGTGTATACATTTAGCAGACAAAATGCTAAGAACTTTGAGGGAAATCAGGCAGGGAGTGTTTCCCTCAGCTATGTCATTTTCTGCTCAAACTGTAAATGCTGCTGGTAGAATTTAGCCGTGCTTCATATATAAAGATAATTAAGTTATGTTACCTGTATGTCAATAGTATGCTGGAAGCTCCTATTATAGGGCTGTCGACCTATGAAATGGCTGGCTTTATAGGGAATATGGGTACGATGTCACAGAAGAAGGAGGGGCTTAGACGTCAAACCCTGCCCCTTTTCCCAAATTAAGGTCTAAATTGTCTTGTAGATTATGTTATGTGAGATGGGTTTTTTTTTCCATTATGCTCTTTTACTCCCCCCTGAGCTGCCTGCCGCCCTATCCTCAGCTCGGTCACGGCTCGCCGGCTTCTGTCCCCAAATCAGCCACCCCCCCAATTCCCCGTGGCTTACCCCCCACGGTGGGGGCCCGCGACACGGGAGGCAGATGCCGCGGGCACTGTAGTCTGGTCAGGGGCTTGGCCTGGGGGCATATCGGAAGCCGCGGTGAGCTTCATTCATGGTGGCAGGCTGCTCCATTTTCCGCTTTTCTGTGGAGGCGGGGCCGCACCGCCACATCACCATCCGCCCCGCCTCCAAGGAATTCTTGAAGCGTCGGCTGCGTGGGAACTCCCGGCCTCCGCCAGGGGTCCCCAGCGCACCGAGTGCTGCCCACACCCTCCCCCCGGAGAAGGAGAGCTGCCCAGCGGGCGCTCAATCCTACTCCCCCCGGCCGGCCCTCTGACGACCCGGATCCGTTCCCGAACCCGGGTCGCCAGCATCGCAAGTGGAAATCCCACCGCTGCGCCGACGGGCCGTAATGTTATGTGAGATGTACCTGGCTATAGATAATGCTAATAGGTATATGTTTTGCTGTCTACCCACAAATCAAGGTGGGGATATTTAGGAAGAATATAAATTTTAGATTTTGTGTAATTAGAAGTCACATGTCTATTATGTCAGACTTGGGGAGGGAATAAAAAGCTCTAGGATGCAGCAGAAGATAGATAGGCCAGTAGTTTGCTGGCATGAGCGGAGAGAGGAGGTGTGCAGGTATTCACACCAGTAGTAAATTTATTTTTACTAGAGAGTGAAGCTGCAATAGATACATTTACTTTGTTATTTTTTAGGTGTGCTGTTAACACCAGTTTTCTTTCTGAATTATGTACATTTATTTTGACCTGTTGAAATAAAAATTATAAACACAAGTTGCATTTATTTTATGCACTCTTCCTCTTGTCTGTGAGTCTGTTTATCCCACCCTATTACAGGTTCCACCAAACGTCTTGACTCACTTTAACACTGTTACAACCACACTTTCAAGAAAGCACAGGGACCAGGTGGAGACAGTGCTGAGAATGAGCACCAAAATGATTCAGGGATAGAAGCGAAGGGTTAAATGGAAAGGTTGAAGTACGTTGATATGTCCACAACGGAGGCAAGAAGAGAGATGGGGGTCATGATGGAGATGAACAAATACCTTCACAGGGTAAATACAGCAGATAATAAAGTTATTTATGCCAAACGGGAACACAAGCACCAGTGTGAACTCAGTGAGACTAGCATCAGTGGCTGTAGTCTGTGTGAAATCTCTGGGGGGGGAGGGATTCATACAAGGGTTGGCTAGACTATTGGGGCATCAGCAAAAGGAAAGGGCCAAAAGAGGAGTAAAGGGCTACTAGAGCCTTCACAAACAAAAAGAGGTAGGGCAGGTGAGACTGGATGGCCCGCAGGTTCATTTTCTTCCATAAACTTCTATGTTTCTATGTTTCTAATGTATGTATTTTGAAACTGACCATCTTATGTTGTTAACCATCCAATAACAATTTAGCACATTTATTGGACACTTTTCCTTCTGCTTATTTAGAAGTAGTAGTAGTAGTAATAATAAAATAGTTTATTTTAGACAGGATAAAACCCTTAGGCCCTGAATGGCACCTTTTTACAGGCTTGTTCTGACAAAAGGCAAGCTGTTACTGTACAATAATTGATACAATCAGTATAAAGACAGAATAATAGTTGACAACAATGACATAGATACAATAAATGTGTCACTCTGGATACATACTCAGATCAGAGATTTACAAAATGCACATCCGGCAGTCATAACATACTAACCTATAAACATAATAAATTGCCATACATACAGCAACAATAGGAATCATACTCATAAATATCACAGTTATTTACAAACTCACAAAATATGTAAACTTTAAAATGTTGTCAGACCAACCCCTTAAGTACTTATTAACTGAATTATAGATCGAGGGAGCATCCCAGATCAATCACAGGCCTCCTTTCAGTTGCACGTGAGGTACTCTTATTACTGTAAGAGTACCTCAGGCACTAAGCCACTGTAAAAGGCTTCTCGCAACCCGTTTGTGACATTAACTGTAATAAAAAAGGATTTTTAAAAATTTAGTATAGTTAGGAATCTATAGTAATTTTATAGGTCAGTTTAGATGGCCTTTTCTGGATATGAGTGCCCCCTCTTGTGTCCTTAAGACCACAAAATTGCTGACCTTTGTTTGCAGTCCTCTGGTCCTAAGAATGCACAACACAGCACTCTTATATCCATAAGCGGCCCTCCAAATGGACCTACAAACTTATAGCAGATACACTGTTCTGACTTACAGTGGCCTATAGCAAGTTTAAAATATGAAGGATTTTCTATTTTTCCTAATTCCAACTGCAAATTGTTTCATGTGGCCAGAATCTGGTAATTAAGTGTCAGATTACCAACATTATTTTTAATTTTTGTACCCTCATACTTAGTGTTGCTCAGATAGTATCCTACCAGGTTGGATACCATTGGATACCATCATTTTGGTTGGATTTCAGATAACTTCAGATGGCATAGACACCCAGCCAAGGATCTGACTTCCTAGGATCCACTGTAAAGATCTGGGGTATCCAAGGATCTGATCTAGATCTGATGGATCTGACCATTGGATCCAGGGAACTGAACATCAGAGCCAACTATACAAGGCTGGCTCTGATGGATCCAACCATCGGATCCAGGGATTTGACCTCCAGTTCCAACTATCCGAGGTTGGATCAGATGGATCTGAATTAGGATCCATTGGCTGGATCCTAGGCCGGAGACCAGCACTATCCAATGGAGGATAGTTGGAACCACAAAAGCACCATTTAAGAAGCACTAGTCATTCTTCTCTGACCCCTCATTCTAGTTTTATACCTGTGTGGGCTCACATCCTGAGTTTCAAATGTAACAACCTTTATTAAGTCCTTTACTATTGGCAACGTCATAACTCTGTTTTGCTTTTCCCATCTTAATACTAAGGAATCCCACCTCATATAGTAGACAGTGGTTTCTTTTTAATGGACATTTTAATATAAACCTTGCCTACTTATTACACAGTTCTCCTGATTTATCCATGAGTTTTTTTATTAGAAAATCTTACTGCTATATTTCCATAGTCTAGCACTGGCATAAGAAGCTGGTTCTCTACAAATTTAATTTCTTCCATTAACATTTTGGTTCTTCTACATAAAGCTCCAAATTGACAATTTAACTTTTTTTATTGAATTTGAAATATGAATGTCATATAAGTCTTGAATCTTTTGCAACCTGAACATTGTGGACTAAAACCATGTTTAATTTATTGTAATCAAGTAGCACTTACTTTGTATATTATTTTGTTTTCACTTACTGGACTTTGCTCATACTTATGCTGTTCTCTTGTACCGTTGTTTCCTGTCTTCATTATTTCCTTCATTATATGATGTGGAGCCTTTGTAAATGAGCCCCTGGCTCAATGGTTGTAATTCTGGGATTTCAATCAATAAATAAATACATTTTAAGTGTCTATCCATGTGGACTTCCATTTGCATCTATCAGTATTAGCTAGGCAATCCCCTTTTTTTTGTTACAATATTTAGCTTTGACCTTTTTTTTATTTTGTTGTGTGCAAAAGACCATTTCTTGGGTCTTTTTTTAATTTAAATAAACTTTAATGAGTTTTTATTAGGATACAAACAACCACAAACAAAAACACTCTAAAAACAAAGCAATACAAATAAATGTATAACCTCTCCCCCCACCCACACCAAACACCCTTTCCCCCATATGTCGGTCTGTGGAACAGGGAAGGAAACAGACAGGTATGCAGGCTAACAAATGGCAAAGATACAAAGCAGGGATGTGACACCCCAGAGTAGACAGCCATGTGTCTGGGGGGCCCAACACTTAAGGTAGACTGAGAGACATCATCTCATGGAGGCTATCATACATTCGACTCTTAGGATGTCCCAAACTTCCTGGTGCCATTCAGTAAATGATAGAACAAGCTGATCCATCAAGTGCCAGAGGATAATTTGTTTTATGGCCATAGTGATAAATGTGAAATAATAGTGGCTGGCCATGGCGAGCACGTGAAGGTCCACTCCCAAACTATACCTCTGTGGTGGAAAAGCCTTAGTTAAGCCCAGTGTTCAGTCCAAAGTAGCTTGTATGTGAAGCCATAAGGGTTGGGTCTTTGAACAACCCCAAAGAATGTGATAGAGGGAGTCCTCTCTATTACCACATTTGATGCAAAGGGACAAGGTCATCAGCCCCCACTTACATAAATTAAGAGGTGTATTGTAAATAGAATGAACAATCTCAAATTAGATAAACCAGCAATGATCATAATTGAGATAACAGTGTATGTTCTGCCAGACCTCATGCCATTGCAGTGCATCTGGTCCCCACACTAAGGTCTCAGACCAGTACCTAGAAGGTGAACCATATTTAAGAGGCCAAGCTTGCTGGAAAGCTGTATAAATCATAGAAATAGCATATCAAGCCACACTGAGCTGGCTGAGCTTAGCCAAGGTGAGACCAGATGACCCTAGAAAGGTCCAGACCCTAATACCTCCCCCAGTAATAAATTACCCAATTGACAATAGAAAAGGAAATCCTTGCAGTCCAAACCATAAAACTGCTAAGGGGCCCATGTATGTCCCTGACACAGGTGGGAGACCTGGGCTATACCCCGGGCTTGCCAAGCATCTTTATGTATGGATTTGCCTAAGACAGTAACATTTGGGTTCATCCACAAAAGTTGGTCTACCAGGTTACTGAGATAAAATTTAAGGAGACGTTTCAATTGATTGTAAATAATAATGGAAATACCTATCATATCTGGGTACCTTTTAAGGATTTAGGTAAAGATTTTGAGGTGGTAGAGAGGAGCGCTAACAAACTTACACCCTTTTGGTGACAAAGGTCATCCTCAATAATCCAGAACTGTGGAATATTGGTAAATGGATGTCATGCCCTTGGGATGACTGACTGAAAATATTTGACTCCATGAGCAATGTGATAATAACCCAGGAAGTCAGGTTACTCAAACCCCCATCAGATTTGGGAGCAGCAAGCTTAAGATACTGGAGTCTTGGCCTGTGGCCTTTCCACATAAAGGTGGAAATCTGTGCATGGAGAGCTTGGAACCATTTCAGAGGCAACTGGGCAGTTAACATGTTTACGAGATAGAGAATACATGGAAAGATATTCATCTTGAATATACTTATTCTTCCCCATAATGTCAAAGGAAGCCCATCTCAGTGGTTTAAGCAGCCTTAATGATATGCAGCAAGTCCGTAAAATTATTCTGGATCAGTTGAGTTGAAGAGGTGGTTAATTTTATTCCCAAGTAGGTGATATTCTTGGTCACCTAGCCCAACCCCATAGAAAAAAAGTCGGCCTTGTGAACAAAGGCATTTAAAGGTAGTACTTGCATATTCTCAAGGTTTAACTTATAAAGGGAAAAGGCACCAAAATGCTGACATTCTTGCAAGGCTGACTTAGGCAAATTCATGAGGTCAGATAAATGTAAAAGTATATCATCAGCGTATACTGAAATCTTGTATTGGCTGGATCCCAAGGTGACACCGGTTATGGAAGGACGGGACTGTATATACCATACCAAAGGTTCCAAATACAGGTTAAATAAAAATGGGAAAAGGGGGCAGCCTTGACAAGTCCCATTTTTAAGAGATAAAGGGGAAGATAAAACTCCTTTACAATGGACCCGAGTGATAGGGTGTGGGCATAGCAAATCAATCCACTGAATAAAGGCCTCCAGAATACCAAATTTAGTCAATACTTGAAATAGATATTGCCTATAGACCCTATTGAAAGCTTTTTCCATGTCCAGGGAGACCAGGATCATGGGGTCCCTGCTCTCATTTGATGCAGAAATAATGTGTTCTAGCTTTTGTAGATGGTCTGAGGACAAGCATCCTGTCATGAACCCCACCTGTTTGGGGCTGATTAGATCAGACCTATCTCACTGCAGATAAAGGGCAAGAGCGTTAGCAAGGATCTTTAAGTCACCATCCAATAAAGAAATTGGTCGATAGTTGGCAACTTCTGTGGGGTCTCATCCAGGTTTCGGAATAACTGTAATAAAAACTTCCTGAAAGGAGACATCCAGCTCCCCTGCCTCATTAGCTTCCCTACAAGCCTCGAGCAAATGGGGAAGAAGCTCATTGGAAAAGGCCTTATAGAATGAAACAGAAAAAAATGTCTTGGTCAGGGCCTTGTCCAAGGCCAAGGTAGTCAAGGCTGCCACGTGGGTCTTTTTTTAAAAATTAAAACAAGACCTGACTTCTCAAATCTGTGTTCCATTTCTACAAAATCAGTCTGCAATTTATTTTCTACATTTCTAAAATCTTTGTCTGTAGGCATTAATACACTATCACCCATGAACAGTTTGACATGGGTGTTCTTTATAGACATTATTCAGTCATTTATATAAATTAGAAATAACATCAGCCCTAATATAGATCATTGGTGGATATCCCTTCCTACAGGGACCTGTCAGATATGGATAACCTTTCACAGCAAACCTGTTGATCCTCCCATTCAAGTATGAATCAAACCATTTTACCACATTTTGTGCAGCCACTATATTATTTTTATTTTATTTTATTTATTTGGTTTTCAGAAAATAACCTTTGAGCCAAGGATCTTTTACAAAGGTTTCACATCATGTGAACAGAGTATAGACATTCAATCAAGAAGGTTACAGAGTTTTAGGACATTTGAGACACTGAACAGCACAACAATCAGGAAAAGGTTACAGAGTTTCTTAGTCTTTTAAAACACTAAAAAGCATATGGACATCAACTTTATTTGATTACAAGTGCATTTAAGGTGCAGAGGCACTAGAGGGTAGGTTAGGTTGGGCAGAGGGTCACTAAGGACAGGATTTTGGTTGGGGAGGAGGGGGTCCTTGAGAAAAAGTGCTCAAGGAGGCAGGGCTGTGGCCAGGGAGGCATAGACCCATCCTAGCAGGGAGAAGAGGAAGGGGGGAAGGGAGTCCCGGAGCAGCCCCTTAGAGTGTTTCAAAGGCATTGTCAAGGAGCATGTGGGAGGGTGCTTCTGTCTTGTGCTGAGAATAGTTGCTGTTAGCAGAGCCAGGCCTTAGATAATCTGTCTAAGAGAATTTTATGATTGACAAGATAAAAAGCTTAGAACAGGTTGACAAACACTGCACTCATGGAGTCTCCCTCAACCAGTGGATCTGCCAGTAAATTTATAAATTCTGTGAGTGCAATACTGGTTGACTTCCCCTTCCTAAAATCTGACTGATACTCTGTTAAAACCATATAACCTTCTATGTATCCATATAGCTGTCTGCATAATATTTTTTTCAAACAGCTTAGGTAAAACTGATAGTAGAACTACTGGGTCCCGATATTCAAAAAATTGTGCAGTGAGCAAAGTGATTGTACCTGCATTGTACTTCTTCCCCATAATCTCATACTCAAAGGATGGTGTAGCATGCAGTAAAGCTGATAATGCAGTCTCACAAAGAAAATGTATGCAGCATGCAAACAGGAGGTGCACCATGCATACCGATGCAGCACAATATATAGTGTGGTGGTGCTATGCAATGGGCTTAGCACAGGACACTTAGCGCTGTGCTAATAGCATGTACTGTATAAAAAGGCAGACTTAAACCCTGGCAAACCCCAGAGACAAGCAGAAAGACCGCAGCCAACAATTCAAGATGGCATTTGGGGGAACACAGCTACTGCACAGGCCGCAGGAGGCTGTACAGCAGGAGGACAGAGCAGATGTCCATCCTGGGCCATGTGTAGAGTGTGAGACATTATACTGCACACAGATGTCATTGTCCATGAGTGAGTCACATTCAATGTCTTAAGTGAAAACCAGTTAATGGAAACAGTACAGGTTCAAAAGGCTCATTGCCAGGCAGCTCTGTGAACTGCATGATCAGCTCTGGAGTGAAACCCAGCACAGCCATATGTTGTCTGTTGAGCTGCAGGTGATGCCTGCAGTTCATTTCTTGGCCACAGGAACATACCAGACACTGGTCGGGGACACCACTGGCAACTCACAGCCAGCCACTTTGCACCTGTGGGGACTGTATCAAGATGCACTGTTGGAACATGCTGGTGAGTTCATCATATTTTCAAGTACCGTAGCAGAGTGCACAGCAACCATGCAGAAGTTCCATGTAGCTGTGCACCTACTAACTGTACTTGATGCCATTGACTGCACCCATGTTTCCATCCAGGCAGCCAGTGGTGATGGGGTGGATGCGTACCTGAATAGGAAGGGGTATCAATCCATCAATTGCCATGTTTTGTGTGATGCAACAGAGCACATCACTAGTGTCCAGGCATGGTACTCTGGCAGCAGCCATGATCCCTTCATATGATACAGTTCTATCATGAGCCAAAGATTTGAAGGTGGGGACATCCCCCGTAGACACCTCATTCATGAGTACACACCTCAAGCCCCCAAGAATGTCCCATATGGGGTGTGAAGGTGTAGAACCACATATCGACACTTGTCTCTGGGTACACTAGGGTCAAGAGGCAAACAGAATGGACCAATGGGTAGTGTGCTGGCACTGTGAAAGTGGCCAAGCTGTCATATCACAGTAACACATGCCCTTCCCTTCACAGGGGACAGTGTCTATCCTCTGCACCCATGGCTCCTCACATATATCCTCCGCCCTGCATCCATACCAGAGAACAGGTACAATGCTGAACACACTGCCACAAGCAACATCATAAAGCACATCTCTGGCTTGATCAAAATGCACTTCAAGTGCCTAGACTGGTCTCGTGGTGCCCTACAGTATACTTCTCACAAGGCCTGTGCCATGTTCCTAGCCTATTGTATACTACACACCATGATGCTCACCCATGGAATATGCCTACTAGTCACACAAGTACAGATTGCATCAGATATGGAGCAAGAGAAGTAGGGCATACCACAGCAGCTTGACAGGTGAGACCCCAGAATGGCCAGGAGAGTCTAGGAGTACAGAGCTGCATCATGCGTGACACCCATGGACCTGGCAGTTGAGTAAAACAAACAGGACATTGTTGCATGGTTCAGTGATGTATTGAGACAGACAGGGCACTGCTAACAATAAAAACAACATCATCAACAATGCAAGCAGTGCAGTATGCTTGAAAAAGTGGAAAACATGGTGTGCCTAAGGTAAAAGACCATGCTACCAGTCAAGAGGGGTGACAGTAAGAAATGCAGACAGTGACACAATGGAGGCTGGTGGTTTGGAGCTGCCAACACAGATGAAGGCACAGTGGGCCGGGGTGGCGGGCATAGTGCAGGGCACTACTAGCCCACCATCATTGGACTGCCACATGGGGATGCACAGACATAGGCAATGTGGGAGGCACACAGCGAGGTAGACAGGAAAATATACATGCAGATGGGGTTGGAGCTGTATGCCAAGCCAGCCATGCTGGGGTCAGATGGCCTTTGCCACAACACATGGCAGCTGAAGGAGTGGTGGGGTACTGTGGGGGGAAGGGGTGCTCTGCTAGTGGGGTGTGGCCATGCACCACCTATGTCTGTCCCCAAGTACCACCCCAGATATGGACCATCTGCCTGCGCAGCCTCTGGTATGGCAGTGAGTGGATTTCAGCAACATTATGGGGGATGCGCAGTGGGACGGTGTCCTCCACCCCTGGTCATAAGTCTGTGGGGTAACGCCCCTGGGTAGGGTAAGGTTGTGACCAGGTGTGCATGGTGTCCTCAGGGAACTGGTTGTCCTGGGTGTATGGGGCATGCCCATCCTGGCATTCTGTGGTATCGGTGTATGCTATGGTGTCCATCATGGAGTGGGGCTACTGACACAGGCGAGTCAGGGGCTATGGCCAGCCCTCATAGCATCTGCCATCATGGTTGCGGACTCCCACACAGAGCCACCCAGGTCCTATAGGGCAGCCACAAGCATGGCTTCTCAAAACTCTGCCTGCTGCTCAGCATGCTATTGGCAGGAAAAAGGTGGCTAATTAAAAACAAGCACTGGAGCCACAACGTGTAATGTCAGCAATGGAGGCAAGCATTCAGGCTACACAGTGCACTGACAAGGCAAAACACCGAATGTTAGGTAGCATTGAAAAATATTTAATAAGTAATCAATAAGATGCAGCAATAACCCCCCATATGCACCATTTCACGTCTTACTCAACGCTTTATCAAGGCGTGGCTTATTCAGATACCAATGTGTCTTTTATATGCACCTGAATCAAAACGCCATACATTTCAAATATAAAAGCACCGATCATATACATAGCCATCCAAGACAGCCATAATGCAGAGGAAATACATTGCCCCTAATTACCATATTTAGAAGTAAATATACAGAACACTATATACATTGCATCAGTACCCTATTAATTAAAAATACAAACATAATTCTTGAGACATTATTTCTTCAGGAATGGAACAAGACTAAAAATTTCATTCAAACCCCCCAACCCACTTGCTCTAAGGTTATGTTGCCACTTGCTGTCATGTTGTAAAAGATTATTGTTCCAATCACCCCCAAGGTCCCATAGATACTTTCTCCAGTCCTTGGAATTTAAAGATTTGTCCGGGGCCAGACTGTAATGTGTGCATTGCTAAGGCATTGTTCTTATCTTCTTTGCTAATGCTGTGCAAATGTTCTGCCAGTCTTGTTTTAAAGTGATGCTTCATTTTAAGCACATAAAATTTCTTGCAGCAGCAAATAGCCACATGCACTACATAAGTAGTATTGCAGTTAATTAAATGTTTGTTCTTATACACCTCTCCTGTGATAGGGTGTGTAAAACAAGTACCTACTTGTACATGCTGGCAAAAAATGCAGTTTCCACACACAAAGGTACCTCATGGCAATGGATTCTGTTGGGGTTCATCTTGTTGTTTATAAAAACTTCCAGTCCCATAGTCCCCAATGTTCTTCCCACTGCGGCACACCATCGGGGGGGGGGACCTTCACAGCATGCTGTAACCTGGGTTCTGGTTCCAAAATGTGCCAATTCTTATTCTAAATCTCCCTCATTTTGTAACTCTGGGGGCTAAAATCAGAGACAAAGTTAAGATTTTAATTCTTTTTAACATGTTTTTGTTTATTCAGTATGTCCCCATGTTCCATCCCATCCACCATCTCTATTGCTTTTTCGACATTCTCACTTTTATATCCCCTGTCTAAAAATCACATAGTTAAAGTAACAACCCTATACATCCTTTTTTGTGGGTTGCCAGTATTTCTCTTCAAATGAGTGAGTTAACCTTTTGGGATATTATTCACTAAGTGATGTCGATGATGACTGTCAGATTTCAGAAGAGACTTTCTATCAGCTCCCTTTCTATATAGCCACGTGTCTAAGTATCCCACATCATGTTCTGACAAGCTTAAGTACAAAAAAAATAATCTGTTGCAGGTCATGAGAAACTGAAAATTTAAGGTTCTCATTGGTTGATTCAAGATATGTCACAAATCCTGGCAACAATGTAAGGGGAACCCTCCACATTGCTATATATATATGATTGATGCTTTTATATTTGAAATGCACCATGTTTTGATTCAGGTACATACAACAGACACATTGGTATCTCAGTAACCCACACCTTAATAAAGCATCAAGTAAGATGTGAAACATTGGTGCATATGGAGGGGTTACTGCTGTATCTTATTGATTATTTATTAAATGTTTTTTTCAATGCTGCTTAACATTAAGTGTTTTGCCTTGTCAATCAGCTGTGTGGCCAACTTTTTGCCTTCTTTGCTCAGCATGCTGCATGTCTTAATGCAGCATGCTGTGGAGATGTGTCATATCCCAGTGCAGCATAGGGTGGAGGTGTGTCAGCTCCTGCTGTGTTATGGTCTGTGCCTCCACACAGTAGTCCTCATCAGCTGACTGGATTCCGATGCATCCTGCTGCCATCGAGGACTGTCTAGTGGGACATGGTCAGGCTGCACTGCAGGCATTGTATGAGCTGGGATCACAACAGTAAAGGTGTGGTGGTTTGAGTGGGTTACAGCGAGCCAGCTGTGTGTGACCCATTGTGATGGGTGGGGGGGTGATAGGGCCGAAGATGTGCCAGTAGAGTCCCCCATGGGGAGGCACACTGATGGCTTGGCCAGCACTGTAATCAGGGCCAGGGAGGATGGTGGACATGGTGGCAGTGGGGACCTGGGGATGTCCCAATCACGACTGTGCCAGGAGCTATGGTGATCAGCATCTGTGTGGCTGCCTGGCTGTGTGAAGAGTGTGGCTGTTCCCCATTGAGGGGAGGACTGGCTGTGGGGGACTGTCTGTCCTAGTATGGTGCTAGCCCCACCTGCTCTATGCTCACAATACAGATCTCATCCTCCTCCTCCAAGGCTTCCTCACTGAAGTCCTCTGAATAGTGTGGATGGCTGTACAGCAGGACTAGCACATGCCAGGATTGTCCTACAGTATCCTCCTCCAGGTCTGGCACCATGGGATGTGCTGCAGGGAGACGACAGAGGAATTAGTCAGGATCACAGTGGCCACAACACTGTACAGACCAAGGCAGCATGCGTGCCACAGCATACAGTGCCATGCACAAACATGGTGTGTGCAGTGAAGAGGCCAGAAGAAGCAGGGAGAGAAACAAACTTACACAGGAAGCACACCCACCACCATAAGGGAGCAGGCACTGGCCTACACCACTGTGGCCATCTCCACTGTGTTCACACACCGCACATGTGACAGACAGCCAGCATCTTGGAGAACACACCCTACTAACAAGGGCCACTCACCCAGCACCTGTAGTCCCCCACCCCACCACCTGTGACAACACACTGAGCACCACTGCACCCAAATCTATGACCACCCAGGCACACCCCACCATCCGAGAGCATACATATCCCCACCCCAGGAGGCAGATGAGCAGCACACTGTGGGGTACAACTATGGGCATGCACACAGTTGGCCACTGTGTGGTTGCTGGGACACTGCAGTGTGATGCTCACACCCCATTTGAGCCTTGGCCATAGCTGCACCATGCACCCCAAGTGGTGGACAACCTCACCACCTCTCCTGTCCATAGGAGGATGGTACATGCACATACTCACATGTCTGGGTAGGCCTGACCTGGAATTCATAAACTCCACCCAGCACCCCTGTCACCTCCATAGGCCATAATGTGGATTCTATGGCCTCCTCTGTAGGATCCAGGGACTGGTTGGCTCCCATTGCTCATGGGCCCCTGGCTGTGGCATGCGGTTCTTAGCGCTCCCCTGACATAGCTTCCTTTGGGTGCCTCCTTAGGTCCAGGATCAACTTTTTCATGTCTACCCCAGCACGTACAGCATTCACTTCTTCCATGATCTCCTCACAGGTACACCAGACACATTAGTGCTCTTGCAATGGGTCATTATTTCATCTCTGGCTTTGTAGGCCTGTTCCAGGACATATAGCTCATCTGTGCTGACGAGGTGGGCCTGCAGTCTTTTCCCATCCTCCATGGTACCTGCCAGAGAAATGGGTGCAATACAGGTGACTGGGGGATACAGACAGCGCCACACTGCCAACCACTCACAACCTGGCTTCCCCACATGGCATCTACCCTGGATGTGTCCTGTGCATCACTGCTCTGCTGCAACAGGGACCAAACAGAATCCAATCCATCCATGCATGCGGCTATCATTGTCACTGGTGACAGATAGCCTGGGGTGGGCAGTGCTAGGCACCCTTGTAACCCCAGACCTCCCACAGCAGTGGTTGTCTGTGAGTGGGTGGCCTGTCTGCAGTGTGCGGCATTACTAGGGAGAGGTCACTGACATGCCCACAGCATGCCATTGAGAGTATGCAGCACCACACTGTGGTGACCAATGGCCAAGGTTAACCCACATCTGCTAGACAGACTGCTCACTACATAGGAGTCCCAGGGCCTCCATCCCCATGTCACACTAGCACCCAGCTGTCATAGCCACCACCTCTAGCATGCAGCATCATGTGCACTGAAATGGGATGGAAGACACCCGTACTGAACAGGTGCCCATAGACAATGGGGGGTGGGGATGCACCGTACAGGGCAGCTTGAACTGTACAGGTCCTGAACCATGGGCCCATGGACATAAGCACCATGATGGTATAGTGCATACACAGGGACATTGGCGCACAGACCAGCAGTACGCAACATGGAAGGTTCCGGAACACTGCAGACCCAGTCCCTCTAATGTGGAGGCACCGTACAAATGTAGCTGTGTCACGCACAGTGGTGACCAGCAGCACATATGCAGATGCCGTCTGCTGCAGACACACAGGCTTGGTCAGGCACTGGTCCTTTAGTCCCAGCCACCGTTGCAGGCTTGTGGAGCCTGATGTCCACCACCTGCAGCATGGGCTGGTGCCGTCACGATGTAATGGAAGATGGCAACTCCTGCCCACTACATGCAGGGTATACTGTTAGCACAGTGACTTAATTTTGGTGCTGCAATCATAGCATCCCAACAAGGGTGAGAGTGACTGGGACAATCTTGATTTTAGGTCACCCTCACTCATGCCATCCTCTGGGCCCACATAGTTTCTGCCCCCTTCAGAGCATGTCCACCCTGCAGGATGTTGTATTTTTTTTTTGTGTGGGTACGGGGGACAAAGCCCCACACAAAAGCTGACTGTTTCCCAGGGGGCATTTTGGCGCTATAACTCCCTGGAGGCATAGTGGCTGGCACTGTAATACCAGGCAGCATGTTTCCTGCACTGTAATCTGTGTCGGCAACAGGATTGTCGTACTGGAATAGGCGAAACTATATGCAGAACCTGTTGCTTTCAGTTTTCCTGGATGTTGCAGGTCTGCTGTGGTGTCCACATGGATGGCTGACTCCTACAGCTGCCCTGGCAACCTAGGTCAGTTTGGGTGGCAGATAGGGGAGGCCTGCTTGTCCCTGCCATGCACAACTACACACCGCCCCTGAGCAAAGGGACAGTTCTGGAACATTCCGTGGTGTCTGGATCTGCCCATACTTCCCCACTGTCCCTGTGTATTTATTTATTTTATTTATTAAATTTTGGTGACCGGGTAGGCCCACTGAGCTCCAAAGGTCCTTTTTTCAGGGGTGACCCGGGGTAACAATACATTTTTGATACAGTGGAAAAACCTTTGGTAACAGGATTATAAAGGCTTACTTGGCGGTTACATACATGGTTATCATCATGACACAGTTTTACCTAGGTGCTACATGGCATAGTGTTAAGCATGACAAATTCATATGCAGTTTTTGGAAGGAGAGCGACCTCCACTGCAAGAGATTATGTATAGGATAAAGGGACCTAGGTGCCATGGATATTGGGAGGGGTACCTAAGTCGGCTCACTCTTGGGAGGGTTGATGTGGGAGAGGGAGGCAAGTTATGAGCCATGGCAGAGGCATGTGCTTATGTCAATCATATGGGCCTTAAGTCTGGTGCGGAAGTTCCTAAGTGAGGAGACTTCCTGCACCAAAGGAGGGAGCTTGTTCCACAGGTTGGGGGCTAGGGAGGAGAAAGATCTGCCGCCAGCATTAGTTCTTACTCTGGGGACTTTTAGTAGTGTTCGTTCTGACATCTGTAGTCTCCTGGGGTTATGTTTTATTGCTATGGTTCCTACTATGCTAGGTGGAGTGGGCAGTTTGAGTAGCTTGAAGGTCTGGACAGGCAGGGGATATTGTAGGCGAGCAGTCGATGAGGGCCATCATAGCTAGGCCAGTGTATCACAGTGGTGACGTCGCGAGTGGTCCTGGGTAGCGAACCGAGCTACCTTGTTGTACAGGATTTGCATCCTGGAGACCTCTTGTTTAGCCATGCCCTGTATAATCGGTGCTGCATAGGTCAGGGTAGGGAGCAGGACACTTGTGGCAATGGACAGTCTGGCCTCGGGGATGAGCTGGTCCTTGAGTCGGTACAAGGTTCCAAGTTTACAGTGTAGGGTCTTGGTGACCTGGTCCACGTGGTCCTTGAATGTGATAGATTGGTCAAGAGTCAGGCCTAAGTATTTAAGGGAGGGCACTACTTTGATGCTTTTCCCAGAGAGCGAGGTAAAATGCAGGGATGTAGTCCTGGCATGGCCCAAAGATCTGGACCCAAATAGCATCGCCTTGGTTTTGTCTGC
The DNA here is from genome assembly GCA_016271365.2 of Neoceratodus forsteri. Lineage (NCBI taxonomy): Eukaryota > Metazoa > Chordata > Ceratodontiformes > Ceratodontidae > Neoceratodus > Neoceratodus forsteri. Next base: position 648,861,079 of record CM057456.1, read on the forward strand.
ATTTAGCACCATTCTGTTCTTGCTCAGCCATGCCTCAAGGGTTGAGAGGTCCTTTTGGAGAAGAGGACCAAGGGCAGCCATGTCGCCCAAGGATCGGTAGATGACTGTGTCATCATCATCATACTGAATGACCAAGCTTTCCCCACAGTAGGTACTTAGGTCATTGGTGAATAAGGAGAAAAGGAGGGGATCAAGGATTGAGCCCTGCAGTACACCCTGTTTTAGAGGTAGTGGACCTGACATGGCTCCCTTCCAAGAGACACTTTGTATCCGGCCTGATAAGTTGCTCTCAAACCACTTGAGAGCGTGGGGGGTCTAGGCCCACATTGTTCAACTTCTGTAGCAGAAGATTGTGGTCAACAAGGTCTAATGCCTTGGACAGGTCTAGGAAGACAGCACCTGTGGGTATCCCTTTGTCCATTGCTCTGAGTACTTCATCCGAGAAGTTAATAAGGGCAGTGTCAGTCCCGTGGTTAGCTCTGAATCCGTGCTGAGAGGGAGGTAGAAGCTGATGAGCCTCCAGGTAATCACAGAGCTGGTCATAGACTAGCCTTTTTTGTAGCTTAGCAAATGTGCAGAGGAGGGACATAGGCCGGAAATTGGTTAGATTTTCTCTGGGGCCACCTTTATGGATTGGGACCACATTGGCCTATTTCCACTGGTTAGGAACGATTCCTTCCCGTAGTGATCTATTTAAGAGCCAAGTCAAGGGCCTGGATAAGGAGGTAGCTCCTGCCTTGAGTAGCTGAGAGTTTATCTCATCAGGTCCCCCTGATCCTTTCACTTTGAGTGCCTTTAGGAGGGTTAGGACCTCTTTTCGATTTACTAGTCTCAGGTGGAAAGAGGGTTGTTCAAAGTGTGTTGGTTCACCTACGTTAGGAGCAGAAGTCTGGGGGGACTGTCCAGCCTTGTAGGCCTCAAGGTCTGTGAAGTGGTTGTTAAGGACGGCTTCTATTTGTGAGGGGTCACTAACAAGCTGACCTTTGACCTCAATGGGGCAAGGTTCAGTCTTTTTGTTGCCCTTGATCAGGTCGTTGACATGATTCCAGAATTGCTTAGGGTTGCCTAAGCTGGTTTTCTGGAGTTGTGTGGCATACTCCCTTTTTGCAAGTTTAATGGCACTCTTGGTTTTGTTTCTTAGTGCTTTGTATGCCACAAGGTCTGCCGGAAGGGAGGAGAGCTTGAACTTCTTCCAGTCCTTGTCCTGACTAATCATGAGGGATTTAAGGGATGGGGTGATCCATTTGTAGCAGCTGCCCTTAGCTCTCAGTCTTTTCAGAGGAGCGAAGAGGTTGGCCGCTGTACTTAGTAAGTCCTGGAAGTATTCCAAGGCCTCAGTCAGAGTAGGGAGGAGTTTTATTGGGCTCCAGTCCCAGCTGCTTAGGTAATCATTGAATTGCCCTTCCGAGGAGTTGGTGTAGTCATGAGCAGTGAGGATTCTGCGCTGGATCTTGGGTGCCCTGTTCTTCCAGATACAGAATATCAGGGTATGGTCACTCAAGGATTCTGCCATAGTTCCGGCAATCTGGATGTTGGCAGGGTTGGTCACCAGAGCCCAGTCGAGGGTGGTGTGATTCTCAGTTTTGTAATTCAGTCTGGTCAGCTCCAAGATAACCTGCACCAGACCTGCCTCTTGGGTCATTGACATCAAGGCATGGCAAGGGTCGTGGGCCCAGTTGAGGTTGAAGTCTCCCAAAATGAGGAACTCAGTTGAGACTTCTTGGACCAAAGCATTTGTGATATATGTGGGGAGGTCCCTGCTGCTTCCATCCCTTGTTCCATGGGCCATGGACCAATAGTGTGTTGGATGACACTGTGGGGTATTTATGTATATCTAACCATTCCCTCATGGCAGCAACAGGCACACAGCACCATACCCCAGAATTGTTCCACAGCACAGGGCACACTGGCACATGTGAGGGCATCACAGGTCCTTGGATCACTGTGATGGGATATGTCTCCCACACAGCAGTCCCACCTAAGGGAACTGATGAACAGGGTGGTAAGTGACACAATCACACACCTGTATCACACAGCTCTAAGACCATAGCAGCACAGAGGGTCACTGTGGGCCCAGAACACAAGCACACCTGTGCTGCAGAGTCTCACTGTGTGTTCCCATGGCCCACAGAGTGATATCCAATGTGCTCAAGTTGGGGGTGGACTGTTAGTGTAGTATACTATTGGTCCCACACATCGCATAGACTGCCGGGGAACCCGAACTCTCAAAAATCCCTGATTGCCAGGGATGTCCATGTTTTGGCTCAAGTCTGACTTCTGTCCTATGTAACCCTGTAGTTTCAGTTACTGACTGGTGGGCTGTGCAGCATAAACTGATGGCAAACTTTACTGTTGTAGTCTGCAGTTCCACTAGACAAGCTTTCTATATTAGGTCACACTGTTTAATGAGGATTCTGAGCAGATATGTTCATTGGTTAAGAAGTGTCTCTGTTTTCATTTGTCCCTGATTTCTTGCCACTTTACCCTGATCTGTAGCTTAGATGCTTGACAGGTATGCACAGGACTATGGCCCGATGTCTGCTATGGCCCTACACATTGGTCCGTGACCCTCCGGTTGTGGTCCCTGCTGTGTGTGAGAATAGTTGGGGTGGTTTGGATCTGGCCAGGCATCTGGAGAACATGCCCTGAGTACATTAATCACATGTGTGACTGCACATACCACACATCCCCATGCACTCCCCTGTACACTTACCTCCATTGGCTTCGTTTCCATGGTGCTGTCTTGGTGGTCCTGTAGACTCCCTTAAATAATTCATACAATCAGGAATGCTAATATGTGCAGATCTGCCTGTAATGGCTAATGTGGTCTTTAGCTCATACACTGTCCAATGATCTCATCTGCATACCCTGGCTTAATATTGTTGGTTTTTGCCTAGCGCTAACCAGAGTAGTGACTGTGCACATTGTTGTGCCATGTGTGTGGTTGCATGCCCTGTAGACAGTGCACAGGCATGACGACATGTCCCACACATGACATCACCAGGCTGCACAGACTCAACCATGTCAGAGCTCTGCACACGTGCTACATTACACAGCACAGTTCATGTGCCGGGTACACATATACAGCTCATGCATGTGACACCCCATGCTGGTCACCTACCACAGACCCACCTGTTGTGCTGCAAAACACAGCATAGCACAGTGCAACAACTGAAAGGTGCTGCACAATTGCAACATGGATCTAGGACAGGAAGCAGCATGCCAGCAGCCTGAAACTGATTTCAGAGGCAGCAGACATGTCTGCCACACAATGGAGGGTACTCATTCAATGAGATTGATGCTGGTCTGAGGTTGAAATGGCCAATCTGGTAGACCTAGTGTTGAACAGGCAGGACCAGCTCCTCGTGGAGGTGGCTGGTATGGACAGGCCCTGCAGTGAGGTATGGGCCTCTGTGGGAGGATGCTTGATGTGATGCATGGAAGTAGCATGCACAGGTGACATGTTTTGCCACCTGCAATGCCAGGAGCAATGCTGCCTACACAACCTGCAGGTCATGGTGACCAGGAGCAATGTCCTCTGACCAGGTGAGTACAGCTCAGTGTGTTCCAGGAGCATGTACAGGCATATGTGCATGTGTGCTACATGACCTATAATGTACAGGATTGCCCCACCTTAATGTCATAGCCTTCCACTTGTGTACCTCTGACATGCTCCTGTGGGCATAGGATCCAGTCCCCACCCACATAAAGGTGGGCCTGTCACTTGCAGGGCACTAGGTAATCTAGGACCCAGGATGACCCATGTGCGCATGCATGCCCTGACCCACCCATGATGCCCGTGGATGCACCAGCTGTGCCTGCATGGTGGAGACCATCCCCAGGGATATGATGAAACTGTTACAAGCATGACAGACTCATGTATGGTAGCATGACATACTAATATACTAAAATGTCAGCAGAATAGGCCTAATGGTCTCTCGAGTCTGCTCAATTTTCAGCACCCGCACTGAGGGCTGATTTTGGTGTCCCCCACTCCCCGTTTGGTTATACTGTCCCCAGTCCCAGATGTTCCACCTGTATTGGGCCTAGTCAGATTTACCCTCCCCCTGTACCTGTCCCATCCCCGCTTACACCCGTCCACAGTCTCTGCCTTTACCATCTCCCTGGGCAGTGCATTCCATGGCTCCACCACCCTTTCAGTGAAATAACATCTCCTTCTCTCCCCTTTGAGCCTGCCCCTTCCAGCTTACACCCGTGAACTCTTGTTGCCCCACCCTCCTTCCTTTGGAGCACCCTGACTGGGCCTCTTTTATTGATCCCTTTCATGTACTTAAAGAACTCTATCATGTCCTCCCTGTCCCTCCTCTCCTCCAGGGTGTACATGTCGAGCTCCTTGAGTCTCTCCTCATAAGTCCTCTCCCAGGCCCCAGATCATTTTGGTTGCCCTCCTTTGGACCCACTCTAGGAGTGTAATGTCCCTCTTTAAATGTGGTCTCCAAAACTGTACACAATACTCGAGGTGTGGCCTAACCAAGCAGTTGTACAGTGGAAGGATCACTTCTGCCTTACTGGAGGTAATCCTCCTGGCGATGCATCCCATTATCCTATTTGTCTTGCCGCTGCACTCCTACAGGTCTCTGAGTTGTTCATTTTGACATCTATCACTACCCCCAGGTCCCTCTTACCCTCCGTGACTTGAATCATGTCTCGTCCCAGGGTATACCCCTGGCCTGGATTTCTGACTCCCAGGTGCAGAACCTTGCACTTTCTCGCATTGAATTTTAGTTTCCATTTTCCCGACCCCCTTTCCAGAGCCTCCAGGTCCTCCTGCAAGGCCACCCTCCCCTCTTCCCCATCCATCACTGCACTGACATGGCCAGCAGAAATTGTGTGGCAAGCTTTGGTGGACTTGACTTTTACATGTCATGCACCATGAAGGTGGTGAACCACCACCACACTTGTCGGGCATGTTGCCATCCTGGGGGCTGTACACTGCGAGGTGCACTACTATCCCATGGCTATGTCACACATGGGGACCCACTGTGCCACATGACTATGTGCCTGCATGTGCCAGGTGCTGCATGAGGTGCATGCTCTCAGCAGAGGTTCCAGACATTTATAGGATATGCTGCACCCCAGGATCTCATGACAGTGTACAATGCCACCATTGTTGCATGGTACCTGGGACACCATGCATTCTAATGCCTATGATGCCTGGACAACGGCTGCAGCTAGCATGTATGGGCAGTGACCGTGGCTGGCAAGATGAGACCCCTACACGGGGCAATGCATACTCTGGTTGTCCCTATCCCATAGTCAGTGGCTCATATCAATGTGTACATGCCACAGGCCACCATGTGTGTTGCCAGTGGTGGTGCCATTGGTAGCTTGCAGGTCCACTAGGCCTGGCCATCCTCAACCACCATATGTTGCAGATGACCCATGTTATGAGAAGCTGCCCACTAGCACTGAGTTTTGTATATTGCATGGGGTGTTGTATACAGGGCCCCGTGTTTACTACAGCAAAGTGGACCTACATTCTGTGGCAGGACCTCATACTTTCTGCAGTAGAACAACTGCTGATTCTGTGGCCATTCTGCTGCAGATAAATTGTGGTTCAACAGCATACCTTCAAGGGGAGTAAGTCTTAGGTAACTCTTTGACTGCCTTCTTGCAACCATTCTGCTGCACTTAAAGTGGAACACCATGCCATTTAACAGTATGTAGTCTTGTTATCACAAATATTAAACTGCAATAACCCAAACCTGGCACAGTCATGGGCATCAGTGTTCTCTTTTAATGACTTTTCCCTCCCACCCCGAATTTCAAGACTCATCTGTTCTTCTGCTGGAAATTGGTGGCCTTTGCTGTTCTCCTAGGTTATAATCAGAGGAGGACATACACACTCAGCTAAAATTACACAGAAGGCAAAACCTGCTTGGATTTCTTCTGGTTTATATTTACAGTTAGCAGATATAAAGACAGACTCCAACTTGAAAGCCATTTGTTTTCTGATTTTGATTAACGTTCTTTTAGACTATTTTTTTAAACTAGGAATACCCCAGTTGCATTGCAACAAACATGTTGAGTGCAGCGTGCAAATCTGTATGTTGTTGGTGGGGGGGTGGTTGTGTTCCTTTAACAGTGAAGGATGGTGTAACTTGCATTGTTTGTAGGATTTGTTGACTCTTGATTTTTCGTTTGGGGGCACACTAAAAAATGCTAGCAAGTCATTCTTATTAAGCTGGAGTAACCTTGGTTAGCATGTTCTCTTCTCCTCGCAACTCAGGGGGTTGTGGTGTTCTTCAGTCAATGACCCTCATTTCACTTATGTGTATCAGCAATCAAACTTTCCATTCCAATTTTTTTTCCATACCTGCTTGCTCCAATTGTAGTATACCCTGGTCCCAAACTCTGCTGCACCTGGGCAATTTGACCCTCCTTAAGAATTGAGCTTGATGACACCACTTAGGCTGCAAGTTCAAATCTGCCAAGAAATTACTCACACTTGCAGGTACAGATCTGCAGCCCACAAATCAAAACTGTGATCGATGACCACCAGTGGGAACCAAGTACTCTGCTCAGTCTGCTGCCAGCCCTATGTTTCTGCAATGAGCCCCTCCTCCTCCGATACCTGCCACCACAGTGAGATCGATTCCACCTCCATGGGCACCACTGAATCTTCTCACTTCTTGACTACTGCTCACCTTCCAATTCTTCCAAATTCATTGTTCAAGGATTTAGTGTGCACCATAAGCAGCCTCACAATGAAAAATGAACATGGCTAAGCTAGCCACACCTGCACCTACACAGCAGCAAATCATAACTGCCATAGACCTGTTCAAGCTCTGCTACTCTTGCATCATCCCCCCCCCACCTCCACAATACTGGCCGGATGGAGTTATGTAACAAAAGCCAGCATGAGTCAAGATGCCATGTGCCCACTAGCTTTTCAGCTTTGTAGCGGGTGGCATCAGTTTGTTGCCCCTTCTAATGAGCATGCATGCTATGGCATACTGAACATATCTGTAGCTTTGCCCTTGCTTTGTGTGATCGCATAGCTAGCATTTCTGTGGCTGTGTGACTGATTTTCCTGATTTCTGCAGCCAGCACTGATTTCTGCTATCAGCCTCGACTTCTACGGCCACTGCTGCAACCGCAGAATTGCAGAAAACATGGGGCCCTGGTTGTATACCACTGCAGGAGAAAGGCCACACCTCTCATTTGCTCCCCTATAGATCTCAGTGCTCAACATGACCAGCAGAGAACACAGCCAACATGGGACTGGCAGCAATGGACAGCATCACAGGAGGGGTTGCTTTGCCATGATGGAGCCCATGACATTACCACAGGGGAGTAGTGGACAGGTGAGTACCCTGCATTGTTTGTGGCACCCGGTGTATATGTGTACATTTATAGTTGCCAGCACAGGTGGCACTGCAGTGGCCATGGCCCTACCACTATCATAGGTGTGAGCTTGGCCCTCCCTGTTTTACACATGTCTATATCTGACACTGGTGGGGTGTACCTTGCCAACACTGCACACGCTTTCCAGTATGATATGGACACTGCATCATCTGTGTGGCCTGACAAGTGGCAAAGGCATAAGGGATGGTATGATGCCCCCAGGGTGCAGCTGAGAGTGGCAATGGTCCTGTCCCAGTGGGACATGGCGCAGTGGTGGCCAGTCAGGGTGTCATGCTATCCATGCCTTCGGGTGGGTACCAACACTGAGTAATGACAACGGGTATGTGGAGGAATGCACTCTCTGGTCACCCACCCACCCAGGCTGTCCCTATGGGTGTTGGCCACCCCAGGTGGGAGGGGACTACATGCCCCTTACAGCCATGAACTCACAGTGTGCTGATCTGTCTGCCACATGTCTACACTCTGCCACCTGTGTCAGTGTCCAGGAATGGGTGTGTCTATATGGGTCACCATGCTGGATACCCCCCAGGAGGCATTGTCTCAGGGATTCTGCTGGTGGACACTCACCCTGCACTTGGTGTGGTGGGACGACAGTGCCATGTGGCTTTGTCACATTGCATGCAGGCTACTGTGGTGCATGTATGTGTCACCAGTATGCTGCCCTGTGTCTGTCTACCATGCCATGCCATGGCCCACACCATGTGGACTTGAGCAAGGTGTATCACTGGAAAGCTGCCACAGGGGATGGTGACAGGGCCCACAGCCCTGGGTGTATCCACCTCACAAATGGTTGGGCTTGTCCCTCCATGTCAATGGAACTGTGTATGCTGGCAATGGGCAGCTGTCAAGCATCTGGCAGTGTGTTGTCACTGTGCCACTGTGAGCAGCCATGTACCTCAGATGTCCACCTTGTGGGTCCCTTGCACTACTAGCATATCCATTGCCAAATGCAGTGTGTGTGGCATGCCTCAGTGTCTCAGCACTGTACAGCAGTAATGGCATGGTATGGTGGACATGGGGGCCATTGGTGGGCAGTGCTTGTGGGAGACCATGTATGAATGCATCGAGCCACCACTGTGGCAGTGTCTTCCTGATGCTGTGCTGACTAGGAGAAGGGGACTGCACTGTATATGGGCAGGCCACCCATACAGGCAGATGCCATGGGGCTGTGCAACCAGTTCCCTGCACAAGCCTTGTCATGGGGGACATAACCCTAGTCTGAACAGGGGGCACACCTGGAATGTGGCTACAGGGACACAGGGGGGCAAGAAATAAAAGTGGTCCTGAGGTGCCACAGTCATATGGGTGGCAGCATCACTGTGCAACCATTGTGTTATAGCACAGTGACAATTCATACAGAGGCCCATAAGACTCAGTCAAATAGGGTTTGGCTGCTACATACAATACAGATCAGGGTATACAGAGTGGCTGGATAACCACCAGGGGGGTCACCTGGACATGTCCAGGTATACTGATAGCCATATCCAGCCCAGGCCACTCTGTACGTAGTGAGCACTGGCAACTACAATGACACTTGACACACCGTGGCTGCAGCACTGCTTCCACCAGTGCTGTGCTGACAGGTGCACAGTGTGTCCAGCACCCTATCACATACACTGCCACTGCAGTGTCATGCACCATGGCTGCTGCACACAGTGCCACCTGTTGGTCTCAGCCATGTTCCACTGTGTTCCATGCAACATGTATGTTTGCATCTGCCCTGACCAGCAGTGACCTAGAGAGGAACCTGGATGTCTGTGTCTTGGTCAGCATTGGCCTGTGCACTGGTTGCCTTGTCAGCTGCCAAGGGATGTGTGTGTGCTCCCCTTGCTACTCAGGACATGACACTGCCTGGCAGACTCTGGGTGTGGTGTGGCTGATTCATATACCACATGCATTGTATGCCAAGGCCGCTGATGGTGAGTGTCCATGCCATGACCATATTTCATCTTGTGTGGTTGTTGTATGTGCACCCCTCCTGCATATGGGCCTACAGGGCTGTCCATGGTATGCCACAACCAATCCAGTATGGATATCAGACACCCAGCATCTTTATGTGGCACATGTGCGCATGTGTCAGCTGGATTTAAATTAATCAGATAACATATACAACAGCCGCATACCCTGTCTTGTGTGCACAGCTGGATGAGTTGTCTATGTCTCCATAGGTGCTCAGAGGCCTGTCAGATGTTGGGCACAGCTAGCAAATGCTGAAGGCTGGGATGACCTGCTCTGCCAGCCGATCTGCCTGCAATGCCTGTTCATCACTCAGGTGGAGGAGAAAACACAGGCAAGCAGGGACCTTGGTATGGCACTGCAGCAACATGTGCAACCACCAGCACTAGCTCCAGCAGTGCCCTGATCTAGGCACCTGCATTAGTGAGGCATAGGTGCCCCATACATTTCCAGCCCCTGGTTATGGACAGAACATCCAGTTTTGTTTTCCTCACCCTTGTTATGTCTGGTGTTTTTCATGTTTAACATTGTGTTGTTTGGACTGTTGGCTTTTTTTTATATTAAAGTATATTTTGTTATATATGCTGGTGTGTTCTGTGTCTGTCATTGGTACCATCCACTCCACCCACAGCCACCCAATTGTGCAGTTGAGTACCCAATGCTCTGGTCATGACTGAACCAATGCTTGCCACCATTTGCTCAGCGTTATGCTCTGAGCTGTATGCACCTCCAGACATTTGTGCCACATGCAATCCACCTGTCATTCGAGCAGTGTGCCATCTGTCCTATACTCAGAAGGCATAGCACTGGCATTATACCATCTGAATATAGCAAGCTGTTGGACAGGCACAATCATAATCAGCAACACAGTGCAATCATCGCACCTATGCATACTTTTGAATGTCTGGCCCCTGGTCTTTAATTTGAGGAGTAATTTCCCTTCCCTTCTTTAAAAATCAGAATTACCATTGCACATTTCCAAAAAGATTGAAAAATACCCTCCTCTAAACTTCCATTGTGCAAATTTGTGAGCACTTGTGTAATATATGGGGCAGCTATTTTTAAAAATGCCCGCTATAATTGGTTAAAACCTGGAGATGTTTTTAATGTTTAGATTTTTTAATTCTTTTAGTACTTCTTTCTGGTTTATCATTTTAAAATATAATTTTGACTTACTGTATCACCAGGTAGTCTTGTTGATAAACCTGCTCTAGTACTGTCTATTGTTTTATCAGAACCTCAAAACACTGAAATATTTTTATCTGGCAATAAACAAAAATATTGGTTCAGAATATTTGCTATGACATCTAGGCATTGTAGTTTTCCATTTTTTCTATTAAATGTTATGCTTGACTTTGCACTATTATATGTATCGGAGCTTTTTATTAGGGACTAGTAATCAGCAGAACTGGTTGTCTTTCCAATAATATCCTTGTTGCCTTTTCCATTTTTTTAATATCCCCTTACATCTATTCATTGCTTTTTTTAAAAAGCACTGCCAGCCCTACTCATTGAAGTTTTTTTTTCCTTTCTCCACAACCTATTTTTAGCTTTATTATTTTAGTTAATTATGCTTAAATCCAGGGCATACTGTGTGTTTCTTTTACAGTTTTCTTCTTTTTAAGGGGACATGTAGGTTGCATAAGACAAAAACATCAATGTAAATTATTTTATGGCTAATTCTAAATCTGTATTTAAATCATTTCTCTCCCATATAACTTTTTGAACACTATGGGCTGGATATTCAAACTGCGCCATTCATAGGCGCAAGCCCTTGCGCTGCGCAAAATAGTTGCTCAGGGGTGTGTCCGGGGCGATATTCAAAGGAGTTACGCTATTAAGCAGCTCCTTTGAATATCACCCAACCACACCCACTGTGCGTAAGCAGTGGAACTTGTGCCACTGCAAGTTGACAAAGTGGAGCATTCAACCTGCGGTGGCGGGTACTCAGTGTGCCATCACGCCAAAATCCCGAGTATTCAAAAGGTGACATGCAAATGGGCTATAATTCATGCAATGCATGGGGGGGCCATTGCATCTGATTATGGCCCCATTTGCATGCCATTAGCATGCAGGTGCGCCGATCTCCGAGGACTTGCGCCTGGCGCCCTGCAGGCAGCAGCCATCGGGGAACGATGCCCCCTGCAGCCCAATCTCAGGCAGCAATGTGTCTCCCCCCCAACACATCCCTGGTGGTCCAGTGGACCGATAAGCCCGATCGTGGGCTGGAGTTTTCAAACACACACCCCCACCTCCCGATCATATCCCTGGTGGTCCAGTGGACTGAAAATCCCGATCGGCGGGATGTAGTTGTCAACCCCCAACACATCCCGTGACCTAGTATGCCCCCATCCACCACCATGAAGCCCCACCACCCCGCTCCCCTCCATAGCCGGTGGGCAGCAGCATCACCCGCCTGCCACCCTGCCACCCACCGGCCAGACTGCCCGGTAGGGACTGCCGCCCGATTGGTGCGGAAGCAAGAGCCAATAGGCGTACGGCCTACCAGTCAGACAGTCAGTTTTGTGAATGAATTTCCTCACAAAACTGAACTGTCTTGTACGTATGGGCTGCGCCCGTGGCTTGCTCTGCCAGCCAGATGTGCAGTCTGACAATCAACTCGATAGTAGCTGAAGCGGGTGGGATGCTGCCACCGTCGCGAAGCGGTGGGCGTGGGTGGTGGGTGAGGCACCAGGTCACCAGGGTGTGAGGTGCTTCCCATCCCGCCATCGGACCTCGGTCCACTGACTCAAGGATGTCGAAGGTGAGAGTATTTCGTTATTTCAGCCAGCGATCGGGCTTATAGTCCACTGGACCACCAGGGAGGGTGCTGGGGAACACATTGCTGCCTGCGATCGGGCTGCGGGGGCACAGGGACTGGGTTGGGGGCCAGCCACAGGTGGCAGCTGCTGTGTTGTGCCCTGCAATACAGCAGCTCACCTGTGGGTGGCCCTCGACTTAAGCCTTTTTTTTGGCTCAAAGTCCTGCAGGCGCAGGTTGGGGGTTGCGCCTGCACAACTCTGCACAGCCCGGCTGAATATCGGGCTGTGCAGTTTATGCATGGTTCCTCCTCTTCCAGTTGAGCATGCATTCATTTGCATTGTGCTGTTGCTCAGCCTGTTTTCAGTGGCGCAACTGCCTCCTGCTGAATATCGCAGAATGGCGCAATTTCGGACTTGCGCATGCGCAACCCTATTGCGCATGGTGCAACCCTTTTGAATATCTGGCCCTATATATTTGCATTACACAGCTTAAAACACCTTTGCTCTAATAGTTATCCTCCATTGGGTCTGGGGATACCATAAAACTGGACAGTGGCCACACATGTTTGGTTCCACAACTACTGCCTTCTCACGCTTTTGGTTTGATGACAAGAAAATTAAGTCGAATACAGATCCTTTACTTTGGACTCTTCCCTTTCTTATTGGTTTGGTTGCCACATATGTCAATCCCATTGGGCACATACATTCAGCTAATCTAACCCCTCTAGCTCCTCCCCAGTGAGTACTGAAATCACCCATTAATAGTAAATTCTTATCTCCAAAGAATTGGTCAAATTTCTGAGGTAATTGTTCAAAGCTCCCATAATTTGTCTTTGGTGAGGAGTAAATAACACCAACACATAATTTTATGGGCTTTATCAAAAGTAAAAGACACAGGTCTGGATTTTGAAAACAAAGTGGTACTAAGTCTCTACCCCTCCCCCAAACTTCAGTTGCAGTTTGAAATCTCTACAGCTGGGGAGATTTGTATGTTCAGTCTGTTGCGGCTGCAGGAGACGTTACTCCTGGTCCCAGTGGGCATAACAGATTCCTGCAGCTGCAGGGAAAAAACAGTCTCAGGATGCAGGAAATCTTGGAGCCAGATGTAAAGCAGCTCCTCCACCTTTTAAAATACCACAGCTGCAGGAAAAGCTGCAGCTCCACAAGTGGCAATCCACCTGTACAGGGTTTTCCCTGTGGCCGTAGAATTTTCAAGGACTCTGAAATTCTGTTCCATTCTACCCCCTCAGTCAGTCCACTGAATAACACATCTCTTTGCCCCAACCTATTTGCTACATATAATATTACCCCTCCACCACATTTGGGCCTATTCCATCTTTAATGACCAAATCCTTCATGGCTTACATCATTATCTGAGTCTTCTTTTCCCAACCAAATTTCAGTTAACTCTAACAAATCAATATTTTTGGGGAGGGGTGGGGGCCCATATCTCTACTTGGTCCACTTTGTTAACCAAACTCCTCACATTATTATGCCCTAGTTTTATGTTTACCCATTTTGCATTCCCTGGGCCTGGACTTCATTCTGTCTCTCCATCCCAAAAATTATTAAACTTAACAACAGATTTCTCATCTCTACTTTCCTTGCCTTTAACCCTCCCAGTTTCAATAATGCTGTATTATTTAGTTCCCTTTTGTAGCATTTTGATCTAAACATAAATTTATTTCTCCTTTCTGGTACCGTTTCGATATAAAATATTTGTGCTCCTGCAAGCCATGTACGTAAGGTTATAGTGGTTGATTCCAGATTCCCTGGATGACTCTGCAGTCCCACACATAACCCAGCACTAACTCTCCAAATATTCAAAATATGAAGCAAATTCATGATTGTAACAATCCAGTCTGAGCTCTATTCCCCCTTCTTAAAAGAGCCTCACCCTACAGTTACCAGTAAAAGGGTTTAAATAGTAAAGGACTAGAACTAAATCTATTTGTATTCAAATATCCTGTCTAAACATACAACTTTAAAAGCTTATAACAATTAGATTACTGCACATACATGTTAAACTAAAGCGAAGACTTAACAATGTTTAAAGGAAAAAAGAAGCAAAACATTTTCAAAACAGCCTCTCTCCTGAACCTTCCACATGATCCTCCCACTGGAGGCTACCGCCACTCCTGTGGAGTCCACTCATGCATAAAGCCACTCTGCGGAAAGTCACTAGAGCAGTTCTGCTTTTATGCAGTGTCCTGACCTGCTCCCACTGACATTTCTCTCAACTGACCTGCTTGGTAGTCCCCCTTTGGCTTACCAGCTGAGTTTCAGGTCAGAGCTGATGACTGGTTCCTCTATTGGGGCGAGAATCTGGACCCCAAAATGGAAAACAGGAGTAAAATGCAAACAAAGCTCAGTGGCAGTCTTTGTTTACTGGAGCAGCTCTGCTTTTAAGCAGCCCTCTGACCCTCCCCGACTGACATAATTTGCACCTGTCCTGACCTATACCCCTCCCCACCTGTCCATCTCAGGTACAGGTTAGGACTGCTGTCTGATTCCTGCAGTGAGACTGGAAGCTGGACCCCAAAGATGGCAGACAGGGGAACCTGCAAACAAAGTTCTGTAGCTTTTTCCTGGAGCAGCTCTGCTTTTAAGCAGCCTTCTGACCCGCTCCCACTAATGTCACTTCCACCTCATTTGTGAAGTAGCCCCTCCTTGGCTTACTGGGTCAGGTACAGGTCACTAGCTGGTTCCTCCAGTGGGATGGGAACCTGTACCCCTGAGATTACAAAGAGGAGGAAGCTGCAAATAAAGTTTATGACAGCCCTATGATGAAAACTCCTACTCAAGATTGTTGTCCTATTTGTTGTAATATTTTAATTATAAATTATTTTTTATTGAAATATTATTATTTCTCAAAGCTCTTTATGTGAAAAACTTTTATTGGAAAAGATTGCTCACAAGTTCAAAACAGTTCACTTTCAGAGTATAGCAGACTACATTGCTTCATACATTGGATAAGGTGTGTGTGTGTGTGTGTGTGCGTGTGTGTAATTTTGTGTTTCATCCAATGTAAATAATGCAGTTTGCACAATTTGGATGTCAATTTGCATCAAAACACCTTCAGTATAATTCATTTTAAAAGTGAGGTATATGGGCTAAAGCCTAAACATTTAACGAGAGAATGAGACCCCATAGAGAACTTTCAACACTGGAAAATTCTCTGCAAGCTCTGTGATAATGTAAGTGCACATGCAAGTATGAAATCCTGCCCAATATATCACTAAAATATTCTTCATGAATGGCAAAGCGTACTGTACTAGCATGCTATGTTACTGAATTAATTTCTCCATAATATGTACTGTAGGCATCATTTTCAGGCAGAATCTTAAACCATGTTGTAAGTCTGATAGAGGGGAAATGTATTGCTCAGATAAGCCATTCTATAAACTCTCTAATCTGTGAAAGAGATAAACACATTGTTGCCTTGTCAAGTTCCTGGATTGTGGTCTATTTCAATTAACAAAAACACAGTGTGATGGCATTATAATGTCTGAAGGGATCAAACAGAGATTAGTAGCATGTCTGACGCCTAAATAAAAATCAGTTTGTTTATACAAATGCGCAAATTAAACAATTTCCTACTTACACACACAAAACACCTTTTGATTAGTGAATGCCACAGGCACTGATGCACATTAAAAATAATTCATACAGAGCTTTACAAGATAGCCAAACATGTTACTTGGTACAGCTAATCCATTCTTCACTGACTTAATAAAGTTTATGATAAGAACTATTCAAATACATCATGTTTGTCTAAACATCTAATTTTAAAATACATTTTTCCAGAAATGTAATTATTTATTTGAATTTTGGTAACTGAGTAAGCCCACTGAGACAATAATGTCCCTATTTTAGGGACAACCCAGGGTGGTGGGGTTACAGTGGGATTATACAGAGATACAACACATTACAATATTCACACGGCAAGTGTACACAGACATTTTTACATGGTACATCAGAACATCATACAGTCAGACACAATAAGCTGCTAACATCATAGTTCTAAAGTGATAAGGGGTAGGGATATAATATATGTAGTGCAGATATATACGTAGGAAGCAGGTAGCAAGTAAGGTGGGGAGATTAGGAAGAAGGGGTGGAGGTGAGAGGATGATGGTGTCATTAGAGTAGCAAGTAAGGTGGTGTGATTAGGAAGAAGGGGTTGAGGTAGAAGGATGATACTGTCATTGTGGGAGAAAAAAGAAGGGAGCGAAAGCAGATAGACTAGGAGGGGAGGGTTAGGCACAGTAGCCATTGCATACAGGAGGTGGAAAGAAAGTTTCTTTGAAGAGTCCCTTGAACTGGGGGAGGGATTCACACAAAAGCAGGTAATGAGGGAGGTTGTTCCATTTACGAGGGGCTGCAGAGAAGAAGGCTGTCTTACCAAAGGCTGTACGTGTTTTAGGTATCCAAAGTATAGGAAGGTGGGAGGTTCTGAGGCCCTTAGGGAATGATTTCAAGGAGAGAAGGTTAACAAGGATGGGAGGGGCAGGAAGGTGAATGAGTTTGAAAACAGTGCTTAGTAAAGAGAAATCAACTTTAGCCTCAAAGGACTGGCAGTTTTGGGTGTTGAGTATGTTGCAGTGATGGACTCTGGCTGGGGCATTGGCCGCAAAACGTGCAATTCTATGGTAAGCCTGTTTAAATTTGGCCAGCACAGCAGTTTTGATAGAGTGAGTAACTGGAGCACCATAGAATAGCCTGAGAGGGAGGGCAGCTGAGGCAATGTTCTTGCGAGTGTAAGGTGTGAGATAGGGGACAGTACAGTATAGAAGGCCAAGTTTCTGGTTGATAGACTTAATAACATTGGACACATGAAGTTCAAGGGATAGGTGCCCATCGAGGGATATGCCCAGATATTTAAAGGAGGACACTCTTTCTAAAGGCACTCCGGAGGAAGTAAGGACCACTAGAGGAGGCGAGGACTTTAAGTCAAAGGAGGTATGCCTGAACAACATAGGTTTTGTCTTTCTGAGTTGAGCACCACCAGGTTGTTCTTGAACCAGGATTCCAGCTGCTGAAAGTCCTTTTCCAGGTCAGTGTTAATGGAGGAGATGTCACTGTTGGATCTATAAAGTATAGCGTCATCCACGTAGAGCTGGATCGATGCCCCACTGCAGTTCAGTGGCAGTTTGTTGATAAAAATGGAGAACAGTAGTGACCCAAGGATGGACCCCTTGGGGACACCATCCATAATTCAGGATAAGGAGGAGAGAGCACCTGCCCATTTGACCAGTTGGATAAATAATTGGAGAACCAATTTAGGGAGTTCGAGTCTAGGCCCAGGAAATGGAGTTTGGAGATGGGGAGTGGGTAGTTTACAAGATCGAAGGCCTTAATTAGATCAATAAAGATGGCCCCGGTGGCACAGCCCCTGTCCATGGCCTGAGTTATGTCTGAGGTGACTTTGAGAAGGGCAATATCTGTCCCATGTGACTTCCAAAATCCATGTTGATGTATGGTTAGGGCATTGGTATGTTCAAGAAAGGAGTATAGTTGGTTATATAGGATTGTTCCTGGATTTTAGCAATTGGACGTAGTATGGCTATTGGTCTGTAGTTCTCAATAAGATTGGTTGGTCCACTTTTATGAATTGGGACAATGATCACAATTTCCCATTTGTCAGGGATGGTTTGAGGAAGGAAGGATCTGTTGATTAACTGTGCAGTCGGATGTGCTAGTGTGGGGGCTCCTATCCTAATGAATTTTGGCAGTAGGGAATCATAACCTGGGCAGCTGTTGGGGTTGAGACCCTTTAAGAGTTTGAGGACTTCTGTTCATGAAGTTATTTTCAGATGGAAGAGGGGGTAAGGGGTAATGCGGGTAGGGTATTGTGAAGAGGGAGGGTAGAAGGTAGGTCCTTCTTGTATTCCTCCAGGCTCGTGAAAAAGAGATTTTTTCCTGTGGCTATCTCTAGGGGTGATGATAAAAGGGAGCCTTTTGATATCTTAGCATGAGAAGTGCCCCACTCTTTGCCCTTGAGCAGAACATTGATTTGGGTCCAAAAACTTTTGGGGTTGGCAAAGTGAGTTTCTTGCATGGAAAGAAGATAGGCCCTCTTTGCCTTATTTATGTTGGTTTTACATGTGTTCCTCAGTTGGCAGTAAGTTATCCAATCTGAGTGGAGACCTGAGCTTTTGAATGATTTCCAGGCCTTGTTTTGGGATCGCATTAAATGTCTTAATTCATGGAATAACCAAGGGGAGTATGTGCCTTTGGCTCTTCTTAATTTGAAGGGTGCATGTGTATCAAAGATGGTGGTAAAGGTGTTGACAAGATACTCGAGGGCTTGATTCACATCAGGTAGCGAAGTTATAGGGGTCCAATCTGTGGAAGCTAGACTTTTCAGGAACTCTTCTGAGTTGAAGTTGGTAAGGTCTCTGGTTTTAATAATTTTTGGTGGGGATGCTGGAAGTTGTTTTTCCAGACACAAAAAGTGGGTGAGTGATCACTCGGCGAATCAGGGAGGATTCTGACGATCTTGATGTGGGGCTTATTATTGGTTAAAATCCAATCCAAAAGGCTGTGGCTGCCTGTCTTCATGTTAAGCCTAGTAGGTTGGTCTAGCAGTTGCTCCAGTTTGGCATCAGAGATAGCTGATTGGTACTGACCCTTGTTGGGCCCAATCCAATCAAGGTTAAAGTCTCCACACAGTGTAGTATCACTGAGTGAAAGAGTTTCAAGCCTAGCTATAACTTCAGCGAAGGTGGTGGAAGCTAGTTTAGGGGGTAGGTAAATACAGCCTACAGATATGTGTTTTACCTGTCTGAGAATGATTGATATGAATAGGTGCACTATATCAGGGCTGATTTGCAAACCAGTCAATTCACCGACTTTGAGCCCGACCTTAGTTTAGATTAGTACTCCCCCCCCCCACCGCTTGTTGGTCTGATCCCAACGGTATGTGGAGAATCTGGGGAGTGAGATTTCATGGGGTAAGATAGATGGTTTTAACCAGTATTCTGAGATGCACAGGACATCTGGTTTATAATACTGAACCCAAGATTCTAGCTCTGCCATTTTGTACCTGATACTTTGGACATTCATATGAGCTACATTGAGCCCTTTGATATTTGACCAGATGGGGCACAAAGTTAGAGGCTTAGGCATAGTTACCTTGTAAGGACCAGGATTTAACTCAATATCATCAGACAGGAGAAGTAGGCATAGTCTGTTCTGCAAGGTAGGTGGGGGGAGAAATTGCATCTTATGTTTATTTTTGGTCCTGGATACAATCAGGATTGTTTTATCATGCTGGAGAAGGATAAGCACACTAGGGTGGATCAGAGACTTATTTAGTGTGATTGGCAGATTATAGGGTAGTGTGGAATGAGAGGATACATAATTGGGTGGTGTTGTAGGAATCCTGTCAAAATGAGATGCAGCATAGTGGAGATAGGCTAGGAGGGAACTCAAAATGAGTAGCCCTTCGGAGAGGAAGAGGAACATGCTGGGAGATACGAGGGGAACAGATTCCGGGGTTTAGATGGGCAGGAGAGAAACGCAGTTCTGTAATTGAGGTGATAGTGTGTGGTTGTAGAGTAGGAGATGATAGTTGGCAGTGCAGGATTGTGTTGTTAGCAGTGGGTGACAGATTTAGGTAGCTCAACGGCTTAGCGGTAAAGCTGAGATGAAACAAAGCCCTCTAGTGGAAGATAATATAATAGGCAAGGCAAGGCAAAATTTATTTATTTAACAATCCTGGAGGCTCTGGGCACTGCACAAATAAATAAACACTTCTTTAGAGGATTACACGCAAATACAAGACAATAAAACCCAAAGTAATAATATGTTACTTAAATACATAAAATGAATCAGATTGATTAATTAATGATTCAATCCAGGAATGCCTGAGCAAATAGGAGGGCCTTAAGGCAAGCCTTGAACACGTCCAAAGTGGGGGTCCCTTTAACCCCAAGGGGCAACAAATTCCATAGGACGGGGGTGGCAACACTGAAAAACCCTGTCACCAGCCGATCTTAACCTCGTCCTAGGAATTGCCAGGGGGCCTCCACAGGAGGAGTGGAGGGGGCGAACAGAGAGAGCGGGTACAAGAATGGCCTTATAGGTGAGAAGACCCATCTTAAAGAGGATCCTCCACCTGACTGGCAGCCAGTGCAGCCCATGCAATACCGGTGTAATATGGCAAGACTTTGGCTGCCCAGTAAGTAAACGGGCAGCTGCATTCTGCACTAGCTGCAGTCTGTGGAGAGATCCTCCCATGACCCAGAGGTAGAACACATTACAGTAGTCAAGCCTAGAAGTGACTAAGGCATGCATCAGAGTGGGGAGGTCCAGAGGTGGGCTAAGGGACTTTATCCTGGTGACATTTCTGAGATGGAAAAAAATGGAGCGAACCGTGGAGGATATTTGCACCTCCATAGACAGGCTGCTGTCCAGAATGACGCCAAGATTTCACACCTTGAAGGAGGTTTTCAATGAGACAAATCCCAGAACAAGTCCAGTCTCTGATTCAGAGGCCATCCTATCACGCACTCTATTCGACTCCACCACCAATACCTCTGTCTTATCAGGGTTCAGTCACAACCAGCTAGAGGCCATCCAGTTGTTGATCTCAGCAAGGCAGCTGTTAAGCACATCCACTGCATTGGATGTTCCTGGGGCAAAGGAAAAGTATAGCTGGGTATCGTCAGCATAGCAATGAAAACCCAAGCCATACTTCATAATAAGCCATCCCAGGGGTAGCATATACACTGCAAACAACATTGAGGCCAATACCGATCCCTGAGGAACTCCACAAGATAGGGGGATAGGGGTGGAGGAAAAATTCTCCATCACAACCCGTTGCCTCCTGTTGGTAAGGAAAGACTCAAACCAGCTGATTACAGTGCAGGTGAGTCCAGAGAGTTCCCTGATATGGTCAAGCAACACACAATGATCCACAGTGTCAAATGCTGAAGAGAGATCGAGAAAAACAAGAATTGTCTTGTCCCCTCGATCTTGCGCCCTGAGGACATCATCAATACCTGAACAAGTGTGGTTTCCATGCTATGTCTCACCCGAAACCCTGACTGGAAAGGTTCATACAACTCGTGAGTTACAAGGTGCTCTTCCAACTGAAGTGCCACTAACTTCTCCACTAACTCCGCCAAAAAGGGAAGATTAGAGATAGGTAGGTAATTTGCCCTGATCTCCGGGTCCAATGATGGTTTCTTTAAGAGTGGTCTCACCAATGCCTCCTTCAAGGCATCAGAGAAAACCCCCTCAGGTAAGGAACACCGGACAATCAGGGTAAACTCCGGCCAACAGTGTCGATGACTCATTAAGAAACACGTCAGTACCAGATCCGGTTCACAGGAGGTGTGCTTCAGATTGGTAGCCACCTCAATGATCTCACTTACCTCCACTGGTCTGAACTCCCCCCAACCAGGTGGAGTTCTCTCAGAGCACCACTGGTGACCACTGCCAGCTATAACATTGTTGACTGGAGAAACTCCCTGCCAGATGTCGGACATTCTGTCCAAGAAGAGCCGAGCAAACTCTTCACATTCAACATCCGAAAAAACATTCTTCAGCTGTAGACAGGCAGGATGAATCAGCCTGCTCACAGTCCGAAAAAGTATCGATGGTCAGTTCTTCCTGGCAGCAATCTCCCTGGACAGGAACACTGCCTTCTTATGGTTGATTGCCCCCTGGTATGCATTATAATGTACATGCAGGGCCAGTTCGTCCTCCTCCAGACCAGACTTTCTCCAGTGGTGCTGCAACCTCTGACCCTTTCTCTTTATCTCCCTGAGAGCCCCATCATACCACGGGGATCTCAGGTAGGAAGATTTGGGTTGTATACGGACAGGTGTGAGGGAGTCAATGGTGTCAGATAGCACCTTGTTATAAGTGCTAACTCCAGAAGTAACACCTCTGACACGTGCGTCACCCACATTAGTAGATCAGCTGCAGCCAAAAAACACGCCGGGGTCAGTCCCCTCAAAGGGTGACAACTCATCATCTCTGTAGGGGGAGGGCAACCAGCAGGAGCCCTGAACATGAACTGCACCATGCAGTGATCGGACCATACCACCCGATCAATCTTGAGATTAACTATCTGAAGCCCAGGCGAGAACACCAGGTCCAACATGTGGCCGCCCTGGTGTGTCACAGCAGAAACAACTTGCGACAGGCCCGGAGAGGACATGATCTGTAGGATGTTATAACCAAGCCGAGAAAATTTGTCATCAGCCTAAACATTGAAATCCCCTAGAACAATACACCTGGGGGCTCCCAATATTTTCCCGGTGACAAATTCGGCAAACTCCTGCAGGAAATTCCCCACCGTTCCAGGCTGGATATAGATGGGATGCGTGCCGCAGCAATTCAGTTGGATAAGTACCACAGAGGGGAGGAGTCGGTAAGGCAGCAAGTGTATTTAATTATGCCTAAGCAAAAAGAACAGGTCACTGAACTCACCCAGCAACAAATAAAGCTGCTGTCCACATGAGGAATAGTGCTAGTAGTACAGGCAGTCTATTCACAGATCAGGAGGTAGAAGCTAAGCTCCTGAGCTTGAGGACACCCACACAGACTGATGTTTCAACCTAAACAGGTCTTTGTCAAAGCATGGCACCCCTAGTGGAGATAGGTGCTTTATACAGTTTTTCAAACAGTTCAAATTAATTAGCAGCACCTTTTTAAAGAGACAGTGCATATAGATAGTGCAAAAACAACACTCAAATAGTGATATTCAAATATCCAAAATGAAACCTAATTTCAAATACATATCAAATAATTTAGTTCCCACCACTAGTAAATGCAAAACTTCATCCACTTTACATTTAGTTTTAAAGCAGTCATAATCTCAGATGTGGACACTTTCAGACAGTTATACCACAGACTTGTGTGTAATTAATAATAATACAGATTCCTTCAAACTAACTATAGCTGCAAATAAAGTTCTTCAACAACACTTAAAGTTTACTGGCAGACCAATTTCTAATATATAATATATAAGTCCTGCCCAGGCGCTTTGCATAACGTGTGGCAGGTATTAGAACAAGCAGGATAGGCCAGGTGGAGGATTGGGGGGAAGGGGGGAGAAAGGAAGGAAGGGGGGAAGGGACAAAAGGAAAGAGCAAATGAGAGATACCCCCACACAAAATTTAAAGTACAGTCAACCATCATATACATATTACTTTACAGAAACATCATAAAAATGTTTTACTGTTTAATATAACATGTTAACTTGCTGATAGCTACCTACCCCAATACAAAATTATTCATTAACATAATAACTATGGGGGGGGGAGGGGGAACAAAAAGCAAAAAGCAAACTCTTACATAATACAGTAAGCCATAATAGTTTTATGATAGCTTTACAGTCACAATTAGATACAATATTATATGTTAACTATTCAGAGTAACATGCTATCTTACTTTATGGTTACTCTCTCTAATTTCCTCATTGAGAAAGTGTGTAATTTAACCACAGTGCCTTCATGCAACCTATAAAGAAATACAAGCATGTCATAAGTACTGTTTCAAAGTAACATACAGATGTTTAGAACAAAACCATAAAAAGCTCAAGAAACAATTCATGATTTCCTTTAGTAGTCTAAAAACTCACTTCACCAAGAATGGTTTTATTTCTATTTGATCATTCTTGAGTTCTGGCATGCAAGCACTGAAACGGAAGATCCAGTAATTCTCCTTGCGTCTGAGGGCCAGTTCCCTAGTGCCCCCTCTCGGGCCTAAACTTACTTGTTTGATTCCTGTGAACTTCGAATCATGTTCACTTGGATTCAGGGTATTCATCATGTGAGCAGCCCAAACATACTCATGATCTCTATTTTCAATGACCCTGATGTGCTCCCCCATCCTTTCCTTTTCGTCCAGACAGCATAGTAAGCATTGCATTTATATTCTGCGAAGTACACTACCCATTTCGTATCACAATTTATAAAGTGATCTACATTGATCATTTTACCATCATAAGGATTCACAAATACCCTAATCGTGTTTACATTTGGGCAGTACTTGCATTTGCCACACTTTCTGCAGCCTTTAGGTAGGGGTGGGAACCACATGTTTTCCTGTAAAGCTGGTTGACAAGAGGTCACTAGTTGATCATGGAGGTTTTCCCCCTCCTATATGCCATTCTTGGTAACACTTTAGAAGTTTCAACTTGTCTGGCATCTGCCCCTAGTACATGCCAGTTTGCATTAATGATATTCCTGACCTGCCAAGACCTGACATTGTATGTAGTCACAAAATTTGTATGATCAGTACTCAACTGTGTGTTGCCTTTATGTTCCTTTTGACTCCGTAAAAAGCCACCCTCTCTACGGTGTCTACCTCCTCTCTAGCTCTTGCAACAACAGTTTTAGAATAACCCTTTGTATAAACCTTTTAGTAAGGTCCATTTTCTCCACCTCATATTTCTCTTCCTGTCTACAATTCCTTTTTACTCTAAGAAATTGGCTCTTGGGTATATTAAAAATAATGTGTGATGGATGACAACTGCTTGCTAGCAAAATGCTGTTCCTGTCTGTGGGCTTTCTGTATAGACTAGTGTCTAATCTCCCCTTTACAGACTTAGTAATTTAAATATCCAAAAATGAAATACATTGAATGTCCGCATGGCATGTGAAGCATAAATGCTGATTAGTCTCATGTAAGTACTCCAAAAATTCCTCAAGTTCTACCATGTCCCCCTTCCATATCAAAAAGATATCATCAATAAAATGCTTCCATGTTTTAATTTTTGCTAGCTAGGGGTTATAGTTGGTCCAAACAAATTCCTTCTCCCAGTATGACATATACAAATTCTCATAGCGGGGGGCAAAAGTTACTCCCATAGCTGTTCCCTTTTTTTGATGGTAATGTCTACCTTAAAAGGTAAAATAATTTGCCTCTAGTACCAGTTGTGCCATCTCTACTAATAAATCAGTGTCAGGTCTAGCACCATTGCCCCTAGTATTCAAAAAATATCTAAGGACCCTCAGGCCCCCTAGATGGGGTATACTTGTGTATAGTGCTTCAACGTCTAAGGTAACTAGAATGGAATCTCTTTAACATCGAGTGTAGCCAGTATATTCAGTATGTCCCTAGTGTCCAGGAGGAATGATCATGTACTTTGAACAATAGGTTTAATCGCATCATCAATAAAACATGCCAAGGGTTCAGTTACATTGCCTATACCTGATACTATTGGTCGACCGGTAGTGTTAATAATAATAATAATAATAATTTTGTTTATATAGCACAATTCAGGTATCAAAGCATTTTACATACAATATTTTAAAACAGCTCAATAAAATCACAAAAACTTAACAAAACAGCATCAATTAAAAACTTCCAAATTCACAATATTTCAGGTATTAAAGGCCTGTTTAAATAAATACATCTTTAAACTGGTCTTGAAACTCTCCATGGTCTCACACTCTCTGATCTGACAAGGTAAAGAGTTACACAGGGATGGCGCCGCAAACATAAAAGCCCTTGCACCAGATGTTTTCAACTGAGGGTCTTGTGTACCTTGGGGAGGGTGTAAAACTGTGCCCTCAGTGGTGTCTTAACCATAAGGAGTGTTCTTTCTTTCTCAGTAGAAAGGCCTGAATTAAGGGTCCAGCCCAAAAATGTATCTATCTGCCTTTTTAGAACAGGAATGGAATCAGAAGAGACAGATTTGTATGCTTATCTATTCTTAGTTCTCTTAGATCCTCACCCTCATAATACATGTTGTTCTGTATAACCACTCTGCCCCACTTGTCTGCTGGTTTAACAGTAATCTTAGCATTATTTTTAAGAGCCCTAATGGCTTTTCTTTCTTCCGTGCTAAGATTGTGAAATTGTGGAGCAAACTCTTCCTTCCTTCCTTCCTTAAGCTCTCTAGTCCCTCTTCACACAATCTCTTAAAAACAGACACAGTTGGTGGTTGGGGTGGGCAAAAAAGTGCTGTACTTAAATCTGTTGATAGATTTATTCTCAATCTCATTTCCCCTTACAGTTACTGATTCTACTTCCTCTGATACAGTTACATTGATGTTTTCAAATTCAGTCAGTGCTTCCAACACTTTCTGCATGGGGATGGTAACCACATTCTCACTGCTTTGTGAATTGACCTCCCCCAAGTCTGGCAACTGATTACCACAACTCATATTGCTATAAAAGCACCTTAAGCTTAATACTCTACACAACCTATACAAATCTACAATTGTTTCAAAGAAATGTATGTCCGTTTTTGGCACAAAAGACATGCCTTTACTAAGGACTTTAATTTCTGATTCAGTCAGAGTATAACCAGAGGAGTTAATTATATTGTCTTTTATCTGTTCCTCTACACAGGCTGATTTCTCTTCTTCTTCTTCTGGGAGATTAGGTGCTGTTTTCTCCCTCCTCCTCCGCCCTCTCCTATGCCTCCTGTTGCCCCTTGGTATCTTTGTTTCCTCTTGCCCTTCCTCTGGGGTTCCTCCTCTGATGTTGTTTGGTCTAAAAAATAGTCTGAAAGTTCAGAATCACTAGCAAAGCTGGTCTCAGAGACACCGGTAGAGGCGGATGGGGTAACTGAGATGGTTGTAGCACTATCTCTGTCTTTACTTTGTGTTGGTTGTTTCAAAATAGAGAGAGTAATAAACCTGACCTTGACTTTTTTGTTGTTTTTAGCCCACTACCCTTTCTGTTGTTCTTAGGCCAGCTGAAGATATGCCCTTTCTTGTAATCATTTTCATCACGCAGTAGTTTTTTCTTCTTGGTTGCACAGAACTTCTTATCCTGAAATTCTATATATGTTTTCAGTTCACTTTTAAATTCTAAAAAATTCTTATCTTGATTGCAATGATCAAGTTCCTGTTCTTTTATCTACAGTTCTCTTTCTGTTTCTTTTTGGCATTTGAGAGTATTTTTAATGATAAGCTTCATCCATTTAGTGGATGCTTCGTTTACTATTTCCTGCTATGGACCAATAAAGTCCTCCTCCTCCTTCTCCTCTAAGCCAATCGCGGGATCTTTAGCGACCCTTAGGCCTCTCAGTACTCGTTTCACTCTCAGATATTCCTCAAATGTTTTTATGAGCCGATACTGATGGCTAGCTTTCAATGCTACCTTCTCATATTGAAAAAAAGCTTGCTGTATGCCTATACCATCAGCCGGTGCATCCACTTGCTGCTCCTCCTCACGTTCAGTAGTCACTGTAACAGCAAATGGATTGTCCATGTTGAGGTTAGAAAAAATGCTATGGGGTGCAAAGGATGAGAAGGGACTTGGCAAGGTTGGAGGAATGGTCAAAAGTATGGCAACTTAGATTCAATGCAAAGAAATACAAAGTAATGCACCTGGGAAACAAAAACCCAGGTGAACATTACACAATGGGGGGAGGTACTAAGAACAATAAAAATGGAAAGGGACCTGGAAGTAGTCATATCAGATGACCTTAAGGTAGGCAAGCAATGTGAGAAGGCATTAAGGAGAGTGGTGGGGATACTGGGATGCATAGGGAGAGGCATCACCAGTAGAAAACAGGAAGTTGTTATCCCTCTATACAGACAGTTGGTTATATCCCAACTGGAGTACTGCATGCAGTTCTGGAGACCACATCTCCACAAGGACATAGACAGGATAGAGGCGGTACAGAGGAGGGCAACTAAAATGGTGCAGGGTCAGTACCAGAAGCCATATGAAGAGAGACTAAGAGAGCTTAATATGTATACCCTTGAGGAAAGGAGGGAGGGGGAGACATGATAGAAGCTTTCAAGCACCTCAATGAAATCAACAAAGTTCAAGAGTGGAGCATCTTTCAGAAAAAGAGATGTGCAAGAACAAGGGGGCACAATTTAAAGATTGAGGGGGGACAGCTCGGGGGCAACGTGAGGAAATATTTTTTCATGGAGAGAGTGGTGGATGCATGGAACCGCCTTCTTGAGGAGGTTGTGGGGTCAAAAACAGGGGGGGATTCAAGAATGCATGGGACAGCCATAAGGCAATTATAGTGGAGGATAGGAGTAAGTAGGTTATTGGTTAACTAGAATCTGCAGCTTATCCAATAGGTAGAGAAATAGACAGACTGGGTGGGCCAAGCGGTCCTTTTCTGCCATCAAAGTCTATATTTTTCTATGTTTTTTAATGTAAGCATCAACAGGTTTTTCACCATTTGAAATATTGTATGGTAGACAACCTAGAGGGCCAACAGATGTAATAAAAGAAGCATGGGAAGATAACCCCACTCAGAAAGAATCCATTACATCTTACATATGTGACAGCCAGGATACAATGCAGAAATGCTGCAGAATATCACAGAATGCTGCAGTTTACTGCAGGGGCCATTGTAAGTCAATGGCAATCAAGCCCTTTTGTCATGCAGGATTTTGTGACATGTCATTACTGTAAGTTACTGCACTTCATTGTGGCTGACTCCACTGTATATATGCGCTCTGAGAATGAAATTGACAAAGTGTATTGACATTGTCCATAGTAACCAGGAAGAAGCCCCAAAATGGCAGAAAGTGTATTATGACCATAAGGTAAAAGAGTTTTTGATCCAGGTGAAAATGTCTTGTTACTGTTACCCACTACAAAAAACAAACTGTTAATGAAGTGGCAAGGGCTTATAAAGTGGCTAGACATACTGTCATTGTTAACAATGAGACTGAGACCCCTGATTGGAATTATCCTACCAAGATATACCATGCAAACCTCTTGGGTTGAAAAAACATGAAAGGTTGCTTTGTTAGTATTACCAGAAACTGCTAAAGATGATATTGATATAGCTTATGGCAGACTGGAACAAGCTGCAGTTTCTGATGCCATAAAGGTGAATGTTTCCTTAACCACAGAACAAACTGCATACATTCATAACTTGTTAAAGATGTATAGAAGTACTTTTACCAAGCAGCCAGTGTGAGCAAAAGAAGTCAAGCACGTAGTAGTGACAGAAAATGCTCTCCCTATCAGACAAAATACATACAGACTACCAGAGTGGTTAAGAAGGGACATGGGTAAGGAAATACAAAAAAAAATGAGAGATGGGTATCGTTGAAAAATTGAGAAGTGCTTGGTTATCACCAATGCTGACTGTAAATAAAAAGAAGGGAGTGTAATAATCTACCTTGATTTTAGGAAATTTAATCAAGTGTCTGAATTTGACAGCTATCTTATGCCTATTATAGATGATTTAGTGGGCAGACTGAGAAGTGTCAAGTACTGTATATTAGTACCCTCAGTCTCATCGAAGGTTACTGCCAAATTCCCCTAGATAAAGAATCCAGAGACAAAACTATATTTTCCACTTCGGTTTGGACTCAGTCAGTTCACCACCATGCCATTTGGTTTACATGGCACACCCGCTACATTCTGCTGGTACACTGATGTAATTCTAGCCCCTTACACTGGTTATTGTGCTGCTTACCTGGATGATGTGGTGGTGTACATCCTACACTGGAAAGGGCACTAGGAACACCTATGAGCAGTTATCCAATATATTAAAAATGCAGATCTGACCACTAATCCTACCAAGTGCACATTAGGCATGCAGAAAACCAAATATTTGGGTTATATTTTGGGACATGAAGAAGAAATGTCCAAAACAGAAGCTGTAGCTGACAGTCCTGTCACTAAAACAAAGAAATGTGTCAGGTAGTTTTTAGGTCTAGCTGGTTACTACAGGAGATTTGTTCCCAACTTTGCCCACTTTGCTACTCCCGTCACTGAACTCATGAAAAAAATGGTACCCAAATAATGAGAAATGGTTCCCAAGTATGATGAAGCTTTTCAGGCCATCAAGAAGCATTAGGTTCAGCCCCTGTTTTAAGAAGTTCAGACTTTGAGAAACAATTTCTATTACAGACATATGCATCAGAGGTATGCCTAGATGCAGTCCTGAATGAGAATATAGATGGAAAGGAATATTCTATTCTGTATATCAGTAGGAAATTGCACAACAGAGAGAAAAAGTACTACACTACTGAAAAAGAATGTCTTGCTGCAAAATTGGCAATGAAGACCCTTACCTTTTCTTTGCTAGGAGCTGTCGTTTCACTTATAACAGATCACAGTCCTCTCTGTTGGTGTAATAAAATGAAGGATACAAATCCTAGAATCACAAGGTGGTACCTGGCACTACAGCCATTTAAATTCAAAGTGATGAACAAATATGGAAAAGAGAATGTCAGTGCTGATTTTCTGTCAAGATATGGTTCAGGAAATGAGAATTCAGAAGGCTGAAAAAAGATGTGTATTTAATTGAAATGTTCACTGTAATAGTTGTGATGAAAAGGGAGATACTGCATATGTTAAGCACTGTAAATGTTACAAGGTAATGTTAAAATAGTAAGACAAGGTTTTGGAAAGCTGTTTAAAAAACATGTTCCCTCTTAAAGAGGAGGGTATGTAACAGGGTTGGGATAACACTCTGTCCAATTTATTGTGCAGAGAGAGTTAAAAGTAAGGATATATTCTGTCATCTCCTTTTTAGTCATTGATTTATCTCTTTCCTGTCTGATTGTGCAATCAAATCTTCCTTGTGGCACCTAGGAATTAGCCACTCTGATGGTCCCAGTTTTCCCCTGTTGTCTCCCTTCCTTAATCTGCTCTTTCTATTCTCTCTCCCTTTGCTTCTCTGTGGTTAAAAAGTGTACAAATCATTATGTAAAACTGAGACCCCTTGGTTTTCCAATGTATGCAGTTGTATTGCTGAAATGATTACATACAGCTATTTGGGTATTGTTTGCCAAACTATCTTCAGGAAATCAGGCCTGGGACAGGATGTCTTCATTGGCTGCATCTGTTAAGAAGACTAATGTACTCTTCAGGCTGGTCGCAGGAAGGTTAATTAAAAAAAAAAGTTTTAACACATTTTGTTGAACACAAGTGGTGTAATTTACAAGAAGATGATGCAGAGTTTAATTGCCAGGGGGAAAACAAAACATAAAAAGAAAGCAATGTTTTGTTTAGAGATAGAGAGAGATGGAGATTTTAAAGAGATTCTCAGATGAAGGACTGCTATTTGTTTGAACTTCCTGTATCATGAGCTGTCCTGCACAATTTGTTTTCTAAATTTTATCATTGATAATAAAATGCTACTTGAAAATTTTATAACTTCTCCTGGTTTGCCTGTGTTTCCTGACCAATGCCTTGACAACAGGCCTCTAAAACTACATTAGCCAAACTGGATCCCTTTCTTTTACTCCTTCAACCACTTTGCAACGGTTCCCTTCATATTACCCATCACTGTCCCCTGTACCATCTTCTCTCTCTTCCCTCCTTATCTTTGTGGTGCATATTCTCTTGTGTCTTTCTTTCTTTCTTTCTTTCTTTCTTTCTTTCTTTCTTTCTTTCTTTCTTTCTTTCTTTCTTTCTTTCATCATTCTCTTCTTACATCTCTGAACTGGTTTCTCCCTTGGTTCCCTCTATTTATTGCCTTTAGTCTTCTAACTCTCGTTCCTTCATTCCCCTGTTTCTCTATAGCCACTGGTCAGCCTCCTTCTCAGCTCAGCTGCCTTTAATCTGGAAGTCTCTGCCCTTTTCCCTTAGACTGGTTCTCTCTTTACTCTCCTTGAAGATGCTTCCGAGTTCCCATTATTTCTCTTCTGTCTGATCCTGTTATCACGTAGCTGTAATCTGAGCTACCTTTCTGCCCTCCGGTAATTCTAACAATTATGAAGTAATTTTATTGTCATACTGAATAGTTGTCCTTCTACTGTTGACAACAGAAGCTTTCAGCTACCACAGTTTAATTGTATATACCATCATGGAATTGTTATCTCATCTGCTTGTAACTGTTACTGTATTTCCTTTGTTCTCCTCTCTGGATCATACCTAGAAATGAGTTTTGGACTAATGAGAATTTGTTACTTCCAATTTTCAAATAAATAAAATGGTCTGTAAACCTGTGGTTTATTTAGTTTACTTACCCTAGTATTATACTGGAAAATTCAATTGGTCTTTGAAATTGGTCTTATTTTCTCCTGTTATATTGTTTCTATCACTTATTTTTTGCTTTGCATACAGTTACAGTAAAAGAAAATAATGACAAATAGAAAATAATTGTTGTAATAACATTTCATAACATGGTAGAACTGGTCAGAGGTAAGGGACAACAAAAGGAACCTCATTGCGTATACACAGTATAGGTTCTGTATAGGTTACTAGTGATCTACACCTGACTTGAGGGATCTGGGTGAGAAGCAGCCAGTCTTCAAACCTATTTACTGCAGGGCATCATTTTAGAAAGGTTGATCAACTTATATTGAATTGTGCAAGAATCTGTACCATGGAGTTGTGAAGGGGATTACTACAGACGAAAACTGACACATTTATTACACTTGTAGTCTGAAGTCTGGCCTGAATTTCTAACTAAGGTCATATTAATAATAATTATCATATTGGATTTTATCCAATTAGCTACCTAGGTTTTAGCTTTTCTTTGTTATCAACACACATTGATTGATAATTTCCATTGTAGGAGGGGGCAGTATATTTGCACGAAGTTTAAGGTTTGCTCATGGGTACTATAAAAAATAACTATTTTTTTTTCCTTTTATACAATTAATTGCAAAAAAAGCAAACCATACATTCAGGTATCATTTAGGGCTTTAAGCAGAAAGCCATAAATGCAGGGAAATGTGATGTTATTGGAATAAGTCACCTAGATCTTTGTGATTTTAGGGTATAGTGATCCTTGTGGTTAGAACAATTGCTTGAATAAACACTGGTGTTACCTTAAGTTGGTAATGAATTTGGAGGCACAGACATTTACAAAGACATCAATACTTTGAGAAATGGTGCTGAAATCAAGGTAATGCCAACAGTGTTCATGCAATTTTTCAAACCTTGCTATTATAAAGACTCAGCGAAATTGTTACCCTAAAGTCTCATTTCACTACTTCCTGAATTTCTGCTCTAATCTTGATTTATGTCTAAACATAGTGTTTTTGCAAAGAGCCATCATCAATTGCAAAAAGGATATTTAATAACAAATTTATAGTAATTTGCATTGACAATGCTGTACTTTGACCAGTATTGTCTATACTTTTCCTGCCAACAAGTCCCTGGTGTCCAGAGTTACACTTAAGTGCTGAATCTCTGTGTTAACCAGCCAGTCAGGTATTACTACTACCAAATAAGTTACTCACCATTCATTCACACTTAATCACAGCACAAAGGAGGCTCACACTCTACAGGGGGATGGTTTTTCTTTTTTTTGCTACTGATGACTATGCAAAGGTTTGGGGGGAAGATCAAGATATTAAACATAGGGTGCTGTAGAGTTGGGAATTTAAGTCATACTCTGATGGGACAGGGTGGGGGAAATGGGGAGACATTTGGCTTTGCAAGCAGAATGAATGGCTTTTTCCCACAATAGCAGCACAGTAGAGACTCTCTGGGCTCAGTTTTCAAAGATCCTCTATATCACCGCAATTAGCAGAGATCTAAGGCTGTGGCAAACTCCAGGGGAATCAGGAACCCTGCACCCAATCACCTGAAAAATATGGGTCCCTGCACCAAAATCCCAGGAGTTGCTGAACTTATAGGCTAGCACCAAATAATTGGTGAACTTGCAGGACCTGCCACAGGGATCTTCACCCCCCCAGCACAGCACTAGAGGGGCCAACATGGTTGTAGGGGGCTGGTAAATGATGCATATCAGGATGAGTCCAGGGGCAAAAGGGGCATGGAGATGCCATAGGGGTGTTGAGGAGAAGGTGGGCATGCCAGGGACTAAAGTGGAACCCAGTGGAGGTGTTGTTAATATAACAATATGGATGATGGGCTGGTACCACGGTGGGACTGTTCCAGGGGCAAACAGTGCCAAAGGCTGGGTATGTTGAAAGGGCTGTGCTCACCTGGGGCAATGGAACTATTTGTTTCTAGACCCCTGTACAAGCCCACTGACTTTATAGTTATAATAATGGCACCCCCGCCAGTAGCCACATTACTCCCTAGCATGCCCACTTTCTTCCCAACACCCCTATGGCACGTCTGTGCCCTTCTGCCCCCAAACCCCACTTGCAGATCCTCCCAATTTGCTACCTTGTGTGGTACTGCTACAAAGGGCTTAGACCACCTCCTGGCTGGCCTAACTTGAGACCCTTGCTGCACCAATGACAGGGCTTACACAATCCTAATAACAGGGGTGTTGTAGCCCCACTGTGGCACAAGCCCCCTTGCAACATGGTGCACTGCCATGTTAGGTGCAAAGATGGTGAAGGGACACTTCAGCAAAAGGGATCTCAGGTGGGATACAGCAACCAATAGAAAACTGGGAATGGCACAAACTTAAACATTAGGAGCCACTTGCATCAGTTTTGATTGACACAAGCTCCTTATGTCACTCTGGGATCTTTGAAAATTGAACCCTCTGTCTGAGACAGAATGTTTTACTTTTTTACAGGTTATAATGATTATACTAGGGTTTGGTGGCTTTGGAAGAAGAGGGTCATGAAGGATGTGGCGTTTAATTCATGTGGTGAGGGAGGTATGGGAACCTGATTGTGGGAATGGGGGAAGAGATCATTGTAATTTACAGTATAACACAACTTTGTTGGATAAATGGAGGGAGGAGGGAAGTGAGTAGGGGAATGATTTTACTGCATGCTGTGGTGGGAGTATGAGATGGGTGAGGGTGGGATTCTTTCCTTTTTTCCTTTTTTAAAATTTAAAATCACTGGCAAAATTGATGCCATCCTAGGGAATTTCATTAAGTTTGGTGAAGTGTGAAGTTCCCAAACTTTGCATAAACTTCAGCAGCAAATAATAAATTTTCTGCATCTTACTCCTAATCCTACATCCCATCTCTGTATTCCTGCAGCTTGTTGAGTGACTCTTACAAAGCAGTAGTGGTGTCACAGTCAGTGAGGTCACAATGCTGATGAGATATGAAGAGGAATGCAGTGAGACAGAGAAACATAGAAACATAGGGCCTGATTCTAGAAGGGTGGCGCAAGTCAATGCCAAACGCAACTTGCGCCACCTGCAACTGTGACATTGACTCTGCGCCCTAATCTAGAAGGGGCAGGGTTTCCACAGCTAAGTCCTGCGACTTGCAACATGCAGCCAGGTATGCTGAACTGTAGGCGCACCTGGTGAGCATGTTGCAAGCTGCAAAATGCAGGGTGCATGTGCATCCCCCTGCCCAGCAAGCCACAATTGCAGCCCTTAGGGCTGCCCCAACCCCTGTCCCCAAAGTGTCCAAATAGAGGCCCCACAGGGCTGCCTGTACCCCAGCCCCAAAGTGTCCAAATAGTTCCCCCAGGGCTGCCCACACCCTGTTCCCGGACTCCATCATTTCAAGAAGCCCTGCAGGGTGGTGCAATCAACTCCACACCCATGCCTTGACCCAAGTCACCAGCTGCAAATGTGGCAATTAACCTGCCCCGGTAGCCTAGTGGCCCCCCACCCAGCAGTGCCAGCCCACCCAGCCCCCCTTCACCCATCCCCAGCTGGTGACTGGCACAGCCCACCTCTCACCTCCACAGCCAGCCACCGACTGAGTCCAGCTGGACCGTGTACAGAAAAGATGAGCTCAGAAATTAATTTCTGAGCTCGTCTTTCAGTATGCTCTCTACTGAACTCAGTCGGTGGTTGGCCATGGAGGTGAGAGATGGGCTGTGCCAGTCACCAGCTGGGATGGGATGGTGGGTGCTGATGGGCTGGCATGGCTGGGTGGGGGCTGGGGGACCACTAGGCCACCAGAGCAGGTTAATTGCCACATTTGCAGCTGTGAATTGGGGTCGGGGCACGGGGTCACATGTATTGATATCATAAGCTCATATGTCAGTTGTACATAAGTTCACTACCTTACTGTCATTCCTGTTATTATACAGCTGATTGTAATCCAACATATGCATGCACACAAAGCCGCATTTGCGGCTGTGACTCAGGGTCGGGGCACGGGTGGGGGGATGACAGCGCTGCCCTGTGGTGCATTTGGCAATGGGGGATTCAGGGGCGGATGGTGTGGCCAGCCCTGCAGGGCAATTATTGTAGGATAGGGAGGCAGGGGGGTGTGGGCAGCCCTGCTGGGCTCTTACAGTTAACATAGGGGGCAGTTGGAGTAGACAGCCCAGAGGGGCACATAATGGACACATCGGGGTGGTGGGGCACCTACTGGAGTATGCTGGGCATGGGGAGTGGGCAACTGTGGTATGCCCACTGGACTGCAGGTGGGTCTACAGGACCCCCAGGGGCGTCCGTAAGTTACACCAGCTAAATGCTGGTGTAACTTACGTTGCCGGTTCTCCTCCAGGGTTTTTTGTAGAATCCTGACCTTGGGGACTTTGATGCTGCCCTTCTGGAATGGGGCACAACTGCTGCCGTAAACCCCCTAGTGCCATGTCGCAGGGGGTTTATGGCGCAACTGACGGTGTAACTGCTGTTTGGCGCAAGTGGCCTGCGCCATGTTGCAGGCCACATTGCAGAATTCCACATGTCGCAACTGCTGGCATAAGTTGCTACAAGCGCGATTCTACTTGGTGCAACTGCTGTTACGCCAGGCATAAGCATACTAGAATCGGGCTCATAGACTTTGATGACAGATAAACACCGCTTGGCCCAACCAATCTGCCCATTTCCCTACCTTTCGGATAAGCTGCAGATCCTAGCAAACCAACAGCCTATTTCCTCC
The DNA here is from genome assembly GCA_016271365.2 of Neoceratodus forsteri. NCBI lineage: Eukaryota > Metazoa > Chordata > Ceratodontiformes > Ceratodontidae > Neoceratodus > Neoceratodus forsteri. The sequence continues at coordinate 648,897,775 of CM057456.1, forward strand.
TACCCCCCCCACTAGAATTGCCTTATGTCTGTCTCATGCATTTTTGAATTCTCCCACTGTTTTTGACTCCACTACCCCCTCTGGAAGGCTGGTCCACCACCCTCTCTATGAAAAAATACTTCCTCATGTTGCCCCTGAGCCATCACCCATCTGTCTTCAAATTGTGCTGCCTTGCTCTTGCACATCTCTTTTTCTGAAAGATGCTACCCTATTGGACTTTTTTGATTCCCTTGAGGTTCTTGAATGTTTCTATCATGTCCCCCCCTTCCTCCTTTCCTCTGGGTTATACATATTAAGCTCCTTTAGTCTCACTTCATATGGCTTCTGTTGCAGACCCTGCACCATTTTAGTTGCCCTCTTCTGGACTGTCTCCATCCTGTCTATGTCCTTGCAGAGATGGGGTCTCCAGAACTGCATGCAATACTCCAGAAGGGGTCTCACCAACTGTTTGTACAGAGGGATAACAACTTCCTGTTTTCTACTGGTGATGCCTCTCCCAATGCACCCCAGTATCCACCCAGCCCTCCTTACTGCCTTTTCACATTGCTTGCCTACCTTTAGGTTGTCTGATATGACTATCCCCAGGTCCCGTTCCATTTTTGTTGTTGTTAGTAAACCCTCCCCCCCCATTGTGTACTATTCCCCTGGGTTTTTGTTTCCCAGGTGCACTTCTTTGCATTGAATCTAAGCTGCCATACTTTTGACCATTCCTCCAACCATGCCAAGTCCCTTCTCATCCTTTCCACCCCAACCCCCCCCATGTAGCAACCCTGTTGCAGATCTTTGTGTCATCTGCAAACTGGCATACTTTTCCTTCCAGCCTCTCTGCAATGTCACCTATAAAGACATTAAGGAGGACCGGCCCCAGAACTGAACCCTGCAGTACCCCACTAGGGATCTATGATGCCAGTTTGACAACTATTTTGTTGACCAGCATCACAGCTATAGGCTCCATGTTGACTGCGATTTGCAGTTGGCAGGGAGCTCTGCACATTGGACAGTTTGGGGCTTTGCCCTCTAACCCCCCATGAGGGGCTCTGCCCCACCTCCCCCATACTATGTAGATTCCAACTCTGAGTCTGAGTTGGTTCGGGGAGGGGTGCAGGATGGGAAAAAGTGTTTCTGGGTCCTAGGTGGACTTCCACAGTGACATGTCAATGTTGTCGGCATTGACATATGTTGCTGTAGAAGTGCCACTGTGTGGGAGGCATACCCCCCAGTAGTAACCCCTCTTTTCTCGGAGAGGACTCAGTTTACTATTACCCTCTGCATCATATCCTTCAGCCATCCACAGATCGTACTTAGTACTGTCAGGTGTCATCTAATTAGCAAGAAGGAAAAGAAAAAGTACTTCAGATGTTTATTTATCAACTTTTATTATTGGGGCTGGCAGTATAGCCTAGAGGTTGGAGTAACACGCTGTGAATGAGCTTGGTACATCCAGCATACAGAGCTGGGTCTGATTCCCACAGCCTCCACTATCACACTGTGTGACTCTGAGCAAATCACTTAACCACCCCAGTGCTCCCAGGTCACCCTTGAAAACAGGCACCTGTGCCTAATGGTCCTTACCCAGTTACCAAAGAATAAAATAAAATAAAAAAATATTGACCGGGTAAATATGCTAGACACCATAGTGCCTATTTTCAAGTCCTGTATGACACAGGCGGTTACACATACTAAGGTTGTGTAGGATCTTAGGAGACAATTAGCCCATAGTACTCCATTATTCATAATTTTCCAATGAGTTAGGTTGACATAAAAAACTGTCTAGTCTTTTTTTTTTTAAATCTGTTTTATTTTTACCAACTACTACCTCCAAGGGGAGCATATTCCATGGGTTCACCACTCATTGTGTAAAGAAGCGCTGTGTTGTTGGTGTTGTTTTAAACTGTTGTTTAGCTACTTAGAGAGGGGTGACCCCTAGTATTTTTTGCACTTTTGAATTCAAAGCACATTTCATTGAAAAGGTATTCATCCTTAATGTCATCATGCATAAGTAATAGGTCTCACCATAGTCGTCAGGATTCTAGTGACATGAGGTTGAGTTTTGCTAATCTTTGATTATAGGAATAGCTTTGTTAGTGTGTTTACTGATTTTGTAGCATGCTAAGTTACATACTAAGAGAAACATGCACAGAAGGCCGTAGCCCATATAAGTGCATCTCCAAATCCTGGAATTGTTTATCCCTTATTTAATAAAAAGTTTATCACAGTTGGTTTTGAAGGTTTCTATGTTCACAGCATGCCTCTGTATATCTCCATACTGTTAGGGTCCTTCCTTTCATATGGGCACAAAAACTGTGTTGCATAGTCCAAGAGCAGCCTAACATATGAAAGGGGCAGGGAATATCACCTCTTTGTCTCTTGATGTTATGTTCTTTTTAATAACCCACAATATGTTATTTGCCCTAGAAATTGCATTATTACATTGGGAGTTATTTTCTAGACCTCTGGTTACTGTTATACTCAGATCCTTTTTATTAATGGTGGATGACAACATTGTCTCCCCCAATTTGTGCTGACGGCATGTGCTGTGCTCTCCCAAATGCATAACCCTGTATTTATTGGTGTTAAAATTTATTTCCCATCTTTGTGCCCAGCTAGCAATAACAACTAGGTCTCCCTGAATTGATTTACATTGTTCTGTTTTATCACATGGTCATCCCAGTTTGATGTTATTTGCATATTTAAGCCTTTAGTTAAATCTGATATAAGTATTTGAAAAATTACAGAGCCCAAGATGGACCCCTGTGGAGCTTCACTACTGACCAGTCCTGATTTTGCTAAGTGACCATTTACCACTATGCTCTGAATTCTATCCTTCAGCTACTGGTAAATCTAAATAATAAATTTGTTATTTATTCCTAGTCCATGCAGTTTGTTAATGACAGCCCAGTGAGGCACTAAATCGAAGACATTACTGAAGTTCAGGTATATGATGTCACAGGTAATTTTGTTGTTAAGTATTTTACTGAATTTTTTGTAGAAGCAAATAAGATCAGTGGTACAAGATCTTCCCTGTGTGAAACCGTGTTGCTCTTGATCTAGTGCCAAGATATTTGCTAGTATTTTGTCTGTAATTAGACCATCCAATATCTTCCCACAAACAGTACTGAGCTTAACAGGCCTGTAGTTCATTCAGTCAGCTTTATCCCCCTTTTTAAAAACTGTAACAACATGAGCCATACTCGATTCATCGTGTATAGATCTTGGGCTGGATTTTCAAAGGCCTCAGACTGGCACAAGGTGCTTGCATCAATCAGGTCTGGCGCAAGAGGCACCTTGAGCCAAGGGCTGTGCCAAGTGGTATTTTCAAAGGCAGCCTGTGTCACCCAGCAGGCTGCCTGCACCAAAGTGTGCTAGCACCTGCCTTGCACCACAAAAGTGGCCACAGCATGGCGCTAGGGGGATTGCAGCAGACCCAGATTGCCGCAGCCCTCGGATCTGGAATTTCAAAGACCGCCCCAGGTACTAAGTGCCAAATACCCTTAGACCAGCAAAGAGCTGGTCTAACAGTACTTAGACAGCTCCTAGGAGGGTTGTCCAGTATGTGCCACTGTGTAGCCTGTCCCCATCCATCCCTGATGGGCCATCCCTGGTGGTCCAGTGGTCCCCCCTCACCCCGTCATGATCCCCAACACCCACTGCACTGTATATTGACATCTCCCTGGTGGTCTAGTGCCCCCTCACAGGTAGTGCCATCTCTGCGCCTCCCACCCCCTCCTGTACCCGATCTGGTGCCGGCTGGCCCTTGACACCACCACCACAGCCCGGCACCAAATGAGCTGTCAGTCGCGTGTACTGTACCAGTCCGCGCACTGACATTGATCATGCAGCTGTGGTGGTGTGTGGAGGGCTGTGCCGGTCACTGGATCCAGGGTATGGGAGGGTGGGAATGAGAGATGGGCACTACCTGGGGGCACTAGACCACCAGGGTACTGGTGTGTGTTGGGGCAAGGGTGCCGGTGATGCTATGTGGGCTGTGTCCAGTTGCTACCCCCTGTCTGTGGGTGCTGCAGACTCTGCGATGCCATTGCGGCATTCTGGGTGAGTGCACCATACGTTTGGCGCAACATCATCTTTGCCGCAAGCCGCTGGACTTTGGCACCAGGACCCTGTGGATTAGAAAATCGGGCGCAGGGTCCCGGGTGCACCCGCACTCAACACAAGCTGCCATTGTGGCAGCTTGCATTGGGGCTTTGAAAATCCGGCCCCTTGTGTTTAATGATTCTTCATAGATAAATTTTAGTGGATATTTTATTTGATGCATTGTCAGTTTCAGAAATTTCACTGAAATCTGATTGTGGCCAGGTGATGAATTTGAATCCAGTTTATTTATGTTATTAGCTATGTCTTCTGATTTAATTTTTATTCTTTCAGAATTGACTGCAGTGTCAGGTACAGTATATATTCTCTTGCTGTTCTAGCATAGACCAAAGAGAAGTAGGAGTCGAAAGCTTCTGCCATATCAGCTAGGATGTCATAATAGTGTTGTTGTGATTTATCGGTTCTATTTTACTGTTATCATTTTTTTTAAATGGTTAATGTAGCCAAATAATTCCTTTAGGTTATTTTTATTAGCATTTAGAGCCAGACAGTTCTGTCAGCTTTTCTGCATGTTTGATCTTTGCTTTACATTCTTTCATGTTCGTTTTATCCTTTTGAGGTTTATTGGGTTTTCATCTTTTAGAAACTTCTTGGTGTTCTTATTTTTCCTGTTGATCACGTTTTTTTACTTCCTTTGTTAACCATTTTGGTCTGATTCCATTACATCCATATTTGTTTTTACAGGGAAGATAGTGCGCAGAGAGTGGATCTTGTCCTTGGAGATGTACCAACTTTCATTTACATTTTTATACTGGAAAAGTAGATGCCAGTCTGTATTTGCAAGCTCTTCTGGAATTGCTTTATGGTTATCCTTATTGTATGAAACTATTTTTGCTGTCCCAGTGTTTTTTTACGTTCACTTGCGCACATGCGCAAGGAACGTCTTTGGAGAAAGGGACACTTTGGAGGTGTGCCCCTCCTCTGCAATCCCCTGCTCCATTGAGCAGGCGTGGCAGTCCTGCACCAATCAGACGTGGTGCTGTGTATGACAGCAGTGGTCTTCTCTTCAAAGAAAACCACCACTGTGTGTTTGCACCGCGTTACACCTCCCCCCCCAAATCTTTGCTGCCACGCTGGGAGCCCACCTCAGCATGGCAAACGTCCCGCGTCATCTGCCGATGGGGGTGCCCAATCCCCCGTCGGCTCCACGGCCCCCCCAGCCATCCTTCTGCCACACTTGGAGCCCACCCCAGCGTGGCAAATGTCCCACGTCATCTTTTTTTTTTTTAAACCTGTAAATCAAAAATGGTCCCACGGAGCTTCTCCCAGCCCCTCCCACAACCCGCACTCCACCCACTGTGCACCCTGCCTCCCACACCCCCCACCCAATACTTACCTCCGGAGCTCGGCACGATGATCTTCGGTGGACCGGGAACATGTCTGCACTCTTCAAAGCCGACCGTGAACTGACGAAATGCCGGTAAGCTCTATAATGGGCTAGATAGGGAGTTTTCAACTGTATTGCATATCTTAGGCATTTTTTGGAATTTTTGCACTAAATTTTCAACATGGGATTTTTGGGACCCCTTCTCATGAATGATTCACTGTCATGGCGTTATTCGGGCCCAAAAGGTGATTTCACAGACACTGCGCAGTCACTGCATGAAATCACCCTTTGGGCCTGAATAATGCCATGACAGTGACATCATTCATGAGAAAGCATCCCAAAAACCCCATGTTGAAAATTTGGTGCAAAAATTCCAAAAAATTACTGTTTTACGAGTGTGCATTGTGCAGTTCCTATGCAGGCTCGTAAGTTCGCGAATTTTCAATATTTTCACTCCAGATTTTCAACATTGCCATTTTACCACACCTTCTTATGAGCAGTACAGCTGTCATTTTTCACATCCTGCCCAAAACGTGTTTCCACCCATTTAGCGCACAATGGCACAGTCGGTGTGCGAAATCAATGTATGGGACACATTAAGAAAATCACCATGAAACTGTTCATTAGCAGAGGTCTTCAAATGGCTATGTTGAAAATTTGGTGAAAAAATTCCTAAAAATGACTGTTTTACAAGCGTGCGTTGCGCAGTTCCTACGCACGCTCGTAAGTTCGCGAATTTTCAATATTTGCACTCCAATGACTTCCAAATACCTAAACAGCACATAGAAGCAAGCAACATTCGGCATTGACAAATGCTTGTACTTCTTTGTCACTGATTTTTTTAAGCCATGTCCAAGTGCCAAATATCACTGCAAATACCTGAAAGCGAACGTTCGGCATTGACAAATGCTTGTTTTAAAAAACATTTGATGGCAATATGAATGAAACTGTATTGTAGTCACTATTGCCCTATGGTGTTGTAACTTTACACTTGTTAATGTTAATACTTTCAGAGGTAAAAGCATGATCTTAAAGCATGTTTTCCCTGGTTAGCGCTTAACGTGCTGTTGGAGAGAGTGTTGTTGCATTGTGTTTAAAAATGTAGTCCCATTGATGTAGTTGTACTAATGTTCTGCCAGTCTAGGTTCCCTAAATTAACATCATCACCCAGTAGGACATCCTCTAATTCATATGCATTCTCAAGCCCTGTAAGAAGTTCATTATGTGATTTGTTTGTACTGTAGTGTTGAGTGGCCTATAGCAAGCTCCAAGAATTATGTTTGATTGGCAGTTCATAGTATTAACCTTAATCCAGAATGTTTTGATTTGACTGTTTCTTTTGTAATGTTATTACTAATATATTGTGTAATTAAATTATTTTTGGGATAGACAGTTACCCCCTCTTATGTTTTCTGTTTTGATGGTATAAAACATAGCCCTCCATATTTTTGCACCAGATGTTTTTCTTATTCCACCAGGTTTCATTTATAGCAATAATTGAGTAATCATGTATTGCTGTTTGTGTTTTCGGTTCAATTTATTTATTCTGCAGCCTTCTAGCATTTGTCAAATAACACTTCAAATTTTTACTTAGGTGTATTTGTTCTATGTTATTTTTAAACATTTGTGAGGTAAGGGTTTTGTTTGTATTAATATTTCTTTTTTCTCCCCCGTATGAGTTAAAATTTATCTTTCTGAAAGTGTATATGAACTTGTTACCCAGTATACGTGCTTCTCGCTGGTTCAGATGGAGACCATCTTTTGAGTAGGCCCTGCACCCTTGAAATCCAGACTATTATTCAGGAATAAAATGTATTTTGTCTTACACCAATTTGCAGATCTGCTGTTTATATGGATTATGGTGTTATTCTACTCGTACTGTGCTTTGGAAACAGGACGCATACTTGATAGTGTTATTTTACATTTTGGTCCTCTATGTTTTTTTGGGGTTTTTTTTGATAATCCTATCAGCTCATGACATGTCTTTTTCATGGCTTTTACCAAAATCATTGATTTAGTTCCCATATGTAATATAACAGATGTGTCTTGTGCCTTGTTTCTAATTTATTTAGCTTTTGTTGACCAGGTAAGCACGCTACACAAAAAAAAAATGCATATTTTCAGGTGCAATCCAGGAGATTACAAAGGAAATAATGTACCAACATTGCAAAAAGGAAAGGATTAACAATATACAAATATATAGACATTGCAATAAAAAGGTATATGAGCATAAGGTTAAGGCTCTGGTACAGTAGGGAAGATGAAAAGTTTAACAAGCATGTAGAACATCAATAAGCTATAGGCAAAAAGCATGAAACAGTCATAATCTTATGCAAAAAGGTCATAGTGAATTAGTAGAGAAATAATTGCCTGGGTAGGATGTTGGATCCACTCATTCTGTCAGGTGCAAAGGCCAGGTATAAAACAAGATAGGTACACCAAGTCCTGTTGTTTGTCAGGGACACTTGCAGGATGAGACATACTTGAGATGCTCCTATACGGATGCCATAAATTTATAGTGGGTGGTAGCACACCATGTAGCAACTGGAAGGAAGTTCGAGAATCTGGGGGCACAGACAGCAAAGGCCCAGTCACCTGTTAAAAAACAGGATTTAAGGACAAGAAAAGAATGCGAGTCAGTGGATCTAAGTCGGTATGAAGGCTGGGCAGCTTTTACAAGTTTAGCCAGAGCAGGAGGGGTGGCAGTTTTGGGCTATGTTGTGAATGAAACATCCTTGAGCAAAGGAACAATAACTGCTTGGAGACAGCCAGCAGAGTTTTTCATATAGCTTGCAGTGATGGTTAAGCCTAGAGGCAGCAAGGGCAAAGTGACAGACATTATTGTAAGCCACATCCCATTTTGCTAGACAAGTTTTTGTGCCAAGGGAAAAGGTCATGAACCCATAACTAAGGGTAGGAAGAAGTATGCCTTTAGCCAGGGCATGACATGCAGCTACAATAACAGTCCCCCTGGGCCCTGTAGGCCAGACGCAACTTAATATGTGTAGCCTTACACACATTTTGAATGTGAAGGGAGAGGTCTAGCTAGGGGTCAAGGGTGACACCCAGATATCTGAAGGAACACGTAGTGTCCACTAGGGATCAAACATCACTAGTAACACTCAAAGGAACAAGGCACAGCCTAATCTTGGCAGAAGAGCCAAACAGCATAGTTTGTGTCTTTTTAAGATTTGAAACAAACTTGCTAGACAGGGGCCAGGTTTGTAGTTTATTGAAGTCAGCTTCTAAGTGATGATTAATGACACTTATATCCTGTGAGCTAGACAGCAAAACCAAGTTGTCAGCATAAAAGATGGCATTACTGTTGGTAGGAACCAGTACAAAATCATTAACAAATAGGGAGAATAACATGTGACCTAAGATGGATCCCTGCGGAACACCAATAGAAACAGGGCTAGATTTAAAGAACACTCTGTTATATTTCATGAGCGGTTGCCTTCCATCAGGGTAGTGAGAGAACCAAGTTAGGGCTGGATGGGATATGAAGAAGAAGAAGAAGAAGAAGAAGAATCAGAATTTATGTAACGCTTTTCATACTCAATGTATCCCAAAGTGCTTACAAGCAATCCTAGACTGGTAGCGAAGTGATTGAACATGTAGTGGCAGCCACATCACACATCAACACCCACACACAGCCTAGACAATTGCATGAACTGGTTTCATGGGAAGGGGAATATTGGTCAGGACATGGGGAATGTCCCCTATTGTTTGCGAAGCATGTCTTGGGTTCTTTTACTGCCACCTGGACACTCACCAGGACAGCACCAGGAAGGGTAGAAGGGACCTCTGTTTAATGTCTCATTCAAAGGATGGCATACCCCATCGGTATAGCACCCCCCTAATACTGCATTCAGATGCCAGCATTTAGGTATGAGTCCAATCATGGTGTAGGACAAGAACCCACAACCTTCTGGTCCAGAGGCGAATGTGCTACTAACTGAGCCACACTAACACCATACCAAGAGAGTGAAGTTTTCCACAGAGAAGGGTATGATCAGCTAAATCAAAGGCCTTGGGGAGGGCTACAGAAATTGTGCCTGAAAATATGCCATGGTCAGTTGCAGCCCTGATTTCAGATGTGACCTTAGCTAGGGCCATACCAGTACTGTGACCCTTATGAAAACAATGCTGTTCTGGGGACAGCAGATCATACTTTTGCAGATACTCTGCTAGTTGTACTTCAGCCACCTTCTCAAATATCTTACTAGCCTCTGACAAGATGGCTATGGGTTTGGTAGTTTTCAGTATGTTTTCGGTCCCCCTGCTTGAAGATGCTTTTTGATTCTCACATCTACCATACTAACATACTAGATGCCAGCAGAGTAGGCCTATTGGTCTATCAAGTCTGCTTGTGCGTCAGCACCTTTATTGAGTACTGTAGCCCTCTATCTGTCTCCTTTCTCTGTTACTCCATCCCCCAGTCCTGCCCCCCCCCCGGGCAAACCAGCCTCTGCTTTACCCCTTGCCTATACCTGTCCCACCCTCTCTTGAATCCTTCCACCATAGCTGCCTCTACCAGCTCCCCGGGCAGTGTATTCCATGGTTCCACCACTACCTTAGTGAAGTACCTCCTACTCTCCCCCCTAATCCTACCACCCTCAATCTTCCAACTGTGTCCTCTGGTGATTCCACTCTCCTTCAGTTGAAAGATCCTATCTCCGCTTACCTTATTTACTCCCCTGAGGTAACTGAATACCTCAGTCATGTCCCCCCCCGGTCCCTCCTCTGCTCTAGCGAGAACAGGTTGAGCTCCTTTAGCCTTTCCTCATGTGTCATATCCCCCAGGCCCTGGATTATTCTGGTTGCTCTCCTCTGAACCCTCTCCAGGAGTTGGATGTCATTCCTTAATTGTGGCCTCCAGAACTGAACACAGTACTCAAGATGTAGTCTAACCAGGCTGTTGTACAGTGGCAAATTCACCTCCCTGTTCCTTGAGGTAATCCCCCTAGCGATGCATCCCAGCATCCTATTTGCCCTGACCACAGCCCTCCTGCACTGCTCTATAGGTTTCATTTTTGCCCCACAGAGACAACACACAGTATTTGCTTCCTTGTTTTCTTTGCACACCACTGAATCAGTAAACCTCATAATGGAGTCCCCTATAACCATGCTGTGTCTGGAAAACATTAAGGAGGGTGGTTGTTGGAGCTTGGTGCACACTTTCTAGAATACTAAAGGAGAATGTCAAGCTGACTGGGCTGAATCCTTCGTTGGGCACAGAGCTCATTTTTTTTTTTGTATTTACCACACACTATTCATTTTCTGTTTCTGTTTCCTTCAGGCTACCCAGTAGTTCACTCCCACCTGATTTGTTTCCTGCTGATTTCCTTCTTTCTAAATCATCCTTTATTCATTTTGCTGTATTTCCTGTTTGTTTGTTTGTGCTGATACTATCACCAGAATTGTCTCTTGTTCTTTCTTTTGTGTTATTACTGTATTCTTTGCTTCACTGACGTTGGGTAGTTCATTGTAACTCTTGCTGTGCCACTGGTGTGTATACACATCCTATATGTTCTAAATCTTCTGGCAGCCGAAAGGTTAAGAAGTTGATACTTTGTTTATTTCTTGCACATTGTCTAGGTCCCTTTATAAGCCATCTAGTTCTTTACTTAAGATAGATAGTGTCAGGCATTTCCCACGTATGCATCCTCCAGATGACTCATGAGTAGGGTTTAAGTAAAATACTTGGTGTTTTGTAATTTGTACACTTAATTATTCCCCTTCTTTTGATAGCATACCCAACATTACTATTGCAGTATGCATGGTGCTTATTTTTTTTGTTCTGCATTTTTTCTAAGATTGCAAACAGCATTTTTCTTGGAAAAGGGGTTGGTCACCCACTCACTATCCTCGGTGGATGCAGGCAGATGTGCTTACCCCGGACATGGTTGCCTCTTCCTGCATGTCGCCTCCACTTGCAAAAGCATCAGTTTTTACTTAGGGAAGACCAGAAGAAAGTGCTAGTTGGCTTTCAGTTCTCTGTGTCAAAAAACTGTACAAAGTAAGCTTTAAAGTGCCATTTGTCATATATTGTGGTTAAAACCACACTATAGTGTAGGTCAAGGGTCACATGCACTAGCACACAGCTGCTTCTTCAGGTCAGATTTAGTGCAGCGATAAGTAGTTTTCCCACAAGTTAACAACTATTTAAAAAAAGTTAAAATTCTGTAACCAGTATTCTGGCATTCAGTTTAGGTGCTGTGTATTACAGCATTAGGAGTCATAAAGAGCCTTACATCAAGCATTGGTGTTTACCTAGGGGAGCCCGGAACTATGTGCCATCTGGCTTCCAGATCTCCATGTCAAGAAACTGTGCAAAATAAGCTTTTAAAGTACTGTTAGCCATATGTTGTGGTTGCAACCACACTGTAGCAGGGGTGTCGGCAGGCATACGCACTGTACTCAGCAGAGTACAGTAAAAAAATCAGGCAGGGGCAACAAATCAGGCAAGGGCAACAAAAAGAGGAAAGCAAGGACATTGTGAGTCACATTGTGTCTGTGTCATGCTAAGCAGTTTTGCCTTTGTTGTTCACTATGGGGCACTGATGCCTCCAACTAAATATACAAACAAGAACAACTTACCAGGAAGGCAGAAAAACAAAGGAAGGAGAAATACAGGAAAAATCTGATTACTTGAAATCAGAAATGGCAGACGGGGGGGGGACTATTGTTAGTGTGGCATGGCAGTGCAATGAGCGCATATTTTGGTTTATGTTTACAAACCGGGGGGCAACAGTGTATCAGTTTTGAGTACAAGTTTAAAATTCCTGGCTACACCCCTGCACTGTAGTCCATCAGTGTCTGTCAGAACCCCTTACAAAATGTGGGTTCCCATGCTATCACCCTTGCCCGTTCCATGCTCATTGGTAAAAAGGTCACACAGCTACTTCCCCAGGTCAGATTTAGTGCTGCAGTAGGTGGTTTTCCCACAAGTTAAAAAGTATTTTAGAAAGTTAAAGTGCTGCATCTAGTAGTCTGGCATTCAGTTTATGCGTAGTGTATCACAGCATTAGGAAGCAGCAGAAGTACATAGGACAAAATGAAATGCACTGTCAATAGTGATGATAGAAAGGCGACTTCAGATAATCAAAAAGAAAAAACGTTTAACTATATAGCATCACAGCAGAAATATACGAATAGCATAAGAGCAAAAACAAGTAACGTGAGTGTAAAACAAGTGGCATGATTTAGATCAAGTGCATGATGTAAAAGGTAATCACTAACTACTTTTAAAAGGGAATATAAAATATGTAAAAGTATATTTATACACATGCACAATAGTGCCTGCATATTAAGTTTGAACAGGCACTTTAATGTTAAATCCCCATTTTTGTACCTTATTGCAGTTGCCATTGTTTGACTGATTTAGCAGAAAAATTGGCATGCACGGATTTGGTGCCAGGATATTTGGATCTTGTAAATTTCATTGTGATTAGTTCAGTGAGTTAAAGTTCTAAATGGCTCAGGAAAAATCAATGTACTACAATTTAAACCTCTTTTGCTTACCAATAGAGAAAAGACAATTGGGATTTAAAATCTGAAACATTCAGGTTTGTTATGGTTTGGTCCAAGGATGGTGCTTTGGTAATTAGTTTTTTTGCAAGTATTACCATTTTGGGGAGATTAGCAACAATGTGTTCGTTTTTTTTTTTTTTACAGATGATCAGTAGGAAAACTGAATATTCTAGGGATAACTGGATTTCTATTTGTCTTCAGTTATTTTTTTTTATGAAAAATGCTTTTGTGAGGTAAACAGATTAGCTTTCATATGAGTTAGTGATACAAAAGCATGGAAAAACATTTTATCACCGAAAAGAGAACATTTAGGTGGACGGTGATTTGTGGTTGTCTGGTACACATAAGCCTCTCCAGTATCTCTTATAGGTAGATATTGACTTTTTGGCTGTACATGTAAATTTTTAAAATCATGACTGATGAAAGCATAAAAATGTTATTGTTTCATGAGTACACTTTCATGACTCACATATATGGTTTTCTATGTTATTTTTGCTTTCATGACAGTTTTTAATATGGTTTCATATGAAAAAACGTTCAAGGGGTAAACAAATTAGCTTTCATATGAGATAGTGATACGGAAGTATACAAAAAATGGACTTTTTTGCTCACTGAAAACAGAAAATGTAGCTTGATGGGTTATTTGTGGCTTGTGTGGTCGACACGGTAACCTTAAAGAAAGAATCCCTTGTATTTTGTGTAGGTAAAGATTATCCTTTTCAAATGGAAATATGTTTTTCTTTAAATTATGAGTGATAAAAGCATAAATATTAAACAGTTTCATGAGTATGCTTTCATCGTTTGAGTTATGACATTTTCAGTTTTGATTCAATATGACAAAATGCTTTAGATAGATAAATTAGCTTTCATGTGTGTTAGCTATACAAAAGTATAAAGACACAAATATTTTTTCTCACTGAAAACAGAAAATGTACATGGAGAGGTGGTTTGTGGTTGTGTGGATGGCCCATTAGACTTATATGAATAATAGCTGGTATTTGTATGTGTAAATATTGTCTATTTCTACTAGAAATATGAATGTTTAAAAATTATGAGTGAAGAAACCATAAATATTTAATGGTTTTGTGAGTCTGCTTTTCTCTCATGTTTATGCTTTTATATGTTGTTTTTGCATTTTGTGACAGTTTTAATATCGTTACATATGAAAAAATGAGGTAAAAAATAGCTTTTGTATGAATTAGCATCATGAAAGCATAAAAACATAGACATGTTTGCTTACTGAAAACAGAAACTGGAGGTAGAGGGATGGTTTGTAGTTTGTGGAGTCAATATATTAGACTTCAGTGAAGAATCCCTAGTATGTTTTAATAGGCAGATATTGTATTTGCTGGAAATATGAAGTTTTTAAAAACCACAAGTGGCAAATGAACACTTTTATTGTTTCATAATTATTGTTTCACCACTCATGTTTATGTTTTTGTATGTTATTTTTGCTTTTATGACAGTTTATTTTTTTAATCATTCTTCTTTTATTTTAAATCAGTACTTTATTTCCTTATCTCCTGATGTCCCTTCCCATCCAGACTGGTCCCCCAGCCTTATCCCACAGGCTTCCTATTGACTTACCTCATTCTTCACTGTCTCTGCTACAGGACCAGAAGGTGCCTAGTCACCAGTATGAGGCCTGCAGAGAAGTGGCCCATCAACTAGCTGCAGTCAGGGGTTTTCCACCATTTTCTCCTTGTGCCCAGAGTACATGCACTGATGCATTTTGCAAGTGCTACCTTCTCATATATTCCATCCTGGATAAAGTGGATGGGGTCCCATTACTTGCATTCAGCTGTGCTGCCACCAAGATTTGTCCAGGTAGAAGCCACCTAGCAGGATGCATTTATCCCTTCCCCAAGAGTGGAGGGCTGTAATTGGGATGCTCAATATTCCCTCACCCAGCCAACCCATGACCAACCCATGGCTGGTCCTAAACCTGTGTTGCTGCTGTGGAAGGTGGTATTGTACTTAGTCCCTCAGCCCACTAGACCATGGGTCTGGCTCTGTTACAGTTTACTTTAAGGTTTTATATGAAAACAAAACTCTTCTGATGCAAACAAGTTAGCTTTCATATTAGTTTGCAATAGAAAAGCATTAAAAACACACACAGTTTTGCGCAAGGAAAACAGAAAATGTAGGTAGTGGGGTGACTGGTAGCTTTATTGATGATATATTATCCTTAAAGGAGAATCTGTGATAGTTTAAAATGGGAGGATATTGTCTTTTTTGTGCTGAAAATATAGAGCATTGAAAATCGCGAGTGATGAAAGCAAACTATTTTGTGGTTTCATGAGTATGTCACTATGTCTTGCATTTATTCCTTTGTATGTTATTTTTGCTTTTATGACAGGGTTTCAGTTATGGTTTTGTATGAAAAATTATTCTGTGATGTAAACAAATTAGACTTTGCATGAGTTAATATGAAAACATAAAACAAAAAACACACCTAAATGTTTTCTCACAAAATTGTGCATGGAGGTGGCTTTGTGGTTTGTATGGTTAGCATATTAACCTTAAAGGAAGAATTCCTGGTATTTTTATGGGTATATATTAAAGGAATAATGCCCGACAGGGCGGGTGTTATGCTGGGATAACATCCCACCTTGGGTGGTTGGGCCCGAGGCCAACGGCCGAGGGCGTCCAACACCCAAGGCGGGATGTCATCCCAGCATAACACCCACCCTGGAGGGCATTATTCCTATTATACAATGGCTTGGGAGTCAGAGAAGAAAGAAAAAGATGAAAAAGTTTATTTAAAAGTATATTTTTTTGTGTTTTTTGAAAAGCGTAGGTTTACTTTTTTAAGAAATAGATCCTGTTTCTTCTTTTGGCCAGCAGGTGGAGCTCCTGTATGATAACTGTGGCTCTACACTGGTAAGTACTGACAAAAACATTTTCGTGTTGTCTCCTGTCTTTGTGCCACCTGAAACTCAATTGATTCACTGCTCAGCCCCCATGCCTGTGTGTTTCTCTTTTATTTGACCTGTATCGGCCTTTGTTTCTGTTCTGTGGTTGTGACGGTATTTACTTCCTGGTTGCCGCACTGACACTGTTGACTTGTTTTTTCGGGTTGCCGCCAAGTTGGGAATGGAGCGCCTGCTGATCCACGCCAGCACAGTGCCGCCGTCAATCGAATTTAAATTTAATTTCTGTTTTATGTTCTCCCGGTAGTTTTGTGGCATTTATGATGTGTACCAGGACAAACCTATGGACAACATTGAAAGTGCTAGGTGCAAGGATCAATCGACGGAGGTAAGGGTTCTGGCCGCTTCTGTTACTTTGAGAAGCCGCTGCGTAAAGAAAAAAAAAACCCTCGGTTTGTTTTATCGGTTTAAAGTTTTAATTGCAGCAAGTGAAGGGAGTTGTGCTGCATTTATGAAAAGCTCGCTGCTGACTACGGGATAGATTTTAAAAGTGGCTAGCAGCATGAAATCAGTAGAGTGCACTGATTTTTTAAGTGGTTGGGTCATTTTCTGTACTGGGACTACAGCCGGGATGTTATGCTGGGATAACATCCCGGGTCCAGCCCCAGACTGACCAATCACAGTCCAGCATTATTTCTTGCCATTGTATAATGTCTTTTTATTCATGGAAGAATTAATTAAAAAATCATTAGTGACAAAAGAATAAATATTTCATGGTTTCATAACTATACTTTTGTCACACATTTATGCCTTCATTTATCATTTTTGCTTTTGTGTTTCAGTCATGGTTTCATTAGATAAAAATGCTTTTGTGAGATAAGCAAGTTAGTTTTCATATAAGTTAGTGAAACAAAATGTAAAAACCACAAACATTTGTGCTCACTAAAAATGGAAAATGTATGTGATGGGGTGTTTTGTGGCTCATGTGTTCAACATTTTAACCTTAAAGGAAGAATTCCTAGAATTTTCTATGGGTAGTCATTGTCTTTTTTGGCTGGAAATATGAACTTTTAAAATTTACAGGTGATGAATGCATAAACATTTTATAGCTTCACGTGTATGCCTTTGTTACTCATCCTTATGCTTTTGTATTTTACTTTTGATTTTGTGACCTTTTCTATCATGGTTTCCTATGAAAAACTGCTTTTGTGAGGTAAACAGTTTAGTTTTTTTATAACTTGATACAAAAGCATAAAAGCACACAACTTTTAGCTTACTGTAAACAGAAAATGTAAGCAATGGGATGTTTTCTGATTTGTTGATCAATATAGTAACAATACTGGAAGAATCCCTAGTATTTTCCAGGAATAAATATGGTATTTTCTGCTGGAAATACAAAGTTTTAAAAATGATGAGCGACAAAAGCATAAATATTGTGTGCTTTCAAGAGGTAGCATGGCAACTCAGAGAGTGTAATATCCACATGTTAATTACCATGCATGGAAAACTGCAAAAGGCATATGCACATGAAAACAATGACAGCTCAGGTCGGGACCATGAATGCAGACTGCAATAACCAAGAAGGGTAAACTTGTCAATGAGGGGGTATTTCACCTGTTATGGACTCAGCTCAGATCTCAGAGTTAAATATAAATAGTTATGGGGGTTTGGGGGCAAAGCTCCCCGATGGGGGATGCATGGGGCTTAGCCCCCTACAAGAAAATTATTGAAGAATGATAGCATCTATTGTTTACTGCTGCAAAATTGTGGAACTTGTTCAAGTCATCTATTTCATGATGCTGAGTCTGCTGAGTATTTCCCCTTCTTGGTTAATCCTTATTTATTTTTTATTTTTTTAAATTCAATATACTTTATTAGAATTATGTGGACACATTAAGGCATACATGGCTATTGATGTGACACACAAACAAATGCTTCATATCATTTTAACTGTAGAGTTACATCAGCTCAATTATACTCTAAAATCAACTACCTCATTAAGTCCCGCCTCCCTCTCCCCCCTCCTGGTAAAATTCCCTCCATTACCTCCCTCCTCCCCCATCTCTCCTTATCCCACCTCCCCCTTTCCCTAGGCTACAGGGTCATCTGGGGTTGTTTATCTATAGGCACCTAGGCAGATAAGAGGGACTATTGCCTATTTCCTAGAGATCCCTGAGTGACTATCTTTGGAATCTGTCTGGGGATCAAGGTGGCATGAATTTCTATTGTCCACTGTTAGTACGAAAGATAAAGTTTGTGTATTGATAATGTTATACTTATTTCTTAGTGACAGAGCACAGTATTCAAAGTTTTCCCGATTTCTTGTTGAAACTGGGAGAGTTATGTCTTATACTCGCTATCATCTTTTCTATTTATAGATTGGATAGGAGTTCATTAAACCACTCTGAATAGGATATAGTAACAGGGTCCTTCCAGTGTTTAAATACCAGTTTTTTTAACTGAGTGTGAAATGAGGGACATACCGTATCTCCTTTCTCTAACTGGGATTTGGGAATAATCTCCCATTATATAAATCTCAGGTATAAAGAGTGATTCCAGTCCAAACAGGTGGTCAAGTTTGGTCTCAATTTCATTCCACAGAGGTCTGATTGTGGGGCTGTCCCAGAGAACATGAAGTAAAATACCTTCATCTGCACTTTGGATCCAGCAGTTTGCCCATACCTGCAAGCTTGGATAGGGTAAAATAGATGTTGTGCAATATATAAAATTGCATCTTGTGAAGTTTGTCATTAGATGTGTAGGAATACACTGCTTTCCAAATGTTATCCCAGCAAAGGTCCTTATTTGGAAATTGAGCAGTCCAGTAGTTGGATATACCTTGAATTTCATGGTAAATTGCCAGGTATAGAGCTGGTGTTATATGGGAGATTGCATGAGGATTCCAAACCTGGCTACAGAGCAGATTAATAAAGTCTGACTGATCAACATTCCAGGTCCCTGGCCTTAATTTACTAATCAGTCGGTGTCTAATTTGGAATCCTCAAATATCTGTTTGGCCAAGAGGTGCAGGGAAGGTAAGAGTGCTGGGGTGGGTTTAATTTTACCATAATCTAGTAGATCAGAAATCTTAACATCTCCAGGGGAGAACTTTTCTTTAGGCTTCAAGTATTGGCCCCCTAACAAGAAGTTAGGATTCAGGTATAATGGCTGTGGGATATCTTTGCTGTTATCATACTTAAGAGTCTTGCACAGTTGGGCATGAACCTTAATAGACGTGTGGATCAACTCATTTCCTATTATTGGTGAGTTTACTTTTAGAGTAATATAAAACAAGCTAAGGGAAGAAATATCACTCTGATTATTTGGTGTTCAGTTTGTAACCATACAGGAATACAGTCAGGGCCTTCTTGTGGGGAGGTGGGAGGCAGTCAGGTATTTGGTCATGCAATTTGCCAAATAGTAATGGAAAACATTAGGTAGCTTAAGACCTCCCTTTTGTTTAGTTGTGCCTAGTCGGACATAAGACCTTCTCAGGGGTTCTGTGCACCAGAGAAATTTGGAGATTACACTATGAAGTTTTTGGAACCAAGATTGGGGAACATAAAAATTAAGCATGTTTAAGGGATAAAACACCCTACGGAGGATGTTTATTTTTATTACACTAATTCTCCCTTGTAAAGAGAGATTTAGTGGGGCTCATCTGTCTAAGTCTTGACTTATAGTTCCTATCAGGGCATCCAGATTAAGTTTTTTAACTAGGGACATATTTTGTGGAATCGTAAGCCCTAGATATTTAAGATGGAATGACCAGTCTAAATGTAGGCCTGAACTTTGTGACCGGCAAGTGTGGGGGTTTAGTGGCATTACTGTTGATTTTTCTTTATTCAGTTTGTAATAAGATAGGGCCCCATAGGAGTGTATAATAGACAGTACTGCCAGGAGTGTGGTCCCCGGATCTGTGATATGCGACATGATGTCATCTGCATATGCTGTTAAACACAGATTCAGATCATCAACTTGGATACCTTTCACTAAGGGAGAGTTTTGGAGATGATATAATAGTGGTTTGAGATATAGGCTGAAAAGCATCAGTGAAAGTGGACAACCTTGGCGTGTCCCTGAATAAAGGGAGAACAAACTCAAGAATACCCCATTGCAGTAAATCTTGGCTGTGGGGCATGTATAAAGGACTTTTATCCACTGGGCAAAAGTTTGTGAGAGTCCAGATTTATCCAATACCTCGAACAGGAATGCTCAACTATCTCTGTCAAACACATTCTCCACGTCCAGAGACACCAGTGCCATTGGATGTGGTGCCAGCCTACACATGGGGAAGATGTGAAACAGTTCCTTAGATGGTCTGCTGAGGAATGATCAGCAATTAATCCAACTTGTTCTGGACTTAATAGCTGGGTCTATACCCTTGCCAACCTGGCAGCCAAGATTTTAGCAAAGAGTTTGATGTCACAATTCTTCAGGGATATTGGGCAGTAATTGCTGACTTTGTTTCTGGCTTTGTTTGGTCTGGGTAACACTATTATAAGTGCTTCTAAGAGGGAAGGGTCCGAGATACCAGAGTCACAAAGGTAATTGAACATCTGAAGTAGCAGAGGAGAAATTTGCTCTTCAAATGTTTTATAAAACTGGGGCGAGAAGCCATCTGGTCCAGGAGCTTTATCACCTGGAAGAGAACAAATGGCATCCGACAGCTCTTGATGGGTTATTTTGCACATGAAGGCCTCTTTTTGTGGCTGCGATAATGAAGGAAGTGGGATAGTACTTAAGTATTTCTGTATCTCAGTAATTTGTGGGGCATTATCTGGGGGGAGTATAGAGCTCTGTAATACTCTTTAAACTCTTGAATTATATCCTTTGGGGCAGTGAGGAGGGAGTTGTCTTTAAGAGAGTTGAGTGCTGCTATTATTCTGGATTCTTCCTGTTTTTTTTTAGCTGGAGGACTTATAAATGACTAGCCTTGTCTCCCTGCTTGATATATCAAGCCTGGGTCTTGAAAAGGGCATATTGAGCTTGTTCTCTTAGGGTTTCTGAGTACTGGTTCCTTAACAGGGCTAGCTGTGTCAGGGTTTCTTCAGTCAGGCTGGATAGTGGTTGATCTTCCAAGGTTTTAATTTGGGAGAGAAGGGAGGAGGAGGAGAGAGCATCTATCTTCCTTTTCCTGATCGTAGACAACCTGATGCACTCACCTCTTACCACACATTTTAGAGCACACCAAAACTTATCTGAATGCTCTATAGTGTCTTGGTTGTGTTGGAGAAATTGTTCAATTACTACTTTAAGGGATTGAACTATGTTTGATTCCTGGAACATCTGGAGATTTAATTTCCAGGCACTATCTTTACATTTGTTAAAGAAAAGAGTCCCCTCTAACCAGATAGGAGCATGGTCTGATAGGATTCTTGGGACCACACCACTGCCTACTAAACCTGCTAGTACCTCGTTATTCACTAAGAAGTAATCTATATGGGAAAGAGATCTGTGTATTGGGGAGTAAAAGGTGTATTGCTGAGCCATGGGGTTGAGCAAACGACACTGGTTGTTGAGACCGTGGTCTGCCATAAGCTGTCTTAGGGCTATTTGTACTGGAGAGAGATTAATTCCTCTATGAAGAGATTTATCCAGCTCTGAAGAATTAACCAAATTCCAATCACCAGCCATAATAGTGGGTAACTTTGGGATGGAGTGTAGGGTGATTGATAGGGCAGTAAAAGATTTGTGGGAGCTGGCACTGGGTCCTAATGCTGACCCCAATAACGTCTCTGCATGGTCCAGTAGCCCTTTCAGGATTATAAATCTTTCCTGTGGATTGGAGTGGCATTGCTGCATTTAGAATTGTGTTCCCCTTGTAATAAGAACTGATACCCCTCTTTGCACTGTGGCATTTCTGGTGGTGTATGTATACCTGTCCTACCTGACGCCTTCTGAAAAGGTTCCCTTCATTCTCTAACAAATGTGTTTCCTGGAGGAAAGCTATATTACAGTGCAAAGATTCAAGGTGTTTGAGGATTTGGTACCTTTTTATCTGGTTCCTAGCCCCTTTCACATTCCAGGACACATATCTCACAGCCATTGATAAGCAGAATTGAGGCCTGTAATGGGAGAGCAACATAACCTTAAAAAGGTTATATTCTCAAGCCTCATGCCTAATAATAGTAAACAACTTATTAGTTCTAATAGTCGGCAAGCTACTTGAACATTTCATAGACCCCATTCTTCTGCACAATAAGAGGATCCTGTACCTCAAACACCCCACCCCTCCCGCCCCTTGAGTGATACCTGGCCTTGAACATTCAATGTCCCCTTTAAACAACAGAACCCTCCCAATGAAAAAAACAAAGTTCCCCAGTCCATACGACTGCTGTCCCTTCATTTGATCAGTTGCAATTCTCTTCAACTGCCAGATAGCCCAATACCCCCCCAATCCCCACCTCCGCTTTAGAGATACATCGGTTGCATAATCTCAAACCCCACTATAACAATTTAAGCTAATAAGTGAATTAACTTATAAACCAGTTAACAGTAAACCTTCTATAACCATTAAGGCTGACAATTAGCCCCTGAAAAAATATAATGTAGAAATCACAAGGTATGAATGTAACCCGGCCAGTGTTCCTTTCAGTATGTAGGTGCAGCCTTTTCTGCTATACTTTGGGAAAGACCCAGGAATTACGATATCTGACAGTCTTTAATCGCAGTCCTTCTTGTAATGCAATTTGAAGGAGCACAGGAATCCTTATTTCAGTTATTGTAAATGCTGGAACAGTAAGACCATGTCAGTTGTTTCACACCATGGGGCTTCTGGTTCACTGGCCTGCATTTTAAATTAAAATCTCCCTCTGCTCTTCCCTGCATTGTCTCTGGATCTCAGTCTCCTTCTATCCAGTCACTTGAACAGATCGGGTACAGCTTTTTAAGATGGCAAGTAGCAGTGCTCAGGGATTCATATGATATCCAATTCCCTTCTTTGTTCACTTGCAGCATTGCTAGGTATTGCATTCTAAATCTGATACTTGCCGCTATAATCTTTGTGATAAGGGGGTACATTTCTGTATGTTTCTGCCTCATGGAGAGCGGGAGGTCCTGTGCAATTCAGATTTTTTTAATTTTCCCATTGGATCACCTTATTTTCTCTCATTTTGTCCAGTATCACTTGCTTATCTAAACAATTCAGTAAGCAAAATATTAGGGGACTTGGAGGAGAACCCTGTGGTGGTGTGGGCTGAAGAGAACAATGAGCCCACTCTACAATATACGCTGGCCAGTTGGGAGAAGGCCCATTGATTTTGGCACATAGCTTCTGCACAAGGAGGATGGGATTCACCCCTTCCTTGCCCTCTGGGAGCTCTGGAACAACCAGATTGTTCCTCCTTGAGTAGCCTTTAAGATCTTCCAATTTATCCTCAGCTTTCCATAGTCGCTGTTTCAAGCGCACCACCTCTGGTTCCACTTGGGCCTTCCAGTCATCCAGGGAGAATATTCTTGCTTCATTGTCTCCCGTTCTATTGGTATGCTGTTCCATTGAGTTTTTTAGGGTTTGTAATTCTCCAACAACTGCTTGGAGGGATTCCTTTATTGGTGCTAAACCCACGAAAGAGGTTACTTCATTTGGCAGAGCCTGGCGAGTAGACTGAACAAGTTCCCCTGAGCCGCCTGCTTTGTTTCTTTTCGCCGGCATGTTCTTTTCTGGGGATGGTGGCAGTGTGTGTTTGGGCCGCTGTGGTTTCATTTCTGTTTCCATAAACAGGATGATGAGCAGAATCTGATGCAGCAAAGTATTGTTTAATTGTTTCTAAGTCTTGAACCGTGATTTTGGCAGATTTAAAAATGCTCCAGGTGGTTTTAAGCGGGGAGGGGGGAGTGGAACAATGCACAACACGTCTATCTGGTAGCCATTACAACCGGAAGCCTATCCTTATTTAGTTCTTATTTAGCTATAACTTATTGGTGGATACCTACTCTCCTCCATTACATATATAGGAGCTTATCAGAGGTACTGCAACCATAATTAAATCAAAAGAATGATGAGTGTGACATTTCCCCTTAGCCATTTAAAAGCTGCTCAAGGACCTATATCCCCTTCTTCTGCTTGATGTAATACTAGGGTAACCATCTAGTATTACATTTATCAATTTGTAGTCTGAGTTTCGCTGTGATGGCATCCATGTTTTTAATAGTTTTTAAGTTACAGAGCCAGTGGTGCTGGGAGGGAGGGTTAGGTTTTAACCAATTATGTGTGCTCCCTTTCAGAGATGCCACTATTAAAACCAAAAATAAATATTCTTCCATGGCTGTATGTATTTCCACTGGTGGTGCTCCTAAGACTAAATTTTCAAAACTCAATCTTTGTTCCAAACCCATTATAGATTCAATTACGTCCCTCACTTCCCTCCTGTACACTTGGATTTGGGGGCTACCAAAAAAAAATAAGATAGTATGTGCCTTTTCAACCACAGCCTCTCCAGCAAGTGTCTGAAAAGTGGTTGGAATAATGCTTGGAGATGACAGATGTAGTAAAAATTCTTCCATTCATTTACCAACAAAATTCCCTCCAAACTGCTGAGGCTGTAGTTTTATGAATGTTTTGCCAAATTCTATTCCATATACCCTCAGGAATCTATTGTCCATATTCCAGTACCCACTTGTCCTGTAAATTCTGGATGACTAGCTGTCCCACCCCTTCCTGTGGAATTTTATACATTTATTATTAATTTATTTATTGAATTTTGTTGACCGGGTAAGCCCACTGGGCCTAGAAGTCCCTATTTCAGGGGTGACTGGGGTGGGGAGATAGAGATGGTAAGCAACTGAAATTGAACCTAATTAAGCTGTTGGTGGTATTTTTTTAGAGAATGGGAGAAATTTGGCCAGTACACTGGGGATATTTCCCTACTCTTTTTCAATAAGTGCCATGGGATCTTTAGCATCCACCTGAACTACCACCAATCCAGGCAGATGGCACCTAGGTTTAATGTCTCATCCGAGAGGATGGCACCTCAAAAGTGCAGCACCCCCCTCATGCTGTACTACAGTGTCAGTATTGGGATATTAGTCCAAGTGTCAGATGAGGGAACTGAACCCAAAGCCATCTGATCTCCCAGCCTCAGAGTTGAGTGTGCTACCTACTGAGCCACTGACACTGCTATGAATGTTGGAGATAAGATGTTTGGTGGTTTGGAATGTGGCCTTGGTAAAAAGCAGGTGATTTGCATTTGATGGGGGGGGGGATCTGCTAGGGCAGTGACTCCTGGCGACTGGTTAATATAATGGCTGCACTGGAGGTAACTATAGAAGGTAACCTTTGAGAGGCCATATTCATGTTGTAGTGTAGCATACTCTGTAATTGTGTTCCCCTGTATGAACTGATAGAGAAACGTTAATCCTTGTCTTGCCCATGTATCAAAACAATTATTCACCCCTTGAACAGGGAAGCCTGGGAGGTAACTCAGTAGGATGTAGTGCCACACATAGAAGGGAATCTCCCATCCAGATCTAGCTTTTAACTATATGAAAGGTGTATGTCTGGTCCAGTCACTGTTAAATTTAGAAAGGTCCTTATTTAATACAATCCAGGGTAAATATTGCAGTGGGATGCCATCATGTGCATTTTCTTCCAATGCACACTAACTCCTTAAATGGGAGGGGCAGAGCATATTGATCAGGGGTGTCATTTTGCTGCTAAATAATAGGACTGAAGGTCTGGAGAGCCCCAACCACACTTCTCCTTGGTTTCTAGTAATACGATTCTCTTAAATCTTGGTTTTCTACCCGCTCATATGAAATCTGAGACTTTTTTATTCAATTGTTTCCAAATTGTCCAGGTTATTGGAACCAGTAGAGCAGAGAGCAGGAATATTAGCCTTGGTAAGACATTCATTTTAATAGATTCCAGGGGTTAGAAAAAGACAAGGGAAGTGTGTTCCATCTATTTAAGTTCTGATAAATCTGCAGTAATAAACTTCCATAATTATATTGATATAATCTAGAAATATGAGTGGAGATCCAGATGCCCAAGTACTTAACTTCAGCTGTAATCCACTTAAAGGGAATTTGAGCTCTAACTGCCTGGGGGACTGAACCACCCACCAATAATACAGTATTTCTGATTTTTCCATGTTAATTTTAAATCCAGAGATTGCCCCATAATCATGCATCAGCTGCAGGAGAGGTGGTATAGAGTCTTGTGGATTTTCTACAAAGATCAGAGTGCCATCAGCATACACTGAAATTTTATACTTATGTTGCCCCACCTGTATTCTGTGGATAGCTGGGGCTTGCCTAACTGCTGCAATAAATAGTTCTAGGCTTAGGGCAAATGATAATGGGGAGAGGGGGCACCCCTGTCTGGTACCGCTTTCTATTTTCAGGGTGTCTGACAGTGTCCAATTAACCTTAATTTTCACTGAGGTACTCTCATAACAGGGGGCTACCCATTTTAGAAATCGGTCACCCAGACCCTTGTGGTTCATCACTACCTTGAGATATTTCCAATTTAGGTGGCCAAACCCCTTCTCCACTTCTAAAACTATGGCTAGTTGAGGTGACTTCATCAGGTTTTTATATTTCAAAACATTTAATAATTTTCTAATGTTGTCCGGTAATTGCCTGTTAGGTATAAATCCAGTTTGGTCAGGATGGACCAGGTATTCAATACATTTTTGCAACTTCATGGAGAGAATTTTCATGAGCATTTTATGGTCTTGGTTTAGTAAGGAGATTGGTCGATATGATTCACAGACATTATTGTCTGGTTTTTGTATAACTGTGATCAGTGCATCTCTCCATGTGTTTGGGATTTTCCCCTCTTTAATACAATCATTGAACACCTGAGCCAATACTGAAGAGACTGTATTTATGAATTTTTTATAAAATTTGGAGCTGAGCCCATCTGGTCCTGGTGCCTTACCTGAAGGGAGTGCCTTAATAGTTTGTCTATTCTCCTGTTCACTGATCAATGCGTTAAGTCTTTCTGACATCTGCAAAGTTAGTTTGGGCAATTTCAGCTTATTTAAAAAGGTTTTCATATGGGAAGTTATGTCCTCCACTGTGGTGTCCTCTTTAAGTAAATGTTGATAAAATAAATGAAATTGTGCGGCGATATCCTTTGGCCTAACCCACAGTTGTTTAGGATTTTGCTTATTTAGTATATGGGGTACAATTCACTCTGCTTGGGCTTTCCTAAGGTGGAAAGCAACAAATCTGGAAGCCTGACCTCCTGTTTCATGGTATTTAAAATTAGTAAACCTTAATTTCCCCTCTGCTTTTTGGTTTCCAATTGTTGAAGTTCTTCTCTGGTTTTGTCTAACTCTTGTATAAGGTTCTATAGATTTGGATGCTGTTTATGCTGTTTTTCTAGCTCCATTAATTTCCCTATAAGCCTGTCGTACTTTAAGCGAGATAGTTTTCTTTTCACGGAGGCATAACTGATGATTTCTCCTCTGATTACTACTTTCACAGACTCCCATGTTAACAAAGATGAACAGTCTTGTTGGCTGTTGATTGTGTGTACTTCCTTTATGGTGTTATTGAGTTTATCCACGTAGAGGATTGTGTATGATTGCTCATACACAACAAGGGTATTTTTCATTTGAGAGGTTTCCATGGTAACCGGAGACCTTGAGAGCACAGCTCGAGAGGTCTCAGTACCATGGAAACCTCGAGAATAATCTGTGATGATCATCACCCAGTCTTTATAGTGTATGGTCACTCACTACAAAGACTGACCTTACTTTCTTGCTGGTTTATGTGGTAATTTTCACCTCCTATGGCCTGTTTCACCACCACGGCCATTCTCAGAGGATTGCTGGTCACCCAACTGTGCATGCCCACCCACCTTCTAAGTGGTATGCTGCACTAGCTATGAGCACAACAGCTACGGTGACATAGCTTGTGCAGCATAACAACATTGTTGAAAGGATGGATTTCCATCCACAAAAAAATTCCACCATACACTATAAAATGTTTATCATTGCATAGGGAGATGTTGAATCTACAAAGCTTTACTGTGTCCCTGTGCAGCCATTTCAGACTAATGGACACAAGGGCTAGTAATTCGGTACAAGAATGTTTTTTGCGTACAAAACAAATCTATTCTAGAGTATGATTTTTGCACTGTAGAATAAAATGAAAAATCATTTTCCCTATAATGTTGAGCTCTCCAAATGTCTTGGAGCCCCAGCTCCTCAGTTAATGTTACCAGGGTTCGAGTTTCTTTTCTGCTAGTTTTACTGGACCCAGAAGATCTATCCAGTGTAGGTTGAGGGGCAATATTAAAATCTCCCCCCAAAACTATCTGACCTGAGGGCTGCATGGCTATCTTGTGTGAGACCTCTTTAAGGAAAGTGGCAGTATTTACATTTGGGGCATAGCTGTTTGTTAAATGCATTTGTTCCCCATGGTGATCCACCGTTATCCTGACAAACAGTCCCTCCATACCCCCTTCTACCACTTTAATAATCAGCGTGCTGCCTTTGCCAAGCAAAATCACTACTTCTGCTTTTTTACTATTGGAAGAAGAAGCCACCTCTACTTGTCCAACCCATCTCCTTCTTAACTTAAGGTGTTCATTAGTAGATAAGTGTGTCTCCTGCAAGAACGCTACTGTGCAGTTTAACTTTTTCAGCTCTAACAGTAGCTTTGTTCATTTCACTCAGAAGTGCACTCCTTTAATATTATATGAAATGATTGTAAAATCATCAGTTTTATAAAAGGAAAAAAAGAGAACCACTGGACTATACCACCAAACTCTACACACCTACCTCTTTCCTTACACCAGAATATAATCTCTGTTCTTTCCATTTTCCAACAATAAGCTTTAGAATCAACAAAAAACTTGTTTATATTTAGGTTTTCTGGTTTTAGGGGTTTATTTTTCTAAAAAAGGGTATTTATTTTTCACCTTTTCTTGCAAGTTTTTCAAGTGTTAAAATCTGTGTTTTCCGGTGTAAATAAATAAGTCATTACACATTTTCATTATTTATCAGTGTTTGTTCAAATATATATATATTAAAAAAAAAAAACACTGTGTACAATGTTGCCTTTGTGTGTGCATTGCTCCCTCTGTGAATGACTTACTGTTAAAATAAACTTTTTCAAATGCAGCCTAAACTGGTGCCTTCTTCCGATTGCTTGCTGCTCACACCCTCAGGTGCCTGACTGTGACACACTCACTGAAAAACTTTTGTTTAATCTGTGAAGGTGTAACACTGGTAACCCCTGTCACACAGATATGGTCAACATTAGTAAGCATAATGAAAATAAAACACTCAGAAACTCAGTATTTTCTGATGTTATTTTAATTACTTTTAATATGTGCTTGTCTTCTAAGAAGCTGCTATGCATTTTGTGGCAGTTACAAAGATTACTAAAAAAGCTCTCATACAAAAGTTGTTTTTTTTAGTATTGCCCCCAGTTAGAAAGCCTGGCTGTGAACAAATTGAAATGAAGCTTTGTTATTGTCTGCCTCAGAACTGGAGCAACTGAGAGTGTCTCGACTAATGTTAAAAAAACTCAGTAAAACTGTTGGTTCTGACTCAGTCTTGTCAGTCTACGGACTGCATCTGAAACATAGACTGATAAGATAGGGAACTGGAAAGCTGAGCACTCCTTCCATGTTAGCCACAGCCAAATTGCAATGCACCCCAGTGCCACCACCCCCCTGTTCTCTTTCTTACATTTCCTGGCAGCAGCTAGCAGGTGCAGGCAGTGGTGGTCCTCTATCTTGGTCTGACTGTCTGGGCTGGTGTGTATACATATCTCGGCAGTAGAGCAGAACTTTGAACTTAGCCATGGCCAGACAGTTGCTTCCGCATGTGTGTCATCAGCAAGCTGAACTCCACCTTCTGTAATCAGTTAATTTGGTGCTTATCGGTTTTAACGGAAGTCCTGAAAAAACACATCTGTGGTGTTTTATCAGTGATTATCGGTTAAAACTGAAAACTGGAAACCCTATTTATATTGTAACTTGGTAATAAATTACCTTTCTCAGGTTCTTGGTGGAATGGCAAAAAGGAAGAGATAACAGACAAGTTGGGTCATGTAATAAATGAAATGTATTGCAGGTAAATGATAATGCAGGCTTACTACCAACAGTGAATACACCAAGAGAGCTTCCAGTTTTCCTTACCTAGGTATACAGTCTCTCATCTCAGAGAAGCTACATGTTACACAGGGTATTATACCCTGATAATTACTATGGCAACTACTAAAGAAGATACATAAAAAGTATATAATTGGACAGTAGCAGGTGGCCTGAGTAACCATCCTAACTAACGTGAGAAGTTGCTTAGCTTGCATACACTAGCACAAACATTGGAATCTCTATAAGTCCAAGGTCAGGTGCAATTACAGTGATGCACAAGCATTAAAGATGGCACTGTTGCCATGCTTATCATAATACAGCAAAAATATAGTGGAAAGCATCTCCCAGCACTAAGATACATTGGTAAAACATAATGGAGCATGATATGCATTAGTAAAATATAGTAGAACACATATCCTGACACATATGCTTATACAATAAGTGTCTCTGCCCTAAGCTTAGTACATATACCTACATATATGTTACTGTCCATGAGGTGGGGGTATAGTCAGAGGTGCTGGACCATGGATAACATTCTCCCCTTGTTGCCTCAGAAGGGGCAACAATCCTAGGAAAGTAGTGGGATGGCGCTACAAAAATCATTCACAAGCCCAACACTCGAACCCTGTAAAGGAATTCAAGTTGTTCTCGGTGTTGTCTTAGAGTACATCACAGACAGCAGAGGGTTAGTATCAGAAAAACAATCAAAATGCTTGGATAATAACAAAAGCTTTAAAAGTCATTTCTAGCCAAGTATTTGATAGAGCAGTGCTTAAATCACCATCATGAATAAGATCATTAAGAGCATCACCAGCCTTAGAAATATTATTGCTAATATAAATTAAATGCAAATATTTTCTAGCTAAAAGAGATGGTAATGAAAGAGTCAAAGGGTCAATGTGCACGTTAAACATGGGCAAATATTGAGACAAGGCAAGCAAGTATTGTAGATCTGTATCAATAACATCTGGTTCAGGGAGAAGAACAGGAGTAATGACTGTGTGACCTGTTACTGTTTTCTGCTGTGGAGTAAAACAGAAGTTAGGAGCTGAAATATCACAACATTTTTCACCATAAGCAAAGGATTCATGATTTGTCACTACATAATACTGCCCATGGGAACTGTAAGTAACTCTCACAGTAGGAATGCTCCATCACTGTAGATGTATGGAACATGCAAATGACTGGTTGGTGAGCCATGAAGTGAAGTGATGTACCTACCTCTACCAGGTAGCTTCTGGATGCAGCTGTTTTGGTGGCAGGCACTGAAGATGCAGCTTGTGAAGATTTGGATTCGTCATCCTCATCAGTGTCAGTCAGATTAAATGGCAAATCATCACCTAATGTAAACGCCCAGTCAAGATGTTCTGGAGAATATCTCCATACAGGTTTCACAATATTGAAGATGTCACAGTGGCACAAGTAGTAATTTCCCTTCTTGGCACAAAAGTTTATGTGGGGCATCACCCAGGCTTGGAGAACAGAGTGGTAGACCAATAAGGAGGGAAGGTCAGTTCTTTCTTGGTAAATGTTGTTATCAAGATGTCCGATGGAATTAATAGTAGCAAGTTTATCAAAAAAAGAAGTTTGTGGATCAAAGTGGGGTAGTGACACCGCAAAAGTAATGAACATATTGTCATGGATTGAGCATTTCTTAGTAAAGTAGCAAGGTGTATGATTAGGATATCATGAGACATACCCAAGATCTCTATCAGTAGACATAGAAATATTAACAAAATTTGAGATACACATACTGTAGTAATGCAACCATTCTATTTGCAATGAGGACAATACCATTTAGCCGTTCTTCTATCATGAATAATATCTGGAATGCATCCTGTGTCCAAGTCGCTGAAGAGATTGTTAACAGTGGCAATTATGTAAGAACCATAAGCAGAGCATAAAAGTTCACAGGGAATATATTGCTTGTCTGCCTCATTGTTATTTTGAAAAATCAGTTCATTAATTTTATTTTTAGTATCATTGAACCCTTTGGCAATTCCCTGCATGTTATACACAATAAAACGTTCTTCTTTACTTAAACCATCTACACCATGTAACAGAGGGGTAGGATATCATTTTTAACAGCTTGCTGAAAATTAAGTGTTTGTGCTTTAATAGTGGCTATATATTCCAGATAGATATGCCTGACCCAAAAAGGCCAGAGACGGTGCCCGCTGTACCAGTAACATCTGCAGCGTCATGCCTAGTGTGTGGTCTAGCTTTAGCATTAGGTGCAGGTCTAAAGACTCCTACATGATCAGTGGTATGGGTTCCACTAACTGGATCATTGGTGCATGTTTCGTAAGCAGCTACAATATCAATAAGCATCATACTGAAAAATTTAGAGGTGTTGGTCATGTGACAGAGACCAATCTCAGCCATATTCCATTCTGTAAGATTGAAAATAGCTGGGACATGCATAAATTGGACATTATTAATCAAGGCACCAGGAAGGGAAGTGGCAGTAAAACCACTAGGAGGACCATCCTCCTGGGGAGGCCAGTCAGTCATTTCTTCTTCTGTAGGTGGGACTACAGAAAGCAAAAGAGCTTCAGTAGCTACATAGCTATGAAGACAGAAAGCGCATGTCTCCTCAGAGATGAGGTGATTACAAAAAGGAGGATCTATTAAAGCAGTCAGGTTATAATGACCAGTATGTCTAGAAGAAGTCTGTCAAATGGAAAGTGTACCGTTCTGTGCAACACCTGTGTTGGGCCATCCATGGAATGTACTGTACCTTTGGATAGACAAGCTATAGGAAGTGTGCAACCATTAAAATCAGTTTCCCATTGTATCTGCAATGTGGATTTTATCTGGAGCTACCACCATGGCATAAAGGTAGGTGTCTGAGCCTTCCTTAACAGTAATCGTTTTGTTAGGAACATTAATATGAACTCCCACTGGAGCTGAGTGTTCAAGTTTGCTGAGCAAGTATTCTACACATTGTTTGTGTGCAGTCGATAGGGGTTTGTTCAATGAGTCAATCAGAGAAAATAGCAATACTACCAAGATGAGGAGGTGCAAGATAGCCATCTTGCCAGTGTACCTGAAAGAAAACAGAAAAGGATTATTAAGTGAGGGGTACTATTCCGCCATAAGTGGGTTAGGAAAAGTAATTTGTCACCGTTATACAACTTGAGCTGATTAGCATGGAACCACTTGTCAGTGGTCTGTTTTTGCTGTTTAACTTGGACCTGATAGACAGCAGGACTGAGTTTGTTGACAATGGGATATGGGCCTTCCCATTTGCTGGTAAATTAATAACTTAGATGTCTGTATTGGAGAAGCAAGACTTGATCTCTAACTTGCCAGTTGACTTCTTTGACATGCTTATCAAAATGAGCTTTAGCTTGTTGTTGAGCTTTACCCATATGATTGGCAGTGAACAGGTGTGTCTTCATGATGTCATCATGAGATTTTTCAATGTACTTATCCACAGACAATCTATCTGCAGTAGGTGCGTGGAGGTCAATCAACAGGTGCGCAGGTAATCTCATGGCTCTACCAGTCATAACCTCATAGGGTGTACACTGGGTAGTTGCTGCAGGAGTGCCTCTGGTTGCCATCAGTAGTAGTGGCAAGAAGGAATCCCAATCCTTGGGATTGTCAATGATGAATTTGCATAACATCTGTTTGATTCTTCTGTTTGCGCTTTCTACCTGCCCTGAGGATTGAGGATGGTAATGGATATGGAATTTCTGATCTACTCCAAGTAGTTGGAGTGTCTGCTTCATCAGTCCAGCTGTAAAACTGGTTCCCTGGTCTGAGTCTACCTTTAGGGGTAGACCCCACCTGGAGAACAATTGATCCACCAGGATCTTGGCAGTTGCTGTATTATTCTTAGTGGGACATGCTTCCACTCACTTAGAAAACATCTCTGTGACAACAAGGGCATACTTGTTGTTCTTGCTGGAGTTGGTTAAGGGGAAAATGAAATCGATTTGTATCACATTCCACAGTCCGGTTTGACATTTCTTTTCACCAAAATTGGATTGTTCTAAGCCCACACTATGCAGTTGTCCGTATAGTGTTCTACGTCTTTGGCTGTACTATGCCACCAGATGATGGTTTTAAGCCTCTGGAGGGTATTGTCTGCCCCCTGGTGTCCACCAGTGGGGGGTATCATGAACCATATGAATGAATTCAGTTGACAAAAGTTGTGGTGCAACCCACAATTTATCACCTGTATCCTCTTTATGATACCAGATAAGTTTCTGATCACTAGACAAATGTATCCCAGAATTTGAACAACTTTTAGCTCTGGGTCAGATTTCTGTGCAGCAGAAAGGTCCAGTGGAGGTCCTGGTACTGGTTTCTGCCTGGTGTTGGCAGCCAAGAAAATAGCTGCCATACCTATTGAGTGAGTCATTGTCCGTGTCCCCCCCCCCGATCACCTGCTTTGGCAAGCAAGTCCACCCAATCATTGAAATCATGGTAAGAGTCAGTTTTACAGTGAGCCTTTACCTTCTGGATGTACAGTTTATGTAAACTGTTGGGTCAGGTATGTATATACACAAACAGATCCCTGTATTTGACATGTGTGCCATCAGAAGAAGTAAAGTTATTTCTCTCCCAGAATGGTAGAAACTCAGTAAGGGAAGAGTCGACTCAATTGGAGTCTGCAAAGATGATAGCATCCATGTAACCACGGGGCATGATCTCCAGAGCACAGACCACAGCTGCCAATTCAGCATACTGTGAGGAGATTACAGTGCATTTCCTGGAAATGCACCTGAAATTGCCATCTCGATCTAATATGAGCACAACAAATCCTACTACCTGCTCTTCATCTACATAGGAGGCAGAGCCATCTGTAAAGATGCAGTACATGCTGGTATCTTCTAAAACAGCTGGTGTAGCCAGTAAGAATGATCCCGGCTCAGGTAAGTCAGGAGGTTGGAGTACACAGTCATGAGGATAACCTGTGTAGAGTAGGCCATGGGCCAACATAGATGGCATTTTTGCAGGTAGTACTTTGATGTCCCTGTCCTGCAAAAGCAAAAACCAGTGGGTAAGTCTGGTGTTGGAAACTGAACCATCTTTTACTTTGTCTGAAAGAAGAAAGTTGGTTGGGGTGTGACAGGTATGAAAAACAATAGATGCATATCCAATGATGTACAAGAAATGTATGACAGCCCAGCAGGTTTCCAAAAGTGTTCTTTCACAGAGAATATACTTTCTTTTTACTGGGGACAGCATCTGAGAAGCATATGCAATGGGCCTGTGGTATCCATTGTACTTTTTTACCAGCACTGCAGATATGGCCACATCAGATGTGGCAGTTTCCAAATGAAATGGGAGATTTGGGCTGGGACTGCTCAGTGCTGGGGCTGAGGCTAAGGCCTGCTTGAGCTGTGTAACAGCTTCAGTATGAGTGGGGCCCAATATCCATGGGATGTCCTTTTTCAGAAGTTCATACAAGGGAGCAGCCTTCAAGGCAAAATCAGGGACAAAATCCCTGGAGTAGTTTACCATTCCTAGGAAGCATCTGAGTGTTGCCACACTAGTAGGAAGTGGCAGATCTTGCAAGCCCTGGATCTTCTTGACAGCTGGGCTTCTGCCTTGGTGTGTGATAAGTAGGCCAAGGAAGATTACCTCTTTTTCACACAATTGTGCCTTAGAGGGGTTGCACTTGAGGCCTGCTCTCTTGAGGAGAGACAGAAGTTCATCTGGAAGGGCCAAATGATCTTCTTTCATGGTGATTGCTAGAAGCAAGTCATCCATGTACTGCAGGAGACACTGGGGTGTGGAGAACCCCTTCAGGGCATACATCATGTGGAGATGGCAGAGGGAAGGTCTGTTGTGGAAGCCTTGGGGAAGGCAGGTCCAGGTGTACTGGCATCCGTCAAAGGTGAACGCAAATTTATATTGGCTTTCTTGTGCTAATGGAAGTGACCAAAACTCATTAGAGATGTCAAGAGCTGTGAACCACTTTTTTCAGGTGTCAACAGCTTGAGCATATCAGGTATTGATGCTACTGTTGGGGCGCAACTGGGGATAACTTGATTAAGTTTCCTGTAATCAATCATGAGTCTCCAAGCTCCATTTGGCTTTTTCACAGGCCAAGTAGGTGAATTAACAGTAGAGACACAAGTCATAATCACTCTTTGTTGAAGCAGTGATTGGATGGTCTCCTTCAATGATGGCATGGCTTCAGCTGGGAATAGGTACAGCTTCTGCCTCATAGGGTTAGGCCCTGTCATCTCAATGGTAGTGTGCATCCTACCACAATCTTGCTTGTTGGTGGCAAACATGTCAAGGTGTTTTTGCAGCAAAGGTGCAAGTTCAGAAAATAGGTCATGACTTTTGAACAAAGCCATGACGTCATGCTCCTTGTTGTTATGGGAGATGGCTGCCAACATGTGCAAGTCTGGAATGGTGACATTATGACATTGTCCTTTGATCTGAAGGAGTAGCCTGTTGGCTAGGTCCACTACACAGCTGTGTAGTGCTAGGAAGTCAATTCCCAATATGCTGGGGTGATGACATAAGACCATGAGGGCAAAGACAAAATCAGTTCTGAGGTGGCCTATCACCACCACAGGTAGAGGAACAGATCAGTAGATGTGTAGCTGGGTACCATTTATACCCTGGGCACTGGTCTTCCAGTTGGTAGACCAGTCAGATGAGATTGGGTCCCTATCATGGAGGACTGACATGGCTGCTCTGGTATCCAGAAGCATGATAAGCTGGCAGCCCCCAACCGTGGCCTTTACACAAGGCTGTCCATTTGTGTCAACAATCAAGTCAGTCACAATCCAAACTGGGGCCTGTAATTGTCAATTGTTATTTTCAGAATCATCATCATTATCCTGTTCCTGTAATCTGAGGACTGCAGGATCTTTCAAAGCCTCCTGTAAGTCTTGCACAGGATACAAATGTGCCTGTGAGGTCACAGGCCCTGCAATGGCCTGCGCGCATGGTTCTTTCTGAGTTGTCGCATTGGTCTGGCCAGTAACCAATGCTTCAAAAGGATTCTTCCCTCGGCTGCTCATTTGCTCAGTAGCCGGAGCCAAGAAAGGGTTTCCCTGACTGCATGGCTGTTCAGCAGCCGGATCAAGGGCTGCTATAGTGCACTTGCCCTTGGCTTCTGTCTCAGTATGGATTTCCTCCAGCAATTTGTGGAGGGTCTTGTTTTCATGTTTGAGACTTCGATAGGTAGGATCTTTGAGGTTGTAGTTATTCTGTTGGGCATTTGGATTTTTCCAATTACTCCTGTCCTGGTTTCTGTTGTTTGTGTAGTTCTGGTCCCCCCCTTTGTGAGACTGCTTGTCATCAGAAGGGGTGTAAGGTTTGTGGTTGTTACTGCCATGGTGTAGTGGGTAGGTGTATTGGGGTGGGCTGTACTGCAGCCACTTGTGCTGTGGCAACCTTGTTGGTTTTGCTGGAAGCAAAATTACAGAGGTAGACCTGGTAGGCATGCTCCATTTCAGTGAGAACATTTGCAAAGGTGTCAGTACTCGGGTAAACATTAAGCTCAACCTTTTCCCATAGGGCCAGAGTCATATTCTGGATGTACAAATCCTTGTGCTCAATTTGGTCTCAGTCTGCAAGTTCCCCTGCTAGGCCTTTGCCAGTGTGGTATGCAAGCCATAAATGTTGATGGTAAGCTGCAGGGATTTCCTTCACATTCTGCTTAACCTTGTAGGCCAAGCATGCTCCAATGACACCCAGTGAGTTGGCAGCTATGAGGGCCACAGCGATGTCATCATAGACAACAGTGTCTGAGTTGCATACTGTCTCTGGGAGTTTGGCCCAGAGGGTAGGTTCAATCATCTGTCGCAAGACTTGAACCTGGTATTTGGGTTGGAGAGAAAGCCTCTTGCAGAGACAGTGTACCTTCTCCAAATGGCAAATGAGATTATTAGTTGGGACCATCTGTCTGATACTTTGGGCAATTTGCTGGACAGAATGAGCAACTTGTAGGGGATTGGAAGTATGTGTAGTCGCATTCAGTTCAATACATTCCATGGCACTGAGAAGAGCAGCTTCCACTGCCGCATCTGTGACTGCCATGTACACATGGTCCTGATTGACCATTTCTCTGAACAGTTTATCAATTTGGTCCCAGATGGCTCTCCTTTGATCCTCTGGTACAGTGATGTTACTGTTAGCTTCTTGAATTAGACTGCAAACCTCCACTGTGTCTCCTCTGGTGAGAGGAGCAATCGGAGGTACACCACGGAATACAGGCCCTCTGCCTGTGTCATGGGGGATGCCATCCTGGCAGTGTACATTGCTTCCACCATGTTTGTGTAGATGTTGTGATGCAGAGTGCGTGCAGACATAAGTGCCATCTTGGGATGTCTGGCAGAAGTTGCTCCACCATGCAGGATGGACTTGCGTGTGATGTGGCATGCCTCATCATCAAAGTCAGTGTCGTCATCACTGGATGATGCAATCTCAGTGGGTGTATACTGAAACCCCTTCATGGCCTCAGCATAGCCGGTAAGAACCTCCCATTGATGGCACAACTTTGCCATTGTTTCTCTACACTTCTTGTGACAAACTCTTGCATTGCCCTGCTCAATACCTTTTCCAACCTCACGCTGCAATACTCTATACACGGCGCCCAATTTGACATTTCCCTAGTTCTTTGTCTAACTCATGATTCAACCTCTGATACTCCTCTTTCAACTCAGCATTCTCCTCTCTCAGACCTTTACTCCTATTGCTCAAAATATAATTCAAATACTCTAACTGTTTCCTATCACATTTCAACCTTTCAAGATCATCTCTCAACATACAAATTTCATGCTCATTGTCTTGAGCAGTACAGTGCAACAGTCTGTTATTGGCATTGTGGAGCGACTGTGTCTCCTCCACTAGTTTCTGTTCCATTATCTGTAACTCCAATGCCTGCAAGCCCATCTCTTTTTTTAGAGATGCATTTTGCAGTCCAAGGGAGATGCACCTCGCTGTGAGATTCTCAACAGCGGTATGTAGAGCCGCAACCAAAAGACCTTTAAGGTTGTATATTTTGGTTGTTTGTTTGGACTCTGTGTATTGCTCTGATATTAGCAGCAATGGGTTTTCTGCAGACTTCACGTCCAGTGCAAAATCTGTCCATCCTCCATGGGAGGTGAGGTGGTTTGAGACGTCGAGCCTCAGTTCAGTGCAAAGTTCAGGCATAACAAATAAGGGTAGACAAACAAACAAAGAAGCAGTCAGAAAACTGGACAAAATTCCTGGCGCCATCACCCAGCTGCTTTCTGGTCCCCGGTGGGTGAACAGTGATGCCAAGGTGGTATGCTGTCACTCACAGAGAGAGTGTAAAGGGGTCCAGTGTGGGTCTGCCACTTCCAAGACCAAGACGGTGTTGTTCTGCCACAACCATTACCACTGTAAGTATGAGTAGGTCCAAGTAGGCAAGAATCGCACTACACTACTAGACATTCAAATAAATTGAATGGAATCTTCATTTGCACCTTCCAACCTGCACATAGTCGCCAAATGTAACTTGGTAATAAATTACCTTTCTCAGGTTCTTGGTGGAATGGCACAAAGGAAGAGACAACAGACAAGTGGTGTCATGTAATAAATGAAATTTATTACAGGTAAATGATAATGCAGGCTTACTACCAACAGTGAATACACTGGAAGAGTTTCCAGTTTTCCTTACCTAGGTATGCAGTCTCTCATCTCAGAGAAGCTATGTGCTACACAGGGTCTTATATCATGATAATTACTATGGCAACTACTAAAGAAGATACATAAAAAGTATAGAATTGGACAGTAGCAGGTGGCCTGAGTAACCATCCTAACATGAGAAGCTGCTTAGCTTGCATACAATAGCACAAA
The DNA here is from genome assembly GCA_016271365.2 of Neoceratodus forsteri. Lineage (NCBI taxonomy): Eukaryota > Metazoa > Chordata > Ceratodontiformes > Ceratodontidae > Neoceratodus > Neoceratodus forsteri. Next base: position 648,937,481 of record CM057456.1, read on the forward strand.
CAATGGGCACTCTATAAGTCCAAGGTCAGTTGCAATTACAGTGATGCACAAGCACTAAAGATGACACTGTTGCCTTACTTACCATAATACAGCAAAAATATAATGGACAGCATCTCCCAATACTAAGATATATTGATAAAACATAATGGAGCACAATATGCATTAGTAAAATACAGTAGAATACAGATCCTGACACTTATGCTTATACAATAAGTGTCTCTACCCTAAGGTTAGTACATACACCTAAATATAGGTTGCTGTCTGTGAGGTGGGGGTACAATCAGAGGTGCTAGACCATGGATAACAATATGAACTTTAAACATCAGATCAACTGTTAATAGTATTAATGAGAACATGTTTAACAAATAACTTATAACACTCCCTAGGGCAGATCAGGCCACTAAAAACTGGTCTGTACAAAGGTTAAACCTCTTAAGTGTGAGTTCAAGGGAGGAACAGGTACACCTACAGTCCACTGGTGGACTGTGTTGCGGCCTGCACCCTAAATGTCCTCTATCTAAGTTGTTTCTTGCCTAAAATAGCCTGCAAAGACCTACGATCTGAATTCAGTCTTCTTCAGGGCCAACTCCTCAACAAAAAACTGTTATTAAACACACAAAAAAAAAACAAGGCTATGCTATTTTCTCCTCTTCTCCATGATGCCAACCCAGCCATTGTTGCCTCCGTCCCACAGAGCACTACAATCCTGAGTAAAAATTTAGAATTTGTTAGCAAATTCAAGTATCTGGGAGTGTGGCTTGATTACAAATTTTCTTTCATGGACCACATCAAAGACCTTCTAAAGAAATTAAGACAGAGGCCTCTTTTTCAGGATTAATAACTACCTTACTAGCAATGCCAAACGGCGGCTGGTACAAACCGCATTTCTCTCCTTGGTTGACTATGCCAACTTTCTTTATAGTCACTGCCCCGCCTCTCATCTTGCTAAACTGGACATGTTGTATCACAGGGCCCTGAGATTCATTACTGGATTACCCCATGCCACTAATCATTGTACCCTTTACACAGCCATGGGGCGGCCCTCCCTCCATTTCAGGAGAAACAGAAATGCTTTACTCTGGACATTCAGAGCCATTATCAAGAAACTTCCCCCATACATCTCTGATTGTCTCCCACTATGTGAACCTGGAATCTATGCATTGAGAAGCTACTCCTTCATTTATTTAAAGGTACCTAAGCTAAAAACACTCCTAGGGAGAATGGCTATAAGCTTTGCACTGCCATCTTTGTGGAATACAATACAAAAAACACTGAAGGTTAGTTCCCTTATTAGCATATCCTCCTTTAAGACCTTATATGACCATTCAGTCAAAGAAATTTGTAACTGCTTTCCCCGTCGTTAATACCCCCTGCTCTATGGCTGACCACGTTAGCATGGTCTCCACATTTTAACCTGGATTGTGTGCACCCCCCGCATTTCTTCTCTAACTACCAATTGTGTTCTATGCCCACCTGCTTTGTGCCCCTTCTGAGGCCTTCTGTTCTGAGGCTATTCCCTTCCACTCTGCCGGTACCATTCTTACCTCAACTCTGATCCCCTCCCTTGATGCCCTATTTCCTGTCCTCATCCTCCCCTTAATCTACTGTACGCCTTGCTCCCAATGGTTAAGCATGATACCAAAACTACTACAACTATTATCTGTCACACATCAGTTTCTGAAAAGGTCATATTTATCCTATTAATGAATTGGACCTTTATTCCAAACTATTCTTCACTCTTGTATATGATTCCTAATGTACACCAATTTTGTACAGTATCACTGTTTTGCTATGATTGTAACTGTATATACTGTACATTGTCTTGATTGTGACTGTTATACTTTGGATATTATGTGTACCAGGTCCATCTTGTAAATTAGCTTGCTCAATGGTGATCACCTGGATAAATAAATATTTGATTTGATTTGAAATGTCTATTGTTGGCTTCACCTCCCAATATTGATGGTATAATATGATCACAGAATCAGCCTTTCCCTTCCCATCTCTCCCAGAGAGAAAAATGCTCCAGATGCGAAGAAAAGAGAGAGAGAGAGTAGCTCAAAGAAAAACGGAAAAAAAAAAACAGTATAATAAACCCTCATCTCCTTCCCCCAGCTGTCCCCTCCAATCATTATTTAAAATAAACTTTTTATTCTCCAATGTTAGTGCTGTCTGTTTCTACAAATACAGACAAATGTGGTGGGGAGAATTACTTTCTTCCAGTTCTACTGTAATAAACAGCGATTTACCAATAAACCATGCCACAAAAATGCCACCAAATTTGTTATCCCCCCCTCCCTCTCAGGTCTTCCCCAACCCTTGTCCTTTCAGTATCCAAAAATGAAGATAAACCCTCCAGTTTGTGGGTGAAACAAAGTCCAGCAAAGGACCATTCGTTTAGTGAGAAATTACATCAGGAGGATGGGGTGGTACCTGAAGACTGGAGGAGGGCAAATGTTATTCCACTTCATAAAAGTGGGAGAAGGGCAGAGGCAGGAAACTACAGACCAGTTAGTTTGACCTCAGTGGTAGGGAAAATGATGGAATCACTTCTGAAGGAAAGAATTGCTGAGTACCGAGAGACCAGTGGGGCACAGGACTCAAGGCAGCATGGTTTCACAGCAGGAAGGTCATGTCAGATGAACCTAATATATTTCTTTGACTGGGTGACCAAAGTAATAGACCAGGGAGGGGCTGTGGATATGGCCTACCTAGATGTTAGCAAGGCATTTGACACAGTCTCACACAAAATATTAATATACAAGTTAGCCAGCATTGGAGTGGGTCCCAAGGTGGTAGCCTGGATAAAAAACTGTCTGGACAACAGAATGCAAAAGGTAATAGTAAACAGAGTCCACAGTTATGAAAGGAGGGTAACTAGCGGAGTACCGCAGGGTTCGGTACTAGGATCAGTCCTCTTTAATGTCTTTATAAGTGATATTGGAGAGCACCTGGAAGGAAAGGTATGTCTCTTTGCAGATGACACAAAGATCTGCAATAGGGTTAATACACAAGGTGGGGTGGAAAGGATGAAAAGGGACTTGGCAAGGTTGGAGGAATGGTCAAATACATGGCAGCTCAGATTCAATGCAAAGAAGTGCAAGGTAATGCATCTATCAATCAATCAATCAATCAATCAATCAATCAAGTCTTTATTTAACCAGGCATTCATCATTAAGCAGAAGCTCATTTGCAAGATGGACCTGGGTGGAGCATGAACAAATATATATACAGGTCAACACAGATATTTACAAGGCAATACAGATAGATACTATTTACAGAGAGGAGAAAAGAAGCTCATATGTACATAGAATTATAAAGACATTGTACAGATTACAGGGTATTTACATACATCTAAGTGTCTAAAGGAAGATAAAGCAGGATATCTAAGGATGCTGGAGGAAGTAATGGAAGAAAAATAGGTAAAAAAATACACACCGGGTAGAGGCGGCGGTTGGGGGGAGGAGAGGGAGGTGGGGGAGAAGGCTAGGAGGGATGGTGCACAGAGAGGAGTTGGTGGAATGGGAAGTGGAGGGGTAGATGGAGGAAGAAGTATGTGAGGTCCCCGGCATCGACTGCTATGAAGTACAGGTATCGAGGATGTCGCAACCCAGGGGTAGTGAGCTCTTGTCCGAGGTTGGGGGGGGAGGATTAGGGGATGGACTGGCCTAGTGTTGATGAAACAGGGGGTCCGCAGCTAAAATTGGGTCTAGGCAGGGCTGTATACCAGTGAAGACAATGGTACTGGGTCTGAGTGGGTGAAGCAGTTACATACTTCTTTGACTGTATGGAAATAAAGCGTCTTGAAGGCATTTATACCGATTATGGTGCTTAATTTGAGGGGTTTTTGTAGATCGTTCCATAAGGTAGGTAGCACGAAGCTTATGGCTGACCTGCCGAGGCGTGATTTTGCATTGGGTACTTTAAGTGTAATAGATGAGTAACTTCTTAGCACATAATTCCCAATTGTACTCAGGGGAAGTCAGCAGGAGATATCATAAGGCAGCTCATTAGAGATGGCTCTATAGGTCCAAAGAGCGGCATTTCTGTGGTGCCTGAACTTTAGAGATGTCCACCCCACTGCCGCATATAGGGTGCAGTGATGCGTGTTGAAGGGAAGTCCCGTTATAAACCTCAGAGCTCCATGGTAGAGTGTGTCCAGTTTAGCCATGTAAGGGTTGGGACATTGGCTGTAGAGGAAATCAACATAATCAACCTAGGATAAGAAAATGGATTGGACCAGTTGTTTCTTGGCATCTTTGGTGAGAAATTGGTTGATTCTAAAAAACAGGCCAAGCCTTTGCTGGAGTCGTTTTAGCAGGTCCTCAATGTGTTCAATGAAGGAGAGTCTTTGTTCTATCCAAACTCCCAGATACTTGAATTTTGTAACAAGTTCTAGTTTTTCACCTAGAACTGTGGTAATTTGTGGAACTGTCCCACTGGACACAGGGTTAGCTGTACGGATGAAAGGGGATAGGATCATTGCTTTAGTTTTTTTGGCGTTAAGGAGTAGCTTTTTTTGGAGGAGTTGGCATTGCAAAAGGTTGAATTCTGACTGTAGATCATTGCAGGCAGCTTCAGGTGTTGGGCGACTCATTTAGAGAACTGTATCATCTGCAAACAAATGGACGTTGGCTTCTTTTATACAGTAGTCAATGTTATTTACATAGATTGCAAAGAGTAAGGGCCCTAATATAGAACCTTGAGGTACCCCTCTTTGCAGAGTTTTTAAGGGGGACAGGTCTCCTTCAGCTTTAACTTGTTGAAGGCACCCTGTAAGATAGTCAGTAAACCAGGGTAGGGAGGATGGGTCCACACCTATGGTTTGAAGGGAGGAGAGGAGCAGACCATGGTCGATGGTGTCGAAGGACTTGCTTAGATTGAGGAAGACAGCGCAAATAAAGTTTTTGCTCTCAAGGTTGCTCTGCCAGTCGTCAGTAACTTTGGCGAGGGCTAAGATAGTGCTATGTTTAGCTCTGAATCCGGACTGCATAGGGTTCAACAATTCCCTAGACTCAAGGTGAGTCCTCAGCTGTGCATTTACAATTTTCTGTAGGAGCTTGGACAGGACCGGAAGGAGAGAAATTGGCCTGTAGTTATTGAGATCGCCGGGGTCACCTGATTTGAACAGTGGTATGACATGTTCTGTCTTCCATATAGGTGGTAAGGTGCCCTGAGACAGGGATAAGTTAAAGAGGTGGGTGACGGGTATTGCTAGTACATGGTAGGCAATTTTTAGGAAGCAGGGGTCAAGGGTGTTGACCCCAGCACTTTTTCTAGTATCCAGCTGAAGCAAGAGGTCCTCTACCTCTTTCAGTGAGGCAGATTGAAGCGAGAAGGGCGGCGAAGCTATCAGAGTTTCAGGCAGTTGGCTGGCAGTCTGGGAGCGAAGTATGTTTGCAGGGGAGTTATCAAATGACATGCCTGCAGTAGAAAAGTGGTTATTGAATGTGTCAACTATATCCATCTTTTCAGTTATAGTCGAATTGCCGGAGGTAATCTTGGTCGAGAGTGAATTTCCTTGGGGGTGACCAAGCAGATCGTTGATTGTGTTCCAGAGCTTGATTGGGCTCTTTGAGACAGAGTCAAGTTCGGATTTGAAGAAGGTGGCCTTCGATTCCCTGATTGTTTTGGTACATAGATTTCGTAGTTTCCTAAACTGGTTCCAGTCCTCTGCAGTGTTCAGTCTGCACGCTTTTTTCCAGAGCTTCTCTCTTTCTAGAAGCAAGGACTTGATCTGAGGGGTGAACCATTTACAGGTGTTGGTCCTAGTTCGAACTTTAATCAGGGGAGCATATTTATTAAGGGCCCTCGAAAGAATGTTGTGGAAGATATTGTAAGCTGACGTAATCATTTTGGCCAGATAGAAATCTTGCCACTGAGGGGAGTACTTAAGCTCGTTTATGTAGGCATGTTCATTGAACTGGCTCCTGGATCTCTTTATGGAGAACTTACTGACAGGTGCTGGGTTGTTGGTGGATCTTACTCCCGCAATAAATCAGTGGTCACTAGTGTAAGAGAAAAAGACACTGGTGTGGGAGAAGAGATGGGGTTTGCTCATCATTAGTACATCCAGAAGTATACTTTACTGGGGTTCTTCATGTTTGGGCGTGTTGGTTCAGTAATAAGTTGTGTCAGCCCATGTTCATCACAGAAGGATGCAAGGGGGGCAGCCAGTCAAAGTTGAGGTCTCCTAAAATAATGGTTTCAGGCAGTCCCTGTCCCAACTTGTCACTTAGATATGACACAAGCTGGAGGCCTGCAGACAGTGGTCTGTAGCATCTTACTACACAAAGCGCAGTAGTCTGTGTAATTTCCGCTTTGAGAATTAGGCATTTGAATTCACTAGCGACAGATGCCGAGTATAAGCAGAAAGCAGAGAATTTGTCTTTAACGTGGATAGCTACCCCCCCCCCCCGGTATGCCTATCAGATCTGAACAGGGCGTAGTTGGGGATGTTTACTTCTCTATCAGTGGTGCTGGGTCTAAGCCAAGTTTCAGAAATCACAAGTTTATCAGGAGAGGTATGATTTGCCCAGGTTTGTATTGAGGTTATCTTTTTAAGGAGGCTACATACGTTGATATGCAGGGAGCTTATTTCTTTTAGGCTTGCTAGTTCTGCTGGTGAAGCAATAGCTTCTGGGGGGCCAAGGTTGAGTTCTACGTTGCCTGAACATAGCAGGAGGATAAGAATTTTTCTGAGAGCGCTAATTATAAGCTTGTAATTCCTGCCTTTCTCTTGCCTAGTAGATCTGGTATTTTTAGGGACTGGACAGTAGCCACCATAGAAGGGCTGACCTGTTGCAGCAACAGCTAGTACCCCTTCTGCAATAGGCAGGGGGGAGATAGAGATCAGCGTGGTGGGAGGTGGACCTTGTGGTGGGGGAGTGTTATAAGTACTACTGGTATGTGTGGTCCAGGAGTAGGGTTTCAGGTATTGGTAGTTGGAGTCACGGAAACGAATAAAGGATAAGTTGACATGTGGTATACAACACAAGGTGCCATTGTGGACCAAACATGCTGGTAGTTCAGGTGTCCAATGCTGGGCGGCTGGTATCAGCAGAAGAAGGGGCAGTATAAAGAGCCATACAGTGCTCAACATGATAGTACTTCAAAAATGAGCCACTCAAGTAGCCCAAAGACCAGTGGGGTTGCTGGATTAATGCAGCCTATTAGTAACTTTCCGATTCAGGTCAGACCGAATTTGATAGCAATAAAAATATTTAGTGGTGAAGGCACAGCCTATGCATATTAGTAAGGTGTGGCCCTGTAAGTTGGATCCCGTGGGCTGGACAGAGAAGAGGGGAATCATGAGCTAAGTCTCTATTGGTGGGGCACTGGGCCAGGAGGCGTGGGCTAATATTTTGGCGGGAGCTACTGTATTTAATAATCAGCAGAGGTGGGCAGGCGTAAAAGTTGCAGCAGTTGCCATACCTTGCAGGGCTTTCGGTCCAAGTCTGAGATCTCGAGCGTCAGCTGGAAGGGTGCCGACCGCCCGGTAGCCGGGAATCCCGCAGCTTGAGAGCTGGGAGCCTGGCTTGCAGTTCCTCTGCATCTGGGAAACAAAAACCCAGGGGAAGAGTATACAATGGGGGGTGAGTTAATAACAACAACAAAAATCAAAAGAGACCTAGGAGTAATTATATAAGATGACCTAAAGGTGGGCAAGCAATGTGAGAAGGCAGTAAGGAGGGCTGGGGGGATACTGGGATGCACAGTGAGAGGCATCAACAGTAGAAAACCGGAAGTTGTTATCCCTCTGTACAGACAGTTGATGAGACCCCATCTGGAGTACTGTGAGCAATTCTGGAGACCCCACCTCCACAAAGACATAGACAGAGTGGAGGCTGTTCAGAGGAGGGCAACCAAAATGGTGCAGGGTCTGCACCAGAAGACATACAAGGAGAGACTAAAACAGCTTAATATGTGTACCCTTGAGGAAAGGAGGGAGAGGGGGGACATGATAGAAACTTTCAAGTATCTCAAGGGAATTAACAAAGTACAAGAGGGTAGCATCTTTCAGAAGAAGAGATGTGCAAGAACAAGGGGGCACAATTTGAAGATAGAAGGGGGATGGCTCAGAGGTAATGTTAGAAAGTATTTTTTCACAGAGAGGGTTGTGGGTGCCTTCCTGAGGAGGTTGTGGAGTCAGGAGCAGTGGGAGAATTCAAGAATGCATGGGATAGGCATAAGGCCATTCTAGTGGGGGGTAGGAGGAAGTAAGCTGTTGATTAACTAGAATCTGCAGCTTATCCATCAGGTAGGGAAATGGGCAGACTGAGTGGGCCAAGCGGTCCTTATCTGCCATCAAATTCTATGTTTCTATGCTTCAGTCCTGAGATAGCTCTAGGCTCAAGGAGCTTTGTGTCGAGATCGCCCAGTTTATTTTTCCCCAAAACTCTTCAACCATCATCTCCTCTAACCTGGGGGGGTTCTTAGAAAGGGAAGCACTGTTGCCATCGACCTCCTTTCACAACTTGGACAGGTCAGGAGCCAGTTGTTTTGGGAGCTGCCTTGCTGGTCCTCTTTTCCTTCCTCTCAATACCAGTCCCCATGCTCCATCTATTAGCATTTGCTCCAGGAAGTCCATTCCGATGACAGGGAGCATAACCTGCTGCTCTTTTAAGAAAGGCACTGCCTCCACCAATGAATTAAACACTTTGGTTCCTGAGTTTGAGACAGTTTTTAATTGGGCTGGGAAGATTAGTTGGGCCTGGAGATTTTTCTGTTTTTCCCCTAGCTCCTTTACCATAGCTCTCACCTGATTGCTGCATGCCTGAAGTTCGACCGAGAAGTCCTGGTCAAAAAAAACAGGTGAGCCTTCAAAATTCAGATTTCTGTGTCTCCATGCCTCCTGCAGGATATCTTCTTTTTCTTGATGCTTTAGCATTTTTATAACCTATGATCGTGATCTTGCTTTAGTGTTGGTTGGTTTTTGCCCTAACAATCTGTGGGTATGTTCCATCTCCAAGGTGAAATCTGATGACAATGAGAGTAGCAACCTCAGGACATGCTGGATGAAATCAGTGATCATCAGGAAGCCCTTTTCTGCTCCTTTCCATATACCATAGATCCTCAGATTGTTATGGTAAGCATGATTTCCATCATCATCCTGTTTGGCTTGTGTTAATCCGCATTTTTAAAGTAGGTAGAGGAGGACCCGGCCGCTCATTTCTTGGGCTTCTGCCACTTCAGTAATATTCGCTTCGTTCTCCAGGACCTTTTTATCAATACATTAGATCCATTCTCAGCTCAGTTCTGGACAATTCTATTTTGTTTACCATGCTTAAGATTTTGTGTAGCACCCTATCCATTCTCAAAGAGGTATTCTCATCTTCCATTTCTATGTCCAGAGGTGCTTCTGAGGGAGCTCTTGCATGTGAGGAGGCTGGAAGGCCATCCATAGCTGCATTTATAGATAGTTGCTTTAGCTTCCCTTTCTGATTAGGATTTCTAAGTTCTTTTTGTCTCTGTGCCTTGCTAGACATGGGATCCCACTATCCCATTATTTTTACTGATTTTTGGAGATTTCAACTGAATGTCAGAGAGGATTGCTTTAGATTTATGAGGACAGCTGAAGGAGCTCTCAGAATAGCCTGTGATCATGGTGGTGACATCACCGAAAGTGTCCATCAATGGCAGGATTATGGTAAGGGGAAAGCAAAAAAAATGCTCCAGGACAAATGCTGTGCATGGTAAAAATCAGACACAAGACACAATGCAGACTGGCACCAGTAAACTCTTTGCTTGAATACATTTATTGTGTAAAAAATTGCAAAGACACAAGGTAAGAGTAACAAGCAAGGACACCTCTGTACCTGTAAACTCCGACAGTGTTGCACAACAAAGTGCTTTCTCAGAGGGAATTATCTATCTACTAGTCACTGCATGAATTCATCTGCAAATTTTAAAGCTACATTATCAAAACATGACTGGGTGGGGAAAAGGATAAAAAACAGTGTAGCTCTATTACAAAATGTGGTATAAATAGGTAATAATGATGTAGATTCCTAACTTATCTAACAAAATGTACAGAGCCCCAGTGTGAAGCACCCCATAGGAATGCTAGGGAACACATTAGTTGTGGACATATTGCACCGGAGACTATGGGTCAGTCACTGGCCAAATTCTGTTCTCATGAATAATTGTTTTATGTTAACGGTTACAAATAAAACTGAATTCTGCACCTTTTACCATTGCCTTTATTGCTTCTCTTTTGATATGTAATATTTTCCTTGTATGCAGACTTTTTCTGAGTTATTTATTTTCATTGCATAAATTTGGTAATCTAGCATTGGTAAAATTAATTTTGGATTAATTAGGAATCTAGATAATTAATACCTACAGTATGTTTGCCACTTTTTGTCATAGGGTTACACTGTCTTTATCCTTTCCCCCTCCCACTTATATTTTTGATAATGTCCCTTTAAGGCTTGCATAAAGCTTTATATGGTGTCTGGTAGGCCAAGGGAGCTTTTTTGTGCAAAACTATTGGAGTTTTCAGGTACAGGGTTGTTCCTTTTTGGTCCTTTGACCTTGTAACCTTGCATTTGTTTTTTACACAATAAATGTATTCATGCAGTGAGCTTGCTGCTGCCAGTTTGCTTTGTGTCCCAATCTCAGGATTAACCATTCTGATGTAGTAATATCTCTTATATTCACGTGGGTCCCACGGGTGACAGTATCAAATGCCCTAGAACAGCAGGCAACACAAAACTGAAATAGTCAGAAGCACTTAATTCAAACATATTTGCATTTATTAGCATAAGACATAGAGGATAATGTGTGGTCCACTGTGGATCCATGACATGACGAAGATAACTTTTTTCCGATGCAACACTATAGTGACAGACTTATGTCAACTGCAAGTCGTGGTCAGCATAAATCCATTGGGAAATTGTCTGTTTGTTTCCAAGGGTCTTCGCCCCATGAACCCCACATGCAGGGGCTCTGCCCCTAGCACCCGCTGTAACTATGGATTATTAACTCCAGGTCGGAGTTGATTCAGGAAGGGGTAAACTCCAGAGAAAGCAGTGCTGGGATACCGAGGGGTACATTACATTGGCAACAGCGACTTGCTACTGTAATTTTAAGGGAATGGGCAACCATATATATATGGGCAACAATAAATTCACTATTGAGTCCTTACTTTTGTGTTTTTTTTCAGTGCTACTCTCTTCTGGGTCCAGCTGTCAGTGCTGCAGCTATTTCATGTAAAGCAAAGGTTTCCAATAAATGCATGAGCAAAGACTTTCCATGTTGTTGTGCTGCAGTAGCTACTTATCTAGTGTAGCACAACAAACAAAATGACATAACTACGGCAGCACAACAATGTTATTGTACGTATAGATTTCTACCTAGAATAATGTTCTACCATACACTATAAGTAGCTAAATGAGAGTTGTTATAGAAGGTTTAATTTTCCAGTGAAAGGTTATATCATTACTGAAGTTATCCAGGTACTATTATCATTGTGTCCATAGGCTTCATTAGTTATAGCATTAGGACTCATTATTTGATAGTATTAATCAATGTTAGATAATGGTATCACCAAACACAGAAACAGAGAAATGTGGCAGCAGAAATAAGGGTTTATGGTCTATCAAACCTGCCCCTGCTTTCCCAGCATTCCCCGATGTCTAGCTCATCCATTCATAATACTCTCCACAGTAGTTGCATTGACTAGCATCTCTAGAAGCTTATTCTACCTTTCCATCACCTTTTCTGTAGAATACTACTTCCTATTATCCCTTCTAAACCTGCCTTCCCCAAGAGTTTGCTGATGTACCCCCAGTGGTGTTAGTTTCAGTGATCTTGAACCATTCACTTGAGTCCACCTTATTTATGCATTTCATGTATTGGAATACAGTATTTCAGTCATGTCATCCTTCTCCCTTCTGTTCTTTAGTAACTGAATGGATTCATTCACATATCTGGACTGTGTAGCATGGTACAGTCTGCATGCCCATTGGCCCATGCTGTGGACAAATGGGCATACAGCTGTAGTGTACACAGTCAGTCGGCGGGCAGGCGGGAGGCTTGCGGGTGTGCAGCTGCTGCCCGCTGCTGACCAAGGGGGGGGAGCGAGGTGGTGGGGCTCAGTGGGAGGGTGGGGAGAGGTGTACTGCTGGACAACCAGGGATGGGATTTAATCTTTCTTTAGACTTCTGCCCGCGATCGGGCTGCGAGTGGTCCACTGGACCACCAGGGATATAGAACATGTATTGGTTTTATACTTTTGCCCACGATCGGGCAGTGGGGCACTTTGCTGCTTGTGCAGGGGGTGTCAGTCCCCGATGGCTGCAGTCTGGCAGGGCGCCAGGCACAAGTCTCCGGGGATGGGGTCACCTGCATGCGAATGGGGCCATAATGACATGCAAATGGCCCCATTTGCACCTTGTATGCATTATGGCCCCATTTGCATGTGCACCTTTGAATATCTCGGTTGATGCACCTAGCGCAACGACACTTGTGTTAGCACATCCCCCTGCCCCCCTCTGGCCACTTGCGCTGTTGCAGTGCCACTGCGCCATGCACAATGCGGATGGCCACAGAGCGATATTCAATGGTGCTGAGCCATGGCGCAGCACCATTGAATATCACCCTGTCAGCACCCTGGCACAGCCCAGTTGCACTGCGCCCAGGCTTGTGCCACAGCCTGGTGCAGTCTGAATATCCCACCCCTTGTGTATTATACCCTATACATCTTTTGTTTTGTAATAACTTAATGTGCCATATATGCCTTACCATGTATCTATTTATAGATAAGCTGTGTTTTACTATAAACACCTGGGTCATGCCTGTAAACAGACCCTAGGTCTAGTGTGCTTACCTGGTAAACAAATAAAAAGTGAATTGAATCAAACATAAATTCCATGTACTTGTTTCATCTGTTTGTGCCATCTTTATGGCCCTGGTCATGCCTGAAAATGGTCCCCGGGACCAGTGTACACACTCTATGAACAAAGAAATAAATACAAAATAAATTAAAAATACAGGTGTGATGCAGACAGCCAGGGATATAAAGTATTATGCAGTTATTAAGGGAAATAAAATGTTTTTGTCATGTCCACATGTAATACAGTGCAGTAACCTGTATGCTGCAATTTATCTGTGTGGATTCCAGTCTCATAAGTCATATTGCATGGTTGCTTCCTTTCTTGCACAGGGCTATTCTGGACATGTATTTACCTATCAGCCATTTATTCTGTACAGTGTATTGCACCTCTCAAACCTCTTGCATTATTTGATCTACCTGAAAAAAAATATATATATATCTATATAAAGACAACTGTGCAAAATAAAAGTATAGAATTAGCTATTACACACCAGCTGCACAGCTGCATGTTCATGGAAAGGCACCCTTTGCAAATGATGCATGCCACCTTGACAACTACAAGTCATTTTATCACTATACATATAGGCCAAGATATTCAGAAATGCACCAAAGTCCGGAGCAAGTCTGGCGCAGTGCAAACCTGATGCGCCATGGTGCAACTAGAGCCATATTCACTGGATGCACAGGCCGAACAGCGCCATCGCAACATGGCTGAATATGGCAGAGTTGTGACATTGCACACACAGAGATGCCCCAGCGCAACCATGGCAGCCCAGCAACAGAGGGGAGCAGGGTACAGAGAACAGACCCAGGGACACAGCCATGGAAGCACAGTGATAGTGGCCACAGGAGGCCCCCACCAGCAGGGCACACACAGGCACTCGGAGACTGGAACCCAGAACACAATGGTGGCATGTGTAGCAGCCAACAGGAGGTGCCAATAGCCAATGGAAGGCCACCAAGGGAGCCCCCTCTGATAGGCCACCAGCCGTACCCCCCCCAGAGACCATGGCAGGCCACACCCAGTACCATGCAGCCAAGCACACACACGCCACACAGGCACACAGGGAGCCCACACACTGGCCACTGAATGGGCCAGGATGCAGGCAGTGTGGCAGACCACATGGGATGGGTCACACAATGCCAAGCAGAGGACCCCAACACAGCGTACAGGCAGTACCGGAACAATGACTATGGCCATGCACCACAACCACGCACACACTTTCCACACACCCCGACTGCCACCCCATGGACACCCCAATGCATAGCCACTGAACCAGGGGATGGACACTACCACAGTGGGACACACCACAGGACACAGCAGGGAACCACAGAAGCACAACACATGCCCCTTCTCATGCACACACCATGGACTGACACTGGACCACTGCAGCATAGCTCCACACGCCACCTGCAAAGCAGACATGGACACAGGCAGGTATGTTAGAAAAGATTTAAAAAACAGGTATCTATGTACAACACACAACAGGGCAGGGAAAGGGTAGGTACAGCGAGGGAAGGGGACAGGGAACAGGGACTGTACAATGGGAGGGGGTACTGTAGGGGAAGGTGCAACAGGTTAAACAGGAGCCAAGAACTGCAACATCAACGGGGGCCACATCTGGCTGCCCTACCAAGCCTCTGCTCTCTCTTCTCTGCTGCTAACATCCTCCAGGTGGTGATGATCACCTCCAGGATACTGGAGACAACCAGGAGCATTTTCCGCATCAGCCTTGACAGCATTGTGCGAGGCACTCTCTGCACCGGATGCAGACACCTATGGCAAGGGACAGGACAGGTGATCAGTGCAATGGCCCAAGGACCATGCCCACTCACATTGTGCAATGGGCAGCAGGACCACACACCCCCAGAGGGTCTAGAACAGACGCCCACTGGGGGCACACCACAGCATTGCATAGAGGTGGTCCCTGTCACACAACGGCCTCATGACCTCACAGGGACAGTCACATGGCACACTGCACTGGCAGCACCACAGCAACAATGGTGGCAGCCAGGCACATGTCCACCCCACCAACAGCCAGCACAAGGGTCCAATGCATTCACCACAGTGGCATGCACCAAGCACAGTGCGACACACACAGCTGTCATGGTGCATCCCCTCTGCCACCCCCCATGTACAGTGAGAATGATCATGAAAGTGCTTACCTGCCCCCTGTTGTGCAGCTTGCTTAGGTCTGATCCCATCAGGGTTAACCGCCTGGTCGCGCTCTGTTGCCGCCCTGGCCTGCCTGCAGTCCTCCGGCCCTGTGAATGGAAGGAAGACAGAAGCACATCAGTACCCAACCACACCAGCTGCCCCCCCCAGCCCTCTGTGCATAGGGCATGCCCCTTCCCAACATGTCCTGCTTGCCGGCACAGCTGCATCACAATGCATGCGGCAGCTGGCAATGACAGTCAGCAATGTGCATGATGACAGTGTACCCCACAGCAAGGCATGCCAGGCAGTGAAGCCAATACCGCAGTACAGCACCAGGGCAGACATGAAACATGTGAACACCTAACCCGGCTGTGGCACTACACCATGACTGATGCGTGTGTCAAACCCCTGGGAGACGTTCAGGGTCCCTCTGGCACAGGTCACCATACCGGTGCCTGCACTGCTCTGCTGTCCAGGGAACTCCTGTCTTCCTCTCCAGGCGGATGGCAATGGTCTGCCAAACACTGCCCCTGGCCTGTTGCAGGGGCACCTGGCCAAACAGCTGTGCACTGTAGGGTTCCACACATGCAACCAGGTTGATCACCTCCAGGTCACTCCAGTTACTGGCATGGCGTCCCCGACCCTGCACCATGGCTCTCTTATGGTACGGTGGTGCAAATGGCAGGAACAGGCACACGTGGAAGTCACAGGTGCTGGATGCCCAATGTACGGGACAATGTGCGGTGCCCACCCATCGCACATTGCTGAGTATGCACAGTAGGCGTGGCCCAGCAGGGTCACAGGGTCATGAAGGTGATCCAGGGGTCATAGGTCACTGACCAGTGCACAATTCGCATGTGCGTGGTAGGGCACCTGCCACCATGCGCTATCATGTGCGTAGCTGCCCATGCGCAACATGCGCAGTGCCACTGCATCATGCTGTTCACGCATGGTGTGTGATTGACACCATGACAGTGTAGCGCACATGCACACTGCAGGACTGCACACCGCACATGCGCAGGCATTGTGTGTGGCCTGCTCCAGCGCAGCACCATTGCACACGGCACATCTTCTCGATATTCAGAAGCCACATGCAAATGAGCTCATCAGCCAATGCGAGGCACAGTGGGGTGCATTAACATATTATTACTGTTGTGCACAACCTCATTTGCATGCTTTGCGCCTCATAAGCGCCACAGAACAGCAAAGGCCATAGACTGGTATTGCAACCTTGACAGGTAAGTGGGGTATGTGGCAGCAGTAGACTGGAAGCAAACAGGACTGCAAGGTGGGACTGACCAGGGAGATGCTGCCGCTGGCACACTGTGCTGGCCATGTTCACGGGAGGCAACATGTCAGCACATGAGGAGGGCGAGAAGCAGGGGCCTGCACTGAAACATGGGCCCAACTTCACTAAGGGGGAGTCGGATGCCCTGTTCAAGGCCTACCTCGACAGGGAGGCCCTGTTGAGTGGCCCATGGGCACACCACAGGAAAGGGCTGTTGGATTGGAGGAGGTGGCGACCTATGTCAACCAGCATGGCAGTCACTAGTGATCAGTGCACGAGTGTCGCAAGAAAGTCAGGACTGACAGATGCCACATTAAGGAGAAGATGGCAGCCATCAGAGTGTCCCATAATGGCACCGGAGGAGGGCCAGCGGATGCACTCACACTGACGCCCACAGAGGAGTTGGTGGCAGCCACCATCCACCACACCTCGGTGGAGGGTGTGCATGGAGGAGGCTTCCAGATGGGTGGCAGACTATCACTGCATGGTATGTATGGCAGCCACGCACAGCTGGTGGCCTGGAGGATGCATACATGGGTGTGCTATTGTGCATGCAGCCGTCCTGCATGCCATGTGCGTGTGTGCGCACCCACGTGCATGCCATGCTGCTGGATACATGCAGCAGCAGTGCACAGGGGGGGCACATGTGGGCAATGCAGCACTGACACGCCATCCTTCTCTTGCAGCACCAGCATGCCTCCATGCAGAGGATGGAGTGCCAGCAGCGGCCACAGCACCCATGGATGCCAACATGGCCCCGGATGAAGATCCATCAACATCCACCGGCATCCAGGGGCCCAACAGGCTGCTGATGAGCACCACAGTGTCTGTGGGTGTCCTTGGTCTATGGTCAGACGAGGCCCTGGATGTGTACCTGCAGGATGCCAGCCTTGGTGTCCTGTGTGCAGAGACACAGATCGGGGCGGGGTCCTACTCTGATAATGACAACACAGAGATCCTGGACAGCATGGGCAACATTGTGGGTGAGTCACCCCTGCTAGCATCACAGGCAGTTACAGGGCCCAGTGCAATGCCAGTGGTGGCACAGCTGCCTGCCACCACTGTGGGTGTGGCGGTGTACATTACCACAGCTGTGTCCTGTGTTGGTGGTGGTGGTGCAGCTGTGCAGGTGCAGGGAGGCATACAGTGGCCGGACAGGCAATAGGAAGCCAGACACAGGGTCCGCCACCGGTGTGCCTGCTGTACCCATTCCCCCTGCAGATCCCACTGTGCAGTGTCCACCGGAGAGGGTGGCTGGGCAGCGTGGCAGGTCACCCACTGATGATCGACGTCCCACCTGGGAGCTTGTGTGTGTGTGCGTGTGTGTGTATGTTGCCATGTGTGGTTGTGTGCCACTGCCTCCCCAACCCTTGCTTCACATCTCTGTGTGTTCAAGTTCAAGTTCAAGTTTATTGCAGGAAAACTCCATTGAGCAAGCTCATTCACAAGGAGGTCCTGTGACATAAACACTTAAAGTACAAACATAGATAGGTAATAACAGTATATACATGAAATGCACGTTACATGATATAGGCTGAATATACATACAAGGGTACCACATAGGGTGACCGCAGGTGGTAAACATTAATATGACACAGGGAAGCGACTTACAGGTTGCATACTGATAAATGAAACATGATGACTGGTGTGTGCAATACATATGTTTTGGCAGCTAGAACAAACAACAGACTACAACTGATATGGGGGGGGAGGAGTGATTTGATAGAGTAGCAGTGGAGCGTAAGCATAGATAAAGCCAGGAGTAGAAGGGGAAGGGAAAGCAGTTAATATGACAAAGCAATTATACCTTACCAGTGGATAAATATGGCACACATGGGGATCGCTCATGTCATTGTGAAACACTGCCGAATGAGATATTTTGTGTGGATGGGTGGTTAGTACCACATCTAGAATGGAACTGTTGGCAGTATTTAGAGTGTTGTTCCTAGTGGGTTCACAGACTAATTGCCCAAGACCTAGCTCGTCACAAAGGGATTTGAGGCCGTGTGATTTAGGTGACAGCCAGTCCATATTTAGATCTCCTAGAAATATTGTTTCAGTTTTTGCATCTATGAACATGGATTTCAAAAGATTAAGGACTTCATCACCACCAGACAGGGGTCTATAGCCACCTAGGATAGTGATACATTCCGAGGAGGGGAGATTAAGGCTCAGCGAAACTAACTCAAATTCCTTGGCTAGAGATTTTCAACTAATATTGGTGACCGAGTACTTAGATTTGGCGTAGATAACCACACCCCAGCCTCTAGACTCTCTATCTGCTCTAAATAAATTGTAGCCCTGCAGTGATATTTGTTGATCAGTGTTCGTCTTTTTTAACCATGACTCAGTAATTATGATAAGGTCAGGGTTAACGTGTGCAGCCCAGGCTTGCAGCTGTACAAGTTTTTTAGGCAGGCTTAAAATGTTGACCATCATCATTTTGAGACCTGTGGCCTCAGCAAAATCGATAAGCGAGGTAAGTTGTAGGGGGGCCAGGGTTGAGCTCCACATTTCCTGAGCAGAGAAGAAGCAGAAGTATAACTTTCTTTAAGGAGCTTATAAGAATGGAGACTGCTTTTTATTTCTTCTGATAACCCATATAAGTTATCATAAGAAGCGGCACCACTGTAATGACAGTTTATCGTGATCAATGTAAGTGCTTGAATAGACATAGGTGAGGACAGTAGCAAGGGGTGTAGGCTAACCGGGGGAATAAGCTAAAAGGGAGAGAGAGAATGACATAGTGTCTGCACGGTGGACCGTTATAACATTAGGTATTGATAAGGTACATTGGAGAACTGAATTGTATTGAGGTACTTCGAATTGCACTGTATTGCTGAGAACTCTGCACCATAGGAGCAATAAAAACACAATAAAGAGAGCCATGGTCCCAGACTGAGTGGTCTCGTGATTTGTATTAGTGCAATATTTTCTAGGCAAGTAATTTGCCCACCTAGGTACTCAACTTAAAACCTAGATGAGAAAATACAGCAGAAAGGGGAACAAGGAGAGCAGGAGCAGCTTAGTTAGTGGCGGGGCTCAAGAGATATTCACACAGGGCAGTCTTATTGGCCACACTCGGATACCAATCATAGGTTGGCAGCAGTCAAAACTAGGCCAATGAAGCAGTAATATGATATAGGAGGCAGATCATGAGTGTATTTAAAGGAGGCCTGGGAGAGGAGGGTGGTGGGGGTGGGAGAAAATTTCAGGTCAGAGCGAGAGCTGAGAAGTCAGAATTAAGAAGGGAACACTGTAATAGGCTATAGAGAAGGTGCCCCAATCAGAGCAAAGCAGGCAAGCGGGCGTACCAATCACAATCCCCCTAGGGCAGTGCCGCACCAACGAAGGGTGTGCATGCTCCTCACCATCCACATCCCTGCATGTGTGCTGTCCTTGTCTGTGTGGTCCACGCATGTGTACCATGCCACCTACCTGTGTTCACCAAAGTGTTCCTGTGCAACAGTGTCATGGTGCCATCATGCCTGCTGCTGGAGTCAGGGGTCCTGCCGCCCAGGGGGTGGTTGATCACCACCATCCAGCACATTGTCTCCATCGTCCCCACTACTGTCACCCTCATCCACCTCAACAGCTGTTCTATGGTGAAAGGCCATGTTGTGCAGTATGCAGCAGGCCAGGAATAGGCCATATGCTTTCAAGAGGCTGTACTTTAGGGCACCGCCTGACCTGTCTAGGCAATGGAATCATGCCTTCAGCATGCCAAATGCACTCTCAATGATGTTGCACATGCTAGCGTGTGCCTCATTGTAGTGCTATTCTGCTGGGAATGATGGTCACTGATAGGAGGTGAGCAGCCAGGGCCTCAGCAGGTACGAGCTGTCATCTGCATGGAGAATGACATGGTTAGCCCTATGCTATTCTATAGTGTGCCCCTTGCCTGTCCCTGGCACCCACCCCACCTTGCACACCCTGGCCACCCCTATCCCCAATACTGCTATGCCCATCACCCCTTGCCCATGCCCTACTCACCTACTAGGTGGCCCATGGGGATGTCCCCACATTCAAACCTGTGGCACAGTGCAGAGCTGTGCCAGATGAATGCATCATGTACACTCCCAGGGTGTGTGGTGCAGACATTGATGATGCACCCCGTGACATTGCACACCACCTGGCAGTTGATGCTCGGGCTCCCCTTCCTGTTGATGTACGCCATTCCTTCAGGGCCAGGTGGCATGCAGATGCCATGTAGGTGCAGTCAATTGCCCCAAGCATGCCAGGCATGCCTGCCACCCTGTGGAAGTCCTGCATGTTTGCTGTGCGTGCCACCTGTGTGCTGGGGAAACGTATGAATCCCAAAGCATTTGGCAGCACAGCATTGAGGAACTGTGTGAGGATGCAGGGCATGGCAGACTGGGTGATTCCCGTGGTGTCCCCTGTTGGTTGTTGGAAGGTGCCCGTGGTGAGCAAGCACATTGTGGCGGTCACCTTGGTCTCTTCGGACATGGCATGGCTCCGTCTGGTGGGTGCCTGCATCTCCTCACTGCACAGCTCACAGAGCTGCCTCAGAATGACCCTATTCAGGTAGTATCAGCCCATGATCTCAGTGTCACTGTAGTTCTCAAAGGTGATGTGGGCATGATACTGCCTGTGTCAGGCATACTGCCAACGGGCCCTTTGTTGGCCATGTAGCTGTTCCTCCTGCCTCTTCACATCCCTCATTACTGCCTCCATCAGGAACAGCACACTATCCATCACTCCTTCAGTTCAGTGTCCCCCTGGGTGGTTTGCTGACGTTTATGTGCCACACTGGTACACTGTTTATGTGTGTGTGTGTGTGCATGTGTGTGTGTGTACGTGTGTCTCTCTCTTTCTCTGCCCCCTCTCCCTCTCCCACACCACCTCTCTATCTCTCTCTCCCTCTGTGTCTTTTCTTCTGCCTGTCTGTCTGTCTGTCTCTCTCACTATCTCTCACTCTCCGCTCTCTCTCTCACTCTTAGAGCAACTGCTGTCTGTGTGTTTGTGCCCTGTTTTTATAGGAATAAGTCTGGTCAGTGCATCTTCGGTTTGCTCCACACTTGCACCATGGCTTCACAGTTGAATATGCCATTGTGCTGCATATTCATGGGACCACCCCCTGCACTTGTGCAGCATATATTATGGTTGTGCATTGGCACAATGGGTTTTGTGCTGCGCTACTGCTCCTGCTGAATATCGCTCCTTGGCGCATCTTCATACTTGTGCTGATGCAACTTGGGTGTGCCATGCGCAAATGCTCTGAATATCTGGGCCATGAAGTTCATGGCACCCAGTTTATATAGGTAGTGTGCTATTGTGCAAAGCCCCCACTTTACCAATTGATGCTATTGGTGTTTCCTGGCAAAGGAGATATAGTTCAGTATCATGCACAGCAATGCATTCAGGAACTGGTGTAAGCAGTTTTACATAGATGACTGGCATACTCCACGTATATCCTGTGTATGTCTGGAATGTTCCAGTAGCCGGGAAACATTGTGCAGTATTTACTACTGCAGCCACAGATAAGGTTTGTCTGCACTAGGTTTGATTCTAGAAGTGTGGATGCAGGTCACTGCATAGCCAGTGATGGCTGCCTTGCTCAGCCTGTACCACACAAGACACTGATCATTATTATCCAGCTCCATTCATGATGTGCAATAATGGTAGACCCATGGTTTATAGCTTCTCTGTGCTGCTCTGTTATGCTGTCTGTAGCAAAGCTCTTGTGTTTCTCTTTTTTGTAGGATTACTTGGCTGTTGCTGTGCATGCAGTCTCCTCTGTACTTTGTCTGCTGCCTGTAGCAGTACTACTAATGCAGCTCATCTTGGCATAACTTCAGTGATGTTGTCAGTTAATGCCTATACATCTGTCTGTTAATGTCCCTGATACTTGGGATCTTACTCTGATTCAATGCTGCCTGATAGGTGTGCCACAGCCTCAGAAGTGTCTGTTGTTTATGTTCCCTCTGACTGAACTAACACCAGTTTACAGTAGTTGACAGATTGCAGATTCCTCAAGCGTTTAAAATTGCATTTATAGAGATGGTGTAGCATCTGATATGGTTACTGATGAGGAATGGATTTCATTCTTTGTAGGGTATTTGACACATCCATCTCTGACTTGCAAGCAAGTCGGTCTAGAAATGTTGGTTTGACGCAGCTCACACTGGAAGATCTGTTCTGTGCCACTTATTATGTAGTGTCCTCATGCCCATTTCTGTTCCTTTGAAAATAATGGACCCATAACTCATTCTTAGCTCTGACAGTGTTACTGCACCACTATAATGTTAAAAGGGGCCAGCACGACAAATCTGTGGAGTCTTATGGGTACTTCAAGTAGAGGTGAGCATTGCTGGAATATGTAAGTTTTTTTCCCACTTCCTCATTAATCTCCTCTCCTAATGTCTTTTTTTCCCTCCTTTCTTAAAGAGTAACTTTCATGCCCTCTTACAAATGCCCCCAAAAGACACAGTGGAGCCTTACTTGCCTCGGAGTCTAATGGTGCAAAAAAACTCTTCACAAATCTGGACTGTCATGTACGGTATGGGCTGCACGCCCATTGGCTGTAGCTCTGCGCCAATGGGCGTGCAGCCCTACTGGACAGTCAGTCGGCGGGCGACGGGCGCAGGCAGGTGGGATGCTGCCGCCGCCGGCCGCCGGGGAGCGGGTGGAGGGGCTTCGTGAGTGGGGTGGGGGACACTATACACCAGGGAGATGTTTGGGGGGTTGTAATCTTGACATTCTGCCCGCGATCGGGCATTACGGTCCGCTGGACCACCAGAGAGATATTCGGGTTAGCGACACTTATACATTCTGCCAGTGATCGGGCACTGGGGTTTGTTTCATGTTCTGCCCGCGATCGGCATCGGGAGATGTGGGGTGTTTATGTTACTTTCTGCCCGCGATTGGGCATCAGGAGATGTGTGTGGGGTGTTTCATGTTACTTTCTGCCCGCGATCGGGCATCGGGAGATGGGGGTGTTTCGGCGTTACTTTCTGCCCGTGATGAGCTGCATGGTGCGCCGGTCCACGACGGCCGCTGTCTGGCAGGCTGCCAGGCGCAAGTCCTCGGGATCGGGCGCGACCTACATGCTAATGGCATGCAAAATGGGATAACAGATGAAAATGGCCCCCGCCTTGCATGAATTATGGCCCCATTTGCATGTCACCTTTTGAATATCGGAAATTTGCGCATGGCGCAATGGTACTTGCGCCACCGCAAGTTTAATGCTCAACTCTGGCAACTTGCGGTGGCGCAAGTTCCACTGCGCCATGCACAGTGGCTGTGGCTGGGGGGTGATATTCAAAGGAGTTGCTCAATAGCGCAACTCCTTTGAATATCGCCCCGGCCCCACCCCTGCGCAACTATTTTGAGCAGCGCAGGGGCTTGCGCTTCAGAATGGCGCAGTTTGAATATCTGGGCCTATATGCCTAATAAAGTTTCATATATTATACCAAAGAGCACGTTTAAATAGTGCTGTATAACTAAAGTTTAAAAATTCAAGCACTGCAAAAAGGTGATACAAACTTGTCAGGTCAAAAAAATAAATGTACAAAACACATATTATTTGGTCCAGTGGAAGACAAATGTTGGCCAGATCTGGTCTCAACCAATAGCTTCTTTTACTGTGATACAATAGACAAATATTGTAAGAGTGGCCTGTTTTAGATCATCATCAATGTAAGTGTCACATTTACAGAATACTGTAGTTGCTCCAGGATGTTTTTGCTTATGATATATATAATTCGCCTCATATAGTTCTATTTTAAACCTTGTTATTATTCTTCATTCACATGGGATGGGTAAATAAATTAAGTAAGGTCCTTAACAGTGGTGAGTTTTCAGATGCTTATACCATCTATAACATTTTTAAAGAGGCAATTCTTGAAAGAGCTTGATTAAGTGCAGTATCCTGAACTTTAGTCCTAATTTTACTAACAATTTCTTGTTTTGGCGTAACATAAATTTCGTGAAGTAAGTTGCCAGGCCCAAAGGGGAAATTGTTTAACCAGGAAAGGCATACTAAGCTG
Organism: Neoceratodus forsteri; assembly: GCA_016271365.2. Lineage (NCBI taxonomy): Eukaryota > Metazoa > Chordata > Ceratodontiformes > Ceratodontidae > Neoceratodus > Neoceratodus forsteri. The sequence goes on from CM057456.1 coordinate 648,961,774, forward strand.
AAGCTTGTTTCCAGGTATGACCTAAGACCACATTAAGAATGGAACCTTACATACATGTATTTACAGGAAGCCAACAGACTACACAAGAAAAGTAATCACCCAAACCACACAAAAAAATCTGTCATGTGCAGTCAAGCACTCCAGTGTCACCGTATTTGTTCAAATGAGGATGCCGGAGACACACATTTGATTATGTTGAAAAACACCTTTATTGAGCAGGGACACTCTTCCAGAGAAATTGATAGGACAACAGAACATGCAATGCAAGTACCAAGACAACAACTACTCCAGTATAACGAGAAGACAGCTACAGACAGAATGCCCTTAGTAGTCACATATCATCCAGACCTTGAACTTCTGCATAAGATTATTAAAGACCTCCGCCCAATATTTAGTGAGGATGAGACCTTTAATTGTATTTTTATGGAACTACCACTATCATCTTTTAAACAACCACCAAATTTAGCCAGCCTGATTATTAGGAGCAAGCTTTCGCCAGAACAGAATACCATGACACTAAATAGCACACAACCCTGCAATCAATGCACCTGTAAGACTTGTGAGTTCATTTCCACCTCAGACTGTGTGGTTAGATCACAAAACAGACAATTCAAGGTACATGGGAGTTATACATGTATGTACATCACAACATGTTGTTTATTTCATTCAGTGCAAGAGATGTCCACAAACAGGTTATGTTGTTAAGACAAGCCAACAGCTCCGCACTAAGATTAACTCACACAGACATAGTATTAAAACAAAGAAGACTGAAAAAACAGTGGGGCAACACTTCTCCCAGCCTGACCACTCAATTTCGGATATGTGAGTAATGGCCCTAAAAGGAAATCTCAAAAACACACAGCAGAGATGAGCTTTTGAGATTAAACTTATTTTACATCTCAATATGGTAGCAGATGGGATGAACATAGATCTGGGTTTCATGGGACATTACATAATTTAACATCCACAGACCTCTTTTTCTTCAGACTGGCATATTATAGGACTTCAGCACATGTGGTGTGTGTTTGTGTGTGTGTGTGTGTGTGTGTGTGTGTGTTTGTGTGTGTGTGTATGTGTTGGGAAGTATGTGAATACAGCAGGTGTGGGGCTTGCTGTCACATTGAGGTAGGCTTCTATTCAGATACATGGAGTTACAGTGTGTTATTGCTCTTACTTCACACACATAATGAATATTAATTGCTCCTTACTATTTACCTTCACCCAGCAGTGGGTGGATTCCACTGTAGTCATATTCAGGTTCCCTAGCCTATTACTGTACATACAGCAGATTTATTATACATTTTCTTTTCACTCTGAACATATTGGGGTGTGAGATCTCATTTGCATGGAGGTCCTTGACAGATCTATTTACATTAGGCTAATATTGTAGTGATTTGTGGAAATGTAGGTATGTTAGGACTCTTGTCTTGCACACATACTTTATATTTACTTCTAGTTACCTTACCCTGGGGAGGGTGGCAGTTTTATTTCATTGTGGTTCTATCTAGAATCCTTGGAGATGTTACTATGCAGACAGGAGGAAGGTTAAATAGCATCACATTTTTGCTCTGTAGATATTAGGATACATGATTCCTTTTACTTCGGATTTCATGACAAGTTGAATTCCTTTGGGGAAAAATTGCAGTGACTGATGTGAACAAAGGTGCATTAGGAGTGTGTGTGTGTGTTTGTGTGTCTATCTCCTTAAAACTAGTTACCCCACACACACACATATTATGGGGATGTGGGGTAGGGTGTATTGTGTGTGTGAAGAGGAGGAGAGAATTTAATTTTGATCTCTTATTCAGATTCCTTAGACACTTTTGGTACATCAAGTTGTTATAAACTGAGAATTTATTGACATCACTACATATCAAGCTGCATGGTCTTAATTCCTTGGTGGTCCTTGAAAAGAGTTTTTTGTTTGACATTAATATTGTCAATTTATAGTTATATTATCATTTATAAAGTCCTGTTACTACACTACAGGCTTTTGAAATTTATGAGGCATAATATCTAGCTGGAGAGTATAGCTGGGTAATGGGTCCAGCTAAGTTGTACACATCATACAGTGTGTACAAATCTTTTTAAGATAGCTTTACTGGTAATTTCTTGTCTGTAATACTTGAATACATTGAAACTTCTTGGAGTCCTTAGACAATCTTAGTATTTCTTTAATCTGGGTTGGAGCTGTTTTTCAGTAATTGCATTCTTATACACATTGTGACAATCGTAGCTTGATTTAAGAGCCATCTGCTCAAGTAGTGTTATCTCATGTCAATTGAATTTATATGCAGTAGAATTCTTTGTATGTGTTCTGCATCAAGCAGATTTGACACTGGGACCCTCCCAGCTGAAGGTAACATGGTACTGTTAGACTTCTCTGACATCAACTTCTGTTTTTTTTAAATAAGATTTTAAACCAATGGGGATTTTTTCTGTTATTTTCTGCATGATTTAGTTGTTAAAGGTATTGTTTTTTTCTAAATAACTGTCATTATGCTTCTGATGAAGGACTTGATGGTCTGAAAGCTGGAGCACTCTTTTTTGTTGTTACATCTGTATTGATTCATTAAAAGGTATTAAATCATTTGCTTCTGGATCAGTTCTTATAAGAACCAATATGGCAAACACTAAATCTAGACTAGGACCACACGGAAATTAAGGGACTTGCTCAGGGTCACACAGTATGCAAGTGGAGGCTGAAGGAATTCAAACCCAGGTCTCCAGACTTGCAAGTCAGTGCCCTTAACCACTACATTATATGCTATACTGCCTCCTCAAAGGGAACAAGTGATATTTGATAAGTCTGATGGACGGAAAGATGAAATTCTTCTGGATGTATTTGATTTGCGCCTTGATACATTGTCTAGGAAGGTGTTCCTCTGGAAGGAGACAGAGTCTCAAAAAGAAAATTAAGCTTCTCTCTTTTACCAGAGAAAATGGAGACAACTGTCCTAATTCAGGTCTTAAAACCTCTGCTGCACCGGAATTCAGTATAGATAAGATGCAACAAAATACTTTATTCTAGATAATTTCCAATGATGTAATATTTTTCAGACCACACATTTCAGCTGCATAAAGGATTCATGATTTAATTTTTGCATTTATAACTGTGAGGATGTCCTTAATAGTACCCTTCCCCAGTTTATATTTCCTAAAAGTGTTAAATGCATTTTTCATTCTGATTTCCAAGAGGTTAAAATTTTTATTACATAAGGAATTGTCTGAGAACCTTTTATCTGGGTAGTCATAGTGGCTCCTATTCTCCATGGTGCAGAAGTCTATGCGCCGCGTGTCTGGGTCACATAGACCCTCCACAGCTGCTGTATCCGATTTTTCAAGTGCGTGGGGGCTGTTACACACCGAATCCCCCACCCAGCCAGCAAGATCCACAAGGGGGATGGTCCAAGGTGGTGCAGGGGTATGCCTGTGCTCAACTTGAAAGTGCAGAGTGCAGGGCGAGTGGGGGCACAGGCTACACAACCCTGGGGCAGACATAGCCACTGTGTGCCCCCCTTGGTGCAGCCACCAGCTGTAGCAGTCATGTTGGGACATGGAGTATCCCCCTATTCACCACCCCAGCCCTTGGGTACCCTATAGAGGGCCAGGGGCAGCTGTCCAGTCACCCAACTGCCCTGGTGCAACAGCTGCTCTGTGACCACCCATATGCTGTAGTGCCCCATGGGCACAAGTGATTGAGTGCCAGACCAAATACGGGCATCCCACTGAATGCCCACCTGTGTCCGAGGAAGTGCTCTTATGCATCTGCGCACTGGTGGATGTGAATATCACCACCGCGCATTGTTCTGTGGGTGTGGGACTCCGTGGGCAGGATACTTACCTCTGTTGCATACTTCCCATCCCTTGGAGAATCCCCGCCAATATGTTTCAGATCCAACAGACTGAATTCTTATAAATAACTTCAGGACCTTTTTGGACTTATTTCTAAAGATAATCAATTTGGTTTTATCTTTTAGGGACTGAAGGACATTTGGTTTGACTGGAATGAGTTCTGAAGTACTGTCAAAATCCAGAATTAGTTGGACAATAAGGTCATGGGAAGAGGGGCAAGATACAAAGAGTACAATATCAGCTTAAATATGAATAGATGCTGAGGAACAAGCAGGGGTGATTTAGTTCAAAAAAAGGGAAAAGAGAATGTGGTCCTGAACAGATCTCTGAAGGATGACTGAACAGACTGGGATTGAGGGGCATAGGAAGCATCTGATTCAGACAGCTTGAGACCTGCCCTCAATGTACAAGTGGAACCAACTGATGAGGTGGTAGAGAGGCCTGCTGCTTTAAGTTTGTCCAGAAGGAGGGGGTGGGCTACAGTGTGAAAGCTTTAGCTTATTCTACAAAGATGATTGAGGTGATCAGACTCTGGTCCATACCAGAAAGGATAGAGTCCATAAGCCAGAGTTGGGAGGTGGAAGTTGAGTAGGATTTCCTGAAACCTGACTCAAAAGGGGTGAAGAAGGAGGAAGAAGAGTCAAAGAAGGAAGATAGCTGTGAGAGAACAAGATGTTCCTGTAACCTAACCAGAGTGGGAAAGAGAGAGATAGGATTGAAGTTAGAAGAAGAAAATGAATCACCACATTTAGGAAACATAGAAACATAGACATTGACAGCAGATAAGTACTGCTTGGCCCACCTAGTCTGCTCATTTCTCTACCTACTGGATAAGCTTCAGATCCTAGTTAACCAACAGCCTATTTCTTTCTACCCCCTACAAGAATTGACTTATGTCTGTCCCTTCCATTCTTGAATTCCCCCACTGTTTTTGACCCCACAACCTCCTCAGGAAGGCTGTTCCATGCATCCACCACCCTCTCTATGAAAAAAATACTTCCTCACATTGCCCCTGAGCTGTCCCCTCTATCTTTATATTGTGTCCCCTTGTTCTTGCACATCTCTTTTTCTGAAAGATGCTACCCTCTTGCACTTTGTTGATTCCCTTGAGGTACTTAAAAGTTTCTATCATGTCCCCCCCCCCTCCTTTCCTCAAAGGTATACATATTAAGCTCCTTTAGTATCTCCTCATATGGCTTCTGTTGCAGACCCTGTACCATTTTAGTTGCCCTCCTCTAGACTGCCTCCATCCTGTCTATGTCTTTGTGGAGATGGGGTCTCCAAAACTAGATGCAGTGCTCCAGATGGGGTCTCACCAGCTGTCTGTACAGAAGGATTTCTACTGGTGATTCCTCTCCATATACATCCCAGTATCTTCCTAGCCATCCCTACTGCCTTCTGGGAATGAGAGTAGCCTGCATCTAGGTCTCAAGAACAGTGGCATAGGAAAAAGAGATATTAAGGAGTTGTGTAATAGGCATAGTGGTAGCAAGACCTGAGAGAATCAGAAGCTTACAGTTGAGACCATCAGTGCTATTTCCCTTGTAAAGTTTATGGGTGAACAGGGCCTTTAGGGAAGTAGAGTTAGAGATAAGACAGAAGGTGAAAGAATTAAGCGGGTAGGCAGAGGTAGGCGAGAAGAAAGGGAGGGTGAGGAAGAGATGAGAGTGAGAAAATGAAAGCACAGGTGGCGAAGAAGGTGTTAAAGGAAGAGACAACAAAAGATGGGTCAGAGATGAGGGAGCCACCAACCTTGAGAACAGGAAAGAGAGACATGGTCAGAGGGGAGGAAAGTGAATGGATAGCATTTCAGAACTTGGAGGGGTGATTAATGTTGTTCTGGAGTGTGAATGCAAAATACTCAGTAGTTTTGATACAAGTGTTTCAAAGGTGACAATAGTTGGGCAAAGTAGCCAGGGAGCCAGTGATCTTGTAGGATTGCCAACCTAGTTCTCTGACATAGAGGGAAGCTAATATCTCAGCAAATATCCATGGAAGGTGGGAGACACATACTCTGATTTTCCTTAGTGGAGCATAATGATCCCATAAAGACATAAACTTGGTTTGGAAGGACTGGCAAGCATATTTTACATTAATGGTGGCAATGGGAGACCAGTCAGATACCCATTGGTCTGTTGGGAGAAATGTCATGTCCAGTGACCCAAAGGACCGTGATCCAATATATGTTGGGGATGGGATAAGTTGAGCCAGTCCAATAGAGGGAGATTTAAAGATTAAAAATGTTGAAATGTAGGGTTAAAAATCAAATGAGTCAATCTGAGGGATTTTACATTTTGGGAAAATGTTTACAGGGGAGAAGTCAATTTATATTACAGTCACCAAGGATGAGCAACTCATCTTTGGAGGGATGGGAACTGATAGAGGAAAAAAGCTTAGTTACTAAAGCAAGGGACATACCAGGCAACAGAAACCCCAACAGTAAAGATGGGAAGAGAGAAAGTAATTGAGAGTTTGAGGAGGAGCAGATCATAGCACAAAGAAAGAAGAGATAGCAAGCACAGGCACCAATTGGATTCTGAAGGAGGTGTAAACTGAAACACCACCACCCCTCTTTGTCCGACCCTACCTATCTAAGGAGTAACCAGGGATTGCCATAGCAGAATGACGGACCTCAGTAGAGAGCCAATATTCAGAGATGAGAGCTGTATCAAGTGTATCCTCTTTTCCATATGATATGGGTAGCATGGAAGAGGAGGGTTGTAATTGAATGCTTGTGCTCTGTAGAGAAGGGAGTTATATTGCAGTGTGGCAGAGTGGTAGAAAACAGTTGATAGGTGTTAGTCATTGGGAGAAGGGGAATTACTTTATAAAACTGTGTTCACGTATTCAGTATATCTGACAATGTTCTTGGGCATCTAGGTTGCAAATGGGGGTGACACCATCTGCAGAACTAGTTTTGGAATCTCAGTGGCCACACATTGTCTATGTTCTTTTTTTTACATATTTCTGTCTCCGAGGTTGGGCGCATGGTGACAGAATGGGGTGTGAGCAATGGGGTAGGGCTCCCATTGGCTGAGAATTGGTTCTATATTTTCAAATTAAGGCAAGGCATTTATTTTTTTATAGTGCCCCATTCAAATATCATCAAGCACTTCAAAAATACTTACATAAACAATAATAAATGTGCATTTAAAATCAAAATATAAAATAGTAAATACAATAAACAAACTTAAAGAAAGTATAGAGATCGTGTCCTTACAAGGAGTTTAAATTATAAGCCAAGATAAACAGATGAATAAATGCTTCTGTCATGGAGTATAGGCACCTGGTGTTGAAATGAGGGGTCTTCAGTAACACTGAGGTTTGCACCCTGTGGTGTAACAGAGGTGCGTACACAAGCACTGGGGTTGGACCTCTTAGCATCCACATAATTATTTTTTTTATTCCACATAATTATGTGGTATTGCAACCCAACGGTAAATGCAGCACTGATATACCTAAGCATGCAATCCCAAGGAATGGCGCGGCATGTAAATTGTTTGCATCTAAATTCTAGATGATTTTGTTTTTAACTGCATTTGTGAATACTCTAATTACCAAGTTTCAAATTCCATCTGCTTTTTAATTATTAAATGAGTAAAATAAAGGAACATTTTCATACATTTTCTTTTTGCCACACCGCAGCACAGAAAATAAACTGAACCAAATTTTCCTGAAATTGACAAATCCTGAGATTTTGGCCGAGAATGTGTGCCATTCATATTTTATGCCAGAATGTCAGCAGTAGCTGAGATACAAGTTGCAGTTGGCCACATTCAATGTAAATCTCCAGGGGCCAGATTTTCAAAGGGCTGAGAATGTTGCACCTATGGCACACAGTGCTTGAGGAATTCTCCCAGCCAGCGACTGGGTTTCTCAATCCTATGCACCAAGTTAGACCAACTTTTTCTGGTCTAGCTTGCAGCAGTTCCAGGTGCTCTTTTTATGGGGCTTGTACCAAATATTTGGTGCAAGCTGCTGTAAATCAGGAAAAGTGTTGTAACTGCACAAGACTTACTAAAATCGGGCACAATCTGCAGCAAAGGTGTTGGCACAGCTGTGCCAACAAAAGGGTTTGACACAGTGCTAGATGCAAGCTCTATATTGCTCTTTGAAAATCCAGACCCATAACTCTAACTAGTTTCTCAGATTGTTCAGTTCCTCCTGAAATTATCACCATCCTCAATGCAGTCCACCACCCTGACCACCATGATGTCATCTGCAAACATAAGCAGCTTGTTGAAGACTTCAGCTTCCAGGGTGTTCATGAAAATGTTGAAAAACATTGACCCCCTCCCACAAATGAGAGGGCATAGCCCAAGGTTCAATGTGGGGGAATAACTCCTCTCACATACATAATAAAACCCAGCCTCTCCCAGGACCCCTTGCTCTCAAGTTTGCAAAAGTTACCTTCATTGTGCGGCTGCATGGCGTATGTTCTGGCTTGCCTTTCCACTCTGTTTTGTGTTTTCTTTACTACTTCCCTTGTTGTTTTTACCTGCTTGCATCCACCTGCTGCCTGCTTCTTTGCTGGCCTCTGCTTGGTTTCTGCTGGATTTTGTTTGTGTGTTTCTTCTGCTTGGTTAGTATTTGTTTGCCTTCGGCCTCTGTGTGCCTCCTCCTGTGCTTGTTTTCCTGCTTTTCTGTGTTTGCCTTTTCTTTTGGGGGATTTTATTTGCACTTGTGTATACTGAGTTACTCAATGTCTGCTGTTGTTGCCATTCCTTTCAGCACTCTCAAGTTCCTAATTGTCTACACCTGGCTGGCTCTTACCAGCTTCTCACTGTGTGTTATGTTTCAGCAGCTTGCTTTGGGTCTCTTAGATGCCTGCTTCCTGGATTTCAGTTCTTCAATCCTCACTGCTGCTATGCCTCACTCATTTGCTTTATTCAAGTCTACTCATTTGTAGTCTACCTGGGACCAAACTTGCTTGATTGCGTGAAAGCCATATCTTAACTCAGCAGCCTTGCATTCTAGTATGGTTTCTTTACTGATTGCTTATCTCAGCCTTTCCTTTACTTACTATGCATTTCATTACATAAGCCCTCAGTTTTCATACAGCCCTTTTTGGGGATTTCAATCCATTCACATATGTTTATTTGCACTCAGTGGGAATCAAACCAGAGCCTACCGCAATTCTATATTACTTTCTCCATGGGATTTAAATCTGTTTAACTGCATTTGTATCAAACAATTATTACTATTGTTTTTCAGTGCATTACTGCCTCTGCCTACCATTCCTATGCATGTTCAATTGTTCAGCTTAGTTACTGCAGGAAGCTAAAACTAATTACTGCTGGAAACTGTTAACTCATTTGTTCCCATAGATGCTATATGGCATCGGAACCCTCCATTGCTGGATCCGACCCCAAATGGCCACCGGGAGCAAATGAGTTAAACTGATTTTTAACAGTGTTCATTTTGCTCTGGAGGTCAGCTCAGCTACAACTGTCACTGTAAATTACTTTTAAATCAGCTTGTGTGTCATGGTGCTTTACTGTGGCTTCTTTGTTTTTCCTACAGTGGATGATGAGAGGGTTCTAGTGGAGTGTTGGGGCCATTAGTGGTTCATCTACCTCACGTTTGACTGCTGCCATTGCCACTAAAATCCTCTTGGAATTCATTGCCAGCCTGGTTGGCTTGCCCTCCTTTCTCTTTCATTGCATAGCTTGTACTTTAGCCTTGCCAGTCATGTGTCTCACACAGGATGAGGGACCAGGTTAGCCTGAGCTGTTTGTACAATGCCTATTGTTTAGCATGCTTTTGTGTACTATCTGTTTACCATGCTGCACACAGCCTGTTGTGCCCTGCGTTACCATGTTCTGCCTGCTCTATTGCTAAAACAGGATCATCGTGCCTCTTCTGCCATGTTGTCTTTGTGTTTATCTTATGACATCTGCCTGGCATCACCTTGCTTTGGATAAGGGATCATTGTGGATGCTACGCCTTACTGCCTCCGTGTTTATGTCATAATCTCTGACTGACATTGCATCACCTTGGACAATGGTTATCATGCATTTTATGCCTTGTGTTCTGTTTCATTTTGGTCTTCATTCCTGCGCATCTCTGACTGCTGGTGCCTTTGTTTCTTGCACCATGGGTTGAGAGTGCCATCCTTTCCTTGCTGCTTTGCATTGCCTGAGTTTTGCTGCTCATCATCCCAGCTCATGCTGCTGCTACTGTATATTGTCTGCCTTACTTAAGTCTCACACCACTGCTGCCTACCTCTGCTGCTGCTGTATACAATCTGCATTACACAGGTCTTACACTGCTGTGGCCTACCACTGCTGCTATTGTATATCCTCTGCTTTGACCAGGTCTCCTACTGTTGTGGCTTGCCCCTTCTGCTATCCTAGATTGTCTGCATGGATCAGGTCTAACCCTGCTGCTGCCTGCCACTGCTGCTCTTTGTCCTGGCTTAGGCCCCATGGTACCCTGTTATACATCTCCATCTCCAGTGATTCTTCCTTAGTTCTGGGATCTGCATTATTCTGATTTCCTCCTCCTTAAGGAATGCTCCTTTTCTGGGCTGTGATGTTACTTCTTCTACCACTCCTGCTGTTGCTCCTATGCTGCCACTTGGTAGGAAGCGCATATCCATGACTCAACTTTCTATTTCAAATTGGACTGTTCCTCGCCTGACTGCTGAGCTTCGCCACCATGGCATTGCTTACTCGACTTCTGCTTGTCTACGGGACCGCTACAAGACTGTATATTTCCATTTTCCAGCCTATGCCAGCTTAGTGACTGTCCCTTTGGCTCCTCCACCTTCCTCTCCCTTGTCAAAGATCTGTATCCAGTCAGATTCCCTCGTACCATTGTTAACCCTCAGGCTCGATCCATTGCTTTGGTTGTTCTGTCTGGCTACTTGGCAACCAGCCCATCTGCAATGCTTTCATTGTGTGGGGATGAATTTTCCTTTACCTAGCCCTGTGGGCTTGTACTGGAGAAGGTAACATTTCCATAAGTACACCAGCTAGGCCAATGGAAAAGTCTGTGGGGCTAGTGGATTTTCTCCAGTCAGTAGCCCTGCTGGCTAGTGGCTGCAAAACTTAATTTCAACCCCTGGACCAGGAGGACTCTGGCCTGGACCAATCTTTTCCTTGTGTCAGCACTGAAACAGCCTTTGTTTCTGTAGAAGGAACCCAATTTGGCACAAAGTTTGTTACATAAGGTCTGAGTGTGAGTAGTGAACGAGTTTTCTTTCAAGCCATAGACCTCTGTATTTACAGCTGTCCACCAGCATCCCCTATAAAAAGGTTCCCTATCAATGTGCACATGGAGAATGGAGGAATACAAGGTGGCAGAGAACCCTTTGTTGAGACATGCATTACCATAGTTTTAGTGGCATTGACCAGACACTTTGAAAAGAAAAGGATGAGTTGCAACCTGTTGAATGTGGCTTGGAGATGAGATGTTACTGCCTCACTGGTGGCTCTCAGGATGTACACAGCAGTGTTGTCAGTATAAAAATGGAGACTGTCTTTACCAATATTTGAACCCACATCATTTATATAACTTAGTAAAAAGAAGAGGACCCTGGCCCACCTTCTGCAGGACTCCCTTGCTTAGGAGAGCATATGAGGAGGAGAGACCTTCTACTTTCACCTTTTGCTGCCTTCCAGATAAATTGCTGGAGAACCAAGACAAGGAACTTGAGCTTTCCTCTGTATTGTGAACCTACTGCAACAGAATATTGTGGTAAACAGTGTCAAAAGCTTTGATGAGATCAAGGAAGATATCATTCATTATGCATTTTCATAGTTCTAATTGTACCTTTCTACATGTCTGCCACTATTGGTGCTGCCCACACTCATTGTGTTTGTCCTGATGCTCTCCAGTCTTTTGAATGACATTTCCCTTGCATCACCTCCTCGGCTTCTCTTGGTGTTGGCACCTGATTTGGGCTCTCCTCCTTTTTGTACTACTGTTGCTCACCTCCTCTTGGGGTTTCAGCATGGATTTCATACTGGTCTAGTTGTCATTCCTTCTGAAGCATAAACATGCCTCAATTAGCAATCTGCATTTCAAGAACTATACATTGTTAAGTGACTGATTGAGAAGGAGCTTAAACAGAACCTCATCACTGGTCCATTCCTTTGACTCAGTTTCCTACCTTTCATTATGACTGCAGGAAAATCAGATTTGGCTATCTGTTTTTTATTCCTGGCTCTCGGGAATGGATGTTCTAAGTTCTATAAAGACCCTTCACCCAACTTCTACTCTAGGATTTAAACAGATGCTTCACCAACATACGGACTGCATACATGAAGGAGTTTTTATACCCATATTTCCATCAAGGAAAAATGGTGCCATGTCGCTCAGTTAGACAAACTTATTCATTTCATTCTAGATCAGATCACTCTCATCCTTTATTATCCTCAATCATATTTTGCTTATTGGCTGGGACTTGATCCTTATTCATATTCTGGGCACTCTTTCAGACTTAGAGCTGCATCATAAGATTTAAGAAATAACATCCCCAGCCATATTATAAAGAAGTTCGGAAGATGAAAGTCATCAGCTTATGAAACCTACATTTCAAATCCAAATTCTGAAATTAGAGTAGCATTTTCAGTTATCTCTGCTTAGTATGACAAGAGGATGGGCAGTTCAGTAACCATGGGTTCTCGAAGGTTTTCCCCCAAGGATTTTTTTTCCTCTTCTGTGCATTACTGGTCTTACTGTTTGTATGAGGAGATTATCTAACACAGCATTGTTGGGCTCTGTATTCCTACAGCTATCCAGTTTAAAGTTCCTACACCTCGTAGCTTAAAGTAATAATACCAAGGATGGGGACAGAGTTAAGCCACAACAGAGTATGCACAAATATAAACATTTTATTCCACAAACATTGAATGGGAGGGCTTAGCCCAGGGTTCAATGTGGAGGAATAACTCCTTCCACATACGTAATAAAAACCAACCTCTTCCAGGACCCCTTGCTCTAGTATTTGGTAAAGTAACCCACCATCCACCACTTCCTCATCCTTCTCCAGTGCTTTCAGCATCCTTGGTGCTGGGTCCTCTATTCCTACAACTATCCAGTTTAAAATTCCTACACCTACCTAGCTTTAAGTAATAACATCAAGGATGGGGATAGAGTTAAACTACAACAGAGTATGCATAAGCATAAACTATTTTATTCCACAAACATTGAATCCCTAAGAGACACCATTGAGTTCCCCTCTTTACTTGGAAGAGTGACTGTTAACTATAACCCCCTGCTTCTTGATCCCAAGACAGTTAGAAATCTGCCTCATGTATGGCTCGATCACGTAAAAAAAAAAAGCTTGCAACACACACCTTCCCCTGCATCATTGTATATTTTACAGCTCATTTAGGGCAACCTTGATGAATAAACTGCGAACAAAACTTTGTTTCATAGCAAACTGTTTTCTTAGTAGGTAGCAATCCATAACCCCCTAAGACATGTCAATAGAGCCACATTGAATGGATCAGAAGACAGACTAATCTTGACACCCCATGAAGTAGTTCCTATAGGCCCACACAAAAGTGGAATTCAGAATATGGGTGCAGTATGGGGGTACCTGCACTGTATGTGGCTTGTGAAGACAGAGTGCTTCACTTTCAATGGAATTAGCCCTTCACCTTCCACAATGTTAATTACTAAATATAAGCAATTCAATTTTAAGTGCATACTGTTAGCATAATATTAGAAAAGAGAAACAAACCTACACATTGCATATCAATTAATTATTATTGATTAAAACTCATATGCCTTGATCATCTCACTGTGAAGTCCAAAGAGCAGTTGACAGTAATCAGAGGCCGGATTAACTGATTGCTCATCACCGGTTAAAACACATTCTGTTTATTTAGATGCATTCCTAATGCTGAAGTTCATAAGGGATTGCACTGATTGATGGGGGTGAGCCAGATGTTCCCATTCCTAGAGCAGTGGAGGTACTGTACTGTAGCACCACACTAGGGAGTTTAAGGATAATGCAAGTATTTTTAAATAAACTGGAAACAGGCGGTGATAATGTACAGTAATTCCATATCTTGATGAGTACAGCATTTCAGTCAATTTATGTTGCCTATTAGCTGAATAATGAGAAATAATCACAAGAAGAACACTTTTGAACAAATAGCATTGTAACAGCAAATCTGAAGAGTATGTCCTTAAAGAATACACATAAAAGACAGAGCTTCTGGAAATTGTTTGCTAGAGATTAAAATCTAGGCACAAATTTCTGTTTTCTCTTTGCTCAAATTGTGCAATACAGTGTTACCAATATTTTAGTGTTTTATATTGATATTGATATTAGATTAGTAGCAACACATTCCTTCTTTATAAATTACATGCATGTTTAACTGGTTCGCTTAAATATTGCATTATTTTGTTACTCTCTCAGCTCCTTCTGGTTCAGTGTAAACTGAGAGTGATACATCCAAGAATGTGGGGAATGACTTGCATTTTTAATGTGACTGTACAGTTATTATGAATGAATCTCCAGGGTTTTAATACTTAGCGTACTTTTTATTTATTATGTGTCTTTGCAGCCTTATGTGACTAAGTGTGATTTTTCATAGTTTGTGTTTTCAGTGTATTGGGTGTCTCCTGTATGCTGTGGCCATAGTTCTAATGCAATAAAATTGGCTGTCATTATGGCTTACACTGAGAGAACTGAGTTGTTTCAAGCTTACATCATTCTGTAAACAGACATAAGCAAACATGTGACATGAATACTCTTTTGTGGAACAACTGCCTGCATGCCATAACCCCACTGTCACACCCATGTTAGTTAAAAACATCACCCACCTGAGCAGTGATAGAATGACTATGCTCATTCACCTTGTGTTAGTTAGAGTGGCACTCTGTGGCTGTTGTGTGTCCACACTACAAGCTACCACAAGTAACCAGAAGGGGAAGGGATCAGAGCAATCTCAGTACAGTAGCTTCTTCTTGCTACTTTTACATTGTTTTTGTGGATTTTACTTGGTAGACGGTTATTTTTTTTCTTTCTTACTACTTCTAACGGGCTAGGAGAGCATTGTTTTGGGGTTGTTTGGAATTTTAAACCCTATTTTGGTGTACTGTAAGTGGGCTTGTCTGTTATGATGTTTCACTGTGTAGCAGACTGAGTTTGTCTTACTACTTAAAAAGGGCTAGCAGGGAACTATTTTGGAGTTGTTGAAACTTTGAAATCTATTTTGTGTGCTTTGAGTGGGATTGTCATTTCTTTACATTGGAGGCCTATTTCATCTACTTTCTTCTGACTTCAAACCTGGTTGGTGTGATTTTATTGGTGCTGTTTCTTTGAATTGGAAACACATATCTTCTAATTTCAAGCCTATTTTGATGTGTTGTCGGTGAGGCTGTTTGAATTGGAGACCTGTTTCTTTTGGTATCAAACCTATTTTTTGTTCTTTGAGTGGAATTGTGATTGCTTTTTGCTGGCTTCACTAGCTGCAAAGTTTAGTGCATAGTGGGGGAAGGGTGCTAATGGTCTGACCAGGGGCATCAGCTACCTGATTGTTTCTGGAAGGCACGGGCTTGTCCCACCCTGCCTGGCCCAGGTCTGTGATTTCCTTTATGCCGTCAGTTCCGACATCACTTCCCCAAAAGGGCAAAGGACATGCAACTGTCATAGCAGAAGCAGACATCCAGGAAAGGAACAGCAGCACATGAAGAGGTGACTGCTATCTCAATTGAACGGAAGTAACTGCAAAACAAGGAACTTTCATTGTTACTTGTTTGCATTTGTATTTGCACTGTGGAAAGGAGGGGTACGAGTTTGAAGAAGGCTGTGCAATACTTGCTTAAAGTCTCTTTTTGAGTGTGGACAGGAGGGGTAGGAATGTAAAAAGCAGCTGTTCAATCTATCTAGAAGTGTACAACAAAGGTGGGTAAGGGAAATTAAGAAAAGGAGAAGAATGTTTTGCACTGATAGAGGGGGGAGAGGGGAGACTTGGGGGAGTGTTTGGAATCCTGCATCTGGAAGGGTGGGGGTTGCTGGAGGGCAATGAGAGCAATGGGTAGGGTGGTAGGCTGCAACAACTGTGATGCACCAATCTTTATAAAAATTGCCTGGAGGGTGGGGGATGTTTAATGTGCAATCACATAGAGAATCTTAGAAAGGAGATTGAGGGTCTGCAGGAGGAACTAATATAGGCAAGGCAGACTGGAGGTGGTTGTAGCCCGATACTGGAGGGAGGGAGGATGGGAGATGAGGGAGGGCAATTTGAGCCAACAATGGTGAGGTTAGGGTCAGAAGAAGGGAAGTGGAAACAAAGGAGCCCAGGCAGGAAGAATGGTCTCCAGGGAAACCAGGTCAGCAGACAAAAGACAAACAGAAGGAGGAGATAGGGACTTGTGAGGGGAGGAGGAGAAGTAGCAACAGTCATGGAGTGGAAAGGAGTGAACAGGTTACTATGAAGAGAGAGGAAACGGGCATTAGTGAAGGGTATTCAGAAAATAGTTTTGCAGTGCTAGAAGGGGAAGGAGGATGAGGGAGGTGATGAAATTAGAGGAGTTACTGATAAGTGCCTGGACCAAACTGGAGCGGGGAAAGTTCTGCTGGGGGAATTACAACAGGGGCAGAAGGGGGAAATACTGTGCAGGAGGAAGAAGAGGAGCTGGGAGTGAGAGCTGGAGAGGAATGGAAGCAAGCAGGGAGTAAGAGGAGTGGAATCTTAGTGCTGGGGGACTCAATACTAAGAGGAGTCAGGTGGGGTAGCAAAGGGGAGAGGCATAGTCACATTTGGATGGCGGCTATGACAGGAATGACAGCAGAAACGGTGGTACAATCTGTTCTGAAATGTGCTAGAAGGGGTAGGGACAAGCATCATTTAATTATACATCTCAGGATGAACAACCTGGGTGACATAACGGTAGATATAGTCCAGAGGAGGTTTGAGGAACTAGAACAATTATGTGAGGGGGCAGGAAGAAAAGTAACTTTTACAGGGATTCTTCCAGTGCCCAAGGTAAGCACAACAAGAAAGCTGAGAATAGAGGAATTTAACAAATGACTAAGAACCTGGTGTCATGCTAAAGGGTATGGGCTGGTGAGGGGGTTGGGAGTGACCTGGGAGGACAATTGTCTCTACACCAAGGACAGACTACACTTGAGCAAGGAGGGAAAGAAAGTGTTGAAACAGAGGATGGAGGATTACACAGAGGAAGTTGAGAATTTAAACTAGGAGCGGGGGGTGGCAAATGAGCAAGAGACATGCAGAGACCACAGGTTGAGAAGCCATATGAGCTTACCCCTCACAACAGTGACAAAGGACAAATGGCAAGTAATATTAGTGATGCTAGTAAAGGAGGGCAGGGTGGAGGGAAGGGGTGGAAGGTGGTCACTCTTAATGCTAGGAACCTTGGGAGGAAAACTGCAGAGTTACAGGCACTCATGCCAGAGGGAGAGGTGAAAATTGCAGCCATCACAGAAACATGGGCCACCCAATACAATGACGGGGACCTGTCTGTACCAGTGTATGGGTTATTCCGTAGGGACAGGGTGATTGGAAAAGGAGGGAGGGTGGCACTATATGTGAAGGAAGGACTGAAGTCTGTAAGGGAGGAAGGGGAGGAAGGTAGTACAGAGTCACTTTGGGTGCAAATCCAGGATTCCAAGAATAGGAGTCTCAGAATGGGAGTGGTGTACAGGCCACCCTCTCAGATGGAGGATTTTGACAGGGACCTAGAGGGACAGATCAGGAGAACCTGTGAGAAGGGTAGTGTGGTGATTGTGGGGGACTTCAACATGCCAAGAGTGGACTGGAGTACCCCAACAACCAGGAATAGAAGGAACAGATACGCTGGATGCCTTCCAGTACAGCTTCCTGGTGCAAATGGTCTGTGAACCAACCAGGTTAGGGAATACACTTGACCTTGTGCTGGCAAATGGGGAGTTTGTGAGGGAAATTAGTGTTGAAGAACCGCTGTCAGGGAGTGACCACCACTCAGCATGGCTCACTTTGGATCTGGACAAGGAAGGAGTGAAATCTGCCACAAGAGTGCTGAACCTCAGGAGGGCCAACTTTGGGAGGATGGGAGAAGTGGTAAAAGGGTACCTGGACAGAATTCAACCTAGTATGGGCACTAACCAAAGGTGGGAACTCATAAAGCTGGGGATAATGGAGGCAACCAGAACCCGTAGCAAGGCCCACAGCAAGAAGGCTAGACCTAAGAAACCAAGCTGGGTGAGCAAGGAGGTAATGGAAAAGGTAAGGAGGAAAACAGCTACCTTTAGGAGGTACAAGAAAACAGGGAGGTGGGGAGGACAGGGAGGAGTACCTGAAGGAATCGAACGAGGTGACGAGGGCAGTAAGGAGATCCAAGGCATCTATGGAGCTCAGGCTGGCACAAGACATTAAGAAGAGGGAGAAGGACTTCTTTAGCTACATCAGAGAGAAAAGGAACTGTAAGGACCACATAGTAAGGATAAGAAGGAGGGGGGTTGGGTGGAAGCAGGGTGCGATAAGGCAGAAGCATTAAATGATTACTTCTGCTTGGTATTTTCTAAGGAGAAGAGGGAGGTGATACCCAAGGGGACAGGAATGGCAGAAATGGGGGGGAGAGGGAGACAGATGGAGAAATCATGGAAGGCAGAATTCTGGAGGGTATGAAGGCACTGAGGGTGGACAAGGCACCAGGCCCAGATGGCATCCACCCCAGAGTACTGAAGAAGCTGACAGAGCTCCTTGCATGACCTTTGGCAGACCTATTTAATGCCTCACTACACTCAGGGTGTGTACCTCAGGATTGGAAGATGACTCGTGTGATACCCCTCCACAAGAGTGGCCCTAAGGATGAACCAGGGAACTACAGACCAGTGAGCCTCACAACCATCTTCGGTAAGTTGATGGAGACTATCCTGAAGGAGAGGCTGGTGGCCCTTCTGGAGGCCAAAGGACTACAGGACAACAGGCAGCATGGCTTCATATGTGGAAGATCCTGCCAAACCAACCAGGTTGAGTTCTATGACTGGGTAACTAGGCAATTGGACTGAGACCATGCAGTGGGTGTCCTGTATCTGGACTTCAGTAAGGCATTCAACTCAGTGCCACATGGGAGGCTGGGAAGTAAGTTAGAAGGCACAGGGGTTGGTGTAAAGCTGGTGGGATGGGTAGAGAACTGGCTTCAGGAAAGGCAACAAAGGGTGGTGGTGGGTGGGGAGCTCTCATCCCCAAGGGTAGTGACGGGTGGTGTTCCACAGGGCTTGGTGCTGGGACTAGTGTTGTTTGGGATATTTACTGCAGACATATCATTGGACATCAAGAGCAAGATCAGTCTGTTTGCTAATGATACCAAGATGTGAGCGGTGGTGGATGACCTAGGTGGATGGCAGGGGTTGCAGGATGATCTGGCAAAGCTGGAAACCTGGTCAGACACCTGGCAACTGGGATTTAATGCCAAAAAGTGCAAGGTACTGCATTTTTGGGTGAAGAACCCAAGGAAGACTTACCAGCTGGGGGAGTGCAGCTAGCCCAGACAGAGGAAGAGAAGGATCTGGGGGTGTTCATTTCAAGGTCAATGAACGACTCAGCACAATGTAGAAAGGCAGCTGTAAAGGCCAACAAAATGCTGGGTTGCATTGCAAGAGGTATATCCTTGACGAGGGAGGAGGTGATTCTGCCACTGAATAGGCCATTAGTTAGACTGTACCTGGAGTACTTGTGCAGTACTGGTGCCCATATCTGAAGAGGCACAATAAGTTGCTGGAAGGGGTGCAGTGCAGCGCAACAAAGATTATCAAGGGGCTGGGGGACTTATCATACGAGAGGAGGCTGAGGGATTTGAATATGTACTCACTGGAGGAGAAGAGGGACAGAGGGGAAATGGCTGAAACCTTTAAGAACATGAAAGGAATAAACAAGACAGGTACAGAGGGGCTTTTTAAAGTAAGGGAGGGGAGGGACACCTGGGGCCATGATATGAGACTGGGGGAAGAAGGTTCAGGAGGGAGATGAGGAGACACTTTTTTACAGAGAGGGTGGTAGCTGGATGGAATGTGTTACTGGCAGACGTGGTATCCAGTAGAACAGTGGACTGCTTCAAAAGGGGCTGGGACAGGACAAGGGGGAGGGTCAATGGAGGGGACAGGTGGAAGGGAGGGGCAGCTGCAGAATAAGGGTTGCTAGTTGCACATTCAAGCAGACTTGCTAGACCTCTAGGCCTTTATCTGCTGGCAAATTTTGTGTGTTCGTATGTTCGTAACTCTTACTGATGGCAGCACAGCACCAAAGTGCTGTTCATCTGTCGGCTCCTGTTCTGGCACACCTTGTCTATCCTGATCCTTATCCTCATCCTTTTGGTTAGCCAATGATACTGGGAAATGCATTCCCCTGCACTTATCTTGATATCAGCAACCTGTTTAATGTGCTTCTCCATATGGGTGCACTGCCTGCTGCTGTTGTTGCAACTGTAGTGCACCCTGGAATGTATGGTCTGCTGTGACTGTATTTTAATATATGGATTTTAAAATTAATACTACTCTAAAGCATCCAAAATATTCCCAGTAACAGCATCACACACCAAGTGATAGTACCATAGTTGCTCACCAATAATACCAACGTTTAAAAGTGATAATACTATGTTTCTGACCTGAATAATAGTATTATCACCAAAAGACATCAGCGCATGGGCTAGTTTTCCTACCCACGTCTTCCAAAGCGTGCCTCCTGATTGGCCGCTTTTCCTTAGAGGGCAGGCAGAACAATCCTCAAAACATAGCGGCTATCTCTCACTTAGCGAGACACAAGCGAGATCTCAGTATTTTCCATATATTTTTTTTAAAACTGTGCCCCCAAATGGATTTATCTGTTGATCCTGTGTTCCCCAACAGCAAAAAAGGTAGGAATGCCTACCAGTTCTATTATAACCTGCTTACAGGAATTGGGGGGAGGAGTCGAGTGACACAACAAGCAGGACCGGGGGTAATTGAAAGTGCAAGGCAGTGCAGTGGTTGGCCATGATCCAGACAGTCCTTAACTGAAGTGGCTGACTGCCCATCTCAAAAACTGACCCAAAAATAAACTCAGATCCATATATTAAAAAAAAAACAATGTATGGTTCAGTGTGTATTACCGTTCAGTAATACCATCTTGAGGTTCTGGACATGTAGGAACCTCTCAAGCTTTGCTCTTGAGGTTCCTACATTCCAGAACCTCTCAATGATTTTAATGACTGATAATACACACTGAACTATACATTATTCTCTTTTTGTTTGTTTATTTATTTGTCAACTGGGTAAATGCGCTGGAGCAAAGCTCCTTTTCAGGCAAGCCTCTGAATCATAGATTACAAGTAACAATCAACAATACCTAGATCACAAGTACAAATAAAAATAAATATATAAACGTAATCAAATAAGAAAGAAAAAAACAGCATTTCAAGTATTAAAAATGACCGACACATTTATGTTGTTTCTTTGGGTATAATTTCAGTGACACTGTAAAAATGTTAAAATCCATATTATCTTTAAAGCAAAATGAAGATCATTCCAAGCCTTTTAGGCACTGTACCTTAATGCTGTGTGGCATAGTGGTAGTTTTAACTCAAGTAAATATCAAGGTCTGAGACTCTTTCTACTGTTGCAGAGCTCAAAACCTTGAAAGGTGAAATAGGAGATTCCCTGTACAAGACTGTACCGGATAAGCTGAGCTGCATATGTCTAAAGATAAACTCATGTGACAACTAATCCAATTGCTTCACATTCTGGTAATGGTGAGACTGACATGATAATAGAATAAATTTTGCAATCTTACTAAAAAGTGCACTTTTTTTTGTCACGATCAGTGCTGTCCCCGATCAACCACAATCCTCCATAATTTAAAATGGGCATAACTCTTGTTGAGAAATATCATGTCTTGTATTGGGTGTCAAATAATCTTTTAAACTGAATAAGTGCCTTAACCTGCAATGTATTTTTATGTTACAGTATTCAAATCATATGCAAAAAATTAAGGTAGAATGTAACTATATGACCAGCTATATTATATTTAGTACACACTCAAGTACCTGTCCATAGATTGTAACAATTCTCAAACCAGATTCTATCCCATATAATCTGAATAATGTTGCATACAGCATAACCTTTGTCTTGCTTTTATTTAAGACTATATTAAGTTGTTCTGCGGCATCCAATGTTGCATTCCAAAGACATTATTCATCAATGTATCACTGATTTGTCAAGTGTAGGAGGACTGTGATACAATACCGCATTATCTGCATATGCTTAGGACCATTTTGGAATTAGAATAAATGTTAGAAATTTCATCCACAAATAAAGTAAACAAAAAGGGGCCTGAAACTGGCCATTGTAAGACACACAAGGACACAATATCCTCACTAGAGTGTCTGCAGTTGAGTTGAACCATTTGCACTCTATTTGAGAGATACTCCAGAGAGCAAAGAGGCCCTCCCCATCCCAAGGGCATCTAGTTTAGTCATTGGGATTTTATGGTATACCAGATCAAATGCTTTGATCAGGTCCACAATGACTGCACCAATTAGCCAACCAAGTGATGCAGTGGTAGAGTTACTGCCCTCTGTGCTTGCAACCTAGGATCAATAGCCATCACGGCATACTGAGACTGGCCAGGGTGGTGGAAGGATTGACTGTCAGATGGGCTGCTGCATTCATAGGATACAGTATTAGCTGGATGGCTGTCTACACCTGAGAACCATTGTAGGAAAAATCCTGGTATCCAAAGTAACCTTTAGAGATAGGTAGGGAAAATTCAAGGCCATTTGCTGACCTTAAACTACTGTACATCTGCATGTTATTAAAGTTGGCAGGCCATTTAGATAATTGAGGACTTTTGATCTTGCATACTGGTAAGTCATTAGTATATGAGGATATGTCTTCTATTATGTGGGTTCCCAGTTCTGCCCTTAAAGTCACCGGAAGGAAGTGATTGGTAATTGCGGAGATGGCTTCCTGTTCTGCTCTTCAATTAGGTATGGTAGATTGGCAGTACTATAGATGTGGTCCATTTCTTCTCTGCAAGTTGCTGGAATGATTCATTTGTGGCAGGAGGGTGGGCTTCCTTCTTACTTTCAGCTGGGTCCTGTCTAAATCAACTTGCAGTTGGAATGCATTAATGGTAACAATATGAATAAGTGACTTTGTGGAACTGAGCAATAATACATGGCAGGGGGCATGTTGTGATGAGATAATGGCACACATTGTATGTGTAATGAGGCACAAGGCACTGGCAACCAGAAATGGCTCCCTGGAGTTTTTATTGAGATTATACAATGGGTCCCACATTTTTTGTTGGGGGGAGGTGAAAAAATGCACACAAAAAATGAAACGTTGTGATTTTTTTAAAAAGTTCATCAAACTCAATAGAATAATCCAAGCATTGACATGCTATCTCAGGTTCAAATATAGTACACAGTGAAATACATTTTTAATTAGCCCTTAAAACCTTTATTTTACACAACCCACTCCCATTTACCTATTTTCCCACCTTGTTTCTTTTTATTTCTTTCCCACATTCAGTAGATGGAGTGTTCACTATCGATGGATTACACGAATACTTATCACTGCTTAGTTCTACTGGCAGAATGCTCAGTTCCAAAATCACATAACAGAAGACCTCATATGGAACACGAGCTATTTTTTTTTTCAGTTTAATGTACTTCATCAAAGTTTACAATATACAAAACAAAAACCAGAGAACAAACAAGAAAATGAACAATAATACAGCAACCAATATTACCAATGAACATAATACAACTCACCATACCTCCCCAAAAACACATTCACAGGAACCCCCGGAGCACAATAAAACACAGAATAAATCTTCACAGAATTAGAGATCCAATAACAAACCTGCTGTATAGTAAGAAAACAAAACCACCAACATCTAGTCCAACCTTCCCCTGCTAAGGACCCGAAGAGGCCAATATCAAATCAAGACGTGGCTCCCAATGTGACTTAAAATTATTGTGCCTGTCCTGGCGGGAAGCAATGTGATTTCTGGTCTCTAGGGCCTGTAGGATCTCTTGATACCATGTGCTGTATGAGGGGATGGACTCATTCAACCAATGCCACACAATTACCATCTTGGCAGTAACAGAAATCAGCGACATATAGGCCCTATGAGGACCAAAAAGCTCCTCTGGAAGGTAACCCACCAGACAGATCTGTCACATAAAGAAGGAGTCCAGCCCTTGTAAAGGATCCAATGAACTCTGGATGGCCTTCCAAAAGTGTGTCACCATGGGGCAATCCCACAGGATGTGTTTAAGGTTACCCTCAGCCAATCTACAGCAGGAGCAGGTTGGAGAGACAGATCTGCCCATTCTGAACAATCTAAGGGGAGCATAATATAAGTTATGTAATAAATGAAATTTGCAGAAGACAATAGTGGTCCTGTTTCACAAATTTATATAGACTCCTCTAGACTGCCTACCTGACCTTAATGTTCAAATTAAGATCTAGGGACTGCTGCCAGTAAAAGCATATCCCTTGACTGGCCCAGTAGTGCAGAGGGCTGAGGTGCTGGCACCTTACTTCGCGATATGTCGGCGACCCGGGTATGGGAACGACCTTGGGTCACCTGAGAGCCGGCTCGGGGGGAAGGGTTGGAGTGGGATTGAGCCATGGCTCTCCCCTCCAAGGGGAGGATGCCTGCCCATCCTTAATCCCACTCCTACTGGGTGGAGGTCTGTTGGGCATGCAGGCAGTAACGGGCGGTGACTAAAAGTCAGGGGAGGGGTGGAAGGGGCCACTGGATCCTGGCGTGTACGTGTGTCTCCACATATGTGTACGCCGTGGCCCCGGGAGGAGGGAAATAAGTACCAAAAAAAAAAAAAAATATATATATATATATATATATACAGTATATAAAAGCATATCCCTTTTGGGCTTCTCGGGTCTAACTTCTGAAGATGGCCATAGAACTGAGAGATGCAATGGGGCTGTTCTGCAATGGATATGAAATCTTGCAGTACGGAATGGGGCTGAGAGGACCAAGGACATAGACCCAATTAGGACGTCACAGCCTTAGTGAGTTGCAAATGTTTAAATGTGTAATAAAGTGGGATAGAAAGACAAGCTTGTAGTTTTCTGGCCTAGACAAATTTACTGTCCTCTACCAGTGAAACCAAAGAGACGTCATGAAGAAAGGGGCAAAAGTTAAATGGGATTGGGCGGCTACTAATTTGAAAGTTCAGATTACCAAGGACGGTTTCATGTGATATGAGCAAATGCAAAATAGAGATCGCCTTATCAGTGAGTGCACATTGCTGAAAACAAAAAGGGCAATGTGCACTATAGCTGAGCCCTAAATAGCGATGGTGCGCAACACACTCTGCAGGCAGGCGCAATACATTTGCACACTTTTTTATGTGGGTGGCTCCACCCTTGCACCCCTTATGTGGAGGGCTTTGCCCCCGCACCTCCTTTACAATTATTATCAGCTCCGAGGGGGAGCCTGACACTGGGGTATAGAGGAATCTTAGGGAGGGGGCTATTCAGAGGGGGAGCAACATGTGAACAGGGGACCACCAGGAGGGCAGGGAGCACAACATAAAAAAAAAATTAAATACAAACACTAAAAACACAACAAAACCCAGAGCTCCTACCCAGGTTCAAACAAGGGTCTTCCTACACCAGAGGCATACACTGCCTCTACTAGTCCAAATGACCAGCTGGGAACTGCCAGGCCGAACTACCTCTTATATCCTCTCTCACCTTATATCAATCCTACTGTCACTTTCTCCATCTTTTGCCATTGTTGTCCTCATACCCTCGTTGTTCTGACTGTTGCTATACTTCCCCACTCACTCTTTTCACAGGTGCTCAAACTGAGTCGCTCAAACTGAGTCACTCAATTTGAGTTGCCCATATCACTGGATATCCCAAGGACTGGTTGAGACAGGTCTTTACTCCAATCCAATCCCAGATAAATACCAATCTGCATGAGGGCTTTAAGGGACCACATAAGGGGAGTTGTGTGAAGCTGCTGTGGTAAACGGGCTGGTTTCACATAAAGAAGGCTATGGAGGTGAAGGCTGTATTGCTTACATAACTGACTTTCTAGAGAGAGAGAAAAAGGGGACAGTAGGCCTGGTCAGTGTGGGTGGACAAGCATTGGCCCCTTTGGAATGGTTTACTACAGTGTATAGCACAATAGTATAAAAAGAAATTGGGCAGATGCAGGCCACTACCTCCTTGGATATGGTAAGTTTATAATGGGGTGACAGGGTGCTCCCCTCTTCCACAGAAAATCTACAATTAAACTCTGAAAGCTGGTTAACTATGATTTAGGAAGAAAAAGCCCAAGCATTCTGAGTGGATACAATACCTGTGACAAAATATTCATTTTGATGACACTTGCTCATCCCCAAAGGGAGAGAGGAAGGGTCTTCCATTGCTGAAGATCCAGTTTAATCTCCTGGCAGAGGGGTATTAAGTTCTATTTAATCAAATCAGATGAGGGGCAGGTCACATGAATCCCCAAATAGGTAAGTGTTCTAGGTTCCCAATTGAGACTGAAGTTAATAATCTGTTGTTTATATATCAAGGCATTTAAAGGCAAAACTTTGTTTTTATCTACATTCAACTTATACCCTGCCACCTTTGAAAACCATTGGATTTCCTCAGTTGCTGCTGGGATGGCTGTCTGGGGCTCCTTTTCATGCAAGGGAAGATCGTCTGCATATGCAGAGATCTTATAGCTAGAGCATCCCAACAAAATCTCTTGAATATGGGGATTCTGCTGGATATTATATGGTAGTAAGTGCTGTAAACACCAACATAGAGGTGTCGATAGGGAGAAGGGCAGGGGTAAATGGAGAAAGTGACAAAGGCAAGAAGGACAGGGATGGGGCAAAAAGGAGTAAGGCCATCAGGAAATAGAGGGTAATGAGTACCAATGCCCGTAGTCTGGGCAACAAGCTCCCTGAGCAGGTGGCCTTGATGGAAGAGGGATGCCTGGATATCGTAGCAATCACAGAAACATGGTACACAGAGAACCATGACTGGGATGTTAACATACCAGGGTACATAACCTACAGGAGAGACAGACAGGGGAGAAGAGGGGAGGTAGCTCTCTATGTAAGGAAGGATAAAGCAACTGAACAAAGAATAAACAGGGAGGAGAGGAGGCACTTGGGTCACCTTGGAGACTGGAAAGGGCACCACAATCTGCACAGGGGTTGTGTACAGACCCCCATGTCAGGGGAGGGAATGGACAAGGATATGATAGAAGGCATTCTTAGAATGGCAGAGAAAGGAGATACTGTTGATGGGAGACCTGAATATGCCAGATGTTAACTGGAGCACATTTGCTGCAGCCACATCCAAGAGCAGGGCCATTCTTGATGCCCTACAGGTGGCAGGCCTCAGACAGCTCGTTTTGGAACCCACTCATGAGGGAGCAATCTTAGACCTTGTACTCTCAAACGAGGGCAGTGAGAGGATGTCAGATCTAGAAGTGGGTTGCCATCTGGGAACAAGTGACCATCAAACAGTGTGGTTCACGTTAAACTCAGCTACAGAGTCAAGCCATACAAAAGTGAGGGTACTGGACTTCAGGAGGACTGAATTTGGCAAGATGGGAGAGTGCCTCAGAAAAGCACCAGCAAACAGACTAGAAGGAGGTGTGGAGCAACAATGGGGAATCATCAAAACTGCCATCACAGAGGCAACAAGCCTTTGTGTGAAGCAAATAAACAAATCAAAATGAAAGAAAAAGCCACTATGGTTCTCAAAAGAGGTGGCTGTGAAAGTCAGGAAGAAAAAGATAGCATTCCAGAAGTATAAGGAAACACAGAAGAAGCAGGACAGAGAGCTGTACCAGTTAAGGCAGAAGGAAGCAGGGAGGGAAGTCAGAATAGCAAAGGCCCAAACTGAGGAAAAGATAGCCAACTCGCTAAGAAGGGGGATAAAACCTTTTATAGGTACATCAGCGAGTGTAGAAAGACAAAGGGAGAGATAGTGAGGCTGAATAGAATGAACGGTGGGTGGGCAGAGGGGACAGTGAAAAGCTGGGATACTGAACCAATATTTCTGCTCAGTACTCACAAGGAGGGAAGTGCCTAATCCAATTAACAGAAGCACTCTTGATAGGGGGTCGATCCCAGTCCTTTCACAGAAGAAAGGGTTCTGCAAGAACTCCTAAAACTGAAGGTGGACAAAGCAATGGGGCCTGATGGAATTCACCCCAGAATTCTAAAAGAATTAAGGGGGGAACTAGTGAAACCACTGGCAACTCTTTTTAATAAATTATGGGAGGATGGTGTGGTACCCGAGGACTGGAGGAAGGCAGATGTGATTCCCCTTCACAAAAGTGGGACCAAGACAGAGGCAGGAAACTACAGACCTGTCAGTCTGACCTCTGTGGTAGGGAAAGTGATGGAGTCACTTCTGAAGGAAAGAATAGTTGAGTACCTAGAGGCCAGTGGGGCATAGGACCCAAGGCAGCATGGGTTCACAGCGGGAAGGTCATGTCAGACGAATCTAATAAATTTCATTGACTGGGTGACCAAAGTAGTAGACCAGGGAGGGGCTGTGGACATGGCCTACCTAGACTCTAGCAAGGCATTTGACACAGTCCCACACAAAAGATTAATAGTCAAATTAACCAGTCTGGGAGTGGGTCCCAGGGTGGTAGCCTGGGTAAAACATTGGCTGGACAACAGGACACAGAAGGTATTTGTAAATGGAGTCCACTCTGAAGAAATAGGGGTTACTAGTGGGGTACTGTAGGGTTCAGTATTGGGTCCAGTCCTTTTTAATGTCTTCATAAGTGACATTGCAGAGGGACTGGAAGGAAAAGTATGCCTCTTTGCAGATGACACAAAGATCTGCAACAGGGTTGATACCAGGAGGCGTGGAAAGGATGAGAAGGGACTTGGCAAGGTTGGAGGAATGGTCAGAAATATGGCAGCTAGGATTCAATGCAAATAAGTGCAAAATAATGTACCTGGAAACAAGAACCCAGGGGAAGAATACACAATGGGGGTAGTAACAACAACAAAAGGAAAGGGACCTGGGGTAATCATATCAGATGACCTTAAGGTTAGCAAGCAATGTGAGAAGGCAGTAGGGAGGGCTGGGGGTATACTGGGATGCATAGGGAGGCATCAGCAGCAGAAAACAGGAAGTTGTTATCCCTCTGTACAGACAGTTGACGAGACCCCATCTGGAGTACTGTGTCCAGTTCTGGAGACCCCATCTCCACAAGGACATAGACAGGATAGAGGCAGTCCAGAGGAGAGCAACTAAAATGGTGCAGGGTCTGCAAGAGAAGCCATATGAGGAGAGACTAAAGGAGCTTAATATGTATACCCTTGAGGAAAGAAGGGAGAGGGGGGACATGATAGAAACTTTTAAGTACCTCAGTGGAATCAACAAAGTCCAAGAGGGTAGCATCTTTCAGAAAAAGAGACGTGCAAGAACAAGGGGACACAATTTAAAGATAGAGGGGGGGTGTTTCAGGGGCAATGTGAGGAAGTATTATTTCACAGAGAGAGTAGTGGATGCACAGAACAGCCTTCCTGAGGAGGTTGTGGGGTCTAAAACTGTGGGTTAATTCAAGAAAGCATGGGACAGACATAAGGCAATTTTTGTGGGGGTAGGAAGAAATAGGCTGTTGGTTAACTAGGATCTGCGGCCTATCCTGTAGGTAGGAAAATGGGCAGACTAGATGGGCCAAGCGGTCCTTATCTGCCGTCAAAGTCTATGTTTCTATGTAAGAGGATCCGGATATGAATTAAACAGAAAAGGGAAGAAGGGCGACCCTGCATCACACCCAGGTGTAGAGAAAAAGAAGACAAAACTCCATTACACCTGATCCTGACAGATGGGTGACAGTACAGGACATTCAACTAATGACAGAAAACCATGGGGAAGCCAAACTGGCAGAGAGCTGCAAATAAGAAAGGCCAAGAAACCCAACTGAATGCTTTTTCCACATCTAGGGAGACCAGAGCCACAGGAGTCCTGCCCTTCCCAGATGCGGAAATCAGGTACATCAGCATACAGAGGTGGTCACTGGATGTGTGACCAGCAATAAAACCCATCTGGTTTGGGCCAATGAGGACATCCCAAACCTGGAGTATGCAACTGGCCAAAATTTGGGGCAACATTTTTAAATCAGAATTTAACAATGAGGATGGTAACTTCCAGGCAAAAGCTCAGACTTGCATGATTTGTGAATAAGGGTGATCCAGGCATGGGTGAATGAAAAGTCAGAAAGTCCAACAATAAGTAAATAGTTAAAAAGTTGGGCTAGGAAAGGGGCCAGGATATCAATACAGGTGGAATAAAAAGTATTATTAAATCCATCCAGCCCAGTAGCCTTATATTTTGGAAGACATTTGATCACCCGGTGCACCTCCGAAATAGAGATAGGCACCTACAGAATGTCCTGTTGCTATGTTGTTAGTTGTGGAAGGAGGAGATGATCTAAATAAGCTTCAATCTGCTCTGGAGATGCCAGTGAGGTGGAATCAGGACTATACAATGAGCTATAGAAAGCCTGGAAAGCCTCCACAATATCGTGAGGGTGGGTAAGTATACCACCCTCTGGATTAGGTTGGAGACTGGGTATTGTATTTAAAGAATCTATCTGCCTAAGTCTAAGGGCCAAGAGTTTGCCTGCTCACTCCCCCGATTCTAGATATCTCATTTTTGTACATTGTAAGGCTAAATCTGCCTTCTCGGGCAACAGCTGTATTGCGCTCTGAGGGAATTCAGCTTTGACCAGGTGCCAGAGTCAGTCCTAGAGAATAATTGGTGTTCTAAAGAGTGAAGCTGAGAAAGTAATGAGTCAACCTTTGTGGTGTATTGTTTCTTAACTTTAGTCACTAGTCGTATACATTCACACCTCACTGTGCATT
Organism: Neoceratodus forsteri; assembly: GCA_016271365.2. Lineage (NCBI taxonomy): Eukaryota > Metazoa > Chordata > Ceratodontiformes > Ceratodontidae > Neoceratodus > Neoceratodus forsteri. The sequence goes on from CM057456.1 coordinate 648,992,461, forward strand.
TTGCAGTCCCCAATAACATATCCAGACCCTGAGTGGACCCCTCATTATCCTAGAAAGAGCCCAGAAGAAAATTTTGAATTGCTGCAAGAGTGATGGAATCACTGAGGAGATGGAAATTTAACCTTCATGCTATATTCTGCTGCTCTATTCCCCAAACAGAATGCTCCAAAAATACTGGGGCATGGTTTGAAAGGACCACAGGCTGTATGTCACAGGCTCAGAGCCCTGGTAAATTGTCCGAACTAATCAAGATGTAATCAATCTGGGACTACAAAGAATGGGGAGCAGAATAAAAGGTATACCTCCGTACCGTAGGGTGGATGATATGCCAAGGATCCACCAGCCCCAGGGTGTCCAGAAATACCCTCACTCCTCACTGACCTGGATATGTGCCCTTCCTTTGGAAGCCAGTCCTATCCAAGTCATATTGGAGGACCACATTCCAATCCTCTCCAAGGAATATGGGCAAGTGGACATAAAAGGCCAGCTGCATCATGAGATCAGCAAAGAACTGAGGGGATTCCCGATTTGGGACATATACCAAACTCAGTAACACTTCTGTGAGTCCTAAATGCCCACAAACCAAAATAAAGCGGCATTCAGGATCCCAGCACTCCTGCAGCAATTGGGAAGGTAATCTCTGTCCACCAAGACAGCTACCCCCCCTTCTTATTACTACATCCCACCCCAAAAATGTGCCCCACCCACTCCCGCTGAAAGTAAGAAATGTCCTCCCAGTGCAGATGAGTCACTTGTAAAAAGACCACCCCAGGCTGCAGCCTCCTCAGGTGGCATAAGATCATATACCGTTTTCTCTTCTCATTGGCTCCCTTAATGTTCCATGTAATAAACTGAAATGCAGTACCTATTTATAAGATATAAACACAAAAAGGGAAAATACCTAGTAAGTCCAACAAAGACCAGATTAAAGCCTTAAAAATATGGTGCTCTGGAACCCTCCCCATCCACAAAAGCCCCATACCACAAACACACACTAAGACACTATCTATACACAACAACAAACTTCCAAAAAAGTAACCATAATAAAATACCTCCCCCCTTTACCCCAATAGAAAAACATTCCCAAAATGGAAACCAAGACAGATCCTACAGCCCCAGTCCCACGGATCACATTAATAATAATAATAATAATAATAATAATATTAATTTTATTTTTAAAGCGCCTTTCAAATTTTCAAAGCGCTGTACAAAATATATAATAAAAAGACCAAACATTATAATACACTATAAAACATTCATAAAACCACAATTTTAACAACAATTCATATAATACTATAAAAAGCAGTTTGGTATAAATGAGTTTTTAGGCCACTCTTAAGTTCCCCCAGGGAGGTGCACTCCCGTAACTGAAGGGGTAGAGAATTCCAGAGAGTGGGAGCAGTGTAGGAAAAAGCTCTACAACCAGAAGAATTTAGACTCACTCTCGGAATCTCTAGCAACCCCTCGTAGGCCGAGCGGAGCGATCGGCCAGGGCAGTAAGACACTAGAAGATCTTTCAGATAAGCTGGACCCTGGTCATGTAGGGCTTTAAAAGTCAATAAACAGACTTTAAAGGTGATCCACCACCGAACAGGGAGCCAGTGTAGTTCACGCAGCACCGGGGTAATATGACAGGACCTGCTAGTTCCCGTCAAAACCTGGGCTGCCGCGTTCTGCACTAGCTGGAGGTGGTGGATTTCAACCCCAGAAAGCCCAAAATACAGGGAGTTGCAGTAGTCCAGACGAGAGGACACAAAGGCGTGGACCAACATAGGTAGCATGTCAGACGGAACGAGGTGTTTCACTCTAGCGATATTCCTAAGAGGGTAAAAGGAAGTCTTGACAACTGCTGACACCTGCGAATACAGTGTCAGCCTGTCATCCAAGATAACCCCTAGGTTACGCACCCGTTCAGAGGTCAGAAGTTACACACCCCCAAGAAAAATTCCTGAGGGTGCAACAACAGGCAACCCCTCTATCCGACAGCCCGGGTCCACCACCAAAACCTCTGTCTTATCTTCGTTCAACTTCAGCCAACTAGAATCCATCCAACCCTGGATTTCTTTCAGACAGTTGTTAAACACTGAGAGAGCTCTATCCTGGTCAGGAGCAAAAGACAGGTATAGCTGGGTATCATCTGCATAGCAATGAAACCTCAACTTATACAGTCTTATAATGTCTCCGAGGGGCAGCATATACACCGCGAATAACATTCCAATAATACCCCCAGCCCATGGAGTCACATGATGCCTAGCTAGGAGTGAGCAGTTCCCTCGCTCTGCTCTCGCTCGCTCATCTTTAAATAATACATTTCTCCCTATTTACCTTGCTATTTGTGGATCGGTGTCTTCTCCACAGCAAGTTCTTTGTTTTGGCAGTTCATCTGTTCAGTGTGTTTGCCGTTTCTACAGTCAGCATGAATGGGGAAATTAAACAAAGCTTACCGTGTCATACTCTGCTGCAAACACCAGACAAGGCCTCCAAAAAAGCTAAAAGTCAAAGCCTGAAGTCCAGATCTGGTGCTACTTCTACATCGGCTGCAGTTCCACTAACTGAAGAACACTTTCTCTTGGAACTGCAGCCCCTTAAAGATGCCCTAGCTTTGCTGACATTGGAGCTTACCTCAATTAGGAGGGACATTGGAGAAATTTCTGGTAGGGTCGATGATGCAGAGGCCCAGACTGTCTCTCTTGAAAAATGGAAGGACAATGTTGACCCAGAGAGCTCCTCCCTCTATCAGCATTTGCACAAGACAGAGTTAAAGTTAGAGGACTTGGAGGGAAGAAATAATTTGGTAATTCTTGGACTCCCTGAAGAAGCTGAAGGATCCACTCCTATTCATTTTACCCAGCATTTACTGGAGAGACTGGCAGGTGCATCACCCAATGGCCCGTGCTACATCGTGGAACGGGTGCACCACGCTTTGCGGGCTAGACCCCCTCTGGGGCACTGTCTCGTCCCTTCATCTTAAATCTGCTAAACTATCTGGATAAGCAGCCTATTCTTAATAAGCTCTATGAGGTGCAATCGCTTTTATGGAAGGGTAATCAGATCCGCGTTACTCAAGATCTCCCAATGTCAGTCAGACAAAAGAGGGCTGCCTTTCACCCGACAGTGACTAAGCTGATTCCTGCAGGCATAAAGTTCAGGATGTTATACCCCTCTCATCTCCAAGTCCACATCAGGGATACCTGCCACTCATTTGATGATCACGACCAAGCCACCAAGTACCTTCAAGGCCTTCTTCCTGATCTTTTCAAGACAGATTGATAAGAACACTATATTGAGAGACTGATTTTCCTTTTATCCTGTGTTGGTCATCTGGTATAAATGACTGTCGGCTAAGATTTTCCATTGGCGATTGGCATGGTTTAGTTGTATTGGCTGTATAAATGTTTATCTTGAAGCCAGTCCTTTCTTTTTTTATGTCCAGCCCTCCTCCTGCATTTATATTTATATTCTTTTTAACTGGTGTTTACTTGGAAGAAACTGTGCTGTCTGGGTTGGATTTGCCTACGCCTTCCTCTCTTTTGCTTCAGACTTGAGTACCTGGTAAAATATCACTTTTGGCCTGAAAAGTCACTGAAGACTGTTTTTATTATATAGTATTAGGTTTTGTATGCCAGATCCAGTGGACAATTTGAGTTTGTTTTATGTTTGGAGTCTTATCAGTTGAAAATATACGTGTTTAATAAGGGCGTAATAGATCATGGCAATGTTTATTGGTTTCTTTTTATATGATACTAAAGGAATAGGGGAAGTACATTGTTTCTCCATTCCTTAATTGTTATTGTTATATTACTGTTTAACTGTTGGTATGTTAGTTATTGCTGGGGCAGTAGGGGTGGGGATGTTATGGTTGCTGATTTTGGCGGGCCTCATGAGCCGAAACTAGGGATTCGATCATGCCACTGTTTTGAATTTGAGGGCTGTTTTCCCTTTTCTTACATCTGGGCTCAAGGTGTTTCTACAGTTTCTTATTCAATTTGCATTGAGGGTATTTTGGTTATGGTTTTTGGTTGGGGGTAGGCTACAGTTTTTCTGGTTCTTTATGGAAACTTGGTTCAAAGTTTCAAAAACCCTCTTACATATAAGTTACAAGCATACTGTCAATTTGTTTTGCTTTAGTAACCCTCAATCACACCGGTCCTATACCCCACTTTGTGGATTTTATAGTTCGCACTGGCATTTCTACCCAGACATCTGCTGGGGTGGGAGGGGTTTTACTTGTTGCTTGGAGGGGACTGGGAACACTGCCTGGTGGTGGGAGAGGGGTTTTATGTTGTTGTACTGGGGTTTTCTGTTTCTCCTCCACTTATTTCATTCATTTTGATACTCAGATCGGGGTGGTGGTAGGTGGAGCTGTGGGTGGGTGTCACCAGAAGATGGGCTGTACTACTACTGTTTTCTTCTACCTTTTTTGACCAGTTATATATATCATAGTATGGCTTTTTATTCCTTTCTAACAATACGAAATGGCAGTGTACAGTATAACTTCTGTACATGGAATATCAAGGGTGCCCAGTCCCCTATTAAAAGTTCCAAAATTTTACTTCATTTAAAAAAGTTGAAAGTTGATGTAGCCTTTCTCAAAGAAACCCATCTGCCCCCTTCCCAGATTTTCCTTTTTAGGAGGACCTGGGTGTGGCAGGCCTCTGGGGCTGGCCCCGATTCCCATAAGAAGGGTGTGGCCATTCTTATAGCCAGAAAAATCCCCTTTCATCTTCTTCAAGAAGTGGCAGATTCACAAGGGTGTTATATTTTTATCAGAGCTTTGCTGGGCCACTTGGAGGTGGTACTCGGGCTTGATGTATGTCCCTAATATTGATAATCCCATTTTTTTTGCTAGTCTGATGACTACCTTGGTCCCTTGGAACTCTCTTCCAATAATTCTGGGAGGTGCCTGAAATCTTTTCAGTGTAATTTGATGGAAAGGACCAGTCAATCTCTACAGGTCTCTTCACCCAGTCAGTTTGCTCTTCAGGATTTTATGCAGTCAGTGGACTTGGTGGATCCATGGCGGGTTCTCAATCTGACTGCTCGAGAGTACTCCTTCCACTCTCTTCCACATAATTTCCTTTCCAGAATTTATTATTTCTTGTTCGGGGTAGATTACCTCCCTGGAGTACTTTTGTGTCACTACTCTGCTAAGATCATTTCTGACCTTCACCCTGTTTTTATCTGGTTTAATTTCACCTCTTCATTATCCAGAGACAAGGCATGGAATGTAAATAATCAACTACTTAAGTCAAAAGAGTTATTGCAACACCTCCAATCCTTTATTACTATATTTATGGAGCTTAATTCTCCTTCTATGCCTAAACCTGATATCTTATAGGGAGACTTGAAGTGTGCCCTCCGAGGAGAACTTATTTGTTTATCTGTCAAATGTAAGAAGCAGACTTCGGCTCCCTTTACTTCCCTGTTAACCCATATAAGGTTCCTTGAGGAGCGCATTTCATTGTCTTCCCCTCAAGTCAGAATGGGAACAGTTGGAGAAGCTCATATTTCACTATAATACCCTGTTAGGAGAGAGGGCGGAGCATGTTATATTACGTTCCAGGGTAAGATATTTTGACCAAGGTGAAAAGGCTGGGAAGTTATTGGCCTTTCGTCTTCATACTCAGTCAATGGACAGGATTGTTTCTTCAATCCGTTCTGATTCTAGTCACCTCCTTACCTCTCCCTGAGACATCTTAGATGCCTTTAAAACTTTCTACCAGCAGTTATATGCTCCATCCTCCCTTCCTTTTTGCCAAGTCCAATTTGAATCCTTCCTCCAGGATATAACACTTCCCCAACTGGCAGACTGTCATTTGGCTATCCTACAAGCTCCTGTGATCCTGATTGAGGTCTCCATGCTATTGATTCCCTTGTTTCAGATAAGGCTCCTGGTCCAGATGGGTTTACCACCAGTTTCTACAAAGTTTTCAAAGCCCAAATGGCCCCTATTCTTTTAAATACCTATAATTATATTTTTGAAGAGGGTCTGTCGGATTCTTCTTTGTCTGCAGCCACCATTGTGGTTCTTCCTAAACCCAGTCGGGACCCATTGCTGGTTGTCAACTACAGGCCTATATCACTTATCAATGAAGATTTTAAAATACTCTCTAAGATATTGGCCTGTAGATTGGAACTTGTATGGGACTCGCTTATCAGCAGGGATCAGTGGGCTTTGTGTAAGGTAGACTCTCAGCTGACCATCTCAGGAAGTTGTACCTCTTCTCAGTGTTCAGGGACTCCTCCACTCCTGCAGCTTTGGAATCTCTGGACTCCGAGAAAGCATTTGACAGGGTCTTGTGGAATTACCTATTTGCTCTCCTACCAAAATATCATATTCCCCAAGAATTTATACACTGGATTAGAGTGCTTTGTTCTTCCCCGACTGCCCGTATATTATGTAATGGTATGTTATCGTCATCGTTCTCTCTCCATCAGGGCACCAGGCAGTAATGCCCCTATCTTCATTTTTATTCAGTCTCTTTTTGGAGCCCCTGATTCTCAAGCTTAACTACTCTCCTCAGGTTTCTGGTATTTGCATTGGGAAGGTTGATTATAAATTATCCATATATGCAGATGACATTTTGCTCCATCCTTGCTACTTCCCTGCTTGGGACCCTACAGCTTATTTCTCAATTTGGAATTATAGTGGAACCCTCTTATAACAGACACGTTTGTGCAAGCAGGTTTTGTCCATTATAAGGGGTGTCCACTACATCCTAAAATCTTAAAATATGAATCTCTTCCACCACAGCTCAAACACAGGTGTTAAAAGGAGAACATGCCCCCTCCTCTGCCAACCAGAGGTTTGGGGAACTGCTATTTGTAGCTGATTGGGAACTGAGCAGTAAATAAGATTGGAAAGATTTTGCTATACAGTATCTGTGCTCATTGGGATCAGGAGACTGAGCAGTAAACATGATTGATAAGATTTTGCTGTACAGAACCTGAGCTGATTGGGGGGGATCAGGAGTGTACAGGAGTAACTCCCTGGAGTAAGGTGTCAGGTATCAGGCATTCAGTGAAGTGAGTGGTGTCTTTGTAGTGCCAGACAAAGCAGCTGAATAAAAAGGTGAAACTTAGCAGGCAATTTGCAGCATGTAATGAGATACAGAGGACCTCACAGTGTCCGCTATACAGGGGTTGCAGAGTATGGTATAATTGGGAATTTTAACATTACTGGCATAGCTTTTGGCTTTTGACAAGACAGATCTGTCTGTTATAAGCGAGTGTCTGCTATAAGGGTGTCTGTTATAAGTGGGTTCCACTGTTATTTCTAATTACAAACTTAATTTCTCTATAACTGAGGTTATGCCCCTTAATAGTGTAACCTTTAAGGTGGTGGTTGAGCACCTTGGCCTTATCTAGAGGAAGGATAATTTGAAATATTTAGGTATTTATCTTAGCACTTCTTTCTTTAAGATGAAGCAAACTAATCTAGACTCCACTGTGTCTCATCTTAAAGTGGACTTGGACCATTGGCCCAAGCTACCACTCTCCTCGGGGGGCCGGCTGAGTATTATTAAAATGAATGTGTTACCCCTCTAATTATACCCGCTTCAGATGTTAAAGAGCTAGTGTATCGGGAAGAGCATTTGCCAGTTATATTTGTATGTGAAGACCAAATGAGCATCAGCTGTTGTAGCAAAATACTGCAGATTGTTAAAAGAAGTATCGAAATAACGTATTTTTCTTTTTTCCCCAGGCAGCACTTGCTCAATCTGCTGGTCACCACGTGGCGTGCGAGTGACCGGAAACACATAGTGAAAGGATAGAAGCAACGAGTGAACAGCTGATGGTTATGTGAAGTGAACGGTCAACTGTGAATTTTTTTTCGTGTCACAGTCCAGAAATGTTTACTTTAGTGCTGTAACCGATCTTGCTTTTCGGGGGTCTGACTTCTAGTGTGTGTCTGTTAGTGTGAATGTTTTTTTCTGTGTGAAGTACTGTGTAGAATGTGATTGTGAGTCTCCGTTCTGGCAAGTACTCTGTTAGTGTGTGGGAAAGCCTGTGACAAGTTGTCTTTCAGTCAGGGATAAGTGTCAAACATCTGTGACTGTTGTTGTCTCTGATTTGCAGTTATTTTTAATTTATTTCTATTGTGACGCTCTCGTTATTTGTGTTGTGCTGTCCGGGGTCATTGTAAATGCGTGGTGTTTGGCTGTAGTAATACTGCATCAGAGAAGATATCGCTACATTTTTCCCCAGTGATGAGAAGTGTAAAGCTAAATGGGTTTCATTTGTAAACAGAACTCGGCATAATTTTTCTGCTACAAAACACTCTGTGATTTGCAGTGCACATTTTTCTGAGGACGACTATGATAAAAGTTATGAATTGAAAGCTTCATTTGGTCTGCTATCCAGACCGGGGTAAGTGTCAGCAGTGTGGTGTGTATGACATGCAAAGTAATCAGCACCCCCTCACAAAAGTAATTGTTGCACCCAAACAAAGTTTTACAACCACATCTTTGGGGATCCTTGTTAGGGTGGAGTATAACTGAATGATTTATGAAAGTCTCGGTTTTTTGAATGTAGCAACAGTTTCTCACTACGATCATAAACATCTGCTGTTGATCCTGAGTTCGGTAAGGGTCTGCAAGCTGCTGTCTTGCCAAGGTTGCACATGTAATACAAGACATATTTTTTTTTTATTTGTTTTTTTGCAACAGACCTGTGCACATATTTATATTACTTAGCTAAGTGTCATAATAACACAGCAAGGCACATAATACTTGTTAAGGTACATGTCTGCAGAGTAGTTGAGAAAAAGGCATTTCTTATTCGCGATGAGCAGATGCAGTTGTCATTGGAAATGTTATTGTGTTCTTGTAGATTTGCATAGATACGTAAAAGAAATTGGCAATATGTATTTTTTTTGTAGTGATTGATGTCATGCATGTGAGGTATGTGATGCAGTGCAACATGTAGTGAAGGTGCACAGGGTCATTCATTTGCAAATGGATCCTATGACTTTCTCCCTCTTCCTCCCTGCCCCTCCCCCCACACACACATACACATACTGACACATGGAGCCTGCCACATTATCCAATCTGAAGGAAATATGATGTGGTAAATTAGTTTTTTAAATTGTTTGAAACACTGCGGCGTTGAACTTCCTATTTAGCAAGCAAGTGTTCTGCATTTTAGGTTGCCATATGAATTGCAGTGTGTGCTGCCCTGACGGTGTAATACACTTGGTGAAATGTTCTGTGCTGTGCATCATATGTAAAGTATAGTTACGGGGAGTGTGTGGTGAAAAGTGATGTTAGTGGCATAGTAGTTTGAATGCATAAGGTAGTTATTCACAACGGCATTCAGCAGTTTCACAGACGTAGCTAAGATTGAGAGAGAGAGAGATAGAGTGTGTGTGTGTGTGTATGTGTGTGTGTGTGTGTGTGTGTGTGTGTGTGTGCGTGCGTGGTAATGGAAATTGGCATTTTGTTTGCTAATGTGTCTTGTTTGATTTCTAGCAGTACCATGCAGGAGTTGAACCTGCGTCTGAATCTGATTGTACAAGGAATGCAGTCTGGGTCTAAAAAAGACATCTCTCATCATGAGCGGTCCCTTGTACTGAAATGTGATAAAGGCACAGAGTGTAGTTTATGTGTGTGTAAGCTGCAGTACATCACATTTTGTAGTAGATGTTTAGAAAGGGCTGTCTGGGAGAAATGTTGTTGGCAAGCTTTGCTGTTCTGAGTAAATCAAATGTGATTGACGGCTAATCCAAGAAGTACCCACTCATCAAAGTTATTGTTGCATTCATGCAATTTTGCAGAGCCATATGTTCTGTGCTGCTCATCTTGATCGAGCAGAAGTAAATGGTGTAGTAATGGGAAAGTATTGGAAATGTATGAACACAGCGGAAAACAGAATTTGAAACATGGTTCTCACCTGATTACCTGGGAAATGTCTGCCAGTGGCTGCACTCACATTTTTTTTTCTCAAATAAGCAGAGCACCTTTTTTTTACTTATCTAGAACTTTTGTTGACTTGGTATGCTCACTGAGACGGGAAGTGCCTCTATTGTGGGGGGGGGGGTACAAATGGCAGCCACTTGATATTGAATCAGATGAGACTGGTGGTGGTATTTGTAACTGAATAAGAAGTAGATCACTGCAGAGCCCTGTCAACATTGTCAGGGAAAGGAAGGGGGCCACATAGTACACATGTTGCAGTATGTCTGCGGTGGTGGCAACCCTGTCTTGGATGTTCAATGTACTTCTCACTGCTATGTGTCTTTAGTGAAACATGCTTGTGCCAGAGGTATGAAGAGAGCGTGCTACATTCTGTCTAGGCAGCCCTGTTCAATGATATTACTCCCCACACTATCTCTTTCTCATAATGTGCATCATCATAGTATAGCATGCAACAGTAACTTCTCAGTCATGATGTGTGTTGTGGCAGGTGAGGCTTTTTGCATGTTTCTCTAGATCAGCATCCTACAGCAATGCTTGTGCTTCTGTGTTTGCACTCATTAGGCTGAGACCAGTTGTAACCAAGGCTTTCCATGTCTAGCTATGTAACTGCTGTGTTATTGTAATGTTGATATGCTTCTTTCATGATTTACCAATACTGTTTTCTGTTACTGCTGTTTCTGTATCTCTCTATTGTCTTCATTTGTTTGAAAATGATGTAATGGGCTGCTGTGTGTTTTTCTTCTTTATATATTGATTTTTTTTCCTGTTTTTATTTATTTCTAGGTGTGGGCCATTGTAGTGATCCAGTTTGTCTTTGCACTCAACACACCAACAGAATCTCTGAAACCCTCATGCTTGCTTTAATAACTGAAAATGAAGCAAATAAAGTACTCATGTGTGTTTGTGTAGTGCTGCCTGGAGTGATGCAGGCTGACACGCAAGTATTGTGTCCCAACTTCATTTGTACCATGTGTTGACAGTGAAACATATGGATACTGTGGTGGTCTCTGTGCAGAGGGATGGTAGCATTGCAGTTCCACAGTAACATATGTTATTGTCATGTAATGGTGGGACCATAGAATTGTGTGGAATGGCTGTTTGTAATTCAAAAAGCCTAAAGTTACTGACTGTAACATTGTCAAAGTACAACAGAATTGTCACGACTCATTCATTTGTACCGGTTGAAATCTATGTAGCGGTATTGCTGGAACACTGGTTTTGGATATTCTGATTCTGAACCATTTCTGTGTTTGTCAAACAATTTCAATATGAAAGACACCATGCTATGGAGTCCTAACTAAGAGAACGCATGTATGGGGCATGGAGCAGAAATGAAACTAGGTGTACAGGGAACAGAGGAGATATGAGGGGGCAATGGAGCAAGGGTCAAAGGCAGGTAGCACCACAGAAGAGCCAAGAACCCGGGCACTGATGAAGGAACATGAGCAGGAGGAGCAGAGTGGGAAGAGGAAGTCTCAAGAGGATTGTGGAGGTGGAAGAGCAGCGCAGAGGAGGCAAGGAACCAGACATTGTCTCGGGGAATTAGACAGGAGGAGGAAGATAAAGGGGGTAGGGGGTCTAAACAAGCTTCATGGGTGGGATATGAAGGGTAAGGGTAAGGATAGGGTATATGTGGGAAAGGGTGGGAGAAATGCAGCTGCAACAGGTGCCCAGGAGGATGAAGTGGATAGGGTTTTACTAGTCGGGGACCCCATTTGAAAAGGTATTACATGAGGGAGAAGGGTAGACATAGGGATAAAATATGGGTGGAAATGTCTGCCAGTCAAAGCCATGCATTGGACCATAGCACCCTCATATACTCATATGGGTTGGCTGGATTTGTGAAAAGGAGTCTAGCTTCGGGGGCCATATCTCAAAAAGGATGTGGGGAGGCTGGAGTGAGTTCAGAGGAGAGCAGTGAAGATGGTGATTTTGGCTCACCCAGCTATCATTTGCACAAAGGTTGAGAGATTTGATCATGAACTCGCTGGAACAAATGAGGGTGAGGGGGACACTATTGAGAACTGTAAGGGTATAAACTGGGTGGAAATAGAAAGGATTTTCCAGGTGAAGTGAAATCAGAGGATGAGGTGGCATGGTGTGCAGGTGGAAGGAAGGGGTAGTTCAAGCGTTACATGAGGATGCAGTATTTTATAGAGAGGGTGATTGATAAGTGGAATAAGCTCCAAGAGGGGGTGATTGGACAGGTAACAGTGGAAGGCTGCGAAAGGCATGGGTCCACCACAGGGGAGTGTTGAGGATGTGGGTACATGTCATAACAGATAGATAAACAAAGGGACAGACTATGTGGACTGGTAGTTGCTTTTCTGGCATAATGTGTCTATGAATTAATTAAGGAATGAATTAGTTATGGTAATACATTTAGATCTCAGCATATGAAAAGAGGTTGGTTCAATTTTGAATATTAGAGTACTGTGAGACTCACTGTCCTATGTATGTATTGTGTTGAAATATTGGCTTCACATGTGTCTGTCTGAGTAACTGTGTTCTTGTCTATGTCTTGTATGGCAGGAAGCATTTGAAGACTGGAGCAGTTCCAAGCATTCATCTTGATGACGGCAGACCACCTCCCAAAGAGGATACGGACAGTGGCGGCAAAGTTGGAGAGAAAAAGGGTGCCTGCTTTTGAGTAACACATAGTACTGTGGTTGCCCATTTGCTATTGCATTGTGATAGAAAGTATTCATCGCTATTGTGTGTAGTAGTTGTACTACATATTAATAAAATACCCTCTACACACCGGTGGTGGTGGGTGGGTGGGGGGTTATTTCTTGGAACCAAGTATTAGACATGGTGTAGAGAGTGTTAAGTGAAATGGAACACGGCAAAAGAAGGGACTCGTAGTGGGACATGTTGAAGGAGAGTGCTTTGAATAGTGTGGAGACAAGGAGGGAGAGATGCATCATGTAATCAATAAGACATGAATGACTATTAGTACAGCTGACATACCTGTATACCAAAGTGCCAAATGCACGCTATCCGTGGTGTTGTGTAGAAGTGCACCTGAAGGTGTGCAGGTATTTTAATATGAACCACAGACATTCATGACTTATAGCTTACTTGGTGCTCACACATATGTTTTATACATGTTAGTTATCTGTCTCTCTTGTCAGGCAGCACATTCTGTGATTGGGTACCACTGAATATGGGTATTCCAAGCTCCACAGTATTCCACTGCTTGATTGCTCTTCCTCTCTCAACATCTATGGACATGGAATGATAACACGGACTTCATGAATTCCACAGACTCTCTAGTGAGACAAAGGTTACAAGAGTGTTCACACAGTGTTCTTAGTTGGGGTCTAATGGGTTGAAGGTATATGTCATTGTCATAGCAAATGGGTTTCAGGGGAAGGTCAGCATATTTTTAGTGATGTTGCAGAGCTCAGCAGCAGTGTGGAAATCCAGGTGTTCGTGGGGTGGATGACATGGAAAAACTATATTGCAATTGCTGAAACACTATTCTGAAAAGAGCACACTGTGGGGGAAGCTGACTGCCATTGGGGTGGGGAAAATGCTGACAAACTGGATAATGAACTAGTTACAGGGGAGAGTGTAGTGGGTGGTAGTTGGGGGGGGGGGACTGGATGCCCAGAGTAATGACAAGCGGGGGACGGCAGGGTTTGGTGCTGGGCCTGGTGCAAATTGTGCTCTTTATGTTAGATATAGCTCCTGGTGTTGGGAGCAGGGGTAGTCTGGGTGCAGATGAAGCAAAAATGGGGGTGGAGGTGGATGAAGAGAATGGATGGAAGCAGTGCAGTGAGACATAACAAAACTACAGTCATGGCCGGAGAAGTGGCTGGAGAGCTAGACCCTCTGCTTATTAGGCCAGTTAAGCAGTCCAAGACACATAACAATGTGGATTTGGTTTAGAAATTGACTGAAATATTGCCTGTTGTCTCTTTTTCCTAGCTGGTACATGAACTATTAATGGAAAAGAGAAACAGAGATCTTGAGGAGCAGCGGTTAAAGGCATTGCAAACTGCAGAAGTTGTACTGGAAGATTCATTTTTTGTCAGTGTGGTTGAAGCACCAGATGAAGTATCCTGCAGTTCTGCAAGTGAACAAACATGTTCTTTTGCAGGAGTTCCTCACGCCATGGGCACACGAACAGATATAGATGACTTAGAAGACACTGCATGTGTGGGTGGTCAGCCAGTTGGTTATAATATGGATTTTCATTTGAATGTAAGACCTGAGGTAGCAATGCATGACCATAGTTATGTGAAAGCAGCAGAGGCTGGTAATATGAAGAGTAAGAGCACACAGACAGTCAAGACAAGCATAAACAAAGGTTGGTGTAAATGGTAATTTTCAAAAGGGTCTAATAAATGGAGCTTTCTGATTTGCTGGAAACATTCTAACAGTATGAGTATAGGATGAGGCTTACAGTTCCTGTATATAAAATAATAAAATGAAAGGGTGATGTTCAGTGACGTAGGCATGTACAACTGCATAATATGAGTGATGCTTCAGAATCAGAATGCATCTGTTATCAAAATTATGCGTGTTTGCTAATAGGTGAGTAACAGGAAATCAATGGTGATCTGACTGTGCTTGACAATGTAACAGGGTTACTGTAAGTCTGTCAGAATTCTTTGAGTGAAATTGTTATCTCATTTTATATCAGTCTGTTTGTAATGCAAGATGTGTACAATGCATTGTACTTGTTATAGATTTTGCAATGAAGCTTTACAATATCTATTCATAACCCTGCTTAGGGAGTCAGACTGTAAGAAATATGTGGTCTATCAGCACCCAAGTAAAACCTAATATGCTCCCAAAGTGTTATGAGACCACTGAAAGATGTGAAGACAGTTTGGGTGAGGATAGTGATAGCAGTGAATGGCACGATGACCCAGAGGACATGGACTATGACCCTGCTGTGGATCTGCAGACATCATCACAGTCTAGGTATGGTTAGAGGAAAGCAAGTCTGACAATTGGTATTTGATGGTAATTTATTATTTTGCTGTATGAAGTATTGTGAGGCTAACCACCTTTCTTTTTAAAAGTTCAACTTCCACAGATGGTCGAGAACATTTTTTTGCAGTAGCCGAGTCCTGTCTCTTGCAACTCTTCACCTTATGCATGTATTGCAGCATGCCAAATACAGTGGCAGTCATAACCCAATTAGTAGGGACAATGGTAATCGTAAAGCATACATGTAATGCTTGTGGGTATGTATGAGTTTGAGCTTTGCTGTATTCTTTTAGAGTATATGGGAGAAGCATTTGTACAAAGTATTAGGGTTCCACGTACAGACATATTAGTTGGACACTAGTTCATTTAAGCAGTAAGCCACGAGGGGGTGTGGGTTATCGGGTGATTTACTACGTTTGGAGAGGTGTGCCCAAAAGGTGCAGCTGAGTGGGTAAATCCTCACCAGACATGGTAAACCTCCCGATGACTCACATACTTTGATTGGCTTGTTGCGGTTATACCAAGGTTCATGTTTTGAAGTCACTCACCAACATTGTGTATCCCTTTCTTCAAACTCACAAAAAGTTATTCCACCAACTCCTGTCCTGCTCCTTCCCGCTGAGTTGGTGGCCTATGCAACACCCTCATCAGTGCAGCAGATGTGCACAAAAAAGTTTCATTATGTTTTCTTTGGAAGTATTTTAACAACATCATTGTAGCATCACATGCAACTGCATGTAGTATCATTTGTTCTATGCTTTTGGTACACAGCAACATAGTACAAGTAATGGTCTGAATTGCAAACATAATGTCCTGACATATAAGGAAACAAAAAGGGCCAGTCCTTTCTAATGCTGTTATAAATGACATTGCATAGGGACTGGATGGAAAAGTATGCCTCATTGCAGACAATACAAAGATCTGCTCTTGCGGTGACAGGGAATCAGAATCCCTCCGTGGCAGAACACAGTGAATCTGCATAATTGCCCATCCAGTATTCTCTATGTCATACAGCTTAGGAAAAAAAACAGGCAAGATTAAACAATGGGTGTGGGGGGGTGGGTAGTAACAACAACAAAATAGTCAAAGTATATGTATCTATGTCAGTGCAGAAATTTGGAATGGAAAAAAGAAACTTTGTGTAATTTGCCATAATTACAGTTACATTCACTATTCATTATCCTTTACAGAAAGATTTATAGTTGGCATAGTCAGGACATGGTTGCAGGGATACCCATCTTGAATCTCAGCCCTTCAGTTGCCATACTGTTTTCTGGATCTGTTCCTTCAAAAATTTTAAGAGTATTCCATTTCTGTAACATAGCATCCATAAAATGCACAACCTTTTTCAAACATCAAAAGATGTGCTTGCATACTGCAGTCAGGAATGTATGGCAATCTGAGCAAGATGTACTCAAGAGTTCCGTAGACAGGCAAACTCAAGCAATACTACTGGAAGGGGATGCACGCTGTGACAGCCCTGGATATAGCGCAAAGTATGGATGCTACTTAGTGATGGACATCAGAAATAACAAGCTGTTGCATACTGAGCTACTGCAAGTAATGTCTACAATTATATAAGTTGTATAGGACAGTGTGTTTTGGGGAGAGTGATTAAGGGAAGTGATTGTGGGACAACTGCAATTTACACAGAAGTCATTTCTATATATTTGTATTGCTTGTTTAGGTTTTAAACTCCCTCACTGAAATGTTTAGTAAATGTATATAGCATGTGGTACCACTGAGAATAACATTATGTTGCAGTACTTTACATATCATAGCAGATTTCATTTGAGTTTGGATGATGAACTTTAACTCATCACTAATATAGAACAGGGTATGGTATATAATGAGATAGTGGCACTCTTTGAGTACATTGTGAGACACGAGGCCGCAGGCCGGGTGTCTCGTGCACTCAAGCAGTGACAGTATCCTGTTACATACACCAGACCATGGAGTGCTTTACTACGATTATAAAAGGGACTTATGGTGTTTTTACATGGCAGATAGTGTTTACCATTTTTGGACCTTGATAATATAGAAACATACAACCGTAGAGGTTGATGGCAGATAAGGACCACAAGGCCCATCCAGTCTGCCCATTTCTTTTTCTACCTTATAAATGTGCCATTGGCCTTTGCTCTGTCAGTGGCCTATTGAATCATACTCATCTGTATTGTTCCCTTCTGCCTATCCCATGCTTGCCTGAAGCCCTGCACTGTATTCATAGCCACCACTTCCTGAGGTAGGCCGTTGCATTTAACATATGGGGTGCTGCACCCCTCTCCCCATTTGCTAGTTGAAATATTCTGCAAAGACATCAAACTTCTGCCCCAATGCAGTGACTCCCTGCTTAGTCAGATGCAGTCCATCAAATTTAAAGAACTTTTGCTCCCAGAACTGTTGCCAGTTCCCTACAAATCTGTGTCCTTTTCCTGGCACCAGCCCTTGAGCCACATGTTTAGCTGCCCTATCTCCCCTTCTCTGACCTTCTGTCCATCTGCCCCCCCTCTCCCAGACTGGTAGGATCTCAGAGAAGGAGATGTTGGACTAAATTGATGATAGTTTGTCAGCCAGCCTGGTCAGGTGTTCCTTGGTCTCCACAACTGACCGGCTGGGGAGATTATGAGTCCATATTACACATCGAGATACCGTGAAGCAACCCAGATGTAAAATGTTATGTGCCACAATATGGGACTGTATAACAGTACAGAAAGCTATTTATAGGAAGTAAACATTGTTAGGGATGGTCACTGATATACAGAGTTCTATGTGTTTTTAAATGACATATGAAGCATTCCTGTGCCATTCAGTATGACAATGCTATATGTTCCTGACAGTTGTAGGACTGTTCCTCAGCATACTGTACAAATAGTCTTATGGTACATTTTTTGATTTGTGAAATGCAGATTGGTGGAAGTTATCACATGGAACTAGCTGGATTAAAGAAGTGTTTGGAATACATAACAACATGGGGTTCTATTGAGGCCATAGTCTCAGACAGGCACCGGCAGATACAAAAGTATCTGAAGGATAACTGGTCTTCCAAGTTCCCACATTACTTTAACGTCTGGCACGTGGCCAAAGGTAACGTCCATGTATTGCCACATGTAGAATGTTAAACAATGTAGAAATAATCTCTGATGAATGCCCCCGTAGACAGGGCAAGTGGGGAGAGAAAAGGCACTGTGCAATATTTCTTTAATGTATGCATGAAAGGGAGTAATGACATGAACTGCTCCACTGTGAGTATTTTTTTTTTACCCAGGACTGCACAGTACCACTGCATAATATGACAACTTTGGTTGATGTGGGGATATAGGCAGAAATTACTTTTTTTTCTCAATATGTGAACTCAGTAACGCAGGATGAGTTGCCTAACTCTGCGCCATATGCTGAAAGAAGTAGAGTGCGGGGCATGTCAGATGCAGACACACTCCGCATGCATGCCCCAGGTACTCCCCCCGTACTTCCCTGTCCAATCCAGACCTCCACGGCCCTGTAAGTCCCGCCAGTGGAAGCACAGATCCCAGATATTGCATTCATAGGAAACACTGAATAATTGGTTAGGTTTCCAACTAATGGTTGGCTTGTAACAGGACTGTTTATAGATGTAATACTGATCGGCATAGTACTGATTTTACATCACTAGGAGTTACAAAGGCAATTGAAAAGATATTCTGTGTCTGGATGTGAAATTGTAGGAAGATGGAAGCAATCTATTAATAACCACATCTACTGGTTAGCGGGAACCTCCAGTGGAAATGGGGATCTTGCTGAGGCAAAATGGATCAGTTTGGCAAACCATGTCCGCAACATTCATACAGGACATGGAGATTTGTTCAATTCCTGCAATCATGGGCCTCTGGATGGGGAAGATGCTAAGGAAAAGTGGATAACTGCAGGTAGACTTGTTTGGGACAAAAACACTTGTTAGGAACAGTAAATATATGGATAGAATGGTTGTCAGACTAGCTGTAGTATTTCTTGTACCATTTTTATTAAAATTGCCTGACTTTCTGTTTCTATCACTGTGACTAATATGTAGACACAGAATATCACAACCTTTCTTCATGAGGCATCTCGTGCAGTGTCTGAAACATTCTTGAAACTCTTCACAGGCCCATGAACACCCAGTGTTTATTCCACTGAAAGTGTTATCTGTAAAACTGCATCCCACAGTCCAGAAGTTGTCTGATCACAATTATGTACAGTAGCAGCATTGCCTCCCTCTTCATACTTGTGATGCCACTCACTATACATGTTAACACGTTGCTTGCCTTTCACAGTGTTGTATTTTCTGATCCTGCACTGAGGGCTGATTTGGGTGTCCTTCCTTCCCTCTTGGCTTATACTGTCCTCAGTCCCAGATGTGCCCCCCTGTCTTGAAGCTGGTCAGATTTACCCTCCCCATGTTTCTGTCCCATCCTCTCTGAAAACTGACCACAGTCTCCATTTCTACCAGCTCCCTGAGCAGTGCATTCCATGGCTATACCACCCTTTCAGTGAAATATCACCTCATCCTCTCCCCTCTGAGCCTTTCCCCTTCCAGCTTAAACCACTTCCATCTCATTGAAAATGCACTGCATTATGCGGATTCCATCATGTTACCTACCACATTTTAATAATGCAATTGTACAATTATGTCTTGAAGTTCCAGTTGAAATTTATTTTGAAACACAACAACATAAAATGCAAACTATTCTGCTATCTTACATCGACAGGAACAAAAGCTGCATATAAGTTGAATAATGTTCTCATGAGAAAGGGATTAATTTCAGATATCAGAAGGCTATCTCCCTATGGACAGACTTCCTGTATTGAGGCCTTCCATGCAGTGATAAATTACTTTGCCCCAAAGCTATATCATTTTTCCTTTCTTGGGATGAAAAGCAGGTATAACTTGAAATAGCACATTATGTAAACCAGGTTTCTTACTTACACATCACAGTGTTACTGGACAATATGATGCGTCTGTATGCTATGGAAACTGTGGGCTACTGTTATACTATATGACATTGTGTTTTTAGCATAGGATAGGCAACCAGACATCATACAAATCATAGCAGTAGTTTATGAGATACAGTTTACATACTTTTCTTGTATTGTAACAGAATCACTCTGGCAGCATTACATTATAATGAAAATGCCGATCGCAGTCAGTATCATAATCAGAAAGGTGAAAAATCCTATGCGATTGTTTACCCAAAGTTCAAGCATGGAGGCCACACAGTCAGACGCATACAGCGCCAATGCACATATGGTTCGTATAATGTTGTTTACTGCCGTCCACACAAAACGTGGAATAAAATTGCTGATTATGGGGTACTGTAGCAATAAACCACAAGACACTGTGGGTTACTGGTGAATTTACCACAGTTGACATGTGTTCACCACAAGGTGGGGCTCACTGGCAAAAATCTCACCAGCTATGGTAAATCTCCCCATAACTACACTCTGGAGTGGGTTATTGTGCTTATACAATGAACCCCAACATTTTTTTTTGGTAACAAAGGGGGCAAAATATTTGTGATGTCACTATTTACTGTTGCTACATTAAATAGAAACAGCATATGAAGTACAAAACCTAGCTTTATTTCATTTTGTTTTTGGTTGTATTTTACTGTTTGGTAACCGAGTAAGGGCCACTATGCACAAGTGCCTGTTTTCAGTGGCGACCTGGCAGCATTGGGTTGTTACATGACATGCTCAGAGCCACACAGTATGCAAGAAGAGGTTTTGAGAAGCAAACTCAGATCTGGAGTGCTTTAATTCCCAACATCGTTCACACCTCATTCCTCTACTCTCTAAGATATACTGCCATGGAAACTGAGGCCTACTGTTGTACTTTATAACATTATACCATACAGAAAAGTAACATTTCTGTTTCTCATACATTTCAGATTATGTAGACAAACTGTATGATGAGGTTTTCTGGTTGGTGCAGTCAAGAGAGGACTTTCAAGAGCAAATTCCCCCTCCGTTAGTTGGCAACTATGAACACCCCAACAAATTAGAGGCCATTAATAACATGTACTCAAGATATGACAAAAAACATGGTAGGTACTGATTCCAATTAAATTCTATATACAGTAACATATCTTACATTCACTCAATTGATATCACACAGAAGTGATACTGTATATGGCACAGTAATGTGTTGTTATCCCATGAAGTGAGGACTATACAAACTTCTGTACCATCCTGCCATCACATCTGTCATACACTTACTGTCTTGATGACTTGCAAGGTATGGTTTATTTACTGTTTCCATAAATACTTGCCTTTTAGCATCATACCGGTGAGATACATATCACTCCAGCTTATCTCTGTATCTCAGACATAGCGGACATTTAGCTTAACCATCACTACTGTATATGCAAACAGTTCTGAATGTGCATGCAGCAGTAACTGATCAATGCCTGTTCCATGCCTCTGATGTCTAGCAGCAACATCAATCTCAAGCAAATTAAGGTGTAGGATTAACCAATTGAAAAATGTGCATCTACTACTGCTACTTTTCCATTGCTTCACACTTTTTGATTGTTTGTTCTGCTGTCACTCTAATGCATAGGCGGATATTTGAAACCAACAATACTGTCATCATCACTCTGTGGTGGGAAACAGTTGCGTACTTTATTGACTACACAAGATGGCAGTGGCACTCTAATTCGTTTCCCTAGAACACCCCAACACCATCGAACAAATCTCCAATAGGCCACATGCCTGTATTTTTTGTGCAGTGGCCCATCACATGGATTGTCGTACTGCCTAACATATTCACTCCACGCTAACTGCAAACTCCATACATCTAGGCATATTGCATAAAATCCAGGGTGTTCTATTATACAGATGCATGCAACTTCTGTTAGCATTGGCTTTATAACACTGACTTCTGTGCAGCAGTTACTTTCTGACTCTGTAGGCATTGGGAAACACTCCAGACATATGCACCTAGGGAAAATGAAAGAATTACGCAATTTGACAATGCATAACTAACAGAAGCATATGATAACATCATACCAAACAAGGTACCCCATTTCTCACCTGGACTACTGGAAGCACCATCCCCCTACACCTATCCCAGCCCTGTTTAATATTATCTTTAGTAGTAATGGTCATCAGCTCACTGAGCAGCACATGCCAGTGCTCCACCACTCTCTCAGTGAGGTGACACTTCCTTGTTTCCATATCAACCTCCCCCCATCCTCCTTCATTGAGTGTCTCCTGGTGGGCAATGACTACCTCAGCTGTAAGACCACATCAAGTCTTATCCTATTCCTTCCATTGAGATACTTGAAGACCTCTATCATATCCCCTGTTCCTTCCCTCCTCCAACAAGTTCATACTGAGCTACCCTGGTCGCACCTCATAGAGCCTGACCCATATCCCCATTACCATCCTGCTCACTGTCCTCTGCACCTTCTCCAATAATGCAATGTCCTTCTTTAAATAGGGACACCAAGACTCCTCCCCATCCACCACCTCCCACAGCTTCCTGTCACCCGCAAAAAGGAGCATCCCTCTCAGTGCAACACTCCTGATGTTACTGATATAGGTATTAAAATAGGAGTGGGCTCCACAATGACCCCAGCGGAACCCCGCTACTGACTAGCCTGGATGATGAGACCTCCCCCACCTTCATGTTCTGTACATGGCCATTCAGCCACTATCCTATCCACCTGACCATCTCCACCCCCCTTCTCCACCTTTCCCAGTAGGCCATTATGTCACAGTGAGTCACATGCCCTGCTGAAGTCCAGAAAGGAGATCAGATACTTCGCTATATGCATTATTACAACCCATCATTGCCTGTAGGTAAAGCAGTGGCATGGCACTGTGAAAATAACTATTAGGTGTATTGATGTTTCAGATGGATCTGTACAGTTGCAATGGCTTAGAAGGTAGAAAAAATCTAAGTACAACATTGCAAGTGGAAATTCTTTGACACTTGATGGGGACAGCATTGCCATTCTCAGTGATGTTACTGGGAGGGATGAAGGACTGAGTCACATGATGGGAAAACAGCAAATAACATTCATAACTTGCCATTCTACATTTCCTCTCCTTACAGACACAGCAACCTCAATATAATTGCTACCATTAGATGGTTCTTCTTCAGAGTCAGAAGCCAAAGGTTCAAACATATATGGACGAATACCAAGAACACTTTCTGGCTGATGTCTTTTCCAACTGCCATCAGGTGAAGAGTCTGAATACTCAGAAGAACAGTCTTCGTCTGAATTGCTTGATGACAACATTACAGTGCTGGATGCAGACATGACTGTTAAAACAATTTGAAATACATAAACGTAGACTGCATTTCAGTATCAGAGATAAACAAATTCATGAAGGATGACTGTCATTTTACTTTCCGTACATAGTTAATAACAAAGACTGCATGCCACATGTTTACAGAGATGGCGTTGTACAGAGGTACTGCTTCAGGAATTATATGCTTTTTTTGCTGCGATATAACATTACAGCCCAGAATGTTGGATGCCCTAGGTCAGCTAACCCATTGCCAAGGCACATCACTACATGACAAATGACACTGAGTATTATCAGTGGATCTGTATGTTACTTGCACAGTCATTTGTTTGTTGTTCTAAAAATCAATGCATTTATGATAAACAGTAAAAGACCAGTTAGGTGCATCTTCTTACTAAGCCGTCCCTGCTTAACTGTAATGCTCCCCACTTCCACAAAAGATGTGTGACATTACAATAAATTAATCAACTGCTACCATTCGATTCAGCTGTCAGTGTTGTATTTTCATTTTTTTCACTCTTTTCTTTCTTACTAGCTTCTTGGTTGCCACTACTCACCCTGCCATCCCTCTTTGTGGCCAGTCACTGTCTAGCCAGTCACCCAGCTTCCTCTTCTGAGTGGCCATCGCCTCTTCCCATGTGGATTACACCCCACCAACCCCAGTTGGGTGGTGAGAAGCCCACCTCTCTCCCACCATGACCGGATAGATTTTGGCTATGCCATTCATAGGCTGGGGCACCCGTAAGATGGCCATTGAGCCACAACAACCAGGACACTTTTGTCCTGGATCTCAATCCCTGTGAAGCACAGCATGCAATGATGTCAATGACATGGTCATGCACTCTCCTATCCGTCCCACCTCTGACATCTGCCAAGCCCCAACCCTGCACATATGGGACCGTGGTGCCAACACCCAGCCTCTGCTTGAACTCATGTGCACAGCAACTGAAGTTTCTCTCCTCCACAAAACTGGAGAGCAGTCCATTGGATGGTCAATCCATCTTCCCCCTACCAACCCACAATGACACTGACTCACTCCCAAACATGAGTCACCAGCATGGAACAAAGTGTGGCTCCCAGCACCTCACATGTCAGAATCACAGGGATGGCCAGCTGTAGATGATTTCTGATGTCTGTGGCTTACTGTGGTAGTATGTGGCTCAGTAATGGGGTGGGTTTGTTCATCCACACATAGGCACATTTTGTCTTTTATAACATCCCAAATGCAATTGATTAAGGCTTTGACCAAAACAGGCTACAACACAGAGCCCTGTGAGACCCCACTGGTTTCCTCTCTGGTGCCGGATAGCTATCCTCCCTCCCACCCTCTGGGTTCTGTTACTCAGCCAGTTTTCCCACAAACTGATCATCTTTTTCTCAGCTCCAATATCCACCATCTACCTGATCAACCTTTTGTGGGGCACAAAGTCTAAAGCCTTGCTCACATCAACATAGAGGTTGTGTACCGCTTTGTCCCTATCTACTGTCTAACAAACACACTCAAAGAAGTCAATCAATTTTGTTTGACATGATCTCCCACCCTTAAGCCCACCATGCCTCTCATCCTGGAGAAAATGTTCATCTGCGTAGCCCACCAACCTTTCCTTTACTATAATCTCCATGAGTGTGCCCACAATGGAGGTCATATTAACTGGTACATACTTCCATAGATCAACTAATGTAAACATTGATCTTGTGGAGTTGACTGAACCTTTGTGCATTCTGGAGTAGGTTGACACATGAAGATAACTGTCTACATGCTATTCATTCAGAACAGGAAATGGGTGGGGGCCTATACATGATGGAGGATATGAGAGCTTCAGATTTACATGGCAAGTCTGAATATGCTCAGGAGCAATGTGAGGACCTTTTTTTTCATGGAGAGGGTGCTGAATACATGGAATGGCCTTCCTGAGGAGGCTGTGTGGTGTAAAACTGTGGCAGAATTCAAGAATGCATGGGACATATACAAGGCAATTATTTAGAGGGGTAGGAAGACATACGCTGTTGGTTTACTAGGATCTGCATCTTATCCTATAGATAGAGAAATGGGCAGAGTAGTTAGGCCAAGCAGTCCTTATCTGCCATCACAGTCTATGTGTGTATGTTTTTATGGGCAGAGAGGGACAGTGACAACAAAGGGAGACTGAATGAATACTTCATCTCAGTATTCACAAAAGATTAGGAAAGGAAGGTACCTAATCCAATCAATAGAAGCACTGACTATAAGTGGGATAATAACAATCCTTACACAGAAGACAGGGTCCACACAGAACTCGTAACACTGATGGTGGACAAAGTACTAAGGCCTGACAGGATTCACCTCAAAATTAGAAAAAAAAATTAGGGTATCACTAGTGACACCAGTGACTAACCTTTCTAACACATCTTCAGAGGATGGTGTGGTGTCTGAGGACTGGAGGAGGGAGCATGTGATTCCACTTCAAAAGATTGGGAGCTATAGAGATGCAGGAAATGACACACCTGTCAATTTCACCACAGTGCTAGCGAAAATAATGGGCACACTTTTGAGGTACAGCTAAAGGGGAGACAGCGCAGGAACAAGGTGAGGAAGCATTTTTTCACAAAGACAGAAATGGATGCAAGCAACAGCCTTCATTAGGAGGTTATGAGGTCAAAAACAGTGAGGGACTTCAATAATGCGTGACACTGACATACGCCAATTACCGTGGGGGTGGGAAGAAATAGGCAGTTGCTTTCCTAGGATCTGCAGCTTTATCAATATACAGGGGAATGGGCAGCCTAAATGGTACAAGACATTCATATCTGACATCAAAATATATGTTTCCATGTTTATACGGACAGATTCGATGGTTCTGCCAGTACTTTTCTGTTTTCACATTTCTATATTACTCTCTGTTAGGCTGGTGCAATGCACATAATAGGATTAGGAATTTATACTAACAACCTGTGTCTATATACCATAAGTAGTATTTCTACACTTAGCTATTTTTAGTATGTGTCTATCTGATGACTAACAACCACTCAGACTGTCTCTCAACCTCTTGCCATTCTTCAATATCTCACATAGCTCCCCCAAGTTCTACACTGTCTGAATGTATCAATTACTTACTGTTACTATATTTATGATTCCTTGCCACCCAAAAACAAAACAAATTAACATGCAAAGATGGACCTTTCTTTTATAAAACTACTACGCTACATGACAGACAGGAATTAAATACAATAAACCTGACAACTGCCCAGTACAGACAGACTACCGAGAAGTCTGCCAGAGCACTGGAAGCAAGTTTCTCTACTACATTACGAGGAAAACTTCATATCACTAAAAATGGGCCTATATACCACATACTACACGCTAACAGACTAGAACTAAGTCATTATGCAAAACTGAACCCTAAAGTTCATACACAGCAAATATAAACTGCTTTTCTGAACAGTATAATATACACTACATGTAGGACAAAGTTTCAGGGAAACAACAGAAATACCTTCACAGGTTTTGACCTTCCAATTGCCTAATTCCTACGTGACGTAGTAATAGCAGCACTCCAACTAGATGACTCTCACACAATTCAATATCAGTACATTATTTAAGGTTGTAGCCTACTGAAAATAAATGTTCGCAAACCACTTAGGCAGACCACCTGTGAATGAAAATAATCCCACTATGACCAGATATTACAATTATTAGTGCATCCACAAAGGAAATCCAGTAAAACAAAGAGAAACAGCAGATGACACTCATGAAACACATTAATGTTTCACACAAGAACCAGACAGATATGCATATAAAACAAGTCACAATTTCACCATAACTGATCATGACTACAACATTCCTCAGCAGTTCTCACAGTTTATAAATGTTATGTGACACATTGCATTATACAAACGCCTGAATGCAATACAACTGTTTGTTATCCATGCCCTAGATGTGTCTATTGCATGGCTATGTGCACAAACTCAATGCGTATTATCAATACCAATTGTCTGAATGCAATAAGCTTCTAATGAAGGCAATATTTCCACACACACTTTTCCATGCCTCTGCAGCCTAATATACTTGCATTTGAAACTACCAAACTCCAAGACGCTTCACCTGTGCATATCACATTATAAACGACCCAATTTGAACAAATGACAGACAACTGCAGCTGAACAGAGATTGTCAGGGTTACAATGAAAAACAGATTTCGTGCACCAAACAAACATTAGAACATGACTCCTAATACATGTACATGTATTACACAGTGTCCATCACATATCAAGTGCTGCCAAAGGAATGTGGATTGGGTTATCTTATAAAAACAAAACTCAGCTCCAACTCAATCACAACTACTACTATGGACTGCATTGCTTCCACACTGTGCACTACTAGGTAAACCAGCTGTTACTACTGTGACAGATCACACTTGTACATAACTCTCCAGACTTTTGGCCAACAAAAATCATTGCGCACTCATTGTCAAAAAGAGACAAAATCCATCGACAAACTAATCCTTACTGCGCCCTACACTCACGCAATGCAATGCCCAAGCATCAGAAATTTCATTGGCAGCATTTACTTGCATACTGCTGTGGGTTACCATGATACTTGATGACCATTAGCTATGTTTCTCTGACTCTGTATGCTGGCAATGGGGTACAACCCACTAAACTATACCACCCCCAGTAAAAGCTCATTGCGCCAAATGCATGTCTGCATAACACACTGTGAACCTGCTTTGCTGTCACCAGCGGCAACACAGACTTGCGATAGACACCTCTTCACTGTCACCATCGGTGGCACAGATATGCGAGGCAGACCTCAAATATGCGAAACCCCCCCCACATTCCATATTACTCCTACATTGCCATGACATCCTGTATCTAATTCTTCAGCACAACTCACATGGAAGCACAACCAGGCAGCACAGTTGACTGCTCCCAGAGAACACCCAACACTACCTCAGCAATCAGCTTCAACAATCAGCCAAGAACATACGATGACTTGCTTTTTCCCCGCTGATCAACCTGTGGCATAATATAATACTCGCTACACGTGCTGACCACAGCCTTTACCCACACACCTTTATATTGCTTTGCTGACTGACTATGACAGATCTCCTCTCTCGTTTTCTTTCAAACTTTCCACCCGAAGAAGACAGACTACCTGCAAGACAGTGGGGAAAAAAAAAAATTCATGACACAGTTTCATTCTCGGAGACACCAACGATTACATCAGATTTTACACTCTATCTCACAAACAGTAACCTTATTCACATTTCCTGACACTGCTGCTCCATTCACTCGACATCAGCCTTCCTCTTAAAATGTCACTTCATCACGGCTCTTCACTCTGCGCGCGGCACACAGCGCGGTACTGAAAACCATGACAAAGCCATAAATAGAGTGCTATAAAAATACGTATAACAAAACTACCGCCAAACTCAGTATTTTGAAAGCCAGCCTAAGAAGTACAATAGGGCACTCCAGAGCTCACAGCATATTAAAATCGGCCCGATACACTAGCTCTTTAAATTCAGTTCTTTCACAATCATGGTTCACCCATGTCAACCAGCTTCTCACTTCCTTTTTATGGTAAGACAAAGCAGCCCATAGGGCCTTATCTAAATTAATGTGAAGCAAATAAGATGGAAGTTTACAGGCCCCTAATTTTTTCCTATATTATTTTACAGTAGCCTTGCATCTCACCAGGCTCTCTCATTGGTTGAAACTACCTGAGAGTAGCAGCCACACACCATATGCCCCACAATGGGTGGACAAAAAACATTCTCTATGTTCTAGCCAGGGGTTGGATATCTGGGCATTGCCATATCTTTCCAAAGGGAAGTTGCCCCATCCATTGTGGGACACACCTCTTGTGGCATCCATCCAGACTCATTTACAACTTTGTTACCTTCTTAAGATCAATGCACACAAGGATAATTTCCAACCTCTGTTTGGGAATCCTAATTTGCAGGTAGATGGAAAGATGATTTCTAAGCATTTCTGGCCTGATATGGGAGTGGATAAAGTTGTGGACCTCACTTTTAATCAGAGGTTGTTGCCCTTCCAAGAGGCTTGTGTTTTATATCACTGGCCTACCACCTCTTGTTTCCATTTTTTTTCAGCTGTCGCACATGCTTATGAAGTTCTTCGGTACAGGGCTGTGGGTTAGCCCACTCAGTACATTGGTTTTTCCTATTGTCCAAGCAGCTCCTCCTGCCCACCTCATATCTTATTATTATCGTTCTTTACAAGAACTTCTGGTTGGCAATGAGGGTCCTTGGTTTTATTGGTGGGACCAGGCTCTTCCAGTTTTGATGCCCTCCCAGAGATTGCTCACTCATCTGGAGGCAATTATATAAGTTGATAAAATGGAATCACTACCACTTTATGCAATTCCAGATCATCCATAATTTGTACTATACTCCTGTTAAGTTGCATAAGATGGGTCGATTACCCAATGATCTTTGCTGCAGGTGTGGTAAGGAGCCTGGTACCCTGTTCCACATATTATGGAATTGTCAAAAGTTGGTTCCCTTTTGTGACTCAATCTGTTCCCATTTAGACCCTTTGTTGGGGTTCTCTGACAGATTTCTTCCTGCAATTTGAATTTTGGGTGACTATACGGATCCCCTGATTGGCAACCAGAAGGCTCATATGGCTTTGATTTCAGCATGTGCAAAGAAAGTTATTCTTTAGCACTGAATGGATCAAGAAACTCCCCACTTCCTGGAATGGTACAGAGAGATCCTGTTTGCGTTACAGGCTGAGCATCTGATAGCAAGCTTGACAGATAAATTGTCCCAATATAAACATATCTGGGAACCATTATATGTGTTACTTACTGCTTAATTACATACCTCACTATTTTTTATAACTTTTTTTCTTGCTAGACTGGTGCATTCTCAAGTCAGGGAACTGGAATTGTATTTTCTAGAGGGTCAGTTAAAGCTTCCAGTGGCTGGGTAGGTGGGTGCTGGAGGGGGGTGGGGGTGGGGAAGGGTTTGGTATTCTTGTTGTTGGGGTTTGTTGTCTTATGTAACATGTAAGAAAATATACTTGAGGTTTAGTTCTTTCAGTGACCTCTTCTGTATCTGATAATATGTTTTTGACTTCATGTTTATATGTATGGGGTCTTCCCCACTTCACTTTCTATTTTTCTTTAATAAAAATATATTCAATTTGGAAAAAATCCCTGGCCCATGATGTGTGCAGAGTAACCCCAAACTGCCCCCCACCCCAATGTCTCACAGTAACTCAAAAGAAAATATAACTCCCAACCACAAAGAAACTTTAATGGGCAATAATTAGTTGAAAACAATATAGCATCCCTGCCCCTCCCCCACCCCCATGCACATGATAGAACCAAGGTATAATAATAAGAATATAACATTCAAAAACACAAACCTAATCTGTTCCCTCAGGTAACAGAGAGATGACTGCTAAGAAGGGAATCAACCAAAAGAAGCAGCCCCCTTACTAACCATTAGAAAACAATATAACAACAGTGAGGGAAGGGAGAAAAAACAAACAAAGAAATCTCAAGAACTATAGTCTTCCCACAAAGGGTAACAACTTTGAGTTGTACAAGAGAAAGTAAAACAAAAGTTCACAGTAGATGTCCTCTTGAGCTGGAGGTGGTCCCAATGAGTGATAATATCTAAAAAAAAAAAGCTCACCACTACACATTAAAGCAATGCGCAAAGAAACTGGCATTTTCATTCAGTCAAATCAGAAACTGAACTGCTTGCATAACTACTGCCGCTTTAGACCAGCATATATATCACCTAAAATAAAAGAGTCACAAGGACAGTACCATCAGATTAAAAGTCCAGCTTTCCTGGCTACAGTCCAGTTGGCAGTCTGTCTAGACTAGCTGGGCGATCCTCCGAACCTGCTGTGGCAAATCGAAGAAAGGAACTGCCGGGTGCATCTGAAGAATGAGAGCCAGACTGGTCATAAGCTATATTGACTCTCTAAATAAAACTCCTTGGTAGATGATCCCATGAAAGAGCCTAGCTGAGAAAAGGCATGGCTCTGGAAATTAACGAATGCTATTCCCTCTGCAAATTATCCATCTAAAGCTTAGAGATGGGAAAGGTACACAAGCACAGAATGAATCACTCCTGAACTCTCCAGATGCAATCCCAAGCTGTCAGGAGGTGTAAAGGTGTATATCTGCCTGATGACACATCCAGCCAAATAAAAAAAAAGAATAGGGATCCAAACTGAAAACTTCAGAAAATGACACGTAACCACCAGAAGTCCCTTCAAAAGAAATAGTTTATCGCCTAGCAGACAAAAAAACACAAAGCTATAATGAGCATACCTGTGTAGCAGATCATACGGCTTTAAACAGATCTGCAAGTAGATGTGGAAGGTTCTTCTGGACCAGTTCAGCTGAATCGAAACTTCTGGTAGCTCCACGCCTGGTGATTTGGTGATGGGCTGGGTACAACATTTGAAATTTTACGTTGGCTGCCAGTAGCTTGGTTACTAAAGGATGATATGCCTCTCGACATTTCCTCACAGACTGTGGTAAATCCTGTGCCTGTTGGATGGGAGATCCATCCAAGGAGATCGACTGCAGCTCCCGAACTTTGGTCAAAATGTGCTTCCGATCCAAATAATTCAGCATTTAAAGATAAAGGGCAAGGAGTTTTGCCCGCCCCCTTAGGCATCTGCCGGAAGGCCCCCTGTACCCATTCAATAACATATGCAGGCCCATTGTGGGAGGGTCCAACCAACTTTCACATAATATTTCAACAAAGACAATGGGGTATGGACCCGCCACCTGCTTGGGCAACCCCAGGATGACCACATTATTCCTTTGGCTTCAACCCTCCAGGTCCTCAAGCCGATCTTCTAGTTTAGATACTTGGTGCAGCGTGGGGAAATTGGGCTCCAGGCGTCCCCTTCAATCATCAGGGGAACGTGCCTCAGTATCTCCCACCTGACAATTCAGAGCCTCTGTCAAAATCTGCAAAACCTTCAATTCATTAGTAAGGAGTTGTAATGAGTCTTTCATTGGTGTGAACTCCGCAAAAACCTTTCTTCAATGAGTGCTGTCTGGGGAGAAGAAGGACGAGCTGTCATCGTATCCTGGGGCTTATTTCACTTGCTCCCTTTCTCTCTCTCTCTCTCTCTCTCTCTCTCTCTCTGGGGTTGATGGTGGCATGTGCCAAACGGGAGCTTGTCTCAACTCCAAATCCATTTGTGTCTCGGATATTACCAACAAACACCTCATCTGACCACAAGAGCTGTTAAACTAACTATGAAGGAAGTAAAGGAGCACTTAGAAACATGGTAAGAATTATAAAATAATAAAAATAAGAGCAAGGGAGCTGGAGAGACTCAGAGGCACATACACCCCCTTCAGCACATCACGTGACCCCCTAAAGGCTTTTGTTTTATATGTAGCAGATTATCAGCAGAGTTTCCCTGGTAATCAGGTGAGGATAGGAGGGAGATTTTTCATGGTCAGCAAAGAAATAGCAGAAATTAAAATTAAGTACTGTAGCACTTTTTAAATTTACGTATGTGTGTGTAAGAAAAAGATTATGAGGGCATGTAACATTTAATTATTTTCTTTAATTTAAGGCAGTTTTACTGTAGGGCCTAATTGAAGGTTATTGGGGAGTGAATGTAACAGCCATGTTTGTAATGGCAATCAGGGATATATGGTCAGTGTTGATTTTAGTGTGAACAGGCTGTTGGATCTTCATCCAGTGCTGTTGTGCTGTGATAGGAGCACTGGTAAAAATGGCCCTCAGAAAATAGGTTTCACAATTTTAAAACCCATTTTACAATTAGAGTTAAAGTTAGGATTCCTAGTTCCAAGTCTGTACTATAATTTCTAGAACACTGTACTACAACTTGAGTTATTTTTAGTGTTACATGATTTACTTAATGAAAAAGATAAATGTCTTTCCTCACATGTCAATAATATGCCCAGAGTAGTTTGTCCCTGCAACATACAGTACCCTTCCAGTGGTACACACTTCCATTAGAAGCTATAGGACTGTAAGAGAGTGTGAGGAGAGTGTGAGGCAATAAAATGAGTCCAAAGCTTGCCGGTAGCTTTTTTTTTCTTTCACTAGAAAATACGTACAGTGTGTAAAACTGGAATTTTTTCCATAAATATCATTACATATAAAAGAGTTTCCAGTTTTTACAACTGCTAAGCATTTGTTGACCAATATTTGTACAGGTTCAAAGACAAGAAAATTATGTTTTATAAATGACAGCTTGCAGTTAAAGCAGTACCAATATACTGTTCTTGCAACAAAGGCCACTCATACAGGTGAGTTGCTCACAGATCAAATAAGTACATAGTCACTAGGAAAGGTCCAGCACTCCAGTCAAAAGACACACTGTGGGAGATAAATGCTTTAATTACTCAGTCAAGCATACTGAGCCCCACATTTCATGCCTCCATACCTCTCAACCTCCCAACTTACCAATGTGTGACAGAGGGCTACAAAATGTGTGACAAATGCCAAAAATGTGGTACACCTCATTTTTCACAGCGCGCAGAGTCATGTACTGGCATTGTCACGTAAAATGAATTTTACCACACTGAAACTATTGTTTGTATGCTTGACATATGGTTTGTGTTGCAAATTAAAGAGAATGTTGTGTGTGTCCTTGAATAAATAAAGTGATGCAAATCCTATATATGTGTGTGTGTCCTTAATTAAAATAAAGAGTGATGCAAATCCTAAATGTGTGTTAACATTTTATCTATGTAATCTATAAATACACCTCTAAAGAATGAAACAAACACACGCTTATTCATTTGAAATCATGACAGTTTATTGAAACTATACTAATGCAGCAGTACACTGTTTGTAGAGCGTTTGCAGCTATTATAAAACTAAATGCGTTCTGATTTGAACCTACACTAATACTACACACTATAATATACTAAAATGTGAGTTGAATTCTGCTCTGCAACTATAATACTATTGCATACTATACTAAATAAATGCACCAGTGAATAAAACAATTACAAATTGATTGACAGTTAAACCTTAAAACCCAATAAGCACTATTGCACTTAAATAATGAACGTATTCACATGCAACCACAAACACCTGCTGGCAGCTGGACACTAAAAACAGTCTATGCAACTGCAAACCTATAAATCACAGCTGTCGGATCACAAAATGTCAATGTCTTTCTCCAGAACACTGTGGGAGTGTGGGGCATGTTGTCTCTGTCTACGTTGTGGTCTGGTGTTCTTTATTATAGGCGGCCGTTGCTTTTCTGGCAGCAGCAGAGTCTCCTTGAATACTGAACTTCATAGCAGTCTCGCTCCTCGTTCATCTTGATTGCCAGCAAAGAGTTCAGCGTTTTGAGATGCAGGGACTGTCTTAGTTCTGTTTTAACTTACGCACCATGCTAAAAGCGTGCTCTCGTCTGCATTTGAATACGGCAAGCAAAGTAGTACCATCATTAGTCTTTTAAAGTACTGCAGTAAACCATCTCCACCAACAGTTTTGAGGACTGTGGCCCAATGTTTTGGAGAGGCTGAATGGGGTCCATTTATTGGTCCAGTTAGGGTCCCTGTATCAGACAACTGGTACACAGAAAATTCATCCAGCAATGTGTCCTTCTCTTCTATTGTCTTACAGATTCGAGATGATCTGCCAAGTCTGTTACCATAGAGGTGTTACCTTGAGCTTCGATGAAGGATTGAGGAGAAGTCCTACATTTTGCACAAACTTGTTGTTCACAGGAAATTTCTTTAGTATTTTGGATATGATAGTAGAATAAAACACAACTGCTTTCTGGTAGATGTTGGTTTCGATGACTGTTCTAGCAATGCTGTCTTCCTGCTCCATCATGTACTGTCGTATTTCTGCTCCTAGACGAAGGTCACTGTGGCATAGAAAACTGTCAGGATTGTCCAGAATGCTAGCATCATTGTAATTTAGCAATTGCCTGGCCATCTCAGGCCGCAGAACTCTGCCAGCATATATGTGGAGGAGTCGAGAGATGTCAGAGTGCAAAGTCATTAGTTGGCTGTCACCTTTTTGCATCTGTTGGTTGAACTGGCACAGAGGTTCAAGTCCATATTTCAGTAACATAAACTGCATTCGGTTTCATGGCTCTCCAGTCTTTTGGTGATGCTCTCCACTTTTGCTGGTCTTTGTTCTGCTGACCGGAAATATGACAGGAGTGCAGGCCACAGATCCAGCATCCTCTTGACAACTTTATTCAGGCTGAGCCACCGTGTTGGTTCATGCTTTATAACCTTGAGTGGTTCGACATCCACAAACAGTGCAAATTCTTTTAACTTATGTTGTCTCTGTGCACTTGAAGCAAAGTGGCAGTAGACATCTGACACAAGCTCTTCAATCTTTGTTAGAGTCTTTACTGCTGCTTTGCTGCAGATATCTGCCAGGTGGCAGAGACACCCCATGTTGGCAATATGTGGATTTAGGGTTTGGAGCCTTGATAAACAGAGTTCCTCTTGCCAATCATGGAGCAGCATTGTCAGATGACAGTGCAACAAGATTATCTGTTGGGATCTGAAATCGGTTCAGTGTGTCCATAAGACAGTCAAACATGCTTTGTCCAGTTCCTGAGATACACTCAAGCATGTCCAAGAACTTGATTGCATGCTTTCCTTGCTCATCATCAAAGTAACCCACAAGAATAACTAGCAGTTTTTCATCTCCCATGTCTGTGCTTTGATCCATGTAGATGCAGTATGGTACTTTTCGGCACTTTGCTGCAACATCTTCCTGGTACATAGGCCCCATGACATCCCTTACTATGCAGGTTGCTTTTGTGGCACCGCAAGTCATCTTTTTTAGTACTTCAGGATCAGAGCAGTATTTCTTCATATATTTAATAATGTGATCACCACATGAAAACGACAAGTTGTGCTCTGCAAACATTGCAGCAAAGCAACTTCTGCCTCTATGACTTTGGAGCTTGCTTGTGCTGCAAACAAGTTGGAGAGCTTCTGTCCAGACGTCGCATGCTTGACATTGCTGCAGTGCTTCTCTGTAGCTGCATGGCGCTGCAGATCATGGCGTCCTCCATGGCCTATGGTGAAATCACAGGAGCATATCTTGCAGAATGCATATGTTCTCCCTTTCCTGCTGTCTCTGACCCAATCAAATGAAGATTTCCAGGTAGTCTGGAATGTTGTGTACTGTCTTTGCTTCTTCATTGGGCTGCGCACACTGTAATTATCCGATTCTGAGTCACCCCCGCAATCTATGCAAACATAAAAGGCAAACATCTAAACCAAAGAAAGGCAACACTCCTCCACTTTGCCTCCGCTCTCAGAGACTGATCCCTTCAGGCAGACAATAAGTTTCAACTTCAAATACTTCTCTGGTGTGGCAGGCCACCTCACCTCCATGCCACTGGGCCAGCCTGCCAACCACGCCAGCACCATCTACCGACAGCCATTACAAAAAAAAACTTTGGCATGGCCATTGTTTGGAAGCAGCAAGTGCCCCCCCATGCACCCAAACTCCAGTGCAAACAATTCCGTTACACGATTCTGAGTCAGATGAGTCCAGATGGGGCCTAACCAGTGTCTTGTAAAGAGGGATTATTACCTTCCTCTTCCGACTTGTGATACCCCTACTAATACACCCTAACATCCCTCTAGCCTTACCTACTGCTTTAGTGGTCTGCTAGTATGATTTCAGGCCATTGTTGGTGATGATGACAACCAAGTCTCTTTCTTCCCTTGTGACTGCCAGCAACTCCCCTCCCAGTCTATAGGTGGCTTCAGGGTGTCTCTTACCCATGTGCATGATCTTGTACTTCTTTACATTAAACTCCAGTTTCCACTCTTCTGACCATTTTGCTAGTTTATTCAGATCTGTTCTCATTCTACTCTGTTGCAGCTCTTGGTGGCATCTGCAAACAGACAAACCTCACCCTCCAGTCCATCTGCAATGTCACTGATGAAGATGTTGAAGAGGACTGTCCCCAGGACTGATCCCTGAGGTACCCCACTTGTGACTTGCATCTCTTCTGGCTGTATATCATTTACCACCACACTCTTGTTTTCTGCCCGTCAACCAGTTTGACACCCAGTTAACCAACTTCTGACCCACCCTGAGCCTATCCAGCGTCAAACAGCAAACAAATCACGCCGTCGCCATGAAACATATGCCTTGTACCTTCTTTTTTGGGTTGGTGGAAGGGAGGGGGGCCTGCTTGCTGTGTCCAGGCAATTCTTATGGTTTATTAGCATGACTGTAACACTACAATCATACCAATAAATCAGACATTATCTGGACACGACAGCATGCCCCAAGACTTCTAAAATAGTTCCATTACACATGGCATCAAATAATCAGACGCGATGTCATGTAGCAAGCAAGATACTCACTGCTAAAACAGGACATGCGAGCATCATTTTGGGGTTGATGGGAAGGGGCCATGCTCTGCGTGCATGCAACACTGATGGTTTATTAACACAGCCATACTGCATTTTCAACAGTTCACACTGACATTATTATTATGAACTGAGGAGCATACAGAGGAATCTGATTGGCATGGAGCTCTTTGTAGCCATGATGATATTGGGCTACATCATCACGGCTTCAAAGAGTACCAGCACCACCAGCTTCCTTGCTCTTTTCTATCTGAGAACTATTTTTTTAAATGAATTTCTACATTAACCAAAATCTTGTTCATAAAACATTTAAAACCTTTTTTAATTTATGTTATGAAAATTCAAACCCAACTCATAATAGCAATAAGGCATGACAGGCGTGGTATATCATAAGATATCGTCACTTTTGGGTCGTTGGGCGCACCTGCGTGGGCGATATTACATGATATACCACACCCTGTCGTGCCTCATTCATTAATTATACCCACCTAGGTGTCACACAGCAAGCTGACCCCCACCCCACGCATAAAACAAGGCATACCGCACGTACTACTTGAACAGCCAATTCTATAAAGTAAGCAGGCAACAACCTACCCCCCAAAAAGCCTTAAACGTCATGTACAAAAACAGTTCCAATTTCCAAAAACCCCCAGCAACATACCTGTGACACAATTCAGCTGCTGCTGCTCCTCCTCCTCCTCCTCCTCCTCTCGCCTCCTTTTGCTAGTGATGAACGCCTGCATAGTGGTGTAGTCTGTGATGCAGTTCCTCGCCAGATTAGTGGGGGTTGCTGGTGGGGCTTCTTTGCATTGGTGTAAGTTCCCTCACAGAACCTCCAGTACAGTCGCAACTGATGTATCTGGTGAAGAAGAAGAAGAAGTATTATTAGCACAATACATATTCCAACAACACTGCAGGGACTTTCTCTATTGGACTCTTGACATCTAGGGTTACCTTAGTGATGAGGGACACTGCTCCACGCCAGGCCAGTATCCCTGATAGAACAGAGTTCAATTCATCCTAGCACTGGAGAGCAAGCCCGCTACACTAGGAAGTAACCACTTCTGTGATGGGAGCTTGTGAGGAATGCAAGTCGACTATACTCAAGGGTACAGAACCTACGGGCGAGGGTGTGTGAAAAAAGACCGGATAAAGGGATCCGCACTGGACTGGAGACATTCATTTCTTAAACATGCATTTCCTTTTATTGGGTGATTTATTTTCATTTTCTTTTGCTCGGGCTGGATGCGACCCCAAACTTATTAATGTAGGGGCCGTTCTGAGCACAAAAATAACATGAACAGATTTTTAGAGACACAGGCAAATAAAAAAACATGGGAATTTTGGGAACTGGAAAATTCAGCTGAACGTGACCTCTGTCACCCATAAGTCTAATGCGATTCAGATGGCTCTCTCGGTGTGTGAGGATCTGATCTCCAGCCAGGTAGTACAGACGAAAGCAAACACCATTTGTGTTCATCCAGGCATTCATCATTCAATGCAGCAGTCATCAGCTTTTGCATTATCTCTGTTGTTTTGTACTCTGCAGTAGGCATTGCAGCCGCACCTGTCCACCATCTAAAGAATCTGCCACCTCATTCATTCATTGGGCACCACTTTTCCAAGCAGCAGCATTTATGCAAAAAATGCCTAAATTATTTCATTGTCATACACAAAAACTACAGAGGTAGCAGAATACCAAATGTATCCAGACTGTACTTGTAATCAGAAGAGTAGGGTGTGGGTATGTATTTATTTAGTTTTAATTCCTATTTTCTTTTCTCTCCTCCTCCAGCGGTCATCCAGGGTATCAGCCGGTCACGGGCAGGCGGCTTCCACCCCAGAGCGGCCTTGAGCCTCGAAGCCCCATGTCTTACCCCCACAGCGGGGCTATGGGATGCGAGGGTCAACACCCGCAGGACCTGTATTAGGTGGAGGGCGGCCTGGGGACTACTTAGCCGCGGCGGGCTTCATAGAGGACGACCGGCAGCCATTTTCATTTTCCTGGAGGTGGGACGTGCAATGATGTCTCCAAAGTGTCTTTCATGTGCGGTAGCTGTGCGACTCCAGCCTCCGCCGAGATCGCTTGTGCTCCAAACATAAGCCCCGGAGAAGGAGAGCAGCCTATAGGATGCTCAATCCTTCTCCCAGCCGTTCGAACCGGTGGCAGGCGTCATGAAGCCAATCCCACCGATGCGATGGGGCGACGTTAATATACTCTTTTTAGAGTGGACTCCCAGAGATTACAGTTCTTCCAATCACAAAATACAGTAAAAAAAGTAATTTGTTTCATCTCACAATACAAGCAGCAAAACCTTACAATACAATAAAATTTATTGAATAAATGATCCAGCCAGGTAGCAAGGAGACAGTACATGATTGCACAAAAAAAAAAAAAAAAAAATATATATACAAAACAAAGCATAAGAATACATCTGCAGCAGTAACTTACTGTTGGGTTGCTTGCTCCCTCGAGATCAGGACGCTCTCTCAGCTGGTGCGTGGTGCAGTGCCTCACTTGAAGCCAAGGCTTCTTCTCCAAAGACTCGGTCCACTGTCCAACTCAGACCAGACTCCAAGTTTGAATGTGCGTTTCTCCTTTAAAATCCGAGCGAGGAGCCTCAGTCAGCCTGTTTCTAGTCAGGGCAGCAGCTTCCTCTTGGCTCTTCCTGTGCTGCTGCTGCAGGCGGTCGGCGATTGGTGGCTGGTGGCAGTGGTAGTCCTTCTGGAGCAGTGTCCGACCAGAAATGCTTCTCCTGATGCTATGGTTCCCCCTCAGTGGCGTCAGGCTGCTTATAGTGGAGCAGCGGACCTGAGGGGGACCACAACTGATGATGAAACAATCTGTTTGGGGGGCCGGGTGTAGTTGCAGACGATCCTCCAGCCACTGCAACCTGAGCCAGTAGTCCTCCACTCCACACGACTCAACTAGCCCCCACCCCACATCATTGCGATGCTGCGACGGCGGCGAGAGCCCAGGTGCGCTGCACCAGGCAGGAGAAGTGCGAGTCAGAGGTAGAGAGTGAGACGAGATACAAACAAAGGGGATTATGTGCGTAGCGGTGCAGCAGCCTCAAGCCGCTGGTTTCCTCGGGCGGAAAAAGAACGGGCGAACAAGCGGGCAGCGGTACAGGCAGTCTACCAGCTCCAGAAAACGGAACATCACGCGTAATCCGGTACACTTGAGAGGTATGCATGCCTCCACTCCCTGGTGCTTTGCTAAGGTGTGTGGCCCCCTCTGCAGGTGATTATTTATACACATATTATAAAAAGTACACACATGCAATTAACGCAATCACTAAGTGTTGCAATCACCACACCATAGGAAAAAAAAAGTTTTGAAAGACAGTATTAAAAACACATCAGTCACAATGCCATCTACTAGGGAGCCAAGTACATGATTACAGGAAAATTATAATATAACAGACACTAAATAAATAATTAGATATAGTCTGCTGATACAGCTGTTCTCGCTAAATATATGATTAGACATATTGCACAACTGAAACTAGATCTTTCAATGAGACTTTGCATTTTTAAAACTGGTAAACATTTGTAGACAAACGTGTACAGGTTCAGTGAACAGGAACATATTTTTTTTTAAATGAAAGCTTGTAGTTAGATCAATATCAATATATTGTATTGGTACAGTGATCACACACCAATAGCTCAAAGTTTTATCATTAACACTAATAGATATAACTTCATGTTATACCATACGGTTATCAACATTGCATTTATTAATACGAGAGCACTGATTACTGTCAAATACTAATATTGCTCTGACAACATGTTTTCAAAAATTAAGATCCTATCCATAACTGTTCCAGCATTAGCCTTTCCTTTTTTAAACTTTTATGTTATTGTTTTAGCAAAAAATAACATAAAGTAACATAAAAATAATACAGTAAATTTATCCAACCAGGCATACAATAATAAATATATGGAGCCACCCAATGGATTATAATATTTGATTCA
Source organism: Neoceratodus forsteri (assembly GCA_016271365.2). Classification (NCBI taxonomy): domain Eukaryota; kingdom Metazoa; phylum Chordata; order Ceratodontiformes; family Ceratodontidae; genus Neoceratodus; species Neoceratodus forsteri. The sequence continues at coordinate 649,033,915 of CM057456.1, forward strand.
GCTAAACTGTCCTTTATACAAATCTGGGTTATTCCAGACTAATGACCATACAAATGTATAGCCCCAAAAAAACTGCACCTCTCAAGAGTGAGGTGATCTCTCATTAATTATATACTCGAAGATTTCATACTCAACCAGAGGTGGTTGTCATCCCATTCCAAACATGTACTTATTAAACAGCATGAGTAGTACCCCACCCACACTGCGCAGGCCAGACAGTATCGAAATGCAGGAATCTTAAATAAAAAAATACCATGCTTCAAATTTGCTTCCACTGCTGGAAAAACAAAACAGTAGTCACTGATATTTAACTTAAAACTTTTAAAACTGTAATTAGTCATTTTTTAACAGCTGAGAAACCCTGGGCTACAACAGGTCTGAAGAAATACAATTATCTTAGCAAAATATGCATACTGCCTAACATTCAATATTTTAAGATCTCTGAAAGTCCATGTCAAACCTTGCTAACCTTGGTTCAACTGCAATAATGCACATCTGAAAAGAAAAGTGTTGAAGAGCCCTTGAGTCAACATGTCGTGTTTGCCATTTTGAATGACATAACATCCTGCAATAAATCAAAATAAACGTGGCTATCATTCCTGCAACAAACCTAAGTTAGAGATATATGAAAATCAAATGGTTATTATACAATTTAAAGAGCTGCTGACACAGAGCCACCCCTTCCCCATGAGAGCAATCCCCCTAGGTATTTACTTTGAGGTACCTGCAGTGAAATCCCTATTTCTCTAGGCATTTTCTTCCTATTTCTGGAAGTTCTTTGAATTGCTGTGCTGCGCGTTCATGGGAACTGCTGCAGCCGTGTTCACAGACTGTAGACACATAGTGCTGTGGTGGAGGTGGTGGTTATGATGCATGCTACCAGGGACATTCCTGTCAAAAGGTGGAGTGGGTATTCCTATCATACAGTACTGTGAATGATGCTGTCAGATTGCGGATGTGGAAGTGCCTTATGCATTACAGTAATGTGGCTGTGGCTATCATGTGGCATAAGGGTGCTGGGGAGCATGTTTTCTGTGAATGTGGCTAGTGCAGTCATGTGATGTTGGGCTGCTATACCTGACAGTACTGTGCCGGTTGAAGTCATGCATGGGTGGGGTTGTGTGATGGTTGCTAGTACTGGGGACAGGTCTGTCATGAGGTTGTGGTTATGTGTGTTTCACTTTACCCAGGACAGGACTGTCCACTGGTATTGAGAGGGAGTAATGTCATGGAGGATCTCAGATCTAGAAGTGGGTAGCCATTTGGGAACAAGTGACCACCAAACAGTGTGGTTCATGTTAAATTTATCTACAGAGTCAAGCCATACAAAAGTGAAGGTTCTGGACTTCAGGAGGGCTGACTTTGACAAGATGGGAGAGTGCCTTAGAAAAGCAGTAGCAAACAGGCTAGAAGGAGGGGTGGAGCAACGATGAGGAAATATCAAAACTGCCATCACAGAGGCAACAAGCCTTTGTGTGAAGCAAATAAACAAATCAAAATGAAAGAAAAAGCCACTATGGTTCTCAAAAGAGGTGGCGGTGAAGGTTAGGGAGAAAAAGATAGCATTTAGGAAGTATAAGGAAACACAGAAGGAGCAGGACAGAGAACTGTACCAGTTAAGGCAGAAGGAAGCAAGGAGGGTAGTCAGAATAGCAAAGGCCCAAACTGAGGAAAAGATAGCCAACTCACTTAAGAAGGGGAATAAAACCTTTTACAGGTATATCAGGGAGCGTAGAAAGACAAAGGGAGGGATAGTGAGGCTGAATAGAATGGACGGTGGGTGGGCAAAGAGGGACAGTGAAAAAGCAGGGATACTGAATGAATACTTCTGTTCAGTATTCACAAAAGAGGAGGTGGGGGAGGTGCCTAATCCAATTAACAGAAGCAGTCTGGAGAGTGGGTCAATCCCAGTCCTTTCACAGAAGAAAGGGTTCTGAAAGAATTCCTAAAACTGCAGGTGGACAAAGCAATGGCACCAGATGGAATTCACCCCAGAATTCTAAAAGAATTAAGCAGAGAACTAGTGACACCACTGACTACCCTTTTTAGCAAATCATGGGAGGATGGTGTGGTACCTGAGGACTGGAGGAAGGCAGATGTGATTCCCCTTCACAAAAGTGAGACCAAGACAGAGGCAGGAAACTACAGACCTGTCAGTTTGACCTCTGTGGTAGGGAAAGTGATGGAATCACTTCTGAAGGAAAGAATTGTTGAGTACCTAGAGGCCAGTGGGGCACAGGACCCAAGGCAGCATGGGTTCACAGCAGGAGGGTCATGTCAGACAAATCTAATTGATTTCTTTGACTGGGTGATCAAAGTAGTGGACCAGGGAGGGGCTGTGAACATAGCCTACCTAGACTTTAGTAAGGCATTTGACACAGTCCCACACAAAAGATTAATAGTCAAATTAACCAGCCTGGGAGTGGGTCCCAGGGTGGTAGCCTGGGTAAAACATTGGCTGGACAACAGGACACAGAAGGTAATTGTAAATGGAGTCCACTCTGAAGAAAGAGGGGTTACTAGTGGGGTACGGCAGGGTTCAGTACTGGGTCAAGTCCTTTTTAATGTCTTTATAAGTGACATTGCAGAGGGACTGGAAGGAAAAGTATGCCTCTTTGCAGATGACACAAAGATCTGCAACAGGGTTGATACACAAGGAGGCAAGGAAAGGATGAGAAGGGACTTGGCAAGGTTGGAGGAATGGTCAGAAGTATGGCAGCTTGGATTCAATGCAAAGCAGTGCAAAATAATGCACCTGGGAAACAACAACCCAGGGGAAGATTACACAATGGTGGGAGGTAGTAACAACAACAAAAATGGAAAGGGACCTGGGGGTAATCATATTAGATGACCTTAAGGTTGGCAAGCAATGTGAGAAGGCGGTAGGGAGGGCTGGGGGATACTGGGATGTATAGGGAGAGGCATCACCAGCAGAAAACAGGAAGTTGTTATCCCCTGTACAGACAGTTGGTGAGACCCCTTCTGGAGTACTGCTTCCAGTTCTGGAGACCCCATCTCCACAAGGACATAGACAGGATAGAGGCAGTTCAGAGGAGGGCAACTAAAATGGTGCAGGGTCTACAAGAGAAGCCATATGAGGAGAGACTAAAAGAGCTTAATATGTATACCCTTGAGGAAAGGAGGGAGAGGGGGGACATAATAGAAATGTTCAAGTACCTCAGTGGAATCAATAAAGTCCAAGAGGGTAGCATCTTTCAGAAAAAGAGATGTGCAAGAACAAGGGGACACAATTTGAAGATAGAGGAAGGACGGCTCAGAGGTAATGTGAGGAAGTATTTTTTCACAGAGAGGGTGGTGGACACATGGAACAGCCTTCCTGAGGAGGTTGTGGGGTCTAAAACTGTGGGGGAATTCAATAATACATGGGACAGACATAAGGCAATTTTTGTGGGGAGTAGGAAGAAATAGGCTGTTGGTTAAATAGGATCTGCAACTTATCCTCTAGGTAGGGAAATGGGCAGACTAAGTGGACCAAGTAGTCCTTATCTGCTGTCAAAGTCTATGTTTCTATGTTGACAGTATGGTGGATGGGCCAGTCATTTGTTGATTGGGTTGGGTTGGTGCTGAACAGTCCCCTAGATGTTTATCGTCTGCTGGTGGTGGTAATGCTCCACACAATCAGAGGTGCTGCTACCATGTAGTGTTGTTGAGGTGGTGTGCAGATTATACTCTATAATAACATACCTGTGGATGTTATGTGGTGCTGGTGGGGGGAGGGGGGAATATGGTTCCCACTCTTGTGCACGTGGCAGAAATTTGATGGTGTATGGATATGTTCAACACCTGTGCAGGAGGATGGTGTGTGGTACTGGTCATGGGTGTGTGGTTATGGTTACCACCACTGATGATGGGTCTGTCAGCTGGCTGTGGTTGTGTGATTCACGTTTGACCTGGGATACATATTGGCGGGTGGTGAGTGTTATGACTTATTGTACTTGTGAAGGGACTGTCATATGTCGGTGTGGGTGGAGTAATGCTTTAGACTCATGTGGATGGCATATCATGAGGTGGAGGAGTATTACTGCATACAACCAAGGATGGTGCTGTCTTGTGTTGCTGGATGTTTGCTGCTTTTGTTGTATGCCTGACAGTAAAGTTACTGTGGCTGTGATGTGTTGGTGCTGTGTAGGGAGGCGGGGAGCAGATGTTTACAGTACCATGGGCCTGTCTGTCATGCAAATTGGTGGTGGAGAACATCTCATATAACAATACACAGTGATCTCGTGTGGAGGTGCTAGTGGGTGTGGGAATATGATTTCCAATACTGGTGACATGGCTGTCAGACACTTCTGTGTGTGTATGTCTCTGTGTTAGACCACCAGTGACAGGTGTGCCAATCAATGTTGGGGGTAGTAAGGTGTCACACTACTGGGGACAGGAAAATCATGTGCTGGAGGTGGTGGGGTACTGCTTTACAGTCATGTGCACTGTGTATCATGTGTTGGTGCTGGTGGCAGTGCTTTTCCAGACCATGGATGTGTATGCCATGTGGTGTCTGAGGTGGTGGGATGTGTGTCTTGCACTGCAGTACTTTAGCTCTGGCTGTTATACGAACATACGAAATTTGCCAGCAGATAAAGGCCTAGAGGTCTATCAAGTCTGCTCGAATGTGCAGCTAGCACCCCTTATTCTGCAGCTGCCCCTTCCTTCCACCCTTCCCCTTCATTAACCCTCCCCCTTGTCCTGTCCCATCCTCGTTTGAAGCAGTCCACTGTTCTACTGCATACCACTTCTGCAGGTAGCATTCCACCCAGCCACCACCCTCTCTGTAAAAAGTGTCTCATCTCCCCTCTGAACCTTCTCTCTCCAGTCTCATATCATGGCCCTGGTGGCCCTCCCTCCCACATTGAACAGCCCCTCTGTACCCGTCTTGTTTATTCCTTTCATGTATTTAAAGGTTTCAATCATGTCACCCCTGTCTCTCCTCTCCTCCAATGAGTACATGTTCAACTCCTTCAACCTCCTCTCGTATGATAAGTCCCCCAGCCCCTTGATCATCTTTGTTGCCCTGCGCTGCACCCCCTCCAGTAACTTAATGTCCCTCTTCAGATACGGATGCCAGTACTGCACGCAGTACTCCAGGTGTGGTCTAACTAATGACCTATACAGTGGCAGAATCACCTCCTCCCTCCTCGAGGATATACCCCTTGCAATACAACCCAGCATTTTGTTGGCCTTTGCAGCCGCCTTCCTACATTGTGCCGAGTTGTTCATTGACCCTGTAATGAGGACACCCAGATCCTTCTCCTCCTCTGTCTGGGCTAACTGCACTCCCCCTAGCTGGTAACTCCTCCTTGGGCTCTTCATCCCAAAATGCAGCACCTTGCACTTTTTGGCATTAAACCCCAGTTGCCAGGTATCTGACCAGGTTTCCAGCTTTGCCAGATCATCCTGCAACCCCTGCCATCCCCCTAGGTTATCCACCACCGCGCCAACCTTAGTATCATCAGCAAACAGACTGATCTTGCTCTTGATGTCCCATGATATGTCAGCAATGAATATCCCAAACAACACTGGTCCCAACACTGAGCCCTGTGGGACACCGCTCGTCACTGCCCTTGGGTGTGAGAGCTCCCCACCCACCACCACCCTCTGTTGCCTTCCCTGCAGCCAGTTTCCTACCTATCTCACCAGCTTTGCACCCGCCCCTGTGCCTACTAACTTTCTTACCAGCCTTCCATGTGGCACCAAGTTGAATGCCTTACTGAAGTCCAGATACAGGACATCCACTGCATGGCCCCTGTCCAGTTGCCTAGTTACCCAGTCATGGAACTCAACCAGGTTGATTTGGCAGGATCTGCCATGTATGAAACCATGCTGTCTGCTGTCCTGTAGTCCTTTGGCCTCTAGGAGGGCCACCAGCCTCTCCTTCAGGATAGTCTCCATTAGCTTACCCACGATGGATGTGAGGCTCACTGGTCTATAGTTTCCGGTTCATCCTTGGGGCCACTCTTGTGGAGGGGCACCACATGAGCCATCCTCCAGTCCTGAGGTACACACCCCGAATGTAGTGAGGCAGTAAATAGGTCTGCCAAAGGTCCTGCAAGGATCTCTGCCAGCTCCTTCAGTACCCTGGGGTGGATGCCATCTGGGCCTGGCGCCTTGTCCACCCTCAGTGCCTTCAAACCCTCTCGAACTCTGCCCTCCATGATTTCCCCATCTGTCACCACTTCCCCCCCTGCTTCTGCCATTTCTCCCACCTTGGGTGTCACCCCCCTCTTCTCTTTAGTAAATACTGAGCAGAAGTACTCATTTGTGCTCCATGTATCGTACCCTGCTTCCACCCAACCCCTTCCTTCCTAATCCTTACTATGTGGTCCTTACAGCACCTTTTTCCCCTGATGTACTCTAAAAGTCCTCCCCTCTTAATGCCTTGTGCCAGCCTGAGTTCTGTAGATGCTTTGGCTCCCCTTACTGCCCTTGTCACCTCCTTAGATTCTGTCAAGTACTCCTCTCTGTCCTCCCCCCTCCCTGTTTTCTTGTACTTCCCCAAGGCAGCTCTTTTCCTCCTTACCTTTTCCATAACGTCCATACTCAACCAGCTCGGTTTCTTAGCCCTAGCCTTCTTGCTCTGGGCTTTGCAGCAGGTCTTGGTTACCTCCACTATCCCCAGCTTTATGAGCTCCCACCTCTGGTTAGTATCCATACTAGATTGAATTCTGGCCAGGTACCCTTTACCACTTCCCCATCCTCCCAAAGTCGGCCCTCCTGAAGTCCAGCACTCTTGTGCCAGATTCCCTCCTTCCTTGCCCATATCCAATGTGAGCCATACTGAGTGGTGGTCACTCCCTGACAGCGGTTCCTCCACTGTAAGTTCTCTCACAAAGTCCCATTTGCCAGCACAAGGTCAAGGGTATTCCCGAACTTGGTTGGTTCACTGACCATTTGCAGCAGGAAGCTGTCCTGGAAGGCATCCAGCAGTACCTGCTCCCTTCTGTTCCTGGTTGTTGGGGTGCTCCAGTCCACTCCTGGCATGTTGAAGTCCCCACAATCACCACACTACCCTTCTCACAGGTCCTCCTGATCTGTCCCACTAGTTCCCTGTCTAACTCCTCTGTCTGAGATGGTGGCCTGTACACCACTCCCATTCTAAGAATCCTATTCTTGGAATCCTGGATTTGCACCCAAAGTGACTCCGTACTACCCTCCTCCCCTTCCTCCCTTACACACTTCAGTCCTTCCTTCACATATAGTGCCACCCCCCCTCCTTTCCCAATCACCCTGTCCCTACAAAATAACCTGTACCCTGGTACAGACAGGTCCCAATCATTATATTGGGTGGCCCATGTTTCCGTGATGGCTGCAATGTCCACCTCTCCCTCTGCCTTGAGAACCTATAACTCTGCAGTTTTCCTCCCAAGGCTCCTAGCATTAAGGATAACCACCTTCTACCCTTTCCCCCCCCTTCCTATCCTGCCCTCCTTTCCTAGCATCACCAATAGTACTTGCCATTTGTCCTTTGTCACTGTTATGGGGGGTTAGCTCATATGATTTCCCAACCTGTGGTCTCTGCATATCTCTTCCCCAACTGCCACCCCCCCACTCCTAGTTTAAATTCCCAACTTCTCTATATACTCTTCCATCCTCTGTTTCAACACTTTCTTTCCTCCTCACTCAAGTGTAGTCTGTCCTTGGCATAGAGACTACTGTCCTCCCAGATCCCTCCCCACCCCCAAAGCCCATACCCTTTAGCACAACACCAGGTTCTTAGCCATCCGTTAAATTCCTCTATTCTCAGCTTTCTTGTTGTGCTTGCCTTTGGCACCGGAAGTATCTCGGAAAAAGTTACTGATCTTCCTGCCCCCTCACATAATTGTGCTAGTTCCTCAAACCTTCTCTGGACTATATCTACTGTCTTGTCAGCCTGGTCGTTTGTCCCAAGATGTATAATTAAATGAGGCTTGTCCCTACCCCTTCTAGCATATTTCAGAACAGACTGTCCTACCCTTTCCGCTGTCATTCCTGGCATGACCTCCACCCAAATGCGACTATGCCTCTCCCCCTTGCTACCCCACCTAACTCCTCTTAGTATTGAGTCCCCCAGCACTAAGATTCCACCCCTCTTACTCCCTGCTTGCTTCCATTCATCTCCCTCTCTCATTTCCAGCTCCTCTTCTTCCTCTTGCACATTATTTCCCTCTTTTACCCCTGTTGCAATTCTCCCAGCAGAACTTCCCCCCGCTCCAGTTTGGTCCAGGCATTTATCAATTACTCCTCTAATTTCATCATTTCCCTCCTCCACTTTCTTCCTCTCTAGCAGTGCACAGCTGTTTTCTGAAGACCCTTCACAAATGTCTGCTCCCTCTCTCTTCATAGTAACCTGTTCTCTCCTTTCCACTCCATGACTTTTGCCACTTCTTCGCCTCCCCTCACAAGTCCCTATCTCCTCCTTCCATTTGTCTTTTGTCTCCTGACCTGGTTTCTCCGGCAATCGTTCCTCCTGGCCTGGGCCCCTTTGTCTCTGCTTCCCTTCTTCTGACCCTCTCCTCACCACTGTTGGCTTAAATCACTCTCCCTCATCTCCCCTTTTTCCTTCCTCCAGTATTGGGCTAAACCCACCCCCAATCTGCCTTGTCTGTCTTAGTTCCTCCTGCAGACCCTCAATCTCCTTTCTAAGTTTCTCTATGTGGTTGCACACTAAACATCCTCCCACACTCCAGGCAATGTTTAGAAAGATTGGTGCCATGCAGTTGTTGCAGCCTACCACCCTACCCATTGCTGTCGTTGCCCACCAGCGACCCCCCACCCTTCCAGATGCAGGATACCAAACACTCCCCCAAGTCTCCCCTCTCCCCCCTCTATCAGTGCAAAACATTTTTTTGATTTCCCTTACCTCCTTTATTGCACACGTTTAGATATATTGAGCACTGCTTTTTATATTCCAATCCTTCCTATCCACACTCAAAAAGAGACTTTAAGTAGCCATTGCACAACCTTCTTCAAACTCTTACTCCTCCTTTTCCCAATGCAATATCAATGCGAAGAAATAATAATGAAAGCTCCTAGATTTGCATTTACTTCCCTTCCACTGAGAGAGCTGTCACCTCTTCACTTGCTGCTGTTCCTTTCTTGGATGTCTGCTTCTGCTATGACTGGTGCATATCCTTTGCCTGTTTGAGGAAGCGATGTCAGAACCCTAGTATAAAATAAATAATAGACCAGGGTGGGTGGGGTGAGGGTTTTTGGGGGTGGACCAGCCCAAGTCTTCCAGAAACAATCAGGTAGCTGAGGCCTCTGGTCAGACCATTAGCACCCTTCCCCCACTGTGCACTCAAACTTTGCAGCTAGTGAAGCCAGCAACAATGAATCACAATTCTACTCAAAGCCCCCAAAATAGGTTTGCTACCCAAAGAAACAGGACTCCAATTCAAACAGCTTCACCAACAACACATCAAAATAGGCTTGGAATTAGAAGGTATAGGTCTCCAATTCAAAGAAACAGACACAGTTAAATTATACCAATTATGTTTTAAAACAGAAGAAATAGGCCTCTACAAATGCAGCCTGCCACACAGTGAACCAAACAAATGAGCCCACTTATAGCTATCAAAACAGGTTTCAGAATTCCAACAGCCCCAAACAATGCCCTGCTAGCCCCTTAGTAGTAAGAAAGAAAAGAAATAACAATCTACCAAGTAGAATCCACGAAAAACAATGTAAAACAAGTTATGTGCTCATTGTATGTGTGGGTGGGAATGGTGTCCACTGCCTTGAACATTGCTCACATGTAATGGTTGGGGTGGGGATATCTCACACAACTGTGGACGGGTATGTTGTGAGGTGGTGGAGATGGGGGTGGAAATATGGTTATCACTTCTTGAGATGTGTCCGACAGGGGCTTGATGTTCTGTGAGTCACAGTGTACTGGGGTTAGGACTTTTCATTCCATATTTTGCAGTGGTGAGGGTTATAACGTTTTACCAGTGAGGAAGAGCCAGTCATGTTGTGTTGTGGGTGGGCTAATGCTTTACACTCATGTAGATGTTGGATCCTGTGTGGGGGGGTGTTGGTTATGCTGCACACAATTGTTGAAGTTGTGGCCAGGTGGAGTTAGGGTGAGGGTGGTGGGTTTTGGTATTTAGTACCGTGAACCATGCTGTCATGGTGGTGGTGGTGTGAGGGGCGGGGTTCAACTGTCACAACTGTGGACAGGGATGTCCAGTGGTACTGTTGGTGATTCTGTGGTTGTGGTTAACAGTATTTGGAGAAGGTCTGTCTGGAGTGTTGGTTGACAGTGTCACAAGTTTCCTGGGACAGGACAGTCAAGTGGTGTAGGGTTCTGTTGGATGGTTGGGCCTCACACAAAGAGTGACTGTGGTTGGTCTTGTTCTGAGCTGCTGTTTTGTTTTTTTGGGGGAAATTGCCATACTCGGATTGGTATTGGCATATGATGCTGTGTTTGGGTGTGGTGGTGATGGCTTTTTGTACTGTTGTTCCTGCCATCATGTAGTGCTGATGTTGTGGTGTTTATGGTATCCACAATGGTAGGGCAGGGCACTCATGTGAGGGTTGGTGGTGGTATTCATTGTAGAACTGTGGACATTGCTGCCATGTGGTCAAGAGGTGGTGATGCCTTACACCACTGTGGTTGTGGCTGTCCTGTGTTACTTGTGTTAGCTTCATTCTGTACACCACAGTTGATTCATAGATTACTAGACATGTCACGGCAGAAAAAGAACTTCATGGCCCATCGAGTCTGTCCATTCCCCCCCGTACTTGCCAAACCCCTCCAAGATTCCCCCCTTCCTCCCCTTAACAACCCCTTGTGCTTGTCCCAGGCATTCTTGAAATCCTCCACTGTATTGGCCCTCACCACCTCCTCTGGTACTCTGTTCCAGGGCTCAGCCACTTTCTCCATGAAATAATACTTCCTAACGTTTCCCCTAAATGTTCCCTCTTCTCCCCTAAAAGTTCCCCCTTCCACCTTCAGTCCATGCCCCCTAGTTCTTGTATCTACTTTCCCTGAAAATAAGGTCTACCCCCTTTATTGATCCCCTTCACATACTTGAATGTTTCGATCATGTCCCCTCTCTACCTTCTTGTCTACAGAGGATATAAATCCAGCTCTGTCACCCTCTCCTCATATGGCTTCCCAGTCAGCCCATGCAGGATTTTAGTGGCCCTTCTCTGCACCGTTTCCATGCTATCTGTCTTTTCATAGATGGTGCCTCCAGACCTGTACCCCGTGCCCCAGGTGTGGACTTACTATAGAATTGTACAGAGGCATCAGCACCTCCCTCCTTCTGCTGGTTATCCCTCTCCTTATGCATGGCAGCATCCTGTTTGCTTTGCCCACTGCCTTGCTGAACTGAGCCCCACCCTAAGGTCATTAATGATAATAACTCCTAGATGCTTCTACTATTTGGTTGCAGCCATTATCTCTTCCCCCTAGTGTGTATGTCATATATGGATTCCTCCTCCCCAAGTGCATCACTGTGCATTTCCTGGCCTCGAATTTCATCTGTTATGTTTACGACCACTCTCCTAGTAACCTTCGCTGATTCTTCAATGCCCTCACCCCCCCGCTGGGTTGTATGCCCTGTTGCTGACTTTGATGTTGAACACAAAATGGCAGACCTTACCCTGAAACCCCTCTGCTATGTCACTGTCATAGATGTGAAACAGAATGTGCACCAATATCGACACCTGGGGGAACCCACTCATCACCCCTGTCTCCCCAGAGTGCACCCAATTGACCACCACCCTTCGACTTCTACCCATCAGCCAGCTGTCCAACCATATTATTATTTTCTTCCACACCCTAGACTCCCAAACTTATTAACCAGTCTTCTGTGGGGCATTGTGTTGAAGGCCTTCCTGAAGTCCAGGTAGGCCATGTCCATTGCCCAACCATGATTAACCACCCTCATCACCTCATGAAAGAATTCCATCAAGTTTGTCTGACATGACTGCCGCCGAGTGAAGCCGTGCAGCTGAAAGTCTTGCAGCCCCCCCTTCCAAATAGCTAACCACCCTTTGTTTAAATATTTCCTCCATTACTTTGCCCACCACCGATGTGAGGCTGACCGGGTGATAATTGGCTGCCTCCTCCCTGCTGACACTTTTATGAAGTGGCAGAACGTCTGCCTTCTTCCAGTCTTCCGATAAAAATCCTGTAGTGGATTCCCCAGTAGCCCCCTTTCATTATCTGAGCACCCTGGGGTGTAGGCCATGTGGACCCATGGCCTTGTCCACCCTCAAGTTACCTAATTCCTCCCTTATCTCTTCTACACTGATTGGGCTATGATCCACCCAACCTCTCCCCTTTCCCTTCTCACTTAGCGCTGGCTCCCCTTTCCCCACTGTCAAGAAAACCAAGCTGAAGTGCCCATTCAGCACTTTAGCTTTCTCGAAATCCCCTTCTACCTGCTATTCCCCCTTCCCTTAATCCTTTCTGTCCATTGTCTTACCTCCCGTCTTTCCGCTATGTAGCAAAATAATGTCTTGTCCATCCATTCATGTTGCCTACCAATTCTCTACAGTGTTTCTGCTTTGGCCTTTATAATTCTATGTCCTGCCACCCTCAGCTTCTCTTGCTAAGTTTATCTGTTCTCCTTCCACTGTGTCCTCTTATGTTCCCTAAATGCCCTTTTCTTCTCCCTTATTGCCCCCCTCACTTCCCTATTGAACCACAGTGGCCTCTTCCTTCTTTTGTACTTCCTCACCCCACTTACACATCCCTCTGTTGGAGCGTCATGTTGTGTTTGGGGTTAAATTGTACACAAGAGGGGACAGAGCTGTCATTCTGTGTTTGATATTCAAGGTAAGCTTCACAGTAATGTGTACAGTGGTGACGTGCTGTTGAGGGTGTGAATGGTTCATGGGTTGCTGCTGTGTCTGGGTTGGGATGATTGATAGCCATGCTGGAGCAGCCTCAGAGGGTGGGTGTTGGCCAGTGGTGAAATACTGTACATATGGCAATGGAACCAGAAGTCTGAATGGGTGGGGGTGCTATCCACACATGCCCATTCTGCAGTATTGTGGTACTTATCCACTTACGTGACTAATGTGGGCATGTCATTGTATGCACCATCTCTGCTATCATAGTGGCTAAAGGGGGTGACAGCTGCACATGAATCAGTGTTTGCCTTCAGTGAAGTCAACCCTGATGAACCGCAGTATGGCAGAATTGTGTAGCACTCATACTGCAGTAACTAATACAGTTTCAATGGTTGTTAATCCCTTCTGTCATGCACTACACCTGTGACACTGTGCTTCATCGTACCCAGCTGCACTGCACCACAACAATAGACTCAATGCAGTAGCTACTATAAGTTACGGTATCATTCTGTGCCCGTAATCCAAATGTCTACTGGTTCCTCCTTTGTGTTGCTCCTGTTCTGTCACAGTGCATTACTGTCACAGTGTTGTTTGCTGTGCTTCTACTCTGTACTGTCACTAACAATAACGTTTTATTTCTCTGTCTTTTTTTTGCTGTGGTACCATGTCAGTGTACATTTATCCATTGATTCTTTACAAAAACAAGATCAGGTGTCTCAACTAACACAGGGAAATGGTGCGTGGCCTATGGGTGTTCCAACACTCATAAGGATAGTGTCAGTCTCCATATATTCCCATGTGACACTGGGCTACAGGCCAAATGGGATGCGGCTGTATGGAAAATATGTGCTGACTGGAAGACAAGCACTGAAAACAATCACCTTTGCAGTGCTCATTTTGTTCCAGAGTCATTCGAGACTGAATACATCCTAAGGAAACAATTTGGGCTACATAATGATCAGATCTGTCCCCAGTTACGTGCAGATGCAGTTCCCACTATTTTTAAATAGCCTGCCATTCAAGGAAGTCTTGGGAGTGTTTCAAAGAAACCACATTTGTCCACTGTTGTTGCGTAGAGGGAACATCAACAGGTAAATGAATATTATGACTGAATGCGGGCATGTTGTTGTAGTATGCATGTGTGCACTGATTGTGCGTCATGTGTGCTGCTCCCTGTGTACAATGTGTAGTGGGCCCTGTATGCTGTCATCATGGATGGTGATGACATTAGTGCCATATTTAGCTTACTTCACTAGTTTTGTACTTGCATGTGCTGACGATGGTACTCAAATTTGTGCATTATCCTTGTTATTTGTCATTCTTTTAGGTGCTACAAGAAGCATTTGCAGAGTTTGGTGGTAGTGATGACTTTTTGGAAGAATCAGAACCGATGTGCCACTGATGGATAGCCAAACAAAGTGTGCTGAGACGCAGACCAATACAGCCATAACTACAGACTGTTCCACACAGGTGAATACATACCAGGTCAAATGTATGGTGTCATGGAAAATGCAAACAGCACCGGTGGGATGCTATAAAGGCAGGTGGAGCATGCCACAAATGTAATACACATTACATTATAGTGTATGTTAGAACGCTGTATTCATTAAAAATCTAGCTTTCCCTAGTATTGTACCATTGATGTGACATCACAATGTTGTTGTACCATTGTGAGTACGTCACATCGATGGTACAACAGCACCGACCACTTTTGTGCATGCGCGAGTTGCGGTTCATGTAGACAACAACATGGGCACCGCAGTTCATCAGAGGCACCGGAGGAAGTCTAAAAATCTCAGTAAGTGCCATTTTTTTTAAAGAGTGGCCAGCACACAGCAGGACAGCCATATTTGTATTTCAATATTTATGATCGCATGGGAAGGAGTGCAGTGTATTTACTGATATGGGCGGGGAGGGGGGAGTCACCGACATCACAGTGCGACCGTGGAGGCAGCCAACAGCTAATTTGTTTAGTTTTGTCCATACACTATAAAAGACAGTGGATGGGCAACAGTAAACATCAACACTGCGTTACACTTCTCGAGGTTTTCATGCCAACCGAAAACCTCTCCAGCTTTGCTCTCGAGGTTTTCTTGGTTGTCATGAAAACCTCTCAAAGTGAATAACAGTGTTGTTGTTCACTATTGCCCATCCACTATCCTCTATGTTGCTGCCCATAGTGACACACAGAATACCACGTAACAATCAACTGTTGGGTCCTATCACCTTCTTGATAGTGTTGCTCAGATAGTGCTTTTGTGGATCCTACCACTATCTGTCAGATAGTGCCGGTATCCTGACTTGGATCCTACCAGATATCCTGCCAAAGACAGATGCAGGATCCAGGGTCAGATAGTGATGGATCCTGGTTAGGATCCACGGATCCTAGGGCAGATAATTAGATCCAGGGCCAGAAAGTGATGGATCCAGGTATCCTAGTTAGGATCCACAGATCCTATAGCAAATAGGATCTGGGGCCAGATAGTGATGGATCCTGATTAGGATCCAGGTATCCTAGTTGGTAGGATCCATGGTCATATAGCACTACTATCCTACCACAGCCACCATCTGGCCAAATTGGAGATATCTGTTGGTATCCTGATTGCTAGGATAGTATCTGAGCAACACTGCTTCTTGACTTTAATTTATGTCATGTTCAAAAACTGTTTGTGTGGGGTTGTTGAAGTCAATGACCAATGAGCACTGAAACTGTTTCTTATGCTTATGAGGCTGCGTAGCAATGCTACTTGCATATAATGATGGGTGTATTCCCTGAGGGTGTGTATGACAACGTCATTGTCATTTATTATGTCTTCCATGTGATTACAGAGCTGTTGTGTTGTGATACAGGACATGTAACTGGTCTTTCACTGCTCCAGTGCTAGCCGATCATGTCCTCTCAATGTGACGACACCATGTTCTGTGTATGTCACCATGTAAGGCAATGGTGTGCTACATGTATGTCCAATGGCAACACAATCCCGCACAACCATTCACTGTTGCCATTCTCCCAGTATGAGTGATGTTTGCATCCTCAAAGCTGCGGCACACTCACTTCTTCTGGCTAATGAACATCCTGTCATGTATGCCCACTGCAGGACATTTTGGTCACAGTGAAAACAGTATGGATGCACTGGTTGTGAGAAAAAAACATATGCCAAATGACAGTACAGAATACATTTTGAGGTGGTTACTGTCACATGTAGGCTCAGCTTCCACGAGTCCAGGTAATGATGGGGTCTCGATGTTTTATGATACATTACAAAAGCTTTATCAAAGCCACAGTAATGTCCTGTAATATATACAATGTTACTACCTGATGTTGCTATATTGGGTACGCCTTCATGTGGCTATTCCGGGTTTTGTCCAGCAAACTACCACCCTGTATCTGTGACCTGTTTGAACATTCAAAGGGTGTCTACAGATTAAGGAACTCCTCCTTTGTCCTCCTTAAACTACCATGAACAAGGACATGTCTTGGCTCAACTGCCATTAGCTCCTTTTTACCAGCGCTCTGGAATAACATGCAAAAATGACTTAAACTCTCCCTGCTGACCAGCCATTTTATATTTAGGGGGCTGCTCTATACAGGCCTGAAAATGGTGTGTGATTGTTTCAGGTAAAGCCTTACCCTACTCAACTGAGTCCCTTAACCTCTGTAATCCTGGGCCGCCTATTTCCCGTGTCGGCCAGCATCCCTTTAGGGCAACCATTTCTGCCCCTCCTACCTCCCACCTCTCTTCAATTAGCTTCACAGGGGGCCTCATTCTATTAGGTTGCCCTATTTTCCCTCTCTACTATGTGTCTGATACTCTTTCTTCCCACTGCCCTTCTCTATGTCCCTCCTCCCTCTACCGAGTTGTTTGTGCGTTGCAAACCCTCCTTCACTGCATTGTAGCAGTTCCAAAACCCGATTTCAAAGTGTGGTTTACAGCAGCCACAGAGACCAACTGGTCTCCCTATCCATGAGTCTTCAAAATAGTGAATTGGGGGGGCCAGTTGGTCGTCATGTGTCCTGTAGAATTCCGTGTTTCTCACAGTCTCAAAAGCATGTATCATATCACTGGGGGGAACATAGGCTAGCGCTGGCAGCATGCGAATTTGCAGTGCAAAATCTGAGTTCAAAGTGTAACTTTTTAACAGGTCATGGTGTTCATGGACCTTACGCCACACAGATTGACATAAATGAAAAAAGCACCCCTTCATTGTGGCTGTTGGGAACTGTGCCAGAAAAGCTTTTGATGTAGCCGATTCAAAATCTAACATCCTTGTTTGTGGTGAAAGACAAGGGCACAGTTTCTTTATTTCTTCTAGCACACGCATATAGGTTGCATAAGTTTTGTTGCACATTAGAATAAAAACTGAGGGAATGGCAGAGGAGTAACGTACACCATGAATTGTGTATGGCTGTGAAAAAAGGCTAGGTGTTGCCTTATATGTTCCATCCGCAAACCAGTGCATTGCGTTTCTCATATACGTTAGATTTCTCTGTGTGGAAAATATTAGAAATCTCTCCCTGTCATCACTTCCAGAATCGAACAGGAGGAACTGCTCCCCACTGTCCATAACACAGTAGCCAGGTGGAATTTGCAGTTCAGTGAGGGAAACTGGTTGGCTAGGAGCAACAGCTGCAATTTGCCATGCCCGTTGTGCACTTTGTTTTAGACTGGGTATAGAGGGTAGCTTAGCAGCGGCTGACTGACTGATCCCACTAATTGCATTAGCTACAACCTGCTGTGTTGTTTCTTGAGAGCTTGAAGCTCAGTCCTTTACTTCACTCACTAACCTCCGAACCTCAGCATCAACAGGATTAGGGACATGATTGTGCTGTCCCACACTTTTGACAACAGCATCATTAGCTGTGTGCACACAGGCAGGGCATTTGTATGCATCGTACTGCTGGCACTTCCAGTATTTTTTATCTCCATACTTTCATTCCTTTCGATAAATGTGACCTTCATGTGTTAGGAGAGGCTGTCCTCAGTTGTTCAAAACAAACTGCAGTGGCATGTTTCAGCTGGGAAGGGAGCCACTAGCAACCTGTCAAATTTATGTATGTGTAATTTGCATGAGCTGACACCAGGCTACACAGAACTCCATCATTGGCTACTCCATGGGCTGCAATTGGCTACCATTTTCAGCTATGGGACTTGTAGTAGTCATTGTTAGGCTGCCACATTTGTTGTTTAATTTCTGCTATAATGACCATGATTAAATACAGTATGACAGCACTTAACATTGCAGCGCTGAAATGTCTGCGCTGTAACAGATCACAATTAATTTTATTGCACGCTATTGACATGGAACCCCTCACTTGTACTCTATAAGCTACAACCTGTATACGCTGCACTTTAAATGCCTATATTTGCACTTGCTTTACATGTCTGATTTGTCCAAGTACTGAGTTTGTACATTGTAACTGCCTGTACTGATGTCTACTTTTGTAGGAAGTGTTGTTTACTGTAAGCAAAAGTGTCCTCTGTGTCCAGGACCATCTTTAAAATGAGATTGCTCAATGATGTAACTGCCTGGTTAAATAAAGTTTGAATGATTGATTGATTGATTGATTGATTGAATAGTCTTAGTGGGTGTGTTCGCCAGGAGTTTGTTATGGCTGATGTCTGTTGAGACACTGATAGCAAATAGTGCCCCACCTGTGAAAGCTAAACTGTAACTGCTACTACTGTTCATGACGCTGTCTGTAACTCCAGTTTGATGTGTGATAATGCAATGGTACATGTCCATGATCTGTAGGCTGTCCACCATTACTGTGGCTGACATTGCTGTGCAGGACAACAGTCACACTGGAATTCAATTCCACTGTCAGTGAATATAAAGCTATGGTTCTGCATGCTTATCTATGCACCGTACCGGGAGGATGCTATGCCTTTCAATCCTGTAGCACTTTATATTCAGCATGTGTTCTGTGTCTATCATTTGAGCACCCATGAATGTTCCCAATGTTCACGGTTATGGTGTGTAACACTCCCGTTGATACTTGAGACTACTGCTAATCAGCAACACAATACTATGTTTCACTCCTTTCATCCAGTGTGCACCCAAACATGTATCCCTGAACTGCCTCTGCTGTCATGCCATTACTGCCTTTGTACAAATGATCCAAGGTTAATGACATGACTGTGGCACACCAACGCACACGATAGTTGCACCTCACATGTTGTGTACGCTTGAAGTTGACAGTGAACTGCACATTCAGTTCCACAGCTAAGCATGGTTGATTTCCCTGCCCAGCCCTATAACTTATGGTGTCATGATGGCCCAGTGTCATGACAGTACCAGTCTCCTGTGTGACATCGAGGAATGTTGACAGTCATCACCACTATTTCTGATCAATCCTTGCTTTGCCTAGGATTTTTACATATATCAGGAATTCTGTATATGTGCCTGTTTGCACTTCTACATCAGTCAGCTAGAGATTCTCACTAGGCCATTTCTTGTACATTCCAGGTACCCAAAAAAGCAGAGTGACCACCAAGATAGAAATTCAATGTGAACTGCTCTGACCATCTTTCTATGACCAGTGCTACTCCACAGATATGTCTGATGACTATGACACCGATGACCTGGAGGAACTGATCAACACTACAGGTGATCCAGATTATGTTCCGTCCTCACCATTGTTGGATCCTCATGTAGATGATGTAACAGATGACCTTGAAATGGAGGATTTATCTAGTGACAGTGTCCTGTCCAAGGAGAGAAAGTACATAGTCTTCTGGTCATCGCTGATGACTTTTTTGAAGTGGTGCCACTGCATATCCTGCAGATCTCCGGAACGGAAGTTTACACAAAGTCACCTCATCAGAATACTACTTATTTTGTACATGACATGTGCCAGCTGTCTAAAGGAACACTTATGGCACTGTCAGCCCTACGTTGGTAAAATACCATCAGGGAACATTCTTCTTTCAGCAGCAATCTTGTTCTCTGGGTGCACTGTGCTAAAGACACTGAGAGTGTTGCAGCATATGGGTGTTTGTACCTATAGTGTCTGAACATTCTTCAGGCACCAGTCTAAAATTCTTCTCCCTTTCATTCTCGGTGTGTGGCAGAACAGGCAAAGGTGGTGGATTGCATGTTTGCAGGCTGCGGGGAATGGATTGGTCTGTGGTGGAGATGGTAGGGCAGACAGCCCGGGATGCTCAGCCAAGTACGGAACATACTCATTAATGGAATGGAATGCTGGCATAGTCTTGGATGTAAGTATACAAGTAAGTATTGTCAATGTAGAAGTCTCACAACTCTCTGTCTGACAATACTCTGACAGGAAGTGAATGCACTCCTATGATAACTTCATTGCTGTCAACAGCTAGCATTATGTCACACAAAACACAGGGTAAAGGTGGAAGTTCAGAACATTTATATTTCCATTACCTTGTCAGTGGATATGTACTGTTCAAGAGGGCACTGTTAGTTGTGCTGAACACACACAGATTGCAATGTCTGAACTGAGAAATTGTACTGCTAACCTGGCTATTGTCACCCGCGTACTCTATGAACCAGGGGCAGTGCATCCTTCAGTGTTACGATAATTGCATGCAGTGGCCGTTAGAAACACCCTACCCCCTGGGTTAGATGACCAACTGGATTGGTGCTCCACTGAGGGACGTGACTGCTGAACCATATGTCATGCTGCTGGCCCTGTGTTTATGGATCCCCCACCCATCATCTATCCATGTGTGTTCTCGTTGTACATGCGCCCATCATTAACTGTTGTGTTCTTATTAAATCTAGTAAGTGTTTGTTGCATGGTATGGGGGAGGGGGGAGATGGTAGTTGTTTTTACCCTTGGTACATCATGTCATAGTCACCATGTTTGTGCTGATGGATGAAACCATGGATTCCAAGTCACATACACGATGGTTGCTGCTGAAGCACTGTGACTATTCTTTGTATGTGGTTGTCCATGGGTAAAGGACAGCATTGCTTGCACAGATCACTGTTGTCATCTGATGTGTACTGTGTGTCATGTCTGTTCTACTCTGGCCTACTCTCACTGTGGTCTGTGGGGTGGTTGGGTAGGTTATTGAAGGCAAGGGACAAAGCCAAACGTGGACACAGAAGTGAGTGGTGGGGGTCCAAGTCACCCTAGAGGTGTCTGTCACTGAATTGATTACCACAGTGTGTCATATATGTCATACAGACCGGCACTGGTACTGCAATGACTTGTTCATGTCCACATTGAATATCAGGCACTACATGCTCAGTTTGTAGGAATGATGTTTGACCCAAAGTTGTCCATATTCTTTTTTTTTTGGGGGACATGTATATCTATGGGTGGTGTTAAAAAAGTGCCACTGGTGCCTGTCACTATATCAAACAGATTTCAATAACAAGCTGTGATGCTGTTTCATACCTCTGGGAGACCATGCTTTCATTCCAGCAAACTTCCATTTGCTCACTGTGTAACTCTGAGCAAGTCAACAGTACAAAGAAGGTGACAAGACTTCCTATAGATACATTAGTGAAAGGAGAAACTCCAGAGGGGGTATTGCTAAGATCAGAGGGGATAAGGGGGAGTGTGAGGAGGAGGACCAAGGTAAAGCATCTATCCTAAATAGATACTTCTGCTCAGTATTTACTGAGGAGAAGGTAGGGTAGGGCCCACAGCTCAGCACGATGGACACAGGGGGAAGGGAGGTGTGTACAAGTCCCTTCACAAAAGAAAGGGTCTTACAAGAGCTCACTAAGCTCAGGGTGGACAAGGCAATGGGACTTGATGCCATACATCCCAGGGTATTAAAGAAGCTAAGGGTGGAACTAGCAGAGCCATTAGCAGAACTGTTTAGTGAGTCTCTGAGCACAGGAGAGGTCCCAGAAGACTGGAGAAGGGCTCATGTGAACCTGCCCCACAAGAGCGATAGCAGGAAGGAGGCAGAGAACTACAGACCAGCCAGTCTTATCTCAGAAGTGGGCAAGATTATGGAGGCACTCCTTAAGGAAAGGATAGTGCAACACGTGGAATCCATAGAATCACAGAATCCAAGATAGCATGGGTTTACAACACGAAGGTCCTGTCAAACTAATCTCATAGATTTCTTTAACTGGGTAACCAGAGTGATGGACCAAAAGGGTGCAGTTGATGTCACCTACCTTGACTTCAGCAAAGCTTTCGATACTGTTCCACATAGAAGATTGATTAGTAAGCTGGGTAGACTCAGGGTGGGTCAGAAGTTGGTCAACTGGGTGGCAAACTGGTTGGTGGGCAGAAAACAGAGAGTGGTGGTAAAAGGTATACAGTCAGAAGATATGCAAGTCACAACTGGGGTACCTCAGGGATCAGTCCTGGGGCCAGTCCTCTTCAATATCTTCATCAGTGACATTGAAGATAGACTGGAGGGTAAAGTTTGTCTGTTTGCAGATGACACCAAGATCTGCAACGGAGTAGATGATCCAGATGAGGTGGGTAGAATGAGAAGAGATCTGGATAAACTGGCAAAATGGTCAGAAGAGTGGCAACTGGGGTTTAACGCAAAGAAGTGCAAGATCATGCACATAGGGAAGAGGAACCCTGAAGTCACTGGGAGGGCTTTAAACCCGTGGTTCGATGGGCGGAGCAAAAACGTCATTCCCCCATTGGGCTTAAAAGGTCACTTATCCTGCACCCCTCCAGGATTCAATTTTTCATTGTGGCCAGAGATGCCGCATCTCCCTCACTCCTGCTTCGGTCCTCCTTTCTCTGCTCGTTATGTTTTCGGTGCCTCCTGCCACCCACTTTGCTCCTCACTTCCTGGCTTGTTTCCTGCCCTGCTCCCTTTGTATTCATAGCATCATCACCACCCTTCACCTCGTTCCTTTCTCCCCACCAGACTGCCTAGTACAGTTTTGTGTCCTCCTGCAGGCTCTCTCGCTCCTGCTGCCTTACCTGCTTTGCTCCAAGCTGTCCTCTGGTTTTCATCTCTTGTGCCTGTTTTGTTTTCTGTCCATAGGCATCTCCGGATTTGTCTTCCCCCCCTTCCCCATATCTCTCCATTTTTGATTACTCGCAGCTGTTGCTGCTCCATCATACCTGAACTGAGACGCATGCCTCTGGCTGCTGGCTTGTTCTTCTGTTGGGCCGCCGCTCCCCCCCTCCCCCATTTTCCTCCATGGTTTGAGGTCATCCCCACTGTGTCTGACATTGACCTGCCATGCATCTTTCTCACTCACTGCTCGGGGGAATGGATGCCCATGTCTCCATTTCTCCTCCTTGGACCTCTCTCGGTAAGTGCTCGACTCACGTTCTTCTGTACAAGCATTTAGTGTCACCATTTGAGTCCACAAAGACCATAATTCATCCCATTCTGCAACCATGGTACTCAAGCTATGTATAGGGTTTGTCTTTTGTGGTGGAAGGGCTATCGTTGTGTGGGGTGGGTGGGTGGGGGGTACCAGAACATTCAGCTCTTTTCTGGTGAGATTCATGAAGCAGGTATTAATTGGCATTTCTGCTCTCACTGTATCAGTTGAAGTGAATGCTGTCTGACATTTAACTATGCTAATCCTATGGGATGTAGTATATTAACCGGTGTAGCATGTTAAACCTCCCTTGTGCTGCATGTAATGCCTTTTTTATGTTTTTGTATGCTAATTGTTTGTCTCATTCAGTAGGGGTTACATCTGCACAAAATTATGAACCTGTGGTCACTTGCAATGAACGTTCGTTTCTCTTGCCTTGGCTTGTATGTGGACCTTATCCTGGAAATGAAAACACTTAATGATTGCTTCCTGTAACCTGAACCATTGCTTTGGTCCTGTGCTCCCTGTGTTTCTTCTGCCTTGATTTAGCCCTTGCGTTTCCTTTGGCTGCCACTAGGATATTTTGAGTGCCCTCATTTCCTTTTCTTGCTCTGCGCTGCAAGCATTCGGAGGCTCTACCTTGTGAACTCTCCCCTGTCACTTGTTTACTTATGGATCCCCCAGATTTGGCAGCCCTCACGTCTACCTGTCCTGCTTCTTCGCACTGGCTGTAGATCCTCTGCCATTCTACCAGTCATTTTCCAGCTTTGTTTCATTGTTTTCCAACTAGTTTCTTTCTGGGGATTACTGCCCTACCTCTGCTTCTTCAGCTCCTTGACTGCTCCCCCTTCAGAGTCTTCCTCCTTTCAAGGAGTCAACTTCCTCCATGTCATCCATCATCGATCCATCCATCAGAGATCCTTCGATTCCATAGCCCTCTCAGAGCCACGATACCTCGTCTCACTCTGATCATCTACTTCAATCGCTCAATCAGTATGCCTTGGCGTCATTTGCTGCTGAGTCTGCACTATTCACTTGTTCTGTCTGGCCGACTCAGTCTGACCAGCAATGGATATTTCTTTTGGACATGCCGATTCTGACTCTTATGCCACCTCATCGGTCAGCGGCCCTCTTGCAGCATGTATCGGGTTCCACACTCTGGTCCTAATTACCCATTTCTTATCTCACTGAACCTCCTTTCATGGCTTCTTTCCATGATCAGCCATCGTGGATTCACTCCAGTCATGGTTTCACTTAGCCTCAGGGTCTCCTTTCTCCCATCACTTAATCAGCATCAGCGGCCTTCCTGCCTCTCAAGTCCACGATGCCACTCCTCCAACTCATTTATTTCCCTTGCTCAATCGGTATACCTCAGCTGCCTAGTATGTCTTGGCTGCCTTCAGCTGACCTGCATTCGATATTTCTTTTGGGCATACCTATCATTACTCATATGCCGCCTCGTGGACCCGCAGCTCTCCAGCCACCTGTATTAGGTTCAAGACTCTGGTCATCATTCACTACTTCACACCGGACATCCAGGATTCACCCCAATCATGGCTTCACTCTATCGTCGTCTATTGTCCATTTTGCTCCTATTGACTGCTCAATCCAAGCATACCCTCTGCTTCCAGGTATGCCTTCTTGGCCTCTAAGTATACTTCATCACATCGCTCAGTCGCAGCTCTCATCATTATCAGTCTTCTTCAGCCTCAGTCTTCTCACGAGCACATCTGGATATCCCTCACTCATCTGACCTACAAATTAATAGACTCCTTCCCATCGACTACTCGAGCATATCCATCTAGGGTCCCTGCTGCATCATGTTCCTTCTTCGATCTGTGCTTTCTTTTTTGGGATTTTCCCTATCCAGTCATTTTCCCTACTCATATCCTTCTCTTTAACAAATCATTCTCTTTACCGACATACAGTACATCCTCAAATCAAACGTCGTCAGCCTGGGGCGATGGCGACCAAGGCCTTGGATCCCCAGAGGTTTCCTCCTTAAAGGGTTTTTTTTCTCTCTGTCATGCCAATGGTCATAATATTAGTTAGTTAAGTGCATTCTTCAGGTTAGTTAGTTAGGTTCCGCTGTTGCTTGGAGGCGGATGGTGGCCCCGGTTTTCCCCTCTCTCCTTAGGAAGTCAGCCCTTATCTTCTCAGAATTCATTCATCATCCTCACCTCTTTGACGCTCGACATCTTTGGGTATTCTTTTTGGGCTTCTTTCTAACCTACCTTTAGCCGATGTGATCATTCCCATGGCACCTGTAGAGGGGGAACCCTCCTCTAGGGTTCCTCATGTCGTATCCTTACAGAGTGGTATATTCCATGGATAGAGAGGCGGAAAGCCACAAAGTAAATCAAGTTATACAAGCATCTCATATCTCATCCGATTGCGTAAGCACATCGAATGGGAAGGCTTTAAGTCCATGGTTCGATGGGCAGAGCAACAACATCACTCCCCCATCGGGCTTAAAAGGTCACTTATCCTTGGCTCCTCCAGGATTAAATTTTTCATTGCCCACCATCCACCCCTCCTCCTCCAGTTGCTCATCTCTCTTCCCTGTAGGCTTCTTCCTAACCCACATTTTAGCCGATGCAATCATTCCCACAGCATCTGTAAGGGGGGAACCCTCCTCTAGGGTTCCTCCCATCGTACCCCTA
This sequence comes from Neoceratodus forsteri, assembly GCA_016271365.2. Lineage (NCBI taxonomy): Eukaryota > Metazoa > Chordata > Ceratodontiformes > Ceratodontidae > Neoceratodus > Neoceratodus forsteri. The sequence continues at coordinate 649,059,618 of CM057456.1, forward strand.
CAGGGTGGTATATCTCAAGGATAGAGAGGCAGAAAGCCACAAATTAAATCAAGTTACACAAGCATCGCATATCTCATCAATTGCATAAGCACATCGAACTATAGGTTGGGAGAGGAGTTGCTGGCAATCACTAGGGAAGAAAGAGACCTGGGCATCATCATCACAGATGACCTGAAATCATCCAAGCAGACCACTAAAGCAGTAGGTAAGGCTAGAGGGATGTTGGGGTGTATTAGTATGGGTATCACAAGTCATAAGAGGGAGGTAATAATCCCTCTTTACAAGACACTGGTTGGGCCCCATCTGGAGTACTGCGTGCAGTACTGGAGGCTGCACCTGCACAAGGACATTAACAAAATGGAGGCAGTCCAGAGAACGGCAACCAAAATAGGGCAGGGACTACATCAAAAAACATATGAGGACATATTAATGGAGCTCAATATGTATACTCTAGAGCAATGGAGGGAGGGGGTGATATGATGGAAACATTCAAATATCTTAAGGGCATTAATAAGGAAAGAGTCTAACATGTTTCAATATAAGAAAAATAGCAGGACAAGAGGACACAGCATGAGATTAGAGGGAGGCCAATTAAGGGTTGATGTGAAGAAGTTCTTTTTCACAGTAAGGGTGGTGGATGCATGGAACAGCCTACCTCAGGAAGTGATGGATATGAATACAGTGCAGGGATTCAAACAGGCATGGGATAGGCATAAGGAAGCAATACAGATGAGTATAAATAAATAGGCCATTGACAGAGTAAAGGCCTATGGCACATTCATAACGTAAAAAAAATGTGCAGACTGGATGGGCCTTGTGATCCTTATCTGCCATCATCTTCTTTGTTTCTATGTTTCAACTAAATGCCCCAGTGCTGCCAGGTCACAGGAGGAAAAAGGCATTTGTGCTTACTGTGCCTTAACAGGTCACCAAACAGTGTGATATAAAAGAAGTAAAGAGCCATTATGGTACACATGACTGCTGGTTAGCAATGACTTTGCAGGTGTTCATGTCACTAATTTATCGCTGTCACTTTGTTCAGTGCAGAGCAATGAATGTGGGGGTAGTTACCGCATATGCTGGAGGGCCTACGGCGCTGCATTGCCACTATCGAGGATAATGGCCTGCATATTGATGAGTTGATAACTGACCGTCATCTGCAAATGTCCAAGTGGGTTCATGACTCCTTGCCACAGACAGTCCATTACTATGATACATGGCATGTTGCCAAAGGTACTGACCCTATCAGAACTGTTGGACAACATTTCCTATCATTGTTTGTATTTCCATGTGTTGTCGCAGCGCTGTATCCTCCCCATGTGGAAATCATCACAGTGCAACATTCAGCAATGCTCTGCTCTGTGACTGGGGTGGTCACATATATTGAGTTATTACTGCAGGAGAAGTGTAGTTTGCAATTGTGTGACTTCAACCATCCAACTGTTAGTGGAGCATGCCATCCAAACAGCTGGTAGGAGTGTGGTTGATCATTGAAGGACTGCAATGTAATGACTAAGGTCATCAAGGTGACTAGCGGACCACAGGCAATTAATGATGAGATGCACACAAATGGTGGTCATATTGGGGAAATAACACTTGGGGAGCTAGTGTCTGGGAGTGAACATTGCTTGTTGTGGTTACCAATTTACATGTGCCATGAAAGCATCCAGAGTCCGCAATTCATGCTTCATTTGTGGTGCAACTACAAAGCAGGGATGCCACTAGCCCATTAGCACAGGGGTAGGATTTCCGCCTGCGACAATGGTGAACTGGGTTCGAAGCAGGACTTGGGCCATTGGAGGGTTGGCCAGGGATGAGGAGGATTGAACTTTCCATGGACTGCGTTCCTCCTCCTCCAGGGGGAGGGGAAGGGAGGAATGATAGAGCATCCAGCACAAAGTGCAGACCCATGGCAGAGGCTGTGTGATTTGATGTGACCAGCAGATGATACAAGGAGAGGCGAGATGGATGTTGGGTTCATCCCACTGACATCACTGCATCTCCCACATCCTGAGGGGATAAGCATGAAACAAACAGCCAGCCCCCTCCCATGATGATCTGCTCTGCTGCCATCTCCACTGCCTTTGTGGGGTACTTTTACTTGAGTGATTTTGTTGCACAAAATGTGTCACGTCTCTCTACTGCTTGTACTCACAGGTATCAAGAAAAAACTATTGGCCGTGGCAACACAGAAGGTCTGTGGCATCCTCTTTCAATGGATTCAAAGTATAGTAAATCATTTATACTGGTCTGTGGGATCCACCCCTGTGGGGATGAGAAAGTAATTGTTGCTAAGTGGCAGTCTGTTGTGGGGCATGTGCAAAATGTGCATATGACAGGAATATTGAGTTTCCAAACTGCCTGCATGACACTATCAGTAGAGAGGAAACCCAAAAAACTGGCTGCCACCCCGTGAATAAGGGATGGGGTCTATTCCAGTTTCATCAATGCACCATTTCATACTTGCAGTAAATTATTACGTACTAGTGGTACTAAGAGCAATGTATAACAATAATTTCTCTACACTTACATTAACAGGCTCTAAAGTTGCAGCCAGTGTTGAAAACATTGTCTGCAACCAACGACTCTGCAATGACTTCGCTAAACTGTCAGGACAACATCAAACATCCGAGCTTGAGACGTGCCATAGTTTACTGAATCAATTTGTGCCAACAATGCTTGTTTTTTCTTACAATGGGATGAAGTGCAGGTACCAAGAATGCATTTATTAGGTGCCACTACTTTTGAAACTCTGTGCACCAGTGCATGTACTCATTCTGTTTTCTTTCCTCATTGAACGGGCATTGCTGGCTGCACTTCACTTCAATGAGAATTGCTGCAGAAAGCAAGCCATGACTTCATCAGGTCAAAAGAGATACTCCCTGCATTACCCTAAATTCAAAAAAGGGGGCTACATTGTCTGTAGCATGCACGAGTCACCAGTTCATGGTGAATATGCATCTCGGCTTACCTCCTGTGTAAAACTGCTACTTTTTTTCTGCCAGATTGCTACGGTCCACCTATGATTGTCACATGCATGCTTGAATCCCCCCATTGTCTCTGTGCTCCCACCACCTCTGCTGGGAGTATATTCCATGCATCCACCATCCTTTCTGCGAAGAAATACTTTCTCACGCTCCCCCTTAGTCTACCCACTTCCAAACTCATGTCATGCCCACATGTTCCTGGACATTTCCCTTTCTGAAAGCTGCTACCCTCTGGTACCCTATTTATGCTTTTTATATATTTGTATGTTTCTTTCCTATCTCCCCTGTCTCTTGTCCACTCCATGGTTTACATATTGAGTTCTTCCAGTCTCGGTTCATATGACTTTTGGTGCAGGTCCTGCACCACCTTTGTTGACCTTCTTTGAACCGCCTCCACCATGTTTATGTCATAATAGAGATGCAGCCTCCAGAAATGGACACTGTATTGTAAATGAGGCATCACTAATTATATGTGCAGTGGCATGACCATCTCCTTCCTTCTGCTTGTCATACCTCTTCCTATGCACCCCAGCATCCCAGTAGCTCTCCGAACAGCCTCGGCACCTTTTGGGCCACCTTTAGGTCTTCAGATATAATTACTACAAAATTACTTTCCTGTTTGTTGATCATCATTTTCTCCCCCCTCCCCCCCAACATGTTATCCTCTCCTGGGTTCTTGCTCCCCAAATTCGTGATTTTGCATTTTTTTTCATTGAATCTCAGCTGCCATACTCGGGTCCATTCCTCCATTTTATCTAGGTCACTCCTCATATTTGCCACTCCTTCCAGACTCTCCACCCTGTTGCAGATATTAGTGTCATACGCAAATATGCACACCTTCCCCTCCAGCCCCTTTGCAGTGTCAGTTATGAAGACATTAAACAGGACTGGACCCAACATTGATGCCTGTGGCACTCCGCTGGTCACCCTCCTTTCCTCAGATGGAGCACCATGTATCAAAATCATGTCTTCTACCACTCAACTAGTTCCTAACCCAGTTTACTGCCTTGTGACTCAGTCATACTCTTCTATGTGGAATGGTATTGAAGGTCATAATTAAATCCAGGTAGGCAACATCCACCTCTTTTCGCTGACGCATGACTTTAGTCACCCAGTCAAATAAATCAATTACATTTGTTTGACATGACCTTCACGCTGAGAATTCATGCTGTCTCAGAAGCTGTGCTCCACTGGCTTCAAGATATTCCACAATCATCTGTTTCAATACTGATTCCACAATCTTCCCCACTATTGAAGTTAGGGTGACTGGTGTATTGTTTCCACCTTCCTCCCTACTGCCACTTTTGTGATGAGTGATTACATCTGCTTTTTCCTAGTACTCCATGACCACTCCCATATCAAGTGACTTTTTGAACAGTGCTGCCAGTGGTGGCGCCAGCACCTCCTGTAGTTCCCATAATATTCTAGGATGTATCACATCTGGTCCCATTGCCTTGTTTACTTTCATTTTTTGATTCCCTTTGGGAGGCTGTCCATTTCCCTATGATATTTGTTCATGTTACGTAACTGTGGTCCCTCACCTTCTTCTTCTGTGAATACAGAACAAAACTATTTGTTCAGCAATGATGCTTTTTCCAGGTCCCCTTCCACACATTCACCTTCTTCCCCTTTAAGTTTTACTATCCTGCCCTGGTAGTTCTCCTTTCAGTAATGCGCCTATAAAAAGTCTTGTCTCCTTTCTTAACTTCCTGTGATTTTTTTCCTCAGTTTTTCCTCACACTGTGTTTCCTTGTATTTCCATGGTGACATCTTTCTCGCTCTTACCTTCCTGGCCACCATCGTTGAGAACCATAGTGGTTTTCTCTTTCTCTTGCTCTTCTTTACCTTCCACATGCAAAGGTTTGTTGACTCCAGTATGGCTCCTTTCAGATGTGCCCACTGCTCCTCCACTCTCCTACTTTTATCCCTCCCTGCCAGGGCATGCTTGAGACATATCCCAATCTTAGCAAACTCTGTCTTCCCACAATTCTAGGACCCTCGCATTTGTGTGGCTTGAGTCTGACACTGTCCTCATGCTGAATCACAGTTTGCAATGATCACTGGATACCAGGTGTTTACCCACCTTGAGTTCCTCAATTATGTCCCCATTGGTGAGTACCATGTCCAACATTGCTCACTTCCTGGTGGGCTAAAGAACTAGCTGACTGACACCTGCCCCTTGTACAGAGTACAGGATGTCCATGTTCCTAATCCACATCTGGGAGATTGAAATCACCTACCAACAGCACCTCCCCTTTAATTGTCATTGTGTGGAGTTATTCCATTCAAACCACATCCACCTCCTCCCCCTGTGCTGGAGGTCATTATATTATGGCTGTGCGAATAGTAGTGCCATTGCCCATGTGAAGGGTGACCCAAAGTGCCTCCACTCCCCCTGCATTCCCTGTAGCAGAGTCGCTCTAATACCTTCCCTGACATAAAAAGCCCCGTTATCACTCCTGTCCCTTCTAAACAGAGTATAACCTAGCACTGGTACATCCCATTCATGGTTTCTGGTGTACCACATTTCAGTAATAGCTACAATGTCCAGGTCATCCTGTGCTATCAAGGGCACATGGTCTGGAAGGGCCACCACATGTGATTGCGTGTCATGATTTTACACAGAGCTTCCGTCTTCTCACCGGTATGCCACTGTCATGGTGGACGCTGTTCCACAAGTGGCAGTTTGGCCACTCTTTAAGCATGGTAACTGTCGGTCAATGTCACTAACCCTCATGTACATTATGCAATGTCACACAATGTCCATTGCTGACTCACATGACATGGCACACGTCATGCTCTGAAAGCATGACTGTAAGTACATTAAACAGCAAAAGACACACAGTGCATGCAGTGTATGTCACCAATGAGTAAGTGCCATTGAATCAGGGGAAACCACTGTGCTCTTGTTCGTGGTTGTGGAAGCTTGTAGTTGAAGTGCATAGATAGTTGCCACACTGGTGTGTGCTATAAGAATACATCTGGTCACATGTGATTCACTCTTTTTTTTTTTTAGCCCCACATAGTACTTTGATGAACTCATGGAGGTAGTTCTCAACATGTGTGTGGACCTCAGTGATGAAGACATTGACACCTCTGAGTTGAACACCATTCCAGATTCTCTCAGCTCTCCATATGAACATCCAAACAAGGAGGACACTGTGACATCACATACTTAAAGATATAACAGCATGTGAACATTGCAGTGTTATTGCTGTCCTGTGTATGCCCCACGCCACGTCTGTTCAACCGTATTCTGTTATCAAATTTTCCCACTTCCCTTCATCATTTCCTTACAGTTCCTTACATTGCCCTATAACTCCTTCCTGATCACACAGATCCATTGCATGTAATACAATTCAGTATCAGTTTCCAATAGACATAACCTCAGCAGTGGACACTTTTTTCACCCTAGGTGTGCTTGTTCTTCATTTTTTAAAGATTACATGATCTGTAGTACCCATCACCCATTATAATCACCTAATCCCACCCATTGTTCCCCCACGCACCAGTTCTATCAAGTGATCCCTCATTTGATGTTCCATTCTGTACTCAGAAATTGTTCAACAACTATTTTCCCCATCCCTCCTTGTTGCCGTCTCACCTTAACTGTTCCAGTTGGCCACGCAGTGTTGTGTCCCCTCCCCTCTAACTCAGACTTCCCCAAGATATGCCAGTGTCTGCTCACAGTGTGTATGTCAACACACATTGATATATAACTGAAAATAGAGACATTTTTTGATGTACAATGATACACATGTGTAAATACATTTACCTCTCATGGTTCTGTAAATGTCATGTGAATACGTTGACATAAAAATGGAGAGACACCAGGATTTGTTCTTCCACAGTGAGTGAAAATCTTAGCCAAATGCGTATGGCAATATGTAGTGGCAAATGAGTAGCACCACAGTTCTAAGTTGCACATTACAGGGTGGTGCATGAATTTTTTTAGCTGAATACATAGTTAACAATGGCTTTGGACTTTGAAATAAGAAATTTGACTATTCAGTTCCTGTATGTCTGGGTTGTTGAATGTTCACACAACAGTATTTGTACTATTGATTCCTGATGTAGATTCACAGTTGTCATAGCATATCATGTCATCACTATCTAAGTATATTGTGTTTGGCTTCATTTACTGATGTTTATCGGTTAAAATCAAGAAATACAACAAAAACCATAACACATCTGCTGTTGTCCATTGTGGTGATCAGGTACAGTTTTTGGTTTTTGGATACTGGGAAATAAAATGGAGTCATAGGTGATCAGTGGGTGAACCATACTACAATGCACAAGCCTTCAAAGTTGTTAGGGGTGTGGGTGTGGGTGAATGTTTGATTCGGAGCCTGAATCCAGATGTTACATTGTCTTGATGACATGAGAAGTGAATCTGTATTCTGAGTGACAAGGTTCTTCTCATATTGGCAATAACTTTCACATGCCACTTACACAACATAGTGAGATAAGTGACATACATTTATCCACAGTGATAATCGGTCTATCATTAAAGGGGGGGCTGGCATCAATGAGGTGGATGAAAACTGTGTGTTACATGCACCCAAGCAGTTTCCCTCAATTTAAGACATGTTGTGTCATACATTTTGTAGAGCCATACATGTTTGCTTGCGGAAAATGATCATCTTGGCCCATTGGGTCTTCCTATCCCCCCACCCATCTTTATTTTTATTTTTTTTTATTAAATGTACTTTATTGAAATTTTCACAAATTCAAATTACAGACATCTTATTGAAGACTTACATTGTGCCTCTGATGCATTACATGTATTTAAGAATAGCCACAAAATACATACAGACAGATGGCATTTAGAAACTGCATGCAAAACAGATGCCTGTACCCCCACTCCCCTCCATTCCCCCACTCCCCCCTCACTGCCACTAGTAATTAAGATTGGAATGAATCATAGTGCACCTAGTCTATGTCTCTTATCCAGAAGCACAGTGTGAGATTGACACCCCCACAGCAACACAAGTACAGAGCAGGCCAGAATCCCGACAACAACAACAGTGCATAACCTCAGCAGCTGACACATCCCCACAGCATCGCACAACATAGCACCCGTAGCCGCAGGGACTACCTGACAGGGCTGGCATTGTACATCAGCCATCAGATGAGTCCTGGGGTGCATGCAGGGGGGGACTGTACTTGGCACCCTGTCTGTGCCAGCCCCTGTGGCCACTGTCCTCTGTGCACCGGTCCCTTGCCAGCTGTACAGTCTCATGGGGGCTGGGTGCTCTAGGCGGCCATGTAATCATGCTGTGGTTCTGCAGCCACTGCCCACTGTTGCTATGTGTAGTGCAGCTCTGTTATGCCTACCAGCAACCCCTGCCCACCTCCAGGCATGTCGAGCTGTCGGTCGGCAGGATGTCTGTGGCTGGGGGGGTAAGGAGCTCATCATCGTGCCCTTCTCCAGGGAGTCTGCCAGTGGTGCTGCTGCGGCATTCAGTGGCCATTCATGATCCTGTCTGTGGGGATATCTGTCGGGGCAGCTGTGACAGTGTGCCGGCTGTTGGTATCCTGTGTGTCCGGGTCATTTGCGGCGGTTCCCAGGTGTTGCTTTGGGGGATGTCGGGCGGTTTAGTGCCAATCTCCTGTGGTGCTTCCCTCTTATCCAGGAGACTCAAGGAGTGGTCCTTATTTAGACTGAATCTGCAGAAGACTGAAAAGTAGGTCTCAAACTTGTCTGTATTTCTTAAGGTTGTTGGTGACACCAGCAATAACATGTTCGGCTTGAAGAGCGAACTTCATCTCCTGGAACCATTCAGTGTGACTGGGGTAGATTGGTCCAACCAGTGTCTAAGAATGATTTTTTTGGCACAAGCAGAGATTAAGGCCATGTGCACTGTCTGTGTGCACCCTCTAAGAGTTGTATAGCCCCCTAAAATACAAATCTCAGGAGTAAATTTGTCTGACAAAATTTAATAGAGGGTCCAGTCTGGATTGGATTAGGTTCCAGAATAGGCAAATTTTCTCACAAGCCCATAGCATGTGCAGTAGGTCTCCTGGAGCTTGAAGGCATCTTGTGTACAAGTTTGAGGCCAGGGAACCCATCCCTTGAAGTTTAACTGGAGTATGATATAAACTGTGGTTGATCTGGAACTGCATATACCTGTTTCTGTCCCATTTAATGTATCTGTATAGGTCTTTCCAGATTCTTGGCCATGGCCTAGGAGATGCTGATGGCACTAGAGTCTGGTCCCACCAATAACATCTCTGACCCTCCAATTTCGAAATCGAGGTTTGTAAGAACTTATAGGTATACGTTATCAGATGGGATGATGGAAGGGAGTCAATGTTTGGAGAAAAAGTAAGTGAGAGTGGGTTGGACCATGAACCTGTGCCAAAATGTTTCATTAACATATGGGAAATCTGTAGATATTTAAAGATATAGGTGGAAGGCCATTTAAATTGAGAGCTGAGATTTTGAAATGATCTCAGTTTATGATGAGTAACCATGTCAGCTACCTTTACAGCCCCCATATTAGGCCAAAAAAGGTTAGATTTTAGAACTTTACCTAAGATTAGCAGATTGGGGTTATGGAAAAGGGTCTGGTTCACATCTCTATATCCATCGGTTTTAAGAAGAGAGTTGAGTTGGTGTTGTGTTTGGAGCATGGAGCCTATTGGGGAATCTTTCAGTTTCTTGGGAAGATTTTTCTTGGGTGTGAATGGAAGAGCCTTGGGATCTATGCTATGAGAAGCATAACGGGATTGCTCAGTTTTGACCCATAGAGGACAGTAAGGAGAATCAGAAATCATGTTATTGGGAAGTAACCAGAATCTAAGCCTTGTCAGGTGTATTGCCAAGTAGTATAAATAGAAATTAGGAGCTTGTAAGCCCCCATCAGTTTTTGTGCGAGTAAGCTTGATATAGCTGCACCTGAATTTTTTCCCATTCCATAAAAAGCAGCTAATAAGCTTGTGTATACATGAAAACCAAGATAATGTGAGGGCCCAATTAAGCATTTGTAGGAGATATAACACTCGGGGTAAAATGTACATTTTAATGATACTCATACGGCCCCACAAAGACAGAGGCAGACGGTCCCAATGTGTAGTGTCTTTCTTTAAGGTAACCATGATGGTGTCAAGGTTCAGCTTTTCCATAGTTTTGGGAGAGAGATGAAGATTGATTCCTAGGTATTTTAGCTTGTCAGTTTGCCATAGAAGGCCTAAGTTTTCCACCTCAGCTCTCAGAGTGTATTTGTTAAGCAGGAAAATTTCTGTTTTGTCAAATTTAGTTTGTAGTTAGAGATGATGCCAGATTGAGAGATTATGTGAAACGCAGCTGGAAGAGATAGTGCAGGGGAGGATATATGTAGTAAAATATCATCTGCATATGCAGAGATTTTGTACTCTGTATCACCTATAGTAATACCTTTGATGAGCGGAGACGCATTCAGTTTTCTAATGAGGGGTCTAAGAAAAGATTAAATAAGTAGGGTGAAAGGGGTAGCCCTGGTGCTTGCCCTGGTGATTCATGAAGAGTGCTGAGAGAATACCGTTACATTGGACTTGCACAGAGGGGGACGAATAGAGAACTTTAATACAATTTACAAATTCTTCGGGAATTTGATACTTGGGAAGTAACATAAAGAGGTATTCCCAGGAGACCCTGTCAAAGGCCTTCTCTGAGTTAAAGGAAACCAGGGCCGCAGGCATAGGGGAGTCCTTAGATGCAGAGAAGCTCTTAATATATCGCCTTGGCATTTAGATAAGACAGGAAGGTTAATGTCACTAAGAAAAGCTTCTAGCATTTGCAGCGAAGAGAAGAAGTTGACAGGTGTATACAATTGAGAATAGTAGTCTCTAAATGCTTCCACTATATCTTTGGGAGAAGTGAGAGGATGACCAGAGGGAAAGAGAATATATGTAACAATTCTATCTGTGGCCTGGGTATGCAATCGAAGGGCTAAAAGCTCTCCAGCCCTTTTGCCCCGATCAAAATAAGATATTTTGGAGTGTAACATGAGAAATTCTGTTTTTTTCAGCAAGTAGCTGGTTATATTGAGCACAAAGAGACTCTGCTCTTTCACATTCTTCTATGGGGGAGGTTTGGGATAACCTTGCTTCAGCTTCTGTGATTTGGTTAAATAAAGCTGAGAGAGCCCTTTCTCTTAGGTTTTTCCATTTAGATGCCAGGCCAATTAGTTCGCCCCTAAGGGCGCATTTCAGTGAATACCATAAAATGTCTGTTTTATGCATGGAAGGGGAATTGTATTCCATAAAATTGGTAATAAATACTTGTAATTGCTGAATATACTCTTCTGCCTTTAGGAGTTGGTTATTAAGTTTCCAAGATCTGTCTTTCTGAAAATTAGGTGAGAGGTCTATATGCAGGTGAGCAATGTTGTGATCAGAGAAAATTTTAGAAGAGTGAAAGGCAAAGGTAAGTCTGGGGAGGTGATCTACATTCTTTAGAAAATAGTCTATGCGAGAGAATGAATGGTGAGGGAGAGAATGGAAGGAGTATTCTTTTTTGTAGGGGTTTAATAGTCTCCAGGGATCTGTTAGGCCTAAGGTGTGCATTAATTCATGTAAAGTTTTCTGTCCCATAGAGAGAGATTGTCTTGCTTGACCCAACCTGTCAAGATTATTAGAAATGACCAGGTTCCAGTCGCCCCCAAGAATAATTGGGAGTGAAACTAATGGTGCTAATAGGGCTATCAGGTTTGCAAAAAATTCTGGATCATCTGTGTTAGGACCATAAATGGAGCCTAAGACAACCTCAATATGGCCCATAAGTGCTCTCAAGATCACAAAGTGACCCTCTGTATCTGAGAATACTTGCAAAAGGCGAAATGGCACCCTATGAACAATAAGGATAGCAGTTCTCCTCTTGCAAGAATTCAGGCCAGATCCAAAGACCTGGCCCACCCAGCTCCTATGTAAATAGTGGGTTTGATTAGGGAGAAGATGCATTTCTTGCAAAAAAGCAATGTCTGTTTGAAGACTGCGCAGATGGAGTAAGATCTTCAGTCTTTTGCTGGAGTTTGGGCCCCTTTATATTCCATGAGCACATATTAAACTTAACCATATTAAGTTAAAGAGGGGTAGTACAAGACCTTTAGGTTAAGAGAAATCATCCCTTCCAGTCTGAACTGTGGTAAGTTATCATCCCTTGTACTTGTGGCGGTCCCCTCCCTCCCCCACCCAACCCACCACTCAGACCCTTAATGAGGCTAATAAAATAATTCCCATGATCCCAATGCCAGATATCCCTGTTTTCTCCCCCATGAACCCCACATTTTAACACACTTCTGATATATGTTAAAAAGTCCCACAAAACTATTATTAATGGGGGTTCCCAACCCAACAACAAATGCGTGAGTGTTTCCTGTGCAGTAACACACCCACCAGCCCCCCAACTTTATCGAACAACCAAACAAGAAATATTAGTGATAAGCTAGTAATAGCTGGAATAACATTTAAAATTTTAATGTCAACCTTCATACCACCCTATACATAGTTATTTAAAGATAATAATGTGCTATGGTAGATAGAACAACAACAAAGCCTGTGAGGAAGGATAACTAGGCTAACAAAATGTTGGCTAGAGAAATTAATCCAAGACACTGGTCATTGATATCTGCCAGAAGAAGTCTGATCTGTCCCAGAAACCTGCAAGAGAAGAGAAAAAGTGGGGTAGAGAGGGACACAACCCCTAATAGTAGGGAGCTCTGTATCATCTCAGGATTGAAGTTAACTTAGGTAATCTGCATTTGCCTCTAAATTTTAAGGGATAGCCATGTATTGTGGGTCAGGGCATGGCAAGCCAGGTTTAAATTAATTGCAATAAAAAAAAGACAGAGGACAAGAATAAGGAGAGAGAATGGGGCAAAGAAGGAAAGAGGCAACTAATACCCTGTAGATCTCTAAGTTGTAGGCATGCTTTGTTCTAGTTAAATTCAGTATTGATATTGAAAGGTAGCTGCCTGTCATGGGTCAGGGCACTGCATGTCTTATTTATGTTGGCAAACAACAAAACATGGGAGAAGCAGAGAGCTATAAGGGTAAAGAAAATTCCTGCCAAGTAGCTCTCTATTGTCATGCTGCATGGTAACATTGTTAGTCTTGATTGAAGTACCAGATAGGTAGCCACTTTACATGAGTCAGGGCAGAGCTCGCCCAGTTTATGTTAGTGTAAGAGAAGTTTAGATGTAATGAATTAGTAGGGCAGGGCTAAACCAAAAGAAAGAGATTACAACTAAATTAGAGCACATACTCTAAACATTTAGAAGGATATTAGAAGTCCTTGGTTAAGATCAACATCCCTCTCAAGAAGATCCTTGGTGAGTTGCGCATTGAGGCAGACCACATCATAAACACTCGAAGGATTGTGTAGGAGTCATGTGAAGGTGCACACAGTCAAGTAGACCAAGATAAGCAGCAGGTGGAGAGCAAAGCGTGAGGTTGCAGGTAATTCAGACCTTTTCACTGAGGTGTCCACCCGAAACTATGTAAAAAGTGTAGCGGGTCGGTAAAAGAGCCTATTGTAGCTCTAGGAGCTGGTGACCTTGCAGATTTGTCTCACTGCCTCAGACCACCCCGGCGAGAGACTTAGGACATACCGGACACAAATCAGGCATCTGGAAAGACTGAAAAAACAAAGTTCAATTTTAATTACTGTGAGTACTACTCAAGTATTGTTGAGGTCGATATTTTCAGCGATGGGAAAATAACTCTGGGAACAGGGAGGGGAGTTCTTTTGTGGCTATCTCTGCTGTATCAAATGCATTCCATGAACCTTGATGCAGGACTAGGAGGCAAGCTGAGTATAACATTCCAAACTTAATGCTAGCTGCAATAAGTTTAGAAATGGACTCATGATATTTTGCTCTTTGTTGATGGACTGTTGAGGGAAGGTCTTGAGAAATACCAAGAGAATAGGGTTCCCATTTTAGCTCTTGCAGATCTTTAACCTTGCTGAGGACATGCTGCCTGTCAAGGTAGCTTAGTAGGTGTAGTATGAACAGACTGGGTTCTCCACCATGGGGAGGCCTAGGCCATAGGGACCTATGCGCCCTTTCTACTATGTATACAGCTGAATGTGGTGAAGGCCTGCTATCTTAGTTAGTAGTTTTTGGGTGAACAGGACAGGCATTGACCCTTCAGCATCCTCGAGGAGACCAAAGATGATCAGATTGTTCCTCCGACTTCTTCCTTCTAGGTCCTCCATTTTTGATTCCATTCGGGTGAGCTTTTGCTGGAGGGAGGTAAGTTTGGGGTCGACCTTCACTCTCCAGGTTTCAACAGATGAGGTGTGAGGGGAGATGTCTGTGATCTTTTGATTAGTGTCCTTTAATTTTTCCAGCAGTGATTTGAGCTCAGAAGTAAAGTCAGCAAGAGCCAATTTTTGTGCTGCTAATTCCAGCAAGAACTTTTCCTTCGAGAGCAGTGCATTGGCAGAAGCTGGCAGAGCACTCTTCCCAACAGAGACAGGCTTATTCTTGGGCCATTTTGAACTATTAACTGGTGTTTGTGGAGGGATATGCACTGGATGAGCTTGCCGCATTTTGGGCTCCATTTTAAGCATTGTAATCAGAATTTCTGCTGCTCTCTTTATTTAACCCGAAAGGTTGCTGATGCCTTCTTGAAGCAGTTAAGTCGATGTGGAACTGAAAGTACGTTCATTAACCAGCTATTTAATGATAATTAGTTGAGTCTGGATGGGAGCAAGAGGGCTGCATGTTCTTCAGAGGCAAAGCATTACATGATCTCCACCCCACCCCTCTTTATTGCTCCACCGGGATCACACCCTCCTCCCTCTATTCGGCCACTTGTGTCTGTACCATGCTCTTTTAAATCCCTCCACCATTCTGTTCCTCACCCTACCCCCCAGCAGACTATTGTAGGGCTGCAAAACCCTATGTGTGAAGTATTGTCTTCACATCACCCTTACAAACATATGAATCTGCCAGCAGAAACAGGCCAAGTGGTCTATCAAGTCTGCTCAATTATGCAGCTAGCACCCCTAAACTGCAGCCGATCCACCCCCTCAACCCCCTCCCTTTAGCCCCCTCCCATGCACCCTGTCCCATGCGCTTTTAAAGCTGCCCATTGTCCTGCAGGAAACCACCTCTTCTGGCAGTGTGCTCCATTTTTCCACCACTCTCTCTGTGAAATAATGCCTCCTCATTTCTCTTCTAAACCTACCACCCTCCAACCTTAGCCCTATGCCTTCTCATCTCCCTTCCACTCTTCAGCCTAAACAAGTCTTCTGTGCCCATCTTGTTGATCCCCTTCAAGTACTTGAAGGTTTCAGTCATATTCCCCCCAATCTCTCCTCTCCTCCAGGGTGTACAAGCCTAACTCATTCAGTCTGTCCTCGTAGGTCCTGCCCTCCAGCCCTTGAATCATTTTCATTGTCCTACACTGCACCCCCTCCAGCAGCCTGCTATCCTTCCTAAGATAAGGGTGCCAGTACTGTACACAATACTCCAAGTGTGGCCTAACTAGTGTCTTGTACAGTGGCATGAGCACATCTCTATGACTAGATGAGATATCCCATGCTAAGCACCCCAGCATCTTGTTAGCCTTGGTTGTTGCTTTCTTGCAGTGAGCTGAGTTGCTCATGTTCCCTGTTACAAGCACCCCTAGGTCCTTCTTTTTATCAGTGACCCCGAACTGAACTCACCCCAACCAATAGTCCCTCCCTGGGTTCTTTGTTCCAAAGTGCATAACCTTGAACTTCTTTGCATTGAATCCCAACTGCCACTTCACCCACTACTCCCCAGTTTGGTCAGATCTTCCTGTAGCCCCTGCCACTCTTCTCTGTCATCCACTACTACATCTTAGTATTATCTGTGAACAGACTGATCCTGCTCTTAACTACGTGTGAGATATCAGATCTGAACAACTCAAACAACACTGGGCCCAGCACAGAACCATGCGGCACCCTGCTTGTCACTTTCCTTGGGGAAGAGAGCCCCCTTCACTACTACCTGCTGCTACTTCCCCTTCAAGCAGTTCCAGATCCATTTTGGAGTCCATTTTCCTCCAGAAAGGTCACCATTCACTCCTTCAGCATCGCTTCCATAAGATTACCAAAAATGGAAGTGAGATTTATAGGTCTGTAGTCCTTTTCCTTACAAAAAAGAAATCCATTTTTTGGATCACTTTCGGCTTACTTCTAACTTAATGTTGTTTTTTTTTGATTGTTTGTGGATTAGTATCATCTTGTTTTCTGAAAAGGATTTTTCCCTTGATCACTGAAGATTTTTTTAGGATTTAAAATGCTTCTAGACTTGTTTTAACAAAGTAAGATTAAACATGGCTTGAAAGTAGATTTCCTTTTTCAGTTCAAATGCATTTTTGTTAGGCCTCTAGTTGAATTACATACCCTTGGTAGTAGGGTTGTCAGAACCCTCTGAAGTTCTGGGTTCTAGTTCTAGTCAAGAACTTTTGAAAAAGTTCTAGGGTTCTAATCTTTTTTAGAACTTTTTAGAACTCAAACCCTATTTTTTTATTGTGCTGCCAGTAATGAAGATAGTAATAAAATACATGTAAAGGAAAAACTGTTCAATATAAGGGGGAGAGAAATTATCATGTGTGACATTGATAGGAATACATTTAGGTTTATCTATGGTTTCTTCTGTTTGCTAAAGCCAGCAACTTAATATGTAACAGGCCCACCCACCCACCCATATGTTAAAAGTTTTCCTGCTACAGCTGCATCATAGTTCCTAGTGAAAGAAAGAGGCACATTAGCTATTTATGTACTCAGTTATATATACTCATCGCCATGAATTATGAGAAAAATAACTGATATTACCTAATCTCAGCTATTTGCTGCTTTCTGTTTTAAATGAGTAACTCAAAGTTGCTATGTTTTAAAAGAAAGCTTTTATAACAAAGTCAAGCCAGGTACTACAGCAGTAGCATGTGGAACTGTTGCAAAACATATTATGTCATAACGTAGTCAGTCAAGACATTTGAATAAAAAAATATGCCAGTCATTGTTGCTGGCAAAAAATGCATGCAATTTTCTAAGATAATGCATACATATACCAACATTTTTGTTGGCAAATTGAAGTAATATATACAACTTTCTAAGATGATGCATTTGTGCAGCTGATACTTCAATAAAATCTGTATTTCAGTCACATAAATAAAAAAAGTGGTTTCCTCACCACGTACTAACTTAAGGAACATTTAATGTAGCTGCAGCAGTTGGCATGTGATGTTTAAGGGACAGCGTCTGTCAACCCCATTATGTATCAAATTATCACTACTTGTAAAGCAAAAACACTTTATGATAGGTCACATTCTGTGAAAACTGCTGATGCAGATTTTCTTTTATTTCTGATTCCTTGTTCTTTTTTTAAAGGGGACAGGGCAATTGTGCTAGGTGGCAGCAGTTTGCAATGTATTTAATAAGAAAAAAATAAATATATATATATATATATATATATATATATATATATATATTATATGTACACAGAAGGTTCGGTCTGTCATCATTTGTTTCCTCACCATCCCCAGCCGATCACGAATCTGTAAATGAAAGGACTAAAACAACACCCACCTTTCACCCCATCACCCATTCCACTTTTCTTCCACCACCCTCATCTGTGCAGTAGCATCCATACCACCCTTACACCCATGTTAAAACCAACCCACAACCCTCACCCATGTACTAGCATCCATTTTTGGTTTATGGCTAACATTTCTGTAATTGAAAAAATAATAAACAGCTACCAATTAGGACTCATTGTTTTGTCCTCTTTAAAATTGAAAAATAGACTGTCCCTGGTCCCAGCCCATACTGATGCACCACAAAGTCACAGAAGGTAAATCCAAAAATATATGTTTGCACTTTAAATATAAATAATATGATACAGAAAGGATTGACGTGACAGTGTCCCTTTTATGCCAAATTTGGGCCTGTTCCCACTGATGTTAAAATTGCCCTGTATATAAAACTTGTTGACTTTAGTTTAGACCCTAGCTACAAAGCAGTTTGCCATGAAATGGTGAAAGTTTTGTGGGGTATATAGTCCAAGGTAGTAGATCGAGAAAGGAGAGAGACAACCAAAGTCATCACAGTCTGTAAAAGTTTCCTTTTTGGGGCAGAGAGACTCTGTCCCACACACTATTTACCAGCCACCACCATCTGAGTTGTCATCACCATCAACATCCACAACATCAATCACTTCAGGATCAGTTTGTATACTCTTGTAGGGATATGAAAATCTTGACTTATTAACTTTAATAAAAGTTAACGTGTGTACATTTTCTGGCAGCAACCTATTTCTGGTGTCTGTCACAATATTGCCAGCTGTACTAAACATGCGTTCTGAAGAGACACTTGTTGCAGGACAACCAATATATTTACAGGCTTCATCATACAGCTCTGTCCAAATTGACTTTTTTGATCTCCAGTATTCAAAAGGGCATGCATCAATAGGAATAGGCAGTTCTTGCAGGTAACTGTCTACCATGACGGACAGAGACCGCTCAGAAGAGGAATCAGCAGAAGCTGGTATGGCAGCAATTTGGGAAAGGTTTTGCCACAGATTTAGCTTGCTACTAAGGGTTGAAGAAGTGGCAGTTGTGGAACAGCTACTGTTAATGTTTGGTGACTTTTCCAGTTCTGTATCCCTTTGCGAAGATGAACCTGCATGTTGTGGTGATGACAACCTGAGGGTACTGTGCGTGTCTGTGTTTGACTCCTGTGAGTGCTGCAGCTCATCTAGCAACAGACATTTGTACTGCTCTATATCATCTGTTTTGGAAGATGTATAGCCTTGAACTGGGATCTAAGAGAGTTGCAAGGATGTAGTGTTTTGATTTCGCATTGCAACTAATTTGTCATTGGTTTTGAAGCACTTTGCCATTCTCTTTACTTAGATTCCCATGATACAGGCGACATGTTGTCTGCGCTTCAGATCTGTCTTTTCTATTTGTAGATTTAGAACACTAAGATGATGTGAAATGAGCATTATGAGTGGGATAACCTGACTCACAGATGCGCCTTCAGAAGACATGTCCCTTGTTGCTGTCTCAAAAGGAGCTAGGATGCAGCACACTGTCTCCATTAATTTCCACTGCAGCACAGACAGCATAATGCCATCTCCCATAATGTAACTGGAGCAATACTCATGTACAGCTTGCTTTTGCTCCAAGAGGTGCTGCAGCATATAAAGCGTTGAGTTCCAACGAGTGGAAACATTTTGAATCAGCTTTTGCTGGGGCAGCTTGTGTTTTTTTTGCAGTTCGGACAATGTCTGTATAGCCTTGGTTGAATGTGAAAAGTGAGTCACAATTTTTTTGCAAACAGCAATCATACCATCCACTTGTGTTTCATTGCTGAGAAATCCCGTGACAATTAAGTGTAAGCAATGTGCAAAGCAAGAAGCATGCAGAAATCCTCCATCCTGTACTGCTTTTAAGATGTTGGCTCCATTGTCACTTACTATGAAGCCACATTTTAGACCGTGAGAATAAACCCATTCGTCAAGGAGGTCATTTAGTTCCTGCAAGATGTTTGCAGCAGTATGACTTTGCCCAAACTTCTTTATATGCAGCAGCGCCATCTTTTGGGGTGTCTTTGTTTTTGAAGAAGCACAAGAAAACGTGACCCAATGAGCGGTAAGGGACATGTAATCTATGTTTTGAGTGCTGGTCCACATATCTGTTGTGACATGAATAACCCCACCCTCCGCAGTTTTAAGTGCAAGCATCACTGTCGCTTTTGAAGCCTAATAAATGTTTGGGATTTCAACATAGGAAAAGTACCTTCGATGAGGAACATTGTAACGAGGCTCTGCTAATGTCATGAGCTCCCTAAAATTCCTCATGATCTACCAAAGAGTATGGGAGAAGGGCTCCATCTAACAGCTCACCAATTTGGTGATTAAGATGAAGGGTCTTCAGATGATTTCTAGTAAAGGTATTCTTCCTTTCAAATGCCTGAGACAGTGTTGGCTGTTTACAACATGTCCCTGCTGGTTTATTATACACCATGCTTCGATGGGCAGATGGACGTAGAGATGGTGGACTAGGACTTATACATTCAGTGCCATCACTGGATGTGCAATTGGTACTAATGGTGCTGGCATTGGTGGTAACAGTGATCCTAGGGCTGGCAGTGGTTCTGCCTGCATCAAGTTCAGACAGTTCAGTATCCATTTCAGATTCCTGACCCTTCTCACGTGCAGTCTGGAAGATGGAGGACATGGGTTTTGGATGATCAAGCAAAACTGAATGCTTTTTCAGATGGCGTTTAAGAGCTGTAGTGTCAAGGCATGACACAACTTTACCACGGCTTACACTCTGTTTACACAGGGAACAAATTGCTCTGCATGGATCAGTTTACTGACAGAGAAATAATTCCACACCTCAGATGTGACAGATTTTGCTTGAGTGCTAGGAAGATAGCTAAAGACTGTTTGTGTCTTTTCACCTGTCCTAACAGAACCCGGACATGCTCCTTGGTGCTAGAAGAGTGGGCAGAAGACTCTGATGGATTTTCATTGCTGGCCAACACAGAAGTGGTGGATTCAATGGATATGTCCTTTTCATTGCCAACAGTGCTGGATGTATTTGCAAGTGCACTACCTGATTCATTGTCAGCAGACTTGCTCATTTCACTTTATTGAGGAAGTAATGATTCGTTGCGAGACACAATAGTGTCGGACTGAGACAAAGAGCTACTGTCTGAGTCAGAGAGGGACTCACTGTCACTTTCATTATTGCTGCTAATCACAGGGATCTTAACAGCATGAATGGCATACCTTATGGTGCCTCTCCATGTGACCCCAGCAGCTGTACAGGTTTTCTTAAAAGGTCCCCCTTTACCACACTTCACTGTTGCTCTTTTGCTGTTTCTTGAATTTTTATCACATGAAGCATTTTGGTTATTTCTGCTAGCACCAGGATTACCACTACCACCAACACCTGCTCCAACACCATCACCAGATGCTTCATCTATGTTGGTGTCAGCCATAACAGACAGTACCAGTACTACCAGTATACTGCGGTGAACACACCCACACCCAAACAATTCCTGTGTAAAGAAAGCAATGTGATCTGTGATGGCAGCTACAACTCAAAATTTTATTTTGGTTGTGCGACACTGTGATGCAGTAGACTGAAAGTAATTAAAGAATATGACGGTTTGCAACTAAAGGATCCCAGGTTCAAGGCTTACAGAATGATTGGGCTGCTGGGCATAGGCATACACATAGCAGTCAAGGGGCGACACAGCAGCAGGATGATGGGCTGACCACAGGAGACGGAGTCACATACGCAACCCAGGGAATGAGAATTATATTTCTATGTTTCTGTCATGTAAGGTTAATGCCACCACACAACTGGCCACTGGGCTTCTCTCTGTAATACACACTGGGTAGGGTACAGTGCAGTCAAGGGGCACTTACAGCAGCTTGAGGTGATGGGCTTGACCACAAGGAGGCGGAGTCACATATGCAACCCAGGGAATGAGAATTATATTTCTATGTTTCTGTCATGTGAGGTTAATGCCACCACACAACTGGCCACTGGGCTTCTCTCTGTAACACACACTGGGTAGGGTACAGTGCAGTCAAGGGGCACACAGCAGCAGGGTGATGGGTTGACCACAGGAGACAGAGTCACATACATAACCAACACACAACTCAGGGAATGAGAATTATATTTATACATTTCTGTCATGTAAGGTTAATGCCACCACACAACTGGCCACTGGGCTTCTCTCTGTAACACACACTGGGTAGGGTGCAGTGCAGTCAAGGGGTGCACAGCAGCAGGGTGATGGGCTGACCACAGGAGACGGAGTCACATATGCAACCCAGGGAATGAGAATTATATTTCTACATTTCTGTCATGTAAGGTTAATGCCACCACACAACTGGTCACTGGGCTTCTTTCTGTAACACACACTGGGTAGGGTACAGTGCAGTCAAGGGGCACACAGCAGCAGGGTGATGGGCTGACCACAGGAGATGGAGTCACATACACAACCCAGGGAATGAGAATTATATTTCTATGTTTCTGTCATGTAAGGTTAATGCCACCACACAACTGGCCACTGGGCTTCTCTCTGTAACACACACTGGGTAGGGTACAGATTTATTTGCCTTTTTTCTGCCCCCCTTGTTATATGCTTGTTGCTGGTAGTTGTTGAGTGTGCACCACTGTGCAGTGCTGCAGTTTCAAATAATCACAATCACATTTCACAAAGGTTCTTCTTTTTATTTTTTATTCTCTCTCCTGAGTCCTGATATTGATTGATCTCGGTCTTGATCCTCCCTATTCCCAATCCCTTCCCAATTCTTGATTAATCCCTCCACCTGAACCTCCCCTTAGTCCCACTCCCACCTGACCGTTAATTTACTGAGCCTTTTTTTCAGCCTTTCTCTCGTTCTCGGTCTCACAGGAAAATGGATGATGGAATTTTTTAAATAGCACTGCAGCAATTAGCAAGTGCTCGCTGCAGTCCGATTGCGGCCACACCGACCTGGGCCTTGGCCTATAAGTATAGTATCGGGCAAGAGAATGCCTGGCTGCGGTAGCAGAGTAGTGGTACACTAACCGCTAATGCTACAGTTAAGTAGGCTGCTGCTGCCTCCTGAAATCCTCAGCAAATGGTGCTTTGTCTCGGCTTGCATCTGCCTATAAATACCCCCACAGATCCCGCGGCTCGCGCAGCACACTCGACCCCACCTGACCACATAGTATTGGTCAGGTGGTGAGGAGGATGACTTCACTTGAGCCGTGACGATTAAGCACATGCACGCAAGCGCAAACAGACAACTCGCGGTGGATGGCAATGGCAAGTTCGTTCAACCCCCACAACAACACTGCTGCTGCTGCTGCTGCTGCTGCACCCCCCCACCACATCGGGGCTGCCACTTGCCTGCTGCTGCCTGGGACATGCCTCCTCCAGTCCAAACACATACCCCTAAACGCCCCCCTTCGGGGCTGTCTGCTGGGACATGCCTCCTCCGCCCTCCTCTCCACACACACGCTGGGACTCAGATTCGAACCCTTTTGCAAACCTTTTAGTGTTCAAGTTCTAAGTTAGAACTCAAACACCAGGGTTCGAGGAGGGTTCGAATCTTTGACGAACTAGTTCTGACAACCCTACTTGGTAAGCAGAAATTTGTGCAGGCTTATACTGAAGGCCCCACTGCCTTCATGACCTCTGTCCCCACTATTCGGCTGTTTCATAGATTCACTAACCTCTGGAAGAAAGAGTGCATACTAACATTACCACCAAATTTACTACCCCTAAATTTCAGGGCCTTTCCCTGTATTACAGGACACCAAATCAAACCTCCAGCAGTTCAATCTTGTCAGAACCTTTGAATGTGCCAAATACAGGTCATGTCCCTTCACTGACTCCTCTTCTCCAGGGTAACACGTTAAGGGCCTCCAGTCTCTCCTCATTGCTTTCCCCCCACACCGCTGATCATTTTGGTGGACTTATATTGCAACCTCTCAATCACCTCAATATCCTTTTTCTATTGATGAGACAGAAACAGCATGCACTACCCCAAGCAGGGCCTCTACAGGGCTCTGTAAAGTAACAGGATCACTTCCACAGCTCTGCCAGTCACCCCTTTTTGATGTAGTCAAGCATTTTGCTGTCCCCCTCAATAGAGACCATGCACTACTTATTATGCTTCAACCCATCATATATAATGAATCCAAATACCTCTTCTGCTTTGACTGCAGTTAGAGGAACCTCACATAATTTGTACTATAAATTATATACCTGTTTTTCTTCCCAGATGTAGCAGCTTGCATTTAGCTACATTGAATCGGAGGCACCAGCAGTTAGACCAGTCACAGAGGATAACCCCCAAATGATACCAATAAATGTATTTGACAAAAAAAGGGTCAAGATGGCCTACACTGATTTCTGATTGGATGTATTAGGCCACCAGGTGGGTCTTTATATTTTCATGAATGCATGGTGGTGCACTGACAAGTCAAAAGTTTCATACTTAGTCATTTTCTGAAAGGAATTACATATTGTGGATCCTATAGTATGTAATTCCATTCAGAAAATGGCTAACTATGAAACATTTGACTTGTCAGTGCAGTACCATGCCTCAAGAAACTATAAAAATCCACCTGGTAGCCTATAGTGTAGGAGGTTGCTTTCATAGGGAGATATTGGCATCTGTAATGTGCGCTAAGAATTCAGCCAGCAGCCTCATGCCTTTGCATACACAAGAGGCATGGCTATATCGCTCAATGAAGATACACCCTATTGTGCAGGCATGGGGTCATAATGTCGCATGACATTACGACACAAGCATATATCGCACTGCCAATACAGTGCGATATATTGCATAAAGCATAACTCTTGTTTTATGAGGGGGACTCTGCCTCCCGCACCCCTGCCCCCCCCAACTAAAATATCTAACTGGGGGGGGTCAGTAAATATCATGCAAAGTGTGAAAAAAAAACATAATTTTCATGAGTCTGGGACTAGAAATCAAACTCGGTCCCAAATGCTCTGCCTACTTCTTTTGTTGCCAGTTGCTCATCCCTTTGAGCCACAGTAGCTGCTTAGTGGAAGCCTGTTCCAACAGAGGTATTATCCTCTGCCTGTGACAGTGAGAGGGTGCAGTACCATGCGCAGAACCATTTGCTGTATTGCTCCCTCTCACTGTCCTATACTATGCTGTTGCTGTTTCAAGGTTTAGTCATACACTATTAAGCATATAAGATGTTGACCTAGTAGGTATTGGGGTATAACTGACTGCATATATTTCTAGTTACACGCATAATAACATTTTATGGTTTACACACCACTTCTTCAGGGTATGTGATCCTATGCAGATACTCAACATGTTTGGAAGGTCTTAAATCACTTTTAAGGCTATTTAGACACCCTTAAGCTCCAACTGTATTACGCCATCTCTATTTTGAGGCAGTGTCATATTACATGGCTGTTGTCTGCAACCTCTTCTACAGGAGAGCTGCCCTTTTCTTTTATCTCCTTTAAGATTTTTATCTTACATGTCTAAAACTGCTGCTGTTTTCTTTTCCAAGCAGAAGAGAAAACAAAGAAGTATTGTCATTCCAGCCAGGAATGCCTCTAAACAAAGGAAGTGCCATTGCTTTTGTGCTGTGGCTGGTGGTTAAGCTCCATAAAAGTGATGTTTTGAAAAAAAAAACAGAATGTCTTTGAGAATCTGCATGAGACTATTTACCCTGAAGAAGTGCCACACAAAAAAAGGAAACGTTAGTTGCTTACCCATGTGACCAGAGAAACATAATAAATATATTATTCAACAATATTTGGTGACTGGACATTTTCCCTTACTTTGCAGAAAGTTAGATGTCTTGTTACAAAGTGCAGAGTCTGTCCAAAGAAATTTTTTTTTCCCTTCAAATGTACCCAAGTATCCACTCTGGTTGCTTCCTTCTTACAGTCTCAATTGAATAAGCCCAAAGGATGCAACATCCCAGTTACATAAGGATACTGATGATGGCAGTGCACAGTTGTGTATGCACATATCCCCCCCACGCACACACACACACTCCTTGCACTTAGTAGTTCAACAATCAGAGGTATTACAGTACAAAATAGATAATACTGAATTTAGCAGGTTAGTCACAAACAGACCATTTTGAAGAGGATTATGTTCTAAACGTAAAAGATAAAACACTGGTTTATGAAAAAATACATAGAGGCATTTAAATAGCATTGCTACAAATGTTTGCATGTTTGTATGATAGCCCTGTATGACTAAACCGTGTTGTGATTTATATAAAGACATTCATTTCACCATTAAGCTGTCTCCGTGTGTTTTATCAGTTCCGAGAACTGCACACCATTCTGAAATGCGATTCTCTGGCAGCTGTGCGAGAGCTTGTCATCTTGTTTCTGCTAAACTTGTAACCATGGAAAGTCCACTCCCAGATAACAATAACATGACAAGTTAAAGATGAATAGTTGCACCTCTAAAAAACAACATGCAGTGTGGCCCATAAGTGGGGGAAAAGCTAAAGCAGCTTACGCCTTAAGGTAATGTGAAAATCTTTATTTGCATAAAAAAACATTGAATGACTTCATTTCATCAGACTATTACAATTAAATAGGCATCTGGGTGTAGCAATTGATCTAAAAGACTTCCCCCTGTGATCTAATTTTATCTTATTCTGCAATCTACGTGTGGATATTTCACTACATGCTCTAAATTAGCAATGCACAAAGTTCCGAGATTTATGTAGCTTTTCCCCAGCTAAGAGTCTAAACAATTACCCTGCACTGCATGCCTTGATCTTGTTCTTGATTTGTCCTATGCCCAGCAGCCAGTTCTTCGAGGCAGAAGGCAGAAGGCGGGTCTTACAGCTGGAGAACTGCAAATGATTGCCCAGAGGGTAGTGGAGTGCACACTGCAATCTTGAGTCTCATTTCAGAGTTATTACAGTCTAATCTGACATACCACTGCTTTTATTCACTGCACTGTGAATGCACTCCTTTGACTTCCTGTTACACTCCTTTATCGCTGCATTATCTTTCTTATTTTTAGATGCGCACTATAATAGCACTGCAAATAATTTATGATTTTTCTTGCACACTTCTTAACTTTTAATGCACACTCAAGTAGTACTGCCAACACTTACAATTTTTATTTTACACTTCTTTACAATGGCACAATTAGCACCAAAAACACTTTCAGATTGTTGGTTCTCACACATTTAATATATTTCCACATTAATAGTTAATATTTGTTTTCAGTAATATAATGTATGCCATGGGGTAGAAGGAAGGAATAAAACTAAACTATGAAAATGGACAAAATAAGGGATGACATAAGGGAAAAAGGAAAGTGGGCATGGGAATCAGGCAACACATCATAATATGCAAATGGGATGGCTGGGTGGCTTCCACTCCATCTTAAAGCAGAATACCAAACCTGCCTACTTCTGAAAAATGTTCTTCTTGGCATTCCCCCTGCACTGGGCTGCCTCTTTATGCCAGCAGTTCCCACCAAATCAACAAGAAGCCCGGCTACAGACAGGTTGGTGATTCCCTTCAAAAGGCCAAAACTCGCCCAGAACTGCATCCTGTACCAAGGACCAAAATGGTACAATGAGTTACCTGCTAACATCACAGAATCACCTAAGATTAGTACCTTTAATACTGGGCTCATATCCCTTCTTGATGCAAACAAGAATTGTGCTTGCCTGCACTAATATGGCAGAATTTCAGTCACCCAACCCTCTCCCATTCAACCCCCCCCCCCTTTTTATCTTATCAAACCTCCCCATCTCTGAACGAGGCCCACTCGGCTGACAAACCACTTCCAAGATGACAACGATATCCCTGGCTGACCCCCTACCCCCCCTTAGGCTAGACTGACCAATTAAATAGTGAACTGCAAGGCTGAACCCTATTTACCCTATCCTCTTCAACCTTTACTTGGATATATAAGATTTATTTGGTATTTGAATGTCTGTGTAACTGTTTTCTGTTCTCTGCAAATACTGTTATATTCATAATGTTTGTACAACAATGACCTGGAACCTTTGAAAACGAGTCCTGGACTCCAAGGTATTAATCCTAAACATTGTGGAAAGGAGGAGTAGGAGTTTGAAGAAGGTTGAGCAACAGCTACTTAAAGTCTCTTTTTGAGTGTGGATAGGAAGGTTAGAAATATGAAAAGCAGTTGCTCAATCTATCTAAATAAATAAATAAATGTGTCACAACAATGCAAAAAAAGCCCAGCCCACTGTGTCCCCTTCCACAAACCCAGCCCACTGGGTCTCTTCCTTTCCTCAAACCCAACCTTCTGGGTCCCTTCTTGTACTGAAGCTCAGTCCAGTGTAGCCCTTCCTTTTACCAGTTTCAGCTTGCCGAGTACCCTCCTGCCCCCTAGCCCAGCCCAGTGGGCCCCCTTTTGCACCCAGGTACAGCCTAGTGGGCCCCCTTGCACCCAAGCTCAGCCCAGTGGTTCCAGTCTGGTACTCAAGTCCAGCCAAGTTACTCTCCCCTACATAGGTGTTACAGAATAGGTGGCTTAGCTTCCCTGGCCCGAAGATGGGCAGTAACACTGTCCTCTGGTTGACTTCTCTGGTTTCTCTGACTCCAGCCTTTTTCTGGGTCTTCTGACTTTGGTTCACTTCTAGGCAACTAGGTAAGTGGATACTCCTCCCTTAAAACCTTAAACCCAAATACCAGTTACTTTATTTATACCCTATTCCTGTACCCTACTGCATATGAGCTACCTTGTCTCTACTCTCACTGCTGACACTTTTATGTATATTTTCCCCTTTATTTCGATAGAACTGACTTGACTTTGACCTTCGCTTACCAGATACTGTAAGTATACTTTTATTTACTGTCTTATCGGTATATTTTCCCCAAGAACTATGGAATCCCCTGTGTCTCATGTGTGACCTTTGTTTTTCTACAGGTTCTCCCTAGCCACCAGAATCTAGATCTACTGTACACAGAGGTTCCACCACGTGAAACAGTAAGTACCCCATGATTTAGTTATTCGACTGGGAGGTGGGAGATTTGAGCAATAGGTGAGCCTGCAGCCGTTACAACAGGAGTCCACTGAGGTGACATGCTAAATCGTTCTGGTCAATTCACGCTGAGACAACTTGTGCCATACTACTGGTTGCAGCATCAGTTGGTTCCCTCCACAATCTTTTCTGAAACTGTGCCTCCCCTGGAGTTTAATATATGAAATGTATGCTAGGGGTGAATTGTCTGGGAATGATTTGTGCTGGGGGCTGATTAATGCAGGAGCTCATAGTACAGCGCAAGTTGTCGTAGAGCAGATTGACTGGCATGAACTGACATGTTGCTGTCCACTGAAGGGATGTGTGCCATGAATCTAGTCTCATTATGAGAGACAGTTGGGAGGTATGAGCTCAGCTCCCCAGATGTGGCCTCTCTGCAGCTGGACCCCCCACAGCTGAAGACTAGCTGAGTGCTCAAAGCACCTTCTCTGTCTGGCAGCACCTTTTCCCTGAGGGGCACAGCAATTCTGAGGGGTAGAATGAAGGACATCCCTCATAATGAGGGACAGTTGAGAAGTATGTGACCAGTCCCTACATCTGCCCCCTGCATCTGCACTCCCATCTCCTCCCTGCAACTGGATGCCACTGCTGAAGACTATTTATTTATTTACTTTTTATTACACCATACTCTAGGCAAGCAAATGCCTATTTTCAGGCACAGGCTAGTAGCTGTTTGCTCTCTGGTCCTGTTTTGCAAGTTTAGGAGAGGGCCAGGGAAGCAGACTAAGCCCCCCTCCCCCTGGAGGCAGCACACCTTACCATTCAAGATGCAGTGTGCATTACATGCCCCTAGAGGGGACATTGCCCACAGCACTAGACTAGAAAGACCACAATTGCAATCCACCCAGCTGCTGCCCAATGTGAGTACAGTATGTAAAGATGCTTCCATACTGTGGATGTCAAAACCTGGCTAGAAGCAGCCACATGGACATCCACAATAGACAGCCAGCGTGCTGAGTGAGTGTCGGTGGCACTGAAATCTCTTGAAACAGTATAATGCCGGTAGGCCCCTTAACTGGACCACTGCTTAGGAGTCTCTTGCGAATGCATTGGGGAAGTTATAGGCCAGTAATGTGGGTTGAGTCAGAGCATATGTCACTATAGCTTGTGGTTTGAGCCTGCTGCTTGGGGAATTATATGGCTAGGGCTAGTGAGCATGCCACCAGGGATGGGTGCTCTCAGGAGCCCGCGCTCATACCTCTCAACCGTTATCAACTAGAATGAGGGACACAGACATTCAAAATGAGGGACACTGACCCTCATAATGAGGGACACATCCTCAAAAAGAGAGATACAAACTTAGAACATTGTGAAAACCACTCGTGAAAAGTTTATTTCTGATTTAGAATATTAAAATATCATGAATTTTGCTTCAAAGTAATAAGTCACAGCACATTCTCTGCATAGGCAGCACCTTTTTAATGAGCAACAGAGGAGAGACTAATACATTTTTAGGGGTAAAATGAGGAATGTCCCTCATAATCAGGGACAGTCATACCTCTCAACTGCTATGAATTGCTCATAGTGCTATGATTTTTTCACACTCAAATCTACACTTGCTCCTCACAGGTTTACTGATATTCCTCATGATGTTAGAGGTATTTCTGGACACACAAACTATTAAATCATTGAATTAAGTTGATAGAAACATTCCTTATCACTAACTATATGAGGCCCACTACCTATAGACATAATATCGTTTAAAATAAGAAAGCGCTACACATTCTGGAACTAGAAGGGAAATGACCAGATCTGTTACAGTACAGTAGCTTTATGTTGTTTTTACATTGTTTCTTGTGGATTTTACTTGGTAGAAGGTTATTTATTTTCTTTCTTACTACTTCTAAGGGGCTAGCAGGGCATTGTTTTGGGGCTTTTGGAATTTTGAAAACAATTTTGGTGGCTATAAGTGGGCTCATTTGTTTGATGTTTCACTGTGTAGCAAGCTGCATTTGTAGAGGCCTATTTCTTCTGATTTAAAACCTATTTGGTGTGATTTAGCTGGGGCTGTTTCTTTGAATCAGAGACCTATATCTTCTAATTTCAAGCCTATTTTGATGTGTTGTTGGTGAAGCTGTTTGAATTGGAGACATGTTTCTTTTGGTTGCAAACCTATTTTGCATTGCTATTGCATTGTGGAAAGGAGGAGTAGGAGTTTGAAGAAGGTTGAGCAATGGCTACTTAAAGTGTCTTTTTGAGTGTGGATAGGAAGGTTAGGAATATAAAAAGCAGTTGCTCAATATATCTAAACGAGTACAACAAAGGGGGTAAGGGAAATTAAGAAAAGAATGTTTTGCACTGATAGAGGGGGGAGAGGGGAGACTTGGGGGAGTGTTTGGTATCCTGCATCTGGAAGGGTGGGGGGGTCGCTGGTGGGCAACAACAGAAATGGGTAGGATGGTAGGCTGCAACAACTGCATGGCACCAATCTTTCTAAAAATTGCCTGGAGTGTGGGAGGATGTTTAGTGTGCAACCACACAGAGAAACTTAGAAAGGAGATTGAGGGTCTGCAGGAGGAACCAAGACAGGCAAGGCAGACTGGGGGTGGGTTTAGCCCAATACTGGAGGGAGGAAGAATGGGAGATGAGGGAGAGCGATTTAAGCCAACAGTGGTGAGGAGAGGGTCATAAGAAGGGAAGCAGGGACAAGGGGGCCCAGGCTAGGAAGAACGATTGCTGGGGAAACCAGGTCAGGAGACAAAAGACAAATGGAAGGAGGAGATAGGGACTTGTGAGGGGAGGCAAAGAAGTGGCAAAAGTCATGGAGTAGAAAGGAGAGAACAGGTTACTAGGAAGAGAGAGGGAACGGGCATTTGTGAAGGGTCTTAAGAAAATAGTTTTGTACTACTAGAGAGGAAGAAGGTGGAGGAGGAAAATAATGAAATTAGAGGAGTAATTGATAAATGCCTGGACCAAACCAGAGCGGGGGAAGTTCTGCTGGGAGAATTGCAACAGGGGAAAAAGGGGGAAATAATGTGCAGGAGGAAGAAGAGGAGCCAGAAATGAGAGAGGGAGATGAATAGAAGCAAGCAGGGAGTAAGAGTGGTAGAATCTTAGTACTGGGGGACTCAATACTAAGAGGAGTCAGGTGGGGTAGTGAGGGGGAAAAGCACAGTTGCATTTGGGTGGAGGCCATGCCAGGAATGACAGCGGAAAGGGTGGGACAATCTGTTCTGAAATATGCTAGAAGGGGTAGGGACAAGCCTCATTTAAAAATACATCTTGGGACGAACAACCTGGATGACAAGACAGTAGATATAGTCCAGAGGAGGTTTGAGGAACTAAACAATAATGTGAGGAGGCAGAAAGATTAGTAACTTTTCTGAGATACTTCCAGTGCCCAAGACAAGCAGAACAAGAAAGCTGATAATAGAGGAATTTAACGGATGGCTAAGAACCTGGTGTTGTGCTAAAGGGTATGGGCTGTTGGGGAGGTGGGGAGGGACCTGGGAGGACAGTAGTCTCTATGCCAAGAACAGACTACGCTTGAGTGAGGAGGGAATGAAAGTGTTGAAACAGAGGATGGAGGAGTACATAGAGGAAGTAGGGAATTTAAACTAGGAGCGGAGGGTGGCAATTGGGCAAGAGACATGCAGAGATCACAGGTTGGGAACCATATGAGCGTACCCCCCATTACAGTGACAAAGGACAAATGGCAAGTACTATTGGTGATGCTAGTAAAGGAGAGCAGAATGGGGGGAAGGGTGGAAGGTGGTTACCCTTAATGCTAGGAGCCTTGGGAGGAAAACTGCAGAGTTACAGGTGCTCATGGCCGAGCGAGAGGTGGACATTGCAGCCATCACAGAAACATGGGTCACCCAATATAATGACTGGGACCTGTCTGTACCAGGGTACAGGTTATTTCATAGGGACAGGGTGATTGGGAAAGGAGGGGGTGTGGCACTATATATGAAGGAAGGACTGAAGTGTGTAAGGGAGGAAGGGGAGGAGGGTAGTACGGAGTCACTTTGGATGCAAATCCAGGATTCCAAGAATAGGATTCTTAGAATCGGAGTGGTGTACAGGCTGGCATCTCAGACGGAGGAGTTAGACAGGGAACTAGCGGGACAGATCAGGAGGACCTGCGAGAAGGGTAGTGTGGTGATTGTGGGGGACTTCAACATGCCAGGAGTAGATTGGAGTACCCCAACAACCAGGAACAGAAGGGAGCAAGTACTGCTGGATGCTTTCCAGGACAGCTTCCTGCTGCAAGTGGTCAGTGAACCAACCAGGTTAGGGAATACCCTTGACCTTGTGCTGGCAAATGGGGACTTTGTGAGAGAACTTACAGCGGAGGAACCGCTGTCAGGGAGTGACCACCACTCAGTATGGCTCACATTGAATATGGGCAAGGAAGGAGTGGAATCTGGCACAAGAGTGCTAGACTTCAGGAGGGCTGACTTTGGGAGGATGGGGAAAGTGGTAAAAGGGTACCTGGCCAGAATTCAATCTAGTATGGACACTAACCAGAGGTGGGAGCTCATAAAGCTGGGGATAGTGGAGGCAACCAGAACCTGCTGCAAGGCCCAGAGAAAGGTGGCTATGGCTAAGAAACCAAGCTGGTTGAGCAAGGAGGTCATGGAAAAGGTAAGGAGGAAAAGAGTTGCCTTTAGGAAGTACAAAAAAAACAGGGAGAGGGGAGGCCAGGGAGGAGTACTTAACAGAATCGAAGGAGGTGATAAGGGCAGTAAGGGGCGCCAAGGCATCTACGGAACTCAGGCTGGCACAAAGCATTAAGAAGGAGGAGAAGGACTTCTTTAGGTACATCAGGGAGAAAAGGAGCTGTAAGGACCACATAGTAAGGATTAGGAAGGAGGGGGGTTGGGAGGAAGCAGGGTGCGATAAGGCAGAAGCACTAAATGAGTACTTCTGCTTGGTATTTACTAAAGAGAAGGGGGGTGACACCCAAGGGGGGAGAAATGGCAGAAACGGGGGGGTGGGGGTGATGGGGAAATCCTGGAGGGCAGAGTTCGGAGGGTTTGAAGGCACTGAGGGTGGATAAGATGCCAGGCCCAGATGGCATCCACCCCAGGGTACTGAAGGAGCTTGCAGGACCTCTGGAAGACCTATTTATTGCCTCACTAAATTCAGGGTGTATACCTCAGGACTGGAGGATGGCTCATGTGGTGCCCCTCCCCAAGAGTGTCCCCAAGGATGAACCGGGAAACTACAGACCAGTGAGCCTCACATCCATTGTGGGCAAGCTAATGGAGACTATCCTGAAGGAGAGGCTGGTGGCGCTCCTAGAGGCCAAAGGACTACAGGACAGCAGACAGCATGGCTTCATACCGGACAGATCCTGCCAAACCAACCTGGTGGAGTTCTATGACTGGGTAACTAGGCAACTGGATGGGGCCATGCAGTGGATGTCCTGTATCTGGACTTCAGTAAGGCATTCGACTCGGTGCCACATGGAAGGCTGGGAAGTAAGTTAGTAGGCACAGGGGCAGGTGCAAAGCTGGTGAGATGGATAGGGAACTGGCTTCAGGGAAGGCAATAGAGGGTGGTGGTGGTGGGTGGGGAGCTCTCACACCCAAGGGTAGTGATGAGCGGTGTTCCACAGGGCTCAGTGTTGGGACCAGTATGGTTTGGGATATTCATTGCAGACATATCATTGGATATCAAGAGCAAGATCAGTCTGTTTGCTGTTGATACCAAGGTAGGAGCAGTGGTGGGTGACCTAGGGGGATGACAGGGGTTGCAGGATGATCTGGCAAAGTTTGAAACCTGGTCAGACACCTGACAATTGGGATTTAATGCCAAAAAGTGCAAGGTGCTGCATTTTGGGATGAAGAACCCACGGAGGAGTTACCAGCAGGGGGGGAGTTCAGCTAGCCCAGACAGAGGAGTAGAAGGATCTGGGGTTGCTCATTGGAGGGTCAATGAACAACTCGGCACAAAGTAGGAAGGCAGCTGCAAAGGCCAACAAAATGCTGGGTTGTATTGCAAGGGGTATATCCTCGAGGAGGGAGGAGCTGATTCTGCCACTGTGTAGGCCATTAGTTAGACTGCACCTGGAGTACTGCGTGCAGTACTGGCACCCATATCTGAAGAGGGACATTAAGTTACTGGAGGGGGTGTAGCACAGGGTGACAAAGATGATCAAGGGGCTGGGGAACTTATCATACTAGAGGAGGCTGAGGGAGTTGAACATGTACTCACTGGAGGAGAGGAGGGACAGGGGGGACATGATTGAAACCTTTAAGTACATGAAAGGAATAAACAAGACAGGTACAGAGGGGCTGTTCAACGTAAGGGAGGGGAGGGACACCAGGGGCCATGATATGAGACTGGAGCAAGGAAGGTTCAAGAGGGAGATGAGGAGACACTTTTTTACAGAGAGGGTGGTGGTTGGGTGGAATGCTTTACCTGCAGAAGTGGTATCCAGTAGAACAGTGGACTGCTTCAAAAGGAGATGGGACAGGACAAGGGGGAAGGTCAATGAAGGGGAAGGGTGGAAGGGAAGGGCAGCTGCAGAATAAGGGGTGCTAGCTGCACATTTGAGCAGACTTGATAGACCTCTAGGCCTTTATCTGCTGGCAAATGTCGTATGTTCATATGCTTACTATGCTTTTTGAAGGCCAGTGCTATGATTTTTAATGCTGAGAGGTTGAGAGGTATGGGGAAAGTTGAGAGGTATGCCTGCACTGACATTGGGACACTCAAGGGGCATGCTGCCATATAGGCTTATGTAGGCTTAAGCTTGCTACCAAGACTGGTGGAATGGAGACTGGGAGCAAGGGCCCAGGGTTGAATAATACAGGATTTTATTGCAGCCCCTTACTTACCCCAGCTCAAAATCCGCATCATAGCTATACAGCCAGTGCTCACAGTGGTAGTGTACTTGTATTTGAATTTGTTATATTCTTAATCATATTGTTTACTTGTACTTTCTTTTAATTTTGTTAAGAAAAAGGCAAAAAACAGCCAGGAAAAAAGACTGGCAGCTACAAGTTATAGGCTGTTTTGGATCTGTTCAACTCTACGCATGACACGATGCATGATGGAGCATACAGACATATTTTTGGTGACTCTGAAAGGCCGTTGAAAAGTACGAGAAATAAGGTGAATGGAGCGTGTGTATATGTATCAGATTGAGGGGTGCGATTGTGCGGGTAAATGAAAAAATAAAATGGGTGTGCATGTTCTGCTGGGTAAGGATTTTCTACTGGAGGCTGAGATAAAGATGAAGGGCACCCATCGAGAATGAATTTACAGTAAGTTTATTTGGGGTGGGCTCCATGGACTCAAGTAAAGAACACGATTCTTGGACTGGAGTGTGCTCTTTGCTGCAGATGGACAGTCTGGAATAATGTCTACCCCTATATCCAGACCTGTGTTTCACCGTGAGGGGATGAAGGCCCTGGTGGTGTATAGCAGTCTGCAGAGTGGCTGAGTAAACTGCCTGGTGATGGAGATAGTGCCGCTGTTGAGGTTGAAAGTAGGTTGCAGCTGTACAGTGTGTGAGGGCCAGACTGAGAGTTTGTCACCATCCGAGACCCACCATTTGCATTGGGAATCTGCTGCGTGGGTCCTGGGTGTTGGGAACCATGGGGTGAGATGCGATGGCTATAGACAGGGCTTGAGTGGTGTGGGATCAATGGTTCCAGAGACAGCCATATGAAACCGACAGCAGAGGCAGACTCAGCTCTTTGCATCACCCTTCAGTCTGCGCAAGTTTGAAAGATAAGGTGGGATTGAGAATTATTTATGAAGGCAACACAGATGATGGATAGGGGAGGAATCATAGTCTTGTGTGGTTTGTACAGCTTGGATATGGTCTGTCATCATGAGTGGCTCATCTATGTCCTGCTTAAAAACTGAGGAGAAAGGGGTAAAGACTCACTCCAAAGAAGGAATGCAGAGTATCACATGGCACTAGAACTGTAGTACCTGGTTGTTAATTTTTTTTATTTTATTTTGCCTTTGAGAAACAAATTTATATCAAGCTAATGCTATCCCCAACTCTACATTTTAAACTAGCTGCCAGTTCAGATGCATCCTATAATCCCTCGAGGCTGAGTACAGAAAGTAACTTATGAGCATCTTTGAACTCCATTTTGTTGGCTCAGCCATATTTGAAAATTTAAGTACAGGTAGCTTCAAATGTAACAACCACCACTTGACTACTGTGATATTGTGGGGGACAAAATATAAGAAATAAGACTGACCTTTTATTTTTACAGGTCAATACAGTTTCTTAATGCAGTTTTTATGTAGTTTAAATATGGTCTTTGGTCATTTGTGTACTTTTTACTTCACTATTCTTTTTCAGGGCTTCAGGCACGTCTCATTATCTCCTATGTTCACTGACTTGGCCAGGTGTGAGGTATTGCTGCTTTTCTTTTTTCAGTTCTGTTTTTCTCCTGGGGCTTTCTGGCTGGACCCTCCTTCCACCTCTGTCAGTGCAAATCCCATCCCTCGAGGCTTCTTTTGACCAATCTGAGATGCAACAGACTACACATGTCATGCTGCTGTGTTGTCTGCTGAGATGGGGTCCGCCATTGGCTCCTTGATGGCAATACCCCATTTTATCCAGATGCCCATGGCCGAGGTGAAGCCTGGGAGTGCCCCCAGGGGTCTGCATAGGAAGCCTTAAGATGGAAGGGGGGCAAGCAGGGTTTCATCTGCCCAGCCAGTGCCATTTTTACCCTTAGATCCCTCCCACTGAGAGTGTGACGCCGCCTTAAGGTACTGGCAAGTCAGATGCACACGCATTTCCCTCATCGGCGCTACATGTATTTTCCGGTTTGCTCTGCCAGAAATCACCCAGGTAGTGGTAAATCAGCAGGCTGTGAAGCCCTCCCTCTGTAGAAGAGGAGGGTGCCTAGTGGGGACACTGAATGCTCCTCCCCGGCTGGTCCTGATGCGTCCCTGAACCTTTGTTATTGGCCTCATAAGTGGTTGCACAGCTGCTGTGTACACTGGACCACTTAAACATTACTGCCTGTGGTCCCTGCCTGCTTATTTGGCTGGCTTCATGCCCCATCTCTGGACCCTGGGTTACCCTGCCTCCTTTTACACCATACCTGTCCTTCTGACTGGGCTCATGGTATCATCTCCCCATGATGTAGGCCTTAAGGATGACTCTGGTCCCTCAGGAAAATTTTTGGTGCTAGGATGTTTTGCCTAGATCAACAGGTGCAGGGTCTGTGATTCAGAGTAGGCATGCTGTGGTGGTGAAGGTTTTTTTTCACACCACTTTGCAACCTCCCTGGATGTTGACTGCAGTGGGCCTGTATATGACAAACATTTGGGCCCATACAGCCACTCTGCATCCCTTCCCAAACAGACTGTACTCACAGCCTGCACTGTTGCCCAGGTGGCAATCGTGCAACAGAGTGTAACCCTCTCCCTCTCCACAGGAGGTGAGCATACTGTGGGATGGTCCATCTTCCTCTCCCAGCTGACTCCAGTGATCCGTGCTTGTTCCCGAACCTGTGTCACCGGCATCATGACCGATAGTGCTACCTGGTCAGCCCAGTTACTACTTTTTAAGGAACTGTGTTAAACTTAAGTCATTATTTTCTTGAAGAAACCAATTTTAAAGTGATTTGGTACACTTGTGAACCTAAGGTACCACTTTCAGGATATGGTACCTTCGGTCCACGTTGGTCATTCTGTGTAAATGCTAACTTTTTATTGTGAGCCTTTATTACATTTTGAGGGGTTGTAGTTTGGCCCCACCAGCCTTTCCATTCCACTTTCCTCTTAAGCTACCTGCCCAGCACTCACACATTATGACATGATGCAGCATGTGAGAGTGCTGGGGAGCACGCCAGAAATGAATGTAAGTGAATATTCCGTACTCTGTAATACATTATGATGGCGAGTTGGAGATTAAGATGAGGCCACCACTTGTCTAAGAAGGGCCCTGTTAGTTGATCAGTGGCCTTCATTAACCTCCAACTCACCATCATAATATATGACGCAGATGAGGCATACTGATGAGTCCTGGTAGGACGAAACACGTATCAGGATTCAATGCAAAGAAGTGCAAAATAATGCACCTGGGAAACAAGAACCCAGGGGAAGAATACACAATGGGTGGGGAGGTAGTAACAACAACAAAAAAGGAAAGGGACCTGGGGGTAATCATATCAGATGACCTTAAGGTTAGCAAGCAATGTGAGAAGGCAGTAGAGAGGGCTGGGGGTATACTGGGATGTATAGGGAGAGGCATCATCAGCAGAAAATAGGAAGCTGTTATCCCTCTGTACAGACAGTTGGTGAGACCCCATGTGGAGTACTGTGTCCAGTTCTGGAGACCCCATCTCGCAAGGACATAGACAGGATAGAGGCAGTCCAGAGGAGGGCAACTAAAATGGTGCAGGGTCTGCAAGAGAAGCCGTGATGAGAAGAGACTAAAGGAGCTAAATATGTATACCCTTGAGGAAAGAAGGAGAGGGGGACATGATAGAAACTTTTAAGTACCTCAGTGGAATCAACAAAGTCCAAGAGGTAGCATCTTTCAGAAAAGAGACTTGCAAGAACAAGGGGACACAATTTAAAGATAGAAGGAGGGCGGTTCAGGGGCAATGTGAGGAAGTATTATTTCACAGAGAGAGTAGTGGATGCATGGAACAGCCTTCCTGAGGAGGTTGTGGGGTCTAAAACTGTGGGAGAATTCAAGAATGCATGGGACAGACATAAGGCAGTTCTTGTGGGGGGTAGGAAGAAATAGGCTGTTGGTTAACTAGGATCTGCGGCCTATCCTGTAGGTAGGGAAATGGGCAGACTAGATGGGCCTTGCAGTCCTTATCTGCTGTCAAAGTCTATGTTTCTATATGTTTCTATGTTAAATAGAAAAATTCAGTCTATTCATCTCAGTGGGGTATGCCCCGTGCTCCCCCTTACTGCATGTCATAATGTGCCTGAGTGTGGGCGCGTGTAGCTGAATTGGGAGGTGGAAGGGATCAACTAGCAACCTTAATGGGGCCAAACTATAATCTCTTAACACTAAATAAAGGCCCAAAATAAAATATTCAAAGGTACACAAAATCACTCTCGCAGACCTAAGGTACCAAATTGAAAATGTTACCTTAGGTCCTCAAAATAACTTTAAATACTGGGTCCAAGTCTGTGTAAAGATGAGACTTTGCCAGATTTGTATGGTGACTGCCAGAATTAGGAAGTTTTACCTTCATCATGGCCCACTTGAACTTTTGGGCCATTTGGGGATCATTTCAGCCAGTTAATTATATAGAGAATAAAGTCTAAGCAGGTGTGTGCTATGTTTTTCTTTTTTGTTTGTTTTTTAGACTTTCTTTCCTCTGGTCCCCAACCCCTCGGAACTCCCTCAGATATAGCCCCCTGCAGCTTGCCCCACCCAACAGAGACCACCCAGGCCAAGTTCCCTCCCCCCAGAACTGCAGGCTGCACTATTGCCCTGCATAAACCCCCGGCTTGTACCCCCTGAGGCAGGGCCACCAATCTCCTGTCTTTGGTACTCCTTAGAATCAATTCTGCAGGCAGAGTGAAGTCGGAGGATATCTGGGACCTAATCGGTGGTATCTGGCAGTGGGAGTGGGTCTGCTGAGACTCCTCATCATCCTCCCAGGTGCCAGGGGGCATTTCTCTTGTTCGGCTCGTGATCATGAACTCCAGGGGCGTGGATGTCCAATGACGTCCAGCGTGGACGGACATGCTCCCACACCCTACCCACAGACATCCACTGTCACCCCGCCTCTTCCTTGATGCATCCCTGGCAGTAGATCCTGCAGCCTCCACTTGGAATCGCTGATGCTAGGTTCACAGAACTCATCCTCCCTGGGAGAGAAGAGCTGTACTCTGGACTGCATATCCTCTCCTTCCTGGCCAACCTCCAGCAGCCAGAGCTCACTCCCGAGCCTGGGTTGCCAGTGTGGTGCAAGATGTGCGTCTGGTGCCTCAACCCTCAAGCAGCACTGAGATGGTGTTATGATGTTTTTTTACACACCCAAGGTGAGTGATGAGCCTTAAACCCTGACAGCAAAGCTAGGGAGGTTTATTAGCTTATCGCTCACCAAATTGTTTTTTTAAATAAAAAATCATGAACACACACCTGCCTAGTCTTTATTTTTCATAAATGCTGGTGTATTTTTCTGTGGCAGTGCAACAGCATTCAGTCAGATTTGGCTGACTGACAAAGCCCTGATGGAAGCACTAGTTTGGCAGGCTAAAGGAGCTGCATTTTTGTGAAGGCAGTATCAACTACATAATAAAAATAACAAAATTTAGTACTTTACTAGTGTTGAGACAAGGAGGTAGATGAACAATCGGGGTGGGTCTTCGGCAGCTGTGTAATGACGCTGCCTTGTTGAGATAATTGGCCTACCCACATATAGACTGAGAGACAGGGGATGCGCTACACTTGAGTGACAGCTGTGTTGTTTAACATCACTTTCTTTAGTATTCTGAGAATGAAGCCACCGAGTGTACAGCAAGCTGAGCGAGTGATTTGGCAACTTCAGAAGGCTCTACACAACTGTTAGCCAGTAGCATAGCAACACTAGCTAATGTTGCATCGAGTCTTCTGAAGCCACCATCGCTCGTTTTCCTTGCTGTACAGTCAGTGGCTTCTTTCGAAGAAAACTAAGGAAAGTTATGTTAAAGAAAACAGTTTTCTTTTTTTACATGGAGCATTGGTCTGTCTGTGCCTTCTCTGGGCTATTGTCTCCAAGAGCGAAAACTGCTCAGTCAAGCCACAGTGAACGGGGAAAGTGGAGGAAAGTGAACGTTTTGCAAATGCCGTAATAACCGGATTTCAGGTTAACGACGTTTGAAGCTCTCAAAATCAGGTTGATAAAATAGGGTCACATAAGGATATATATATATATATATATATACTGTATATATATATATATATATATATATATATATATATATAGATATATACATTTTAGATCTTCCTAGGTGGCTTAGGTTAGTCCTGTGACCACCCCTTCACCTGCCGTGGTCATTTTTTACCTTCCTGCATGTGCTGGTGCAGACTGAGTTGGGAAAAACAAAAATCTGACTGGACGATTAGGGGAAAAGAACTTGGTGTTGACTGGTGTGGGTGTGGTGTGCCTCCATCATTTATAACCTGATAAGCCAGCCAAGGATTTAACATGTCCTTGGCTGAAATGTCAAAACTGATTTTTAAAATGTCCAGATCAAAGCCAAACCAAAGTTGCCAATTTCCACATTTGTTCACCTTTCACTAAATGAATTAGAGTGGAACCACATGAGGGTGAGGGTCATAGACTTCATGAGGGATGATTTCAAGACAGTGGAGGAATACCTCAGGGATGCCTGGCAGGGATAGGGAAACTAGGAGGCGTAGAGGAATAGTGGAGGGTCGAGCGAGCCTGTAGTTGCTTGGGAGAAGGGGGCCTTTTCCCCAACCTGATCTACATATGTATTCAGATGACTGGGTCAGGGTCTGTATGTATTCAAATGACACCACTGATGGGAGGATGGTGTGGTACCTGAGGACTGGAGGAGGGCGGATGTGATTCCCCTTCACAAAAGTGGGAGCAAGACTGAGACAGGAAACTACAGACCTGTCAGTTTGACCTCAGTGGTAGGGAAAGTGATGGAATCACTTCTGAAGGAAAGAACTGTTGAGTTCCTAGAGGCCAGTGGGGCACAGGACCCAAGGCAGCATGGATTTGCAGCAGGAAGGTCATGTCAGACAAATCTAATACATTTCTTTGACTGGGTGACCAAAGTAGTAGACCAGTAAGGGGCTGTGGACATGGCCTACCTAGACTTTAGCAAGGCATTTGACACAGTCCCACACAAAAGATTAATGTACAAGTTAGCCAGCCTTGGAGTGAACCCCAAGGTGGTAACTTGGGTATACAATTGGCTGGAAAACAGGACGCAGAGGGTAATAGTAAACAAAGTGCACTCTGAAGAAAAGGGAGTTACTAGCAGGGTACTGCAGGGATCAATACTGGGACTGGTCCTCTTTAATGTCTTTATAAGTAACATTGCTGAGAGACTGGAAGAAAAAGTATGTCTCTTTGCAGACAACACAAAGATCTGCAACAGGTCGATACAGAAGATGGTGTGGAAAGGATGCAAAAGGACTTGTCAAGGTTGGAGGAATGGTCAAATGTATGGCAGCTTAGATTCAACGCAAAGAACTGCAAAGTAATGCGCTTGGGAAACAAAACCCCAGGGGAAGAGTACACAATGGGGGGTGAGATACTAACAACAAAAATGGAAAGAGATCTGGGGGGTAGTCATATCAGATGACCTTAAATTGGGCAAGCAATGTGAGAAAGCAGTAGGGAGGGCTGGTGAAATACTGGGATGCATAGGGAGAGGCATCACCAGTAGAAAACAAGAAGTTGTTATCCCTCTGTATAGACAGTTGGTGAGACCCCATCTGGAGTACTACGTTCAGTTCTGGAGACCACATCTTTGCAAGGGATCCATGACAGGAGTCCAACAAAAATTTTGTCAAATGCCCCATCAGCAACACCAGCAGGTCGACCGCATTCTGCAGTCGGCTGCTGGTTTGCTATTCGTATCTTTGTTTTCTTTGAGGGGCTTTGCCTCTGAATCCCACACATTGGGGACTGCACCCCCCACTTAAGGATTCTCAACTCCAGTCGGAGCTGCTTGGGGGGGTGCAGGACCCCAAACAGACAGTGCTGGGTTCCACCGGGTCTCCCACCGCAGCTAGGCACTGCAGTCACTGTGGGGGACCTTGCTGGTGAAATGTCACTGTTGTGGGAGGTAACTGCTCTGCAAGAACATAGACAGGATGGAGGCTGTCCAGAGGAGGGCAGCTAAAATGGTGTGGGGTATACACCAGAAGACATACGAAGAAAGATTAAAGGAGCTTAATATGTATACCCTTGAGGAGAGGAGGGAGGAGAGGACATGACAGAAACTTTCAAGTACCTCAAGGGTATCAACTAAGTCCAAGAGGGTAGCATCTTTCAGAAAAAGATGTGCAAGAACAAGAGGACACAATTTGAAGATAGAGGGGGGACAGCTCAGAGGTAATGTGAGGAAGTATTTATTTCACGGAGAGGGTTGTGGATATATGGAACAGCCTTCCTGAGGAGGTAGTGGAGTCAAAAACAGTGGAGGAATTCAAGAATGCATGAGACAGGCATAAGGCAATTCTAGTTAGGGGAGTAGGAAGAAACAGACTGGTTAGCTAAGATCTTCAGCTTATCCATTAGGTAGGGAAATGGGCAGAATAGGCGGGCCAAGCGGTTCTTATCTGCTGTCAATTTCTATGATTGGGTCAGGGTCTGCGGGGCTGGGTCACACTACGGCCATGCTTGGCACTCTCTGTGTGCTGAGTAGGGCCCTGGAAGTATGCACTACACCTCACCTTTTGTCATTAAAATGTGGGACATGGACATCGAGGCATAATGAGGGCAAAGACCCTCATAATGAGAGGGAAATCCAGAAACCTGGAGATACAAGCTCAGAACACAGTGGTTACCATTGTGGATACCATTGTATTTGTACAAATATTGGCACCTGAAAATGAATTTTTACCATAAAGTTTAAATTTACAGGTGTGAGCAGCATGTTTTCTATGAGGAGCAGAGCAGTTTAAAGTGATAAAATGAGGGATATCCCTCACAATCACAGGGTCAGTTGAGGGATATAGTATGCACAGTATACACAAACTGTGGAGCATCGACTCCAACTATAAGTCAGGCATATACCCCCACCCCAGTGAAGCTGACCTCAATACCCTTGCGTCGAGGCACATTTTGACATACAGCATGGGAGAGAGTGGGGGCTAAGCCCCATTTAAATCTGGTATTTTTTTAATTGCCATTTTATACATTAAGATGGTGAGGCCACTGCTTGTTAAAAAAGGGCCTGCATCCAACTCGTCAATCTATAAAGTCATAATAAAAATAACCCCATTGAT
The DNA here is from genome assembly GCA_016271365.2 of Neoceratodus forsteri. Lineage (NCBI taxonomy): Eukaryota > Metazoa > Chordata > Ceratodontiformes > Ceratodontidae > Neoceratodus > Neoceratodus forsteri. Next base: position 649,104,003 of record CM057456.1, read on the forward strand.
TTCAGAGAGGTGGGCTCCCATACTCCTATATGCACATTATAAGGTGCCTGAGCATGGGGCATGGAGATCAATACCCAGTGGAGCTTAAATTTAAATTTCAGGAAGCAAACAGAGCCATGACTGCAGGCATTTACTGGTTTTCTCTGCTGTATTTGCTTTTTTGTTTCACAGCCTATGTGCTTGTTGCTTTTCATATTTTTTTCTCTTAGCTCCTGGAAAGCCCTCTCAGTGCACTTTATGTTTACAGCAGGAGTAGCTTCACATACTAGCTGCTCCTGTCATTTTCCTGCCCCCGACTGAGAGCTTGAGTTGCAAGTGAGGCTTTCTCCATGACTACCTTTTGAAGCATCCAAAGCCCTAGGGCATTCACCAGAATTGTCAGCAGAGAAGGTAGAGGGAGGTGCTCCTACCATGGCCTCCTCCCCTCTGAGTGTCTGTCTCCCCCCCCCCACACACCCGAAAGGAGCAGGCAGCAGCCTGAGGTCCGTATGGGCTGGTAGTAACAAGTTCTTGCAGGCACTTTCATTTTTAGCGCAGTCAGGCTACAGGGATGGATGCTACAGCTGCTTTTTTGTGTTTCCCCTAAATCTGCCCCCTTTCAGTCTCATGTCATAGGCCTGCTGGTGAAGACTCTGAACCATCTTGGTGGCCTTTCTCTGGACAGTCTCCACTCTCTTGATGTCCTTCTCGAGGTGCGGTCTCCAGAACTGCACACAATACTCTAACTGGGTCTCACCAGGGACTGATACAGAGGCACCACCATTTCTCTTTTTCTGCTGGCGATACCGTTCCCTATATAACCCAGCATGTTACTTGCTTTGAGAACTACCTTTTCACATTGCTTGCTAGTCATTAGTAGTAGTAATAATGCCCAGGTCCCTCTCTTGCAGTGTTGCCTCCAGTCTCTCCCCACCCCCACCCCCAGTAGTACTGCATTGGGTTTCCTTGTCCCAAATGCAAGATTTGACACTTTTTTGTATTGAACCTCAACTGCCATGTCCTTGTCCATTCTTCTAGTTTCTCCAAGTCTGATGCCACTTTACGTACGCGGCCCTGGGTGTGTCCACCCTGTTGCTGTTCTTTGTGTCATCCGCAAACAGGTGCACCTTGCCCTGCAGGCCCTCCACAAAGTCTCTTATGAAGGCTGGTCCCAGGACAGATCTCTCTGGCACCCCGCTGGTCACCTCCCTGTGATATGACAGAATCTCATTGACCACCACTCTGTGCATTCTACCATTTAACCAGTCTTCCCCCAAGTTACTCATTTGATCCCCACCACTATACTGCTGAGTTTGTTCCAAGAGTCTTCTGTGGGAGACTGAGTTGAAGGCCTTAACTGAAATCCACTGTGCTTCCTGGAGTATGTGCACATACAACACCCAGTGGTGGGCAGTGAAGCCTTCTTTTACAAGGGGTTGACCACCCCCTTTGAAGACTTGTGAGAATCGAGGTGCTAGGGGTTAACCAAAGGAGACAAGCATTGTAGTTGAGCTGCCCCCATTAGGCTGAGTAAATAATTTTTTTTTTCTACTGCAAAACTTGCTTTTGGCTTTTATTTTATGTGCACTACACATCTGTTGAAACTGTTTGAGAGGTAAGCCACCTTTAGTGAAAATGCACTGACTGCCAGCCATATCGGCAGTCTGTCTCCCTGTCAATGTTGCAGGTGTGCGAAAGCTGGTGTTTCCAGCCTGCCTTGGTGGGAGTCAATGAGTAGAGCTGCTTACAGCCCTGCCAGAGGAGAGAGACAGAGCCCGGGGATACCGAATCCTGTCCATATCCCCTTCACTGACATCCACGAGTGGGGCAAGTCTGTTCCCAAACCTGGGTTGCTGCTGTGATACTATCATCTACCCTCTGGACCAACCCACTTTACCCTCCCCCACAAAAAAACAATCCCTTTCCAACCAATACAGCCAATACTAACCCATTTTCCACTCTGTCTACAGGCCCAGTGGAATGATAAAGAAACCAGCAAAAGCATTGGAGGACACTGACCACATGTATCAGATAAGTATTGCTTGATGTTTTAGAGTACGTTGTTTGTCCCAGTTAGTTACTAAAGAACTGCAGATCCTTTGTGACACTTTTGCTATTCTTATTTTACAGGTGCAACTGGATGTTCCCTCAAGCCACCCACCCATCCCAGATTTCCCAGGAGCCAGGTAAGAAATCTTTGTCATACAGCAGCAGCTCAGCCACTGGATAGGTGCACATATACACAGGGAAAAATGTAATGTAACACCAAAAAAACTGCATGACAGCAGTCAAGAGCCAGGTTAGCACCAAAATCAGTACACAGTACCATGCAACTGATTACTGTGTGGAGAAACGCATTCAACAGTTACTTGTGTAAACGCATAAGGTCAAGGACCAGCTGTGGGTGGAATACTGGGGGCTGGGGGGGGATGGGATGGCCAGTGAAGGAGGATAAGGGTGCCTCTGTAGGGTACAGATCTACTACTGGAAGAGGACAACAGTGGGTGTGGAGGCCCGGGACTTACAGGGAAAGGGGACACAGGTGGGCCATGAGGTGAGAAGGAGAGGAAGCACTGGGGAGGAGGGGACTAGGAGGGTGAGGGGAATACTGGCAGCTGCTGCTGCAGGGACCCCAGGAACTGCCATATAGGAGAAATCAATGTTAACATTCAGTTGAGCATCAACTGAGTAGATGCTCAATTAAGCAACAACTGAGTTAATGCTCAGTTGAGCATTAGCTGTATAATAATGAGTTTGAGCGCTAGAAAATTTGCATGTGAAAATCTCAACTGCTCATTTAGTCTCCACTAAATATAAGCTAAGCACTAGTTGAGAGCTCTATGTTGAGTGGTCTATTAATTTTTTTTTGTAAAAGCAAAATTGCTGTGACAAGCTATGTTCCATGATTTGCATACATTCACACATTACATCAGAGCTCTGGGAGCAGTCTGGGATTAGCTGACTGCATTGGTTTTTTTGTTATCCTGTCATAAGGGCATCTGTTATTGTGAGTGCTTTCAATAAGGGTGACTCAATAGTGATGCCTGGTCACAGGGCTATTGCACAGGAAGGTGGATACAGATATAGCGACATCCTGTCACTATATGTACACACGCATGCGGGGGGAGTAAGCACGACGGCCAGAAGGGGAGGGAGGGTTTGTGAGGTGTTGTGTGGTGGTGGGTTGCCAAGCCGGCCCTGTGGCATGGTGGGTAGATGGCAGGCTAGGGTTGAGATGGTGCCGGGTTCAATTCCTGGTGCACGTTAGTTTTGTTGTGCGCCCAGCTAAAATCTCTTTTTTGTCTAGTTTTACACCCTTCTGGAGTTGAGAATCCTTTAATAGGGGTATATGGTGGCACAACCCCCCCACATAAACAAAAAAAAAACCAAGTCCCTATGCCCTTTTGCCGTGCGCCGGGAGTGTACATCAATGAAATTGATTTTTGCTGATGTACATTTCCTCTATTGACAATTGCCTTTCCGGAATCGCTGTTATCATATAGAATCATACATTTTATTCTACTGGGAGATCACATAAATGAAACAATATTACCATGGTAAGCATATTTTTGTTTTTTTCTTTTGGAAAACAAAAGTAGCAGTTAATTTTCACATTTTCAAGATGTTTTATCAGTTTGTTTTTAGAGCCGCATAGAAAATGTGAAATTGATTTTTAGTTTAAATGGACTACTTGCATGGAGGAATACAGATATGTACATTTTCAGACCATTTCAACAACGTGTCTGTTTTTTTATAATAAGGAAACATTTTATGTAAGCAATAACCTACTCCAGGGTATGGGGTTATAGGCATTTAATCTGTCTGTTTTTTATAATAATTGAGGAAACATTTTATGTAAGCAATAACTCCAAGGTATTGTGTTATAGGCATTTAATCCATGCACCAAGTTCTGCAAGGACACTAGTGCATACCTAATCCTGACCGTAGACTAAATTCCTATAACCCATACCCTGGAATAGGTTATGGCACTCATAACATGGGTCATTCATTATTCATTTTCAAACATGTTTTTCTCGATTAAATGTCTGAAGTGTCACTGTATCCTGCCCCCATACTTACCATCAGCACCAGAACCATTCACACTGATAGTATGTATACATTATTGTGATGGTTGATAACATCTTTGTTTACAAATTTTAATTAGTTTGGTTCTGTTTCCATTCACACTGTGTAGGACAAGATTTTCTGTGTGTGAAGAGGTTCCCATTTTGTCACGACATTCAATACTGGTTGGAATATTTAAAAGGTGAAGCAACCAACCAGACTGAACAGACTCCAGTTTACACAGCAACAAATTTAGAAATTGGCTGGGAAGACAGGTAAGTGACTACAGCTCACAGTTGCATTGCTTTGGAAGAATGGATAGAGTGGCTAAACGAAGTATAGAATTAAACAAAATACACTTTCATGTGGTGATCACTATCCATCCGAAGTAACAGGAATTATAGCAGTAATTAGTTGTTATAAGAATGCTGTACAAAATTGAAGATACAGACTTGTTTTAAGCAAAAAATAAATGATAATGGGTTATTTATGACTTACATTTGGCTGCATATGCAGCAAAATATGTAAATGAGCATGTTTTGCCTACATTTGTTTTTTTACATAGATTTTATTTACATTGGAAATGCATTACATTCATGGATAATGCATTTATAATGTAAACAGAATCTTTCTAAAAGAAATCCACGTGTAAGCACAACAAACTCATTTACATATTTCATTATGTATATAGCCAAATGTCAGCCATACTTATTAACCCATTAGGATTTCTTTTGACTTAAAACTAAAACATTTCTATTGTCTTTGAATAAAATCCAAAAGTAAGCAAGGATTGAAAATGTGCATATTTTAAGCCAAAAAAAACAAAATAAATACATTCAAAAGAAATTGTTTTTTGGCCTTTCTGTTTTAGCCCCCAAAAATAGGATTCAAAATTAACATATTTCGTCTGGTATACTGCCAAAAGTCAGCCCTTCTTACAATAAGAAATTGCCATAACAACTTTTCTGAAAAAAATACACTTTCAAGTGAATTTAAAGGAAATATAAATCTTAAGAAAAAGGTAAAAGTAAGTCAGTGTGAATCCACATTTTTTGGTAAGGGCTGGGCCACTCTTGTGGATGGGCAGTACATGAACCTCCCTCCTATCTTGTGGGATGCATTCTGTATCCAAGGAGGTATTGAACAGGTCCACCAATGGGCCAGCCAATACATCTGTCATCTCCCTCAACACCCTGGGGTGAATACTATCAGGATCTGGTGTCTTATCCACCCTTAATGCATTCAGCCCTTCCTGTACCCTGCTCACCATAATCATTTCATCAGTGACTCCCCCCCCACCCTTGCCCACCTTCATTGTCCTCCATGGAGGTAGTGGACTGTCTGTGAATACAGAGCAGAGTTATTCATTTACAGCTTCTGCCTTTTCTGTCCTCTTCTCCACCCACCTCACACCCTTCTTAATCCTCACTATCTGATCCTTATAGTTCCTTTTCTCCCTTATGTATCTGAAGAAGCCCCTCTCCCCTTCCCTGATGCCTTGAGACAGCCTCAGTTCCCCAGAGCCCTTGGCCGCCCTGACAAGCCTGGTTACTTCCTTGAATTTCCTCACATACAGCTCCCTATCCTCCTCCCTTCCTAGGGTTGCCACCTGTCAGGTTTTTTACCTGGTGATCAGGTTTTCTGGGTCCCTATCAGGTAATCCAGTTTTGCTGTGTGCTGGTCAGGTTTTTGAGCCATTTTGAGTGCTCACATACTTTTGAAACAAATGTTGTCATATTATTCATTGTTTCAGCTGCATGGCCAGCTTATAAACAAGTTCTGTTGTCAATATAACCCTTTGTTTGTGAAAGCAGTCAGCCTGGGAGGTGTAAAGTATGGCCATTAACACCATTAGCACTTACTTAACCTAATCTTTTCCACTGCATCTTGTCTTTTATTGATATAACAGATGGCCTTCTAGGAGAAACAATGCATGATGAGTCATAAAAAGGGGTGGGGCTAGGGGCGGGGCTTAGGATCCGGTTTTTGCCCCATCCAAAGGTGGCAACCCTATCCCTTCCAGACTTCTTGAATCTCCTAAAAACAGCCTTCTTTACCCTTACCCCCTCCAATACCTCCCTGTTCAGCCAGCATGGACAACTAGCCTGCCCCTTTTTGCACTGAATCCTGGTGCATGCTTCAGCAGCTTTTCTCAGCCCAAGCTTGATGCTATCCCATTTCTGTTGTTCATCCTTTCCTGATCTATTCTTTCCCAGGTGCCCTTTTAGAATTTGACGCATCTTCCCAAAGTCTGCTTGCCTAAAGTCAAACACTCTTATGCCTGTACTTATGGCCTCCCTGCTCAAGCTGAGTGTAAACCACACCAATTGGTGGTCACTCCCAGCTAGTGGTGGCCCCACCCCTATTTACCTCACAGCCTCCCCATTAGCAAGTACAAGGTCCAAAGTGTTCCCCAGCCAGGTTGGCTCTGTGTCCATCTGCACCAGGAACCCATCCTCAGTTGCATCCAATAGCAATTGTTCCCTGGCACTCGAGTTAACCGGGGTTCCTCAAGCCACACCTGGTAGATTGAAGTCCCCCATGATTACCACATTTCTTTTCCAGCTTACCCTCCGAATCTGCTCAGCTAATTCCCTGTCTAGTTATTTGATCTGCGCAGGTGGCCAGTACACCACCCCAACCTTAGAATCATACCTTTCTAGTCCAGGAACTGCATGCATAGTGCCTCTGTCCTACCCTTGTCTGCATCCTCCCTTGTACATTTAATGCCATCCCTTACATATAGTGCCACTCCTCCCCCTCTATCCTCCAATCTGTTCTTCCTATATATTCTGTACCCTGGGATTGCCAGCTCCCAATCCTGATGTTGGGTGGCCCAGGTCTCCATGATGGCTATAATGTCCACCATCCCATCAATCATGAGAACCTGTAACTCAGGGGTTTTACTCCCCAGGCTAATGTCATGCAGGGAGACCACCCTTTGCCCAGTTCCTTTCACTAGCCTAACCTGTGCCATGTCATCCTGACCCTTGCCCTAGGACCTACCCCCAGATCCATCTCTGCTGTCATGGGGGGACAGCTTGTTTGGCATCCTTATCTGGTGACTCATCACACCTTCTGCCTGCTCGCCTCCTCCCCTTCCAAGTTTAAAGTCACTCTCAATGCAATGTACCCTTCCAGCTTCTGCTTTATGACTGCTTGACCTGCCCTACTTAGATGCAGTCTGTTCTTTGCATAAAGGTTGGTGCTTGTCCAGTTGCTTCACCAGTCTCCCACCAAACCATATCCCTTAGTTTGACACTACCCACCTAACCAAGAGTTGAACTGCACTGTCCTATCCTTTCTTGCCGTGCTTCACCTGGGTACCGGTAGCTTTTCCAAGAAGGCTCCTGAACTTCCTACCTCCATACACAGCTTCCCCAGCTCCTTGAATCTCTCCCTAACCACCTCCACTGTACTTTCCTTCAGGTCGTTAGCGCCCACGTGCACCACCACCACCACATATGGTTTCTCTCTTCCCACCCCAACACACCTGAGCAAAGATTGTCCCATGCCACATGCTGTCAGTCCTGGTACAGATTCCACCCATATACAGCTATGCTGCCCCCTCCCCACCTGATTCTGCTCATGATTGAGTCCCCTATCACTATGACCCCTTCCCTACTCTCTCCACTGTTTGTCTGTATCTTCCTACTGCCTCCTTCCTCCTTGTTGGCTTCTACCCTGCCATGCCCACATTCACCTGGATCACCCACTATGTCACCTTCCACTCTTGCTGAGATGGTGTACCCTCTAAGCTTGCCGCCCCTCCCCTATTCCCCAATGTACTACTTGTGGCCCCCCCACTTCGTTAACTACCTCCCCACCTTCCACAGGCTTTCTTTCCTTCACTGCTGCCCTTGCACTGCCTCCTGTGCCCTCCCCCTACTCTTATCAGTTACAGTGTCTCCCCCCATTATCTTACTCCCCCATCTGGTTTACTGTCCCCTTGTTGCCCCTAACTACTTGCCCTCCTTCCCTCCACTGGAGGACCCCTGCATTCCCATCCATCCCTGTTGCCAGCACTACATACCTATTCCCTGACCCTAACTAGTCTCCAGAGGCCTTGAACAAACCACCCTCCACCTTACTTAATGCTCCCTAGTTTTAGCACCTACCCTATTTGTGAATTTCACATGCAAGAGACAGCACCCATTTTATAGCAAGAGGTGCAGTCTGTGCTACTATTTTACTGTACATAACTGTTGCTGAAACTCACAACAGAATGTAATGAAGAGAAACACAACAGACATAGCTCTCAGCATGGTACCTTATGCTCTGCAGGCACAACCAAAAATACCAACAAACACCAGAAACATGCAATAAACTGTCTTTTAAACTGGTTCTCCCTGGTACAATCCAAAGTTGCTCAACTTGGGGAACTTTAACAACATAGGTGTGGATTGTGACCTGTGGTGTATTTAAATGTCCAGATACTTGAAGCCACAGAACTCCAAAGATGGAAATGCATTCCAAATCCTATTCACGACACAGGAAGGTATGGGGATTCTTACTTCCTTCACCAAATACCCCAGCACCATCTTACAAACTGCTGATAGGCAATATATCTTTATCGCCTGTAAAAAATCACAAAGAAAGAGTCCAACTACACCTGAGCAATGCATGGTTGCAATACATTTCAGTGAGACAAGTTAATGTTGGTAGGGGATCACTGCAACACAGCAATGTCACCCTTTCAGTGAACGAAGCAGATGACAATGTTTTACCCATAACTGAGGCATAATGTACTTTCAGTTGCCAACAGGGCAACAAAATAATGTCAGTTGTTGTGCACAGTAATTTGGGGGTGGGTATTGAAAGGAGACCACAATATGCAGGCAGCCACTACCATAGTGTTTTCAAGAAAATTGTTTTCTTTGCAAGTGAGACTTGAAACTCTGAATAAAAATTTCATATGTTGCATAAGTTAGGCTGACAGCAACAGCAACCATAAACATCAGTTACAATGTCTGATTCCTTATGCTTGCAGTGGCACAGTGCACATAAGGGCACGAGGTCATAATGTCACAAGACATTATGCTGCAGCACTATATCGCACTGCCAGTGCAGTGCCAATATAATGAAAACAGCATAAGTCTTTTTTCTGAAGTATACCCACACACCCCCATTATAGGGGATGTGCCCCTGAGCCCCCAACTAAAATAACTAACTCTGAGGGGGTTAACAGTAAAATCACACAAAGTGTGAAAAGATAAAACTTCATCGTCTGGGACTGGGAATTGAAACCCTGAGTGAGAGGGTACACTACCGCGAATACTGCCTTTCGTAGTTTTGCACCCTCTAGCCGATCCGTACCACACTGTTACTGTTGTGCAGTTTTGTCTTACTCTGAATAGCGTACAACATCTTGACCCAGTAGGCACCTAAGTCTCCACTGTGAATGTAGCACAAAGTTTCTGGTTTCATAACATTGCAAGGCAAGACTCGGACATGCTGCATGGCATTGCAGTGCAACAGTGCACATGAAAAGATATATTACTTTATTCATACACCCTGTTGTGTACATAAATGGTGCATAGTACAGGATAAACCAGCATGTGCTCAGTACAGTGGTTCCATGTTCTCCATATCACAGTACTACAAAACACACCTGGAAGGACAGGGGAGGAGGTTGTACAGGAATAACAGTTTATATTCATGAGGATATAGAATACCAGGAAATTCCTACCACAAAATCAAATTTGTAACATATTTGGGTAAGATTGACATCACTAAATAAACTTAAAATTATATTAGGTGTAATATATAGACCTCCTTCTATCTCAAAAGAGAATGACCATGTATTAGTTAAACATCTACAGGAGTTAGACCCAGCAGATAGATTACTAATTATGGGTGATTTAAACTTACCAGGAATAGAATGGAGCACATTAAATGGGTCAAGTAGTGTTGAAAACACATATATATAGGTAATTGACCACATAGGCCTCAAACAAAGGGTACATGACCCAACAAGAGGGACAGATACCCTTGATGTAATACTCACCAATTTGGGAGACGCATTAATAAATTGCCATATAACCGCTCCCCTTGGAAATAGTGATCATGCTGTGGTTCAGTTTGAACTAAAAGAACATGTTATTAGTCAACAAGGTATAACTAAGATCTTGGATTTTAATAAAGCAGATTTTTCAAAAACTAAAGTACAATATGGCAAACTGGAATTGGGCACGAATTTTCAAAATAAAACACTACAGAAAAAATGGGATATTTTATGTAATAAATTAGATTTGGAGATAAATAAAAGCATACCTATGAAAACCAAATATCAAAATCAGAGGAAAACATCATTTTGGATGACATCAAACATCCATAGATTAATTAAAAGGAAAAATAAGATGTTAAAAAAAAAAAGAAATTGGGGGTTAAATCGATAAATGGCTTATAGGAACTTGTATAGAAAAATGAAAAAGGAAATAAAAAAGCTAAATCAGCATATGAATTTAAACTAGCTGCAGAAACCAAAGACAATTATAAAGCTTTTTACACTCATATTAATAAAACAAGAAATATTAATAACACAGTTGGCCCTCTAAAAATATGGAAGATGATACAATAAGTGACCAACATCAAATGGATGACTTACAAAATGAATATTTTGCCTCTATATTTGGTCCCAATGATCCTATCTGTGTAGAAGATAGTATGGATATATCATCTTCACCTATTCATATACAGGTTGAGGATGTGCAGAAAAGGCTGCAACAAATAACTCCAAATAAATCTCCAGGCCCTGATAGTATACATCCAAAAATTTTAAAGCTATTATCTAGTGAGTTAGCCCCACCTTTAACACATTTATTCCAAGAATCAGTGGAAAAAGGGGCTGTGGTGGGAGCATGGAGATTGGCCACAGTCATTCCATTGCACGAGAAAGGATCAAGGGCTGAGCCCGCTAATTATGGTCCAGTTAGTCTGACTTCTGTACTATCAAAAATACTGGATGGTATAATTTTTTTTGAAATTCTCTTTTTATTGGTTTCCAACTATAGTTACATCCATTAAACCAATAACATCTGAACATGATACAAATATTCAATATAGTCCAGAATAAGATGTACTGTAATAACCGGGCAAAGAAAGGAAAAAGGAGAAAGGAGGTACAAAGAGAAACTAGAAAGCAGTAAACAGGAAAAACCAAAACAACAGTCCCTCCCCAATGAGGCGTCACCACTGAAGGATAGAGATGGTAAACTAACTCTAGTGATTAGGTGTTATAAAATTCTTAATCAGAATGCAGGCCAGGAAAACTGGATCCTACAAACTAGCGAAGTGAGAGGTTATGGAATTAATGTAGAAGAAAAAATAGAGGGGAGCCAGGAAGCTCCGAGACAGGAAGAATGTTCTTCCTGGCTCAGTTTCCTTGGAAGTCATGGGATCTCTGTCAATGGAGATACAGAGCATATAACTTGCCCCATTTCTTCTGGAAGGCCATTGGGGAGGATCTAATGTTAGCAATCAATTTCTCCACTTTGAAACATTGGGACATTTCCTCCACCCAATCTAGGTATGAAATCTCAAGACTATCTGTCCAGTGTCGAAGGACAAGCCTCTTAACCGCCATAGAAATAAGTGCTATATGGTATTTCCTTTTCCTAACCATGATACCTGTAGTCCCCTATGATACAAATCTCTACTGTAAAAGGTCTTTCAAACCTAATATGGGATCTAAATTGTCCTCAATTGTCTTCCAGAGTGGAGCAATCTTAGAACAGTGCCAGAAAATATGAGGAGGTTACCTTGTTCTGTCCACACCTGAAACATTTTGAGGAACAGAGAGGTCAAATTTTGATTTCCACTTGGTGTAATATACATGTTATTAACTATAAAATATTGAATCAACCTATTCCTGTCTAAAGTGTTGTAAATGTACAAATCTTTCCAGATTTGACACCATGAAACGGAGATCCTGAGGAGATAACGGCCAGGATTAGAGCCAGTTAGAGGATGGGATGAACAAGTTTCAGGAGATAAGTGTACAATTTAGACACCCATGGGGTTTAACCGCACAACCCTTAACCTCCATTAATAGTGGTTTAACAGTTGAGGGGACTGCTGCTCCAAACTCCTTGTCGACCAGATGTTTTAATTGATATATCTTGAACAGGGCATTGGTGGGGATGTTCAAAACTAGTAATAAGTCAGCTATTGAGCCCTGCCTACCCTGCATAAAGATCTTCCACTGAGAGCCCTGTATTTGGGGTAGCCACTTAGGGACTAACATTTTGTTCCCTATCCTAATATTGGGATTACCCATCAATGGCTGACCAGGGTCTCTAATATATCTGATTTTAGCAGAGGAATAAAGTTGATTGAGTACTTTAACTGTGGCACCACTGGGAATCCTGAATCTCTCTGGAAGAGATGTGAAACAGCTATAAAAAGACTGGTGGGGTCTATATTATGCTGTTTGATAAGGTCAAGGTTCAGATTTAGCCATATGGGAGAGTAAGCATCTTTCAAATCCCCTAACAATTTCCCTGCTTTGACAAGGTGACTAGACCAGTAGTAGAATTCGAAATTCAGCAATCTAAGACCCCCCATATCTTTGGGAAGGCATAGTTTATCGAAAGCCCGCCTCGGAGATTTATGGTTCCAAATAAAATCAGTTAAGGTCGAATGAACCTTTTGAAAAAGGACTTAGGTAACCAAATGTCTAGGAGGTTTAGGGAGTAGAAAAGCCGGGTGGGACATTCATTTTGATAATCTTATCCGGCCCCCTACTGATAGTGGCAGCTTCCCCATCTTTCTAAACGGACTTAATTCTGTCCAGCAAATCCTCTAAGTTGAGCTTTTAACTAGAAGGATCCGTGCCAGATAGATGCCAAGATATTTCAAATAAGATGGGGTCCACTTCATGCCCAGATGGGACACAGAAGCCCGGGTAAGATGTATATTAAGGGGGAAGATCTCTGTCTTTGCCAGATTAAGTTTATAATTGGGTAACTCCCCAAATTGTGTAATTATCTCCATTACCACCCACAGGGAATCAGCCGGGTTAGCTAACTGTAAAAGAATGTCGTCATAAACACTGAAATCTTAGGAGTCTGGTTGAGGGCGGCATCCCTGGATCCCTGAGGCCATTTAAAGCTGAGTAACAGGGTTCCAGATAGAGATTAAATAGGAGCAGGATAAGGGCAACCTTTGTCGGGTCCCAGAATGTAGCTGAATGGAAGGCGAGAGGGTCCCATTACAATAGATCTTTGCCTTAGGGGACTTATATAGTGTTTTGACCCAACCCGTGAACTCTTCCGGAAAACTGAACTTGGACATAGTATACCATAAGAACTCCCAGTTAACTCGGTCGAACGCTTTCTCCGCGTCCAGAGCTACCAACGCCATAGGGACCTGAGAAGTTTGGGCTGCCCTAAAAACATGAGAGAGCGACCTGATATGGTCCATCACTGACCTGCCCTGTACAAATCCTACTTGCTCACTGCTCAATAATGGGGTCCACACCTGTTTAATCGGGAAGCTAGAATCTTGGACAAAATTTTAATATCACAGTTGAGCAGCGAAATTGGTGTATAATTGGCGGGTCCGTGGGGTTTAACCGACTTGGGGATCAGGATAATAATAGCCTCCAGTAAAGATGGATCCAGAGTATCAGCTGATAACATATAGTTATACAAGTCCGGACAAGGGCCAAGTCCTGGCAGAAGGCCTTATAAAGTTGGCTGGAAACCCACCGGGCCAGGAGCTTTATCTGATGAGAGACTATGAATGGCCTGTTTCACCTCCTCCTGGGAAAGGGGTAAGAGAGGAAGGCCACTTGGTCCTCCGAGGCGAGGAGTGCCAGTGACTGGAAGAACCCCCTAAACCTGAGTGAGAAGAGGGGATGCTTTGGTGCTGTATAGGTTTGGTAAAATTCTTTAAAGATTGCCATAATATCTTTAGGCTCTGTTTTGTCGGATCCGTCTTGGTCTTCAGGGCTGGAATCAACCTAGAATTCTCCACTTCTTTAAGTTTCAGTGCCAGGATCCTACTCGGTTTTTCTCCCTGATCCAGGTATTTAGCCCTGGTTCTCAATAGACCACACTTCGTCTTTTCTCGAATCAGTCCTTCATATTCATTTTTAAGTTTGTGGAGTTGTTCTAAATTATTCAGTGAATTAGAAGTAATCAATAAATTCTCTGCTATTTTAATCTGATTTGAGAGGGAAATGAGATTTTGGGACCTGAGTTTCTTTCTTCTAGAGGAGATCTTGATAAGTTCGCCTCTCAGAAAGCACTTTAGAGAGCACCAAAGAATATCCATCCTGGTCACTGAGCCCCGATTGGTTTCCAAATAATCGCTAATAAGAGATCTAATCTGGTTGAGAGAGTGTTCTTCCTTTAATAGCTGGGTATTAAGTTTCCAGATCGCGTCACGGGACGTTGAAGACTGGGGAGAGAATTTAAACCAGACTAACGCGTGGTCGGAAATTACTATAGGCTCAATACCTGCCAAGGAGACTTTAGTCATGAGAGAAGTGGATATTAAGAAGTAGTCTAATCGCGACCAGGAATTATGGAGTGGGGAAAAAAAGGTGTAGCTTTTATTAAGAGGGTGGGGGGTCCTCCAGGGGCCTACTAAGCCTAACATGTTGCTCATATCTTTCAACGCCAATTGTGGCGGAAGCAGCGGTCTTAATGGTCTGAAAGTTTTTCCAACTCCTGGGAAGGGCTATGTTCCAACCCCTCCTAGGATCAAAGAAGTTGGTAAAGGAACTGAGTTTGTCAATTAATTGCATAATAAAGGCAACATTCCTCCAACTGGACCATATACTGAGCCTAAAACTATAGGAGAGTTATAAAAGATCCAGACACCAGTATATATCTACCTTCTGAGTCTCGGTAACCTTCGTTGGGCTAAAAGGTATGTTTTTCTTTATCATGACAGCCACTCCTGGCTTGGATGAATCACCAGCCACAAAAATTTGGGAGAAGCCTCTGACTTTCAACATATTACTTTCAGCTACTGTAATATGGGTTTCTTGCAAGCATAAGATTCGGCTCCCAATATCGAGCAATTAATCAAAATGCGGGATCTCTTCTTTACATCCCTGATCCCTCTCACGTTCCAGCTGATCAATTTGATAGTATGACTAGCCATATTCTAGGGCACAGTATAGTATGACACCAGTTAACCCTTGCGATCTCGTCTTACTCCGTACAGTGGTGACACCCCCAAACCCCTCCCCAACATACCCCAAGATTTCTTCTCTGATAAAAAGGAAAAGCCCGGAACAAGTGACATTAAGGGGCTGCCAGACTTTGGTATTGAACACAAATAAAATGCAATCAACAGAGTTAAGTGCAGCACCCACAAAAGGCAATTATTATCTCTGTAAGCAGTATCCCCTCCACCCCCATAACATTGTAAGATAAACATTACGTACATCAATCCAAGTATCCACCATCAAAACATCAAAAACAGTATAGGCAGTATCCCCCCACCCCCATAACATTGTAAGGTAGACATTACATACACAATTCCAAGTATCAATCACCAAAACATCAAAACAGGTCTAACCACCCCAATACTACTTCCTCCCCAGGGTACCCCAGAATGTCTCTTATAATGCTAAGATCCCCAAAACATCAAGATTAGGGACTACAACCCCACCATCAGCACTCCAACCATTAAAAGAACGGTACCTATTACAGTGCGACATCTGAGGGATACCCAAAAACTCCCTACCTGGTCGCAAGGCATGGTACAGCTTGTCCTGCCTATAAGTCTCCCCACCCCCCCCTCCTTTAATGAAGAGGCACTGCCTCTGATAGAAGAAACTGCTGAGACCACTCCCCAGCCCAAAAGAAAATGAAGCAGGTAGTATTACCTGGGAGTAGATACGATGGCCTTGTCCACTCGATCCAATTCCAATGGGGACCGGGAAGTTAAGGGGAAATCGCGTAGGGACCGAAAATGCTGACGGACCAAATTGGTCCGACCGCAAATAGGTCCTCCGGAAACTGCATCCTTCCGCACTAGTTCCCTCTGGTGGATTGAGAGGCAAGGACACGATGGAGCACAGAGACAGGCCGACTAGGCCTCGCGGCCTACTACTACCAGGCCCATCACCACGCGGGTCCCGGGAGGTATCCCCCACTGAAAGCGGAGGCAATTGACCCCAGGATTACCGGCAGCCCAACAAAACCCCACGACTGCACAGTGAGTAATAGAATCTAACCATTCAAACATAGAGGGTTGTAAAACCAGGGAGTTAACTTGCAGAAATTCCTTGCTACAGCTAGCAATCAGCTCGAGATTATGCCTTCCCTAGACATACTCCAGTCATTTTATAGAGTGTCCCTTGAACAGATCAGGTAGTAGCTTAGATAGTTCAGTGATCGCTTCCTCAGGGGTATCGTAGGAATGCCAGGCACTTTCCACCTGTACCGACAGCTTTGCAGGGTAGATCATACGGAAGGACTTTCCAGCAGCAATCAGTTTGCTCACTATTGGGTGGAAAGCAGCACATTTTAGTCGAACCTCTCTGGGCAAGTCCTGGGTAATCCTCAATTTGGTTCCATTCCATAAGACTGCCTCCAACTGCTTGACTTTATCAAGAACGTGCTGTCTGTCCAGGTAACTTAGAAATTTGATGATCAAGGGTCTGGGGGAGCGCTTGGGGGAGGCCTGGGTCTGAGGGATCTGTGGGCTCGTTCCACATGGTATTGCTGGTGAACAGGCGAGGGGCCCATGACCTTATTAAGAAATTGTTGGACGAACTTGATGGTGTCTCCCCCTTCCTCCAGTTCTGGAAAACCCAAAATTAGGACATTATTTCGTCTACTGCGCCCTTCTAAGTCCTCAGATTTCAGTTGGAGCTTTTGTACTTGCTGGCGAAGTCTAACAATCTCAGGGTCTATTTTCTGTTGCCATCTCTCGGCTGACCCTATTCTGGATTCTGAGTCACCCATCCTTCTTGAGAGGTCAGCGTAATCTTGCCTCATTGATTTAATTTCGTTGGAGATCTCTTGCAGGGTATCTTTGAATGGTGTAAGCTCCTCCAAAAAACGCTCCTCCGTTAAAGTAGTACCCATTGCAACATTAAGACCTCCACTGCTTGCTGGTTGAAGAGGGATTGGAACCAGAATTTTTGGCTTTCTTTGAGGCTTTTTCTGGTGTTGTAGGTGGGGTGTGCCTGACTCCTGAGGCCTTCATTTCTGTATCTGTCATCACGATCTTCCAGCAGGCAATATACACCCCCAACTAAGCCCACTGTCGATTCCTGATGCAGTAGAGGTGTTCAGACAACGTTTAGTGGTGGACTGGTAGTTTTGGCTCAGCAAAAGTTGAAGACTGAGAAGGGAGAAACGGGAGCTCCAAAGCAGGCAGCCACTCAGCACCACTGCATCACGTGACCTCCCCTGGATGATATTATAAAAGACTATATTATAAATCATTTAACAGTAAATAATTTGCTGGATACAACTCAGCATGGATTTACCAAGGGAAGATCTTGCCTGACAAATATTTTGCAGTTCTATGATAGGGTAAACATGGCACTGGATGAGGGTAAGGCAGTGGAGGTGGTCTTTTTGGACTACTCAAAAGCTTTCGATAAACTGCCTCATGCAAAACTGATATCTTCACTCCAAAACCATGGTTTACATAAAAATTTGATCTCATGGGTGGCTTCATGGCTATCTGAAAGAAAACAGAGAGTATGTATAAAGGGGGCACTCTCTAAATGGAAGGATGTGATGAGTGGGGTGCCTCAGGGCTCGGTGTTGGGCCCTTGCCTTTTTAATTTATACATTTCCTTGATCCAGTATTCTCACGTGAAAACATGGTTATCAAAATTTGAGGATGACTTCCTAATATGGGCAATAATTGAAAATCAAGATGATACTGTAGCCTTTCAGCAAGCATTACATTAGATACATGATTGGACAATAGATCACAAACTATCTTTGAACCCTATGGGGAATAACAATAAACAACATAAGTATGTGTTAAATGAGGTTGTCCTATCTGTAACCAGAGAAGAAAAGGATCTAGAAATTACAGTGACACAGGATCTCTCTCTTTCAAAACACACTGTATTAATATCATGTGGAAAAGTAATAGAGTTTTAAATTGTATACTAAGACATATTCAGAGTTGAAAATTAGAGGTTATAGTTCTTTTGTATTCTTCCCTGGAAAGACCTATACTGGAGTATGGAGCACAGGTCTGGTCCCCATTTAAGAAAGGAGAAGGTTCAGATGATAGAGAGGGTGCAAAAATGGTCTACAAAAGCTATTGAGGGTTTGAGGTATATGTCTTATCAGGAAAGACACCAGTAACAGGATATGTACACACTAGAATTCAGAAGACATAGGGGAGATATGTGTTTAACTTATAGGGCATGGGAAAATCATGATCTATGGGATCTTTTGAGATTGCAAACCAGAAACAAGTATCATGAGACTAGATCCCATCCCCTTCAGTTAGATAGTGATAACTACAGATCAAAGAATAGAGCTAGATGGTTGAATTAGAGAATTGTTCCAGTTTGGAATGCATTGCCAATAGAAGTGGTGGGGAGTGGTTCAATGCATATATTTAAGGCAAATCTAGACAGACATTGGAGACAGGATGTACATGAGTAAAAAACATTCCGGAAGATATAAAGTAGCGAGCTTCATGGACGAAAGTCTTTATTATGCTCAGTTATACCTATGATACCTATGATACTTGACATTATTCAGTAAGCCAAAACCTCAGGGAGGTGTTAGGGGACAGGGTGATTTGTAAAATGGTTCCAGTACAACAGTAGCAGGGTGTGATGGGGATGGTTTCAAAAGAAAGGGTATCAGTTTCCATGTAGCGGCACTTCAGGGTTTCCTATTTGGTATGGGACAACCTCAACATTACATAGGATGTCATGTCTGTCATTGTCAGTCACCGAACATCTTGGCACAGTTTCCTTCTTGGTTACTGTGACTGAGCACTGATGGCCACACAAAGAGCATGGCAAACCTATGGTGAGACAAAACTGAATTTCTTTGTGGTCTAATCTTATGCTGCTTTGATCATGGATTGGTCATGTAGGAAGAACATACATTGGTTGATGATCAGGAAAGGACAGTAACCATTCAGATGTATGCATACTCATAGTTCTCTTGCCAGCAATGAACACAACAGATGCAGTGATATGGATGGTCACTATGAACACTATTCCCTTGATAACATACATGAACTGCATGATGAGTACACCACCTACAACCACCACAGCTCCCTGCTGATTTCCCTATATCAAGTTTACTACCTAGCCCACTATCTCCTACAACACCCCTGTACCTGCCTTCTCACTTAACAACCCCCCATGGGGCAACAAATAAAATGCCTTACTGAAATAGAGACACAGGACAACCACAGCTTGGCCCAGTTTCTACGGTCTAGTTGCACAATCATAGAAACCCACCTGGTTGGTCTGCCCGGATCGGCCAAGTGAACAGCCCTTGCTGCCTACCATCCTGCATCCCATTGGTCTCCAGAAGGGACATCAGCTTCTCCTTCACACTTGTCACCATCAGTTTTCACACAGTGGATGTGAGGCAACCAGTTTGTAGTGACTCGGTTCATCATTTGGTCCACTCTCAAGGGGGGTGTACCACATGAGCTATCATCCAGTCCTGAGGTTCACGCACTGAGCCCAGGGAGGCATTCAACCATTCTGCCAAGGGCTTCTCTAGGATTTCTGACACCTCCCTCAGTACCATGTGATGAATTCCATCTGACCCTGACACTTTGTCCACCCTCAGTGCCCTCAACTCCTACAATACCATGCTATCTGTGATTTCCCCCCCATCACCTTCAACACCCAACCCACCCTCCAACACCCTCTTGGTATCACTCCTCCTTTCTCCTTAGTGAGCTCAGAGCAGAAGTATTCATTATGCACTTTTGCCTGTTTTGACCATGTTTCCACCCTCCCCCAACCCTCGTAATCCTTACTATGTTCTCCTTACAACTAATTTTCTCCCTGATGCACCAGATGAAGTCCTTCTCCTCTTGTTAAGGCCCTGTGGCAGTCTGAGCTGTTTAAACACCTTTTATGCCCTTGCATCCTACATCACCTCCTTTCATTCCTTCAGTTAGTCCTCTCTGTCCTCCCACCTGTCTATGTTTTTTGAACCTTAAAAATGCAGCTCATTTCTTTCTTACTGTTTCCATGACCACTTGCTCAACCAGTTATTTTTTTGGTCATAGCTGTGTTACATAGTAGCCTGATACGGGTTTTTGTTGACTTCTCCATCCCTAGTTTTATGACCTCCCACCTCAGGTTACTGTCAATGTTAGGTTGGACTCTGGCTACGTACCCTTTTACAACCTTACCCATCCTATCAAATTTGGCCATCCTAGAGTCCATGTCCTTTCTACCTTTGTCTTCTTCCTCCTTGCCCATTTTCAATGTAAACCATACTGACTGGCAGTCACACCCCACCAGTGATTCTTTCACACTTAGCTCCCTCACGAGCAGTCCATTTGCCAGCATGAGGTCATGGGTATTCCCAAGCATGATTTTCTTGCAGACCATCTGCACTGGGAAGCTTTTCTAGAACATGCCCACAAGGCACTGCTCCCTTCTATTCGTGGTGGCTGGGGAACTACTCTCAGCTCCCAGCGTATTGCACTCCCCCACAATCACCGTGCTACCCTTCCAGTCAGTCCATCTAATCTGTCCTGCTGTTTCCATATCAAACTTTTCTGTATGAGAGGGTATCCTGTACACTATTTTCATCATCAGAGTCCGTTTCTGGAAATCTTACAGTTGCATCCACAATGACTCTGTACTACCCCCTCCTAAAAAGGACATTAACCTACTAGAGAAGATCCAGAGGAGGGCTACAAAGATGATAGCCAGTCAGCAGAGTAAGGCATATAAGGGGAGGTTGAGGGCACTGAACATGTACTCCCTGGAAGACAGAAAAGAGGGACGGGACATGATTGGGATGTTCAAGTACTCGAAAGGGATAAATAAAGTTGATAAGGAGAGTCTCTTTAAGCTGATTGGCAACCATAAAATGGGGGGCGCAGTCTTAAGCTGGAGGGTGGAAGGTTTAGGAGGGAGGGCAGGAAGCACTTCTTCACAGAGAGGGAGGTGGAAACTTGGAATGTACTGCCAGAAGAGGTCATCTCGTTGAAGACAGTGGGCAGCTTTAAGAGAGGATGGGATAGGCTTAGGGGGGAGGTAAGGTTCAGGGGAAGAGAGGATGGGAGGAGTGAGGAGGGAGGGCAGGGACATTAGCTCAACCTGTGGACCCTACAATATGAGCAGACTTGAAAGACCAAATTGCCTTCCTCTTCTGCGGGCTTCTTTGTGTGTTCATATGAACACACTTCAGTCCTCTCTCACACATTTCCCACCCTTTCACAAACACACTTCCATCCCTCTCTCACACGCATTTCCCACCCTTTTACAATCACCCTAGCCCTGCTGAAACTTTATACTCTGGTACTTCCAGGTTGCAGTCCTGGCAATGGGTGGATCATGTTTTGGTAACGGCCGCCATAGCTGCCTTAGCCACCTCCCCTTCTACCATGCTATGCAGTAGCTCTGAAGTTTTTTTCCCACAGGATCCTAGCAATCAATTTGATCATACTCAACTCTTTTTACTTCACCCACTCCACCCCTCAAACCCTCCCTGCCTAGCATCCCCTGCAGTGCTCCACCTTTATCCCTTGCATCTGTTACACTGTGTACACAAGTTTGCCTTCCCTTCATGTGAATTCTCCATGGCTTCTGCCCATTTGCCACCCCCTGATCCTAGATAAAATACACCAAGACACTGATGGATGCATATACTGCTCTGATCGCTACACACCAAAGGCCTACCTAGGTATGGGGCTAAAGGTCAAGTGAGTATAGCCAGTGAGGGAGTATGTTAATGAAACAGTTATCACAGCTGCACTAACTGAACAGCATACTTACTCATTAATTGGGGTGTCTTCCTGTGCACCATACTGCTGCCTAAAGGCAAAATATGCTGTCTGCAGTACTAAGACATCCAGGCAGACAGTTTGAAAGCCTGGGTGCACAGTTATGCAGGGGTACTCAGTGGATCATTTTACTATCTCAGGTGTCTCCCAGCAACACACAGACTCCACAGCAGTGGTCATGACTTCACAACAGGAACAGGAACACCTGTGGAGACACAACATATAGGAACAGAATATTATGAGTCAAGGAACAGAATGCTGAAAATGTAACCACAAACACATCCACACATAAGTGTGTGTGTGTCAATACACAGAGACATCTGAGCGACGCATCAGTTGAAAAAATGCCATATACCATCCTGTGAAATTGTGTAGGATGTCAGATACCTGGACTTTCACCAAAAAATCCAAACTCTATGTCAGGATGTGATATTCATTCCCAACAGTACTACAGTGAAGCATGCACCCATGGGCAACATCACTGCAGCATGACCGCAAGTGTGAGAAGATGGACTTCAACTAGCATGTCTGACCTCATGACATACACTGCTCATAAGACCAGGCCAGAGGCAGATCGCAATACATAGTGAGTGTGACATTGCGAGATATATGATGAGTACTCAACAGCACAGAGAGGGACATGGTGAAACACCTGCCCACTTCAAAGCTGAGACCACCTGCAAGTAGCAACATACACAGTTGTTGTGGAAGAGTACACAATGTGACATTGGCGCTGTGATTTTCAAGGTGCTTGCCATGCCATGGTACCCGTGGTTATGAAATAAGACCCGTCTGGTCACAGTTCACTTCCATTTACTCATCATGATAAAGGGGACGTGAATTTGCATAACGTGAGCTGCAAAAGCTCAGAACTTGTGATACCAGCACTGCTTACTATGGGAAATAACATAATGTTATTGCTGTATCAGAACTGTATAACCACCAAGCCAAAAGGAAAAATGTTTTGTGGTGTGATACTCTGCGGGACATATGCCAGGTAAGGATATGACATACCAAATTATACATGCACCCCCAACCCCAAGAAACAATCTACAAAAATTGTACAACCAAATCATGTATACCAGCACTAGGACAGGAATGTACTTAGTGAAAGGTAACACTTGATTGGATTGTGGGGTGGGGGGAGGACATGAACATTTACTTCTGCACAGCATGGGTGCACATTAAATGGCACAGGTGCCAAGCAAAAATAACAGTTACCATCTTGGTGACAAGATGATCCTGCATATAATGCCCACCGGGGGTATACTGCTAGGCAAATGAGATTGGGGCATGCAGTACTTCGATGGTGTATAGTTGCAGTAGCATACTGTAACTTCTGCAGACTAGTATGATCCCAGGGGTCCTTCTCTGACTGTAGCAGTCAGTTCCATAACTGTAGTGTTGCCACAACTTCAGGTGCATGTTTTGTACCACAACACCACACTGCCACAACAGTTATGGAGGAACTACACAGTACGGTGACACCATATCACTGAACAATAGTGTCAGCACATTGCCATCACACACTACCTAAAAGACAATGCTGCACAATTTCATCCATGTGCCAGTGGTGCTGTTGGTAATGTTGGTGTGTGTGGGGGGAGGGGGATTGGAAAGTGGCACAGTACAATCAGTAACCTCAGCACCTAATGATAGTGGGACACAGATGTTATCACAGGACTGGGTATCAAACAGAGTTTTCATATGTGGAACATATGCACAATTGCACATCAGGGAAGGGGTATACTGTAGAGCTGCACAGCATGAGGCATTGCAATATAGGGTGTCCTCTCAGAATGTTTGCCAGGCTGCATGGAAATGAGAAAAGAAAGAAAATGAATATATATTTACTAGTCAGTGTTGCCAATGCCTGCATTGCCATCCTCCTCTGCTGCTTGTGAAGCTTGTGCCTGTGTACCCACATCTTCAGCCCGTACTTAAGGCTCAAACATATAGGTCTGCACATGCAGCAGATTCAACCAGGTCCCCCTCTCTGAGACTCTCACTGACTCTCCTCCTCATATTCTACATCATTCTCCATATCAGACACAGAACTAGTGTCTGATTCCTGGACATCACTCCTGACCTGCAGAAAATTATTGGACATGGCAATATTCAGTGGTCACAATGACAGTAATGTCCAGCTCTTCAGTGCTGTAGCCTGCTGTTCAGGCAAAACCAATGGAGCTCCTTTCAACACATGACGTCATGCTGCATAGCATAGGGAGTGTGCATACTCCACTGACTTGGGGCAGGATTCCTGAACAACTGCCAGTAAAATTATGGTATTTATGCTTATTTTGCACCCAGAAACATGCAGTTTTCAGCAGGATCGCATAATTGGGAAATGGCACATCCACCTCCGCGTTGCCGACCACTACAAAAGTACATGTCACCAGCTCTTTAAGGCAAAAAATAAAGTTTTATGTCATTCTCTAGATCCAGCTATGTCCCTGGGTCCAGTCCCTTCCACAAACAGATAGAAACAAGCATTTGTCAATGCCGAATGTTTGCTTGCTGGCATTAGCAGTGGAAGTGCAGGAGTTAGACAGATACATTATAGGAATGGCATTGAAGTATTGAACTAACGCCAACTCCACCCTCATTCTGCAGAGATGGACAGACAGTGGGGTGTGCCTTTGGGTCATCGCCCATGACGGTCACAACATTTCACCTCACCCTACCCTTCAGACACTGACAACTGTCGAGGTGTGCCTTGGGGTGTTTGGGCTTTACAGTCACTTCATTTCATAAGGAAATACGCTGAAATGGGTGCAGTATAGGAGAACGGGGTGAACTGTGGGGGCAAAGGGTCCAAGGTGAACCTCGATGCCTGTAACCGGCTGCAGGGTGTGGGTGGGGGTGGGATGGCATGAGCATTACTGTCAACAATCCCAAGTCACACCCATGATGCCTGTCAGTCCCTACAGAATAGGGCATTATGGTCGAAAACCCTAATGCCCTGGGCATTTCTTGGTATTTTTACTCCAGGTTTTCCACATGGGCTTTTTGTGGCCCCGCCGCATGAACAGTGACACTATCAGTTTGTTAGGTGAAAGGTAATTTTGCACAATGACTGCACCATTTGGTGCCACAGGTGCAAAAACATGTTTTGAACAGGAGGTGAAAACTGACAGGTGTACTGTTCATGAGGAGGTGTAAAAAATGGCATTGCTGAAAATCTGGAGTGAAAATATACAAAAACTGGTGAAGTTTCAAGCGTGCATAGAAACTGCGCAATGTACACCTTTAATGTAATTAGGTTGGGGATGTTTTACAGCAAATTTTCAATACAGGCATTTTAGGACCTCCGCTCATGAACAGTGTCACTGTGATTTTCATAATCTGTCCCAAACACTAATTTCCCACAGCGACCGTGCTATTCTATGCCAGAAGTGTGAAAACATGCTTCGGCCAGGGTGTGAAAAATGACAGCTGCACTGCTCATAAGGAGGTAGGGAAAAATGCCGGTGTTGAAAATCTGGACTAAAAATATTACAAATTCGTGAACTTACGAGGGTGTGTGGAAAGTGCACAATGCACACTCATAACACAGTCATTTTATGGACTTTTGTCAATACATTTTCAACATAGCCATTTTAAGATCTCTGCTCATGAACAGTATCATGGCGATTTTCTTTATCTGTCCCAAACATTGATTTCACACACCGACTGCACCATTGTGTGCAACATGCGCTAAAACACATTTTGGGCAAGATGTAAAAAATGACAGCTGTACTGCTCATAAGGAGGCATGGTAAAATGCCAATGTTGAAAATCTGGAGTGAAAATATTAAAAATTCACAAAGTTACAAGAGTGCAAAAAAACTGCACAATACACACTCGTAAAACAGTCATTTTTGCGAATTTTCTCACCAGATTTTCAACATAGGGTTTTGGGGGCCTACCTCATGAATTGTGACACTGTCATTTCATTACTTGGTCCTGAAAGGTGGTTCTGCACACTGACCGCGAAATCACCTTTCAGGACTGAATAACAAAATTACAGTGTCTGAGTTCATGAGGTGAGACCCTGAGAACCCCGTGTTGAAAATTTGATGACAAAATTCCCAAAAATGGCCGAGATATTCACCAAAGTTGAAAAAAACATTTATGCTATTAAACAGCTTACTGGCATTTCTTCAGTTAGCGGTGGGCTTTGAGAAGTGCAGACATGTTCCTGGTCCACTGAAGATCATCACGCTGCGCTCCGGAGGTAAGTATGGAGTCAGGAGGGGTGTAGGGAGGTGGGTGTACAGAGGTTGAGCGGGAGTTGGGGGAAGGGGCAAGATAGTCAATGAGGGGCCTTTATTCTTACAGGTGTTATTTTTATTTTTCAAGAAGATGACATGGGACTTTTGCCATGCTGTGGAGGGCTTCAGTGTGGCAGCTGGAAGTTTTTTTTGGGGGGAGCAGTGGAGCTGATGGGGGCTTGGGCACCCCCATTGGCCACACGGACACTTGCCACACTGAGGTCAGCTTCCAACGTGGCACCTATAAGTCTGTTTTTGAGGGTACAGTGGAGTTGATGGGGGATTGGGCACCTCCGTCGGCTATACAGACTTTTGCCATGCTGGACTGGGCTTCCTGCGTAGCACCTGGAAGTCTGTTTGGGGGGGCAGTGGAGCTGATGAGGGGGATTGGGTACCCCCGTCAGCCATACGGTATATGGGGGGGAACACATGAGCATGCTGGTGTAGGCTCCCAGCGTGCTACTTGGGTGTTTGTTGGGAGGAAGTAGAAAAAATAGTGCTGTCTATGACAGCTGTTCACATTCACTGCTGAGTGTAGGCACTTTGCATACTGCCAACAGCAGTATGTTAATTGCCTGCCGATGGAAGTATACAAATTGCCTACACGTTACCACCACTGACTGTAGCAGTCTTTGGCTTTCAGCTGTATGTCGCTGCATCTGAACTGCTGTCATAGACAGCTCGGACATTGATTGGTGTGGTGAGGCCACACCTACAAGAAGGAGCAGGGCAATGGAAGTGGGGTGGCACATCTACTAAAATTCGCATGGTTGCACTATGTTTCTTGTACATGCGTGCAAGCAAACATAAAAAGCTCCAGACCTGTTTCACTGTTCTAGTTTCTTTAGCATCCAACTCTTCTTCTCCTGGTTCCCTAGCTGTAGCAAATTCCTTCATAATTGCCTTAGCCGATTCTTCTGGCTTCCACATGATCAGTAAATTGCAATGTGTGACCTGCTTACTGTATACAGGTGTGAGCCACACCATGAGTGACTATATGATCCCCAGGCTTCTCAGGCAGGCCTAGACTGTGTCAATTTTTTTCTGGCAAGATCATGCCATGAATAAAAGATCAGAGAAGTTGTATAGAGTGTGGCCATCCAAGTTCAAATTTGGTGAGTCATGGGTAGCTTTCATCATAGCATCCAGCGTAACCATTCTCACAGTTACCATTAGTACCATTCTGGGGAGATCTGCCACAGCGTAGCTGCTTAGCTGTGATTTAGTATGCTTCAGTGATTGTGGGGGTTGTAGCTCTACTGTCCAAGTGTAGGGCTCCTGGCAGCTAACCTTTCAGCAGCTGCAATAAATCCAGACATTCGCTGCCCTCCTGGAGCCCTACTAGTCTAAGTCTGACTGCCCTCTAAGCATTCTAGAGCACTTTTAATAGGTACCAGAGTTGATTATTTTTTTGTATCAACTTGCTGGAGAGAGAGAGACCCTTGTTTAAGTATGCATCTGGTGAAGTTGCTGTCTTAATAGCTGACTCTGTCTTCAAGTCTTGCTCTTCCATTCATTTCAGGATCTCTTTCATCTTTCTGTCAATGGTTTTATGGTGAGTGTCAGGGACTGCCATGACAGCTTGTTTATCCCGACACTGCAGTTGAGAACATAGTGGCCTGCCACTCAGCTTGCAGCTGAGCTTCGGAGCCTCCAGCACCTTCCTTATTCAGATGGATTTCTATATTGTTTCGCTCCTCACAATGAGTTATTGGCAATGCAGTAAGATAAAGTTGGTAGGGGATGATAATTGTAGGTATTTTGCTACTGTATGTAAAGTCTATGATCTGCTGGGCTGAGGTGAAGCACATCTGCTCTGTGAGTCTGCTCAACAGCATCCCTCCAATTAACTCTTTCTAAAAAGAATTGGTTTGAAAAGAGGTAATTCTGGAACTGGAGAGACTTAATTGTTTTTTTTTTTTTTTTTTTTATAAAAACATGTAGTTAGAACAATACTGGAATATTATATACAGTAGGTAGACTTTTCATCTATCAGTATCTTGATGTTTTATAATTAACTTTTATTTATACAATTTTATAATATAGCTTATAATTATCAATAAGAATTTATATCAGCAGAGGAACACTATATTCCTATCACATATTGATATAGCCCTGGCCACTACTGGGTGCCAGTGCTGTACCATGCCACAGCCACCATGCCCCATCACACAGTTCAGCACCCCCGCTGGTCCCTACACCCTGGTTTCTGACCATGCAGGCTTCCTCCCCCCCCTCCAACTCTGTGGCTGGGCCAGCATTGCACCAGCAAGGGGAGGTTTGACAGGACCCTCTGTTAAACCCCTCTGGTGCTCAACAGGTTTGTCACAACACTTCAACTGTGGCAACTCTCAGAACTTTGGCTCAGGGACCCTCTTTTTCCTTGAATAGAGTGCAGGGCCCCTGATGCACCCAGAGTTTGCCGCAGCCATGGATCAGTGCACTATGCACTGATCTAGCGACTGTTAGACAATCAAGTCCAAAGTATTCAAAAGGAGATACCACTGGAAGCATTTGGTCTAGGAAATAAAGTGTTTTTAAATGAAAGCTTGTAGTTAGAGCAATATCAGTATATTATATAGGGTCAGCCCATTGGTACAGCGGTTGGGTTTCTGCTTGCAGTGCCAGCAACCCAGGTTCGGGAGAGAGCCTGGGGAGCTGGAGGGCTGGCCCGGGGAGAAGGCTTGAGCAACTCTAGGATAGCTTATCTTCTCCAGGGATGGAAGGAGGGCAGCATCTCAGCACACGTCTGACCCCAGGTGGAGGCCTGGGGCACAGCATGCGCAGAGCTTGGAAGCAAGAGGTGGATGTCACAGATGTTTGTGCTATGCGCCGTGTTATCAGAGGTACTCACACAACATCGGTGGCACACTGGAAAATAACTCTCCAGGCTCCAAGTAGACGGACTCCCAAGGCAGACCCCTCATGGCTCCCACCTGCCTGGTCATTTCCAGAGCCCGATGAAATGCAACAGTTTGGGGTGTAGGAGTCCCACCTCATCCCCACCCAGGGGGTATAGCCGTGGCTCTGTGGGGGTATCTGGATGGTTCAGGCAGGTGGTAGGAGCGGGGACAGGCCCCATTAGGAGTCCTGAAGTAGCGGAACCTGGGGAGCTGTGCAGGAGGGTAAAGAGAAATTTCTAAATATATATATATATATATATATTATAGTGGTGCAGTTGGGCCACTATAGTTAGGGATGAGCGGTCACTTACATATTAAAGTCCAAAGTATGGACATTAATAACTTTGGACCAGTTCAATGGATTTGCCTGAAATTTGGTACACGTGTTGGGGCACACTAGATCTCTTGATTTGCCAAATTGTGTTTGTGTCGGAGTGCTGGTCTTTGTGTATGAAAGCACTGAAAAATGCAAAATTATCCATTTTTGAAGGCACCTTTTGGCATTCTTAATGTGGTCCTGCACGGCCACTGTGAGGTGTGCTGCTCTGTAACATGGCTTGTTTGAAAGAGCTTTGGTGGCTGAACGTGCCGCTTTTTCTTTGGTGAAAAAATAATAAGGCATTCAAAGGTTATGGCACTTTTAATTTCCCATTATAAGTCAATGGGAAAATTTATATGTATATCTTGCGATCAAAGAAAGGGGGTTCTGGTCATCTGGTCTCGCCTGGCGATCATGAGATTCTTTGATCGCAAAATAGGGACAAGCTAGCCAGATTTCTTATAATGGAATAGATAGGGAAATTTTGCCAATCTTTGACATTGAATATCTCAGAAATGGTTTGATCTTTTAACTTGAAATTTGGAGGGAAGAAAGGCAATATCCAACAGATGTGCTGTTTAGTAGATTGGTCAAAAAATATTACAGGGCAGCAAAGTTACCGCACTATGACGTTGGCACTTTTTCCCATAGGATAACATTATGGCATCTGCCATATTACAGGAATTATTTGCCGCTCTGCTGGAAAATAACAATTTGGTCTTTTGGGCTGAAATTTGGAAAGAAGAAAGCCAACATCCAACAAATGTGCCCTTTGGTGGTTTGGAGAAAAAATATTACAGGGTGGCAAAGTGACAGCACTCCAAATTTGACGATTTGTCCAATAGGATAACATTATGGTGTCCATCGTGTCTTTCAGGGCCCATATCTCAGAAACGGTGCGAGATACAGACTTTTTGTCAAAAAAATGCTTAGCCTCCCCAACTGGGAGGCTAAGCAAAAAACCAGCCAGGAAAGTAATAATT
This sequence comes from Neoceratodus forsteri, assembly GCA_016271365.2. Taxonomy (NCBI): domain Eukaryota; kingdom Metazoa; phylum Chordata; order Ceratodontiformes; family Ceratodontidae; genus Neoceratodus; species Neoceratodus forsteri. The sequence continues at coordinate 649,134,448 of CM057456.1, forward strand.
CATAAAAAAATTTAATGTTTTTCCTAGGTCATACGGTTCCTGAGATATAAGCAATTTAGTATTCCAAGTCGTACTTTTCTGCTCTGAAGTCAATTATAATGCGTACATTCTTTGTTTTCAATTATTTTTTTCAATGCAGTTTTTGGAAAAAAGAAGGGTGTGCCCTTTTGTTACTGTGATAGCTAATGTTTCTAGTTGTGCTTCTTTTACCATTCGAATCACCGTTCCCATCTACGCCACTGTGTGCATAACGGTGTGCGATTTCATATGCGCTTGCATTTCTGTTTCTGTTGTCTTTACTGTTGCTGTTACTATTGCCATTTACGTTTACTATTGCGGTACCATGACCTTATGTGTAACAGTTTGCGTTTTCGTATGCACTTGCGTTTATGTTTTTATTGGCTTTATTGTTGCTGTTACCATAACCATTTGCATTTACAACTGTGGTTCCGTGGGTGTGTGCATTACGGTTTGCGTTTTCGTGCGTGCTTGCATTTCTGTTTACTTGGATGTTACTGTTGGTGTTACTGTTACCATTTGTGTTTACAGTTGTGGTACCGTGAATGTGTGTGTTACCAGTTGCATTCTGTATGCACTTCTTTTTGATGTCTCCGTTTACGTAACTGTTTGGTTCGACGTCACTTTACACTTGTGTTTCTTTTAACGTTTGCTTTGCCATGTGCATTACTGTTTCCACTTGCGTTTGCTTTGCAGTTCCTGTTACTATGTAACAAGACATCATGTGATGGGAGCGCGGGGACCTTCAGGCCCCGCGCTGCCACCACTGCATTAATTTTATTATTTATCATCCTCATTCTCAAAAAGAAGGGAAATTAGAGGAAAAAAACTCAGTTTAATGCATCAGTTAGGGTTGTTCCACAGCAAAAAAAAGCTTGGAAATTCGAGGTTAGGGTTGAAAGCCCCCCTTGGACCCCCACAGCCCACCCCCCAACTGGCATCAGAGTGTGCGTTGGGGTCATCGGTCCTAACTCTTACCCCATTCTCCTATTCCTCAGCTTCTTTACACATGTGATGGGGTGAGAGTTAAGGCCGATGACCAACGCACACCCCAATGTTGGGTTGTTTTAGAGAGAGACTGTGACTCGAACATGCAAAATAAATAGTTTCTGTCTCTCTCTCTCTCTCTCTCTAATCTGTCTCTCTATTTTGTCTGATGAAAGGCACAATTTTACCTGATGCTACATTTCCCCCACTATCCCCCGACTGTGCTTACAGAGATTATAAATGAGCTGTTCCTGGTACACTTCTCCATGCACAATGCGGTGCGATCATCATTGAAACTATTCCTTTTGCACTCCTAAGCCTAAGCTACCAGTACTGACAATTATTCTGAAAAGTGTGCTTTTTCAATGCCCCCGACTTTGTGCAGTAGTTACTGACCACTGGGTGCATGAGTGGGTGGCAGAAACATGATGTACGTATGACAAGTTTGCAGAATTACGGTTTAGCAGTCCAGTAACTCTGAAACTTACTGTTAGGCTAATATTATGTCTCAGTTACCAATTTTCAACTGGTGCTTTGAGGTACTTCACTAATCAAAAAGTTGGGATTTTAGAACATTTTGGTGCTCTGCGGTCTGTGTTTCTGTGAGTCGCACATCGTGCATTTATGCTGGCAATGTCAGGTACTGCAAGTTGAGGCAGGGATTATTGCTTAGTTGGAGTGGGCATTACTTAAGCAATAATACCCTCCTGGGTGGGCATTATTGGGAAATACTGGACCACCCAGGGGCATGATGAGGCCCGACACCACAGGAGGAGGACCTTATAATCCCTGGAAGGTCTGATATTTCCCAATAATACCCACCCTGGATGGTATTATTGCACTTAGAAAATGGCTTTCTTAGTAAGTTTTAATGAAGTGGTAAAAGAAGAGAGAAAATGATTATAAAAAAAAAATGAATAGCATTAGCAGAAACAAAAGTGTTGAGAAAATAGTCCATGTCTCTTTAAGGCTGTTCCAGGTCCTGTTACTCCTCCCCACAGTTATCACCCCCGCCTCCTGACGCATATACATCCACCTGAAGAACTAGTAAATACCTAGTAGCAGTCTGTGGGCATCATTTTTTAAGTTGTGTGATGTTTGTGTAAGATTTTTTTTTTTTTAATTGGGCTGCAGGTGGATGTTGCGTCTGTTAAGCGTGGGACCTGTGGATGACAACTATGTGCCATGAGGAACAGCGCTGAGGTAAATGATGCATTTTGTTTTAAATTGGTAGATCAAATAACTGTGGGAGCATTGAGCTTTGAGGGACTTCTGGCATCTGTGGCGGTAGAATGGTATGGTTTTAAAAATGCTGTTTCTGACTAACAAGCTGTTCAGAGCAATTTCTTCATTTGACTTCCGGTTAAGTGCAGTGCTGCGAGAGTGTGGTCGGGAGAGTGCAGTTGTGAGAAAAAAAACAACATTTTGGCACTCTTCCCAACCGCAGAATAAGTGAAGTGTGTGTATTTTTTTATGAAGAGGGAGCAAGCTGATAGTGAAGCAGCTATCATTTCTGTGTGTGTGGGGGGGTCCAGTTGCTCTCGCTAAGCAAGAGAAAAACATGGTGGGGATTTTACATTTTATCTGGTGGTTTCAGCCAATGACAAAGCAGGGTGAGCACCCCTGCACAAGGGTATGTGGTAAGGTGGCAGTTAGGCTGGTACTAATTTCTTGCTGGACATTTATTGAAAAATAAATGCCCTGCTTGGAGGTGGTATTAGCCAATCAGCACTGAGAATCCATTCTTGCCATTTTCTAACAATCATTAATTTCTGCTCCAGCTTTGGTCATCTGCTGCATTTTGGCCAATCGGTTTCCGTTATTTTTGCTTGTTCATTGCTGTCATGTTACAAATGTTCTTCACCAACAGCTCAATGTATCTTTAGTAAGATTACTTGAAATACAGTTGTAATTGACGATGATTGAAAAGAGATTTAAGTGAAACTATCTTGACTGCTCTGTCTAGCATTAAAGATTTAACAAACTTGAAAGTTTCAGGAGAGTTAACACACAGCTGAGAGCATGTCAAACTGCAGCTTGTTAAGTGCACTTTCAAGTTGCACACTGCAGGGTAGTAGTTGAATAATGTGGTTTGGTCGAAAAATGTGAACGCTTTTCTTTATAAATGTCATAATTAATGACACTGAGGGATAAAATAATGATGTTTGTATTTATAAGTTTTACAGAAAAGTTCTGAAATCAGGAAAAGGTGTGAAAGAGGCCTTATCAAGCTCCCAATCTAGTGAAAGTACAGTAGGTCTGAGCTTTGGTACACTTTGTTAAGGAAGTACTGTATGTACAATACCTAATTTCTTGTACTGAATGTTTTGTATTGGCGATGATAGTAGTATCTTGATTCTGTTCTAGGATAATGTATCCAGCTGAGAATTAACAGAACAGAAAATGACAAAAGATATGACCATGATAATGAGGTATTGTTTATTCAAATTAATGTCAAGGGTAGGACATGGGGTAATTATGGCAGCTTTTCAGAGTCACAAGAAATTAAATTATTTTAGATTTAGTTGACTTCTTTAAATTCAATAGCCATGAGAAATTAATACCAAGATGCTCTGGTTAATCTCTAAGATACTTTTTTGAAAATTGTACATAGTTTTAAAATTAAATAAACATTACAATTGTAGAAACAAAGAGAGCTACTTATATAATTAGCTGTAAATATTATTCATAATTGATGCAATTCATTATATTTGAAGTTTGTTAATACAGAGCATATTAATATGGTCTATATTTGTTTATTTTTAGTACTTTCACTGTGCTCTAGCAAGGTGGTGTTAGAACCATTAAATATCAACTTTCTTGGTAGGTGGACATTGATAAAATATTTATATTGGACTACGTAAAAGTTTAACTTTGTTTGCTTAGTCATATAATTACAAACAAACCATGTAAGACCATGGCTGCTGACCATGTACAACAGACACATGGTTTAACTACATGCAACCATTAACAACTATGGACTAGTTATGATCCTAAGAGTGGGGTGGAGCACATTGCTTCTACAGTGGCTTCTGGTGGTGGCTTGGTGGAGGCATATTTGGCAGGTCAGGTAACTACACATTGCCATGTGCCATCTCAGGATGTCACAATATACAGCCATATGAGAGAAATTGGTAGAGGGACAGGAAAACATGGAAAAAGGCCCACCTCTGGTGTACCAGATGATGGCCCACTATGACCCCCCACACCACCCATCTGTTCAGCACACAATCCTCTACCCCTTCTAACCATTATCCCTTATGCTTCTTCCCTGGTGACTGAAGTATGCCCTCCCAAAGGACAAGAAAGAGCTGAAGGGGTGACAGAGGACCTCAGGGAGCCTTAAAGTGAGGAACAGAGATGTGGGTTGAGTTCAGTGGACAGAAGGGGGAATTTTTGTGACATGAAGGAGAGGGGCACTTAAAGGACACAGGAAGAAAAAAGGGAACAAAAAAGGGATTGAGAGCATCAGAGATTTAACAGTATTATCTGAGATTTGTCCTCATTCAGTTTATAATCAAAGAGTTGCATATATGTCCTTAGCGTTATATACAAATTAATGAGAGAGGTGGAGAAATATGTAAGCAGTAATGTGATGTCATCTGAGAAAAGGAGAAGCTTGTTATAGATGTTACCCATACACACAGACTAAGGAAAGCCATTGCTACCTGAATCGTCATGACCGGAGGCTCAGTGGTCAGGAGAAAGAGGAGAGGGGAATGTGATCATCTCTGTCAAGTATCTCATTCCAGAGGAAATTGTCCAGAAAAAGGATAATTGGTTGCAGTGCTGCAGTCCAAAGACCATAGTCAGGTTAATGGCCTAAAGGGAAGGGATTGTTGCTTTAAATATACTGGAAATGTCATCCAGTCCTGGAAGATTATGCTGGGGCACAACAGCCATATCAACTTCATGAGGTAACTGGTAGAGTCAAAGTCACATTTAATTCATTGGAAATCAAAGTCACCATAGACACAATACAACTGTGAAGAGGATGCTGTGGGCCTGAGGTATAAAGCTGTTGATAGAATGACACAAATTCCATGTTGTTAGCTTGGGAGGCTGATACTACAGAATCCTACCTGGTCTGTAGAGAGGAGATATACAGAACTTTTCAATTACTTTGTTGTAGAGGATCCGAGCTAAGAGGCACAGTGGTTGCTCCCCCACTTTCTAATAGCACTGGTTTAGTTTTAATGGACACCTAAGCCACCTTTTTTGTGCCAGTAAAATATTTAAAATATCCGGCTTCATAGAGAGGTAAAGGAAAAGCCATTGTTTACATTGATGCCAAAAATGCATTTAAATAATTACAAAAAATGCAGTTTTGTAGCTTTTAAAAAATGTAAAAATCAGCCTTCTCAATTAAAAAAAATACCCTGTCTACACCCTAAAATGGCCACCATGGATGCAATGTAATAACCTCACTGGAGCAAGTGGCAAAAAGTTACATGGCTCTCTGCGGCATTAACAAGCACTTTTAGTGACCTTTGTTTTACATTGTTTCACCAAAATGATCAAAACCATGATCTTAACATGTGTATTATTTTGATTAGAACATATATTGAGCTATAGTTTTGTTCATTTCTTTAACTTAAACCTGCTAGAATATGTTAAGATTTAATTGGTTACCAAACCGCAGTGCAATGCAGCATTTTAAATACCTGGTGGTCTAGTGGTTATGTCCCGATGTTCGTGGTGACCCGCTGGTGCAGTTCAGTTGCAAAGTTTGTTTTTCCAACTTGGTAATGCACTTCTTTTTTAGTCTTTCTTCATTTCAAAAAATCCAATTAAGAAAAGCCCCCAAGTAGCCAGCCTACCCCTCTGTGCTCCATTACACACTCTGCCATCAACTCTGAACACTCCTTATTGGCTGGTGTCTTATATCTGATTGCCACTGTCAGTTCCAATAACAAACATATCAATCAATCACTCAATTAATCAATCAAAATCTTTATTTAACCAGGTGAACATCGTTGAGCAAGCTCATTTTCAAGATGGACCTGGAAAGGAGAGGTTATCAATACATACAGAGGAATACTCAGTTACATCATTATTTTGTAAACAATATATACAAAATGAATTCACACTTACATAGTATTTACATAGAGCAGTAATTATAAACAGGCGGTTTATAATACACACATGAAATAAAGTATTAAAAAGAGACATTAAGCTAAGACCATGAAGAGTATGCAGCTAAAAAGTATAATAACTGTAGTACAGCATATACAGGTTAAACATACTCAACTATAACTACAGTGTGTATTGGAAACATCCTTGAACACAATTATTGATTGAAGGAGCTTGGTGGGGCATGGGAGAGGTGTGGAGGAGGATGCAAGAAGGTGAGTAAGGAGAGGTACATGGTACATGCCCACAAGGGCATGTAGTGATTGCAGGGGGGAGGGTGGCAACAGTTATTGAGTGGAAAGCAAAACACGATGATGGTGTCAAGATAGGTAAGCAAGGAGTGTAGGTGGGAGCCAGGAGGACATGGAAAAGGAACTAACGATAAGGAAAAAAACACAGGGTTCAGATAGAAAGAGCAGTCAGGCAAGTTCTTATAGTCTGTAACATTGCTCAAGAGGGGTAGGAAAGAAGTACCAGTAAAGGGATGCTCTGGAGCAGATGGAGCTGAGGCACTCTGCATAATCCAGCTTCTCTGACAGAGTGCACGCCTTTAGCAACACACTTCATCCTATCAACTGTCACTAATAAATGATGCATATAACTTGTCATCATGGACTCCAGTTAATAGTGCCAGCTAAGAAAGATAGAGCACATCAGTAATGGTGTGCATTCTGTCAGAGAAGCTGGACTATGCAGTGTGCTTCTCTAGATTTGTTTTTGGGATCAGAGGTAGCAATCGGATATGAGGCACCAGGCAATAAGGAGTGTTCATGTTGACAGCTGATTCTATGACAGCAGGCAAGTGGGCTGGCTGCTGGTGGGGGGCTTATCACATCAGGATTTTGAAATGAAGAAAGGCTACAGAAGTGGTGCATTACCAAATTGGAAAAAAATTATCTTTGCCATTGAAACGGACCAGTGGGTGGCCATAGACATTGGGACATAACCACTAGACCACCAGGTATTTAAAATGTCCTATTGCCCTGTGGACTGGTACCCAGTTAGATCTTAACATGACTTTTGCAGTTTTATGTTAAAAAAATGAACAAAACCATAGACTAAAATGTGTATTGGTCAAAATAATACACCTATTAAGTGATGGTTTTGAACATTTTAGTGAAACAATGGAAAACAAAGACCATGAAAAGTATTAGTTACCACTATAAAGTGCCATGTAGCTCACTGCCATTTGCTCCAGAGGTCATTACATTTCATTACACATCCAGCAGCCATTGTAGGGTACAGACAGGGTGGGTATTCTGGAATTGGAAGACTGATGTTTATGTGTTTCAAATGTTATGAATCTGCATTTATGTTATTTATATAAATGCAGTGTTGCCATTAATGTAAACAACAGCCTTTCCTTTATCTCTCTAAAGCTGGATTTTAAAACATTTTATTGTCACAAAAAGTTGTTTCAGTTTCCTTTAAGGGGTATATTCCATCTTATACTGCAAAATATTTTAAATGTCTCATTTAACCCAATCAATCTTTTTCCTAACTTCCACTGGCAGAGGTGGGTGATTAAGTACTTGGGGAACTAAAGAAAAGTCTGGTAGTGATACCGAACTGCTCATGAAAGAATACTACAGTTTAGTATTCAATTCAAAATTCATAAATCATTTATTAGCAACCACTGGGGCCTTGCTCTGCTAATAAATGATTTATGCACTTTGGATTGAAGGCTAAACTGTAGTATTTCATGACCAGTGCTGTGTTTGTGCTGGGATTTTTCTCAGTTCCCTGAGTCTGTTGTTGCTATGAGCACCTTTATAGCCTGAGTGACTATTTCCACTGAGTGATTAAGTACTGACAGTTACGAATCAAAAAGTTCACTGTCTTGATCACTGAGAGACATATGTTATTTTCTCTAATGGGATGTATGGGCAATTAGTTTACCCTGGATAACTGTTTTCGTAGCATTCCATACTGTGGGTGAGGAGACATTGGGGGTGTCCTTAAGTATAAAGTATTGACTGGGTTCTTTCTCCACAGAGGAGCAAACAGTGGTGGACTGGAGCATGGCAGTATTCATACACCATTTGTTATAGGGGCCAGAAGACCTGCCACAAGTGATAGACAAGAGGACTGGGCATGATCATAGATCAAAATACTGACAAGCTCCACTTCCCACATTAGTTCAAGCAATTCCAGTGATACAAACATTATCAGACAGAAAAACAAAACAGGTTTATTTTTCTGTTTGTTTTTCTGTCTGTTCTTGCTTTTTTTTTCTGACTGTTCTGTTTCTCTGACTAGGGCACAGACAGGGAAGTGGAGCTGAGGTTGTTTTTCTCGTGATACAAAAATTATGTCTGTTCTTCCAAATTATTCATGTACTGGATAGCACTGGATAGTAAAGTTTAAAATCCTGCACACTAGGGGGAATGGGATGCCAGGCCACATACAACCACACCTGCTGACAGAAAGTCAGTGCATGATATGGTGCCATATCAGTGCATGATATGGCACCTCAGCATAAAGTCTAGTATGTGATTCAGTTCTGTCAAAAGTAGCATCAAGGGCCAGAATAAAACCCCCCTCCCAGGATAACATGTGAAAAGTCATCTCATAACTCTGTGATATTATCAAATGAATTAGGGGCTGTTTTTTTTTTTTGTGGGGGGGCACAGAGACTCCTAAATGCAAGGTTTTCTCCCTGACAGATACCTTCCTCAACTAATGTATGGCCCTCCTTATCCTAGTATATATGATGGACCCCCAAGCCAAATGCCTTTGGCACAATGAATTGCAATCCCATGTTTGGTTGAAAAGGCATTTTTGCCTCCCATCTTTCACTGCCCTCTATCCCCCACAAAAAATCCCAACCTCTAATAGATTCCCCACCAATAACAATATACTCAGATTATAAAGAGGATACAAGGCATCATGGAGTCAGTAAAGTGTGGTATACAAACTGGCAGTTTTGGAGAAAGGAAATTACAATAAAATAAAATATATATGTGCAGTAGTGATTTGTCAGGGAGCTTACCCAATGAAGGGCCACTGGAGGCACTGCTTGTTGTTTCTGATAAGGATGACAAGGGCAGGTCTGGAGATAACACTTGACACAGAATCTGAGCACATTAAGGCCATCTTGATCCTGGCCACTCCTTTTCCCCACCTTCTATGATAAGTTTCTATGACAAGATAAGAAAATGGTCTTTATGACTTTTGGTACCAGGCAGAGGCTTGCTGGAGTCCTCCCCTTCCCTCCTTTCACAACCTCGATGGTGTAGCTACTGAAGATATCTCCTCCTGTAAGTACCTCAGAGTCTGGCTAGATCACCACCTAGTTTTTTCTGTTCATGTCGATGCTGTCCACAAGAAGCTCCACCCAAAGCTTGCAGTAGTATACAGAAATAAGAGAAGCATTCTGCTTCCTGCACACAGAGAAATCCTCACTAAGCTGATTCTCCCCATTTCTGACTATGGAGACATTGGGCAGGATTTTCAGAACTCTTAGATCACCACAAGCCCCAGTGCACTGATGAGATGGAGCATGGTGCTTGCAATGATCTAACAATTTGGTATCCCATTCAGCAATTGCTGCAAGGTAGATCAACTTTTTCTTGTCTACCTTGTGGCATTCCTTGAGGGCCGTTTTGTGGAGCTTGTGCGAAATATTTGATGCACGTTGACATAATACATGAAAACTGTTGCAGCTATGCCAAGATTGTAAAATCAGGTGCAGTTGCAGGGAAAGGGTTTAGCACACCGCCAGAACCAAAGTGTCATGGTGCAGGACTGGATGCAAGCCTGCACCATGTTTTGAAAATCCTGCCCATTGTTTACAGTGCTGCTCCAAAGTCCACATTAGCTAGACTGGATCTTCTCTTTCAGTCATTCTGTCACTTTGCCATTGATAAACCCCTACATAAACATCATTGTACCTTGAATTCTTCCCTCTCCCTCGCCTCTCATGATGCCAGGTGCCTTACCCACTGTGCTTCCTTTATCTCCAAATTTTGGTTTAGGTGTCTTCTCTCATATCTTGCCTCTCTCCTCTCCTCTCCTTCCCCCCTTTGTCCTCGTTCTTCATTGACAGTGGTTACTTTCACTGTTTTGCTCTCCCTCAGATGAAATCTACTGCTTGCCAAGCTGTCTTCCAACTCCTAAACTATGGGGTTCTCTTCCCCTTTCTGTTCACTCTGCTCCTTCCTTTCCTGCTCTTAAATCTTTCCTTTGTGAGTTCTCAATTCACTCCTACAGTTGCTTCTGATTTTGAGTTGGACTCCTTCACATGTAACTCACTCAATCACTGACATCAGCATTTTCCCACAACCCTAGTATGTGTTGTTCCCTCTGTTCCTTATTTTGTTGTGTTAATTACTACTTAATGTTCTTTTGGCTCGATTCTTGGCCCCATCCTCTTTGCCATTTATATTAATAATATCGATGCCAACCTCACTCAATCTAACATTCATCTGTTTGCTGATGATACTGTATTATATGTCAGCAATCCCTCATTACCTAAAGCCTGTGAGCTGTTACAATATGAATTCTCCATCCTGCAACACAATCTACTGGAAAAAAAACTACTTCTAAATGCCAAAAAAACAAAAGCTATGTTCTTTGCCACAAAGAGTTGCTCTGCCACTACCCCATCACCCACCACCCTACAATTATCCACCCTACTTGGAGAGAAGCTGGAATTTGTTGATAACTTCAAATACCTTGGAGTCTGGATTGATAACAGGCTTGACTATTCTGTCCATATTGAAGAGCTACTAAAAAAACTGAGACAAAGGCTTGGTCTATTTTTTAGAATAAAACACTACCTTAACAGAGACTCCAAAAAGATTAATCCAGGCATCATTCCTATCCTCATTGATTATGCTGACTTTCTCTATGGCCATTGTTCACTCCCTCTTAAATAAGCTGGACACCCTGTATCATAGATCCATCAGATTTATTACTGACCTTCCCTCCAGCACCCATCATTGCTCTCTTTATATGGCAGTCAACTGGACATCACTACAACACAGAAGAAATAGGAATGCTGTAATCTGGATATTCAAAGCTTTATCAGGCAAACTACCCACCTATATGACAGACTGTTTTACCCGAATTACTTCTAGGCCATACACCTTAAGGATCAGTAAACTCATCATACTAAAGGTCCCCAATGCCTGCACCCAGTTTGGGAGGGCCGCTATCAGCTACTCACTAGCAGTTGCATGGAACTCACTCCAAAAATCCATGAAGCTAAATAGCCTCTTACCTTTAACATCCTTCAAAAGATTATTCTCCACCCTATTTCCAGAGCTCTGCTATTGCTTTTATAAGGCCTAATCCCCTACCCTACCTACCCTCCCATCCCCTTTTCCGTGTTCCATTATGTTAGTTCTACTTCTATTTTCCAGTCATCTGATATACTCTCATAAAAGCCAGTTAGGCCCTATAATTTATATATTATGCCTGCTATACCCATTGTCTCCTTTTTCTTACAGGTTAAATGGTTTTACTGTGCCTTGTATATATGTAAATTGTTGTATATTATCACTTTATGTCATTGTACTACTGTTTATGTTATTCTTGTCTATGCAAAAATACTTGTACTCTTATTTGTATGACCACTCAGGTCCATCTTGTAAATGAGCTACGCTCAATGATGTTTGCCTGACTAAATAAAGATTTTGATTTGATTTGATTTGATTTGATTTGATTTTGTCAGTTCCACAATTTGCTGTATGGTAACTTACTGATTGTCAATTTTCTTATTCAGCATTCTTGAATTGTAGATTTTGACTTACTGATTTCCATTATATTGTATTTTATACACCAGCCCAGATATTCAAAGGGGTTGTGCATGGCGCAACCCCACATTGCACCCTGGCGGGATATTGGAAAGGCTGCCAGGTGCAGTGCAAATCCCGATGCGCCGGGGCGTAATGTAATCATATGTGACACAGATGCAGAGAGCATGCCCATGCATATGCGGCACATCCCGATATTCAGCCCGGGATGTGTGGTGCATATGCTGGTGCAACCCTGCATTGCACCACTTGGTGGGGCTCAATGTTGAGCCCATGAAAAGTGGGAACAAATCCTGGCCACCCACAGGTGGGCTGCTGTACTGCATGGTGCAACACAGCAGCCGCCAGCCGTGCGTGGCCACCTGTTCACCCAGAACACCGTCATGAAGCACTCACATAACCCTGGTAGTCTAGTGGCATACCCCCACCCCATAGCCACGATCACAGTAAATGTCAATTCAAACATTCCCTTGTAGTCTAGTGGACCCCCCTTCCTCCCGAGTCCCTGATCACGGTATGTGTATAATAATCCATTCCCTGGTGGTCTAGGGGACCCTCCTCCCTCCCGATGCCCCGATGGATGTATAGTAATTCAGTTCCTGGTGGTCCAGTGGCCCCACTTCCTCCCGGGTTCCCAATTGCGGTAAATCACTGAAACATAATTCCCTGGTGATCCAGTGGCACCCCAACCCCTCCACCCACACAGGACCCCTTGCCCACCCTCCCCCGTCATCTGTGGGAGGCTGCAACCCACCCGCATACTGCCTGGCTGCCTGCCAAATGACAGGTACAGTAAGGGCCATAAGCCCATTGGTCCACAATGTGTGTTTTTTGTGTACTTTTTGCATTCTTTCATTTATCCTGCCTTACAGGGCTGACCTGCAGTATGAGGGAGAGAGCCTCAGGTTTTTACTACTTTTTGGGTTATCCTTGATCAGCACCATGTAATTTTCCTTAAGATAGCATACCTGCACTTACTTTTACAGGGCTTCATCAATGTTAGTGATATAGCAACTCTCATATGAGACAATGGGGATTTCAGTATTCGTTTGCTCAACTTTTTTAGTGTCTGTTAGCCTATGATTTGGATAGCTACTAGTCCTATAACAGCACAGCCATAACCTCAAGGGACTTATCTGACTGAAAGATGTTGTGAGGGGGGGAAGACCCCTACACAGATTTGGCTCCTTGTTAAGGTCTAGCCCTTTGTGACCATAGAGAATTGTAGGGCACTATATCCCCTTCGATAGTTGCCTTTGATTGGTGATTAGTGACCAATTATTGTCGAGTTTAGAGTCTGGTATCGACTTGCAAGCTTTTTTTTTTTGCTTTTATAACAGTAAATTCCCTATTTTTTCTGGCTGCAAAGGGGCAGGTGCAGGGAGGGGCACACGTTCTGGGCAGTGTTCTTGAATCACGTCCCAGGTCATATAGAGGTTCAGTCTTTGGGACTGGGGTTTGTTAAGTAGGGAAAGAAGATTGTTCTGGGAGTTCTGTTTTTTTTTACCTGTTGATATCTTACTGTTCTTTGTTACTTTTAACTGTTAGTAAGAGGATTTTAGTGGGACAAGGATATACTCGTTTGCCTTCCCAATGTTTATTCTTGCCGGGATATGGGTGAGAGGGGGTTGGGAGTGCCTAGCGTGTCAGAGTCTTACACTACATCTTCACCAGCTAGAATAGTGCTTAAGGGAGAAAGGGAGAAACCCCTGAACCCTCTGGTAAACTTTGATTAAATATAGAGTATGAGTAGTCCGTACACAGTAATTACTTGGAACGTTAAAGGGGCTCAAGACAGCCGTAAACGAACTACAATTTTAAAACATCTTCAACATCTGAGGGCTCACTTTGTTTGTTTGCAAGAAACACACCTCAAGCGGGAGAACCTCTCATTGTTATGCAGATCCTGGGTGGGACAAGTATTTGTGGCCAGGTCCTCCTCTAGGCAGGGAGGCACTGCGATTTTGGTAGCCAAATCAGTCCCATTTGTAATGCTTAAAGAATGGTGGGACCCATCAGGGCACTTTATTGTTCTTCAAGGCACCTTGGAGTCCTTTCCTATAATGTTTGGGTCTGTTTATGGACCAAATGTAGAAACCCCACAGTTTTTCATTGACTTGTTGTCAGTGGTAGCTTCAAACCCCCCCTGCAGACTCACCATTTAGGAGGCAACTGGAACATAGTACTCCAAACTGATATTGATTGCTCAGACGGCAGAAGAGTGGGCTTATCACCAGCCCAAAGGGCTCTAAGAGACCTTATGGCGGGCACAGGGACACTAGATATATGGCAGACACTAAATCCCAAAGAACACCAATTTACATTCTTTTCTCCACCGCATAAAACCGTATCTCATATTGATTATATATTATTTAGTATGGCCTCCCTCCTAGAAGTCTTAGATACAGATATTCACCCCAGGGTCCTGTCTGACCACTCCTCAATCAGTACCTCCTTCCTTTTGGGGCCGGGACTCAAGAGAGATACCATCTGACATCTTAATACACAGTTTTTGCAGAAACCCTCCCTAATTGGATACATTCAAAATTTAATTCCCACCTTTTTGGAGATTAATAGCGGCTCAATGACCAGGGTAGATCTAATCTGGGCAGCGCAAAAATGCTCGCTTTGGGGAGACTTTATTCGCTTAGCGACCACATATGCAAAGCAGAGTAAAGCACAGTTGAACTCCATCTTAGACGACATAAGGCAGCTAGAACATTCCTTGTATAGATCCTCCCTGGACTCTGACTGGGCCAAATTACATCTCCTCCAGTCCAAATACTCAGATATCATGACCCAAAAAGCTGAAATCTCCTTATGATGTACTAAAATGCGATACCTGGAGTCAGGGGAAAGAGCCAGGAAGCTCCTAGCTCTTAGGCTTAGACAGGCTGAGACCACCAGGTATGTTCCCAGTTTACATCCTTCTCTGGATGAGGACATTACCTCTAATCTGAAGAAAATTGCAATGATCTTTGGCAATTACTACAAAGCCCTTTATACAGCAGATGACTCTTCTACCTCAGAGGACCTTACTGTAACTGAATATTTAGATTCAGTGACGTTGCCCACTCTATAATCCCAGCAGGTCATCTCTCTGGGATCCCCAATCTCTGTCTTCGAGGTGGAGCAGGCCATTAAGTTTTTAGCCCTAGACAAATCCCTGTGACCGGATGGTCTCCCGAATAATTTATACAAACTCTGCTGTACCCAACCGGTGCCATTTTTAACAGAGATGTATAACTTTGGTTTCAAAAAGGTATTAGCGACCAATCCTTCTTAGAAACCCTGATCACTCTGATCCTTAAGCCAGGCAAAAACCCCTCCACCCTGGTAACTACCACCCAATTTCCCTTCTAAATTCAGATGTGAAAATATTGGCGAAAATACTGGTTACCAGACTTGCACCGTTTATGGGAGAAGTCATCGGTCATGATCAAACTGGCTTCATGGCAGGTCGTTCCTCTGGAGATGATATGAGAAAACTTTTGCATCTAATCTTGGCATCTAGGTACTCTGAAATTCCTTCTGCCTTGGTCTGTCTCGATGCTGAAAAAGCATTTGACAGGGTCTCCTGGAGATTTCTATTTGCCTCCCTTTCTAAGT
Source organism: Neoceratodus forsteri (assembly GCA_016271365.2). Lineage (NCBI taxonomy): Eukaryota > Metazoa > Chordata > Ceratodontiformes > Ceratodontidae > Neoceratodus > Neoceratodus forsteri. Next base: position 649,149,954 of record CM057456.1, read on the forward strand.
TTGGGATCCCTGATGACTTCATCAAGTCGGTCTGGATATTATACTCTGGCCCTAAGGCGAAAGTCTGGTGCAATAGTCACCTTTCAGGCTCAGTTCCTTTACAGCGGGGAACCCACCAAGGTTGCCCGCTTTCCCTGCTCCTTTTTAACTTTTACTTAGAACCCCTTATTTGCACATTAATAAGCTCTACCAGCCTGACTGGTATCCGACTTGGAGACGAAAGATATCTCCTTTCTGCCTATGCAGATGACCTCCTGCTACACGTGGAAGACCCTGCTTCCACAGTGCCAGCCCTAATCGAAGAACTGGACCTTTTCTCCAATATTTCCTCCTATAAGCTCAATCTTTCTAAGTCCCAAATCTTTTCTCTTAATCACCGGGTTATGAAAGCCATCCTCTTGGGTCTGGGACTGACATGGGCGCCCCATACGTTAACATACCTAGGAATTAAAGTCACCAGAGACCTGCCCTCAATGAGGAAGAAGAACCTTACCAAACTTGTCTCTACATTGAAAGCAGACCTAGATAGGTGGAGCACCTTACCTGTGTCCATCTGGGGACGTTTAAATGTTCTTAAAAATGAATGTACTTCCACGGATTATGTATTCAATGGGGATGTTCAGCCTTTTTCTCCCTAAATCTTGGTTTACCCAATTGAGGAGAATGTTTAATACATTCATATGGAAGAATAAAGGAATTCGAAGAGGATATAACAAATTGACTGCTCCCAAATTACGGTGGGGGGGCTAGCACTCCCATCCATTTTTACCTACTGCGGAGCCCAACATATTGCCAAGTTGGCACAATGGAGGGCAGACCCTGTCTCACAGCAAACTTCCTGTTACATCCCAGCATGGGTCAAAATTGAGGGCGCATTAGTGAAATGTAACCACTGCTCCCTATTAGCTCTCATGTAGCAACTTCCCTCCCACCTTCCCTGTCCACTTAAGAATTCTCCCATAGACTGGTCCCTCCAGCCCTTACATCAGATACAAATACACCTTTCTTTCACTTGGAACAAGTCGATAAGTCAGCCTCTCATTAGCAATCCCCGTTTCTTAATAAATAATGAACAATACTACCAAACTTCTGCCCTCGGTTACAACACAGTGTGCTGGGGGACTTTTACAGTGGAGACTCCATACTGCCATTTGACTCCTTGCAAAGAAAATTCCAACTAGCTAATAATGAGGTTCTCAAATACTGGCAAATAAAGCATTCCATTCTTGCTTTCTTAGGACCCAAATCCTGGACTCCTTCACCTCAGGTCAACTTATCTGAAGTACTCGAGGTGGCGAGGCAACCACATAGGATCTCCAGCGCTTATAAGTTCCTGCAAAATCTTGATTCTACCCTCCCAATGGGAGTTTGTTATTATTGGAGACATACAGTCTCCCTCCCAGACAACGCAAGTTACTGGGGCAAAGTGTGGAAAAACAATTATAAATTTATAAAACAAGATAGGCTGAGGCTCACCCAATTTAATGTACTGCACAACCTGTACTATACCCCTGCCAGATTGCATACCATAGGGAAATTACCATCGCCTCTTTGCCATAGGTGTGGAGAAGAACAGGGAACCCTGTTTCATGTGCTGTGGGAGTGCCCAAAAGCCCAAAAATTCTGGACATCTGTCCAAGAAACCCTCAACCCCATTTTGGGCTTAGAATCTTTGTTCGCTCCAGAATCTTGCCTGTTAACTCTATTCCCACAGGGTACACCTAATTCTCAGAAAGCCCACTTGACCCTAATAGCAGCCACCGCTAAGCTAGCTATACTGAGGCATTGGAAAGACGAATCACTCCCCTCAATACTGGAGTGGTACTGGGAGATGTTAACAACCATTCAGCTGGAGAAACATATTGCCAGTATGCAACATAGACTGGAAGCTTACCAAGCACTATGGGAACCTCTCCAAGCCCTATTATCCCCTTGGCAACTTCTAATATTTACTCTACTGACATGCAGGCACAGGGAGGGTGATTTGGGGTTTATGGGATGCATGTTTTATGTTCAGTGTTGGTATTGTGTCTAGTTGTTATCTTAGATCATAGGTTAGATTGCTAAAATATAGCAGCTGTCCTGGACCTATTGTGTTATCAATGGTAAATGCTGTGGAAATCAATAAAGCATATTGAATTATACATCTACCACGATCGGGGTAACAGGAGGGAGGGGGGTCCACTTGGCCACCAGGGACTGTATTAATGTACATTCATCTGAGACTCAGGAGGGAGGGGAGACCACTAGACTACCAGGGAATCATTGTAAGGAGATTTCCCACGTTCACGGCTATGGAGCGGGGGATGCCCTGGGACTCCCACTGTGCACACGTCATGCTGTGCAGGGAGCTAGGTGCAAGTCTCCAGACTGCCCTGCGCAAGGCATGCAAATGGAGCCATAATGACATGCAAATAGCCCCATTTGTGTCTTTCATATATTATGGTCTAATTTGCATGCCCTCCGCTGAATATCGTGGGTGATGCGCCTAGCACAACTGCAGTTGCACTGGCACATCCCCATGCTCCCTATCCGTGACTTGTGCCAGTGCAGTGCTACTGCATCATGCACAGTCTGTGCCATATTCAATGGTGCTGCGCCATGGCACATCACCGTTGAATATCACCTGGTCCTGGCCCCGTTGCATCCCAGTTGCACTGTGCCCAGGCATGCAACACTGCCTGGTGCAGTCTGAATATCTGAGCCACTGTGTTTTATACCTGTTCTCTTCTCCTAACTTCCCCCACCCAGATGTACAGTGGCGTGAAAAAGTATTTGCCCCCTTCCTGATTTTCTCTATTATTGCATATTTGTCACACTGGATGTTTTCAGGTCTTTAGACAAAATATAATATTACATAAAGGGAACCTGAGTGAACAAATAACACTTTTTTTTTTTAGTTATTTCATTTATTTAACGAAAAAAGTTAACCAACACCAACTAGCACTGTGTGAAAAAGTAATTGCCCCCTAGTTAAATCAACCCAGTTAAAGGGATAATTAGAGTCAGCAGGCTGAACACAGCCAGGCTTGATTACAGCCAGCCCTGCTCAATATAAACCTCACTTATTTTGACCCTTACCATCAGAGTCACGTTGCCTGCACAAAGATTCAACAAGCACAGTATGCCATGATCAAAGGAAGTTCCTGAAAAGATCAGAAAAAAATTTGTTGCCCTCTATCAGTCTGGAAAGGGTTACAAAGCTATTTCTAAGGCTCTGGGACTCCATCGAACCACAGTGAGAGCCATAATCTCCAAATGGAGAACACTTGGAACAGTAGTGAATCTTCCCAGGAGTGGCGGCCTGCCAAAATTACTCCAAGGGTGCAGCGTAAAATCATCCAGGAAGTCTCAAAGGATCCTAAAACAACATCTAAAGAACTGCAGGCTTCTCTTGCCTCAGCTAAGGTCAGTGTTCATGACTCCACAATCAGAAAGAGACTGGGCAAAATGGGCTTCATGAGAGTAGCACAAGGAAACCACTGCCAACCAAGAAGAACATAAACGCTCGTCTCTCATTTGCCAAGAAGCACCTGGATGATCCACAAGCCTTTTGGGAAAATGCTCTATGGACAGATGAGTCCAAAGTGGAACTTTTGGATGACATGGATCCCATAATGTCTCAGAAAGCAAACACAGCATTCCACAGTAAGAACACCATACCAACAGTCAAACATGGTGGTGGTAATGTGATGGTGTGGGGATGCTTTGCTGCCTAAGGACCTGGATGACTTGTCATAATTAAAGGAACCATGAATTCTGCTCTGTACCAGAAAATTCTTAAGGAGAATGTCCGTCATCCTTCCATCAGCTGAAGCTGAAGCGTAGTTGGGTCATGCAGCAAGACAATGATCCAAAACACAAAAGCAAGTCCACATCAGAATGGCTAAAAAGAAGTAAAATTAAAGTTTTGGAGTGGCCTAGTCAAAGTCCAGACTTAAACCCAATAGAGATGCTGTGGCAGGACCTGAAACGAGCAGTTCATGCTCGAAAACCTACCAAATGTTACTGAATTAAAGCAGTTCTGTGAGGAAGAGTGGGTTAAAATTCCTCCACAGCGATGTGAAAGACTGATATTGAATTATAGGAAGTGTTTGGTTGTAGTCATTGCAGCTAAATGTGGCGTATTATTAAGTGTAAGGGGCAATTACTTTTTACACAGTGCCAGTTGGTGTTGGTTAACTTTTTCATTAAATAAGAAATAAAAAAAAAAAACAAGTGTTATTTGTTCACTCAGGTTCCCTTTATCTAATATTACATTTTCTGTAAAGACCTGAAAACATCCAGTGTGACAAATATGCAATAATAGAGAAAATCAGGAAGGGGGCAAATACTTTTTCACGCCACTGTATCTGGAAATGAGCTGTTACCAGCTCAGTATGTCTTTCCTGGAAAAACCTTTGAAATGAATAAATACAGACATAAAAACATACATACATAAAATAAATAATAAGTTTCACTGGAGTTTCAGTGATTAAAAAAATGTTTTAATTCCTTCAGCAGTGAGACAGAGATATAAAAGTGCCATGTCAGCAACAATACTAACTGTGGCTACGATTCACAAACTATACTAATGTTATGGTTTAAGGGAAGAAAGAAAGAAATACCAAGGGGAAGAAGGTATTCAGTAAAATGATGCACTGTAATGCTATCTGTTGTTCTTGTTTGTACCATTTGCTAAAAAATAGTTTTAAATAAAACATTTTTAAAAAAAAGTGTTATGTCAGCAAAAGGCTACAAGAAACAAATGTTTTCATAATGACCCCCCCCCATGAAGAGAGCCCAACCCAGCAGTCTAAGTGCCCACTAGGATGAACTAAATCAGTTTGAAAATGTCCAGCACACCAACTGCTCAATATATTAACAAGTCCAGTATAATTAAAACAAAAGCTTAATTACAATAAAGGGCACATAATAGCTTGTGGCTGAGTCTCATGACAGCCACAAGGTAATCAATAGTAATGCTCTACCTTGGTTTTGTGTCCCATGTCAAACACAGATGCAGGTCTCGAGGAGAGTTAAAATTAATGTATAGCCAGCATGTAAAACATAGGGAGGTTGCAACAAAGTTTAATACTTGAGGTGAGGGAAGTTCAAAGTCTACCTGTGGTAGAATCAGCAGTGGGGTAGACATTCATTATCAGGACACAAGTAGAAAATGCTCAAACTCCAGTTAGACACTATTGTTGGATTGGCAGTGTGGGAGAGAAGAGGAAAAGTCAACTATGGCAAAACATAAAATGTAATGCAATATTTACAATGGCTGCAGAAATTAACAGGTGTTAGCATAGCTCAGTTGGCAGCACAGTCACCTCTGGGTCAGAAGGCTGTGGGTTCTAGTCCCACAGTAGGATTGGGCTCATACCTAAAGGCTGACACCTGAGTGCAGTACTAGGGAATGTTGCACTGTTGGGGTGTGCCATCCTTCAGATGAAATGTTAAACTAAGTCCCTTCTCCCTACCTCTAGTGGGTGTCCAGGTGGAACTAAAGGTATTTTTGAAGAGTTGGGGATTTTCCCTGGGGCAAGCACTTCCCTAACAGGTGCTGTGACTGGCGGTGCAGGGTGTTGTAACTACTAGGGTGGCTAGCCCACTACACAAATAAATGCCTGTTCCTGACGGCAGTGCAGTTATGATGGGTGGACAGTCTTTGTTATTTTGTATCCATATATGGACCTTTAATCTGACATTTGCACTGTGAGGCATATGAGAAGACATTCTCTGTAGAATTAATAAAGTTACGACTTGGCCTTCAATTTATGCTGTCCAGGATTTCATTGCCTATGTGCACTACCTTCAGGAACTGACTTTCACCAGTGTCCTGGGCAACAGTCCCCTTCCCATAAAACAGGTTCATGCAATTATCCAAGGCTGTGTGTTGGTGCTGATGTGTGAGATGGCTGCCACTAGTCACTTCACTATCAGTTGAGCATTGCTTGTAAAGTGCTTTGAGATACATGTATAAAAATGGCTATATATATGCTAATTCTTCTTCTTCCTCTTCCTTTTCATCTTCTTCTTCTGGTAAAATGGTCCAAAATGGGTAATTTCAGTATCTAGACTGAAATCCACTGCCTTCACTACTTCCATAAGTGCTAATTGCAGAGAGTTCATGTCTGGGGTCTTTGCTGATGGGTGTGTTGGTTCTGTTGCTTGCTGAAAAAAGGCATCATCTGCTGTGGGTGAAGTCACTTGGAACATTGTGACTAACACCATTTGGAACAGAAGGGAGTACTGAATTTCCCTGTTGTGTACTCGAGACTTCACCTGGTCAAATAATTTTGACTTGTCTCAGACAGACAGAAGATAGTCTAGATAAAAGAAAATTTGCTTACCACCTACCACAATATCCTTAAGGTCCTTTAGTTTCTTAAGGATGATCTCCTTGTCCTGGTACTAAAGCTTTAAAAATCAGAAGCCTCTCTCATGCTGGTGTCATTGGAGCCTTATCCATCTTGATCCAGTGTGCAGTGTGAATTTCAAAATTACACTTCGCTGGGGGTTGTAGCCACTCTGGGACTTAACATGGAGGAACTCTACTGGATCATGGCCTTCAATTCCCTCTTTCAGGTCCTCATTCCAGAGGCTTTTACAATGGACTCACCCTGCTGGGTTTTCTATTTTGTGCTGAAGCAATTGAAACTGCTGCTCTGCAGTCTGAATGTACTGTATTTATCTTAGTTGGTGTTGGTGGGCTTTACATCCAGCAGGTGATCTTAAACTTGTGCCACCCTCCCCATCAAAGTAGCAATGACTCCCAGGATTTCAGTGACTATTTTCTGGATGCTCTCTACTTTAAGAGTAATGGACTCAGTAAGGGCAGCCAGGCGATCTCCATCATGGGCAACAGAATGATGGGTATCTCCCTGGTTAGTCATCTTCAGCAGAGGAGGCTCCAGAATTGGTTGCAAACTATTAATCAACTTTTTATGCTTGCTTAAGGTTTCTTTTCATCCTACTGTAAGTCAGTCTAGTTGGCTGACATGCATCAGAACTCACCCTGGCTTTAGGAAATGGCCAAGAACCTCCACAAATTTGTAGGATGGAGGTAGATTCAGTATGAGATGGCCACGAGCAAGAGAACTAAGTGGCCATCTTAGACCAGATACACAAGACTTCTCAACATTTGCATAACTAAATAAATCGTAAACCACTATATCAAAGTATGAACATGCAGCTGCACATTGAAACCAGTCTGACTGCAGTGCGAACAAAATATTACTTCTTTTCTATACTCATCTTACAACCTTGAACATCTACTTATCTTGTAATTCTGAATGTACTTAATACATTCTCCCAAACTTGATCATGTCAGATGTAAGTAGCTCCAGTTCTTTGAGGATCATCACTTCTCCCTTCTAAGGTCAAGTATGACACACAGTTGCAAAAATAAGTTTGTGTTCATGTTTCTGCATACCTACAGTATGTACATGTCTGTGTACGTGTGTCTAGGTTTCTGTTGATGAATGTGTGTCTATATGCCTTGTATCTGTGCATTAGTGTCACAGGCTAGCAGTTCAAACACATACTCTAGCCATTCTCATTAGATCAGTGGTGTGCTATTTCTATCTACTCATCATTTACCCTGTCTCCTCTGTGCAGAACCCTGACTAAAGCCTTTTTTCTTTTATTTCAATTTAGAAAAAATGCTGATTTTAGCAAAAATGCCTGAAAATATTTATAACAATATTTTGCAAACTTGTAGAATATATAAACACATGAAAAAGGACTACAAATAAAACCTTTACCCCACAGAGTGTTTCCCCACCAACTCATGTTTAGAACTGTAATAAAAAAGTTATTGAAATTTTGGCATAGATTTTGAACAATAAAAAGATTTTTCATCAAAACAGCAGTGAAGATAATGTTACAGCCAAATTATGTCAAGATAATTCTGTAACATTACATCATGTCAAGGCTGAAATTTATGGCACAGCATGGAGGGCTATTGCAGTTGAAGAAAATACATTGAACTCCTTCCATTTGCTTTTCACGTGGGTGTTGGTGAGTGACTGTATTAAACAGAATGTTAACATATGGGAGTTACGGAAAACAACTGTGATATAAATCTAGACACTATGTTTTCTTTTCAGTGCACTATGAATAGTTTTGGAAACTGACATTTTAGACATTGTAACAGAGTTGTAAGAAGGAACAGGTAGTCACTGTGACTGAATACCTCTGCATACTGGATATGCAGTCAAGTATAACCTGCACATATCTAACACTCTATCACAGTCAGCAATACTGTCCATCTATTTAATAAGCTATTTTCTTGCGACTAAGTGTTGCATGCAGTCTTATATATGGCTTTACATAAATCAACAGGATAGGTGCTTGGCTCATCATGGCTTTGCTACATATCTTCGAGTCAAGTTTTCCAAAGCTTTAAGGACACCTTTTTGAACAGTGATCAATGTCTTAGAAAACTGGGCCTCAGTATCTGTCTCATTTGTGCATATTTATTTGCATTTATATCACCATCTCATGAAATTGTGATTCAGATTTGTACTGAGCCAGAATATTTGACTCAAACCACAATTGTCCACCATCTGTATTGCATTGATTTTATAATCGAAAATATAATTAAAATGGTATATACTGTACTGGGTGCAGCAGATGTACTACAGCATATTGTATATATACATTTATTTTTCTGTTTTATTTTATTTATTTGACTGTTCAACATATTTACTTGTGAGGGTCCAATAATACATGCAAAATGGTAATAGACAAATATAGCAGTGCTGGGATCGGGGATGATAACTCCATTACATGGTGATCAGCCTCAGAGTACTTGATGAGTGCAGCTACTGGAGGAGTTCTTGAGATGAATGGCCTGCTCTGACTAGAGAGAAATCCCAATGGCCTTCTAAAGTGAGCTACTAATCAATCCCAGACCCAGAATTCAACAGTGGCAGTATTTCAGTGTTCACTCATAATTATATATTTAACTATTCTGACTCCAAACTTTCAGCATTGCCATTTTTCCACACCACATGACACAAGTCTTTTTTTTTTAATTTTGAATGAGATGTGTTTTCACACTTCTAGTGTGAAATAACATTTCTGCCAGTTTACTATAAATGGTATGTGTTGTGTTTATAAGGTGAATCATAAAATAAGTATCTTGAAAATTTTAGGTCAAAATTGAAAAAAAAAAACAATATACTGTATAATTGTTAACAAACATTGTGTGTAGTGCCACTGCTGACCTCAATTGGAATGTTTTGTGATCTCGTGCAGGTAAACTCAGTCTGGGCATGAGTTCAGTGAACCAGCTGGATGGGGTGACGGTGGGAGGATGGTGCTGTTATGTTATTCCCCCAATCCAGGGAATGAAAGGTGCTGGATTGTCCACACAGGCCTGGGTAAAATATAGTGAAGGCAACTGTCCTTTTAGTTCATACTACTAAAGTTCATACTACTAAAGTGTTAATGGAGCTAGAGAGCCAAAGGCCCATAAATGCTGCTATGCTAATTAATATTCATAATATTTAAGGTTCTGTCCTGCTAATAAGTAAGTATCCAACCATCTTTTGAATTCTGATTTGCTTCTACTTATAATAATATTAAGTGGGAGTTTATTCCATGGATTAATAATCCTCAATGTGTAGAAGAACTTTCTGGTTTGATAACTGAAGGATATTCCAGATAATTAGAGTGGGTGACCTCTGATATCATACTTGTTGTTTTTGAATTGTAGCCCTAGTTCCATCATGAGAGCGGGGTCCTGAATTATGTCATATAGAAAAAGCAGATCCCATCTTAAATGGCAGGTTTCAAGTGACATAAGATTAAGACTCTTTAATCGCTGTTCACATGATAGATTGTGCATTCCTTTTAAATGTTTTGTATAATTACACTGTACTCTTTCTAGTTGGTAAACATTTGATTTTTTTATAGGGACAGCAAAGTTGTGACGCATACTCCAAATGCAGACGGGCATAGGCCTGAAACAGAGGCATCATCACCCTTGGGTCTCTGGATGTTATGTTTCGTCTGATAGACCAGATTATTTTATTTGTCTTATTAACAGTGTCATTAATATGGTGGGTGTAGTCCAGGTTGGTATAGGCCCTGGACCTCTGTGCACCTGGTAGGGATGCAGTGAAATAAAATTTTTCAGGTGAAATTGCAGCAAAATCAGCAATTTTGCCACGTGAAATGTTTTGCAAAATTGCAGTGAAATTTTGCAATTTCACCCACCGGCCACTGCAAATGCTGGTGTCTAACCCATAATTAAATTAAGCCCCCCCCAATTACCCTGGCACCCTCATTTCTTTTAATTAAAAGAAAAAATTCAGCCCCCACTCCCTGATGTCTAGTGGTCCCACCTGCCCCAGCCGATCACTGGCCATAATTGAATTAAATAAGTACCTGTCCCAAAGTTACCCATGCCCCCTCATTTCCTTTTAGCTAAAAACAAAATTCAACCCCCACTCCCTGGTGCCTAGTGACCCCCCAATCCCCCACCCTGTCATCATGAGCTAGCAGCACACAACCTGCTCCCCCCAGTACCCCAATCGAGCCACTGGCACAGCCCTCCATGCACCTCCATGGCTGGCAGCCCGACTGAGCATGAATGAATGAGTGTGTGCTCGCTCATTCATTCAAGCACTCAGTCATGCTCAGTTGGGCTGCTGGACATGGAGGAGAGTGGAGGGTTGTGCCGGTGGCCTGATTGGGGTACTGGGGGGGGAGCGAAGTGGATGCTGCTAGCTCATGATGACAGGATGAGGAATTGGGGGTCCACTAAACACCAAGGAGTGGGGGTTGAATTTTGTTTTTAGCTAAAAGGAAATGGAGGCCAGGGCAACTTTGGGGGTGCTTATTAAATTAATTATAGCTGGTGATCAGCCGGGAGACCACTAGACACCAGGGAGTGCAGGTTGGATTATTTTTTTTTTTTTTTTTTAATTAAAAGAAATGAGGGGGCCAGCGTAACTGGGGGCAGTGGGGGGTGCTTAATTTAATTACAGCTGGTGATCAGCCGGAGGGACCACTAGTCACTAGGGAGAAAAATTTGGGCCATTGAGCAGCCAGGGGTGTGGGGGGCCACTAGACACCAGGAGAACTTTGGCCAGTGGCCACTAAATTTCACCATGGGAGGCAAAATTGTGTCGCAGGTGGCAAAATTTCACTGTGGGAGGTGAAATTGCTCCCGCAGGTGGTGAAATTTAGTTGCTGGTGGTGAAATTTTGCCCGTGGGCAAATTTTGATGTTTTGAGGGTAAAATTTCACTCACTCCAGGGGCTGAAATTTTGCATTTCACCCTGTGAAATATTTCGTGAAATGCACGAATTACGTGAAATATTTCATGGAGCTAAATTTTCCAATTTCGCCCAACACTAACCCTTGGGTGGCAGAGGACCCTGTGCATTTGCCTCGTGTATCTATATCTATGACCACATGGAAGCACAAGCACCACAGGGCTCTGTGCTTCCTTAGACTACCAGATATTCCAATGAATTCTTCACATCCGTCATTTCTGCAGGTGGATGGAATCCTCCCTTGGTGCAGGGCATCAGGTCCTGACAGAACCTGCATGAATGAGGATATCATTCCACTGTCTCAAAATGAAATTAAATTCTTTGCAAAAGAACTTTGTTAATGCACCAGTTAGAGTAATTTAATGCCACAAAAATAGTGAAATGTGTCATTAGGGTTTCCAGCCCTAGCTCCCTACCCCCAACTCCCAAGCAGCAAAAGGAAAGAAACATTAGAGTTTTGGGTCTCTGGACTATTGATGAATCAGTGGTGTGGTCTTCCTTGGGGTTCTCAACCCTAATGCCCTCTCATTTCCCTGAGCAAACAACATCACACACAATCTACTTTCTTCACGTAGGGCACACAGGACCCTGCATGATGAAAGCTACAACAAATTGTGTTGGCAGCATGTGGCAAGACATGCTTCTGTACCTTAGAAGAGTGTGAGTGTATCACTATGAGGCACTAGCTTGGATGTGTACCTTGTGCTTTGGACTGGAGGCTGCAGTCTAGGGGGGAAGGGTGAGCATTATGGTATACAACCCCACCACTGATTCGTCAAGTTTCCAGAGACCCAAAACCTTTTGCTGCTTGGGAGAGTTAGAGTTGAAAACCCTAATACCATATTTCCTTACATTTGTGCCATTAAGTACCCTAACTTGTGCATTAACAAAGTTTTTTGCAAAGAAAATATAGATAGATGGATAGATAGATAGATACATAGATAGGTAGATAGATAGATAGATAGACAGACAGATAAACAGAGATATCTGTGACTGCACTGTTTTGAAAGGGTACAGGTAATCTATGGTATTGGCTGTTCTGTTGATCCACCTCTGGGACAGTTTACAAACTTAAAAGTAATCCTATGTTTGAGTCAGAGCAGGCTTACAGTATACCTGGAGTGACTAAGGAGTTCTTAGGTCCATGAAGCCCCCAAAATACTGTGTCTAGCAACAGCTTGTGGTAGGACAAGAAGGAAGCTGCCCTGAGGGAGTCATGACTAGGCTAGTGCCAACATTGATAAAGTAATCAAGCCAGTCAGCAACATAGGGAATCTTTGGGTGATTTTGTGACAGACTAGTGGCTGCAGGTGAGATTATATGTGCTCCTTTCCAGAGTGGTGCTAAGCAGTTTACACTGAGGCATACTGGGTGTTTGAAAAAGGTATATGACTACACAGAACTCATAGAAATGGATTGCCAGTAAAAATTTCAATTTTTTTCTCAGATAAAGTTGAACAAAGATGGATAATATATACACTGTTTGTTTGTTCTTTTTTTTAATGAGCGTAGTTTATTGAGTAGACACTATGCTTGGAAAATGAATTATGCTTACCATGGCACAACTGCAAGATTTGTGCCAAAGGAGAGGCCTCTCCTATGAGGAGAAGATGGAGTCAAGTTTCCGTGAAAAGTGACCAGAAGAATGGTGAGACCTTGGTCACAGAAGAGGCTGGTCAGAATCATGAGACTGAAGTCAGTGAGAGTGAGGCAGAGACCAGAATAAGGGTGGCTGAACAACCAGACCAGATCACAATGAGGAGACCTGAACTTGCTCTGTTAGACCCAAAGGCAGATGCAGATCTGCAAAAGGCAATGATGATGGATGCAGACCTGCAAATGACAGGTCTTGAGGCAGAGGAGAGAGAGTTTGCCAGCACCAGATGATCTTGATGTAAGATGACTGAGAGAAAGAATGTCCTGATCAGATCCAGATGTGAGAGGAGCTAGAGAAGGAACATGAACATAAGAAAGAGAGATGGAAATTCTGCAACAGAAGGATTTGAAAAAATTAAGTACTGGCATGGAAGTCCCCCAAAAGGCCAAAATTAATTCTAAGATGTTTCCACATTCCAAGGAAAGGGGTACTCTTAACATTTATCTGAAGTCTCTTGGATGATAGTGTCAGTAGTTTCTATTAGACAGGGTTCCATGAGCAACTAACTTCATGTCATTATTCACAGGCAACACCTTGGAGGCATTCACCAGAATGCAAGATGCAGATTGCACAGATTATGTTACGTTGGAAAATGTTTTATTAAAACATTTTGAATTTACTTTCTAGATTTGTAAACTGACATTTCTAGGGCTAAAGAAAGCCCTTGGGGGCAGGCAGAAACATAGAAACATAGAAGCTGACGGCAGATAAGGGCCACATGGCCCATCCAGTCTGCCCTTTATTGTTGCATTGCTGACACTGTAGACCCCTCCAGGTCTATGGCACTTTCTCTTCCACCCTCTTACCTATCCCTTATGACTCCCTTGTGCTTGTCCCAGGCTTTTCTGAATCCCATCACCCCCCCAACCCCACAAACTCCACTGGAAGGCTGTCCCAGGCATCCACCACCCTGTCCTGAAGCAATGGGGCCTGATAGGATTCACCCCAGAATTCTGAGAGAACTAAGGGGAGAACTAGTGGCACCACTGACTACCCTTTTTAACAAATGATGGAAGGAAGGTGTGATACCTGAGGACTGGAGGACAGTGGATGTGATTCCCATTGTTGAAACACCACAGTTTTTTTCTGTATCAGACGCTTTGATGACAGATGGAACTAAAGTAAATTTAAGGCTCCATATCTCTTTATCCCTCCCCCTCCCTTAGGGAGCTTTTACAAATGTGACAAAATAGAGTAATCAACCATATCATATTTCCTCTCCCCTTCCTTCCCTCCCCTCCCTCCTTTTTTTTTTTACCCTTATTGAGTACTACAACTCCAGCTATATAAAGTACTGATAACTTTAAAAGGAGTATAGCATAAGCTTCTGAGCACCTCCTTGCATCTTGGGTAGGGATGGTTCCTTTTGAAAACATATTATGGCATGCTAAAGTTACGAGGGGGCAGGGGGAGTTGAAGAATTGGTGGTCATCAAAGTCATGCCGGAACCATTTAGGGGTGGCAATTGTTCATGCCACCCCTATACAGTCTTTGTCTCCTGTTCTGAGTTTTATTTCTCAGACCTGGGATCAAAGCTCCTTACTCTGCACCCACTCTGGTTAGAGTTGGGATAGGAGTACTTCGAAGTACTTTAAAATAAGTACCTCCTTACTGGGAGTTGACATGTATACAGTTTTTTTGATAAGAGAGCTCATGATTACAATAAAAGTTAATCAGTATTCTAAGAATGTGGTAATGTTAGATAAGGGGGGTGGGAGGGTGTACTATTAGGTTTGGGCAGTTTACTGGGAATGTGTTGTATATAGTTTCTTTACAAGATGCTGCAATAATTGAATACCCTACATCTGGGGTACTTAAAGGGCTTGGGGAGGGTGGGATAGGGCAATAGTTGGGTGGTGGGTAGAGTGGTTTAAAAAAACACACAGGCTCAACAATGATAATGGATGTTATATCTTTATTGCTACAGGAACAGTTCAGAGATATGTAGATGTCCCCTCTCCTCACTGGCCTGGTCCTCTGGGGGCAAGTGGTCCAGTCATATGTGGTGGTCCTTCCCCTGGGGAAAAAAATGAACAAAGTGTTAATAGATATATTATGTCTACACTCCCAGTGAAAATATTTTCTCTGAACATCAATGGGTTACATAACCCGATAAAACGTTCTTGCATTATTCAATATCTCAAAAAACAAAATGCTGATCTTTATCTAATTCAAGAAACATATCTCTCTGACTATGAGCATAAGAAGCTGAGCTGGGGATGGAGATATAAAGTTTATGCCTCATCCCACCCTAGTGGATGCTAAAGGGGAGCAGCCATTTTGAAACCTGTTACTACACCATTGGAGGTGGCCCATTCTTATGTAGATGGCCTGGGCCGATTTGTTATTTTGCATGGAAGATTATACTCCCAGGAGGTGACCTTGGTAAGCGCTTATCTCCCACCTATGTCAGAGCCTTCGGCAGCCCAATTTCTAACATCAGAGGCTATGGATCTCCTCCAGGGCCAATTAATCTTGGGAGAGGACCTAAATGTAACTATGTCAGCTCATTTAGACAGCTGCAACCCTCACCAGGGTCACCAGACAAGCACTGTAAAATATTTAAAAAATGTTCTGGACCATTTGGGGGTAGTGGATGTTTGACGCAGACTGTTTCCCTTGAACCCAGATTTTACTTTTTTCTCAAACAGATTCCACATTTATTCCAGATTAGGTTATTTCCTGGTAACATGTGAGCATTTTTGTCTGGTTCAAGATATTTTTGTGGGCACCATGGTTCTCTCAAGCCATCATCCCCTTATTCTCTGCCTGGAATTAGGCAAAAAGAGAAAACAAACATTATGGCGCCTTAACCCAATCTTGTTAAAAGATAAGCAGTATCTGAAATATATTAAGAAAAGAATTCCCCTTTTTCTTTCTGAAAATTCATCCCCAGATATCTCAGAGTCCTTGGTCTGGAATGCCTTAAAGGCCACTTTTTGGGGCAAAACCATAGCTTATGCCTCAAGGAGAAAGAGGGAAATAGAATACAAGTACAATACCCTCACCGACCATCTACGAACCTATCAATTACTATATACCGAAGGGATAGGGCGGTTCAACAAAAGATCAGAGACACCAAAGCGGAAATACAGAAACTAATGGACATCAAAATCCAACAGTATCTCCTCTACCTAAAACAGACCAGATGTGAGGGTGGAGCTCGGGGTGCCCATAGGCTTACCTAGCGCCTTAGAGGACAAAAACGCACATCCACCATTCTTCTGAGCCCAGAGCCCGACTCAGGTAGCTATCACACAAGGAGGCGGATATTAGCCACCCGCTGTCAGCTTTTTTTTATATCAATTTTCTACCCTTGGCCGCCTGAGCTGCTCCCCATCAGGGACACCCAGCCACTGACTGCCTCTACCTCGGACATCCAGACTCCTGCGGCTCACCCTCCCCCCCATCAGGGCCGCAGGGAGCCCTCTACTCCCCGCAGAACACATATTCAGGTGGGTGCTGCAGTAAAACTGCGGACGGCCATCAAGCCGCTCTCTTCAGACACCATTTTCCCTGGTTTTCTGTCCCCATTAGTGCATGCTCAGACAGTGCCTCCAGTCTCCACTGGGGGACGCTGCTGAGTGATGCATTCCCTGATCCCACCCCCGGAGAGGAGAGCAGTCCTCCGGACACTCAATCCTCCCCACCCCCGCTGACCCCTGGTGCCCCGAGTCTGTTCCCGAACCTGGGTCACCAGTGTGGGTTGTGGTAAGGCACCAGCGCCTCAGCCCTCTACACTACTGGGCCTTTTGTCAGCTTTTACCAGAAATTGTATCAGGGTGATGACCTGTCTACCCCCGAAGGGAGACAGTCGTTTCTGGGAGATCTACCCTTTCCTTGCCTTACTGAGGCCCAGAGAGGTTTGCTGGAGTCCCCTATCTCTGCTGATGAAGTTTTCCATTGTGTCAAATCTCTCTCATCTCACCACTGTCTGGGGCCTGATAGCTTCCCGGCTGAGTAGTGCAAGATGTTTTGGAGTGAAATATCACCTTAGTTACTCGCTACGCTCCAGAAAATAGTGGAGGGTGGCTTCCCCCTGGGCCTATGCTACCTTAGCTGCTTTATTAAAACAAAACAACAACCCCACCAATCCCTCCTTCTACTGTCCAATTTCTATTCTTAACACTGATTATAAAATTTTCACAGCCATATGGGCATCACAGTTAGAGAGGGATTTTACCTAGACTAATTCATAATGACCAGTCTGGCTTTATTAAAAATAGAAATACCATGGATAATATCCATAGAACCTTAATATTGATTGACCATATCCAAAGTTGGCAGATCCCAGTGGACGTGATGGGCCTGGATGGGGAGAAGGCCTTCGACAGGGTGTCCTGGTGTTTCTTATGGGACATCCTGTTTGAGGTTCCACTTCCCGGGTTCCTTCCTTGAGTGGCTGCAGAATCTTTATGCTGCCACCAAGGCTTATGTAAGAGTTCATAGAGGTATATATTCTCCTTTCACCTTATCTTGGGGGGCCCTACAGGGATGACCCCTTCACCCCTTTTATTTGCCCTTTATATGGAGCCATTGGGGATGGCCCTTATGAATTCACCTGATGTAGAGGGTATCCCAGTAGGCCAACAGGAATATAAATTCAGTATGTTTGCTGATTATATCCTCTTAACTCTTCTCTCCCCTAACACATCCATCCCTGTCATTTGGAATATCCTTCGAGAATATGAGGTAGTAGCGGGATTCAAACTAAACATTACAAAGTCTGAAGCTCTTCTCTTTAATTTTTCCTCTACAAATATTCTTCGTCGACTCCTCCCTCTGAAATGGAGATCCATGAAGACAAAATACTTGGTGATCCATATTCCCCTCAATTTGGGGGTATGGAGGTGGTTAATTACGAACCACTCACCATTACCATACAAAGAGATTTAGATAAATGGTCATCCCTCCCATTATTATTCTTCCAACAGATCGAAACCATTCGTATGAATGTCCTGCCATGACTTTCATACCTTTTTCAAAATATCCCTGTCTTTCCTTCCCCTTACTATCTAAAGTACTGGGATTATTGGGATAGAATAATCTCCATTTATATGGGAGAAACAACACCCCAGAATCCATCTGTCCATCCTCAAGCTGTCTTTAGCACAACGGGGAGTAAACCTACCTAACCTTAAACTTTATGCACAAGCATCCTTTATCTGTACTCTCTTGCACTAGTTAAATATTTATGCAGCAGCCTGAAAATCTCTGGAGTTCATCTTAAATGACATGCATGACATTTTGGGTCTCCTCTTTTCCTCTTGTGATAACACCTTTCCCTTGAGGCACTTCACACAGATAATATCTAGTACTCTCCAAGTCTGGTATAAACTACGAAATAGGCCAGAATTTAAACCAATACATGATGACTGCAAAAATAATTTCTAAAGATGATCTTTTTCATCCTTCTCATTTGGACCTGGCTTTCTCCCAGTGGCGCAGGTTTGGTCTGTCACATTTATTTCAGTTTTTAGATGAGATAGGGGTTATTCCCTTTGAATGACTTAGGGACCTCTATGGCCTCCGAAACACAGATTTATTTAGATATCTCCAAGTGAGGAATTACATTCTTCATCACAGGACACTCTCTGCCAAACTTCCCACTCCAAGTCCACCTTTGTTAAAAATCTTTATATATTTCACCTGGAGTAACCTATATGGTCATTTAATAGGGAACATATATAGAGCACTAAGGGACATGATGGGGGACTTGACAAAGTCAATACTAGACAAATGGAACACAGATCTGACCCTGGAGGTACCATTCTCCAATTGGGTGGCTGCAGCCCTCCCAGCGGCCAGGGTAACCACCTCCTCTTTTTGGAAGGAGTTTGCCTGGAAAATTCGAAGCAGATATTTCTGAGCTCCAGCAGCCCTAATTAAATTCCTACCAGCTCAATACAGACATTGTTGGAGAAAATGTGGTTGTACCCTGGCAGATCTGAGCCATGTTTTATGGCATTGCCCTCTCTTAATGCCTTTCTGGTGCAGTCTTCAGTTACAGCTGTCTGATTGTTTAGGGGAGCCAATAGCATTGATGGGGGAAATTCTCTTGCTATCTGTATACCCGGACCACTCCCCCAATGGATTAAGACATTGTTACCAACATATCTCATAGCTGTCAATAAGGCCCTCACAAGAAAGTGGATGTCACAACAGATCTCCATTATCCAGGATTGGAGATCCATAATGAAACAATTATATCAGATGGAGGGACTCACGGCAACAATTCAGGATTGTTCACAGGGGTTTAGGATTAAATGGCAGAGTTGGGCACTTTACCTCTAGGGGGTGGACCCTGATTTTGTTTCCTGAATCTATTGGCATGAAGTCTTGGAAGATATGATAACTTATATTAGAAAGGAAGGAACCTAACTTTATTGAAGGATGGATGTTCTGGGGAAATGATTACATCTTCCATAATAAATATGGTATAATGATTTAATAGAAACAGGGGATAGAGCAAATATACCTAACATACTGTATAAGAATCTCTGACTGTGTAAATGTACCAAGTGAACAGATACATCTTGTTGCAATTGTACATTGTATATCAAAGTATGCTTGTGTGTATAAACTCTTTAATAAACATAAATTAAAAAAAAAAAACAAAAGTGGGAGCAAGGCAGAGGCAGGAAATTGCAGAACTGTTAGTCTGACCTCAGTGGTAGGGAAAATGATGGAATCACTTCTGAAAGAAAGAATTTTGAGTACCTAGAGGCCAGCAGGGCACAGGACCCAGGGCAGCATGAATTCACAAAGGGAAGGTCACGTCAGACAAATCTAGTAGATTTTTTTGACTGGGTGATCAAAGTAGTAGACCAGGGAGGGGCTGTGGACATGGCCTACCTAGACTTTAGCAAGGCATTTGACACAGTCCCACACAAAAGATTAATAAACAAATTAGCCAGCCTGGGAGTGGGTCCCAGGGTGGTAACCTGAGGAAAAAATTGGATGGACAACAGGACACAGAGGGTAATAGTAAACGGAGTCCACTCCAAAGAAAAGGGAGTTATTAGTGGGATACCACAGGGTTCAGTACTGGGAGCAGTCCTCTTTAATGTCTGAATATGTGACATTGAGGAAGGACTGGAAGAAAAAGTATGTCTATTTGCAGATGACACAAAGATCTGCAGCAGGGTTGATACACAAGGGAGGGGGTGGAAACGATGAGAAAGGACTTGGCAAGGTTGGAGGAAGGGTCAAAAGTATGGCAGCTTAGATTCAATGCAAAGAAGTGCAAAGTAATGCACCTGGGAAACAAAAACCCAAGGGAAGGGTACACAATGGGGGGTAGGTATTAACAGCAACAAAAATGGAAAGGGTCCTGGGGGTAGTCATATCGGATGACCTAAAGGTATGCAAGCAATGTAAAAAGGCAGTAAGGAGGGCTGGAGGGATACTGGGATGCATAGGGAGAGGCATCACCAGTAGAAAACAGGAAGTTGTTATCTCTCTGTACAGACAGTTGGTGAGACCCCATCTGGAGTACTGTGTGCAGTTCTCGAGACCCTGGGCCCAATTCACAAAGATGACCCTAGAGCTGCATAAGGTGCGCTGGATGCACCGTGCACCAAAGCCCCCCTATGTCACTGACAATGCACCCTATTCTGTAAGGAATGCATCATGAGCCAGACGCAGTGCACATGGCACAAGAATGCTCAGTGCATCAAATAAATAGCATAGGCAAAATGCAAGGTGCAGGCAGCATCCAAATGCAAGGGGTGGAGGAATGGCTGAACCACAGAGGATGCAGCAAGAAGAGATGGGGCAGCCAACCCCAGGGACATGGAGGAAGAAGACTGAGCACTCCAGGAAAAAGAACTTCACGGACCAGGAGACAGACATCCTCCTGGATGCAATAGAGGCCCAGGTAGGTGTGACATGTGTCAGGAGTATAGAAACATGATGGGCAATGGTGCAAGGCCCTGACCTGTGTGTGACACTCAACTGGCAGACCTGCTACTGTCCCGGGGAAGGGAACAGAAGGCATGGACACAGCGGAAGGAGGCATGGGATGAGGTAGCCAGACTGGTGAATGCAGTGGCACCCAGTAAGTGCAGTGTGAGGGAGCTTCAGAAGTGGCAGTGTGACATCAAGTGCCATGCCAAGGAGAAGGCAGCCCACAACAGGCGCTGCACAATGGCAATGGGAGGAGGACCCACACAACCATGGACCCTCAGCAGACATGAGGAATGTGTAGTGGCACAGATCAGCATGCACAGCATACAGGGTGACACTGAGCTAGGCCTGTATCAGCAACAAAATGCACAAGGTAAGCACCAGGCATACATGTGGCAGGTGGCACCACCATGCAGACAGCCGATGTGGCACCACCAGTGGAGGCCGGTGCACTGCAGGGGCACCAGGGACCTGCAATGGACAGGGACCCAGGGGTTAGGTACTGAGGGACATAGTGTGGCCTGGGCTACCATGCAGAGAAAGAAGATGCAGGAGGTGACCCCTCCACTGGTTGCCACAGGCTGGACATGCACCATGGCACTGGACACATACCAGCACGTGGGCACCTGAGGTAATGCACTGCGCACATCTGTCTGTATACCCAGCAGGTGCCCGGACCACAGCGACCAGACAACATGCCACAGCCAGGCAGACAACACCACCACAATGCCATGCTGTGACCCACAGTGACAGGGAAGCATTGGAGCACAGCAGTCAGAGCAGCAGTGATAAGGAACAACAGCAGGCATCCACCAGTGACAGCACAGTGAGCTGGGCCCACAGGATGGTGACAGATAATGAGGCAGATGACCAACAGGGAAGTCACACTGACAGCAATGCCATGCCATCCAAAAGCAGCAGCACCGTTGGGCATAGCACACCCAAGGCCAGAACTGCAGACCAGCACCAGATCACAGTGGACACACAGCAGCAGAGGGACAGAGGGGATGGCCCTGTGGTGGAAGAGGTGAACAATGGACCCACCACTGTAGGCCATGATGGCCAGGCACACAGCACTGCCACACTGGACCATAGAGGTGTAGGTGGGACAGGTGAACATGGTGCAACACCACTGCCACTGGAGGATGACCTTGGGGAAGACCTGTCATGATACTGCCAGAATGTCCTGTTCACCCAGGAGGCAGCACAGCGTGAGCTGGCAGGCATACAAGACAGCATACAGAAACACACCACGGCCATGGTTGCACACATGGGACAACTGCAGCTGACAGTGGCAGATATCCATGCAGCCATCATACATGGGATCCAGGAAGGGGCATGCCAAACAACACAGACAACATGACTACTCCAGGACATATGGCTGTGTGTCACACGCCATGTGGATGCCATAGAATGGCAGACCATGATCATGGAATGCAGCATAGGGCAGCATATCACCCAGACAGAAGCAACAATGGTAATGGCAACAGCACTGCAGGAGATTGCAAGATGCATGCAACAACAGGCAGCCAGTGTGGCACCGGTCCCACAGGTATGTCCGTACTGCATTGTGTGGCAGCACAACAGAGGGGCAGTAGACAACCACCACAGCATGGGGAACACAGCCAGCATACAGGATGTGGGACAGGGCCATGAGGGTTCACAGGGCATAGGGCAGCCATTGATACCTACAGGACAACAGACAGACACAGTGCTGACACAGCACATGACATGCACAGCCGTGCCCGAGGACAGGGCTGTGGGTGACATGGCAGGCAAACACACAGACCATGAGGAACAGCAGCTGGATGCAATTGCCTCTGAAGACAGACACCTGGGCCCAACAGACATCAGGGATAGACTGGAGCCACGCAGCAATGCTGGTGTGGAAGTTGGCCATGGCACAGTGGAGCACACACTGCAGGGGGCCACAGCCACACAGGGCACAGAAGAAAACCGCAGTAAAACACCCAGAAGCACAGCTGAGGGTGTGCACAGGCACATAGGGGTACTGGAACACGATGGGCATGGGGGATGTACATCAACCCACCTGTCAGTGACATGGAGCAGTCTGGACAGATACAGAACAGTACAGTGATAGACAACATCATGGCCATGCCAACACCCAGTGCAGCACGGAGGTTGGGACAACACATGACAGCCCGAACCTGAGGCCGCAAGAGGGCCCACCCTGAGGCAGGTAGAATGGCCTGTGAAGGGTGGATGGCCAGGCAAGGAGCACCAGAAGCAGCACCCATTGCACAGATGGCAGCAGCTGGCAGCAGGATAGAAGGAGGTAGGGGGAACAACAGCTGCAGTATGTCAGGAACCACTGCAGCACAACAGATACCCCCGGTGACACGGCATCATTCACAGAGGCACAGGGAGCACACAGTGCTGCCTGTGGTGGGGGTGCAGACAGGGTGTGCCACACTACAGGATGCTACACAGAGCAGCATCACGGCAGTACAGCCACCATACACTTCACAGAGTGAGCCACTGGACACCGTAGGCCAGAGGGGGAGGCCAGCACACACATTCCGGTACGATGCGTGCAGCATGCCAGGCATGCACATCGGAGGGGGGGCTAACCAATGATGCTGGCCACCACAATGCAATGGTCCAGTGTGCACACCAGACCATGGGCAGGGAGCCCAACACAACACATACCACACATGAATGTGCAGGTGCATGTGCCATGCATACCTGTGCTGCATGCACATGTACCCATATCCCCTGTACAGTGACCTTGGCCATGGCACACCCTGCCATGGCACTGCAGCATGGGACACGCACACAAGCCTGCATCCCCAGACAGTGGCACCCCCACACACTAGCGATAAGCAGACTGCCATCCCAGATGGCACATACTAGACACCTGCACAGCCCCAATGCCAGCCCTGTGATCAGTTGTATGCACCTAGGTGTGTACACCATGGCATGCTACAGACTGCTCACACTGCACACCCACACCCATGCACCACCAACCACCGACAACCAGACAAGCCCCCCATGTGACCAGAGGGAGCAGTGAGTGCACACACCATGGCGTGGAGCACCAGCATAGGCATGGCCCCTGGCATACACAGCACCATACCTGTCCATGTTGCCATGCATGCCCCCACACCCAGGTGCATGGCCTCTGCAGGACTGTTGCCTCCCCATGACAAAAGGAGCTCCACATACCACCCAGCACCAACACTTACACACAGTACACACTGTGGGGCACACCACCATGGCAGCCATACAGAGCTGAGCACTGCAGTCCACTGGGTGGGCTCTGTGGTATGCCATATGCCATGACACACCACGAGGCCCCACACGTCTGGTACTGACACATGGATGACACATGCAGACCCAAACCGTGGGGTCCCACCTTGTCGACTGGTGGTTTGGCTTAACCACTATGGCATGCCACTGTGGAACTAAGAGGACCCCAACACTGGGTGACACAGGACCACAGGGACACAGTGTCCTGACACTGTGCCCAGCGTGTTGCATTAGCAATACCTATGGAACAATACGGTGCACTCCACATGTTGCTGGGCAGCAATCCCTGTTGTCCACATGGTGCCCTGCGTAGGCCCTGTGGGCTGGTACCCACACATTGGCTGGCACTGACCAGTACACAGCAAAGACAGGTGATGAGCATGCACAGTACAGAATGACACACAGATACAGCTTGCACATGGAGCAACAATGTATTTGGAACACACAAGCAACACACAACATCAACAGTTAAGGTGATCCACGAGGTACACAAATACCATGGGCACAGCTCCACACACAGCCATAGTCTTACAACGGTGATGCAATTAACTGCATTGCATGCACAGTTACCATATCCCTGATGTCCCAGTGACCTGTGTCCAAACTACCCAATGAACCTTGTTCATGGCATGTCCATGACTGCAGGAGTGGGGCCAGGACAATGTTGCACTCCCATGCCCACCACGCAATGTCTGCCAATCTGGTCCAGGTAGTCCAGCAGGTCTTGCACTGCATCATGTAGCTCAGTCAGCAGCCTTGCTATGGGTCTGATGCACAGGCTGAGTCCCTGGGCAAAGTCACGGAGGGTGTGCGGCTGGGGCTGCATGAAACATAGAAACATAAAAACATAGACTTTGATGGCAGATAAGGACCACTTGGCCCACCCAGTCTGCCCATTTCCCTACCTATTGGATAAGCTGCAGATTCTAGTTAACAAACAGCCCACTTCTTGCAACCCCCCACTATAATTGTCTTATGTCTGTCCCATGCATGTTTGAATTCCCCCACTGTTTTAGATCCCACAACCTCTCCAGGAAGGCAGTTCCATGCGTCCACCACTCTCTCAGAGAAAAAAAAAAATTCCTCACATTACCCCTGAGACATCCCCCCTCTATTTTTAAATTGTGCCCCCTTGTTCTTACACATCTCTTTTTCTGAAAGATGCTACCCTCCTGGACTTTGTTGATTCCTTGAGGTACTTAAAAGTTTCTATCATGTCCCCCTGTCCCTCCTTTCATCAAGGTTATACATATTAAGCTCTCTAGTCTCTCTCATATGATTTCTGATGTAGACCCTGCACCATTTTAGTTGCCCTCCTCTGGACTGCTTCCATCCTGTCTATGTCCTTCGTAGATGAGGTCTCCAAACTGCACGCAGTACTCCAGATGGGGTCTCACCAACTGTCTGTACAGAGGGATAACCACTTCCCTTTTTCTACTTGTGATGCCCCTCCCCATGCATCCCAGTATCCCCCTGGCTCTCCTTACTGACTTCTCACATTGCTTACCCACCTTTAGGTCATCTGATATGACTACCCCAGCATCCCTTTCCATTACTGTTGTTGTTAGTACCTCCTCTGCTATTGTGTACTCTTCTCCTGCATTTTTATGTCCTAGGTGCATTACTTTGCACTTCTTAGCATTGAATCTAAGTTGCCATATGTCTGACCATTCCTCCAACCTTGCCAAGTCCCTTCTCATCCTTTCTACCCCCCCTTGTGTATCAACTCTGTTACAGATCTTTGTGTCATCTGCAAAGAGGCATACCTTTCCTTCAGACCTCTGCAATGTCTACCTATAAAGACATTAAAGAGGACTGGACCAGTACTGAGCCTGAGGTACTCCACTAGTAACCCCCTTTCTTCAGAATGTGTTCCATTCACTATTACCTTCTGTGTACTGTTGTGCAGCCAGTTTGCTACCCAGGCTACCATCCTGGGACCCACTTACAGGCTGGCTAACTTGATTATTAATCTTTTGTGCGGGACTGTGTCAAATGCCTTGCTAAAGTCTAGGTAGGCCATATCCATAGCCCCTCCCTGATCTATTACTTTGGTCACCCAGTCAAAAAAATCAATTAGATTCATCTGAAATGACCTTCCTGCTCTGAATCCATGCTGCTTTGGGTCCTGTGCCCCGCTGGCCTCTAAGTACTCAACAATTCTTTCTTTCAGAAGTGATTCCATCATTTTCCCACCACTGAGGTCAAACTAACAGGTCTGTAGTTTCTTGCTTCTGCCTTGCTCCCACTTTTGTGAAGGGGAATCACATCTGCCCTCCTCCAGTCCTCAGGTACCACCCCATCCTCCCATGATTTGTTAAAAAGGATGGTCAGTGGTGTCACTAGGTCCTCCCTTAGTTCTTTTAGGATTCTAGGGTGAATCCCATCAGGCCCCATTCTTTTGTCCACCTTGAGTTTTAGGAGTTCTTTCAGGGCTCTTTCTTCTGTAAATGAACTGGAGTCAACCCCACTACCCAGAGTGCTTCTATTGTTTAGTTTAGGTAACTCCTCCTCCTCTTCTTCTTTTGTGAAAACTGAGCAAAAGTATTCATTCAGTATCTCTGCCTTTTCACTGTCTCCCTCTGCCCACCTCCCCTCTCCTTTATTAATCTTCACTATCCCTCCCTTAACCTTTCTATGCTCCCTAATGTACCTATAAAAGGTTTTATCCCCCTTCTTAACTGAGTTGGCTATCTTTTCCTCAGTTTGGGCCTTTGCTTTTCTGACTACCTTCCCACACTTCTTTCTGCTTTAATTGATACAGTTCCCTGTCGTGCTCCTTCTGTGATTCCTTGTACTTTTTGAATGCAGACTTTTTCTCCTTAACCTTCCCTGACACCTCTTTTGAGAACCATAGTGGTTTTTCATTCTGCTTTGTTTTCTTTATTTGTTTCACACAACGGCTTGTTGCCTCCATGATGGCAGTTTTGATTTTTCTCCATTGTTCTTCCACCCCTCCTTTGTGGCCATTTGCTAATGCATTACTCAGGTATTCACCCATTATGCCAAAGTCAGCCCTTCTAAAGTCCAGTATCCTTGTCTTTGTTTGGCTTTTCTCCATGGTTGTGTTTATTGTGATGCACACTGTGCAGTGGTCGCTTGTTCCCAGATGTCTACTGACTTCTAAATTTGTGATCCTCTCTCCCTTTGAGAGTACCAGGTCTAATATTGCTCCCTCCCGAGTGGGTTCCACCACTAGCTGTCTAAGGCATGCCCCCTGTAGGGCATCAAGAATGACCCTGCTCTTGGATGTGGCTGCAGTCCATGTCGTCCAGTTAACATCTGGCATATTCAGGTCCCCCATCAACAGTATTTCCCCTTTTTCAGCCATTTTGAGAATGTCTTCTATCATTTTCTTGTCCATTTCCTCCCCTTGAGATGGGGTCTGTATACAACCCCTGTGCAGATTGTTATGCCATTCCCTGTCTCCAAGGTGACCCAGAGTGCCTCTTGTCCTCCCCCTTTACTTTTTAGTTCTGTAGCTTTGATCCCTTCCCTTATGTAGAAAGCTACTCCACCTGTCTTTACCCTCCCTGTCCCTTCTGTAGATTGTACCCTGGTATGTTGACATCCCAGTCATGGTTCTCCATGTACTATGTTTCTGTGACTGCCACAATATCCAAGTGTTCCTCTTCCATCAGGGCTACTAGCTCATGAAGCTTGTTTCCCAGACTATAGGCATTGGTACTCATTGCCCTCCATTTAATGTTGGCTTTATCCTTTTTTACCCCATCCCTGCTCTTATTGCCCTTGTCTGTTTTTCCATTTACCCCTGTCCTGCCCTCTGTCAAGCTCTGTACCTCAATGTTTACCCTACTACCTGCCATGTTTTGTGGGGGGAGGCTTGAACCTTCCTGCTTCCTATCAGCACCTCCTCCCTTGGCTAGTTTAAAAGCTTGCCAAGGAAGCATTTAAACCTGTCAGCTAGGAGCTTGTTTCCCTTCCTGGACAGATTCAGATCATCATGCCAGTATAGACCTTCATCTCTCCAGGTGGACCCCCAATCCCCAATGAAGCCAAAGCCCTGTGCTCTGCACCAGTTTTGCAACCATTCATGAAACTGCATGGTGTGCAGTACCCTAGCCTCACCCCTGCCATAGACTGGCAGCACCTCTGAGAAGGTTACCATGCTTGCTACCTGTCTGAGGCTCCTCCCCAATTCCACAAATACATCCAGCACTGCACTGATCTCATGCCTAGCTAGGTCATTTGTCCCAAGGTGGACAATGATATCTAGTTCCCTCTCCTGTGATGCTGCTTCTGCAATCCTGAGGATTTGCTTCCTGTCCCTCCAAGCCATGGAACCAGGCAGGCACCTTACTTCCCTCTCCGCTCCCTTCCCCAACACCCCTAACAGTTGAGTCCCCTATCAGAAGCTGTTTCCTTCCCCTGTGGTGTCCCTTGCCACTCTTTTGTGGGTCTCCCTTGTGGATGTCCCCATAATTCTTATTGGTCTCCACTGAGGGTGTCATCATAGAGGAACCTTGATTTGCCAGACTAACATATGATTTGTGTAGAGGTACAACTAGGGGCTACACCTCTGTTCCACCATTCTCACCCTCCCAGAACCCACTGTGGTCCAACTGCTCTTCACACTTGGCAACCTCTGAGGCAGTGACTGTGGAACTGGTGCTCTTTGGGTGGGGGAGGCCTTCTTAGTCCTTGCCAGTTCAGCCTGGAGGTGGGCAACCTTCTCCCTCAGAGCTGACAGTTATCTGCAAATAGGGCAGCAATGCAGGTTCCAGAATATCTCCCGGAAAACTGGTGCCCCACAGCCAGTGCACTGCACCACTCCCCACATGTCCCTCTCCCTTATAATATACGAGTAATATATAAAATATCTCTTTTTTTTTTTTTGTGTGTACTTACCCTTTATGCACTGTGCTGGGTTATTAAGAATATGACAGTTCTGCCCCAAGACCTGTTGAGGAAGTGATGTCAGAACCTTGGCTATAAAGGAAATGCCACAACCACTGGTGACTGTTAGAAACAATCAAATACACCACTGCTCCACCACCCTGGTGAGTACTGCCCTTTATAGTAATTCAACCAACACCATAATCTACTAGACCACTGCTCCTACACAAACCACTCTACTGAGTCCAGGGATAAAAATGAACTCACTCCTCAGCCAGCAGGACACTTCTAAAATGTTGCACAAATACCCTTCCAAATCCTAGGTCTCAAGCACAGGAATCAAGCAACTTCAGTTATAAGTCGACCCCTCTGGTTATAAAATTACTACACTTTAATGGAGTCCTGCAATCCTCTTCTTAATGCCAATAAGAAAAAATGAAACTTTCTGTAGAAAGCGTAGCTTACCTTCCTAACAAGTCCCCAACAATGTTATGTCTTACCAGGTTCCCAGTTCCTCAAATGCATTCTAGTTTGTTCTCTGCAGTATAGCAAGTTTCTCAGCCTCAAACAGAAGCAGGCAAGTTATCATTGTGACGTGGACAGCCAGTTCTGAGTGCTGCATGATCAGTTTTTGTAATATAAAGATGTGTATGGGCTGTCTCCTATGAGAAATGCTGAAACAGTATGTGACATCACATACACACACACACACACACACACACACATACACACACACACACACACACACACAGGTTTTTGATACAGGGTGTTACCTGGAAGGCCTTAATCAGGAATCTCCTGTTTTTCTAAGTTAATTATAGCTTTAACTGCTACAAGGGAAATCAGTATCCCTTTTATGATGTTTAAAGGGGGAAACCAGGTTTAGTACACTGGTGCGAAATCATAAAGATTCCTTGGTGTCCTAGGAAGGGGAAGATGCTTTTGAGATCAAAGAAATGTCATTTGAAAAAGGAAATGAGTTGTGCTGAGGTTGCAGAATTTAATACTTGGAAAAGACATTCTGTTTTTATATAGATTTTTTTTTATATATTCTGACACAGAGGAGCTAGGTGACTTTATGCAAATTGGTGGGAAAAAACAGCTTTTAAACATTATTCTGTTTTCCTTCACAGACTTCTATCTAGATTCTGACAAAGAAACATCTGTGAGCACTTTAAGCAGGTATTTAGAGAGTGGGACAAATCTAATTACTGTAGTAGGAATTGCACTGTTAAAACCTGTTTTGTTTAAGAGATTTGTATGTCTTGTGATATAATAGTTCTGTATTTTATGTGTTACATATTTTTTTATTTATTGTAGTAGAACTCTATTTTTAGAGCTTTCTTGGTCTGTCTTTGATTTCTTTCCTTTACAACTAGAGTATATATGGTTAAAGCAGACACTTTACATAAGCTTAAATGGTGATACCAGACTGGAAAAAGGTAAACGTTTTAAGTCTGAGGTCTTTTATTACAGTTTTTAAGGGTTTATTTCTGTACACCTGGTTAGGTGCCCATAGGCAAAGATATCTGGCCCCCCGAAAACAGAATTATCTGAGCCTGTACATTGGATAAACTAACAAGAGGTTCACAATTTGAAGCCCTCCAGAACTTGAGACCAAAGGTTGATTCGAATCCACAAAAACAGACAAGTGGGTTACCTTGTTCTGTTAACTGTTCACAAGACTGTGTTTGGAGGTTGGCACTTTGGGAGTAGATGGCTGACCTGCTGAATGGGTTTGTGACAGATTGGTTGGCAGCGGTTCGGATAATTTTGGTATTACACACTTTTATTGTTCAGTGTGTCAGCTGAGACCATAAGCTCCCTTGCAAAGAAAGAAAAAGGCAGTGATTTATTTTTAAAAAGGAAACAGAACTATATCACTTGGCTTACAGTCAAGTTCCTACCCATTTTATTTTTTTTTCTAAAAGTGCAAGTCAGAGTAGCAGTAGTGAGGGAAGAAGATGGCTTCAGACTACAGCAGGCACACTGTAGACTCCTTAAAGCAGTTGTGTGGGGACAGAGGAGTCCCATTTGTGGTGAAAGCCAGCAAGCAGAACCTCACAGATGCCCTGATGGTAGCAGATACCCAGAGCAGCGAGTCACAGACCATGACTGAAAAGGACCAAACCTCGAGTGTGGCAGAGCTAACGGTCAGTGCAGTGTCCAGATCCGATGAGGAGGGCAACAGGGTCACTGTCAGTGAAGGACCACAGCAGCAGGGAAAGGTCACCAGTATCCTGGATCCAGAAGTACTCAGGCTGCAAATTGAGTTGTGTAGGATGGAGCTGGAGTTCCAGAAGAAGAGGGGGCAAGAGAAGCGAGATGCAGACCATGAGGCACAGCGAGAACGCCGAGAGGTGGACTGTGAGGAGTGTGAGTACCAGTGAGCTGCAGAGGAGAAGAGAGAGGAGCAACAGAGGCAACACGAACTGGAGAAGCTATGACTCTGACCAGCGGCACCAGAGCAGGTAAGACTTGGGTTTAACTGGGATTGCAGGACTGGGTTAAAAATTGAATTCCAAATTAATAGCCAAGTTTAAAGAGGGGGAGGATATGGATGCCTTTTTAAATTCTTTTGAAAAAGTTTGTATTCAGGCTAAAATTCCTAGAGAGTTCTGGAGCTTCCAGCTATGCCCACTACTTACCAGGAAAGCTCAGGATGCATTGGGTCAAATGGACAATGAGGACAATGAAGACAGCAATGATTACAGCAAGCTAAAAGCTGCACTGCACTGTTAAAAAAGTTTGAATTAACTGCTGAATTATATAGAGCTAAATTCTGTAAGCTCAGGAGAAGCCCTGATATGAGCAATGAGGAACTAGCCACGAAACAACGTCAGTTTTTAAAACATTGGTGGGAAGGAATTGAGGCAAACTATGTTGATAAAATTGAAAATGTGATTCTGTTAGAACAGTTTTATTGGGCATGCCCAGCAGAGCTAAAAACCTGGCTGGAGGACCAAGATCCCAAAACAGTGCAAGAGGCTGCTGAACTCTAGTACAGCTATGTCAAGAGCAGACCTGCTCTGAGAGCCAATGGGGTGGGCGTGGCAGTGCAGAAAGGGAAAAGCGTGCCTTTAGGGCAGCTAAATCCCTCCCTCCTCCACTAAAACCAGTTAGCCCCATGTTCCAAAGAAAATATTTCTTTGAGAGAAGAACTGAATGTTGGTTGTGTAAAGAAACTGGGCATATTGCCAGACAGTGTCCCAAAAAGGAGAGCAATAATACACAACTGGGTGCTAGAAAGGAAGTAGGTTGTTTGTGTGTCCCTGGAAGCATGCCAGTGAACATGAGGGAACACATGTACCTAGTCATGGTGAATGGTGTACAGATGCAGGGGTTCAGGGACACAGGGGCATCCCTGACCTTGGTAAAGGGGGATCTGGTACAGCTTGGTCAGCTTATACCCAATAAATATGTCACTGTACAGGACTTTGCGGTTGGGGAGAAAACATTGCCCCTCACTAGTGTTCTCCTAGACTGGGGTGAAACAGGGGGAACTGTGCAACAGGTGGCTGTAGCCAAAACATTAGCAGTGGATGTGATCCTGGGCAACAATCTCCAACAGGGAATGGTATGTGCAGTTACCTGTAGCCAAGTGGCAGGGGAAAATTGTAGTTCCCTGAACCCCACAGAAGCCATTGTGGAAACCACTAAGAGACTGGTTCCCCAGCCTATGTCTCCTGATATGGAGATTAATGAAGAGGGGGTAGAAATTTCCCCAGTAGCAAGTAACCACACAGCTACAGAGGGTTACTCTGAAGAGGGAGGGGTGACCCATTGTCAGAGGGTTGGGACTGACAGTGATCCTGAGTGCCCTGACGCTAGTGCTAGGGACCCTAGTTTAGTGACTGAAGGGGACCTGTCCCATGCCTTGAGAATGAGTCAGGGGTTTGAAGCTGCTCAGAGAAGTGACCCTAGTTTAGAGAAACTGAGGGCTTGGGCAGACTCTGAGCACAAGAAGGTGATGGCAGACATAAGGTTTATTGGGAAAATAGACTTATGTATACTCAGGCTGTGCAGACAGAGGGAGGTGTGCTAGGCAGGCAGCTTGTCGTTCCCCAGGGGTATCGTGAGCAGTTGCTGAAAAATGCACATGATATTCCCTTGTCTGGTCATCTGGGATTTGCGTGCACTATGCCGTGGTTAGCCCAGAATTTCTACTGGCCTAGCTTCACCCAGCAGGTGAAGAAGTATTGCAGGTCTTGTCACTGGTGCCAAGAAATAGGGAAGGCGGGCAAGAAGACCCAAGCCACCCTGACTCCATTGCCCATAGTGAAGGAGCCATTCCAGAGTGTGGGAATGGATATTGTGGGGCCTTTAAATACCCCCAGCTCCTCAGGGAAGAGATTTATCCTGACTGTGGTGGATTATGCCACCTGGTACCCAGAGGCAGTCACCCTATTCTCACTGAGGACAGACAAAGTGGCAGATGTCTTACTCAGGATTTTCTCCTGTGTTGGGTTTCTGCAGGAGGTAATCACTGATCGAGGGGGTTCCTTCATGTCGGACCTAATGAAATGTTTATGGGAGAAGTGTGGGGTGGTGCAGAGATGCACAACACTGTATCACCCACAAGCCAATGGACTTGTGGAACAATTCAATGGTACCCTAAAGTCAATGCTCTGGGCGTTTTCTGAACAGCATGGGAGGGACTGGGAGAAATACCTTCCCCACCTGTTGTTTGCATACAGGGAGGTGCTCCAAGAGTAGATAGGATTTTCTCCCTTCGAACTCTTATATGGACGCCGGGTACGTGGGCCCCTAGACTTGATCTGGGAGGACTGGGAAGGCAAGCACACCACCCAGGGAACTCCCATTGTGGATTACGTCCTTAGGTTTAGGGAAAGGCTGAAGGAGCATATGGGGACAGCCCAGAGCAACCTGGCAGCTGCCTAACAGAAACAAAAAGTGTGGTATGACCGCAGAGCCAGAGCTCACTCGTACATGGTGGGTCAGGAAGTCATGGTCCTTATTCCGGTCCGGAAAGACAAGCTGCAGGCTAAGTGGGCAGGACCGCAAAATGTGGTCAGGAAGGTAAATGACATGAACTACATTGTGGAGTTACCTGACAGAAGACAGACAGAAAGGATGTACCATGTCAACATGATGAAGCCATATGCAAATAGGGCTGACATGGTGTTTGCAGTGTGTAGTCATGGGGAGGGGACGGATGAAGGAGACCCTCTTCTGGATTTGCTGGAGGAAAGTAAGTGGGAGTCCCCTGTGGAGGCAGTAAACTTGTCTCCCCAGCTGGCCCCAGACCAGATCCAGAAAGTAAAAGAGTTTTTAGCAGACTTTGCCCCATTGTTTGGCGCCAAGCTTGGACTAACCACCTTAGTGACGCACGATGTGGAGACAGGGACACAGACGCCCATATGGTGGACAGCATATCGGGTGTCAGAGGCTGTCCAAAAGGACATTAGGAGGGAAGTGGTGGAAATGCTGGATTTAGGGGTAATCCAGAGATCCCACAGCCCCTGAGTCTCACCCGTAGTCCTTGTGTCTAAGCCAGATGGCTCTACTCCGTTTCTGTGTGGACTATTGTGGACTGAATGCAGTCACAAAGTCAGATGCCTACCCGATGCCCTGGACAGATGTACTCCTGGACAAGCTGGGAGGGGCGACCTACCTTACGACCATTGACCTGACCAAGGGGTATTGGCAGGTAGAGTTGACAGACAGAGCTAGGGAGAGGTCGGCCTTCATCACTCTGATAGGCTTATTTGAGTTTAAAGTAATGCCTTTCGGAATGAAGAACGCCCCAGCCACTTTCCAAAGGTTGGTGAACCAGGTGTTAAATGGTGCTGAGGAGTACGCTGTGGTGTACCTGGATGACATTGCCATCTTTAGTACCAACTGGGAGGAACACCTATCCCACCTTAGGAAAGTGCTGGGCAGGATACAGAGGGCAGGGCTCACTGTCAAAGCTGAGAAGTGCCAGATGGCCATGGGAGAAGTGGCATACCTCGGGCATGTGGTAGGCCAGGGACAGCTCTGTCCTAAGCAAATAAAGATAGAGGTAATCCAGGCATGGCCAAGACCAGAAACAAAGAAGCAGGTCAGAAGTTTTCTAGGGACAGCAGAGTACTACAGAAAATTTGTACCAATTACATTGCCCTGGCTGCTCCCCTCTCTGACCTGACAAAGAAAAGGGTGCCAAAGAAAATTACCTGGGGCCCAGCCTGTGAGGAAGCCTTTTCCAAACTAAAGGAGGCACTGTGCAGTGCTCCTGTTTTGACAAGTCCTGACCCTAGCAAAACCTTTATAATTCAGACAGACGACTCAGATATGGGTATTGGGGCAGTACTGAGTCAGACATCCAGCCAAGGGACAGATCACCCAGCAGTGTACCTGAGTAGGAAGTTACTTCCCAAGGAGCAAGCATACTCCATGGTAGAAAAGGAGTGTCTTGCCATAGTGTGGGCCCTCAAGAAGTTGGAGCCATACTTGTATGGCAGCATTTTGTGGTGCAGACTGACCACAACCCCCTGGTTTGACTGACACAGATGGGAAAGAACAGTGGTAGCTTGCTAAGATGGAGTCTTGCTTTGCAAGGGTATGATATGACACTATTACATAGGGCTGGAGACAAAAATCAGAACTCAGATGGGCTGTCTAGGGTCTTTGAGGAGTGAAGTGATTTGGGAAGCTCATCCCATGCAGGGGATAGAGCCCCCAAATTCAGTCTAGGTGGGGAGGACTGTGACATGGACAGCCAGTTCTGAGTGCTGTATGATCATTTTTTGTAATATAAAAATGTGTATGGACTGTCTCCCATGAGAAATGCTGAAACAGCATGTGAGATCTCACACACATACACACGTTGTAGATACAAGGTGTTACCTGGAAGGCCTTAATCAGAAATCTCCTGTTTTTCTAAGCTAATTATAGCTTCAACTGCTACAAGGGAAATCAGTATCTCTTTTATGACGTTTCAAGGGGGAAACCAGGTTTAGTACACTGGTGCGAAATCATAAAGATGCCTTGATGTCCTGGGAAGGGGAAGATGCTCATGAGATCAAAGAAATGTCATTTAAAAAGGAATTGAGTTGTGCTGAGGTTGCAGAATGTAATACTTGGAAAAGACATCCTGTTTTTATATAGATATTTTTTTTATATATTCTGACAGGAAGGAACTAGGTGACTTCATGCAAATAGGTGGGAAAAACCAGCTTTTAAACATTATTCTGTTTTCCTTCACAGACTTCTATCTAGACTCTGACAAAGAAACATCTGTGAGCACTTTAAGCAGGTATTTAGAGAGTGGGACAAATCTAATTACTGTAGTAAGAATTGCACTGTTAAAACCTGTTTTGTTTAAGAGATTTGTATGTCTTGTGATATAATAGTTCTGTATTTTATGTGTTACATATTTTTTTATCTATTGTAGTGAAACTCTATTTTTAGAGCTTACTTGGTCTGTCTTTGATTTCTTTCCTTTACAAGTAGAGTATATATGGTTAAAGCAGACACTTTACATAAGCTTAAATGGTGATACCAGACTGGAAAAAGGTAAGCATTTTAAATCTGAGGTCTTTTATTACAGTTTTTAAGGGTTCATTTCTGTACACCTGGTTAGGTGCCCATAAGCAAAGATATCTGGCCCCCTGAAAACAGAATTATCTGAGCCTGTACATTGGGTACGCTAACAAGAGGTTCATAGTTTGAATCCCTCCAGAACTTGAGACCAAAAGTTGGCACAAATCCAAAAAAACAGACAAGAGGGTTATCTTGTTCTGTTAACTGTTCACAAGACTGCTGTTGGAAGCTGGCACTTTGGGAGTAGAGGACTGACCTGCTGAGTGGGCTTGTGACAATCATCACTCCTCGCGTCCCTGTCTGGCAAGTGTCCCTTTCAATTCCAGGCTCCCCTGGACCATGTTCACGGGTTGCATCACCACAGCCATGCATGGGGGCATCCCCATCCTCAGTCTGGTCAGCACCTGCCCGGCCAGCTGTGCCATGGGTGTCCTCACCTGTTGCTATGTCGGCCATGTCACTTGCTGCAGGCAGTCCCATGGCACTGTCATCTGGCCCTGCATGCTGGTGACACTCTTGTTGGTCACCTGGGATGTCCTCCTCCACCTCCTCCACATCCTCCTCATCTGTTGCATCCTCCACACCCTGCTGTGGTGCCACCTGTTGCCTGCCACTGGGCCATCATCCAGGTCCTGGCTGTGTATGCCCGTACATCGCTCCACTTCAGGCATCACATCGCCCACTCCAAGGAATGACACCATGCATCCCAGCCCTGCTACTCACTCCTTGCACCACCATTGGCACCTGGGAAACAATGTGACAGCTTGTGAGTACACCACACGCCCAAGCACTGCCTCACTGCATGTTGCCCAAACCACCAATGCAAGCCTGGCAGGCCACCACCATGACATGCCATGCATTGCATGGGCTGTGACATGCACTGACCATGTGTGGGGCACCCATCCACACATGTGTCCATGGTGCATGTGCCCTAGCAGCAACCACCAGCCATGGCCACCTGTGCTGGTTCTTCCAGTTTGTGTGTGTGAGTATCCCCCTGCCTGCTGGTTCCTAAACAATAGCTTACACAGCTGCATGCATGCCATGACTGCTGCACACCTACCTTGGTGATGTTACTATCTGTGGGGTCCTCTGCTGTGTCCATCCAGTCTGGGTTTCCTGGGCCTGCCCTGGCCTTCAGTGTCACTGACCTGTCCTGTGGGGACATAATAGTATGTGACATCATCAGTACCCATCTGTGTAGTCAAGGTCAGTGTAGTGTGCTGTGTGTCAGACATTTTTTTTTTACACTTCTGTTTATCACCCCCGGACACCGGAACTCTCTCGGGCCCAACTCATCCCCCACTCTACCGCCCACTGTGACCTCCACCTACCTCAAAGGCATTACTCACTCCCGCAGAGCTGGGGGGGAACCCCACGGGTGATCGAAGGGTGGAGGTAGAGGTCCAGCATTGGGCATGTGGCAGGTGGATACTGCACAGCCATCACCTATCCGGGCCGGAGGGGTCTTTTATCCCCCTTATGCTGGTCCTGTGTGGGCACGGCCTGATGTCTGGCACACATGGCAACTCTGCCAAAGTCAGCCACGCTGTACGTGCAGTCCGCATTCTGCAGTGCCCCCGGTGTCCACCAGGTGCCACTGGAATGCCGGACAGTCCCTAACCCACCCCCCGGGAGAGGAGAGCAGCCCAGCGGGCACTCAATCCCCTCCCACCCCTACCAACCCCCGGCCCCCGAGGTCGCTCCCAAACTCAGGTCACCAGCATGGCGTGAGGTGTGGCATCCAGCACCTCAACCCTCAGAGCCACCGGGCTGGTGAAGTGTGTCAGACATGTTACTGGTGACACATACCTGACCGGTGTGGCCATTCTCCATGCATCTGGACATCTGCCTCTTATGTCATCCTCCTCAGGTGGGCAAGGAGTCACTCCTCCCTCCAGACCAGGTCATTCCATCTGTGTCTGACCTGCTGCATGGTCCTCCTGATTCCAGACACAACCTGGAGCCTGCTGCCAATGGTGGACCACACCCTCTCCCTGTCTGCTGGGATGGACTGCTGTGGTCCCTGTGGGAACAGCACCCTGCTCCACTGCTCAGCCAGGCTGATGAGAAGCACTGTCTCATCATCTGTGAAGTTAGGTGCCCTGCTTCAGTGTACCACTGCAACTGGGACTGCCACCTGCTGTTTTCCCTTGTGACTGCTTTACTCCCTTGCCTCTCTCTGCAGTGTATATGGAGCTGTGTCCTTTGCTACACTGTCCTGTGCAGCCTAGCATGTGCTACTGAAGCTCTGCATATGCTGGTGCCTCAGCTCCACATGTTCCCTGCTTTCATCCGCCAGTCCCATGCTGTGACGCATACGCTATGCAGCATGCATCGGCATGCAACATGCAACACACTGTGCATTGCTTATGGGATAACTCTGTATGCAAGTAGCATTGATGTGGCTGCTGCAGTGTGACATGCATCCTCCTATTGTTGATGCACAGCTGAACCTGTGGTGCATTGGTTGCCATCCCCTGTCTCCACACACTGTGCTTGTGCAGGGTGCCATGGCTGTGCTTGAGGGGGGCATGCCTCCACTGGCACTGTGCCTGTCCTCATGGCATGCCCCATGAGTGTGCCACAACACACCCATGTCCTGCAGCCTTGGGTGCACTGCACCCACCCAAAAGCAACACCTGCGGCTGTGCTGC
This sequence comes from Neoceratodus forsteri, assembly GCA_016271365.2. Classification (NCBI taxonomy): domain Eukaryota; kingdom Metazoa; phylum Chordata; order Ceratodontiformes; family Ceratodontidae; genus Neoceratodus; species Neoceratodus forsteri. Next base: position 649,189,121 of record CM057456.1, read on the forward strand.
ATGGTGTGTGCGCAGCCTCCCACCCACACTGTCCTTCATATCCCCATTGTGCCTAACTCTGGTGTCCACTGTGCACTGGTATTGCATGTTGGCACTAGTGTGCTGCATGCCACAAGACCATGGTGCTGTGTTCCCATCACATGCAGTCTATGCTGTCTAGCACTGTGTCTGCTATGCATGGGACCCTACACATCTCTCCATCCCTACATTACACTGCTTGTGCACATGCCGCCCCTGGTAGCATTGGACACCTGGCCAATCATGCTGCTTTCCATGTCATTGTGCATTGCACTGTCTGGGGCAGCACACAGGCAATGGGTACATCTGTGTCAACTTTGCTGCCACTGCCTGTGTGGTGGCCCAGGCAGCGACACCTCCATATCACCACAGCTGTTCCGGTCCACCTGCAGTGTGTGCTCTCCATGGTGGTCCCTGGGGTTTCGGGCACTGCTTTGTTGTTCCCCGCAATGCCATGGCACTGCTGCCCAGTGTGCCTGTTGTGTGTGCCATTGCTGCATGTGGTCCTCCCATGGTCTCGAGGCTGTGACCCATAGCCAGGTCACAGCATGATGGTGTTGGCGTATCTGTGGCCATGCAAACTGTGCATGCTGTTGTGTGCTCATCCAAAGTGTGACACAATGAGCTGCACTTGCATTTATTGTCCAGCTAGTGTGTGTTGTGCCTGGCCTTGCTGTCACCAGTCATAGGCAGGCCCCGTTGCCTCCTCCTCCTCCTCCTCCCCGTGCAGTGTCACCATCCTCGTTGGGTGCCTCCTCATCCTCTGCCAGTGGTGTGCCATGTTCCAGTGCTATGTTGTGCAGCATGCAACATACTATGAACAGTTTGCATGCCATTACTGGTGTATACTGCAGTGCACCCCCTGATCTGTCAAGGCACTGGAACCTCATCTTGAGGATGCTAAATGTGCACTCTATCACACTGTGTGTTGCTGTGTGGGCATCACTGTACCGTTGCTCTGCTGCACTCTGTGGATGCCTCACTGGTGTCATCAGCCAGGGCTGTTGTGGGTATCTGCTGTCACCTGTGGGAAGGGAGGTGTTGGTTAGTGTTGTGCCCACATACATCCCTTGCCTACCCATGCTTCATGTGTCCGTGTGTGCCTTACCAATAAGCCAGCCATCTATCAGTGTCCTGCTCTGGAAGGCCTCACACACTCCACAGTTCCTATAGATGTAGGCATCATGTGTGGACCCTGGATAATGTGCCACAATGTCGAGGATCTTGCACCTGATGTCACAGATGACCTGTACATTCATGGAATGGAAGCCCTTCCAGTTGACATAGGTCTCTGGTTCATCCAGTGGTGCCCTTATGGTGATGTGTGTGCAGTCAACTGCACCACGCACATGTGGGAATCCTGCTGTGATGTGCTGTAGAATCCCTGCTTGATTACCAGTTGCTCCTGGGCATCTGTGGGTAGGTGGATGTATCAGTGTGACCTGTGTATGAGGGCATACATGACTGTCCTCAGGCACCATGATACGGAGGGCTGTGAGATGCCCATGGTGTCACCACTCGGTGTTTGGAATATGCCAGTGGCCATTATCTGTAGGGCTGCACATACTTTCACCTCTGTTGGTATGGCATGGTCTCTCTGGGTCCTGCTTCTCAGGTCAGCATCAAGTTCCTGGCATAGCACTGCTATGGCTGCCTTGCTGAGTCGATATCGTACAATGCACTGCTCCTCGGTCAGGTCCGTGTGGGCTGTGCATGGCTAGTACACACACACATGGCATGCCTCCAGTGTCTGGGTTGCTGTTGTCTGTGCACCTGCTGTGCAGCTCCACCCTGTTGTACAGCCTGGTGGGCACGTCGCCTATGGTGTTGCATGGCCAGCTGTATGCCCAGTAGCATGCGAAGAAAGACTAAAAGAGCTTAATATGTATACCCTTGAGGAAAGAAGAGAGAAAGGGGACATGATAGAAACTCTCAAGTACCTCAAGTGAATCAGCAAAGTCCAAGAGGGTAGCATCTTTCAGAAAAAGAGATGTGCAAGAACAAGGGGGCACAATCTGAAGACAGAGGGGGAACAACTCAGGGGCAATGGGAGGAAGTATTTTTTCACAGAGAGGGTGGTGGATGCATGGAACAGCCTTCCTGAGGAGGTCATGAGGTCAAAAACAGTGGCGGAATTTAAGAATGCATAGGACAGAGATAAGGCAATTCTAGTGGGAGGTAGGAGGAAGTAGGTCTTTATTATAACTAGGACCTACAGCTTATCCAATAGGTAGGAAAAAGGGCAGGCTAGGTGGGCCAAGTGGTCCTTATCTGCCGTCAAAGTCTATGTTTCTATGTTTTTGTGAAGCATTTCCTCACATCTCTCCTAAACCTACCCCCTCGAGCTTCATATGGTGGCCCCTTGTTCTAGAGCACAATTTCCTCTGAAAAATACTTCCCACTTGTACCTTATTCAACCTTGTACACAGAAATGTTTGTTCAGTTTTGCAGAGTTTTAGAAAGAAGGTTGGTTGGTGCAACAGTGGTTTCTGCAGAACAAGTGAAAGTTGTGTTTTTGATAGACTGTACCCCAGGAATAGTGAAGCATCTATTGGATTGCATTCCCAGCATTATGGAAGAAGCAGTTGAAAAAGCTGATCAGCTTCATCCAATAGACTACTGTACACATCCAGTGCAAATACACTGGTGGATGGACATCTGATCCTTCTAAAGGAACTCCTGTGGCAACCTAAGGCAAACCAGCCTCAGCCTGAACCTGAACCCAAGGTAAAAAAATATTTCTCCCAAATCTAACAAATCATGGGAGGAAAGGTGTTATATACTGTGTGCCAGAAACCAGGGCACTGATCATATGAATGTCAAAATGATATATAGGTGGAAGAGTGCAGAGAGGGGGAACAACCCAGGGAGCGAGCAGTTATTGGCCAGTGCTAACAATGAACTCCCTGCTAATTCAATTGTCCATAAGCTTCTTGTCTCCATTAATGGTAAAATAACACAGGGTTTAATAGGCACAGACAAATCCATTTCTGTGGTTAAGCAGAACTTAATAAATGAGGAACATATTCAGCCAGACCAGTTCAACTGAATTCAAGAAGTGGCCATCTCCCATTTGGCAAGAATGGGTTTCTCTGAATTTTGTCCCACTGTTAGCTTCCTTGAATGATAACGCAAGTAGATGGAAGAGTCTTCATCTTTTGGTTTGGGGTAAATGCAAAGTGTTACAAATGATGGTGCTCCCTAGGATCCTATATTTCCTGCGATATCTCCCCCTTCAAAATCCTGAGTTGATTCTGCACTCTTTGGATCAATTTGTAAAAGCCTTTCTTTGGGATGGACACTAACCTCGGTTGTCCTTATTGAAACTGATTGCTCCTTGGTCCAAGGGGGGTTTCGGACCCCCTGGCTTAAAGGGTATTACTTTGCGATTGGGATTAGATACCAGCTGATGTGACTGCATGCATACACATGTTGGAATGGAGCTCGCTGGATTGCTTTGGAGGAGGCTTTGGTGAACGGCATACCACCTGATATGATTGTTTGGGTCCTGATTAAGATCAATAAGGACTACCCTATCCATAGCTACATGATATACATTTGGAAAGCAGCAGGGAAGAGTCTCTCTGCCTTCGGGCAATTACAGCTTCAGTACTGGCTAATTTGGCATAACCCACAGTTAACTGTGGGAGGCAAACCTGTTATCTGGTGTGAGTGGGTCGATGGAGGGATAGCTAGGCTGGCTGATCTCTTTCAGGCAGCCTTTAAGACCTAGGCCTCTCTCCCCTCTTATCATTTGTGGAGGTATTTCCAGATTCACCATTTGGTCTCCTCCTATAGTGGGGTACAATTGAGATTGCCTGACAGAAGTATTTGGGAGGATCTACTGGGGCTGGCAGGGGGAGGCCCACATCTCTGTTTCCCCTATTGCTTTAGGAAATTTTCCCAAATTGGTCAAATTTATAAGTTTTTGCTGAATGAATATGTCCCTCATCATACTAAGGTGTAACTTAAATGGGAGAATTTTCTGGGCTATAAGCTTTCAGAGGAAGACTGGGTCTTTTGTTGGGTTAATGCCTATGGGGTTGGCAAGGACTTAGGGGGCTGGTTGATCCAGCTGAAGATCCTCCATTTTTGGTACAGGACTCTGGTTTTGTTAAAGAAGATGAATCTAATGGACAATGATGTGTGCTGGAGGTGTCTTAAGGCTCAGGGTATGCAGCTACATATCCTTTGGGACTGCCCTAAGTCGGTAACATGGTGAAAGCTACTTAGGACTAAAACTCAACTAGTATTACAGTACCCCATACCTCTGGATTCTACCCTTTTAATATTGGGCAACACTAATAAACTTCCTTTGCTGTATAAGCCCCAATGTTTTGGCTGATGGCAGCGACTGTTGATGCAAAGCGATTGATATATTGGAAATGGAGATCGGTTGAAGTTCCATACTAGGAGGAATGGTAGAATGGACTATATGCTGTAAATTAGTGGGGTTGGAAAGGTTGTCTTATTTGGCTGCAGGTAATTGGCAGTATGACAAGGTGTGGTCTCCATACCTCTCTCTTAGGTGGGTCTAGTTAGGATGTTGGGGGGTAGCTTCCTTATATTTCCTATTGCATTTAGTGATGGCTTTCTTTCTGTTGGAAGAGGGTATAAATAAAGGAAATCCCAAATGCCCCTTCTCCTCGGTCTAGCCATTGGACGCTAGCTGCCTACATTGGTTTAGTGATTTGGACATACTCATTTTCAGTTATATTGCCGGTTCTCCGCCGTTTGTTCATTTGTTTATCCTTATTCTTGTTCTTTTGTTTATATTTGTTAATTAGTTTATTTCTCTATTTGGAATTTTTCTCTGCTTCGCTCTTAGCATCATGGTTGCTTTTTGGTTTTAGGAAATAGTGGATGGATGTGCAGGTTGATGCCACTGTCAACAGGTTGACTGAGGCAGTTTTACTTTAAGTTTGTTATTATCTGTAAGGTGTCACCACAGAATCGGTTAGGTATTTACTCTTTATTTTTATAAGCTGTTCTCTTTTGGTACTCTTGTGGAAGATTTTTATGGTGTGACCTCTTCATTGGTGTGCCTAATTGGAATCAGTTATTGTTCTTGTCTTTAACCTGTATTACAACATTATACTTTCAATAAACTATTAATTAAAAAAAAAAATAGAAGTGGCCATTGTGTGGTCTCAATGCCACCAAGACAGGAGGTGGGAGTAATACCATAATTCCCTGCTTATGTAATTATAAGTCATGATTTTGATAGGAGAGAAAATATTGTCTGGGTCACTACCTGTTGTCAAGAAATAGACACAGGTTATGGAGGATGGAGTGGGAGCAGTGTAGCCAAAGACAAAACCGATCTTAGCAGCAGAGGCAGTAGCCAGCATGGCTGATGGACTACCTGGAAGCAGCAGTTCAAGAGCACAGTAACACAGTTGTGACCCCGACAAAGATCAGTTCCCCCACTGAAGGACAGTATTCATTAGGGAGGTTCAAGCATGTGGAGTTAAACAGGTCTCATCAGGCTGTTCCATCCTTACAAAAATTGAAAAAATTGGTAGTGACATTTATGGAGAAAGTAAACAGGAGGTACTGTATACTGGAAGAATGGATTATTGTATAGAAGAAGGGCTACTAAGAGAGGGCCAGAAGAAGGGGTGCACCAGCAGCTACAGTAGTACTCATTTTGGCAATATAAAATGCAGCCTCTGGGCCTGGCCCATGACATTCCATTTTAAAACACCAGGGAGTTAGCCAAACAAAATAGCAGCTTATGAACAATTTGTTTGGCCTAGTATTTTTAATGATATCGCAGACTATTTTCAGAATTCCCCAAAGTGCCAGAGGGTATAAAAGGTTGAAGGCAAGGCTAAGGCAGCTTTGATCCCCCTATCTATAATTGAGGAACCCTTTCAGTGGGCATTGTGTAGGCACTAATCGTCCTGAGTCACACATATATGAGGTACATACTGGTGCTCATGGACTACACAACCAGATAGATAGATAGAGGCTAGGGCATGTCCTCTATAGAGACAGGAAAGGTGGCTGATGATGGGATATTCTCTTGAGTAAGATTTCCTCAGAAACTTTGTATGACCAGGGTACAGGTTTAGTGTAATCCCTTCTGATAAGTCTGTGGGAGAAGTGTGGGGTGTAGCAACTCAGGGCTTCCCCATACCACCCCAAGACTAATGGACTGGTTAAACATTTTAAGTCTATTCTTAAAACATGGCTAAGAACATTCACTGGCCAATATGAAAGGGACTGGGTCAAGTACAGTATTTCCCTATCCATATTCACATAAAAGGGAAGTCCTGCAGGAGTCTACAGGGTTTCACCCTTCAAACTTTTGTTTGACCACCTGGTGATGGGGCTCCTAGATGGGGTATGAGATTAATGGAATGGTGAACTTACTTACCAATGGGATTCTGTTGTGGAGTATGTCCTCAACAGCTGATCATTGCACAAGGAAGGATCTCATAAGTCTCACCAAGGGACACCTAGCCTCTTCACAACAAGGTCAGAAAATGTGGTATGACTGTGTGGCCATAGCCCAGTGGTAACAGACTGAACAACCCATGATGGTGCTCATCCTGGCCATACAAAGTAAACTGCAAGCAGCCTGGGTGGATTTGTACTTTGTGGTAAGGTATTGTAGGTAAATAAGGTAAATAACATGGTGGAGCTGATACACAGGAGATGCAAGCAAAGGGCGTACCCTTGGAATGTGATGAAACTCTAATATGACACAGCAGAAAGGGTCGCAGCACTGTGTGTGTGTGTGTGTGTGTGTGTGTGTGTGTGTGTCTACCCAAACAATTTATTTATTTATTTATTTCTGATCTCGGATTAACCATTTGAGCTCAGAGCTCTTTACATAGGTTCCACGTTAGTACATTTAGAACAAGTAGGTGATTAAACAGAGGATTGAGACAAACAAGGCAATAGAATTATAATGAGAACATTTGGTCTTTAAGCAAAGGAATGCAAAAAATACAGTGAAAACTAAAACTGGAATAGGTCAACACAGTCAGCTACGTACAGGAACAGACCAAATAACTGTGCCCAACAGGAAGCCTGTTAGTTGTCAGCAACATGAGGGGGTTAGTGCATAGAAGTGCTGGAGACACGGGGTGGAGGGTTGAGCCCCAAGTTCAGGGTGTCCAACAGAGACAGAGAGAGAGAGAGAGATCAGTTTGGCAGAAGGGCAAATGGAAGGAGATGACTTTGCTAGGTGCTTGCTATGGCAGACACATTGAGATTCCTGTATTAAATGGCTCTTTAGGTTCTTTTTGAAGGTCCACAGACTGAGCAGGCTAATAATGTTCTCATGGAGGGAGCTGAACCACAATGGTGCCCGATAGGCAAAGGGCCTTTGTCCTTGAGATGTCCAACATTTTGGACTCAGGAAGAATGCAGTTCTGAATTTTGGGTGGGCCTGGGATTAGTGCTGGGAACTAGGAGTTGTTGGGCCCCAGTTGGGAGCTGACCAAGGCAGATCTTTTTGGCCAGGAGGCAGGATTCAGATTTTAATTGACCAAAGAGCGTTAGCCAGTGAACCTTTTCATAGAGATTGCAGGTGTGGGTTAGTCGGTGTACCCCTAAGGTGAGAATGCAGGCATTGTTAAGGGCAGTTTTTATATGTTGGAGGGCAGTATCGGTGGCAGAGCCATATATTGGCAGTCCATAGTCCACTAGGGAACCCACTGAACTGTGGACCGCTATGCTGATGGCTTCAGGAGTCAGGCTCTTCCTATGGCAATAAAGTAGCCCTAAGCGTTTGTTGATTGCTTTAACTGTGATGTCTATGTGGAGGGCATAAGAGAGCGAGCTGTCAAGAGTAATTCCAAGATATTTGAAGTGATAAACACGTTCAAGAGGAACACCACCCCATCACATATTGATAGCGGGTAGTTTATGTGCTTGTTCTTAAGGCTGGTGAACAACATGTTTTTTGTTTTTTTGTTGTTCATTGTCAATTTATGATTTTTGAACCATGACTCAACGCTGGTGAAGTAACATTGTAGCTGTTGCTCAAGAGCAGTGGGGTCAGAGACATTAGAAAAGATAACTACATCATCTGCGTAGAGGAGGATACGGTACTGACTGGCTAGGGGGAGGCAATTCAGAAATAGGCTAAAGAGGAGGGGGGCCCGGTTTGACCCCTATGGAACACCTGAGCACACAGGCTTGGTGTCAGAGAGAAAGGTACCTATCCTGACTTGCTGTGTTTGGTAGTGTAGGTAGCTGCGGAACCATGCAGCTGCCTCAGGGGCAAGGTCTATGGCAGTGAGTTGGTCAACTAGGTTGACCATGTCAAAGGCCTTTGTTAGATCAATATAGATAGCCCCAACTAGCTGGCGAAGATCGAGGGATTTGTGAATGAAGCCTGTGAATTCCAGGAGGGCTGTAGTGGTGTTATGCCCAGCCCTAAAGCCATGTTGCTCTGTGCATAGGAGCATATGCTTGTCCAGATAATTGACAAGTTGGTCGGCAATGATTTGTTCAAGGGCCTTCAAAAGTGGTGGTAGTATAGAGATGGGTCTATAATTCCCAGGGAAGGCACGATCCCCACTCTTATACACAGGGGTGACCACTGCAGCCTTTCATTTTTGGGAGAATACTGTGAGAACAGTGAGAGGTTAAGGATATGGGTGAGAGGTGACAGGATTTCTTCAAGTGAGAGCGAGATTAGTTTCAGGTCAAGATTATCCCCACTGAATCTCTCCTTCCCAAGCACTTTGCACAAATATTTCCAGATTTCTCCGAAGGTAATAGTCTTGAAGCGAAAGGGGAGATGCAATGGGGATTGTGTGGGTGAAACAGGGATGGTGGGGGAGACGAAGTTGGCGGGGAGAACATGCTGCAAGTCTGTGAAGGCATTGTTAAAGGTATTGGTGATAGATTTAGGGTCAAGGATGGGGGAACCATCAATGCAGAGCATGGTAGGGGCCATTTTGTGTTCTTGTCCGGTGATCTCATTTAGGTTAGCCCAGAATTTGTGCCCATCATTCCAGTTCTTGGTTAGGGCATCTTTATAGTATGCATTTTTGGCTAATCGGATGGTCCTGGTACAGTTGTTCCTCACACATTTGTAGTTCAGGATATCAGACTGCTTGCCAGTGGCCCTAGCTATAAGCCAGAGGTGGTGTCTGTTTTTCATTAGCTCAAGGGTATCAGGGCTCATCCAGGGGTTAAAATAGCCTTTGATCTTCTGCATTTTTATGGGAGCATGTCACAGATTGTATTGAAGAGGAGGATGAAATGGTTGAGCGCGTCGTCAATGTGGGAAGCCTCAAAAACCGAGGACCAGTCAGCATTGAGGAGATCCATTTTGAAGCGGTCAGCATGACCAGGTTTGAGGACCCTGCTGGTGATTGTTCTAGGAGGCGGTTTGTAGAAATTAATAGCCCAACTGAACATGACAAGGGAGTGGTCACTGATGTCATCCTGGAGGACGGAGGCATTAGAGGCATGCTCAGGTTGGTTGGTGAGCACCCAGTCAGTCAAAGTACTAGTGTACGTCCTGTAGTTAGTCCTATTGGGAGTTTCAATGAGCTGGGTAAAGTGGATACCCTGAATTGCATCCTCGAATTGGTTAGCTTCAGGGACAAGCCAAGTAATATTGAAATCACCTAAGAGTATAACCTCAGAGCTTAGGGTTAGGCTTTCAAGACAGTCTATGACAACATGGAGACCTTGGGCCGAGTTCTTTGGGGGGATGTAGACAGATAGAATTGTGACAGTTTTGTTGGGAGCCCCAAGAAGAACCTTAATGGCAAGGGCCTGGGCGAACAACCCTAGGCTGGGTAAATTCAGGACTATGCCCTGAAGGCTGAATTAAGGTAGACTGCACAGTCACCACCTCTTTTAGATTTACGATCTTGCCTAAAGATCGAATAGCCCAGTAGATTGATGGCTCCAACAGGGATCTTGGGAGTGAGCTATGTCTCTACCACAGTCAGTATGTCTGGATTATGTAGGGCTACCCAGGCTTGAAGGTTGTCAAACTTTGCTGTCAGGCTGCGGATGTTTAGTGACGCAAAGATTAAGGTGCCTGGTTTCGGTGCACTCAACCCCTGAAATAGAGGAGGGCCTGGATTAGGGTGGATGTTACCTGAGAGCAGTAGTAACAGGAGTACCAATCTGACCAGGTAACTTTTAAAGTGTTTAAGGCTAGCTTTGTGCTGTCTTTGTGGATTCATTCAAGCTGAATGCTTATCAGAGAGAACGGCCAGTTTAGGCAGGACTGTGGGAGGGGGGGAAGCCCTGGCCGAGCTGGATGCATTCTGGGCCAGGTAGGCCAGGGGGTGTTGTTAGGCATGCAGCTGGCACATGGACCACAGCTATGCATGGATGTTATAGTGCTGTAGATGTTGCCATAGGGGTGCTCCGTGATAAGAGGTAAGCTGATTTAGGGTCATTCAGTAGCTGCAAACAGAGAGTGGGCAGGAGTATAAGAATTAGCATTAGTTTGGTTGCCATGTCCAAGATTGGAAAAGGGTGGTGGCACAGCAATCAGGGTCTTGGGAGGGGGAGGAAAGTAAAATAAATTAAGATGTGATGGAGCTAGGGAGGTGTCCTGGCCTTATAGGCAGATGTGTACCCTTACAGTTTGGTGTTGACATAAAAAGGAAGAAGTCTTTAAGGGGAGGACAGGACAAGTGTTAGGCCTAATAACTGTACTCTGTATCTTTAAGTGGGATTGCAATTGTTAGTGAGAAGGAAGGAAGAAGATTGCATGGGGTGGTGCCAAGGGGGGAGGGAGAGTATTTAGTAAAGGCTGTAGGTGGGGGAGAGGGGGTGAGGATAAAGATTCAAGCAAGGAGGAGACAGTAGGAGAGAAAGTGAAGAAGAAATTGAATTATTTGCAGGGCAAAGTTTACAACTGTGACCCAAATGAAATCTAGTCTAAACAGAAAAAAAACTGTAACACTTTAAAGTTAGTTTCTGCTCCAGGGTAGATTAGCACTGGACCTTAAACCCAAATGAAATCTAGTCTAAACAGAAAACAATGTATCACTTTAAAGTTAGTTTCTACTCCAGGGTAAATTAGCTCTGGACCTTAAAACAAAGAGAGCTGTAATACTGTAAAATCTACAAACCTGCAGCTAAAAGAACTTGCACTTCAAACTACCCTTGCAGTGCAAAATTGCCTTAAACGGGCTATGGAAACAGACAATGGAAATTAGATGGCTCCACTAGCAGATCTACAGGGTGAGGTTTAGTGGGGACAGTCTGTGAATACTATTACACTATTTGAACAGCTGCTGCCAGCATATGCAGCAGAGACGAGTAGGATGCTGTAGTCATGTGCAGAAATGTTAATTCGGAAACCAGGGAAAACCCCACTGGTTTAGCACAATGCTGACACAGGGAGCCAATGCCTACTGTAGGATCTATTCTATAGGGATCTAGAGGGCATGAAACAGGTTATATAGGAGAAGATTAGGGAGATGCTGGCTCTTTCAGTCATGCAGGAGTTCAGCAGTCCCTGACCACTGCAGATAAACTGGCTTTATTTCTAGAAAAAAAAGAGAAAAATAAGTTTTACTCTTCATTGCTTAACACGGTGATTGATATGCAATTTGAAGTCTAGATGGGTATCTAACTGCATGCTAACATACTTATAAAAGACTACTTGTTCCAAGCATTCAGCACATAAAGTGGGGATGAGCACTTTGTCTGCATTTTGAAGGAAGGTTATGAGAGATACACAAACCAATGCATTTATTTTTTTTTAGTTCAGAAGCACCTTTTCATTTATATGTAATTTTCTAATTTTGTCAACACAGTTTGTCAAGGTATCTTGAGCTTCTTTTAAGGGGCAGCCAAAAGAATGATTAACTGCGATTTCTGCATAAAACACTGTAATATGTTCCTCTGGGCTCAATAGGTCACACCTGGAAACAAGCTCTGGCTTAGTGTGCCTTTCCTGGTTAAACAATTTCCCCTTCCCCTTCCTTCCTCTGGGCTCAATAAAATAGTTATTGAAACACATTTACAGCATGTCTATGACAATATTCCAAAATGGTTAAATAGAAACCAGCTGGCAATTAACCAAACAAAAAATATCACTTTAATTGTTGGATCTAAACACTGGTTAAACAAATCGCCCCTCTAAATATGTAAGTAATAAACCACGATGGGGTGTGCATTATAGTATTTTAATGCATGCCGATGGGGTGTGGTAAAAATAGCATTGTGATGGTGCCATCCAGATAATGTGCACCTATAATGCCCTGGGTAATGTGACTAACATATTGGTTTACTGCTTGATCATAAATTGGATTATACAGTACACAGTACAGTGGCAATAATCTTATTACCCAATGCTGTGGTAAGATTGACACCCTTATATAGTAAAATTCCTCTTTCTAAGCACTTGAAAAGGCATCACAGCACTGATCAGTTTCCCTCATTTCAATTATAGTACTGTTTGCAGCTGTCCAAAATATCATTTCTGTGATCTATCTTCTACATTGTCTCTTGGACTAGTTATAATTCACCGAATTACCATCATCATCATAATCTTGTTCAGTTTCATTCCTTTTACATCTGTATCCTCTATAAATAGATAGTATTGTCTGACCTTCCTTTCCTGGGCAACAAAAATGAAACAAATCAATTGATTAATAAATAAAATTGCAGACTAAAGACATCATCTAAAAAACTAGATTGATGTGTAAACTAAACTCTAACATGCTCATGGAATGTGGCACACAGATGAAATGATGACTCACTTACCAGGGTAGTTGTAAAATGTTATTTATTATTCACACATAAGAAAAAAAGAAAGAAAGAAAGAAAGAAAGAAAGAAAGAAAGAAAGAAAGAAAGAAAGAAAGAAAGAAAGAGGTTGTTTTATGTTTAAATGAGCTCGGGTCATCAGAGGGCCAAGCATGGGTAGAGGATCAAATTTCAAGGGACTTCTCTCCTCCTCCTCTGGGGTGGTGGTGGCACAGTGCCTAGTGTTTGACTGTCCCATAGGGGAGGTTGGGGGACAGTACACCAGGCAGACGAGGACCAACAGGGATCTGGCATGCCATGCAAGAGGACAGGTGTGGCATCACCACTGATGCTGTTACATGCACAATCCTTCACGTCACAAGGGGAGGGAGAGGACAAGAGAAGAGGAAGGCATCCTGGGATGAGAGGATGATCACTGCCCCTCACATGCCATGCACTAGGTGACTCAGGCATGGCTCCACAGTATCCATGACCCATCGGATTGAGAGTGCTCCTACCACCCCACCATAGTGGGTAAGTCATGGGAGTATGGAAGTCTGGTAAGTCCTGGGGGAAGCTGGGATGACAAGGCTGAGGGAGTCTGGGGGTCAGTGGGATAGGGGCTATATCAGGGAGGGGAGGGTTAAAAACAAGATTAATTGAAAAAAAAAGAATGCATCATCTCAGTTGTAGGGTCTACCAATGTCAAAATTTTATAACAATCTGTGTGTTTGTTTTTGAGTTACAGAGTGTTGAACCATACGAACCACAAGAGGAAAAGTGTCTTGCACTTCAGGAATGTGAATTTAAAGAAATGGGAGACTGTCTCAGAAACTGTCTCTTAGAGGGATTACCAGGGAGGGGTGGAAGAAAAGTAGGGGAAAAAAGAGAAGGTATAATTAAATGGAATCTGTACCATTAGGTGTCACTTTAGAAATATGTGACCCCCTGCAAGACCTCCTTGCATCTATCCATCAACTAGAGAAAACTATTAATCCCCATTCCCCTGAGTCAGATTGGCTTAGACTCAACCAAGAGTGGACTAAATTTGTAGAGCTTAATAGGAAGCAAGTGAAGAATGCCATATTTGTACTAAATTAAATTATGAAATGCATGGTGAAAGGGCTGGTTACTTCTTGGCTATGTGGATTAAACAACAGGAGTATCCCATTTAATTCTGGTGACTGGATCCTGCCAGGATGGACTCTTGTTAACTTCTCCCCAGAATTTGGCAGAATTTCAGTCCTTTTATGAACAACTGTATAGTGAGGACACACCCACTCGGACACAGGACCTACTCATTAATGATTATCTTTGGCAAGCCCACCTTCCTTCTTTAGACCCCTCTGTGGCCCATCTTCTTGCAACCCACCATTTCTGTTAAAGATGTGGAACAGGCAATTTCTTCTGTCACTCCAGACAAATCCCTGGGACCAGATGGGTTTCCCCTCAATTTCTATCTAGCCCTCAAATCCAAACTAGTGCCTAGAGGTGGGAAAAGTTGCCGAAATTCACTCCACGAAGCAATTTGTGGAGCAGTGGTGAATCCACCAAGTACTCCGCAACATGAAGCAGATGGTATCATCCCCAGATGAAAGAACTGAGAACATATGATAACCCTCTTGGCATCAAGCAGAGACCATGGTTGGGCATAGCCCCTGGGGTACTCTCAATGTCTAGGGCTAAGTGGTAACTGATCAACAGAGACATTCCCTGTTTCAAACAAATATGTTCAGTCTCTAGCTTTTTACAGGGCCCATTCTTTAAATCTGTTCCTTGGGTAGCTTTGCTTGGTGCTCCTTCTGTTATGTCATAAATAAATCAGTCTGCAATGTGATGGGTTGGTGTCATGGCTACTAACATATTTATAGTTAAACACATGAAGACATGGCCCTTGGGCAAGGCAGACTCAGTGCTATCCCTGGACACAAGCCAGAAGCTTAAAGAAAAGTTGTATCACTTAGACAAGTCTTACAGGAGCCCCATGACCAGTCTTATTCCTTATAATTCACCAGGGGGTGAGGTTACACCTTCCAATAGAGCCTTTCCTTCTCACCCTTCTGAATTTACCAGATCTCCACTTTGCTATATGCTTTTGGTTCACTCATTTCTCACATACTACCATGGCACTGCAGCATTAGTTCAGCTGGTGTGCAGAAGGCAGTACAGCTATACAGACTTTCATTCAGGTACTCCTGGCTAAGGGACAACCTGGCCTTGAGCACCTCACACCAACCAGTTCCTTACTCTCACTTGACAGTGTTCTGGGCACCAGCATTTACCTAAGTCTGACCTCTGACAGTGGCAGGCAATCTCCCCATGCATTCATCCAGAGGAAACATCTCCAACATCCATACCATCTTGGGATTTCCAATACAAATAGTTGGACCAGCTCTTACCTGTTTCAGCAACTCAGTCTTTGTCACCAGATCTTTCACCATCTTCAGCAAAGCTGCCAGCATCTCAGTAACAGACACAGGAATTGCCCTCAAAATTAAAATACCTGCTTCAGCTATATCCTCTGTGTATATCAAGACCAACAGAGACTCCCCTTAAGGCCAGATCCTTAGGATACTCACTCCCTTACAATCCCACCCGAATAACAGTGATCTATACAAAATGGCCTCCAGATTCCACATTCCCAGACTAACATTTATCTGCTCCTTTCATCCCACTACATCCGTTTCTCTTACTGTTCTTCTCTTCATGTTTTCTACATGCATGAACACCAAATGCATGACAGATGACTGGACCCAGCTTCAGCTGGATGCAGGCAATGATGACTCACAATTGTTGTTAATGATTCTTAGATGCACACATGCTATGCATGCCCAGCATGGACAAGCAGCAGTGAAATATTGTTTGTGAGTTGATAGTGAAGAGGGATATCACCAGCACACCCCAACCCTCCCAACTGAATGCACGCCACCAAAATAAGAGACCTTGGGTCCGATTCCAGAAGGAATGGTGCAAGTTGCCAGTGTTTGTAACTTGAGCCAAATCCTGATTCGCTGGTGACTCTGCACCCCATCTTAGAACAGCCAGGGTCCCCATAGGCTACATCCATGATGTGCGGCACCCCAAGCATTGTGGCAAGGGAGGATGCACCCAAACAGGGTGCCTCAAGCTGCAGTAAATGCCCACTGACAGGGCACAAGCCCCCGCCCCAAGCCCCATTTCCAAGTAATGCCCCACAGGGCTGATCATGTTCCCCAGTCCCCAAGAATTGCCCTGCAGGGCTGATCATGTCCCATGGGCCATAAGAATTGCCCTGCAGGGCTGATCATGTCCCCCCACTCCCCAAGCTCCAATTCCCAATCGCCAGCTAGCCAGTAATAGTAGAATCACACAGTCCATTATCCCTACTAGTCTAGTGGCCCCACCCCCACCCGGCAGTGCCAGTCCACCCCCCCCAGACACCCCATTCCCAGTCTGTGACTGGCACCTTCCACCTCTCACCTCCATGGCCAGCCACTGACTGAGCTCCCTCTGGGTGCATACTACTATATACAGTATGAGCTCAATTCACTGAGTGCATACTGTATACAGTAGTATGCACTCAGAGGGAGCTCAGTTGATGGCTGTCCATGGAGGTGAGAGGCAGGATGTGCCAGTCGCTGACTGGGAACGGGTGTGGGGGGGTGGACTGGCACTGCTGGGTAGGGGCCACTAGACTACCAGGGATTATGGGCCGTGTGGTTCTACTATTACCAGGGATATGTCGATTGGGGATCGGGGCTTGGGGCTTGGGGACCAGGGGGACATGTCCAAATCTATGGGGCAATTCTCAGGGACCAGGGGGACATGATCAACTCTGCAGGGTATTACTGGGAGATTGGAGCTTGGGGGTGCCAGCAGCCTGCATAGGGCAGTTATGTACAGTCCATAATGGGGGATGGGTGGGTTGGACACATGTGGGTCCATGGGAGGGTGGCTGTTGGGTGCATATGGCACAGTGGTACACACCCAGTGGATGAAGAGTACAGTTAGACCAGCTAATAGCTGGTCTAACTGTACTTGGACCAATGTCATCTGGAGTTTCTCTTGGAATAGCAACTGCACTGTTCTGGCAGCCACCCTCCCAGAAAAGGGTGCAACTGCTGCCGTAAACTCCCTTGTGCCATGTCGCAGGGGGTTTATGGTGTATATGGGAGCATAGGGTCACTTCAGTACAGGCTATGTTTTGGAATCCCCATTATTGGAACTCATGGCGCAAAGTGCTACTTGCACAGTTTGTTTTGATGTAAGACACTTTGCACCATGTGTATCCATTCTGGAACTGGGCCCCTTGTCTTCTAACAAAGCAGTCTACTTTACCTTTCACTCACTGACTTGCTGGCAGACTTACACAGGCAAAAAGTAAAAAGATGGATTTCTGTGCAAGCAATAATACCCGACAGGATGGGCAGTATTGGAAAATTCCAGACCTCCCAGGGGCATAATGACACCCAACACCACAGACTGAGGGCCTTATAGCCCCTGTAAGGTCTGGTATTGCCCAATACTGCCCTTAGAAAATGGGCTACATGTTGGTGGGGAAGAGGGCGCAGGCTTGGCACTTGTCTGGCCTCTGGTGGAAGCCAGAGGCACAACAAGTGCAGTGCACACAGAGAGGGTTGGGTAGTGGTGGAAGTCGGTGGTGACACCTTTATGTCAGGGAGCATGCCACTCCCCCAGAACACGGAAAAAAGATGTTGGAGCGCCTAGGGGAAGAAGCGCCAAGTACAGACCCCAATGGCTCCTGCCTGCCTGACCACCAGAGGGACCTGACAAAACTAGGATTACTCAGGGTGTACAGGCCCCACCTCATACCCACCTGGTGGGTACAGCCACGGCTCTATAGGGGTCCACTAGGGATCCAGGTAAGGCAATGAAGAAGGGTTGGTGCATGAGCATCTCCCGACAGAGCAGGGCTCCTGCATGTGGGGGAGAATAAAGAGTGATCTCAAAAAAAAAAAAAAAAAAAAAGAAAATGGGCTACATGTGTAATTTTTTTATAGGATTACAAAAAAATGTAAAGTAATCCTGTAAAAAAAAATGACTAAAATTGTATTGTTAGCCCTTTTTAGGGCTGTGGGCAGAGCCTACAGCCCTATTGGGATCAGATTGTAGCTCTAAAAATGGCCAATCATGGAACCTTCCATTGGACATTTGGAAGTATCCTTCCAAATGCCCAACGGAGCTTGAAACCCTCAGCCACAGTTGACCACTAGGGAATAAGAGATGTGTGTGTGTGTGTGTGTGTGTGTGTGTGTGTGTGTGTGTGTGTGTAAGCATGCTGCTGTTTAACATCTTTGCTGCCTTAGACTCAACCACACTCTGCAAGCACGCTGCTGTGTAACATTTCTGCTCCATGGCTTGCCAGTGTCTTCCAAGTGCATCCTGAACTTTTGAAGGCTACAGTTTGTCCAGCTCAAATAGATTCCTTCTAGTTCTTTCAGCAGCCTAGGGGTTAACTCATTATCTCCTTGGCCATTGCACTGTAACTCTGCAAGCACGGCTCCACAGCTTGCCAGTGTCTCCCAAGTGCATCCTGAACTTTTGAAAGCTGCAGTCTGTCCAGCTCAAATAGATTCATTCTAGTTATTTCATGTCAGCTGCCAGGCTAAGAGCTGTTCCACACATCCAGCACAATATTATCACATAGAAGATTTTTCTGATGAGCAAAAGGAAAATGAAAAATACTTCAGATATTAAAAAGTTACAACTGACTGCTACTTAAAATTAGCATTATTTTCCTATCTGCCTGTTTTGGCTCCACAAGCTCTTTAAAATACTTTAATTTGGAAGGCTTGCACTGGGTGAAACCCTAACCTTTATCTTTTGCACCCAGCCACCAAATCAATTTGATCTGTACACCTCTTACTTTGTTTACCTCTGACAGAGCTTTTGTTTGCAGAAAACAACACCCCCCACCCAACCCAACCCAACCCAACCCTACCTATCCTCCTGGAAAGCCACCCAACTAACAAAAGTAAAAATCATGTAACTGGAATTGCCACCAGGGACTATTTCAAAACCAGTTTCCCAAGTGTGTGTGGGGGTGTTGGAAGCAAACAGCATGGTAACAAACTAACAAAGCAAGTAAATTAGCCACTGCTGGGGGGGATTCAGCAAACAAAGTATTTAGCTGGGCTAGGTGTTAAGGGTAACCTTAAGAAAAGTTAAGTTAAAGTAAGTTTAGCACAGTGGTTTAATTCTCTGAACTGCAAATCTGGATACCTGGGTTTGAATCTCACAGCCCCCACTTGCATACTGTGTGATTAACTTCCTTGTGCTCCCAGGTCGCACCTGTAAACAAGTAAGCATTAAGCCACAATGAAGGTGGCATCTAATGTGGAATTAACACATGGTTGGGATCGTTGGGGCATGAGAATGAAGACCAAGTGCCTACAACGGCCCAACCTTGCATTAATTCCCCATTAGATACCACCTTTGGAGTGGCTTAATGCACTTGTAACATGGTAAGTGCAAGGCAAGTATTGCTGACATACTGTCTTACTTCCAATAAAAGACAAATGAGAACAAGTTCTGTTAGTTCAGAAAATATGGTTCACAACTGTCACTTTGAAAGGCTGTGTCTAACTGGAAGCCTGCACGTGCACATTATGCAATACACATTCATTAATATTGTGCCTCACAATGTATTTCATACACATAAAGGATAGATTGAGTAACAAGACACAGATAATTATTAGATATTGGTAGTTATCATGAACACTAACTGTGTTGTTCGACCCATTCCTACCTTGCATTGTTACTTCTTACATGGATCCCTTAAGTTGATGCATTATGGTCATTACTCCCTGATTTGCACATGGCTGCTGATTATTCTGAACAACAGGTGGCACTTTGAAAACAGCACAGGAGTTTGGTATAGAATTGTGGTGCGAAGCCTTTGAAAGTGTCTCTTCCTTACGTCACCTATTGGCTGGAATCGAATACCAATTGCCTTTCACAGTGTCTGGTTGTAACTCCACCTATAGGTTGGAATCGTGATAGAAAATAGAATACTTGTGTTTTGAAGAACTAATAAGGTTGTAAGTGCATTCACGATCCCAAGCAGGCATCATTAGGGGATTAATACCCGCTTGAGTTTGTATCACGGGTTGTGTTTCAACAAGTGTGATTCCTGTATTCCGCTCTACTTTTAATTGCCATGTTACAAGCTTCAACTTAGTGTGTCTCTCCTGGTTAAAAAAAAAATAGCAGCAGATGCATCTTGGGCAGATCTCTTTGAAAATAGTTGGCTAGTGGAGTTAAACAAGCAAAGCAATAGATGACAAACTCCTCTGGGTGCAAAGCTATGCAAAGTGTCAGCAGCTGGCATTGGGTTTCTTGGAGCAAACAGCTAGGGCCAGATCTGTTGGCCGTGGGAGGAGAACATTATAAAAAGGTCAACCAGTGGCACGGTAGTAGAGTTTAAATGATTTAGTTCCCCTACCCCAAGACAGCCAGGTGGCAATGGCAAACTGTTACTCAGGTGCCTGGGACTCCGGGAGCAGCAAGGAGATGCAAAAAGAGATACATACAGCAGAGCAAACATTAAACAACAACTACAACAAAGAAACACTCTGGAAGCAGAAGGTGCTTTATTAGCTAGAGTTTGGGGAGGAGGTAGGTTTCTCATTTCAGACACTTCTCTCCTCATTGCCTGACAGCTCAGTCAGTGTCTCTCCTTAGTTTCTGTGCTCTACAGGCTGCCTTGTCTTGTCACTCAGTCTTTCCCTGATGAGTTTATCCACTTGCTGGTTTATTTCCTTCAACCAGCAGCGAGCACTATGACCAACACTAACACACAGACACAAAACAAATCAGCTGCTCCCCTAGACTACACACATCTCAGCAACTAGAAATAGACACACACACAACAGCTGCACATACCCTGCAGAAAGTCAAACTTGTTAGTCTCAAGACACAGAGACAAAGCAGTCCCAAACTAGATAGGTGCAACAATGCAAACTGCACCAACATTTTCTAAGATGAGGCTCTGATTTACAAAATTACATAATGGTTTTGAAAGATAATAAGCTGATAGGTGCGGGCACCACTACACCAGAGACCCTTATCACCCCAATGACAACCAACAAAAAAGCTACAAAGAGTAAGAGTTCATACCACCTCTTCTCCCCCAAGTCTACCCACTCAACTTCATGCATCACTTATGGAGAACAATTTTAACATGATACAAATAAATAAAAACAGGCTTCTTAGAACAAGAAAGAGATAAAAGAAGTCCTAATCATAGTTACATTTAGCAACAAGATGATGCACAGCACTGCCATGAAGTACATTTTTTTCACCTAAGCCCCCACCTTGAAAACTTGCCAATCTTCTCTGTTTACAACAACCTTATGTTCCCATGTGCTTCCTTCCTCTGATGTTGTAAAACCTGGCTGCATTCCTCTCTCCAAGGATTTCTTTAACCCTCTCTTTGCCAGAAAACTTGCTTCCCTCACGCAAGGCTAGTAGAGCTGCATACACACACATATCACACTGACTGTGTGTCCATCCCCTGTAGTTAGTAAATCCCAGAAACTGGAAGCAAGAAGTTCTAAAATGCCTCAGCTGCACTAAACAGCCTCCGTCTGGTGGGGCAGCATCCCTGAGGTCACATTTACACAGAATATGAAAATTAACTTCTCAGCTGGTGTTTGGACTGGTGATAGTATTCTTTGACACGGTGGTCATGAGAGAGAAACTAGTTTCATTGCTGAGTGATCTCTCTGCCTCTCTCTCAGCATGGCACTGCAACTCCTTCTTGCTGACCACACTACCAGGCAGACTTGCTGTAGCAGAAGAGATGAAGGGCAAATCATACTTACCTGCATCAAGAGACTCATTTGGAGTATAAGCACAAGAATCTGAGCACTGCTCTTGGGCCAAGTTTTGAACTGCCTGCTACCTTTCGGGACTGATTCACAAAATGACAGTGCCACTGGTCATGAGGTGGAGTCCCAAAAAGCCCATGTTGCAAATTTGGTGAAAAAGTTCCCAAAAATGACCGTGTTACATGCGTGCATTGTGTAGTTTCTAGGTAAGCTCCTAACTTCATCAATTTTTCATATTTTCACTCCACATTTTTAGCATTGCCATTTTTGCACACCTCCTTCAAAACAACAGAGCTGTCATTTTCCACAACCTGCCCAAAACTTGTTTTCGCACCTGTGGCACAGAATGGCATGTTCGTGCTGAGAAATCACCTTTCTGGACAAGTGAACAAAATGACACTGGTACTGTTCATGAAGAGGCATCCCAAAAAGGCCATGTTGAAAATTTGGTGCAATACTTCAAAAAAAAAGTCCAAGTTACACCCTTGCATTGCATAATTAATACGCACATTTGTAACTTTGGTCATTTGGTAGCTCTTCACAGCCCTATCAGCTCTGGCTTGAGCTTGCTTGTTAACGTAGTCTCTATACTGCTGGAATAGTGGCTTCACTAGTGGTCACTATGGGGAGCTGTTATAGTTCATTAAAATTAAGATATACTGCTCATTGTCAGCCCTGATTCCTTTTTTTCTTTTTTTTTTGTGGAAGACTAGGATTGCTGGCAAAGACACCTAGCTTCACCTGAGCTCTTTTTTCCTAGGTTGTTTGTAAGGACAGAGCAAGGAACCTTATCAGAGCAAGGAAAAAAATTAAGGCTTATTTTGGCTAGGCAGATTTACTGTGTGTTATTATTTTCTTTTGTACTCACAGGGATTGTTATTGTTTTGTAACTAACATTTTACTGCTTTACTTTTCTCTGATTCAAATTGTTGCAGGGTATTTTTTCTGCTGCATTATTACAGGGTGTGCGTACAGGTCTGTGCTACAGATTACTGCTATTATCTTATCTGATTCAAATTGTTTTTTGCAAGGTATATCTTCTGTTACTGCTTTATTTTTCTCTGTAGCAAAGTGTTTTTACAGGGTATATCTTCTGTGAAATTATTACAGGTAGTGCTTATATTTTCGTGACGTTTTATCATTAGGTGAAGCAAAATTACTGTTTGCTACTATTTTATTTTTTTGCTGAAAGGTTTCTGGTTTGGTCTCCAAGGTGTTGCAATCTCCTTCTCACATTGAAGGAGCTAATTGCTTTCCTCCCACAGCTCTTCCAGGGGATTAGGTGTGTAACTGGGGGGTGGAGCTGACAAACTGTTAGTAACTTCCAACAGAAGGAAGGGTTAAAAGGTCAGGTTAGTTGATATCTTGGAGGCGGAAGACTAGGTTTGCTGGCAAAGGCACCTAGCTTCACCTGAGCTCTTTTCTTCTACGTTGCTTTTATGGACAGAGCAAGGAACCTTATCAGAGCAAGGAAAACGATTAAGGCTTCTTTTGGCTAGGCAGATTTACTGTGTGTTATTATTTTCTTTTGTACTCACAGGGGTTGTTCCTGTTTGTTGCTAACATTTTACTGATTTACTTTTCTCTGATTCAGATTGTTGCAGGGTATACTTTCTGCTGCATTATTACAGGTTGTACATGCAGGTTTGTGCTTACA
The DNA here is from genome assembly GCA_016271365.2 of Neoceratodus forsteri. Taxonomy (NCBI): domain Eukaryota; kingdom Metazoa; phylum Chordata; order Ceratodontiformes; family Ceratodontidae; genus Neoceratodus; species Neoceratodus forsteri. The sequence continues at coordinate 649,212,319 of CM057456.1, forward strand.
GATTACTGCTGTTATCTTATCTGATTCAAATTGTTTTTTGCAAGGGATATCTTCTGTTACTGTTTTATTTTTCTATGTAGCAAAGTGTTTTTACAGGGTATATCTTCTATGAAATCATTACAGGTGGTGCTTTACAGGTTTTGCAGTTTTATCTATCATTAGGCTAAGCTTTCAGGGCTACAGCTTTTGTTGCTGGTTGATTGTTTCTGCTCTTACCTCCTTGTTTCTTTCATCTGTGGTTCTTTTTCAGCAGGGGAAGGGCCCAGCCACCCACCCCTATCCCCAACCACCCCACGCTACACTCCTTTTATAGGGTAGCACTGTAGTGACATTTTCTGTAGCAAAGCAGGAAGGGAAGGATTAGAGGGGTATCCACACAGTGACCTCATTTACAGGGGCATGAGTAATTTAACTTGTTATAACAAGTTATACAAAAACAAACAAAACACAAAATCAAACTGTTGCTTTCAGTTTACTCCTCCTAATTATTCAGACCAGGTTATAAACCCAGCAACTCATCTGGAATGGATATTATTAACTGCAGGTACTGCGGGACACTTTTCCAAAGAGCATTTATACAGGATTTAGGATACTGTCCTACATACTGGATCATTGGAGATCTAAGGGCTCAGCTCCAGGCAGCATGGGTAGAGATTGCGTGCCTCAATTTGCATATTCAGGAAGAAATATATTATAAGAACCAGCCACCATTTCCCCAACATCCAACAGAAGCACCTCAACCACAGAGGGTAGTTGGTCTGGGAGGTTGGCAGGTGGTTAGAAGGGGCAAATCAGGTGCCCAATAACTCAGTGCTCTCCAATGTATCACCTCCACAAACCATATAAAAACTATAAACAGGTACCTGACTCTATTTCCAAAATCAAACAAAGGGGCAGAGGACACTGCAGAACAGGACACTGCAGTACAGGAGCTAGCACAATAAAACTCACCCAAAACTGGACCAAAACAAAGAAAAAGCAAAAAGGAAATTCAAAACACTTCTGATCATAGCAGACTCCATGATTTGATGAGTTAATACCTACCTCCAGCAGGGGGTAATGTTCAGATGTCTCCCAGGTACATCAGCATGGAGAGACACTGACCACATTGCTAAAATCATGCAGGAAGCAGGAGAAAACATCGACGTTCTGGTACACATATGAACTAACGATCTCACCAGCCGGTCAGTTGTAGAGACCAAGGAACACCTGACCAGGCTGGGTGACAAACTGACATCCATCTCGTCTGGCCTCTCCTTCTATGAGATTCTGCCAGGTCTGGGAGAGGGCGGGTAGATTGACGAAAGGTCAGAGAAGGGGATATAGGGGAGCTAAACATGTGGCTCAAGGGCTGGTGCCAGGAAAAAGGACACATATTTGTAGGTAACGGGCAACAGTTTGGAGAGAGATAGTTCTTTAAATTTGATGGACTGCATCTGACTAAGGAGGGAGTCAGTGCATTGGAGTAGAAGTTTTACTTCTTTGCAGAATATTTAAACTAGCAAATGGGGAAAGAGGTCCAGCACCCGATACGTCAAATGGGAAGAACACACTCCCCCCCTCAGCTAGTGATCAAACAGGAGTTCAGCATGTTTGTAGTTCACTTGCATCACCAGGTAAGGAAAAAGGTCTGGCTTCCCATACGATGCACAGAGGAAACACCGGACCTTGCCCATCAAGCAACGCACCGAAATATGGCCAATGCAAAATCATGTACACAAATGCTCACAGCCTGGGAAACAAGATCCCAGACATGCAGGCCACAATGACAGAGGTTAAACTAGACATAGTAGCCATTAGCTAGACATGGTTCACCAGTAACCACACTTGGGAGACTTCAGTACCTGGCTATGTACTGTTCAGAAGAGACCAAGGTGCAAAAAGTGAGGGGGTTGAGTGGCCCTTTATATCAATGAAAATATCAAAGCTACAGAAATTCAGAATACACTTAAGGAGCCAGAAGAACTGTGAGTCACCCTGGAAACAGGAAATGGGACAGCCATATGAACTGGGGTTGTCTACAGTCCTCCAGACCAGGGAGAGGTCACAGACACATTACTGTTAGAAGATATAAAAGCATGATGGCAAAAGGGGAGGTTCTGATAATGGGAGACTTCAACATGCCAGATAGAGATTGATCAATACCAGCAGGAACATCTACCAGAACAAGACACATATTGGATTCTCTGCAGGGTGAGGGCCTCACACAACTGGTATAACAACCCACAAGAGACAGGGCTATCCTAGATCTAGTACTGGTTAATGGGGAAAGGATCACAGATCTCCAGGTAGAAGGTTACCTGCACTGATGGTATGTTGAACCTGCACATTATGTGATATTAATAATCTGCTGTTTGGAATGCTTTTTGGTTTTAAAAGAATTTTACCAAAAATGAATTTTGAATTTTAAAAAATAAAAATATGATAATATACCAAGATTTTTACCTGCCTGGAGTGCCGTTCTTATTAATTATAAGAAGGTCACCGGGGGCCAGTGACCATCACATGGTATGGTTTAATTTGGCCACTAGAACTAAATCATCCCATTCTGAGGCAAAAATATGGGACTTGAGAAGATCTGACTTTGATAAGATGGCCAACAGAGTTAAGCTAGCCCTGGCAAGAAGAAATACAGGTATGATGGTACAGGCAAAGTGGGCAAGCATTAAGGATGCAATACTTGAAGCAACATCCCATTGTGTTAGAGAGAAAAGCAAGAGCAAAAGAAGAAGGAAACCACTTTGGTTCTCAAAAACAGTAGCAGAAAAGGTCAGAGCCAAGAGGCTGGCCTTCAGGAAATATAAGGTAACGGAGTGGGACAAAGATAGGGAGGAATACTAAACTTCCCTAAGGGAAGCAGGGAAGACAGTAAAGCAGGCAAAGGCCCAAACCAAGGAAACACTAGCACGAACAGTAAAAGAAGATGACAAAACTTTCTATAGATACATTAGTGAAAGGAGAAAGTCCAAAGGGGGTATTGCTAAGATAAAAGGGGAGAAGGGGGAGTGTGAGGAGAAGGACCAAGGAAAAGCATCTATCCTAAATAGATACTTCTGCTCAGTATTTACTGAGGAGAAGGTAGAGCAGGGCCCACAGCTCAGCACCATGGACACAGGGAGGAAGGTAGGTGTGCACTAGTCCCATGACAAAAGAAAGGGTCCTACAAGAGCTCATTAAGTTCAAGGAGGACAAGGCAATGGGACCTGATGGCATACATCCCAGGGTACTAAAGAAGCTAAGGATGGAACTAGCAGAGCCATTTTCAGAACTGTTTAGTGAGTCTCTAAGGACAAGAGAGGTCCCAGAAGACTGGAGAAGGTCTCATGTGATCCTGCTCCACAAGAGTGGTAGCAGGGAGGAGGCAGGGAACTACAGACCAGTCAGTCTTACCTCAGTAGTGGGCAAGATTATGGAGGCACTCCATAAGGAAAGGATAGTGCAACACTGGGAATCCATAGCAGCACAGGATCCAAGACACCATGGGTTTACAACAGGAAGGTCCTGTCAAACTATTCTCATAGATTTCTTTGATTGGGTAACCAGAGTGGTGGACCAAGGGGGAGCTGTTGATGTCACCTACCTTGACTTCAGCAAAGTTTTTGATACTGTTCTACATAGAAGATTGATTAATAAGCTGGGTAGGCTCAGGGTGGGACAGAAGTTGGTCAACTGGGTGGCAAACTGGTTGGCAGGCAGAAAACAGAGAGTGATGGTAAACGGTATACAGTCAGAAGAGATGCAAGTCACAAGTGGGGTACCTCAGGGATCAGTCCTGGGGCCAGTCCTCTTCACTATCTTCATCAGTGACACTGCACATAGACTGGATGGTAAGGTTTGTCTGTTTGCAGATGACACCAAGATCTGCAACAGAGTAGATGATCCGGATGGGGTGGGCAGAATGAGAAGAGATCTAGATAAACTGGCAGAATGGTTGGAAGAGTGGCAACTGGGATTTAACTCAAAGAAGTGCAAGATCATGCACATAGGGAAAAGAAACTCTGAAACCACCTATAGGTTGGGAGGGGAGTTGCTGGCAATCACAAAGGAAGAAAGAGACTTAGGCATCATGATCACAGATGACCTGAAATCATCCAAGCAGACCACTAAAGCAGTAATTAAGGCTAGAGGGTTGTTGGGGTGTATTAGTAGGGATATTGCAAGTCGTAAGGTGGAGGTAATGATCCCTCTTTACAAGACACTGGTTAGGCCCCATCTGGAGTACTGCGTGCAGTACTGGAGGCCACACCTGCACAAGGAGATTAACAAAATGGAGGCAGTCCAGAGAAGGGCAACCAAAATGGTGCAAGGACTGCATCAGAAAACATATGAGGACAGATTAACGGAGCTCAGTATGTATACCCTAGAGCAAAGGAGGGAGAGAGGTGATATAATCGAAACATCCAAACATCTTCAGGGCATTAACAAGATGAAAGAGTCTAACATGTTTCAATATAAGAACAAGCATTTGTTAATGCCAAATGTTTGCTTGCTGGTATTAGCATTGGAAATGCAGGAGTTAGACAGATGCAGAATAGGAATGGTAGTGAAGTACTGAACTTCACGCCAACTCCACCTCCATCCTTTAGAGACAGACGGGCATTGGGGTAAGTGTTCGGGTTGTCTCCCATGATGGTCATGCCATGTCACCTCACCCTATTCTGCAGACACCAACACATGTTGAGGTGTGCCTTAGGGTGTTTGGCTTTACATTCACCCCATTCCATATGGACTTACGCTGAAATGGGTGCACCATAGGAGAATGGAGTGAAGTCTGGGGCCAAAGAGTCCAAGGTACACCTCTATGCCTATCAGTGGCTGGGGAGGTGGGATGGCATGAGCAGTACAGTCGTCAATCCAAAGGCACACCCCGATGCCTGTCAGTCTGTACAGGGTGGGACATTATGGTTAGAAACCCTAATGCCCCGGGCGTTTGTTGGTATTTGCACTACAAATTTTCAACATGGCCTTTTTCTGACCCCACCACATGAAAGCATTTGGGACCTCTTCTCATGAAGAGTGACAGTGTGATTTTGTCAATGTGTCCCGAACTTTGAGTTCCAACAGTGACCATGCCATTCTGCGCCACATGCATGAAAACATAGATCAGGCAGAATGTGAAGAATGACAGCTGTACCATCCATAGGGAGGTGTGAAGAGATGGCAATGTTGAAAATCTGTAGTGGGAATATTAAAAATGCTTGCACTTCCAAGCATACATGGAAACGCATGCGCATAACACAGGCATTTTATGGACTTTTGTCACAAAATCTTCAACATAGGCATTTTAGGACCTCTGTTCATGAACAGTGTCACTGTGATTTTCTTAATGTGTTCTGAACACTGATTTCCCACAGCGACTGCGTTATTCTGCGCCGGAAGTGTGAAAACACATTTCAGCCAGGATGTGAACAATGATAGCTATACTGTTCATAAGGAGGTGTGGAATAATGGCAATGTTGAAAATCTGGAGTGAAAATATTACAAATTTGTGAAGTTATGAGCGTGTGTGGAAACAGCACAATGCACACTTGTAACACAGCCATTTTATGGACTTTTGTCACAAAATTTTCAGCATAGGCATTTTAGGACCTCTGCTCATGAACAGTGTCACTGTGATTTTTCTTACAGTGTCCTAAACACTGATTTCCCATGGCAACCGCGCTATTCTGCACCGGAAGTGCAAAAACACATTTTGGCCAGGATGTGAAAAATGGCAGCTGTACTGTTCATAAGGAGGCACAGCAAAATGGCAATGTTGAAAATCTGGTGTGCAAATATTGCAAATTCGCGAAGCTATGAGCATGCATAGCAACTGCACTATACATGCTGGTAAAACAGTCATATCTTGGATTTTTTCCACCAAATTTGCAACATAAACTTTGTGAGAGCCCACCTCATGAAAACTGGCACGGTCATTTCGTTAATCGGTCCCGAAAGGTGATTCTGCACAGTGACCGCAAAATCACCTTTTGGGACAGAATAACACCATGACAGTGCCTGAATTCATGAGGAGGGGTTCCAATAACTCCATGTTGAAAATTTGGTGGCAAAATTCCCAAAAATGCCTGAGATATGCAACAAAATTGAAAAAACCCTATTTATGCCATTATACAGCTTACTGGCATTTCTTCAGTTCGCAGTCAGCTTTTAAGAGTGCAGATGTGTTCCCAGTCCACCGAAGATCATCACGCTCAGCTCCAGAGGTAAGTATGGGGTGGGGGTGTGTGGGGAGGCAGGGTGCACGAGAGGTGGGGTGCGGTTTGGGGGGCAGGGCCACTGGACTCAACGAGGGACTGTTTCCTGATTTACAGGTTCAAAACAAAACAAAAAAAGATTGCAGGATGGTTTTTTGGTTTCACAGGGGCATTTGGCACACTGGGGTGGGCTCCCAGCATGCTACCCGACTGCTATTTTGGGGAGGGCTGTAGCCGATGGGGGATTTGGCACCCTGCCTGCATATGCTAGGGGGGTGCAAGAGCTGAGTGGGATTGGGCACCCCCCTCAGCAGAAAGCAACAGTTTTTTTTGGGGGGGAACATTATGCTGATGGGGAGTGGGCTCCCCCATTGGCAAATTAAACTGGGCAGGGAGGGGACTGAAGCGGATGGGGATTGGGGCCCCGTCAGCAAACAAAGACAGTTTTGAGGGGGGTGCACGATGCCAAGGGGGATTCAGCACCTCCTCAGCATTGGGGGCTGCACAATATTGTTTGTGAACATGGCAGCAGCTTGCTGCCGCATTCACAAACAATATTACACTAGGCATCGTTCCACCCTGCAATGATGGATCACTCTGTCATTGCAGCAGAATGACTGATGCTGCAATGACGAGGTGGCCCCTGATTGCTGCGGCAAAAATGTTACAAGTTGGTGGCACTTTTAGAAGCCAGTGTCATGAGCACACTGTGCCTCCATTTATTCACCAGTGCCAAGCCCCCAAATGCTATGCCTCCGTTGGCTGCCACAGTGCCGTGCCTCCACAACCCGCTTCTCTCCTAAGCTGCCACATAATGTTTCTTGCACATGCACACAAGCAAACATAAAAATAGCAGGACAAGAGGACACAGCATGAGATTAGAAGGAGGCTGATTAAGGGGTAATGTGAGGGAGTTTTTTTTCACAGAAAGGGTGTTGGATGCATGGAACGGCCTACCTCAGGAAGTGGTGTATATGAATGCAGTGCAGGGCTTCAAACAGGCATGGGATAGGCATAAGGGAGCAATAAAGATGAGTATGAATAGATAGGCCATTGACAGAATAAAGGCCTATGGCACATTCATAAGATAGAAAAAATGGGCAGACTAGATGGGCCATACGGTCCTTATCTGCCATCAACTTCTATGTTTCTGTGTTTCTATGTTTGTTTATTTACAGTTTCCCAGTCCTCGCTGGCTGCCCTTAGGACCAGGAACAAATCAGAGTGTTTCTTGGTTGTTGTTTTTTTGGTCCCTGTTGCTTGCTTTGGGGACTGGGATCCTATATGAATATTTTAAGATCTTCTGGTTCCCACTGCCTGCCTTGGGGATTTGAAGCAGCAGTGCATACATTCAAAAGTATACAAGTAACGTCCTCCCCTGCCCCCAGTTTCTTGGTCCTAGCTGCCTGCCCTGTGAGTCATTTATGTTTATGCTTGTTTTGTTTTATGAGTTCCTGGTCCTTGCTGCATTCCATGAGGACAAGGAGTGTGAAGAGGAGTGCTGTTTTGTCCAGTCAGTCAGCCTGTGCCCAGGTACTGAAGCAGAGGAGCCGATCACCCAGCCAAAAAGAACAGTAATAGGATTTGCATTCTTTGGGTGAATTGTGAAGGGGATCTGTGCACTGTGGCAATGTTTTTTTTTCCAGTAACATTTGGGGATAACTGGGGCATAGTACAGTTATGAAAGAATGTACTAGGGAGCTGGAATGCCCACTCATTCACTTGATAAAAGAGCAGAAAAAGAGGTTGTTTTTATTTGTGTTCACTGATTACTACTTATATTTTTACATAACTTGGTGTAGTGTCTGGTCTAAGGCATGGGGGAGGGGTGGATCTCGCTAATTGAGCGTGAAAATATGGTGGCTACTGACGTGAATTTCAAACAGGTTGTAGTCTGAAAGCTCTTAAATGTATCAGGGATTGGCAGTGAGACTAGACGGCACAGCCACACAGCTGGAGCTGGATGGGAGAGGAACTGCAAGAGGGGAAAGGTTGTTTCAATTTTTGGCAAATGTATCCCATTTGTGGGATTTCAGTTGTGGGGTTGATTCTTTGTTGACCGATGGGGAAAGTTTGTACAGTGGAATGGAGTCGGCCGAGAGCCATTTGACGGCCAATGAATAGGTGTGGAGTTTATGCAGAGCTTCGCTGTGAAATGTAGAGCACTTAGGGAGCCATTTATGACAGCAGGGGTTTTACTCCCAGAAAAAAAATGAAAGAGTAGTTTGTAGCAGGGAAGACAGGCACACAGATTTCTTTTGGGCAGTTACTGGGTGGTGCCATGTTTCAGGAGTGAGTGGGGGATCTTACTCTTTCACTAAGTGATGAAACAAATGGCAGCAGTTTGAAATTGTGTGCCCAGTGCTTCAACCAATGATGAAGCTGGGTGGGCACACGAATACTTGGCTGAGCATGAGGTAAGTTTGGTCCAGGGCTTTTTATTTGGTGGGCATCTATTGAAAGTTAATTAACCGCTGTAGAATGAGTACCAGCCAATCAGATGCCTCCAAAAAAAAAGCCCATTTTCTAAGCTCTGCTATACCACCAGTAGCCAGTAAAACAATATTTCTCAAATAAATCATTCAAATCCCCCCTGCACCTTCCCAACCTTCTAAATGTAATCTCTCCTGTTCCTGTTGCAAGGGGAAATATGGATTTTGTGCCCTCTGTACTACCAGCACTCAGTGAAACAATATTTGTCAAATAAATTGGTCAACCCTTCCCCTGCACCTTTCTCAGTCTACAAGATTCACTAAGCACTGCTCCTGCTGCAGGACCCGCAGATACCAGTGCAGGCTTACACTGTACACTCTCTGCTTTCCTCTTCAGCAGGATTTCAATAGCTTGCCTGTCTGAAACTACCATTAATTGTAATAACAATTGGCTAACTGGAATGAAAATGCAAAATTATTTGATTGCTGAAGTTTCTGATCAAACATCAATCTTTTACACATAAAAGGAGCTCCTTCAGCAGCCACTGTTGCCTCAGTTCCTTCCTTCCTTTCAGAGAGAGAGAAAGATGTTAAAGGCACTGAGATGTGTGCCCTATGAGTAGTTCTTGATCTCCAGCATTGCTGATTGACTGCCATAGGTCATGTGGTTTGCCAGCAGCTTGGTAATGCTCAGTGTGTGCTTCCTTTAAAATGTGTTGTGCCATGACGTTGAAGTGCCTGAGGGCAGAAAGAAACTGAATTCCTTCATACCAGCTTTGCCAGTGTCCAAAACATCAGATTTCTGCCCATTCACTGAAATCAAATTTAGCATCAGCTCAGCCTTACCTTGACATTGTTCTCAACATTAAGGCTGGGTCATCACTAGTAAAAGAGTCAATGAATTGATGGGAGACAGTCACCAGAATTGAGTAACTTTATACCTAGTATTAGGGAAAACTTTCCAGACCTCAGCTGCCATGACAAGAAAGATTAGAAAGGCATCCTATTCCATGATAAAGGAACTGGAGGTCTATGGTCTGTATTGGCAGCATGAGACTGGTAATGCAGAGCACATGTTGTATTCTTTGAATAAGGTGCTAGATGCAGCTACAGAGATCTGCTTTCCTCTAAGCAATAAGGCAAGAAGGACCAAGAAGTGGACCTCCAACTCAACAGAGGCCTAAGGTAACTGATTTTAAACAAAAAAACACATATGAGTATGGGAAAGAGATGATTTGCTTGTTCCTGAGAAGAATCTCAGTTGCCCAGGGTACTTTGACGTAAAATGAGACATTGATATAGTCCATTATATGTTTGTATTAGCTTTTTATAACATTTATATATCTACTGCGAGATGCTGCTTGTTGTTGTATTATATGTTTTGTAATTATTTAACTGAAGTGACCCATGGGACAACATTGCCAATGAGCTGTGCTCAATGTTATTTTATCCCACAATAAAAAATGAAAACTTGAAAACTGCTTCTAGGACAGAGCAACACTGAGGAACTGCTAAACTATAATTAAGAAAGTCAAGGAGGGGCTAGAAGAATGGACAACAGCAGGAGCTTTTACACATCGAATCCCTGTAAATGTGTATGTGTTTGCACAGCATAATTGTTTTATCCCTTATAAGGAAGCAAGGGGATGGGCATGGTTGACCTAGTGGCCCTTCCAACCTTAAATTATTATGTTACCATATAATTCACCATTTTGCTCAATATACTGGTTTTTAAGGCATTCTTAATTTGGGCAAATGTTCTGCTGTAATCTACAGTTAAAATAATGTTAACATTCTGTGCCACCCACCAGGATAAAGTACTCTGTAATAAAGATGTCACAGTTTACTGTGTTACTAGTCAGAGTAAATGGCACTGGATGACATTGTTCTCCTACCGCTTACTGCAAAATATCACATACAGAAACTGAGCTGAGTGTTTCAACCTGGTGTACCACATTGTGTATAGACAAGTCTTTCTCAGACTCAGTCATAATTTTTACAAGAATCGAGACACCATGGCTTTCCACAGATCCTTTTCATTCAAACAGAAATACAAAGTTTGTCACAAGTAATTATTGCAGAAGCAGTAGTAGTAGTACTAGTACCAAACAATGTGCCTGTGCACAAATGTTCAGGTTGCCTACTCAGATGTGTAGGCAAACCTAAGACAGAATGCCATGTAGCGGGGTCCAGCAGACCCCCACCAGCATTTACAGAAGGTATGCAAGCCACTTTTGCACTGGATCCACCACCTGCCATGCAGCTACACACATTGGTGGTCTGGGGGGAGTGTCAAGGGCATGCCCACACTCCATGACATGCACAAAGGAATGGATTGTAGGGCACAAGGAGGTACAGGTTATGGCAGTGGGGACCCTGCTGTAACTATAATGCACCCCCCCACTAAAGACACCCACTGCCTCTGCACAGCAGGACAGGCAGACACGAGCCATAGGCAGCACCATATATATACTGAATCACCCATGTACATCACTGGAATGGAGCTGTGAGACCCTGACATATGGAATGCCATCACACTATGTTATTTGACATGTAAGACTGGTACCATACTGAAAGGTAGTTATTACAATATCTACTACTACCATATATCTGTGTGGCTCCCAGTATATCAGATCTGGCAGCATAGTGCCCACAGGGTTGCTCTAAGCCCTACTATGCAGCTAGGTGGGCAGGAGTATCATAGTGTGGGGATTCCTGGTCCCAACATAGAACCCCCATGATGCCCCAGACCACCTAACTGCTTGGTACAACTGGGGGCAGCCCTGCCGACACTATGCTGCCACATCTGCTACACTGGTAGCCACACAGATAGATGGCAGCAGTAGATATTGTAATAACTACCTTGTGGTATGGTACCAGACTTACATGTCAAATATCATAGCGTGCTGGTATTCTGTATGTCAGAGTCTCATGGCTCTATTCTGCACTCAGTCATACTGTGGCATTCATGTCAGTTATTTGCAAGAGATCCTACCTGTCTTTATGTATCCCAGGACCTGCTCCTGCCCAGATTCCCCTGCTCATGCAGAGCAGGGCATCCACTATGGGACCCAGGACAGGCATCCAATTGGATGCTCACCTGTGTCCCATGATAATTCCCTGCACAGCTGCATGCCGTGGAGGGGCCCATGGACAGACAGCTGGCAATCGTGAATGCCATCTGGTACTTGCCTGTCCATGGGTGCAGTGCCATGCACTGGGTGCAGATCTACGTGCACCAGATACATGGCTCTCGCAAGTACTCAGTGAACTTTCATACATTAATTGACCCTAGGCTCATGAATAATGGAATTCTGATCATATACACAAAAGACAGTGACAGATACATGATTTAACACAAACAAAATACATACATTACCATAAGTACATACTGTAAGAAAACATAAGCCAACAAAAGAAAAACAAAAACAATTATAACCTGAATAATGATATAACCATACTGTACCTGGGTGGAGACGTCTTTTTAGAAAACCAACTAGCCAGTGATATAAAAGACAAAAATGGCCAAACAAGGTCTCTATTCAAGTGGGAGAACATTCAAGGCTGCTGGACGTTTTACATGGAAAAATTCCTCATAGTCTAAATCCTATTATTTGGAAATGTGATAAGATAGGATTTATTTTGTTTATAGTGCATTTCCAGGACTCAAAGTAATTGCCAGGTCCTCAACTGAGATTTAAAACTTTCAAGAAAGAGGCAGAAAAGATGGATTTGGGGGCAATAATCCAGAGTCTCAGAGTAGCAACAGAAAATGGTTGGTCCCCCATGGATTTCAGTCTTGTTAGGGGGACTGTTAAGAGTCCCTGAGTATTCAAGCAGAGAGCTCTGTTGCCCTGTAATCCTGCTGATGGATTGTAAGTAGCTCATGAATGTAGAGGAGGCCCAGTCCATTTAAAGCACTGTAAGCCAGCAAAATGATTTTGAATTCTGAATGCCAACTTATCAGCAGTTAGTGCAAATCTCGAAAAGCAAGAATGATGTGATTAAATCTGAATATACCAGTAAACAACCTGCTTGGTATACTTTTCTTCAGACCATGAGTTGAATGTACAGTGTATCTTAATTGCTCAGTTAAATACAGAGGAGTCTATCAGGATGCTGCACAATACTGCAGGATTCTGCAGCAAAGTTACTGCAGGAAACAAGACAATTTCAATGGCAGCTTATCCCATTTGTCATGCAGGAATCCATGACATTGTGCCGCATCCTGGTGGGCTCCACTGTATACAGGAACACCCACATTTTTTCACCTGTGATAGGCTGCAGTAAATGCAGATGTTTACAGTTGGGTAAATATAACCAACTTAACTTCAGTAAAAGTTTGCAGTGGTAGATATCATAGGGAACATCAAGAATGAGCCATGCAATTCTGTTATGCACTGTATATCTTCAAGATTTTTGAGATGGTATTGATTGTGTTGCTGTAGACAAAATCACCATAATCAATATATGGAATTATCAAAGTACTGACAATTCATGCCCTGACCTTGGCAGAAAAAGTACCTACTGTATACCAGTAAAGAAATCCAACCTTTGGCCCAAACTCTTTTTACAAACCATTTAAACAAAACTCTCATTTATGTTGGAGCCAACCCAGATCCTCAGGTATTTATAGTGGGGGACAACCAGAAGGGATATATCCTTCAAAGTTTTAATTTCAAATGAGGCCATCAATACTTAAGCACAAGACAGAACATGTTGGAGCAAAAGTTTCAGTTAAAAGTGAAGAGTGGAAGCATTGGTCAATGTCTGCAGTGAAAAAAAGAGAGCATCATTCAGCATTAGTTGGGCTCTTACCAGAGATGCCAGGGCAGCCATGTTTGAGGTGTGTATTTCATCCCAGGACAGAGGTGAATGACTCTCTGGGTGAGTGCTGAGCCTTTTTCAGTGGTGGTATGTTCAGCTATGCTCTTGTAGAGGAATAACAGCACAGCTGAAAATAATTATTAGCCAGTCAGGATTCAGCTTACTTTTTATCCATTTCATAATGTTAATTTGGACTCTCATGCAAAAAACATTACCTAATCAGTCTTAGTGTTTGGCACAAGTTTGTTTAGTCTAAAAAAAATGATGTACTAAGCCAACCTGAGAAGCAGCACAATTTCAGAACTCTGCAGCTTATGATTGGATTTTCCTAAATACTTTAACTGAAACTTCACCTTTTCACATGAAATGCTGACTTTTTGGAACATGAACAGATTGATAGTACTTTTGCTGACTTTAGGACAAACTCTGCACTGCTGAATTGCAGCAATCATTGAGTCTCAGCAGGTGAGAAAGCCTGACCAAAGAAGACACACGCAGGGCCTAGTAAAGGTGGAGAGCAACCCCTTGCCACTGGACCCAAACAGTCAAGTAACACGGCTATCCTTAACATGATTCAAGCCCTGGATTAAAAAAAAAAAAACAAACTGGAGGACTATGCTTCTATGTTTTCCCTGCTAGATACTTACGTTACTGTACCTTGGTTCAGGAGGTGACACAGATGGTGACCATGATAGCAGATAGGTCTTTTTCTCCAAATGCAGAGCTGAAAAAGAAAAGAACCTCCTGCTATGTAGGTTGAAAAAATGTAGAAAACACACTGTACACAATCAACATCTAACTTGTGGGAATTCTTAGAGGGGTAGAAAAGAAGAACTCTTGTAGCAGCCTGGCTAGAAAACCCACTCCAGACAGCAGAGGAGGTTCAAGTTTGAAGGCTTTCTGTATTACACCATACCACTCACAGGGTCTGAATCCACCTCCACAAACAATTCTTGCTGTGGTATGTAACTCAGCTCAGAAAGATGAACCTTCATCGGTGTCGAACACAAGGGGAATCTTCACAGACAGAAGCATCCAGTGTGTATATACCTCCATCTCAGCTACAGCACTAGAATGCACAGGAAAGGGTTTGGTGCCATAATGGGCCAGCTGAGAGACGTAGGAATTTATCATGTGCTCCTGATACCTATGCTCCTCAGCACTGCTTGGGCTGGTAAGACATTCATGTTTGCTGACCCAAAGGATGTAGGTAAAATGCATGTCAAAAATCAGGTGGAATCTGACACAAGCTAAGATGGTACTGGATCAGGCACATACTCTGAGTAACTGAGTGACTGGATACTGTTAAGATTAGTGTGGGAAGAAAGGGCATGAACAGTCTGGAGGCTTGATTACTTTTGCTCAAAATGTCATTGATATATTTTGAATTGCCTGTAGTGTTAGTCAATTGCTTTTCAGAGCATATTGACTTGCCAGCCTCTTAAGATGTTTTTTCTACTCATGTTTAAGGGACTGTTTTTTCATCCTTTCTTCTTCCCAGGAGGCAGGCCTCTTTAGAGGAATTCTGGACTCCTGGTAAAGTTCAGACTCTGGGGCCCCTACCAGCTCACAGCCCCTTTCATGCATATAATATGCTGGGTGGCCTTGGCCTGTCTTGGCACTGGGCCCCAGGAATTATCCCCTGCTCCCCCACCCTCTTAAGAGCCTTGCTAGGAGGCCACTGGAATTGGACTTTGGCTCCATTACTCATAAACAGATCACCTTCAAACTAACTGTTGCATTCTGTATTACAGAGGATGCCTGACCATATGCTGGAGATGTACCAGTTAAAGTGTTACAGAACACACTGAAAGCATTAAACAATGGTGCAAGTAAAATGAGTCATATTATTCAGTGATTTCCCCATATTTTCTAAGATAAGCCATTTCTTTCCTTTTTGAAAGCAGTTCATACAAATTTTATTTGATATTTAGATGTGTTATTAACAGAAAGGTGATATAGTAGCTTGTGTTTTAAATTGTATTTTGTATAATTTAGCTATAGAAATAACACTTAACGTATGTTACTAGATATTGCTATTCAATAAGGCAGATTTTACTTCTCTGTTTGCTATGAGAGTGACAGCTGCATATTATTTTAAATTTCAGAACTTTGTTTTGTAGCAAGAGAAGTAACCCAAGGAAGTGTGGCTTTTAAGGGTAGTTAGCAAAGTCTGATATTAGGACTTAGGCATGGACACATGGTCTCACTGTTAAATGGGAAAACAAGGGTTGATCCTAATAAAATAACTATCTGCATGAATTCAGAAGGGTTAAAAAATTGGGGTCAAAATAGGTCATGACCACCTGAGACATGAATGCACTTAGAACAAGTTGCTTAAATTAACCCACAAAGTAAATTGTGTCCCAAAGTGGGAACTATTGCAGCATGACAAACTTACACAAATCTAATTATGAAAGATATCAGTACCCTTTTTCAATCAAACTGAGACCAGTATATAAAACTATGAGTCTAGAAGAATTAACAGCTCTGACAGAGTTAAAGGAAGTGCCAGAAATTGTGATAAAGTCTGACAAAAAGGCAGACATGGAGTTGTACTGGAGTCACGTTATGCTGCTCAACTAGAAAAGATGCATGGCGCTGAGCTCTGCTGGACCAAGCTAAAGAAAACTAAATTTTAAGCCAAAAAGAGACTGTCCTAAATCAATTTTCTCATCAACCTCAATAAAACATCACTTGACTAGTTACATGGCTAAATGTGGGTGCGGTACACAGCTGCACTTCAGAGAAATGAGTAACGATAATTTTGAAATTGCAGATGCAGCTCAATTTCACACCATGCCACCACTCCCCGAGTGGGAAAAGACAACCAAAAGACTGAAGGATTCTATCTCACCACTGTCATCTCCCACCTTGTCCTCTGAATCAGAGTACACCACCAAACACTTCTTCAAAGAATTGGGCTCCATTTAAGAAGCCTTTCTTGATACTTAATGCTAACTTAAAGCTATTCGACCAGCCATTCATGCACTGGTGAAGTGGGTTGGAGACATGGAGGCCTACATATCATCAACTAAAGATTGTCAAGCTCGAGAGGAGCCAGAAATTGTGGACCTTAAATGGAAGATAAAAAAGCTTGAAATGAGAGGGAAAATCAGGAAGGGCAAAATCAATGTAACATTTTGGTGATTGTTAGGATCCATGAGAAGGATGAGGGGACGGACATGCTGAAATTCATCTAACAGCTTTGCCTAGAAGTGGTCATCCCAACATTGCATGACTCCAGCTACACAATTGAAGGGGCATGCCACTCATTGCATACCATGCCTGGCTGTAATGAAGGACCTCAGCTAATTGGAAGGCTGGGCCTGTAGTTTAATGGACAAGCAGCCAGCCACTCCCCCTTCCTTTGCTATATATGCAGTTCCTCCCAGCTTCCTTCTGAAGCACTTTTTTTTGTAGCTGGAGGCTCTGTTAGTTTGTCCTTTGCAGCTGCTGTGTCTTGCCCCCCCCCCACCTTGCTATGTCTTGGCCTCTGCTTGTTTTTGCTGGACTTCTGTTTTCTGTTCTCCTGTATTTGGTTTGTAGTGCTTGCCTCCGGTTGTGTGCTTCTTTGTGTTGCTTGTTCCCTGCTCTTCTGTGTTTTTGTGTATTTTGTTTTGTATTCTTTTTGGGGGGGCTTCTGTTTCTAAACTCCTTGTATTTTGTTAATCCTGAGCTCATGCTAATTGCTCCCATTTACTAACAATGCAACTGCAAACGTTATGTATGTTTCAGCTCAAATTGCTTCCCTACTGCTCTCCATGCTATGAACCTTAATTGTTTTCATCTGGTTCATGCTCACTCTGAACCCTAGCCCATGCAGCTCAATACTGCTTCCTGAACTCATACCACTTACTTCATTGCTGCTGTTTTCACTGCACTGCCTAGCCAATTTGCTGCTTTCAGAGCATTGTCTCCCTACAGTCTGTGTTCATTTGAATTGCTACCCCTATAATCCATAGTTATTCAATATTGATGCTGCTCTATTACGAGTATTTTGTCACCTTTAATTGGCTTCCTAGTGGGACTGGTTGGCTTGCCCTTGCTAATTCATATTTGCTGCTCCTCTAACCTACGTGCAGGTCTAACCACTGCTTACTGTGCCTTACAGACCTACGTGCAGGTCCACTCATTGCTTCATCTGCCTTATAGACCTATGTGCAGCTCCAATCATCTCCTTATGTACAAATGAGTCTGCTCATGCCTGCTAAGCACATGTCTGCCCTCCGTGAGGGTCTCCAACACTCCTTGTTTCATCCAGCTCCTTCCGAATTTGTTTCTGGGGCATGCTGACCATGACCATTAAGTACCATGGCTCTGGCCTCCCTGCAGCCAACAGTCTTGCTCTGCACCTATAAAGTCCGCATCTTGAGTGTGCGAAACTTGGGGCTGGGTTCTTCTCACTTGGTCCATAGCTGGGAATGTCTTCACTCCAGGCATAGCTTTAGCAGTTTGAGACTCGATGGCTGCTCCTGGTGTAGAATTTACATAAGCCTAGCCATGAAGGGTGGTTACAGCAATCTCCTTTGGCTCTAGTATTAATTTACTAGCAAGGCACCTTCACTGCATTCCCTCCACGACTGCCTCTGGTTCACCTGGTTTCTTTTTAAGGTGGGTAGGCCAGGTGAGCACCTCAGCAGTCATTCCTCTCCTCCTCCCGCCTTGGTTGCCTGTTGTTGTAGAGTAGCGCTTGCAGCCTTCCGCGGCATTCCCATTAAAGGGATCAAAATAGAGCTTTCCTCCAAATTGGAATATTTTCTGCCCCCCCCCCCCAATTGGATTTCCAAGTTGCAGTAGCAGAGCCATCTCTAAACAAAATATCCCAAGCCTGGAGGGAAGGTGACCTAGGTTTGGATCCCCAGAGATTTCCTCCTCAAAGGGTTTTTTTTCTCCCCTCCATGCCTCAGGTCATAAATGTTAGTTAGCAGTAGTCAGTGTTTCCTAGTTTCTGTAGGTAGGTTCCACTGTTGGATGGAGGTGGATGGTGTCCCTACTTACCGTTCCCTTTCTCCTTAGAAGGCCCCTTCAATCTCCAGCACAAACCATTGTACTCATGCCATTTGCTCATCTATGCATCTCATTACCTCTCAGGCTGCCTTAGCCTTTTCCAACCTGCTTCATGGCTCCGATTGCTGATGTTCTTCATAGCAATGCATTTCTTTTGGGGGATGCTTCTTAAGGTACCTTTAGCCAAGGGAATCGTCCCACAGCACCTCTAGAGGTGGAACTCTCTTCAAGGGTTCCTTGCCTTTAGTACCCCTACAGGGTGATAATTCCTCTGGAATAGACAGTGAGATCGGTAAAAACCAGAGTAACAGTTGCACAAGCATAACACTATACTGGCTGCATAGGCCATTGAATTGGAAGGCTGGACCTGTAGTTCAATGGACAAGCAGCCAGCCACTCCTCTTTCCTGAGCTATATAAGCAGTTTCTCTCAGCCTCCTTCAGAAGCACTTTTTCTTTGCCCCACCATCCTCCCCTCCTCCTCCAGCAGCATCACCTCTCTCCTCGGGATGCTTCCTAAGGTACCTTTAGCTAAGGGAATCCTCCTGCAGCACGTCTAGGGGTGGAACCATCTTTGAGGGTTCCTTGCCTTTGGTACCCCTACAGGATGGTAATTCCTCTGGAATAGAGAGTGTGAACAGTCAAACCCAAAGTAACACAGTTGCACAAGCATAACACTATACTGGCTGCATAGGCCTTTGAATTATTTTTAAGCTGTTACATTTTTTAGAGAAAACTTTTATTCAACAATGTGCCAGGGGAAAAGGTGAGCTACAATGGAAAGGGAACAAATACTTAATTTTAATGTCCTGACCCTCAGACCAGAATGCTGCATGGGGAGTACAAAAGCATAAAATCCAAATTAAATGCAGCAGATATCTGTTACAAAACTCTCTATGCAGCAAAACTGCTCCTCGCCACCAACCAGGGCACCAAACAGCTTGCCAGTGTGAAAGAAGTAGTAGATGAACCACAGATTTTGCCCACACCTTTTTCCAAGTTCCATTATGACAGATGGGGGGACATCCATGTTGAAACCACCAAGACCGCATTCTGCCTTGTTCAGGTTTGATGGCACTTATAAGTGAGTACTGTTTTCTCTTTTGTCTCCTACAGTGATGCATTGTGTTCAGTTCTTGCTTAAAATATGTTGCCATCCTCTTCCCTTGGTGTCTAGATGAATCTGGTTCATGGTCTTGTTCCACTCCCCTGCCACCCAGCTATGTCCAAACTTTGTTTAGAATTTAGATGTTCTCAAGTATTGAGACATAACCACATGCATACCTGGCCCACTGTGTGTTTATTATGTTCACCTGCACAATGCAATCCTTTGGTGGCTGGGGGGGGGGGGTAACTGGATTAGTGAAGACTGGAGTAAAGCTTTCATTAAACTGAATTTCTTAGCACTATCCAAGCCATCCTTCCATTCATATTTGGACACTGTGGAACTATGTATAAACACCATTGCAACAGATGAGACTATGACCAGACCCAGTGGTCCAGCAGCATAGCTGGACTTCTCTAAGACACAGATTGAATAGAGTGATTTCAGTGTGCTCGCAGCACATTAACACAGTGACTTTTCAAATACATTACTATTGTTCACTTCATTCCCTTTCTACAATCAAGTAATATTTGAATGTTTTTTTTTACAGGTGTTGAGGGTAGTGCACAATTGGGGGTGGGGTGAGGGCAAGGGGAGCACCTCGAGGTGCAATTGTGGCAGACACATTCCCAATTTGACACTTAGAATGCGTTGCTCATGCATACACCAACCTGACTCAGACAATGAGGCAATGTGGATGGTCATGGAACTGGATAGATGCTGAGAGTGAAAGGACCTCTATTATAACAGCCCTTCTTTATTTTAGATGTCCAAACCAGAGGAGGGAGGCAGATGATGACCTTGCCTGTTTCCTTTCCTAGATAGACATATAGACTTAAATGCACTACATTGTTGAGCACCCTCCCACACCAGCACAAAGCAGAACAACATGCACATGACTCTTCACATATACCCCAGCCTGGCCATGATGATCATATCATAGGTATCATAGGTTTGTACGAGCATTGTAGGTAGTATTGTCCTTTAATTGCTCATCCTTTTCTCAAACGTTATAGCCCACAACCAAGTTTTTTAAACAATGCTCATCTAATTTAGTCTTAAATTCTTCCATGCTCCTACAGCCTATGACTTGAAATGGCAAACCATTCCAGAGGGATACCACGCTCTGTGAGAGGCACATAGCCCTCATTTTGGTTCGAGTTAATTCCTCTTTTAGCTGGAGTCCATGCCATCTTATGCAAACAATAATACCCTACAGGGTGGGTGGTATTGAGCTATACCTGCCTGCCCAGGGGCATAATGAGGCATGATGCCACAGGCGGAGGGCCTTATAACCCTTGGAAGGGTGGGTGTAGCCCATACCGCCCACCTCAGAGGGTATTATTGCACTTAGAAAATGGATTAACTGTGTCATTTTGATAGGATTACAAAATGTGAAGTAATTCTATAATAATGACTACTGATGCTTTTTTTTTCTTGTTTGGAGGTAAAGTAGTCCCTTTGGTACAGTGCTGTTTTATTCCCCCCTCCCCATTACTATTACTCAGTGTTTTATTTGAAAAAATATTATTTTTTAAGTCCTGTTAGTCGAAGTGAGAGGGGAATGTAGGACAGAGAAAGAGAAGGTGTGAAGCTATAATTATCAGTCCTGCCTCTGATCGCAGTAAAATGTTTATCGCATTTACAGGAAGAGGTGCATGCTGTGTAGTTTACAACTACCGCAGCAATGACACGTGGTTTGATGAAGTCGATCAATGAAGTCGGACGGCTGTGGTTATCTTTAATTATGTGTGCCGTTTGTTTGAGTTGCTGTTTTTCTTGGTGTTCAGTATGGGGAGACACATCGGGAGTGTGAGGAGTGCCAATTGTTGAACGCTGTCCATGGACTCAAGAACCAGAGGAGCCGCAAACTGACAGGAAATGTTTTGGAAGGAGCCATGGCAATTTAAAGATTTTGTGGCTGGTTTGTTGTTGTTGGGCTCTTTTTTTAACAGGTGGGGAGAATTTTTTACATCGCTGGGAAAACTGTTTCGATAAGGAGTGAATAGTGATGGTGGCAGCGGTGGTGGGGGGGTTTTCGCTAACTCTCTCGCTAAGTGAAGGAAAAAAATGGCAGACATTTCAAAATGAAATGAGGGGACTTTAGCCAATTATAGATCAGGATGGGCAGCATGAATGTGGTGATGGGGTTGGCTGGGTTGGTACTTTTAATGGCATCTGTTGTCTGATAGATGCCCAGCTACAGAAGTCTCTCAGCAAATCAGAAGGCTGAAATATGTAGTAGAAAAGTTTATTTTTAGGCAGGTAATAATAGTAACACATCATTGGGAAAGAATCCCATTTTCAAGATGGACCTGTATCAGCTTTCATTCCAAATTTAAATACAATGACATAAAACTTACATCAATAAACACTAACACATAAATTAAAAAACATCTATGTCTGTCTTAACAAGAACGAAATACAATTTAATACCCTCATACCTTAACAATAGTCAAGACAAAGACTCTAATCATTACACATACACTTCATTTTCAGATCATAGCCAATCACATCCTTAAACTGCTTATTTTTTTGTATTTTCCACTTTTTTGAGACAATAGGAGCCCATAGATGAGCCACTTTGAAGACAAAAGTAATTTTTCCATATTTGTTCATTAATTTAGGTGTTACAAAGGACTTCCCCATAGTTCTTCTAAGTTTGTATTGATGTCCATGGGTAACATATAACAGGTTTTCTACTAAATACCTAGGGGATTGTTTGTGAACTACACCATGAATTAATTTAATCCATTTTTGATTCCTTTTCTGCTCTAAATGGGGCCATTGTAATAAAGAGTACATATCACAATGATGCATATGTCTATCACAGTTTAATTTAAATCTAGCCAAGTTGTTGTATAACACTTTTACCAATTTTAATTCAGATTTATTAGCCATGCCATATGTATATGGCTACCATAATCAATACATCGTATGATTAATTGATTTACAACATCCCTTCTCATTTTCAGATTCATACAATACCTAGATCTCCGGAAGGCTCCCAACTTATTATTTATTTTAAATATCAATTCCTTAATATGGACATCAGTTTTTAGGTTTTGGTCCATGTAAACCCCCAGGTATTTACAAGATTAAACCTGTGTCAAAGTTTCATTACTACATGTTTTTATAAAAAGTTTATATCAATTTAAATTTTCATTCCCTTTAGATGTAAATATCATGGTATTTGTTTTTTTTATTATTTAGAACCAATTTTGACCTCCTCAACCAAATTTCCAGAATACTAAAATCTCTTTAAAGATGTTCTTCCACCACCTGTAGGGTTTTCCCACTTGTCAGCAAGACAGTATCATCTGCATACATTTGTAGAGCCGAATAATTTACTTCTTTAGGGGCATCATTTACATACATTATAAACAATAAAGGGCCCAAAATCGAGCCTTGAGGGACTCCTGTTTTAATAAACCCTGAGTCTGAAAGAGCATCTCCAACCTGAGCTTGCTGCTCCCTTTCCGTTAGGTATGACTGAAACCAAGGAAGGGTTTCATTGTCAATCCCCAGGCTCGACATACTTTCATACAAAATGTTGTGGTCACTGGTGTCGAAGACCTTAGAGAGATCCACAAATACCACCAATTCACCTCCATTTAATTTGGAGGCTATGATGTCAACCAAATCAGCGAGCGCAGTGTCTGTGGAATGGTCCCTTCGGAAACCCGATTGGTAGCTGGACAAGAGAAAATTGTCTTCCAGAAAGTTACTCAGCTGCTTTTGAACTAATCTCTCCAAGACCTTCAACACCATGGACAGCAACGAAATTGGTCTATAATTTGTTGCTTCTCCCATAGAACCGCCTTTGTGAATCGGGATAACCTTTGCTCGTTTCCACATAGTCAGAAAACTTCTGTTAAATAAGCTCCAATTAAAAAGTTTTGTTAGAATTGGGGCTGTTACCTCAAGGGAATCTTTTAAAAATCTATTTTCTATCATATCCAACCCAGGGGCTTTATTTACTTTAAGGTTTCTTAGTTCTTCCTTTACCTCTCTACAGGTAATTACTCTAAATCTAAATTTTTTCCCCGAAAGGTGCTGATGTTCCCTTAATCCATTCTCCTCAAAACATCCATAAGGAGTTTGAGTATCTGGGAGTGTGATAAAATAGGTGTTTAACCTCTCTGCTGAATCTGAAGATGACAACAATATATAATTTTTCCCTAATTTGGATAGGTTGCTTATTTACAACTGGGTGCTGAAAAGACTGAATTAAATGCCAATATTTTTTTGGCTTTATACATTGTTCAACCTTAGTCATGTAATATGTTTTTTTTGCTAATCTAATATTACGTTTAAGTAAATTTCATTCTTTTTTAAATTTCTCCCAATCATTTGTTTCCAACGTTTTATTTGCTGTCCTCCATAACCTATTTTTATATCGGATATTATGTTTTATTCTATCTGTAATCCAAGGAACATTTATTTCTCTATTTGTTCTAACTCTGGCAGGGGCAATTTCATTACATGCCTGGATGAACAAAGAAGTAAATTCTTCTGCAGCCCAGTCCAGTTCAGGTATTAAAAATAATCTGTCCCATCTAACATTCCTCAATTTATGCAGAAATGCCTCTTTATTATATTTTCTCATATTTCGCAACCTTACTTGACTATTTATCACATTCTTTGAATTTTTTTAAGACCATCCACCCCCCCCATGAACGAACAATGGAACAGTGGTCCCCAAATATAGGTTGCTTTACAGTTATAGATGTTACCTGGATTCCCTCAGAGGTAAACAGAAGTTCCAAAATGTTCCCCTCACTCACAGAGGAAATTTTCCTAGTAGTAAGGGCAACATTCTGCTTCAAATTTAATGGAGCCAAACTATTCCGCAATGCATTGCTCCTCAATTTATTCCATGCAGCATTGAAATCACCCACTAACAACAATTCAGAACCATAAGAATGTTAGTGCAACAAATGGGTCAATTTGTCAAAGTCTGTAGTTTTAACCTTTGGGGGGAATAAATTAATCCCAAGACCTAGTTCAAATCTTTAACTTTCAAGAGAATACATTCAATCATACTTAATTCACCCATGAACAACACATTTACTTGTCCAAAATCCCATTTAAGGTATAATAACAACCCCCCTTCCCCTCCCTATCTCTTCTATACAACACATACCCTTGTAACCCAATTTCCTCATGTCTAATATTTGGGGTCAACCGGGTTTCAGTTAAAGCTATAATATTTGGATTTTCTGTGGCCTCCCAAACTCTCAAAATGTCTACCTTATTTTTCAAGCTTCTAGCATTATCATATATTAATTTACAGGAGGAGGGGGTGGCCCATGGATTGTTTCTATGTCCCCTTCCATTATCAAGATCAGATATATATTTGTTTGCTTTTCTAAACATTTAAAGTGCATAGGTAATTTAAAAGACCAAACACTGGATACAGATTCCCTTCCCATTGAAAAAG
This sequence comes from Neoceratodus forsteri, assembly GCA_016271365.2. Classification (NCBI taxonomy): domain Eukaryota; kingdom Metazoa; phylum Chordata; order Ceratodontiformes; family Ceratodontidae; genus Neoceratodus; species Neoceratodus forsteri. Next base: position 649,237,329 of record CM057456.1, read on the forward strand.
GGTTGCATCTTTTTAATCTTTTAGGGGACATTTTGTCCTCCTGCGTTTCCCTCCATTGATGCCTTAGACATGTTATTGAGGCTAAATCCTCAGTATTCTGTTCTTTAACTTTACTTAGAGTACTTAAATACTTGTACCCATTTTCTAAATCTCTACAAACATCTCTCAGTTCAAACTCTAAGCAGTCCCATAACTCCTGCTGTCAAAAGCCCTGTAAACTAGGCACATATATTTTTTAAGTCTCCAATATTCCAGGGTGTACAACCCAAGACTCCTCAACCTTTCCTCACACTCTAAACTCTGTAAATCTGCCACCATCTCTGTGATGATATAAAAAGTGGCTATGGGAGTCCACGCCTGAAGCACGCTCAAACAAAAACAATATACAGAAAGCAGAAAAGTGTCTAGCAGGCACTAGTGTGCATTGTGACAAAAAGAGAAACCCATAGCTTGGCACTAGTTTAAAAATGTTTTATTGAATAAAATCACTAATGACTCACTGCACCAGCATCTGCCAACATTTCATCCACATGACTGTGGACTTTCTCAAGGTGTGAGCAATATGGCTACTAACATTCCTTTTACATCCCATTCTTAAAGAGCTATAAAAATTCCACAGTTACATACATATGTTCTTTAAGATTTACACATATTCTTAAAAATATGTATAAGAGGAAGAAAAAACACAGTGTTCCTCCAGCTACTATTTTAAGAAGTAGATATAAATATAAATACATTCCTAGCATATATAACACAATCTGGTCAGAGCTGATATGGCTGTGGAGAGCTTTTGGGATGCTTTTACCCTTTATTTCTAATGAATTTGCACAGTGCAGATCTGCTGAGAGGCAGTTTTGATGTGGTCTTCCTTTTACACATTTTTACAATGTATTTTCCTAGAATATGCCTGCTGATTGCTATATATTTAGCCTGGATAGTTCACAGAAGAAATGGCATCTTATTTTCAGGTGGCAGAGCACTGGCAGTAGGATGCTAGAATGTGTCATATATAGGCATGAGCTAATGTCCAGTGGCCATACAATTCAGGCACTCACGTGCTGATCCATCATCCCAGTGCTATTGCACTGCCCAGTGTTGGTGACAGCTGATGCTGTACCCACTCACTCAGGTCCCAGAACAGGCATGTTACAGCTGACCTCCCATTCATTTGTACAATTGGGGAACCATGGATACACTATCCATAGCCTGGAATGTACACTGCAAATGGCATTACAGGATACCGCACCCCATGGCACCCAGGATACCTCAGCAGTCCGGAGGGTGGCATGTTACACAGGGGAATAGGGGAGAGTGTGGTCTGCAATGGTGTATGACAGCAGGAAGATACAGCAATGACAAGGCATGCATTGGAGGTATGTCAATTCCCTCTTATGGTTTGCCAGGGACATACACATGGCTGCATACACTGGTGGGTCCACAGCTTGCATAGTGCCCCATTGCACAGTACAGCCACCTGGGTCATTCTGGAGTGCAGGTCCCCATCCTGGGTCCATTGCAGTCAGCAGCTGGCCATGGCAGTGTGTGGAGGACAGTGCCAGTCTCCGCAACAGGTTGGGTATGGGGGGAGCAGGGGTGTCTACATGCCAAGGCAGTGGGTGGGGGTCCTCTATGCTAGGGATATGGACTGTGGTTTCCTGTGGTGCAACTGGGTCCAGGGAGGCCCTACACCATGGAGCTCTTTGGGGATGAAGTTGGATCGATCGGGGATGGGAGTGGGTACCTCTAGTCCACCAGGACTGCCAGGCTGCTGCTGTATACCTGGGTGCACTTCCGCAGCCTGCCTGTGGGTGGCTGGCTGGGTTAGGCCAGCTATTCATTGCCTAACTGTGGGCTGTGTTGCTCTGGACTGGGGGGGTGCATTCCCACTGAGTATGCCCCAGCATGGCATATGCATGGGGACACACCCTCGACTTGCACGGCATACTATCTGTGTGTGCCCTGGCTCATTCCCTTTGCAGGTGACGCATCCCACACATTGAAATATCATGCTGCAGTACATTGTTGGAGTTGTGCGGCACATCTCCTTTTTCTGCCGGGATGCGCCATGCATCTCCTTTGAATATGGGGGCCCTGGACTAGGCTACCCTGAAAAAATACCTTATCAAAATGGTAAAATCATGACCCCACTGAAAATAAGATATTGCATCTAATCTGGGACAGCTTGAGTAAATACAGTGCAAAAATGTGTAAATGAAGATCCCTATGACAATGCGATGTAGCATCTTCCCTATGCTATCCGGGATACAAAATATAGGATAAGAAATATTTAAAAGAAATCTGCTCTAAACTGAACTTCACTGTGTTCACTGACATAAACAGTTTCTTTATTGTTTCATAACATATTAGCATGCAGAATTTATTTTAAATGTTGTGGTCATAGGATGGTGTGTGTGTGTGTGTGTGTGTGTGTGTGTGTGTGTGTGTGTGTATATCAAGGATACAAAATATAGGATGAGAAATATTTAAAGGAAATCTACTCTAAACTGAACTTCACTGTGTTCACTGAAATAAACAGTTTCTTGTTTTATAACATATTAGAATGCAGTATTTATTTTGAATGTTGTGGCCATGAGGGTGGTGTGTACAGAGGTGTGTGTGTGTGTGTGTTTGCTGTAGCTCAATATATTTTTTCCCAAAAAGCATAGTAGAAAATGCCTGCTGATTGCTACATATTTAGTATGGGTAGTTCACTGAAGACCTGGCATATGTCTGAGAAAGTGCTTATCTGATAGTGTCTTTAGAGGTTAAAACAAAAGTGTAAATTATAGATTTGCTGGAAAAGGGATGACATTCATGAGGTATGAATCTTTCTTGAAAGACAATACATTCCCAAGTGAAACTAGTAGGAAGAAACCGTTTAAAAGCTAAGTATTTAAATGTGCAAGTTGTTGCATTCTGAAGGGGATAAACAAATCTCCAGTTTAATAGGCAACCAATATTTAACAAGCTGTTTCAGTTTCCTAATGTCAACTGATAAGCAGCTTGGAGTTATGTCTCTAACATTCTTAACAGAAAGAAGGAATTGTTTTATGTCAGTTGGCATGGAAGGATACATCGAAAAGTCCAAAACATGTGTTCCATGATATACCATTTTCCAGCTACAGATAGTAAGATGGCTGTAGGCTCTGCCCACAGCCATAAAAACAGGAGATAAAACGTACTACAACAAGTAAGACATACACACTTTATACATACATTATTAATAAAAAACAGTTAATAGTATACAGTACTCACACTATTCCCTTAAATAGTCTATAAATACCAGTCTGCACCAATATGGAAATGGGAGGTCAAACTGTCTGCTAATGGTCAAACAAACATATTAAGATATTTATATTATTACTTTTATTTTTCCTATTCTATACAAAATCATTCCCAAGATATACAGTAATTGGTGCAGACCAGAAATACATACTGAAGACTCAGAGGTCAAATATTTATGCAAAATGTCACATTACAACAATTAATATACATGTTATGAGATCCAAACTAACAGAAATCTATACACTATCTAAAGATAAATACATACCTGGATACATGAGTAAATTATAACCCAGGAGACTAGCAATAATTGAATACTGGCACAAATTTTATTGTTTTAAAAATGGAGCAAGTTGAAATATTTCATTCGAGCCTGGTTTGATTGTTGCTCTTAACTGATATTGCCAAAATTATTCCCTTTTTAACAAAGCATTATTCAGATAACCCCCATGTGGTCAATTTGTTTACTTTTTCTAAACCACAAAAACGAATATAATGGCCATTAATATATTTTCTTGATTTTTTACATGTAATGCCAAAGCATTCGTCAGTTCCATTTTATTAGTGATCCCAAATGTGCCCTGATTCTTTTCTTAAAAGTCTTTTTTTTTTCTGATGTAAAATGCTGCACATGAACAAATAGCCACATGTATCAGTGCTTCTGATGCACCGACTGTATGACAAAATCCTGTATTTGTATCTCCATTTTGTCACTGGATGTTCAAAAAAAGGAGTCTTCAGACAAAACTTGAGGTTTTCAAATCTATAAGTCCCATGTGGTAGTTCTGGTCTGGGGCTGATTACTTTTTGTGGTTGATATAGGCTGTGAAACAACAAATCTCCAAGGTTTTTCTCTCTTCTATATACCGTATCCGGGAGGTTATCTGTGATTTCATTCAAACAACTCTCCATTTTCAAAACATGCCAATGTGTCTCTATTATTTCCCGGACACCATATACCTGTGAATTGAGCGTAGTCACAAAGTTACAAAGTTTTTCACTGTTCTCTCCCCATCTCATTTTCTTTACATTTTTAGGAGCATTCTAATCCACTATGGCTGCAAACTGAACACGCTTTGTCTTCCAAAGTACGAATATGTCTTGAGACATTCCTTTACACCAGTGCCAAGAGGCTACCTGACAGCCTCAAAGATACTTCCCCAGCAGCCTCAGTCTGAGCTCATACCCATCTGTGTCAGTTATTCAAGCTACAGCCACTAAATGACATGTTGCAGCCCCTTCTTAAAAAAAAAAACATTTTCCAAACTGCTGGCAAACCCCTTACACAACAGCTTTGGAAAGACCTGGGCATAACTAGAATTGAACAGCTTACCTTTGATGGTAAACTCATCACTTCTGCCACATTTCAGCAGAGACAACAAGTCCACAATACTGCAGTATTCCCATTCCTGCAAGTCACTCACATGATAGCAGCACACTTGAGGAGTACCCTTAGTCCTCCAATCATGGCTCAAGTATACTGCCTTTAGCCAACTGGGCATGACTGCCTCTCCCATCTCCCACCTCTGTCAAGGACTATATACTCTTACCACAAATAAGGTGGCTAGCACAAAAGTATACTGGAACTTGGCCATACCTAAAGCTAATGGAGACTATAACTGGAATAAGGTGTTGAAAGATTGAGGGTAATGCAAATGAAAATATTACACTATATGTATTATACACCAGTTAGGCTGCATAAAATGCACAGACTGGAAAGTGACACCTGTACTAGATGTGGAAAAGACATAGAAGCACCCTGCACATCCTTTGGTCTTGTCCCAAAGCACATCCTTTATGGACAGCTATCAAGTCTAAACTGGACCCAGTACTAGGAGCTGGAGGAAGCCTTCCTTCCAGAAGTTTGTATAATTTTGGTATGTAAACACAGGCTTTTTGCAGCATAGAAATATCATTTAGCACTGATTGAGGTATGCACCTAAAAGGTCATTCTATGTCACTGGATACACCAGGAAACACCCATTTACTAAGAGTGGCATACTAAGCTAATGTTTGCCCTTCAGGAAGAAAAGTCAGTTGTCAGCTTAAACAATAGACTGGCAAGTTGCCAAAAGAACTGGGAGCACCTGCATGTCTTCACGGAGATGGGGCCACTGATTAGGTAATGCTTTTCAAATCACTGGGACACCATGGTACAGTACCATAAAATGGTGCCATAGCTCATAGTAGGGGCACAATAAGGGGACTAAAAATTGAATGATCGCAAAGTGGCAGATGTCTATGTTGTGTATCACTTTTCAAAGATAATATGTACTCTGTATTGCATACCACAACTTTTTATTTGCACTCACCATTTACGCTCTGTGCACTTGTGACAGAGAGATCCTACCACTCTTGAGGACTAAGACCATGTGAAGCAGGAGATCCTCAGGTGCTATGACCTAAACACTGAAACCTATTGCCAGAGGTTTAGATTTCTGAAAATGCAGTCACTGGATACCCCTGAGAGACTTATGCATGTCTCAGGGAGCTCTGCTACAAATGGTTGCAGCCAGATAACAAGAGCAAGACCCAACTTCTGGAGGCGGTAATTCTTGAACAATTTATTAAAGTTTTACCCAAGGATGTACAACTTTGGGTTTGGGAGCACAAGCTTGATTCCATTGATAAAACCATCACATTGGCGGAAGACTTCTTGGCAGCCCAACCATCCAAAACCAGAGGGTTCCAAGGGACATCAGCAGCTGCAACCACCAGCAATCTGGTAAGGAACCCTTTTACTTATAAACTGTCAAATCCAGCCCCAGTGAAACAAGACTGGAGAGTAGAGAGAGGGGGCAAATTCCAGTAGCACAGATTGTATGTCATGGGTGCCAAAAGAAGGAACATGTTTGTAAGAAACTGTCCTAATATAAAGTGACAGCTCACGTAGCCTTAGCAAACTGTAGTCACTTTATGGCTACCGTGCAGATTGGATCACAGCAAATGATGGAACTGATTGATTCAGGGAGCTGCCAGACTCTTGTGTGAGCAGATCTGGTGACTGGGAATAATAAAGGGCTGGATATAGCAGTCATCTGTGTGCATGGAGATAGATACCCATTGCTACCCTGCAGCCACTATACAAATGACTGTTCAAGAAAAGACACATAAGGTAGAAGTGGGGTTTGTACCTCGCCTACCCGTGCCAGTTGTTATCGGGCATGACCACCCAGACTTTGCTTCATTTATACATTGTCATGCCACCCGGGACTCTGCTGTAGTTGCCATAACCACCAGAGCTCAAGTGAAGCAGGGACATTTAACAGCTGTGTTCCCATTTAATGATGATGTTTTTGAGGATCCTGGCAAGGACCGTAAAACTAAGGCAGAGAAGAAGAATCTATAGAAGGACTGGACTGATACTCATGCAGGGGTACAGCCAGACTTGGGACACACTTTTTAATATGATATGCAGTATGAGAAAAAAGTAGACCCTTCACTTAACCTTTTTTTCCACAGGTGGGGAAGAAAGTGGAAAAAGGTGCCCCTCAGTTGGTTGTAAAACAGGGAATACTGCACAGTGAATACACTAACCCCTAGAACTGGAGCAGTAGTAGACCAATGGGATTGCTTTAAGCCCGAGGTTCGATAGGTGGAGCAACAGCATCACTCCCCCATCGGGCTTAAAAGGTCACACATCCTGAGCCTAGCAAGGATTCATTTTTCGTTGTCAACCATCCATGCCTCCTCCTCCAGCAACTCATCTCTCTTACCCGTGGGCTTCTTCCTAACTTTCCTTTAGCCAACGCAATCATTCCCACGGCACCTGTAGGGGGGAACCCTCCTCTAGGGTTCCTTGCATTGTACCCCTACAGGGTGGTATATCCCATGGATAGAGAGGTGGAACGCCACAAAGCAAATCCAGTTACACAAGCATCATCTCATCCAGTTGCATAACCAGAAAAAATCCTCTCCCAAATCATGTATCTGGCGCATGACATCCCTTTAGCAGTCCATGCACGCAGAGATAGTACCCTGTATAGGATATTACACAGGTTTTATTGGCCCTCTATCCACAAGAAGATAGCTGAGTACTGTAAAGCATGTGCTGAGTGTCAGAAGGTAGCTCAGGCAGGAAAAAGAGATCAGTAGATCAGTGGGTCAGTAGGTGCTGACTAAGTGCAGAGGAAGAACATGCATAGTCTGTTACTGCAAACTGATGTATTGAAGAAGGGATATGCCATTTCTTAAGGTTATCCCCCGTGTTTTAAATAAACATAACACAGAGACTAGACTGTGTGTTGAACCTGAAGTTCTGTGTCTGGTCCATCTGTTATCCCACAGTCCCACCACAGCACTGAAGTGGGACAATTTGTCTTGTGCTGTTTTTGTTGTCTGTATGGCTTGTGAAAAACTGTAACATTGTTCAATTAAATATATAAAATTCAAAACAAGAACGGGGGTTGTACTGCATGTGGACAAATATTGGGCTGGGATACTCAGACAGTTGGGCGGGTAGGGGACTTATAGGAAGCTAAAGGAAAACCCAACAGCTTTGTTTCGGAATCAGCTTAAACCATTTTGGTTGATGATGCCTTGAAGAATGGGAGTACATTTAGGGAGGCAGCAGATTTTCTAGAATGCAAGATCTGAGAAACACCTACTTTAAATGCTATATCCTCCCTAACATACGAGAGCATTTGTATGATCTCCCTGTTCCCCCAATTGTATCTGGTCTTGGCTTGTTAACAGAAAAACTACCTAAATGTGTTGATTTCTTACTCAAGGAAATTGTGGTAATTCTCCCTTCATATTTTAAGGATTCAACAGATATCAACAAGTTAAAAAAATCTGAAATGGGAAAAAGAATGTGGTTGACTAACACTTGTGGAACAGGTATGGGTAACCTCTTTTCTCCCTCCTATGCCAATCTCTTCTTGGTGTGGTGGGAGAAGGGTGAATTATAGATCCAGCTGTCAACCCCTTTATCAATAAGATTATTTGATGGATGCATTTTATTGATGGTGTGTTGTGTGTGGGGGAAGTGGGGGGCACAGAAGAATGCTTACCTTCTAGGACTGACTAAATTCCAATCATTTAAATCTAAGAATGAACACTAACAGTAACTTTAATAGAATATACATGGTATTTTGAGATTTCACTTTAAAAATCAATTCAAGAGGTGAAATTATAACTGCCACAGAAAGCCAACAGCAACCAACAGCCTCATCCATACACTTTTTAAAACCATATCATATGGACAGTTTATTTGTTTAAAGTGTGATAGTTCTAAGTTTGCAGACGTTTGTTGTTAATGCTTTTTACTAAGATTTTCCAATACATTACAGACAAACAGAGAACATCCGTAACAGCCACCAAGTAACATCAGACTGACATAAGATAATACTGTCACAGTTTATTAATATAACAGTAAAAGCAAGTATTGCATGTCACAGAGAATGTTACTGAAGTCAAACATTATATTTGTATTTGAGGGAACTTAGCAGCCTTGCAGAAAGTCATGACCTTCCTAGTAACTCATGTGGCTGAGAATTAAATCTGCAGTTCCCTCCTTAACTAAGCCTGTGGTGGCGGACAGGACTCTGCAGACGTTAAGGTGCAGTCTAATAAACTGATGGATCACTTTTTAGAAAGGGGATATGCAAGAAAGTATTTGGAATCAGCCATAGAAAGAACAAGACACATCAAGAGGGATGAGTTACTAATATATAAATAAGGGAGTGGCTCACTTTATTACAGAGTATACTTGAACTGCAGGTATTGGAGGCAACATTATAAGAAAAAATTGGTATGTTCTGAACCTAGATACAGATCTCTCTTTAACATTACTGAAAATGCCTAGAGTGACATTTTGCAGAGCAATAAACATGGGTTATGAATTAACGAATAGCCACTCTGTTGATAGCAGGGTCAAAGAGGGTGAATGGAGTCTGCCAACACTTTAGGGCTTTTATCAATGTAATAGATGTAACATTTGCCAGTATGATGTGAAAGGTGACACTTTTATGAATCATTTAATAGAGAAACTATAGAAGATCACACAACATATTGCATGTTCCACAACTTATGTTGAATGATGTCCTTTCAGATTCCTGTAAGTTGGACGTACATTTCGTGAACTTCACATCTGTATACTGTATAGGAGCTTGTTCGGGCTATAGTACGGGAGGGTATAAGAAATGCATTAGGATTTCATTTCCTCAATGTTCATTCCTTCATCCTTACTTTGATGTATGGGCATTAAGTTTGCATATCCATTGAAATGGGGCCTCAGAATATGTTTACAGATGGAGATGACATACATTTTCTCTTTGAGCATGCTCAGCCCAAAAGGATTAAATAAAAAAAAATGATGATAGTCTAATTTTGTAAAACATCTAAGGGCTATTATAGAGAATGTATAAAATTGGAAAGTTTTAATTGCCCTGTGATAGCAGTTGAATAAGAATATACCTTTTAAATTACTATAGATCATTTTGTTGTATTTAGATGTATTATTTTTGTATGACTGTTCCCCCTGCTCTCCCCCTTTTTTATTTCCCATTTCTTATTTTCATCTTTTGCATATATTTCATATACATTCCTTCAAGGTTGCACACAGTCTCTATATCTAAGTACATAAGGGCACCATATTCAAAGCCAGCCATGAGCACAGCACACACAGGAGTGCTGTGTGGAAATTAGGGCATTGACAGCTTCGAGGTTATGTTCAGACAGTGCAGGCTGACTAGAGCATGATAACTGTCTGAATAAACAGTATGGCTGTGTCAGAACTGCACATAGTGACTGTACACTGTGGTGGCACAGCCACTGACAGAATATAGCTGACAGGTCGGTGACCCACTTTGGGAATTACCCTAGGCCACTGGGGGGGGGGTTCCAGGGAGAGAAGGATTGGGTATCATAGTGGATGCTCTCCTCCTTCACTGGGGAGGGAAGGCAGACTGCGCCGCTGTAACACTGCCTACTAGGTGACCATGGGAGTCTGCATGGCTGATCAGCAGTTCCGGGTGAGGGATGCTCCCTAGTGGAAGATGTAATCACATCCTTTGACTTGCACATGTCAAACCACTGCCTCCACGGAGCGTATGTGGGTTCAGGGGAAAACACCAGAAAATCACCACTGGCTGCAGGATGCCACCTTGAGGAGCCACACAGACCTCATACCACCTACTGGGCACAGGGACCACAGATCCAAACAAGATGCTAGAAGGAGGCTTGGAGACCCCTGATGGCTCTGACATAGTGGGCAATCAGTGGGGCACTTGGTGGCCATAAGGTAAGTCCCAGGGATGGCAGGAGATGAGGCTGGGTGTGCCACAAGGGCCACGGAGGCTGCCAGCAGAGGGGAGGAAGAAAGAAAAAGAATATGACTGACAGGAGCTCATGAAGATATTACGTCCCAAATGGGATAGTGCCAGGGCCCACAGGATAATGAGCCCATTGGGCATGCAGTGTGCAAAGGTCCAATGGAATGCCAATTAAGGGCCCCTTAATATGCCTCACACAATGCCACCATGCAGGCAGCATGGTGGCATTCTGCAGTGCTGATTGCCCACACCTAATGTCCACCTCAGATAGGCTGTAGTAATCCAAACCCCAGAGGTGGCAAGTGTAATCCTTCAACCCCCCCCCCCAAATTACTGCTCCAGGTGGGTTGTGGTCATCCAAACCCCAGGGCAGCAAGTTTGATTCCGCCATCCCCAATAACCACCCCAGGCAGGCTGTATTCCTCTAAACTCCAGTGGTGGCACATGTATTAATCTCTCCCTGATTGCTGTACCAGGTGGGCTGCAGCTACTGCAGTGTAGCATTACAGTAGTAGAATGCATGCCCCTGACTTCAGATGGTGGCCTGCCGAGGTGTCGAGCAGAGGGGCTTGCCATTGGCTGTCCCAGTGTTGTATAGCGGCATATCTACAATGAGTGTGGCCAGAGAGATTGTAGAAAGGATGGTCCTCAGCAGGTAGGATGGGATGGGGGTCTCTAGCACTGTCAGGGGGTGGATATGGGGAGATTACACTCTCTACCACAAGGTATTAGTTGTACTACCTGGAGTGGTGATTAGGGATGGGGATTACAGTTTCTACCACCTGGGTTTGAATGACTACAGCCCACCTGGAGTGGTTATTGAGATTAGGGGGGCTGATGCTGCCTGGGACTGACAGTCCCTTCTATCATTCCACTGCCCAGCATGCAGCTGGCTGGGGAGGGTGTTCTTTCACCATTGTACACTTGGATAAGGGTGGGGTGAACTTGTCTGCAAGTTCTAAAATCACTCTGTCTGCTAAATACTCAGTATACTGCATGTTTGTGAATTATTTTCTTGCAAATCTACTAAATCACTTGTGTTCTTATTGTATGTGTTGTTCAGTATGCAGAAGTGCACGATTCCCTCTTTAGAGTAAAGTGGTGCTCAGAAATTTCTGTTGCTGTAATGACTGCTGTCTTCTAACAAATGATTTAGAAAATTTACAACAAAATTATCTACAAACATATGCTGAGTATTTAACATAGATAATGATTTTGAAATGTCCAGACTAGTCTGCTGATGTAGTGGGAGTAAATCCTACGGAACATTGGGCAATGCATATATTGTGGAAAGACATTATAGTAATAAAAATATACTATTTTTTTACTTGGTGAGTGCAGCAGGTCTTTCAACTGCTTTCGTTTCTTTGTAAAGTTCCATTGGCCTTCTAGATGTAAATGAAAGAGCAGGTTACTATTTGGTTAGATGACTGTGTCCAGGTACATTTATGTCTGAACTTCACAAACTGAACGCAACTGTGCCAGAATTTGGAAAATTGCACTTGGCTATGACCTCGCTTTGCAAACTGGACATTGGGGCAATTTGGTCTTATTTATGGTACAAATCTGCACACAGTAAAAAATTACATCCTGCCATACTGCAAGCATTGAAAATCCCCTCTTGATGTTTGAAAACAGATATTAATACTGATAAATCCAGAGAGAGCCATATTAAAAGCAGTCCTTTAATTATAGTATTTCTAATCTTTAAGGCTATGCTAAAGCAGGTTCAAAATAAGGCAAAAAGGGCATCTTACAAGACAGGAGAAAAAGTTAACTCTAAAATGGAAGTACTGAAAAAGAACAAAATGTTCACTATAGCATGTTGCAGCTATGCAGCTTTAAATCATGGTGCTACATATGCTGCATGTCAATATTGTCAACTGGTGTCTGTCAATGGAACACTAAAGGAATCAAGGTTCTATGCTGATGTCACATCTTTGTCGATCAGTCTCCCTAGTTGAATGACATAATTAAACAGCAGTTATGAAACCCTAACTTCCAGATTTCAGGCAAGAATCTTTTGAGGGAAAAGTTTTGGCCTAACATGGGAGTGGAGAGGTAGAAGAGCTGACAATTCAACAAAACTAATGACCTTTAAGGAAGCTAGTCAGGCTCATGGCTCCCCTCCCCCACCAATCTGGTCTTCAACTTTTTCCAAATCACTCACATGCTGCATGCCACACTGGGCAATGGTCAATGGACAAAACCTCTCCATAAGGTCATCTCTCCTTACTTGAGCTCCATCCCCAAAACTCACCTAATCTCATACTCATACCAATTCCTACAATCCCTTTTTGATGCCAGGGGTAATTTGCAGTTTTATTGGTGGGATCAGGCACTCCCTCCCATTTCTCTCTCAAGAGATTGGTCCTGGATACCGAAGCACCTGTACTCTATGATACACTGGGACCACTACCGGTTCATGCAATTTCAGTTCAACTATAACCTCTATTATACCCCTGCCAGATTTCATAAAATGGGATGTCTATCATTGGATATCTGTACAAAATGTGGCAAAGAACCTGGTACCCTCTTACACATACTATGGTCATGTGAGACTGTTGCCCCCTTCTAGTCTGCCACTCAGAATAAGCTTGACCCCTGTTAGGTCTATCCCAGAAATTCAATCCTGCAGCCTATATCATTGGAGAAGATACAGACCAATTGGTTGGTAATCAATATCCACATATTGCAGTGATATTAGCATGTGCCAAAAAAGTGATCCTAAGACACTGGAAAGACCAGATCACCCCAAGATACATAGAATGGTATAAGGAAATTATGTTTGCCCTACAGGCAGAGAGAATGACTGTGAGTATGTCCAATAAAATGCATAGATTTAACCATATCTGGGAGCCACTGTATACTCTTCTGTCAATACAATAAACCATAAAGAATTAACATGTATCTGATAAGCTCTCTAATGAGTCAAATAATTCTTTCCCTGTTGGTTTACACTCCTAGTGATGGTATCTCCCCCGATGTCTCAGCTGGAATATCTCACTTAATAGAATTCTATAAATATCTCTGGTGGGGGGAGAGGAGAAAAAGGTGTGGGGGTAGATTAGGAGTTTTATTTCTTATATAAAATGTTCCTACTGTATCTCATGCATCTGACTTCATGTAAACGTCTAGTAATTATGTGAAATACATCATATGTCTGCTGTTCAGATACTTACTAATAACAGATATTAAATAAAAAAAAAACAGCAGTTATGTTTAATCCCAGTGACAACAGTGGAAGTAATAGAAAAAGATATTATTAGATATGAGTGAAGTTGACAAACTTCCCTTTGCAAATTAATTTGCAAAGTTTGCTAAATTTGCATAGTGAAGGCTTCACAAAGTTTTAGGCAGCGAAGTATCCCTTTTTAAAGAAAGTAATGCAAATTCATGGGTAAGCTTCCAATTTCACCATGGCTTCACCTAACTTTACCTGAAAAAGGGCCACTTCCCCAGAAAAATCAATTGTGAAATGGGCAGCTTGTTTTTTGTAAAGGTGAAGATCACAATTTCACCAGAACCTCACCAGCAAAGTAAAACTTTGTAACTTCTCTAGATATTATATTAAGTATGACCAAACACCTTGTTCCTCAACATAAAAAAGAATTTAAAAAGCACTGTGCATATTTGCAGGAGCATTCCCTGGACCTCGTATTCATCACTGTACAGTGGGAAGGCTTTAAGCCTGAGGTTCAATGGGTGGAGCAACCACGTCACTCCCCCATCAGGCCTTAAAAGGCCACTCCTCCTGGGATGTCCCAGGATTCATTTCTTATTGCAGCCGGAGGCTTAATCTGCTGCCTTTTCTCCTGCTCTTTCTCTGTTTGTCCTCTTTCCGTCCCCATTTCCTCATCTGATCTCCAGCTGCCCCCTCTTCCTCTCCCTCCCTCTCTATTGCCACTTACAGTTTGCTCATTTTCCCTCCTTGCCCCTCCTATCTCTCTGCTTCTGCTCACCAACCCCCCCACTCTTTTATTGGTCTGCCCTGCCACTTGCTGCAGCTGCCTGGTCCTGTCTCCCCCTTCAGTTTGCTTCTTCTCCCCCTGGTCCTCCTCCACTCTGCCGCTGTTTGCTGCAGATCTCCCAGAGCCCTGAGTTCACCCGATCCCTTTCTGTGCCCTTGTTCTAGCTGTTTACCTGTTCCAGTTCTGCATGTGCATTCCTCATGGCATCTCAGCGCTGCTTGTCCCGTTCGGATCCCCAACCACTACTGATGAGTCATGTCCTGGTCCTCTGTCTGCGTTTCTGGATGCTGCCGTCCACCCCACCTGGCTTTCTTTCCTCCACCACTCCTTCAGCATCCTGGATTGGTCGTTCCACCTGGATGTCAGCCGTGAGCCCTTTCACCTGCATTTGCTGCACTGCGGCACCTTGCTCAGCTGCCGGCATTCTCTCAGTTCTTTCTTCTTCCTCTGGACGTTGTCATGGACCTGCTCTCCATGACAATGGACCTCCAGGGCATTCCTATACTCCTTCTGGCCCATCCTGCTTCCCTTCAGATCCCTGATTCAATTGGCTCACCGGATTCCCTGTGCAGCAGTTCTCAGGGGATCCGTACGGTTGCCCGGCATGACATTACTGGACAAGCAGTATGCCGACACCAGTTTCCAGTCATAGATTTTCACCACAAAATAAAATCCCGCTTGACATTTCCCCAACATTACCTGCAGCATTAAGAATAGTGAAATGCTTTCATATAATAACAGTACAAATCAGATCTCCCTTTCTATGCTTATGCGTTCTGCTTGTGACACAGGGAATGAGGCTGAAATAACATAACACTGGTGATGCTTTCTTCTATAACAATTGACAATCGGCAAACATGTAAAGGGAATAAGGCTGAAATAACAGAACAAATCGGATCCCAGATGTAAATGTAAATTTAAAATGAGCTTACCAAGTTACCCCAGCCCCACCCCTTCTGATGTGGAACAAGCTGGAAAAGTTTATGGCTTGCTTGTGAGGCTCTGCTTATGAGCTAGTCTGCCAAATCCCCTTATGATGTCAGCAACCCGGTGGCAGCACGTAGAGGTAACCTGGCTTCTTGGTCAAGCTAACAGGCAAGAGTGGGACTTACAAGGGGGAGATAAGGCAACAATTGTTTCAGCAGCAGGTTCCCTGTTAAAAAAAAGTACCAGGGAGACTTGCAGTGATGTCAGATCCCAGACAATCGGCAAACATGTAAAGTAAACACTGGTGATACTTTTTTCTATGCTTATGCTTTCTGCTTGTGATGCAGGGAATGAGGCTGAAATAACAGAACAAATCAGATCACAGACATAAATGTAAATTTAAAATGAGCTTACCAAGTTAAGTTAAGAGATGGGATGCAGTGTTACCTTGGTAAGGTCATTTTTAATTTGTTCTGTTATTTTTGTCACAAGCAGAAAGCATAAGCATAGAAAAAAGCATCACCAGTGTTTACTTTACATGTAAGTCGAGCAAACAATAATTGGGAAAACATCGTATCTGCAATTTGCTTTGCGGGAAACAGATCACGGGCAATACAGAGTCGGGAAAACTTATGCCGGGCAACCATACTAGACCCATTCTCAGCACTCTGCTGCTATTGATCCCACTTGTTGGGCCTTAGATTACTGGGTCTACCTCTGACTACTTATTTAGAATCTCTCCGGACCAGTTTGCTTTATTTAACTTTCCTGGAGGGTCTCCACTCTGAAGTGATTTTCCTGTCAGTTACTCAGGATTGTATGTTGGAATGTTGGGGGGGACCTGCCCCCCCTATCCTCCCCACTCATTTCCTCCCCTGTGTTCCAGACTATTTCATTGACTCCTGTGTGTCCTGAACTGGCCATCAGTTTGGTACGGGTGTTGGCATACTTTCACAATTCAGGAGTCCTTTGTGTGCGCTCATGGTGCTATGTGACATGCATAGCTATTGTCAGTATGCCTCTTCCTAGTGCTTCGCGTCAGGTTCTCCCCCCTGGTCTCGCCTGGGTTTGTCGTCTCCTCTGCATCTCAGTTTCACCCCGTGGCACTGTCTCTGCTTGCCCTGTTTGCCCTGCTTGGGGAATTTTCCTACCATGCTTCCACCAGCCTACTTCCCATCCTTGATTTTGGATTTCCTGTCTGACTTCCGCCTCAGTCTCATCTGGTTCTCCTGCTTCACTAGTCTGCCCTGTCCAGGCTTAGTTCCACCTTATGCACTTTCTTCATTTTGTCATGCCTGTGCTTCACTTTCATGGGCGCTCACTATCCTCCTCCTCCCATTCCCTCCACCCCCCATTCCACTCCTTCTTTGACCTTTTGCTTTCTTTTGGGGTTTTCCTTATTCTGCCATCACCTTCCCTATTCATATCCTCCTCTTACCCTAGTCCATCTGGTCTCCAGTTCCCTGAGTCTAGATCTCCTTCACTCAACTTGACCTCAGGGTCTACTCATTCATATTGATTAATCAAGCATACCTCTCATTGGATCTTATGCTACCTTATCAAACTGCTGCACTCCCATGGTTATTATTGCCATCAGTCTTCCCCTGACCTCATCTGGGTATCCCCATATGGAAAATAAATATATTTTGTATATACTGTATATGGTAAAATATATTTGAAATAGTTTTTGAATTTCTTCCATAAATAGATGTTTATAGTAGTTTCCAGATATACTCATTATATCTCAGATTGGCTGGTTTTGTAATATTTGAGATATTTCTGATGCATATATTTCAGATATATCTTAGATACTATTTGTGTATATTTTAAAGAAATATCTTGTTAATATTCTGTGAATTTTTATTTTTCCATACGGAAAAGAAATGTATTTTAGATATATTCATAAAAGTGTATTTATTTGCAGAATATATATGGCAGATATATATCAGATATATCATAAATATATTTCCATGATATCTTTATTATAGGTGCATGACATATATTTCATATATCTGTGTATATATTTTGAATATTTAATATATATATACTTTTTGTATAGTTGACATATTTCTAAAATAGTTTTTTTTAAATATATGCATTGTAAAAAATATCTTAATATACCCAAACAATAGATTAATCTTGATGTTGCATAGCCACAACTGTGTATTTGGAATTCCTTTTATTAGTAATCACTTAGATTATTACAGTATAGAACACATATCGTTTAATAATGCACCATTACTACAGATTTACAGATTATACATTATATTTACACATAGAATTTACCTTTTGATCTCGCTATTTTGTAAGTCTCAAATTGGTATATATACCACCCCTGTTTGGTTCCTTTTTACGTCAGGGTGAGTTCCAACATGTGCCTATTTTTTGCTCTTTACCTTTCCCTCTGATTTGTAAGCTAATGCTGTCAATTCAAAACTATTTTAAAAATAGAAATTACCATGCTTTTGGTTGATAATCTGTACTTTAAAATATGCAAATTAGTTACGCAAATCTGTACACAGTAGCATAGCAAGCATTTGCAAAAATATATTTGATATTATATATATATATATATATATATATATGTATATTCTGCATATATTCTACACATACTGTATATTGCAAGCAAACAAGATTCATATTTAACTGACAGCAGAAGCTCCAGAAGGCACTTCTTGGATTTTCCATCACAAAATGTATTTGTACAGTAAAAAAAAATTGTTAAACTAAAGCCAAAAGTAGCAATAGTTAAAAACAGACCTCCGCACAGCACAAATATTTCACACTGTTCTTGAAAAACCACGAGAACAGCACAAAATGCCAGTCCTGTGGGGAGGTCTGACTTTTACTACGTGTATGGTTACTTTTGGCTATGGGCTGTCATTTTACAAGAAATTTTTTATGTAGAAATAGTGCATTCAACATATATTTACAGAATGTAACTATTTATATTTTAAATGTATATGTAATATATATATATATATATATATATATTCCAGTCATATTTATAAACTATAAAACTTATTTATTTGCTATGTGAAACATATATTTAAAATGTATTATCAGTATATATAATACATATATTACAGATACTTTCCAGATGTATATCATGCTGAACCTATTTTAACATATATGAAATATATCTCAGAATATAAATCTCTAATATATTGAAAATATATGTTTGCTAACATACACTTTTTGAAGAAATTCCAGGGTAAAATTATGCTTGCATAAAACTATAATGATTTTTCATTATTGCGCCCATAAAAACATTAAAAAGTAAAATATTTTCTTTGCCAGTATAACAAAACATATACATTTAGAATATCAATGCCAAGTATAAGACAAACCTCATTGAATTCTGCAAATATCTAAAGTATAACTGGAAAAATGCACAGCTATCAGAAATACGTGATGCATTTAGGCATATTCAAATATAATCTAGATATTAACAAAATACAGTATAGTTCTTTTCCATATGGGTATAATTTAAAACTATGTTATTAATCTATCTGTCTGTCTGTCTGTCTGTCTATTTAGCATCTTACAAGGGTAACCAAAAAAGGAAATATATGAGCAACTCAGAATATGTCTGTTGGATAGATTCAAAATACATGTTTACCTAAAATGCAAAACATGTAGATACTGCAATGCTGTGTATGCACAAATAAGTATTTTTTTTATTTTATTCAAGGACATAACATTGAAAGAACAAAAACTTTAATTCTGAAATAATACAGCAAAAATGTATTTCAAATATATATCAAAGATGTATCCCAAATATGATTCATCTTGGATCAATCTGCAAATATCTAGAACAAAGCTCAAAATATATCTGAAAAGTGTTAATGACTGACATATATCTGAAACATATTTGGGGATACCAGGATATATTTAAGATATTAAAAAATATACAGTAGATCTTTTCCATATAGGCTTATATGAAACAATTGCTGGTGATCCACAAGAGACCAATGATAACATAGATTATAAAAAGAATGTGTAATATAACATAGATTATAAAAAGAATGTGTATATTATTGGGCATGAGGCAGAGCCAATCAGGCCTTTGCCAACCAAAAAAGTATAAACTGCTTTACCCAAGTTCAAAACTGTTCTTTTAAATGTTGGGTATTTTTTGCATATACGTCTTTATAATTTAAACATATTTTATTAATATAATTTTAGAGTTTCTACCATAATTGCAATAAATAAAGGCCTCAAAAAAGTGAATAGGCACAGGTAACTCATAATATATATCCTGGACATATTCAGAATGTATATATATATATATATATATATATATATATATATATATAGTTAAAATAGAACTGCATGAACAGATTGTGCAAACTTAATTTAAAGAACCATATTTCAAACATATATATCAAAGATGTTTCCAAAGAATGATACATCTTGAATCATTCTGTGAATACCTTAAATATACTGTATCTGAAAATATATCTGAAAACTGTGACTAATATCTGACATTTATTTGAGATATATTTAAGGACACTAGAATATATTTAAGACATTAAAAAAATATAGATATTTTCCATATGGGTCCCTTGCTCATCTGCTCTCTATGTGGGTCTACTCCTTCACATTGACTACTCGAGCATAACCCTTTCAGATCCATACTACCTCAACTTGACCTGCTCTCCACTCTGAGACATGCCTTCATATCTGTTGCCCCTTTGTTTGGGGCTGGCAGTCTTCTCTCAGTCATCGTACATTGTTCATTTCATACCTCACCTTACCTGTACTATCTTCCACAGCTTTACTCCATCATCATTTATCTTCCTCTTCATATTTCACATTAACGGTACCAGCCTTCTAGGCCTCATTTCATAATAGTACATTATACATTTCGTTCCTCACCTTGAACCATTCAGGCCTTCAGGCTTCTTTCCATCATCATACATCTGCTCTTGCCTTTGAGCATCTAGTTGCAGAGTCATCGATCACATCCCTCAACAGCTATCCATTTAGAAGGACAGAGTGAGCACTTCCTCTACATTGAACTTTTCCTTCTTCTCCGATCTCAACTGTAAATTACTTTAACTAAGCCATCACTAATCAAAACATCCTTCAGCCTGGAGGGAAGGTGACCTATGCCTTAGATCCCCAGAGGTTTCCTCCTCAAAGGGGGTTTTTCCTCTCCTCAGTGCCAATGGTCATAATATTTGTCAGGGTTAGTGCTTTCATAGATTCTGTAGTTAGGTTTCGTTGTTGGATGGAGTTGGATGGTGGGCCTGGCTGTTACCACTCTCCTTAGGAAGTCCGCCCTTCTGCATCTTGTCAGATTTCCTTTTGTTCTTTGTCCTCAACATATCTTGTTCTTCTCCTGTCCTTCCCATCTATGTTTATCTCCTTACTTTCTGGTCTCACATTATTCTGATTTCTCACCTCTTCGATGCTCGATGCCCTTTTCTGTATTCATTTTGAGCTTCTTCCTAAGTTACCTTTAGCCAAGGGAATAATTCCCATGGCACCTATAGTGGGGAACAATCCTCTAGGGTTCCTTGCATCATACCCCTACAGGGTGGTATACCCCACGGATAGAAAGGTGAACAACCACAATGTTTCAAAGTCACACAAGCATCATCTCATCCAGTTACATAAGCACAATTGAATGGGAAGGCTTTAAGCCTGCAGTTCAATGGGAGGAGCAACTATGTCTCTCCCCATCATGCCTTAAAAGGCCACTCCTCCTGGGCTGTCCAAGGATTCATTTCTCGTTGCCCCACCATCCACCCCTCCTCCGGTGGCTCATCTCTCTTACCTGTGGGCTTCTTCCTAAGCTACCTTTAACCAAGGGAATAATTCCCATGGCACCTATAGGGGGGAACCCTCCTCTAGGGTTCCTTGCGTTGTACCCCTACAGGGTGGTATATCTCACTGACAGAGAGGCGAACAGTCACAATGTATGCAAGTCACACAAGCATCATCTCATCCTGTTGTGTAACCACAATTGAATGTATAATCAGCTGGGTAGCCCTCACTATATTTGAAATGTACCCAATGTGCTACACTTCTGACCAGGGAAACTCCTTGCATACCAACAGTAGTTAACCTACAGTACGTGTGTCATCCACTTTTATTTATTTTATTTATTTAAGTCTTTGTTAACTAGGTAAGAACACTGATCCAGTGGACTGTTTTCAGGCATGACCCAGGCCTCAGCAAGTGGCAATACAGGAGAAATTGTGAACTACAAAGAGTCCAGCAACAGATGCATGTACATACAAAAGTAAGGTACTACAAGAGACAAGCAGATAAGAGTAGACTGTACGAAAAAGTATCTGGCAAGCAGGTCATAAGGATAAAATTTAAACAAGGAGTCTAAGGCTTGCAGTTACATCCTCCATACTATCCCTGGTGGACTATGGGCTACCTGTCTATGGTGCTGCCAACATGACTGCCCTCAACAAAATCCGCCTCCTCCTAAATAAGGCATGCAGGCTAATCACTGGGGCCCCGAGGCTCACACATACCTGCCAACTCTATGACCTGGCAACAATGCTTAACCTCGATGAACGCCTGCAATACCAAACTTGCCTCATTTCTAAAAAAACCCTGCTAGGACTTTCTCCTCCCGGGCTGACTTCCTCCCTCCTCCTAGCCCAGCCCCTAGTCAGCACCCGGACCTCCTGCAAAGCCACCTTCCTGGTTCCTCAAGCTAGGACCTCACTTGGACAGAGATCTTTCTGCCATAGAGCCCTTCTTGGTACAACACTCTTCCTCGGCCATCACTGAAATCCCACCATCTCCACTTTCAAACTGCCTCAAAAGTGAGTTGTTCAGCAAGTGCTGCTGCACCTGTGCTTAACGGATGCTCAAACACCCTTGTCCTGACAATGCCCTCTGGGCTGCACCGTCTCCTCACCCTCTTATTTCTACCACACTACATTACTGCCATATCCCGCTGCCTCACTGTATCACTACTGTCAAGAATCGAACCATGTTTGCATTCTATTATACTGCTTGCTGTGATGCCCAACTAATATGCTACTCTGTTACCAAACTGATCAAACCTCCTGCTGTACTGTTCCTGTCTCATTCCTTACATTCTTTGTAATCTGATACCGTAACCTGTTTGGCTGTTTTCAATCTGCAATGTCAAACCTTTATGCTGCCAAACCCTATATTCTACCATGTTATCGATTATACCAGTACCTGCACTGTATTACACTACCAATGTATGCTGTATCCATGATCCATTTATGCTTGTCTCTTTATGCTCATGCTCTCCTACTGGATGTATTCTGTATCTGTACTATCTTCCCTTTGTTGACGAGGTACCTTTGGAAATGAGCCTCTGGCTCAAAGGTTGTAAACTGACTGCAATATAAATAAATAAAATAAGGGATCTAAAAATAAAAAGTCTGTGCACTATTTACAGCAGGATAGGAAACAGGTACAAGTAAGTGCAAGGTATAGGAGAAACACTCAAACCACTGATGGGGGGGATTACATGAAACAAGTACAGAAGGAGATTGGACAGGTCACAAAAGATAGTGGACCAGAGTGCATTGGCGAGGCCAAGCTATTTTAACAGGAGTAGAACTGGAGTGGTCTGTGAGGGGAGGGGGAAGGGTTAGCTAGGAGAGACCTATGGGGAAGAACCCTCCTCTAGGTTCCTTGCATCATACCCCTACAGGTTGCTATATCCTATGGATAGAGAGGCGAGCAGCCACAATGTATCAAAGTCACACTAGCATCATCTCATCCAGTTGCGTAAGCACAATTGAATGGGAAGCCTTTACCTCACTGTAGATCTGAAGTGCAGAAACAACTTTGTTAAAGGGTTCATTTCAGACAAGTTACCTCTCTTATGAAATAGATTATTTTCCCATCACTATACTGTAACTACTATTTATCCACTTTCCTTCAGATTTACAACCAAGGCTCAAGCAACACTTTGTCGCATCCACTTCCTCTACTAGCTGTCTAAAAACTACAAACAAATAAATGTTTTTCTTCACACGTAAGTTCTTTCTGGGTTACTATTTCTTCTGTAAGTTACTGGAAGGTGATTTAAACCCTTTTTAACATGGGTAGAGAATTCACTGTATTCTGATTGGTCAACAGGGTACCTGACCTGTCTCCTTACAGGGTGATAACAAGTACACCACATACTTTTCTTGAAATTGTGACAAAGCACACCCAGATATCCATGCCTCTCAGAAACATTTGAAAAATGATTTCTGGCAGCCATGTTGATATTGTAAACAAACTACCACCTGTCATTTGCCATCACTTTAAAAATGACATTTTAAAACATAGTAATAACTGTACATTCCCACCTCACACATTCCAAATGGTGCCAATAAATAATTAAATCTATCTTTTACCCTATGCATCTTTTTTCTTACTTTTTTATGACAACACCTCTTTTTCTGTAGCATCGATTTTCTTCTCCCTTTCCCAGTACAGTTGCTCTCTGCATCACTTATGATTGCCATCCAGCCCCCCCCCCACCCCCTATGTTTGCTGTCACCAGATAAACACTTTTGTTGTCTCAGGAAGTCATTACTCTAAGCAATAAATGTCTTTTGAAATTCATCATGCTCTGTTTTATGGAATCGTGACCAACACAGCCAGAAGTAGTTTGGGTGGGACCACCAGCAACACTGAAACACCACTCTCTTGATCAGTACCACATAGATTATACTCCAATGATTACAACACTGAAACATTGCTCCATTGATGTGGAGCACACGTACACTACACCTGCAAGCAGCAAACAAAAAGAGCTACTATTAAATGCCTTAAAGCAGCAGTGCAACGAGAAACCTTATCCCAAGAAAACTAATTTCAGCTACAATGATGAAAAATATCAGCATACCAGTCAAGTCTAGTTTCTAGCTACCTCCTATGCTGTACGACACAAGTCTTTTTGTTTTCTTGATCCTAACCTTGGACAGATCTACAATGCTAATCTAAAAGTGGCAGTCCTCTTTTTTTTTTTCTTGAGGAAAAAGAATAAATTAAAACTTGTGTAAAATGCTCACATTTTAGTGGAACATGAAAATTGCACCACCAAACAAAACTGAAAGATGCCTGTAATCTTTTGTCATGGGATCCCCTTCCCCAAAGTAACCACACTCATATTTATATTATTTGGGTGATCAGTAGGCTAATCTAGTAACCATGCATTTATTTACATTCTCCAAAACTTCATCTCATATTATTTTAACATGTACAATCCATTTACCACCTTGTTTCCCACTTCTTAGATCAGGTATTATTCTCCACCATAGTCAGATGCCCAGCTGATCTACAATCCAGTCCACTGGGTGCAAACCACAAGGTGCCAAATATGCCTAGGTGTACACCCAGTCCATATTCCTTCTCTTATCCTGGCTCAGTACCCCCGGGACCCATTTTTCTTTATTCTGCTCCTATTCTCCCCTTCCTGCCCTTCTTTTCTCCCTTCTCTCCACTGTCCCATCTCCAGCTAGTGCAGAGGAAGATGCCCCCCCATAGGGCTCCCTTTTCCTACTCCTCAAGAGTCTCCTCTATCTGCAAATTAAATATGTCCAATCCCATATCCATTAAATGTACCCCATCTGGTCTATACAATCCCAGGTAATCCTGTGAAATGTCCTGATGTCTTAACACCATACCCCCTAGCGGATGAACAATGGCCCCACCTTTCTGTTCAACCATTTTCTGGCCCTGTCCACTGCCCTCATATCCCTTGCATGCCTCCAAATCCTCCTGGGTACAATATTGGACCACACAAAATTGTTACATCCAGTCACCATTCTTTAATTTTCTCAAGGTCTCCTTTTATTTGCCATATAATATCAACCCAGGGTGTATCCCCCAGGTCATTATTCCCCAAATGCACAATTAAAATGTCCGGCATGGGCAGTTTTGATTTTAAATCTTTCAACACCAGCAACGACTGGGCCTATCTCATGCTCCACAATCCCTTGCAATGCACTTTGGCTGTCCTCGGATTCAGCTTCAGTTGTCTTCCCCAGGATTCACTTCTGCTCTCCGCACTGCCCAAAATATGAATGAGTGGCCAGTTATCCAGGTATGCCTCTGCTTCCTGGGCCCTATAAAACAAAACTGGGTTTGTGCACAATTTTCCTGATATATGTCCCATAGCTCCCTGATGTCCACCTTGCAACCTGTTTCACCATTTCTGATGATCCCTTTTTGCAGCAACCTCTGATGTTGCCCCTATTCTGAAGGACTGTGATGATAAACCCACCATGTCTTTCCCCAGGAGTCCCAGACCTTTTTCCATCCCCTCCACCAGCTGGTAGCTCAGGACTGCTGCCCAGTTCCCGTGTACAAAAAGAGTGTCTTCTCCTACTGGCCTTAGTGCCCTGTACCTCCACATCACCCTTACTGGGCACATTCGCTTCTCCTCTTGCAGCTGCATGCCACCCCCACCCTCTTACCCAGCTGATCCATCTTAGATTTCCTCAACCATACTTTCAACTTATCTTTGTGCCATTGCACTTCCTTCCATAATAAACCCATAATAAACCCATTCCCCCTTTTTTATCTCCTTGCACCACCACCTCACTCACCCAAAAAGCCCCGTGGTACATCATAAGGAATACTGCCAAAAATAGACAAGTGGGAGTGGCAGAACTTTTCTAGCACCCTGACTAACCTCCCAAGAAGCCTTTCCAAAATTAGCTGCCTCACATCTTGGCTCTTTTCTTGTAGCCTCTGCCACCATTGCATCATCATCCTAATCACCTGAGTCCTTCATGGTTCCCCCCACCCCCTCAGGGTTCACACCAAACCTATTGCAGCCAAATGAATCCCCATAGTTACAAGCGCTATCCCTTCTTCCAACTTTCTGATCACAAAACCCATCACCTGCCCCTTGCAACTCCGGGCTGCTCTCTGAAAGCCTGGAAAACCTGCTAAGAGCCTTTATAGGCCCTCAGCCATGCTTTCTGCCCAAGAGCTCCAGAATAGCAGCTGGGATACATCAAAGCAATTTCTTACACTTGCCGAGGTACCGTTGTCCATGCTCTTTTGGCCCTTGGTGTAAGGACCCTGAACCTGTCCAACTGAAAATGGGAAAGACTATCAGCTACAGCATTTTTGAACCCCTTCTATGTGCTGTACCTTAAATTAAAAATTCAGCCTAAGCCCTTGCAGCACTAACTGCCTCAGTACCCCAGTCACCACCTCAGTGGACGCTGTCTGCCTATTCAGCACCTCCACCACTATCTTATTATCACTCCAGAAAACTACCTTCTGGGGCCTCAACTGCTCCCCCCATACCATTCTTGCTACCCATATGGGGAACATTTCTAACAGGGTAATATCCCATGTGGTCCCCTCTTACATCCATTTCTTGGGCCATGGTTCCTAGATTCACTTTCCCATAAAATAAGCCCCCATTCCAAAACTCCCTACTATGTCAGTGTACAACTCCAAGTCTGTGTTAAACTGCCAGTCATCCTGCCAAATTGTAATCCCATAGTACTGCCACAAGAATTCCATCCATACCACTAAATCCTCCTTTATCCCCTTGGTTATATCTACCCAGTGCCCATGCAGTTGCTGTACCACCCTTCAAGGGACTCTCCTTTTTCCTTTCACCCTGCTAACAGTTCCTTCAGCCTCTGCACCTTTCCCTCCAGGAGTCTAAATACTCCCTGTTCTGTATCCATCCTTATTCCCAGAAACTCCAACCTGCAGCTCAGCCCTTCTGTCTTTCCTTCTGTGAATGGTACTAATTTCTGGCACATTTCTTGGAAATTTTCCACCATCTCTTCTGTCCCTTCCTTCCTTTGACCTATAAACAAAAAGTAATTCAGGTATTGCACCATTGCCTGACAACCATACTGCTCCATAAATGACCACTGTAGCCAGGTGCTAAATATTTAAAATGTGGAATATGCCACTGAACATTCCATAAGCATTGTTTTTTCAAAATAAAACCCATCTCCCACCTTGAAACCCATGAGTTCCCAGTCTGCTGGCCATATTGGGAACATCCTAAAAGCTGCTTCGATGTCTGCCTTCTCCAGTCAGGCTCTTTCCACCACCCTAATTATCTGGCCTGCCTGATCCAATTTGGTGTAAGGCACCATGCTATGTTCCTCATTAATAAAATCATTAGCCGAGTTACCCTCTGGGTAGGACAGGTGGTGTATCACCCTGAATTCACCTGGCTGGTTTTTGGTAACTAGGCCTAAGGGGGCACTCTTAAATTGGGAAAGGGTGGCACCTTAAATGGGCATTCCACTCTACCCACCTCTCTCTCCTTCTTGATTTTTCCCTCTAAATTCCATTCCTTATCTTTCACTGACTCCAGGTTCTTTGATTGCATGCCTTTCCTCTGACATGTGTACTGCAGGCTTAAGCCTGTCTCAAAACCATCTGCAAACATTCTGGCTGCCTTCTCATCTGGATATCCCACCAACCATTCCTGTAACACCTCTAACCTAATCAGAGTCATTGCCATTCTAAAAAGCCCATGCCTGACTGGTTCCTCAATTTCCTTATCTGCCAGCTGCCCTGCCCCCCACCCTCTGAACCCAAACCCCTGCCCCACCCCTTTTGGTTCCATCCCCCTCATTCCCCAAGTCCTCCCAAAGAGCTGACCTCCCCAATTGTCCCCTGACCTCTCCCCGTAATCCCCACATCTGGACATGGGGTGTGGCCCCAAGCATTTTGAACAGGCATGCTTAAACCTACAATTTGCTCAGTTGCACTGCTCCTATTAAAACCCCAGCAGTACCTCAGTTGCCCTACCGACTCAAATTTGCCCCCACCCCACTCTCCAGGATTGGACCATCATGGTCTCAGACAAGATATCTGGATGCCTCATATCCCGATGGGCATCCATGTTTGAAACCATTTGCTGCCAGAATTTTTCACCATAGTGTAACCACAGATTACCACACCCCAATTTGTAGATGTTACACACTATCAAGGAACAGGCTAGCAATGGGGTGCTTTTATAGCACAATTGCACTATAATAGGTAAAACCTATCATCCAAGCATCTATGTTTTTTCCCTTCCAGCTCTTGTCATCCTGAGCCTTATCCAGGAGACTCAATGTCGCCACCATCTCCATTTTTCCTATCTGTTCCTTTTCTTAATACTTTTTGGCTGCCTCTTTGTCCACTAGGGCAAACTTGTCTACACATTCCCCTTTCCAATTTTTTTCTTTCACAGGCAGCAGCACATGATCCCCTATTGTAATAAGGAGGCAGTATAGTACAGTGGTTTAAGGCTCTGAGTTGCAAACCTGGACACCGGGGTTTGAAACCCACAGCCCCCACTTGCATACTGTGTGACCCTGAGCAAGTCACTTAACTTCCTTGTGCTCCCAGGTCACACCTAGAAACAAGCTTCAGCTTAGTGTGCCTTTCCTGGTTAAACAATTTCGCCTTTCCCCTGTTGTGATCCCCAGGCTACCCCCATCTGTCTCCACAATTAGCCCTTGCCCAGTCCCTTTATTCATCGCTCCTTCTTCCTCTTCTGAAAATCCTGCAGCAACTTATGGAGTTCCTTCAAACCTGCCTCTTCAGTTTTTCCCAAAATTTCCTCTACATACTCCTGTAACATCTCAAGACAATAAAGGGGGTATGTTAGCCTAACCAGTCTCCTCCTTGTGCCCTTGTTTCCTTCTCTTAAATATTATTGATACACACACATATATATAATATATATATATATTATATATATATATATATATTTATGTTGTTTTAAATGCTTTCCCTAAAAATCTCCTGTTGCCTAAGCCATAGCCAGCCTGCAAGCCTCAACCAAGTGCATGGGTCATTAAAAACTTGGCTTGCTCCCTTGACTGTCCCCCAGGGCCCTCTGCACTGTTTCACCTTTTATAGCCTGAACCAGTAGTCCACACTGAGCCTTTAGAGGCTGTCTGATATCATTCCTATTTACTGTATATGTTTAATGAAATATGATCCTGTCTATGGATAGCTGTAATCCCATTGTAAAACATTATACTGTGATTGCTACAGAAACCAATTTAATATGGCGCCCTGATGCTCCCAGACATAGGTTCCTAAAATAAAAAGTCTTCCGAATTATCCATGTTACTATGTTAATTTTTTTTCTCCCTTTTCACCCTTTTGTGCTACAATTTTCTTTTTGGTGGGGTCACAGTAGCAATGCCCTCTCACCTACATATGCTTCCTAGGCCAACTGCAGTCATCACGACACTCATGGAATTAATGAAATTGAAGTGAGAGATTTTGTCGCCTCTTCAGTTTTTATGCTATTATTAAGTGCCCTTTTTTACTAGCAGTCTTCAGCACTTCACAGAACATGTTTGTATTTAATAATAGCAGTGCCCTAAGGCTTCTTGCATGACCCCACCCCCCCTTCTGTAGTTCCATTTTCCCCTTCATCTGCTGACTGCCATAGCCTCAGCCCTCAAACGAGCCTCGCATGCCCCCGCACCCCAGCCGGTCCACCAACTCTAAGATTAAAATAATAAAAAAAATACATCATTGAAAAGAAACACAGCTGCTGCCTGGTGCCCAGTCATTGAGAGATCAGAGGTAATAGCCCTAGCATGTAACTGGGGTGTCGAGACCGAAGTTGACAATAAATGCTTTATGCTTAGTTATACTCAGATAAGCTGTAAAGAGAGGAGAGTGAGCAGCCCATTATCTTAACAACTCCTATTTACAACTCTTCATCTCCGGAACTTCAGCTCCTTTGTGTTCTACTGTAGTTAGAAAAATAGCAGCCCATCATCCAGCCTGCCCCTGACCCCTGCTCATAACACCTGTCTTTGTTCTAGGGTGGAGGGATTTAACACCTACCTAAAGTTTGTCCTTGTTGGCTTGTCCTCCTTCATGTGCTGGTGCCTACAGGTCTGCTTTCTCAGAAACTTCAAACAGGATGGATTGGTGCCATGTCAGTATAATTTAAATAATTTAATTATATTAAGTGGCAGCCCCTTAGGAAGTCCTAACTGAGGTGCCGCGAGCCCAAGATTTTGACCTGTGAAGCCAAGCCAGCAGCCAGGTGGTAGCAGGGCTGGGGGGTGGAGGGTTAGGTAGCCTGCCTGGGCTGGGTATAAAGATAGGTAGCCCGCATTGTCACCACATTCTGCTGAGTCGATTGTGATTGTGATTCAAATGAAGCTGCTCTGTCTCTTAATCTGATCTGACCCAGCCAGACCCAGTGACTCGCTATAGCTAATCGCTATGCTGTAGTTCCTACCTGCTTGCTTGCTGCCTGGCTGAGACCCACCTGGCTTCAGGCAATTGGCAAAGTTTGTTGGGGTGAGTAACTGAGTAGTGTTAGCTGTTTGGAGTTAACTGGACTTACTTTGGTTCCGAATCCAATCCAGGAAGTAAGTTTGTGAATTGGAGTTGAATTACTCCAGTCAAGTGGCTGTGAACTGGTAATGGTGCTGGTGGCCATGTGTGTTGCTCATTTGCTTTAACCTTTAAGTTTAATTTTTTTTTTTTTTTGCCCCATTTTCAATTGCAATTTGCAGCTCTGCACTCACTCTTTAAAAATTGCTGTAGTGTGTGTGAGTCAGTCAGACTCAAAACTGGACAACTCAGACAGTCTAGGCAAGGTTACACTCATGGTTAGTTAACAGACACCGGTCAGAATTTAGGACGGGATGGGAGCATGGACTTAAACAACCCAGCACCGTGACCCACCTGAATGAACCTAACACGGAAAACCGCTGCTGCTTCTGTCTGTAGCTGCTGTTCTGTGCCTCTTCTGCACTACGAGACCTGAGTGAGTCAACTATCTACTTCTTTGCATTTGCAATTGCAACTGAAAGCAACAGTCAGGTACTTTTTTTTATTATAATTTCTTATTCTGGACTGGCATTCTGCACTCTGGCTTGGATGAGGGGTGGTTAAGAGGAGCTGAGTGGGAGGTCACTGGTCAATGAGGCAGCTCAGTGACTGTATTAATTATGAGCAGGGCCCCTACTTTTCTGCGGCACAGTGGGACCAAGTTCTGCGGCATGACTACCATTTGCCGCAGAACTTCTGAGGCGGTGGTTTGTAATTTCTGCAGAAGTTCCACAGCACTAAAAATCTACCACATCACAGTGTCAGCTTGTCATCCTGACTTCACTTTCATGGCAGTGGTTATAGCAATCAGGATTGTGGAAAGCACAGTAACACTAGTTCAAAAAATAACAGACTTATAAAAATAATTTGATGCCTAGAAAAGCAAAACAAATGTCTCTCCCTTAAGGTCCTAGCCTTTTGCATAAATGACGTATGGAGAGAGGATCTTATGTGATAAATAAGATATTTCTATATGCACGCTATCTATCCCACTAATGAGGTTTCCACGGTCTATCACTTATATATTTGTATGTGCTTTCTATACCACTCATGAGGTTCCCACTGTGTATCTCTTATATATTTATATGTAACCTGTAACATACATACAATGTGTGTGTGTCTGTGTGTATGTGTGTGTGTGTGGTCAGAGAGTCAGAGATACTGTGTGTGTGTGTATATATATATACTGTATATATATGTATTTCTTATTTTTTTTTAATTTCCATGAACTTGCATCCTCATTCATACAGGTCCCATTGCAAATGGAATAAATGAGTTGTTGCAAAACTCATTTTTCATGTCAACCTGTTTACCCTGACACACTGCACGACACTATCAGACCATGACATGCATGTAAAACGATTGTGAGATAGTGCTCTCCAGCCCATCACAGTGTGCCCACCATGTGACAGAACACTGCACAATACCTTCCCAGGCTCTAAGCAGTGATGTGTTCCTCCAATCCTTGTGCTGCCCAGCCAGCTCCCAAAGCTAATCTCTGAACCCGAGTTGCCGGCACGGAAACACAGCATGCTACACTGTGGCCCAACAGCTGTCCCTGCACACAACATTTCTCCATAACTTTTAGGTGATTCCATCAACCAATGACAATATGTAATCAATAACTCTGGCAAAAATGTGTACAGTGCAATTATTTATTTAACAGGTCTAGTCTTTCCATAGGTCTACACATTATTATATTCCACTTTTCTGGACATAATTACTTTATTTTTCTTAAAAATGTCAGTTAAATTCATTTTACTAGTTATTCATTTCAGATGACATCTCTATACCTTAAAGGCACAAATAGGTTTGTACAAAGTGAGGTATGGACTTAACAAGTCTGTGCTATTGATCAGGTTTTGTTTACGTTGGCCCTAGCGCAATAATGTAAGACTGAAAATTGTATTAGGCTGTAGTGCAGGTTGAGCAAATGTCACCATGCATGATGTGCTGTGCCACCATCTCTGGTAGTGGGAGCTGTGGTAGATAAGTGATTGTTCATTTCTGTTGCAGAATGCAGCCATTTCGTTAGCTAATGTATGATATTATAACAATAACATCACATTCTGAGCATATGGGTGGGGTTTGGATATAAAAAGATGGGAAGAGAACCAGATTCTATGGATAAACAGAAATATTAATACAAAATCAGCAAGAAGAGTGAATTCTGCGGCACTGCAGAAGTTCTGCAGTAGATTGCAAGTTCTGCGCAAAATTCTGTGGCCACAGAATTCTAGGGGCCTTGATTATGAGCTATGGTGCTCCACTGCCTGCCTAGTTGTTTCTTGTTTGTACCAATAGATGTAATAATTGTTAGGCACATTGTTACAAAATAAAGTCACCCGCTCTCCTTCTACTGCCAAAGTATCATCTGACTGAGTACTGTCTGTCTGACAATCTCCACCTAAAATAGAATGACAACAAAAGGCACAAAAAAAATATGAAAAAAAATGGAAATGTCTCTTAATTGCAAGTTAGTACATCTAAAATGCTTTCTCAGCTTGAGGGAGATTTAGAACTGAATTGCAGCATCTACTATCTACTTTGTACAATAAAATGCAGTTTAAATCAGGAAGACATCCATTTGACCATTTGTTATAGCAAGTCAGGCTTAATTACAAAAGGAAATCGATTCCAAGAACAGCAAAAACAATAACAGGTTTTGTAAATACTAGTATGGTTCCTAATAATATTGCCAAAAATGAGCGTGATTGCCAACAGACTGAAGATCTGAAACTGTGTCATGCTAGGTAAAGTATGCTTGTGTGATCAGATCAATGGTACCTGACTTGCTTATGTTAACAAAGGATGTGCCTTAGCACTGGTAATATTCACCCTACGTAAATATACATTATGCAAGTCACGTGTAATTTGTAATGTAGAAATGATAGGCTATATTATACGAAGTCATAATCACTAGCAGTAAACATCTCACTTATCCAGGCAGAGTGAGACTGATATCTCCTGTTGAATTGAGTGAAATGTTGATGTTTTTTTTTGGGGGGGTGCAAATCTTGTTAATTTTAACATAAACAGTGAAAAAAATGAACCTAATGCCACAAAAAGAAGGGAAAAATAAAACATTATGGAGAAGGAAAAGTACTTCATGTAACTGAAAACAAATAAGATGGATATAAAAAATGCACTACTAAAAAAAAATGTGTCCCAATATCTCTCAGCATCTAATAAAATGTTGTTGTTTCTGGAAATCATGATGCAGCGACTGCTATTGTAGTGGCAATGTAGTGCCACTGTTATTAACAAATTATTTAATTATTGGAATGGCAAGTCGTATTCATTTTGACATAACATACCTTAATTAAGCAGTGATTAAAAAGAACCGGAGAGGAGGTTGAAAAAAAGTAAATAGTCAAGAAGAGGGAAAATTACTCGATGTAAGTGAGAACTAGTAAGATGGTTATAACAATTATAGACTACTAAAAATGAGTTCCATTATACCTCCGTTTCTAATTAAATGCTGTGGTTTTGGGGAGTCTGGTGGATGACTGACAATGGGCAACAACAACATGACAGACATTGCCATTTCATTAAGGTTCCCAAATCCCCTCAAAATATATGTGAGGAGGCATGCTGAATGAACCATGCTAAAAAAAAGTCTACAGTCTGTACCTGTACAATGATTGTTTAGACTTCCACAGAAAATCAACTAAAAAAATGAAAGGCACAGCACAGAGGCATGGAGACTGAAGAGACTTAAAGATTTTAGCTACACAGAAATAGTCTAAAATGTGACTGCAGGGCAGATGTGATGACACAAAACATTCCACGGCTTTGAAGTCCATCATTGCCTAACTCTTCTTCAGTCTGCCACTGTGCTGTGCCTTTCATATTGTACAGTGTCTTTAGTTTCATATTGTACAGTGATGTTCCATTGTGTAGTAATATATGTACAACTGTTAAACCATTTTCAAACAAGCAAGTTTTTATGTTGAATTTCTGGAAGTCCAGAGAGAATCATTATACACTGAGAGACATTTGTTTTAGCATGGCTCTTTACTGACATGCTTCCTCACATTATTACAATATTTGCACACACTGGCTTTAATTCAGTTTACTTACGTGCATGTTTGTTTGGATCCAGAAGCAAATGATTTGATACCTTTTAATGGACCAACATAGATGTAACAACAAGAACAAAGTGCTCTAGCTTCCGGACCAACCAATCCGTCTTCAGAAGCTCATGGCAGTTGTTTAGAAAATACAATACTTATAACAGCTAGATAATGCAGGAAAAAAAACAGAAAAAAATTCCCATTGGTTTAAAATACTCATTTAAAAAAAACAGAAGATGATGTCATAGAAGTTTAACAGTACCATACTGCCTTCAGCCAGGAGGAACCCTGGCTCAAAGGTGTTTGGTGGAACACACATACAAAGAATCCTACTGCATATAAATTTAATTGACATACGATAACACTGTTGAAGCAGATAACTCCTAAATCAAGCTATGAGTATCACAGTTTATATAAGGATGTGATTACTGAAAGGCAGCCCCCTCCAAGATTAAAGACAAACTAAGATTGTTATAGGGTTCATGAAGTTTCAATGTCTGCATTATAGACAAGAATTTACCAGTAAAGTTGTCTTAAAAACATCAGTGCACACTATGTGATGTGTATAACCTAGCTGGACCTGTCACCCAGCTGTACTCTCAAGCTAGCTATAAGGCCCAAGAAATTTCAAAAACCTCTAGTGTAGTGACAGGACTATATAAATGATAATTTAAATATAAATTGACAATATTAGTGTCAAACAAAAAACTCTAGTCGAGGAACCTCTAGGAATTAAGACCATGTAGCCTCATATGTACTGATGTCAATATACACTGAGAATGTAACAACTTGATGTACCACAAGTGTCTAAGGAATCTTAAAAATAGATAAAAATGTAATGTCTCTCCTCCTCCTCTTCATACAAACAATACACCCTTACCCACCCCACATCACCATAATGTGGGTGGGAGAGATACATAGCTTTAAGGAGATGTTGTCTCTCTCTCTCCCCCCCCTTTTTTCCTCTCCTCTCTCTCTCTCTCTCCCCTCTCTCTCTCTCTCTCCCACAGACACACACACACACACACACACACAGACACACACTCTCCTAGTGAACCTTTATTCACTTCAGTCACTGCAATTGTTCCCCAAAGGAATACAACTTGTCATGAAATCCTAAGTAAAAGGGCTTATGTCTCCTAATACCTACAGAGCAAAAATGTGACACTATTTAACTGTACTACTATCTGCATAGTAACATTTCCAAGGATTCTGGATAGAACTACCATGAAATAAACCTGCCACCCTCCCCAAGATAAGGTAACTAGAAGTAAATATAAAGTATGTGTGTAAGACCAGAGGTCTAACATACCTACATATCCACAAATTACTACAATATTAGCCTAATGTAAAAAGATCTGTCCAGGACCCCCATGCAAATGAGATCACACACCCCAATATGTACAGAGTTAAAAAAACTATATGTGACAGTATATGATAACACTCCTGTATGTACAGTAGCAGGCTAGGTAATCTGAATATGGTACACAGTGGAATCAATCCCACCCCCAGGCAAAGATAAAAAGTAAGGAGGAATTAATACTCATTATGTGTGTGAAGTAAGAATAGTAATACACTATAACTCCATATATCTAAATAGAGACCTACCTCAATGTGACAGCAAGCCCCACATCTGTTATATCACATACCTCACAACGCATACCCACACACATACATACACACATGTACCCACATCCCACACATGCTGAAGTCCTATAATATGTCAGTCTGAAGAAGAAGAGGTCTGTGGATGTTAGTTTCTGTAGTGTCCCATGAAACCAAGATCAACATTCATCCCATCTGCTACCATATTGAGATGTAAAATAAGTTTAATCTCAAAAGCTCGTCTCTGTTGTGTGTTTTTGAGGTTTCCTTTTAAGACCATTAATGACATATCTAAGATTGAGTGGTCAGGCTGGGAGAAGTGGTGCCCCACTGGTTTTTCAGTCTTCTTTGCTGTAATAGTATGTCTGTGCTAGTTCATCCTAGTGCGGAGCTGTTGATGTGTCTCTCCAACATAACCTGTTTGTGGACATCTCTTGCACTGAATGAAATAAACAACATGTCGTGACATGCATGTATAACTCCCGTGTACCTGGAATTGTCTGTTTGTGATGTAACCACACAGTCTGAGGTAGAAATGAGCCCACAAGTCTTACAGGAGTGTTGATTGCAGGGTCGTGTGCCATTGTGTGACATGGTACTCTGTTCTAGCGAAAGTTTGCTCCTTATAATTCGACTGGATAAATTTGGTGGTTGTTTAAAAGATAGTAGTGGGAGTTCCTTAAAAATACAATTAAGGGTTTCATCCTCACTAAATATTGGGTGGAGGCCTTTAATAATCTTACGCTGATGTTCAAGGTCTGGATGATATGTGACTACCAAGGGTATTCTGTCTGTAGCTGTCTTTTCTTTATATTGAAGTAGTTGTTGTCTTGGTACTTGTGTTGCCCATTCTGTTACCCTGTCAATTTCCCTGGAAGAGTGTCCCTGCTCAATAAAGGTGTTTTTCAACATAGCAAAATGTGTATCTCTGTCATCCTCATTTGAACAAATACGGTGACATCGGAGTGCTTGACTGTATATGACAGATTTTTTTGTATGGTTTGGGCGAATACTTTTCTTGTGCAGGTATCTCTGTCTGTCTGTTGGCTTCCTGTAAATACATGTATGTAAGGTTCCATCCTTAATGGTGACTGTGGTGTCCAGAAAGTTAACCTTGGTGGTAGAGTACCCAGGGTAAGCTTTATGGTAGGGTGGAGATTATTAAGTTTGTGATGAAAATCTTTGAGTGCATCTGTGCCCTCCATCCAGATGATAAACAAATCATCAATGTAATGGAAATAAGCTAGTGGTTTGTGGGGATACTACCTTAAAAAATCCTCCTCCAAGTCAGCCATAAAGAGGTTAGCATACTGTGGAGCCATTTTGGTGCCCATCGCTGTTCCCATAGTTTGAACATAATGTTTACCATTGAAGTTGAAGTTGTTATGTGTCAAAATGAATTCCATAAGTTCCCCAGTCTGGTACACTGTTTGGTACAATCAGTTCAGCAGAACCTACCAATGTCTACTAGTCCCTCAAGATGGCAGCGGGGACTTGGCCCAAATACTGTGAAGGCAGCAAACTCTTCAGCATTTCATTATTAACCAAGGAAAAAAAGATGTCAACTCAAAACTCTGGGACTCAGTATGTTACAGTTCTGACTGAAATATTATGGATCCTAACCTAATGTCCTGTATTATTATAGAAAAGAAAACCAAGTAAGTCACACAATATGCAAGCAGAGGTTGTGGGATATATCCCATATTTTTACACACACATATTTTCCCAGAGGTTAGTAGTTGAATTTTAGTTCCATCATCCATCCATCATTACAAATCAGATTATTAGTGGAAAGGAAACATTGTTTAACTAGGAGTAGTACACTAAGCTGAAGCTTATTTCCATTCCAGACGTGACCTGGGAGCACAAGGAAGTTAAGTGGCTTGCTCAGGTGGGATCACACAGTATGCACCTTGGCAGCTGTGGGTTTCAAACCCAGATCTCCACATCTGTAGCTCAGAGCCTTAACCCACTGCACTATACTGCCTCCTGATCTGGAATATGTTTTCTATGTGAAAGTTGCTGAAGTACTGGAGCTGGCAATGACTAATAATACTCATTGTTTGTTTGGAAGCATTTATTGTTTGACACAGTAGTACAGTCAAGGCTTACTTCTTCCTAAATATATAGTGCCAAGGACTTTGTCATTTGTCATAGTTCTGTTAGGGTGAGTGAATGCAACAATGAAGTCATGCAGTGATTGTTTTAAGGATTGTGGCAAGGCAGTTTCTTTCTGGTTGGACTAGTCAGCAACTGAGACTACTTTAGAGTCTTGAATTGGACATAGATTTGGAATCTGGTTGTGATTGGAGGGGGGGTTCTATTAATATTTTTAAACTCATCCAATCCCCCCCTTTGCTTGAGCAACATAACTGTTGTACATGATTGCAATTAATGGGGAAATCAAGGGCTAGGAGATTTGCAATTAAATCATTTTGCTTGGTGCCAGAACAGAATAAGTGGTGTTAGACATAAGAGTGCACAGGACTGCATAACACACTTGTGGTATGTAAAGGACTTTTCTTGTTTTAAAGCTTGAAAATCCTAACAGATCAATTGGATTCTATTCTGAATATATGGTCTCTTATTTTTCTATGATCACTACAAAGAAGATGAAATTCTGAAGTCACATTCAAGATCACACAGTATGTGGCAGTGGTGGGATTCAAACCTGGGTCTCTACATTCACAGCTCTCCATGCTAAGTACTGGGCTAGACTGCCTCAAAAGACTTTAAATGAGGCTTGCACTTTGCATGACCTGTGGGAGATGAACCACTGTAAGTGGTATAGGGAGCGTTGGTAAAAATCAGTGCAACTGCATCAAAGGGATATGCTGGCATTTATGTGATGCATGGGAGGAGTCAATTTCCCAACACTGCATCACAGGCAAAAGCCATCCATTGTAACTGTCGGGCCGGTGAGAATCTAAAGGGCTGCAGAAAAAACAAGCCAACACAATGGCATACAAAAATGCTAGTTTTGTCAGTACAAGCCAAATCATGTATTATACATTTTATTGGACCAACATGTCATATACAACAGTGGTGCAGTACACACACATTTTGAGGCATGAGTCACGATCCAAGAATGGCCAATCAATGTAGCTCCAGTAGTTAAGGATAACTTTAACTATTGGCAAAAACAAGGGTGGGGGGGAATGGCAATATATAAAAAATACTTGTTTGCCATGACACTTGATTGTTAGCTTGTTTAACAATGTTCATGCAGCAGTGCCTTGTTGGAAGATGGTAACCAGATGGTTTCACTAAATTTTATACACAAAATTTATTCTCGGAGCCTGCACTCTCTGTGACGTTGCACTCAAATATGCCAAGGTCCGAGAGACGAAAAAGACAGATGGAGAAACAACTGGCTGATATTGCTGCCAAGATGCCAAGAAAACTAAATTACTGGTTTGGGAGTGCCCAGATACAAGCAGCTTCAGAGCCTGCATGTGACGTCGCTGCTGAGAAAAATACCACTGCCACTGCCACAAGCAATGCAACTGTCAGTTGTACTTATACAGTAAGTGACAATATAACTGTGCATATAGCTTTGCTGCCAATGACTTTTACAGGGTCAGATGCAGCCTTGTTTGTTCCAAATGTTGCATCACAGCCAGAACTGACATGTTCCTTGCCTGATGTGGATTGTCCTGCAGCTGCTATTTCAGTGACCCTGGATGGTAAGGTCTGCTCTGATACAGAAAACAGAGCTGCAGAGCTGTTCCCCATGAACAGCAATAGCGATGGCAACATCATGCACGTCCCTGAGAATAGGCGGTTGACCCAGAGTCTGAATCGGTTGTCTCTTTTTCTCTCCCCTCCTTCTCTGAGAATACAAAGGTTACTGCAGTTGACCCAGAGTTTGAATCTGCTGTCTCTTTCTCTTTCACCTCCTGCTCTGAGAATACAAGAGTCACTTCACTTAAAAAAGTGTCTGAATCTGCTGTCTCTTTGTTTCTCCTCTCCTGCTCTTCTGTTTGTTGCCACAATATTAACAGTGTTTTTCAACCAAGCAGTGTTACAGACATGTCCATCAAACAAGTCATTCCAAGAACCAATGGGAGAACTGAAACAAGAACTTATCAAACACAGTGGTTTTCATCTTTCAGCTGGCTAACCTACTTTGTTTCAAAAGGATGTGTATTTTGCTACTACAGTCGGGCAGCAGTGGAAAGAAAGATTATCACAGGCAGTTGTTGTGGTGAACCGACCTTCATTTCATCAGGATTTAGTGATTGGAAGAAAGCAATTGACAAATTTAAGAAACATCAGGCTGCATTATTCCACCGTGAAGCTGTTGAGAAGTATACAGCATTCAACAACACAAGGATGAATGTTGGTGCTCATCTCAGCCAGCATCTTGCACAGGAACAGGTGAGAAACTGAGAAATGTTCCTGAAACAACTAAATGCGATAGAGTTTCTAGTTTGGCAAGGACTAACAATTCATGGCAAAGAAGAGGAAAGCAACCTGAGGCAGGTAATGCTGAGTAGGGCAGTTGGCATACCAGAACTACAGAAATGGATCCAGGAAGAAAATATCAGAGTGCAGATATTGTAAATGAAGTCATGGAACTCATGGCACATCAGCTGCTAAGGAACCTATTGGAAGAGATATGCAATGAATCAAAACTGTATGCAATTATAGCAGATGAATCTCGGGATATCAGCCAACATGAACAGATGACAATATGTATATGATGGGTTTCACTGCCCCATTTGTTATACACAAAGATTTTATTGGGATGTATGAAATGGCAAAGACTGATGCAGAATCCATCACCAGTTCTATTAAGGATGTTTTATTAAGAAGTAATTTATTAATCAATGACATGAGGGGACAGGCGTATGATGGAGCAGCAAATATAAGTGGATATATTTCTGGAACTGCAACAAGAATTAGAAGAGAAAATCCACTAGCATTGAATGTCCATTGTGCAAATCATTCCTTGGACCTGGTGTTGCAAAACTGTGGCAAAACAAGCGATGCCATTGAAGATGCCCTCAGCTTTGTCCAGAATTTAAGTGTGTTGATTCGGGGATCACCACAGAGGTTAGCTCTTTATGATAATATTGCAGCAAATGACAGCGAGGACCCTTACATGATGATAGAAGGCCTGCACTTACTTTGTCCAACAAGATGGACAGCAAGAACAAAGTCAGTTCTCACAAACTATGGAACACTTTATGAACCTTACGAGAGTTGGAAGCAGACAGATCTTCTGATGTACGAAGTAAAGTTAAGGGCCTGTTATCAGTGATGAAAATGTTTCTGACCTTTTTTAGACTTGTTGTATCATACAATATAGTCAGCGTATCTGAACGAGTGGCTTCAATCTTGCAAACCAAAACACTGACAGCAGCAAATACAATAATGACTGTAAACTCCCTGAAGCAAAATTTACAAAGCCAGTGTGATGAGTTTGACCAGGTATATGAAGGCATCAAAGAGAAAGAACACCTACTGAACATTGTGAAAGAGCCCAAATTCCCCAGACAGTGCTATGTCCCAGCAAGGCTGCAACATGGAAGTGCACCACATCATCATCCTGAATCTGCTAAGGATTGGTATTGACAAATGTATTATGAAGCCATTGATGCTTGTCTCATCAAACTAGACTGACATTCTGATCAAGAAGTCTATGCTTTGCTATCATCCATGGAGAATTTGTTGCTTCAAGCAGCCAATGCAAAGTCATTTTCAGTTTCTCCTCAGGTCACACAGTTGTATGGAGATAAAGACTTGGACATTGACAATCTGAATGCACAGCTGAAGTTGTTCCCAGGACTTGTACAGCAGGTTTTGCCAGAGGTGAAGGAAGCAACTTCAATCAACTCCATTATTAATGCCTTAGTGGGAGAAGACTGCCAGCAGCAGACACTGTATTCAGAAGTAGTGAAGCTCATTCAAATTTACCTCCTTATCCCAATGAGTACAGCAACTGAGGCGAGATCCTTTTCAACACAGCAGAGGATAAAGTCTTACTTACGAAGCACCATGATGGAGAAGAGGTACAATCACCTAATGCTGTTGAACATTCACAAAGAGAGAACAGACAAGTTAGATTGGACACAAACTGTTCAGCAGTTTGTGCAATGAAATGAAAGGTGACATAACTTTTTTGTAAAAATTTGATACTGAAAATCTTTACTCGAGAGAAGTATATGTATGGTATTAAGTTGGGTGATTTGCTGGCCACCAGGGCCTGGGAGTGACTTGTGCAGCATACCAGCCTGAAGTGGTGACCAGAGCATCCATAGGATTCATTCATGGCAGAAGTGCAGATGTGGTGGTAATTTGGTTCTTTGGGTGATTTGGTGGCTACTGGGGCCTGGGAATTACTTGTGCAGCATCCCAGCCTGAAGTGGTGACCAGAGCATCCATTGGATGATTTGGTGGCCACCAGGGCCTGGGAATGGCTTGTACAGGCATACCAGCCTGAAGTGGTGACCAGAGCATCCACTGGATGATTTGGCAGCCACCAGGCCCTGGGAATGGCTTGTACAGGCATACCAGCCTGAAGTGGTGACCAGAGCATCCATTGGATGATTTGGTGGCCACCAGAGCCTGGGAATGGCTTATACAGGCATACCAGCCTGAAGTGGTGACCAGAGCATCCATTGGATGATTAGGCAGCCACCAGGGCCTGGGAATGGCTTGTACAGGCATACCAGCCTGAAGTGGTAACCAGAGTATCCATAGGATGCATGCATGGCAGAAGTATAGATATGGTGGTAAATTGGTTGGTAGCACATGAGGTGAGTGCCTGAATCACGGCGCCATCCGAAATGATGATGAAATATGGGCGGAAGCCTGAAAGGTGAGTGGTGGGGTGGGTGACCCTAGCTACAGGATGTCACTACAAGTACACGCGCACAGGGGAGAGCGAGCACAGCGAATGTGGCCTGGGAGGGGGTGGAGGGGATGTATGGGTAGTGTTATGGTCAGCTGCCAAGCTGCACCGTGGCATCAGGGGTTGGCCTCCGCTTGAGGTGCTGGGGTTCGGGTCTGGGTCTGGGCACTACTGTGCTTTTCGCGCCTGGCCCAAAATTTTCTTTTTTTTTGCTTTCAACCCCGACATGCACCCCTGGGTTGAGAATCCTTAATGCAGGGTGCGAAAGGCAAAGCGCCTCGTGCGGGGGTGGGGGCACAGCCCCCCCATAGAAGCAAGTGTTTTCAGTTCCCGCACTGTGTTTATGCGCTAGGACATCAGGTGGCAAAATTGTTTTGCCACTCCTGATATCATGATAACGCAAGTCGCCGCTCGGGCGCGTGGCATTATCACATAGAACCAATTGGTTGATTGGGTGAATCTGTGGTATGCAGTTGCAACAGTACAGAAATGAGCACATGGCAAGGCACAATTGAATTCTTAGGGAACAGTGGCTCATTTCCAGGTATATCCTACTCCTCCATCCAGACTTTGCTGTAAAATCTGGATGCGTCCAGAAGAGCATTGCCATTGGCAGAGCTTCTATGTGAAGTAAAGGCACTGCTTTTCTAATTAGCCTCTGTGCTGCAGGCTGGAGTACCAAAGCCTGCAGGTCAAAGAAAGGACTTTTTTTATCTTTACTGTTGAGCACTAATTATAGTCATTTTATTTTTGTAATAAAACAAAATGTGAGCAGAAGTACAGGAGAAGATTGAAGGCCATGCAATGGGCAACACTTGATTGGGCCTGACCTATGTCCTCATACCAGCGAGTGACGTTTTTTGCAGTCCAACCTCTCTGGACTCCAGCAATTATAGTTGTGCAGTGTTTTGTGCCCATATTGTTGTAAATTATACAATGGCAAGGACAGTTCATGTATTCTGATTGGTCAGTGGGTGCCTGAGACAGTGATGTTATTACACAATAACATCACTGTATTGATTTATTGTGCCATTTGATAGATCGCTGCTGTTGTCTCTTCAGAAACACAAAAAAATCTACTAAAAACATTATAATTTTTTTTAATTTTGTATAACATTGAGCCATTGTATAATTGCAATAAGGCACTCCAAGAGGTGTGTGTGTTATGCAAGCAATAACACGCGACGAGGTGTGGGTTATTTCCGGATATAAGCACGCCCAGTTGTGTTGTTAGGCACAAGACGCTATGCCGCGGTCCCTTATGCAGCTACGTGTTTTATCAGGAGATAACCCACACCTCAGAGTGTGTTATTGCGCTTATAAAATGGGTCCCTCATGTAGAAAACAAAGGGGTCAAAATATAAATAAAATGGGGAGGAGTTTTTAGTTATAAGAGTAAAAATAGTTC
Source organism: Neoceratodus forsteri (assembly GCA_016271365.2). Classification (NCBI taxonomy): domain Eukaryota; kingdom Metazoa; phylum Chordata; order Ceratodontiformes; family Ceratodontidae; genus Neoceratodus; species Neoceratodus forsteri. The sequence goes on from CM057456.1 coordinate 649,282,028, forward strand.
CTGTATTTTTACACTGTAGCATAATACAGTGCATTTCTGTTTGTGACCACTAGAGGCCTCTTGTAAGGTAGTACTGGGGTTAAAATATGCTTTTGCTGACGTTTGTAAACTGTTTCAGAACCCCACCCCCCCCGTTGCCCAGCCAGATACATGCTGAGCCTGAAAATGTGTTGATTTTCGGTAGGAACACAGGCTACGTTTGTAATGCGAAGGGTTTCTGACTACCAAATCAAAGAGTGACACTGCTGGCAATCACTAAACCCATTCTTCTGCTATACCTCCCATGGCAAATGCAATTGGTTCCACCCCCTCCAGTTCTGTACTTCAACTGGCAGATAAAGCCAGCGTTCAACCTTGACGTTCTAGTTTTGTGGGTGAGGCTGCTTGCTGGGTAACAATTTAGGCTGTGCTATCTATAGTGGCCCCAGTACCGTTAGTTACCGAGAGAGTGAGTGTGTCTACTGTGCTTGGAAATTACATGTCTGCCAGCCGGGGCTGAGTTGTGGAGCTCATAGCAGTCACTGGCATGCCAACACCAGTGCTAAAAAGGAACTGAGTTGTGTAGGTAGCATCGCGTGTGTCCCTGATGCCCCGTCTATGAGTCAGCAGTAACTGACAGCAGCCCTGCTTTTATTTTTTTATGTGGAGCTATGGGTGCCAGCCATGTCGCAGTAATCGCGAGGGAGAGGAGGTGACATGGCTCCCGATTAACGTTTCTGCACTGAAACTGTTTTGTGCAGCAGAGGTTGGTGTTTTTAATGTGTATTAGTTGACAAAGTGGACAACGGCTTCGGTGTTCTGACAGAGCTGGCGGGCAAGTGAGCGAGGGAGCACAACGGGAGTACAGTACTAGTGGATGAAATGCTGTTTGAAAACTGGCACGCATTGATCTTTAGCTATACTGTGTCTTGCCTGACATAACAAGTACCAGTTGGCATATATATTAGCTGATAAGGACATGGCTACTGGTACCTGTTAGCCAATCAGGATGCAGATTTTTATTTACCCATTTCATAATGTGTAATAATGTCACTCCTGGGGTGGTGGAAGCACTCGGCTTCGCCTCGTGCTTCAACCCACCCCAGGAGTGACATTATTACACAATAATACACACCTTGGAGTGCCTTATTGCTTAATTAATATTGTTTGCTGTCATTGTATACTATGATTCTTTAAAATAAACTTTACGTTGTACACTGTGATTCATTTATAAAGAAGCTCTGTGTAAAGTTAGTGGCTCTGTGATATTATTTCCCCAGCCTCAGGAGTTTACCTTGTCACTGGTGGTTGGGCTAAGTTAGTGGAACCAAAAACTCCTAACTCATTTGTGTGAAGACTGCATGCTTGAGACTGGTGATACACATATATTACTATGCCATCTCTCTGTTTCACCTGGGCAGCCACTGTATCAGGTTAAGCATTGGATGGTTCAGGCTTCATGTGAAGCTATTGGAGGGAATGGGTTGACAGCTGATGTCTTATAGCTGCACACAGCACACTCAAGCAGACTTAGATAGACCAGGTAGTCTGTTTCTGCTGGCACATACATATGTTCACAATATACTGTAATGAATATTCCTATATGGCATAACTGCATTCTTAATGTTACAATCTTCATCAAAAATGTACATTTATTGTATTTTTGTGTGGCAAAAACAAGTGTAGAAAAAGTGTCCTTTTTACACTCATAAGTGCCTTTCCAAACTTACGCCAAACTTACGCCCCCTCAGCTTTTACTATCTTTTGGCACCCATGACAACACTGGAAAATCTGGAATTAACATAAAATTTCTCCTACTCCAAGCAGGTTACCCACCCCCCCAATGCATTTTGCATGCTGATGCATCGCACCAACAGACTGATTGTTTTTGCCTGGGGCACAATTAATCCAAAACAATCCCCAGTCACTACCCATTGAATATTCTAAACTGTTAATCCCTCTCTTTTTTTTCCATCACCACCACCCTTCTGTGGTCCATCTACCCCCAGATCCCTGCGGCATTCCACTTAGGCCCTCCTGGCTGCTAGTTTGTTCCCTGCTTCCATGTGCTCCCCAAGATGGTGTCCATCATGTGGTCACCCCCCCCATCCACCCGACCATCTGCTTGCACGCTAAAGAAAAAAAACTCAATTTCCCTTTCCCTGCTGTCATTTCTCCCCTTCTTTTGCCCTCCTCTTCACAGCATTAGTCTCTCCGTGCTCCCCCATTGCCTCCTGGAAGGATGACAAGCTCTTGGGTGTCTGCCCACCATGCCTAAGATGGTGGTTGTTAAGTGACATCATCTCTGCTCCAGCTCTGGCCCACGGTATTCAAACTGCTGCCAACCACCTTCTGTTGCTAGAAAAAATGCCAAAACCTAGTCCCTCATTCCCTGAGTATACTCAGTTGCTTCTTTTTTCCTTTTTGATATGCGTTTCTTCATCCTGCTGTGTAGCAAGCTCTGCACTGTGGCAGCCACTCGCCAGCTAACCTGCTCTTGTTGCTCTGTCATGTGAACCTCATGGTGCAGGCTGAGGCTGATCTTCCTCTATAAGACTCTATGTAATTTCCCCCTATGCCTTCCTCTTCACAAACAGTTCACCCTCTTCATCCTAGCCCTCTTCTTGTTCACCCACTTTCTCTGCCACAGCCCAATTGTGTTCACTCTTTAAAACAACCAGCTCATTCCTTCTTCAGTTATACTCACCCTACTTCACAAACATTCACCCCACATAATACTAGCCCTCTTCTTGTTCACCCAATTTTTTCAGCCACAAACCTTATTGTGCTCACTCCCTTAAACAACCAGCTTATTCTTTCAATACTTTCTGTATCCAACTCAGTTTTTTAATATACCTCCTCGCTGTTGTCCAATTACCATTGATTCCTCATGCCTATCTCTCTCTCTTCTCTCTTTCTCTTATCTCTCTGTTCTTAACAAACAAACTTCTACCTACATTCCTTCACCTCCAAACCTGATAGTAACCAAACTGCTGATCCACACTCTGCTGTCACAGTATCCAGCCAACAGATGAGCTGGCAAAATTCTGGCAAGAAGAAGGGTGAACCTCTTGGAGCAGCCCCTTTTAAAGAGCAGCTGATGCCTTCAGGATACCTTTATCAAAACATGATATTTAGGGAAAGGGGAAATTGTTTAACCAGGAAAGGCACACTAAGCCGGAGCTTGTTTCCAGGTGCGACCTGGGAGCACAAGGAAGTTAAATGACTTGCTTAGGGTCACACAGTATGCAACTGGAAGCTGTGGGATTCAAACCCAGGTCTGGTCTGCTGGATGTCACCAGATTTGCAGCTCAGAGCCTTAGACCACTGCACTATACTACCCCCAGATTTAGAAACAGTTCAGCTTGTTTTTCACATTAGTTTTTAATTTTTCCTTCACATTATTCATTATTGAGGTCATCTGCATGAAAACAGGATCTTTGCTTCTGACGAGTTTATCAATTCCTGTTGCTTTCTCCCTACCTAAGGTCATAACGCACTGCCTGTGACATCGCAGTTACTTCCATGGCAACAGACTGTGATGTCACAACAGAGCACTATGACTTGAAGTAGGGAGTAAGCTTTGGAGGCAGGTGAAGTCTAAGGAATAAAGATCATGTGTTCATAACAATTTCCTCCTTAATGCACAATGAGGAGGATTAGTCTATAGCATACATGTTGAATACAAGATGAATTGTACCTAACTGATATGTTTTTCAGTGTTTTCTCATCAGCAGCTCTTTAAGCCTCTTTTCCTTTGTTCTTCCTAAGCCAGTCCATTCCTTTATCCCTCTAAACTCCTCCCCGTCTCAGCTGACTCACTCCTTTCCCAGCACCCTCTGTTATTGTCTCTGTCTTTCTTCCTCCCCTCCCTCCCCTTCCTGCCTTCTAACCCCCTTCCCTGGCTAATTTCAGGTCAGGGGATCCCTGACAAGAAAGGCTGCCTTTTAATAGGCAACCCATTTTACAGAGAAAAAATGTAGGGTGATATGTTTGTGTGATTTTGTTGCACTACTTCATTAAAGGAAAAAAAAAACAGTGATACGTATCTCAAGGATTGGTTGGACCTGTAGCTAAGTGCATAAAAGACAGAAGCAGCCCTCTAGTCATGACCCAAAACATAAATAAACTCTCTGACCTGTACTGAATGGGTCACTTATTTTCTCCTCAAACACCTTTTTGAAATACTGTAGTTTTAATCTTTTTTTTTCAGATTCTCCCTGTTGGTAAGTACTTTTTTAACTGCATTAAAACATGTGCTTGTTGTGAGATAAATGCACTTCTCTGGAGATGAAGACAATCAGCACAAGTATCTTGGGCCTTATTACACACCTGGGGTGTGCATTTACCACATGACAACATACATCCTGTTCTATCTTAGTGCTTACTTAAGCAATAAGTCACAACAGGGTGTGTGTTGCCCAAGGATAATGGCACACCTTAAGTGGCTTGAATCTCGATTTGCCATTTAATAGTGCCAGCCACTAAAGATGGAGTGTGTCAGTAAAGGAGTGTGTTCTCTCAGAGTAGTTGGATTATGCAGTGTACTTCTCTATGTTTGTTTTTGGGAATGGCAGTGGCAGTTTGATATGAGGAATGGGTAATAAGGAGTGTTGATGGCAAAGTGTGTAACAGTGGGTAGGTGGGCTGAATGCTGCGGGGTTATGATTGGAGTTTTGAAAAAAAGTACAAAAGAGGTGGATTACTATCTTGGAAAAGATGAAATTTGCCATTGAACTGGGCTGGATGGTCTCAATAAACATTGGAGTATAACCACTAGATCACAATGTATATAAAACATTGTATTGCACTGTGGTTTGGTACCCATTTGGATCTTAACATGATTGCTGGATTTCTAAGTTACAGAAATGAGCAAAACCATAGCCTAACTTGTGCTGATCAACATCATACACATGTCAAGTAATGGTTTGATGATTTTGATGAAACAATATAAAACAAAGGTCACTAAAAGTGCTACTTAACACCATAGAGAGCCATGTCGTTTTGTGCCATTTGCTCTGGTGAGGTCATTACCTTACACATCTGTCATCCATTTTAGGGTGCAAACAGGGGGACTTGATTTTCAAAGGCTGATCCAGGGCTTGCATCAAGCTCTGTGTCAAAGTCATATTTTGGCACAGCTGCACCAAACTCCTTTGCTGCAACTGCACCCAATTTTCTATTGCTGGGTGCACTTGTGACAGTTCCCTCAGTTTACAGCAGCTTGTGTCAAAGATTTGGTGTAAGCCCCTTAAAAAAGGTCCATCAAATGGCACAAGTTAGACAATGGAAAATCTGGTCTAACCTGTGGCATTTGGTGCTCAGAATTCAAAATCCCGATCGCCAGCCGGGTGAATGCCGCAAGCCCCGTGCTCCAAAAAATTGGCACACCAGGGGCTTGCAGTATTCTTGGGGCTTTGAAAATTGAGCCCAGGGTGGGTTTTTTAATTGGAAGGCTGATGTTTGCATTTTTCAAATGGTATAAAACTGCATTTATCTTAATTATATAAATGCAGTTTTAGCATCAATGTAAACAAAAACATTTCCTTTACATCTCTATGAAGCCAGAATTTTGAAATATTTTATTGGCAAAAAAAGTGTTTTGGGTGTCCTTTAATTAACATAATGAACATTTACTGGACTAATGAGGTACAGTAGTATTTATTGAAATGCCTTCAGTGCTGTACTAATAATGTTAGATCTTTTATATTACCACTCACTTAGGTTTGTAAATGACTTGGCATGAAGAATTCATCAATGCACTTTGTATTTTTCTTTGGGTTCAGTCTCTTTGGTAACATGAAGATTATTTCATTGATTTGTGTTCATTTGCAATGTTCAGCTTGCACAGTTCTGTCATATCTGGCAAACTTGCTATATGTGAAAAAAAAAATAGTCATCCTCTGAGGTCTAATGATTTATTTATGAACATTATTATGTTGATTGCATGCATGTGCAAGAAACATATTGCGGCAGCTTTCCAGAAGCAAGTTGTGGAGGCGTGGCACTGTTGTGGCCAATGCCCCCACAGCCTTTAAAGGCTTGGCCCGCTTTCCCCAATGCCATGGCATGCTGCTGCTGACACTAGTTCAGTTAGTGTGCCACCACCTTGAAACGTTTCAGCCGCTGCAATCAGGGGCTGCCTCTTCATTGCAAAGTCAGTCATTCATTGTAATGAGGGAGCAACCTGTCATTGTTGGGCGGAATGTTGGCAAGTGTAATATTGTTTGTGAAATGGCGGCAGTTTGCTGCCATGTTCACAAACAATATTATGAACCCCCCGTGCTGAGGGGGTGCCCAATCCCCCTCAGCAGCATGTGCCCCCCCAACAACAGTGTGTGTTTGCCAACAAGGGCCCCAATCCCCATCAACTTCAGTGCCCCTGCCCTGTACTTTGATGTTGCCAACAGGGGAGCCCACTCCCTGTTGGCATTATGTCCCACCCTCCCAGTTTCATGTGCTGATGGGGGAGCCCACTCCCCATCGGTATAATGCTCCCCCACAAACACCCAGTAGATTTGTGCTGAGGGGGTGCCGAATTCCCCTCAGCTCTTGTGCCCCACTTTTGTGACAACGGGGGTGCCCAATCCCCATCGGCTACAGCTGCCCCCTCAAAAAAAACACTCCATTGGCATGCTGGGAGCCCACCCCAGCGTGCAACATGCCCCTGTAAAAAAAAGTCTCGCAATGTTTATTTTTTGGTTTTAACATGTGGAAAAAGAAAACAGTCCCTAGCTGTCTCCCTGCCCCCCTTTCAACCCATGCCCACCCACTGTGCACCCTGCCTCCCCACACCCCCCTCACCCCATACTTACCTCTGGAGTCTGGCACGATGATCTTCGGTGGATGAGGAACACGTCTGCAATCTTCAAAGCCAAAGAACTGAGGAAATGCCGATAAGTTATATAATGGAATAAATAGGGTTTTCCAACTTTGATGCATATCTCAGGCATTTTTTGGAATTTTGGCACCAAATTTTCAACATGGGGTTTTTGGGACCCCCTCCTCATCAATTCTGCCACTGTCATGGCATCATTTGACCCCAAAAGGTGATTTCATGGCCACTGCATGGAATCCCCTTTCCGGGTCGATTAATGAAACGACAGTGCCAGTGTTCATGAGGTGGGCTCTCAAAAAGCCTATGTTGCAAATTTGGTGGAAAAAAATCCAAAATATGACTGTTTTATGAGCGTGCATTGTGCAGTTGTTACGCACGCTTGTAACTTCGCAAATTTGCAATATTTTTATGACAGATTTTCAGCACTGGCATTTTTTTCATACCTCCTTGTGAACAGTACAGCTGTCATTCTTCACATTCTGGCCAAAATGTGTTTTCACTCTTCCGGCACAGAATAGCGTGGTTGCTGTGGGAAATCAGTGTTCAGGACAGATTAAGTAAATGACAGGGACACTGTTCATGAGCAGAGGTCCTAAAATGACTATGTTGAAAATTTGGTGACGATACTCCATAAAATCACTGTGTTACAAACGTGCATTGCGCCATTTGGACTCGCTCTTAACATTGCGAATTAATAATATTTTTACTCTAGATTTTTAACATTGCCATTCTTCTGCACCTCCTTATGAATAGTGCAGCTGCCATTTTTCACTTCCTGGCCGAAATGTGTTTTCACAGTTCCGGCGCAGAATACAAAGTCACTGTAGTAAATCCATGTTCGGGACACATTATGAAAATGACAGTGACACTGTTCATTAGCAGAGGTCCTAAAATTCCTATGTTGAAAATTTGGTGATGAAAGTCCATAAAATCAGTGTGTTACACACGTGCACAGCGCAGTTTCCATGCATGCTCATACCTTCGCAACTTTGCAATATTTTCACTCCAGATTTTCAACATTGTCATTTTTCCACACCTCCTTATGAACAGTGCAGCTGTCATTTTTCACATCCTGGCCAAAATGTGTTTTCTATGTTCCGGCACACAATAGCGCGGTCGCTGTGGCAAATCAGTGTTTGGGACACATTAAGAAAATCATACTGACACTGTTCATGAGCAGAGGTCCTAAAATGCCTATGTTGAAAATATATGCTGAAACTCCATAAAATGACTGTGTTACGAGCGTGTGTTGTGCAGTTTCTGTGCACCCTTGTAAGTTCGCAAATTAGTAATATTTTCACGCCAGATTTTCAACACTGGCTTTATTTCACACCTCCTTATGAACAGTACAGCTGTCATTTTTCACATCCTGGCTGAAATGTATTTTCGTGCTTCTGGTGCACAATACTGCAGTTGCTGTCGGAAATCAGTGTTTGGGACAGATTAGGATCGAGTGAGTGGGGGAGGGGAGTGATCGAGCTCAACTGAGCTCTGTCAGGACTGCTGCAGATTTCTTTGTGGGCAGGAAAAGCCACCAATGCAGGCAGGAGCCCAGTACAAAAGGGCAGCCTGCAGCGCCAGGAGACACAGAATGAGTGAGTGAGGGAGGGGGACTGAGTGAGCTCAAGGGATTTCTGTTAGAACTGCTGTGGATTTCTTTGTGGGCAGAAAAAGTCAGCAATGCATGTAGGGGCCCAGTAAAAAAGGGCAGTCTGGAGAGGCAGGAGAAACAGAATGAGTGACTGAGAGAGAGGGGAGTGAGTGAGCTTAACGGAGCTCTATCGTGACTGCTGCAGATTTCTTTATAGGCAGAAAAGGGTGTCAATGCAGGCAGTAGCCCAGTACAAAAGGCCAGCCTGCAGCACCAGCAGAAACAGAATAAGCAAGTGAGAGCGGGGGAGTGAGTGAGCTCAACGGAGCTTTGTCGGGACTGCTGCAGATTTCTTTGTGGGCAGAAAAAGGTGCCAATGGAGGCAGGAGCCCACCACAAAAGGGCAGCCTGCAGCACCAGGAGAAACAGAATGAGTGAGTGAGACAGGGGGAGTGAGCGACCTCAATAGAGCTCTGTTGGCACAGCTGTGGATTTCTTTGTGGGCAGAAAAAGGTGCCAATGCAGGCAGAAGCCCAGTACAAAAGGTCAGCCTGCACCGCTGGGAGAAACACAACGAGCGAGTGAGAGAGGAAGAGTGAGCGAGCTCAACGGAGGTCTATCATGACTACTGCAAGATTTCTTTGTGGTCAGGAAAAGGCAGCAATGCAGGCAGGACCCCAGTACAAAAGGGCAGCCTGCAGCAGTGGGAGACACAGAATGAGCGAGTGAGAGAAGGGGAGTAAGTGAGCTCAACGGAGCTCTGTTGGGAGTGCTGCCGATTTCTTTGTGGGCAGAAAAAGGCAGCAGTGCATGCAGGGGCCCAGTACAAATGGGCATCCTGCAGCGGCGGTAGAAAAAAATGAGTGAGCGAGTGAGAGAGAGGGGGAGTGAGCAAGCTCAATGGACCTGTGTCAGAACTGCTGCAGATTTCTTTGTGGGCAGAAAAAGCCACCAACAGAGGCAGGAGCCCAGTGCAAAAGGCAGCCTGCAGCACCAGGAGAAACAGAATGAGTGAGTGAGAGAGAGGCAGTGAGCCACCTCAACAGAGCTCTGTCAGGACAGCTGCAGATTTTGTGGACAGAAAAAGGTGCCAACACAGGCAGGAGCCCAATACAAAAGACTTGTCTGCAGCACCGGAAGAAACAGAATGAGCGAGTGACAGAGGGGCACTGAGCGAGCTCAACGGACCAACACAATCAACATTCGGCATTGACAAATGCTTGTTTGTAACAGGAGCTTGTGATTTACTAGATCAAAGGCCTCTGTTAGGTCTATATATGGTCCCAACTAGGTCACCACCATCCAATGCATCATAGGGTTAATTTATGTACTCAACTAGGGCAGTGTTAGTGCTGTGGAGTTTCCTGAAACCATACTGTTGGCTGCATTGAATAGCACATTTGTCTAGATACATGAAGAGTTGGTCCCTGACAACCTTCTCTAGCACCTCAGAGAGAGGGGAATATAATAGAAATTGGCCTGTAATTTGCAGTGTTGGTTCTTTCACTACTTTTGAAAACAGAAGTGCAGACTTCCATTTTCCAGGGAAGTGTGAATGGCACAGGGAGAGTTGAAGATTTTGATGATTGAGTGGAATAGTTCCAGTAGGTTCAGGGACACCAACTTCATGTCAACATCTACCCTGGTTTTGCCTAACACTTTTATTTTACATATCTTAGGGTTTCCCTTTTAGTGGTGGTCTTAAAATAAAACTTCAGTCGACCAAGATCTGTGCTGTCCACGAGGGACAAGTTGGTTTCTGGTTTGCTAGTGAGGTGGTGGAAAATCATGGGGGATGTGGGTACTTCAGTTGGTGAAGGCCTCATTAAAATGGCTGACGATGTCAGTACAGTCAGTGACCTCAGTGTCATCTACAGTATGTTAAAGATAGTTGGGCATTTCTGTTCCTCCTTGTTAAGTAGGCAGTTTACATTCTCCCAGAATTTCTTACCATTCTTCCTGTGTAAGGTTTGCTTGGCTTCAAAGTATGTGGACTTATCCACCCTCATTTCCCTTCTAGACTTGTTCCTGAGCTTCCTCTATTTCTGATGGTGCATATTATTATAAGTGAGCTCAGTACAAAAGGGCAGCCTTCAGCTCTGGAACAAACATATGGAGTGAGTGAGAGAGGAAAAGGGGGTAAGGAATGGGGGGGTACTCATCCTGGGGGATTCTATACTGAAAGGGGTGAGATGGGGCAGAAAGAGGGAAAGGCACAGCCATATTTGGGTTGAAGCTGTCCCCAGTTTGACTACAGGAGGGGCAAGGCAGGCACTGCTGAAGTGTGCAGCGAGGGGGATGAAGAAACCTCATTTACTGTTGTATGTGGGTACAAACCACTTGGCGGAAACACTGTGGAAGTAGTGAGGGGGAGGCTTGAGTAGTTGGGCAGGCAGTGTGGGGGTGGAGAAGCCAGTGGCATTCTTGGAGGTACTGCCGGTACCATGTGCAAGCATAGGGAGGAAGGCTAGGCTTCAGGAGTTCAACGAGTGGCTGAGGGATTGGTGCCACACCAAACATTATGGGTTAGTGACTAACTGGAGTAGGGTCTGGGGGGAATAGTGTCTTGTATGTGGGAGACAGGGTACACTGGAGCAGGAAGGGGAGGGGAGTATTAAAGGCAGCATTACTGCCAGCCCACTGGTGCTGAGGGTTGAGTCTCTGGGTCCCACACCTCGCACCATGCAGGCGACCTGGGTTTGTACATGAGCCTGGGGTGCCAGGGGTTGGCAGGGGAGGAATAGGATTGAGCATCCGGAGGACTGCTCTCCTATCACAGGGCAGGATCCAGGGACCCACCACTCTGTAGCGGCCACTGTTGACAACCGGGGGTGCTACTACAGTGGTGTAGTAAAGCGGCGGAGTGTGGTGGATGTTGGCACACTGTGCCTAAGCGTCATTGCACACCCGTACTCTGAAAAGGGGGAGAAAAGTGGAAAATGGGCTACGGTCGGGCAGCATGAGCTTCTGACCCCTACTGTCCACCCCAAATAGTACCTCCTTAACCACATTCTGCTCCAGTGGGTTGAGTTGGGAAGCTCCTCACCACCCCGCCGCAGGGGGTAATCCATGGAGCTGAGTAGGTCGGTCTGATGTCAGGGGCAGAGCTAGAGGGGTTGGTCGGGATGACCAAGCTAACCGTAGCCTGGGGAGAAAATATGTACAAAAAAAACGCAGGATTGGAGGGGTATATCTCTAGTAAGGTGGATTTAAACTAGTGGGGGGGTGGCCAAAAGACTGAGGTTCGTAGAAAGGTCTGGACAGGGGAGCCTAATGAACTCACCTCCCTAGATATAGGTAAAGGCGGAGGCGCAGTAACCCTGAAAGGAGGCAGGCAGAGTGGTCTGAGTGTAATACAGAAGGCACCACCACCTGGTAAGAATAAGGAGGAGAAAGGGTGCGGACCACCGGGAGAAGGGACACAGGCCAAGGAGGAGAAGAGTGAGGAGAAGGAGGGGTATGGGTAGAAGGTGGTCTGACTAAATGAATAGAGAACTGGTTACAGGGGAGGGTGCAGAAGGTGGTGGTGGGGTAGCCCTTGGCACCCAGAGCAGTGACAATTGGGGTGCTGCAGGGCTCAGTGCTTGGCCCGGTACCATTTCAGGTCTTTATCTCTGATATAGCACACGGAGTGGGGAGCAGGGTTAGTCTGTTCGCACATTACACTAAATCAAAAGCAAATAGTTATAGTAGCAGAGCCCACCCCCACACACACACATACACACTCACCAAAAAGCTGCTTAAAAGTCTGCAATTCATTCAGATCAATTCCATCTTCTTACTTAGTTAGGGTTCAATGCCAACAAGTGTAAAATCATGTACCTAGGGCATAGGAACCCCAATGCTGAGTATAGGATGGGGGGGAGGTACTGTTACTCACTAGACATGAAAGAGTCCTTGAGGTTATTATATCAGAGGACCTCAAGATGGCAGTACAGTATGACAAGGCTATTGGCAGGGCAAATTGGATTCTGGGGTGCATAAGGAGTGGCATCTCCAGTAGGAAGAGGAGGAATGTTGTGCTGCCATTGTATCACACTCTGCTATACTCCCAGCTGGAGTACTGTATCCAGTTTCAGAGTCCACACTTCAGAAAGGACATAAGGTGGAGGTTTTCCAGGGGAGGGCAACTAAATTGGTTCAGAATTTTCACAGGAATCCCTACAAGGAAAGGCTGAAGAATCTCAGCATGTACACTCTGGAAGAGAGGAGGGCGAGAGGTGACATGATCAAGACCTACAAAGTACCTCACAGGGGTAAAGCGGGTACATTTGGGGAGTTTCCTTCAAATGAGGATGAGCACCCAAACCAAGGGACATACAATGAAGCTGGGGGGGGCATTCAGGATAGATGTGAAGAAATATTTCTTTACTGAAAGGGTGGTAGATGCCTTGCACAGACTGCCAGGAGAAGTGGTGGAAGCTAAAATGGTAGGGGGCATGAAGCATGCATGGGATAAACATATGGGTATATTACAATAAGGGGAAGGAAGGGGTCAACGGAGATCAATAGGGCTATGGAAGTGGAGTAGGTTCAAGTTCATTGCAGGAAAATCCATTAAGCAAGCTCATTCACAAGGCGGTCCTGATGGACGCAGGCAGAATAAGACATGCAGTAACATATACAGGTAGGAGTTACAAGTAGGCAGAGAACACTTGGCAGACTGGGTGGGCTGAGCTGTCCTTTTCTGCTGACAAATTCTATGTTTCTGTGGCATCATGTGTTCATTCAGGTGCACTGTTAATTTAAAGTTGGGCCTACCATACATCCAGATGTAAGGTACAGTAAATTACCGAATTAGATGCAGCCCACTTACAGTACAATAACCAGAACCCCAGTGCTTTGAGAAGCCTTTACTCTTCATAAGGCTACTTAAAGAGTTGGGCTTCTATTTGCAGTGTCCACACCAGTTATGCTGATCTTAAAATCGAGGTCCCATCGGAATGAGTACTTGATTCTTGCTCACTCCATTTCTTCCCCACTTTGAAAGCTGCTTGTCCTGAGTTACTTTTGGGCTGGCAGCGCATCACCTGTGTTAGAAGATGACCAATAAGCGGCACTGAAAGACGTCAGACTTCACAGACTGTGAAGACAGCTGCTCACTCACCAGCTTGGCAAGAAGAAGGCTGCAGCTGTGGCCACTGATGACTGTTGGGGTGTGGGGATGGGGAACCAAAGGGGACAGACATAAAGAGATAAACTCATAGTAAAAATTGTGAGACCTTCACCAGCTTTCCAAAATGCTTACCAGTAAAATAACACTCTATGGCATTTTTCAAATGGCAATACAATCTGATGAGCCCTCTGTCTGCCATCTGACACCAGGCATCAACCAGCATAGAATTGCCTAAAGAAGGTAGTGTGGTCATGTGGTTACTGAAATACTGGAGATTACAGATTTATAAGAACAAAAGAATATCACACAGATGCTGGCACATGTGTCTATAGCATCTGTCTCCTGCTTCTCAGTAGTTATACTTATACCCTTGAAGTACTTGAATGTTTCTATCATATCCCCTCTTTCCCTCCTTTCTTCCAGTGAGTACATATTGAGATCCCTTGATTTCTCCTCATAAGTCTTGTGTTGCAAGCTCTGTACCATCTCATTTGCCCTTCTCTGGACCATCTCCAGCCTGTTAATATCCTTACGAAAGTGCAACCTCCAGAACTGCACACAGTACTCCATGCGAAGCCTGACCATGGTTTTATATAATGGCATCACTACCTCCCTCCTTATGCTTGTGATACCCCTGCCTATGCACCCCAGCATGTCACTGGCCCTCCCAGCTGCCTTACCTCTTTGACATTTTCAGGTCATCTGAAATAAGAACCCCCAGGTCACTTTCCTTCTTTGTGACTGTCAGTAACTCCCCCCCAATCCTGTAACTTTCCCCAGGGTTTCTGTGTGCCATGTGTGTAATTTTGCACTTCTTTGAATTAAACTTCAGTTGCCAGTCCTCAGACCATTTTTCAAGCTTCCACAGGTCCCTCCGCATTTTCTCCACCCCCTCTGGGGTATCCACTGTGTTACAGTTCTTGGTGTCATCTGCAAACAGGCAGACCTTTCCCTTCAGCCCTTCTGTAATGTCATTAATAACGACATTGAACAGGACTGGCCCCAGCACCAATCCCTACGGTACCCCACTGGTCACCCCCTCTACCCAGACTGCACCCCATTTACCACCACTCTCTGCCTCCTGTCTGTTAGCCAATTTCTAACCCACTTTACCACCCTCTTCCCCATGCCCAGACTACTCAGCTACTTTGTCAGCCTCCTATGAGGGACGGTGTCAAAGGTTTTGCTTAAATCAAGGTAAGTGTTGTCCACTGCCCCACCCTGATTTGCTTCCTTTGTCACCCAGTCAAAGAGATCAACCAAATTTGTCTGACATGACCTCCCCACTGTGAATCCATGTTGCCTATGGTCCTGGGCTCTGATGGCTTCTAGATGCCCCACTATCCTTTCTTTAAGCAATGTCTCCATGATCTTCCCCACTACTGAGGTGAGACTGACCAGCCTATAGTTCCCCGCCTCCTCCCTACTGCTGGATTTGTATAGAGGGGCCACATGTGCCCTCCTCCAATTCTCTGGTACCACCCCTGTGTTGAATGACTCAGAGAACATGGCTGCCAGAGGTACTGATGTCTACCTTCACAGTTCTTTTAATATCCTTGGGTGTATGCCATCTGGTCCCATCGCTTTGTCCACCTTCAATTTAGACACCTCCTGCAGGATTCTTCTGCCTGTGAATGGACTATTGTCCACCTCTTCATGCCTTTGCAACTGCTGTACTGCTGTGGCCCTTGCTCCTCCCCCTCTTCTGTGAATACTGAACAGAAAGACACAGTGGATGTCTGGGGGGGGGACATGACAGTTCTTAGGCAAGGTACTTTCACTTCCAAATACCTAAATACCACATATAAGCAAGCAATATTTGGCATTGACAAATGCTTGTTCCAAAATGTCATACTAAATTTGACACCCTCTCTTTATCTATGTCAATTCCTCATACCTGGATACAACTCAAAAAAACAACTAGATTAACTTGTTTGCTGTAAGTGACTTGATTTACAGTTCTGATAACTACACTTTTACACAACCACTGTAAATTTTATAGACAAATTGTATAACTCTGTTGATAATTCTCCTATTTGAGACACTGTTTGTATCACTTCTATATCTATGTAACTTATTTCTCATGGTCACAATTGTAAGACAGAGATCTCTCAATTTTGCTACCAATAAACTGACTTGATTGATTGATTGATTGAGCTATAATGGCACTAAAATATAGCTTTGTGGAACAATTTTAAATTAGTTTGATTTGATTTGAATTCATGTCAGTTCTCAATTATTTTTAAAATTGTGTTCTATCAGACAGATTACCCAAAACAGCAATGTTTGACTGATTCCAGAGTTGAGAAGTTTTGCAGTTGTCAGTGGACAATATATAGGATAGTGTATGGCTTCCCATTTACAACAAGGCTATTCTTTACCCGGGTGGTTACTATGACAACTGTTGACCTCGAGAGCGAAGCTCGATTGGTCCTTCAGTCATCATAGTAACCACAAGGGTAGAGAATAGCGTTGTGAATGGAAAGACATACACTGTTCTGTATAGTGTATGGGCAATCCCAGATGAAAAGATATACTACAGACTCTGGCACAGATTGTAGACATATTTTAAAAGTTTACAGTGGGAAACCATTTTTACATGCATGCAATGAAGTGCAACCAAGGACAAAAGCTACAATTTTTACTAAACATTTTCCACTTGTGCATTGACATTCCTGTAGATCTGCATGACCTACAGTCCCTAATGTGGACGACAATATTCTATGATACAGCATAAGGCATATTGGTATTCACTCATGTTTGCTATGATGTGCTTACAAACTATTATCCAGTATAGTTATTTTTGTGGTGTTATCATGCCACCTGCAGCTATTAGCCATGATGCTATGATCAGCATTTTTATGGATAATTGTTTTGTAACCCAAAAGTAGTCTTAGCATAATGCTTATCATTGTATATCTGCAATACTTAATGGCTTTGGGTGCAAGCTGCCTTCTGTACACACCAATAGAATTACAGTACTTTGTTTAGTTTCTCTACTATGCAGATGAGGCTGTTACCTGGTAACAGACCCTCTTATCTCTGACTATAAGAGTTTGTGTAAGACTGTCACTGAGTTTCTCTATAACGACACTGGGGTGTTCAGAGGATCTGAACTCCCAGAAGATATAGCTGTCTTTTTTATATGTATTTGGGGAATAAACCTTTATTCTGTGACACCTGTCTTCTGTGTTGTTTTGTCATCAGGTTTAGAATCCAGCCAAACTCAACAAATGGCAACCGTGGCACAGACCTGATTGGACAGAAACAAACTAGTATGCTAAAAAGTGTACAGATGAATGGGCACAGGAATCATGAAGGTGTTCAAACCTGTGCCCTCCCGTTTAACCCATATGGATGGTCTTGCAAGCCCCCATGCCATGAATGAGACTGGGAATCATGAAGGTGTTTGAACCTACTCCTCCTCGTTCACCTTGCGGCTTTGGTTTGTGGCATTCTCCATACCCAAGCGTGTAACTGTCTAGCTGTTGAGCACAAAGTGGATCAATACATCTTGAACTCCTGGCTAGTGCAGGAAAAGGAGAACCTTCCAAAATGGGCATTAGTGAAGAGCTCAAACTAGATATCTCAAACTTTCTGACCTCCCATGGAGGTTGGTGCGATTTCACACTGGACACGAAGTCACAAGCCCATCTGATACGATATGTTTGCTAACTGTACTATGAAACAAAACCTACTGTTAAGAAACATGACCTAAAAGGTGTAATATTTGCCGCCCTGTATATTGCATTACAAGCAGTGGAAGCAGAGGTCCTAGTGCTGAATAAATAACTAGGCCCCAAATTCTGAGAGGCAGGCAAGCAACAGAGAGAGTTGAAACAAGCAGTTGAAAAGCTTAGGAATGAGACCCAGAATGAACTTGAGAGTACTGTGCAGGAGAAAAACAGAGAGATTGTTAGGTTATGAGAGGATTGTGAAAGGTCACATCAGGATAAGAAGCATGTGTTACAGTAGAATGACTTGCTTACTGGTATGAATGATACATTGTGGAATGAGAATGATGAGTTGTTGGAAGAGTTGGGAAAATATCAGGAGGTATTGAACAGGGAGATTATGGAAAATCGCAAAATGGGTACCGCATATAGAGTTTTGCAAAATCATGTCTGTAAGGGACAATACAAAGGCAGAGTGGCTCATTCGATGTGCAGCACCAAGATGAAGAAATTGTGTCAGCAGCTTGCAATCCTGAAGGGTCATGTGAAAGTTGTGTCATATGCCCCGCCCATTGACCTGTCATCATCAGAGGATGACAACAGCGATGACAGAGGAATTCAAGATGGCGGTCCATGGGATGCTGGAGGGTTGAGGCCTCACCCACCAGTAGTCACTTTGACTAGAAAGGACAAGGCGGAACTGAAGAGTCTGATTTAGAGGGCAATCTCAAAAGCTGAGATCACCAATGCTCAGGCCATGAAGTTGAGACAAGCAGTCTCTGACATGCTGAAAAAGGAGGTGGAACAACAGACCCTCCTTCAGGGCATGGCCACCACCACAGCAAAGGCAGTCATCAAGTCCATCACAGGGCAGCAAGGGCCTACCCCAAATACTCTACAGTCAGAACAAGCCATCCAATGCATTGTAGATAAGACAGGCCATGTGGCCTCAGATGACAATCTCAGCTGCCATTTGGAAAAAGTGAGGAATCACTGTGAAATGCTCAGCCTTGATACCGAGCACAGGATACAGGTTTTGAAACAGACTGTGAACCCTACGTTAAGGGCCAAGTTGCCGGAAGGCATACGTAATGATGTCGCAGCCCAATTTGAAGCCATTGCAACCCACCTCTTGGCAGTGCATAGACCTCATATGGTCATTGTAATCGTAGCCTATCAGATAAAGCAGCATGCCAAAGAGACCCTGACCCAGTACGAAGGCTGCTTGTGGCTCACATACATAGCAGGCAAAGACCTGGCCAGAAAACATTCCAACAAGAAAACAATTGAGTACAAATACCTATTCTTGTAAAATCTACAGCCTGCCCTTCATGAGAAGGACAAGACAGCGGTATTCCTGAGATGATACTGTTTCAAGTTAGATCATGGAAAAAGTGGAACATGAATATCAGATTTACAGGCGAGACCTGGGCTCAGGTTCTATGGCTAAAGTGGCCACGGTGCAAAACAGCACTGAGTCATCCACCCAGTATGTGGTAGAATGGAAAGTAAAAGATTCCCAACTTGACAAGCCTTCCAACAAGAATTGAGGAGGCTCTAACAACAACAGACAAAGGTATTGGCCAAAGTTGGACCAGTAAAATACAAAGTGAAACAATGGACAACACCAGCAGTCCAGCGCTTCATACAGAGACTTGGCTGAGGAAATTGCCCTGCTTCGGGAGTTTAAGTCCAAGGTCCAGTCAGTCTCAGCCTCAATACTGACCAAAGTCATAACAGCCACTCCTCCACTCCTCCATTGGATGAATCTGATGGGGGCAAGTGGTCAAAGTCTCCATACTCCAAAGTGGTACAAATGCTTGAGAGACAGACCCCACACTTGATGACACTAAGCAGAAACAGAGTAAATCAGACTGATGGTGTCAGGCCCTGGTTCACTCTGGTAACTGATGATTCCAGACACCCATGTGTAGAAGAGCTGGTTGAGGGCGTCCAGCTCAGATTACTTCTAGATACAGGCGCCACTGTTTCAGTGCTGCATCAAAATGATCCACATCTATCTCGGTCCACAGGGAAGGCCACTTCTGCCCAGACCTTCAAGGGAACCATAATTACAACATACTGGTCCAAACCAATACAAGTTGTCATCGGTACTTTACAGATGATACACCATTTTGACCTCAAGATATTATGTCATCACCAGACCATCTTGGGGATAGATTTTCTCTCATGCTATGGGTATGTGGTGGACTTAGCCAATTGTCTACTACTTCCAGCACCTGGCCAACACCATATGCTCCTCATCTCTGATTCATATGTGGTAGAAGCAGTAAAGGCAAATGATGTGGAGTATGATATCACCCTCATGCTCCAGCAGTATGAGCTGCTCCCTCAATTGAGGCCAATTTTAGGAAGGCATCAAGATGCTTTTGCTGAACACAAACATGACTGTGGGAGAATGCACACCCTCATACAAGTTACTGGTGATGAACCACCATGTCAAAAACAATATCCTTTTCCAGCAGAGGCAGTGACCTCTTTGAGGGCTACAGCTGACTCACCTATGAAGCAAGGGGTCATTAGTTCCTGTGTGTCCACAGTCAACTCCTCTATCTGGCCAGTAAAGAAGCCCAACAATAGCTGGAGGCTTACCATTGACTACAGAAGACTAAACTAAGTCACTCCCAGTTGTGCACTCACTGTGGCATCCACCAAGATGTGCTCTAAGTTCTGAAACCAGAACACAAGTGGTTCAGTACCCTGGACATCTCTGATGGTTTCTTATTACTCCCACTGACCCCTGAGAGCCAGTACATGTTTGCTTTCACCCTTGAAGGACTTCAGTACACATGGAACTGCCTCCCACAAGGATTCCATAACATCCCCTCCCTTTTCCACATCCACATAAGGGATGTCATATGAGGTTTCTCAACACCAGACTGCCTCCTGCAGTATGCAAATCACCTTTTGGCAGTATAGCGCAGTGGTTTAAGGCTCTGAGCTGCAAAACCTGGAGACCTGGGTTTGAATCCCACAGCCCCCACTTGCATACTGTGTGACCCTGAACAAGTAACTTAACTTCCTTGTGCTCCCAGGTCGCACCTGGAAACAAGCTTTGGCTTAGTGTGCCTCTCCTGGTTAAACAATTTCCCCTTTCCCTTACTGTTCTTTTCTTGGCCACCACAGGCCTGGTGAGACACCTGGAGCTCCTAGATGAGCTCTTGACACTTCTACAGGGGGCAGGCCTGAAGTTCAACCCTGCAAAGGTACAATTGTGACTCCCTGAGGACTCCTTTTTGGGCCTGCTCACCACTGCTGAGGACAGGAGTCCGACCTTGGACAAGGTCCAAAGCATTCAGACTTGCCACTACCTACCAGTGTGGCTACTCTGAAATGTTTCCTGTGTACAGTAAATTATTCCTGAGACTTCATTTGCAATTTTACACAAAAGGCCACATACTTGTATGAATTACTGAAGAAAGCTGCCCCCTGGCAGTGGGGATCAGAACATAGAGCTACTGTCACTTCTTTGAAAAAGGCTTTGGCCTCAGCTCCAGCTTTGGTCAGCACTAACCCAGAACTGCCATTCCATCTGGAAACTGCCACCTTTGATGTAGGCATATCAGTAGTTCTTGCACAAAGGGCAAATGGCACCCTGAGGCCTATTGCCTATGCCTCACAGAAGCTCTCACTTGTGGAACAGAAGCACTCTCTGTGTGAGAGGAACCTCCTGGTGCCCTTTTGGGCAGTCAAAAACTTCACCTACTTCATTTCCCCTATTGTGCTGCACACCAACCACAACCTCACAAATTTCCTATAGACAGAATCAAATATGGCAATGTGCCTAACACCAGACTCACTCATTGGTCTCTCCTCCTACAAGAGTGAGACATCACTGTGCTTACTGCCAAAATGCCCTCCATCTTGGCACATGGACTCCTATACCAAGGAGATCCCCATGAGTGTGGCCTACAGCCACCTACCTTGCCAGAACTAGGCCCCTTACTTCCGGCTACAGAATGTACCCTGAAAGATCCTGCACTTTGCCACATCTTTACAGATGGATCTTACTCCTATAATGAAGGAGAACAAATTTCAGGCTTTGGGGTCCTGGTCCTCAACAAAGCAAGTGACACCACTGAGGTATCCAGGAAGTGCACTATTAAATTTTACCAATATGCAGAACTTGCTGCAGTTGCCTGTGTCCTGGAGATCATCCATGGCAAAGGAGAGGAGGACACCATCATCTTCTCTGATTCTTCCTCAATGTGCAGTGCAGTTCTTTGACAGAATTTCTTCCTTTCTGGAAGACCCAGGATTTTGTCTCTTCAGAAGGCACCCCAGTGAAATACAGGGACCTGTTCATACATATTGTCAGCCTAGCTGAGCAATTTGCTTTCAGGCTGTACATACATAAGGTTAAGGCCCACTCCAAATCTGAATCTTACTATGAGTATAACGATCGAGCAGACACCTTGGCAAAAGATGGTGCTTGGGGAGGTATGGAATATGCAGCCCCTCACTAAGGCCCACACAGTGGCCACACACAAGAGGGCCAAGATGGTCCCTCTGTATCTAACCACAGTACAAATGGCAGATCCAGAGATAAAAGAGGTATATGAATACCTCTTAAAGGAAACAGAAAAGGAAATGTCTGTGAATAACCCTTTCAAAAGACATTCCGGCAACCTTCACCTCTCTACAGACCAGAAGTTGTTTCTGTACCACTCTGGTGATCAAAAACTGTGGGTGGTTCCCAAATTGCTTTGATCAGAATTCATCCATCAGTTCCATGATACCTTTACAGGTGGATACCAAGGGGCAGACAAGACCTTGTAAAGACTGAAAACCATGGGATGGTGGCCCTGTTTGACAACCGATGTCCAACATTATGTGGACAATTGCATTACCTGTGCTCAGAACGACCCTATCCCTGGGAAGAAAAATGCCACACTACTTCCACAAAGGCAATCAAGTCCCTGGAATGCAAATCAGATTGATTTAATTGGGTCCTTCCCCACCACTCGAAGACACAAGTATGCACTTGTGATCACTGACCTTTTCTAGAAATGGGTAGAAGCCTTCCCATGTAGAGAACATGGCAAAAGCCACTGCCAAAATCCTGGTAGATCAAGTATTTACCAGGTAGGGCCTACCCCTCATGGTATACTCTGACAAAGATACTAGTTTCACAGGAGACCTAATGCAATAATGTTTGGAGTTATTGGGAATTAGCCAAATGTTCCATATTGCTACCACCCTCAGTCCTCTGGACAGGTAGAGAGAGACAACAGACAGATCAAACTTATGTTGCCTAAATTTGCAAATGAGAATGCTAAAAGTTGGGACACTCTGTTGCTCATATTCCTCATGGCAATCAGAGCTACCCTGGCTGCAGCAACCCAGTGCTCACCCTTCGAGGTGATGACTGGCAGACAAATGAGATTACCAGAACATCTGTGGATCAATATGAATACCCCAACAGCAGACAGAGTGTTAGCTGACACTTATATCACACAACTAAAGGATAACCTTGTCCAGACTCACCTTTTTGCTGCCAAGAATTTGGGCCAGGTCCAACAGCAATCCAAAATGTACTTTGACAAGAATGTCAAGAAAGTCAATTAACGGGTGGAGAGCGGTAGCCGTGACATGGGCAACGCGCAATTAAACAAAGCAGTGACTCAATCACGGAACATGTCTCGGACGTGCACAGGGACGGCGACCGATGGGGGTTTACAATATATAGTGACAGGATGTCGCTACATGTACATGTGCACGGGGGATTGAGCAATCTCAGTGAGGGGTGGGAGGGGAGGAAAGGCTTTGAGGGGTGGTGCCATGGTGAGCTGCTGAGCTGGTGCCATAGCATGGTGGGTGGGTTCAGGGCTGGGGTTTACAGGTTGTTGGGTTCAAGTCCAGGTGCAGGTACGTTTTGTTGTGCCCTGCCCCAATTTTATTTTCATGGATTTGCACCCCCCCAACATGCACCCCACTGGAGTTGAGAATCTGATAGTAGGAGTGTGCGGGGGGCAAAGCCCTCCATGGGAGGGGTGCGGGACACAGCCGCCCACATAACATTTAAAATTGTAAGTCCCCAGCACCCTTTTGCTGAGCGCTGGTGGGGGGCACATCACCGAAACTGATTTTCAGCAATGTGATGTTGCCCTAATGGCCATCGCCTTTTGTCGGTCGCCGTTATGACATACAACTGGGGGAGACCAAGTCATGGTATTGAAATTCTCCACACCAGCCCACCAGTTTACCAACAAATGGGCTGGTCCCTATGACATCATCAACAAATTGAGCCCTGCTTTCTACCAAGTGCAACTAACAGACTGCAAGAAACATATAGACCAATGATATCATGCCAATCAACTGAAACTGTATAAGGGTGATTAATGCTGCTTTCCCTGGATGGGGGAGGAGACCTGTAGTCTAACTTCTTAATTTCTTTGTTTTTTTCAGAAATGAAACTAGTCTTGATCGTTTCTTTTCTCATCCTGGGCATCTTGAAGGCACTATCACAACCAGAGCCAGACAAAATCTTGATAAATCTCTGGATAGCTCTCAGACCTCTAGACTACCTGTATAGGGATCCACTCCTATTTCCAACCCTACCTCCTGAACCAAAGGTGGCCATTCAACTCCCATCTATCCATGTGACTTCAAGATGGAAGAGATGCATATCTCAGCGCCATGGTGGTTTCCCCAGATAACTCAACTCTCCAAATTCAATTGACAACTGGTAATCCCACTGGACAACAAATTCTAGTAGCCCACCTTACCAAAGGAACTTTTCAAGGGTGGCCCAACACTTGTGTTTGCCCCAGTGGAACTTTGTGCATATACCAAGTTAATCAATGCCATATGGGCTTCTACAATCTCACAGCAATGATGAGCCCTGACTTTTGTTACCAGTTTCCTAAAACCACCATGCTTCAGAACTGCATCAATCAATCCATTGCAACTGCTGCTCTTTTCATTACAGTCATCCCACCATCTGCAGATGAACCTCTACAATGCCCAGTTATGGAGCCAGGTCCACCCAGTGGTCTGGCTGCAACCTCAGTCCCTGGGACTCTTACTAACAATGTTCAATTAATGGGGCGTGGCCTGGCATCCAAAATGGAAACATGGTAAAATATACTAGAGGACATCCCTGTCACCTACCTTTCTATATTTGACAGAATCGCCAACCCGAACACCAGGAAAAATGCTGGATATTTAACTGGAACATCTGTGCAGCATTTTAAGACCACTGGCTCATAAATCGGCTCTTGTATGACTGAAATCCATTCCAGTGAACATTTCACAAATTGCCACAAGGCACCAGTGGCAAGGCCGGGCACCACATCGCAGGTGCAGTAAGGCATGACCTGGGAAAAAGCTACAGCAGCTGGATCTGTGAGGGAGTAAGAGCGAAACATGCTATCCCCCATGCCACCACTGCATACTGCAGCGAAATTTGCCAACTTGACTGCCATGCTCCACAGAGTACTCTCAGACACAGTGGAGCTCAAACTTACCACTAGCAAAACTAATGAAGATTTAAGATGATTGGTGGATTGAGTGGCAAAGAATGAAGTTGTGGCACAGCAGCATGAATCGCGACTCACCCAGCACCAATCCACACTGCAAGAACGGCAGGCACAAATTCATTATTTGCTTAACAAAGTAGATGATACTGACAATCGATCCTGTAGAAACAATGCTAGAATTGTCGGCATTCCTGAAGGGATGGAAGGGAGGAAGATGATTCCATTCCTGCCATCTGCACTGCCAGACATGCTTCGATTAAGCAGTGCGGCCTTACCAAAAATCGAAAGGGCACACCGGAGCCTTGCTCCCAGGCCTCCTCGGGGGAGACACCCAACCCATCTTGTACAAATTCCTTTAGTACCCTACAGAAGAAATGTACCTAAGGATGTCCAGGGAACTGAAAAATATGGAATGGCATGAGCACAGAATTCAAATGTACCAAGATTTCTCTTATGACTTGTCAAAAAGGCAGATGGCTTATGCGGACATTAAAAGAGAACTGTACCAATTAAATATTGCAGCAGCCCTCCGTTATCCGGCAATGCTCTGAGTGGCATATAAGGGAGAACAAATGATGTTTAATCACCCCAACACAATTGAAATGTTCCTGGTGGATATCGGAGGAGAGAGAAGGGCTGCTGACCACCCTCATAGCCCAACACAGAGATCCTCGTGGCAGCCCATGGAAACTAATCCTGAAGAAAAGGTGGCAGAGGGTCTGCTTGGTCACAATATTAAGGTTCATACTAAGGTAGAGAAGAAGAGCTAGTAGGCGGAGGCCCATAATGCTCTTATACTAGGCCAAAGAATAGTATGATACGTTGTACCCAGGCATAATCAACATATCAATGACACTCCGACTGAGGAATCCTGGCAAAAAGTTAAACAGGGCAGATCAAAGAAACATAATAAAATGAACCCGAGTGCCAAAGCTTTATCCCTCAGAAACAGATCCTGAAGCCGTCAACAGCTGCAGAACCTTTTCGATGCAAGCAGTGTGTCTCCAGGGGATACCCCAGTCAAAACAGGGAACAGATTCGACGTTCTCAGAGATATGTCCCCTACTATGAATAACCTCCCCTTGGTTTTGTCTCAACTGCCCTCAGGTGGCGAAACAACAGATGACATCATGACAGACTGGACCCCTCTCTGCCATGAGTGGGCAGACCACATCAATATCCAAGGAAGGACCACAAACTCAGAGCCTGTACATGCTCCCTCAACTAATATCTTGAGGGAGAGGAGCGAGGTAAACTAACATTGACTTAGGAAAGTGACTGGTTTTTATTGCTTTATTTTTCCTTCCGTGAGCCTGCTACTAAGCCTCAATTGGGGGTACTCAGGTGCCCACGCCTGTCCACAGGATTATTATGCTTAAATTCAGAGGCCTGTGCCCACGAGGAGCACCAGGTGGCATAACTGTGTCACAGAGACTGGAGTGAGTGCTTATTTTGTCCTTTGCATG
The DNA here is from genome assembly GCA_016271365.2 of Neoceratodus forsteri. Classification (NCBI taxonomy): domain Eukaryota; kingdom Metazoa; phylum Chordata; order Ceratodontiformes; family Ceratodontidae; genus Neoceratodus; species Neoceratodus forsteri. The sequence continues at coordinate 649,308,194 of CM057456.1, forward strand.
GCTCATCAGCACCATGTGAACTGCCTTGAAGCTCAAATCCATCTGCCTTAACAACTGTGGACTTTATTGCCATATTATAGTGTGCTTGAATGAATACAAGTTGTCCACAAGGCAATCTTGGGTATTGGCTCGTTAGTTTACACACCAGCTGAAAAGCAGCTGCTGCCTAAGATGGGTGAAGGGGAATCAGCTGCCATAGATATGGGGAAATGTCCATGAGAAGTCAGAGCTCCGGCTCTTAATGGGATATTGCCCTTCTGGCTGCATGGACCTACTGTGTGGGGGTGGTGGGGAAGGTGGAGTACCCCCTTCCCCGCTTGCTTACTTTCTACAAAAGATGCATACTTACATTGCGGTAGAGTAAGAAATATCTTGATCCCAGTTGCACCTTGCTATCTGCTTGCATCATTGCGCAACTCCCTTCTATTTTTTCCTCCTATGAAGGGGAAACTAGAGGACAAACAGTTGATTGTGAAGCTTGCCCCCAACCTAATCCACTGAAGTTTTAGGAGATCAATGCAGCAAGGGAATCACCTAACACAAATTCCGCAAATGAAGACAGCAAATCTCCTACTCCCTCCACCCTCCCCCGGTTACTCATTTCAGCTGAAACCAAAGTTAAAGGAGAGGCCATGGGGGTCGAGCTTTTAAGTATCCCTTCTATAATACAAAATTCAGCAACAGGAGGAAGGAAACTCCTCACTTATCTCCAGAACAACCCCCCCCCCACACAAAATCGACTGCAGCAAAATGATGCAGGGCTCCAGATCCCCAACATTTGATTCAGTAACTGGTTAAATGCCCCAGAAAAGGTGGAAGTAACCCTTCAGCTTGGGCCAAACTCAAGGTAGGGGCCATAGGCCTCATTTAGAAATTGTCTACTGTTAACAAGTTAAGGTTTTGATGTTCTTGAAAATGCTGCTGATTTTAAAACTGTTTGATGTGTTTGCCCCTAGGGACTCTCCATGCCCTCGGCATCTCCTGGATTGGAGCATGGGGCAGCATTGGACAGTGCCTACCGATACAGTTCTATCTAGACATTTATACCTTATATGGAACACAAAAGGTATGACTGTAGTGATGCAATGCAGTAAGGGGAAATTGTATAGGTCGTATCGAGGTATACACTTTAAGTTAATCCCACCATCAAGTGACACCTGGAACGCCAGGAGATGCTGTACGGGGGAAAATATTGCTACTAGTGGGTTCTTAAAGCCAAGTGTGCACTTCAATGTGGTAGCACATAGAGATCTATGTGCTTTAGGGTATGGTTTCCTGACTGAAGGCCCCTCCCCTCAGAATTCCAAAATTATCTCATTGATAACAAGGGGGAAATCACAGCCACCTCATGGAATGTGAGGGGCTTGAATTCACCTGAAAAGAGGAAAAAGATTTTAGCAAGGCTTAAAAAGTTAAACTTGCAGATCGCTTTTATACAGGAAACCAAATTCTATAATCAAGAAGCTTCTCAGTTAGTCAGGGAAGAGGTGGGATGGGAGGTGCACAGTGTCTCAGGGACAGCCAGGAGCAGGGTTATTATCCTTTGCCATAAAAATCTACACTGAGACCTACTAGATCAAAGAGGGATGGGGACGAGCGTTGGGTGATGGCAAAAGTTGCCACCCTTATGTGGAAGATGGTCCTGGTAAATGCTTATGTCCCAAATGAAATTGCCCCAGAATTCTTCCATGATATTTCCCAGACTCTGTCGGACTTTGCAAATAATGACTCTGAGATTATCTTAGGGGGATATGAACTTGTCATGGGATCATTTTCTGGATATGTCGAATCCAGGCCAGAGCCACATGCTAAATCTTTACGAGCCCTTAAGGATCTAACTACCCTGCACAGTCTAAATGACATCTGGAGGCTCCAGTACCCAACCAAGAGGGATTAAACTTATTTCTCAGTAGCTCAACAGATGGCGAGCAGACTAGACTATTGGCTCACTTTCCCCCAGATCTCTCAAAATGTAGTGACATCCAAAATGTCCCCTCTATATTTATCTGATCATGCTTCTCTGACCATCGCATTAATGGGTGGACCACAAATAAAGAAATCCCTGGCATGGAGGCTGTAGGATGCAGACTTTAAATCCTGGGTGGTGAAAGAAACTCATAACTACTTTGCAGACAACCCCTAGGGATCTGCACCCTCTGCAGCCATATGGGAGGACTTGACGGCAACCCTACAAGGCAAGATAATTAGCTATGCCTCATATCGTCTGAAGCAAAAGAAGAAAGAGGCAGCAGAATTGGAAAAACAGCTGGTTGAAAAAGAAGTTGTATACAAAAAAAAAAACCTGGTTCTCTAACCTCTCAGGCTCTAACCTATGAGACAGTTAACCTAAGAATTCAGCTAAACAATTAAGCTACCAGAAAGGTGGAATTACAAACCCAAAGAATGCACCATAAATACTGGGCCTCAAGAAAGAAGTCAGGAAAACTTTTGGCTTTCTGCCAGAAAAGGCATCAGGATGACAGAATATAGCCCAGCTGTAAAATTCAAAAGGGGTATTTCAATCCTCAGAGGTGGGGATTAATCAGGCCATGGCAGAATTTTACAAGACATTGTATAGTACACACAATAATTGGGATCCCCAGAAATACAGGGACTTCGTTACATCCCTGAACATGCCAAAACTCTAGCACACAAAGCAAGATGCTGGACAAACCCTTGACTAGTGAAGAGATCAGAGAGACCATCTCCTCAATGGCTCCCTCATAAAGCCTCTGGAGCAGATGGCTTCCCTGGTGAGCTATACAAGCTTGTCCAAGAGCCAGTTTCTCTTCCTCTGCTAAACATGCTTCAGGAGGCCCTGCAGAACAAGAAACTATCGGACACCTTGAGGGAGGCCATTGTCACAGTGCTTCCAAAAGAGGGGGAAAAAAAAACCACCCTCCCTGCCAGCTACAGGCCCATCTCCCTGATCAATGCTGATACCAAGATCTTGGCTAAAGTGCTGGCTGCTAGATTGAAGGGGGGTGCTCCCATACCTGGTCCACCCGTCACAGGTGGGTTTTGTAAAGGGACGAGTAAGTGCAGATCATTTGCGAGCTCTAGTTACACTGATGTAGTGTGCAACATTAACTCCCAATCCTGCTGCAGCTGTCACAGTAGATTTTGAGAAAGCATTCGACTCACTGGAGAGTTCTTGCATGCTACCCTGCAAAATCTCAATTTCAGCTCCTACTTTAGAGGCTGGGTCATGGCACTGTACAATAACTCCACTGCTAGGATTCTCACCAATCAGTCCCTCTCTGACCCATTTACCCTCCACAGGGGGACCATGCAGGAGTGTCCTCTTTCACCCATGCTTTTTATCTTGGTGATTTAAGTACTGGTATGTGCACTTAGAGCGCACCCTGAAGTGCAGGGCCTGCAGGTGGGAGGTCTCACAACTCACACACTTCTGTATGCGGATGACTGTTTAATCTTAACTCAGGACCTATAAAAAAGTGCTCCCCATATAGTGAACCTACTGAACTGCTTTGCTAATATATCTGGCCTCCATATCAACATTGGGAAAACTGAAGTACTGCCACTAAACTCCCATGCCCTGCCGACCACGACTGCAGGCACGGGGTTGACTCGGGTAGAGGACCACATAAAATATTTGGGAGTGTTGGTTACTCCTAAAATTCAGACCCTTATGGATAAGAATCTCTCATCCCTATTAGCTCAGCTCAAAACAGAAGTCCAGAGATGGAAACATCTCAACCTATCTATGCCAGGGAAAATAACTTCTGTAAAGCTAATGATAGTACCAAGAATCTTTTACTTGATGTCTCACCTGCCGCTGGAAGTCCCAAATAAATAGCTAAAAAAATGGTTGTTGACTCCCTGGTAGGCAGCTTCTTGTGGGGCACCACAATCACTCGCTATAGCAGGACAAAGCTGAGAGCTCCGTGGAATAAAGGGGGGTGGGGCTTCCTAACTTCCTACTCTATGCCTTGGCCTTCTCTGTAGCTAGAACATGCAGAGAGCTTCAGGATCTAGGGTACAACAGACCAACATGGTGCGACATAGAGCAAGGTTTAATGGGGCCAGCCCACTGGCGCAGTGGTTAGATTTCTGCTTGCGGCGCCGGCAACCCGGGTTCGGGAACAGACCCGGGGTCATTGGATGGCCGGCCAGGGGGGGAGGATCGAGCATCCCAGGGACTGCTCTCCTTCTCTGGGGGGTGGGTGGGGTAAGTGTCCAGCACACTGAGGATTCCTGGCAGAGGCAGGGAGAACCCACGCTACCGGCACTCAGCTTCAGGAAGGCGGGGTGGATGCAGGCATCATTGCAAGTCCCCGCCTCCACAGAAAAACAGGGGAAAACAGCAGGTTGGCGAGGTCCACTGTCAAAGTAAAGCCCTCCTCAGAACTTCGATTAACTGCCACCGCCGCAATCTCCAGACCAGATACAGTTCTGCAGTGGGGACAAGGGACCATTGCTGCGGCCCTGCCCTCTGGGGGGTAAGCCAGGGGTAACTGGAGATTAGACGCAGCAATTGGTGGCGATGGAAGCCCTGGGGGCCATGACCAGGGCAGATGTGTGACAGCGGACTTGCCACAAAAAAAAAAAAAGAGCAGGGTTTAATGGGCAGGACAGATATCTCACTGTTTCTACAGTGTTCTCTACCAAGCAAACTAAGAAACTGGAAAATAATACAAGATGCACACAAAACATGGCAAAAGGTAGGACAGATAACTAACTCCAGCCTAAACCCAGGCAACATGATTTATTTTTGGAACAACCCTAGCTGACTGATTGAACACAAAATCATTAATTGGTCAGGATGGAGGGAAAGACAAATACTCAGGGTTAAAGACATCCTTACTGAGGATGGACAAAGCATTGATTCCTTCACGTCACTCAAAGAGGGGCACCTGCTGCCATAACAGGATTTTTGGAAATATTTGCAAATGCCTGCAGCAGTAGGCTCCAAAAATCCTGCAAGTGTCCTACATGCAACCAATGCCCCCCGCTGCCCATTGAAAACTGGTCTCAAAGAAAGAAGGGGCTAGCAGGAATCATCTACAAGATGCTACGAGGGGTAGCAGTAGATCCATCCAGTAAGGCCAGGGCCAAATGGCAGGAGCTCCTCAGTACACCCATATGTGATAGGGAATGGGCTTCATGCTGGTCAGCAGCAAAAAGAAGTTGTCTGGACTCTTGTAGCCTTATGATACAGAAAAATATTCAACATCTGTGGCACCATACCCCTTCCCAACTGAAAGCCATGGGGCTGATCCCATCCAATGTATGTTTGAGGTGCAGGACACAGTGGCTGACCTCCTACATGTCTTATGGCAGTGCCCCCCAATTCGTTCCTTATGGGATGGGGTTATTTGATGTTGTTCCAGAATACTAAACAAGCAACTGCCTAACACCCCAGTGTTACGGTTAATGGGACTTTCCTCAGCTGTATTAGAGGTGCCCTACCAGTCCAGACTATGGCTCTTACAAGCCTCAGTGGATGATAAGAGGACCCTACTCAGATGGTGGCATTCCCCTGAGATATCCACTTTTCAGGAATGGGTTATGCCATGGAGAAACTGGCAAACTTTTCCAGAATGTCTCATTTTGCAGCTGGGACCACCAGCATCTATACGGAAAGGTAGACTCCATTCGAAGCATATGTAATGTCTAGAAGCAGGTCTCACAGATTAGTGCAGAGTAAAGACCTGCTAAAACCTCCCCAAGTTCTAAGGTATAGGCCCCGTAATGTACCCCCGAACAAAATAATCCCCTCTCTGTTCCAAATCCGCTACTAGAAGTTACCACCTGACTTGACATTTTTGCTTCAGCATTATGTATGGATCCCCACTGGACCTCATCAGTGTATTAACCCACAAGTTACCACAAATGAATGTATTAGCTTATGACTGAAAAACTGTATAAATAATTTTGTAACCACGTAATGACTCTAGTAGTCCCCTAACTTGATGCGTACCCCTAATTGTTCATCTGAGTCACATTAGTTGTAAAGTAAACTCATATGTGAAATGTTAAATGTTCTACTGCATTTTAAAATTTAAAACACTTGATGTATTTATTTATACAGTTCACCTGTAAAACTTGAAAAATAACCAATAAAAAGATTAGCTGTAAAAAACAATGTTAAATTAATGCATGCTCCTGTTATTGTGAACCTTACCCAGTGGAACATGGCTGCTTGGCCACTGTTCCACCACTAAAGTTTCCAAATTCCACACTATAATGCTATTAGATTTAATGACAACTTATCAGGCATGTGCACAAGACCATGTAGCTGGATTCCATACTATGGAACACAGAGGAGTGTTCCACCCCAAATGCCCTAAGAGAAGTTTGGGATTCTCAGATGTTACAGGCATAATTGGTAATATTTATCATTAATGTTACGGTATGTTTGGATCTGGAATGTCAATTTGGAACAGACCCGATCTGGCTAAAATTTGTAGACATGGTAAAATATTTAACAGCAAATTGTCACAAAATGTCATACAGCCCATGCTACACAGTATAAATGGTACTTCAATAACACGTGCAATGCTCCTTTCCTAGTCCTCTGACCCTCCAATCATCTAGCCACCAGCCCTTGACTTTTATTTATTTATTTATCTGAATTTTGGTAACTGGGTGGTCCCACTGAGACAAGGTCCCTTTTTCAGGGGCGACCTGGGGGAGGAGTAACAAGGGGAGCAAAAGAAAGTGTATACAGACAATTAACAAGAACAAGTACAAGGGGAGTGTGCACAGACACTTCTTCAGAGTTAACACATAAAGCAATTAACAATTAAAAAGTGCAAATAAACAGTGGAAAATATTAAATCAAACATCACATTCATACTGGTTGGGGAGTTTCAGTCTCCTCCTGAGTATAGTAGAGTTGGAACTCGGCCTGCAGCTTAACAGAAGAGAATATGAGGCAGGGGGTAGTGGGAGAGCAGGGGTAAGGGAGAAGGGAGAAGGGAGAAAAGTGGGAAGGCAGTAGAGGTATCACAAATTAGTGACAGCTGCAAGTAGGAAGAGGAAAGAAGATTTCCTTGTAGAGTCTCAAAAGTGAGGAAGAGAAGTGCAGCAGAGTAATTTGTGTGGGAGTTTGTTCCCTTTTTGAAGTGCAGCAACATGGAAGGATCTGTTGCCTATGGCTAAGCGGAGTTTGGGGATACTTAATATGGGGAGATGAGAGGATCTAAGTGTTCTAGAGGAGGATTTCAGTGGGAGGAGACAAAAATTCTGTTTCAACTTACTCTTCCTTATCTTCTATGTAAAGTGTGTATATATTGGAACTTTTGTAGTTGTTTACCTTTTGTTTTCAACTATATTCTGGGGTAGTCTTGCTGAGGTTTATAGGGAAGGGTATCTCCAGCAGCAGGAGGAGGTAGGTGATGCTGTCACTGCACGGCTCGCTAGTGACACCCCACATAGATTACAGTGTGCAGTTCTGGATACCATACTTCAGAAAAGGACATAGACAAGGCAGAGGCAGTACACATGTGGGTAACTAAAATGGTGCACAGTTTGCATGAGAAGCTCTGTGAGGAGAAACTGAGGGATTTAAACATGTATACCCTGGAAGAGAGGTGAGAGATAGAGAGGGGGTGACATTATAGAGACCTACAAGTACTTCCCTGGGGTAAACAGGGTGCAAGGAGAGCCTCTTTCAAATGAGATAAAGCACCAAGACCAGAGGGTTTGTGATGAAGCTAGAGGGGGATGTTCAAGAGAGATTTGAGGAAATATTTCTTTAATGAAGGGGTAGTAAACCACAGGAAGACTTGATGGATCATACAGTCCCCATCTGCCGACAACCTCTGTGTTTCTATGTAGGTTGACAGGTACCTATAACAGACTGCCAGTGCACATGGTGGAGTTGAAAACTGTGTGGTTTCAAGCATGCGTGGGATAGACATAGGGGGTATATTAGAAAAGAGGCAGGGAGGCAGGAATGTTGCCAGAAACCAAATAGGATTTGCAGGAGCAGATAAGGCAGGGAACATCTGAGCAGACTGGGTGGGTCAAGTGGTCCTTTTCTGCTAATAAAATTGTATGTTTCTATGATGTAACTGTTATGAATGACTGCTGCTCTGTCTGTCTCCTAGTGATCATCTAGAAAACTGGGTGTGAGCCTAAAATGGGAAATCCTGGGACATAGAATTCCAAATAAATAAATAACTGTACCAGAAGATTTAGTTCAGTTTATAAACAATAAGGCTCACATTTGTTTGCAACCAACAGAATGTCAATAACAATTTGAGTTGTTGCAGGGAAAGTTCAGTACCATGTGCAGGGCTGAGCCTGAGTGGAATTCATTTTTCTTAAAACCAATTGTAATTGTTTGTTCATCTGGTTTCCATAATTTTCACATGATGGATATCAGGAATAATAACCCACATCTCAATTAACTGAGAGTTTGACTCTCCTGCATTGATTACTTCAGCAATAAGCCAGGGCATAGAAACAGAAACACAACATTTTGTCTGTAGAAAAGGACTGCTTGGCCCAACCAGCCTGCCCAGATAATCCCTCCCTAGTTTGCCTCCACAGAACCTGTCTGGTGACCCTTCCTCCTCCCTACCTATTCACTAATATTCTCTTATTGTATGTCTGTCTCATACATGCTTGAAGACCCCTACACATTTCACCTCCACCACTTCTGCAGGCAGTCTATTCCAGGTGTCTGCCACTCTTTCAGTGAAGTAGTCCTTGGACACACCCCCTCTTTAATTTCCCCCATCCAGCTTCAATGCATGCACTCTTACCCTGGTGCTCTTCCTCCTTTGAAAAAGACTACCCACCTGCAACTCTTTCACCACTGTGCGGTACTTGCATGTCTCTATCATGTCTCCTCTCAATCTACTCTATTACATGGTGTATGGGTTGAGATCCCTCAGTGTTGCATCATAGGGCTTTTGATGCAGACCCTGCACAAGTTTTATTTCCACTCCCCTGTACTGCTTCCACCCTGTCTGTGTCATTTCTGGGATGCAGCCTCCAGACCTGGACACAATACTCCAGGTGAGGTTTCACCATTGAGCGATATGGTGTCAACACCACTTTCCTCCTCCTGCTGAAGATAATTCTCCCAATGATCCTAGCATCACACTAGTCCTACCCACTGCTTGATCATACTCTGCTGCCACTTTGAGATCATCAGATATGATAAACTCGAGGTGTCTTTCCTGTTTATTGACTGATAGTACCTCCCCCCATCCTATACTCAGTTCCTGGGTTCCTATGCCTGGTATACTGTCAGAATGGTGTGGGAACAAGGGTGCAATAATGTGGGCACACCTCATGTGGACATCTGGGACTTGTGGGCATGCTGCTGCCAGGGCATCACTCTGCATCTTCCACCCAAATGCATCCCAGACCAGAGGTGATTATATAAATGTTGCATGGTGTGGGGGGGCACAGATCCCCCCAACATTACAGTGGCACATAGTCTGTGGTGCTGTAGTTTAGGGGTCAGGTTTCTGGCAGCATTTGGGGATTGCATTCTTTTTGCTTGTCTCCTTTTCGATGGGAGTTCTTTTTGTTGTGCCCTTTTTCACCACTCTTTCTTTGTGTTCATCCTGATTATAAAGAACCCCTTTGCCCATAGGTCCATAATTTTGTACATTGAACCCCAAATGCTATGTTTTTGACCACTACTCACGTTTCTCCAAACCTGTATGTATGCTTTCCACCTCTCCTGATTGTTCACTAGATTATACATTTTAGTATTATCTGTAAAAAAGAACATATTCACTTCCAGTTCATCTGTAATGTCACTTATGAAGACATTGAAGAGGACCAATCCCAGTAATGAGCCCTGTGATATCCCACTGGTCACTCTTCTATCCTTTGAGTGAGTGCCATTAAATGCTTCCCTCAGTTGCCTATCTGTTAACCAATTTCTAATCCAGTTCACCACTTTGGATCCCACCCCTAGGCTGCTCAATTTATTTGTCGGTGTTCTGTGCATCACAGTGTTGAAGGCCTTGCTAATGTCCAGATGGGCCATGTCCACTGCCTTCCTCTTGTGTATTTCCCTGGTCACCCAGTCAAAGAAGTCATTCAAGTTTGTCTGGCTTGATTCCCCACCCCCCCCACCAGAAATCCATGCTGCCTTTGGTGTTGCAGCCCATTTGATTCAAGATACTCTACCAACCTTTTCTTTAATAGTGTTTCCATTAATTTCCCCACAACTGAGGTGAGGCTCACTGGACTATAATTGCCAGCCTCTTTCTTGCTCCCGAGCTTATGTAGAGGTACCACGTATGCTCTCTTCCTTTCCTCTGTAACCACGCCCAATGCTAGTGAGCTGTTGAATAAGGCCATCAGCAGGGAAGCCAGCATCCACCTGAGTTATTTTGGTACCCATGGATGTATCCTGTCTGATTCCATAACCTTGTCCACTTTCAGAGCTGCAAGTTCCTTCAGTAATCTTTCCTCTGATAATGAACTTGAGTCTGGGGGGGGGGGGGGGGGGGTCCCCCCCCCATTCCTGCTGCTCCCTGGTGGTCCATCCCCCCCCCCCACTCTACTGTGAAGACTGAGCAGATGTACCTGTTTAGTGTGTCTGCTTTTTCCTGGTCTCCTTCTGCACAGTCTCCATCTGCCATCCTCCTTTTCCTCACTATTCTTTCCCTTGCTTTCCTCTTCTCATGTATGTACCTGAAAAAAAAGTCTTATCCCCATTTGTTACCCCTTTGGCTGTTCTTTCCTCTGTCCGCACCTTTACATCCTCACTGCCTTATCTGCTTCTTTCTGTTTTAACTGATACACCTCCCTGTCTTCTTTGCTCTGCATTTTGTTATACTTCCTGAATAGCAACCTGTTTTCTTCACCACTGTGGCCACTTCTATTGAGTACCATAATGGTCTCTTTTTTCCTTTTGTTTTACCTGACTTCCTTCATTCTGTAGCTGGTTGCCTTAATTATGCCCTCCCTTATTGTTCTGACTGTTCCTTTACCCCTCCCCTCCCTGGTAATCCCCCATACTAGGCAGTTTCTGAGGCAGTCCCCCATTTTTAAAAAAAATTGTATCTCTTAAAGCTTAGGACCCTCATCCTCAAGTGGTTTGCCTCTGCTCATGTCTTAATCTTAAACAACACTATATGGTGATCACTGGTACCTAGGGGACTGACACTGTGATGTCTGCAATGCTGTCCTTGTTTGTAAGCATCAGGTCTACCGCTGCCACATCCCTAGTGGGTTTGTTGACTAGCTGCCTGAGAAAAGCCCCATTGTGGGCCATCAGGAATGGCCCTGCTCATTGCCAAAGCTGCAGCTTGAAGGCTCCAATCTACATTTGGCAGACTGAAATCCCCAACTAGCAGTACCTCCCCCTAAATTGCCATCCAGATTACGTCTTCCCCAAGTGCCATATCCAACATCTCTTCTTGTGCTGGAGGCTTATATGCAACCCTTGTATGGATAGTGGCCCCAGCTCCATGTTGGGGAGTGTTACTCTAAGATAAGTATTCCCCTAGAGGTAAGTACTTTTTACTCTAGGAGCACTGAAATGTGGTTACTAGGACACAAACTAGGGAACTGAGAGACCTAACTTCAAATACAACCAAAACCACTTACTCACTCTGTATCTCTATGCATATCATCGTACCTCACAGTCCAGAAGTCCTCCTTTAACAAGTTCTAGCAAGAGCCAATAGGGCTGTGAAGAGATACCAAATGACCAAAGGTGTTTTCTTATTGGTTCCATATAGTGCTGTTTAGTCACAATCAGCAAAAACTGGCATGCTGGTAACTCAGTTGTCCTAAATTTATTTAGTCAGAGTACATGGTAGTGGTGGTGGTGTGCGTGTGCATATGTGTGTGGATATATGTGTGTGTGTGTGTGTGTGTGTGTGTGTGTGTGTGTACACCTGTCTCTGCAGGGGCACTGGAAGATTGTAAAGTGAGGGTGCCCAAGATAAGAAGAGCACTTGTTGCCTTACAAAGGGCACTTTTCCAAACCAGGCTTTTATATACAGTAAATGCACATTTATGACAACAATAGTCATTTTTAAAATACCTTTATACCATATCAGAATATATAATATGTAATATTAAGGGTTCAGCTCATGTATAACAGTTCCAACTTGTTTTTCAAAGTTAAAAAGTGAGCCACAAAGATACATTATCCTATTAGACAGCAATAAAATTGTATGATGTTATGTCTCCATTAACCTAAGATTTCTAAATTAGAACACAGATGCATTGTACCAACAATGTAAGTTCTTGGCAAGATCATACTGTTCTAAAGTGGTCAATGCCAGCAGTGTGTGAATCAGAAACACTCACTGAATTACCAAAAGGCCAGTTAAGATTAAGCAGTAACAAAATGAGAAGTGGTATTTTAAAAAATAACATCTACTTCTACAAAAATACATATTTGCTGATTCAAGGCAGTTCTCCTTTGAGATATTAACAGCTTGGTCTAAACTGTTCACTATTTGTGTGGTTGGCAGTATAGCCTAGTTGTTAGAGTAATGAGTTGTAAATGAGCTTTGTACATCCAGCATTCAGACATTGGGTTGACTCCCACAGCCTCCACTTGCATACTATGTTACTCTGAACAAGTCACTTAGCCTCATCAGTGCTCCCGGGCATACCTCTCAACCTCCTGCCTCATAAATCAGGGACAATGCTTAAAAAAAGCAGGGACAAAGGACCAAAATCAGGGACACATCTTCAAAATTGGTGATATCCATTCAGAAAGCTGGTAGAATAAGGGGCTTAGTGTAAAATGCATTTTCTAAGGAAGAACACGTCTGTAACTTTAATGTTTGATATTATTTTGTGTTTATAGCCCTCACTGTTGGGACACGTAAACACAATTTTTAGGAGGGACAGAGTAAAATTTTGAGGCAAAAATCAGGGACGTCCCTGAAAAGCAGGGACAGTTGAGAGGTATGCTCCCGGGTAGACCCAGAAAACAGGCACCTGTGCTTAGTGGGCCATACCCGGTTACCAAAGAATAATAAAAAAAAATATATTGAGATGCTTATATTCTTTTATCTTTAAAAAGACATAATTTAAATGGTAGAGGTTGGTGTAAGCTGCTTACAGCCTCAAATCAGGAACAGACATAAATACTGCTGCTTTAAGCAACAAACCCAAAAAAGAAACTCACCCTGAGAAATGCAGGACTTTTAGAAGGGTCTCCATTACAAATGAGCTTATATCAGTCAACTGACAGGGCTGTGAAGAGCTACCAAATGACCAGTTATTTTCTTACGTGTGTGTGTGTGTGTGTGTGTGTGTGTGTGTGTGTGTGTGTGGGTTGGCAGCTTTATGCTATGTACTACCTCAGATATGGAATAAGCTGCAAAAAACCCTGAAACTAACTCATCCTATCTCCCTTTCTACCTTCAGATCCCCTTTACCTAAGTCACAATAAGGAGCCATGCACCTGTTTTATTCGATGCCGTTAATCCCATAACCCTAGCCCAGTTTGAGTCTTGCCTCTACAGATACATTGTGTTCGATATTTATAATTTTGGGCCCCCCCCCGCCTTCCCCTTCCCATGCCCTTGCTTTCACCTCTTCTGTCATCTCTGGCTTGTTTAACTCTGTTTTTAGTTACTTGCCATTCTGCTTACACCCTTGTCTCGCTCCTCCTCTGGAATCCTCTTGTTGGCAAGACTTAGTTTCCCCTGCTACTGCCGCGGTCCATTTATCAACTTTGTGTTTTTTTTCTTTTCTTTTTTCTTCTCTTCATTCAATTCCACTATGTCCCTATTCCTGACCTTACCCTTATTCTGTTGTTATTACCTCCTCAGAAATACCATCTGGAGCCACTTTTAACCCTCATCCTTACCCTGGACCTTCACTTTTAGTGTATACTGAGCACTTATTAATCTGCTGTACCCATTGACTGTTATATTTTTTCATGTTGATATTTATATATACTTTGCATGATGTGTCACCAGTTTATTTCCCTGACCAACATTCCAACTGTCTTTTCTATACATGCCTCTTGTTGTTAATACCTGTACATATTTTTCTGGTGTTGCATTTATTTCCTGCCTTGTATATTGTTCATTGTATCTTTCTGACCAGTTTTTATCCTGTATACCCCAGATCCACCTCGAAAATGAGTCATGCTCAATGGTGATCACCTGGTTAAATAAAGATTTTGATTGATTGATTGATTGATTGATTGAGAGTGTGTGTGTGTGTGTGTGTGTGTGTGTGTGTGTGTGCTTGCATGCAACCTGTCCTGTCCAAAAGGAATAGGATAGCTTATAGTTCCAGATGCAAAGTCTGTAATCTGACACTGTAGTCTAACTTTTGCTATGAGGACATTCCACAAGATAATGAGTTAACCCCTAGGTTGCTGAAAGAAATAAAATAACTCTATTAGACTGAGCTGGACAGGTGATAGAAACAGCAGTTTAAAATGTTTTTGGTTTTGTTAATATCCTGAGAAGTTCTGAGGTACAGTACAGTGGCATCCCCCCCCCTTCCTTCAGATACCTTTAACATAGAGCAACAAACAACAAAAATCAGAGGGCGGGTGCACTATTTTGCAGCTGTGGAGGTGGAGGAATACATACAAAAGTCTAAAATGGAAGTTCTAAGATCAGCCATTTTTAGAGCTGTAGTCTGATCAATGACAGAAGGGCTGTAGGCTTTGCCCACAGCCCTAAAAAAGGGTAGAAGTCAACACCCACATAATATAAGATATTCCATCTCAGATGGGCTATCCCCAGCAAATTGATTATTATTATAATGATTCAAAAGTAATCCAAGAGAATCAGAAGGCCCTTCAGCCAGGCTCATTTACAAAGGTATCCAAAGATAAAAAAAATGATAAAAGATAAAAAACATGTTGAAGATAATTACCCTGTGGAGGCCATTACTGTGATTATAGAACATAATGATATTTTTTTTTTCATTTAATCATGCACCTACTCTAGCTATAGTTCCATGTAATGATACAGACCTGGAGATGGGGGAGCAGATTGTAGCTTGTGATTTGGATTAACTTGTATTCTATCTCCAAGGGAATATTAAATCTCATAAAATAAGATGTTGAATGCCATTAACCCTTCTTTACTTATCCTTCTTTTTCACAATCTTTCAAATGTAATACTTAGCAAAAAAGAAATTACAAAAACAAAACTAATAGTAATCAACCATGTTATAATGTTTCTAATCTCTTATTTCACACTGCTATTGTTTGGCTGTAACCCATAGCAAGCCTCTAAAGTAAAGAAAGAAGTTTTTTCAAACCAAGTATGAAATTGTGATTTTTGGGTTTAGTATAAAAACAAGTAAACATATGCTGGGTGATTTTGTAATGCTGACGATTAGTGTTCTAGAAGTTGCAAATCAATACTCTAATTTTGAAGCTTCTTATTGAAACCCTATTTAAAATCTGAACCAGTTTAATATAATGTACTTTGGTATACACTGCTAAAAAGTGCATGGTTTCTGAGCACATTCTGTAAGGCACATGAGTAACTGCAAAGAAGAATTGACTTTCTTATGATGCACTTGGATGACCAGAAACAAAAAATGATATATCATTATGTCATTTCTCGTCTCACTTCACCAGCTCCAATTAAAAATCTATACCACAGTGTGAACAGGCAAGTAATATATCTAAGAGTATAAACTCTTCAAATTAAGCATCAACATTAGGTATGAAAGAACTGCTATCAGAGCTCTGCAGTTCTGCTCAGCTGAAAAGGTTTTTTGCTATTGTAAAATTATAAGATCTCATCCTTAAGCCTCCAGGAGCACCTAATTAACTTTGAACACCCATACAGTATATGGTGTATATAGGCTTCACTCCTAATCTTAAGAAGCACCAAATAAATCTGGAGAAGCTGACCTTCAGTGTCATGACTTAAAGGTGCAGACCTGGAAATAATTACAAAGTGGAAGCAACATAGTGCAGGGCTTAGAATGCCAAGCAGTGTCCAAGATCTCAGATTCAAATTGTAACCTTTTAATGGACCAACATAGATGTAACAACAAGAACAAAGTGCTCTAGCTTTCGGACCAACCAGTCCTTCTTCAGAAGCTCATGGCAGTTGTTTAGAAAATACAATACTTATAACAGCTAGATAATGCAGAGAAAAACAGAAAAAAATCCCCATTGGTTTAAAACACTCATTTAAAAAAAAAAAAAAAGAAGATGATGTCAGAGAAGTTTAACAGTACAATACTGCCCTCAGTCCGAAAGAACCTTGGGTTCAGATGTGTGAGTGCAACACACATACCAAGAATCCTACTGCACATAAATTTAATTGACATAAGATAACACTGCTGAAGCCGATACTCCCAAATCAAGCCATGAGTGTCACAGTCAGTATAAGGATGTGATTACTGAAAAGGCAACCCCCACCCAGCTTAAAGACAAACTAAGATAGTTATAGGGCTCATGAAATTACAATGGATGCATTAAAGACAAGAATTACCAGTAAAGTTGTCTAAAAAAACATCAGTGCACATTGTGTGATGTGTAAAACCTAGCTGGACATGTCACCCAGCTGTATTCTCAAGCTAAATAAAAGGCCCAAGAAATTACAAAAACCTCAGGACTATATAAATGATAATGTAAATATAAATTGATAATATTAGTGTCAAACAAAGTCAAGTCAAGGAACCTCAAGGAATTAAGACCATGCAGCCTGATATGTACTGATGTCAATATATACTGAGAATGTAGCAACTTGATGTACCACAAGTGTCTAGGGAATCTGAAAAAGAGATAAAAATGTAATTTATCTCCTCCTGTTCATACAAACAATACAACCTAACCCACCCACATCACAATAATGTGGGTTGGGGAGATACATAGTTTAAATAGTTGTTGTCTCTCTCTCTCCTCCTTCTCTCTCTCTCTCTCTCTCTCTCTCCCACAGACACACACACACACACTCACTCTCTCTCCTAGTGAACCTATATTAACTTCAGTCACTGCAGTTGTTCCCCAAAGGAATACAACTTGTCATGAAATCCTGAGTAAATTACTACAATATTAGCCTAATGTAAAAGATCTGTGCAGGACCCCAAGTAAATGAATCACACATCCCAATATGTACAGAGTTACAAAATTATATATAACAGTATAAGATAACACTCCTGTATGTACACTAGCAGGCTGGGTAATCTGAATATGGTGCAATGGAATCAATCCCCCACAGGCAAAGATAAAAAGTAAGGAGAAATTCTTTATGTGTGTGAAATAAAAATAGTAACACATTATAACTCCATATAGCTAGAGACTTACCTCAATGTGACCTTAAGCCCCACATCTGTTATATCACATACCTCACAACACATACCCACACATACACACACGCATCCACATCTCACACATGCTGAAGTCCTATAATATGTCAGTTTGAAGAAGAAAGGTCTGTGGATGTTAATTTCTGTAGTGTCCCATAAAGCCAAGATCCACGTTCATCCCATCTGCTACCATATTGAGATGTAAAATAAGTTTAATCTCAAAAGCTCGTCTCTGTTGTGTGTTTTTGAGATTTCCTTTTAAGACCATTACTGACATATCTGAGACTGAGTGGTCAGGCTGGGAGAAGTGATGCCCCACTGGTTTTTCAGTCTTCCTTGCTGTAATAGTGTGAGTGTGTGAGTTGTGTGAGTTCATCCTAGTGTGGAGCTGTTGGTGTGTCTCTCCTACATAACCTGTTTGTGGACATCTCTTGCACTGAATGAAATAAACAACATGTCGTGACATGCATGTATAACTCCCATGCACCTGGAATTGTCTGTTTTGTGATGTAACCACACAGTCTGAGGTAGAAATGAGCCCACAAGTCTTACAGGGGCATTGATTGCAGGGTCATGTGCCATTGTGTGACATGGTATTCTGTTCCGGTGAAAGTTTCCTCCTAATAATTAGGCTGGATAAATTTGGTGGTTGTTTAAAAGATAGTAGTGGGAGTTCCTTAAAAATACAATTAAGGGTGTCTTCCTCACTAAATATTGGGTGGAGATCTTTAATAATCTTACGCAGACGTTCAAGGTCTGGATGACATGTGACTACCAAGGGTATTCTTTCTGTAGCTGTCTTTTCTTTATATTGAAGCAGTTGTTGTCTTGGTACTTGTGTTGCCCGTTCTGTTATCCTGTCAATTTCCCTGGAAGAGTGTCCCTGCTCCATAAAGGTGTTTTTCAACATAGCCAAATGTGTATCTCTGTCATCCTCATTTGAACAAATACGTTGACAACGAGTGCTTGACTGTATATGACAGATTTTTTGTATGGTTTGGGTGGTTACTTTTCCTGTGCAGGTATCTCTGTCTGTCTGTTGGCTTACTGTAAATACATGTATGAAAGGTTCCATCCTTAATGATGACTGTGGTGTCCAGAAAGTTAACCTTGGTGGTAGAGTACTCCAAGGTAAGCTTTATGGTAGGGTGAGATTATTAAGTTTGTGATGAAAATCTTTGAGTGCATCTGTGCCTTCCGTCCAGATGATAAACAAATCATCAATGTAACGGAAATAAGCCAGTGGTTTGTGGGGATACTGCCTTAAAATCCTCCTCCAAGTCAGCCATAAAGAGGTTAGCATACTGTGGAGCCATTTGGTGCCCATTGCTGTTCCCATAGTTTGAACATAATGTTTACCATTGAAGTTGAAGTTGTTATGTGTCAAAATGAATTCCATAAGTTCCCCCACCACTCCAGGGTTGATGTTTTGGTCAGGTCCTTTCTCATGTATGTATTTAAGGCATGCTACAATGCCATCTGTGTGTGCAATATTAGTGTAGAGGGATGTTACATCCATTGTCACTAAAATGGTATCAGGTGGTAAATCCTTATAACCAGAAAGTACACGCAAAAAGTGCGTAGTGTCCTGGATATAACTGTCTCTTTCCATAACCAGCGGTTTCAAATGGTCTCTACAAACCCTGAGATCCCTCAGTCAAGGTACCATTACCAGAGACTATGGGGCCCCTGGATTGCCAGGTTTATGTATTTTAGGCAGCATGTAGAATGTCCTGACTTTGGTTCCAGCAGGGATGAGATGAGTTAGTTTCTCTCGGACATGGTCAGAAAAGTTTTAATTAAGTCACATAGTTCATCTTTATATCTTGTAGTGGGGTCACTCTCCAGTTCTCTGTAGTATGTAAGATCTGTTAGCTGTCTATCAGCTTCAGTAATATAATCATTTCTGTTTAAAATCACCACTGCAGAACCTTTATCAGCTTTTTTGATGACAATGTTGTGGTTTGATTTTAGTGTCCCTATAGCTCTCCGTTCCAGTGGAGAGAGGTTATAATGGGTTTGTTTTTGCCTGGTAAGGATCTGACCACTGACTTGTTGGCGGAAACAATTAATATAATTGTCTAGTTTTTATTCGCCCACTTGAGGGGTAAAATCAGATTCCTTTTTCTTATCCATTACATTATTGCTGTTTGCACTGTCTTCATTACCAGTGATTTCTTCCCTGCCATGAAAGAATTCTTTAAGTCTCAATCTACGGAAGTACTCCTCTAGTTCACCACAAAACAGTATGTTGTCCAGTGGTTTTATTGGGCAGAAAGTGAGGCCCTTTGAAAGTACATTCAGAAGAGAGTAGTTTAGGGAGGTGACTGGTGTGAGATGTGGATGCATGTGTGTATGTATGTGTGTGGGTATGTGTTGTGAGGTATGTGATATAACAGATGTGGGGCTTGCTGTCACATTGAGGTAAGTCTCTAGCTATATGGAGTTATAATGTGTTACTATTTTTATTTCACACACATAAAGAATTTCTCCTTACTTTTTATCTTTGCCTGTGGGGGGGGGGATTGATTCCATTGCACCATATTCAGATTACCCAGCCTGCTAGTGTACATACAGGAGTGTTATCTTATACTGTTATATATAATTTTTGTAACTCTGTACATATTGGGATGTGTGATCTCATTTACTTGGGGGTCCTGCACAGATCTTTTTACATTAGGCTAATATTGTAGTAATTTACTCAGGATTTAATGACAAGTTGTATTCCTTTGGGGAACAACTGCAGTGACTGAAGTTAATATAGGTTCACTAGGAGAGAGAGTGAGTGTGTGTGTGTGTGTGTGTGTGTGTGTCTGTGGGAGAGAGAGAGAGAGAGAGGAAGGGGAGAGAGAGAGAGACAACATCTCCTTTGTTATAGATTCTCAACTCCCCCATTATTGTGATGTGGGTGGGGTTAGGGTTGTATTGTTTGTATGAACAAGAGGAGATAAATTACATTTTTATCTCTTTTTCAGATTCCCTAGACACTTGTGGTACATCAAGTTGCTACATTCTCAGTATATATTGACATCAGTACATATCAGGCTGCATGGTCTTAATTCCTTGAGGTTCCTTGACTAGAGTTTTTTGTTTGACACTAATATTATCAATTTATATTTAAATTATCATTTATATAGTCCTGAGGTTTTTGTAATTTCTTGGGCCTTTTATTTAGCTTGAGAATACAGCTGGGTGACATGTCCAGCTAGGTTTTACACATCACACAATGTGCACTGATGTTTTTTTAGACAACTTTACTGGTAATTCTTGTCTTTAATGCATCCATTGTAATTTCATGAGCCCTATAACTATCTTAGTTTGTCTTTAAGCTGGGTGGGGGTTGCCTTTCAGTAATCACATCCTTATACTGACTGTGACACTCATGCTTGATTTGGGAGTTATCGGCTTCAGCAGTGTTATCTTATGTCAATTAAATTTATGTGCAGTAGGATTCTTGGTATGTGTGTTGCACCAAGCACATCTGAACCCAAGGTTCTTTCGGACTGAGGGCAGTATTGTACTGTTAAACTTCTCTGACATCATCTTTTTTTTTTTTTTCATTAAATGAGTTTTTTAAACCAATGGGGATTTTTTTCTGTTTTTCTCTGCATTATCTAGCTGTTATAAGTATTGTATTTTCTAAACAACTGCCATGAGCTTCTGAAGAAGGACTGGTTGGTCCGAGAGCTAGAGCACTTTGTTCTTGTTGTTACATCTATGTTGGTCCATTAAAAGGTATCAAATCATTTGCTTCTGGATCTATTCTTGCAAGGACCAATACGGCAACTACTAAATCTAGATTCAAATTGTAACAAATTCCATGGGTGCCTTGTGATCTTGAGATCAAATTGTAACAAATTCCTTGGGTGCCTTATGATTTTGAGAGAATTACATGACCTGTTTGTGCTTCAGTCCTCCTCTTGGAGCTACATGTCAGAATTGCAATCCCACCGATTACATTTGCTAAAAAATAGCAAGTCAGCTGTGAATAGTAATTTTAAGGAAAATGTAAAATGTTTTAAGGAATTGACTATTTATTTTATTTATTTTTTATTTAAAATTTGATGACTGGGAAAGGCACACTAAGCCGAGGCTCATTTCCAGGTGCGACCCGGGTACAAAGTGTTCAGTGAAGAATACAAACAGTATGTACAGGCATTTTTACAAAGAATATAATATATTATCTATATTAAAACAAACTGTAAGTGAGCAGAGTAGATGAGCGGAAAGGGCAAGCTTGCAGACGGGGCCTAGGGTAGGTGCGTAGAGACTGAGAGGGGCCTCTGCTGTGCGCTGGGACCATTAGTACATTAAGGGCAATGAGGGGTGGGTAGGAGTCTGAGGAGTTTGGAAAAGGCTGAATGAGAAGGGGCCAGGCAGAGATTGGAGGGGAGGGTGTTCCAGAGAAGAGGGAGGTAGTATGAAAAGGCAGCTTGGCCAATGAGGGTGTGAGGTCGGGGCAGGTGAAAAGTGTGTGGGTCCATGTGTTGAAGAGAGTAGTTTAGGGAGGTGACTGGTGTGAGGTGGGAAGTGAGGTTGAGGGTAGGGAGTCAAACCAAAATTTTGCTATGAATGAGGCACTGTGGATGGCTGTCCTGTGGGAGAGTGGAGCAACGGCTAGTGCGGCGTAGAGTAGGCAGTGGTGAAGGTGTGGGGGGAGTCAGTGGCGAAGTGAAAGAAAGAGTTGAGAAGGATATCTAGTCTGGAGAGAGAGGATGCTGGGGCCATTCTGTAGACTATGTCAGTGTAATCTATGATGGGCAGGACTGTTTTGCTCACAATGGGTGGGGATAGGTAATCTGGCTTTATGGTGATAGAGGATGGTGAGTTTGGGCCGGAGTTTGGAGCAGATGGCCTCAATGTGATTGGAGAAGTTAAGGTGGCTGTCCTGCCAAACACTCAGGTACTTGAAAGCTGGGACTAGTTCCAGCAGTGAGCCATCCAGGGTGGTGATTGCTGAGGGGGCAGGGAGGGTAGCCAGTTTTTGCCTGGAGCCAAAGACCATGGTGACAGTTTTTTTTGCATTGAGTATGAGCAGGTTGTTGAGAAACCAGGACTGGACTCTACTGAAGTCATTTTGGAGGTTGAGGAGGAGAGAGTCATAGGAGGAGCCTGATGCAAAGATGATAGTGTCATCTGCATATAGATGCACATTGGAGGAGAGGCAGGTGGAGAGAAGGTCATTAATGAAGAGAGAGAAGCAGATGGGACTAAGTATAGAGCTGTGGGGGACACCTGATAAGATAGGGAGGAGAGAGAGAGAGGGAGAGGAGAGGAGAGGAGAGGAGAGAGGAGAGGAGAGGAGAGGAGAGGAGAGATATAGTTGCCTAGTTGAACAGATTGCCATCTATCATGAAGATACGAGTGGAACCAGATAATGGCAGGTTGGGTGATGCTGAAAAAACTAAATTTGTGGCGTAGCAGTGGGTGGGAGACAGAGTCGAAAGCTTTATCCAGGTCTATGAACATGGCGGCTGTCGTTTGACTGTTGTTCATGGCAGAGAGGATGGAGTCGGTGATGCTTAGTAGGGTGGTGATGGTGGAGTGGTGCTTTCTGAAACCTGACTATACGGGTGAGACAGAGCTGTTGGAGAAGAGAAAGGCTGATAGTTTGGACAATATGAGGGATTCCTGGACTTTGGCAAGGGTGGAGAGGAGCGAAATAGGCCTGTAATTTCCCAGGAGGGAAGGATCACCACCTTTGTACAGAAGGATGATTATGGCCGATTTCCAGGCTTTTGGGACAATGGCTGTGTATAGAGTGAGATTTAGTATGTGAGTCAAGGGGCCACAATAGTGGCGGCAGAGATAGGGAGTAGTTTGGGGTTAATACCATCTGGGCTGGTTTTGGTTGTACTAAGGGAGGATAGTTCATGGTAAACTTCCAGCGGTGTGCACTGAGGAAAGAGGAAGCTGGAGGATGGAGAGGATGGCTCAGCCAAGTAAGGGGCTGGGGGGTTAGGGAGGGCACAGGAGATGAAGAACTTATTGGGGAGCTCTGCAATGGAAGCAGGGTCTGAGATGGTGCTCCCGTCTATATTAAGGGCCGGGCATGTCTGTTTAGTAGGGGAGTCAAGAAGGGAGTCAATCGTCTTCCAGAAAGACGTGTGTAGGTTCTAGTTCTGCATGACTTGTGCTTTAAAGTATGAAGATTTAGATTGTTGGATGGCCTTAGTACATTTATTTCTAAGATGTCTGTAGGATTGTAGGTCCTGTGAAGCATGGGAGGCTTTGTGCAGTCTCCATGCTTTGTCCCAGGTACAACACAGGGAGATAAGGTCGGGTGTAATCCATGGGTGATGGTGGAGTTTTACCTTGACCTTCCTGAGGGGTGCATGTAGGTTCCAGATGCACTGGAAGATACAGCAGAACTGGGAAAGAGCAATGTCTACATCAGACATGGAGAGGACTGGTAGCCAATTTGGATTTGAGAGGTCATGCTGCAGGGCATATTCATTTAGGAGGTGTAAAGGGTGAGACCAGATGAATTTGGGATGGGAGAGCGGGGAGTGAATTTTGTGGACACAATAAATAACGCAGTGGACACTAAGGGCATTGGGGAAAATTCCTGAGGCAGATATACGGCGGGGATGGGTGGATAAGATCCAGTCCAGAAGGATGTGGTTTTGGGACTGATGGTTTAGGCGGGTAGATTCGAAGATTAGCTGAGAGTGGTTCAGGGCTTCGATTTTTAGGGTGGTGTGTTCGACAGAAGAGGACAGCCAGTTAAGATAGAAGTCGCCTAGAAGCACAAGTTCACCATTTGATATTCTGGAGGAAATCGACGAGATGGCATTAACGACTGAGTTGGGCGATGTCTTTGGTGGAGCACAAAGAGCTCCAATGTAGAGGGGGTGGAGGAGGGGAAGGATAGGTGAGCAACAATAGATTCTTGGGAAGAGTGGCAGGATTCACTAAAAATGATAGAGCACGGGAGGGATTGCCTGAAGTGTAGTGCCACGCCCCTTCCTCACTTGCCTCTGTCCTGGCAAAATGAGTTGTAGTCAGGAATGACAATAGAGGAGTTAAGGATTTGGGCAGATAGCCACGATTCCATGATGCAGAGAATGTCAGGATGGTACTGGGTAACCCAAACAGTTAGGGCATCCAAGTTTGGAAGGAGGCTCCTGGTATTGAGATGGAAAATGTGGAGGCCCTTAGGGAGTGAGTCAGGGGAGGGGTGAGAAGGCAGACTAATGGAGGTGGGGGGTGAGTTAGGGATTCACCTGGACACAGCGGTGCCAGGGTTGGGATGTATGTCACCCCCCAGAAGCAAGAGGAGGACGGAGCATGTGAGGAGACAGGAGTGTTTTGATGCTCCAGAGCAATGATTGGATGGAGGGGTGTGGAGGTTCAGGCATCATAGTAGAGCCTCCAGGTTAAAGAGGTGGAGTGGAGCAGAGGGGTGAGTGGATGGAGAGAGTAGGAAGGGTGGATGGGGGAGAGAAGGAGGGAAGAATGGGAGGGGGAGAGGAGAACTGTTAGTATCGGGGTGGTATACATGGGGAGGGAGGGGTGACTCCTGGGAAGCAGAGGGATGGAGGATTCTATGGCAGGGGGGAGAGGTTATCAACAGGAGCGTTAATGAGGGGTGGTGCAGGTTCTGAGAAGAGGGCTGTTCGTAAGAGATGGTATATTAGTAGAAGCGTCTGCATTTTGGCTTCAGCTATTGCAAAGAATGCAGCTGCATGTAGTTGCAATAGCAGCCACTAGGGGCAGGAGAAGGCAGGCTGCAGAAAAGGAATCTATGCTGACAACGCTGGATTAGAGGGCTAGCAGCCACTAGAGGCAAAAGCAGATAATCTGCAAATGGAGAAAGCGCCTGATAGGTTTAGGCCAACACGTGATTACAGCTATAAAGCTCTGTGTCCACCAAAGGTGGTGGTGGTGTGGGTGGTGGGGCAGCCAACATGGAGCATCAGCAGGGCTCTCCTAACCATTCCAGCTGAGCGCGATGGAGCTTCTGCTTGCTCCTGGACCTGGATTCGTACCTTAGACTGAAGTTGAAGCTGTGGGGGAGGGTTGCGTTGTCCTGCCCTCGCGACCCACAGGCACCCTCAGGAGAGCCTTGAATTCTATGGAGAGAGAGAGAGAGAGAGAGAGAGACAGGAGAGGAAATTATATTAAGAGCAGGTATGTTTACAGGAGTGGCTGATCAGAAAGGGGGGGTGAGAGTTGCAATAGCTTGCTTAACAGGAATTGGCACCGAAATTAATGGAAATGACTCTGGGGACTTAGAATACTGAAATGAGTTTAAGTATTCAAGCAACTAAAGCAGGGACTGCTGCCTAATTCTGAATTTAAGTAGGTAGTAAATTTAAGAAAGTGGTGGGGAATGCAGCTTGTTACTGTGGCATGTGGCTATTTAAACAAATAAAGGGGAAAGCAGCGTGTTACAGGAACTAGTAGTAGGTTTGAACAAATTCTGACTTGGAGGGTGCTCTGTAATCAGCTAGAAACAAAATAAACTGAAGTACACTGGGCTGTTTCACTTGCAAAATGCACGATACAATTTCAATTGGCTACAGTAATAACATTTGTGCCATGTGAGGAAGACAGAGAATTAATCTAACTTAACGACAGTAGAAGGCAGTTTGAAATCCCTTAAAGGATGCAAGTTAAAGTGCACAAACCATTAAATTTGGCAAGAAATGCTAGCATCAGTATCTTATTAGATGTATTGCTAAAATAGCATAAAAACAAAACATTTGGCTGAAAACTTAAATGATAGCACTGGTATCTCTTAAGGTGTACTGCTAAAACAGCCTGAAAGCACTGCATTTGGCTAAGAACAAGCTACACAAAAACTATCAGCGTTTGTATGGGGACTCAAAAAAGGCACCAAAACAGTTTCCTACAGTTCCAGCAGAACACAATGGAGCTCCTGCTTGGTCCCAGACCTGGATTTTTACCTTAGACTGAAGTTGAAGCTGTGGCAGAGGGCTGCATTGTCCTGCCCTCATAACCCTCGGGCACCCTCTGGGAGCCTTGAATTCTTAGACCAAAGTTGAAGCTGTGGGGGAGGGCTGCATTGTCCTGCCCTTGTAACCCTCGGGCACCCTCGGGGGAGCCTTGAATTCTGTGAATGTTAACAAACCTGGTGCCTCCAACAGGTTTGTTTCTCACAGCCTTTGCTTACATATTGTGTGACAATGACCAAGTCAGTTAACCTCCATGTGCCCCAGGACACTTGGAAAGGAGCTTCAGCTCAATTTGTTCTTTTTCCTGCTAAACATTGCAAAATAAATAAATACAGACCTGTCAGTTTGACCTCTGTGGTAGGGAAAAAGATGGAATCACTTCTGAAGGAAAGAATTGTTGAGTACTTAGAGGCCAGTGGGACACAGGACCCAAGGCAGCATGGGTTCACAGTGGGGAGGTCATGTCAGACGAATCTAATTGATTTCTTTGACTGGGTGACCAAAGTAGTAGACCAGGGAAGGCTGTGGACATGACATACCTAGACTTCAACAAGGCATTTGACAGAGTCTCACACAAAAGATTAATGATCAAATTAACCAGCCTGGGAGTGGGTCCCGGGGTGGCAGCCTGGGTAAAACATTGGCTGGACAACAGGACATAGAATGTAATTGTAAATGGAGTCCACTCTGAAGAAAGAGGGGTTACTAGTGGGGTACCACAGGGTTCAGTACTGGGTCCAGTCCTTTTTTAATGTCTTTATAAGTGACATTGCAGAGGGTCTGGAAGGAAAAGTATGCCTCTTTGCAGATGAAACAAAGATCTGCAACAGGTTTGATACACAAGGAGGTGTGGAAAGGATGAGAAGGGACTTGGCAAAGTTTGAGGAATGGTCAGAAGTATGGCAGATTGGATTCAATTGAAAGAAGTGCAAAATAATGCACCTGGGAAACGAAAACCCAGGGGAAGATTATACAGTGGAGGGTAGGGAGGTAGTAACAACAACAAAAATGGAAAGGGACCTGGGGGGTAATCATATCAGATTACCTTAATGTTAGCAAGCAATGTGAGAAGGCAGAAGGGAGGGCTGGGAGGATACTGGGATGTATAGGGAGAGGCATCACTAGCAGAAAACAGGAAGTTGTTGTCCCTCTGCACAGACAGTTGGTGAGACCCCATCTGGAGTACTGCATCCAGTTCTGGAGACCTCAACTCCGCAGGGACATACACAGGATGGAGGCAGTCCAGAGGAGGGCAACTAAAATGGTGCAGGGTCTGCAAGAGAAGCCATATCAGCGGAGACTAAAGGGGCTTAATATGTATACCCTTGAGGAAAGGAGGGAGGGGGGAACATGATAGAAACCTTTAAGTACCTCAGTGGACTCAAAAAAGTCCAAGAGGGTAGCATCTTTCAGAAAAAGAGATGTGCAAAAACAAGGGGACACAATTTGAAGATAGAGGGGGGATGGCTCAGGGGCAATGTGAGGAAGTATTTTTTCACAGAGAGAGTGGTGGACACATGGAACAGCCTTCCTGATGAGGTTGTGGGGTCAAAAACTGTGGCAGAATTCAATAATGCTTGGGACAGACATAAGGCAATTCTTGTGGGGGGTAGGAAGAAATAGGCTATAGGTGAACTAGGATCTACAGCTTATTCTGTAGGTAGGGAAATGGGCAGACTAGCTGGGCAAAGCGGTCCTTATCTGCCATCAAGGTCTATGTTTCTATGTTTTGTCTTACAGATATTTATGGTGTCACTTTTCCCATAAAATAGTGACATCAATGCCCTGTTGAACCACTTCTCTGACATCAGGATGCTATTGTAACATTAATCTATTGTCAGGTCAATGGTACAACCAAATCCTGTAGTCAGACCTCAGTTATTTGAAAGTCCTGAACAAACTGTTACTTTCTGGGCTTGACACCCACATAAACAGGTGCTCTGTTTTTCAGTAAAGTGACCAAAGCCACTATAAAAAAATCACAATTGGTATACACTTGCACAAAAAGACTTACTTCCTATCTATAGGGGCATGGTGACATCACAGGCTACTTGAGCTTTGCTCTAATGGTTTATGATATGATAAGGTTCCATTCCAGTCAATGGTATAACAGTCTTGCACACCCTTGGCCATTCATTAGTATCCTTCTATTATTTTGCAGGCTTTACTTTTCATGCACAGAAAGATTAGGGGTGATGACTGCAACAGTGAGATGTGTATTACACTGTTGCAGTCATAAGATGTGAATTGATGTGTGTGTTTGAAAATGTTATATATTATCATTAAATAGCTTGTACTAGAACCAGAATTTAGAAAACACTGATTAAAAAGAAATGTTTATAAAAACATGTTGGATTTCTTAGAACATTTTGGAATATTGATATGCACTGTGTAAGTCTTCCAGGATAGTAAATCAATATTATCCTAACTGCAGGCTTTTATTTTAAAACTAAAACATTTCAATCCCTTCTTGTTCAAAAATTATCTCTCTGGAAATAAATTTTCTTTAAAAAGAGAACTGTTAGGGACAGGAGCTTTGCTTTCTTTTTAATGAAAGCTTGTAGTCAGACCAATACCAATACATTATGTTACCTTAGTACAATTTTCATCTTTAAATATTTAAAAGTTTTATCAATAACTATAAAATATTTTACAACAAAGTAGTGATAAATGTTTTTGACCAAACTTTCAAATGTCGATACATGTAGAGTAATCTGTGTCATGGTAAACTATTGATATTGGCCTCACACTAAGCATTCATGTAAAAAAAAAAAAATCCTAGTCCTTCCAGTTCCAAAATTAACTCTGAAAGAAGTTATCTTTAAAAAAGGTTGTCTTTTGTACTGTTAGGGAAAGAAACTTAACATTTTCAAATGAAAGCTTAGAGTCAGTGCCGTGCTGATAAGTTGCCCTGCCACTGTTCTTCTTTATCAAAATTATGATTTATCAATAAGCATAAAATATAATTTAACAATGTATTGATCAAAGTCAATACAACTTTGAAATATCAATATGTGTAATCTGTACCAGGTTAACATAATGCTTTTGACATAAATCCAAACTTTCGTTTACAAAAAAAAAAAAAAAGCTCCATGCCCCTCCAGTTATCTTTAGAAAGGGCAAACTTTAAAACAATTAAGGATATGAACTTATATCTTTAAATTAAAGATTTGGAGTCAGGTAGCCATCAGAAGACTCTTGTGGTGTTCTGTAAGGGAGGAACAACATTTCTTTCTATTTCTCTTTATGTCTAACATCATGGGGTGTTTTTCTAGTAACAAACTTCAATCAAATCAAATCAAATTTTATTTATAGTGCACTTTTAAACATACCAAAGTGCAAATACATATCAAAAATGACATCAACCATAATAAATAACAACATAAGAACAATAAA
Organism: Neoceratodus forsteri; assembly: GCA_016271365.2. Lineage (NCBI taxonomy): Eukaryota > Metazoa > Chordata > Ceratodontiformes > Ceratodontidae > Neoceratodus > Neoceratodus forsteri. The sequence continues at coordinate 649,337,722 of CM057456.1, forward strand.
AGCAGCAATAGACCTATTCAAATGCTAATTCAAATAGATAACTTTTCAGAGATAAGTTCGTTAAGATCAATATTTTTTTTTAATTTTTTTATTTTAGTCTTTGGTAACTGGGTAAGGCCCACTAGGCACAAGTGTCTGTTTTCAGGGGCAACCTGGGAGCACGGGGCAGTTAAGTGACTTGCTCAGAGTCACACAGTATGCACGTGGAGGTTGTGAGACTCAAACTCAGGTCTGGTCTGCTAGATATACCAAGCTCGTTCACACCTCTTTCCTCTAACCTCTAGGTTATACCCCTAATATCCCTTATTTGAAGGGCAAAGTTGGCTTGAATGTCAGAAAATGTAAACTATTACTATTAAAAATGTTGTATTATTTTATTTGGAGGTCTAGAATATTTATGAGGTTTTCATATAGTATGTTGTTTTACGATGCATGCTTTTAATGTAAATGGTGTTCCATGTATACCAATTCAACTCGGGTTTCCCAGAAAGAAGAGTACAATGTGAACTACCCTGAATGTAAATGCACCATTGTCAGTAATACAATTGGTTTAGATTTTCTGTAACTGTTAGGCTGAGTGGGTTATCAATTCCACTCAATAACTGAAGGATGGAGAAAAGATCGTTATTTGTATCTATAGTACATCCACTACATTTTAAATATTCTGAGCTGAAAAGCTGCTATCTCCATCAAAAGATAGAACCAATAGAGTATTTGGTCTACTTGGTCTTTAATATTGTTCCATTTAAGCCAAAAACTAAATATCAGGGTCTCAATTCCTAGTTGCTAGAGATGGCAGTGTAAAAAGAGAAGACAATTGACCCATTATATTACCAACCTCTAGAGCTTTATGCAAAACTGGTGCTTGATGCAGATGGAGGGGCTGCCTGTAACAGTGATACAGTGGAAATCACTGTTCCAGATGTTAGAAAATGAAAATGGCAGTCACACCTAATAACATGCTGATCAGCAACTGTGACTAAGTTACAGCATGGCCATGTGCTCTGTTCATGGTGCACTAAACCATGCAATGACCAGCATGCAGATAGATGTCCAACCTTGCTCATCACCCTTCCAAGCCTCCTTTGTACCTTTCAGGTGTAAGTGTGCCATTCATTCCTTCAGCCTATGTCTTAACATTCTTAATCACTGGCAGTACTAGGACCCCTCACCTATTCCACTAGCAGTGATACTCCTCAGTAGTTCAGTGATACTTGTTGCCTAGTCACTATTCTCTCCCCCCCCGCCCCGTGCAACCATTTCAGTGGGAATTCATTTAATATTTCTCCTCCTATGAGCCCATAGCACATGGTTGCAGCACTAAGACACCCTCACCACCTTTCTATTTTATTAGTTCTAAAGGCAGAGGATCACAATAGGCTGTGATCATGCTATTGAGTATTGACATGCCATTCTGAGTTGCCATGAAAGCCATTTATATGGGGGGAACCACCCCTTTATTGCATGGTCACAATGCTTTTTTGCAACCATGCAGGATGACGTTGTATTAGGTGGATGCAGCGACTGCTTAGCACAATGATTTGTGATGGAGAATATATCCCCTGGTCTGTAATGTTGGTCAAGATTTAGCTATCTGGGCAAATTATTCTCTTTCTGTAGGGTAAATGGATTGCAGCCAGAAGGCTTACTTGGGCTGGGTAAGCCAATGTTTATCTTTACTATTTTCCTATAGCTAGAATCCACAAATTGAAGTAAGAAATAAATAATGTGACCTATTGGAAATTGAACCCAGGCTCCTGGAATTCCATCCCAGTGCTTCAACAACTGAGCTACAGACTCACATGGTTGGGCATACAGTTCCAGGACACACTTAATTTCTCTTGCACTGCAAATCCTGTAACTAGGAATAATCAGATGACAATTAGATGTTTTTGATGTAATGTTAGCCACTGCTGAAGAATTTAAATCATAAACTGTAGTGAGAAAGAAATAATGTGACCTACTGGGAATTGAACCAAAGCCCCCAGAATACAATCCCAGTGCTCTAACTGCTGAGCTACAGACTCATGAGGCCTGGGTTCAATTCTCAGCGGGTGACATTATTTCTTTCTCAGTACAATTTGTGATTTAATTGCTTGGCAGTGACTAATACTGCACCAAAAACATTTAATTGTTATGGTTAGAGTTTAAAATGGTAAGTTATGTTATGTCCATTTTTACCATATTTATAACTTTGTGATCTTTAAAGTGGAACAGTCAGCACTAAGATCCCTACACCCAAGCATTTGGCTGGTCCCGGTTTGCATGTTGTGTGCAAAAACACTTTCATTTAATTACTGTTTACTGCAGTATATTAGATTTATCACACAGATTCTGCTGACTTTCAAGCTGACATTTTCTGTAACTACAAATCCTGGAATCCTATGTAGCCAACATCAGAGAAGGGTTGCAGCAGTGGGAGATTCAAAAGCTGGCAGTGTATGCTTGAATTTTTATATGCTCTTATTAGATGTTTGCTGGTCCCAGTCTCCTTCCAGTTCTATGTACAGTCCATTGTGACTGTACTCAGCACAGGGAGTACAGCAGGACTAGCAAACAAAAGATCAGAATTTGTAAAAACTCTAACATGCACTGCAGTCTATTGAATCTTCCACTGCTGCAGTCCTCCGCTGATGTCAGCTGCATGGATTTCTGGGATTTGTAGTTACAGAAAGTGTCAGCCTTCAAGTCAGTAGACTCAGCCTTATAAATCTACTATACGGAAATAAATAGTAAGTTAAAAATAAAGTTTTTGTGCACATGAAGTACAGGTTGGGGCCAACTCCACACTTGGGGTGAAACTGTTAGCGCTGACTGTTCCCCCTGAAAAGTACTCATTCAACCAGGGAATGATTTCTGTTACAATACTGTGTGACTTCATAAAGCTGATAAAAATTGATTCAATAGATTTAAAATGTAAAGGGGAAAATGGCAATTTTTTTCTACTTTTTGAGAGAAGAAATTGACCAAATTTGAATGAACTATAAGGAAATAGATTCTGAATTTTGGCAGCTAGCTTCAGTTTGCCTGACTTAGGTGCTTTTTATGTTAAGATTAAAATAATGTGTGTGTGTATGCACGCGTGCATGTGTTAGAAAATGGTGAATGTATAGTAGGGCAAAGCACTGCAAGACTGGAATGTGATGAACCTGCAAGTGCAGCAGGAGTTTTTTTGTTTTTTTTTAATGACCATCATATTTACAGACACATTGAAAATTAGCTCAGATTTTGGTAATTGATTACTAAAATGTATTTAGGGTTGTGTTCTTTCATTAGTATATTGTGCACACTAAGTGGTGAAAAACAAACCTTTAGGTCAGTTTTGCTATAATATATTTAATAGTTTATCATTTTGTTTATATGTTTTTAAAGTTCAGACTGACAAAAATGTTGTAGAAAGTACCAATAACAGGAACATATTAGTCATACCAGCAATACAGTTGTCAGTAGAGTTGTGCAGATTTTTTATCAAAATTTTCATATTTTGCATTTCCTGAATTTTGTGAAAAGTTTTAAATTCACCATGGAACAAAATAATCAAGTTGAAGCAAAAAAGTGCAAGATTGATTTATTTCCAGCCTCATAGGGGGAAAAGTAATCATTGGCCACCACGCACTGTCTTTAAGTCATGGAAAAAAATTTAATTGCAGAAAAAAACAACCTCTCACATTGCTGGGAAAATCTTTGTGAATCACCAACTTTGCAAATTACATATTTTCAAATGTTTTCTGATTTTTTTTGTGTAATAGTGCAAATTGTGCACAACTCTAGTTGTCAGTGTCAAGTAGAGCTCTGTGGAATATAAAATTATGCTGGTGGAATGCCCAGACAATTACCATTACCATTCCTTGGATATGCAGAAATTTGCCAAATTTTAAATTTCAATTATTTTACTTTAATTGTAATAGAGTGCATCCAAATGACACCAACCTTGGTATGTGGTCAGTTAGATACAGCTTATGTAAGTGTCATAGGTTGAAGGCGGGCAGAGGTATGGGTGGCAAAACATTTAATCAAAATTTAATTTTTAGTTATTTTGATCTAATTTTAAAATGATTTACCCAAATGTATCCACAATTTCAGGACTTAGAGAACAATACATCATGGGTATGTTTACCAAGTTTTGAGTCTCAAGCTTCAAAGTGGCCAGGATTATAGGTAATTAACCATGTTGCCTCCATTTAGATTTTGTTATTTTAATATAATTTTGATAGTGATCATTGAAATGTTATAAAACTTGTTCAAGTATACAGGTTATCACTACATTTATATATGCACATAGTTTCAGATTTCTAGCTTTTAATGGGACTGAGTTATAGCCTGCCAAGCATGTTAACAAAATTTGAATTTCAGTTATTTCCCTCTAATTTTAAAACAACATATCCAAATGTATCCAGATTTGAAACATTTAAACTACTATACCTCATGGTCATTTCTGACATAGTTCATATTTACAGCTTTAAATGAGACTGAATTAAAAGTAGTCAAACTTTCACACAATTTTAAAATTAAATTTTGCAAGAATGTAAACTGCAAACTTATAAATCCTTGAAGCTTTACAACTAGAGAGTGCAATGCCATTAAATTTGGCAGGTTCTTAAACCACAAAAGGGGACTGCATGCCAATGTTATTAATTGTTTGCTGCTAAAATTTGCAACATAACATTTGTACTTACAGTCAAATTCCATGAGTCTGGGCCAGCCCACAGCACAGCAGTAGTGCTGCCACTCATGACCCTGGTGATCTGGGTTCATGAATGAGCCTGGAGCACTGGAGGGATGGCTAGGAGGAGGAGGACTGAATGGTCTTAGGATTCTCTCCTCCAGGGAGGGAGAGATGCTGCTCCCACTGCAACACCACCACCTGGGTGCACACAGGTGGAGGTGCAGCTGAAGTGCCACATGGGAGGGGAGGACATCAACAGGGGTCTAGAGCAGCATTACATCTCAGCTTGCACTGCCTCCTCAGACTCCACTGCATGCTGACATTCTCAGGGAGGGGAGGAAAAAAATGAACAAAAAGCAACACAGCCTTGCTCCCTTGCCTGGTGCCAGTGCCCAGACACAGAGTGGCCTGACACCAGGGTTGATTGATGGGGAGGAATGAGCCTCCCCCCCTTCCCTGCCAGGGGGAGTTCAAACTGTGTCAGGATGGGCGTAGCTCCATCTGGGATGCTAGAGGCAGTGGGTGGGTGGGAGTAGAAGTAAATGGGGGCTTGAGCATCCAGAAAAAATAGTCAGAGTCTTAGTTAAAATTGTGGAATTTCATGAAAATTCCATAACATTGGAATATGCTAATTTGACTCAGCCTTATCTGGGGATTCAAATAAAAGAATTGGGGTATGAGAGGCAGGTAGTGCAGGGGGTCGTTAGTTGCAGGAGTTAGATGCATAGTTTTCTCAAGAAATGGAAAACTGAGCAGGATAGCACACCAATGGTAGGACCAATGGTAGAACTCCTAGTTGGAACAAGGAAGCATGGAGTGTCAATAATTCCAATCTGAATGCAGGATACATAATGATCACACTCAGTAAATTGCCTGACGTATGTGCAAGTCTGGGACTTAGAGGTACTCAAAAAGATGTAGTCTTTGAAGACAATGTCTGTGGCACTTGGAAGGAAGAAATCTGGCTATTCCAACAGGATAGGCTGATAGGAAAAGGAAGAGGTGACTCTCTTTTTAAAGTGGTTTTGTGATCTTTTTGCAGCCCTTTCCTAATGCCATTAATTGCTGGTATTGATGCATTAGATGCCGACTGTAACATGCTTAATTTTGCATTTCTGTTTGTTTTTCATCTGCGTGCTGTATTTTATAGCCCTATTTGTGCTGAGCAGTACATTTTTTTTGCAGTGCAGTCCAGGACATGCCCCTGTTTCAGTTGTCATGCAAGGGACCGCGTCCTCGTCTCCCGGCGTGTTCACAGTGCGGTGAGCGGCAACATCAATGCGAGTGCTCCTACTTCCTGATGACAGCCTGCTTGCAGTGTGGAGCGTGGGAATTTAGCTTCATGCTGCTGCAGCTTTCATTTCGACGATCGGGGAACACAGACTAACACTTTATTCAGATTATTGTAGTCAGTGCTCAGAATTGTGTTACTTTACCTTGGTAGATACAGTGTTTCAGTATGTGGTATTTCGATAGGGTGTGCTTTTTCTCATCGGGAATGCGTTTCCATTGCTGTCTTGTCAATGAAGTTACTATTATTAACATTCTCCCGATGTCGTAATGTAAATTTTACTGTAACAGCACACAGTGGTTAGGGGTTCAGACGTGGTCAGTGTTCTTATGGATCCGTAGCTTGCTCACTTGCTGATCCACATACATCAAGCACACAAATGAGGTGTGCCATATTATGCCAATGCCAGTATTTCTGTCATCCCCTGTGCTGTTCACATTCTGGATTCCTGGTTGTGCAAATAGTGTCAGTAGCAGTATTTTGTCACCTCAGAGGTTTCTCAAGAAGACACTGCTGACTTATTTTACAGTCTTTATTTTTTCTGTATTGCTTCATTTGAGCATGGGGGTTGTGGATGCCAGACACTATGTTTTGCAATGTTCTTACACTCCTTGGTTGTTTTATAGAGCACATTGAAAGCCTGTAAATAAATCATACAGGGAGACAACAAATTCTATATTGCAATTTTTAAAGGCTGATTTTTCAGCAACAGCCACCATTTCTGTGTTACAGACATAGACTTGAAATCATATATTTACTCAGAGTCCATAATCTTTTCTTACAATGATTATTCAGTTTGTATTTTCACCTGTCACCTTGTTTCATAGGTTTCATCTGTATTTTGTGCATTGGCCATCATGGTAAACTACTGTGTTGTGGCTGGCTGTAAAAATACCCCCAGTGAACGTGTGGCTGTGGTATCATTCCCAAAGAGAGACAAATCTCCAGATAGATTCCAGAAGTGGGTGGACTTTGTACTGCTTGACTGGAAGTGGGACTGGCAGTCTGCTGTGTCCCCACATATCTGTTCGGTACACTTTACAGAAGACTGCTTTGAGAATATGATGCAATTTCGAATGAAATTTGCAAAGTTTCTAAAGCTGAAGAGAAGCGCGCTGCCCACTATCCGCCCAACAATATCCAACAGTGAACCTGAGTGCTGTACTGTGAATCATAAAAGATCTTCATCCAGTGGTGAACAGGATCACACCTTGAAACGTGGTCGTATGTGCAATATATTGAACAAATCAGTAGTGAGTATTCTCTTGACCTTCAACGTATGTTCAGTTGTTGGGTTAATCATATTCTACACAACCACCCACCACCCAACAACTTGTGTATGTTACTAATGTGGTGAATCTGTATGGAGTTATGCAATTGTCTGTGGTCTGGTAATTATACATCATTCCACTATGCAATACAATGGGGTAAAGTGATGCAATACTGTGGTCAGTGCATTTATCAGCATGTTTGTGTGTAGCAAACATAGCTGTTTATGCATCATGTAATAGTGTGACACACCGCTTGTTCAGCTGTTCGGCTCCAAACTTGCAAACAAGTGTTACATTACTTTCCCTGTGACATTGTCATCATGCAAGGCACTGTCCTGTCAATAATACCATGTATGGGTATGCCGATCTCTGTGTCTCATATTGCATGTCCTTCTTGGTGCCCCTTATGTATTTCCACTGATGTTGTATTTAGCAGTGGTGGGCAACGGTACACATGTGGTTATCCACCATGCCAAATTTTGTATGTCCAGACATTCCTTGTCAACTTTCTGGTACTGAAGTACTGAATTACACTCCAAAGTAAAATTACCACTCTTTATTTGGAGACTGGATCACACTTCCATACCCTATCTGATAACCGTCTCACTCCATGGAACAGTCACGTTGAGATGCTTGTTCAGTGTGTTCGATTGTGACATTGGTGAACTCTGCCACTTTGCAGATGACAGTAGTATGTGGAATAGGGTTGCTAGTCCTGAAGGGGGTGGATAACATGAAGTGTGACCTTTCCAGAAACATGAAAAACAAACTGAGTTATGGAAAACAAGGATGTATGCATAGAAAGGTGAAAAAGAATGCACCTGGTTAGACAGAATCATGGGTACAGCCACAGGGTGGTGTTCTCATTGCTATTGATGACCTCAATTTCCCTTTCTGCTTTGCTCAGCAGTCGTAATGATCTACCGGTGTCAAGGTAGATCATAGCGGTATTGTGGAGGACAAGGTGCACGCTGACGTGCATGTTAACATGGCTCACTGTCAGAAGATGGGAGTTTGTGATGACATTTATACAACAGTGTCAAGTCCTCACATACAAGTTGGTCTTCACTTCTTCAGGGCACACCTGTGCAAGCACATTGACAGACCATCGGTGTTCCACCGAAGGGGTCGAAAGTAAGTCTTGTAGCCAACATAGACTGTTCCAGTATCCCAATTGATGTACTTATTGAACTGTTACCTTCTGCGGTACATGATGTAGCACGACACAGTCTACCTGCATTTGGCTATTGGACTGGTGCCAGTTTTAACCCCCTGCATCATCTTACTTGTAGCGCTACTCACTTCCATGCACTACAGCATTATGTTAGCACTTCCAGTGCCATCATCACACTGGTTTGCCATGTGCGGGTCATCTGATGCACGTATCCCTATGTGTGTCTCCTGCTTGGTTTAGTCAGTATTACTGTGGGCATACATAAAAATATTAATCATACACATATAAACACAGATATGGCAAAGGGGGGAGGTGGACATAGGAACCATTACTGATATATGGTCAGTCAGGCACAATGGCTGTCACCTAAGCATCCCAGGGCATAAACTGTTCTGGAGGGATAGAGATAAAGGGAAGTCTGGGTAGCTTGCCATTTTTGTAAAGGGAAGGATGATATGTAATAGGGAGTAAGTGGATGTGGGCAGGTGTGAAGTAATCTGGCTGCAAATACACAGCCATAAAGGGACCACGATCTGTCTGTGGGTCTTTTACAGACCTCAGGCCCCACAGGAGTACATTCACAGAGAACTGTGGTAGCACATAAGGAGGCATAGTGGCAGAGGGAGCACAGTGGTGCTGTGGGATTGTAATGTTCCAGGGGTGGATTTCAGCATTCTAGCAACCAGGCTGACACAGCATGACCACTCTCCTCCCTGTGTTACCTTTACATCCATTGCTTTCATTCCATTTCCTATGTAGACATATACTCCGCATCCTCTGTTACCCTTACTGTCCCTCTCCCTCCTGTTGATTTTTTCATTTTATGGTGACATTCCAGACATTGCTTATTTGTAACCTGTTTGTGTGACTGTCACAATATCCAACCTACCCTGTTACATCAGAGCTCTTACTTAATGGAGCTTGTTACTGACAGTACAGGCAGTGGTAGCCATTACCATCCACTTCTGGAATGCCCCCTTTGGCCCCATCATTATTCATCCTGCTGTGTCCTTTTACTTTATTTACTCCAGTCTTGGTCATTGCCAACTTCTCTATCTTTGTTTTGTACTCAGTGATTACACAGTTTTCTGTTGGACTGCTGTGATTTGACACATCATTTTCACTGCCTTTCCACCCTTCACTACTTAAAATGCTTGCCACTGAAACATGTAAACCTGTCATGTGCGATCTGACTTCCAATGAGGGACACTTGCAGAGCATTGCACCACAGTGGCACTGGATCTCTGTAACTGAAAACTCAGTACCCATTACAGCAAAAAGCATGATCTCTGCACCAGCTTTTCAACCATTCATGGAATCACATGATAGGGACTACTTGTGCTCTCAGCTATGCCACAGAAAGAAGGCCCCACCGATAAGGTTCCAGTGTATGATACTGCTGTCAAGAACATCTCAACATCAAGACACTACTCCTGCATTGCTGTGACATCATTCCCAGACATGACATGTGTCAGTAGGTGGACAATGACATCCACCTCTATGTCCCGTATTGATGGCCTAAAACCACGCAGCCCTACATGTCCAAATCACAGCGTAAAATATCACCATGTTGCAGATGCTTACACAAGAGGATGTGACAGCTGAGACACACAAGGGCATGCAGAGAGGAACAAGTAACTGGATGCATCTCCAAGACTGTAAGTAATGTTTATTCCATACCGTGTACACCACCACAGTTCTTTGGTTGTGTGTAGAAGGCCATCAACAGGAACACAGTCTTTCACTGGACTCGTTAGTGTGGGTGTCTGTGGTTCCAGAAGGCAGTGATATGCCAACCACAGACAGCATTTTTTGTACATAATAATACATCATGTATGAGGGACCACGTTTCCCTTAATCTGTGCAACACCGATGTCCACCAATACTCTGTACATATTAGACATTGCTTGCATAGCATTGTACTAACCTCTGCAAGGGGTACATGATGTTGCGCCACACAGTATCATAACCTCCACACACAGTCTCATGACAGCACTCCTTCACCCACTCATTCTCTCTCCTCCCCTCCCTGCTGTGAATGAAATACATCTTGGTTGGAGTCCTGCATCACACTAAGGATGCCTGCATCGCATGCTGAAATGCTCTCCATGCTGAAACAGGATGTGTCACAGTTTCTTGCACTCTTTCAATAGTGTTGTGCCTGCCCTTTTTTTGTAATTTTGGTAAATTAAAAGGTAACCACAAATATGACTTTTTGGTACACAATGACTAGTGAGGTAATCATTCTGTTGCTGTATGACCCACAACCGGCTCATGGTATGCTTGTGACTTTTTGTGCCTCTTGCAGACTACACAGGACTCAGTCATACAGGAACAGTACAATAATTGTTCTATGGGAGACAGTGGTGTGTATACAGTGCCTGGGACTTCAGCGGACAACATTATCATCGTTGACACCTTAGCTACTTCTTTCACTGCCACAGACAGTAGCATGACTGATGCAGGACTCGGCATGTGTGAAACATCACCAGTAACATCAGACACTTCCGAACAACAAACTTCATCCAGTGTCACATGCCGTCGAGTGTCTAGATCTACTCATATACACAGATCACTACTTACACACAAGAAAGGTATGTGTATTTGTCATGCTGTATAAGGTTGTACATATCTTCCGTGCCCACATCGGTACTGATGATTACATGCTGTTCATTGACAGGAACACAGATGACAACGCCAAAGACGGTAGACGTCGGGGTTCAGTGTGACCTCCTTACAGGTGACAACATTATTCTTAGCAGTGTTCCAGGCCTAACATCATCACCGCCAATGCAGTCCCCTTGCCCATCCACTCCTTCATCCATCGGTGTTGGCCGTGGTGACAGTGATTCAGAATATGTACCATGTGATCAGTCCCTGTTACGAGCAGAAAAAGAGTTGAAGGAAGACTTAGGGCAAGTTTACTACCTCAGTTTCATACCCAAGTCCATGAAGAAATGCATGCGTCATGTAATACGTGTCAATCAATACATGCATATCACACATTTTTCTCATTCACAGGTTGAGACAGAAACCAAGGTACTCTTCACATACTGAACCCAAATACATAGTATACAGATCATGCCTTGAAGGCCTGTTTGCATACTGCTCCGCTTGTGGCTCACCTACATCAGCTGTGTTCTCCTCTGACAACCCTGATAGAAGGCGGGGCACTCTGCTTGTTGTGGATGTCAAGTGCTACAACTGTGGATTAAAGAAGTGTTGGCGTAATCAGCCTGATCTTGGGTATAACATCCATGGCAGTGTATGCATGGCTGCCGGAATTTTTACCTCCAGTTGTCCAGTCTCTAAGTGTCTTAGGGTGTTTGAATTCATGAACCTCGCTGCAGTCTCTCGCAGTACATATGAGAAGCACCAAAGGGAGCGTATTATGCCCACCACAGACAACATGTGGAAAACACAGCAGTCTGAAATTGTTGCACAGTTGAGGCAAATACCAGGTGGTTTAATCCTGGGTGGGGATGGCCGTGCAGACAGCCCGGGGCACAGCGCTAAGTTTAGTTCCTATACTTTGTTGGAATACCGCATAGGGAAGGTCATTAGCATTACACTAGTGCAGGTGAGACATGTACAATAAAAATGTCTTCTTCCCACATCACTACTGCCATATGTTACTGGTCAGCATCACTAATTTGTGCTTTCTTTGTCAATAGAGCAATGAGGTTAAAAACCCCAATTGGATGGAGTTGGAGGGACTACAGAGGGCACTAACGATGCTTGTTGAAGAGAACCACTTGGCCGTCGATGCGTTAATAACTGATCGCCACAGACAGATAACTGCTTGGCTTGCGAGTACTCCACTCATGGCAGGTGCCACTCACTTCTATGATGTGTGGCACATGGCCAAAGGTATGACTAACAGCTGACTATACAACAACAAACTTGATTTGTTTAACTCTGTCAATATTGCATTAACACCTATCTAAACCTCCTCCTGCTGTTCCACCTATGGAGCAAAGTGCACCCTGCACAAACTGTGCATTAAACAACATGTGCTACTGTGTGCTGTTTTGTGACAGTGACTCAGACACCCTCTCTTCTTTGCCAACACAAGACAACATACACTGTGCCCTGTTGTTTACAACAAAGCAACACACCAACAGTGGTGTGCACCACATTGCCACTTACACCTTTTCATCTTTGTTTACTGCCAAATCACCACCCTCTGTGCTGTACTCCAGGAATGCCTGTTCAGGCTTGCCCCACCCTTGTAATAACTATACACCCTATGTTCCATTCCCACTACCCATGCCTGTCCCACCAAGGTCTTGACACTGCTATTTCCAGACTGTTCTGCACCCAAAAGAAACATCAGTGAGCAAAGATTATGGATCAATACTGATCCACGGGTGCCATGGTCCATTGTTCCGTCCAGAGGTACTATACCATCCAGTACGTGTTGCATACTGTAGTGTACACCCACACCCATACGGCAGTAGTCATAACCCCCTAGCAGCACCCACATCCAACAACCCAATACGTGCCACCATGTAGCACACCATGCCTCAGCATACGATGGCCAGCAAACGCTTGACCGTGACTGCGATACGGTGTAGGTAAGGTCATCTGAACTGTATAACATCATGGTCAACATCATTAACAGGCTTGCAGTGGCAATGGTAATATGGTTATGCAATTCAATGGCATGTGTCCAGTTGTGGGAATGGTGCTGCAAATGGCTTATGCCTACCGTGGTGGGCGACGCACTTTTGAATTTCTGTCATTTGACATTGTTCCATGGGTTGGTTTCAAGGGCCATGGCACAATGGTTGCAGTAGTCATAGTTTGGGTTTTATGGCTTTGTTGGGGTGTCTACCACACAGTGGAAATGTGGGTGTGTCATTACTTTGGTGGAATGGTTATGGGTGGGGTGATTGCAAAGAGGTTGTGTGCATTGCATTACAAGCATGGTGGAAGTTTCTCTGACAAGTGATGATCACTGAATAATACAATGTCATTTTTCCAGTTCCAGTACGGGTCAAGGTGAAAATGAGCACTGGGATGTCAGGCAAACCAATCCTGTTGGTACTGTAACACAGCACTGGGCAGAGTTGTGGAAGGGCGTTATCTCCCAGTACGTCTGTTCCATTTTCTCTCTGCCAGGACTACAAAGCATGGTGCACACACTACAAGCCCCAGAAGGCATTGCACCACAGCTCCAACTAGCCGAGTGCTTTGACCTTTTGTTTGGCGTGAGACTATGAATTGGATCTTGACTTTGGACTGGGTGAAAACCCAACACTGGTAAATGACTTTCATTTGAAACAAAGACCAAGAGACTCTTTTCTGATTTTGTTTGTTTGCCCCAGGAAATAGCTTAGCTATCTGGGCTATAGACAGGGAACTGAAAATTCACTGTGTAGGTAGCGCTCAACAAAGAGCCAGGTATTATTTTCTTTTGTTTTGTTTGCATCCTGAGTTATTTTTGAATGTACCTCTCTCAGTATTTTTACTAATAAACATACAGGCATAGTGCTGTGTGACCCTGAATATACTGTGTCGTGGTGCAAAGTGTGCTCATATCCCTGCCTACAAGATCCCAGTGCAACACAACCCCCCTCACTGTGTTACAGTACATTCATAGTCATGCCAATAGGCACACTATGGGCATGCACATGTTTGTTTTGCACCATGCATTACCAATGTTCACTTTTGCTTTCAGTGGATGAATATCAGCTCTCTTGAAGCTGTGCTTCCATGTTATGACTGTGTGTCACTCATTGGTGGTATTCACCACATCCAGGGAAGGCGACAGTTGGTTTGTTGGCCACACACCGATTTGCACTGGCAGCACGTGATGCAACATTCACTGCAGATGCGCAACAGGTTGTGATCGGACATCTTATTTTTATGTACAATTGAGACATGCCATCACCTTTCTTTGCTTCTCAAATGTATTACTGACTCTCATGTGGGCACATATATATCTGATGGACCTTGTACCCTGTGGAGTATTGTAACCACTTCATAATATGACCAAGGTAACAGGAGCTGTCAGTGTGACTGATTAGGCTCCTTGTTGTTCACCATAACGGTACAGTTAACACCCTTTGCTCCACATGTGAACATGATCCCCAACAGCACACATGTTCACTGACATGACTGTAACTGCTGTCATTGTCGACCTTCCTTCCACTTATGTCCTGATGTTGCCCTCAGTCATTTCCCGTATTGCACCATAATGGACTGCCACAAAGCACTCTAATTACACTTCAGTATTGTCATTTTATCCATAAATGGAGGTAGACAGTGAACAGTACCTCATGCCTTCATATGATTGTGCCTCTCATCTGTCCTATCCCATGACCACCACCACACCCACATCCAAGAAATGCACATGACCATGGTGCTACCCCCTGGTGATGTGTCAGTCACATTGTTTTGATCTTACTGTCACATATGTTTTGACAATAATAATGTTACTGATTACACTGAGTCCATGTTTCATGACTTGTAGGTGTTAGAAAGAAGGTGGAAGATCTCTGTAAGCAGAGAGGAATGGAAAACATCATACCCTGGAGAAAGAGTATTAACAACCATATATACTGGGTGGCGTCATCATCTCCCCATGGTGACACTGAACTGATAAGAGCAAAGTGGGATGCAATGATATGCCACATGCAAAACATACATGAACATCCAAGCCCACTTTTTCTGGCATGCAAACATGGAATGCTGACTGGACGTGAACTTAACAAAAAGTGGCTCATGCCAGGTAATCACTTCCACTGTATCTACCAATCATCATAACACTGTACACCTTCTGTAATACCCTTCTCTTTCACATGTCCTTCGGCTTGTCACTGTCAACCGGTCTTGCTGTGTTATATCTTTTCACCATGTTGGCAGCAGTATCAGCCATGATCAAAAGCAAACCTCTGTTTCCCATTGTTTGGTGTGACTGAACAATGTCATGATCAGTGTCACAGTGCTGTCATGAACTGTTCAGTAGCAGACACTGATAATGCATGGCAAAATTACATGTGTGTGGACATAATAAGACTAATTTATAACAACTATCTCCATTCAATAACTTTCCTGAAACATAACAGTCCTAGAACTGTACATTGTCTGCCACACTTTACCACAATATCATACCACTGTTCCAGCATTGCACTGAACCCGGGTATTGTCTTCTGCTGCACCACTGATTGTCAGCATGGTAATATTTGTAGTGCTGTCGCACAAACAGTTAACACATGCTGTATCACCTTGTATTGTGTCATATGACATGTCACAACATGGTGACAGTTTCAATATTTAGAAGTTGCAGGTTACAAATGTTTTCAGTCATACACAGTATTGATTTTGAATTATGATTCTTTCACCCATCATTACTTTGCTGTAATTATGTGGACGCTTATCAGCATGTTCTCATGACTGGTTATTCACTTTGCTACTGTGCTCCAACCATAGCCTTGCTTCCAACTTAAGATAGTTTCTGAAACTTACCTTTCAATGTGATACTGTTTTACCATTCCTGCAGGTAACACTGATACAGAGAAGCTGCTCACAATTCTAGAAAGTCCAATGCTGGTCAAGGACATCACCAGACTATCTCCCATGCAGCAAACTTCATCTGTGGAGGCTTTTCATAGCACTATTTTACACTTTGCACCCAAACACACTTCCTACTCGTTCCATGGAACGCAGTGCAAGTAATATTCCAATGAAGTGATACATTCCTGTGACGTACCAAAAGGACTGTAAAGTGTTTAAATGTACTGTTTCATTGCTGTCGGCTGGGACAACAGACATAGGTTACGGATTACACCAGAGTGTTCATCAGTGTCATAACAAAATACGAAGACATGACCATGCAAAATTGACAGCAGGCAAACTCATAATGTTCTATGAAGTGTGCTTGATTGTGCACTGAGCAGCAATCATACTGCTTTTGTTGCTCAGTAAACCAACCCTCCTCCACTGACCCTACCCATGTAACCTGTAACACTCACTCTGCTTCAAATGAGTATGCAAAAGTCCTGTGACATCACATCCACTGCTTATGCTACAGCACTTATCTGTCACTGCTGCCATGGCCAGGGCTGTGTCCAAGAATACTTTTTTCACATCCTTGCATCATGTCCTACCATACCTTGGATTGTAATACGGCATTACCTCCTGTCCAGCCTCCATTTCCGAATGAGAGGTGTCAAGGCAGGTGAGCAGAGAGGTACAGTGCAACAACACATGACCGTATGTCAAGGCAAAAACTTCATGAGGCATCCCTGCACTGTTGTGGAGATGGAAGTTGTGCTTTTACTTAGAAGTTGACCACCATTGACCCTGTGAGGTTCATTTGTTGCCCAGACTGAAGTTTTTTACTGCCACTTTAACAACACACATTTGCGGACACTGGTGCCTGCTTCATTTATTGCTCTTTTTCCTGGTCTGGAAGTGGATCACATGATGAAGGGTGCCACGAATTTATTCCACAACCACAACAACATTTTAACTTGAACGACCTCTGACATGGATATCCACAGTTCTTTCATGTGTTCAGTGGTCAACGATCACTTTTGTCATGTAGCACACATTCCATGACACTACTGAATAAAAGTAAGAAAAGGTACAATATACTAATCATGTATCTGTGTCTTTTACCTTTTGACTTTCTGTACTTCTTTACATCCAGATTATATCTAGTAGCACTCCATTTTAACGAGAACTATGGTAACGAAGTGCTGAGTGGTGCTGCTGGAAATCCTCGGTTGGCCATCTACTTCAGCAAAGCAAAGAAAGGGGAGCTCTCTGTCAGGTGACTGAAATCAGCTTCAACTTATGGTAACTACAGACATGCTGCTTGTGGTCCGCCATTCATTTTTCATAACAGATGTGTCACACTTGAAGTATTTTATGTTATTAGACGAGTGTCATTTATACCTGCAATGCTAAATTTCACATCATCACTAAAAACAGAACACGTCTTTCATCGTTCCCAAGAAAAATGTCCAAACAATCTGTCACAGCTTACCCCAACATTGTTTTCCATTTCACAAACAGATGTCTTAATGGACATGTTGCTAAATTTGTATCAGTAGGACTTCTTCAGGGCACATTTCTTCTGCCATGAAGAGAGATGTATTGTACTATTTACATGGCATTAAAGATGCATGTTCTGTGTGCAGGTCATGCAGTACAGACATACAGGCTGCACATGCTGACATAATCAGTACCAGTACAGACAAGTCTTGCAATTAATGAATGTTTCATAATCATTGCTGACAGCGATGAGTAAACACGCTGTTGTTCCTTAACACATGCTGCTTTCTGCTGACTACCTCCGTGGTGACGATCCACGACTGACCAGTTGGCATGCTGTCAGCCACGGTTTGTGCCACCGTCCATGTAACAGGAGAGTAGACCTGTATGAAGTAAGTGAAGACCAGAAATAGGACTATTCACTGGTGTGGTTGCCATCTGTAACTCCTGCTTGGTGGATGGTAGGCAAAGTGATCTGTGCGTCTTAAATGCAGCTATGCACATCATTACCTAGGAACATTCATGACACTATGACATGGTGCTAGGGTTGTTCAAAAATGGTTAAGCATAACAGCAGGCCGCATGATTTTTATTTTATTTATTTTTTATTACTTTACTTTTTATGGATTGGGTAAGTGCACTAGACAAATCCTGCCTATTTTCAGGCACGAAGTGGGGGAGGGATATACAGATGAATGCCAACTGACCTTGAACCACATTAAGCTGTTGGTGGTATTTTCAGTGAATGAGGTAAATTTGGCCAGGAGACCGGGGAAATAGCCCTACTCATTTCGATAAGTGCCATGGTATCTTTAACATACACCTGAACTACCACCAATACAGGCAGATGGGACCTCGGTTTCACGTCTCCGCAAACACAGCACCTCAAGTGCAGCAACCCTGTCATGCTGCACTACATTGTCACTACTGGGATAGTAACCCAAGTGCCAGATGTGGGAAAGTACAGTTACATAAGAACTTACCGTAACAGTAGATCTTCGAGAACAGCTCTTGCAGCAGGTTACACCATTAGGACTGAAGCCGGCAGGCGTCAGGACCCCACAGAAAATTTTCTAGCTAGCAGTCTTCAGCAGGGAGTGCCTCCAACGTCGGTCCCACCCCCGACGTCAGGCGTAGTACATAAGGTGGCGGTCCCGCCAGAATCCCCAGTTCTCCCGCCAGAGACTTCCGGTTACTGAATGACATCAGAAGAGGAGACCGAGGATCCGCCATCAGATGACCAAGACTAAGAACTGACCTTTCCGATCCTAAGGAAAGTGTTAGGCTAGAACCTAATTCCTCCAAGGGGGAATGGTGGGCTGGAAGGTACCTGCTGCAAGAGTTGTTCTCGAAGATCTACTGTCACGGTAAGTTCTTACGTAACTGTACTATCTTCTTCGAGATACAGCTCTTGCAGCAGGTTACACCATTGGGACTGATTCCCAAGCAATGGCACCTTGAAAGGCCATTGGGAGGAGGCAATACGGAGATTTAGACCTGTCCTGAGCCTAGGACTGGAGGCCCTGAAGAACAGCAAGGCTGAAACCCGCTCTTCGCCTTGAGGCGATATCCAGGCTATAATGCCTGATAAAAGTGTGCACCGAACTCCAGGTGACTGCGGCACATATAGCCAACGTAGAAACATTCT
This sequence comes from Neoceratodus forsteri, assembly GCA_016271365.2. Taxonomy (NCBI): domain Eukaryota; kingdom Metazoa; phylum Chordata; order Ceratodontiformes; family Ceratodontidae; genus Neoceratodus; species Neoceratodus forsteri. The sequence continues at coordinate 649,356,778 of CM057456.1, forward strand.
TCAGTGCCGAAAAGGAGGTAGCCACTCTTCTTGTTGAATGGCCCTTGACCACTCCTGGTAAGGGTTTCTGATGCTTGTCATAGCAAAAAGCAATACATTGGATGAGCCAGCGTGAAAGGGTCTGTTTTGAAACTGGGGACCCTTTCATCCTCTCAGCGAATGAAACAAACAGCTGCTCTGCTTTTCTGTGCTGTTTGGTTCTGGTCAAATAATATCTGAGACACCTGTGAACATCCAGGGTGTGAAGCAGTGCTTCTCCTCGATTAGTGTACTTAGGAAAGTACACTGGTAGATCAATGTCCTGGTTAAGAGTAAGGGCTGAAACCATCTTAGGCAGGAACTTAGGATTCGTCCTCAAGGACACCCAGTCCTGATGAAAAATTACATAAGGCTCCTTGCACATGAGAGCATGTAATTCGGAGATTCTTCTCGCCGAAGTAACGGCAACCAAAATCAACGTCTTCCACGACAGAAAACGTAGCTTGCAATCTGCGGCAGGTTCAAAGGGTGGCAGCGTAAGCTGCTCCAGGATGAAGGGTAAAACCCAAGGAGGGACGGGATCCCTGATGGGTGGCCTAAGGTGGAGGACCCCTCTTAAAAAGGCACAGGTAGTATCCAGCTGGGCCACCATGTGATGGCCTATGGGGGCATGATAAGCCGAGATTGCACAAAGGTGCACTTTGATCGAGGAGTAAGCTAACCCGGATCAAAAGAGGAAAATCAGGTATTCCAGAACCAGCTTCTCAGGGCAGTCTAAGGGCAAAAATCCACGTGCCTGAGACCACAGGCAAAACCTGAGCCATGTCATGGCGTATGCTGCGTGTGTCGCCAGTTTTCTGGCATCAGAAAGTACATCTGCCACCTCTTGCGAGACCCCGTGTCGCATCATGGCTATGTCTCTAGGAGCCAGGCATGTAGGTTCAATGAATGTAAGTCTGAGTGGACTAGTGAACCCTCCTTCTGAGACAACAGGTGGGAGCTGATTGGCAAGGAAAGCGGAGGTTCCCGGGACAACTGATTCAGAAGCGGGAACCAAATTTGCCTGGGCCAGAAAGGCGCTATCAAGATAAGTGTCACATGCTCCCTTCGAAGTTTGAGAAGGACTCTCTGGATCAACGGGAAAGGAGGAAAGGCATAGAGGAATCTGCCCACCCAGGAGAGGGACAACGCGTCTCACCAGAAAACACCAGGCCCTGGATCTAGCAAGCAAAAATTGGGCAGTTTTGCGTTGGATGGGGATGCGAATAGATCCAATTCTGGAGTGCCCCATCTGAGAAACAGATCCTCTGCCACCTCCTGTAGAAGTTCCCACTCATGGACTCTGGCCTGGGAATGACTCAGGCTGTCTGCGACAGTGTTGTCCACCCCGAGAACGTGAACTGCAATGAGGTTTGCGCCGTGTCATATTACCCATTCATGCACACTCATGGCCTCCCTGCAAAGGGGGGGTAGAAGTGTGTACCTCCTTGTTTGTTGAGGTAATACATCACCGCAGTATTGTCTGTTTGTAGCAGGAGAGTACTCAGTGGACTCTCCGACTGGAAGGCTTGCAGGGCATAAAGGACCGCCCTCATCTCCAATATGTTGATATGGAGATGAGATTCCTGGGTAGTCCATGTTCCCTGAGACTTCACCCCATTCAAGTGCGCTCCCCACCCCAGCCCTGAGGCATCTGTGGAGAGTGCCATCACCGGAGATGGCGCTGTGAAGGGTACCCCCACAGAGAGGATTCCTGGATCTAGCCACCATTGCCAGTCCCGAACCACGGCCTTCGTGATTCTGACTGGGTGCTGCAGATGATCTTGCCTTTGGTCCCATTGCACTCTTAACATCCACTGGGTTACCCACATGTGGAGTCTTGCCATCGGGACTGTTAGAATGGCCGCAGCCATGTGTCCGAGCAAGCAAAGGACCAATCTGGCTGGGACGGTCTTTTTCACTGATAGGTCCCTTATGAGGGATTGGATGCTTTCCACTCTGTCTTCGGGAAGAAAAGCTTTCCCCTTGATGGTGTCCAGAACTGCCCCTATGAGTTGCAGTTTCTGGGACGGTACCAGGAGAGACTTCTCGTAGTTGATTAGGATGCCCAGAGACTGAAAAAGGGTCTGAGTATGCTGAATAGCCACCAGCAATGCCTCCTGGGAGGAGGCCATGAGAAGCCAGTCGTCCAGGTATGGGAACACATAGTGGCCCTGTCTCCTCAGAGACGCTGCCATGACTGCCATGCACTTGGTAAATACCCTTGGTGCAGATGACAGCCCGGAAGGAAGCACTCGGAACTGTTAGTGGTGACCGAGATACTCAAAGCGCAGGAACCTCCTGTGCGCCTGAGTGATGGGGATGTGCAGGTAGGCGTCCTGCATGTCTAGGGATGCCAAGAAAGCATCCTTCTCCATCATGGGGATTAGTGCCTGGAGGGTCACCATGCGGAAGCGCTTGTAAACGATCGATATGTTGAGGTCGCTGAGGTCCAAGATTGGACAGAGGTCCCCTGTCTTCTTTGGAACCAGGAAGAAGTGTGAATAATAGCCTGCTCCTATCTAGTTCCCTGGAATGTGCTCCACAGCTTCTTTCTGCATAAGCGTGAGCACTTCCTGCTTTATGAGCAGAGTGTGCTGCCCCGAATAATGGGAGAGCAGAGGAGGCCTTGTGGGGTGCTTGTCTAGGAATTCTATAAAGTGGCTGTTTTTTGACCAACTGTAGCACCCACCTGTCGGTGGTGATCGAGCGCCACCCTGGCAGGTGGTCTGCGATATGACCCCCGACCTTTGTTTCCCATTGATCCTGAGGAGGGGCGGGGGCCGGGAAGGAGTCATGCTGTGGCAGCAGAGGGTCCTGCAGGCTTGGCCGACTTGGTAGCATGTTGGTCCCTACCCGAGTACATTTTGACCTGGGCTTTTCGGGAGAAAAAGCCCCTCTGTTGCTGACTGGAACGAGGTTGTTGCCTCTGAGTCCAGTTGCGAAAATGACTCTGGTTTCTATGAAAGGAACTGAATCTAGATCTGTACATGGCTTGGACAGATCTAACAGCCTTCCCAGCATCCTGTAATTTGGTGATAACTTTTTCCGATGCTTCACCAAACAAAACTTCGCCATGAAAGGGGGCGTCCAAGATGTTTTTCTGGATGTCCATGGTAAACCCGGAGACACGGAGCCATGAGTGTCTCCAGAGACATACGCCTGAGGCTGCCGCTCTGGATGAAGAGTCCGCTGAATCGTACGCATCTCGTAGCACTTGGGTCCCCACGTCTGAACCCGTGCGGAGGAGCTGGAGAAGTTCCTCCTTCTGGTCACCGTCTGACAATTTTTCTGCCAGTTCCTGTCCCTGTTCCCACAGTGCATTCTGGAACTGAACCATGTGGGTCAGGTAATTCAAGGATCGAATGGCGCAAGTTGCGGCTGCGTAAGTGCGCCTACCCAGCACGTCCAGTTGCTTGGACTCCGGGTCCGGTAGCTGCATGCTCAGATGTCGTGGTTTCTGAGACCGATCATGAGAGGCTGTAATGACCAGGGAGTCAGCCAGAGGATGGTTAGCCAAGTACTGGTCCTCCCTTGGGGCCTTGTACAGGCGGTCAGCCTTCTTCAGCATAGCCGGGGACGAATGTGGACGCTTCCACGCTGCCTTGGTGATGTCCACAAAGGTGTCCACCAAGGGTGGGACTATCACAGGCTTGGGATCCTTTTGCCGAAGGTAGCAGGCAAGGCGTAGTCTTTCGGGGTCGAGTTCCTCTGCATTAGGGTTGTCAGAACTAGTTCGGTAGAGATTGAACCTCCTGGAACCTGGTGTTCGAGTTCTAACTTAGAACTTGGACACTAAGCGGTTGTAAAGGGTTGAATCATTGCTAAAGACGCAGGACGCTGTCTGTTTGCACTTGCACCTGCACGACGGGTCAGTGTGGGGTCGAGGTGTTGCCAAGCCGCGATCTGCGGGGGTATTTAGGAGATGCCGCAAGGAGGAGCCATTTGCAGAGGATCGAGTGGAGGCAGCAGCAGCCTAGCTAAACTGTAGCGTTAGCGGTTAGCGTACCGCTACTCTTGTCCAGTGGCCACTTCCATCATCCATTTTCCTGTGAGACCGAGAACAAGAGAAAGGCTGAAAAAAGCTCAAAAATCGGGTGGGAGTGGGACTAGGGGGAGGTTCAGGACAGGTGGAGGGATTAATCAAGAATTGGGAAGGGACTGGGGAATAGGGAGGGATCGAGACCGAGATCAATCAATATCAGGACTGGAGGAGGACTCAGGAGGACTCGGAGAGAGAATAAAAAAAAAATAATAAGAAGTGAAGAACCTTTGTGAAATGTGATTATTTGAAACTGCAGCACTGCTCAGTCAGTGGTGCACACTGCACACTCAGCAGCTGCCAGCAACAAGCATACAAGGGGGGCAAACAAAGGCAAATAAATCTGAACCCTTCCCAGTGTAGTGTGTGTGTCACAGAGAGAAGCCCAGTGTGTGCCCCTTGACTGCACTGTACCCTACCCAGTGTGTGTTACAGAGAGAAGCCCAGTGGCCAGTTGTGTGGTGGCATTAACCTTACATGACAGAAACATAGAAATATAATTCAATCAATCAATCAATCAATCAAAATCTTTATTTATTCAGGCGAACATCATTGAGCAAAGCTCATTTACAAGATGGACCTGAGTGGTCATACAAATGAGGATACAAGTATTATTACATAGACAAGAATAGAATAAATAGCAATACAATGGCATGAAATGATTATATACAACAATTTACATATATACAAGTAACAATAGAACCATTTAGCCTGTAGGAAAAAAAGAGGACAAAGGTATAGCAGTCCTAAAATATAAGTTATATGGTCTAAACTAGTTTTAAGTGAATATAATAGGTGATTAGGAAGAAAGAAATTGAGTTAATATAATGGATAGAAAAGGGAGGTTTAGTTGGGTCAGATAGGTGAGGGATTATGCTTTATAAAAGCAATTGCAGAGCTCTGGAAAAAGAGGCGGAGAACAATCTTTGAAGGATGCCAGAGGTAGTAGGCTATCTAGCTTCATGGATTTTGGAGAGAGTTCCATGCAGCTGCTAAGGAATAGCTAAGCAGCCCTCCATACGGGTGCAGGCATTGGGGACCTTTAATGTGATGAGTTTACTGATCCTTAAGGTGTATGGCCTGGTTGTAATTTGGGTAAAGCAATCAGTGATATAGGTCGGTAGTTTGCCTGTTAACGCTTTGAGTATCCAGATAACAGCATTCTATTTCTTCTGTGTTGCAATGATGTCCAGTTGACTGCCATATAAAGGGAGCAATGATGGGTGTTGGAGGGAAGGTCAGTAATAAATCTTATGGACCTGTGATACAGGGTGTCCAGCTTATGTAAGAGATGACTTGAACAATGGCAGTAGAGAAAATCAGCATAATCAATGAGGGATAGGAATGAGGCCTGAATTAACCTTTTTTGGAATCACTGTTTAGGTAATGTTTTATTCTAAAAATAGTCCAGCCTCTGTCTTAGCTTTTTAAGTAACTCTTCAATATGGACAGAATAGTCGATATGTTATCTATCCAGACTCCAAGGTATTTGAAGTTATCAACAAATTCAAGTTTCTCTCCAAGTAAGGTGGATATATTGTAGGGTGTTGGATGCTGGGGTAGTGGTAGTACAACTCTTTGTGGTAAAGAACATAGCTTTTGTTTTTTTTGCATTTAGAAGTAGTTTTTTGTCAAGTAGATTGTGCTGCAGAATGGAGAATTCGGATTGTAGAAGTTCACAGGCTTTGGAAGGTGAGGGATTGCTGACATACAATACAGTATCATCAGCAAACAGATGAATGTTAGATTGAGTGAGGTTGGCATCATCTCATTCCCTGGGTTGCGTATGTGACTCCATCTCCTGTGGTCAGCCCATCACCCTGCTGCTGTGTGCCCCTTGACTGCACTGTACCCTACCCAGTGTGTGTTACAGAGTGAAGCCCAGTGGCCAGTTGTGTGGTGGCATTAACCTTACATGACAGAAACGTAGAAATATAATTCTCATTCCCTGAGTTGTTGGTTATGTATGTGACTCCGTCTCCTGTGGTCAGCCCATCATCCTGCTGCTGTGTGCCCTTTGACTGCACTGTACCCTACCCAGTTTGTGTTACAGAGAGAAGCCCAGTGTCCAGTTGTGTGGTGGCATTAACCTTACATGACAGAAATGTAGAAATATAATTCTCATTCCCTGGGTTGCGTATGTGACTCCGTCTCCTGTGGTCAGCCCATCACCCTGCTGCTGTGTGCCCTTGACTGCACTGTACCCTACCCAGTGTGTGTTACAGAAAGAAGCCCAGTGGCCAGTTGTGGGTGGCATTAACCTTGCGACAGAAACGAGAAATATAATTCTCATTCCCTGGTTGCGAGGTGACTCCGGCTCCTGTGGTCAGCCCATCACCTGCTGCTGTGTGCCCCTTGACTGCACTGTACCCTACCCAGTGTGTGTTACAGAGAGAAGCCCAGTGGCCAGTTGTGTGGTGGCATTAACCTTACATGACAGAAATGTAGAAATATAATTCTCATTCCTGGGTTGCGATGTGACTCGTCTCCTGTGGTCAGCCCATCACCCTGCTGCTGTGTGCCCCTTGACTGCACTGTGCCCTACCCAGTGTGTGTTACAGAGAGAAGCCCAGTGGCCAGTTGTGTGGTGGCATTAACCTTACATGACAGAAATGTAGAAATATAATTCTCATTCCCTGGGTTGGCGATGTGACTGGTCTCCTGTGGTCAGCCCATCACCCTGCTGCTGTGCACCCCTTGATTGCTATGTGTATGCCTATGCCCAGCAGCCCAATCATTCTGTAAGCCTTGAACCTGGGATCCTTTAGTTGCAAACTGTCATATTCTTCAATACTTTCAGTCCACGGTGTCACAGTGTCACACAACCAAAATAAAATTTTGGAGTTGTAGCCAGCGATCACAGATCACATTGCTTTGTTACACAGGAATTGTTTGGGTGTGGGTGTGTTCACCACAGTATACTGGTAGTACTGGTACTTACTGTCTGTTATGTCTGACAGCAACATAGATGAAGCATCTATTGCTGGTGTTGGAGCAGGTGTTGGTGGTAGTGGTAATTCTGGTGCTAACAGAAATAACCAAAATGTTTCACGTGATAGAAATTCAACAAACAGCAAAAGAGCAACAGTGAAGTGTGGTAAAGGGGGACCTTTTAAGAAGACCTGTACAGCTGCTGGGGTCACACGGAGAGGCACCATAAGGTATGCCATTCGTGATGTTAAGATCCCTGTGACTAGCAGCAATAATGCAAGTGACAGTGAGTCCCTCTCTGACTCAGACAGTAGCTCTTTGTCTCAGTCCGACACTGTTGTGTCTCGCGACAAATCATTACTTCCTCAACAAAGTGAAATGAGCAAGTCTGCTGACAATGAATTAGGTAGTGCACTTGCAAATACATCCAGCACTGTTGGCAATGAAAAGGACATATCCATTGAATCCACCACTTCTGTGTTGGCCAGCAATGAAAATCCATCAGAGTCTTCTGCCCACTCTTCTAGCACCAAGGAGCATGTCCCAGGTTCTGTTAGGACAGGTGAAAAGACACAAACAGTCTTTAGCTATCTTCCTAGCACTCGAACAAAATCTGTCACATCTGAGGTGTGGAATTATTTCTCTGTCAGTAAAACTGATCCATGCAGAGCAATTTGTTCCCTGTGTAAATAGAGTGTAAGCCGTGGTAAAGTTGTGTCATGCCTTGGCACTACAGCTCTTAAACGCCATCTGAAAAAGCATTCGGTTTTGCTTGATCATCCAAAACCCATGTTCTCCATCTTCCAGACCGCATGTGAGAAGGGTCAGGAATCTGAAATGGATACTGAATTGTCTGAACTTGATGCGGGCCGAGCCACTGCCAGTCCTAGGATCACTGTTACCACCAATGCCAGCACCATTAGTACCAGTTGCACATCCAGTGATGGCACTGAATGTATAAGTCCTAGTCCACCATCTCTGCGTCCATCTGCCCATCGAAGCACGGTGTATAGTAAACCAGCAGGGACATGTTGCAAACAGCTAACACTGTCTCAGGCATTTGAAAGGAAGAATAACTTTACTAGAAATCATCCAAAGACCCTTCATCTTAATCACCGAATTGGTGAACTGTTAGCCGGAGCCCTTCTCCCATACTCTTTGGTAGATCATGAGGATTTTAGGGAGCTCATGACATTAGCAGAGCCTCATTACAATGTTCCTCATCGAAGGTACTTTTCCTATGTTGAAATATCAAACATTTATCAGGCTTTAAAAGCGACAGTGATGCTTGCACTTAAAACTGCAGAGGGTGGGGTTATTCATGTCACAACAGATATGTGGACCAGCACTCAAAACATAGATTACATGTCCCTTACCGCTCATTGGGTCACATTTTCTTGTGCTTCTTCAAAAACAAAGACACCCCAAAAGATGGCGCTGCTGCATATAAAGAAGTTTGGGCAAAGTCATACTGCTGCAAACATCTTGCAGGAACTAAATGACCCCTTGACGAATGGGTTTATTCTCACGGTCTAAAATGTGGCTTCATAGTAAGTGACAATGGAGCCAACATCTTAAAAGCAGTACAAGATGGAGGATTTCTGCATGCTTCTTGCTTTGCACATTGCTTACACTTAATTGTCACGGGATTTCTCAGCAACGAAACACAAGTGGATGATATGATTGCTGTTTGCAAAAAAATTGTGACTCACTTTTCACATTCAACTAAGGCTATACGGACATTGTCCGAACTGCAAAAACACAAGCTGTCCCAGCAAAAGCTGATTCAAAATGTTTCCACTCATTGAACTCAACGCTTTATATGTTGCAGCGCCTCTTGAGCAGCAAGCTGTACATGAGTAATTGCCCAGTTACATTATTGGAGATGGCATTATGCTGTCTGTGCTGCAGTGGAAATTAATGGAGACAGTGTGCTGTATCTTAGCTCCTTTTGAGACAGCTACAAGGGACATGTCTTCTGAAGGTGCATCTGTGAGTCAGGTTATCCCACTCATAATGCTCATTTCACATCATCTTAGTGTTCTAAATCTACAAATAAAAAAAGACAGATCTGAAGCGCAGACAACATGTTGCCTGCATCATGGGAATCTCGTAAAGAGAATGAGCGAGCGCTTCAAAACCAATGACAAATTAGTTGCAATGACGAAATCAAGACACTACATCCTTGCAACTCTCTTAGATCCCAGGTTCAAGGCTATACATCTTCCAAAAACAGATGATATAGAGCAGTACAAATGTATGTTGCTAGATGAACTGCAGCACTCACAGGAGTCAAACACAGACACGCACAGTACCCTCAGGTTGTCATCACCACAACATGCAGATTCATCTTCACAAAGGGATACAGAACTGGAAAAGTCACCAAACATTAACAGTAGTTGTTCCACAACTGCCACTTCTTCAACCCTTAGTGGCAAGCTAAATCTGTGGCAAAACCTTTCCCAAATTGCTGCCATACCAGTTGCTTCTGCTGATTCCTCTTCTGAGCGGTCTCGATCCGTCATGGTAGACAGTTACCTGCAAGAACTGCCTATTCCTATTGATGCATGCCCTTTTGAATACTGGAGATCAAAAAAGTCAATTTGGACAGAGCTGTATGATGAAGCCTGTAAATATCTTGGTTGTCCTGCAACAAGTGTCTCTTCAGAACACATGTTTAGTACAGCTGGCAATATTGTGAGACACCAGAAATAGGTTGCTGCCAGAAAATGTACACAAGTTAACTTTTATTAAAGTTAATAAGTCAAGATTTTCGTATCCCTACAAGAGTATACAAACTGATCCTGAAGTGATTGATGTTGTGGATGTTGATGGTGATGACAACTCAGATGGTGGTGGCTGGTAAATACTGTGTGGACGGAGTCTCTGCACCAAAAGGAAACTTTACAGACTGTGATGACTTTGGTTGTCGTCTCTCATTTCTCGATCTACTACCTTGGACTATATACCCCCAAAACTTTCACCATTTCATGGCAAACTGCTTTGTAGCTAGGGTCTAAACTAAAGTCAACAAGTTTTATATACAGGGCAATTTTAACATCAGTGGAACAGGCCCAAATTTGGCATAAAAGGGACACTGTCACATCAATCCTTTCTGTATCATATTATTTATAGTTAAAGTGAAAACATATATTTTTGGATTTACCTTCTGTGACTTTGTGGTGCATCAGTATGGGCTGGGACAGGAGACGGTCTATTTTTCAATTTTAATGAGGACAAAACAGTGTGTTCTAATTGGTAGCTGTTTATTATTTTTTCAATTACAGAAATGTTAGCCATCAATGAAAAATGGATGCTAGTACATGGGTAAGGGTTGTGGGTTGGTTTTAACATGGGTGTAAGGGTGGTATGGGTGCTACTGCACAGATGAGGGTGGTGGAAGAAAAGTGGAATGGGTGATGGGGTGAAAGGTGGGTGTTGTTTTAGTTCTTTCATTTACAGGTTCGTGATCAGCTGGGAATGGTGAGGAAAAAAATGATGACAGACCGAACCTACTGTACACATAATATATATTCTTATTAAATACATTGCAAACTGCTGCCACCTAGCACAATTGTCCTGTCCCCTTTAAAAAGAATAAAGGAATCAGAAATAAAAGAAAATCTGCATCAGCAGTTTTCACAGAATGTGACGTATCATAAAGTGTTTTGCTTTACAAGTAGTGATAATTTGATACATAATGGGGTTGACAGACGCTGTCCCTTAAACATCACATGCCAACTGCTGCAGCTACATTAAATGTTCCTTAGTATGTGGTGAGGAAACCACTTTTTTTATTTATGTGACTGAAATACAGATTTTATTGAAGTATCAGCTGCAAAATGCATCATCTTAGAAAGTTGTAAGTATTACTTCAATTTGCCAACAAAAATGTTGGTATATGTATGCATTACCTTAGAAAATTGATGCATTTTTGCCAGCAACAATGACTGGCATATTTTTTATTCAAATGTCTTGACTGACTACGTTATGACATAATATGTTTTGCAACAGTTCCACATGCTGCTGCTGTAGTACTTGGCTTAACTTTGTTATAAAAGCTATCTTTTAAACATAGCAACTTTTGATTTACTCATTTAAAACAGAAAGCAGCAAATAGCAGAAATTAGGTAATATCAGTTATTTTTTCTCCTAATTCATGACGATGAGTATATATAGCTGAGTACATAAATGGCTAATGTGTCTCTTTCTTTCACTAAGGAACTATGACGCAGCTGCAGCAGGAAAACTTTTAACATATGGGTGGGTGGGTGGGCCTGTTACGTATTAAGTTGCTGGCTTTAGCAAACAGAAGAAACCATAGATAAACCTAGTTGTATTCCTATCAATGTCACACAAGATAATTTCTCTCCCCCTTATATTGAACAGTTTTTCCTTTACATGTATTTTATTACTATCTTCGTTACTGGCAGCACAATAAAATAATAGGGTTCGAGTTCTAAAAAGTTCTAAAAAAGATTAGAACCCTAGAACTTTTTCAAAAGTTCTAGACTAGAACTAGAACCCAGAACGTCAGAGGGTTCTGACAACCCTACTCCGCATCCCATCCCATGTTCTCTTGGATGTGTCTCATTATCTCAGAAAATGAGGGGTCATCTGGAGGAGATCTAGGGAGGTTGCGTGGGTCCAGAGAAGGGATGCTGATCAGTGAAGAAGACCTGGAGCATTCAGAGATGTCAGAACTGGAGTCCCCCATAGACGGCGAATACCGACGTCTTCTGGGTCTCTTGGGGCTGGGTGACCCTGAAGATGATCTAGACGGGGGCCTTCTCTTCTTCGTAGATCTGCCCCTAGGAGGTGCTACAGGCTCCTGGGGGGAAGGTGCTCAGCCTGCTGCCCCTTTTGGCGAAGGAGGGGGCGCAGGCATCGGTGGTGCCGTGGGTGCGGGAGGAGGGTTCGTGGTGACCACTTCCTTTTTAATGGTGTCCCACCAGAAAGTGAAGAGCTCCTTCACTTCTGCCAAGTTGAGGCCCGACGATGGACCGGGCACTGGTGGTGTGTCGTCGGGGCCGGGCGTCGGCTCTCCGGGGGTCTCCGGTTCTGGGGAGGGTTCCCGCGGGAGCTCGATGGATCCGGAGTCACCCGCCTGGTCTTCAGGCTGAGTAGACTCCTCCTCCGACAACGCCTCCTGACTGACGTCGGTAGGCGGTGGTGTGGTTCTTCTATCTGCGGAATCTGCCGCCGGTCCCCTCGCCGGCGTCCTGGGGGTTGAATGCCTGACCGGCAACGGGTGTCAAACTGTTGCCGGCTCACGGGAGTGTTTGTGGACCTTGGCCGACGTCGGATGGGCCTACGTCGGGTCTGACGTCCGCTTGAGGGAGGTCAGCTTCTTGGTCTTGCATTGGGGTGGCGGCGGCAAGGAGACTGACCTGACGTCGGAGGCTGAGTGCTGGGACTTATGGTGCTCCCCTGACCTAGACAAGGCCTTAGCAGAAGAAGTGGGCCTGGAGGTCTTGGCAGGCTGCAGAGTCGAAGAACCGCTGGCTGATTTGACCACAACCGAGGGAGGCTGAGAGTGGGCTCTAGACGGGGAGTGGTCCAACCTGGAGCCGGAGCTGCGGGAGTCCGAGGCCCTGGAGGGGGATCTAGGTCTCACCTTTTCCCATTGCTTCTCGTGGTGCCTGTGCAACTTTCCTGAAGATTCCCCCCTGGAGGAAGGTTCCATGGCCTTGATCTTTTCTTCTAGAAGGAAAGCCTGGAGAGCTTTCTGTTGGCAGATTCTGTTTCAGCTGTTAAAGCCCTGGCAGAAGGAGCAAGCCTGGTGGTCATGGTCCGGGCCCAAACACCGGACGCAGGCCGAATGGGGGTCTTTGAACGGGATTTGCTTCCCACAGGCACACTTTGAAGGATGGCCCTCCACTGAAGTTGGGGAGGACATCAGACAAAGAAAGGTCTTGAAGAAGGATTTCTTCCAAAGTTTTTAAATTTCGAAACGATTTCCTGGTCATCGCGTGCTAGTATTAACCGAAGAGGTCAAGACATGCAAGTCGACGGCGGGAAGGAACTGGGGATTCTGGCAGGACCCCCTCCTTATGTACTATGCCTGATGTTGGGGGCCGGACCGACATCGGAGGCAGTCCCTGCTGAAGACTGCTAGCTAGAACATTTTCCGTGGGGTCCTGATGCCTGCCGGGTTGGGTCCTAATGGTGTAACCTGCTGCGAGAGCTGTATCTTGAAGAAGGTCTGAACCCACAGCCCTCTGATTGCCCAGCCTCAGAGACGAGTGTGCTACCTACTGAGCCACTGACACTGCTATAATGGGAATTCACATGTCCAGTAACATGAACTAGGGCTTACCCCAGAGCAGTGACCTCGTCCGCACCGTAGTAGGATATCATACAGTGCCTTCTGTTGCCCCGATGTACAATCCTGGTTGTCAGTAGTGGAGGGTCAACACACGACAAAGGGAAATGCCTGGTCGGTGGTGGAGTATGTGTGATGATGGTCAGCAGACAGCGGTTGGAGGTGGCACTGCCTGGTGTCATGACGCATTGTCCGCCATAAAGACAGTGCATCCAGGACACAGCTGTAGGAGGTAATACAACACACTCAAAAAATATAAATGACGATGCTGTACACTTGTAACATGCTTTAATGAATTTATTTCAAAGTTATACCAGGAAGTGAACTAAGCAGAGTATGGCTCATTTCCACATGCATCCAGGGGGGTTGGGAATATACAGTTGTATACAAAATTAATACAAAGTATAACCTGAACAGCAACGTGCAATGAAACAGCTTAATCAAATACGCAAAACAGGTCAAACATCAGAATTGACACATTTACCTGCACAGTCAACAAACAGAACCTACTGACAAAACCTACTCAGGTATGTGAGACCGAACAACATTTCATTTGCAAGATGGTTAGGAGCAGGTACAGGAACTGGAGAAATGGTCTTTGAGGGGAGTGTTCAAAGAGCGGGAGGTACAGGCACGTCAAATGCCAGAGGGAAGAAAAATCAACAATGTAGACATTCCATAGGAGAAGGCAGCATAGCAGGCAGAGACACACATGCAACAGACAAACAGCAAACGGTTGTCATAATGTCTGAGGGAGCGGTGGGGGGGAGGACCATTAAGACAGCAGAGACTGCTTCCAAAACTTAGCTGTAAGGGTACAGCAGTCAGCATGACACCTGCACTGAAGTATAGGGAAGTAAAGGGATTGTTAGTGGGCACAATACTGTGTACTGGGAGGACTGTCAAGGGTAAAGTGGCAGAAAGAGTGTAAGATGGTGTTAAGTCTGTGTAGGGAAGTTTTGTGAGTGCCACTGTACAGTTAAACCCTGTGAGATGAAAATAGGGAGAATCATTTGATGTTCCATTTCAGGTTGTGCCAGCAGCAGGATGAACCCACGGCTGCAACATAGGGTACCCAGCTTGGCTGCATTTTCTTGTGGATGGCCTCAATATGTACAGAAAACTGGAGGTGTTGTCCAATAGACACAGAAAGGTATCTAAAGGAGGATAACCAGTCATCCAGCTTACTCCCAGCCAGGGTGTTGAAATGAGGGAAGGAAAGAAGGCAATAGACTTTCTTCCTTGTGCCAAAGGTCATGGAGACTGTCTACCTGGTGTTCAGGAACAGCTGATTAGTGCATAGGCAGAGCTAGACATCCTGGAAGTCCTGCTGTAGTACGGTTGGTACATCAGAGGTAGAGGGGCCAGATCAAAACAGAACAGTGTCAGACACATGCATGTGGATGGATGAGTGTGGTCAAGCAGAGGGCATGTCATTGTAGAAGAGGGAGAACAGGTGAGGGCACAGGAAAGTGCAATGAGGAACACAAGTGGTGATGGGGAAGGAGGAGGAGGAGGAGATTTACTTCCACATCCTGACGGATTGTGACATACATACAAGATCTGAGTGGAATCAGCTGCTGGCCTCATTGGAGAGCCCTGACATTGAAAGCTTGGATAGTAGGAGAGTGTGTGAAACACTGTGAAACCACTTTCCAAGGCTGACAAAAATGGCAGAGGTTATGAGGACCTGGTCAATGCTGGGATGGATGGATTCAGTAAGCCTTTGCAGGGAGGTACTGGTGGAGTGCCACTTCATAAACCAATATTCACATTGTGACGTCTTACTAATTGTGAATACCACAGTATCAGAAACCCCACATGTCTGGATCCACTTCCACCACGTTACCCCGATGAAGTTTATAAGGGCCTTCTGTCACTGAAGATCGCCAAGTCTAAATGTCCCACCAGCATGGACTTCAAAATCCTTCTTGTGGCTGACACTTACATCATCTCACCCATTGCCTCTGTTTTCAAACTCTCTTTCTCTCTTGCTTATACCTCCGCAGAATGGAAACACGCCACTGTCATCCCCATCACCTGAGCTGGCAACCCCTTCAAACTTGTAAATTAACACTATATCTCCCTCCTCAACATTCTATGAAAGCCACAGAAACATCTTGTCGTCCCACACCTCTACTCCTTCCCTGTCCCCATGTCTTTGTGTGAAGAAAGAGGTGTGATCAAGGAAGGAGGAGAGCTGGGACAGTACAAGATGTTTCTGTACCTTTGCAAGAATGTGGATGAGGGAGATAGGGGGTTTATTTCCATGGTAGGAGGGGTTTCACCTTTGGTGATGGGGCTGACAGTGGCGTGTTTCCATTCCAGTGACATATAATCAGGACAGAAACAGAGATTGAAAATAGCGCCAAGGGGTGAAGTTATGGTGTGCTCAGCCAGGAGGACCATGCTGGATTGCAGGATGGTGGGACAATTGTACCTGGCGGTGTTCAGCGCGAGAACTCACTTATGTTCTTAATCCGGGGTAACGTTGCATAAGGGGATACAGAGATGTGTGGTTTCTGATGCTAACTGTGTCATTCACAGTTACTAAAAAGTCACAGTGTCAACAAATGGATAATCCTATTTTAAAGTTCTGTATGGTCTTCACATGCTCTGTCGTGAACAAACAACATTGATGTTTCTTACTTTCAGAATATGCCCATGACATCATGCAGAAAGTTCTGACCACCATGTTTGTGGATGATGAGAAGCAGAAGCTATTGAAGCAGTACAAGGAATTTAAAGAATCACTCACTCTTGCATCTATATTTGGTGATGTGGACAGAGAAGCCGCTATGCATGCTTACATAAGTCGATTCAACATTACATAGTGTACCCTAGTAAAAGAAGGTCACCATCCACTGTACAGGGTGATCACTGTTTGCACCGATAATTTTTTCTCATGCTGTGAATGTACATTTTTACTGTTCTGTACAGGCACATGTATGGAGGTTCTCTACATAGCTTC
The DNA here is from genome assembly GCA_016271365.2 of Neoceratodus forsteri. NCBI lineage: Eukaryota > Metazoa > Chordata > Ceratodontiformes > Ceratodontidae > Neoceratodus > Neoceratodus forsteri. Next base: position 649,373,065 of record CM057456.1, read on the forward strand.
CCTGGTTCTCAGTTGGTTTACCCTGAGACATCCCTTTTTTGGAACAGAAGCCATGTCACAGCACCTGTTCCAAACTTTGTACATCATTCCTCTGAGTTTGCGTTGTGTTTCGCCATTATGCAAGCTGTAAAAAGTTTCAGTAAAGGAATCTGTTTGCATGTGACTGTAGTAATTGTAGCAATGATTACATAATGCAATTCACAATTGCATTCTTTCACCTGATACTCCTGAATGTCCTAGACGTATGCTATACGATGATGTCAATAAATACAATTTATGGACATGACTTTTTTAAATCATTTGTAGTAATGTGATGCAACTGCAATCAAGAGAACCGGAAAAGTATGTTGAGTGTGATAACCTTGATAACAACTTTAGTAATAGTTTGGCAAGTGTAAAACACATACATGGAATACTTTGATACATCCAGAAAAATACAATCAACTTGGCACTGCATACTGTCAACAACATGGTGTCAGCCACGGAGGAAGTATTCTCTCTGGCTTAAAATGAGTGTATGCTCCAGCATCATTAGGGAATGTTGCACGGATTAGGGATAAGCAGCAAGATGGCAGAGGGACTCGGACGTCCTTCCCTAAGTAGCCCCCAACAGAAGCATACCAGCTGCCTATAGGCAGTGTATCTGTACTTCCTATAAAATAAAAATGAAATATTGTCTCCTTCGATTGACATAGGATAAATGATAACATTTTAACATTACTAATGCAATGAGCATGCAGAATACATCATGTATATGACACGTCTGTATTATAAAGTGGCTTTCTGTAGGGGGAGATGGGGGAAGTGAAATACTGGACAATGGAAAGAAATCAGTACTTCGTGCAGCGACTGTATCTTGCTTGACCTTTTAGTTGACATGCAGCAAATTAATTTGCAATGCAAAGTGTGTGTGCCATATTTATTGATGATTGATGGAAGCTGCAGACTGCACTGCAGTCAGTCATCTGACATACAACGTTACGACATAGTACACAGCACAGTTGGTAATGAACACAGAGCAAGTTGTGCGTTTGAGGCAAGAGACATAACGACACTTTATGGTTCATGATGCTGCAAATATTACCCCAACACAAGTGCTGAAAGTCTCCCATAAATGGAGACACAGTACATAATGAAATGACATGTAGTGTCACAGAACATGTCAGCATTCGCTGTACACTCTTCATGCCCATGTGACTGTTGTCCTACAGCTGCTGCACAGCAGCACTGTGCCTTTGGTGTATGTGTCACTAGTAATGATAGTCATAACGGAAATGCTTTCTCCATCACACAATGAGTATGTCACATGTGTCCATACCCTGACACATGCAACCAATTTGCACACACACACACACACACACACACACACACACACACACACACCACCCATTTTCTTCCTCATCTACCCTTACATTTTAATGCCATATTGATCATCCTTACCATATCACACCAGCCAGGCATGTACCTAGTAAGTTTCCCGTGTCTTCTCAATTTTTCCTCACCTACACTACATTGTAATCAGGCCACACCTCCCCACTATACATAACTCCTACACTCCTATGACCCCCTTTCCTCCCACAAGTACACACTGCTTTCTGATATCCACACCATGCTTTTCACCTTCCTCGTGACTACTTCACCATAGTTATATTACTGTTCATCTATGTGCTTTTGATTTCCTTTGACACCTCATTAACCCTCTGTTTTTCAGTGGGCACCCATGTAGCTCTGTAGTTTACTGTAGCTGTATCCTATTTCTCTGTCACTGTTTTCCTACCTTCTATATCCCCTACTGCTGAGAGTCTTGAGAAGATTGCACAGTGACCGCTGTCACTTACCATTGTAATTACCTATAAATACGTAAGTCATGTAGCCATATCACTGTTTACGTTGTATGTTATGTATAACTGAACTTTATGTCAATCTGTATTGTGAAAGTGACCCCTTTTCCTTGTAAATTATCCCCTTGTTCATTCACAATTGACATGGTGCCTTTGCAAGTGAGCATCAGGCTCAAAGGTGTTTGTAAATGCGATACTTTAGTAAAGTAATCAATAATAATGGCCATTTACAGAACACTTTGTTAGTGCAACATTGGAGATGTTTTGTGGGATACAATAAATGACAGCATTTCTGCTGATAATCAAAACATCACCTAGCACATTTACAACATTTTACATGAAGACAGTGGAAAAAGTATGTTGGTCATTCACGGGGTGGTGATTACACAGGTCTGTAAAAAAATAACGACTTATGGTCATTTATGACAATCATCATGCTGTGATGACAATATCAGGACACAGTAATGACACCATTGGGAAATTGTTTCAATATTATGTGTCGCAGATTTTTCTTTCTTTTTTTTTTCTGTTTGGTAACCGCATATGGCCCACTACGCACAAGTGCCTGTTTTCAAGAACCACCTGGGAGCACTGGGTGGTTAAGTGAGTTGCTGAGTTACACAGTATGCCAGTGGAGGTTGTGAGAAAGAAACTCAGGTCTGGTGTGCTGGATGTAGCAAGCTCCTTCACACCTCGTTCCTCTAACCTGTAGGCTATACTGCCAGTACACATAGTCCCATTTCATGGTGTGTGCTGCCAGCTGTGAACTGTGCCAGCTTAAGAGGAACACCGCATGATCGTGCAGCCACATAAGGTGTTCAGCGCTGCCTTGATAAACCAACAAGTTACTTCATGATGACGTGCAACGTCAGAAAGTAATGGAAAACATTTTGTGTGTGAGGGACTGTGTAACTCATGAAGTAATGCATTCTAGATAATAACAGTATCCTTCACAACTTTAAGTACAAAATAATTTCACAACAGTGCTTCAAGACATGCTTTCTGAAGCCAGCATGCAAGCACATGAGTGGTAGGGCTACCGTTCATGGCGCCAGCAACCCAGTTTCCTGAATGGAATCGGGTGGCTGGAGGGTCAGCCGGTGGGGGGAATGGGAAGAGGATTGAGCACCCAGAGGCTGCTCTCCTCCTACGGGGTGGGTGTGTTGCATATTTTGACACTGTACCGCCCCCCAGGGTGACCACAGGTGGAGGTGCAGTGGGACAGCAAGTAGAAGAGAAGGGGGACATCAGAGGGGAGACGGAGTGTTCCCACATGTGAACGTACATTGCTCCATGACTTCCCCAGCATGCTGACATCCTATGGCAGGACCAGAGATCAGGTACAGCACCGCGGTGCTCCCTGTAAATATAGCACCAGGCACCAATCCCAACATCCCTGCCAGCATCGCTGACAACATCCACAATGATATATTGACACATCAGGGCAGAGGAAGGGTGACCCATGCCACACGCACCTGGGGTGGTCGAACCAAGTGTCCATGGTGGGGGACGGACTGCGCCACTGACTGTACAGACATGCAGGGACACACAAGGCCATAGGAGCCTCTCGAAGGTAGTGAAGCGCCGTAGTGAGAAGGTGGAAAAAAGATAGAATAAAAAAAAATTGCTTACTCGTACAAGCTAGGTGGTGCATTGCCTCCTTGGTAGTACTGATGATACATGTAATAAGCGGTTTGCAGAACATGGGGATCTAACATCACTGGATGAAAGCCACTGTGGCTCGTAATGCAGTGTATGTCTTCATCATCCCTTCTGGAAGTCATACGCTCCACCTCATTGCAACACAAACATTCTAAACAGTCCTTCATGATGGTGCATGCACCACAAGTACACCGAGGATGAAAGATTAACAGTAAATGAAGTATTGAAATGTTGATAAGAATAATTTCAGCACCATAACATTACGCAACATACACATGATCTTTCAATGTGTTTGTCAGCTAACAGTTACTTTATACACATGCGGGATGATATTTAAAGTTCTCCCGAGAGCAAGTGGATGATATGCACATGTCGCATGCTCATGCTGCATACATGTAAATATTGAGAAAATGCATGGTTGCAATGCTACTAAACATGTCATGCTGAATATAGCAAAGATGCTAAAAAAAATGGAGTTTACATGATCCACCGCATCTTGCAATATTTCATAGCATCTGTGCACCACTAAATATAACAGATGGAGTGACACAGCCACTGTTGGTGGGTCAACATGGAAACTCTGTTGATGTGAAAAGAGGGGTGCACAACAAATGAAACGGAGTGAATCAGCATGGGGAACAAGGTGGAGTGGCACTGGAAAAGTGGTAAATTGGCATAGACACAGCCACCATGGGCAAAGCACAAAGCACCGCACATTGTCCACCAACCCAGGTGATGAACAGGCACAGTGGACACAGCACATAGGGTGGCACAGACACAGTGACTCCGCACATGAGGTGAAACAGACACCATGGCTGTGCTAAGCAGTGAAGTAGAAATGCAAAGTAAACATGTCTGGTGGCCATGGTAGACACACCACAGGCACAGTGCCACCCATGCCACTGGTTGTGGTAAGCATGACAGTGCCAGCACTGTTGTGCAGTGCATGTCACCACAGTGTGGCAATCATGGCGACCAGCCACACTGAAGAAAAAATCAGATGATACCTCCTTCAAAGTATGTACCCCAAGCAGGTGGCACTTCCATAGCATGAAGTGTGACAACAGAGTGGCCACCTCAGTGTTGCTCCATGCAAGCGCATGTGGCTCTGCAGCCTGTGCATGTAGCATGTCTCAGAGAGGTGTACCTGGGAATGCCGTGCTAAGTTTTGGCAGTCCAGTTAGGTGGTGTTGTTGACCCATGATGCGCAATTGGCACACACGTAGACTGCTCCACACATCACAGGTGCACCATAGGGATGTGCTATCCACGTGCAGTGGTGCATAACCATACAGTGCTGTGACATGCATGATCCACAGCTGTTGTCATCATACATAGTCACCCATGCATGTCCAATATGGTATACACAGAAGTGCTCCATACAGCGATGCATGGAATAAATCTCATTCCACATACAGAATGACATGTGCTGATAGCCAATTTATGATATGCAAGGAGAGTATGCAACTGGACTCATTGGACATTCATGGAGCAAGCATACTGCTTACAATCTCACCTGCTGCACAACTCATTTGCATGAGCTGAGCTACAGTTGCACTTCCATGCAGCACCGGTGACCAACAGGTACTCCAACCCTGTATGTTATTTACTTTACTTTCCTGATGTTACAGTCCACATGGTACTGCATGCAGTGGTTTGTAGACAACATGCTGATATGTGGGAACTATTGCCACACATGTTAATATATGGTTGTGCTGCGCCATATCCATCCTAATGGCCCCACCTACCACTATACCATGTACCCATTGTTTTCTTCCATGAACCCTACATAAATGGTGCATTACTGTGTGTCTTGTCCATCTCCCTGCAACCTATTCCTGCTCTGTCTTGCATCTGACATGATAACCCTGTGCTATACCACAGCAATGTCAACAATTCTGTGTGCACTGTTCAGTTTGACAACACAGTTGAAAATGTACACATGGGTGTTGGCACTCACACTTTCAGTAACACTGCTGACCCTGGCACTGCCTCATGACGTGTGTTGTGGCAAAGACTGCATTGTCTGTGACTGCTGTCCTGCACAGTCAACAGCATACATGGCCGCTGAGTATTTCTACACTACCCTGTCAGTGAAGTCACACCTCGTACGCCCCCCTTAAAGCTTACACCTGTGTCCCCTGGTTGCCTCCTCTCTTTCTGTTAGATCAGCCCATGTAAGAGATCTTTGCTTACCCCCTTCCTGTACCTTAACACCTGAAAATGTCCTCGTCTTCTACAGAGCACATGTTGATCTCCTCAAGCCTCTACTGATAGGTCCTGTCCACCCTACCATAATCATCTTACTTTCCCTCATGTAGACCCTCTGCAAGACTACAATGTCCCTTTGTAAGTAATGACGACAGACATGCAGGCAGTATTCAAAGCACAACCTAAACAGGCAGTTCTACTGAGAAAGAATCACTTACCTCCTTATTGAGGGTCACAAAATCAGTGATCTGCTTCATACTTATGGTCACGAGTAATTATATATACAATAATGGCTGGGGAGGTGGTCATAACAAGAATGTTAGACACCACCAAGGTGTGGGATGCCACATAAACCCCGAGATCAAAGCTCGAAGGGTTTGCACAGGCATCCCACACTGCGGGGGGATGTAACATTACAGTTTCACACACCTACCCAGCTTTTATATTATATAATTGCTGGGAACCGCTTTTTTGGCTCAGCAATTATATAAAATATAGTTATATTAAGTTACCTCTGACTCAAACTGCAGCGTGCTGTGGGGTGAAGAGGACCAGAAAAGCGCTTTTTGCACATGCTCACACACATTATAACATGCGGGTTATGATGGAAAATTATAAGCCCCTTCCACCATTTGAAAAAAGGGGTTGCCAGTTATTATAATACAGTTATGGACCCATAGAGGAAGTAATTGCGTATGCAGGACAGAAGCAAGTAAAGGTAGTAGGAGGAAGAATTAAAGGGTGGTAGTCAAAGAAACCATACAGTTTATTCACAAACACATATCTGTGTGTATTTGCGTGTTTCACAACTTCCAACAGCCAGAGGAGAACGAGACACAGAGCCAGAGGAATGACAAAACAGGTTTATTCTTGCACACAGTTTGTCTATGGTGCAGTGAGACTGTGTGTGTATGTTGACTGTTGTGTGCCTGTGTGTGTGTGTGTGTGTGTGTGTGTGTGTGTGTGTGTGTGTGTGATGTGGTACTCTATACTGTGCAATGCTGTGTATATCTGCACAAGCCAATACCAGGCAATCATTACAAATACTTGAGCACATCCACCACACAGAGAACAATATGACAGAGAGACAGATACAGATAGCAAGTGGGCTAAGCAAATATGGTGTGTCTGACTGTGTTTTATAGGTTATGAACAACCACTAAGCTGTCTAGTCGCCTCATCAATAATACAAGGGGCACAAGTGATGCATAGACGGGCATAACAAGACCCTCCACTATGAAAGCATCCATCATGGATTGGTGTGCCATCTTCGTGGATGAACTGTGAAATAATGACCTAGTCAACCAGATTACATATAGGAAACAGCACACAGACTTGTAACCCTACTACCTGTCCCTAAAAAGAAAATATTGACATAACAGTGCCCACCCCAAAAAAAACCACACACACACACACATACACACAAGATCACAGCATGACAAGCACAGGACACCGAGAAACACACCAGAGATAACACTGGAACACCTAATGTGAACTGCAGTCATATCAGGAGGTGGTTTGGTGTGGTTGATTACTAAATTATACCAGGGAAATGAGAAGGCAGCAGACATTGAGGACTATTGCCGGGGGAGCATATCAGTAGTGGCACTGAACCTGTGCAACAGTCATCTTAGTATACAAAGTAATGCTCCCCTGGACAACAGTTCCTCAATCAGGGCCTGATGAAAAAAAATGAGCTGCCACATCAATAGTAGCGTTGAGACACCTATGAGACCAACACAAAAACTTATGGAGAGGGCAGCATGGAGTCTGAATTACCAGAGTAAGCAAGTATGACATTTCGGTAGGTAATGAATATATGATACAGTACACAGGTTGAAAACCACTATCCACAGGCCCAGCTTCACATAGTGATTGTGTTATTACTGAATATTCATGGAAATATGCTTTTGGTTACTACTGAAACTTCATATTGACAGTCGAAAGTCACATTCCATTATCATTCATGAAAATATGCAGTCGGTTAGTACTGAGACCTAAGATTGACAGCACAAAGTCAGAAACACTGCTGTAAAGAGGATTTGTGTGGGGGGGGGGGCTTCCTCACGACTCTGAAGCTCTGCAGGATAGGTGATTGAAATAAACAAAACAACGATGAGAGAAATGCAGAACTACAAGTGTGGAACAAGAAATGCAGAGCTCATTACCAGTCTGTGTTTCCCAACTGACGCATGCTTCTGTAACGCGGCGGCCATGCACTGTCTTCCTCGATATCTTCGGATTCCGTAGACACGCTACTTGCATCGGTCACATAAGGGTCATCACGATAAGGATCCACATTGTCCCCTTCAAATTCAACCATGACCTCAGAGGAGTCATTTTCACTGGAGGACTCCACGGGGCTATCAATGCACTCGTGTGAGCTGGGGGTGCGGTCCGCCATATTTGTTTCCCCTGCCGTGATGTCACACAGATTCAGCACTCACTGAAAAAAAACTGGGGGACGTGGCAAAGACAAACAACTAAAACCACTAAAAATAACATTTACATTAATGTTCTACAAATTTTAAACCACACTTCCTTTATTAGTGCACCAAGAGCAATTGCTATCTTGGTTACATGCCCCAAAGTTCACAAAAACACTTTAAGGGATTTGTTTCACTGAGAAGAACAAAGAGGATATCAGTGTGATCAATAATTTTACTGAGTCAGTCAAGCCATGCTAAGAGTGAAGAGGGGCAAAATAGTCACCCATAGAGTAACAGCAGGACTGAAGAAAGCTCAGCCCAGCTTATAAAATGAAGTAGTGACACATGCATTGTGAATGTTGAATTCCACAAAAAGAATTATGGATGCTTCTTCTGTATGCTACCATAAATATTTGAGAAAATATTACCAATATTTTTTCCCCACTGTAAATGTAAAACTGCTAAACTAATTTATCCAGTTGTATTAGACACCAGAATAGAATGACATAAGACATGCATGTCAAATGTTATGTCCATGCCTGCAAGAACAGCGAAGTTACAAACATCCACATTTGAGAGTTTCCACAAAATTTTGCAAATACTTACATAGTACGGGGATCGGGTGGTGGGGCTCAGTGGGCGGGTGGGGAGGGGGTACCACTAGACCACCAGGGATATTGGTCCTTTCTTCGGGTACAGATGCCCGCGATCTGGCGGAAAGCGGTCCACTGGACCACCAGGGATAGTGGACTAACTCTCATTTTATTATACAGATGCCGACAATCGGGCAAACAGCGGTCCACTGGACCACCAGGGATATTGCAATAATTCTTATTTTATTATACAAATGCCCACGATGGCATGGGGGGGCACCACCAGATGCAGCCGGAACTCGGGTGGCCACCCACAGGTGGCAGCTGCCGTGTTGCGCCCTGCAATGCGGCAGCTCACCTGTGGGTGGCCATCAGTTGTTCCTTTTTTTTTTTGGCTTAACTTTGTGCTGGCGCAGGTAGGGGTTGTGCATGCATGGCTCTGCATCCCAGACTGAATATCGGGCTGTGCAGGTTATGCATGGGCACACCCCACCTGTGCCTGCATACATTACTGATGTGCTCCAGGCATCGGGATTTGAAGCACACTTTTCCCTTTGAATAATAGATGCTAGGGCGATCAGTGGGTTGCGTGATGATGTAACACTGTTGCGCCATGCGCAACCCTTTTGAATATCTGGGCCTGTATGTAGAACTGTATCTACAAATGATCATAATATACTCTTAAACTTATTTGTGATTACAGAAGATGAAGTTATTGTGAATGCTGCTACAATGTACTTGTTAAGTATTGACAGAATACGTTCTAGACACAAAAACAGCAGGGTAAATAATTGTTTATGTACTGATTCTCTCCTTAGCCAACACTTTTGGGGAAAAATTCAAAAGGTGATTATGTAATATTAGATATCAGAAACTTATGCAAGTAGGATCAGGAACTGGTTTCATTACATCAAAAATATTATGTAAATGGAAAAGAAAATTTTATGTATTCATTCTACTCGCCCTATTTATTTTTTTATAGATGTATTTATTAAGAATGATATCTGTAATATTTGTATGTATGCACTGTGACATTTTGTTTATAATTGTGTGATTGTTTTTTTCTGTTTGAAATGGTTTAATGATCAATCAATAAAGTACATCATCATCATCATCATCTCTAGTATTAAACTTTCATATAGAGTACAATAAAAAGATTGGGTTAGCCCTGATCCCCTTGTCAAAGAGTAAGCATTCCCTTCCCCAACCCTGTTTGCACTTAAACCTTCCTCCTCATTAATTAATATCATACTATAATTAAACATATATCTGGTTAATCCTACCCCAATTCCTGCCCCCATTCAAATTATTACACCATTTATACAACCCTTGTTGCAACCACCACTACTCACCTTCACATACATTCCATATTTAGAACAGCAATTCATGTTAAAAATGTTTATATTCTTCACTATGGCCTACTCTGCAACCTACAATGTTGATCCCTGATGTTCATTTTTTCAAAACAATTTTTTGGTGTCACACTTCATCTTATGTTCACCATTATGGCTGTGCATGCCTAACTATGATTTGCTGTATATCGTGAATAATTGTGTAAGGGTTTCAGCCATACAGAACTGAATACTAAGTATTGTTCCCTATTCATGGTAAGCAGAAAAAATATTAATGCTTTAATAACAAAATTAAAAAAGTTCTGTTACTCCTCAGGTGGCCAGGGTCGCCCCTTCCCCACCCCAGTGACATCAGTGACACCCCTTGCTGGTACTGTAAATCTAGTTCCGGTAGGTAGTAGGGATGCTGCAACACTAGGACTGTGTTGGGAGAAGCCAGCAAGGAGATCATTTGGACCAATGTGATACCATTATTGTGTGGCTGAATGGGGCTACAGTAGGAAGCAGGGCTTCCAGTGGACTCTAGTGACATAAATGGGTATGACACTGTCGGTGGGTCAGAGGAGAAATGATCTAGAGGATATGATAAATGGATATACTGTAGTGACTCAAAAGCAGTTCTAGAGCAACAGGTTGGGCATGTGGAAGGATATGTCTGAGGAAATGCTGGTGCCCAGGAAGCTCTGACGTTAGCATACAGTAGCTCCAAATTTGTACCCAGTTACATCTATCAGACTGATTTGCTGTGTGGCTTAATCACACTGGGCACTCTGGCCTGCACTTTTTACTAAGGTTTCCCTTTCTGTATAGCTCTAAAGCATAGAAACATAGAAACTGTCAGCAGAAAAAGGACCTTGGCCCACCTAGCTTTACCTACTAAGGTACCACAGACTCCATTTAATCTCCGGCCTCTCCCCCCCCCCCACACCTGTTACTATAGTCCCCCTGTGTCTCTCCCATGCATGTTTGCATCCTGCTACTGTTTCTATACCCACCACCTCTTCTAGGAGTGTGGATGAGAAACTGGGAGTTAATTTGTACCCATGTTTGTAGCTCAGCACTTTGCAACTGGGCATAACTGCCCATATACTGTATCTGTTTTATCTGCTAACTCTAACTTATGGAATACTGCTATTGCATTTCTGAGGCTATCAATTTGCTATATGCCCCATCAAGTGAGCCTGCAGGTGAGAGACAGGTAGTCCAATAAGTGCCAGGTCTGTGGAGCTCATATCATAGCATTCTGTCATGCAGCTAAACCTATGTCGTACCCGGGCCACTAGGTGCTGCAAAGCCAGAGTGTTAGCAGGTATAAACCTGGTTTCTGCCCACTAACATCTGGCCAAGTAATTTGCAGTGCAACATAGATACAAAGAAGACCCCTAGCCACTGCGACAAGGTCAGAACTTTGTGTAAAGCAGATGTATTGGTGGCACAACGGGGCTAGCAACCTGAATTTGCAAAGCCCCTTACTGCAACTGTGTATGGTGGCCTGTATTTCTTTAGATCAGTGCTTGACATGAACAACTGTATTGAGGTTTGGGTAAGTACAATTTTTAACTGTTTTTTCAAGTCACAATAATGGAAGCACTGTAAAGAAGAAGCCAGGAGTTTGTGTATGTCTTCCCTTTTTAAAACATCTTTAAGGTTACCCATGCAGACCAAGTGTCTGTATACAATATGGTCAGTAGATTTAATTTAGAAAAGTAGAATGTGACGGCAGAAGGAGACCAAAGGTCCAGCAAGTCTGCCATTATTACTCTACTTTACCTACCAACCTACTGCCCTGGTGGGCTGTATCCCTCCCCCCATTACCTCACCCCTCAAACCCTTGCTGTTCCCTTGGGGACTGTGAGTCCTCTTGCCCTATACTAACTGTGTTTGAGCCCATTATGGGTAGCTTCCCCACCACTTATACTGGTAATCTGCCCCACAGTTCCACCACCCTCTCACTGAAGTAAAACTTCCTCATGTATCTCCTGAATTTAACCCCCCCAGCTTTCAGTCACGCCCCATAGTGACTGCATTCCTATTTCTTACAAATAGATCATCACTGTTTACCTTGTTTATACCCTTGAGAAACTTATGTTTTAGTCATGTCCCCCTTCTCCCTCCTGGCCTCCAGTGAATACATGTTTAGGGCCTCCAGAAGTTCCTCATAGGATCTGCCCTGCTGGCCTGGGATCCTCTTGGTGACCCTTCACTGGACCAACTCTAGTCTGTTGATGTCCTTCCTCAGGTGAGGGCTCCAGAATTAGGCACTGTACTCCAGAAGAGGCTTCACCAGAGATCTATGGTGTGAGTGAATCACCTCACTTCTACTGTCAAAACCCTTCCCAATACAACCCAGCATCCTCTATGCCTTACTGTATGATTTGTTACATTGATATGTTTACTTGAGAGAGTAACTATGATCGCCATTTCTCTCTCTATCTCTCCACCATTGTTGTGGACAGTCTAATCCACCTTCCCAATATTCTCTGTGTGGATTCCATCTACCTAAGAGCATTATTTTGCACTTCTTGGCACTGAACCTCAGCTGCCAGACTAAAGATAATTTCTCTAAAGCAATTTACAGTCACAAAGGGCATGCATCAAGAGTATGGGTGCTACTGCTACACCCACAGAATGGATTCTGAACTAGACATCATCTGCACACCAAAATGGAAAAAAATCAGTTCATCGTTATTCTTAAAGTTACACAGTGCAACTGTGCATATTGCACTGTGACATGCAGACTCCCTGCTCACCAACTGCAGGATATACCAACGTGACTAACGCTTCACATCATCACACCTGACACTTCAAAGTCTGTCTCCCCTATTAATCACAAATTTATATAGCATATCTAACATATCAAACAAAAACATATGCCTCTCTGGTAACATGTTTTTGCTAAATCTTCAGCTGCATTCTCAAAACAGCTTTGGTTGCTACAGGTCTTCTTTGCTCTGTACATTTGTCCTTTTGGTATTTTTTTATTGTGTGGTTAGTGCAGCTACTACTAGCATAAAATATTTTATTGCATTTGATTGCCTTTATATACAAATTGCTCCCAAGCAAGGCATCACCCTCCTTTGTTATTTCCAGAATCAAACTGCACACAATATAATATTTGTAGGGATAGAATAGTGGGGAAAAATGTCAAGGGGGGGGATTATGTAAACAAATTGAATCGGTGAGAGCAGTAGTGGATTCACACATTGGGGGCTTTGAAAAAAAGGCTGAATGACCATTTAGAAATTGCTCCTGTATTATTAAAGAATGTGTTATATTTTTTTATTTCAGATTTTGATGGGTGAGTGCTTTGCTGAAGAATGCTGTTATGAAATCAACATTTGAACAGTGATTACTGCCTACAGTGTAGGGCCAATTCCAGAGGTTGACTTTATCTTTTTTTATGCTAAGTAGCAGGACAAGTTGATTCAAAATTGAATTAGTCTGTAGATGGTTGCACTAGTCCACAATTATGATGGAGAATTGTGTGAACTTATACAGTAAAAAATGCAAACCGAGAATTATTCTGATATTGTTCATTTACTTGGGCCTGCTGATGGAGGAGGACCAAGCATCTGAAGGACTTCTCACCTCCTCAGGTGGGAGGCTGCAGAGCCAGCCCAGTGATTGCCTGTCCCCTAGCAGAAGTTGGGGGAAAGGCACCCAGGACTAGCTACAAGACAGAGAAGTATGGCAGATGCTGATGTGTGGTGCATGGAAGTGCAGCACACATCATGGCATCATTGCACACCACACCTCTCAGGGGAACCACAAGAAGGCAAAGGCTACTGGTGGCAGGATGGTGCAGAACACCTGCATACACCACATCCAACCAGCTGGGCTTGCCAGGCCAGAAAGTGGATCCTTCTCCAATGGGGGTTGCTGAACATCATCAACCCATTTGGTGGTTGTAATCTATGCGAGAAGACTGGTAGGTAGGTCTCAGTGGACAATGGGGTAGAGATGCAGCAAAGTTTTACTTCACCAGCAAATTTTCCATGAACACGCCAAATTCACCTCCACGGATGAAGTCGCAAAGTTGTCCCATTAAAGGACAATTTGCCATTTGTAACTTCACCTTGCTTTGGGTTTTTTCATTGCAAATTGCACTTAAAAAAAACACAAAGCAAGGAGAAGCTACAGATTTCAAATCCCTGCTGTCTAGTGCCCCCCCAATAGCCGGCCCCAGTGTAAACAAATATTTATTAAATCCCTGCTGTCTAGTGGTCCCCCTGCACCGAATGGTGGCTCCAATGTAAAAAAAAAAAAATCCCTGGTGTCTAGTGGTGCCCCCACGATCACCTGCCCCAATGTAAACAAATATAATATTAAATCCCTTTTCTAGTCATGTCGTCCCTGCAGTCCCGGCCCCAGTGTAATAAAATATATAAAACTCTATGTCTAGCTGTCTCCCCCCACCAATCACTGGCCCCAATGTAAAAAAAATATATAAAACCCTGGTGTCTAGTGGTGCCCCCCCTTCCGATTGCCTGCCCCAATGTAAACAAATACAATATTAAATCCCTGGTGTCTAATCATCTCCCTCCCCGCTGATAGCCAGCCCCAATGTAAAAAAATATATAAAATCCCTGGTGTCTAGTGGTCTCCCCCACCAATAGCCCATCCCAATGTAAACAAATATAATATTTAATCCCTGGTGTCTAGTCGTCCCACCCTGCCGATCGCCAGCCCCAATGTAATAAAATATATATAAAATCCCTGGTGTCTAGTTGTCCCTCCCCAAATGATCACTGGCTCCAAAATCCTGGTGTCTAGTGCTCCCCTCCGCCGATACCCAGACCCAACGTAAATAAAAAATATCAATGAAATCCCTGGTGTCTAGTTGACCCCCCCACCACTGCACTTAATTTGCCAGAGAATGTTATGAAAAAATGCCCTTTGCAGTATTAACTGTGTAAGGCACAAGAACATATACTTTCTATTATGGTCATTTTTCAAAGGTACATGGCACCAGAAAATCACTGAAACTTTTCTGAAACCAAAGACAAAGAGCTTAGTATGAAGAACATGACTTACTAAAAGGAGAAGTTACGAAGCAAATTGTGGCTGTAGAAAGATGTTAGTTGTCCATAAGTCTACCCTAATGCAGTATCATAGAGTAGCTTTTACCATGAAGTATGGAATTTTGACCACAAAATTCCACACTTCGCGGTTGATCCATGCTCTGTGAATTGGTGAATTTCACGAATTGCACTTCACGAATTCAGCAGAATTCGCAAAATATTTAGTGGAGCAAGTTTTGCTGACTCTGCACATCTCTATATTGGGGTGACAGGTCTGGGGTGTCTGGCAAAAGGGGGCCATCAGGTAAGGGGGCAGAAAGCGATAAAAAAAGGAAAAGATTTGTCTTGTAGTCACACACAGACACCCCTCCCATTCTTTTGTACCATGACCCCCTCTCTTTCTCTTCCTGTTCCCCTTCTCCCAAACACAGATTCTCCCACAACAGCAGATATTCAATCAAGCAGATATGGCCAGGCACACTCAAAAGCTAACATCGTCATGTACATTACCACCCTCCCCCCCCCCAGCCACCCACAGGGCAATGAAAAGTCAGTCAGAGAAAGACATACTCAACCTCTATACTGTGACCAACCCAAAATCTGCACTGCATTAAAGGTTCAAGCTACATTAAGTGGGACAGGGGCATATCTAAGATTTTTTTTTGAGGTGGGAGTTAGACAATCCTATGGGACTTGGAAAAATAACATTTTGCAACATTTTAATAAATATATGCCAGGCACAAATGTATGGAATTTAACATGTTCTGACCAAACAATAGCAGCATTTTTTTTAAATATTCCCCTTTAATCAGCTCAGGGGAGCCAGTTCTAAGGTATGATGCCATGGCTTCTCTATTTAGGAGGATCGATGCATCCCACAAATCCATGTTTCAGCCTTTCAAAGCATCTATTTTATTAGGAGTTATTTTTTCTATATACATTTTTAAAAATTTTTTCCCCTTTTTATGCCCGACCTGGGACCCTGGTAGACACGCACATGCATGTGCAAGGAGGTGCACACACACACACACCGGGCACCAGCTTGGTCCCTTCCACCCCATCCTTGGCATTATTGCCACTGCTCCCCCTCACCTGCACTTCCTACTGGACCTCTACCCGGTGGGAGCAGAGGTACAGAAGTGGACAACCACCCCCAGGAGCGGAGAGCTGCCTACATGCTCAATCCTGCTCTGACCCTCCCCCTCCATGCCGGCTCCCCAGTAATCTGAGGTAGTTTCTGAACTCGGGTCACCAGTGTAGTGCAAAGTAAGGCATCCAGCACCTCAGCCCTCAGTGCCACCAGGCCAGCTATTAGGGTCTATTTTTGTATCATACATGCATGCACCAAAGCATTGTTTTTAGGATTAATTATGAAATGGCAAGAAAAATTCCTGGGCTTTCACTGGTCACTGCTGACCTTTAACAGTAATGTCATCCCTGAACAACATCACCCCTATTCAAAATACACCTAAAAATGTATCTTAAAATGTATTTTGTCACCTTTTTTTCAACCAAGCTATTTTATAATTGCAATAATGCACTCCAAGCCTTGTGTTGTGGGGATAACGTCACTTTTTAGGTGATGGATGCTGTCAACCTGTGGCCTTATGCTCAACCTCCCTAGGCATGATGTTATCCCAGCACCACCCATGCCATCATGCTTTAGTGCTTAAATGACATGCTGTGTGGCATAAGGGTAGGGGTGCATGGATGGCATTTACTTGTGTGGTGTACTGGAAAAATTTGGAGACCCCTACACCTGCAATTAATTGCAGCTACAGGTAGAAATGTTGAGGAGTTTTAATTTTGCAAAGTTTTTCTATTTAATAGGAAATTTTCCATTGGTAGCTTCAATTGACAACTTCATCTGTAATATCGCTTTTGGAGTACACCAAGACAAAGTTGGGTAAATATGAAGCTAATAATACACAGAAGTCTCAAGGTCAGCAGTCCCCTCTCCCCCTATCCATAGCAGCCTGTATAACCTGTGCCAACCCTATCCCTCATTGTCCCACCACCACAGGCTACATCCACTCATCGGTCTCAACTGGGAGCAATCCTAACTTTTTCTGACCTGTGTGTAATCCAGTTATACTCTTCACTGCCAGTATGACATGCTGGTAAATACACACAGTGTCGCCACCATTGCAATTGGATTTAGTATAAATTTTTCCTCGCAACCAGAATTGCATACTACTTCAGGTACCTGTGCCCAATGTGCTGTAATGCACAGAAAGGAGATACCAGCTGTTTGGACACTGGTCCACATGTCCATATTGGGGACCTATTATCCAGATCAGGCTCAGTGCCACACCACCAGCAGCCAAGGGGACACCAGCAACCTCCTCCTTGACCACTGTTCCTAAACCTAAGTCAGAGATTGTGATACCTCTTGGATGATCCACTTGTCACTGCCTCGTCAGCACTCATCAGCATAGATGCCACAGATGTGGCAGAGGAAAATTTGGCAACCCAAATGCTACTACCCCACTTCTACCAACTACTCCTTTCGTACTACTACTACTACTACTGCTGCTACTGGCCCCATAGCCAATGAATGAAGCTGCTGCAGAGGTAGTTTTTGAGTTGCAACAACATTTTGCCGAACAGAACCTATGTACATTTTGGCCACCTTTCAAGGACCTGTCCTTTTACTCAAACTTCTCTTTCAAGTCATTTTATAAATTTAGAGTTTTAATGTTGCAAGGAAAAAAAACACTGCAGTAAAAATAAATACCTGCATCAGAAAACAAAACCTCACCAGAAAGATTATCAGTCTTTTTATCCGTCCCTGGCTACCCTGAAACCACAGATTGTAATGTACTTGTCTCTGAGGACTTTAAAGATCAAAGGAAACATACAGACAAAAAGATTTCTCACCTTGTATATGCCCAGGTCACAGTCTATCACCTTTCAGGAATCTTAACATGTTATGTGACCCTGGATCTGAACAGTTCATCATTTCCTCTGGATGTAATTAACCATCAGCATTTTCCTTTTAAATCAACTTTACATGTACTTTGTCATTTTCTCTGCTCTCTAATCCTGCTGCTCCTGCTATTATCAGGGAATATTCACCCAAACTCTGGACCCCCTCACTCTAAAATGACTAAGCTTAAAGGTCAACTTACTATAGTATCATTGAATGTTAACAGTCTCCTCACCAAGTTTGCACAATTCCAGGCATGGGTGCAGGTGACCAACCCAGACATTATAGCACTCACTGAAACCTGGCTTTCCCCCAAGACACCGGATGCATCTATCTCCCTTGATGGCTACAACTCGTTCTGACATACAGGATTGCTTAACTCGGGGGGTGGGTGCCTAGTATATGTTAGGTCTGGAGTAAAGGTGCAAGCCCTTGATAACAGTCTTAATACAAAAGAGGCCCAAATTCTGAACCTCAAATTAAACATAGGGACACAGGATAAAGTCCTGCTGGTCTCCACAGTAGACATACCTCCAGGACACCAACCTGCTGGGCTAAACCATGTCATCGGAAGCCAAGAGCAACTAGGCAACCACTGGGAGAAGATCATTGTAGGTGACTTCAACATAAACTGGCACTCACAGAACGAAGCAAAAGCCAAGGATCTAATTACTAGCCTTTTCCTAAAACAGATGGTCACTGCTGACACCTGGCTTAACTACGAAACAGAGAGCAGCTCTCTCATAGACTGGCTCCTGACCACACACCCTAAGCATATATCTGATGTAACTGTCCTGCCTGACAGCCTCAGTGACCACTCCACTGTGAAGTGTACCTGGTCTAACAATTTCCCCAAGAGTTCACCCAAGCTGTGCAAAAACCATTGCATGGGGTCTGGACTACTTGAACATTTCAAGCTGTACGTGACACAACTGGATTGGTCCCCTCTGGCTGTGGATATAGATGGTAATGAGGCACTTAACTATTCCATAATGGTTTTCAACCATGCTTGTGATATTTTTGCACCATACAAAACTAAAACAATTAAGGGAACCTCCAATCCCTGGCTTTCCAATTCCTTTATTGGACTTATGAAGAACAGAGACAATCTTTGGCATATAGCAAAAGCAGTTGGTACATCTGCTGCGTTTAATACCTACAAGGCAGCTGGAAACACCTGCACCTGACTCATCCGACAGGCTAAAGCCTCCTAATATAAGGATCTACTAACCAAAACCTGGGGTTCTGAAAGAGACTTTTGATGCTCTCTTAAACCCTTAATGGGCAAAGCCCCCAAGATCCCACCCCTACTGTTGACTGCGAAGGGGCCCCTACAGGAACCCACTGAATTTGCCAATGAGCTCAACAATGCATTTGCTGACCTTTCAAGTGCACTCCCTGGTGACTACTTCAAAGATATGTATGTTCAGCAATGCCCACTGCCCCTCAAGATCACCCAAGGAAAGATGTACCACCTTTTTACTTTAGACATGTCACCAAAGCTGAAACCATCAAGCATATTAAAAGGGCACTTGGCAAGACCAGGATGGGGGCGGATCTGCTTGACATGAAGTTGTTTGGTCTACGCCTTCACAAACTACCATGATGTTTAATGCCTCTCTAAAATCAGGAGTATTTCCAAATGCATGGAAGTCAGCTAACATAACGCCTGTCTTTAAAGTGGGGGATAAAACCCAAACATCCAACTACAGACCTGTATCCATCCTTCCTCCCCTTTCGAAAGTACTCAAAAGAATGGTCTCGGAGCAGCTTACTGAATACCTTGATAACCATAACCTACTCTGCCCGCAACAGCACGACGTCCATAAAAAGCACTCCATACTCACCGCTCTAGCTGATTATTTATCCCAACTATATAACACCTTGGATACTGGTCAGGCAGTTGGATCAGTCTTTATCAACCTCACAAAGGCTTTCGACTCTGTTAATCACAACCTCCTCCTACATTGCCTTCTGCCTACAGGTCTATCCCCAGATACGGTACTATGGTTTGGCAGCTACCTCTCTAACAGATCACAATGAGTCAAAACTGGTGATACCCTATCCGCTGCTAAGGAGGTGCACCTCGGGGTTCAACAGGGGTCAATCCTCTGTCCTCTACTCTTTAGCCTCTTCATCAACTCTGCCCTAATGGCTTGCTCAGCAAGCACAGTTCTCTATGCTGATGATGCAGTGATCTCAGTTGCTGGCAAAGACCAACAATCCATCACAACTGAACTCCAAAGCAGCTTCCATAAACTTGAGTCTTGGTTTACAGAAAACAAGCTACTATTAAATGTCATAAAAACAAAGAGTTTGCTCTTCACCACCTCCCAAAGCAAAAAGAAATACCTGCCCCTGCATATTCATAACCAAAAGGGTGAAATCCTAGACCAAGTATCTAACTTCAAATATCTCGGCATTACCTTTGATGACATGCTACCCTTTTCAAACCACATTGACTCTGTCATCAAGGCTGTAAATATAAAACTTGGTATACTTTATCATCACAGACATTCAATGACACTAGATGCACTCAAACTAGACACCAGTAGCTCAATACTGTCTACCATTGACTATGGGTTGCCTATATATATGGGACGGGCACAAAAACTACTCTTAGCAGGATCAACACACTCCTCAATAAGGCTTGTCATCTTACTTTGGGGGCTACTCTCGACACCCACACCTGTTCACTGTACACTGAAACTGGATGGCTCCCACTTCATCTCAGAGGACAATACTCCTGCCTACTTCTAAAAAAAGTACTACTTGGACTGACATCCTCCACACTGGGCGGACACTTTAAGCTGGCCATCCCAATGAAATCTACCCGTAGTGCAGTCGCTGACAAGATGGTGATTCCCTTCAAAAGGATGAAACTTGCCCAGGACTCCATCCTGTATCAAGGTCCGAAATGGCACAATGAACTACCTGCTGTCCTCACTGATACTACCAAGATTAGTACCTTCAAAGCTGGGCTCAAATCTCTCCTTGACTCTAAAATGAATTGTACTTGCCTGCACTAATGTGATAGTACCATGCCCCCAGTTTTCCATTTACATACCCCTCCTACATCTTTCTGCTATATACCACTTTTTTCTTAACCCACTCCCCTACCCCAATTACCAGACAATGGCCTCACTTGGTTGAAAGCTCCACCTCTCTCCCACCTCAGACGATGCCCCCTTTGGCTGATCCCCCCAACCCCCTCTTATCTAATCAGTCTATCTGTTAATATTTACTAATTTGATGTGTATAAGTTCAAATTGTACTACTACTGCCTGTGTATAGGCTTCAATGTTTTTTCTTTTTTTTTTCTCTGTAAACCTTGTATTTTTGTAATGTTTGTTCAACACTGACATAGGACCTTTGAAAATGAATCCTTGACTCAAAGGTATTAATCCCAAACTGAAATAAATAAATAAATAATATAGTTGTAGTTGCTGTAAACTGGGTTACAGCATGGCTCAAATCTACACTGTAGTTAACATGGTTTAAGGCAACTGTGTTGGTCAAAAAACATGTTGAAACCCTGCTTCCAGTGGGGTTAAGGGAATTTGGGCAATCTGGAAAGCAATTTAACTGCTTCATTCTAATTTTAGTTTGTCAGGCTCACTTCAAAGAAAAAATATATGAAGTGTTCATCTTAACTCTCAGGGGTTAATTTTATGGACCCGATATTCAGAATTGCATCAAGGAATGGCACAAGCGGTTGTGCAGCACAACTGAGTTGCGCTGGAGCAACAAAGGGATATATTCAAAAGAGATGAGCCATTGTGCACCTCTACTGAATGAATCAAAGAAAGCACACAGTGCTAATACAATGTGCCGGCACATCCCTCAGACAGGCCTGCATACCTTGAATGGGAATGTGCCAGCACAACTGGAGCTGCGCCAGGCACAATATCCCGATATTCAGACCTGGATATGGAGAGGACTGGTCACGTGATGTAGGTATCAATTGCAGACTTCTCTCGTTTGCTCCAGCCATCCGATCACTATTTACACTTATTTTCACATTTAGAGTAAAATAAATAGTTGGCAAAAGGACAAGAAAGACTTCTAAAAGGTTTATTACGCTCTGAGTTCGTACGTTAGCTTGAATGGAAGTCGAGATGAAGAAGAGTCTCCCCAAAAGAACGCCGCCTACCACCCCCGAGAAAGGCCCTAAGAAGCCTAGGCCTGCAAGTGCAGCTGACCCGGGTGAGGTAACTCCTAATTCTGCCTCGCAAGAGCCGTTAACCTTGGCTAGGTTTCTTGCCAAATTCAAGCCTTTCAAGGAGGAGATCACGTCTTTGACGGCTGAAATTAAAGTGTTGTCATCTACTTTAGAAGAAGTAACACGGCGAACCTCGGATGCCGAAGTTAAAGTTTACTCCTTGGAAAAAAGAGTTTGCAAAGTAGAGTCGGAGTTGGTAGCTACAAAGCAGATTACTAAGATGGAGTCTAAGCTGGAGGACCTTGAGGGCTGAAGCAGAAGAAATAATGCAGTCCTGATAGGATTGCCCGAAGCTGAGGAGAGGCAAGATGCAGTTATCTTCATCCAAAAGTTCGTGGAGCATGTGGCTGGCCCCTCGCCTTATGGGGCCAAGTATGCTATAGAGAGTGCACACAGGGCCCTTAGACCACCTCCCCATCTGGATCACCACCGAGACCCCTGATCTTCAGGTTCCTTAACTACCTTGAGCGTCAGCATTTTCTGAAGAAAGCCAGAGAAGCGCAAGGTATCACCTGGGAGGGCAAAAAAGTAAGAGTGGCCCAAGATCTACCAGCTACGGTCCAGCAGCAGCACTCTGCCTTTCATCCCTATGTATCAAAGTTAATAGCAGTTGGAATCCGATTTAAAATGTTGTATCCGGTGAGGTTACAAGTCTCTATTTCGGGCGTCTGGCACAGCTTTAATGATCAGGAGATGGCTCGTACTGGCTTGAAGGAATTGCTCCCTGAATTGCTCTGGGAAGTTTGAGTTACATCTATGGCTAATTTTTGAATTTAAAAGCATCATCGATGTAATGGTTTGGAAATCAGCTTCTGAAGTTTATCATTTATTATTTAGAGAGAAACGTTTGCCGGAGTAATATCAGCTGGTACCCTCTGCTAGCTTCCTATTTCCTCAGCAGAGCGAAAGCAAGAGAAGCACGCTAACTTCATTAGAGATCAAAAGGACTTGATCTGAGTTGATAAACTGTGTAAATCCTCTTAATAAAGGACATATTTAGTGTTTAGTTCATGAAGGAAGGAAATATAGTTCGCTTTGTTTATGTTGATATTCAGAGGGGAATAACAGACTAGCTGATAAATATTTATTTTCAATGTGTTAAAATTGACTACAGGGGTGCCGAATAGACCTCTCTCCTGAATTTTAATCGTTAAGGGACTGTTACTATATCAAACTAGTTTGTAATACAAATACCCTTGATTCTTGGTATTTTGAAATTAAAAATTACACCACAGTAGTCGGATCAGCAAAGCACCTTCAGAGCCTTGCATATTTTTTTTCCTTTTTGAAATAAAACAGAGGGCTGAAGAAATATTGGTGAGCTTAGCTAATTGGCTTCCTAGTAAGTGGACAGTTCGCATCAAAGCCGGCAGGAGCATGCCATTAGAAGTTAAAAAAAAGGCTTAGATTGAAAGAGAAGTTAGGCTAAGCTTTATAGTTAAAAATCATTTTTCCTTTTTGCTCCCGAGGTAAGGGAGCATACCTGGTGTTGCTTAATATAATCGCTAGAGGGAGTCAGCACTCTATCTTAGACTTTTATATAGTAGGCTGACGTCGCATATATTGGGTACATAAAATTTAATTTGTAATTCAATTTTCAAGGGATTGTGGTCGTATTAACCTGGCATGTACTGACTCGGGGGGGGGGGGGATTTGTAAGTTATAAAGGATCTGCAGCACTCAAACTCAATGTATAGTCGTTAGAAATCTGCATTGGGTTGAAACTGCTGTATGGGCTATTAAATGGGCTTTTCTCCCAAAGTTAATTTTCAAGGGAATGCAATTATAACAACCCACGTTGTAGTAAATTCAGATATGATTCCTAATTTCAAGGCTAATATACCAAAGTAGGCAGAATAATGTCAATAGAGTCTGAAATGGGTTGGCTTAAAAAGAAAATTAGATTAAGCTTCAAAGCAAAACAAATTCTCTTTTAGCACTCGAGGTAGGGGAACATAATTGGTTTTGCTCACTGCAATCCCTATAAGAGCCAACAGGTTAGGCTAAGCCTCTAAATAGCAGGCTGACTCAAGGTATGTGGGCCATAAAGCTGATTTAGCTTGGAATTCCACTTCTATGGGGTTGCAGGCAGATCATTCCAATACATGTTATTCTGTTGGGGGCTTATTCTTCTTAAATTGTAAAATGAACTGAAACATTCAAACTTAATTTTGAGAAGAGATATAACCAATTGGGATAGATTTGTAGCAAGTATATATGGACTCTCTTCGGACTATATTGGTTTTAAAACTTACTCTGAAAGACATCCAAAATGTAAATGCCTTGCCTATTACTCTTATATTTAAGTTGAGGGTTATCTAAGGGTGGCTGGGGTGAGGGGGCAAAGGTATTGGTATGCTGCAGAGCAGAAACCTGTGATAGATTGGATGGGGGTAGTTCATGGTTGGTTTTCAAATTGGTTGGGGGAGGGATAAGTGAGGTTCGGGGGGTGGGAATCAGCACAGCTCTTGTGGGTTTTTTCAGGACGGAGTATTCTTGGGAGTTTAATACCTGTGTATCTTATATTATAAGGAACGTGTAACAATGGCTAATGTTATAAAAATTGCAACATGGAATGTTAAAGGATTAAGGCAGCGTGTGAAACAATATAAGGTCCTTAAGCACCTTGCCTTATTGTCTATAGACATTGCCTTAATACAAGAATCACACTTACTGGATTCAGAAGCCAATTGCACGAGAAGGCAGCAGATTAGTTATGTATTTTCTGCAGGGATTGCTACTAATAGGGCCGGGGTATTGATCCTAATTAATAGAAAAATTCCATTTGTTCCTAAGCAGGTGCTTAAGGACCCACAGGGCCGATTTTTGTTTATTTGTTGTATTTTATATGCCACCGAAGTTCTCCTGGGAACTCTTTATGGGCCTAATGTAGATTCTCCTGACTTTTTTGTACAGCTAACGGAACTGCTATATCCCTGTATCTCCTTACCAATTATCATTGGGGGAGATATGAACATCGTTATGGATCCATTAATGGACCATTCTTCTCCTGTGAGAAGAGGCAGCTCCCCTGCTCAAAGGGCCCTTCAGGAGCTTATAGAACATTATGCTATGTGTGATGTCTGGAGAGTATTACACCCTTCGGAGAAGGAATTTACTTTTCTATCGCCAGTACACAAAACAGCTACGCGTATTGATTATATCTTTCTTTCCTAAACTCTTCTTTCGGGGGTGATAGAAGCCTCTATACAGTCGGGCCCACCCTCTGACCATGCACTGGTAACATGTCAGCTTGCCCTCTCAACTCTTCCTAAGAAATCTCCCTGGTGGAAGATTAATAATCAAATGTTAAAGGATGCCCATGTTGTTAAAATTATTAGTAAACACATAGAGCATTTTACTGAAACCAACATTCACTATTTCCAGACCAGACCTAACATGGGGCACTTTCAAAGCCTTCATTAGGGGCGTGTTAATCAGTATAGCTACACACAGAAAGAAAGAAAAAGACAGGAAACTAATTTCTCTTCTTGAGCAAATCCGTTTAAAGGAGTCACTGCTTTCCCATAATTTTTCAGAATTAACACAGCAGGAACTGGTTAAATTAAAAGAGGATTATTTGGAAATACTAAGGGATAAGGCTGAATTCGCGATTCTCAAAGCTAAGGCAAATTATTCAGATCAGGAAGAGAAAGCAGGAAGATTATTGGCACTCCGGATCAAACAGCTGGAAGCGAATAGGTATATTTCGTCAATCCGCTCCCAGATAGATGATGTCCTTAAAACATCTCCGGAGGGTATAGTTCTGAAATTCCAGAGGTACTATATTAACTTATACAACCCTAAAACAAAGTTAGTATCTGAAGACTGCCTAGATAATTACTTAGGGGCATCCGGTTTATCCTCACTTTCAGACTCTCAGCAGAAATGGTTAATGTCCCCAATAACATCCGAAGAAATCTCTAGGGTTACTAAAAATTTACCCTCAGACAAGTCACCTGGCCCAGATGGTTTCTCGGCTAATTTTTATAAGATATTTCAAGAGCAGTTATTGCCGTTGCTATTTCCTTTATTTCAGTACATTTTATCGGGCGCCCAGGTGGATCTTACCCTATGGGAGGCTTTAACAGTATTAATATTGAAACTCGGGAAGAATCCAGAATTACCCACGAGTTATCACCCAATATCCCTGACGAATCAGGATATCAAAATATTAGCTAAAATCTTAGTGGATCGTATGACATCAGTGTTGCCCTATCTTATTGGTCCTGAGCAAGTAGGATTCATGAAAGGGCGCTCCACGGTGGACCACCTCCGAATCCTGTCGTACGTCCTCTCGGTATCTAAAGACGCTTCATTTCCAACTGCTTTGATTTCTCTGGATGCTGAGAAGGCATTCGACAGGGTAGATTGGAACTTTTTATTTAGGGCCCTTAATGCTTATAAATTTCCTGAACTTTTTCAAAATTCGGTTAAAGCCCTTTATAATTCCCCTTCGGCTAGAGTAATGGCTAATGGGGTTATTTCAGAAAGATTTATGTTGCACTCAGGAACTAGACAAGGCTGCCCGTTATCACCTTTACTTTTCAATTTATATTTGGAGCCCCTTATTCGCCGCTTAAAATTTTCATCGATGATTCAAGGAATTACTATTCAGGGATATGAGGTTAAAATATTGGCTTATGCCGATGACTTATTATTACAGCTATCGCACCCGGATAAGTCAATACCTGCCATGTTAGCCATCATAGAAGAATTTGCCAATTTTTCCAATTACAGATTAAATATTGATAAGTCCCTTTTTTTTCCGCTTAACCATAAAGTGATTAAACCAAGTATTGTAGAGACAGGTATGTCTTGGGCGCTGAACTCTTTAAAATACTTAGGCATTCAAGTTGTCAGAAATCCTGCTTCGCTTCATAAGTTGAACTTGGATGACCTAGCAAATACTTTAGGAGCTGATTTAGATAGGTGGGCCAAATTATCTATCTCGCTTTGGGGCCGAGTGAATTTAATTAAAATGAATGTCTTTCCTAGGATTTTTTACCCTTTGTATTTGCTCAATAACTGGAAACCTATTACCTGGTTCCATAAAATTAATGGTCTGATAATAAAATTTATTTGGGCTAATAGACAACCTAGGATTGCATTTCACAAGTTGGCGGCTCCCAAGGATAAAGGGGGTATCCGTCTTCCGCACTTGATTTTTTATTATTGGGTGAGTCATATGGCAAAGTACATGAGATGGGTGGAGCAGATGGGAGAAGTGAACTCCGCTGGTTTTGTACCTATCTGGCTCAAAATTGAGCTATCTCTAATTACACGGAGTGGTCTCTCGCCAGCATCACTATTTCATGTCAGGCCGGGTGCCCTCCCTCCACCGTTGAAGTCAACCCCCATTGCGACATCGGTCAGAGTGCACTCCCAGATAAGTTCATTCATGGAATACAGTCATACTCTAGATTTAACTCAATCTATTGGGGGTAACCCTAATTTAAAAATAGGTAATAAGCCAATCTCGCCTAAGTGGCTCCCTCAACTGGAAGATGCTAAGCTTTCTCAGTTTATTGCCCTGGATAATTCTTGGCTTTCAATTGTTGAAACACTAGATAACTTTAATATTCCCAGTAAGTTTATTTTTAAAGCTTTTCAGTTAAAGCACTTAATAATGAAGGTGTTTGGGCTGACACCGCCCCAAAGAAGTATGAGTAATCTTATGGATGTATTCACGCTTATATCCGGCAGACCTCATTCGGTATCCAACATTTATAAAATTTTATATAATTATAAATATCCGGCTGTGTTTGTACTGGAGAGATATTGGGCCTCATGCTTCCCCGATTTGGAGATAGATTGGGCAGTATTGTGGTCGAATTGTCATAAATACATTACTCAGGATAGATTACGGCTTCCACTGTTTCACATTCTACATAACATATATTATACTCCCCAAAAATTATATAAGTACGGTCTTATTGATTCGCCTACTTGCTCTCATTGTAAGCAGCCAGAGGGCTCACTTTATCACATATTCTGGGCATGTCCCAAGGCCTCCACCCTCTGGAGGGATATTCAACAGAGGATGGATCCCTTATTGGGCCTCTCTGATCTCTTTACTCCTGAGGTATGCCTTTTAGATGATTATACCCTCATTCCAGTGATTTCAAGACGGTATTATATGGCATTGATCTCCCTATTGGTAAAGAAGGTTATTCTCTGACACTGGAAAGATGATGGAGATATTTCTTATTCGGAATGTCTCAAATAATTACTGGCTAATCTCAGGATGGAAAAAATGGTGGCTAGTTTAAGCAACAAGATGAATAGATATAAGAAAATTTGGGAACCTTTGTATGCTCTGCTTGTCATTTAGTATATTTTACCTTACTATTGAAGTTAGGGTCTGACTATCTATCTGATAAGTTTGAGCTGTGCTGATTGGGGGTTAAGTATGGGGGAATGGGTATGGGGAGAACAGCTCCAATGTATGCAGCGAAGGACTGTCTCCGGTTTGATGTACAATTCAGATTATCATGATTGGATCTGTTCTTATTTGTGTGTAAAATAATAAACTTTGATCTGAAAAAAAAAAAAAAGATCTGGATATGGAAATGGGACCATTATTCATGCAAGGTGCAAATGGGTCCATTTGCATGTCATTATGGCCCCATTTGCATATGTTGAGCAGGGTCAGCCTGCAAAATGCACCTGACACCCTACAGAGCATGTGGTTCCTGTATCAGGGACCACAGTAGTACCCCCTCCCCAACCCATAACCCCTATTGCCCAACAGAACATATGTTATATTCCCTGGTGGTCCAGTGATACCCCCCTCCCCATCCCATACCTCAGATCACTGAAATATTGTTGTTTTCAGATCCCTGGTGGTCCAGTGGTTCCCCCTTCCCATCCCATACCACTGATCACTGTAATAATATTGTTTAATGATCCCTGGTAGTCTAGTGATACCCCCTCCCTGCTGGTAACCCCAATTACCCATAAAGTTAATGAATTACTTCCCTGGTGGTCCAGTGGCACCCCCTTCCTTGCCAGTAGCCCTGCTCATCATTGACACATAAAGGTACATTGCCTGGTGGTCCAGTGGCACCCCCCACTCACACAGGACCCCCAGCCAACCCAATCCCCCCATCATCAGCAGGCAGCAAACCTGCCTGCATACCTCCGCAGCTGCCAGCTGAATGACAGCTTACAGTATCAGCTGCAAGCCCATTGGTCCACACTGTGGAGCAATGGGCTTGCAGAGCATACTGTAATAGTCATTCACAACTTTGTGAATGAACTTTGCTGCCCACTGATGATGGGGGGAGTAGGGTGGGCTGGGGGTCCTTTGTGGGTGTGGGGCTGGGGAGTGTCACTGGAACACAAGGTAATGCACCTTTACATGTCAGCTGTGATTGGTGCTACTGGTGAGGAGGGGGAGTGCCATTAGACCACCAGGGAAGTATTTTAATTAACTTTACAGGTGATTGGGGTTACCGGTGGGGAGGGGAGTACCACCACACTCCCAGGGAAATCTTTGTTTCATATTATGGGTGATTGGAGGTATGGGATGGGAGGGGGCTACCACTATACTACCAGGGATCTTTAAACAATATTATTATGGTGATCGGTGGTACAGGATGGGGAGGGGGGAACCACTGGACCACCAAGGATCTGAAAACAATAATATTTCAGTGATCAGAGGAACAGGAGGGGAAGTGGACCCACTAGACCACCAGGGAATATGTGGGTGCTTGTGAAAGGTGTTCTTGGGGGGTAGCCACCCATGGCTGGTGGCTGCTGTGTTGCGCATTGCAATACAGCAGCACATCTGTGGGTGGCTAGCAGTTGAGCTATTTTTTTTTATGGGCTCAACTTTGTGCCCAGGTATGCGATACATCTCTGGGATATGCCAGCAGATGCACTGCACATCCATGGCTGAATATCAGGATGTGCTGCATATGCAGGGGCATGCCATCTGGAGATGTGCTGCATACATTATCTTTGTTCCCCGGTGCATTGGGAATTGCGCTGAGCAATTCCCCCTTTTGAATATTGCCCCAGGGTGCATTTCTAGGGTTGTGCTGGTGCAATTCAGTTGCACCAGGTGCAACCCCTTTGAATATCTCAGCCTGTATGGGCAAAAATGTGTTTGGGGACTTTTTAGGCACAACTCGGTCATTTTTTTGTCAACTTTTTCTAAAACTTGTAATGGTTGTAGTCCAAGAGATGATACACATGTTATTCATTTTCAATGTTTATTTGACTTAAATTGTGTTTTTGGCATCATGGTGCATTTGGGGTGTAATTTGGGGCTGTTGTGTGCAACCCATAAATTTGTCCAGGTATAATATGTGTTAGTCTTGTGGTACTCGTTGAGACCCTTTTTTTGATATATAGATTCTGCCTTAACTCCAAAGGCAGAGATATGGCTTGTTAAGTAAGCAATAAGACACTCCAGGGTGGTGGTTGTTATGTGATAACCGAACACCTAGGTGCGTGGTGAGGCACGAGGCCGAAGGCTGAGTGTCCTTCCGCACCTAGGTGTGCAGTTTTCACATAACAACCACCACCCTGGAGTGTCTTATTGCGCTTATAAAATGGGAAATAACTATGGTAAAAAGGACACTGACAAGATGTTTATATTTTGTAAACTTTGTAACATTTATTTAAATACAGAATAGAGAATTAATTGAAACATTGAGATAAAATAGTCCCTTGGTAAACTTTTTTGAATGATAAAAAATAGCAATTACCAACAACACTAGCAAACAACAGTCTACTTGTTGTAGTTTATGAATTGCACTTTACTTCACTGTGATTTTCTTAATCTATCCTGAACACTGATTTCGCACACCAACTGCGCCATTGTGCGCTACATGTTTGAAAACACATTTCGGGTGAGATGTGAAAAATGACAGTTGTACTGTTCATAAGGAGGTGTGGTAAAATGGCAATACTGAAAATCTGGAGTGAAAATATTAAAAATGCTCGAAGTTACGAGCGTGCATCGGAACTGCGCAACGCACGCTCGTAAAACAGTCGTTTTGGGGAATAATTTCCCCAAATTTTCAACATAGCCAGTTTAAGACCACTGCTCATGAACGGTGTTCCTGTGATTTTATTAATCTGTCCAGAACATTGATTTCGCACACCGACCGCGTCATTGTGCGCTACATGGGCGAAAATACATTTCGGGTGAGATGTGAAAAATGACAGTTGTACTGTTCATAAGGAGGTGTGGTAAAATGGAAATATTGAAAATCTGGAATGAAAATATTAAAAATGCTCGAAGTTACGAGTGTGCATATGAACTGCGCAACGCACGCTCATAAAACAGTCATTTTGGGGAATATTTTCACCAAATTTTCAACGTAGGGCTTTTGGGAGCCTTCCTCATGAACTGTGACACTGTCATTTCATTAATCATTATGGAAAGGTGGTTCCATTCAGTGACTGCGGAACCACCTTTAGGGACTGATTAACGAGAAATAACAGTGTCACGGATTCATAGTGAAACTAAAACCCATGTTAAATTGGTGAAAATATTCAAAGATAACTTGAGATATACTACAGTTGAAAAAATCTATTTATGCCAATATACAGCTTACGGCATTTCTTCAGTTCGCGGTCGGCTTTGAAGAGTGCAGGCGTGTTCCCAGGTCCACTGAAGATTGTCACGCCCCGGGCTCTGGAGGTAAGTATGGGTTGAGGTGGGGGTGAGGTGGGGGTGGGGGAGGTGGGTATGCAAAGGGTGGGTGCAGGTTGGGGAGGGAAAGAATCAACGAGGGAAGGTTTTTGTTTCAGGTTTTTAAATTTATTTTACACAAGGAACTTTTGCCATGCTGGGGTGGGCTCCCAGCATGGCTTGGGGGGACAGTGAAGCTGATGGGAGATTGGGCACCCCCATTGGCTAAGGAAGTTTTTTGCCACGCTGGGGTGGGCTCCCAGCGTGGCATGCAAACATTTTTTTTGGGGGCAGTGAAACCGACGGGGGATTGGGTACCCCTGTTGGCAAATTAAGCTTTTGTCATGCTGGGGTGGGCTCCCAGCATGGCACCAGGCAGCTTAGGAGGGGGGACAGTGAAGCCGACAGGGGATTGGGCACCCCCATCAGCTAAGGAAGTTTTGCCACGCTGGGATGAACTTCTTTAACTTTTTGGTGTCTACCATCATGCACCGCGCACTTCCATCTTGGGAAGCGATCAGCATTTTTTTTTCAATGCCTCTCTACACTTGCGTTGCTTTGTATGTTTGAGTTAACTGATAGCCCATGTCACCGGCCGATTACCTCTATGGATTGTGAGTTACATTAGTGCCATGATAAGTATCAGTTTCTTTTTTTTACTGCTGCTGCGGAGATTCACCTATACACCCAGACTACGAATGTGAGCTGTGTGTCACAGTGGGGACTGGCGTGTGGTATGACAGGGATGG
The DNA here is from genome assembly GCA_016271365.2 of Neoceratodus forsteri. Classification (NCBI taxonomy): domain Eukaryota; kingdom Metazoa; phylum Chordata; order Ceratodontiformes; family Ceratodontidae; genus Neoceratodus; species Neoceratodus forsteri. The sequence goes on from CM057456.1 coordinate 649,405,723, forward strand.
AGCTAGGGCTGGATTGCACTACGATTCCTACATTTTATCATGTGTATGCTGAGGGGGAAAGTACTCAGCAAATGTGAGAGAGAAGCGGTTTCAATTATTTGTCAGTGCTTTGGGAGAGAAGGGTGAACGAGCGTGCAGTCAGCTGTTAGGACAGTTTCCCGAAGCTGAGATTGGATGCGCAAGTTGTTCATCTACTGCAAACAGTGGGATGTGTGGCCTACTCAGAAAAAAGCTGCAGTTCAGTTTAGGAAAGGGACAGTGATGCAGCTAGCAATGGCCACTAAGGTTTATTTGATTTATTGTGTGAGATTTTGTTCTCGTTTGTGTTATGGGAGCATGGTATTTTTTTAATTTTGATGATTTCACTTGCCAGTCAGATTCTTTACTAACATGGAGGTCGGGTATTCCATTACAGAATGTGGGAAAAGCATTTATTTCAGGGTGGCCTTTGCACAGCTGGCTGGAAAATGTTCCCAACCCGGTGGTTGTTACTCCTTATACCACTGGATTCCAAGCCCTGTCAACCAATCAGGAGACATGATTTTTCTTGACCATTTTATAATACATTGCACCTCTAAAACATCTAAAAACTGAAAAAAGGAGTACCTATTAATGCAAGAAATAGGATATGTCAGCAATAGGTTAACTAGTACAGTACTTTGCAGTAAAAGTATTTATTAGTAGAGTTGGTTGAAAATAAATAATTTCTCTGTGACATGTAAATTTTATCATATAAATACACTGTGACATTTGTAAATTTGTAAGACATAAGCTGTGTTTAAAACTTAATTTTCATTACACTGTACTGTAGTTACATAGTCTCATTGAAGGCAACCTTCTCTTTATTTTTTGGTTTTTACTTATGTGCTGTGGTCTAGTACATAAAAGAAAAACTGCTATAGGATTGAGGTGAAAGGTTAGTAAGGGAAAAAAGAAACTTTAAACCTGCCAGGTTGCCTTTTTTTGGTGGGCAAGGAGGGTAGATTTCACCTGAAAATGCCGCCATGTAAGATTCAAATGTACGTGCTTTTATTAACATTAGCAATGTATTTGGGCACTTTGGGTCTGCCTCTGTCTATTTAACTGTGTTTTCCCACCTTTTCTTTTTGTTTATAAAGTATTACTGTATTGCCTACTTTCTTCATCCTGTTTTTTGTTTCCTGTTTTTCCCCACACTCAAGGCATAGAATGTTTATCATGGAATGTTTACCATGGAATACAGGGATTCAAAATTCTGCTCTATTCCACTTGTAGAATGTTACTCTCCTGACATTCTGTACACACATAGAAACATAGAAACATAGACTTTGACGGCAGATAAGGACCGCTAGGCCCATCTAGTCTGCCCATTTCCCTACCTACAGGATAGGCCGCTGATCCTATTTAACCAACAGCCTATATCTTCCTGCCCCCAACAAGAATTGCCTTATGTCTGTCCCATGCATTCTTGAATTCTCCCACAGTTTTAGACTCACAACTTCCTCAGGAAGGCTGTTCCATGCATCCACTACCCTCTCTGTGAAATAATACTTCCTCATTGCCCCTGAACCACCCTCCTTCTATCTTTAAATTGTGTCCCCTTGTTCTTGCAAGTCTCTTTTTCTGAAAGATGCTACCCTCTTGGACTTTGTTGATTCCTTGAGGTACTTGAAAGTTTCTATCATGTCCCCCCTCTCCCTTCTTTCCTCAAGGGTATACATATTAAGCTCCTTTAGTCTCTCCTCATACGGCTTCTCTTGCAGACCCTGCACCATTTTAGTTGCCCTCCTCTGGACTGCCTCTATCCTGTCTATGTCCTTGCAGAGATGGGGTCTCCAGAACTGGACACAGTATTCCAGATGGGGTCTCACCAACTGTCTGTACAGAGGGATAACAACTTCCTGTTTTCTGCTGCTGATGCCTCTCCTATACATCCCAGTATACCCCAGCCTCCTACTGCCTTCTCACATTGCTTGCTAACCTTAAGGTCATCTGATATGATTACCCCCAGGTCCCTTTCCTGTTTTGTTGTTGTTACTACCTCCCACCCATTGTGTATTCTTCCCTGGGTTCTTGTTTCCCAGGTGCATTATTTTGCACTTTTGCATTGAATCTAGCTGCCATATGTCAGACCATTCCTCCAACCTTGCCAAGTCCCTTTTCATCCTTTCCACACCTCCTTGTGTATCAACGCTGTTGCAGATCTTTGTGTCATCTGCAAAACGGCATACTTTTCCTTCCAGTCCCTCTGCAATGCCAGTGATGAAGACATTAAAAAGGACTGGACCCAATACTGAACCCTGCGGTACCCCACTAGTAACCGCCCTTTCTTCAGAGTGGACTCCATTTACAATTACCTTCTGTGTCCTGTTGTCCAGCCAATGTTTTACCCAGGCTACCACCCTGGGACCCACTCCCAGGCTGGTTAATTTGACTAATAATCTTTTGTGTGGGACTGTGTCAAATGCCTTGCTAAAGTCTAGGTAGGCCATGTCCACAGCCCCTCCCTGGTCTACTACTTTGGTCACCCAGTCAAAGAAATCTATTAGATTCGTCTGACATGACCTTCCCGCTGTGAACCCATGCTGCCTTGGATCCTATGCTCCACTGACCTCTAGGTACTCAACTATTCTTTCCTTCAGAAGTGACTCCATCATTTTCCCTACCACAGAGGTCAGACTGACAGGTCTGTAGTTTCCTGCCTCTGTCTTGGTCCCACTTTTGTGAAGGGGAATCACATCCGCCTTCCTCCAGTCCTCGGGTACTACACCATCCTCCCATGATTTATTAAAAAGAGTAGCCAGACAACAAAGGCCTGTTTTAGAGCCAGAGGCTCAATTATATCAATGTCAAGGCAAGCATAAGAGATTTCCCTGATGAGCAGATAAAGACAGAAGGGGGATTTGTCACTGTCAGTAAACAAACAGTTGTAATGAAAACTATAAACAATACTTAATGTTTCTAATTTGTTTATGTGTGTAAGAAGCGTGTGATGATCAGGGAAACAACATTTAATTAATTTATTTTATTTTTAATTTAAGGTAGTTTTATTTTTAGGGCCCAGTTGAAGGTTTTCCTACAGTGTAAAGGCAGCAGCCATGTTTATAATGGAAGATCAGTTCTGGTTGAAGGGGGACTGATGAAAGATAGTTCTGGTTGTATGAGGACTGATTTGCTCATTGTGTGATGTGGTTTAGGACCAGGATGACTGTGCGTATATAGAGATTTAACATACAGACAGCTGATGTCTCTTGGCCAATGAGATTTCTAGATTTTTTCTTGCCATTTTATAAAGTTGCAATGATATCCTATGAGAATTTTCATTTTGTAATTGTTATGTTTTTTTTTATGCCTATCTTCAGTTGGTATTTCTTAGGGACATAGTCTTGTAGTACTCATAGGGACCTTTTTTGTTATATATACTGTAGAGTGTCCCTTAATTCCAAAGACTGACATAGTTATGACTTGTTAAAGCTGCAATGTTATCCTATGGGAATTTTCAGCAGAAATTTGAGAAGGTCAGCTTCACCTCGTAACTTCTCCTTGTAACTTCACCTTTGCTAACTCCTACTTTACCGGACCATCTCTTTATGGGCATTTTGCTATATGTGTACATTTTGGAACACAATACAAGACTTTACAAGACTTTACTGAGGTACACAGACAGTAAACAACCACAGCAACACCGCAACTATTTCTTTCTTTTTTTTCATAAACAATACACAACAGTGATTTCAGGGACTATAGGGACACAGACATGATGTAACAACTCAGGTAATTATAATGATGTTACTGTATACACAAAAACTCTAATTTCAATCAATAAACAAAAATGAAATCAACACAGTCAAACCACATTAACAAAAATAATTCCATAAAATACACCTATCTGTTACAGAACTAAAATTACAAGCCACAGAAAACAAGAAAAATAATTCACACAAAACACTGACTACAACAGCACTAGTGCTGCTCAGACAGAAAAGGCTGCTTTTTACTTGGTGTTTCTAGTTACTAACACACCTCCCTTCCACCACTGTACTGCCTCACTACACACAATACAGAACATGAAACTACAACTCTAAAGTAACTGAATCAGAAAATATGCCACAAATAATTAGTAATCTACAGACACAAGGAAAACTAAACACTTTACGAAGTGATTTGGTTGAAAAAAATTGTCAGTTTTAAATGTTTTTGAAAGGTTTTTGAGCACAGACATTCAGTGCAGATTTAACACCAACTCTCTCGCTATAGGAAGCTGTTCAATTCAAAATTACGGTTTTCAATCAATCAATCAATCAAATTTTATTTTTTTAAAAGTGCAACTCATACGAGTAAGCGCTTGTTCATAATTAAGAAAAAAAATTCGGCAGTCAAAACAGTAAACAACAATTAAAAACACCAATATAAAAATATAGTACTCCATAATTCATTCTGGGGGAGGTATTAACATATTGCTGATCTCGAGCAATCAATAATATATTAAAAAAAAAAAAACTTACCAGAACATGCCCATTTCCAGGGCATCTGCGCGTGAGATGATCTTCACAGAATAAGAGTGCCTCACGCGCATGGGAAAGGAGCACTCTGATTGGTCAGGAGCGCTCCCTCGATCTATTAACAGAAATACAGCACTCCATAATTCATTCCTGAACCAAGAAGACAAGCTTAAATAAATAGGATTTTAAAGCACTTTTAAAGCTCTTCACAGTCAGGCACTCTCTTATTTGAAGAGGTAGAGAATTCCACAGGATAGGGGCCACAAACCCAAATGCCCTGGCTCCAGAAGTCTTTAAACGAACCCTGAGAACCTCTAGCAATCCCTTGTCAGTGGAACAGAGTGAGCAGAGGGGGTGATAAGGATACAGAAGTTCTTGCAGATAGCTTGGACCCTGCCCATGTAGGGCTTTATAGGTCAACAAACCAACCTTGAAGGTGACCCGCCACTGAACTGGCAGCCAGTGCAGACTGCAAAGCACAGGCATGACATGGCAAGATCGAGATAAGCCAGTCAACAGCCTGGCTGCTGCATTCTGCACCAGCTGCAAGCTGTGTATATCAGCTCCCGGAAGCCCTAGGTACAGATAGTTGCAATAGTCAAGGCGGGAGGTCACAAAGGCATGGACCAATTTTGGAAGGTTGTCGGTGGGACCAGGTGTTTAATTCAAGTGGTGTTCCTCAGATGGTAGAATACAGATTTGACAACTACTTACACCCACAATTTAAGGGTCAGTCCGTCATCAAAAATAACACTCAGATTATGCACCCGGTCACAGGTCAGTAACTGATTGCCCCCGAGATGAAGCCCTGAAGTCTGCCCAGCCGACCCCTCAGCCCGACAACCTGGGTCCACAACCAGCAGGTCAGTCTTGTCAGGGTTCAACCTTAGCCAGCTGGCACTCATCCAGTCTTATATTTTGGCAAGGCAGTTGTTAAATACCAAGACAGTATCCTCCTGGTCAGGCACAAAGGACATCTAGAGCTGAGTATCATCTGCATAGCAGTGAAAACTCAACCCATACTACCTCACAATGTCTCCAAACAGCAGCAAATATACCACAGACAACATGGAGGACAACACAGAGCACTGCGGGACCCTACATGGCAGGATGATCAAGTCCGAGGAAAAAATCCCAGACACCACTCTCTGTGAACTGCCTGTGAGAAAAGATTGAAACCATCTGAGGACCATACCAGACAGTCCACAAATGCACTGCAGGTGTTCCAGTAGCACACCATGGTCCACGGTATCAAATGCTGCAGAGAGATCAAGGAGAACCAAGATAGAATGGGCCCTCTGATCTCTCGCTATTAGGAGATCATTGAGCACCCAAACCAGGGCTGTCTCGGTACTATGCCTCTTCCGAAAACCCAACTGGAGAGGATCGTAGATGTTGTGGATGGTAAGATAGACCTCCAGCTGCAGCGCGACCACCTTCTCAACAACCTTACCCACAAAAGGAAGGTTGGAGACTGGCCTGTAGTAAGCTAGACCCTTGAGATCAAGATAGAATTTCTTCAGGAGAGTTATTACTACCGCCTCATTCAGGGTGTCTGGAAACACACCTGTCTCTAATGAACATGCAACTATCTCTGCTAGGACCAGGCAGATGAATTCAACACACCCCACAAGAAGGTGGGTTGGGCCCAGGTCCAAACTACAGCAGGCAGGCAACAAACTCTGGATGATCCTCACAACATCCATGATCACCAACCAGTCAAAGCTAGACCAGGCAAAACAAGGTGCAGCTACCTCCTGCTAACCAGCGCAGCTCTCATTGAAATGCGACATGCAGATTTCAGACCTGATGTTGGCAACCTTATCCACAAAGAATATAATTAATAGTGAAATGTCTATGACTAACAACAAAATGTTTACAGCATAATAATATGAGCATAACAAACATGAAAATGAGTATATCACATACCAAAATGGTTATGAGACATTCTGAAATGGGGATGACCTATACCAAAATGTGTATGACACATACTAAACTGGATATGACATACACTAAAATGGACATGACATACAACAAGATAGAAATAATGCTTATTAAAATAATTGTGACATACACCAAAATGGCTAGGATGCACACTGAAACTGGTAAGATGCATACCAAGATAGATACTGTATGACACATACCAAAATGGGCATGACATGCTCAAAAATGGGTATGGCACAAAATGAAAAGGATATGCTGTACCAAAATGGGTTTGATGCATTAAGAAACAATTATGACACATTTTGAAATGGATATGACCTATACTGGAATGGTTATAGCACATAGCAAAAATGGGTATGACACATTGAAATGTGTGTGAGACAAACCAAATGAGGTTTGATGCTAACAGAAATGGATATGACACACACTGAATTATTTTTGTTTAATTGTTTAACCAGGAGTGGCACACTAAGCTGAAAGCTTGTTTACAGGTGCAACCTGGGAGCACAGGGAAGTTAAGTGACTTGCTCAGGTCACACAGTATGTACAGTAAGTGGGGGCTGTGGGATTCAAACCCAGGTCTCCAGATTTGCAGCTCAGAGCCTTAAACCACTGTGCTATACTGCCTTATGACACATGCTGAAATTATAATGACATGTACCAAAATGGATATAACCTATAATGGAATGGTTATAACACATAGCAAAATGGGTATTATATACCGAAATAAAGTATGACACAGACCAAAATAGGTTTGATACTAACTGAAATGGATATGACACACACTGAAAATGGTATGACACATGCTGAAATAATAATGACACTGTGACTCTGCACTGGAGGGGAGGCGAGGGAGACCTATTCCTGGAAGGTTCCCCCCCGGCATTTGAAATTTTCAAGCCGAGTAAGAGGTGCCAGTGGCTTCTGTAGCTCCGGCGGGCCTCCTCGGCAGCTGCATTCACATGATTCCTTCCCCTGCCCTTGTGCAGGAGACCATGAACTGAGAACTTTTCCGACGAATATCTGTGAACTGTTATTGAGGTTACTCACCACTGTGTGGTCCTGCTGCCCCAGGAAAACTGTCTTGAGGGTGGCTGCAGGAGTTCTGATTTGCGTTGCAACCTTGAAATTCTACCCACGGACCGAACAAAGAAACCCTGCCTGCTGACTTTTTGAACTTGGCACCTAAAGCACCCCCTCTCATTGGCCCTCTGCAGGTGGTGATGCTCTCTCTCTCTGCTACAAAGGGGGAGCCTGTCCCACTACTTCTGTGCCTTTCTGTGACTCTGCGCTGGAGGGGAGGTGAGGGAGACCTGTTCCTGGAAGGTCCCCCCCTCGTGCATTTGAAATTTTCGAGCTGAGTAAGAGGTGCTGGTGGCTTCTGTAGCTCTGGCAGGCCTCCTTGGCAGCTGCATCCACATGATTCCTGCCCCTGCCCTTGTGCAGGAGAGTGAGAATTTTCAGCCCACTCGCCCACCCCATTCCCTCCTCCCATTAAATGCCCGCATGCTCCACCTCCAGGACCTGTCTCACCCTATCATCTAGCGGAGGAGGTCTTGTACACATAATGTGGCATAGCTTGCTATAAACCACAGCAAGATCATTCATTTACTTATCTTTCTGACTTTGTCTGGACAATATTGTGACTAGCCTACTTTTTATTATAGCTGGTCCTTACAGATTGGCTCTTGTCCAGGGGAGGTCCTGCTTGACGAGAGCAGGTATACTACTGTCTAAAGTGCCTTGAGAGGCTAGTATATTCCTGTTAAAAGTGCCCACTGTGAGCTTACTCAGTGCCTGGTGAGGAGCTGCCCCCCAAGAAGCATAGCCTGGCCTCTCACTGACCCTATGCTGGCAGCCTAACCTGTCCTTGCACTCATTGATCTATAAATTATGATCCAATTTCCATTTTGACAATAACTGTGTTACTGTACAAATACTGTGATACTTGTGCTCATACTGTTAAACTGTACGGTAGTCTACGCTCTTCTGCCCCACCTGCCATTTACTGATATTCGGTATCCGACTGCCTCATTTGTTACAGCATCAATCTCCCCTATTTCCCCTCAGCTCTACCCTGTATCCCTGCTGACTGGGCCCTAACTACTAGTTGGCCCAAGTCTCTAGCTCGGATGTGGCCCAGGCACCCACACCTCCCACCTAAGGGAAGGGAGCCTCCCATGGCATTGTATAAGGGTGTGCTGCCCTCCTCTTATAGGTCTCTGGTATTAGCTTATCTCACACTGGGGCTTACTCTGCTCCAAGTGGTTACTACTCCCTCACTGACCTCAGGGGGATACTGGGAGATGTCTCCCTCCTACGAGGTGCCTGACTTCACTTTCTCAAATATCCTAGTGACCACTAAGACCCCCTACTGTCTCATCTGCTGCCTTGACCTCAGGTGTTTAATGTACTCTGTCAGAGTAAAGTGACTCCGAGCCAGAATACCCTCAACTGGCCTGTCTGCCATGAGACGGCATCTCCCCTGGCTCCTTCTTTTAATACTACTGCTGGCCGGAGATATTGAAACTAACCCTGGTCCAAATAACCTGGTCTCCTCAATCCCCTCCGTATGGGGCCTGGGCAAGGGTCTAAAAGTTGCTCATCTCAACATTAGGAGTCTGCTGCCAAACCGTGATGAGTTAGTCTCATGGATCTCACTCTACAAACTGATGTCCTCAGAGTGACCGAGACCTGGCTCAAATCCTCGATCCCTGACTCAGCCTGTGTACTTCCTGGTTATGAGTTCATACGACTGGACAGATCTGGGAATAAGAGGGGGAGTGGCATCTTGATTTACTTCAGGAGCCATCTTAAGGTCTACCCAGTAGCCCACCAGCAATCCCACTCATCCCTCTGCAAGCTACTAAATGTACTGCTCTTACTTGGGAACATCAAGAAACTACAAATGGTATGCACATATAATTCCCCCAAAGGGTGGGCTTCCAGGACTGACCCACCTCCTGGACTCGGTAGGTCCCAGCACTGGGGACAATGAACTTATAATCATGTGGGATGTCAACCTTAACTGGGCCGGTTGTAATTTGAAGCAGTTTGAGCCTTTACTTGCTAATCTTACCCTGACTCAACTTGTCCAGGAGCCAACCAGATGGTCGGCAAATGGATCCTCCAGCTCCCTACTGGACTGGATCCTGGCTAACCATCCAGACAGGATCTCCTCAGCTGGAACCCTATCAGATTCTATCTCCGACCATTCCCTGGTCTTCTGTGTGTGGAAAATTCCCTCCCCCAAAATTCCTCACAAAATCATACATATCAGAAACTTCTCCAGGTTCGATCCTGAGGCATTTCGGGAGGACCTAAGGCTCACTGACTGGTCCGGGGTGCTCGGAGCCACTGACCCCTCAGTGGCTGCTTCCCACTTTCTTGCCACCTTCAGTGCCCTGCAAGACAAGCACACCCCTAAGGTCACCTGGAGGGTGAGGGGGTCCGCCACCCTTTGGTTGCATGGGAATCTCCTAGCCCAAATGCTGGTTAGAGACAAGTGTTGGGCCCACTTCAAAAGTTCCCTTGATCTCACAATTTTCCAACAATACAGACACCTCAGAAATAAGTGCAAAAAGGCCATCAGGGTTGCAAAAAGCAACTTCTGTAAGTCTGCCCTACTCAGCTCAGCCAGTGACCCCAGACGGTTCTGGAGAAACATAAAAACTTTTGTCAGTGGGTCCTCCCATCCGGGGGTATCTGATATAATTATCGGAGGGATCTCCTGTAACAATCCCCACACCATCGCCAACTCCCTTAATTTACATTTCTCAGACCTATCGGCCTTCTCCACACTCTTCCCGCCTGATGAGTGCACATCCCTCCTCCCTTCCCCTACTCAGCAGGAGGATCACCCCCCTGACAAATGTTCTGTCTCAGGGCTGTGTCAGTTATGGACATGCAGAGACTTCTCACTGGCCTCTCCCAGTACTCCAGCCCTGGCCTAGACAACCTGGAGCCACAGCTTCTAAAACTTGGTGCCTCCCATATCGCCCCCCCCAGTTGCTCACATCTTTAACCTATCCCTTGCGCAGGGTGCCATTCCCGATATCTGGAAGGAGGCTAGAATAGTCCCTGTCCTGAAGCAGGGCAATCCCAAAATACCGGACAACTATAGTCCGATTGCTATTCTATCATCACTCAGTAAGCTCCTTGAAAAGGTTGTGGCTGAGCAGCTTTCGGAGTATATACAGTTCCACGAGCTGCTGTCTCCGGCCCAGCACAGTTTTCGTAAGGGGCATAGCACCACCACAGCCTTGGTCTCTGTCACTTCAAGCGTCAGAGCAGCCATGGACCAGGGCAAACTCTCTGGAGCCATATTTACTGACCTGTCCAAAGCCTTCGACCTTGTCGATCATGCGTTGCTTTGTTCACAGTTGTGGTCACTTGGCCTCTCCTCCCCCCGCTATGAAATGGCTTATGGGCTACCTGAATGGAAGAACGCAGTGGACCAGCTTCAACAAAGTCCTCTCCGAGCCCTTACTGGTAACCTCTGGCGTCTCCCAGGGTTCGGTCTTGGGCCCCCCTCCTTTTCTCCCTCTTTATTAACCAACTACCAGCAGCAGCAACTAACTGCAGTGCCACCCTATACGCAGATGATCTGGGTATAATGGCCCACTTCCGGGACATTGCTACTCTCAACTAGCGCTTGTCTGAGGACTTTAACAATGTCCTGGCCTGGGTAACTAAACATAAACTGGTCTTGAACCTGAAAAAAACGCAGGCTATACTATTCGGCTCAGCAGCCAAAATCAAAGCCTTACCAGCCCCACTGGGTATTACCAGTCCAGATGGAACCTCCCTCCCAATAGTGAACTCCGTCAAATACCTTGGTGTGACACTTGACCCTCAGCTTGACCTGGGGAGTCACATTTTAAATGTCTGCAGGGCAGTGAACAGCAAACTGGGCCTGACCTACAGGGCCAAATAAAACCTCACACCTGTGGCTCGACTGGCCCTTGCGAGAGGTGTACTCCTTCCCTCCGTTAGCTATGGTCTGCACCAATTTACTCGCTCCTCTAAAACTCACCTCACTCGGTGGCACACGACGTATAACAATATCTGCTGTTTTGCCCTGGCTGCCCCCCGCCTCACCCACCATTGCGAGCTATATGATAAACTCTGTTGGCTCTCTCCAGCTAGGTACCTGGACTTTGGGGTAGGATGCCTTACGGGCAAAGTGATTAGAACTGGCACTCCCCCGGGCTGGCCCAGCTTCTACCACCAGCAGAACCCCTCCCCCTACCAGCTCAGGTCCCAGGTTCCGGGGATGCTAAAAGTTACCTCCACCCGAACCCTCATGGGAGACAGGGACTTTGCTGTATGTGCTCCCAGACTCTGGAACTCCTTTCCTGAGTATGTTCGCTCGGCCCCCCCCATCGGTGCTTTCGCAATTCCCTGTGGGGTTTCTTGAAACAAGCCTCAGCGTGTGACTGCCCCAAGCCTCCTTAGTGCAATGTCACCTGTCAACTGGACCCAAGTTGCTTCTCACAGGACCTGCCTGTAATACCTTGCTTGTTCCCACGATTCTATCACGTACCTGTGCACTTGACTGAGTTTATAATTGTCTGCGACTATATAACTTGGTTGTGCCTTAAATAATATGTTATAATTTGTCTATGACTTGCTACTCCTTGGATAATGTTACCCATTGTACCTCCACATGTTGTTGTGCTGTCGTGATGTACTTGTATTTCTCTGTGCCACTCTGTATCCCTGTGTTGTATCCTCCCGGGTCGTTCCTGAAAATAGGCATAATACTTGTCTAGTGTACTTACCCGGTCAACAAAAGCTAAATAAATGAATAAACATATCGAAATGGATATGACTGTGATGGCTACAGCACATAGCAAAATGAGTATTATATATCAAACTGGGTATGAGACAAACTGGATTGGATATGGCACACTAAAATTGGTGTGACACACACTGAAATAGTTATGACACACAGCTAAACGGATATGACCCATACTGAAATGGATATGACACATAGCAAAATGGGTATGACATACCAAAATGGTTATAACATACACCAAAATGGAACTGACATGGATATGACATATACGAACATGGGTATGACAAAAAACAAAATGTATGCGACATGCACTGACACATATTGAAATAATTATGACATACACCAACACGGATATGACACAAACTGAAATGGTTATGACAGATACTGAAATAATTATGACATACATCAAAATGGATATGACACAAACTGAAATGGTTATGACACATACAAAATATTTATGACATACACCAAAATGGATATGACACAAAATGAAATGCTTATGACACATACTGAATTTTTTTTTTTTTATTTTAAATTTGTTAACTGGGTAAGGACATTGGGCAAAGCCCTTTTTCAGGTCCGACCCGAAAGACAATCAACAATAAACAAAACATAACTAACAATATACTATCAATTACATACATTGACAGATAACTAGTGACATTTAAATGTAACCTTAAATTCTGTTGCTGAATTAATAGATCTAAGGGAAAGAGGCCAATCATTCCACAAATGAGCAGCAGATGACACAAATGATCAAAAACCAAAATGTCCCTTGTTAACAATTGCTTTCAAAGTAACTCCTTGATTTGATTGCAGATTAACCTAAGAACCCCTAAATTCTACCAAATCAGATAGTGGGGATGAATTCCCAGCATAAATAGCATGATGTGTCAAATTACCAAGTGCATAGGCAAACTTTAATTTGGGAGATAGCCAGCCCAAAGAAAAATAAAGGCACAATGATGTGTCAACAGAGGGACATCAAGAACAAATCAACAAATATTGTTATAAGCCACACTCAAAAGCCTACCCTCCCTTACCCCCAAATTAAAATATAAAGGAGAAACATAATCAAAATGCAGCAACAAAGTACCCATAGCAATTGTTTTGCGACATTCAATTGATAGATAAGCCTTAAATTTGTATAACAAGCCCAATTTAAAGTTAATAGTTCTACTAACAGCCTTAACCTCGGGAAAAATCCCAAGCTAGGATCCAGAAGAACTCCCAAATACTTGAATTCATTAACCTGTTCTAATAAATCACCAAATCTATCAAGTAAATGTAAACATGGATTCAACTTTAGTCGAAGAGCACTCCCAAAAACCATGCACTTGGTCTTTTTTACATTCAGAACCATTTGATTTTTCAACAACCAATGATCAAATGTATCAAAATCTCTCTGCAGCCCTATGTTAACCTACTCAATGTTCAAACACTGGTTATATAAAATTAAGTCATCTGCATAGAGAAGACAATGACTAGCTGCAAAAATGGAAGGGATTTGATTTATGAATATTGAAAATAACAGGGGGCCAAGAATGGACTTCTATGGAACACCTCTGGGATTAAGCCATAAATCAGACAATGAGGGCTCAATAAACACTTGCTGGAGTCTTCCCTCTAAAAAACTCTTCAAAAAGGATATCACTAAACTAGAAATACCCATACTTCTTAACTTTGAAGAAAGCAAGGCATGATTTATTAAAGCAAAGGCCCAGGTCAGGTCCACAGACACCACCCCAGTAAGAAAACCTCTATCACAACCAAGGAGGATGGTGTTCGTGAACCTGACCACAGCCGTTCCCATACCTCTACCCTTCCTGAACCCATGTTGTTCTAAACAAAATGAGCCATTAGAGTCAAAAAAATCAGTTAGCTGTTTTACCACCAACTTTTCTAAAAGTTTGCTTAAGAGATTTAATATTGAAATGGGACGATAATCATCCACTGTATCTGCTCCTGCCTTTTTCGGAATAGGCACCACTCTTGCAACTTTCCAAGCAGATGGAAAACTCCCAGTTAACAAACATAAATTAAATAACGAACAAACTGGATCTGCAATAAAAGGTGCGACCAATTTCACAAACCTTATATCCAACCCATTGCCACAATCTCCAAACTTATTACATAATTGATATAGTAACTTCAACACCTCAGATGAATTAATACAACTGAAATGGAAGCTTGACAGACCTTCAGATAGGCTGGCTAGTGATGGAACATTTGAGTTAATATCACAATTGCCAACATTACTATCACAACCTGAAACATCAGGGATAAGATCATCAGTATTCGTAAATGTGGCATTCAGCAAATTTGCCATCAGAAAGGGTCAGTAACCATGCCATCCAAAGAATTTAAATGGGACATGTTTTACCTGTCTTTAGGGGATAACAAAGAATTAAGGGCTCCCTAAAAATGCTTAGAATCAGAAGAAGCAACCTCGATCTTATGTTGAAAATAGTCAATTTTAGCCGTTTTGATTTTACTACAGGTCAAATTCCTAGCAGATCAATAGGCCTGGAGTAAGGACTCAGTAGGAGATAGCTTATAAGCTTTCCAAGCCAAGTCTTTTTGTTTCACAAGCAATTTAAGAGCAGGGGTAAATCACCCATTTTGAGCCCCCTGCAGCCTTAGTTTACACAGGGGACATAACTGTTCCTGTAAACCCAACAACTGTTGACAGAAAAAATCAACAGCACAATCTGGGTCTGGGATAGAGTCGAGAAATGACCAATCCAAAGCACAACATTCTTGATATACTAGTTGATATGGAACTTTATTAAAGGTGCGAGAAAAAATTATACGAGGGAACAATCTCGGCGCGTTAAAATTTAGTACTCTAAAAATTGCCTGATGATCACTTATCGAGTCACCCAAGACCCCAGAGTGCATTACCATATGTTTTTATTGGTAATAATCCAATCTAATATTGAATGATTATCAGATAAAGAATTCAACCTTGTAGGTTGAACAATTAACTGAGACATATTATAAGACTGCATAAGATTTTAATTGCCAAAAACATCAGTTTTTGCCCAATTTAAATTAACATCCCCTGCCAAAACAAAATCCCTATTCAATAGACTTGAGGCAATAGTATCAAAAAATTCTTCAAGACCCTCTTTCCCACATTGAGGTGGATTATACAAACATCCCACAACCACCTGTTTAACACCTCCCAAAAGCACGTTCAACAGCAGCCAATCATTTTGAGACATACAATTCTGGCTGGAGTTCAACAAAGAAACATCCAAATAATCTAAACAATAAACAGATATCCGTCCCGTGGTTTTTTACCCTTACGGTCTGAATGAAACAATTTATAACCAGGGATCTCACAAGCACTATTGGGTATTGAAGGCTTTAGCCAGGATTCAGATATCATGACCATATGAGGTTATACAAAGATGTAAAGGCCTCAATATGGGCCAATTTAGGAAACATATTCCTAGCATTAACATGGAAAAACTTAATTCCATAATTTAAGTATCACAGAAAGTTATCACAACCATCAATAGTAGACGGACTAGGATTTGCTTCTACATCCCCAGCCAAAATTAATAATAGCAACAAAAGAAACAACATTTTCTGACCAGACCAAAAACACATCAACACACCAAAACAAATAAAATATGAACCTCAAATTAAAATTATCCCTAACACAGGGCAAATTTTTCAGAACATAACAAATAACATTTGAAATTTTATCCCAACAAATAAGTAAATTAGACATAGAAAAATCAAATAACCCTAATGTTGTGAATGACGCCTCACTGTTAGTTAACACACTCTGTCACTTACAGTTATACAACAATAGAAAACACCTATACACAAGCACACTCGCCATGACCTCAATAAATCAACAGAGTCATGATACCTCAGTACATGTAACACTTATAACTAAACCCAACCTCCAAACCCAACCCCCTTAAACTCCCTCAAACTCCCAGCACTTTACCGCATTTTACTGCTGGATCCAGTGGTGCCGCCGCTTCAAATGCTGCCACGTTTGAGAGTTGGAAATGTTTATACCCACTCACCCCCTCCCACTGGGCTGCCACCAACAATGAGGGGTAGTGGTCATGGCAGGCAGCAGAGACTTAACAGGTGGTAAAGTGCACCTGGCAAGGAGACACTGAATCCCCTATGATACTAAAGGGGAAAACAATAGCAGCAGTACTGAATAACTATCCTTCCATTCCCATATCAATGCCCTTTCTGCTGCCACCAATGTCAAAATTGGACTGTTGTACCACCATAGGGACTGCCTACCACAAGAGGCCCTTAGATTGGCAATCACCTCCTCTGTCCTGTTGCTAACCGACTATGGGATGCCCATCTATGCTGCAGCCGACAACACTGCACTTTCAAGAATCCAGCTCTCTATAAACAAAGCCTGCAGGCTAATGCTGGGAGCCCCTAGGCACACCCATACATGCCCACTGTACTCCACCATATACTTGCTCAACCTTGAAGAAAGACTCCGCTTCCAAACCTGTCTTATTATAAAAAAGACCCTGCTAGAGCGCTCCCCCCTGGGGTCACCACCGTCCTGCAGCATGCCTCCCCCTCAGTCTCCACCTGCAGCACTGTCAAAACCTCCCTTATTGCCCCAGGGTGAGGACCTCTATGGCCCAGAGGTCCTTTTGCTATCGGGCTTCCTTCTGGTTCAATTCCCTCCCAGCCAACATAGCTGACTCCACTAAGCTTGGTCCTTTCAAGTTCTCCCTCTGAAGCCATCTGACAAGCACTCGCTGCTGCAACTGCACATAATCCCCCACCTGCCCCTTATCCTCACCCCTAGACTAGGTCTGCCCTGTCTACTTTTGCTGTATACACCTGGGGTCTCGGGAAACATCTGCTAACTAATGTAATAAAATATCTCTGGTTGCTACCTGACGTGGTACTTGTGTACTTATATTATGACTACTGTGATCTACCTATTACCAAGCGTGTACCACCAGTGAATGCCTGTAACACTGGTTACTTTTTTAATCTAAGTGTTATGTACTGTACTGTTTTATTTGCTGTGTGTGATGTACTGTATTGCTCTCTTGATGAGGTGCCTTTGTAAATGAATCTATGACTCAAAGGTCTGATAAATAAATAAAATCATACACATGCCCCATAAACAGCAGCAAAGCACTAGTCACAGATGCACTAGAGTCACCTACAGTACTTTAAGGAGCATATGACAGCAGAAGGCAATTACGAGTACTCAGTTGCACAATCCCAAGTTCATAGCAGTTAGTTTTCACATCAATTGTACAGTCTCAGTTTGTAGCAGCAAGGCATACATCCATTTACAGCAGAATCTAAAAACGGCTTAAAATAAAACAAACTGTAGAATATTCATGTTCCCTTGGAGCACAGCAACAACAGTCATCTTGTTTCCTACTTAGCTCCTTCTGGTTGGGACTGTTTCAATCAAACCACCATACGTTTCCAATAATGACTCCCCAATTAGCTACGAACATGCGGTTGTAAGCTCTCAGTGCAGATGGAGTTACAAGAGCTCAAGGAAGCTTGCCACACTCTCTCAAACTCCCAGAACTTTACCACACTTCACTGCTGGAGCTGGGGGTGCTGCCACTTCAAATGCCATCTTGTTTGGAAGCTGGAAATGTTTAAACCCACTTAACCCCTCCCACTGGGCTGCCACCACCAATGAGGGCGAGTGGTCACAGCAGGCAGCAGAGACTTAACAGGCAGTAAAGTGCAGCTGCTAAGGAGACACTGAATCCCCTATGATACTAAAGTGGCAAACAATAGCAGCAGTAGTGAATAAAATCACACACATGCCCCATAAACAGCAGCAAAGCACTAGTCACAGATGCACTAGAATCGCCTACAGTACTTTAAGGAGCACACGACAGCAGCAGGCAATTACGAGTACTCAGTTGCACAATCCCAAGTTCACAGCAGTTAGTTTTCACATCAATTGCACAGTCTCAGTTAACAGCAGCAAGGCATACATCCATTTACAGCAGAATCTAAAAATGACTTAAAATAAACCAAACCATAGAATATTCACGTTCCCTTGGAGCACAGCAACAACAGTCAGCTTGTTTCCTAGTTGGCTTCTTCTGGTTGGGACTGTTTCAATCAAACCACCATACGTTTCCGATAATGACTCCCCAATTAGCTATGAACATGTGGTGGCAAGTTCTCAGTGTAGATGGAGTTACACGAGCTCAAGGAAGCCTGCCACACTCCCTTAAACTTCTAGCACTTTACCGCACTTCACTGCTGTAGCTGGTGGTGCCGCCGCTTCAAATAATTATGACATACAGCAAAATGAATACGGCACAACTAAAATGGTTATGACACAAACTGAAATAATTATGACATACACAAAAATGGATATGACACAAATTGAAATGGTTATGACACATACTGAAATAATTATGACACCGAGCTGAAATGGATATGACCTATGCTGAAATGGATATCACACATAATAAAATGTGTATAACACATACTGAAATAATTATGACATATGCCGAGATATAATGCAAAAATTCCTGCAGCAGCTGGTCAGGGAGCCTAGTAGTGGCGTAACATATTTGACGTGGTCCTCACAAATGGTGAGAGTGTTGAGGGAGTGGGGGTTGGGGTCTGGTTAGGAGAACGTGACCATAACACATTGGGCTTCAGGGTTAGAGCAGGGTATGAAGTGAGTTAAACCATCATGAAGGTCATGGACTACAGGGGAGCAGATTTTCCCAAGATGTGGGAGGTATTCTGGATAAATGAAGGGGATGGAGGAGATGGGGGGTGAGGAACTGTGGAATAAGATCAAGAGTGTCTACTTAAAGCCATAGAGAACTGTATAAGGAAGATGAGAAAGAGCAAAAGAAGGGGGAGGCTGCTGTGGTTCAACAGGGAAGTGTGAAGGGCAATAGAGGAGAAGGGAAGAGCTTTCAGACAATATAAGATGACACAAGGGAATGAGGATAGGGAAACTTACAAGAAGAAACTGAGGGTGGCACGGCAGAGAATTAGGAAGGCACAAGCAGAAACAGAGGAAGAAATTGCTAGGTAGGCCAAAAGGGGGTACAAGACTTTCATTTGATACA
Organism: Neoceratodus forsteri; assembly: GCA_016271365.2. Classification (NCBI taxonomy): domain Eukaryota; kingdom Metazoa; phylum Chordata; order Ceratodontiformes; family Ceratodontidae; genus Neoceratodus; species Neoceratodus forsteri. The sequence goes on from CM057456.1 coordinate 649,425,036, forward strand.
AAGGAGAAAAGAGGAAAGCAAGGTAGGGTATAGAAAGGGTAAATGGTATGGGGGGGACTACAAGTGGAAGGGGACTTCAGAAGGCTGAGGTGCTGAATAGATACTTCGGTTCAGTCTTCACGATAGAGGGTGAAGGAAGAGGACCAGTGCTAAGGGGAAGGGGGGATGTAGGAGTGGATCCCAGTTCTATCAATGAGTGCAGAGCAAGGGAGGAATTGAGTACATTGAGGGTAGACAAGGCTATTGGCCCAGACGCCCTGTACCCTACGGTGCTCTGGGAGCTAAGGGAAGAACTGGTGTCACCACTAGCCAGATTATTTAACTTGTCCTTAGAGACAGTACAGGGTGGGTGCCTGAGGATCAGAAGAGGGATGACGTGGTGCCACTTCGTAAAAGTGGCAGCAGGGAGGAGGCTGGCAAGTATTGCCCAGTCAGCCCCACATCGGTAGTGGGTAAGAGGATGGAGGTGATATTGAAAGAATGGGTAGTTAGTTACTTGGAAGATGAGGGGCTGCAGGACATCTATCAGCATGGCTTCAATCAGAAGTGGTCATGTCAGACGAACCTGATCAAGTTCTTCGATGGGGTGACAAGGGTGTTTGAACAGTGGGGGGCAGTGGACATGGCCTACGTGGGCTTTGGTAAGGCCTTTGATGCTGTGCCCCACAGAAGATTGGTTAATAAGCTTGAGAGTTTGGGAGTGGGACAGAAAATAATAAGGTGGGTGGAGAGCTGGGTGGTGGTCAAGGGGGTTTATTCTGGGGAAGCTGGGGTGACGAGCAGGGTCCCCAGGGTTCAGTGCTGGGGCCTATTCTAGCATCTACATTAGCAATGTAGCAGAGGGGCTGCAGGGGATGATCTGTCTTTTTGCAGATGACACGAAAATCTGCAATGTGATAGACATCCCAGAGGGAATGGAAGCTATGAAGAAAGATCTAAGGTTACCGAAGGAGTGGTTGAAAACATGGCAGTTAAAATTCAGTGCCAAAAAAATACACAGTGATGCACTTGGGGCAGAAGAATCCGCAAACCACATACATTGTGTATGTGGGGGTGTGTGGAAATGCTAACATCTGAGCAGGAAAAGGATTTAGGAATCATAATCACTAACAACATTAAGGTAGGGACCCAATGCAGCAAGACCATGGGCAAAGTGAACAGAATCCTGGCATGCATAGGGAGGGGGATAACTAGCAGAAAAAGGGAGGTGCTGATGCCACTGTACAGATCTATGGTGAGGCCACACCTGGAGCATGGAGATCAGTTCTGAAGACCCCACTTATGCAAGAATATAGATGGCATGGAAAGGGTACGGACGAGGGCCACTACAATGGGGCATGAGCTAAGTGGGAAGTCATATGAAGAGAGCTTGAGGGTGTTGAATTGTACTAGCTGGAGACTATAAAGAAGGGGGGGGGACATGATAGAAGCATTCAAATATATTAAGGGAATCAATAAAGTGGGGGAGAGCTTATTCTCCAGGAAGGTAGATGCAAAGACTAGAGGGCATGGACTGAGGGTGGAGGAGGGTAGGTTTAGGGGAAACATTACATCACTGAGAGGGTGGTGGTGCCCTGGAATAGTCTGCTGGAGGAGGTGGTGCAGGTCAAAACAGTGGAGGGATTCAAGATGACATGGGACAAACTCAAGGGGGAGGAATGTGGAATCTGGGTGGGGGGCAGGTAAAAAGGGAGGAATTGGCAGTCTCGATGGGCCAAGAAGGTCCTTTCCTGCTAAAATACATCTATGAATCTATGTAGAACCTACACTAAAATGGATATAATGCATAATAAATAGGATATGACACATTCTAATACTAGTATGGAACTTTCTGAAATAGATATGACCCATACAGAAATGCATATGACACATATCAAAAATCGATAAGAAAATACTACAATGCATATAACACATACAAATACAACCTACAATGTGTCCAACAACATGGTTTTCAGAAAGGGCACAGCACATCTACTGCCCTACAGGAATTCACAGATTTCATTCACCATACTCTTGATCAGGTCAACTTGTTGGCGCAACCTTAATTGACCTGTCTAAAGCATTTGACACGGTCAATCACTATTTACTGACACATTAACTAGCTGGGTTGGTATATCTTCAGATGCCCTAAAATGGTTTACTAGCTATCTAGCAAATCACACGCAACAGGTGAGAATAGTGTCTACCCTTTCTGCTAAACTGCCTGTCTGCTCTAGGGTTCCTCAAGGATCGATAATGGGACCCCTTCTATTTAGCACTTTCCTCAATAATCTTCCTGTGTCCTGTTCTGAATCATTGCCCCTCTACGTGGATGATGCGGTCATTTTCTCAAAGACTGCTGACCCTACCCTCCTTCAGACCCAACTTTAGAAAAGTTTTACAGAAGCTGAGTCCTGGTTCACCTCTCATAAGTTGGTGCTTAATTGCAAAAAACAAAGGCCATGCTCTTCCACGGTACCCACAGCAAGCACAAAGCCAAACAATTGGTGATTAATAATGGTGCGGGTGTAGTCCTTGATCAGACTCAATCTTTTAAATACCTAGAAGTTATTCTGGATAGTATTCTCTCCTACTCCCGCCATTTTGAGAATGTTGCCAAGGCAGTTAACATTTGCCTAGACCTTCTACACAGACACACACACTGCCTTACTACCAAAGCCCTCAGACTGGCTATCCAAAGTTCAATTGTGTCTATTATTGACTATGGTTTGGTCATTTATGGTACTGCCATGGACACAACCCTATGGCGGCTTGCCACAGCTCTAAACAAGGCATGCCGTCTACTAACTGGTGTAGTGTATCATACTCACACTTGTGACCTTTACAGGCAAGCAAACTGGCTTCAACGCCAGGCTCACATTGAATATCAAGCCTGCCTTCTGACTAAAAAAGCAGCTCTTGGTCTCCTACTACCAGGTTCCCTTCAGCTTTTCAGTCCCTTCCGGGGCACTCGTAACACACAAAGTTATGTGAGCAAAACATTTACTGTCCCTCGCTGTCGAACCTCGCTCCAACTTTTACTGTCCCTCGCTGTCGAACCTCGCTCCAACAATGATCCATTGCAGTTAGGGTGGCTAATTTATTTAATTCCCTTCCTCCTGAGATTGCAATGACTGCAACTGTGGGACCATTTAAGCTGAAGCTGCATCAATTCCTAGTTTCCAGAGCATCTTGTGACTGCTATACCTAATCTTTGCAGACAGCTAAATGCACTGGGACCTCCATCTTTTATCATTCACCCCTGCAAAATCCTACCCTGTTGCTACGCTATTCCACATGCAGCACTTCCTTCTTTCAACCCTTTCCTGTCCCCATCCCTGCCCTCTTTTCATCCTACCTCATCCCCTTTCCTCTACGCCTCCATTCCCACTTCCCCTCCCTCCTTTACCTCTGTTTCCTCACCTTGTTCTCTCCCTCTATCCTGCCCCCCACTGTGGGTCTTTTCCTACAATAAGCTACATTGTCGCAGCTGCCTCCTTGCTCTTATTTTGCTCCTTCCACCCCCCCCCAAATTCATCCCTGCCCTTATCTCCTTGTAATTCCTTCCACCCCTCTTCGGACAAGGCCATTGGCTGCACTTGACACAGCATTTATCCTGCCATATCATTCTTTTGTTTATGTAATTACTTTCCTCATGCTGTACTACTTACTAAAACTAGAGATGCAGCAAAATAAAATTTTGCTGGTGAAACTGCGGCAAAATCAGAAATTTCACCTGGAGAAACATTTCGCGAAATTGTGGTGAAATTTTGCAATTTAACCCACAATTTCACATGCCACCACTGGCCACCACAAGTCCATAAATTGAACCACCCACACACAAAAAAAAAATCAAACCCCATTCCCTGGTGTCTAGTGGTCCCCCCCTGGCCAATCACTGGCCGAAATTGCAATAAATAAGCACTTCTTCCAAGTTACCTTGCCCCCCCCCCCATTTGTTTTAGTTAAAAAAAAAAAAATTCACCCTCGCAATGAAATGAAGATAATAATGGCAATAAACCAGGCAAAGTAAGCAATTGAATAACCGACTAAATATACTGTCCTAGCATTATAATTAGTTATCCTTACCAATACAGTCTGAAGACAAACACCAGGGGTGACATTTTCAAAGAAGATGCGCTCAGTGCTTCTGAGATGCACCAAAGCAAAACATTGCTATTTTCAGAAGATGCGCCGTAAGGTGCTCCTGTGCATCTCGGGCTCAAAATGCCAAAGATGCACTATGGCCCAATCTGAAATGGGCCAGCACATCTCAAAATATGCCGGAGCATCTGGAAGCACTGAATGTAGCAATAGGAGCATCTCAGCCAGGAACACTGAAGCAACAGAAAAGGACTGCAGATGGGAAATGAGGGCTGTGGAACAGCCAAAACAGGGTGGAAAGCAGCCCAAGGCCAAAGGGGTGGAGAGTGGCACTACAAAAGTGCAAAATGGGCACAGATGCAACCCACATGGGCACAGTAAGAAGCACCACACATACACCACAAACCCAGGAGACAAACAGGTACAGTGGGCACGGCACACAGGGGGACAAGGACAAAGCCCCACAGTACCTGAAGTGCTGCAGACAGCATGGCCTGGCCATGCACTGAAGTACAAGTGCACAGGAATCAGGCAGGGTGCATAAAGTAGCCACACCACAGGCACAGTGGACCACAGTCACAATGGCACACAGGCCAGTGGCTGAGTTCACCATAACGGTGCCAACACTGTTCTGCAGTGAGTGGCATCCCATTGTGATGCACATGGTGCCCCGCCACCCTGACCCACACAACAGCTCATCCCTCCTGCAAGGCCTCTGTCCCAAGCAGGTTGCCCTCCAGGGGCAGCACCAGTGCCAACAGGTTGGCCAACTCAGTGGTGCTCCAGGTAAGGGTCCTGGGCCCTGCAGCCTACACACATGGCATATGTCACAGAGGTCTACCTGGAGCTGGTATGCAAAGATGGGTCACTGCAGTGACAGTGGCTGGGTCACCCATGATGTGCAATAGGTACACACGCTCTGCTCTGCGCATGTCACAGATGCACCATAGGGATGCCCAATATATGGGCAATGGTGCATCACCACATAGTGCTGAGAGATGCACAATACACAGCCATTACCACCAGACATGCTCCACTGCATGTCAAGTGCAGTGCGCCATATCATGCATGTGTAGTAATGGTGCCCTACAGAAATGCCCTGACTCCATCAATTGTGCCCAACATATCGAGCTTGTGAAGAAATGCACTGTCCAGAGATGTGCCGAACTAATCAGATGCACCCTGCAGATTGAGATGGGCTGGGAGCAAATCTGCAATTGTCAGCAAGTGTATGCAAATGGCCTCCTTGCCAAATTAAGGCCCAACCTAACTGCTTAGCATCTCATTATAGTAGCTCCAAACCTCATTTGAATGTGCTGAGCTAAACTTGAGCTGCCCTACGCCACTCCACACTACTGGTGACCAACAGGTACTGTAACCATGGAGGTACATTTGTTTACATTCTTCATGTTACAGCCTGTGTTGCACTGCATCCAGTGGGACCTGGCCAACATCCAGATATGCTGTAACTATGTGTATGCATGCCACTCTCATGTCCTGCACTTCCCCATCCCTTCTAGTGGGCCCAACTGCCACTGTCCTATCCAGCCATGATTCTCTGCCATGCCCCAGCATTATTTGTACCTGGGGGTGTGTGTCGCCTGCTGCTCTACAACCTGTGCCTGCTATGGCAAACACCTGCCCATCCTGTGCTCTGGTGCACCACTCTCACTGTGTTTGTAGGCCCTATTCCGATAGGCCACCCAATGCTGCTTCCCACATGAGTGTTGGCCCTTGCACTTTCCCTGTCATTGCCCCCCCAGCACTGCCTCCTGCCGTGAGTTGTGCCACAGAGTGCATTGTGTGGGCAGGGTGTCCTGCACACTGACCCACTAGATGGCTGCTAGGGCTATCCCCACTCTACTCACACACCTCATTATCTCCACTATCAGGAATGGTGCCTCGTCCTTATTACCAGTGCTGCCATTCTAGTCCCTCTATATGACAACACAACCAGCTCTCCAGACAACTTCTATGGAAAGTAGAGATGAGCAAAATTGGAAACTTTCTTCCAGCGAAATATTTCGCATAATTAGTGCATTTGGTGAAATATTTCACTAGGCGAAATGCAAAATTTGGCCTGCAATTGCACACAACATTTTGCCCCAAAGCCAGCAAAATTTCACTCGGGGATGAAATTTCGCCACCCATGGTAAAATTTTTCCACCTGCAGGAGTAATTTTGCCTCCCACAGTGAAATGTTGTGGCCACTGGCCAAAGTTCTCCCTGGTATCTAGTGGTCCATCTGCCCCCCCCCCGGCTGCTCACTGGCTGAAATTGCATTAAATAAGCACTCACCCCCAAAGTTACCCTTCCCCCATTTGTTTTATTAAAAAAAAAAATTCACCCTTCATTGAGGTGAGTGGAGGACTGTGCCGCAGCCCAATCGGGTACTGGGGTGTTTTGTGGTACTGTTATCAACGATGGGGTGTGGGGTCCACTAGACACCAGGGAGTGAAGGATGATTTTTTTTTTTTAAATAAAACAAATGGAGGGGGCAGGGTAACTTTGTGGGGGTATTTATTTAATGCAATTATGGCCGGTGATCTGCTGGGGGGTGCCACTAGACATCAAGGAGTGGAGGGTGAATTTTGCTTTTGCTTTTAATAAAACAAATGGGGAGGCCAGGGTAACTTGGGGGAGGAGTACTTATTTAATGCAATATCGGCTGGTGATCAGCCGGGGGGTCCACTAGACACCAGGGAGTTGGGGTTGATTTTTTGTGTGTGTGTGTGTGGGTGGGGGGGTTCAATTTATGGACTTGTGGTGGCCGGCAGCGGCAGATGAAATTACAGGTGAAATTGCGAAATTTAGCTACAATTTTGTGAAACATTTCACCCAGCAAAATTTTATTTTGCTGCATCTCTAATGGAAGGGTGTGTTTTATATAGATATCAGAATGTGCTCACAAAATTCACTGCACAATAGCATACATCGCTCAGTGTACTGTCTTTACTGATAATAAGTGCATTCAGATACCACACTGGTGCTCACACTGCCAGCTATCCTGGTAGCTGCCGGTTGCGGAATTGCCCTTAGGACTACTTCTTTTAGTCCTATCTCTTTTCAGGGACATCTTGGGAGATGCGCCCAAGATGCAATGCCCATTTGGGCAGAAAATAGAGTTGCGCAGAACGTTCATGAGCACGCCCCCTCCAAATGCATTGAATACATTATAGTTTATCTTCGGCGCATCCGGAGATGTGCTAGCCCATCTCTGCTCTTTGAATGTCATGATTGGGTGCATCTCTGAGGTGCGCCGTGTGCATCTGCTTTGAAAATGTCACCCAAGCTCACAAACCAGAATGTGGTTGCTGCTCAAGCCTTTAATGACTCAATAGTTCAGCACATGTACTGAAGCCTGTAATCATGCAACACTCCTGCTACAAAAAGTCAGGGAATCTGGGGACAAAAGACAGGGAAATTAATCATTTGATGGATAACTAGATTCACAAACTGCCATTTTTTGGAAAAAACTAGAACATTAATAATGGGTCTGTTTGCTACATAATGTCATAAGCGACAAACAATTGGTTTATACTATTAGAAAGAGGAGATTCTCAGCTTTCCAGTGCTATAACATATGTGTTTCTAGTACTTATTATTACAGAATAAATGGCTGATTAATTTCTGTTACTGTTCATACAAGTGGTAAAATAGTGACATTAATTTTCAGAAGGCAGCAAAGAAAAACTCTAACCTTCAGTAAGTTGGTGAAATTCAGTTAAAACATGCAGGAATGAGATAATCCCAGAGCTATAGATTTTTTTCTTTTTCTTTGGTAATGCCCCCTCTTTCACGGGGCAAATGAAAATATTACACAACACAACATACTGTATAACTTTGCAAAGCATTGGAAGAAGTACAGGAGGGGGTTATCTGGTGTTAAGTATAACCTTACACAAAGAACACATATAACAATATTTTTTGTTGACAGCCAAATAAAACTTTTTGAAAACAAATGTCATCTTTAAAAACACTAAAAAACAAAAACTAAAACAGGTACAGTAGCAAACCTACAATGTAATAATATACATTGTGCATATTCCTAGTCACACAATTTAAGGAGCTCTTACCTGCAGAAGTTAAACAGGAACTGGAGTCCTACAGAATATCAGGGGATGATGTTGCACTCTGATTGGTTAAAGTTATGTGCTTTTCTCTGTGTGTTCTATTCAGTTCAGTATGTGTTGTACTCATCTTGGTGTATCACAACATTTCAGTTTGCTGTATCGACACCTTGGCACATGTTCCACTCTATTCAGTCTATGCTTGCAAGTTTGGGAACAATTTCAGTTTGCTATATGCTCATTTCAGCGTGCCACATACACATTTTAATATATCTTTTTGTGTTCAGTACTTCATAACCATTTTATTTATTTACTACAGTACACATTCAGCAATATAGTAAATAAATATAATCTACAATTCAGTATGTGTCATATTACATTAAGTATCTTGATGATTTAGGTACATGTGATAACCATTTTGGTATGAGCCTTATCCATTTCTGTATGGCTCATATCCATTTCAGTGTGTGTTGTATTCATTCTGGTATGTGTTATATGCATTGTAGTATTTTCTTATCGATTTTTGGTATGTGTCATATGCATTTCTGTATGGGTCATATCTATTTCAGAAAGTTCCATACTCATATTAGAATGCGTCATACCCTATCTGTTATGCATTATATCCATTTTAGTATAGGTTCTTCATAGATTCATAGATGTGAGTCAGCAGAAAAGGACCTTCTTGGCCCATTGAGTCTGCCGATTACCTTCCTCTTTACTTGCCACCCACCCCACAAATTCCACACTCCTCCCCTTAAGTTTATCAAATGCCATCTTGAATTCCTCCACTGTTTTGCCTGTACCACCTCCTCCAGCAGACCTTTCCAGGGTGCCACCACCCTCTCAGTGATGTAATGCCCCATAATGTTTCCCGTAAACCTACAACCCTCCACCCTCAGTCCATGTCCACTAGTCTTTGCATCTATGTTCTCGGAGAATAAGCTCTCCCCCATTTTATTGATCCCCTTCATATATCTGAATGTTTCTATCATGTCTGTCCCCATCTCCATTCTGGTCTCCAGTGGGTACAATTCAACACCCTCAGCCTCTCTTCATATGACTTCCCACTTAGCCCATGCCCCATTGTAGTGGCCCTCATCCGCACCCTTTCCATGCCATCTATGTCCTTGCATAAGTGGGGTCTTCAGACCTGATCTCCATGCTCCAGGTGTGGCCTCGCCATAGATCTGTAGAGTGGCATTAGCACCTCTCTGTTTCGACTAGTTATCACGCTTCTTATGCATGGCAGTGTTCTGTTCGCTTTTCCCACCGCCTTGCTGCATTGGCTCCCTACCTTAATATTGTCAGTGATTATGATTCCTAAATTCTTTTCCTGCTCAGATGTGACCACTTCCAACCCCCTCCCAGTGCGTATGTGGTCTGTGAATTCTTCTGACCCAAGTGCATCACTGTGCATTTTTTGGCATTGAAATTCAGCCACCATGTTTTTGACCACCACTTCAGCAACCTTAGATCTTTCTTCATAGCTTCTACTCCCCCTGGGGTGTCTACCCCATTGCAGAGTTCTGTGTCATCTGAAAAAAGGCTGACCATCCTCTGCATCCCCTCTGCTATTTTGCTAATGTAGATGTTAAACAGAATAGGCCCCAGCACTGAACCCTTGGGGACCCTGCTTGTCACTCTTACTTCCCCAGAATGCACCCCATTGATCACAACCTTCTGGCTTCCACCTATCAGCCACCTCTCCACCCACCTAATTATTTTCTGTCCCACCCCCAAACTCTCTAATATATTAACCAGTCTTCTTTGGGGCACAGTGTAAAAGCCCTTACCAATGTCCATGTAGGCCATGTCCACTGCCCTCCACTGTTCAAACACCCTCGTCACCCCATCAAAGAAGTTGATCGGGTTTGTCTGACATGACCGCCCCTGAGTGAAGCCATGCTGATAGATGTCCTGCAGCCCCTCATCTTCCAAGTAACTAACCACCCTTTCTTTCAATATCACCTCCATCACCTTACCCACTACTGATGTGAGGCTGACTGGGCAATAATTACCAGCCTTCTTCCTGCTGCCACTTTTATGAAGTGGCACCATGTCATCCCTCTTCCAGTCCTCAGGCACCCACCCTGTACTGTATCTAAGGACAAGGTAAATAATCTGGCTAGTGGAGACACCATTTCCTCCCTTAGCTCCCGGAGCACCATAGGGTACAGGGCATCTGGCCAATAGCCTTGTCTACCCTCAACATACTCAGTTCCTCCCTTACCTTGCCCTCACTGATTGGACTTGGATCCACCCCTATGTTCCCCTTTTCCCTTTCCCTCTAGCACTGGTCCCTTCCTTCACCCTTTATTGTGAAGAGTTAGCTGAAGTATCTAGTCAGCATCTCAGCCTTCTCAAAGCCCCCTTCCACTTGTAATCCCCCCTCACCATTTACCCTTACTATCCCCTGTCTTGCTTTCCTCTTTTCCCCTATATATCGAATGAAAGTTTTGTCCCCCCTTATGGTCTGCCTAGCAATTTTCTCCTCTGTTTCTGCTTTTGCCTTACTAATCCTCTGCCCTGCCACCCTCAGTATCTCCTTGTAAGTTTCCCTATCTTCCTTCCCCTGTATCCTCTTATATTCTCTGAAAGAACTTTCCTTCTCCTCAATTGCCCTTCTCACTTCCCCATTGAACCACAGCAGCCTCCTCCTTCTTTTGCTGTTTCTTATCTTCCTTATACAGCTCTCTGTGACTTTAAGTAGCCCCCCTTGATCTTATTTCATAGTTCCTCACCCCTCATCTCCTCCATCCCCTTCATTTCAATCCGGAATACCTCCCTCATCTTGGGAAATTCTGCTTGCCTGAAGTCCATGACCTTAGAGATGGTTTGACTCACTTCATACCCTGCTCTAACCCTGAAGCCCACTGTGTCATGGTCACTTTCTCCTAAGCAGACCCCACCCCCACTCCCTCAACACTATTCCCATTTGTGAGGACCACGTCAAGTATGTTACCCCACTACTGGGCTCCCTGACCAGCTGCTGCAGGAATTTGTGCATTATATTTTGGCATATGTCATAACTATTTCAGTATGTGTTATACACATTTTATTATGTGTGATATCCATTTCAGTATAGGTCATATCCATTTCAGCATGTGTCATAATTATTTCAGTATGTGTCATAACCATTTCAGTTTGTGTTGCTCAACTAAATAAAGTTATTATTATTATTATATCCATTTTGGTGCATGCCATAATTATTTCAGTATGTCATAACCATTTCAGTTTGTGTCATATCCATTTTGGTGTATGCCATAATTATTTCAGTATACATCATAACCATTTCAGTTTGTGTCATATCCATTTTGGTGTATGTCATAATTATTTCGGTATGTGTCATAACCATTTTAGATTGTCATACCCATTTTGGTGTGTGTCTTACCCATATTGGTATGTGTCATATCCATTACAAGATGTGACATATCCATTTTGGTATATGTCATAATGAATTCAGTATTTGTCATAGCCATGTTGATGTGTGTCATATCCATGTCAGTTTATGCTATAACCATTTTGGCATATGTCATAACCATTTAGGTATGTCATGCCCATTTTGCTATGTGTTATATCCATTTCAGTATGAGTCATATCCATTTAGCTGTGTGTCATAACTATTTCAGTGTGTGTCACACCAATTTCAGTGTACGCCCATATCCAGCCCAGTTTGTCTCGTACCCATTTCAGTATTTAATACCCATTTTGCTATGTGTTATAACTATTCCAGTATAGGTTATATCCATTTTGATATGTATCATTATTATTTCAGCATATGTCATATCATTTTCAGTGTATGTCACATCCATTTCAGTTAGTATCAAACCCATGTTGGTTTGTCTCATACCCATTTTGGTGTGTCATACCCATTTTACTATGTGCTATAGCCATTCCAGTATAGGTCATATCCATTTCAAAATGTGCCATAATTATTTCTTTATGCATCAAACCCATTTTGGTACAGCATATCCTTTTCATTTTGTGCCATACCTATTTTGAGTGTGTCATACCCATTTTGGTATGTGTCATATCTATTCTGGTATGCATCTTACCTGCTTCAGTATATGTCCTAGCCATTTTGGTTTATGTTATACTTATTTTAATAAGTGTTATTTCTATCTTGTTGTATGCCATATCCATTTTGGTGTGTGTCATATCCAGTTTGGTATGTGTCATACACATTTTGGTATAGGTCATCCCCATTTCAGAAGGTCTCATAACTATTTTGGTGTGTGATATACTCATTTTAATGTTTGTCATTCTCATAATGTTAAGCTGTAAACATTTTGTTGTAAGTCATAGACATTTCACTATTAATTATATTATGAAAACTGATTTTGAATTGAATGGCTTCCCATATCTTTCTTCATCAGACTGCACTGTATTCAGCCTATGCATGACAATACAAATGATTGCAGTGCCATGTGACCTCCAATCCTATGGATCATTGCAAACTTCACATTAATGGCACAACTGGCAGGCAAAGTTACCAAATTTGCTATTTGTGAAGTTTTAGCTGTAAGGTGTAGTTGAACATCACCATGCAGATTAAATTTGTGAATTTTGGCATATTTTCAGATTTCTCCATGGAGTGAAGGTTTCCATCTTTGCTGACCTCTAGCTACCTTCCTCTGTCATCAACCTGCAGTGATTGCCAGGGAAAGTACAGAGCAGGTAGACTGGGAAGGAAAAAGGAGCAGCTATGGTGCTGTTGAGATAAAATCTACAACATGCAGGGCAGACTCTGTATACCACTTAACATTTTATCACTGAAATGTTGAATACTGACAGTTAAAATGGAGGCAAATGAAGGACACTGGCCTTAATAATTTAAGACACATCATTGCACACATGGAGACAATCTTAGAACAGTGGAAGCTAGTGACTTAACTGCACCTCACACCTGATCACAGCCGGTATACCAGCTGCAATTTTTAACATTTATAATGACTCACATTGAGTCTTTTGTGTAGCCCTCATCTTGCACTGGCAGGTAATTGTTGTGTTATGGATCAGTTATCATACAATGATGTCTGGAACACTGAGAAAGATTAGCATGAATGCTAGTGTCTGCTAAAGTATGATCCTTTTTAATTTCATTGACAGCCATATAGGATTTGCACTAGTCATGACAAGGGCCACTGGAAAATTGTGGAAAAGGTTACCCAAAATTGCGAAGCGTTTTGCAAAAATTGTGGGAAATTGCGGGGGTTCTACTATAGACCCTAAGTGCTCCACAATAAATCTTTTAATGTTTTCTGCAGCATATATTAGTCAGTATAAATTGCTAAATGAATACACTAATACCTGAATATGTTTAAAACATAAAGAAAAGTTTATGTTCCTAAAAAGAATGCTAAACTGATAAGCTATTGTAAGCATTGCCTGTCTTCTAAAATGTAAAAGCATCTGCCTCATACAGTGCTAAAGAGATTCTATAAAGTGAACTACAGCAAATCAATATTAAATAAATCCAAATCAACACATTTTTCTGTTTGCGGATGTAGAATAATGAAGCCTAATCAACAGCTGTTTACAGTGCTCTGCCAGCTATTCACCCACTTTGGTACAAGAAAAAATAAGCAGACAGAGTGGTGAATAATTGAATTTTAGTAAAATGTTGTTAACGTGTTTAATGGTCATAATTTGTACTGTATGTACTGTACACTATTTTCAAATCACATATTTAAACATTAAATATGAGGGTTATTAGGGCTGGCAGTATAATCTAGAGGATAGAGTAACAAACTGTGAATGAGCTGATGACTTCTAGCAGACCTGGGTTTGATTCCCACAACCTCCACTTGCATACTGTGTGATTCTGAGCAAGTCACTTAACTTCCTCAGTGCTCCTGGGTTGTACCTAAAAACAGGCACTTGTGCCTAGTGGGCCTTAGGTGGTTACAAAAAAACATTAAAAAAAAAATACCACTATATTTTTACTGCATCGTACAGTAGTCAGGGTACCCTGTGATTTACCTTTGTTTTATGCTGGCTGCAATTATTTTGTTTAGTTAAAGGTTCAGACACATTTTGTGTTTTATAAGCTTGTTTTTAGACTTTAGTCAGGTTTGTATTGTAGTATTTGCATGTGAGCATCTAGGGGGTTATTGCTAAGAGTGAAATCACTGTTGCCAATTAGCTTATTCAAGTTTAACATTGGTAGGGCCATCCAAAAATCCTCAGCTGTTTGATTCAAAACTAGTATGAATGAAAGTATGCTCACAAGGAAAAACTTGCCCTGCCACTTACAAAAAGGCTTCATAGTTTGCACCCCATTTATGTGAATGGGATAATTTGCACCTTTTCTCCCATCTTTTGTTTCAGTCTGTGTGGCAACAAAAAGTTTTCTGATAGACTGCTTCAACACAGAACAAATGTTAAGTGTTTAAGTGTACTGTGCCAGTTGATTGTGAAACCAAACAAAACAAGGATTCGAAAGAAATCAGTGTCACATAAAACCCTTGCCCTACCTTGCACTGCATTGTTTCAGCCATACCCAAGTCTGCATGCAAAATTGTCAATATATTTGAGAGTATTTTATTAAAAATGCTAATATTTTTTACACAGTTCAATATAAAAACTCAAAATTACAAGACATTGTGGAATGTGTCAGTTTTTGTGGAGAATAGAGAAAATTACGGATTCCACAAAAAAATTGCAGGTGCAATTATCCAGTGGCCCTGGTCATGACAAAGAAGTAGAGGGTCAGCTGCCCTAGTCCTGGTCAGTTTGTATTATGCTTTGGTCAAATAAAACAATGCTAAAACTGGCCCCTGAAAATTTGATATAGAAATTTTTTTCCAAAATATGGATAATATGTTTTAAAGATTGAAGCATAATCTTTTCTTCCAATATGGGTGATGTTTTAGTACTCATGAGCTATGTTTTACGTATTGTATAGTACGTGTAATGGGACTGGTTATGAGATTTTTTAATTGATTGGGGTATGCTACGTAAGTTTGTGATCACTTGGGGGGAAACAGATTCTGATGACTTATAAGGTGTGATGACAAGAAATGTTAGTCACGTCGGTAAAAAAGGCAAGTAGTAAGTGGGGAGTCTGCATGAGCTAGTAGAATACCCACTGTTCTTTATGAATAAAAAGAAGTTGATTTTTCACATTTCATTGTGCAGATGTGGTTTGTCTGGTGAGTGTGCTACTCATTTTGGCTACATAATATAAATTCTCTAGGTCCTTCTGGAGCACCCTCACCCCTTCCTTATGATACACCCTGCTGCATAGCTTTGTGTCATCAGCAAAGAGACACACAACTTTCCCTGGATATGCTACTCAGTGTCACTAATGAATCAATCAAATACTGCAGGACAGATCCTAGGACTGATTCCTGCAGCACTCCACTTGTGAACTCTTGGTCTGATGATTTAGCACCATTTACCACTTCTGTCTGTTACCTTACCCTTTCCAATTTCCTACCCCCCCCCAACTTGACCTGGCTCCTTCCAAAAGTCCACCAACTTCTTCAGCAGTCTCTTGTGTAGCAATGAATTGAGGGTCTTACTGAAGTGAAAGTTGAGCAGATCTACTACCTGCCCCCTGTGTATTGCCTTGGTGACCCAGTCAAAAAACAGTATCAGGTTGGTCTGGGAAGACGTCACTGTCACAAACCCATGCTGCTTTTCATCCTGTAATCCAATGTCCTCTGGGTGGGCCATCAAACCCTCTTCTCTATGGCCTCCATCAGCTTACCAACCATGGAGTTAAGGCTATCAGGCCTGTAGCTGCCTTGATCCTTCTTGTCCCCACCTTGTGGACTGGTACTACACTGACAGACTTCCAAGGGTCTGGCATGTCTCTGGACTGTAGTGAGTCATTGAATAGATGGGTTAAGGGTACTCCCAACACTGCAACCAATTCCCTTATGTAAGCCCCCCACCCCTGTGTGGGGATTACCTGAGTTGGGCTATGGCCTGTTCTGCCCCCACAGTTGCTGTTTCTGCCTCCAGTCCCCTGAACTCTGAATTGGAACTGAAGGGATTCTGTGGTCAAGTGACAGTGCCACCGAATCCTTCTTTTTCCTCTGCCCCTTATGGTAATGGGGTTGAGGTGCTTGGGCTTCTGTGCCTACATGGATGTAATTTAAACAAAGCTTTCCCAGCTCCAGGGAAGGATGTGGAGTTGGGAGTATGTCTAAAAACACCTCCAGGCATGTTAGTGTTCTCCCATTCTCCTAGTAGGCAGCAGGACCAGGAACAGTAAGAGGTGAGGTGCACATGTACACCCACAGCTTAGGAAAGATGCAAAAAGGTGTTCCAGCTTCTCAGAGCCCTGACAGCCAAATGGGACTCCCCTTACTCCAATAAAGGGTTTCTCTGGCCCCATCAGGGAAAGCGGGGAAGGGCAAGTGGATTTTTGCCCTTGAATAGGCATATGATTAAATTAGGAAGCTGGCAAAGGGAGGCATAAATAATGTAAACAAAAATGGCAGCCCCCAGTGGCTCTCCCTGTTGCTAGGGATTCTGGAATGGGTTAGAGGGCACCCTCCACTGCTGAGGAAAATTTGGATCAATTAGAGGGAGCGATTGAGGCTACTATATAAAGGGCTATGCCCTGGGATTGGGGAGAAGCTCAGCTGAGAACTGGGTGGAGAGAGACTATGTTGGAAGGCTGCACAAGCTATTTGGCTAGAATGTGTGCAGATGGCCCCTCTGAGCCACATAGAAGCTTGAGGCAGAGTGCCTACTAGCCCAGCTTCCCTGCAGGGTATCTGAACTGGACACTCAACCATGATTTCCCCATGGGAATTTCTTTAAGCTACTGTTCTTCTGTTGAGAAGCCTGATAATTATTTGACATGTTTGGATTATTCCCCATCTAGCCAGAAAAGTTATTTTTGATGGGCAGAAACTGTTAAAAGCCTGACTGTATTTAAGTTTTAGTGGAACCTGTGTGCCCAGAGGATGTCCAGGGTGACTACAAGCCCACTCAAGTACCCTGGACTGATGAGAGCCCCACGTGATGAAGATGATGAAAGGCCTCAGAGGTGAAAACACAAAAGGCCTGAGAGGCAAAGATGAGGAAAGGTCTCCAAGGTGAAGATGACAAAAAACCCATCATGGTGAAGAATCTGGCACCTGCTTAAAGTCTTCAGCCTGCAGCTGTTGTTCCTGGAGAGACTGGTTGCTGTAATCAAAGTGGTATCACCAATCCAAGTCATTCTTCAGCACCCCAAGAGACTGTCAACAAACTATGAGGACCTTTGGGCAGCAGCCCCAAGGAGCTCTTTTCTAAGTTAGTTAGTTAGCTAGATACAAGGGAGGTGAAGTCCTGGGCAGGACTTTGTCAACTCGCAGGAAGCCCAGGTAAAAGATTACTAAAACTATTTGTTTTACATTTGTTTGCCAACTATTCTGTGGCCCCTTATCAACTACTGCTATTTCATGTTCTAAAGACTGTTGTTCCCATTGTACCCCAAACTGCCTGCAACCTTTTGTCATCTGGTTGACCACCAGCAACCCAGCGAGGTATCCACCACAATGGACAGTAAGAACTCTTACGGACATTGGGGGAAAACCAGGTGTACCCATGAGGGTGGCATGGGGACTGTGTGGGGAAAATTGTTGGAATCAAAATTGTTTGTTCTGTGCTTTGCTTCCCCTCACCCCTTCCATATAATAAATCAGTGGTTACTTTATTTTACAATTTGTATTCATGGTTATTGCTTCATGTACATTGTTACTGTGTGGTGACAAACTGTGTGTTTGAATGAAAATAATAGCTGTTCCCGGTGAGAGGTTATTGCCACACTTGGTAGCCTTTATATACCCCTGCCCCACGTGGAGGCACCAAAACCTGTTCCTGATATTCTTATTGTTTTCTGCACCCAAAAGAACCCAGGCTGACCCCAAGGTAGATCAGTGTGTGAGGGTGTGTCAGGGTGTGCATACAGAAAGGAACCCCTTACATTAGCACTTGTAGGTACTAGACATCTGGGGCTGTTGCCTTGTTTTTTGTACCCTGTCCATTAAGTTCTGTACTCTGCCCATTTCCTGGACCCCCTTGTGATAGCCTTGATACTTTTCTTCGAAAGAGGACTGTTATCTTCTACTGTGAATACTGATCAGAAATAATTGCTTAGCACATTTGCCTTCTGCATGTCATCCTCCACTACCATCTCCCCATGCTAGCCTAACAGTCTTGTTTTCCTTTTTTCTTTATGTGCCTCCAAAATTCTTTACCCTACCTTTTATTATTTTGGCAGTCCACAGATTTGTATCTCCCTTTGACCTCCTGACCTCCACCCTTCCTTCTTTGAGTTAAGGCTGATACTCCTGCCAGGCTCCCTCTTCCTTGTTCCTTTTGCACTCAGTGATGGCCCTACTTTTCACCCTCACTGCCTTCATCACAACCTTCAACAACCAGATTGACCTTTTGCGCTTGCTCATTTTGACTGCCTTGGTTACAGAAGCTTCAGATGCCTCTAGGAGTGCCCTGCTGATCCTGCTTCATTTCTCATCCAAACCCACTGGCAGTTCTACACCTGCCAATCTTCCCCTAACAAGTTCCAGCATCTTCCCAATATCTGGACACTTTAGGTCTAGCACCATGGTCTTCAATGATGGTCCATTGTCCCCTCCATCCATTTGACCCACACATTGTTGTGGTCATTGTACTACAGTGGTTCCCTGACATTTACCACTCACCATCTCTGAGTTGGTGAGTAACAAGCTGAGTATATCCTGACGTGTGGGGTACTTGACCAGTTGCACCAGAAGAAAGTCTGGAAGCATACCTAGTAGTGCCTAACTCCCAGTGCTCCTAGCTACTGGGACATCCCACCTGTGTCTGACAGGTTTACATCCCCTACTAACACCTGATCCCCTTTTGTTGCTCCTTTTCTGATTTGCTCCCCTAACTCTTGGTTTCTTTCTTCATGGTGGTTTGTAGAGCATCCCTAATGTAACCATCTTACCAACAGCTGTTGTCAGCTGCACCCACAATTTGTCTCTAAGTGTGCACAGTAATTAAATATACATTACAATGTTTGTCAATGGAGCCATATATTCTGCTGTTTTTCTTTGTAATCATTGCCAGTTAAAACAAGTTTATATCCATAAGAATCAGCAGCAGGTGGACTACTGATCTGTAAGCCTAATGACGATGGTGGGCAAGATTATTTAAACTGTACTTAAAGAAAGGATTGGAGAACAGCTTAACACCAGTGGATTGCAGGATCTGAGGCAGCATCGGTTCATGGGGGTAGATCTTGCCAAACAAACCTGACAGAGTTTTTTTCACTGGGTTACAAGGGAGGCGGATCAGAGAGGAGCGGTGGATGTGACCTACCTGGATTTCAGTAAGTCCTTCAACACCATTCACAGAAGACTGGTAAACAAGCTAGGCAGCATGGGAGTGGGTCCAAAGAACATACAATTAGTACAATGTTGGCTAAATAACAGAACTCAGAGGGTAGTAGAAAATGGGGTTCACTCAGAGCAAGGTAAGGTAACTAATGGGGTGCCACAGGGGTCAGTATTGGGGCAGGTTCTTTTTCAATGTCTTTACTACCAACATCACAGAGTGGCTTGAAGGAACAGTATGCCTGTTCCCAGATGACACAAAAATCTGCAATAGAGAGGATACACTGGGGGGGTTGGGGTGGAGAAAATGAAGGAAGATCTAAAAAAATTGGAAGACCAGCCAAGGCTTTGGCAACTAGGCTTCAGAGTCAAAAAATGTAAAATTATGCACACAGTGCACAGAAACTCAAGGGAAACATATCATTTGGGTAGGAGGTGTTAACATCAGCAATTCAGGAAAGGGGTCTGGGGTCATCATATCAGATGACCTGAAGCCGGTAGCAAAGCAGTGTGATAAGGCAGTAGGCATGGCTAGTAGGATGATGGGGTGCACAGGGAGGGATATCACTGGCAGAAAAAGGGAGGTTGTGTTACCCCTATATAGATCAGTGGTGAGCCTACACCTGGGTACTGTGTCCAGTTCTGGAGACTCCATCTCAGGAAGGACATACAGACCTAGTGGAGGCAGTACAGAGAAGGACAACCAAAATCTGAGCCTACATGGCCTACATCAGAAGCTCTACAAGGAAAGACTCTGGGAATTAAATATGTAATCACTGGAGGAAAGGAGAGAAAGGGGAGACATAATAGAAACTTTCAAATATCTTGAGGGTATCAATAAGGTACAGGAGGGTGGCATATTGCACAGAAAGAGATGCTCAATGACAAGAGGGCATGATATGAAGCTGGAAGGGGGAGACTTAGAGGGGATGTGATGAAATATTTCTTCATGGAAAGGGTGGTGGATGCCTGGAGCATCCTCCCCGCAGAGGTGTGGGTACCAAAATAGTAGCAGGTTTCAAACATGCATGGGATAGACACGGGTACCTTAGCAACAGGGCATGGGGGGCTACGGTAAGGCCAGAGATCAATTATGGTCTACAGCAGCAAAGTAGGTAGGAACTTTAGGACAGACTAGGTGGGCAAAGAGGTCCTTTTCTGATGACAGCTTCTATGTTTCTATGTTTCTATAGCTGGTTAAATGATTTGCAAGTCTTACTCTTTTCCCACATAGTCTGATACTTAAATAGGTTGCATGATGTACTACTGGCAGGCAAAACATCTGTATATAACATATTCACAGTCATACAAAACAGAAATTTACTTAGCACTGAAAGCAATCGGATTAGTGGAAATAATGTACATAGACAAAATCCATGAGAATAAAAATCTACTAAAATGAATTAATCAGCAAAAGGACAAATGCCAGTGCTCCCCATTTGTAGTTTATAGAGTTCCCTTTTAGGGAGATATCCCAGAGGGAGTGGCTCCCACAAATACTGGTACACTGGTAGCACAATGTTACTGCGTTATTTTGACATTTCAGTATTTGGTACCTCTCACAGCAACCCTAGACTCATGTGGTAGCACAGTGGTACCAGTATTAATCTCATCATACTCTGTACTCTAACGCATTGTTAAGATAAATTACATTATCAACCTCATGGAGAACAGCTCTCAATTCCATATTTGTATTTGTTCACTTGTCTTTATCTTACTGGTAATGGACTGTTATTGTTCACATAGACCAGAATATTCAAAGAGCATTTGCGATCGCTAAATGGGTTAGTGACTCTCAAACAACACTTTGCACCCCCAAAACAGGGTAGGGTCACAAAATGATATCTTGAATAGAATAATTAGTGAGTCTCTGACCAGTTGGTGAATGGCTCTAAAATATGTTGCCTCCCTAAACCAGGTAGTATCACCTCTGTCTCCTACCACTGCCCCTTTGAGCTCCACCATCAGTAATATCACACTTCCTTGGTGTTCAGTGGTGCTGCTGTCCATTCGTACATTGGAAACTGCCAATAACTACCTGCCCACCCAGTCCCACCACTCGCACCATTCATGGCCCCCACCATATGTTTACGCACTCTCCCCACAGTCGCAATTGGCACAGACACTCTGCTAACCTCTGTGACCAACTGAGGACAGAATGCCAGTTTTGCGCTCATGTGCCTACTGTATAAACAGCTGTGTACAGTTAGCACATGATTGTGAACTATCATCCATTTTGTGCCTGATCAAGGAGCCGAGAGGATGGTCTGTGCCAAATGTGGAAGAGTGTCAAATATATAGTAAGGCTGGGGACCAGGGGGTAGTATTTGCTCTAAAAACTAACTGGGTCATGGTGGGGACTTGGGATATGCAGGGGGCAAGGACTTTCACTCAACACACCACTGCTCACTCTATCAGGCCCTGGGCTAGCTTCCCCCATCAGCCCAACAGACCTATCTCTTGGCCAGCAAAGTCAATAAGGCCATCCAAAACCGAGCTACCTCTCCGTAATCCCACATTCTTTGGCCAAAAGTGTTTGTTCTAGAGCTCTGCCTCACTGCTGGCCCCATGCTTGAGTGCCCCCTAGTCTCCACCGTATGGGTAAATGTGCATTCTCACCTGCAGCCCCTTTCCTTTGGAACAACCTGCCCACTCCACTTAGCACCATTGAATTTCCAGGACTCTTCCACTCTCTCCTTGGATCTCACCTTCTGTCCTCCACTACTTGCTCCTGCCCTCCCAACTTATTATCATGTCTCTACTTCCCTTCCCTCCTTTTCCTTCTTGGTCCATACCTATATTGCCATGATGCACTTTTTCCTTTACTCATCTCAGATCATGCCTAATTTGTATTACAACTTGGCTACTACTGTACCTGCTATTGTCATAAATGTTATTTATCCATTGTGCTGCAAGTTTATATATATATCTTCATATAAATATCCTGCATATTTTTATTACTGTCTATTGTATGCCTTGTCCCAGCCTCCTTTGTACTTGTTTTTATTCCTGTGCCATCCTCAATGGCCCAGGTCATGCCTGAAAATGGTTCTCAGACCAGTGCACCTAATCAGTAAACAAATGAATGAATAAATAAATAAATGGGAACCACTGAACATCAGGGATAGTAACAATCTACTGTATACTAGCGGGGTGATTGTAGGATGGGGTAGGACTGGGGAACAGGTAAATTAAGAACCTGGACCTGTGGGATAATTAGGGGAGGGGCCCCAATGGAGACTGTTTCCCAGGAGGGCGCTTTGGTGGTGCAACTCCCAGGATACGTTTTGCCTGGTACTATAATGTGGCCTGTGCTGTAATCGGCATCAGCAACATGGCTGTCACACCAGCATGGGTGAACCCTTTCTCCACACCCTCCTGAGTGTCAACCCTATAACAGGTTTTGGTGGCATCTGCAAAAAGACATACCTTCCCATTCAGTTCTTCTGCAATTTCACTTATGAAGACACTGAAGAGGCCCACTCCTAGTACTGAGCCCCACCCTGCACCATGCCTTTAGCCAACTGTTGAAAGGTGTGTGGAGAGTCCTATCTTCTCCCAAGATGTATATAGGCAACCTTTTGGCAAAAGCCACCATGCATGCTTGAGGACCCTCCCCCTATCCCTGAAATTTCCCTGCACTATCCCTACCCTGTCCCTTGCTAGGTCATTTGTCCCCAGGTGGACAATGACATCTAGCTCCCTCTCATCTCCCACTGCCTAATGATCCACTGTATCTGCTGTCATCACTCCAAGCCAAAGTATCTCTCAGGTATTTCACCTCCCTCTCCTTTACCCCACCCTGCTCACAAGTCTATCCCCCTAATTAAGTCCCCCACCAGCAGTTGCTTCCTACTCAGCTGGTGGCCTCTTCCTCCCTCCTTGTAACTGTGGAATGGTCTATGGACAGTGCTTTCCTTGGGGAAGGTTTCTCCAGGTGCCGAAAGGGTGGTTCAGCTGTAGGGAGAGTGGTTGGCTGGGTAGGGCCCATTTCAGATGCAGGGAGAGTGGTTAGTAAACAAAGCAGGTGAACTGAAACTCTGACAAACAAACCGGCATGGGGCAGAAAATGCAAGCCCCATAGGAAAGAGCACAGTGAGGGCTACAAAAGATCATTTACTGGAGAAGTCTCAGGTCAGGGAACTACAGCTGAAGAGAACATAGAGAACAGGTAGGCATCGGAAAATGATGCATGGGGGCAGCGGACAGACATGGACTCATGAAGGCATGCATGGAAACTATGAATGCCAATGCTGGAGGGTGCAAAGGCCAGCTTAGGTAGGTGGACACTGACCTGTAGGTAGAGTGCACAACACACAGGGACCCCTGCATCCCTGCATGCTGGACAGCAGGGAAATGTACCATGGAGCATAGCCCCACTGCAGCACAGTAGCTGATGGGGGCCCAGGACTCTATGGACACATAACT
Organism: Neoceratodus forsteri; assembly: GCA_016271365.2. NCBI lineage: Eukaryota > Metazoa > Chordata > Ceratodontiformes > Ceratodontidae > Neoceratodus > Neoceratodus forsteri. The sequence goes on from CM057456.1 coordinate 649,448,941, forward strand.
TGAATGTGACCATGGTGCACAGCACAGCCTTGATGCACTGGGCCTGTGGGCAGACAGTGGCACTACAGTACTTGTACAAACCACCCACAGACAAGTAGCAACTGCCACAGGTGTGGCCCATGGAGTGTGATGTGCAAACGAAGTGCAATCACACCTGAATGCCTGAGCTGGAACCAAAGCCGGTCAGTGTTGCACAGTCCTCTGGCACAATGAAGGACAGCGTGGAAGCCATGGAGGGGCCAGGGTGCTCAACTGCAACCCCAACAACATGGACAGTCTATGAGGTGGTACCATCCAGGAAGGGAAAGTCCAAGCTAAATGTGAATGGCTATGTCCTGGTCCATGAATGGACATGCAATGAGACAGTGTACTGTTTTTTTAACATATCATATTTTTCACCTGCTGCGGCACACACTCCAGCTTGGGGCATCCAGCAACCAGCTCCACCCACCTGGAGAGCTGGGTAGCTCAAACTGCACCCAGGAGGATCAGGGATGGCCATCATGCCATCTTGCTGGAAGGCTCCCCCTCTGCCTCAGCAAGTCAGAACAGCCCCAGACCCTCCTCAACAGGACTCCACCAAAGTCCTCTGGGTGGCTCAGAGCTCAGCCATCAAGCTGCAAGGTCATGCCCAGCCATTTTTCTTCGATTGGCCCCAGTAGCACGGACGTGCAATGACGTCCAGGAGCAACATACCGATATCTGCTGTGCTCCCATCTAGAGTCACTGACACTAGTAGTGCCCCTGGGCATCCCCAGGGGGCTGCTACAGCACAGTGAAATTCCCCAGCCCACCCCAGGACTGGGAAATCAGTCTATGGATGTTTGATCCCAGTCCTCCCCTACCAACCTCTGATTGCCCAGGCTCAATCCTGAACCCGGGTCACTGGCGTGGCACAAGGTATGGCATCCAACGCCAAAACCCTCAGCACCACTGGGATGGCCTGAGACAGTGTAATGGTGCTGCCAGCACCATAAGTCCAAGTCCTGCCTCAGCCAGGCCATCACACTGATCCAGGATGGCCAGCACCACCTAAAGAAAAAGAATGAGCAAAGTCATGCTCTGGAGGTGACAGATGCTCTACCAGCACAGGTGCTGGCTGGCATCAAGTAGAAGGCACACAGCACCATGGCTAGCCCCACATAGCTACTGCAGAGTGAGGCAACTTCAATGACCACTGAGCTGTGTCAACAATTGCCAAGCAAGAGGGCCCTGATGCAGATTGTGAACAGGACCCACTGCAAGGACCTCTCACCAGAACCAGTGACATTGGCTGACCTCACTATCCCCAAGCAGCTACAGACGGTGACTGGATGGCCATGGTATAGCAGGATCACAGGTAGCACCACCCACAAGGTCCTTCTACTCACCACAGAGGACATCAGAGACCTGGCACAGGCACCCTTCTGGATGATGGATGGTACGTTCAAGACTGTGCCACACCTGTTCACTCATTGTACACCATCCATGCACCCATGGGGATGGGCCCTAACAACCTCATTATGTCAATGGTGTATACACTGATGACAACAAAGAGCTTGCAATGTTACTGCACCTTGTTCCAGGAGCTGAATAAATATGCCAGTATACAGTCCTGCACCCTCAAACCACTTACGATCATCACTGACTTTGAGCAGACTGCGATCAATGCCTGTAAGATGGAATTTGCACAAGACATAAACAAGGGATGCCTGTTCCACTTTGGGCAGATTGTGTGGTGGAATGTCCAGAGCTTTTTACTTATTTATGTAGCTTTTGTTGACCGGGTAAGTACACTAGACAAATCCTGCCTATTTTCAGGCACGACCCGGGGGAGGGGGATACAGATGAATGCCAACTGACCTTGAACCAGATTAAGCTGTTGGTCTTTGGTCTTGCACCACAATACAGAAGTGACCCAGACTTCAGCCTGAGGATCCATGAACTCATGGCCCTCGCCCATCTCCTGGCACAGGACATTCCAGCAGCATTCAGCCTCCTGAAGTCAACCATTCCACCCAATGCCACCACACGCTTATATTGTTTTGAGCAGACACATGTGCTGGGCAGGAAATGGCTGTACAGTAGGGTGACCAAGGTGCCCACGAGATACGACCCCATGTTCCCACTCAGCTGTGGTTGGTTGCGGATCTCAATGAGCGAAGTATACCGTGGACCCAAAGCAATGTCGAGACCTGGCACTGCCATCTCCATGCCCTGCTCAGGAAGGTGCATGTAGGGGCCATGACAATGCTAGCAGAGCTCCACAGGGAACAGCAATGGACCTATGTCACCAGGGAAGGCATTTGTTGTGGACTGCCATGGACACACCCAAGAAGACCTATGAGGAGTGGATAAGGATGGTACTAGCATCCAAGGACAAGGGCAAGCTGCTGAAGTTCCTCTGTGGCATGGCACCCAACACCACCCTGTAGGGTTTCCATGGTGACTTAGCACCTGACAGTTGTGCACTCACAGTACACATCATGCACAGCCACCAGGTTGCCACTGTGGCCCCCTACTGTTGAATAAAGTTTCACCCCCACATTTAACATGCACCCCAACCTGGTGGTGATGTCTCATCACAACACTGATGGGTATCGCCAAGTAGCCCACTGCACACTGCCACATCTGCACTGTGTGTCGCATGTCGAACAGGCCTGACTCTGTGTGAGTCCCCCCAAAATCCTTTCAGCTGTTCATGTGTGCCACACGTTGCACAGGTCTGAAGCTGTGTGAGTGCCCTGAATCCTTCCAGCTGTGCAACTGTGTGGTAACAGCATTCCCGCAATGGGCCTTTGTGGAACCCCCCCACAACACACCTGGCAGCCTTCATGCCACAATGGGCTCCTGTGGCACAGGCCCCCCCCAAACACCTCCAGACTTTTTTCTGTGTGGTTACTGCAGGCCCATAGTGGGCTAGCATGACACAACCACAAGCACACATTGCATGGTTGGTGCGATGGCATGCTGCTCTGTGTCCTGGCATCCTCATGTGGTGTTGCTGTGGACCATTTCCTGGTGCAGCTATCCATGCTCTCTCTGTGCCGCTCTACTGTGTGCCTGCAGTGTCATGCATGCACCGACCAACAGGCATGGTACTCCAATTCCTTCATGCATGCCCAGCTGGCTGGCTGTCAGCTGACATAATCATGCATGTAGGGATGCATGGACAATCCGCCATGCTGCCTGGGATGGCTGGTCAACACACTGGGGCATGCACGGCTATTTGTTTCATCCCTGTCCCACTGATGGTGAGACAGTCATCCTTACCAGGGGATCTGTGATCAGGTCAGTGTGTCCTTGGAGGGTGCACCACATAGGGGTGAGTGTTTTCACATCATCCATACTGTTCAGTAGTGTCTCAGGTCCTGGGATGGGTGGCGTAGGTTGGGATCGGGTGTTTCATGTGTTTGTGGAAAATCCACTCAACAGCCACACAGCATCCTGACCTCCTCTGGTCTGACACTGTGTCAGATGCTGTCCTAGGTCAGGCCACTGTGTGTTGGGCTGCTGGGGCTGTTGGGTTGTTGTGTGTGGGATGCAGCATGTCAGACTAATAAGCGTTGGGATTATAAAAGGGAACCTAGCAGGGCAGGGTTTTCTATGTGCAAGGAAAGTGGTCAGTGGTGGGATGGGCAACTGGTATGTGGGCAAGATGCGTAGTCTGGGTGGGTCCAGCTGCAGAAAGAGTTGTTATCTAGGGGGTGCTAGTCCAGCTGTAAGGAGGGTGCTTCATTTGGTGAGACTGGGAGGTTGGTCCAGCTGCAGGGAGGTTGTCTACTGAGGTGGGGAGGCAGGTCTGGGGGGTTCCATCTGCAGGGGGATCATGTCTGAGGGTAGGAAGGATGGCCTGGAGCAGCCAGCTACAGGGTGATGATAGTTGATGGGGAGAGGCTGGTTTGGGGCTTGTAGGGTGGACTAGCTGCAGGCAAGGTACACAACTTGGGAGAGGCCTATTGGGATGTTGATATGGTTGTCCAGCTGGGTGGTCATCTGGGCAGGGGGTGTTCAAGATGTGAGTGGTCATGGGGGGTGCATGCCCAAAGGGCTGTACTTGGGAACCCTCACTGAAGTCAAATACTAAATTTAGTATTAAAACATTCATTAATTTGCCTTCAAAGACTAACTTTAGTCATTTTTAATAATCTTTAATCATCATTCAAAAATACAACTGCTAAGAATACTAAATTCTAAGACGTATTTCAGCAGACTAGTTGTTCAAGAGTAAGTTATTGCTGAATGAGGATTAGAAATAGATCTGCAATGCTCTTAAAAAGTAAAATGTTCTTTTAATACAACTGAATCATAAATGAAGATTACAGTCAGCGGAGTAGTTTTAGGATTTAAATTAGCCAGTCAAGGCTGGGTACATTACCGTGCATTTCAGTTCTACTAAGCAAGGAGACAGATAAAACAACCAGCAACACCAATGAATTTTAGAGAAGGTAAGCATTAATAAAATGTGGATTTTTACCTGGAAATAATATGGTGCAAAAAAAGTTGTCAGTGTCCCTTTAAAAGTCTATTCTAAACTTCATTTCCCATAAGTCTACTCAGTCAGAGTCCTACATTTCCCAGCTCTCTTCCTGTCTGTGTCCGGTCTGATGAAACTGCACGAGCGCTCTGTAGTCTCCATTTTTGAACAACTGAGGTTTCCTACAGCTAAGATTTACATGTTAAGGTAAGAGCTTATGTTTAAAAAGTACATCTTTTTTGACTCCCTGAAATGTTAAATACAGTAAAGGAATTATCACTCAGGTGTTTTTTTTTTTCAAAATGAAATGCTGTGCAAGTTTCACTATCAATGTTTTGTCTTGAAAACATTTTCTCTTCTCTGAACTCTTGGCTAAAACTTGAAATATACATTTTATTTTCAATCAACCCCAAAGTGTTTAGGATGCATTGTGCCTCTAGATTACTTGTTATTTGTGGAATTTTTGCTGATTTAGTTACTTTAAAGTAGTGGTGTTGGTGGTGGTGGGGGCAGGAGAATGAACAGCAGGAAGATTGCATAACTGAGCAAATTCAGAATGCATAGAGAAAAGATTACAACTTTTTTAATTTGAGAAAATCTGGAGTTACCTGCTGATGAAGGAAGAATTATTTACTGCAGATATTTGAGTGTGTTTGTGGGGGAACTGTTTTTTTGCGTTTAATATTTGTATTTAACAGTTGCATGTGTTTATCCATTTTGTAATCTGGGGATCAGTGTATTTTTTTTTCTTTTGCTGAAGACTGCACTAATATATATTTTATGTTTATTTTATTTCATTTTTGTTGACCGGCTAAGTGCACTAGACAGATTCTTACCTGTTTTCAGGCATGACCCAGAGGGAGAGGAATACAGATGAAAGCCAACTGACCTTGAACCAGATTAAGCTGTTGGTGGTATTTTTAGTGAATGGGGGTGGGATTTGGCCAGGGCACCGGAGAAAATTCCCCTGCTTTATTTGAGAAGTGCCATGGGATCTTTAACATCCACCTGAACTACCACCAGAACAGGCAGATGGGACCTTGGTTTAATGTCTCATCTGAAAGACAGTGCTTCAGGAGTGCAGCCATCCCCCTCATGCTGCACTACAGCATCAGTATTGGGATATTAACATAAGTGCCTAGTATGGGAATAGAACCCACTGCCTTCTGATCTCCCAGCCTCAGAGGCAAGTGTGATACCTGCTGAGCCACTGACACTGCAAATGCAATATGTTAGCATCACATATATATTTTCTTTTAATACTATGTTGAGAAGTATGGGGTCCATGGTTGAGAAAGGGTGATTGGGGGGGTCTAGGTGTAGGGATGTTCTGCTCTGGATGGTGGGTGTGTCCAGCTTTTGGAAAGGGTGTCCAGCTCTGGGGAGGTTACTCAACCTGCAGAGGGGAGGGAGGCTGGTCTGTGGGTGGGAATGAACCCAGGGGTCCAGCTGCAGGGAGGATTGTCTGCTGGGGGAGGCTAGTCCAGGACATGAAAGAGTGAGCCAGCAGCAGGGAGGGTGGCTGGTGGTGCTGGTGGGGCTAGCTCAAGGTTAGAAGTGAGGTCCAGCTGCAGGGTGGGTGGTTGGATGGTGAGGCTGGTATGGGGCTTCTGGTGGATCTAGCTGTAGGTTGAGTGGTTAGGTGAGACTGCTGGTCCATGGGCTGGAGGGACAGCTTCAGATATGTGGTCTGTTAGGAGTGAGGTTTGGGTGGTGCTCCAGCTACATGGAGGTTGTATAGAATGTGGTTGAGGCTTCAGATCCCAGATGTAGGGAGGATGGCTGGCTGGGTGAAAGCGGCCTTGGCCTTGAACTTGTGCTGCTCTAGCTCCAGTGCTCATTATGTGAGAGGCTGGGGGCTAGAAGGGCTGTCCAGCTGCATGGAGGATAGTCTAGTGCTTGGAAGGGTGATCTAGCAGAGAGGAGGGTGGTTGACTATTTTGGGGGGGTGGGCGAGGCTAAAGAGATTGATCAGCCTAGGAGGGATCCAAAGTGGTAAAATGAATTAGCAACTGGTTAACATGTGTGCCCTTCAGCTTAACAGTAGCGCTATGACCTGTGGTGGAGGTAACCTTAGTTCAGGAATGAGCTCGCGTCAGGGGCTCTCTGGGGAGAGGAGGAGGATCAACTGTTATACAAGAGGCTCTCTTCTGGGGAAGGAGGACAGCCAGCTCAGCTGTAGTACTGCCAACTGAGTGACCACAAGTGGCAGTGCAGGTGGGAGCAGCCCATGGGTGGGAAGACATTGACTGATGCTGTGCCACATATGTCTGTGCGTGTGTTTGTGCACCCTTGCTGCTTATGTCCTAGGGGATGGAAGAACATGCAAATGTATCCTGACTACCTAGGCAGCTGCTCCACATATCAGATTCATTCTATGGTGGAGCAAGTCCTGGCAGATGCCAGAGTGATGGTGTTGTGGTAGCTGAACGGGGGGGGGAACAAAAATGCAGGTTGGAAAATGGAGCAGTAGCTGGGGGTGGGGGTTAAGGTGTCAGAGGGTGATGGTTAATGGCACTTATTACAGTGACTGGACAGTAAGCAGCTCAGCTCAGTACTGGTGCAGATCCTCTTCAGTGTCTTCATAAGTGACATTGCAGAAAAACTGGCAAAGAAGGGAATGCCTTTTTGCAGACAATACCCAAATTTGTAGGGTGGGCACTAAGAAGGGAGCAGAGAGCATGCACATGCCTCTTGGAGAAACTCAAAAAGTGGTCAAGATTGGGGCAGTTGGGGTTCAATGACAAAGTGCAGAATTGTGCACCTAGGGCATAGGAAACCAGGAGCTGCTTTATAGGGTTGGTACTGATGATCACTAAGCAGGGGGAGACCTTGGAGTTATTATGATCTTAAAGAGACTTGCCAAGATACTGCTCTGCACCATACCCATTGGTGCCTTGCCACCAGAAGACCCCAAGGAAGTTAATATGTCCCTAAATTTATAAGCCATTAAAAAGTTCTGTCCCTTATAAAAACATACAAACTGGGTCCCAAGTACTTCCTGTCTTTTTTTCTGCTGCACAAGCTCCACCCCCATGCTCACTAGCAGGATGACGAGATGCCAGTAAGGGCGTGGGGCACACTCCATTATATGTAATAGGCGGCAGCATTTCTATTGATTTTAAACTATATAGTGGCTACCTGGCAATAAAATGTGGGCACTGTTCAACTAATAAGGGCCTTGTTACTTGACTGATGCCCACGTTTCATTGCCAGGTGGTCACTAGATCATTTAAAATCAATAGAAAAGCTGCCGCCTATTACAGATAAAGACGAGCACCCCTGCGCTCTCACTGGTATCTCGTCATCCTGCTAGAGAGTGTGGGAGTAGAGCTGGGGTGGCAGCAAGCAACTGGGAAGTTCTTGGGACCTGGTTTGTATATTTTTACGAAGGACAGAACTTTTTAACAGCTAAAAATCTGGGGACATATTAACTTCATTGGGGTCCTCTGGTAGCAAGACACCGATGGATATGGTGCAGAGGCCAACCCAGCACCTCGGTGAGTCTCTTTAAAGTTGCTGGGCTGTGTAACAAAGCAGTGGGTAGGCTAGAAGGATGCTGGGGCTGCATAGGGAGGGGTATCTTCAGCAGGAGGAGGGAGGTGGTGGTGTTGCAAGTAATCCCTTATTAGTGAGATCCAATTAAGGCCTCATCCACACTGCACCTCTCAGACCCCGTAACAGATAGAAACCGTTACAACCGTGGAGTGGTACAGTGTGTCCACACTGCCGAGGTATCCATTTCGGGACCGGCACCGCCACTCCACACTTCGGGAGCCAGGCGACCATTACCGTGGCACCTGATCCCACAATGCAACTCGTGCTGCACTAGGGGACCGGTGCCACACATCCACACTATGCCCAGTAACGTTAATGGGAAGGTAATCGGAATCATAACCATTGTTGAAACCAATTCTCATGTGGTTTCAACAACGGTTATGAAAATGCCTTCTGTAACATTACAGGTGTAAACGTAAACCGTTGCAGTAATGGTTTGGGCACTCTGTAACATTACATAGGGGTATTGTGGACAGGGCCTAAGAGTACTGTGTCCAGGTTTGGAAGCTGCACCTTAGAAAGGCCATAGGGTGGAGGCAGTATAAATGGCAACTAAAATTGTAATGGGCTGTGGCGCAAACCCTATGAGGAGACTGGGATCTCAATATATAAACCCTGAAAGAGAGGGGACATGATGGAGACCCACACGTACCTTACAAGGATAAACAGGGTGCTGGGGGGGCACTCCTTCAAATAGGAAAAAGGACCATGGGACATGATGAAGCTTATAGTGGGGGTAAGATGGATGTGAGGAATTACTACTTCACTGAAAGGGTAGTAGACACCTGGAACAGACTGACAACATTATAGTGTTGGAGGTCAGGAGTGAAATGGTGGTGGGGGCTTAAAACATGTGGTATATAGACATAGGAAATCTCAGTAAATATGCGGAAGAAGGAGGCCCATAAGGGCCTCAGAGACCATTTAGAGTTTACAGAGAAGGACTTCACAGGAGCCTATGGTTGCAATTGTAGTGAGGTCTGGAAACCACAGCAGAAGTGTGACCTAGAGGTGTGACCTAGAGTGAGGGCTCATCAGCAGTGGGGTTTGCGAGCAAGTAGTTTAAGAAAAAAAATCTGACAGTTTCTATGTGCTGGGGGAGCTTTGGTGGCAGTTGTAGCGAGGTTGGGAAACCAGAGTGGAAGAGTAAGAGTGAAGGCTTATCAGTTTTTGAGGAAGCAGTAAAAAATAAAGTCTGTTTTTTATATCGAGAGGTGTGGTGAGGACACGGCAGCAGAATGCAGAGGAGTGCGACAGCTGGAGCGCAGCTTGGAGAAGCCAGTTGAAAAAGGTTTGGTAGAAAAGCAAAAAAAATAAAAAATACTGTTTTAAACAGAAATGCTCACTGTATGACAGTGGGAAGAACGGGGAGAAGTATGACTAAATGGCAGGTGGCGTGGCTGAGGGACGGGCAACCTGGAAGAAACAAAACTAAAAGCAAGATACCAGTAAGCAGTGCCAAACAATGGGGGTGAGGGATGGGGATGTGTGATGCAGTCCACCATGCACATTAATCGAGGATAACATGATAAATATATGCGTAAATGTAAGATTCTGCATGTATACACGTACATGCTCGGATAAAATGGATTTATCACACTCCATTTATGTCCACTCCTATTGCATAAATTTACTTAATATTTATAACCCATCAGGGTAGGTGTAGGAAGAAGTAGGCTGCTGGTTAACTAGGATCTGCAGCTTATCCAATAGGTAGGGAAATGGGCAGACTGGGTGGGCCAGCGGTCCTTATCTGCCGTCAAAATCTATGTTTCTATGTTTCTTTCTTTTTAGTGCTCTGTGTTTTTAATTGTGAGCTGTCCTGGACCTTATGCTTTTCTTTTCCTCCCCCAAATCCTTTTTTCAGCCCCTGGTACTTTGACATTAGCTGCTGTGCGACTCTATTGTATGCAGTGCTTGCTGCTTTCATGGTCCCGTCAGGGAGTCCACTGATTTCCCCTGTTTGCCTCCCACCCACAGCTACTTTTAAGTCAAGTTCAGGCATTGCCCTTCAGCTACACTGTGGATTTTCCTTTGTGGCCCCTATCTCGTGCATTTGCTCTCCCAGTCCCTTTCTACCAGGCCCTCAGGGCACCTACAGTCTGCCACCATGCGGCTTAGCTAAAGGTTCCTGCCACCTACTGCTGGCTGCCCACCCTCCAGACCTCTTAACCTGCCCCGTGAGGACTCTTCACATGCCACTTGTGGCTGATGGAGGAGAGGAGGCATATATGCTCTAGTCTCCTCCCTCCCAGAAATATCCCATCTTCATTCCCACACACATGGAACAGGTTACAGCCTGAGCTCTGTGGGCTGAATCATAGACAAATAGACCTTGATGGCAGATAAGGACTGCTTGGCCCACTCAGTCGGCCCATTTCCCTACCTAGTGGATAAGTTGCAGATCCTAGTTATCCAACAGCTGACTTCCTCCTACCCACCAATAGAATTAGTTCATGTCTGTCCCATGTATTCTTGAAGTCCCCCACTATTTTTGACCCCACAACCTCCTTAGGAAGGCCATTCCATGTGTTCACCACCATCTCTGTGAAAAAATACTTCCTCATGTTGCCCCTGAGCCATCTCCTCTATCTTCAAATTTGGCCCCTTGTTCTTGCACATCACTTTTTCTGAAAGATGCTACTCTCTTGGACTTTGTTGATTCCCTTGAGGTGCTTGAAATTTTCTGTCCTGTCCCCCTGGACCTTTTCCTCAAGGGCATACATATTCAGCTTGTCTCTCTTGTATGGCTTCTGTGCAGACCCTTCGCTATTTTAGTTGCTCTCCTGGGCTGGCAGTTGAAAGTGCCTGCCATTACTGTCACTAGTTCAGTAGCACTAAACTGACACTTCCATGCAACAGCGCATTTCTGGTCAACAGTTTTCTGAACAGCCTCCTGCCTGCTACATACAGTCTGCTTCAAGGACATCACCCCCACATTGGGTTCCAGGAAAGATAATATAAAAAAAAATTGCACTGTCCATGATGGAGGATCTCCCATTATATCACCAGAGCTATACCTTTCAAACCGCTGACCTCCTGGGACAACTCAAGACTCCTGAACCACCAGGGTCCCTTTTTAAATAATATAGGGCCACTAGCCCAAATGCATTCCCACCTGCCCATCTGGACTACTTCTTAAATTTATTGGCTACCTGCAGGTCACCTAGAAGCTAAGGGGTTTTCAGCCGAGTCCCAAATACCACTTTATTCTCTGTTCTTAGCTGTCTGCATTTTTATTCCATCTCTAGTTTCCTTACTTTGACCTAGTTTGTCTTTTCTCAAAATTCTCTTCATTTACTCCTGTGCTATATACCATTTTGTATCTCTCTACTCTTGCTTCTATAACTTCCCCATACTGATCCTATTTTCCCTTTATTTCTACAAGTCAGCCAAACATATCAATCAGATAAGTATCTTTTGTTTAATTCTAACACTCTAATCTCTCCTCTAGCACCTCCCACCCTTTGTGTCCCTTCAACCTTCTCCGTTCTTCCCTTTCAGGTCCTACCAGAATACCCCAAACAAAGACACCCCAACTCTGGACTCCCCTACCTGATGGAACAGGTAAGTCCTAATTACTTAACTGCCTTAGAATCATAGAAATCTGGTGACGAAAAGAACCATTTGGCCAGTCGAGTCTGCCTCACCCCCAACCCCAATCATCAGCTTTGTCAAGAGACACCCCACTCTGCCCATTGGTCAGCTCCGGTGTCTGTCCCATGCCCTTGAACCTTTCCACCATTTTGCACACACCTCCTTTTCTCCGGGTAGTCTGTTCCAGGACTCCACCACCTTCTCAGTGATGTAATGCCCCCTCACATTGCCCCTAAACCTTCCTTCTTCTAATCTTGGTTTATGATCCTAGTTCCTGCTTATTTTCCTTGCCAAATAAGCTTCCCTCTCACCTTACTACTCTCCAGTGAGTACAGATCCGATTCCCTCCACCTCTCCTCATAGGGCTTCCTATGCATAGCGTGCACCATCTTGGTTGCCCTTGTCTGAACCCTTCAATCCCTGTCTTATATCCTTGTGTAGGTGAGGCCTCCAGAACTAAACACCCATACTCCAGGTGAGGCCTCACCTTGGATTTATAAAGGTACTCAGCACTCCCTTTTCTATTTTATACCCTCGCATGCACACAGCATTCTATTCACTTTGCCCACCACTGTGCTGCACTGGTTCTCCACCTTAGGTTATCTGAAATTATAATCCCAGATCTCTGTCCTGCTGAGTTTCCTTACCCCCCATGTGTAAATGGTTTGCAGGTTATTACACCCATGTGCATTACTGTGCACTTTTGGCATTAAATTTCAGCTGCCAAGTTCCGACCACCTCTCCAGAATCTTTAGGCCCTCCCTCACTGCCTCCACCTCCCCTACCAGGGTGTCTACCCTATTGCAGATCTTCGTATCATCTACAAATAGGCACACCTTCCCCTGCAGTTCCTCCGCTATATGTAACATACTAAAAGCCAGAAGAATAGGCCAGATGGTCTGTGTCTGCTCGGTAGCCAGCCTCCAAATGGGTTCTTTCTTTCCCACCCAGCCCCAGAGAGGATCATCCTCTTCTTCAGTTTACCCTTGAACCTGTCCCACTCCCTCTTGAAGCCCTCCACTGTGCCCTGCTCCACCAAGCTCCTGGACAGTGCATTCCAGGGCTCCACCACCCTCTCAATGAAGTAAGGTCTCCTGCAGCCCCCTGTAATTTCCCTCCTCCAGCTTCCACTCATGCCACCTGGTTATTTCCCACCTTCTTTAATCTGAACATCTCTTTGGCACTGCCCCTGTTTATTCCTTTTACATATTTGAAGACCCCTATCATGTCCGCCCGTGTCTCCTCTCCTCCAGCGAGTACAGCCCAAGCTCTTCCAGCCTTTCCTCACAGGGCCTTCCTCCCATGCTCTGAAGCATCCTGGTTGCCCTCCCCTGGACACTCTCCAGCATGTGAGGCCATCCTTGAGGTGAGGTCTCCAGAACTGCATGCAGTACTCGAGATATGGTCTGACCAAGGTATTATACAGAGGGAGGATCACCACCCTCTTCCTGGATGTAATCCCCCTTGCTATGCAGTATCCGGTTTGCTTTGGCCACAGTTCTTCTGCAATTTTTAGTGTTATTCATTTTGACGTCTACCACCACCCCTAGATCCCTCTCACTCATTGTGGCTTACAGTATGACCCAGTGTATATATCACCCGGGTTTCTGACCCTCGGATGCAGCACCCAACATTTCCCTGTATAAACTAGAATCACCTCCTTGACCACCTCCAAGGTATCCAGGTCCCTCTGGACTGTCTCTCCACTTCATCCCCGTCCTCAATGCTCCCAGTTTTAAGTAATCCGCAAAGAGACTCCATCCTACTCTTAACCACCCTCCCCATATCCAAGACATAGGCATTGAACAGGAGTGGCCCCAGTACCGAACCTTGGGGGACTACACTGGTGACCTTTGTGGGGGAAGAGACAACCCACCACTACACTCTATATTCGCCCTGTTAGCCAATTTTCTACCCATCTGAGCAACTGTCCTCTCACCCCCAGCTTTATTAGCAGACCATTTTGGGGTACCGAATCAAATGCCTTACTGAAATCCCGGTATAGGACATCCTCCGGTCTATGCCGGTCCAGGGTCCCAGTCATAAAAATCTATGGGGTTGGTCTAACACGATCTCCCCAGGATGAAACCATAATGTTTGTAATCCAGTTGTTGCCCATTTCCAACTGCCTCCTGAGCCTATCATGATAATGCCCTCCATTACTCCCCACCACAGACATTAGGCTGACAGGCCTATAATTCCCCATCTCCTCTCTAGACCCCCATTTGTGGATAGGCACCTCATGAGCCACCCTCCAGTCTTGAAGCACCCATCCTGTCAGCAGAGGGTGTTAGAGTGCTGCTAGCTCATTGGCCAATTCTTCATAACCTCGGATAGCCAATCTGGCCCGGTGCCTTATCAATTTAGTGAGGCCTCCTTCTGCTTTTCCACTGTGATTCCCCCCAGCCCATCCCTCATTTAACCACCCATCCCCTTCTGGACTTGGCCCAGCCTGTACCTAACTTCTTTCAGTCCTCCCGACTCATCTGACCTCCTCACCTCTGCTGACCCTCCTTCCCATTGGGCTGAGGGAACCCTGCCTCCCTCTGTAAATATCAAGGCAAGTACTCATTTAGCACCTCTGCCTGATTCTCCTGCCTCCTGAGTCCATCCCTCCTCAGTCCTAATCATGCTGATCTGTGCCCTCCCTTTTCTCTTCTCCCTTGTGTATCTATAGAATCCCTTTTCCCCCCTTCAGATATCCCTAGCCAGGTTTTACTCCCTCCTCACCTTGGCTCCCCTCACCACTGTGGTGACCCTTTAGGCCATCAACTCATGCCCCTCTCTCTATCCCCCCCTAGAGTGCTTAAAACATGCATAGGCAGCCTTTTTATCCCTCACCGCCTCCTGCACCTCCCTGGTCCACCAACACGGCTTGTTGGCTCTACCATGCTTACGCCTTACCTTTGTACAGGAGTTAGTAGTCTCCTGCACCCCCCTTCTTAATGGCCTCCCACAAGCTGCCAGCATCCATGTCTGGCCTAATCTTGTCCAAGATCCCCTGTAGAATCCTGCCCATGCCCATCAAGTCCGCTCCCCTGAAGTCCACTACTACTGTATTAGAATGGTTATCCTCCCCCCACAGATACAGCAGAAACCAGACTGTAGTGTGATCACCACCTGCCAGCGGGCTGCACACCACCAGGCCCCTTATCTGGTCACTGTCTGCTAGGACAACATCCAGTATCCGCTTATCACTAGTAGGTTCCCCCAACTGCTGGACCAGGAAGGCGCATTGGAACACATCCATCAGTCTCTGTTCCCTGGCCACAGAGGATGCCATAGTGTCCCAGTCTGTCCCCAGCACATTAAGGTCACCCATGATCACCACCATACCCTTACCACGGTCACAGTGCCCCTTGATGTTCTCAACTAGTTTGTCCTCCAGGGCCTCTTCCATCGTTGGGGGTTCTGCACACCACCCCTATTTTCAATCTTTTACCTCCCCTCATTTGTAGGGTTACCCAGATCTCCTCCACCCCCCCACAGCCTCCTCCACTCCACTAACCGCTATGTCATTTTTGACTATCAGCGCTACAGCCCCTCCTCTTCCCTCTCCTCTATCCTTCCTGAATATTTTGTAACCCACCAAATTTAGTTCCAATCATTTTTCTGATGGCCCATGTCTCAGTAATTGCTGCCACATCCACTGATCCTCAACCAGCATCACCTGAGCTTTGGCATTTGTTGCCCATGCTCCTAGCATTGATCAGGGCCGTCCTCCACCCTGACCCCTCTCCTTTCTCCAGTCATCTCGGCCCTGAGCAGTCCCTAGATGCCCTTTCTTACACAGCTCTGGATGGATTTAGATCGCAGTTACATAGATACATAGACAGTGTCGGCAGATAAGGGCCTATGGCCCACCCAGTCTGCCCATTTAAGTTTGTAAGTTCAGTTTATGTTTTCCAGGAAGTCTGTTGACCCTTACCCCTGACCTCCAGAATTCCTTTATGTCTATCCCATGCATTCTTAAATCCCGTGATTGTTTCCAGTTACCTGCCTTCTTTTCATGCCCTGGACCTGGACCCTCGAGCAGACCTCCTGAGCCACTCTTTACTTAACCACCCCTTTACAAGTTTAAACTCCACCTCTCAACTATGAATCCAGCAAGATTTAGTTTCAAGATCTCCCTCCCCTCCAAGTTGAGGTGTAGCCTATCCCTGGCATATAACCCCTTGTCCTCCCTTGTATCCCCCAGTCCCTCACCAGCCCATACCCTTCTGCCCTGTGCCAGTCCCTGAGCCACTGGTTCACACCTCTAAGTTTATGTTTGGTCTCCCTGGATGCCCTAGGTACTGGCAGAATCTCAAAGAAGGAGATTGTGCTTCTATAGAGTGGTAAACCCTGGCCAGTTCCCGGAATCTTATGGATTTCTAGTTCACTGTTCCCCTCTAAGTCATTTGTTCCCAGATGTTTCGTCTGGGGATTCCCCGCATTCCAGTGCTATCGAGTATAGCTGGAATTTGGCCTTGTGTACGGATAGGCTTGGGATACATTTAGCCTTGACTGGGCTGCTTTTTCCCTCCCCGCCCCCTCCCACTGGAAGCCCCAGGTCATGGAGTCACCAGCAGGACCACCTTCTCCCCCACTTAATGGCCGTTAGATTCCATCAGGCTCTTCCTTCTGTCATCAACCCCAGCTTACTTTTCTTGCCCCCCTCAGCCTGGGGATCACAAGCCCTTGCTTGCCCTACCATGCTCATTCTTCTACCTGTAGCTCCCAGCTTGCTCCTTGCCCTCCCCCCAACCTCCTGGGTGGCACAGATTGGCCCCCACCAGATCTCCATGGACTCTCTTTCTGGGCTGGTATCCTCAGATCCCCACCAGGCTTCCCTCCTTGCCCCCAAGTCTGCATCCTTCACCCCATCTGCTGTGTTTCTCCCTACCCCTGTCTTCCCCCTCCTCTCCACCTCATCTGATTTCTCCGCCCCTAAGCTGGCCTATCTAGAGTATTCTTACCCTTGTTGACTTCCCTAACCTGGATGCTTGTCCAACCCTAGTCCTCCCTCCTCCCACCCTGGCTTCACTCTGCACTCCCCCTTCCTCCCCACCTCCCTCCCACCTAGACTAATGTCTCTCCCCCTTCTGTGGAACTGGATCTCTCTCTCTCTCCTGCCCCATCTCCCCCAACTTACTGACCAAACCCTCTCTGTCTGCCTGCTCCCCTCCTCCCGCCAGCCTCTCTACCTCATCTCCCGTATATAGTAAGGCGAATAGATTAGTAAGTGTGATGCTTGCCCCCGACTTGCTCACTCCTGTCCCCCCTCCTTCTGGTCAGCCACCTCCCGATGAAGTGATTTCCGTACATTGCTTGTTTGTGCCCCACCCTCCTGAGTAACCATATGATCCTTGTCTACCTGTTCCTGGGTTATGCCATATTGGCCCGTGCTCTCATGAGGTCCTTTCCACACCTTCCTCCCCACCCTCCGCCTTCCAGCTGCCTTCTGAGCCCTCTACTTCCTCCTAAGAACTGCCAACTGAAAACACACTGGGCACCCTCTGAACCTCCTTGCCCAATTTAACATTATTGCCGCCCCGCACCCTGTACACCCAATCACTCTACCGAAGGTGCCCGCTTTGGCCACCCCCAAGTCTACCCTCATTTTAGGTGAGCAGTGCAGCCCTCTAACAGAAATAATTGTCAGTGTTGTACTAAAACCCAAGTAGTTTGCCCCCTCCGATTACAGCAATTTTCCCTCTTTCTTGACAGTAGTCAGTTTTCTAGCCCTAGCAGTAGACAGTTCACAAGCAAAATTAGCCCATCACAATGCTAGCCAGCTCAGAGGCCCTAGCAGTAATCGATTCACACACAGTTTGCCTACTCCCTCAGATGTAGTTGGCATACACAGTCATTTATACAGTCTGCTTCATTATGCCCCTTCCTGGTATTAGTCGGTGTTGCCCAAGCAGCACAGTGTACAGGACCCATTTCTCCCAATCAGTAACAATCCAGCTTCCTAGTGTTCCAGTTCACCCAATCTAGACTTGTCCTCCTCCAAGGCTCCGCCCTCACCGACCATTTAATAGAGGTCGGGGCCAGGGTGGGTGGTGTGGGAGAAAGAACAGCTCTCCTCCTCTGATTGTGACTGGACTATTTGCCTTTTATGGCCCAGTCCCACAGTCAAAGGTTCGCTCCCTATTCACTGATTGGCCGCTCCTTCCTGAGTCACCGGCTTGCAAAGTTGTGGCCAATGTGGACCCGGTATGCATGGCCTGTCCCCCACCAGCAAGTGCTTCCTTGTCGATCACCAATGTGATCCCATCCTCTGCCACTGCCAATGCAGCCCCAGAATGCCTGCCCAGACCATTTCCAGCGACAAGCCCTGGTCTGGAAAGAACAGCTCTCCTCCCCTGATTGGAACTGGGCTAATAGTTGCTATAGATATTAAAAAAGGATGGGTCCCAGCACCGACCCCTGGGGCACACCACTGCCACCCTGGAATGCACCCCGTTTGCCTTACCACCACCCTCTGGTTTCAGTCTTTGAACCAGTTCTCCACCCACCTTGTTATTTTCTGTTCCACCCCTAAGCCTTCCAGGTCATTTACCAGCCTTCTATGTGGCAAAGTGGCAAAGGCATTACTGAAATCTGGGTAGAGCATCCTCCTCCATCCACCTTCCTTGTTACCCAGTCAAAAACTCAGTTAAGTTTGTCGGGCACAACCTCTCTCCCATAAAACCAAACTGCCTTTGGTCCTGGAGGCAGTATAGCACATTGGGTAAAGGCTCTGAGCTACAGATCTAGAGACCTGGGTTTGAATCCAACAGCTGTCTAAGTGCATACTGTGTGATTCTGAGCAAGTTACTTAACTTCCTTGTGCTCCAGGTTGCATCTGGAAACAAGCTTCAGCTTAGTGTGCTACTCCTGGTTAAACAATGTTCCCTTCCCCCACTTTCCCTGTAGACCATTAACAACCAGGTGCTCCACTATTCTTTCCTTCAGCAGTATTTCCATTACTCTTCCCACTGTTATGGTCAGACTGACCAGTATGTAGTTCCTGCATCCTCCCTGTTAACACTTTTGTATAGTGGGACCACGTAAGCCCTTCTCCAATCCCTGGGCATGTCACCAGTTTACAAAGACAGGGTGAACAGGGTAGTCAGAGGCCCTACTAACACCTCCCTTAGTTCCCTCAGTGTCCAGGGGTGCATCTATCTGGCCCATAGCCTTACTGCTGCCAGTTCCATGAGGATCCTTTCTTTTGCAAAGGGAGCTGTGTCCTTTTCTATAATCTCTCCATCCTTATTAATGCTGGCCCATTTTCTGCCCCCTCCTTTGTAAAAACAGAACAGAAGTATTTGTTCAGTATTTCTGCTTTTTGGCGGTCATCTTTTACCCTCCCTCCATCCACCCTTTTCAGACACTCAATATCTCCCCTTGACTTCCTTTTCTCCCTGATGTACCTGCATGTAAAAGGTTTTGTCCTTCCTTACCACAATACCCACTGGCTGACTTGTGTCAAGGGTCCCACATAAGTGTGGGTCTGGTGCCAATGTGCACTTTGCATGTGGAAACATTTTGGTTTGCCTGCTGTGTGCTGTAGTGTAGTGGATTATGATGAACTGGTTTTGCTGGATTCTGCACTGACAGCTTCATTTGCAGCAGATCCTGGAGTCCTTTGCGGAGGGAGATTGTCCTACACTGCATGTTAAGAGTTTATATAGGCTTTCATCTTTGGTTTACTGGCCCCATTGAACTCCCTGGGCTAAGTTCTGTCACGGACTGACTTATCCCCTGGAGAAGAGCAGAAGTGGAAAACATCTGATTAGAGATTCTGTAGGCTCAAATGTGTACTGCAGGCTATTGGAACTTCTATTGCCTGTTGCCAGCTGAAGGGAGTTCTGGGACTGGTTGTGTCTGCATATATCTGCCTAGAGATGGTCACAGTTGGCCTGCTGCGGTGTGCTATACTGCAATAGATGGTAGTTGGAAATTCCAAATCGGTTGGGGGGGGACTTAGAGGAAGGATTAGGAAGTACTTCTTCACTGAGAGGGTGGTGGACAACTGCAATGGGCTGCTGAGGGAAGTGGTGGGAGGGTTCACGAGGGCATGGGATAAGCACAGAGGGCAACTGGCATGGGGGGGACTACAGAAAAGGCCTAGTGGATATCTAGGCAAACTGGGCAGACTAGGTGGGCTTGCAGTCCCTTTCTGCCGTCACATACCTATGTTCCTATGTATTCTACAGGCAGATTGGGAAAAGGGAGGGGGGATCCACTACACCACCAGGGAAGCATTTATTGTGCCTTGAATATCTGTTCCTTGGTGTCTTTATCCTACCCTGTGTTGGTTGATGTGTGGAGCAACATGACGACCTACTGTACCCCCAAAAAAGATCAGTTCTAGGGGCACGGGCAAGGAGTCCTCCTCCCTCCCCCAACCATGACATCCCCTGAGTGACCGAGTCCATTCTATAAGCCAGGTTGATGGTGTGGTACAGGTCTGGTATCTCCCCCCCAACCCACTTTTTTTATTTTAACCTCTACAGAGAATTCCCAACTGACCCAGCTGATCAGTATTTTTATTTTTCATACTGACCCATTTTCCCTTTTATATCTACAGGTCTGACAGGACATTGACTGGGAGTAGGAGGACACTGACCATATGTATCAGATAAGTATTGTTTTTTTGTTTACCCTACATTGTTTATCATATAATAGTTCATAACTAGCTGCAGATCCTTTGTGAGCCCATTGCTGTTCTTGTTTTACAGGTACGAATGGCTGCTATGGGAGGCACTGGGTTGGATCTGTACCTTGTGCTTTAGAAAGGAGGCTATGGGCTGAGGGGTATGGGATGGGCATCAAGGTTGGGAACTCCAGGGAACACCACAAAACCAATTTGCCAAGACTCGTGAGGCTCAAACCCTGTTTTTCGTTTTCTTGCTTTGTGTGCTTTGCATTCTAATGCCTGCATTAATGTAGTGTTTTTTGTTTTGCAGCAAGTACTGTCTTATATATATATATATATATATATATATATATATATATATATATATACACACATGTGTGTGTGTAATAGATAACCCACTGTAGGGTGTGCGGTCACGCTCTGAAATCGCACACCTTGGTGTGTGTTGTACATGAGGCCACAGGCCAAAGTGCATCAACCACCCAAGCTGTGTATATCCTGTGCTTCCACACACACCACACAGTGGGTTATCTATCTTATAAAATGGCAACATTGTTTTGGAGGGGAGTAAAAGTGCAGGTGTGTGGTTGCACTCCGATATACTGCACAGTCACCTAATGGTGTTTGTCCAATGTGATTGATAATCCCATTATAGATAGATATATATATATATATATATATATATATATATATATATATATATATATATATACACACACACACACACATCACTGAACAGCCCTTGATACCGAAAATAATTTTTCACACCGTGCATGTGCTCCCAGTCCGAAGAGGCTCTCTTCTCCTTTTGAAGATAAACCTGGAAATACTGGTGAGGACCTGCATATCAGGGAGGCTCCCATACCATTTTCTGCAAACCAGAACGATTGTTGGTCATTCCTTTAACTAAATGTCCACCCCCTTCCTTGTGACTTTGAGTCAAACATGGGGTAACAGACTTTAGTACCTCCTATAGGCATAGCCCCCAAGATCTCCATCTTCTTTGGAATTCACAGACGACTTTCTCACTCAGGAACCCTTAAGCAAAGCTTCCTCTGCTGAGGTTGCAGATCCTTGCAGATGAATACTGTTTTGTTTTTGTTGAATTCTATGCGACGCCATCTTTAATGCAGCCTAATACACTGAAACAGAACTACAACACTGCTGACAGGAGTGCTAAAAATCACACTGCACACTGAAGCACTGCACAGGTGTTGATGCAGTGCTAATTAACATAATTCGCACACGCTGAAAAAGCAGTGCAACACTGCTTCAGGCAGTGTTGCTGACACAACACTGCTTCTGCTAGTATTGCTACACCAACACTGCTTCAGGCAGTGTTGATGACAAAACACTGCTAATTGCAATACTTTTGCAGTGTGATTACAGTGCTAATTAACATAATTCGCACACACTGTATCAGCACTGCATGTACACCAAAAGAGACCTGAAGATGCACTGATTAAACACTGATGGACTGCATTATGAAATGAAGTGTGCAGAAAGTGTACACTGCTACTGTAACACTGAAATAACACCATATAGTGACTATTTGAACACTTCACTTCCCTCTGGGATGCCAGCTGTTTTCTTGAACAAAAGCAGATTGCTTTTACAGACAGAAGCAATCCTCTCTACCTGGGCAACAAGAATGACAATAAGTGTGTGTGCGTGCACGCGTATGTGCGTGCATGTGTGCATATGTGTGTGTGTGTGTGTGAGCGAGAGAGAGAGAGATGGTCAGCAAATAGAAAGAACACAGGGAGAACATTCAGATGGACAGTGAAAAACACAGAAAAGCAAGTCATATAAAACTCAGTCTAATGCTGACTCTGAGAAATAACTTGAATTTGGTTACTCATGCATGTGTGAGTATGTGTGCGCACGCGCCCTTGTGTGTGTGTGTGTGTGTGTGTGTATGGGAGTTTGGGACAGGAACTATCATGCCATCCAGTGTTACCTCTGTATATTAGCCACTGAACTGTGTGGTTGTTTGTTTTTAAATAATGTTACTAAAAATATTTTCTTAATTAGCAATTATTACAGTAGCTAGTGCTTTTTATGCCATGTTAGTAAGTGTCCATTTGAGAAAAATGACTGAATTACTAAAGCAAATTAGGTGGTAGCCAACAAAAAATAGAGGGTTTAGCCAAGTGGCTAACTATTTTTGTTATCTAAAGTCAATTCTGATTCCAAGTCTATGCAAGAACAACTTCTAAACCCTCAACTTTTAGAAACAGTTTTTGAGGAGGAAAATGACTTCACATCTCAGAGAAAACAAGCATTTGTCAATGCCGAATGTTGTCTTGCTGGCATTGGCATTGGTAGTGCAGGAGTTAGAGAGATGCATAATAGCCATGGCAGTGAAGTATTGAACTGATGCCAGCCCACCCCCACCCTGCAGAGACTGACAGGCATTGGGGTGTCCCTTTGGGTGTTTGGTAGTGCAGTGCTGGAAAACATTTTGGGCAGGATGTGAAAAATGACAGCTGTACAGTTCATAAGGAGGCGTAAACAAATGCCAGTGTTGAAAATGTG
Organism: Neoceratodus forsteri; assembly: GCA_016271365.2. NCBI lineage: Eukaryota > Metazoa > Chordata > Ceratodontiformes > Ceratodontidae > Neoceratodus > Neoceratodus forsteri. The sequence continues at coordinate 649,471,722 of CM057456.1, forward strand.
GCATGTAAATATAGCAAATTTGCGAAGTTTAAGGGTGTGTGAGAAATATGCAACGCACGCTTGCAGCACTGCCATTTTATGGGTGTTCGCACCAAATTTTCAACATAGAGCATTTAGCACCTCTGCTCATGTACAGTGTCACTGTTATTTTCAAAGTGTCCCAAGAAGTGATTTCGTACAGTGACCACGCTATTCTGCGCCGGAAGTGCGAAAACACATTTTGGGCAGGATATGTGAAATGACAGCTGTACTGTTCATCAAGAGGTGTGGAAAAATGGCAATGGTGAAAATCCAGAGTGAAAATATCAGAAATGCACGATGGTACAAGCGTGCATGCAATCTGCCAATGCACGCTCGTAACACAGTCATTTTATGGAGTATCATCACCAAATTTTCAACATAGGTATTTTAGGACCTCTGCTCATGAACTGTGTCACTGTCATTTTCATAATCTGGCCAAACACTGATTTACCAGAGCGACTGCGCAATTGTGCGCTGGAAGTGCGGGAACACATTTCGGGCAGGATGTGGAAAATGACAGCTGTACTGTTCACAAGGAGGTGTACAAAAATGACAATGCTGAAAATCTGACATTAAAATATTGTGAATTCACGAAGGTACGAGCCTGAGTAGCAACTGCGCAACGCACTCTCGTAAAACAGGCATTTGTTGGATTTTTTCCACCAAATTTGGAACATAGGGTTTTTGAAAGGCCCCCTCATGAACACTGGCACTGTCATTTCATCAATGGGTCCCAAAAGGTGATTTGGCGCAGTGACTGCGAAATCACCTTGAGGTCAATTAAGCCCATGACAGCGATAGAATTCATGAGGAGGGCCCCAAAAACCCATGCTGAAAATTTGGTGCCAAATTCCAACAAATGCCCAAGATACGCAGCAAAGTTGAAAAACCTATTCATTCCATTCTTACTTACAGCATTTCCTCAGTTCGCGGTCGGCTTTGAAGAGTACAGAATGTTCTCGGTCCAGCGAAGATTGTCGCGCCGGACTCTGGAGAGTAAGTATAGAGGGGAGGGGAGGGGGTGTGGGGAGGCAGGGTGTGGAGCGGTGGGTGGGTGAGGCAAGAGACTATGAGGGACCGCTTTTATATGTTAGGAAGGAAAAAAAAACAACATCGCAGGACAGTTTTTTTTTTTCAGGGGCTTGGCATGCTGGGTGGGCTCCAGCGTGCCACCTAACTGTTTTGGTGTGGGTTGCTGCAGCGACAGAGGATTGGGCACCCTTGTCAGCGAGACAATGGGGCTTGGGGTAATTATGCTGGCGGGTTGGGCACCCCGTCGGCACTAATGACAGCGGGGGCAAGATCCTAGGGGATTGGCACCACCTCGGCATATAAGAATTGCAGGGGGGCTGATTTATGCTGACGGGGAGTGGGGTCCTCTGCTGGCACACAATGAAAGGGGCAAGAACTGAGGGGGATTGGGCACCCCCTCAGCATATAGGAAATGGGGGGCTGCTGCATGCCAATGGGGAGTGGGCTCCCCCATCGGCAAATTTGTGCAGCCACAGTAAGCCGGCTGGGGGATTGGGCACTCCCGAGGTTGGCCGTTGGGAGGCCGCCCGCCATGCTGCTAATGTGGCAAGCATGCAGGAAGGGTCCGTTGCATCTGATGAGCTTTGCTCGGATTGCAGCGGACCTTTCCTTAGATGTGCTCGCCACATTAGCATGCATGGTGTGGTGCCGCTGATTGGGGAATGAGGGATGCACCAACTGATGCATGCCCTGCATTCGCCCAACAGCGGCCACGCCTCCAAAGCTGCACTACCGCAACATGTTGACTTGCGTGCAAGCGCGGCAAGCCAACATAAAAAACAACTAAAATAGCACTTGAACTACAGCCTAAGAAACAAAGAAAAAGGGTTGTTTGTTCTGACAACTTAGACTATGTCATCATCAAATATGATCATGAAGATAAACATGGTTCTCTTGCTGTTTTGAAATTAATTTGGATCAAGAAAGACCCCCCACCACCACCAAGCGAAGACAATGTAAAGCTTTTTTAAATGTGTGGAAGGTACTGGATTGATACACTGGCCACAATACTCTAGGGACTAAATAATGTATTTAGCTTTGCATTTTTATTTAAAAATGACATGACAAAATGTATACATATAATTTTAGCATTTCATCAGTTCCCTTGTGTGTGTGTGTGTGTGTGTGTGTGTGTGTGTGTATTATTTTTGTGTGATGCCTTTTACTGATGGCTTTTGCTGTTCTGACTTGTTTTTCTCAGTGGGGGTCCTGTGCTTTTACCATCAAACAGCTAATTGATATTGTTATTTTAATCACTTTAGGAAACACTTGCGTAGTGGGTGTCCTTTGAAATAATGAATGGTTCTTAAGAGTCCTTGTACGAGCGTGTTTTGTAATTGATTTTTTTTCTGGCTAGACTGATTAGCCACACACTCAATGCCATTTACAATGCTTCCTCCATATGAATCACAATAAAAATGAGTAACTGTACTATGATGAAGCCTACTGGGGCAGAATGCACCACTAGAAAGGTCAGAACCCTTTTTCAAACTTCACCTCATGAGCTGGTATAGAAAATGGCCAGGTTTAAAAGAGATAAAAAAGAAAAGGGAAAGACTCAGCACCTGATCTAATGCAGTGGAATGATATTTATACATACATTCTTCAACACAGAAACACTGCAATTATTTAAAGGGATGAGAATGTATTTTTTTAAGAAAATGTGGACTCCCTACATTCACTGCCTACTTACTGGTGAGAGAGGTAGTATAAACCTTAAAACACAGTTGTGTACAACTAGGAATACTTTTTGTCTGTTATGTTGATTTATGTTGTATATGGGTATTCACTAGAGATGCTGTGATGTTTTCCTCAATCAGTGAAGTCATGGCAAAATCATTAACTTAAAGCAGCAGTGCATGTTAGTGGTGGAAATCTTGTTTTCTACTTTATAAGTCTATTTTAAATAGCCCCTTGTCTCCTGTCTTGTATGATATCCTTTATCCTCATTTTGAGTCTGCTTTAGTACGTTTCATTACATTTGAAATAATACTAATAACAGCACTTCTTTTAATATGCATCCAGCCAAGTTTTCATCAGTATACTCTGTTGATTTTGAGCACCCATTGTTTAACATCACTTTTCATATTACTAAAATGAGCTAGCATGCCACAGACAGTGTTCACTGATCTTGTGGGATAGTACATACAGAAAAACAGCTGAGGATACTGAAGAAATTCTGGTTTGTGACATATTAAAAGAAGAACTTTTATTATTTAACCTGTAAATAAACCTACTAAACAAACTCAAAATGGAGAAGGAAGGATATCATACAAACAGGAGTTAAGTGACAGTGTAAAATAGAATAAAAAGTATACACTGTAGGTCATTTTTCCTTTATTATTTCCGTCTGTACCCTGACACCCCACCAGACCCCAACAGGACTTAACCTCAGCCCCATCACCTACCTTATCCAGGACTTACCCCATCACTTTCCAGAAACACTGTGTGGTGGGTGTATGCCTGGGTCAGGTACGCAGGGTCTGTAAGGCATTTTGCCATCATCCTGATGACCAAGGTGGTTATTCTCCTGTTTTTCTCCCTTAGGTTACCCCCTGGGCTGTGTCGCATGCAATGATGCATGTGCATGCGCTGATACATGCACACCTTACAGGTGTCTGCGTTGGGTCTCCTACCCTATCTTCCACTAGAAGGTAGTAAAGCAGCAAGACAAACTGGTCCCACTACCTGAAAGAGAAGGGCAATCCACTGGGACACTCAGTCCTCTTTCCACCAGCAAGCCCTGGGTATTTCTGAACCCAGATCTTCGTGTAGTGGTGGTGAGCAAGGGTGTAGAGAGATACTCACTGTACACATTTGTGTACAGTTTTGTTGAGTGCCTGTCACAAACCATAAGCCACTCTGTTAATATTATCATTCTAATCTGTAGTATTTGGGTTAGTGTAGGCCACTGAGGAGTGTCCAATACATGTATAACCTCTTTAGAGAGTAGAGGAGTCATCTGACAACAATCTGACTTGTTTGGAAGGGGGTGCCATTTGGAAAGGATGTGTACATTTTTTAATTGGGGTGTAACTGTTGGAGACTGTGTACAAAATGGAAATTTCTGGCTACACTCCTGGTGGTGAGGCAACCAGTGCCTCATCCTGTCATGACACTTTACTAGCTTTTGTAGGTCATAATTTTAACTGTAACATGCACTTTTGTGTTAATCCTTCATAACGACCTTACAAAGTGATCGCATTTCACCACATATGAAGTGTAGTGTATTTTGTAAAACTATGCAAGGTGCTTTGTAGGTGAATGATGTGATACTTGCAAAGGGTGAGTTGCTGGGGGTCACATGCTGTGCAAAAGACTGATCATATGGTTACACCTCTGAATGAAGTACAAAAGTGTGGCCATTTGATCACTCTCCTAGTCTGCAGTCCTAGGCTGTGAAGAGAAAGAGTAGGATGTGGCTCCATTCTGTTGTGGAGAAAATGAAGTGGAACAGTTAAACACATAAAATTTAGTGAAGCTATTTTTCCATAGTATGTATTTAAAGTGCTCCTGGGTGTGATTTGAAGCAAGATGGTTTAAAAATAGATGTTTGTGACAGATATACTGTATGTGCAGTATACTGTGTCTACTTTGTGAGCTGAGATGCGTTTGGAAGTGAGCTGTGTTTCAAGAAAGTGTTTTAGCATGGATATTTTTAATCATTCTGACTGTGCACATAGAGCTGGTAGATGTGTTTGGAAGTGAAGTAAGCAGAGGTTGGGGAGCTCATAATTTTGTTGTCTGGATGATGGCTATGCATACAGCAGCCCACAGGACAGGCCATCTAGGTTTCCAAAAATTATGTCCGCCTGTTGACATGTAAAAGCACAAAGTAACGTATCGAATGCTATCTTCATAAGGTACACAGCTTGTACAACAGCTCATTGGGTAGACAGCTATGGTTTAAAAAAATGATGAGAGTCGCCATGTTCATATTTTGCTCACAGATTGGCAGGCACAGCAGCCCATGGAGGTATACTATCCTGAGTTTACAGAAATTATGCCTGCTGGGATATAGAAAAGCACTATATGGATTACTAAATGCTGGCTCCATGAGTTGTATAGAAGATGCAGCAGACAATGGGGTAGGCCACTAGTGTGTCCTCAAACTATACCTGTCTGACATATTTACTTTTGCTTGCAGAATGTCTTGATAGCAGTCCATAGGCTAGGCCACCAATATTTCAAAGGATTATACCTGTCTGATTTGTTTTTTTTGCTGCCAGAATGGCAGGTACAGCAACCTATGTGGTAGGTCACCAGTGTTCCAAAAAATATGCCTTTCTGACAGGTAAGAAGTAAGGAGAAAGCTTGAACATGCTTGAAGATAGTCATACTGGAATAGGCCCAAAGGAAGTGGAGGAGGTCGTTTGCAGTGATTGAAGTTAGTCTGAATTAGGCCCCTGAAAATGATAAGGAAGAGGAGGGGGACATGTCTTGCATTAACTGAAGCTAGACACTCTAGAGAAGTTTCATGAGAAGCAGAGGCTCGCAGTGCAGTTAAATATTTTTTTTATTTCTGGGCCCATTAACTTATCAATATCATCATTATTATTATCCTATTTTTTTATCATCTTCATATTGGAATCCACCCTTAACAATTTTCATTTTCTGAATTTGAATTAGACAGGAATTGAGGCAGGATTTCTAATTCAGACGATCTTTAGTACACAGGAGCAAATACGTGAGGCTGCTGCATGGGATTAATTTGCTAGTCATTGTTTGGAGTGGGTGACAGATTTGCCCATTTGTCTGTACAGATGTAGCAAAAATTAAACTTCACTGTTGAAGATGGTACAAAGTTGAGAATGCTTCACATAGCAGAGGAAAGTTTCCCGGCTTCACCCAAATTTGAACAGTTAAGTTCATTTTGCACAAAAATATTATTTAAAAATGAAGAACCCACCACCACCAAATGTGGTATACTGTGCCCACCCTCCCGCCCCCAAACCTTTTAGAACAGCATACCCCCACAACTACACTTTAGCACCTGCCTCCTCCTCCCCCAAGAGTCCTGGTAAAGTTTGTCAATTTTTACTCTGCTGTGTCAATACAGTAGCCATACCCCCCACCTGGTCACCTAGATCATGTCTGCAAGATGTGCAATTAGTGATATACCCCACCATATGATCCTCTAGTGCCCAAACTCCTCCTCCTCCCAAAGCACCATGAAAACTCAGAACTCAGCAGAGACTGAACGGGATTGCCAGAGCCTGGAAGAGGTAAAGTGTCCTGCACTACAGCCTGACTGTTGTGAGGCACTTTCTGCACTCATCCTATCTCTAAGCAACTGCTAGTATCAAACCTGGTACCCTTCTCTACATTCTCACTGACTATCATCTCAGCCAATGAACCAGGCCAACAACTTCCTGTATTTCTATGCTTTTAACCATACCTCACTCCCTCCTGCCCAGATTTAAAAATTGTCCCTCTCACCCTCAGCTGTGTTCAAACCCAGTATCCTTGTGGTCAGAGTCTGCTGCTCTGCCTCTGCACCACAGTGTCTACCTACTTTATTACTACTTTCTAAGCCTCTTAATCACTTAGCTACCCAATCTGCCAAAATATAAGTTTACCTCTTCTTCCTGCTGCCTTTGAACCCTGCCCTTATTTCCAAAGTCCACAGCTCCACCACTCACCTAGAACACCTGCATGGTTTTACTGCAGGATTTCATTATAAGAACACACTAGCCTGTGACACAACTAAAGTGTTGTCTAGGTGCTTCTACAAACCTGAGCCCAGCTCCTGCTGCTGCAGCCACTGGTCTGCTCTCTCCTATTGCCCTGATCAGGGCTTGAACCTGGTACTCTGTGCACTTCAGGCACATGCGCTGCCACCACACCATAGCAGCAACTAGACTCTGAGGTGATCTCTCACTACTATCTCCCCTCTTTCATCCTAGTCCCCCCATTCTTTCCTCACTTCAGCTCCACCAACCTTCCCAACTATGCACATGCATCCCCTGCTCACCAGTCTATCTCTTCTCCTCCTCCTCCCTTTGCCTTCCACATACCCTACTGTCCCTATGAACCTTCAGCCTCACTACTCCAGTGTTCCTACCTACCCTCCTGTCCTCCCTCCTCCTTTACCACTGCTCCTACCCTCCCTCCTCCTCCACATCCCATTTGCTCCTCTCCACCTCACCCCCCCTTCCAGACATCACCTGTCCTCCCCCACAGCCCCTTGCACTTCTGATCACTCAGGCCTTCTCTGCCTGTGCTACCCTACCCACCCTTGTGCAACCAAACCCCATTCCTTATTATATCGCCTCCGGCGAACCTCCCATCAGCCTCCCTCTGACCAGAGCACTTCTCCTCCTTCTACTCCTAACGGGGAACATACACCCCAACCCAGGCCCTGCCCCCTCCCATCCACCCACTCAGCCCACTGGTCTTCGAGTAGCCTCCATGAACATATGCAGCCTGCTGAAGAAATTTGACGCCCTACAGTGCTGGGCCTTGGCTCACCAACCAGACATCATAGCCCTGGTTGAAACCTGGCTGTCCAAATCAACTCCAGACTCATTTGTCTCCCTCCCAGGCTATACCTTATACCGGGAGGACCGAGTAGGCAAACGAGGGGGTGGCTGTGCAATCTACACCAGGGACACAATACCTGGACATGCACTCCCCACCCCTGCCCTCACAAATGGGGCCCAGGCCCTACCCTCAGACTCACCCCAGACCCTCTAGGAGCCCTCTCTATCTCACCACAGCCTATGTTCCCCAAAGAACCAGCACCCAGCCCTAATATCTTTAACGGACTACCAGGCCACCCTCCACCATAAGGCAGAACAAATCCTAGTGGGGACCTTAACGTAAATTGGCTCAGCACCTCCTCATCCACCACCAGAGACTCATTTGCCCAAGATCTGACACAACTCGTCACCCAGCCCACAAGCTTAACCCACAGAGTGGTACCAGCACCCTGCTGGATGTTATTATAACTAACCGACCCCATAAAATCCAAAACATCCAGGTCCTCCCAGACTCCCTGGTGACCACTCCCCTATCCTATTCCACTGGGTAACCCCCAATCCCAAACCCAAAGCCCAGACCACCCTCACGAGGCGCCTCCGCCCTGGTGGGCTGAAGAAACTTAGGCACTCCTCACCCAGATAGACTGGTCCCCATTCAGCAGGCAACCAACATTGATACTGCCCTCGCCTTTTCACTCCACAACTTCAACATGGCCTGTGATCTCTTTGCACCCTTAAGCAAAACCGGTCCAAAAACAGAGCACCCTGGGTTAGCCGGCCCTCCTACAATTACTTAGAAACCGGGATAACCTCTGGCACCTTGCCACTGAAACAGGTTGTCTGTCTGATAGGCAAGCATACAATGCAGCCGAAATAAATGCTCATGGGCCATCAGGAAAGCCAAGGCAGACCATTACCAGGCCTCCTTACCTCGTCCTGGGGCTCAGCCCAGACCTTCTGGGATAATATTAAGCAACTCAATGGTAAAGCTTGCTCCCGCCCATCCCAGCTCACTAGAAATGGCACAACCTCCACCGAGCCTGCCACCATAGCTAACTGGTTCAACACCACTTTCACTGACCTTAGCTCAGTCCTCCCTAGTAATTTCTTTGACCCTCCCCCCAGCCAAACTCCCCCTGTCCTCCAGCACCCCAGCTTCCTCCTGCGAAAGATTTCCACCCGGGAAGCCAGACCCATCCTAACCAAAACTCTCAATGGCAACAATCCCGGCAGTGACTCACTGGACCCCAGCATCCTCAGGCTGGTGCTAGATGAAGTCCTTGCACCTCTCACAAGCCTAATTAACCAGTCACTCTGCCTGGGACAATTCCCCACAGCTTGGAAAACAGCCATTATCACACCTATTCATAAAGGAGGCGACAGGTCGTCGGCCAACAACTACCGGCCAATCTCCATCCTCCTCCCTCTCTAAAGCCCTGGAGAAAGTGGTGGCCATTCAAATCACTGATTATCTGGCTAAGCATAACATCTTATGCCCAGAGCAACATGGCTTCGTCTTGGTCACAGTACCAGCACTGCCTTATTAATTCTCCAACTTCCTACACTCCTCCTTGGATACCAGCTCCCTAGCTGGTGCAGTGTTCATTGACCTCTCAAAGGCTTTCGACACTGTCTCCCATCCACTGCTGCTGAGCAGCACTCTGCCTCACTGGTCTCTTGGCTGGCCCCTGGCATGGTGTGCTAGCTATCTTGACACCTCGATCCCAGTGTGTCAAGATTAATAGCACCTCCGATACCCGCCCCATTCTCTGGGGTCCCCCAAGGCTCCATCCTGGGCCCCCTTCTCTTCTCACTGTATCTGAACACCCTGCCCAGTGCATGCTCTGGCAAAATTCTGCTGTATGCAGACGACGCTGTCCTGTTTGCCACCCACCATAATCCCATCTCCCTACAGGACTCCCTACAGCAGTCTTTCAACAGTGCCGAGGCTTGGTTTAAGGAGCGCAGACTCATCATCAATCTTAAGAAAACCAAAACTATGCTCTTTTCACACCCCCAAAACAAAGCTAGCAACCACCCACTCTATATCCTTCCAAGCACCAACCAACCACTGGAACAAGTCTGCTCCTACAAATACCTTGGGGTTACCTTCGATTCAGCCCTCATTTCACACCCGCCGACACCTAACATCCTGCCAACACGGCTGGCATCCTATTCCGCCATAAAAGCTGCCTTCCCCAAATGCTCCTCCTGCTAGCGGTTACATGCCTGCTTCTGTCCCTTGTAGACTATGGTTCACCAGTATACGGTGCTGCCGACACCACTGCACTAAACAAAATTCACCTAACCTGAATAAAGCGTGCAGATTAATTACTGGTGCCCCAGACTCACACACACTGTCAGCTATATGTCGATGCTAACCTGCTTACCCTGGATGAACGGCTCCGATACCAGACCTGTCTCCTCACCAAAAACCCTTACTGGCTCTCCCCTGGGGTAACAGCATCCAACCACCAGAGCCCTCCCCACCATTTGCAACACGGTCTTCCTACAAGACCACTCTAAAGGTCCTCAGAACAAGAACCAGCGTGCCAGAGGTCCTTCAGCTATAGAGCCCCAACCTGGTTTAACTCTCCCTGCCACCATCACCAATGCCATCACCATCTCCACATTCAAACCGCACGGAACCACATCTTCAGCACTCGTAACTGCTCCTGTCTCTGAACATAGCCTCCACCTCTTTATTTCTCTCCTGACAATGCCCCCGGCAGCTCTCCACCCAACCATCCCTACACCACTTCCATGTCCACCATGCCTAGGTTTAACCTGGCCAGTGCCAGCTGTTTCAATGTTTATCTACCAAATTGCTCACTTGATACCAACTTGTTTAATACCTGCTATCGATTACATGTACCCTGTACCCAATTGTATCTGTCTGACCACAATGTGACGTGGCACCTCTGGTGAATGCCTACTGATTTTTGGCAAATCTTTGCTATGTAACTGAAACGCAATGTATGTCTTTATGTGACGAAGTACCTTTGTAAACGAGCCTCTGGCTCAAAGGTTGTAAACTGATTCTTAAATAAATAAATAAATAAATAAATAAAACAATGGATACTGCTGGATCTGGTAATATCTGTAAAGAAGTAAACCATCCCATGCTGTTCAGTGTTCTGTTACAGAATGATCAATGACATACTGAAGTATAGTAACACCTAATTGGCCACTTGTCAGCCAGTCAAATGTTACTTTAGGTGAGGACATCATTGGTCATTTATTCTGTAGCAGGACATTGAACAGCATGGTATGGTTTTCATGTTTAGAGGTGTTACCAGGTCCGGTAATATCTTTTATTTTCATGAGGGTTTTGGGAGGGATTGAACGAAGAGTGAGGTTGGGATTATTGCTAATTGTATGTATCAGGGCAAGGACAGGTGGGATGTGAGTAGTGTTGTATGATGTGCATGAGTGAGGAAAGACTATTCTCTTCATAAACCAGAGTGAAGCTGACAGTTTTGGTGGGACTGTGGGGGTGGGGTGGAGAAGGGAGGTGGCTGCTAGAGGGTGTTGTATGATGTCCTTAAGGGTTTTGGTGGTGGAATAGTTAAGCACAGTATGCCACTGTGGGGTTGGATCTATATATGTAAAGACTTTTTAGAAAGAAAAAAAACACTTAATAATTTGAGCCTGCAAAGTGCTACTTTACTTGGTGAAAACTATGCATAGTGATACTTCACTGACACTTTTGCTAGTGAGGTACCACTATTTGTAGTCTTCCCCGAGTGAAGGTGGGCACTTTGCCAGGCAAAACCTATGAAAAGAGCAGCCTCAGGCAAAGCAAAGCCAAGGATATTTCCCTGACATAGTCCATCTTTATTTGTCAGTCATGACATCTCCTGATGAACTAAACACTCTTTCTGAGATGACACTAGATGACGGACAGCTCTAGTACTATAGTGTATTGCCACAAAAGACAATGCCAGTCACTCCTGCATCTTTGTGGCCCAGTAAAACAATTGCTCCCCATTACTGTTCAAGTTCTTTGAGTTAGTCAGTTATACCTACTTCACATTTTCTGAAGATGTATGGCTAATGTCCTGGTTCCACCACTTCAGAGAGCTGGAGCCAGTGCATCCAGTCATTATGTGTGAAGTAGGAAAGTCACTAATCCTCTCTTTTTGTGGGGATACACCCTGCACCCCCACAGCCTCCTCTTTCTAAGGATACTAACTCTGGGGCCTCAGGAGGGGCAGCGAATCCAGCATGTGGCACTGTAATGACTCGGCACTGTAATGCCTTTGCCCTAATGGTTGGAAAGGTAATGCCCTCCTCTTCCACCTCCTCTATAGCCTTCAATTGGTATATTATCTCCTGTACTACTGACCAGCCCTTTCCCAGTCCAATGCCCCCCAGACCCATCACCCAGCTTCTCTAGGACTTACCTGCTTGTTGATTGCCATCCACACTTTGTTAGAGGACCTTGGAGAGTGCAGTCACCTGTGTGGGGCATGTGAGGGACTGGGTCTTCATCCTGCCATGGTCAGGGGGTTTTCAGCTTTTTCCCCATGGCCCTTGGGTGCATGCAATGATGCATTGTGCAAGCTCCACCTCAGCAGAGACACCACATGGCATCAAGCAGGTGGGCACCTTCTGCTGTGCTGCCCTCCAGTACCTTTAGGTGGCAGCCTAGTGGGACATACATATCTCCCTCCCTGAGGGAGGAGAGCTGTCCTTGGCATGTTTGATACTTCCTCCTCTGGCAAGCTCCCATTCCTGATTCTAGTTTGCTGGCCTGGCAGGAAATGAGGCACCCAGCACCTCAGCCCTGCACCCTGCTGGACTGGCATTCCTTCTCTGTGTCATCAATATCCACCTGTGATGATATTGCCCAATGTGGGTTTTTACTGCTACTGTTGTAGCATTCAGAGATGGTGCTGTTGGTATCCAGTGTTTCCACTGATGTGTCAGGGTTAGAGTGAGGATCGGAAACATTTTCAAAACATTGTGATTTCTGGGGTTTGAAAACATCCTTAGCTTGGTTATCTTTGTTTTCAATTCCTGTGTATGCACGCATTTTCTAACAAGTGGTCCTTCAGCTTCTGGAATGAATTTAACTCCCCCTCTACCTAAGTGCTGGAGGCAGTATTTGTTCCTCAGGTTTAATAAGGGGGCAGCATTGTATACTTTGGATTCCTGGATGGACTGATGGAAGATATTGTTGCCAAGCTGTGACTGTACATTTCCCATGAGTGAACAGTTCAATTGGCTTGATACTGTCGCACCAATGAGTTGATGTAGCATTTCTCAATGAGTTGCATAAATGTTGCTGGATCCAGTACAAAGCCCTACATAGTCTGTTCCATAAGAGCTGCAACTCTGTTTTGCATTGTATTGTGACAGAATTGCAGATGCAGTCTACTGTACTTGAGTTGCAGAAACATTTTTATGAAAGTTGCTTTTTAGCTGGTTATGTGTAGAACAAATAATACAGTATGAGCTGCCAATGCATTGCTAGCTTTACAAACAGTGCAAATGCAACTCATCTGTGCGACAGTTTAATGGGAATTATTTTAAAGTATATGGTTCAGTATTGTTGTGTATGCAAATCCATACACTTTCAGATGTTGTTGTTCCACAGAGGCTTGTCTCAACTGTGGTGCAAAGCACAGAGTTTTATGTCTTCTAAGATTTCTTATAACAAAGATACCAAAAAGACTGAAAACACCCCATGAGCTGTTTGTTCAAAGATGAACTATTGGAAATGATACCAGCTTATGCACAGTTGCTATTATTTAAATTACATTAAGTAAGAATTAAGCAACTATAGGTGTGCATTAAAGGGTTTAATACACATCCCAGAGGTGCATAAAGGCACAAGGCCAAAGGCAGAGTGTCATTACACCACTGGAACATGCATTAAAATCTTTCATTGTACACTCTGAAGTGGCTTATCAAACACAAGAATGGTTTGTTGTTAAAACAAATAAAGCAATTGTTTTATTAGTTATGTGTAGAAATGTTATGTGTTTTTTTTCTTTTCTCCAGGTGCAGCGCCCTCAGCCTGAGTGCTCCCAGCCCCACAGACCCCTACCCCGACTGGTGGCACCTATGCTAGCCACTGCCTAACTCTCACCACCGCTAAAGTCATCAGGTGCAGCACCCTTGGCCCAGGTGCTCCCAGCACCACAGACCTCTACCCGAACTGGTGGAACCTATGCTTGCCACCGCCCAGCTCTCTTCGCCCACTAAAGTTATCAGGTGCAGCACCCTCGGCCCAGGTGCTCCAAGCCCCATGGACCTCTACCCCAACTGGCACCACCTACGCTAGCTAGTGGCCAGCTCTTGCTACCCATTAAAGTCATGAGGTATGGACCGCTGAGCTCCATGCCACGAACTCATCTCCCATTGGCTGCTAACTTCTCTCCTGGCTCCCCAGTTGGCTGTTTCCTCAGCTCCTGTGTTGCTATTGGTGGATCTTGAATCTGACCGCAGCCTTGAAGCCAAGGATACCATAGCTTTCTCCAGTGTAAGTGCTGTTGGACTTTGGGTCTGGGTTTTAAGTTTTTAGAGAAGGGGAAGTTTTTCAGAGGTGGAAAATTGTACTCCTGCCCTATGTCTATGCTCTGGGGAATTTAATGTATTTCTGATTAGAGGGAGATGTGCTTACACTTGGCTGTTTTTGGAGCATGTGTTTGGGGAAATTAATTGTACCATTTGGAATATTTTTCTCATTGTCCATTATACTCTGCTTGGGGAAGTTCACTGTTTTGGGGAATTAGTGTATTTAGTGCCATGGTAATTAATATGTTCCAAACTGAAAGTACCTATCCATCTGTAATTTTAATCACCCCAGTTTGCCCTGCCTCACCAAGGACTTTGGAACCATAAACTGGTAGGACCTCTATGCTATCTCTGATGTATCACAAGCCACCATCCACTTCACCAGTGCTCTACTGGCCATCCAAGACTCGCACTTTTCCATCACCACTTGGCGCATCAAAGGTGGATGTGAATACTGGATAACCAAAGAGCTCTTGACCCTCATGAAGGACCAAGATAGCAAGTGGGCTGCATATAAACTGGCCCCCTCCCCTACCTTTTGGAATGAGTACTGCCACCTGCAAAATAAATGTAAACACACCACCAGGTCTTTAAGCACAACTACTATATGAGACTAAAGAGAGAATGTCTGGGTAATCCCAGACATTTCTTGGATTCCATAGGATCCTTCTTGAATCCCCCCACCAAAGTCCCAACATACAATTGAGTTCCCCTTCTGACCTACTCTCTGACCCCTCTGAAGCTGCAAAAGTGCTAAACACCAAATTTACTGACCTGTCAGCCCTACTCAGCAAGCTACCACCTAGCCTCCCTAAGACTCAGGCTACCCCCACCACCCCCCACTTTCCCACCCTGTTCCCACCATCACATCTACCTGGAACGGAATACGCTCTTCCCTCTCTGTCACCCTCTACCCTAGTACCCTCTCAAATTCTTCTCCCCCAACCCCCTTTTTATTTCATGTCTATAACCCCTAAAGAGACCTACAAATGCTGAAGAAACTACCGAATCGGGGTAGCCCTGTCTCAGACTGCCTTTCCCCGGTCTTCTTGAAGCTTGTTGCACCACTGATCTTCAAACCACTCACCTTTGTCTTCAACCTTGCTCTAACTACCTCCACTATGCCTGCCTCCTTGAAATCTGCTAGAGTAATCCCCATCACTAAATCCAGGGACCCCCACTCCCCTGACAACTACCAACCCCATATCTATTCTTCCCCAGCTAAGCAAACTCCTTGAAAGGTCAAACATGGCCAATTAATGGACTATCTCTCCAAACACTATCTCTTATGCAGCCTAAAACATAGTTTCCACAAACATCACAGAATTGCGACTGCCCTTGCCCTCTTCACAGACCACATCCTCACTAATATGGATCGAGGGCATGCCACTGGTACCGTCTTCATAGACTTATCGAAAGCCTTTGACATGGTTAATCACTCCCTCCTCTTCTCTAAACTATTAGCCATTGGCAGCTCTGCCAAAACCACAGACTGGTTTTGAAGCTACCTCTCAGGACACTCCCAATCTGTGTGTACTGCTACCACCACCTCTCCTCCTCTGTCTGTCTCCAGGGGTGTCCCACAGGGATCCCTGCTGGACCCCTTTCTCTTCTCTATATTTGTTAACTCCCTTCCCGCTGACAGCCTCACCTGTAGCTCTCTGC
Organism: Neoceratodus forsteri; assembly: GCA_016271365.2. NCBI lineage: Eukaryota > Metazoa > Chordata > Ceratodontiformes > Ceratodontidae > Neoceratodus > Neoceratodus forsteri. The sequence goes on from CM057456.1 coordinate 649,487,447, forward strand.
TCAACACCAATGATCTTGTCATCTTCCACATTGACCAATTTCTCTCCCACATATCCTCCATTATGTCTGAAAACTACTGCGCAGCCTCACACTGGTTCACATTCATCCTCCGGCTAGTCAATGCGAAAAAAACAAAGACCATGTTGTTTAGCTCAAAACCTTATCTAGCCAAAACCCTGCATAGAAACATAGACTATGATGGCAGATAAGGACCACTTGGCCCACCTAATCTGCTCATTTACCTACCTACTGGATAAGCTGTAGATCCTAGTTAACCAACAGCCTATTTCTTCCTACCCCCCACTAGAACTGCCTTATGTCTGTCCCATGCATTCTTGAATTCTCCCACAGTTTTAGACCCCACAACCTCCTCAGGAAGACGGTTCCATGTGTCCACCACCCTCTCTGTGAAAAAATACTTCCTCAAATTGCCCCTTAGCCATCCACCCTCTATCTTCAAATTGTGTCCCCTTGTTCTTCACATCTCTTTTTCTGAAAGATGCTACCTTCTTGGACTTTGTTGATTCCACTGAGGTACTTAAAATTTAAATCATGCCCCCCCACCTCCCTCCCTCCTTTCCTCAAGGGTATACATATTAAGCTCATTTAGTCTCTCCTCACATGGCTTCTCTTGCAGACCCTGCACCATTTAAGTTGCCCTCCTCTGGACTGCCTCCATCCTGTCCATGTCCTTGCAGAGATAGGGGGCCAGATTCTAGAACAGTTATGCCTGGTGTAACAGCACTTGCCCCAAGTAGAATGGTGCAAGTAGCAACACACCACGCAGTTGTGACTTTCGCTGTTCTACAAGTGGCCTTGCAACATGTCACAGGCCGCCATATTTAACAGCTGTTACACTGGCAGTTGCACCATAAACCCCTGCTACATGGTGCTAGGGGTTTACTGCAGCAGTTGCGCCCCATTCCAGAAGGGCAGCAACAAAGACCCCAATGTCAGGATTCTACAAGAACCCCTGGAGGAGAACTGCAACGTAAGTTACACCTGCAGTTAGCTGGTGTAACTTACATACATCCTCCGAGGTTCTGTAGAACCCAGTCCATGTGCCCCCCCCATGCCCAGACCGCCCCTTTGGCGCCCCAATGGCAGCCTGCACACAGTCCCACCCCATCCCCATACAGTACGTGCCCCCTTACTCCCAAAACAGTATAGGCCCCGCAGGGCTGCCCACACCAACTGCCCCCCAACTCCCTGTGTAAGTCATGCCCCACAGGGCTGCCAACACCCCCAGACCCCCGAATACACCATTGTAAAATGCCCCACAGAGTGGTGTTGTCATCTCCCCAACCATGCCCCGACCCCCGGGTCACTGGTCGCAAATGCCCGCAGGGCTTCCCACAGCAACTGACCCCCATAGTAAAAAACATGCCCCACAGGGCTGCCCACCCTCCTGCCCCTGAATACCCATTGTAAAATGCCCTGCAGAAATGGTGCTGTCAGCCCTCCACCTTGCCCCAACCCCAAGTAGCTGTCATAAATGTGGCAAATAACCAGATAAGCCCTGGTAGTCTAGTAGCCCTCCACTCAGCCATGTCAGCTCACCCAGCACCCACCCACCTGTCCCCAGCTGGCGGACTGGCACAGCCGCCTCTCGCCTCAGGGTCAGCCACCAACTGAGTGCCTGGAGCGCTGCAAAGATGCACTCAGAAATTAATTTCTCAGCACATCCTTCCAGCAAATGCTCCTACAGAACTCAGTCAGTGGCTGGCCGTGGAGGTGAGAGGTGGGCTGTGCCAGTCGCCAGCTGGGGATGGGTGGGAAGGTGCTGGGTGGGTGGCACGGTGGGTGAGGCCACTAGACTACCAGGGCTTATCTGGTTATTTGCCACATTTGTGGCCAGCGACTCGGGGGTCGGGACACAGGTGAGGGATGACAGCGCTGCCCTGTGGGGCATTTTACAATGGGGTATTTGGAGGCAAGGGGGTGGGCAGCCCTGTTGGGCATGCTTTGCACTATGGGGGTCAGTTGCTGTGGGCAGCACTGTGGGGCATGTTTTGCACTACGGGGCTCAGTTGCTGTGGGCAGCACTGCGGGGCATGTTTTGCACTACGGGGGTCAGTCGCTGTGGGCAGCCCTGCAGGGCATGACGTGCACTATGGGGGTCAGTTGCTGTGGGCAGCCCTGTGGGGCGCCTAACATGGCTAGCTGGATATGGGAGGGGCACTTGCATTCTGCCTTGTGGCATGCTACATGCTCAACAGGTGCACCCTCTGTTTGGCGTACCTGGCCGCAGGTCGCAGGACTTAGCTCCGGAGACCCTGACCCTTCTAGAATAGGGCACAGGGTCAATGTTCAGTTGCAGGTGGCGCAAGTTGGGTTTGGCGTCTACTTGCGCCACCCTTCTAGAATTGGGCCCGGGGTCTGCAGAACTGGACACAGTACTCCAGATGGGGTCTCATCAACTGTCTGTACAGAGAGATAACAACTTCCTGTTTTCTGCTGGTAATGCCTTTCCCTATACATCCCAGTATTCCCCCCAGCCCTCCCTAGTACCTTCTCACATTGGTTGCTAACCTTAAGATCATCTGATATGATTGCCCCCAGGTCCCTTTCCATTTTTGTTGTTACTACCCCCCCATTGTGTACGCTTCCCCAGGTTTTGTTTCACAGGAGCATTATTTTGCACTTCTTTGCATTGAATCCAAGCTGACATACTTCTGACCATTCCTCCAACCTTGCCAAGTCCTTTCTCATCCTTTCCACCTCCCCCCTGTGTATCAACCCTGTTGCAGATCTTTGTGTCATCTGCAAAGAGGCATACTTTTCCTTCCAGTCCCTTTGCAATGTCACTTATAAAGACATTAAAAAGGACTAGATCCAGTACTGAACCCTGCAGTACCCCTCTAGTAACCCCCTTTCTTCAGTGTGAACTCCGTTTACTATTACCTTCTGTGTCCTTTGTCCAGCCAATGTTTTACCCAGGCTTCCACTCTGGGACCAACTCCCAGACTGGCTACTTTGTTTATTCATCTTTTTGTGGGACTGTGTCAAATGCCTTGCTAAAGTCTAGGTAGGCCATGTCCACAGCCCCTCCTTGGTCTACTACTTCGGTCACCCAGTCAAAGAAATCGATTAGATTCATCTGACATAACCTTCCTGCTGTTAATCCATGCTGCCTTGGGTTCTGTGCCCCACTGGCCTCTAGGTACTTATCAGTTCTTTCCTTCAGAAGTGATTCCATCATTTTCCCTACCACAGAGGTCAAAGTGACAGGTGCGTAGTTTCCTGCCTCTGTCTTGGTCCCACTTTTGTGAAGGGGAATCACATTCGCTCTCCTCCAGTCCTCAGGTACCACACCATCCTCCCATGATTTGTTAAAAAGGTTTGTCAGTGGTGTCACTAGTTCTCCACTTAATGCGTTTAGAATTCTGGGGTGAATCCAGACAGGCCCCACTGCTTTGTCCACCTTTAGTTTTAGGAGTTCATTCAGAACCCTTTCTTCTGTAAAAGGACTGAGATTGACCCCCCTATCCAGAGTGCTTCTATTAATTGGATTAGGTACCTCCCCTCCTCCTCTTTTGTGAATACTGAGCAGAAGTATTTGTTCAGTATCCCTGCTTTTTCACTGTCCCTCTCTACCCACCCACTGTCCATTCTACTTAGCCTCACTATCCCTCCCTTTGTCTTTCTACGCTCCCTAATGTACCTATTAAAGGTTTTATCTCCCTTCTTAACTGAGTTGGCTATCTTTTCCTCAGTTTGGGCCTTTGCTATTCTGACTGGCTTCCCTGCTTCCTTCTGCCCTGACTGGTGCAGTTCTCTGTCCTGCTCCATCTGTGTTTCCTTATACTTCCTAAATGCTATCTTTTTCTCCCTAACCTTCCCCTACACCTCTTTTGAGAACCATAGTGGCTTTTTATTTCATTTTGATTAGTTTATTTGCTTCACACAAAGGCTTGTTGCCTCTGTGATGGCAGTTTTGACGTTTCCCCATTGTTGCTTCACCCCTCCTTCTTGCCTGTTTGCTAGTGCTTTTCTAAGGCACTCTCCCATTTTGACAAAGTCAGCCCTTCTGAAGTCCAGTACCCTCACTTTTGAATGGCTTGACTCTGCAGCTGAGTTTATTGTGAACCACACTGTTTGGTGGTCACTTGTTCCCAGATGGCTACCCACTTGTAGATCTGAGATCCTCTCACTGTCCCCATTTGAGAGTATGAGGTCTAAGATTGCTCCCCCCTGAGTGGGTTCCAACACTAGCTGTCTGAGGCATGCCCCCTGTAGGGCATCGAGAACTGCCCCAGCTCTTTGATGTGGCTGCAGCAAAGGTGCTCCAGTTAACATCTGGCATATTCAGGTCCCCCATCAACAATATCTACCCTTTCTCTGCCATCCTAAGGATGCCTTCTATCATATCCTTGTCTATTCCCTCCCCCTGAGATGGGGGTCTGTATACAACCCCTGTGTGGATTGCGGTGCCATTTCCAGTCCCTAAGGTGACCCACAGTGCCTCATCTCATCTCCTCTCCTCTCCTCTCCTCTCTGTTCACCCTTTTGTTCCATTGCCTTTATCCCTTCCCTTACATGAGAGCTACGCCTCCCCTCTTCTACCCTCCCTGTCCCTCCTGTGGGTTGTGCCCTGGTATGTTAACATCCCAGTCATGGTTCTCTGTGTACCATGTTTCTGTGACTGCCACAATATCCAGGCATCCCTCTTCCATCAAGGCTACCAGTTCAGGGAGCTTGTTGCCCAGACTATGGGCATTGGTACTCATTACCCTCCATTTCTTGATGGCCTTACCCCTTTTTGCCCCATCCCTATCCTTACTGCCTTTGTCATTATCTCCGTTTACTCCTGCCCATCTCCCTATCAATGTCTCTATCTTGGTGTTTCCCTCACTAACTACCCTGATATTTTTGGGGGGGAGCGAGGAGCTCTCTGCTCCTTTCCAGTGCCTCCCCCCATGGCTAGTTTAATTGCTTGCCAGTGAAGCATTTAAACCTATCACCTAGGATCCTGGTTCCCCTCCTGGACAGATGCAGACCATTGCACCGGTATAGGCCTGCATCACTCTAGGTGGACCCCCAGTCCCCAATGAAGCCAAACCCCTGAGCTCCACATCAGTATTTTAACCAAGTATTGAATCCCACCGTGTGGAGCACCCTAGCCTCACCTATGCCATTGACAGGCAGCACCTCCGAGAAGGTTATTGTGCGTGCTACTTATCTAAGGCCCCTCTCCAACTCCACAAACTCCTCCTGCACTGTTCTGATCCCTTTTCCAGCCAGGTCATTTGTTCCTAGGTGAACAATGACATCAAGCTCCTCCCCAGTGCAGCTGCTCCTCGATCCTGAGGATTCGCTCCCTGTCCCTCAAAGCCATGATGCCTGGCAGGCACCTTACCTCCCTCTCCCCTCCCTCCCCCAGTTCTACCCTCTTAACAATGGAGTCCCTAACCAGGAGTTGTTTCTTTCCCCTGTGGGGTCCCATGCCACCTTCCTGTGGGTCTCCTTTGTGGAGGTTCCCAACATCCTCCTTGGTCTTCACTGCAGGTGCCTCTATAGAGGAACCACACTCTGCCAGAATGGCATATGAATTGTGGAGAGGTACAACTGGAGAGATGCACATCTGTTCCACCACCCTCACCCTCCCTGAGCCCACTGTGGTCCAACCACTCTTCTTTCTTGGCAACCTCTGAGGCAGCAGTGGTGGCTTTGGTGGTCCCTGGGATGGAGAAGAGGTCCCCCAAATCCTGGCCAACTCAGCCGGAGATGAGCAACCTCCTCCTTCAGCCCAGACAGATGCCTTCAGATGGGACAACACCGCATCCTCCAGAATGTCTCCCAGAAGACTATTGCCCCACAGCCACTGTACTGCATCATGTCTTATTTCTGGCCCCTTAACTGTTGTTTTGAATACTTACTCTTTCCTCTGTTTATTTTATACATACATATATATATATATATATATATATATATATAACTTTTTTTTCCCACTACTTATCTACTGCCTCCATGCCCTTAAAGCTCCTGATCTTCCTGTTCTGAGACAGGAAGTTCCTATATTTCTCAGTAGTCTCCTTACTTGCTCAGAGTCAGACCTCCAGCAGCTGGGGAGGGGGGCAGAGAGCTACTCTTTTCCTTCTAGGATAGTGAGTATTTTGTGGCTTTGTGATCTTCCCTTCCTGCTTCCAAACAGGAAGTTCCTGTTGTCAGTCAAATCCTGTGCCTATAAAAGCAGAATTGGCTAGGGCGGGGGTGGAGGGGAGGGAAGGAGAGCAATATAGTCCCAGTAGAGAAGTACAGTTCTAGCAGCACTTCCTTCCTCTTGCTGTTCTCTGCCTATTCTCTGCCAGAAGCTATTTAGGGCAGTTTTTAAATCCTAAACACCTGGCTTCCTTCTGGTTAAGTCACTCCCCCTAATTTACAGCTCTTTCTACACCAAGATAACTGTACAGATAACAAATTGTAAAAAAACAAAGACAAGGCGCTGCATCAGCATGTGGTCTAAAAGCAAAACAAAATGGTTATATTAAATGCACGCTGAAAATAGAAAATAGAGTTAAAAATCTACGTTTCGACCTTAGGTCTTCTTCAGGAAATATCTAAAAGAGAAAAAAAACAAGTTAGTGTAGAGGACAGGTAAAATGAGAGAGATATATATGTGGAGAAAGAAGAAGGGGGAGGCAAAGGGAGAAGAAGTGATAAATGATAAGATTAAGAGAGAATCTGTGAAACAAAAAGGTGATGATGGGAAAGATAAAACATAATGGGAGAGAAAGAGCTGGGGAAGATCCCAGGTAGAGACTGATTAACAGGGCCTTGTAAGAAGGCTGAAAGGTGACAAACGTGTGAGAAGGAGACAGAAATGGAGACATATGGTGAAAATGAAAAATAAATCAGTACAAAAACAAATTGACTTTAGGGAAAAAAAGGGGAGGCTGAAAGATGTTAGTGGAAAATAAGTCTATCATCAGTGTACAGATAAAAATTCTCTTCAGCCGACTCAGACAAACACCTAGATAACTGCTCAGCTAACAATTCACTTCAGCCAACTCAGACAAACACACTCTTTTTTTTATTTTTACCCTAAACTGAATGTCCCAGTAGTAAAGTTCTAGTTCTTTAGTCCCAGTAGATACTAAAGTAGAGAAGTATAGTTCTAGCAGCACTTCCTTCCTCATGCTGTTCTCTGCCTGCCTCTGCATACAAACAACAACTTTCTCATTTCCCCCCGATGGCCCTGCCCTTAAGAATGTCTCTACTTTTAAGTGCCTAGGAGTGTTGCTTGATCCCTCGCTCAAATACAGTGACCACATAAACAGCATAGTCAGGTGGGTAAATCAGAAACTGGGTGCAGCCTACTGCCTAAAGCATCACCTGATCAACGAGGCTCACCTTGACATAGTCACTGGTAACCTACTCCTTTTTTTCTTTGACTATTCCTGTCCCATATACTCTGGAACCTTGACCACCCTTCAGGATAGGCTCACTGTAATGTAGAGAGATCTCTATTTCACAGCAGAAGGTGGGGGGGTCACTGAACAAATATTACTTCAGAGAGTCATTTCCATTTCCAAATTTTGTCTTTTTATTGTTAAAAATGGCAAACACCTCAACGTTTCACCTACAGTGTAGTTTTCAAGAGATGCCTTTGTTATGTAATTCACAAAATTTATATGCTTTCCTCAGTCTCTTAATTTTCTATAATAGAAATTCTGAGGATATCAAGTCGGCATCTGATGCAGAAGGAAAGGCTGAAATAACGATCCAGGAACCTGACGGGACAAATAACTAAATAACTAAATGAAGTAATAGAATAAGAAAGAACATAAGAGCACATAATAAGATATGGATGTATTTTACATCTGAGGATACAGAATTTCTATTATAGAAAATTAAGAGACTGAGGAAAGCAGTTATAAATTTTGTGAATTACATGATAAAGGCATCTCTTGAAAAAGCCTACACAGTAGGTGAAATGTTGAGGTGTTTGCCATTTTTAACAATAAAAAGACAACATTTGGAAATTGAAATGACTGTCTGCTGTAATATTTGTTCAGTGCCCCCCCACCTTCTGCTCCGAAATAGAGTTCTTTCTACAGTAACGTCACATCTGGAGAGGCAGCTTGGAATTTAATGAGAACAGTTCATTTCTTGTGGAACCTACATCTTCCCCCCTTCCATTTTTGAAATAGGCTCACTGTAGCCAATAACAATGCTTGCCAGTTTGTCTTGTCTGCTCCTTACACTACTCATCACTGTGCCCTTTCTGCTCACTAGGATGGCTCCCCTTGAAGGGGTGATTTGACTATACCCTTGGTTGCCTAGAGGATACTGCCACCAGAACTGGCAACGTCTCTCCAATCACCACCCTCTTCAATTTCATAACATCCACCAGGAACCTACACCCCTCTACTGTGCCTACTTTTCAGGTACCCAAAACCCTCACCAGTATGGGCTGGAGAGCTCTATCTAGTGTGGCCCCCTCCTTGTGGAATGGACTGCTTACCCCATTAGAGTATCAGACTTGCACCAAATTTTCAAACACAGCCTAAAGTCCTGGCTCCTGGACAAATACAACAGTCACTGCCCCTCTCACTAGCACTCACCCTGCCTGCAATGCACCTCTTGGCACTTCTCACTCTTCCTACCTCCCCATGTCCCTCCCTACATCTCTCTCTTTTTTATCTTTATCTATTTCAGCGTATATTTCCTGCACAACCTTTACCTAAGTATGCACTGTTTGCCTACGTGCAAATTAAATCAGCTTGTATACTTTAATGCACACTACAATTTGTTGCCTTTCTGAACCATTATAGTGACCTGTAGTTACTTTTACCTGTACTGTACTGCATTTCTGTGTATGCTACCTGTGAACACCACTGTATGTACTTATTGTCTGTACAGAATTTGTATTGTGATTATTACCTGTAATACATATGTATTATAACTGCCACTAGCTGGCCTGGGTCATGCCTAAAAAACGGTCCCCAGGATCAGTGCACTTACCGTTACCAAGAATAAATAAATAAATAAAATGAATTAATGACTGGGTTCTAAATTAATATATTTAGATATGTAGCCAGTATGTGTCTAGACTGAAGTCTGTCTTGTACAGAGAAATTAAACAGTTCCTGTTTTTAAATTGCCCAGCTAAAGGGAGTGTTAGAATGGCAGTGCCTGGGTTTTGGGAAGTCAGAGACTTACATTTTAAGGCTGTCTGTTGTCATCCCTAGCTTGCTAAGAAAGCTGCTGCTGTGATATGGTGTGTGCTCTTTGATGCCATTTGTTTATCAATGTGCATTCTGCTCCGAGTCCCCTGCACCCTCTCCACCCTATAAATACCATGATTGGAAGTTTTCATGTATTTTCTGTAACAGCTCTCACAAGTAGCGTAAATGAGGCTAGTGAGCTGATTAGATGTATTTGAATTAAATAATTTTTGCTTACGGTTTGAGCCGCACATTGAGGTTTGATTCCGTGTTCTGCCAATCCAGCCCCCAAGAGCAGTAGTAGCACCATTTGTGATTGAGATGCTGAACCCATCTTCAGTCAGCTCACTCCAGCTGATGGGGCCAGGGAACACAGGAGCAGCTGTTATTGCTTGCTGCAGTTGGAGCCACATCTATAGTAAGTCCCCCCCCCAACCAGATGGAGGGCTAGAGGAGTTGCTCTGCTGGCCCAACAGACTCTACAAATAGTGCCAGGAAGGTTGTAAGCAGTGCTATATTACTCATGGCTGGAGTCTCATGAAAAGCTGGACTGCCACGCTCCATGCCCTACATTTCAGTTTGATGTATAGAAATCCCACGGCTGGCTCCCACCACACCTTACAGGCAGTAGGATTGAAAAGGTCAGAAACAGCAGATTTAAGAAAAAAGTCCTATTTTCTTCTGCAAATTTGAGAGGAGAAAATGTTTTATTTCTGTGAATCTTGAAGCGGGTTGTATGTTGTGAGTTAGCAGTGGAATGGTTAAAATCAGAGTGTTTTTACAGCTGAATGGGTAGAGCCCTGCAGACATTTTGCTATCACTGTAGAAGAGAAAGAGACAGTGACCAGATTCCATCCCAGTCCTTTTCTGCAATACAGCCATCATTTGTCCACAGTGCTCTGCTCATTGGTGGTGTGTGGTGTTTTCCCTGCCCCTCCCCTCTGTGTCCAGAGTTTTAGTTTTGTTGACCGGGAAAGAAGAGCTTGGCAATTCTGCCTGTTTTCTGCCTCAGCTTGGGGGATGGGGAGATACAGAGGGTAAGCAACTGAAGCTGGACCGGATTAAGCTGTTGGTGTTTTTTTTTAGTGAGTGAGGGAAATTTGACAAGGACACCGGTGAAATTCCCCTGCTCTGCAGGTAAGGGGAGTTGCTGCCGATCATCATGGCAACAGTCAGTGAGAGCCCTGAGAAGGAGATAGATTCGGAGGAGGCAGGGGGGCCATTCCACCCCCCGCTTCCCTAATACATGGCGCGCAGCAGGTAGAAGGAGGCCCATGACTGGAAAATAATGATGGAACCAAAGCCTTTTGAAAGACTACACAGGATATAGAAGACAATGAATTTTTAAGATTGGAAAGCCAAAAATGGCAGCTACTAGAGGTAATTGCACATCAAGAAGCTTTACTAGCAAAATATAGTTCTGAAGGACAAAAAGAGCAGTTGGATGAAGTACTATGGACACATACCTGGGTTGAGGATGCAGTATCTGAAAATGAGCAATTGTCACACCAAAATGAACTTAGAGACTCACAGCAAATACTGTTTCATGAAGAAATGCATGATTTGTCTACAGTTCAGGATGTGTTACTAGATTCTCCAGTGACAGGACCAAAGACAGGCATTGACGCTCAGCTGTTGCATACTGCTGACGTGGCAACATCAAAGGCTTCTGCTGCCACCCCGGCCTGCAACTCCTCACATCCAGATTTTGACTCTGCACAGCCACAAAATGTTCCTGACCAGCTCAGTACTGACCCTGGTACTAAAGAGTGATCAGTAGATACAGCGCTTCAAGACACCAGATGAGAGAAAACAGCAGATGGACGACAGTGGGTCTCCGGCCCGTCTCCCATAAGGATGCCTTCAGCAGTACAACAAAAGGTCACAAATTCAGCAGGTAATTTATCTCCTTTACACCTCACTCAGACCCTAGCTTTAAGTGAGCAAACAGTATTAAATTTAAATGTACCGCAAGTCCCAGATGCTGCACTTAACCAAAAGCCAACAGCACCATGGAAATCTTTTGCTTCCATCTTTCATTTGTCTGTTGCTCTAGGTAAATGACACAGTGCCATACGTTTACTGTATAAAGGGGACTAGACAATGTACCAGATCGGGTATATATTGGGAAAACTCTGCTAAAAGAATCCTTGTGGGTTTTTTCCCACTGAAATCTACACCCTCATCCATGTTTCAGGGGACACACCTATGATATCAGTTTTAAGATGTCCAGCAATTTGGAGAGATTTTGGAGGAAATATAATGAACTAAAAACACTCTGTTGTGGGCACCTTTTGAGGCCATACTACTCACTAAACCAGCAATCAAACACATAACTGTATTATTTCATAATAACGGGGTAAGCATTGCAGACTTAACTTACTGGCTCAAACAATGGTGCACAATTTTGGAGGGACCTACAGCAATTTTTGACAGTGAACAATATTGGACAGGGGGCTGGAAATATAGAGTGATGTTGCGCACAATTGGAGAAGGATTGCAACACTTGCCTAATTCTTTCTTTCTGGGGCATGATAGAGGGGTGTTATTCTATGCAGGCCAGCCGAAGGCCTGTTGCAGGTGTGGCTCAGAAGGTCACATTAGCAGCATTTGTGATAAAGTCAGCTGCTCCTTATGTAATGAATTAGGTCATGTGAGTGACCAATGTCTAAATGAGCTAGTTTGCAGTTTGTGTGAGGAAAAAGGGCATTCTTACTAAAGTTGTTACTGGGCGGCACACAATGCAGACCCGGGGGCAGAGAGTGAGGAACAAAGGTCGTTGATTGCCCTAGCACAAAGACAGCAGACAACTGGTATTAGAACACCCTCACCCCACCCCCTACCCCCTATAATACAAGTAACTGCACACCATACTGACGCTATGGTGGACAAGGCCCACCCTGGCCTGCTTTCTCAGAAAACCAAAGTACTGAGTTTGTGACAGCCTCTTCAACTAAAACAGTGGATGACATGGCCCCTCCCTTGGTTGCTGCAAACAGAAAGGGGACACCAGCCTGAAAGTGACCTGACAAATCTATTCCAGCTTCTAAATGAGCTAAAACCCAAACTATCCCACTAAAAGACAGCTATCACTCTCTCCCCAGGGGTGATAGAGAGTCTAAGGGGGATATCAATTCTTCATCTATGGTGTCTCTAGGAGTGGTCATTTCAGAAATAGAAGGTGAACCCACCACTAGGCAATAAATAACAAACAAAGGGAAAAAGCAAAAACCAAATGTAAAGTATAAAACAAGATCATGAACCAGATATTCAGCAAAGAAAAAATGAAAATTCCTTGATGATGAATGGGGCTCAGTTCTCTTTGTTTCCTCTCTTTCTTATGCTGGAATTATCTTGTTATACTATTAATGTGAACAGCATTAAAAGCCTAAGAAAATGTGAAATGGTATTTTCAGCCCTACTTATGCAATCTCCAGGTATTTATTTCATTCAAGATACCAGACTACATGTAATACCTGAGAGTCAAGTGGTAACATCAGCCTGGTATATGGGACCATCATATTGGTCAATAGGCACAGACCAGTGTTCAGGTATAGGGATACTGTTTCATTCAGTTGAATTTAAATGTATAAAACAATTAGACTTAGTACCCGGATGGGCATTGCTATTAGATATTGGGTATCAAGGGACACTGTTTTGCTTAATTGAAATATATGCATTGCAGTCTAAAGCAGAAAGAGTCTCTTTATTCAAGTTTATGCAACCATACTTACATACAGCACAAGCAGTAATTTGGGGAGGGGACTTTAATTGTGGCTTAGCCAAACATGACAAGGGATCACAAACAAAAACATCAAAATCATTTTGTGATATGAACTGTCTAGCTAATATTGTTAGCATGGCTAATTTGTCTGACGCTTCCTTCATACATACAGATAAAGTAATTCCTACTTTCCACAAAGGTAACCTATCTACAAGAATTGATTTTTTTCTTCATTTCACATAGCCTGTAGATATCAAATGCAACTACCATAGCTATTGAATATTAAGACAATTCCCTACTCTCTTTGGATATAGGAATAGCAGTTAAAACAGGGCATGGCGTGTGGAAATTTAATTAATCTCTATTGACTAATATGACACCTGATATAGGAATAGCAGTTAAAACAGGGCATCAGTCAATCAATCAAGTCTTTATTTAACCAGGCGCTCATCATTTAGCAGAAGCTCATTTGCAAGATGGACCAGGGTGGAGCATGAACAATTGTATATACAGGTCAACACAGGTATTTACAAGGCAATACGGATAATACATTTTGCAGAAAGGAAAAAAGAAATTCATATGTACATAGAATTATATAGATATTATATAGACATTGTATGGATTGCAGGGTATCTACATACACAGAAGTGTCTATAGAAAGTTATAAGGCCAGTTATATAAGGTTGCAGGAGGAAGAAAAAGAAACAAAAAAAGAACAAAACAAAACATTTACACAAGGTAGAGGCGGAGGTAGGGAGAAAGGGAGGGAGGTGGGGGAGAAAGGCTAGGAGGGCACGGTGCACAGAGTACAGCTGGGAAATTGGGATGAAGATATGGTGGATGGAGGAAAGGATCATGTGTGGACCCTGAGATTGTATGCTATAAAGTACAGGGCAGGGAGGTTGTCACAATCCAGGAGTAATGAGCTCCTATCCGATGTAGGAAAACTTAGGGGAAGGTTGGGCATAGAGTTAATAAGTCAGTGGGATATGAAAGATAGGACGTTTAGGCTTGAGAGGAGCAAGCTAGGGGGTCAGTGCTTAAAGTTGGGTCTAGGCGGGGCTGTATACCTGTGCAGGCACTGGTGCTGGATCTGAGTGGCTAAAGCAGTTACATGCTTATCTGATGGTAAAGAACTATAGCGTCTTGAAGGCATTTAAACCAATTAGAGTACTTAATTTGAGGGTTTTCTGCAGATCGTTCCATAGGGTAGGTAGCACGAAGCTTATGGCTGCCCTGCCGAAACGGGATTTTGCTTTGGGTACTTTAAGTGTTATAACTGAGTAACTTCTTAGTGCGTATTTCCCAATTACACTCAGGGGAAGACAACAGGAGATATAGTAAGGCAGCTTATTAGAGATGGCTCTATAGGTCCAGAGAGTGGCATTTCTGTGGCACCTGAACTTTAGTGATGTCCACCCCACTGCCCCATATAGGGTACAGTGATGTGTGGTGAAGGGAAGTCCCATTATAAATCTCAGTGCTCGATGGTAGAGCGTGTCCAGCTTTGCCATGTAAGAGTTGGGGCACTGACTGTACAGGAAATCAGCATAACCAACCAATGACAGGAAAATGGATTGGACCAGTTGTTGCTTGGCATCTCTGGTGAGGAATTGGTTGATTCTAAAAAACAGGCCAAGCCTTTGCCGAAGTCGTTTTAGCAAGCCCTCGATACGTTCAATGAAGGAGAGTCTGTGGTCTATCCAGACTCCCAGGTACTTGAATTTTGTAACAAATTCTAGATTTTCACCTAGAATTGTGGTAAATTGGGGAATTGTCCCACTTGACACAGGGTTAGCTGTACAGATGAATGGAGAGAGGACCATCGCTTTAGTTTTTTTGGCATTGAGGAGTATCTTTTTTGGGAGAAGTTCGCTTTGCAAAAGGTTGAACTCTGACTGTAGATCATTGTAGGCAGCTTCAGTTGTTGGGCGACTCACATAGAGAACTGTATCATCTGCAAACAGATGGATATTGGCTTCTTTTATACAGAGGTCGATGTTATTAATGTAGATTGCTAAAAGTAAGGGCCCTAGTATAGATCCTTGGGGTACCCCTCTTTGAATAGTTTTAAGGGAGTTAGGCCTCTTTCAGCTTTAACTTGTTGAAGGTGCCCTGTAAGATAGTCAGTGAACCAGCACAGAGAGGAGGGAACCACATCTATGGTTTGAAGGGAGGAGAGGAGCAGACTATAGTCAACAGTGTTGAAAGCCTTGCTTAGAACAAGGAAAACAGCACAGATAAAGTTTCTACTCTCAAGATTACTGTGCCAGTCATTGGTTACTTTGGCAAGGGCTGAGATAGTTCTATGTTTAGCTCTGAATACAGACTGCATAGGGTTTAGCAGTTCCCTGGATTCAAGGTGAGTCCTCAGCTGTGCATTTACAATTTTCTCCAGAAGCTTGGACAGGACCGGAAGGAGAGAAATTGTCCTGTAGTTATTGACATCAGCGGGGTCACCTGATTTAAACAGTGGTATGACATGCACTGTCTTCCATACAGGTGGTAAGGTGCCCTGAGACAGGGATAAGTTAAAAAGGTGGGTGATGGGTATTGCAAGGAAGTGGTAGGCAATTTTTAGGAAGTAAGGGTCAAGTGTGTCGGCCCCAGCACTTTTTCTAATATCCAACTGTAGCAACAGGTCCTCTACCTCTTTCAGTGAGGCAGGATGAAGAATGAAAGGTGAAGAAGCTATCGGTATTTCAGGCAGGTGGCTGGCAGTCTGGGAGCGAAGTGTGTTTGCAGGGGAGTTATCAAATGCCATGTCTGCAGTAGCAAAGTGGTTATTAAATGCGTCAAGTATATCCATCTTTTTAGTTATAGTTGAGTTGCCAGAGGTAATCTTGGTCGGGAGTGAGTTTCCTGGGGAGTGGCCTAACAGATCATTATTTGTGTTCCAAAGCTTGATTGGGCTGTTTGTGGCAGAGTTGAGTTCGGATTTGGAGGAGATAGCCTTAGATTCTCTGATTGTTTTAGTACATAAATTTCGCAGTCTCCTGAACTGATTCCAGCCCTTGGCAGTGTTCTGTCTGAGCACTTTTTTCCAGAGCTTATCTCTTTCTAGGAGCAAGGCCTTGATCTGAGGGTGAACCATTTACAGGTTTTGGTCCCAGTTCGAACTTTAACCGAGGAAGCATACTTACTAAGGGCCCTCGATAGAATGTCATGGAAGATATTGTAAGCTGACATGACCGTTTTAACCAGGTAGAAATCTTGCCACTGAAGGAGAACTTAAGCTCGTTTAGATAGGCAGGTTCATTGAAGTTGCGCTTGATCTTCATAGAGAACTTGATATGGGTGATGAGTTGCTGGTTGATCTTACTCCCGCAAGAAAACAATGGTCACTGGCATCTGAAGAAGACAACCGCATGGGAGAAGAGATGAGGTTTGCTCACCATTAGCACATCAAAGGTGTTTTACTGGGGTTCTTCATGTTTGGGCACATTGGTTCAGTAATAAGTTATGCCAGCCCATGTGCATCATAGAAGGATGCAAGTGGGGCTGCTGCGTTAGAGAGCAGCCAGTCAAAGTTGAGGTATCCTCAGATAATAGTTTCTGGCAGCCCCTGTCCCAACTTGTCACTTGATATGACACAAGCTGTAGGCCAGCAGATGGTGGTGTGTAGCATCCTACTACGCAGAGTGCAGTAGTCTGTGTAATTTCCACTTTGAGAATTAGGCATTCAAATTCATTGGTGACAGATGCCAAGGATAAGCAGAAGGTAGAACATTTGTCTTTAACATAGATGGCTATCCTCCTCCTCTAGTATGCCTATCAGCTCTGAACAAGGCATAGTTGGGAATGTTTACTTCTCATCAGTAGTACTGGGTCTAAGCCAAGTTTCAGAAATCACAAGTACATCAGGAGAGGTATGATGTACCCAGGCTTGGATTAAGGTGATCTTTTTAAGGAGGCTACATATGTTAATATGCAGGAAGCTTATTTCTTTTAAATTTGCTAGTTCTGCTGGTGAGGCAATAGCTTCTGAGGGGCCAGGGTTAAGTCCTACATTGCCTGAACATAGCAGGAGGATAAGTAGGATTTTTCTAAGTGTGCGAATTGTAAGCTTATAATTCCTGCCTTTTTCCCGTCTAGTAGATCTGGTGTTTTTAGGGATTGGAATTAGCCACCATAGGAGAGGTGACCTGTTGTAGCAAGAACTAATACCCCAACCACAATAGGTGGGGAGGAGATAGAAGTCTGCATGGTGGGAGGTGGGCCTTGAGGTGGGGGAGTGTTATGAGTACTGCTGAAATGTGTAGGCCAAGGTATTGGTGCTTGGAATCACAGAGGCAAATAAAGGATAAGTTGCCATGTGGTATATAGCACAAGGTGTGGTTGTAGATCACGCATGATGGTAGTTCAGGTGTTCAGTGCTGGCCAGCTGGTACCAGCAGAAGAAGGGGCAGTATAAGAAGCCATATAAGACCCGACATGATGATATCTCGAGAAAAAAGGAGCCACTAGATTAGCCCAGAGAGGTTGCTGGATTAATGAAGCTTATAAGTAGTTTCCAGATCCAGATCAACTCAAATCTGAGAGCATTAAAGAATATTTAATGATGAAGGCAGAGCCAGAGATAATCTATTCATTTTAGTAAGGCATGGCCCTATTAATTGGACCCGGAGGCTGGACAGAGAAGAGAGGGATCACGAGCTAAGACTCTATTGAGAGGCGCTGTGCCAAGGGCATGGAATGGTATTTGGCAGGAGCTAGTGTATTTAATAATTAGTGGAGGTGGGGGTGGGCAAAAAGTTGCGACAGTTGCCATACCTTGTGGGGCCTGGGTCCATGTCTGCGGTCTCAAGCGTCGGCTAGGGAGACGCCGACTGCCCAGTAGCTGGGAATCCCATGGCTTGGAAGCTGGGAGACTGGGTGGCAGTTCCTCAGCTGATGTGTGGAAATTTAATTAATCTCTATTGACAAATGAAAGGTGCCAGTCACAAATCAAGTATTATTTTCAGCAAAGAAAGCAATCTTTTGTATGTATGATTCTCCTATTTTACAGTGGGAGGATACTAAGCAAGAGTTAGTAGACATACTGAAACACCTGAGTAAACAAAATAGAGATATGCAATATTTGCAATAGTTACAAAACAGAAAACAGCTTCAAAATTTGATATCTTTATCACATACCTCGTTACATAATTATCAAGAGCAAATTTCACATATTAAAACAGCAATGTTACAATATCACCAAAAGAAAACAGATGCTTTAAAATTTCAACATAAGTTTTGGCTAACAAGGCACTTCATCAACATCATGTCCATATGACACCTGTAAACTCAGAACACAACAAAAACAAATGGAAAGTTTACAAGATCACACTGGACAAATATACCATGATCTTAATAATATTAAGAGAATGGCAACTACATACTGTATACCCTGGATTTTTTCTCAGAGAAGGGGATAGACTTTAAGGTACAACATAATTTTTTACATAATATTAAAATCCCAGAATATCCTGTACATCTTATACAAGAGGTAATCACAGACATTACTCCTAGAGAAGTATTAGAAGTTTATAAAACACTACCCACAAAAAATCTCCAGGTAAAGACAGTTTGACTACCGAGGTATATAAACACATGTTAGAAATATTATCAGAGGAACTAGCTCACGTTTTTTCCTGTGTACTTCATAATTCACTCCCATTAGGTATGGCACAGGGGTTGTTAGTGTATATCCATAAGTCCAGTAATAAACAATTATTAAATAATTGAACTATCTGCCTATTAAACACGGATTTTAAAAAATAGCAACAATTTTAAATGCCAGACTTTTGCAAAAAGTGGAGCATGTTATTAGTCCAACTCAAGCATGTTCTGTCACAAATTCTAATATTATAGTACATTTACTATTGATTAGAGAAATCAACACTGGAAGTAACAAAAATGAAACATCAGGTTTTCTATGCTCACTGGATCAAAGTAAAGCATTTGACTCAATCAGTCATACATATCCATGAGAAGTGTTGAAGTTTTATGAGATACCACAGACATTTATAAAATGGATACAAACCTTTTACAGAACAACTACAATGCCACCTATTATAAATGGAACTGTGGGACCATTAATACCAATCAAAAGAGGGGTAAGACAGGGATGTCCCCTTAGCCAGCTCCTCTATGTATTTTGGAATGACCTTTTATTAAGAAAGATTAATGCCCATCCAGATATTAAATCTATAAAATTGGTACATTTCAGGCTCCTAGTAAATGTCTTGTTTATGCAGATGATCTAGGTATTTTATTGCCAGAGGAAACTTAAATATCAATAGCTCTTGAAACTTGTGAATATTATTCTGCAGTGTCAGGGGCAAGTTTAAACAAAACAAAATAAAGATATACAATTAGGGGCACAAGGGCCAGAGTCACTAATGGTATCTGGAATCCCCATTTCTCAGCACCAAATTAAAATCCTAGGATTATATTGGGGAGGAGGTGGATATAATAGATTGGACACAAAAAATAGCAGCAGGATCTGCAATGGTATCCAAATGGAATAAATGGAAGCTCAGCAAAAGAAGTGGATAGTGCTTATTAAACGCTGTTGTTACCACAATTTCTATATGTTAGCAAGGTTTTCCGCCACTGAAAAAGCTGGAAGTCACCTTACTAAGTATATTTTCAGGCAGTCTAGGGCAGCAGACTTAATCCTATTTAAAGGAATGTAACATATTTACCATATAAATTAGGAGGACTAAATATGATTAACCCAGTTGTGTTTTATTTTGTATATTCTTCTATTCCAATATTAGGCCACTGCTGGTAACCCAAGACAAAACATGGACTCCTTATCTCTATGATATTATTAAACCCTGGTTTCAAAACTGGGAGAGGAACAGCACACCAGTATTTAAGCAAGACCACTCACACCCACCCTTTTACAGTGAAGTCTTTATTAAATTGAGATCTTTGAAAATCAGAAGCCAAATGCTGATAGTAACTAATAGAAAGAAATTATATACACAAATCATAGGAACCTGTTTTATAGAACCAGTAACTTTCCATGTATGCCCTGTAACATTTTAAAGCACACAGATGAATCTATTGACAAATAATAGGGTACCTCGTAAATGTGAAACTTTCATTAGCTTAGTAGCCTTAGGAAAATTAATGTTAAAAGTAATCAAATGTACAAACAATTGTCAGAAAGATATTGCATAAGAAAGGAGGGTATACAACAAGAAGAAACTATAGTGCGTCTATTCTTCACATGTACTTTTTTACACACTTTTGGAATAGTTTAGCAAAACATTGGTTGATGCCTATTTTTCAACCACAACATATGAAGAACTTATGAAAGGAGTTTTTCATGCAGGATGGCAAGACTTCCATGAAAGTACATTGAATGTAATTTGTTTAGTAATTAAATGGTACATTTGGAATACCAGATGTGGATTTATGCTACAGTAGAAGGACACACCAATAACAGTATTAATAGCTAATATTTCTAGAGAACTACAAAATATATTCCATGAGGAATTGCAAAAATATCCAAAACGTACTGGAAGCACATTGGAGAAACTTACATTGAATAACTAACACAGATGTTCTTATTACATGAGATTATTTTTGTTGATGTTTAGTGATATGTTTATTCTGTTGATGTATGTTGATAAGTGAAATGATGCTGAAATAAGGTTGTTATTTTCTTGTTTTTTGAATGTATGTATTTGTCTGATTTACTAATCTAATAAACTCACCTACTCTACTGTAGGGGAACCCTTGTCTGCCTTTTCAAGATGGCGGATGGCCTGTCAGTAGGTGAAGAAGATGATGGAGTAAGCTTAATGGAAGAAAAGATACCTATGAAAGAAAATATAATGTTGGATCAACAGGACACACAGTCTGAGTTAATGGAAGTAAACGAGAAGTGGAAGGAGTTCAAATATCAAATTTAAGAACTGAGAATTCTAATGTTCTACCCTGGGATAATCATCAGCAGAGGTAAATGGCTGCACAAGCTACAACATCTGGAGGACAGGTACATAATGAAATACCACAAGAGGACATACTGAGATCAGCTATAAAACAAAACAAAGAGTTTCTGTCAAACTATTGCAGAAGGATTTATCGGGAAATGAAAGTGATGCTATGGCTCAGGCCAGTCAGTTTCTATACCCTCACAGTATGTTCCAGTTGCATATACTGAGGAGCAAGGCACAAAACATTCTGAGAGTGCACCTACCGAGCATCCTTTTTCCTTGTGAGCAGGGTGAGGAGATGAAAAGCAGGACAAACCCCAAGCTTGGTCCCTGGATGCCGCCTTGAAAGCAGCATGTTGGAAACATAACTTGCAGCCTAAAACATGGGTTTCTCTGGGACTGATCAGCACAAAACAAATAATTAAGGAAGGTTCTTCAAAAAGAAAGGTGCCCAATGAGATTGTGGTTTCAGTAAAAACTTCTATAGATAAGATACAACCAGCCGGCTCATCTAACCAGGACACTCAGGTTGCTACAGGGGTCAGTCAGCATACAGGTGCTTCAGATCTGGCTGACAAAATTCAAGATTCTGTCCCCGGATGAAAGGAAGGTAATGCCACGAATGAAGAAAAAGCTTCAGGGGAGCAACCAAGACAATTCTTTATGGCAGATTTGTTCAGAAATAGGGGGAACCTATGTAGCACTGAAATGCTGTTAGTCTGAAATTCAATGGGGATATTGTGAATGCACCAGACAGGAGGGCAGTGTTGTATCAAATGTTAAGAGACCAAATGGGTATTACTCCTACTGAATTATTTGCATTTATACATGTGAAAGGAGATTATTTATGACATAAGTTTTAAAACTAGCCATACCTTGGATAAATGTTGGGTTATGTATCCACAGGTTCAGGACACATCCTTATGGCAGCCTTTTTTTCTCCATCCCCCTTATCAAATCTACTGCTAAAATCATCACACTCCTTTTCACAAATGAAAGTGCCAGTATAGTTGATGTACAGTATTGGTTACAACAGTGATATACAGTTTTGGAAGCCCCCACACCTATATTAGATGAAGACCTGGTTTGGACAGGAAATGGAGTACAGCTAAAACAACAGGACTCAGGCATAGTTCATCTTCCTGGTAGTTTTATATTCTGTAGGTAGGAGAGGGCATGAGTTTTTATCAAGGGCAGCCCAGGACATGTCCGTTACTCATTTAAGTTCTGTTTGTGACCAACCCACGTGCAACTTGTGTATGGAATATGGGCATGTCAGTTTAGGATGCCCAAATCCTTTACAGTGTAATTTATGTGATGAGGAGGTCACACATACTGTATGTAAACTGTCCATGGCCGAAAGGAATTGACTTGATAAGGTAGTACAAGATCCTGTACAGTTGCTATAAAATGCCAGGTTCATGCCCTACAAAAACAGGAAACACTAAAATGCCTGCAAGTGTAGGTCCTCCACTGATATCCTTCCTAGAGGAGAAGGGCCTCCTCTTAGGGTCCCAACAGATATTCTTGCAAACAAAGGGAACATCCAGAGCCCCCTCCACCCTTCAAAATTCCTTCCAAGAAGAAGCTGGTAGTATCACGGATATGCCTCCCCCACCCCACAGTCTCAGTTTATTACAGTGGACACCAAAAAAAAGAAAGGAAAACAAAAGGCAGATATAACCCCCCCCCACACACACACATACACAAACACACAAAAAAACAATTTGAGTGGTAATCAGAAATTGTTATCAGGCTTTGGTGAAAAGAAGGCAATGGGGGACACAGAAGATGAGGGGGATGACTGATTCCTCCACAGTGTCCTCAAAATTGGACCTTTCATCTGACTCACAGTCAGAGACAGGAAAAAAGAAAAATGAAAAGTCTTTTCAGAAAGTGTCCTGTCCAATCACGAATTTAAATGAGGGTAAATCAGCAACTCTCTTCTATAACCCTGAATGTATGCAGCATGAATGCATATAAAACAGGCTCACTACTCTCCAAATTTTAAAAGAGATATAACTTTCATCCAGAATACAAGATTAAAAGCTACGCACAAGGTTTCCCATTCAAAACAATTATGGACCCTAGGACCTTCTTTTTGGTCTCAAGGCCATGACCTATGTGATGGGTGGGTATTTTGCTAAAGGTTTCAGTTTTCAGTTAAGAGATTGTTGACATTAGCACAGGCAGGTCTCTTTTATTAGATTTATGTAGTGAAAATGAAGCATTTAGGATAATAAATGTATATGCACCCAGAGCATCGCATTATGTTCAGCTTTGTTTTCCTTAATTCAACCATACTTGCACACTGAAAACATATTATATGGGGTGATTTCAATTGTCTATTATCCTTGCGGATAAAGGTGGCTGTACCACTGAACTTTTTGGGGACTCTAGATGGTTAAACACAGTCATAAGAACAGCCAGTTTAGTGGATGGGTATGTTTCAGTTCACTCTACAGGGGCAAAAACATTTTTCAAAGGCCCACTTGCAACTTGAATTGATTATATATTTCTTTCAAAGTCTTTGCAAGTTACTCTAGCACAAGTTATTCCATGTGAAATATCAGACCACTTTGCAGTGTCTCTGAAGTGCACCATAGAAACTTCAAGTCCTGCTTCTTTTACAAAACAATCTGTCTCTAGGTGGATGTTAAATAATTCACTATTAACTCAGCCAGACATGTAAGAAAAACCTTCAGAGTTTGTAACAGCAACATTTTGTGGTGGTAGATGCTTATGATTTGATTATGGACTGGTGGGTTGACACAAAAGCTTATCTGAAACCTTTTTTTTTACTAAACAGGCTATTAGAAAATCTACTTCCATATATTTACACAATTTAAAACTGAAGGATAAATTATATAAGACAATCTCAGGGGCCCGCAAACATAAATTAGATCTCCTTAAAGAAATACAGGATTTAAAATCAGAGATGGTTAAATTTTAATATAATAGGGTAGAATCTCTGAAGCAGGAAGCACAATTTGGCACACAAGGTACAAAGCCATCTCTTGATATACTCACAATTTTTCAAAGAAGAATAAACCTCATAAAAATACTGTTTTGGACCCTCAAATTAACAAATATCATTCAGATCAACATAAAATTCAAAATGTATCCCAGACTTATATATAAGAAATGTTTGGCACCCCCTCGACTGCAACAGGGGAGGCAAACTATTTGAGGAAGCTAAATGTCCCTCAGGTAGACCAGAAGAAGTTATCTACTCTAATAGCATGAGTTATCCCATCAGAGGTTAAGGCTGCCATTGGAAAACTAAGGAAGAATTTGGCACAGGAAGGGATGGATGGCCTTACCAGTGAATTATATATTAAATATGTTGCATATTTTGCCCCAGTACTGGCTGACGTTTTCTCCTGTATTTTTTCCACAGAAGTATTTCTGGAAATCATGTATCATGCTTTAGTAATCTTGCTTTTTTTTAAAAAGGAGCTAGAAAAGATTTAACAAATTGGAGACCTATCAGTCTTCTTAATGTGGACTACAACATGTTGGCAACTTTGCTGTTAGCCCATCTAGCTAAAGTTGCTAAGATAGTAATTAGTGTTATGCAGTCATGTGCTGTTGAAGGCAGGTCTATATTTAGAAATCTTATTTAAATAAGGGACCTGATGTCATGTGCTGCAGAATCTAGTCCAAAATGACTTATTCTGGCCTTAGACCAGGAAAAGTGTTTTGACTGAGTCAACCATAACTATCTGTTTAAGGTATTGCACGTTTACCATATCCCTGACACTTTTATTCAATGGATTTCTCTATTACGTAAAACTGCAACTATTCTCCCTTATGTAAATGGCATTCAGGGGAGAGCCTTTCCAGGAAACAAAGGGGTGAGACAAGGATTCCCACTCAGCAATTTGTTATTTGTTTTTCAAATAGATCCTTTAGTTAGAAAACTTTCTCTGAACCCAGGTATCCCATCTGTACTTCTACCTGATGGATCCTGTTCACTCAAGGTCAATATGCAGATGACCTTTGTGTGTGTACAACACTTGAAATAAATGAGCAAATATTTTTACAGGAGATAGTGGCCTTCAAAAGGGCATCTGGATCAAAGTTAAACTATGATAAAAGCCGAGCAAGAGTTCTTCCCATCACAGAACCTTCAGAGGTACCAAAGGAATTTGCAAAAATTAAAACCTCATCTCAGAATATTAAAATTTTGGGTGTACAATTTGGGAATGCTGACAATGCCTCTGTGAATTGGACAGAAGCATTTCAGAAAGCTGAACAGACAATTTCCTCCTCAAAAAAATAGAGCTATAGCAAAAAGAAAAAGGGTTTCTCTTTTGTACACCCTGATCATTCCCATATTCTTTCATATTGCTTATATTTTTCATGTTCCAAGTAGTATGGAAGCTAGGTTAATGAATATTATTTTCCAAGGATTCTGGGAAGTAAGGCTTAACCCCATTAAAAGAGGGCACACTTACCATGATTACACTCTGGGTGCTATAAGAATGGTATTGATAAACCCATTGCTATCTTTCTCTAGCCTTTTTTCCATCAAAACATTCTTCCTTTATTAACTAAGCCCATTCCAACAGGGTATGGGCACATGAAATTTTACTCCAGGATATATTAAAGTTACGGGTGACTACTCCTTTATCTCTCCCATATAATTTAAAAAACATTCAACTCCCATCCTATCTACATTTAACTTGTGGGAAGTTAAAGATGTGGCAGATCCCCCTCAGATGTTGCTAAATAACACTAGGAAGTCATTTTATGCTATAGTGTTGAATGATAAATTGTATGAGATTCCACAAGTGCTACAAAATCGTGAAACAAAACTGTCAATTATTTTTTCCCTGCTTACAGAAAAAGGCTACCACTAAAAGTATGGGACGTAGTATAGTTGTCTTGTTTAATAGAAAAGGTGTTAGAGGTACTCATAAACATAAAGTATTGGAAGCAGAATGTGTCCTAGAAATACATGTTATGGGGTTGCAGAAACTCAAGGGCATTTTTCTGCCATGTTCTTTTCAAAAATGTTTAGAATTTGACTTGAAAACATGGGGTATAGAAGCACCTATGACCATAACACATGTCATTTTAGTTTTAAGTTTATATCTCCCTTCAATGAACAAGTATCATTCAAGCACACTTAGACTTTTTTTTGCCCTTTGTAAATATTATTTGTTGCAGGCAAGGTGTGCCTTATTACTGCAGCAACAAGAGCATGGGCCACAACAAATTTCAACACAGATCATCCAAAATGTAAGAATAATTTATAAATATGAATTTAGGAAAAATACAGTGAAAGCAGGAAATTTGTGGAAACATTTGATTGGTTTCAAAATATAATAATGTAAAAAGTAGCACAAAACCTTGACTGTCTGAATATGTTTTGTTTTTCCTGACATTGTTTGTATACTCTGGATAAACAAGATGTAACCATTGAATAATATATGTAAAAGGTAGAACTGATGAAACCTGAATATTGAATTTCAGATTTTGGATTTTGAATTTGATTTTGATTCTGTTTTCTTTAATAAAAAGTTCCTCTTCTCTTTTTCAAGAAATGCCATAGGATCTTTAACATCCACCTGAACAGGCTGACAGGACCTCGGTTTGACATCTTATCTGAAAAACAGCACCTCAGGAGTGCAGCATCCTCCTTTCGATGTACTGCAGAGTCAATATTGGGATTTTACCCCAAGTATCTGATGTGGGGCTTGAACCCACACCTTTCAATCTTCTGGCCTCAGAGGTGAGCGTGCAATCTGCTGAGCCACTGACAATTTGAAGTTCCCTTCCACAGAAGCAGTTACCTCCCCCTCCATGGGCACACTATTTCCTTGCTGCCTGTGCTTCTGGAGTTTGCTGTTGAGCATGTGCAAAAGTTCACAGCAGAAATGTGTGCCATGCCCAAGATGTATGCAATAGTTTGGTATGCATTCACAACTGTACAGAAATGCCTGCTGTGTTCAATGTGGCCACCATAGCTCCATGTGCATGCATGACTTCATCATGCCCATCTTGGACATGGCAGACTTTTCCGCCGTAAGCTCCAGGAGTTCTATTTTACGGTGGCCCCTTTAGTGCCCTTAAAGTGCAATTGCAGCCATGCAGGCTCTGACCAGAGTTCGTTTTGTGAAGAGGTCACACAGTGTAGTTTAAGCATTTGGGACATAAACTGGTTTATTTAAGTTGTGAGATACATGTTGCCCTATGGTGTAAATCTGGCTGTGCAGTTTGTATTTTTTAAATGATTGTGACAAGTTAATGCTATATGATATTTAAGTATCAGTGCAGTAAAGCGTAGGATTTTCAAGATGATGGCTACTGGATTTTATTTATTTATTTATTGAATTTTTATGGCCGGGTAGGCCCACTGGGCCTTGGAGGTCCCTTTTTCAGGGGTGACCCGGGAATAACAGTACATGAACTAATAAGCAGTAATACATATACAAGTTATAGGCATGCAGCAGTCATACATACAGTATAAGTGAGGCAGAACAGTTTTTTCTATAGGTTACTCATATCTAACTAATAGGCAGTAGTTCATATACAAGTTATGAGCATGTGGCAGTCATACATATAAGTGAGGCAGAATAGTCATTTCTATAGGTTACATATATCTAAGAACCATCAATAAAGTTCAGTGTGAGGAAGAGAGAGTTAGTGCTGCCTATTCGGGTGAAGGAGATTTACATTTGGTAAAGTGCACAGACCAGGGGTTATGGTTGGAGTGTCAGGTACCATAGCATTGGCATTTGCTCGTTGACAGCAGATAAGTCTTGAGTCTAGTGCGGAAACACGGTACAGATAGGGTTTCTCACAAAACCAGTGGGAGGTTGTTCCAAAAGGAAGGGCGCATGAGAGAAGGACTTATAACCTGCCTTGGTCCTCACCTTAGGGACCCCTAGTAGCATTGGCCTGAGGACCTGAGGTTGTGCAGATTACTTTTACAGTTAGGAGTCCTTCGAGACTCAGGAGGCATGAGGCTAATTAGCTTTTTGCCAGACAGAGTACGGGTACCTGAGGTGAACTTGAGCGATGGCCAGCTGAGTCTCATTAAGACTAGCAATGGTGGCTCCTTGAGTGGGATAAGGAGGCAAAGTGAACCACCTTATTGTATAAAGTCTGTGGTTACCGAACTTCAGCTTGCGACACCTTGAAGGACTGGGAAGCGATATTAGTGTTGGGAGTAGGACACTAGAGGCAATGGCAGTCCTGGCTTCAGCTCGGAATCAGCTGTTCCTTGAGCCATTAAAGTAATCTGAGCTTGCTGTGGATTACTTTAGTGACTTAGTCTACATGTTGTTTCAAGGTGAGACCTTGGTCGAGGGTAAGGCAAATACTTTGTGGAGAGACCACTTCCAGTTTGTTGCCCATCAAGGACATAAGTTGAAGTAGTTGTGTTCTGTCTTGTCCAAGGGCTCTAGGTCTGAACAACATGGCTTTAGTTTTGTTGGTATTAAGGACCATTTTGTTCTTGATGAGCCATTCCTTCATAATGTTGATATCCACTTGGAGGGATGTTCCTAAGTCATCCAGGTTGTCAGAGGCTTTGTAAATCACAGCATCATCCGCATATTGGATAACATTGCTGCTCCTGCAGTGGTTGTGCAGTTCATTTACAAACAATGAGAACAATAGGGACCCAAGTATGGACCCTTGGGGTACACCCTCCTTTAGGGACTGTGGATTGGAGAGTTTGTCCTGCCACCTGACCCTCTGTGTGCACCCAGAGAGGTAACTTTCAAACCATTTAAGAGCATGGGTATCAAGACCTATGTGGAAGAGTTTATGGAGTAATAATCTGTGATCCACCAGGTCGAAGGCCTTGGAAAAGTCTATGAAAACCGCACCTGTGTTGGATCCAGAGTCGATTTCTCTAAGCACATCAGTAGAGAATTTAGTTAAGGCAGTATCAGTCCCATGTTTGGCTCTAAAGCCGTGTTGCGACGGGGAAAGAAGCATATGTGCCTCTAGATATTCACTAAATTGGGTATAGACTAGTTTCTCCTGGATTTTTGCCAGGGTACACAGCAGGGAGATGGGCCTGTAGTTCCCTATTGCTCCACAGGCCCGCCCTTGTGAATAGGGACCACATGAGCCTGCTTCCACAGATCGGGGACAGATCCTTCTAGAAAGGACCTGTTAATGAGCCAGGTGAGTGGCCGTGCGAGTGCCGAGGCACCATCTTTAAGCAATCTAGTTTGGATACCGTCCGGGCCTCCTGAACCTCTTTTTTTCAAGTTTTTTAGGATGGCCAGGACCTCTTTCACCTTTGCCAGCCACATGTGAAAGAATGGACTGTCAAGATTTGGGGGATCCTGAGGAGAGGACTGGTTGTTGGGCACCGAGGGCCCTGCCTTATGTTTGTCTGGGTTCATGAAGAATGTATTGAGAGCTTCAGTAATTAGTGCCTTATCATGCAGTACCTGCCCATTAGCCATAATAGGGCCTGTGGCTGTCTTTTTATTTCCCTTAATCAGTTCATTGATGTGGGACCAGAAACTCCTTGGGTTGCTGAGGTTTGTTTTCTGGAGATGATTGAGGTACACCTTTTTCACTTGCTTGGTGGCCTGCTTACATTGGTTTCTTAGTGCTCTATAAGTTACCCAGTCTGCTAGGAGTGAAGAGCCCTTAAACTTTTTCCAGGCTTTGTCACGGCCAATCATGAGGGCCTTTAAGAAGGGGGTAATCCACTTATAACAGCTGCCTTTTACTCGATAGGTCTTAATTGGAGCCAGGAGGTCTGCAGCCCATGTGATACATCTGTTAAAGAAGGCAACTGCCCCTTCCAGTGTAGGAAGACTTTGTAGTGGACTCCAGTCTAAGTTACCGAGAAGGTCATTATAGTGCTCCGGAGAGAACTTGGAGTAGTCCCTGGAGGCGAGTATTCTGGGTGGAACCTTATCCATCCTGTTCTTCCAGACACAGAAGATGGGCGAGTGGTCACTGAGAGCATCGACCATGGTGCCTGCAGATTGGACATTTTTTGGGTTAGATACTAATGCCCAGTCAATGGTAGAGTGACTACCCATTTTGTAGTTCAACCTGGTGGGTAGGGTGATAATCTGGGCAAGGTTTGTCTCGTGTAACAGGCCATTTATAGATGACTTAGCCTCTTGGGCTCAGTTAAGTTTGAAGTCTCCCAGGATGATGAGTTCTGATGCAAACTCTATAGTTAGGTTTTTAGTGAGTGTCTCAAGGGATTGGAGAGCATTCTTGAGAGGGCTATATATGCACCCTATGTTAAGGTGTTCGGCACCACCAAGGGTGATTGGTATGAAGATAGTTTTGATTTTTGGGGCGTGGTTACTTTCAGGCACACAAGAGAGGAGATCAGGGTAGCCTTCACATAGATAAGTACCCTGCCCCCCCCTTTTCTGGATTCTGTCCTTACGTTAGCAGACATATCTTGAGGCAGCGATTTCATGGTCAAGAACCTGGGGTTTTAACCAGGTCTCAGAAACAGCTAGCACATCAGGATTATAGAGAGCTAGTCACACTTGCATTTCATTAATCTTGGGCCGAAGGCTACAGATATTCATGTGGGCTAGCCTCAAGCCCCTAAGTGCCGTCCAGGTCATGTCTTGTGAAGAGGAGATAGAGATGTTATCTAAACCTGGCCCTGGGTTGGGTTGAATGTCACTGGCAAGTAACAGCAGAGCTGAGAGCAGGAGACGGAGAGTATAAGTTGGGTTGGGAACCTAATTTTCCTAGGTTTATTGGTAATTAGGAGAAGGACCTGTAGCATATCCACTTTTAGTGAGCTTATAGGCAATTAGGAGGGATATCTTGTCCGCTGAGGGTGGGCAGTAATAGTGACTGGTCAAGTGGTGGCAGGCCCATGTGGGGACTGGGTGGAGGGCCTAGTCTGCCAGCAAGCCAGTCAACCCAGAGCACTGTGGAGATGTATAGGCTGGTGAGGAGGAGACCTCTGTTTGGTCTATATTGGCCCGACCTCCAGTTATTACTGACTCTGTTTGGCATCCTGACCTTGGTGTACACTATCTGAGTAGTCCTGCCTAGGCTAAGTAGTACCAGGATTTAAAACTAATAAGGTTCAAATACAGGCTAGGTGCAGTGGGATAACAGGACAGAGCACAATCTTGAGCCTCCTGGGAATAATCACCGTGCAGAGAGTTTAACTATCTAAATTTGATATCCCATTCAGCACTAGCCCAGCCTTAGGAATAATAGTTGTCTAACTTTGAATATGCTGCTTATCTATATTGTACTGTACAGTTAGGAGCAAGATCTGACAGAACACCCTGTGACTGTAATTCTAACTAGAAAGATACCATATGCAGGGGCAGTACCTCATGCAATTAGTAGGATTAACTGACTAGTTAATAGGACAAAATCACTTGTACCATTCAAGTTAAACATTGGTAGGGACATCACATCTGAAACTTAGGTTTTCAACATTTAAACATTGTGCCTCTAATTGTTCAATTTAGATAGTAGCCAGAGGAGACAGACCACTCTTTGTACTAGTTTAACCTGGAGATGTTTCTAAACACAGGAGTAAATCGATAAGTGATGAGAACGAAGCTCCTCCTAGAGTTCAGACCCCTGCCTTCCCTACTGGTGTAGGGGAAACCGAGGGCGGAGCTACAGCGTATTTAATGGGAGGAGGAATGGGGCAGGTGGGTGGGAGTTTTTTCAAGCCAGCAGTATTGCGGTCGATGCAGTAGCTACGGGGGAGGTCCGCCGGACAGATTCAGTTGTCGGTGCCTCTACCCCATGGTTCAGGTCCTTAGCGGTGGAGTGATGGGCGGGGCCCAATGCATTCAGTCTCCCTCACCTCCCCGAGCGGTTCAGTCTGTCTCTGTGCTGAGAGGGGAAGCAGCCTTTAACAGTTGGCTGCGCTCCATCATGACCCCTCTCAGCAAATGGGCTCAGGTGCCTTTGTGCAGGTTCAAAGAAAAGGTGCCAAAGCAACAAAAGGACTTAGTATGCTGTTCGGTCTCTGTTCCAGCTTAGTGGATGATTTAGGTGTGTAGGGACAGTCTTAATGAAGCCAGCAGTATTGTGGTCAATGCAGTAGCTATAGGAAGTCCGCCAGACAGATTCAGCTGTCGGCTGCATCTATCCAGTGGTTCAAGTCCTTAGTGGTGGAGAGATGGGGGAGGGACCAGATGCAGTCGGTCTCGATTTTCTTTAATTTTTTATTACTTTTATTATGGAGTGCAGTGCTATGTTTAAGAAAGTAAGTTTTTTGGAAAGGAAAAAGATTTGGCAGCTTACCGTGCATTTATAGAGATTTAATGTATGCTCAGATGATGGCTCTCAGCCAGTGAAATTTCTGGATTTTTTTCTTGCCATTTTATAAATGTTTTTAATCTTATTCTTTTCTTCTGTTTTCTGTTTATTTGACCACAGTTAAAGACAGAACAAGACAGAAAGATGTTAAGGCAATTTAAACAAATACTATACAAAGTAATGTATGGGCAATCATACACAACAAGTCTGATCTTTCCATCTTGAGGTGAGATGACAGCATAGAGACTTCTTGAGCTTACCTCTCTTGGCCTTTGATATCATCTCACTCCTCAGTGGAAACACAGCCTTGTTGCATATGGTTGCTCATATATTATTCTATATGTAAAATAATGCAAGCAGAATCACAACTTAATTCTAGTTTCTGATGCATATTGCACAATGCCTGCCTCAGTACACATAGCCTGGGTGCTGTGTGAACACTCTCTGCCTCAGTGGCATGTTCAAAAGGCTGTGAGATAAAAATCGGACCATCTATTAAATGCTACTTCTCTGATAGCACAGGGAAGCTCTGGAGTCATCACTGGTGGTGTGAGTTAGCATAATATCCAGCAGCACATTATATAGTTTGAGCATATAATCAACCATGTAGAGGATGTACTTCTGCCACATAACCATGTCTTACTTCATATAAAGCTGAGGCAGTTTATTTTTGATTTATAAAACATTGAATTTGATGACAATAGGAGGCTGAAGGTTCATCACATCTGCCCCAACTCTATTACCTTACCCAAACAACCTACTGTACTGGTGGGCTGTTCTCCTCCCCCCAAACCCTTGCTGCTCCCCCCCCTTGGGGACTATGAGTCATTTGCCCTATCACAACCTTGTTATTACTCATTAAGGGTAGCTACACCCACAACTTCCACCTGCAGTCTGTT
Organism: Neoceratodus forsteri; assembly: GCA_016271365.2. Lineage (NCBI taxonomy): Eukaryota > Metazoa > Chordata > Ceratodontiformes > Ceratodontidae > Neoceratodus > Neoceratodus forsteri. Next base: position 649,520,427 of record CM057456.1, read on the forward strand.
CTACAGTTCTGCCACCCTCTTATTGAAGTAAAACTTACTCATGTGCTTTCCTAATCTTTCCCCCCACAACCTCCAGTCATGCCTCTTAGTGACCGCACCCTTATTTCTTACAAATAGATCCTCACTGTTTACCTTGTTTATACCCCTGAGATACTAATGTGTTTTAATCATGGTTTCACCCATTCTGGTGTGACAAGCATGTTGCCAATATGATTATGGCACAGGCAACAAACCACTGGGCATTACAGCAGTAGACATTACGCTTCCCAGGAGTTACAGTGCCATCCCAGGAAACAGTCAGCTTTTATGGTCCCCCCCCACTCCACAAAAGTAAATAGAACCTCCTCGGGGTGGGCATGCTGTGAAAGGCCCTGAAAATGTGTGGGAGCCCAACACAGTCTGAGTGTGGGGTGACCTGAAATTAAGTTTTCCCCTATTACTCATTCTCTTGTTGTGGTGCCCACATTATGGTGAAATAATGAAGTCACCCTTCTAATGGGGTACCTTAATCATGTACCCCCACTTCCATCTGGTCTTCAGGAAATATATGCTTAGGGCCTCCAGTCTCATAAGATCTGCCCAGAATCCTCTTGGTGACCCTCTGCTGTAATCACTTTAGTCTGTCAGTCTCCTTCCTCAGGTGAGGACTCCATAGCAGTGCACCATAGTCCAGATAAGACCTCACCAAAGATCTGTACAGAGGCAGAATTACCTCACATCTTCTACTATCACAACCCTCCTGTTACAACCCAGCGTCCTTGATGCCTTCTATATACTTTGTTGCAGTGATTCGGTTTGCTTCAGGAAGTCAATAATAATGACCTGCAGATCTCTCTTTTCTGTTGAGGTGGCCAGTCTAACCCCACCAATCCAGTGCAATCTAACCCCTCCAATCCAGTACAGAGTAACCGCCCAACCCAGTACAGTCTAATCCCTACAATCCAGTATTCTGTGCATGGATTCACTTTCCCTAAGTGTATTACATTGCATTTTTTAGTTCCCTCAACTGCTGCCTTGGCTTTGGTAATTGGGCAAAATGCCCATAAATGTAACAGGCACACACACACACACACACAAAACACGTATGCGTACACACACATACAGAATTATTTTGATGTCTACTTGGCTGGAAAACTTCTGCGTTGCTAGGTTAATGAACTGGGTAATTACCTCTGATGACAATAAAAAATTGAGAGGTAAAATGGAACCAGTACATGTTATACATTTTCTTTTAAAGGGATTAGATGAGATAGCAGAGTGGTCAGAAAAGTGGAAAATAAATTCAGTGTGGATAATCTTGCAGAAATGCATTTGTGAAGAATGAAAACAACTGTGAGTACTGCTTAAATGGGAAAAAGATAATAACAGAGGGAGAAGCTGAGTTGGGGATTATAGAAACAATATAATCAATCAATCAATCAATCAATATCTTTATTTATCCAGGTGGACACCATTGAGCAAGCTCATTTAAAAGGTGGACCTGTGACATTAAACAATAATACAGTTGAACAAGGTACAGACATTAGGAACAGTAGAGTCAATAACACCCTGTAGTAATAATACTTATATACAGGAAAAATGCCAGAGTACATGGGTCAATAAACAGAGAGCAGTGTAGTGCTTGTGCTGGATCCATGCCCAAAATTGTGCAATTATTCTAGGTTTCTGTCTGGGGAAGGGGCAGACGCAGGGGCTAAAAGAGGCAAGTGCAGAATAGTACTGGGCGGACAGGGAGTCATGGTGATTTGAGTATGACAGGCTGTGGGTTGGGAGGAAAGCAGTGTGCTGTCAGGGGGAAGAGAATGCTAGCTGGCTAGTGGCCATTTAATGTTGTGGAGATACGAGCTGCAAGGTCTTGAAAACCGTAGACACGGGTTAGGATAGTGACACAGCACGGGTTAGGAGAGTGGCACAGGCTGGGGGTGGGAACTGCGGGGGGATTGGTGAACATTCAGATGAGCTTGGGAGGATGCACAAGAGGGGGTTAATGTATAAAAAGTGCTGCGGCATAGGAGGAAGAAGGCTAACTAGTGACGAGTGAAGCAGTTGCAGGTCTCTATTATGCCATTATGGTAAAGGGTTTTGAACAAGCCAATGCTAACTAGAGACCTCAGCTTTAGATCTTTCTGGAGTCTATTTCAGAGTGAGGGGAGTGAGAAGCTTATGGCGGCTCTCCCGAAGCGTGTGTGAGCCTTGAACATAGCCTTGAGCCTTGAACATAGCTATAAACATAGATGATGATGGCAGAAAAAGACCAGAGATACATCCAGTCTGCCCAAATTCCATAAATCCCTGAAACATTCTTTGGAACTTATTGTTCCTTCAGGATACTAACCCTCCCAGTCCTTTCCCCATTCTCTTCCTGTACCTCTCAGCCCAGGCAACTGCTATGCCCTTACGAAAAAATGGAAACATAGAATTTGATGGCAGATAAGGACAACTTGGCCCACCTAGTCTGCCCATTTCCCTACCTGATGGATAAGCTGCAGATTCTAGTTAATCAACCACTTACTTCCTCCTACTCCCCCCACTAGAATTGCCTTATGTCTTTCCCATGCATTCTTGAATTCTCCCACTGTTCCTGACTCCACAACCTCCTCAGAAAGGCTGTTCCATGCATCCACAACCCTCTCTGTGAAAAAATACTTTCTAACATTACCTCTGAGCAGTCCCCCCATCTTCAAATTGTGTCCCCTTGTTCTTTCACATCTCTTTTCTGAAAGATGCTACCCTCTTGTACTTTGTTAATTCCCTTAAGATACTTGAAAGTTTCTATCATGTCCCCCCCTTCCTCCTTTTCTCAAGGGTATACATATTAAGCTGCTTTAGTCTCTCCTCATATGTCTTCTGGTGCAGACCCTGAACCATTTTGCTTGCCCTCCTCTGAACAGCCTCCACTCTGTCTATATCTTTGCGGAGACGGGGTCTCCAGAATTGCACGCAGTACTCCAGATGGGGTCTTAACAACTGTCTGTACAGAGGAATAACAACTTCCTGTTTTCTACTGTTGATGCCTCTCCCTATGCATCCCAGCATCCCCCCAGCACTCCTTACTGCCTTCTAACATTGCTTGCCCACCTTTAGGTCATCTGATATAATTACTCCCAGGTCTCTTTCGATTTTTGTTGCTGTTATTATCTCACTCCCCATTGTGTACTCTTCTCCTGGGTTTTTGTTTCCCAGATGCATTACCTTGCACTTCTTTGCTTTGAATCTGAGCTGCCACATATTTGACCATTCCTCCAACCTTGCCAAGTCCCTTTTCATCCTTTCCATCCCACCTTGTGTATTAACCCTGTTGTAGATCTTTCTGTCATCTACAAAGAGACATACTATTGTATCCCAAGCCTACTTGAATTCCCTGACTGTGTTTACACCCACAACTTTGGCTGGTAGACTGTTCCAAAGTTCCACCACACTCTCCATAGGCAGCATAGCATAGTGATTTAAGACACTGAGCTGCAAACCTGGACACCTGGGTTTGAATCCTGTCAGCCCCCACTTACATACTGTGTGACCCTGAGCAAGTCTCTTGACTTCCTTCTGCTCCCAGGTCACACCTGGAAACAAGATCTGTCTTAGTGTGCCTTTAATGGTTAAACAATGCCCCTTCCCCCTTTCCATAAAGACCTACTTCGTCATGTCCCTCTTGAACCTCCCACCTACTAATCTCGATTTGTGTCCACGTGACCATGAGTTGATATTCAGGCAAAATGTTTCCATGCAGTTCAGTTTACTAGTACCTTTGAGGAATTTTAAGGTCTCAATCATATCTCCCCTATCCCTTCTGGCTTCCAGTTAGTACATACAGTATTTAGTGCCTTGAGGCGCTCCTCTTAGGATCTGCCCTTCTGTCCTAGAATTACATTTGTCATTCTGCACTGCACTGTCTCCACCCTATCCTTGTCTTTTCTGAGGTAAGACTCTAGAACTAGATGCAGTACTCTAGGTGAAGCCTCACCAGGGATCTGTAGAGGGAAAGTAATACCTCTTTTCTCCTGCTGTTTTTGCCTCTCGATCATCCCAACATCCTGTTTGCCTTGCTATAGGCCTTGATGCAACAGCTTGTTTAAGGGAGATACTGATGATAAACCCTAGATCCTATTCCTTGTCTGTAGAGCTAAGTCTCTGCCCTCCCATCCAGTACTGTCTTGGGGTTCTTTTATCCCTAGCTGAATTATCTTGCAGGTTTCAGCATAAAATTTTAACTGCCACACCACTGACCACCCCTCGAGCTTTTGTAGGTCCTTCTGCATATCCCTCATTCCTTCCTCACTATTCATCCTCCCAAGTCGTTCTTTGTCATTTGTGCAGAGACACAGGCCACCCTGAATTCCTTCACCAATGTCACTAATGAACATGGTGAAGATGACCTGACCCAGGATAGATCCCTGTGGAACCCCACTCAATACCTCCCGCTATTCTGATTTAACCCAATGACCACCACACTCTGTTGCCTCCCTCCTAACCAATTTTCCACCCAGTTTACTAAAGCTTTGGCTGCACCAGGTCTTCCATTTTTCTTAAGTAATCGCTTCCGTGGTAATGAATCAAAAGCTTTGCTGAAGTCAAAATACAGCAGATCCAGCACATGGCCCTTGTCTATTTAATTTGTCACTTCAGTCAAAGAAAACTATCAGTTAGTCTGACAAGAGCTTCCTGCCACAAAATCATGCTGTTTATTATCCTGAAGTCCATTGCTGTCTAGGTAGTCTCACGAGGTCCTCTTTGATCAGGATTCCATCAGCTTCCCCACAATAGAGGTCAGACTGACAAGCCTGTAGTTTCCTGATTGCTCCTGATCCCCCATGCAGCAGTACATCTGCTATCTTCAAGTCCACTGGATCTTCCCCATACCTGAGTGAACAGCCTATTCACTGGGTTCAGCCAACTCCACTGTTAATTTCCTAAGTATACTTGGATGGAATCCGTCTGGTCCTGGGGCTTTATCTATCTTAAGGACTGCAAGCCTTTTCCAGACCCTTTCACTAGTAAACAATGGCTGACATATTTCCAGACTCCTTTATGGCCACTTTGATGCTGCTCTCTGGCATGGATACAGAGTCCTCCTTAGGGAATACTGAGCAAAAGTAGCCAGTCAAGATGACAGCCTTTCCCCATCCTCCTCTATCACCCTACCCACCCCCCAATGAGCCATGCAGTTCCTCCCTTTTCTTCTTTCTCACTAACATATCTAAAAGATTTTTTCTCTGTTCTTGACCCCTTCTGTGATATGCAGCTTTGTGTCTGTTTTCACCTCTCTGATAGCCCTCTTTACCTCCCTATTTTTTCTGTAAATATTCCTCCCATTCTGCTTCTCCCTGCCTTTTTTTGTATTTATGAAAGGCCTTCCTTTTGGCCCTAACTGCTTCCCTGACCCTAGCTGAGAACCATAGTGGTCTCTTAAACCTGTTTTCCTTTGTTACTGTCCTTATGTATACCCTAGATGCCTTGAGGATGATGGGTATAATTTCTGAAGACCTGAAGCAAGGCTCACTGAGTGAAATGGTAGCAACATGGGAAACCAGATACTAGGGTGCATTAGGATAGAAATGAAGTCTTGGGAGGTGATATTGACACTTTCTAAATCAGTTGTAAGGCTCCTAGTGAAATACGTCTGCCAATTCTGGTCCACATGCCTACAAAGGATATGTCAAGAATGGAGAGGTGCACAAAAAGCAGCAAAGATGATTAAAGGGTTGTAGAACAGTACATGATGACAGGCTAGACATACTAGGACTGTAAAGCTTATCAAACAGGAGGCTGAGGGGAGACTTTGTATTAATGTTCAAACTGGTAAAGATAGAGCACTAATAGAAAGGTTGAGCAAATGATTTAATGGTGTAGCCAAAGAAACTAGGAACATGGACTACAACTCTAGGAGAATTGATTTATCAGTGATCAAAGAAATTATTTCTTCACACAGAAGGTTTTGGGAGGTTGGAACAGTATAATAAAAGCAAAATCTTTGAACCCCTTCAATGCAAACTTAGACAATGGTATGAGGGAGTTACTATAGATCTTAAATCTTACAGCAACTGAGAAGTAGGGGATTGTCATAATGGTCATACTGCCTAACTCTGTCTTGAAATTGTAGGTTATTTTGCATTTAAAAAGTGTATTGAATCTTCAAATACATTATATTACATGCAACACTGACATAGCAATTAATCCGTGTTTGAATGATCTGCAGTCAAACAAGGGCTGTTGGATAACTGTTGTTAATACACTGAATGCAACAGCTTAGACTGTAAACAACTACAGTAACAATAAAAATGAGAATTCATTATATAATCTATGGACAGCATTTCAGGCAGGTAGGAAAGGATATTAACCTAATCCGTATGTATCTGCATAATTATTGTTGTTTATACTAACTTGTGTATTCATTGTTTTAATGACTTGGTACGTTCTGTAAATGAGACTTGTTTCTCATAAAACCTATCCTGTAACCTGCTTAACTTTTAAATAAATAAAATAAAAAGTTCAACATACATGACATGCTATATAAAAGGTTATATTCGCATTTGTTATATTTCATAGTATAGTCTCTAGGAACTTGTGCACGCTGTTTAATTTTAGCACTCATAGCCTAACTGAAATCAGCTGTTTTTTCATTTTGACTTGCAAGTCACAATTTGGGTCAACAATCTGTGTCATTAGAATTACAGTATGTTTAGCAAGCTAGTTGCCTGAGATCTAGAACAGTGATGCCTCTATTAAAACAACTTACTGAGGTTCACCCGTGGTTCAAATACTTCCCTGGTTGGGAGGGAGGGCAAAAGTTGTGCAGTTGTTCCCTGATGCAAGAATTCTCACTACTCGGTTAGAGGTTAGTGGTCAGTGTTTTACTCAGGGTTGCAGAGGGCAGAAGTTGTGATGTTTAGTATGTGAATAGCTTCGTCTTTTACTGCATTACTATGTAAATCATATTAATTTAGATGAGGTAAAACCTGTCATTCAGTTAAATCCTCTCAATGCAATCCAGACCCACTCCCACAAGATGAGTTGCTGATAACAAAATGAAAGAAGTCAGAAGTCAGTACACAGTTGGCAATTTGTTTTTGTTTTTTTTTTTCTTCTCTTCAGCTTGAATTTCTGCATGGCTAATGGAGGAAAACAGTTTAAGAGAAATGACCATACAAAAATATATGATTGTGGGTAGTGTGAGCAGAGATTCTAAGCAGCAGCCAGCAGACAGCTAAAAATGGGGGATCAGGGGGGTGGGAGGGTCTGAAAGTGCCACATGATTTTTGTCTAAAACACTTCCACTTACTTTCCTTCACTACGGGTCATGGGCTGTGAATATACTGTCATGTCAGAGTACTTAAAGAGCAGCTGATGCCTTTGGAAAAACATCAGAACACATAATATTTAGACACAATTCAGCTTGTATTTTGTCTATCCTGAATAGATTTATCATCTCCTTTATTTATTACTAAACAAATTCCCAAAAGCAAGATATTTAGCCCTTAGAGGCTCTCTGCCTTTATAGCTTATTCCCTATTTGAAATCATAATGCTCTGTTGTGACATCACAGTTTGTTGTTTTGGGAATAAATGTGATATCACAAACAGAGTATTGTGACATCAAGTTGGGAAGAAGCAATAGGAGCTGGTGAACTCTCAAGGAACAGCTATCGTGTTTTTATGCATATGACCTCAGTAATAATAAGGTTAAGAAATACAGAGCTAATGAGAAACATAAACTGCTTTGTGTCCAAATATTATGTTTTTAAAAGTTCTTCACAAGGTGTTGGTGGATCTTTACAAATAGGCAGGTCTAGAAGGGTACTGTATAACAAAGAGGTGTTTATAGTCACTATTACGTTATTTTTACAGGAGAAGGGTCTCCTGTGAACACAGCAAAAATAAAATGTCAGCAAATATAACGTTACTGTATTCAATACATAGATTGCAAACATCTACATTTAAACATTTGTCGGGGAGCCACAGGGTCTATTTTCTACCTGCCCCTATATTTTTTCCATATACATTTTACCACCACATCTCTCCAACCACTCCCTTCTGTCCAGTCCCCTTAGTCACATCACCCAGCCTCTCTGGGACTTACCTTCCCTTCCCTCTGGCATCCTCTGCTTACTGAACTGTTTGGTGCTCAGTAGCCGGGGCAGAGGCTGCAGCCAGAGGTGTTTTTTCCACTAGTTTTGTCTTTGATGCATGAATGTGCAGTGGAAGTGACATGCAAGGTCTGCCTCTGTGGAGACATCCTTGTTATCCTGTGAGTGTTCCTTCCTCCCATTTACATGTTCAGACTGTTCTGCCACCCAGAAACCTCCAAGTGGCAGACAAGCAGTGAATCATGCTTATCCCCCCCAAGGGAGGAGAACAGTCTTATGGACTTTCAATCCTCCTTCCCTCAACCAGCCCCCCCTTGAGTGACCCACATCTGTTCCTGAACTGGGGTCATTGACATGATTGGAGGTAAGGTGCTAGTGCTTCAGCCCTTCCTGCCACCGGACTGGTCTTTCCCACCCTTCTATTAAACCATGGAGCAAGCTAATGTGACTGTATTTACCTCAAAGCTGAGTTGTGGATTCCAGCTGCTTTTATCAACAATTTCCCACCAACAAATGGCTTAGTCATTCATAAAGGGCCTGGGTGAAGACTGCTTCTTTCCATTGAGTCAGAGCGTGGAACTCTGTGGATCTCTGGTGCTGCAGGATAAGCCTCTTGGCATCAGTGCTTACCACTCTTATCTATTTATCTAAAGGAGAAGTTAGGGATTGGTTGCTCAGGCTATAGAGCATTGCTGAAGGGATGTAGTTAAATCCCTGGACCTTCTTGCAACTGGAGCAGGTCCATAGGATATGTAGCAAAGAATCACTTAAGCCTGATATTGCTATCACTGTATGGTACAAATCAGGCTTATTTTGTGCAGGACTTGTGAGGTTCTGTACCAGTAATGGTGTTTCTCATTCTGTATTATCCTGCTTGTTGTCTCTGCAACTAATGTGAACTGTTCTTCAGTAATGCTTCCATTCCTCTGGGATGAACTGCAAACTCAGTTCATATTCCAGTGCTGCTGGTCTGTTAACGTCTGAAGGGGTTGGGCATCACTCAGCACCTGATATATAGCTCGTGCTCTGCCCTTGGCATTTTCAGTGATGACAGTGGTGATGCTCTGGGCTAGAGATCACCCCTACAAATTAATTGGATTTCAGGTTTTTCTGTAATGCACTACGGAGCTGCAGGAATCTCCAGTGGTCTCTTCTAGGGATCCCTTTTGCATATATAGAGAGAGAGAGAGACTTAAAGATTGCAACTGTCTGATAATGGTATCAGAAGATACAACATTTGAGAGCTACCTGATTCCACCCAAGTGTTCCAGCACAGTGATTCATAGTCCACTGTGATCAGTGGGTTCCCCATAGTGGCATATGTTCCACTGGTAAGAGGTTGTACTTCAGCTGTTTGCTGAATTGATTCTATTCAGAATAGTATAGCATAGAAGTAGGAAAGAACCATTATTTGGTTGAAGAGTACTGTACAGGCAAAACCTAGATGGAATATTTCCCTCATGGCTGTATTCTATTCAGACCCACAGGGGTGATGGTCCTATTATTTCTCCAAATCATATGAGGGTCTGGGACCCAATAATGGCTAAATGATACCATTTATCCATAGAAGTCCTCAACCTCCCCTCTTCCAGAGTGAATGCAAGTTCCACTGACTGTATCTTGATAGATTCCATTCCACAGGAAATTTCCAGAGTTTATCTGCTTTTGCAAACCATTGTGCTGTGATAGGTAATGGGAGGAAGCTGAAGAGATAAAGTAGTTTAGCCAAGGTGACCATCTTTAAGGCTTCCAACTTCCTTCCTTCCTAGGGACAGGTGTAGAACCTTTCACCTGGTACACTCCACCTGCAATAATTGGAGCATAAGGCTAAGTGTAAGCTTAGGGATAGATAAGGGGTCTGCCAAGACTTTACTCCAAGATAGGATATAACTTCTGAAGGCCAGTCTATCTGGGCATTGGTAAAAGCTTCTGATGGATATTTCTTGTTAGGTGGGGAACTTGTGTTGTGTTTGTACAACTTCTAAAGCCTGCTACATTCCCCAAATCTTGTAGAGTTTGCAGAAGTGCAGGTAGTGAGGACACAGAATCTGCAATGGCGACCATAAGGTCATCTGCATAAATGCTGATTGTATAGGTATCCCCTTCCACCATGACTCACTTAATTCTTAGATCCAATCTAATGGACACAGCCAGGGCTTCGATTGCCAATGCAAGGAGATGGGTACAGAAAGCATCCCTGTTGGGTGCCCTTTTGAAAGGGAAAGGGAGTAGAAAGTAGTCATTAGTGGAAAATCTAGCCACTGGGTCTGTATATTGGCGTTCAACCCACTTATGTAAGCCAGATCTGTACCCAAAACAGGACAGGGTACTACGCAGGAAGGCCCAGTTCACTGAATTAAACTTTCTAAGTCAACTGTCAGTGTTACAGTCAGGATCTCGGATTCTCATGCAGTCTTGATTAGATTAAACAAAAACCTGATATGGTTCACCCACTCTGTCCCTCATGAATCCTGCTTGAGATGGTGGATCAACTTCAGAAGATAAGCTTCCAGGCAGGAGGCTAAGAGCTTGGTCAGGACTTTACAATTTGAGTTGATCAGGGAGATAGGGTGGTAGCTGGCACAGATGGTATGGTCTTTATCCTGGAATAACTGTATTTATGGTGCATCTCAGGGTGGGGGCAGGGTGCCATCTGAGAAGGCATGTATGAACATGGAATTCAAATAAGGAACTGCTAATTCTGGCATTAATTGGTAAAGGTTGGCTGTAGGTCATCCTCACTGGGGGTTTTAGAGGAGGATAATGCTTTTATTATGGAAATAATCTCTCTTTCCACAATGTGCATATCCAGGCACTCTTATTGTGCAATATGAATTGTGGGCAGATACAGAGTAGATAGGTAGGTATCCCTTTCTGCAGGGGATTAGTAGAGGAGTATAGCTCTGCATAAAATTCCCACATCCTATTGTTAAAATCCTGAGTCTTTATGCAACAAAGAGCCCTGTACTGACTTGAGTCCTACAATGTGTTTATTAGTTTGGGCAACTCCAAGCTGATATGCTAGTAACTTGCCAGCACATTCTCCCCCTTCCAATATTTGTGTTTAATGCACATGAGTGAAAGTTCTGCCTCTCTGGAAAGTGAGGAGTTCAGCTTACATTTAAGGGTAGTAATTTGCCACATGTTGAACTCTGAGGTATCAGAGCCATTATGAAACTTACTCTTACTGGTGCTCAGTTCTTCCACCAAGGCTTTCTCTTCTTTTTCATAGTCCTTCCTCCTTTGTGCCACATAGCCAATGATAACCCCTCTTTAAAATGCTTTGTCAATGTCCCAAATTGAAGCTGTAGAGGAATCAGGTGACCCTTTGATCTGAAAGTAACTTTCAGCCTCCTTGCAGACTGGTGTCTGAAAGGAGGTGTCATTGAGAAACAGAGAGTCTAACCTTCAGTTGAAGGACTTGAGTTGAGAAGGGGAGAGACCAACTGAGACTGATGGTGGGGCCTTATCTGACAGGAGTATGTTTCCCTTTTTCAATCTTAATTACATTACGACCTAGTGATGGGGAAAGAAACCAGTAGTCTATCTGGCTGTAGGACTGGTGAGCTGCCAAGAAAAAATGTGTAGTATGTAGAGGTGGGGTGTGTCAAGAGTCAGGCATCCATAAAGGCAGATTCCTCCATCAGTAAGCCCAGGGTTGTCCAGGAATCAGTAGGTGGGCAAGGGGTAGTGTGCTCTTATCCTGAATTCCATCTAATACCAGCTTGTTGCCCCACAGAATTACTGGGAGTTTCTCTGGGTTAGAATCCCATGAATCTGAGACACATTTGTGAAGACATGTGGTGTGTTCTGATTTGGACCATAAAGCCCTTATATTAAAGGGCATGATTGGTGTCTTAAATTATACCAGAATCCAACCTCCAACTGAGCCTGCCATTTGTCTTCCCACATTCCACTGCAATTTGCTATGGAAGAGAATAGAGACCCTCTCTTCTATCAGTAAAAGACTGAGTGCACTACTGAGCCAAACCATACCCTTCTTAACTTTATTACCTCTTCCCTAGACATGCAGGTTTCCTGTAAGATGACTACATTCGTGTGTAGCATTTTCAAGTGTGTTTGAACAGTTTTGCCCTTAAGATGGTGGTGGAGGCCCTTTATGTTCTAACTGGCAAATGTGAAAGTACAAGTATCCTATGTCATATTAATATAAGAGTGGTAGGGGGAATTATGAACATGAAAATTAGGTCAGGTAGCATAACAGAAGAGTTCTTCTGTGTTACAGTTATAGATCCACAGTGATAGAGTGACTGGGTAGTTGCAACCGAAGTTGCCATGAGGTAACAGTAATATAAGCCAGCACTGCTGGATTAAACAAGGTTATAATCCAGGGCCCAAACAAAATAACTCTATACAGTGGTAACCACCCTTCCCTATGATTCTCTTTGTCAATTGAGCAATGAGAACTGTGGTTGTCCCTCCTGCCCCTTCCTCCCCATCCCCAAATCTGTAGGCCAACACTTCCCATATCCACAGAGTTGATTACTCTAAGTTGAGAAAGTACAGACCTGTGTGTCACTCATAGGGAACTAGGACAAGAAGGGACAAATGGTAGCTACTGTAGCTGTGTGCTGTTCCCTCACAACCATTATGCCCTCATGGTCCCTACTGGATTTGCTGTTAATTTTGATGGCCACTCTCCCACACCCAAAGCATCACAAACAGGTCCCAATTCAACAAAGTCCTCTTACAGGTGCTGAGGCTAGGGGTAAAGTCCAGGACGTACCCTAAAAAGGGAGGTGCACTTTAATAATTGCTTGGATAAGTAAAGCTACTAAGAGAACCTACCTAAGTTGTAAACCAGTACAGCATCAAAAACTAGGTACAAAGAAAATGAACTTACAGTACTTCTCATTCAGCCAACCCAGGACTGCTCATCCTCTGCCCTCATGGCATCAGTGTGAGCGTGGTAGAAAGCAAGGTTGCCACAGTCACTGGAGAGACCCCCTAAGTTGAGGGAAATAAATAAATAAAAAGATTAACTAACCAACTGACTGACTGACTCACTAACTAACTAACTAACTAGCTAACTAACTAAATAACTATTATAAATGGGTAGTGCTGGCATACCATCTGAGCTGAAACACATCCCTAAGTTACTTTGGATCTTAGAAGGAGGCAGTTCCAATCAACGGTGGGACTCTATGCAACTGCCCACCAGAAGACTTTCAACCAATAGTTCCTGCAACTCTGTTAATCCGTTCATGACCAAATGAATATTCTTTTCAGGTAACCCTCATGCCCGAGGTAATAGAGGGTGGCAGATGAGCACCATTGGGTCTAGTAATTGGCAGAGTTCCTAAAAAATGCAACTTTACCCCTACAACCCTAGGCAACAGGTCATAGAAACATCAGTGGTAAGGCAACTAGTCAGACCACTCTTCTCCCCAAACTGCCAGTGCAACCATTAAGAGGAACTTCATGAAGGTCCAAAAGTTACAGCTTGTAGTCATTATATGCAGTATTAGGCTTGAAAAGGTGTGTGCATTTTTAGTTTTGCCCAAGGTTTACTCTTCCTTCCATAATTTGGATTTGTTTTAAGTCCTGCTGCACTTGCCATTGCTGTTCAGCTGCTGGGCTGCTAGCTCCTGATGACCTCATTGTAGGATAGGGGAGTGACTCACACTGTGCAGTACCATGCAGTTGCAACAATGTTGCAAGGGAAACCTACCAATGTGTTCCTCCTTCCCCAAGACACCCTGTTAGCAATGCGTTATGCCAAAATCCAAATGCCTTGTCAGTATGTTTCTTTTTTTGTGAAATTGACTCTGCCCTACAGTGATGTCAGCAGTACAACTCTAGGTCCACAGAAACACCAGACTTGCTATAAAAGCACTGGTACACCCTACAGTTTTTAGCAGCTCAGAATGCAAAAACTAACTGCAGCAGACAATAATGAAATACAATTCCAGAATCAATGCAAGAAGGGGTAATTTATGCATGAAAGTCAAAAGGACTGGTCCTCTTTAAGATTAAGTTACATGAGAGATACCTTTGTTGCTGGCTTGGGGTTGCGGTGGCCATCAACTCACCTAAGTATAAAACATGCAGGCACAGTGATACACCCTTTTCTGCTTCATGGGGAAAGCTTTTCTGTAGGAGGGAGCTTTCAAAACTTATAAAGCCTTAAGGAAGAAGGAACTGAGTAACACTTATTTGGCAAACAAGAATGGCCCCTAACAAGCGTGGAAACCACTGAACATAAACTAATTGCTGAATCTCCTAGGGCAATACCAGAGACAAAAAGCAATACCCATATCAAACAACAACATTTACATACAAATTTATACACCCAAGTGCATTCTGTGCTTGGGATGACACCAGGATCTCAGAGTGGTGCAACAGCTGAGGGCTGAGGGTTGGGGTGAGACTAGACTTCAGCTATATTCGAAATCCTGAAATTGTGCTAGACCTACTAACCTTTTTGTTTTGAGTATATAACCTTGATTTTATGTCTGTAGACCAGATAGGGATGGTTCAGGGTGTGTTATTTGGTGCCATATGTGTGTTGGTCTTATTTCAGTTTACTTGTGTTTTGTAGTTCATTCTGCCACTACATGTTTTTGGTCATTTAGAAGATGATTATTGCAATATAGTGTATAGTAAGGGCTTGCTCTGTATGGATTTCAGTACCAGCTGAAATGTACCACAGTTCAGGGTCATGGAATACCATTGCACCCTTCTGTGGTACAGCAACTATCCAGCTGATTTAGAAACTCCACAGACACTAGCCACTTGTTTTTTGATATAGAATCCACCATGTGCACATCAAAGGCAATGCAAAACTAAAGCAGAGAGATGGCTTGTGATTTTATTTTCAAAACTTATGGATGATCTTGTTTTAATAAAACAAAAATATACGTTGGTACTTCAAGGTAAGCCTTTACACTTCTTTGTCAGCCAAAATGGAAGCCACAGTGGGATGGCAGGGTGTTTATAAAAGCAGAGTGGATAAGGAGTGAGCATTTCTATTTTAGTATTTTTTTTAACCATACACTATAAGCAATACTGGATGGGCAACCACATGCACAAGACAACTGCAATCAAAAGATGAAAAATAAACCTTGACGCTTAATTAGGTGTGCCAGTGATATGCTGCTCAGCATGTTACATTTACCATTAATACTGTGGATCTGAGCATTTTATTCCTTATATTTTACCTCCTTACTCAAGTCTTAGTTGTCTTGTGCTTTTTGCTTTTGAGACTTATCTGTTTGGCATGCACCCTCATTAAGACAATGCACCCAGTTGTCATGCATTGATCATCATATGCACATGCTGCCTGTGCTGCCACATCAGTCTCAAGGTCTGAAGTAATTAGAACCCCCTCAGTTGCAGCACAGGCTAGCTGTATATGGCTGCCCCTCCTGTTTCTTCTATATTATCAATCAAGAGTGCAAAACAAATCTCTGTTGCCCAGACATGATTGCATTCTGCTCATAACTTGTTCAAATTGGGAGGCAGTACAGCACAGAGGTTAAGAGTACTAAGCTGCAAACCTGGAGAACTGGGTTTGAATCCCATAGCCACCACTTGTATTCTGTGTGATCCTAAACAAGTCACTTAACTTCCCTGTGCTCCCAGGATGCACCTGAAAACAATCCTTGGTTTAGTTTGTCTTTCCTGGCCAAAAATTGTAAAAAATGAAATGCACAGATGGGGCAACAGTGGCCCAGTAAACAGCTAAGAGAAACTTCAGAGTTATTAAAAGTGGGAGCTTAAAATCATTAAAGTGATTTTGTGAGGTTGTGCAGATGCCTTTTTAACATAGTCATGTCATTGCTGCTTATATTTCAAATGTGGAAACTGCAATTTGTTTTATAAAAAATTCTATCATAGTCATTTTATGTTATGTTTTTACATCACTTTGTCTTCCAGTTTTCTGTGTGCAGTCACACCACCAGTGTGATGTCATGCAAGGGAACTATCAACATTTTACATACAGCATCAGACACTTCTTGGTAAATTATAAAGGTGATTTAAATGTTAGTTACTCAGAGGTGCAGTCCTTTTTTGGTAGTGGTGACTGCAGTATAGCACCTAATATGTAGACACATGTAGCAAAGCATTGTGGGTACAATAAGAATTTGTTTTCCAATTTCCTTACTATGAAGTGCAGTCTCATATTATTTTGTAGGCTTCAACAATAAAAGCCAGAAGTGAAGGAAACAGATTTATTTCAGTGCTTTACAGTGATTGTACATTGCTATTTTGTTTTAAACTTAGATTGTGGGCTTTCAGTGACACTGTAATTTCTTTGCTGTCTTTACTTAGTATTGTTTTGGGCTGTTGAAAATTTAAAACATAGTTTGTTGTGCTTGTACCGGTGGTGTATTTATTTGCTGTTTTTAAT
This sequence comes from Neoceratodus forsteri, assembly GCA_016271365.2. Taxonomy (NCBI): domain Eukaryota; kingdom Metazoa; phylum Chordata; order Ceratodontiformes; family Ceratodontidae; genus Neoceratodus; species Neoceratodus forsteri. The sequence continues at coordinate 649,536,881 of CM057456.1, forward strand.
TGCTACAAATTTTGTCTTGGCTTGTCTGACTTGCCCTGTAGTTTGGGTGAGGGGTGCTAATTGTCTGGCCTCTGACCTCAGCTGCATGATAATTGGAGGTTTGGCTTAGTCAGAGTTGAGGTAGCAAGTGATTTTTGTTTTCTCAGAAGAAGCCAGAAGCCAGAAGGAGAAGAAAACAGATTCATTTCAGTGCTTTACAGTAATTGTACACTGTTATTTTTGTTTTAAACTTAGATTGTCTGCTTTTAGTGACATATTAATTTTTTTGCTGTCTTTACTTAGAATTGTTTTGGGGCTATTGAAAATGTATAACCTAGTTTGTTGTGCTTGTAGTGGTGGTGTATTTCTTTGCTGTCTTTAATTGCTGCAAATTGTCACCCCCTCTCCTGCCCCCAACCCTTAATTATATGCCCTGTTAAATCTGATTGACAGGAGCTACGCACATGATATGGCAGGGGTTGTGGAGTAGGAGGGGCATAAGGGGGAAGAAACCCGTCCTCAGCACGACAAGTGTTTTGACTCATTTTTTATTTATTTTTTTCTTTTAAAGAAAAGTATCTGAGTAGCAGTGGCAGGAATTTTAGGACAGTAAATTAATAAAAAGGGAACTAGGAGAGCTTCGGTAACAGACAAGTACTGGAATAGCAGTATAAGTCTAGTATAATGTGAAGAGTGGTGCAGTGCAGTGGCTGCGGTGAAGCCATATTCAGGCAGACCTTCTGGACGCTGAGGTGCTGCCCTATCTGCATGAATCTCTCTGAATTGCAGGATGAGGTAGCCAGACTCAGAGCATAAGTAAACTGGGTTAGAAGTACCATCACCCCTATCCAAAGACCACCCAGTCCAACGCCACTGCGGCAAAGGATGCTGAGAACGAGGAACACTTGGATGACAGTGGGCTCAGAGAGGGTTAGGGCAGTCAGGCAGAGGCATATCGCAGATCCTATTCCACTCAAAAACTCATATGCCACACTGGCAAATGGGGACAACCAAATAGAGGTACCCAGAGAAGTAGAAGGAAAGGATGTGGAGGTTAGCCAAGGAGGTGACCTCAGTGGGGAGAGCAGTATACCCCAGAGGAGGAGGAAGTGAATCCTGGTGGGGGACTCCGTCATAAGAAGGATCCAGCTAGGAACACAGGAGGGGGAGGACAGGGAGGTGAGGCACCCACCAGGTGCCATGGCATGGAGGGATGGAAGGAAGATCCTGGGGATTGCTAGGAAGGCAAGATGGGAGGGTGAGCTGGATGTCATTATCCACCTAGGCACTAATAACCTGGCAAATAGAGAGTCAAAGGAAGTTCAGGAAGAGTTTAGGAAATTTGGGAGGGGTCTCAAGCAAGTAGCTACTTCTGTCACCTTCTCGGAAGTACTACCTGTGAAAGGCATGGGAGAGCATAGGAGTGCATGCACAAGGAACTTTAACTCATGGTTGAAGAACTGGTGCTGTGAATAAGAGTTTGCATTCATTGGTGACTTGGGACCCAACTGGAGGGATGGAGGCTTGTTCAAGCCTGACAGCCTGCATCCATCCTGGAGGGGAATCTAAGCACTCAATGATAAGTTTAAATGCTACATTGACAAGCATTTAGACTAGCCAAGGGGGGTGGAAGGCCAGCAAGAGGGGTACCTAATTGCCCACCCACCACAGCTAACAGTGGAACCAGTGAACCCGAGGAGTGGCTATCTCTACAAAGCAGTGTGCAAAAGATGGAGCTAAGTGCCCAACAGGTGGATAGGCAGAAAAGGGGAAAAATTCAACAGAAGGGCAGACAGCAAGGAGAACAAGGGATAAAGGACAACCAGGGATGGGGCTGGAGTAGAACAGCTAAACAGTCTAGGGAGGGCAAATCATGGAAAGCCATGTGTGCCAATGCCAGGCGCCTTAGCAACAAGATGGAGGATCTGGAGGCTGTCATGGTGCAGTCATACCTAGACATTGTGGCCATCACAGAAACCTGATGTAATGATACGATGACCGGGAGATGGCCATACCTGGCTACAACATATCCAGAAGAGACAGGGCAGGTAGGAATGGAGAAAGGTGGCACTGTATGTGAAAAATGACATAAGGGCCATAGAGATCCAGGAGAAACAAAATGGGGAGAGATACTGTGGGTTAAGCTGGAAAGGAAAATGGGGCCAGCCATCCGCACAGGTGTGGTCTATAGATCACCAGCCCAGGAGGAAGAAACAGATAGGGCGCTGATGCTAGCCATCCAAAGGATGGCAGACAAGGGTGAGGTAGTGCTGGTTGGAGACCTCAATATTCCAGACGTGGACTGGAGCATCCTAGCAGCAGCATCAACTAGGAACAGATTTATCCTGGACTTCCTTCAGGGTGCCTTCATCAAGCAACTGGTCATGGAACCAACTCAGCAGAAGGCAATACTGGACCTTGTGCTCACAAACAGGGACAGTGTGATGGGGATAACGGTAGGGGAGAACCTAGGGAACAGTGACCACCACTCATTATGGTTAGAAATCACAGAAGGAGCAGAACCAAACCACACAAAAATACGTATCCTGGATTTTAGGGGGACAGACTTTGGAAAAATGGGGAGATGCTTGAAAGAGGCATTAAGGGGAATGGGGCAGGAATTAGGAGCTGAGGAACAGTGGGCAGTACTTAAAATGGGGACTACAAGAACAACAGAATTATATATTAAGCAGGTTAGCAAGGGGAAAAGGAAGATGAGGCCATTATGGTTTCCCAAGGAGGTAGCAGAGAAAGTGAAAGCCAAAAAGATTGCTTTCAGGCAATACAAAAAGACACAGACAGAAGGGTATAGGGAGAAGTACCAGGAGAAGCAAAGGGAGGCAGGGGGGGTAGGTAAGGGAAGCCAAAGCTCAGACAGAAGAGCACATTGCAAAATCAGTGGGTAGAGGGGACAAAACCTTTTACAGGTACATAAGTGAAAAAAGAAAGGCAAAGGGAGGAATAGTGAGACTGAAGGGGAGGATGGGGGCAGTGTGGAGGATGACAACAGTAAAGCTGACATATTGAACAGGTATTTCTGCTCAGTCTTTACTGAGGAAGAGGAGGTAATGGGTCTTAAGGAGTACAAGGGAGGAATGGTGCAGAAATGGACATAAGTCCCTTTACATGAGAAAGGGTCCTGAAGGAACTGGAAGTAATGAGTTGATAAAGCAATGGGGCCAGAAGTGGTGCACCCCATGGTCCTTAAAGAACTAAGAGAGGTGGTGGCTGAACCTCTGGCAATCCTGTTTAGCTGATCACTGGAAACAGGGGAGGTACCCAAAGACTGGAGAACAGCAGATGTAGTCCCCATATACAAAAGTGGGAACAAAGAGGAAGTGGGAACTACAGACCAGTCAGCCTCACCTTGGTAGTGAGAAAGATCATGGAAGCACTACTGAAGGAGAGATTGGTGGAACATCTAGTGGTCAATGGACTACAGGACCCAAGGCAGCATGGTTTCACCAGGGGGAGGTCTTGTCAGACCAACCTCTTTGAATTTTTTGACTGGGTGACTAGGGAGGTGGATCAGGAGAGGGCAGTGGACATGGCCTATCTGGACTTCAGCAAGGCCTTTGACAGTGTGCCACATAGAAGACTATTACCCAAACTGTGGAATATGTGTGTGGGCAGGACAGTAGTGCAGTGGGTAGATAATTGACTGAGCAGCAGGACACAAAGGGTGGTTGTAAATGGCTGTCACTCCACAGAGGGAAGGGTGACCAGTGGGCTACCACAGGGATCAGTACTGGGACCGGTCCTATTCAACATCTTCATCAGTGGCATTGCACAGGACCTAGAAGGCAGAATTTCCCTGTTTGCTGATGACACAAAGCTCTGTAAAAGAGTAGACACACCAGAGGGTGTAGACAGAATGAGAAGGGACTTACAGAAACTTGAAGAATGGTCAGGGGTTTGGCAGTTAAAATTCAATGCAAAGAAGTGCAAGATAATGCATATGGGGCACAAAAACCCTGGCACAATATATCAGTTGGCGGGTGAGGATGTAGCATGCACCAAGCAGGAAAGGGATCTTAGGGTTATCATCTCTGATGTCCTCAAGGTAGGGAAACAGTGTGACAAGGCAGCAGGTAAACCAAATAGGATGCTGGGATGCATAGGCAGGGGCATCACCAGCAGGAAAAGAGAGGTGATAATTCCACTACACAAGACACTAGTGAGGCCCCACCTGGAGTACAGTGTACAGTTCTAGAGACCTTGCTTACATAAGGACATAGGGTAGAGAAGGTTCAGAGTAGGGCAACAAAGATGGTACATGCATTGCATCACAAGTCCTATGAGGACAGGTTGAAGGAATTGAATATGTACTCCCTAGAGGAAAGGAGGGAGAGAGGGGATATGACAGAGACATACAAGTATCTTACTGGGAGGAACAGGGTGCAGGAATACACTATTTTTAAGTGAAAAAGATGTTCCAGGACTAGAGGGTATGGGATGAAGTTGGAGGGAGGACGATTCAGAGGAAACGTGAGGAAGAATTTCTTCACAGAATGGGTGGTGGACAAGTGGAACACCCTGCCAGAGGAAGTGGTGGGGCTGAAACAATCACGGATTTAAGAATGCATAGGATAGACATAAAGGAATTCTGGAGGTCAGGGTTAAGGGCAACAGACTTCTAGGAAAACATAAAGTAAACTTACAAGCTCAAATGGGCAGACTGGGTGGGGCGTAGGCCTTATCTAGCCAACACTGTCTATGTATCAATGTATTTATGTTTATTTTCAAAGTAAGGCATTGTGCATAGAGCATCTAGCTGACAAGATTTCTTTACTGAGAGATGTAGTCCCCTATTTCGGTAGTGTAGATGTCCGCAATACTAAGACTCAGCAACAGAGGTCTCTGTTTCAAACTGGACAGCATAGCACAAGGTCCCAAGTCCATGCACTCACTGTCAAGATTTCAAGCAGGTAGTTACATTACAATACAGTGTTTTCTCCTATTATATTGGGATGACGTACTCTTGGGAATGGGGGTGGGGGTGGGGGTGGCCAGGTATTAGTACTGTCATCTATCTATGCCATCACAGTACCATGTGGCAGCATAGTATACATGCATGTAAACATGTACAGAACTTGTACTGCATATAACTGGCAATGTTAAATCACGGCAGAGCAAATGGTCCCAAGTCCATGCACACACACTGACATCATTTCCAGCTGGCAGTTGCATTACAATACAGAGTTTTCTCCTATTATAGTAGGATGACGGTACTCTTAGCTCCATGCATATGTCAGAAATGGAAATGTAACAGAATTAACATTTCTGTATACAAACTGCCTGGGAATGGTGCAGGGGACAAATGTTCGTACTGTCATCTACTTATGTCAGCACAGTACCATGTGTGACAGCATCACTGACATTCTTGTAAACATGTACAGAACTTGTATTGCATGTAGCTGGCAATGTTGAGTGATGGCAGGGCACATGGTCACAATTCCATAAACACGCTCTCAATATTTCAAGCTGCCAGTTATATTACAACAGAGTGTTTTGTCCTATTATAGAGGGATGATGGTACTCCTAGCTCCATCTCTATGTCAGAAAAGAAATGTAACTGAACTAACATTTCTATCTCCAACATTCCTGGGAATGGGGGAGAGGTCAGCTGTTAGTACTGGCATCTAACTATGTCTGCAGAGTACCATGTGTGGCGGAATAGTACACATGTATCAAAACATGTACAGAACTTGTATTGCATGTAACTGGCAGTGGTAAATGATGCCTGAGCACATGGTGCCAAGTCCTTGCACACACTGTTACTATTTCAAGCTGGCAGTTGCATTACAATATTGTGTTTTCTCCTATTGTAGTGGGATGACGTACCCTTAGCTCCATCTGTATGTCAGAAATGGAAGTGCAACTGAATTAACATTTCTGTATACAAACTGTCTGGGAATGGGGCGAGGGCCAAGTGTTTGTACTGTCATCTATCTATGTCAGCACAGTAGGATGTGTGATGGCACAGTATACACACATGTAAACATGTACAGTACTTGTATTGCATGTAGCTGGCAATGTTAAATGATGGCAGAGCACATGGTCGCAATTCCATGAACACACTGTCAACATTTCAAGCTGACAGCTGCATTACAATACAGTGTTTTCTCCTGTTATAGTGGGATGACTATACTCTTAGCTCCATCTGTATGTCAGAAATGGAAATGGAACTGAACTAATGTTTCTGTATCCAAAATGCCTAGGAAAGGGGGGAGGGGTCAACTATTACTACTGGCATCTACTTTCCCAACACAGAAGTATGTGTGACAGCAATAGTACACATGCATGTAATCATGTACAGAACTTGTATTGCATGTAACGGGCAGAGTTAATTGATGGCAGAGCATATGGTCCCAAGTCCTTGCACATACTGTCACCATTTCAAGCTGGCAGTTGCATTACAATACAGTATTTTCTCCCATGATAGTGGGATGATAGTGCTCTTAGCTCCATCTGTATGTCATAAATGGAAGTGCAACCAAACTAACATTTCTATCCACAAACTGCCTGGGAATGGAGCAGGGATAAATGTTTGTACTGTCATCTACGTATGTCAGCACAGTACCATGTGAGACAGCATAATTCACATTCTTGTAAACATGTACAGAACTTATATTGCAAATGTAGTTGGCAATGTTAAATGATGCAGGACACATGGTGTAATTCCATGAACACACAGTCAAGATTTCAAGCTGGCACTTACATTACAATACAGTGTTTCCTCCTGTTATAGTGGGATGACTGTTCTTTTAGTTGCATCTCTATGTCAGAATTGGAAATGCAACCAAACTAACATTTCTGTATCCAACATGACTGTGAATGGGGGTGGTGGCAAGTGTTAGTACTGTCATCTACATATGCCAGCAGAGAAGCATACGTGGCAGCATAGTACACATACATGTAAACATGTACTGAACTTGTATTGCGTGTAGCTGGTAATGTTAAATGATGCAGTGCACATGGTGGCAATTCCATGAACACACTGTCAACATTTCAAACTGGCAGTTACATTACAATACAGTGTTTACTCCTAAGATAGTGGGATGAAGTTACTCTTAGCTCCATCTGTATGTCAGAAATCAAAGTGCAACCAAACTAACATTTCTGTATACAAACTGCCTGGGAATGGGACAGGGACAAATGTCCATTTGTCATCTACCTATGTCAACACAGTACCATGTGCAGAATGTATAATTCACATTCTTGAAACATGTACAGAACTTGTATTGCACATACTGTAGCTGGCAATATTAAATGATGGCAGGGCACATGGTCATAAGTCCATGAACACACTATCAAGATTTCCAGCTGGCAGTTACATTACAATACAGTGTTTTCTCCTGTTATAGTGGGATGACAGTACTCATAGTTCCATCTGTATGTTAGAAATGGAAGTAACCAAACTAACATTTCTGTATCCGTCATGCATGGGACTGGGGGAGTACTACCATCTACCTATACCAGCACAGTATCATGTGTCGGCATAGTACACTTGCATGTACACATGTTCAGAACTTGTATTGCTTGTAACTGGCAGCATTAAATGCTGGCAGTGCACATAGTCCCAAATCCATGAACACACTGTCAGCATTTCAAGCTGGCAGTTACATTATTATACAGTGTTTTCTCCTATTGTAGTGGGATGATGGTACTCTTAGCTCCATCTGTATGTCAGAAATGGAAGTGCAACTTACCTACATTATCTATATAATAACGGATTCTGTTTTTCCATAGAGAAACCGTGGTGTAATTTACCATTATAAAGGAGTGTTTATAACGGCAAACACGTGCCAGTTTCCCTATCACAAAGTGCAAGCCATCATTAGTCTCGAGACAAAACACCTGTGCCACTATCTCCCAGTGAAACTACTTTCCCCTCGAGCACTTACCTCAGAAGCAGCAGCGCAGACACCAGTAAATCTTCCGAAGCCTAAAAAAAAAAAAGCCCACATTACTTCTGACAGAGCAGCCTTTATAACAGAGCAACAAAACAAAAATACTGCTCGCAAGACAGAAAGCGATGTCCGTGTCTTCAAAACATTCCTTACAGAGGTAAGAGATACCACAGATTTTGAAACCTTGAACCTGACAAGCTGGACAGTAAAATAGCAGACTTCCTCTATGTCTATAAAAGACAAGACGGAACTGATTACGAGGCGGATACAATAAGGGGATCAGCAAGCAAAGAGAGAGAGAGAACTATCACTAAAAAGTACCCATTTTCTATATTCAAAGGTCCAGAGACGACATTTATAGAACAAAAAAAACACTAGCAGCCAAACAAAGGCAGTTAAAAAGGCAGGCAAGAGGCAACCGAGCAAATAAAAGCGCAACCCTTTCCGATGAAGACGTGGAACAATTATATCTATCTGGCACACTATCCATGTCCAATCCAACTGGACTACTAAATTTCCTATTCTTTAACTTTGGCAGTCAGTACACCTTACATACGAAAGAACAGTACGACCTTCAATGGGGAGACATAAAAAAAGGAGTTGACACCAATGGTAACAGCTACCTACAATATTGTGAACGGCAGACCAAAACAATAACAGGGGAAAACCCCCGCAATGTCTGCCCTATAAGCCCACGTATTTATGCCAACCCAAAAGTCCAGACAGAGATACTGTGAGAGCATATGATCTAAACAGGGTACAAAGAGCCCCAGAAATGTTGCGACCAGATGCACTCTTTTACATTGCCCCAAACACAAATAGAAAACAATCCTCATTCTGGTATCACAATATGAATATAGGAATAACCAAAATGAGGAAAATGATGCTTCAAATGAAGCTTGAATCAGGCCTACCAGACAGTAAAAGAAACACCAATCACAGTACTTGCAAAACAAGTATTCAGTGACTGATTGATAATGATATTCCCCAACAGAAGTCCAGCAAATCTCTGGACACAAAATCATACAGTCTATAAATAACTACTCTGTCCTCTCTGAAAAGAAGCAGCAGCACATCAGCCACCTTCTAACCTACTCCCATGGGCAACAAATGGTATCCACATCAAATATAACCAGTCCAGCCATGGCTACAACAAGCATCAATGAACTTCCAGAACCTGGCACCAGCAACACACTCACCTCCATATTCGGAACCGGCTACATTTTTCACGATACAGTCAAAGTCAACATCTACCACTCTGCACCGCCAGAAAAACGATGAAGACTTCAAGTGATCCACAACTCAGACAGCTCTGATTAAGGCATGTAAACTATAACCACCCCTCGCAACTTCGTCTCTTTTCCGGCAAACTCACATAATGTTTTTCTGTTTCCCCTTCCTCTGCAGGTCACATATTCCGGTATCCACAGCAACTGACAGAGCTCAGCAATGCCACCCAGCGACTGAAAGAGAACACCCTAACAACAAACTTTCTCCTTGACAACATTTAAATTCTCACAAAACCTTTTCATAAACTAAGCATTTCACAAACTAACCTAAAATGTTTAATTAAATCTTCAGCTTCATACTAACGTCTTCCAGTTCCTGCACCAACTCAACACTTTCTTCAGTTAACGTTTTCAAACTGTAATTAAATAGTAAATCTAAAATAAAATAAAAATCTGTAACTTGTTAAAAACCTTTCTTGTTTGGCAAATGAAAACTTCAAGCAATAAAACAATGTAAGAGTACTTCTACATTTTATTATACTTACAGCCACTTTATAACCTCATGCAACAAGGCTCACCAAGTATTTTATCGATTGCTGAGGCAAAAACAGAACCCTGCAATTATATAAAATAAAATAGGGTGGTGTGTGTAAATTCAAGTTTACACAAACCACTCAGGGTTGATATGTACAAACCCCTCGGGAATAGCTCTGGGGTTTATGTAGCATCTAACCCCTCAGATGTGTAAACTTCTCATTACGCACACTACCCCATACATTATTCTATATGTACTGTTTGAAGAATTCAAACACACGTCTCTTTTTTGTAAACAACAACATTTTTCAGACTACTACAGGTTGCAAAAATGAGTTCTACTATAATAAGTTATTACGTTTCTCATCACAACTTCTGCTCATTATATATACTCAATGTTACTGTATCTTTATTACTTACAGAGCCCAAGGAGACTAGACAGGAGCTTCCTTGTACAGCTGGTAAGGAGTTTGAAGATGATACTTTTAAAGTTTGTCATATAATTGATTTAAAAGTATTGTCCTATTATAGTGCATGTCATTATCAGGAGGCACAATGAACATATGTAGCAACCTGTACACACCTGCATTGTCATAAACTGGCGCAGTAACATGGTAACTGAACACATGTACCATCTGTGCCATGTGATACACCATCATGTTATAGTGATAGCTGCATAACAGTACGCACTGTTTTTCAGTTTTAGTTACATAACAACTCAGTTATCATCATCTGCTGATCATAAAGGTAAGTAAACTGAACAAGAAGCATTTCATTACATGTTATCTCCATAGGTAGGGTGGGGGATGCGTAGTTGGTCAAGATTAATTCATGAATAGCTTCCTGTGTATATGCCAGCAATGCAATGTATAGCTATATGTGGCATATATGTAACACATATTGATGATTTTGCTTTCATAAATATTAATCCTTTGTACAGCGAAACTGGGTATCCTGTGATAAGGGCTTTTGGTTGAGGGCTGCCGCATAAGGGCGAGCCCTAAAGGGCGAGTAGCACAAGGGAGACAGGCAGATCAGGGCACATGTAACATGTGCACTTGTACTGTTTTGGGACGGTCAGAAACAGGACTGTACAGAACCACAAGTTCTAGGATGTCACCCATCAAAACGATGACTATCATATGGGCAACCCGCATGTGCACGAAAGGGAGGAGGGCGAATAGCCCAATATGGCTAATTCAGCAAGCACGTGCTTCATGTGCCCACATACCAACATGGCTAGAAATCCATCTGTTCACCCACCCCAGGGGGACACAGTGTGCAGCCCCCCCACAACCCCTCCCACTAGGCAGGACAGCAGAGCCCCCAGCGGCTGCCCCTGTGGATGGCCACACCACAGCACAGGCCCATATCCTCCACAACTCCCCCCCAACAATACAAACAGGCAGTGGCTTCCCATGGCCCATGATTGACATCCCAGCCCACAAACAGACTTGATAGTGCATGATGGCGGTGATGCTGCCAAGCTGCTGTTGTAGCACACACCAGTTCACAGTTGCCACAGCTGTGATGTGCAAGGTCAGTGGTCCTGATTCAAATCCCAGGAGTTGCTAGCCCAACACAAAAACACAGCAATCAGCAGAATGGATGTTCCGATAAACAATGGCCATGGGAGGGCAGGGAACCAACAAGAAGGTGTGCAAACTCACTCACCATACGCCACAAGACTGCTGTTCTACACTGCAGGGCCAAACACATTGCCACAGTGTAGATTGGGATGTGTATGGGATGGTGGATGACCACACTTCTCATTTATGCTGCACATACAAGGAGGGGTGTTAGCATGCAGGGGCACTGCAGGTGTAACCCGACCTGACCCCAGCGGCAGCATAAGGGCCCCAATGCAGAGGTAAAGGCTGTCAGACCCTAGGCGATGGTCATGATGGACAATGTACAATTCCTCACCAGTCAAAAGGGAAAGGCATTCCTTGCCTACTGGGGTCATTTGTACCACCGGGACAAGGCGGTTAAATCCAAGATGTACTGGAGGTGCATGCAGGACCATAGGCACCACTGTTCTGCACACTTGGACACAATGGCAAACCATGTGGTCTTCACTGGGAGAGAGCACAACCACATATGCAATGCGGGCAAGGTGGGGGAGTGTGGTATGCTGACTGATGTCTGGGAGAGGGTGCACAGCAGTGTTGAGAGCACATCCCAGGTGCTCACACACTGTATCACTGGGGTGTCAGATGCAGTGGCCAGCAGGCTGCCAGCCCTGCTGCTCATGAAGTGTACTGTGCAGTGGGTGCGACAGGCTGCCAGGAGTTTTCCTGTCATGCCCACTTTGCTCATGGACCTTGTAATTCCTCCAGAGTATGCAGTCACTGGGGGTGAGCACACCTTCCTACTGCCTGACAGTGGCCCAGGTGAGGACCACTGCCTCCTGTTGCTACACATCAGTCCCTCCAGTTCCTGGCAGGGTCCGATGAGTGGTTCCTGGATGGGACCCCTTACTGTTCACCACCACTGTTTGGGCACTTGTACACAGTACACGGTATATGAGATGGTGTCGTTGTGCCAACGGTGTACATGCTCATGTCATCGTGGATCAAACATGCGTACAACCAGGTGTTCGGGGAGATGCAGAGGCTTGCTGGCAGTGTCCAGTCTAAAACAGCACTGCTGAATTTGAGCATGCTGCCTGATGTGGCCTGGCAACACATTTGAGGGCGGACCTCAGGGGTTGTTTCTTCCACTTCTACCAGGTGGCCTGATGGAAGGTTCAGCAGATCCCTGAGGTCTATGTCAGGTATGCATGGGAGGAGGAGGAGGAGGAGGAGTTTGCGCTGCAGGTAAGGATGCTCCTCGTCCTTGTGTCTGTGCCTGTGGACACTGTGGAGGTGGCGTATGGGTTGCTCCTTGACCTTCCATTTTACAGGGCACACAAGAAGATCCTTTGCCCAGTCCTTGAGTACCTGGAGGTGACCTCGATTGGCTGTGCAGCAGGTAGGATGGCCCACAGGGCTGGCCCATTGGCGCAGCGGTGGGATTTCCACTTGCGATGCCGGCGACCCGGGTTTGGGAACAGACCCGAGTCGTCGGAGGGCCGGCCAGGGGGAGAGGGATGGAGCGTCCTATGGACTGCTCTCCTTCTCCTGGGGAGGTACGGGCAGCATCCAGAGTGCTGAGGACTCCTGGTGGAGGCGGGAGCTCTCAGGCTGCCGCTTAGTTCCTGGGAGCCGGGCGGACGCCAAGGCCATTGCACGTCCCTGCCTCCGGGAGAAAACTAGGGAAAAAGAGGGAGGGGGGATCCTCCGTCTAGGTGAAGCCTCCCCGGGCTTCAATTCACCCCTGCTGCCGCACTCCCAACCAGTTATTAGTTCCGAGGCACTGGTATTAGGGGAGCCAGTGCTGTGGCCCCGCCCTCCGGGGGGAAAATCCGGGGGGTGACCGTGAGGGGCGGCAAATACGCTGGTGGTGGAAGCTCTGGGGCCGTGACTAGGCAGATGAGTGATGGAGGACCCCCAGGAAAAAAGAAAATTAAAAAAAAAAGGATGGCCCACAGGCACCCTATGTTCCATGTGCAAACATGGAACATGTACCAGCCCATGGTTGCAGGGCTGGCATGGACAATCAACTCAGTAGAGGGCTGGCACCATGGGTTTGGCACAGCTGGTGCCAGTCTCCCCAGCATTGGTGCTTCCTTGACTGCCTATGGGAGGACCAGCGTGTCTGTGAAGTCCATATGTAGCAGTTGCTGTCAGGGCTGCTCCCATTGCCCAGAAGCAGACATACCATGACCCATTAGGCACATCGAGGCTATTGTGATCAAATATGAAAGCGTTCCACACCCAACTACCTGCAAGGTCTTGCCTATAATTTCCAGCTGCAAGTGTAGTCAGGTCTGTTGCTGGCTGAGTGGATGCCTTCCCACTGCTGCCACCCATGCAGACCATCCCAATGTACACCCACCGCTGCTGTGCTGGCAGATGCAGGACTGTGTGCTGCCCCCCCCTGCACCTACTCACTGCCAGTACCCAACCAGACACCCTGTTGGACCTGTTGGACCCAGACACCCTGTTGGACCTTGGGTCCTGCCGCACCTATGCTACAACTGTGTGGCCCTGCACCATACATCCATGCCAGGCTTTTACTGCAATGCTATCATTCCTTTCCATTTATCCACACCTCCACCACCCATTAGCCCATCCCTCCACCTTGTGCAGTCTATTCCCCCATGTATGTGTGCTGCCCCCATCCCGCATATAGTGTTACCCCCCTCGTTGTCCTCCATCTACCTGCATTCGTGGTGGTGTTAGCATTTTTTTTTAAACACCCACCATTCACCATTTTGACAGTCACCACTGTGCAGCCGCAGCTTGCATGGTTCCTGTGCTGTGGGTGCGTCTGTCCCCATGGACACCCTTCTGGGTTCTCTAAAGGTGCTGAGGTGTTACACATGCACACACATACACCCACACACATGCGCACACACACTGTCACACACACACATGCGTACACACACACACACACACACACACACAATACACACACACAGGCACGTACACACACATGCCATAAACACAGTATATTATGCCAATGATGGCATCACACTGCCAATATCCAGATGTGGACAATACAGCCTGTCGCTGTATATTGGATTGTTTGTTGTCTAGCCATTGCAGGTCTGTTGGCACTGGTATGTGTGTCACACTTCTGCTGTCATAGGGCTGTACTGGTACAATTTGGTACATGACTCTGTGTCCAAATGTGGCTCTACTGTCCTACTTACTCAGTCATGTCTGGTGTACACTGTGCTGGCCATAGGTCCTACACCAAGGGGTAGGGGTGATGGTTGACCACTGTACAAGTGCCCCTGTGGTGGATGGTTGTGCGGCCTTGCTGTTACATTGGGCATACTGCTCAGCCCTACTACACAGCACTGGCGGAGTTAGCCTGGGTAGCATTGCTCACCACATCGGGGCGCATGCTATGTGGGTCATATTTGTGTTTGTGCTGTGTGGTGTACACAACCCTGGACCACCTTGGACACCTCCTTCCATAGTTCCATCTCCTGCTGTCCCTTACCACATCAGACACCGTGGGGACTGCCACGCCCCACTAATGTACCCATGTACAGTGCCTCCTGACCTAGCTGTGTAAATATTGCTTGCTGCTGACTTGTTATAGTATTGCCCTGATTTTTGACCTTTTCTTTTCTTTTATTAATTTAATTTTATGTATTAGTACTGAAAGTTATGATTATGACTATGTTATTTTATTAATGTTGCATTATGTTGGTTTTATGTATGGTTCCCAGAGCCTGTGAATTGAGGCTCTCTTATATCAAATTTGCCTTGCCTTCCTCCTCTCCCACCTGGTGCCATTCATTCGTCCCTCCCGTGTGTTGCCCAACCCCCTTGTCCCCATGTTGTGCCATTGCCTCCTTCTTCGCCCACCTCCACCTTCCCGCTTTTGTGGTGGTGTCAGCGTCCTTCAAGTTCGTGTTTTCCTACACCATTCACCACTGTGTCGTTCGCTACTTTTGGGTTGTGCCATGCATGGTTTCCCCGTTTCAATGTGCTGTTCTGTGGATTACTCTTTCATGTTTGCCCACATCACAGAGACTCATAAAACTGTATGGTTACATGATCTATGTCATTGTGTAAGTATCAGAGGTATGCTTAAGACTAAACTTAGTATTATCTGTGTATCTGTTGTCAACTAAGTAACTTTGAACTCCCTGGAAAACTACTTTTGATAAAATGGGTATTATCATGGTAATAAATTACACATACACATTTGTATTTCTCTAAAAATGTGTCTAAAATGAATTAGTATTAAGTATACAAAAAAAAATAAGACATGACGTTGTTGTTGAAAAGGCAATAAAGAAACAGTTACTTTCTTACACTTTAAATATTTAAAGAGCAGGTGCTTAGTAAAGGTGCATCTCTGAAAGAATGAAGATGTGGTGCCTTTAGATGCCTCTGAAATCATTCAGTTTGCTTTTATTTGTTTATTTACTTACTTTTCCATCTTTTTATTTGTATTTTGCCAAGTGCTGGTGAAAAAAAGAGTCCAGTGGAGTCCCCATGTGATGATGCCAGAAAACCTTACTAGCAAGGCTGCCAGTGTATGTTAATGGGAAACTACAAGTCTGTTTCAGATTTTTCTTCCAGGCTGACCAATAGATGTAGTGGTGACCAGACCCAGCCTGCCCCGTGCTTCCAGACTGACCTACAGGTGGCATTGTTGGACCCTGCAATAGCTCTGGCCAATCTACATGCAAATCAGGCGATAATGAGATGCTAATATGGAAAATTGTCCACCGATTGCCTAAGTAGACTCATTTGCATGTCACTTTTGAATATAGCAAATGTTTGCCTGGGAAAATGTCCTAGTGCGGGTGAATGTGTTAGCCCTGAGCCCCATATTAGCGGCACATAATTACCTGATTTGCAGATAGATTGCACAGCGGAATTGCAGGGTCTCACAGCACCACCTGTAGGTCAGTCTGAAAGAAATACCTGAAAAGTAGAATAGTTTAGTTTCCTTTGAAGTACACTGGAAGCCTTGCTAGTAAGGGTTTTCTGACATCATCACATGGGGACTCATTGACTCTTTTTTCACCAACAATTGGCAAAATACAAATAAAAATATGGAAAAGTAAGTAAATAAACAAATAAAAGCAAACTGAATAATTATAGAGGCAACCTAAAGGCCCCACTCTTTCATTCTCTTAAGATATGCACCTTTACTAAGAATCTGCTCTTAACATATAGCCAGTAGTAGTGAGTTTACGGTATTAGTACATAGGTATTTAATTAAATACAGATATGTTCAGTCTTACTATTCTCAGTATTATATAAGTTACACTTGTGCTAATTAACATTTACTTATTATTGTTGTTTCAACTTTTGTTTTCAGAGTCCACCACCAGGCAATGTCAGTGCCTCTGTAGCTGTATTGAAACAGTCATGCAAAGATGGATAAAATGAATGAGACCCTCACAGCAATGTTTTCAGATACTACAACAATTGTTGGAGCTGGCAAACCCATGAGGGCCTATTCCTCTTCTGCATGACCCTCTTAATACAGCTGTAGAAGAGCAACATGAAGTACCACCTGAACCTAAGAATGCCATAGCAGCTGTGCCCGTCTCCCTCTGCCCAGTATTGCCTCCTCCTCCTTAGTTCAAGGGACTTCCTCCCTCCCCTCACCAGTTTACACTTCATTTTTCTCCTTCCAGAGACAATACCCGTGTTGTCTCCTCTAACACCCCACAGCCTCTATCACAGAAGCACCTCTTGCAGTGAACTCTTTTTTTCTCCTAATACATTATTAATCATAGAAAACTTTTCTTGTGTTTTAAATTGTACTCGGCAAATATTTGTATTTTTTCCTTTATTTATGCCTTTTTTATTGTTATGATCAATCTTTTTTACATATGCAAATAAGAGAACTTTATTTTTGTATTTTTTTTTAATTTTGTACATCTAAGGAGAACAATAAGTAAACTAACTATGAATGCCTTTCAGAAATTAAGAGTCATGTCCTTACTATTTATAATAATATAGAACAGGAACAGAAGATTACTGTGGGGGGGGGGGCAAGTGTCACTACTGTAATCTACCTATGGCAGGACAGTACCTTCTGTGGTGGAAAAGTTACCATGTCTATAAACATGTATAGAACTTGTATTGCCTGTAACTTTCAGTGATAAATGACGGCAGGGTGCATGGTCCCAAGTCTGTACACATTGTTACCATTTCACACTGACAGTTCCATTACAATATACTCTGTTCTACAATGGTAGTACCATCACAGCACAATTAGTGCCATCCATTGGTCATAAAGGGAAGTGCAAGTGAAGAAATAGTTCAATAACCAATATACCTAGGGATGGGGAGGGGGGTGGTGCCAGAACTTTCATCTACATATGCAAGCACAGTGTCATGTGTGGCAGCAAAGTTAAAGTAAAGGTACAAGTTTGCCATAGAAAATTGGAGTAGTAACCTATAGGAGGTGTGAATTAGTCTCTTACAATTCAAACTGCTAAATAATGCTGTATTCCATTAAAAAAAATATAACACTTTTATTTTGGTGTTCTGCTTCATTTGCTTAACCTGCCCCTTTTTTCCTCAGTGATGCAACCCCCAACTGTGACGTCATACCAGGGAAACAAAGTTATTAAAGGGACAATGTCAGTTTTTCGTTCTAGATAGACAAATCAGCTATGTACTGTACCCACAATGCCTTGCTATGTACATTAGTACACAGGGTATTATATTTCTATGCTCACTGCAGAAATAGGAAACTACAACTCTCAGTATAGAGGTCTTATAGCTAGATACATTATGCACAATGCATTGTTGTGAAAATAAACATACAAAAGCTTATATTGTTGACACGACTACAGAAATATGGGGTGGCATCTCACAGTAAGGAAACTGGAACACAGTTTCTTATTTTACCCACAGTGCCTTGCTATGGACTTTTACATATTAGTGCTCACCACTACCAACATACAGGATTGTACTTTTGAGTAAGGACCATTTAAAGCAATGTTGTAAATTACCCATAATTCCTTGTTACTGTATGTAAAACATTGACAGCTCCCTGGTATGACATAATTTTGGGGGTGTGGCCACACACAGAAAACTGAAGGACAAAATGCTGATAAAACATTAAAACAAATTACTATGACAGATTTTTTATAAAACAAATGGCAGCTTAGCATCTGATGCATGTCTGCAATGGCATACTATGTGTAGAACACATTTGGGAACCTTCAACCTTTATGTTTATAAACATGTACAGTACTTGTTTTGCATGTAACTGCAATCTGCCTGAGGATGGGGAGGATGGGGGGTGAAGTGTTAGAACTGCCATCTACATGTGCAAGTACAATGCTGTGTGTGGCAGCCAAGTTACCATGTTTATAAACATATACAGTTCTTGTTTGCATGTCACTTTCAGCATGAATTTATGCCAGAGTGCATGTTCCTACTGACTTTACTCTCTGGCAACATTTCCGCTGCCATAGCATTACAAGATAATCTGTTCTCCAATGGTAGTGGCATGGCAGCACAAATAGCACCATGAGTTGATCATAAGGGAAATACAATGAAAATAACATTTCAGTAACAGCATGCTAAAGAATAGGGGAGGTATGAAGTGTCAAAACTGTCATCTACATATGCCTGCACAGTGCCGTGTGTAGCAGCAAAGTTACCATGTTCATAAATGTTTATAAATGTGTACAGTTCTTGTTTTGCATGTCACTTTCAGAATGAATTTATGCCAGAGTGCATGGCCCTAAGGACCATACATTCTACAAACATTTCAGGCTGCCAGATGCTTTACACTGTAGTTTATTCTCCAATGGTAGTGCCATGACAGCACAAATAGAGCCATCCATTGCTCATAAAGGGAAATACAATGGAAATAACATTTCAGTAAGCAACATGCTTGTGGATGGATGTGGATGAATATACAGTATAAATATATATATATATATATATATATATTTATAAAATGCTTGAGACAATCATGATCAGCAGCACCATCAGCACTGGACAAACACCATCACATGACCGTGCGTATATCAGAGCGCGACCGCACACCTGCACTTTTACCCCCCCTTCAAAACAATTTTGACATTTTATAAGATAGATATACCACTCTGAGCGGTGTGCGGTGCGCGCTCTGATACGCATGCGCCTTAGGCAGGTTGACACACTCGGCCTAGCGGCCTCGTCGCGCTATCGCACACCAAAGCTGTATATCGACATCAACCGCACACCTCAGAGTGGTATATCTATTACATATATTAGAGCAAAAACTCCATTTAATGCATTAGTTAGGGTTGCTCCAGCGACAAAAGTGAGAAATTCGCTGTTAGGGTTGAAACCCCCTTGGACCCCGCCCACCCCCAACCGGCTTTGGGGTGCGCATTGGGATCGTCAGCCTAACTCACCCCATGACATGTGTAAAGCAGCAGAAGTATGGAGAGATGGGGTGGGAGTTGGGACCACAGCCCAATAGGCACCAATGCCGGTTGAAGAGGCCTCAACTCAACAGCGAATTCCACTTTTCGCTGTCAGACAACCTAACTAATGCATTAAATTTTGCCTCTAATTCCCTTCTTTGAGAATGATAGCAGAAATAGTGAATGTAATGTGCAGCGGAGGCGGCAGGGGATACTAACAGGGACAGCAACGCAAACAGAAATGCTAACAGTGGCGACATGGTAACACAAGCACAAATGAGAACAGAAAGATACTTGCACATGGTGGCTTAGGCGGAATGGTCTGCACGTGATGTGTTGTCACATAGTAACATGGTGCCTGCAAACAGAAATGTCAATGGGCATGGTGATGTAAAGTGAAACAGTAAGATAAACAGTACTGTAGACAGAAATGGCAAAAAATAACAGAAACACAAGCGCAAATGAAAACGCAAAGGATAACGCACATGGTGGCGCAGACGTCAATGGTAAGTGAAACGGGTACGGATCCGCAAGCAGAAAGGGCAACAGTAACACTAATGTAAGCACATAGGCTGGTTTTCCCCAAAACCTGCATTGAGAAAGACAGTGAGTACAAATAATCTATGCAAAATAATCAGTATCGGCGCAGAAAATGAGATCTTGGAATACTAAATACATTATATCTCAGGAACCGTACGACATAGAAAAAAAATTTAAAAGTCATATTATTTACAACTGTCCTGGCTAATTTGGATCTTAGCCCCATTAGGGGGCTATGAAGCTTTCCGACGAAAAGTCCGTATCTTGCACCGTTTCCAAGATACGGGCCCTGAAAGACGCGGCGAACGCCGTAATGATATCCTATGGGAAAAAAAGAAAAGTTCGGAGCACCATAACTTTGCCTCCCTATAATGTTTTTTCACCAAACTACTGAAAGGCACATCTGTGGGCTGTTGACTGTCTTCCCTCCAAATTTCAGGAAAAAAGACCAAACTGTTATTTTGCAGCAGGGCTCCAAATTATTTCTGTTAAGTGTCGGGCGCCGTAATGTTATCCTATGGGAAAAAATGTCAATTTTGGAGTGCCGTAACTTTGCCGCCATGTGATATTTTTTCACCAAACTACTGAAAGGCACATCTGTGTACTGTTGGCTGTCTTCCCTCCAAATTTCAGGAAAAAAGACCAAACCGTTATTCTGCAGCAGGGTGCCAAAGGATTCCTGTAATGTTTTGTGCGCCGTAATGTTATCCTATGGGAAAAACTGTCAACTTTGGAGTGCCATAACTTTGCCACTGTGTAATATTTGTTCAATACAACACTGAAAGGCACATCTGTGAGATGTCGGCTGTGTTCCCTTCAAATTTCAGCCCAAAACTCCCAACGGTTATTTTGCAGTGCAGTGCCAAAGAATTGCTGTCATTTTCCCACAGACTAGAAAATTACTGTCGCAATTTGCGAAAGCTTTCGCAAAAATTTGCGACACTTTTGTGAGCACGAAAGTAATTTGTGAAAGTACTTTTTCCAGAAATTTGAAAAACATATTTCTGGGGTGTTTTACCACAAAATAAAGACATGGCAAGCATCCTCAGGGCCCGACTAGGTGAATACAAAAAAAATTAGGTTCCTAGAGGGTCCCAAATTTAAATGCCAACCATTTTTCTGATCACCAACTGAAAACAAAATGGCTTATTTGCGAAAGTAACAGGCCCATTTGCGAAAGTAAAAATGCATTTGCGAAAGTGTTGAACTTTTTGTTAACTTTTCCCATTGACTTATAATGGGAAACTGTTTTTTGAATAACTTTTGAACCGTTTAATATTTTTTCACGAAATCTTCGAAAAGCCATCAGGGGACCCTGGCTGCACATTCCCTGAAGATTTTGGGCCGGTCACACAAACCGTACGACCTGTAGGCGCGACCACAGAATTCCAGAAAAGCGTAAATGTGTGCACAGATCACACTTAATAACTCCGCAGCCTTATATCTGACCAGTACAAAACTTGGCAGATCTCAAGGCCTATGGTTCTTGATCATAAATTCCAAATTTCAGGCAAATCCATCAAACAGTTGCAAAGTTATTAAGGTGCAAAGTTTTGGGGTTTAACATAGAAATGGCTCCTCAACACCTAACATAACTAGCACTACCGTGCTACCATAATATACAGTATATATATATATATATATATATATATATATATATATATATATATTTATGGCAAAAACTCTGTTAATGCATCAGTTAGGTTGTCCACAGTGACAAAAGCAGGAAATTCAGTGTTAGGGTTCAAAACCTAACTGTGCATCCCTCCACCACCACGCACACTCACACTCACACATAGGGAAGGACCAAGGCAACACAACCAATCACACACAACTAGCAGGAGGTGTATACCTGTGTTACCGTAGGAAGTGGAGAAATCCAACTTCAGGTATCATATATTAGTTCCAAAGTTTTTCTATGAGGTTAGTTCACCTAAAGGTGAACCAAGCTGTCAGTTGTGAAAACTGTGTACCTCGCCTCCTTTTCAACATATGGGTGGTGAAAGGCATCATGGGTGCTGCAGTGTTAGTCTATGGGACATTGCTCAATTTCATAACACTGTAACTTTGTCATCCTTAACTATTTTAGCACCAAAGCAGCAAAAGGGACATCTGTGGGACCAGGGCTTGCCACCCTGGAAATTTCATCCCAGAGGACCCTACCATTTGCTTGCAGGAGGATGGCAAGATGTGCAGTTATCAGGAGCATAGTTTTGCAAAATACTTTTGCAAACACGAAAGTGTCACAAATGGAAGATACAACACTTTCGCATTTGTGAAAGCATGTAAAATACTTTTGCAAAAGTTTGTCACAAACACAAAAGTGTTGCAAATGCAAGCATGACAGTGTAGCATTTACGAAAGTGATTTGCAAAAGTATTTGCAGTTAATGTCCAAAATCCTGTTTTGGGACTTGTAAACCCCAAAATAGCATATGTGTACTCTGTGTTAGCTGTTGGTGGCAGTGTGGGGCCCAAGATGCCTAGCTGTCTGCAGTGATATGTGTTTGGTGGAGTGTGGAATGTCCAGGATCACAGTTAGCAGTGACAATGCTATACCACACCCCAACATCTGTTGGTGTGTGGAAGATGGGAGCATGGGGGTGTGGTTTTAATGGTTTAGATAGTTGTATGTTATTTTGTTAGGTGCTGCTGGTTGTGCGTGATCGGTGTGTGTTGCCTTGGTCCTTCACCTACTTGCATGTATATGTGTGTGGGCGGTGGTGATGGGGATGGGCAGTTAAGGTTTTGAACCCTAACACTGAATTTCCCTGCTTTTGACACTGTGGAACAACCCTAAATGATGCATTAATGGAGTTTTGCCATGAATTTCCCTTCTTTTGAGAATGTGCAATATATATAGTAAGTGGTATGTGGTGCTGGAAGCATGGGGCCCTTCAGGCCCTGCATTCCCTACCCATGCTGCCCATGTCTGCGTAATAACTGTAACAGTATTGTTAATGCTAACAGTAATGGTAATGGTGACTGAAATGCAAGCGCTAATGGTAACTGTAACACCAATACAAGGCGTGAAACAAGCATGAATGCTGGCTGTTACGGTGATACAGACGGAAATACAGATGCGGCTGGTGACACAGGGGTGATGTAGTACAGATGGTGATGGTGATGGTGGGTTGCAAGTGCAGATGTGAGAGGGATGGTGGTGGTGACGATTGACATGATAAGCGAGTACTAGCGGGTGACAGGTGATTGATGGCGAATTGCGTAACAGGAGTGCAGGCCGTGATGGAGTGCAGGCATGAGTGCAGACAATGAGTGCAGATGCAGGTTGCAGATGTGAGTGCAGGTGGTGTGCTGATGTTGGCGGAGCTAAGGGGTGGAGTTGGTGATGGTGATGCTGGTGGTGGGCACAGGCATGAGTTGCAGATGGGAGCAGAGTGCAGGCGCAGATGCCAGATGCGAGAAAATGAGTAGGTAATGGTGGCGATTGGTAGCAGATGGAAGTGATGGCACAGGTGGTATTAGAGTGAGCGCAGGCATGAGTGCAAGCTGTAGGCGGTGGGGGTGGCGGTGGATGCAGGTAGAACACTAACACAGGCAGTAGCAGAGTGCGGACAGGTGAGCACAGGCAGTGGCGCTGGCAGTGATACTGGCGTTGATGGGTAATGCAAGCGAAGCAATAACGGTAATGGTGATGGTGACACAAATGTAAGCTTAATGCAAATGGTAAAGCAAATGCAAATGCAAACAGTAATGCAAAAGAGTAATACAAATTCAAGAGCAAATGGAAACTCAGACAGTAGCGGTGATGCAAAGGTAACAGAAAAGCAAGCACAAACATAACGCAAGCGGTAAAGGGTAGTGCTAACTGTAACACTAACATTGATGCAAATGCAAAGCAGTAACGGTAATGGTGATGGTAACGCAAACATAAAATGCTAACAAAGATAGTAATGCAAATGCAAATGCAAACACTAAGGTAATGCTAATGGTGATGCAAATGGAAATATTAATGCAAACAGTAACAGAAACACAAGCACAAACGTAAACACAAATGGTAACACTAGCCGTAGCTAACTTGACGGAAATGCAAAGCTAAGCAGTAATGGTAGTGCTAACGCTGACAGAAATGTTAACACAAATGCAACGCGCAGCAAAACACAACGGAAACACTATGCAAACGTTAATGGAAACACAAGCGCAATTTGTAAATGCAAACACTAATGGTAACAGTAACACAAACGCACATGCTTTGTGTCCAAAAAAGGTTCATTCAGAAGCACGGTGAATACAAGGAATGTGGGCATAACAATGGCCCTCGAACTGGAGCACTTGGAATACTAAATTGCTTATATCTCAGTAACTGTACGATGTAAAAAAAAAATTAAAATCTCATATTATTTATGACTTTCCAGGCTAGTTTTGTACTTAGTTTTGTACTTACACCCCCCCAGTAGGGGACTAAGTATTTTTGTGACAAAAAGCCTGGACCTCGAACCTTTTTTGAGATATGGGACCCGAAAGGCACGGCGGACACTTTAATGTTATCCTATGGGAAAAATTGTCAACTTCGGAGTGCCGTAACTTTGCAGCCCAGTAATATTTTGGCATCAAACCACCAAAAGGCACAACTGTGGGATGTTGGCTTCTTCCTGCAAATTTCAGCCAAAAGATCAAACTGTTGTTTTGCAGCAGGTGGCAAAGATTTCCTACTATATTGGCAATACTTTTGCAAATTACTTTTGCAAATTACTCACAAATCATGACACTTCATAAAAATATCACAAAAGTGTTGCATTTGCAAAAGTACTTTACAACACTACTTTTACAAAAATTTTAAAATATATTTCTGGGGTGTTTACCCCAAAAAAATACATGGCTAACATCCTCAGGACTCAACTAGGTGAACACAACAAGAGTTGTGTCCTAGATGGTCTCAAATTTAAACGGCAAACATTTTCTGAGCTGTAACTGAAAAATAGAATGACTGACTCATGAAAGTAAAACGGTCATTTGCGACAGTAAAAACAGCATTTGCGAAAGTGTCGCATTGGTTGTTAACTTTTCCCATTGACTATAATGAGATTCAGTGTTTTTAGAATAACTTTTGAACTGTTTAATATTTTTTCACAAAATCTTTGAAAGGCACACTGGCGAGCCTGAATGCATGTTCCTGAAGTTTTCAGACTGATCACACAAACCGTGTGGGCTGTAGGCTCGAGCAAAACTGTGACTTGTGAATATGATTACACATGGAATGAGGTGACATTTAGGCCTCACAACCCCAATGACACACCCGTCATCTATCAATCTTGGGAGGAGGAGTAGCCACACAAGGGGGAGGGGCAACCCTAAAGGTCTCATTTCCTTACTTTTGTGCTTTAACCTAAATGATGCATTAACAAAGTTTTTGCATAGAAAATGTATTTATATATATGTATATATTCTATGCAAAACTACGTTAATCTGTCAGGTTAATCTAACAAAAAAAATGAGGAAATTCGACATTACGTTTCCCACCTTGCACCCTACCACCACCTTGCCTCACCAACAGGCATTGGGCTGTGTGTTGGGGTCATCAGCCTAACTCTCACCTCATTCTCCACATTGCACCACCTCAGCTTGTTTACATATGGGATGGGGTGAGAGTTAGAGCTGACGACCCCAACACACAGCCCGATGCCTGTTGGTGAGGTCAGGTTGGGGTGTCCAAGGGAGGGGAACCCTAATGTCAATTTCCTCATTTTCTTCACTGTAGAATAACCCTAACTGATGCATTAATGAAGTTTTTGCATAGAATATATGTATATATATATATATATATATATATACACACATATATACAGTATACATATATATTTATTGCAAAAATTTCATTAATGCATCAATAAGATTATCATTACAGCGACAAAGTTTGGAAATACAATGTTAGGGTTACCAACCCTACCCACCCCCACTCTCCAGGGTGTGCCTTGGGGTTACCAGCCCTAACTCTCACCCCATTCCATTTGTAAGGAAGCTGAGTGGTACAGTATAGGAAAATGGGGTGAGGGTTAGGCCCGATGACCCCAAGGCACACCCAGACATCTGTTGGTGTGTGGAAGGTGAGGGTGGGGGTGTAGGGTTGGTAACCCTAACATCGAATTTCCAAACTTTTGCTGCTGTAATGACAACCCTTGCTGATGCATTAATAAAGATTTTTTGCAATGAATTTCCATTCTTTTTCAGAAAATTTAAAGTTACTAGTATGTGGTTGTGCAACCCAGCGCCTGGACAATCATGCATACATTTTGTAATTGCCTTTGATTTTCATGTGGGCATGCTCCTATCTATACATAAGTGCACTGATATTTTATTGATATCACATCTCTGTTTGGGCCCTGTGCTCCCATTATTGCATAACAGGATCCAAATGCGGGAGCATACCCATAAGTATAGAGACATAGTGCACGCCTACAGCCATTCCAAGTAACCCTTGTGCTGCAAAGTTGCAATATCTCAGGAAACATCGGAACTTTGGAAAAAATCCATTCACAGTTATATTCATGGCCTGACCACCTCCATGCATGCTTAGTTCACTTAAAGGTATACTAAGCTGTGCTTAGCAAAAAATCAATAACTCAAATTGTTTTTTTAAATATAGCCACTGCAAGGCAGCATGACCACCACAATGTTATCCTTTGGGAAAATTAAGAACTTCAGATTGCTGTTACCCAGTGTTCATTTTTTTCACCAAACCAGCAAAGGGTACATCTGTGGGGCAAGGGCTTGCCGCACTGCAAATTTCAACCCAAACATCCTAACCATTTTCTTGCTATGAAGCGGCAAAGAAACTGTTTTTTGGAGCTGTTTACCTGCTTTCACTTTCAGACCATATATGTTTTTCCTCTTAGGCTATAATGGTAAACTTTAAAGTTTAATAGCATTTGAATGGATTAATATTTTGTCACCAAACCTTCACAAAGCACATCTGTGAGGCAAAGGCTTTCTACTCTGAAAATTTCAGATCACAACTTAAAGCCAATTCTGAGATCCAGGTGGACAAAAAAAAGTCTCAAAACATAGAGATTTCTGTTTTTCCAACATTCAACATCTCAGAAACTACACAACAGATTCTCACAAGAGTTGGCAGGTCAAGAGACATACTCCTAGGCATTATGTGTGCCAAATGTCATGCAAATCCATTGAACAGTTCCAAAGTTATTAACTTTCACAAATTCAGGTTTAACATAGATGTTACCTTTCACCCTAACTATACTGACACTACCGTGCCATTGTAATACTTAGAAAACAAAGAACCTCTGTGCACAAGAACTGAGACAGTGGTTACCCCAAAGGGCATTTGGCCGGGAAGCCAAGTTTCAAAGAAATACAAAATCACACATGCACCCACAATGCAAAGCATCATGGGCTGCATATGCAAAGCATCCACAGAATATTATGCTGGTTTAACTTTAAGCAGATGGCACCATGGCACTCTGCTTAAGATTGAACAACACTCTTCTCTGTGATGTTTATGCAGCTGTTGTATGTGAGGACATTGTGACTCTTCTATATATATATATATATATATAGGGATATAATATGGAGAGCGATCAGATAAATGATTTATCTATACAAGTGCTGTTTGACCTCGGGTAACCTCACAAGTGGTGTATGCCACGAGTGAGGTGTCCGAGGTCAAACAACAATGTAGATAAATCATTTATCTGACACCTATTGTATATTTCATTTATGCAATAGGGATGCTTTCTGTCCATGCAGAGACATTTGCTTTTGATTGCTATCTTTTTTTGCACGTTTCTCAAAAAAGTAAACAAATAATTTCATTTTCTGCTCTTTTTCGCTAATTATAAAATCATCCATAAGGTATCTATAAATAAAACACCACTCATTTTGTAGATAATGTAGTGCTGAACAGCTTTCATGCTCACAGTACCATGCTATCTTTTTTTGTTTTAAAGTTATTCGCATTTGAATATGGATAGTACTGCTACTTAGGCCGAACATTCAAAATAAGTTACGGAGTGATTGTGATATAGCTACTATATGGATAAATTTTATTCATTCAACAGCTGTGAAGATAAATGGATTTATTCAATGAGTTCTGAGCCAACTCCTATTTCATATATATATATATATATATATATATATATATATATATATGTATATAGACATATATTACAGGCAAAGAAAATCCATTTAATGCATCAGTTAGGGTTGTTCCACAGTGTCAAAAGTGAGGAAATTCGGTGTTAGGGTTGAAAACCCCCTTGCACACCCTCAGCCCACCCCAACCAGCATCGGGGTGTGCGTTGGGGTCATTGGCCCTAACTCTCACCCCATCACATGCATGAACAAGCTGAGGCACAGGAGAATGGGGTGAGAGTTAGGACCGATGACCCCAACGCACACCCCAATTCCGGTTGAGTGGGGTGGGCTGAGGGGGTGCAAGGGGGGTTTTGAACCCTAACACTGAATTTCCTCACTCTTGTTGCTGTGGATCAACTCTAACTGATACATTAAATGGATTTTTTGCCTCTAATTTCCCTTCTTTTTGAGAATGAGGACTATAAATAATGAATGGAATGTGGAGGTGGGAGCACGGGGCCCTTAGGCCCTGCACTCCCTGACGTGATTTGTGTGACATAGTAATGGTAACAGCAATGCAAATGCAAGCGGTAACAGTTATGCACATGGTGATGCAAACGTGAATTGTAAAGCAAGCGTTAATAGAAATGCTGGTGCAAAGTGACGCCAAAGCGAACAGTGACACAAACAGAGGCAAGTGCATACGGAAATGCAACTGGTAATGCACATGGTCATGGTACAGATATTGTAAATGCAAATGATAACTGTGACAGCATCACTAAGTAGAAAACAGAAATGCAGGCCTTAGCGTGTATGGAAACACAAACTGAAATGCACATGGTCATGGTGCTGCAATTGTAAATGGAAATGGTAACGTAATAGCAAACAATAATGCCAAAGAAAACAGAACTCAAATGGAAAGCAAACGCGTGATGGAAACGCAAACCATAACATGCACAGGAATGCAATTGGAAACACAATTAGAACATTAAGAACAACGATGACACAAAATGGAAGACAAACACAAAGCGTGGTGGAGGCAGCTGCCAGCAAGTAGTAATACTGCAAGTGCTAAGCGAAACACAAACAGAAACAGTAGTGGAACACAAATGGTAACATTAACACAAGCGCAAATGGAAATGCAATTGGTAACTCACGGTGGGCGTACGGAACGCTAATGCAAACAGGCATGCAAAACACAAGGGTAAAGCCTATGTGTAACAGTAAAGTGGAGCACACACCTATTTTCCCCAGAAGCGCCATTGAGAAACATAGTGAAAACAAAAGAATGTGCCACGGAGCATAAACGAGCAGTTGTTATACTAAATTGCTAATATCTCAGTAACCGTCTGACCCGTAGAAAAAAAAAAATAATTTCCACTGATTCATGAGGTTCCTGGCTAGGTTTTCACTGGCTGTGTAGCCCATAGGGCTGCCTTCCCTCCAAATTTCAGCCCAAAAGACCAAACAGTTTTTTTTTTTGGAGCAGGGTGGCCAAGAGTTCTTGTCATTTTGGCCATAGCCTAGAAAAGTAGTGTAGTGATTTGCGAAAGTGTCACAGGAGTGACATTACTTTTCCCAGAAATTTGAAAAACACTTCTGGGGTGTTTAACCTCACATTAAAGACATGGCTAACATCCTCAGGGCTCGGATAGGTAAACACAAAAAGAATTGTGTCTCTAGATGGTCCCAATTTAAATGCCAAGCATTTTTGTGATCAGTAACTGAAAACAAAATGGCAGACTTGCGACACTACTATGCCATTTGCATCACTAAAAACTGCATTTGCAAGAGTGTCTAACTTTTGTTAACTTTTCCCATTGACTTATAATGGGAACTTGTTTTGAATAACTTTTGAACCGTTTAATATTTTTCACGAAAACTTCAAAAGGTACATTAGTGACCCTGGACAGACATTTCCTGAAGTTTTCAGACTAGTCACACAAACAGTGCAACCTGTAGGTGCGAGCAAAGATTGCGCAAAAAAAGGTAATTGCATGAATGGATGTCGCTTAATAACTCCACAGCCGTATACCTGACTGGTACAAAAGTTGGCACATCCTGAGATCTATGGTTCCACCCCATGCCTGCCAAATTTCAGGCAAATTTGTTAAATGGTGGCAAAGTTGTTAAGGTGCAAAGTTTCACCATTTAACCTTAAAAGGGCTACTTAACCCTAACTATGGTAGCACTACTGTGCTACCATAGTATATGTATATATATATATATATATTTAGGGTTGGCGGGCCACTTAAATGTTAACCCCCAAAGTTTGCACCTTAATAACTTTGCAACTCTTTGTCCGATTTTCCTGTAATTTTGTGTGTGCGGTATCCAAACATAGATATCTAGATCTGTAACGTTTTGTTCTGGTCGAATGTACAGTTACAGAACTGTAGAGTGTCAAAAAAGTGAAAAGTACCCAACTTTTGTGCGTTTTAGGTCAGGCTTAAAGGACTGAAGAATGCATCTGAGTGGATTCAATTGCATGTCTATTTGTGGTCTGGTTAAGCTGATGTCTTTTGAAGATTTGGTGAAAAATATTAATCCGTTCAAAAGTTATATAAGTTTTCATGTCCCATTTTGCCTATGGAAAAATGTATATGTGCTAGAAAACCTTTCACAAAAACGTTCACGATAACACTTTTTAGCGTGGGAAAACATTCCATTATAAGGTATTTATTTATTTTATTTATTTATTTATTGAAATGTTTCACCAGGAAAGGCACACTGAGCAGAAAGCTTGTTTCCCTGAGTGACCTGGGGGAAGGGGGTACAATGGGATGGTAACACACAGGTTATCAGTTGATTATACATTTAAGAAGATTTACAGTGGTATGAGGCAACATTTTATACAGGTTCCAGATAAGATAACACTTTGTTTGCAGTTAGGTGCAATGTACATAGTATACATGTCAGAAGCACATGGCACATGGAATATGAGTCACTGAGGCAGTTTAAAACAACAAGCAACAAGTGCAACTTAGGATGGGACAACGAGAGCATGAGACAAGTAAGTGCCATAGTTGGTCAAAATAAGCCAGCTTACATAGCGTAAGCTAGGTGCCGTTGGTCAGGAAGAAGTGATGTGGTGGGGATATGGACCAGCTCTTGAGTTATCAAGCAAAGGAGCAGTTTACCATAAGGTAAGGTATAGGCATGTCATGAAAACTTTTTTGTTGTTGTGAAAACAATGCTTGACAACATTATCCCACGTGTTGTTTTCTCTGAGACTTCATTGTGCCAAGGTGGATTATGCTTTTGGGCTGAAATTTGCAGGGTGGCAAGCCCTGGTCCCACAGATGTGCCTTTTGGTGGTTTGATCCCAAACCATTCAATGGGCCCATAGTTACAGTATCCTGAAGTTGAGAAATTTTCCATAGGATAACATTGCGGTGCTCTTGGTGCCTTTCGGTGCCCATACCTCAAACGATCGAGATATGGATTTTTTGATACCTGCAGCTTAGTGTACCTTTAGTTAAATGCAGAACCTTTAAGTGGACTAAGCTTGTGTGGAGGTTTCAAAGTCATGACTACAACTACAATGGAATTTTTTCATCATTGTTATGTGCACTGAGATATTTCCAAAACAGTGTTACTGTCAAGGGAGTGCAGGGCCCCGAAGGCCCACCTCCCCACAAATATATACCAGTTACATTCCACTTTCTCAAAGAAGGAAATTCATTGCAAGAAACTTCATTAATGCATCAGTTAGGATTGATAGCACAGTGACAAAAGCATGGAAATTCTCGTTAGGGTTACCACCCCTACCCCTACCACCCATTGGTGTTTTTTCATCATTATAAGGTATCTGGTGTCTCAAAACATTTTTGCTTTCATAATAACAATGCTGGAAAATGCCCATGCATTGTTTTCTGTCACTTCATTGTATCAAGGTGGATTGTGCTTGGGGCTGACATTTGCAGGGTGGCAAGTCCTGGTCCTACAGATATACCTTTTGGTGGTTTGGTCCTAAAATATTCAATGGGCCCACCATTACAGCATTCTGAATTTGAGACATTTCCCATAGGATAACATTGCAGCGCCCATGGTGCCTTTCAAAGCCTGTATCTCAAAAATGATTTGAGATATGGATTTTTCCTACCCACAGCTTAGTTTACCCTTAGGTAGACTAATCCCATAAGGTAGTTTTGAAGTCATAGATTACACCTGCAATGTAATTATTTTCATAGTTGATACAGCTACTGAGATATTGCCAAATAAGGGTTACAAGGGATCCTTTTCAGTACTGTGGCGCTGCTGTATGGCTCTGTGTATTTATGTGTAAGTGGGAGCACAGGTCCCAGTGGACTCATGCTCCCACATATACATACCATTAGGAAAAAAATGGGCAGTGTCAGGGAAACACAGGGCCCAGAGGGCCCGCACTTCTACAAACTTATACCAGTTACCTGTTATATTACATTTTCTCAAAAAGAAGGGAAATTCATTGCAAAAAACTTTGTCAATGAATCAGTTTGGGTTGATAGCACAGTGACAAAAGTGTGGAAATTCCATGTTAGGGTTAGCATCACTTCACCCCACCCCACCCCCCTCTGCATTCCACACAACAGCAGGTGTTAGGGTGTGCCATGCATTGTCAGACCTAACTCTCACCCCATTCTCCTATACTGTAGCATGTCAGCTTGTTTACACATGGAACGGGGTGACAGTTGGGCATGACAACCCCATGGCACATCCCAACACCTGTTGGTGTGTGGAGGGTGGAGGGGGGGTGGAGTGGTAACCCTCAGGTGGAATTGTACTATCAACCCTATCTGACGCAGTAACAAAGTTTTTTGCAATGTATATATATATATATAAATATATATGTGCATATATATATATATATATATATATATTATAGTAACAGTAGTGCTACCATAGTTAGGGTTCAGGAGCCATTTCTATGTTAAACCCCAAAACTTTGCACCTTAATAACTTTTCAACCATTTGATGGATTTGGCTGAAATTTGGAATACACGATCAAGGGCCATAGGCCTTGGGATCTGCCAAGTTTAGTACCAGTTAGATACACAGCTGCGGAGTTATTAAGTATGATCTGCACACACGTTTACGCTTTTTCTGGAATTCTATGGTCGCACCTACAGGTCGCACGGTTTGTGCGACCAGATCAAAATCTTCAGGGAACGTGCAGCTGTGGCTCCCAATGTCCCTTTTGAAGATTTCATGAAAAAATATTAAACTGTTCAAAAGTTATGGCAGTCCGAACTTCTGTTTTTTTTTCCCACAGGATAACATTACGGCGTTCGCCGAGCCTTTGAGGGCCTGTATCTGGAAAACGGTGTGAGATACGGAGTTTTTATCAAAATATTTTAGCCCCCTCATGGGGGCTATGTATATAACTAGCCAGGAAAGTGATAATACATATGACTTTTACATTTTTTTTCTATGTCGTATGGTTACTGAGATATAAGCAATTTACTATTACAACTACTGATTTTTGTGTTCCGAGAGTCATTATTTTGCATACATTCTTTCTACTCACTGTCTTTCTCTATACAGCTTTTGGAAAAACCAGCCTGTGCGCTACATTACTCTTACTATTACCGTTTCTGCTTGTGGCTCCATTACCGTTCTACCCGTTCATGTTTACGCCACCATGTGCGTTACCCTTTGCATTTTGATTTGCTGTTGCGTTTCCGTTGTTTTTAACATTTCTGTCTACAGTACTGTTCCTCTTTCTGTTTTGCTTTGCGTCATCATGCGCATTATGATTTGCGTTTGCGGGCACAATGTTACAATGCGACAAGACATCACCCCCATGCTCCCGCCGCTGCAGTACATTCACTATTTCTCATTATCATTCTCAAAAAGAAGACAAATTAGAGGCAAAAAACTCCATTTAATGCTTCAGTTAGGGTTGTTACACAACAACAAAAGCGAGAAAATTCGATGTTAGGGTTGAAACCCTTTGCCCCAGCCCACCCCCAACTGGAATCAGAGGTGTGCATGGGTTCATCAGTCCTAACTGTCACCCCATTCTCCTATTCCTCAGCTTCTTTCCACATGTGATGGGGTGACACTTAGGGCGGGGACCCCTATCGCACCCGATTCCAGTTGAGGAGTGGGCTGGAGGGTGCAAGGGGTTTCAACCTAACATTGAATATATATATATATATATATATATATATATATATATATTATAGCACGTAGCAGGCAGCTACCATAGTTAGGCTGAGGAGCCATTTCTATGTTAAACCCCAAAACTTTGCAGCTTAATAACTTTGAATCCGTTTGACGGATTTGGCTGAAATCTGGAATACATGATCAAGAACCATAGGCCTTGGGATTTGCCAAGTTTTGTACCCAGTTGGATACACAACTGTGGAGTTATTAAGTGTGATCTGCCGCACGTTAATGCTTTCTGGAATTCTCGAATTGACCTACCACAGGTCGGATTTGCAGAGACGGCCCAAAATCTTCAGGGAACTATGCAGCTGTGGCCCCTGATGTGCCTTTCAAAGATTTTGTGAAAAAATATTAAATTGTTCAAAAGTTATGGCAGTCCAAAGTTCTGTTTTTTTCCCCATAGGATAACATTATGGCGTTCGCCGCGCCTTTGAGGGCCTGTATCTCAAAAACGGTGCGAGATACAGAGTTTTTGTCAAAAAAGTTTAGCCCCCTTCTGGGGGTTACATATATAACTAGCCAGGAAAGTGATAATACATATCACTTTTACATTTTTTTTCTGTGTCGTACGGTTACTGAGATATAAGCAATTTACTATTACAACTACTGATTTTTGTGTTCCGAGAGTCATTATTTTGCATACATTCTTTCTACTCACTGTCTTTCTCTATACAACTTTTGGGGAAAACCAGCCTGTGCACTTACATTACTCTTACCATTACCATTTCTGCTTGTGGTTCCGTACGTTTCACTTACCGTTCACGTTTACGCCACCATGTGCGTTACCCTTTGCGTTTTCATTTGCGGTTGCGTTTCTGTTGTTTTTAACATTTCTGTCTACAGTACTGTTCCTCTTTCTGTTTCACTTTGCGTCATCATGCGCATTACGATTTGCGTTTGCGGGCACAATGTTACAATGCAACAAGACATCACCCCCGTGCTCCCGCCGCTGCATTACATTCACTATTTCTCATTATCATTCTCAAAAAGAAGACAAATTGGAGGCAAAAAACTCTGTTTAATGCATCAGTTAGGGTTGTTCCACTGCGACAAAAGCGAGGAAATTCGATGTTAGGGTTGAAACCCCCTTTGCACCCCTCCAGCCCACCCCCCAACTGGAATCAGGGTGTGCATTGGGGTCATCGGTCCTAACTGTCACCCCATTCTCCTATTCCTCAGCTTCTTTCCACATGTGATGGGGTGACACTTAGGGCCGATGATCCCAATGCGCACCCCGATTCCAGTTGGGGGGGTGGGCTAGAGGGGTGCAAAGGGGGTTTCAACCCTAACATCGAATATATATATATATTATGGTAGCACGGTAGTGCTACCATAGTTAGGGTTGAAGAACCATTTCTGTGTTAAACCCCAAAACTTTGCAACTTAATAACTTTGCAACCATTTGACAGATTTGGCTGAAATTTGGAATACATGATCAAGAACCATAGGCCTTGGGATCTGCCAAGTTTTGTACTGGTCAGATACACAGCTGTGGGTTAATAAGCATGATCTGTGCATGCGTTTACACTTTGCTGGAATTCTACGGTCGCGCTACAGGTCGCACCGTTTGTGTAACCGGCCTGAAATCTTCAGGGAATGTGCAGCTGTGGCCCCTGATGTGCCTTTTGAAGATTTCATGAAAAAATATTAAACTGTTCAAAAGTTATGGCAGTCCGAACTTCTGTTTTTTTCCCCGTAGGATAACATTACGGCATTCACCGCGCCTTTGAGGGCCTGTATCTCAAAAACGGTGTGAGATATGGAGTTTTTGTTGAAATATTTTAGCCCTCAACTAGCCAGGAAAGTGATAATACATATGACTTTTAAATTTTTTTTCTACGTCGTATGGTTACTGAGATATAAGCAATTTACTACCACTACTGATTTTTTGTGTTCCAAAGTCATTATTTTGCATACATTCTTTCTACTCACTGTCTTTCTCTATACAGCTTTTGGGGAAAACCAGCCTGTGCTTACATTACTCTTACCATTACCGTTTCTGCTTGCCGGTTCCTACACGTTTCCCTTACCGTTCACGTTTATGCCACCATGTGTGTTACCCTTTGAGTTTTCATTTGCAGTTGCGTTTCCATTGTTTTTGAACATTTCTGTCTACAGTACTGTTCTTCTTTTCTGTTTCGCTTTGTGTCACCATGTGCACTGCGATTTGCATTTAATAGGCACAATGTTACAATGCGACAAGACATCACCCCCGTGCTCCTGCCGCTGCATTTCATTCACTATTTCTCATTATCATTCTCAAAAAGAAGACAAATTAGAGACAAAAAACTCTGTTTAATGCATAAGTTAGGGTTATTCCACAGCGACAAAAGTGAGGAAATTTGATGTTTGGGTTGAAACCCCCATTTGCACCCCTTCAGCCCACCCCCACAACTGGAATTGGGGTGTGCATTGAGGCCATCGGTCCTAACTGTCACCCCATTCTCCTATTCCTCAGCTTCTTTCCACATGTGATGGGGTGACACTTAGGAGCCGATGTCACAATGCGCACCCTGATTCCAGTTGGGGGTGGGCTGGAGGGAGTCAAAGGATTTCAACCCTAACATCGAGATATATATATATTATGGTAGAGGAGACATTTCTATGTTAAACCCCAAATTTTGCACCTTAATAACTTTGCAACTGTTAGACAGATTTACACAAATTTGGTATACATGATCAAGAGCCATAGGCCTTGGGATCTGCCAATTTTGACTGGTCGGATATAGCCACTGAGGAGTTATTAAGCGTGATCGCGTGTCGTTCGCTTTTAAGAATTCTGCTGTCGCACCTACAGGTTGCACGGTTTCGCGCGACCTACCCAAAATCTTCAGGGAACATGCGGCCAGGGTCCCCGATGTGCCTTTCAAAGATTTCATGAAAAATATTAAACGGTTCAAAAGTTATTCAAAAAACAATTTCCCATTATAAGTCAATGGGAAAAGTTAACAAAAAGTTCGACAGTGTCGCAAATGCACTTTTTACTGTCGCAAATGGCCCTATTACTGTCACAAATCTGCCATCTTGTTTTCAGTTAGTGATCAGAAAAATGCTTGGCATTTAGAATTGAGACCCTCTAGCAACCTAATTCTCTTTGTATTCACCTAGTAGGGCCTAGAGGATGCTAGCCATGTCTTTATTTTGGGGTGAAACACCCCAAGAAATATGTTTTTCAGATTTCTGGAAAAAGTACTTTCACAAAGTAGTGTCACACTCACGAAAGTGTCGAAAATTTTTGCGAAAGTTTTTGCAAATTGCGACACTACTTTGTGACACTATGCCCAAAATAACAGTAATTCTTTGGCACTCCGCTGCAAAAGAACTGTTGGGAGTTTTGGGCTGAAATCTGGAGGAAACCAGCCGACATCTCACAGATGTGCCTTCAGTGTTGTATTGAAAAAATATTACACGGCTGCAAAGTTACAGCACTCCAAAGTTGACAGTTTTCCCATAGGATAACATTACAGCGCCCGCGCGTACAGGAATCCTTTGGCACCTGCTGCAAAATAATGGTTTGGTCTTTTTCCTGAAATTAATTTGGAGGAAACAGCCAACAACCCACAGATGTGTGCCTTTCAGTGGTTTGTTGAAAAATATTACAGGGACGAAAGTTATGGCACTCCGAACTTCTCTTTTTTCCCATAGGATAACATTGCGGCGTTAGCGCCTTTCAGGGCCATTATCTGGGAAGCGGTGCGAGATCACGGACTATTAAATCAGAAAATGCTTAGCCCCCTAATGGCGGCTAAGTACAAAACTAACCAGGACAGTGTAAAATCATATGACTTTAAAATTTTATTTCTCGTAAATACGGTTCCAGAGATATAACCTATTTAGTATTCCAAGTCCTCATTTTCTGCTCTGATACCCATTATTATGCATACATTCTTTGTACTCACTGTCTTTCTCTATGCAGTTTTGGGGAAACAGCCTATGCCCCTTACATTACTGTTACCCGTTGCCCTTTACACTTGTGGTTCTGTACCCGTTTCACTTACCGTTGAAGTCTATGCCACCATGTGCATTATTCTTTGCGTTTTCATTTGCGTTTGTGTTTCTGTTATTTTTTGCCATTTGTGACTACAGTACTGTTTCTCTTTCTGTTTCACTTTGCCTCACCACGCCCATTGACATTTTCGTTTGCAGGCACCATGTTACTATGTGACAACAAATCATGTGGCAGACCATTCCCGTCTACACCACCGTGTGCGTTACCCTTTCTGTTCTCATTCGTGCTTGCATTACCATGTGTGCCACTGTTAGCACTTCTGTTTACATTGCTGTTCCTGTTACTAAGCCATAAGACATCACGTGGCGGAGGCTGTGAGGCCCCGCACTCCACAGCTACAATACATTCACTATTTCTGCGTTATCATTCTCCAAAGAAGGAAATTAGAGGGCAAAAACTCTGTTTAATGCATTAGTTAGGGTTGTTCCACAGCGACAAAAATAGGGAAATTCGATTGTTAGGATTGAAAACCCCTTGGACCCCCACCACCACCAACGGCATTGGGGTGCGCATTGGGATCGTCGGTCCTAACTCTACCCATTCTCCTATACTTCTGCTGCTTTACACATGTCATGGGGTGAGAGTTAGGGCTGGCAAGCCCAATCTAATCCCAGTATGGGGGGGGGGCAAGGCGGGCGAACACCCAACGCCTTCACTTTGTCACTGTGGAACAACTAACTAATACATTAAATGGAGTTTTGCCTCTATATATACTATATACATATATATATGTTATAGGGGTGCAACCAGTTAGGGTTGAGTAGGCACTTCAATGTTAAACTCAAAAGTTTGCACTTCAATAACTTTGCAACAGTTCAATGAATTTGCACAAAATTTGGTATACTCCTTCCTGTGGTGTAAGTCTCTTGATCTAGTGAGTTTTGTTTTGGTTAGATGTTCAGTCTCTGAGCTACAGAGAGGTGAATAAACATGTTTTTACCCATTGACTTTCTTGAGATTTTTCTTTGAACTTGCCTACAGCCCGGAAGATTTGTTTGTTTGGAATGAAATTTTCAGGACAGAAAGGGACTAACTCACAGATGTGCTTTTTGCTAGTCTGGTGAAAAAACAATAAGTTGTTTTTAAGTTACTGCAAATTAAACATTTGGAAAATTCATTTTTGAGCATGCTCAGTAGGCACTTCAATATAGCTGCATGATATGAAAGAGGAATCCTGCATTGTATAATAAAAATCCTCTTTCATATGGCTGCTATCTTGTTTCCAGTTTGACTGAAATTCAAATTTGGAAACCTCCCAAATTGATATTCTGGGGAGGAACCAACACGTAGCTTGCTTATTGTGACCCCCAAGTGCATTCTGCACTTTACTGTTCGGATAATGCTTAAAATGTATGTTATTTAACATTAAAATGTTAGTTAATTATCGGTCATATGCGTAGAATCTTAGTTCAGATGAGGATATGAACTAGGATCCTACTTTGTGTGACTCTGATACAAACAAAGAATTTAAATGTGTGGATATCTCAGTCATTTTTGGTATTTTCTAACCAAATTTTCAATATAGACATTTTGGTACCTCACTTCATGAACAATGTCACTGTCGTCTTGTTACTTCATACAGAAAAGTGATTTTGTGGTCGCTGCATGGAATCACGTTTGGGACTTGAAATCCCTTTTGGGACAGATTAATGAAATGACAGTCCCAGTGTTCATAAGGGATGTCCTAAAAGCCGAGTTGAAAATACAGTACAACAAATCAGAAAATGGCTGTGTTACAAAGCGTGCATTATTACAATTTCTATACACTCATAACCCACCAATTTTAATATTTTCACTCCGTATTTTCAGCATTGCCATTTTTCATACCTCTGCATGAACAGTACAGCTGTTATTTCTTACATCCTGCCTGAAATGTGTTTTTGCACCTCTGCAGTAGAATGGTGTGTCGCTGTGCAAAATCAACTTTCTGGATGGAGTAACAAAATCAAAGTGCCAGTGTTTATGAGGGATTTCAAAAAGCTCATGTTGAAAATTTGATTAAAAATTCACAAAAATGGCCATGTTGTGAGTGTGCATTGTGCAGTATCTATACGCGCTCATAACTTATGTAATTTTTCATAATTTCCCTTCTGATTTTCAACATTACACTTTTCCACACTTTCTCATGAACAATATACAGCTGTCATTTTTTACATCTTGCCCAAAACATGATTTTGCACCTGTGGCACAGAATGGTGCAAACTCAACTTTTGGGACAAATTAACAAAATGACAGTGACATTGTTCATGAGGTGGGGTCCCCAAAATGCCATGTTGAAAATTGGGTGGAAAAAATCCTAAAAATGGCTGAGTTACATGTGTCCATTGAATTGTGGCACCTGCGGTGCCTTTTGGTGTCTGTATCTTGAAAACTATTCACGATACAGATGTTTTGCTCCCCTAAGCATTTGTGGAGATTTTGAAGTCATAATTACAACTGCAGTGGAATTTTTTTCAAATTGCTGCAGTTACTGAGATATTGCCAAATTAGTGTTACAAGCATTACTTTTCATGATTATAGGGCTGTGGTATGTCTGTACTTATGTGTAAGTGGGAGCGCAGGGCCCAAAGGACCTGCACTCCCATTTATGCATGTCATTATGCAACAATGGTAGTGTGAGGAGAGAGCAGGGCCTGGAGATCCCGCGAACCCACAACCACATGTCAGTTACATTACACTTTCTCAAAAAGAAGGGACATTCATTACAAACAAACTACATTAATGCATCAGTTAGGGTTTTTATTAAAGTGTAAAAAGCTGGGAAATTCAATGTTAGGGTTACCAACCCTACCACCCCACCCCCCACCCTCCACACCCCAACAGGTGTTGGGGTTTGTCTTGGAGTCATCGGGCCTAACTATCACCATTCTCCTATACAGAACCATCTCATCTTGTTTACACTTGGAATGGGGTGAGAGTTGGGCCGATGACTCAACACACCAATACCTGTTGGTGTATGGAGGGTGGTGAGGGAGATGCGTAACCCTAACATCAAATTTCTCACCTTTTTACAGTTTACTAAACTTTGACTGATGCATTAATGGTGTTTTGCAGTATATATATATATATATATATATATATACATATATATATATATTCTTTGCAAAAACTCCATTAATGCATCAGTTAGGGTTGTTTCCACACTGACAAAAGTGTGGAAATTCCATGTTAGGTTACCACCCAACAACCTCATCCCACGCCCCTCCTCAAAACCCTAACTCCGCATCCCCCCCCACACACACATACACACATATGCAAGCAAGGGAAGGCCAAGGCAAGACAAGCAACCAGAGACAAGCAGGATCAGGTAACAGAAGTGACATACAACTGTGTAAATGTTCTTCAAGACATAGGGATCATCACAGTCCACCAACTGTATGAGTTCTGCAGCCATCATAGTGGCTTGGGGGTACACAT
Source organism: Neoceratodus forsteri (assembly GCA_016271365.2). Lineage (NCBI taxonomy): Eukaryota > Metazoa > Chordata > Ceratodontiformes > Ceratodontidae > Neoceratodus > Neoceratodus forsteri. Next base: position 649,578,667 of record CM057456.1, read on the forward strand.
GCTGGGCAATCATGGGTGATGGCTCACAGTAAGCATTTATGCATAACAAACATCCAAAACAAGATTTAAGTAGATGCCCATATTTCAATGGTTAACAGCTGATGAAACACACAGTATGTTATCCACACATAGTGTATTAGAAATGACAGTTTCTGTTAGCCTAGCAACAGTAACTGGATGTTTGTGTTTTGTTTTCTGATACAGTGAGTCAGTCCTAATAACAAACAGTGGTAATAATAAAAGTAATTGTTTTGTAGCATAGTTTACAAGTAAGACGTAAAAGCAGCGGTTGTAACATGCAAAGATAACCATAACATACTGTGAATGAATATTTCCAGGTAATACAGCAGCATAACAGCGTGTGATGGTGGTGGTTTCCCACCTAAGGAGTATCTTCAAACTAGTGTGCATGTCAGGTCTATCTGTACTACCACATGCCTGTGTGTAACAACGATACTTGCAGTGACCCAATTGTTGAATTATGACACATATAAATCAATATTTTGAATATGTGTACAGACTAAGTGTCATTGTATTAGGAAGATATGCCAGCAATAACATGTCACCATACTGTGGTGGCAGTATAGAGTCGATTATACTGTATTTGTTTTTTCATTACATAGTGTTATGTGAAATCAGTACAATGCTGTGATTATTGTGCTTTCAGATGTGCCAGAGTGGTATAGTGTCTTGCAATGTTGCATGTGTCTTGCATGTGTGGAGGGCGGTGGGGGAATGCAGAGTTAGGGTTTTGAGGAGGGGGCATGGAGGTGGCGTGGTAACCCTAAAATGGAATTTCCACACTTTAGTCAGTGTGGAAATAACCCTAACTAATGCATTAATGGAGTTTTTACAAAGAATTTCCTTTTTTTTAAAAAGTTTCATATAAATAGTAAATGGTATGTGTTGGTGAAGTGTGGGGCCCCACCACGCTGCTCATTTCTGCATAGTGATATGTGTCTGTGGAAGTGTGGGCCCTCTGGGCCCTGTGCTCCCACTTGAACATAAGTATGGAGCCATACAGCAGTCCTATAAGGCAAAGAATCCTCATAACACTAATTTGCCCATATCTTGGGAACCATAGCAGCTAGAAAAAAGTGTGGTTGTAATGATGAGAGTGTGGAGGACTTGTGGGATAACAGATGGACCAGACACCAAACTTCAGGTTCAACACACAATTTTTGTGTGATGTTTATTCAAAATATGGGAACTAAGCTTCTGCAATATCATATTCCTTCTTTAGTATAGCAGTTTACAGCAACAGGCCATAAATGTCCTTTCTTTGCACTTAGTCAGCACTTACTGACACTGATCTCTGATCTAACCACTTTTTAGTGAAAACCCTTCATCCCTATGTGGGCCCTGTTTGCTTGGGTAGTGGGGGCTCAAAAAGAAATAAAAACAAACAAAACAAGCTAAAAACAAAGAACCTCAGTGCAGAAACACTGAAAGATGGGTTACCCCAAAGGGCATTGGCAACTAATCAAGTTTCAAAGAAATACAACATCATACATACTTCCATAATACAAAGCATCATGGGATATATGCAAATCACCATGACATTTCAGACTTGTTCAGTTTACATTTTACATGCAGTTTAAATAGCACAACTAACTTAATTTCTATAATAGTCACCTAGTACTTTCTACCATTATCAGAAACACCTAGTGCCATGGTATTTTCAACATTTACAGGTTTCATAAACATAAGGTATATACACCAAGGTATTTTATGATATAGTGCTGTTACATGCTAAATCTAACAATGATAAACACAACCTGTTTTACATATGCTTGGAGGTCACCACAATAACCTCCCTGTATGAGAGGGAAAAGGAAAATTAAAGAGGACACTATAGCATAGTCAAGAAAGGGAAGGGGGCCCATAGGTGGCCAGCCTTATGGACTAGAAATTGTAAAGAATAGATTAGGCTAAGAAACGGAAGAACTGTTGCAACAAATTTAAGAAACGGTCAGTCCTCAAGAGTGGCAGGAGCTCCCTGTCACATATCCCCGACCTTAAGAGGGAAGCAGTTATTGCAGACTGCTTACCACCTTCCTGTTCCAGGAAGGATGAGCTCCACCCATCCATTTGTCAGAGTCAATGGCTCACTAGGTAGCACACCTGTCTCTGAGGCCAGGAGATCAGAGGGCTGTGAGTTCAGTTCCACATCTGGCACTTGGGTTAATATCCTGTACTGGACACTGTAGTGCAGCATGAGAGGGTGCTGCACTTCTGAGGTGCCATCTTTCAGATAAGATGTTAAACCGAGGTTCCATCTGCCTGGATTGGTGGTAGTTCAGGTGGGTGTTAAAGATCCCATGGCACTTATTGAAAAGAGTAGGGGAATTTTTTTTATACATAACTAAAAAATACATATATACAAGAAGAGTAATGCATCAATCAATAAAACAGAACATATCAAAACATACAAAAGAACTTCATATCAAAGGGTTACCCATCATAATTAAATCAAAAGTAATATCATCATAAAAGAAACAAAAGGGAGAAAAAACTAATGAAAAAAACACAGCTGTTCTAATTATCATGCTGTAAACATACCACCCAGATCTTCCTAAATCAAAAAGAAACTTCATATCATGGTGCACCTCTGAAAATCACATCCCAGGCAGAAATACCTAAGAAAATTTAGACTAACATCTACATGTTAACTCAGAACGAATGAAACATGCTTGTGTTATTAAAACATTCTGTTTCTTCCCCAGTTATTTCAGAAAAACCAAGGAACAAACATAAGTCTTCCTTGCACCAGTCCCTATAGCCTTGTATCGTTTAGGATGCCACAGCTGCAAGCCAGTCCCTCCACCAAACCTCATGCATCTGCAGTGGAAATGTCAACCATTCTTTTTTATAGATACCTTTCATTTCGGTGTTTATTCAACCAATTAATCCTGCCACATCAATATTTTTCTGCTGCAATACATATTGACACCTAATTTTCCTTATGACCTGTTTTAGGGTTGCTAGAACTACTCACAGAGTTCCCTTATGAAATTTCTTCCACCCTCCTCCAATTTCCCCATATATTAAAATATCATAATTTGTATGTCACATTTGTGGTAAACCCCAGTTTGTTGCCAGCAAATCCCATAGCCCATCAATGTATCAGCACTCAAAATATAAATGTCTCATTGTTTCAATCTGATTCACACAACCTTCTCTTAAACATACCCTGTCCACTACTGCCTTGTGGTGATGCTTCCCCCTGACATTAAGTTCCCCCTGACATTAAGTCGGTCGTGGCAACACATCCACAGTGTGTCCCACATTTTTGGAGGGACTCGCACTTCTGTCAGCTGAGATACTACATCCATAGTTGAAATATTGTGTGGAAGAGCAAAACAAGGAACCCTATCTGCCTCTTTCGCCACAATATTTTTATAGGCAACCTTCCTTACAGTATACCTCATATCCTGTACAGTCAGGTTCCATCCCTTCAGTTTCTTAAAAACTTCCTTTAGATACACAGCTTCTCCTGCCAAGGGAGTTCTACACAGGCCCCATGATTGAGTTGTCCATTTGTGAAAAAACAGATCACATCTGTCTCTAAAAAATTCCACCCATGGCAGGGTGCTGCCAGTTAGCAATGGTAAAATATTAGCATACACATATATGGTGAAAAAGAAAATGACTGGGTGTAACATGACCAGCCCTCCCTCCTGAATAGGCCTATACGTTATCTGTCACTTAACTGGATTTAATCTACTGCCCCATAACAATCTAAAGGCTACACTATAGATCTTAGCTTTTAACTTAACGGGTAAGAGAAATATTCTACTCGTAGTTAAAAAAAGGGGGATGATAAAGGTTTTAAACAAAAAAAACTATTTTTTTCTTGGACATAGGAAATATTTCCAGTAGTTCGATTTCTCCTCTGCTTTCTCAATACATGCTTCCCAATTTAGGGTGGCCAAATCCTTGTTTCCAAAAAGAACTTCCAAAATTTTTATCAGAGGGTCTGATAGTTGAATGCCACCTATTGCATTGGAACATACATCCTGTACCTCATCTAGTACCACTCCTCCACATTTATCTTTGTTAATTCTGAACCCTGATGCCTTTGAAAATTCCTCAACAATTCCCAGGGCTTTCTCTCCTGCATCTCTGTCTACCACCAGAAGCATCACATCATCGGCATCCCAGATCACCTTCAGCTACCCCCAGGGAGCACAGAACATCACCGCAGGCTGAGAAGAGGTAATTAAAGTACCTCTACACCAGCACCTTTGTGAGGGGGGTTAGCCCGTCAACACACTGCACATGTCAACTGCCCCACCCACCCTGGGTCGTCATTACCTATATAGGCACTGGCCTATGACATCACTTCCCCTCTGTTAATTTTTTCTAACTCCCCACTTTCAGCCAGCCACTAGAGGGACCCATACCTATCCACCTCAGGTCCACTACCTGTACTCTGCCTACCTTTCCTGGAATCCTCCTATCACCTTTTCCCACTCCTCTCCTCCAACATACCCACCTCTGCCCACACCCTCACCTGCTCCTCCTTTTCTGTACCAATCCACCTCCTGATCCACCCCTCCTCCTCTGTACCAACACCCAGTGACCACTAGAGTCACTATATCTCACCCTGCTGAGGAGCGCCCAACAGCCTGCTTTGGACCCCTAGAACGTGGGTCTCTGCCTTTCCCAGGCACTTTTTGCTGCCCTGGCAGAGACTTGAACCCTGTATCCTGTCCACTCAGAGTCTGTGTCACTACCACTAATCTAAAGTGGCAGCCACACTTTCTAGGAGGCAACCCAGATACTTCAACCTCCTACCCCACTACCACCTGCAAACCATGCTAGTTCACCTCCTATTAAACTCCCTCCCCGTCATCCTCCTTCTGGTACCCTCCTCCTCCAGCCTGATATCTCCCTGGGTCACAGGAATTGTACCATTAATTCCCGCCAACATAGTTCCACTCACCCTACAATGTCCATGTACACTGGCCTACAGCATCCATCTCCCAGCCACTCCCTCCTCCCTCCCAGCCAATCCCAGGCGGCTCATCAACCTTGCCCTCCCCACCTTGCAATCCCTACCCATCCCCTGCTCCCCAATGGTCCCACCCCCATCTCCTCCTAACAGCAGGCAAAATTCATATCACCGTGCCCTGGCCAGAGCTGTTGTCCTCCTACTCTTAACAGGCAATATCCACCCTAACCCTGGCCCCACCCTGACCTCCACAACAGGTGGGCGCCCCAGTCTGTTGATTGCCTCCATGAATATATGCAGCGTCTTGAAAAATTTGACTCCTCCAATGCTGGGTCACACTGCACAACCGACGCCATTGCACTGGTGGAAACTTGGCTATTCTAAATCCCCCCTGACACCTTTGTCACCTCCTGCTACACCCTATACCGTGAGGATCGAGTAACCAAACGTGGGGTGGCTGTGCTATCTACACCAGGAACTTCACTGGTCTCGCCTCCCTGCTCCGGACCTTGTAAGTGAGGCTCAGTCCTCACCATTGCTTACCCCAGACCCGCCAGGGCACCCTTTATCTCACCGCTGCTCATATACCTCCCAGGAACCAAAACCCAGCACTATTATCATTAACTGACTATCTTGCCCCCGGCCTCACAGTGCTGATCAGTCATCGTGGGGAACTTAATGTGAACTGGCTGAGCCCTCCTCCTCCCCCACTCGGGACTCCTTCACAGCCCTGGATGTAACACAACTAGTCTCCCAACCCACATGAGTGAACCCTAAGAGAGGTGCCAGCACCTCCTAGATGTCATCATCACAAACCGCCCCCAAAAATCCTGGACATCCAAGTCCTCCTGATTCACTCAGTGACCATTCCCCTGTGCTGTTCCGGCTGGATGGCCACCTCACCTCGACCCACTGCCCAGTGGCACCCCATCTGCATTTCAGACCATGTGGTCTGAAAACCTTAAACAATACCTTGAACAGCAAGACTGGTCCCCATTCACCGCGCTTCTGATATTGACACTGCCCTTGCCTTCTTTACCCTTACCTTTAGTAAAGCCTGTGACCTCTTTGCTCTCTCTCAGCCATCCAATCCAAAAACATAACCTGCTCTGGATTACCCCTGCCCTTTCACAGCTGCTCAGGCACAGGGATAATCTTTGGCACCGTGCCACCAAAACGGGCGACCAGCAGACAGACAGGCCTACAACGCTGCAGAATAAGTGCACATGGGCAATCAGAAAGCCAGGCCGACCACTATCAGGCCACCCTCATCGCCTCTGGGGTGCCCCGTGCACTTCTGGGACAACGCTCAAACAACTGAATGGGAACATCCTCCCTCCCCTTCCCAGATTACTACTGACAACACCACCTCACAGACCCTATGACATTGCAAACCTCCTCAACACCTCCTTTATTGACCTTAGCCCCATCCCCCCAGTAACTTCTTTTGACCAACCACCCTCCCAACCTGCCCCTGCCCCTCATTGCCCTAGCTTCTACCTATGTAGGGTAACTGCCCAGAAAGCCAGACCGCACCTGACCCGTGCACTAAAGGCAACAGTCCCCGTGACAACAACCTGACCACAGAATTCTCCAGCTGGTACTGATCAGGTCCTCACCCGCCACCAGCCTTCTCAACATATCCCTCTGCCTGGGACAATTCTCACTACATGGAAAACTGCCACTGTTACTCCTATCCATAAAGGGGCAGGTCCTTAGCTGGAAACCACCGACCTATCTCCATACTCCCACCCCTTTCCGAGGCACTGGAAAACTAGTTGCCACGCAAATCACTGAATACCTGACCAAAGACAAACATCCTCTGCCCTGAACAGCACGGATTCCTGCAGGACACAGTACTAGCACAGCTCTGTTGAACTCAGATCCTTCCTATCACACTCTCCATGGACGCTGGCTCCCTGGCGAGGGCGTGTTCCTCGACCTATAAAAGGCCTTCAACACGGTCTCACACCCCCTACTGCTGGAAGCCCTCTGTCACTCTGGTTTTGCCACTGGACCACTTGCCTGGTGCTCCAGCTACCTATCCACACGCTCCCAACATGTCAATATTGGTGGGACACTTTCCAATCCACGTCCTATCCTCTCGGGGGTTCCACAGGGCTCCATCCTGGGACCCCTACTCTTCTTGCTATACCTTGACACTCTGCCCAGTGCTTGCACTGGGAAAATTCTCTGTTTGCAGATGACGCGCATCTTCGCCACTGACCATAACCCACCTCCTCCAGGTTTCCTGCAATGTTCCTATAATGACACTGAAACCTGGTTTAAAGAGCATAGATTGGTCCCAAATCTTAAAAATCTAAATCATGCTCTTTGCCCACCCTCAAAACAAAGCTTACAACTCCCTCTCCGTATCCTCTCAACTCCAAACAGCAACTGAACAAGTCCACTCCTATAAGTACCTAGGGGTCTCCTTTGACTCAGCCCTCACCACACCCACATCAAGCACTTGCCTCTGCTACCAACATACAGCTTGGTATCTGCACCGCCACAAAACTGTCTCCCCGATGCCCTCCGGCTTGCAGTTACATCCTCCATACTATCCCTAGTTGACTATGGGCTACCTGTCTACGGTGCTGCCAACACGACTGCCCTAAATAATAACCGCCCTCATCCTAAATAAGGCATGCAGGCTAATCACAGGGACCCCAGGCTCACACATACGTGCCAGCTTTATGACATGGAAACAGTGCTAAACCTTGACAAACGGCTGCAATACCAAACTTGCCTTATAGCTAAAAAAACCCTGCTAGGACTTTCTCCACCCTGGCTGACATCCTCCCTCCTCTTAGCCCAACCTCTAGTCGGTACCTGGACCTCCTGCAAGGCCACCTTCCTGGTTCCTCGATCTAGGACCTCACATGGACAGAGGTCTCTCTGCCACAGAGCCCCTTCTTGGTACAACACACTTCCTCGCTTCCATCTCTGAAATCCCCACTATCTCCAAATTCAAAACTGCACTCAAAAGCGAGCTGTTCAACAAGCACTGCTGCACCTGTGCATAACGGGTGTACAAGCACCCTTTGTCCTGACAATGCCCACTGGGCTGCACCCTCTCCGTACCGCCTTATTCCTACCGCCTACATTACTGCCATATCCAACTGCCTACCTTCTTTCTACTGTCAAGAACGTACCATGTATGACTGAATCTTATTATACTGCTTGCTTAAATTGTCCTACTAGTATGCACTACTGTTACCGAATCAAACTACCTCCTGTACTGTCCTTGTCACATGTTTTACTATCTCTGTAACTAATACCATGGAACCTGTTTGACTGTTTCATTTTGCAAATGTCATACATTTATGCTGCTAAACCCTGTAACCAACCCTTTTATCTATAGTACCTGAATCTGCACCTTATAATGCAACCAATGTAAACTGTACCCAGGATCCATGTATGCCTGCATCTTTATGCATATGTTCGCTTATAGTATGTATTTTGTACTTGTATTATCTTCTCTTCTCTTGACGAGGTACCTTTGGAAATGACCCTCTGGCTCAAAGGTTGTAAACTGATTGCAATATAAAATAAATAAAAATAAGCCAGAACCACTGGGAACTGTCAATGTGGTGACCCCCTAATGTGCCTTATGTCCCTATCTGCTTCTAGCCTTCTCAAAAGGGGATCCATAGTTAGTGCGTATAACAGGGGGCTCAAGAGACACCCCTGCTGTAACCCTCTTAGGATTGGTATATGTCTCCCTCTCCTACCATGTACCACTGGAGTGGAAGATACATGTTTATACTAAAGTTCCACCCATCTCACAAACCCCTCAGGTATATCATACTTCCTTAGAACTGCAAACAAATAATCATGGGGAACTGCATCAAATGCTTGCGACTGATCCAAAGTTAGGAGAATCCCCCAAGTACCCTGCTGACTGAACAGCTCTCTGAGTAACCTCAAGTCATCCAGCATTGACCTGTGAGGTATACCACACATTTGGACTGAAGAAACAACATATTTGGCCACATTCGCTAGTCTGGTACATAACATTTTACTTAATAACTTCCAATCTATATTCAGTAAACCAATTGGCCTCCAGTTAATATATTGGCCCTGTCTCCTTTTTTATACAAAAAAATCAAGAGGCTGTCGGCTAATGCTTGTGGTAAGGGGATCTGACCCCACAATATCTCATTAAAAACTGTCAATAAATGATCACCCAATTGTTCCACAATTTTTTTATAAAACTCTCCCGGCAGTCCATCAGGTCCAGGGGAAGTATTTGACTTAGCTGCTGCAATTGCACTAAGTAGCTCAGCCTTCATGATTGGTATAGTAAGAAACTTTGCCTCCCCCGTGGGATCTTAGGGAGGATGAGATGCTGTAAGAAATCTATTAGGGAGTCTGAACAAGCCTCAGACTGTCCAAAGACCCGCCTCACATGTGTCTCCAGTACCTGTAGCATTTCCGCCCCATCCTTCATGATACCCCCTGCCTCTATCCGCAGTTCCGTCATGAACCAGGCTTCCATCCACTGATGACAACTATCATATGGGGTCAGCTGACTTGATTTCCCCTTGGTGCCAAACTTCTGTTCAAAAAATAACGTGTGGGCCCTGTCATACTGAAAGTTTATCATGTCTGTTTTAACCAATGTTACTTGTTCAGATAAGTCTTCCCTGTGTCCACCATCTGAGACAATAAAATCTGCAACCTATGCCTGAGTTTAAGATAATTTAGATATTTAGAAGTAGTCACTTGTTTAGCCCCATCTACTAAGAATAAATCAATGTCCTTTTAGTATCCTGCCACCATATCAAGGGTTGTCATACAGAACAAGGACTGAAAGATGGGCTGAAATTTCCTCCTGCAACGCTGCTAGAAAGTCTGGATCCTCTAAGGAGGATACATTAAACCTCCAAACTGTACTTGGCAATGGCTTGTTGCCAGGGGTGCCTAAACTTACTTGAAGTAGCACATGATTGGAGGTCTCAATGGGGAGAGTCTTGCATGCAGCAACAGGCATCCACTGTGAAACAAATATCATGTCAATTCCAGTAGATAATCTTCCTTTATAGAAGGTATGTGCTGGACTAGAAGATTTTTTACCAGCACAGTCAGTCAAGTTGGCACATTTATACATCCTATTCAGAAAATTAGAATCATTATATAATTTATTAGTAAATCCTGTCTTATCCTGTAAAGACAAAATGCAGTTAAAATCCCCCAAAAAACCGCAGATTTAGTCATATGCAAATAAGGCTGAAGCTTTTTAAACACCTCAATTCATTGATATTTTGTCTGTGGGTTATACAGGTTCACAAGTCTAAGATCATGACCCTTGAATCTCACATCAAGCAGCAAAACACGGCCTGGTATAAGATCCATGAGTCTGGATATTATTGCCCCCTTACCCGAGATCAAAATGCCCAACCCCAAGCATGTCTCCTCCCCCAAAGACCAAAAAGATTGACCACTGTACCATTCTTGTTTGGCTAAGAATTTTTCTCTAAGTGTATGTAGTCTCGTATCTTGTAGGGAAACAATATCCATCCTTAATTCCCTCAACAAATAAAAAGTTGTACGTCTTCTCTTGGGGTTTTTAATACTATTGGTGTTAAGCGACCCCACTGCTAGAGTCCCAGGCATCGTATAAGTCATGTGACATCTGACAACGAAACACCATCATCTCCTTTCCCAGGCGACTTGCTGTTCGATCATTTTGTTTTCTTTTTTTTCTTCTTTTTCAAAGTTTTCGACTCTCCAGAAGTTCTGTCATTATCCGTAGTCAAATCTGGGAGGGATGAGGCCATGGAAGAGGTATCTGATTCATCCTTCTCATCTGCCCATAATTTCCTCTTTGTCAAGGAGGAAAATTTATTACTGGTTTGCAGTAAGGAATCCTGACTCCCTCCTTGTAACCTATCATCTTTCCTCATCTGGCTCCTTGTAATCCTTTTGGACTTTTGCTGCTCCCATTGCTCAGTAAGTGGGGGTGGTAAACATATTTCTGAGGCCAGAGCCTGCTTTAGATTGTGGGAAAGGGTATCTCTCTGTACCAGCTCAGGTTCATCCAATGTTTGAGAGCCCAATACTTCACCATCTCTTTCCTCGTGAACCTCCTTTGCTAACTGCAGAGGTGCCTCCTGACTCCGAACAGGTGAGCTCACTATGAGTTCTGCCCCAACCATGGGAGAGTCAGAACATTGGCCTCTATGTGTAGCAGACTGCTGATCTTCCTGGGGCATCTCTTCAATATCTTCCTCATTTTCCATAGTTTCAGGGCTATTATGAAATGCCCATGGGCAGTTCCAAAAGGAGTGTGTCATTTCATTACAGAAGTTGCAGTGCAACGGTGAAGGGCAATTGATTGCTACATGCCCAATACCATTACATAATGAGCATTTTAGTTGGTCACAGGCACTACTTAGATGGGAGTAGGCCCCACACCAAAAACAAGATCTGGGCTGGCCTGCATAGAATATAAAAAACACTATTCCACCCTACATAGAAGCAACTGGGGAGGTGCTGTATTGCTCCATTCATCTGTGGTAATCTCACTTTAATCCGCCAACCCCCTGTCCATATGTCTTCTGAATCAATAATCGGGTCCGGGATCCCCAACATCGAGCATTTAGTTTTCAGCCAGTATAAAATGTCTCCTATCGCAACCCCCTCATTTTTAAAAAGAACTGTTATTGTATGAAATGTTGGTCTGGAAAGGGGAATGACCAGGAAAGGTTTCCATTCAGGTGATTGTTTCAGGCCCTGATATCTCTGCCAGAACCACTCCAAACCCTTGGCTGTTTTGAAGCTAACATCGAAGATGGGGTCACCTGATATACGTATAAGTGCATGAATTTCATGTGCTGAGAACCCCATACTCTCTTTAATCAGTATTTTCCCAACGTGTATCCTATCAGGGTACACCTCCAGACCTCCCTTGTACTTGATGTGAACTGCATTTTTCCATTTGGCCTGTTCAGGGGTGCATGGAATAACCTGACAAATGTCCTAGGTTTGGGGCCTTGTGGTTCCTGCCTCAGGCCTTCCAGTACCAAGATGCCCATGTCTTGGGTGGCCCTCTTCACCAATATGGGCTGTGGAACTGTAGAAGCAGTTTGTGTCTGATTTATGGTATCCTGGGTGTGGGGGGGTGAGATCTGAGGCTGGGGAGGGGTTACTGCCAGACGTTCCTTCCTCCATGCATTGAGCATTGCCATCCGTGGATCTTGCAGCTTGAGCCAATGTGTTTAGAAATGGGGCATGCATCTGAGGGAAACATTTATTTCCAGGAGGATGGTACTTCCAGGAATCACTTCCTGCACCCTGCAACTCTCTGGGAGGCCCACGGTTGGTCTGTAGACTGTCTAACCCAACCTACTTACTTTAGTGCCTCTTCCACAGTTAACCCGGTCACCAAAACATTCTGGTCATAATCTGGCAGTAGAGTGCTATGCTGCTGATGTAAGCGACCCACACACTATTCAGTTATCCCACATATCCTTCTGTGTTGAATCTTTATTTATTTCAACCCCTTTCCCTCCTTCTAACAGCTTTCCTGCATCTCTACCCAGCATTTCACTGCCTGAAATGTTTTTAGACAAAGTCTTCTTGCCTTCCTCTGCCATTTCAATCGCTTCCCCACACCCACTTTCCTAGCTGAATCACCTCATTTCAGCAGTATCATGGATTCACTCATTTTTCCAGCTTTAACCTCTGCAGACTGATAAGCTGTAAAAACATCTTGATTTGTACTCACGGTACCTTCTGCTACTACCAGTGGTATTTTTGCCTTCATGAATTGTTGTCTCAGCACAGCCAACCAAGGGCATTGGCAGCTTATCAAAACTTTCAGCTGCTGCATCACCTGCAGCTACCTTCCTTGCTTCCACTCCACTGGTCCCACTGCCAGCATCCACCACCTCTAAAGGATCCATATTAGGCGCAGACAGGTCCTCTGGATTAGTCCCTTGAGTTGTCTCCATCAATGTCAGCAAATTCAGCAACCAAATCCATTGCTGCTTCGACAGTTCTGCAACCAAATCATCCTCAGAAAAAATCTCCACCTGCAAAGTTACTTGAGCAGTATCCATATCCTCAGCCTCCTTAAGCAATGAAACAGGATCATTCTCCAAAGCTGGACCTGCAGACAGGGAGAACTGCTCACCTGTAGATACACCAGCCTCCTCTGTCTGGCTCCAAAATGGGTTCCTCTATTCTTCTCCCAGGAAGTCAAGCCCCCTGGTGGAAGAGTAGGGGAATTTCTCTGGTGTCCTGGCCAAATTTCCCTTATTCACTAAAAATACCACCAACAGCTTAATCTGGTTTCAAGGTCAGTTGGCATTCATCTGTATCCCCCTTCCCAGGGTCATGCCTGAAAATAGGCAGGATTTGTCTAGTGCACTTACCAGGGCAACAAAAACTAAATAAATAAATAAATCTTCAGAAGCTCTGTCTCAGGGTCCCTATTAACGATAAACATTCTAACATAAACATAGTGGATATTATCATTCTTTACCATAACGCATTAGCACATTTCTCAACAGAGACTAATGGTACCTTCCCATCTCCTTTTAGAGAAAGTCCATCATATTCCTTACTCAAAAATCTGGATGGCTGTAAAGTCCAGTATCATAGAAAGACTTTCTCTGGGGTGATTAATTATCTGCTTCAACCCCACCAGACATGTCAGTTTTAAGCAGGGGCCTAGTCCTAGGTTCAACCCTTCTACATAAACCCACTATGTCTCGTGATTCATTTCACTTGCTACAGATACAGACACCTGAGGGTAGACACTCTTTTGGTGTTACCCCAACACAGGTTCCAATTTATTTTCCACCCACCTCCTCCTTTGTAGGTTTTTCATCAAAAGAATAAAACACATGTACCACCTCCTTGATCTTAACATATTGCAACATTTTTGCAATATTAGCATCTTTAGCCTGCAGTATACCCCAGTCAATACTGTTAATAGATTTAGCTGCATCAATATAAGAAAATGTCCCTTCAGCCTCATAGGCTCCTTCTTGCTGTTGAGTCTTCAACCCCATCACAATATCACTAGGCACAGTCTTACCTGGGGTCTCATATTCAAGTTCCATACTTGCATCTCCAATCTCCAACAGGTAACATCCTGGGATCGCAGGAACAAAGGAATATTCTGCTCAGTCTGGGGTCCTCCTCCAGCTGAGCCCATAAAAATCCTCTTCTGATTCTTTTTCCAAACTCTCCAGCAGGGACATCTCAAGCTATTGGCACTGGTGTTCTGCATAGTCGGTCTGCTTCCAACCATTGCCCACTCATCCAGTGGATCATCCTCATCTGGGCCTCCACCTCTGTGGTGTTGACTCTTGCACTTCCAGTCTGCCTTGACCTGCATATTTTCATTGTCTTCAGGCTTGGCCTTCCTCCAAGCAGCCAGGTCCAGTCCAGGCAGCAGTTTGTCTCCGTCTGTCAGCCATGGTTCTGGCCAGAACTCCATGGACTTTCTTCTCCAGCAACTCCTAGTGCATCAGTCCACCTGGGATATCTGGGCGATATCCACCAGAAAGTGTCCCTCTTCGGCCAGTCCAGATGCTTCCAGCAATTTATCCCACTTGTGACACCAGGTCTGTGGCGGGGTTGTGGGATAACAGATGAGCCAGACACCAAACTTCAGGTTCAACACACAATTTCTGCGTGATATTTATTCAAAATACAGGAAATAAACTTCTGCAATATCATATTCCTTCTTCAATACATCAGTTTGCAGCAATAGACCATGAACGTCTTTTCTCTACACTTAGCCAGCACTTGCTGACACTGATCTCTGATCTAACCACTTTTCAGTGAAAACCCTTCATCCCTATATGGGCCTCATTTGCTTGGGTAGTGGGGGCTCAAAAAGGAAAAAAACAAGCTAAAAACAAAGAACCTCAGTGCAGGAAGACTGAAACATGGGTTACCTCAAAGAGCACTGGTGACAAATCAAGTTTCAAAGAAATACAACATCATACATACAGTCCAATCGGCTACCACAGACATATTTTCAAAACCAAAACCATGCAGTACTGTTCTAATATTGTGGCATCCTTTTAATGTGGACCTTAAGAGCCATCAAACATGGAGACCTGAGAGTTAAATTTGATGCCTAAGGTGCTCATTTGACTCATCTACCTTGACATGCTCATTGTGCTAATTACCTGATATGGACCTGTACTTAAGGTTTCAGCCTGAGATGCTAGTTTTCATTTCATTTCCACTCTGCTGTTACTGTGTGCTGTGTCCTGTTATTCATTTCCATGATGTCAAAGCACCCTCAGATCCCACTCTCATGTAAAACTGAACTTTTAAAAAATGATGCACGTCCTCAAATGAGTGTGAGAGACCTTGCCGCCCATCTCTCCATAGCAAAGGCCACGGTCTCAGATCTTATCCATAGCAGCGGAAGCTATGGTCTGGGTGGCATTCTAACCAGAACCCACAGAGGAAGAGAAAAGGAGGGAAGGATTCTGAGGTGGAGGATGCACTTTTGATGTGGTTCACATCAGTGAGGGAGCATGAGGCAATGGTAAGTGGCCCCCTGTTAGCTGCCAAAGCTAAGTAGCTTGCACAGGCATGCTATGGGTAAAGATGATTTCAACCCCATGAATGGCTGGCTGCAGTGCTGGAAAACATGCCACAACATTTGTTTCAAACATGCACATGGAGAGAAGCAGAGCGCTGATGAGTTGGGTGCCACCAACTGGGTAAGGGACGTTCTGCTTGAAAATTTGTCAGGTTTCACACCACAAAACATATTTAATGCAGATGAGATGGGGCTATTTTTTAGATGTGTTGGTGAGAGAACTCTAACTTTCAGGTCTGATCAACCACATGGAAACAAAAAAAGCAAAAGAGAGGGTTTCAGTGTTAGCCTGTTGCAATTTGACAGGCTGTGAGAAATTAGACCTGATCGTTATAGGAAAATCAGTCCAACCGAGGTGTTTCAGGGGTGTTGCTCACCTCCCTGTTGTTTACCGTTACAATCATTCCAGCTGGATGACCGGTGAAATCTTCACCGAGTGGGTGCAGGCTTGGGACCAGAAGCTGCGAGGCCGAAAAATAGCTCTCCTCTTAGATAATTTTATCAGCCACCCACATGTACAGAATCTAAGAAACATCAAATTGATTTTTCTATCCCTAAACACCACTTCTATCATTCAACCCCTAAACCAAGGAATCATTTACTCAATGAAGAGACATTATGTAAAAGAAATGTGATCTTGTGTCTTGGAGGAGATCAATGGTACCGGTGAAATTTCAGCTGTTGACTGCATTCAAAACATCTATCTGCTAGATGAAGTACGTATGCTAAAAAAAACATGGGCCAATGTAACAGAACAAACAATTAAAAACTGCTTTGTCAAGGCAGGTTTTAAAATGAATGAAGAGACTGAAATACAGAACCACAGCCCCTACTGTTGTAGAGGAGATCATCCCTCCACCACCAGGCTTCACAGAGACCGAATTTTCCACTTTGTGCCACCTCGGAGATTACCTAGTAGAGAACAGTGAAGAAACAGGTGATGACATTACAAGGGTACCGAAAGGAATCAAATTCCACAGCAGCCAACCAGACAGTGATTTAGAAGAGGCAGAAGAGGATGCAGATGATCCCATATCTCCACCTATTACATCTGCTGACTTACTCATGGCTATTCTAACCCTTCGCAAAGCCATGGAGCAGAGAGTGGACATTCAGCCAGACTGGAATCTGATGGCTGGTATCGAGAAAAGCTTCCATCCTACACCTTGACTGCTACATGGCAGACAACTCTTGACAGCTTTTTTAACACTGAAATAAAGAATAAAGAATACATTTTCTTGTTTTTAACCAAAACCTCATCCCTTCACATAAAGTGAATAAAGTGAAAAGCACTAAGCACTAAGCACAACAAAGCACAAAGCACAAATCGACATGAGCATTGAGATCACTAGATAAAACCCAATTTACCTACTTCCCACTCCCTCCCTCATTACACATACAGTACTGTACTGAACATTATCCTGCAATGCCACCTGCTGGCAATAGCAGACATCAGCTAGTGTGGACAGAATTATCAAGCACAGATGTGTCCATATAAATTGGCTTAGACTGTACTTCCATAATGCAATGCATCAAGGTATATATGCTAATCACCATTACATTTCAGACTTGTTCAGTTTACAGCATTTTACATGCATTTTAAATAGCACAACTAACTTAATTTCTATAATAGTCACCTAGTACTTTCTACCATTATCAGAAACACTTGGTGCCATGGTATTTTCAACATTTACAGGTTTCAGAAGCATACAGTGGTAGTTATTGAAAAGTTTCCTACCTCGAGGTATCTCAAGGTACCACCAAGGTACCACTGAGGTAATTTGCATTGACTGTAATGTGATCCTGCCTCATTCTGCCTCAGTATACCTAGGTATACCTCAGTACTGTGAAACTTTTCTATGTTTACCACTGTAAGGTATATGCATCAAGGTATTTACAGTATATGACATAGTGCTATTACATACTAAATCCAATAACGATAAACACAACCTGTTTTACATATTCTTGGAGGTCACCACAATAACCTCTCTGTACAAGGACCTGAGAGGGACAAAGAAAATCAAAGAGGACACTATAGCATAGTCAAGAAAGGGAAGGGGGTACCCATAGGTTGCCAGCCTTATGGACTAGAAATTGTAAAGAATAGATTAGGCTAGGATTAGGCTAAGAAACAGAAGATCTGATGCAACAGATTTAAGAAACGGTCAGTCCTCAAGAGTGACAGGAGCTCCCTGTCACAGACAGTAACTAGTTTTCACAACATATGGTGATCAAATCCATATCTCGCATCATATCTGAGAAAAGCACTGTGACTGCAAACTCTGAGGGCATAATACTGGCCTACGGACATGAAAATGAGCAATTGGAATGGTAGTTCCCAAATATCTCAGGAACCATACAAGGTAGAAAAAAATTCAAGTGTCACGGTTTTCATGGCTTTCCAACCTACTTCTACATAAGAATGTTTGCAACAAAAAATCCACATCTTGAACCATTTTGTGATACGGACACCGAAAAGGCCTGAGGGTACCTCAATGTTATCCTATGGGAAAATTTCTGAATTTCGAATGCTGTAACTATGGGCCTGTTTAATGTTTCCATACCAAACCACCAAAAGGCACATCTGTGGGACTAGGGCTTGCCACCCTGAAGATTTCAGGCCAATAGTGCAATCCACATTGCCAAATGAAGTGTCAAAGAAAACAACTGATGCAATGTTATCCTATGGGAACATTTCTGAAATTTTGAATGCTGTAACTATGGGCTTGTTGAATGTTTTCACACCAAGCCACTAAAAGACACATCTGTGGCACTAGGGCTTGCCACCCTGAAAATTCCAGGCCAATAGCACAATCCAGCTTGCCACAATCAAGTGACAAAAAAACCACAGCAAAATATGTTTGTGCAGTATTAGAGCTATTACTTTAATGTTTTTGAGATTCTCCTATCTCTATAATGGGAATGCTAGCACACATAAAAAATTTTTACCGAGGTTACTTTTTTGCGTGAGTGCGATTGTTTGCATGGCAACATAAATGTTTGCACAATCAAAAAATGGCAACAATTTTAAGAACATATTTCCAGACTAGCTGGTGAAAAACTAATGCCAGGGGCATGTTTCTCTGGGCCTGATTAGATAAACACAATAGCTGGTGTTTTGTAAAGTGCAGTATTTTTTGAATTACAGCATTTTTCTCTCTCGTTAACTGAAAACAAGATGATGGCAGCTCAGCAACAAAATGTGATTGTGAATGTTTTCACAGTGCATGTATAAATTTTTCCATAGGCTATAATGGGACATGAAAAAATTGAATAACTTTTGAAAGGAGCAATATCTTTTCACCAGATCTTCAAAAGGCACCAGTGCAACCCAGGACACATGTAGACAACACAATTTGAACTCACTCAAATGCATTCTTCAGTTCAATATGCCTGGCCAAAGAATTCACAACATTGGGGAAAATTCACATTTTTAGCATGCTACAATTCCGCAACCATTCATCTGACCAAAATGAAATTTTCAGATACAGAGCTCCAAGATAAACTTTCGTGATCACATTTTTGTTGTTGAGCTCCCCTAAATTGTTTTCGTGCTGCAGCCATCTTGTTTTTCAGTTAATAACAAAGAAAAATGTTGTAACTCAAAAGATAATGCCCTTTGGTAAACACCAACAGTTGTGTTTACTTAATCTGGCCCTAAGGAACATGCCCCAGACATTAGTTTTTTACTAGGAGGTCCACAAATATGTTTTTTAATCTTCTACCATTTTTTGATCATTTCAACATTTTTTGTTGCCACAAAAACAATCACGTTCAGGGAAAAAAGTAACCGCAGCAACATTTTTGTGGGTGCGATAACATTCCCATTATAGAGGTAGGAGTGTTGCGATAACATTAATATAATCGTGATAACACTGCATGACACATTTTGCTATGTGTTGTTTTCTTTGTTACTTCATTGTGGCGAGATGGATTGGGCTATTGGCATGACATTTTCAGGGTGGCAAGCTCTAGCCCCACAGATGTGCCTTTTGGTGGATTGGTGTGAAAACATTGAACAGGCCCATAGTTACAGCTTTCCAAAATTCAGAAATTTTCTCTTAGGATAACATTGCAGTGCCCATGATGCCTTTTGGTGCCTGTATCTTGAAATCAGTTCAAGTTACAGATTTTCCATCTCAAAAATTCTTAGTCTCCCTATAGGGGGACTAGGTACAGAAGTAGGTTGGAAAGCCATGAATACCATGAAATTTTAATTTTTTTCTACCTTGTACGGTTAATGAGATATTTAGAAATTAGTGTTCCAGTTGCTCATTTCCATGTCCATGGGCCACTATTACGTTCATAGAGTTAGCATTTACAGCACTTTTCAGTGCCCATATCTCATAAACAATGCAAGATACGGATTCAGTCATTTTATGTCGCATGGCCTAGCTGTTACGGTTCCCTAGGTATTGGCAAATTAGAATTACAAGGGTTACTTGCCTTATAGGGCTGCTATATGGTTCCATAGTTATGTGTAAGTGAGAGTGCAGGGCTCAGAGGGCCTGCACTCCCACTGGCACATATTATTATGTATAAATGGGCAGCTTGGTGGAAGCATGGGGCCCCCCCAACACATACCATTTACTGCTTATATTATACTTTTTCAAAAAGAAAGGAAATTCTTTGCAAAAAAACTTTGTTAATGCATCATTTAGGGTTGTTTCCACAATGACAAAAGTGTGGACATTTAACGTTAGAGTGGCTGTCACATGTTACTTGTACATTATACTACAAAACATTACTTTTATTATTACTACCATTTGTTATTAGGACTGACTTACTCTATCAGAAAAAAAATAGGCAAACATCAAATGACTGTTGCTAGGGTTATCCAAACTCTTATTTACAATATAGCTATCTATAGATAACATACTGTAGGTTTCATCATTTAACAACTGAAATATAGGCATCTGCTTAAATCTTGTTATTGATGTTTGTAAGAAAAATGCTTATATTGGATCATGTCCCATGGTTGCCCAGCATGCTGTGTACCCCAAGGCACTTTGATGGCAGCAGAACTCATGCAGTTAGTGGACCATGATGATGGGTGTGTCATGTAGTATGTTTAGAGAGTTCTATGCTACTTCTTTTGCCTGATGCTGGCTGTCTCTGATTGGTTGTGTTGCCATGGCCCTTCCCCTGCATTCATATGTGTGTGGGGGGGGATGCGGAGTTAGGGTTTTGAGGATGGGGGTGTGGTGGTGGGTTGTTAACCCTAACATTGAATTTCCACACTTGTCATTGTAGAAACAACCCTAACTGATGCATAAACAACTTTTTTTGCAAAGAATATATATATATATACTATTTTTTTCTAGATTTATTTATTTGTTCAACGAGGTCATTACAAATTATTAAAATCAAAGTTAAAACATACACATAAAAAAAGTCACTTCTTTAAATACATTCCAGATAACATTACAATTCATCTTATTGTACTTTCAAGAAATATTTTAGGTAATCATTGCTGACATTATACAGAATGTTTATACGTGGGTTGACTCTAAAAAGCCAGCAACTTGCTGAAATACATATATATTTTTATTATTCATCAGGTATTCTACAATTTTATCGGGGGGGTCAAGGTTCACCATGATGTCACCAAGCCATTTTAGATGTAGCCTTTAATATAATGGGCATAAAAGTAGTACATGCTTTAAATCATCTTCAAAGAACTTATCACATTTGCAAAATGGAGTCAAAATATTTTCTCTTTTCTGCTTATGAAGTACGTAATTAGCATTACAGATTTCAAAACTAAATTTGGTTATTATTCGCTTGTCTTTAGGGGTTAATTAATTTAACCAACTAGGCTCCAAACCATATGTTATATTGATATGTTTATACCATCTATAAAGCTTAAGCTGTTTTAATTTTGTCTGTGTCATAGTTTTTTCCTGGGCCGTTAATCTGCTTTTCACTTTTCAACTATTATTTACCATGGATATATAAACATGCTCCATAGGACATCTCAAGCCCATTTGGAAAAAAAATGCCTAAAATTGTCAAGGCTGGAAAATCTTCCCCATCGAGGAATATTTAATTTCTTCCTCTAGGCATTGCCTAGGTAACCTATTTTCTTCTAGCTGGAATAGTTTTAATGATGATAAAATCATTCTTTCTTTCACTAATGTTGAAATTGAATACTGGCCCAATTCCAAATTTACTATACTTATTGGTACTGATTGTGGTAACATCAAAATATACCTTTTCATTTTACTACATAGTACTTCTAGACTATTTAAATCTACTATGCCCCAGATTTCTGCAGCATAGAGTATACACAAAATTACTTTGACCTCAAAACCCTCAACAGTCCTTTTAACCGATGTTAACCCATCTTAGCATTAAATATTTTAAATGTGTTAAATGCTTTCCTAACTTTCTCTACAACCTGCCCTATATGATCTTTACACTTTAGGGTCTGGCTAAACCTGACTCCTAAGTAATCATAATGTTTTACATTTTCTACTTTCTCTGCATTTATCCGCAATGGTTTATAATATTTTTTAGTATTCCCAAAGATCAATATCTTAGTTTTAGACATATTTATTTTTAGTTTATGAGTGTCACATAATTTGGAAAAATAATCAAGTTTCCTTTGTAATTCCAGAGCCAATGTTGAAATTAATACTAAGTCGTTGGCATATGCCAGGCAAGCTACTCTGGTATTTCCTATTTTTGGTGCATGAAATATTGGGTTTCAAATTTCTTCTAAATATCATTAATATATATGTTAAACAAAAAGGGAGTCAATAGGCAGCCTTGTCTAACCCCACGTGTCATTAGAAATGGGTGAGAAATATTCCCATATTGATCACATTGTACTACTCCCCATGTGTCTGAGTGCAATATTATTAGAGTATTAAATATTGTCGGGTACAATCCTAACTCTTTTAACTTATTCCACAGTATTACTCTGCTAATGCTATCAAATGCAGATGTAAAATCCACAAAACAACAGAAAAGTGTGGTCTTTTTTATTGTTATGTATTTCCAGACCAGATGTTTAAGTGTATTATAATGTTGAGGTGTAGATCTGTTTTTCCAGAATCCATTTTGAGTTTCTTGAAAATGCTATTAGAATTTTCCCATTCCTCTAATCTCTAATATAATTCTGTAAATATTTTTGTGAAATATCTATTAAACTTATTGGACGATACATTTTAGATCGTTAGGGTCACCCTTCTTATAAACTGGATATATAATGCTCCCTTCCAGCTAATAGGATATTCCTGTCCTTGCATCAAAATATTATACAGTTTCTCTAACATGGAGCCCACAATCTGCAGAGTAGTTATACACATCTCCTAATATTGTATCCAGTCCTGGGGCTTTATTAGATTTTAATTGCTTAATTGCTGCTTTTACTTCTTCTAAAGTTATTATCACAGGTATTGGGTATATTATATTTTGAACTTTTAAGCTTTTTATTTCTCTTAATAATAATTAATCATGTTGGGAATAATAAAGATCTGTAAAAAACAGGACCCATTTTTCTGAATGAGTATATGCATCTACTGTCCTAATATACTTATTATGACCTTGACCGACCATTAACCAAAATTTTCTACCATCTTTTTCTTTCACTGTCTTCCTCAGTTTTTCCCAGAGAATTACAGAATATTAATATTTTTTTGCCTCTAATATTTGTTTATATTTTTTCCTTTTCTTATTTATATCTATGTTATCTATATTATTTTGAATTTGTTTATTCTTTTTTATTTTCTAATAATTTTATTCAAGTCCTTTTTTGCTCTCATATATATAGGTAGGTATGTGTGTGTGCATGTGTGTAATAATCCAGGGATTGTTTCTCATGCCCTCTATTTCAGAGTTCCCACAGTACCAGAGTTTCAGAGAAAACATCTTTGAGGTTACAACAGACACTTTTCTTTTTAAGAATCCTTCTATATACTGTAATATCACCAAGCAAATACTTTAAAAGGGGTCTTTTTACCTGTGGGCAAAAATTGGTTTCTGTCACTCACCACAAACTGCCATCCATCACTAGTGTTCATTGTAACTTTTACCCACCATAAAATCAACTTTTTCTGGTAAATTACCCCAGTCTCTCTACTCTGGGAGTCCAATAATCACTCCAAAAAAGCATTTCTATTTCTCCATCCCTCTGAAGTTCCATCAACCTTTACATTCCTTTCCTCCAATAAGAAGTCAACATCTTCCCATGGTCCCAGAGCTCTGCCTCCACCAGTCTCCTTTCTTAGGCTTTGGCAACATGCACAGCTTTAAAAAGGTAATACAAGCCTATCAGCACTTAAAGTGCCATCATGGTCCTGACCATTCTCCTTTCCTCTCAGGGATCATCCCAGATCCAAGCTTAAGCAAAAAGGCTCCATAGAGAATCCATTCAGTACTGCTGCATGTGGAACACAGCCAGTCCATTTCTCCCACAGCTTAAAATTCTGACTACCTTCCATATGCCCTAAAATTGTTGAATTCGTACCCAATGTCAATAGATGTGTCCTGACCTTATTACTAGCTTTTTAATAGGTTATTCCACTGGAAAGCCACTCATGGAATTTAACTTTCATAAAGTACTGTACACATTGTCATAGAGTCCATTTTGATGGGCTGAGCTGTGTGCAGTCCTGAAGTTCCTTTCTAGGTTACTGTTTTCTCCCATTATGCTTTTTTTTCTCTGCATTTGACCACATGAATCAGTGGATCTGCTGTCATACTAATTTTCTTCTAGTTTTTTCACAGACACCTCCATAAAAGAGAACCACCTACTCCATTTTCTAGAAGGCCTATCTCATTGGAATAGACAGCAGTTCTCATTCATGGTGCTTCCTTTTAATACCTCCCACTTCCTGGACATCCATGTGTATTGGGCTCACAGACCTGTCAATAGTACTGATTGTGATTCTCATATGGCATACTTTCAAGTGAAAATTGTCCCTCTACACTTGCTTGGTCTGGTGGAAAATCTACTATTGTCTTACTACTCAACTCTGCTGCATTTTCCTTGGTGATCCAATGAATCTACTCCTGCCACTGGCGATGCTGGATTAGCAACCTGCCAATCCTTTACTTTGAATCCCTCTGACTTCCTTTCAATAGACATAACCATAGCCCTCCCTTTGGCAGAATTGCAGTCCATCTCGACTTAGCTTTGGATCACAGTCACTCCTGCAACAATGGCACACAGCATTGTATTCCATCCCATGAGTAAAGATATTCAAAATACTTCTGACAGAAGGGTCAACTATTTTTAATTCTTGGTGTCACTTAGTGCCACTGTTTGCAAATGCTAAAAATATACATTGTTATCAGCAGAGTTGCTAAAGAGTCAGCAGGTTGCATTGTACAGAAACAAGGCTGCACATCAGTGTGCCTCCACAAGTCATTACTCTGTGAGTTATAGTGGTTAGAAGACAAATTGCAAGAAGTCAGGTTAGTGCAAAGTGATGGCCTTAACTAGTTTTGATTGACATGCTGGTACCTGACACTGGGCACCACTTTACTTTTACTATGGAGCCCCCCTATGAATGATGCCTTATTACCACTCTACCCAGCCGTTTCCTTCCTCCTCCATAACACATTGTTGAAGATGACACCAGGTAAGGGTGACCAAGGGAGGCGACCACTGAGGATAATGTTGACACAGTCCATCAAATGGTGATGAAAGATAGATGAGTAGCTATACAGCATGTAGCCTGCACCTTGGGTGTCAGTTTTGGGGCAGTACAATCAATCTTGACCGAATACCTGGGCATAAGCAAAGAGTCAGCATGATGGGTGACAAGAATGTTGACACCTGCTAATAAATGGGCCAGAAGTGACATTTTGAGCCAAATTATTGCACAACACATGAGGGATTTGACAAACTTTATCAGCTATATTGTAACAATGGATGAAACCTGGGTTTACCATTTTCATCCGGAGTCTAAACAGCAAAGCAAACAGTGGAAATATCACGTATCTCCAATGTAAAAGAAAATTAAGCAGGCCACCTCAAGTGACAGAATCATACTTTCCATCTTATGGGACTCTTAAGGTGTGATCATGATTGATTATCTTGAAAAAGGAAAAACAGTAACTGGTGAGTACTACGCTGAAGAACTGCACAAGCTGAGAAAAGCCATCAAAGCCAAACACCATGGAAAATTGAGGTGAGGTGTTTTGCTCCTGCAAAGACAATGATTTGCCCCACACTGCACAAGTTGCAGTGGCTGCTGCAACAGAATGTGGGTATGAACTGCTTCCTTACTCACCCTACTCACCAGATCTTGTTCCTTCTGACTTCTAAATGTTCCCAGAACTGAAGGCTGAACTCCTGGAAAGAGATTTACTGAAGACAAAAGATGATAGTTGCTGTGAGGGGTTTCTGGGGGCCAAGACATAGAATTCTACCATGAGGGATAACATTGCTACACCCGACAATGGACTAAGTGTAGTGAAATGAAAGGAGACTATGTTTTAAAAATGAATAATATGAGGTTCATAGGGCATTTCTTTCTGTGTCAGGCAGCAAACTTTTTTCTATATTTAAATTTTATTATCACAGGAGAGAGGATGAGAACACAAAATACAAATTATAGACATCAAATATAATAGATTGTATAGAATACAAAGCAAGTAAGAAGAAAACAAAATGTGGGCATTCACCTTATATTCATTTTAAACATCAAACACTAGTGTTCAAAATGTATTAAAACAAACAAAAATCATAGTCAAAAGATAGTCTGAGATAACGTCATTAATATTTATTTATTTATTTTTATTTATGTCTTTGATAACCCAGTGAGCAAACTGATCCAGAGGACTGTTTTCAGTCATGATCCGGGCCACCAGGGTGGCAAACACAACAAACATCAATACAATACAGAGATACAATTAGAACAAAACAGGACTGCAAAAACACTTGGTATGAGGTCAAATTACATAGTACAAATATTTCAGAGAAATATGTGGGGGGGGGGAGAAGCTCCCCTGCACAGGGCAGTGAATTGAAGCAAGAAGACTCAAAAAGAAAACCCAGCATGGAACATTCACTTCAAAAGTAGAAACAGTAAACGTTTTTGATCAACCATCATAGTACATTTAAAATGAGATATAAATAACTGTGTTTTTAATTTTTGAGACATTTTGGAAATTTTCTGTGGAAATTTCTCTGATGTCACATCATATAAATTCACCTGAATTCCACCTGCTGAACTTACATTTTTACCCAGCTGTAAGACCTTCCTAAATCCTTAGATACTTGAATACAAATCCATACAGAATTAAAGAATGTGTGCATGGAAACACCTGTCTTGCAACTGACTAAAATGCTAAGTTAGTGCTCCATTTAGGTGAAAAGGGTAATTTTTAATGGCTGCATAGCGGGAGCTATACTGACATAGCACAATTATATTGAGAAGGGGGCTTTAGTAGCAAGTGACTTTGATTGGGGAGGGCCTTGGTAGCATTTCACTGTGAATACACCCCAACTCTGTCCTTCCACTGGAGTGGAGTTGAAGCAGATCTCTACATCCTCTCCATTCAATACAGTGCAGTTTCTTCCTCCTCCTTCCTCACTGCACTATCTTTTGCTGCACTATTTTTAGTCAGTGAAGCCAAGGCTGACCCTCCCCAACAGGTCTGAGCTGGTGCCAGTAGCACTAGTGCATTAGTATACTTTTCCGGAGACCTGCATGCACTACCCGTCCTGAGCAACCCAAATCCAAATGCCGGCTTACCTTCACAGTGAATCCCTCCTCATCTTCCTTCTTCATGGGCTGAAATTCATCTGAGGACTGAGCAGCAGGGAAAAGTTTCCTGAAAAGGTGGTACCACTTACAGCACAGACACAATGCAGTAGCTTTGGAGCCTCACTCAGTATGGTTGCGTTGCGAGAGCTATGCTGACGTAGTGCAATTACATTGAGAAGGGGGCTTTGGTAGCATGTGACTGAGATTGAGGAGGCTTTGGTAGCAGGTCACTGTGAATATACCACAGCTCTGTCCTTCCACTGGAGCAGAGTTGAAGCAGACCTCTCTATGACCTCTCCATTCAGTGCACAGCAGTTACTTCCTCCCTCTCCCCTCTCCTCCCCACTGCACTATTTTCATGCTACACTATTTTTCAGTC
The DNA here is from genome assembly GCA_016271365.2 of Neoceratodus forsteri. Lineage (NCBI taxonomy): Eukaryota > Metazoa > Chordata > Ceratodontiformes > Ceratodontidae > Neoceratodus > Neoceratodus forsteri. Next base: position 649,606,305 of record CM057456.1, read on the forward strand.
AGTGAAACCAAGGCTGAACCCTCCCCCCATGGGTCTGAGTCAGAGCTGGTACAACCCACATACTAGTATACATTTCAGGAGTCCCATGTGCACTAGCTGCCCAGAGCAACCTAAACTCAAGTGCCGCTTACCTTCACAGTAAGTCCTTCCTCATCATCCTTCTTCATGTTCCGATATTCAACTGAGGACAAAGAAGCAGGGAAAAATTTCCTGAAAACATGTTTGTCAGTTGTTGTGCTACAGCCTTGCCAGCTCACACGCCCACCTGCTGATTTTCTTGCCAGGTTGTGCTTTGCTGCAGCAGACTCCAAGGAACTTGTTATGCACCTTCTGTGAGCCCACCTCCTCAATCTCATCATGCACACCTGATCTTCAGCACTTTGCTTCTGACAGCAGCATGGAATGCCCAACGCTGAGCTGTTTACCACCTGACAATTTGAATCCTGAGCATTCCAGCCGAAAATGCACACAGCACAGCCCTGGACAATTGTGAGCAGGCAACACAGCAGCCTGTCACAGGCAGGTTGACAACCGTACTCTGCCAGTATATTGTATTTATGATACACACACACACACACACACACACACACACCCCTGCTGTTGTGATAGACATGTACTGCAGATGTAATGAAATGTGAAAACTCTTCTCTTCTGAATGGCATAGCTGTCTTTACCTGCCTAACTACTGGGACTGATGGTGACTTATCCATTGACTGTGTCTACAACTTACAGTATAGACTCAATACAGTAGTTTTGGGACTGCACTCATTACAGCTGTATAGCAAGAGCTATGCTGACAAAATGCAAATACATTGAAAAAGAGGTTTTGGTAGCATGTGACTGCAGTTGTGGGGAGGGGGAGTTCTGGTGACATGGCTCTGCAAATATACCACAGCTGTGTCTTGCCACTGGAAAGGGGTTGAAGCAGACCTCTCCACATCCTCTCCATTCAGTGCAGTGAAGTTTCTTCTTTCCTCCCCACTCCCTGCTGTACTGTTTTCTTGCTGCACTATTTTCTTGCTCCCAACCTTGCTGGCCATACCTCTAGTGTCTGCCAGCAGCACTGGCCCTTGTCACACACAGCACCATACATCGAGGGGCACATGCCTAAGAAGACTGGAGCAAAATAACATTTAGAAAACAAGTGTGACTGCCCCTCACTGAGATTATATCTGACTGCACACTTTGGTTCCATTTTCTCTGCACTGTCTTATTCTGGTCTCATGGCCCTCCCATGCTTTTCTCTATGTTTGATGTGTTTACTGCTCTCCAAAGGCTCCCTCTATCTCCCTTCCCCTGCCTTACTCTCTCTCCCATCCCTCTCTGTCAGTGCAGTGACAGTACTGGGGAAACACAGTACTGGAAGGGATTATTTTAACAAACCATGACCACCAAATCCACAGTGGAGTGCTCACAGCTAATGCCAGACATGGCTGCCTTTTTATTTGAATGGGCCACCCATTAGGTTCTGTGTGAGTATAGGGGTTGCATTCTGTACCGTGGCAGTGCACATTTGCTTCTAGTTTTAATTTTGCCTGTGACAGCTAGTCTCTTGGGAGGGGGGTGCTAGAAAGCATACCTTATAAACTTAATATCAAAGCTGATGTCACATTATTTCCAAATTTTTGTCACATCAAGAGCTATGAATTCCAAAGTGAATTTATCATGTTTGAATATTTTAAGAATAGTAGTCAAGGGAATATTTTTTTATTTATTACAACTAGGATTACAAGTACCATTGAGCCAGGCTCTTTTACAAAGGTTTCGCATCAGACAACAAATACAACACAAGTTACAGAAATAGGAAGAAACTAATAAATTGGTTGGCATATTAGGTTACAATGGTAGATCCATACAACAGCTAGAATAAGTAGAATTTATTCATGGGAACACAGAGTAACAGAGGGATAAGTAGGAGGAAGAGTAGAAGATGAAGATAAACGTGAGGAGTGAAGTTGGAGAGGGCAGGAATTGCAGCCAAATGGCATGGTCATCAACTGGAAGCAGGCTGAAACTAGTCAACAAAAAGAGAAAGATCACTGAGGGCTCAGATGAGGTGGGGGTGAAGGGGGAGAATCAGGAGTGATGAAAAGAAAGAAGAAATAAAAAAGTAGCATAGAGGAAAAGGAGGGGGTGGAGATGTGGTAGATGATAGTTGGAGGGAACAAAAATGATAGGGCTGAGGAGATTATTTTTTTTTCCAGTTGTTTAACCAGGAGTAGTACACTAAGCTGAAAGCTTTTTTATAGGTGCGATCTGGGAGCACAGGGAAGTTAAGTGACTTGCTCAGGGTCACACAGTATGCACGTGGAAGCTGTGGGATTCAAACCCAGGTCTGGTCTGATGGATGTCACCAGATTTGCAGCTCAGAGCCTTAAACCACTGCGCTACACTGCCTCATATTATAGGTAGCATTCACAGGAACTAGAGTTAGTAAGGTGGAGGTGGAGTTTATGTTTGAATGATCCAAGGGTGGTAGTGGAGGAGATGTCAGGACTGAGTGCATTTAACAAGCTAGGTGCTCTGAAGGCAAATGATCTTTGGCCCGGAGAGGTGTGACAGCGTGGAACCTGAAGGAGCTGGTATTCAGAGCCCCTGGTGTTACATGGCTTTAGTCTAGAACTAAGCAGTGCTTGGACTCCCGGTGGAGCAAGACCCATGGTTACTTTCTTTGCCATAATGCAGGTTTGGTATTTTATGCAATTTGAAAGTTGAAGCCAGCCAGATCGAGCATACAGGTCACATGTATGAGTAAGACGATGAGCACCAGAGATATGCCTGCAGGTCTTGTTAAGTGATATTGAAATTAATCTCAGGGCAGTGGCAGAGGCAGAGCCATAGATTATAAGACTATAATCAATGATGGAGACCACCGAACTTTGGATGGCAATCTTCAGTGCATCTGCAGTAAGGTGTTGTCTATGTCGATAAAGAGCCTAGGCACATATTTGCTGATTTGGCAACATTGTCGATGTATGCCCATAGGAGAGATTTGAATGCAGGGATAACCTCAGGTATTTGAATGACTGTACTTGCTCAAGGGTGTTGCCATTGCTGGTAGAGATAGCTAGGGTGTGAGATCTATGCCTGTTTTGAGAGCTGTTAAAGAGCATTACTTAGTTTTTTTTTTTTTACGATTGAGGACAGGCTTATGATGAATGAACCGGTTTTCCACTGTGGCAAAGTCTTGTTGAAGATTGGTCTGTAGGATCACAGGGTCCTTGTGGGAGGAGAAGATAACAGCGTCATCAGCATAGAGGATAATCTGTTCAGTGCAAGATTGTGGGAGCATGTTAAGAAAAAGGCTGAAGAGTAACAGACCCAGGATGGATCCCAGAGGGACACCAGATCAGACTGGTCTGAGGTCCGAGAGTGTCCCAGCAATTTTGACTCATTAAGATCTGTTTTGCAGATAGCTGTTGAACCATGAGACAGTGTCAGGAGAGAGTCCTAAATGCTGAAGTTGTTGGATCAGCACACGATGGTGGACTGTATCAAAGGCCTTGGTCAGATCTACAAATACTGCCCCGGTTAAGTCACCCATATCTAATGTGCCATGCAGTGCTCCAGTGAACTCCAGTAATGCAGAAGAGGTGCTTTGTCCTTTTCTGAAGCCATGTTGTTGTGGGCATAAGAGACTGTGTTGGTCCAGGTAGTCCGTGAGTTGGTTGGATACTATGCATTCTAGTGCCTTAGAGAGAGAGAGAGAGAGAGAGAGAGAGAGAGAGAGAGAGTGGTAGTATCGAAATCGGTCGATAGTTCATATGGCAGGTCTTATCCCCGCTTTTATGGACTGGAGTAACTGTAGCCACCTTCCATTTGTCAAGGAACTGACCAGTACTAAGGGAGAGATTGAGAATGTGTGTTAATGGGACTAGAACCTCATCCATAGTGAGGGTTAGAGTTTTAGATCGAGCGAGTCTCCACTTGATCTTGACTTTGAAATTGCTTTGGTGATGTGTGTTCGGGCATTGTGCAGGTTAATTTCTTTGAAGTGGAAGGGTAAGAGAGTGGTAGGAGTATCATCAGGGATAGTGTGGGTAGTGTCAATGAAAAAATCCGGGGGAAGGATGCTGCTGAGATCAGTAAATGCATCATTAAAGGTGTTCACAATGACCAGAGGATCCAGGGTGATGGTCTCATCAACCTTTAGCATGGTTGGGGAGGATTTAGTTTGTTTCCCTGTAACCTCTTTAATATTCTTCCAGAAATCTGACCCTTTTCCCAAGGAGTTTTCGAGAGCTTCTTTGTAGTAGGCATTTTTCAGTAGCTGTATGGATATAGTGCAGTTATTGTGGGCACATATGTAGTTCTGTATGTCATGCTGGGTGCCAGAGTCTCTAGCCAGGGCCCAAAGGTGGTCTCCTGAGCCTTTAACTGGCAAGTAGCTCTCCAGTTAGCCATAGCTTGCAGAGTGCTTTGACTATTCATTTTTAAGGGTGTAGGTGTCACAGGCAGCATTGAAGGAGGAGATAAAGAGGTCAAGAGCTGTGTTAACATCTGTTGAGAGGAAAATGGGAGACCAATCAAACCAACTGAGGTAGGATTTAAAGTGTCTTAGCTGTCTATGTGGGAGCACTCTGCTAGTGATGACTTTGGGTGGGGGCTTAAGGAATTTATTTGACCATTCACATATAATAGATGAGTGTTTGCTTAGTGAGTCAGGAAGGACAGAGGTGCAGGCGATATGAGAGGGATGACTGGTAAGGACCCAGTCCAGTAAGGTACTAGTGCCTGTTTTATAGTTCTTTCTGGTGGTGGAGAGAACTATTTGTGAGAGGTTTGCTGATGAAATGGCACCCCGAGATATAGCAGAATCTGATTAGAGTCAATTAATATTGAAATCACCTAGTGCAATTGTCTCCGCACCTACTGGTTGGGATTTGATGAAGTTCAGAACAGTTGTGACGCTCTTCCCTTGGTCTTTAGGGGAGGTGTAGACTGTGATTACTGTGAGGGTTTTGTTGTGTGCTCCTAAAAGTAACTTAATAGGTAAGATCTGAGCAGTGGAGTCATGGAAAGGAGTAGAGATGGGGCAACCTATGAGATAGTCTTTGGTGTAGATTGCACAACCTCCACCTCTTTTGGACATGAGGTCCAGTCTGTAGACATTATATCCTGGCAGTGCAATTACTGAGTCTAGGATTTTTGGCGACAGCCATGTTTCAACAATTGCTAGAATATCAGGTCTACGCCTACTTTGTCTCCCTTTTTTGAAAGCAAAGAAGATTCAGATGCACACATGTTGTGATAAGCTGGTAACCAATAACTTAACTGATCCCTCTGGTACTATGCATGAAATGAAGTAAAAAAAAAAAAACCCTCTTGCAGCCATTTCATCCTCCCCACCATATTGACAACTAGTAAAATGTGTGTGTGTGTGTGTGTGTGTGTGTGTGTGTGTGTGTGTGTGTGTGTGTGTGTGTGTGCATGCCACATGTGCACGTGTGTGTGTAATGGTTTTAATTGAAAGACATGTTGTTCAGAGTTCTTCTTTTATGATTATTTGCTTATATAGATTTTTTGTCTGATACTGCTGGTGGTTGAAGGGAGTTTTTGTGTGGTTGGGTGTAGCATCTTTTTATTTAGTTGTTTGTGTATATGTTGCATGTCTGGGGCAACAGTGAAAAGCAACTGTTGTGCTTATTTTTATAAAAGTCCCTGACCCCCCCCCCCCATGCTGCCTTACCCTACCTGGACATAAACAGTTCATATCATGAGATTTTCTAAATTGCAGATTATGAATTGGATGGGACCATAATTCTTAGCTTGGAACAGCCATCTGCCACATCTCTTCCCCTTCCTGGTACTGATAATTGAAACTCTGGCCTTGTGTTGTCCCTGTGCACTGATGTTTTTTGTCATAATTCTCTGTGGAGCACAGAGTTGTGCTTTATTAAAAGAATGGGAGCAATCTTCAAATGCTTTTTGTTATATTTTAAAAGTCAATGGGGTCAGCTCAAAGCCATTGCTCGAAAAAGCAAAATTCTTCAAGCCAAGAATCACAATGTCTTCCCCTTCATAATTTGCAGTTCAGATAACCTCAAGATTTTTATTTATTTTTGTCTTTGGTAAACAGGTAAGATCCATTGGACCATTTTCAGACACAGCCCAGGCCACAGATGTGGCTGCAAACAACGTAATCAACAGAGACTATGCACAAAATTGCAATAGTACAGAGTAAACATATAATATATATATTATATTATATACAATATAATATAAGATTTGGTAACTTATCTATCTCCAGATGAGGTAATTAACACGTGATGGAGACAAAGCAGGTCCAGCAAGCATAGTTTCAGTGTTCAAGGTCTATCTAAGATGCCTGCCTGCTGTAACAGTGGGCAGTGGGCTAAATTAATAGGTGCATGGAAGTTTGCATAGAGCATACAAGCTATACAAGCTGACAGTGATCTAGGATAATTAGGTGCATAGAAGCTCAGACTTGCTAGAGAGATATCAAATAAGTGGATCAGTAGTACTGTAAAGAGATAAGAACAGGTTAGGAGAGCAGAGAGTACCTTGAGGTACGATGCAGGTACAGAAGACTAGGGGGCAACAGAGAGGTGAGTTGGAGGAAGGGGAGGGGTCCCAAAAGATGGCACAGCAGGTCCTAGCACCACGATGGCCTGCACCCACTTTTGTTATCTTGGGGGCAATTGATGCTGGCAAAGAAAGCTAAGGGACAAACAGAGTGGAAAAGACCAGAAATGTAGGGCGATGGAGTTGTCCCAACAGCTCACCAGGTCCTAGCATCTTGATAGCCCATTCCCTCTGGTATTGTGTTGGGGGCAGTTGCCGCCTGATCTGACTAGAAGCCATTTGTGCAGATTGGTTTTGAAGGACAGATGGGTGGCACAGGAGTGGATGGATGTAGGTAATTTATTCCACAGGGTGGGGGCAGAGACAGAGAAAGCTCGACTGCCCATGACAGAAGATATATGTGGCACTTCGAGTGGGGGAACAGAGGTTACGCTGAAGCTCATAGGTATCACTCTGACTTTGAGAAGAGAAGAGTAGGGTGATGATTGGTGGCTACTGAGGGAGTTTGCAATTAGACAACCCATGGTATAGTCAAAGTGATCCTGTTATGGGAGCCATCCGAGAGACTGGTAGATATGGACTGTTACGTCCAGGTAGGACAAAGCACCACTGACTTAATGGAAGCATTGAAATGGTGCTCTTTAAAACTCCTGGCTACACTCCTGCATTGAGCTGATTTACATACAACTGAGGCTGAACCTAAGTTAGCAAGAAACTTTTGCATACTGGCTTTTGTAGTGGAGTAGTTTTGTGTCATAATGTTTTTTAGCTAATAGCAGACTAAGTGTTGTGTGATGAACTCGAAAACATTGAAGTTAACAAACGTGGCATGACATCTTTATCTTTACTGAATCCAGAGTTAAGGGTGTTAAAGGTGTCAATACATTTAAACTCCCAGGCTATTCTGTCTGTCTGTGATTTAAAATTGTTCTTAAGTACTGGCACTTTTATGTCCTCCAAATGATATCCTGAGCAGGCCTGAGAAATGTTCACATACAAGTGTGTCTGTAACTTGTTGTCTGGCATTATAGCAGTGCAGATTCATTCTTTTCCTAGTGTCTGCTCTGACTCACCAAATAAAGATTTGTGATTGTGCTTAAATGAAAGTGTCTGTCTTTAAGTGCAACTTTTAATCATATATAGACAGATGAGCCTTGGCATTTAGATGCATGTATACCTTTAACCAAGGTCTTCAACAGGCATATGTTCAGTCTTTGGCCGGCATACATTCAGTACAATGGAAGGTACTGTGCAAATTGAAGGGGCGCAGCAACAAACTTGAATCAACCAGTCCAGCAGCAATTAATCAATAAAGATTTTCTTTTAAAGTGTATTGTGCCTTTTAAGTTATCTTTTTGTTTTACTTTATACCGGCTTAATTGAAAGCAGCTGCTCCATGACCAATTGCTAGGGGGGCAGCTGTGAACTAAAACATTGTCTCTCATTCCCAGGTCTCCCTACCTTCAAGGCAAAGGAAGGGGACATGGGCAGGGCACTCACATCCCTTGAAGAGAGGCAATGGAGACACAAAAGTGGAAGGGAACTGTAAAGTTAAGATTCAGTTCACAGTCCTAGTTCTGTCTTCCTTGGAAAAGGCACTCACAGCCCTGGAAGCAAGGCAATGGAATCACAAACTTGTGGAAAAATTAATCTCACTGAGTTATGAAATTAACTTGCTACAAATAAGGCTGAGAATAAATTGCTATGTACTTGGAATTGACTTATTTTATTTAGCATGAGAATGGGTTGGTGGCTGCCTGGAATGTGTCTGAAGTAACTGTGGATTTCTTTTGTTGCTGTTTATTCATTTTAGGGGCTCATGGGCTGGTGTTGATAAAAGTGCAGTTCCAGAGATTTATGTTTTTATTTGTTGAGATAAATTAAAGTAGCAGCTTTGTAATGTAATCAAGTTGCTGTGCAGAAGATGTTCTTCAAGGTTACTACCCTTGCCTTGCACCCATGTGGGCCACAAACAAGGTTGAGTGGCCTGGGCTCATTTAACTCCTCGGTTGGAAGTTTTGGTTCAGAAAGGAGTAGGGGAAATAGCACAGTGCTGCCACCCAGAGACAGAATAGTGTTGCCATTTTAAAATGATGTACATCCCCATGTGATACAGTACCGACCCAACTCCTGATGAATATGGGACACCATATCCTGTTCACTGGTTCGGTGGTACTGCTACTACCCACCGCACTAGTAACCCCCAATTCGGGAATGGACTCCTGTTACTGGGGTTTGGTGGGGAGAGAGGATCAAGCATCCACTGTAGAGTGCTCTCCTCTCCAAGGGAGGATCATTGGCTTGGCCCTTGATTGCCACCAGGGGGACACCTGGAGGTAGTGCAGGTGTGAGCAATGCTGGGATTGACGTATGTGTACCTCCACATGTCATGCACCATCACTGGTGCTGAGGCAGGGGGCTCAGGGGGAAAAAATGTAAAATGGCAGCTAGGGATTCATAAAGCCCTGCTTTCCAGCCCTGGACCTGCCCCATCTCCCCATGTGCCTGAATCCTGCTCTCAATGTGTGTCTCAGGGGGAAGGGGAGGATGGACATCCCTTCCCTGGTCCCATCCTGAGGGGAAATGCATGGAGTACCTAATCCCCTCTTCCCGAGTTACCAAGGGAGAAAAAGCTTTATTGGGGGGGGGTGGAATGAAACATGGGACCCCACCCAGAAACCAACAAGTACCCACACTTCAATTCTTTGCAAACACAATTTTATGCAACATTAAAAGGAGATATTTAATAATATGCTCATATACCATGACCTTATTTAATTGCCAGTGGGTTATGTGAAGAAAATAGGAGTTAGGTAATGTTACCGGTACTGTCTAAAATGTTAGAAAAACTGGTAAGTATCCAACTAAGAGACTACCTCGTTGCTAATAATCTCCTTAACTCTGCTCAATCTGGGTTTAGGACCAGACACAGTACCATTTCTGCATTAGCAAAGTAACAAATGATTGGCAAACTGAGTTAGACAAAAAAGCAACATCTGTGCTGTATTTCTTGACCTAAGTAAAGCCTTTGATACAGTGGATCATGAGCTGCTGATTCTCACTGCATTCCTTAGGCCTGGATCCAACCTCTCTTGGATGGTTCAGATGCTACCTCACTGATAGAATACAACAAGTGAAAAATGAAGGTGTCCTATCCTCCTCAAAACCACTTCTAAGGAGTACCGCAAGGATCCATCCTGGACCCTATCCTTTTGCTATATATATCAATAACATTGATTCCAACCTCACTGTTGCCAATGTTCATCTTTTGCTGATGATACTGTCTTGTATGTCAGTAATCCTCGCCATCAAAGGCCTGTGAGTTACTAACAATCAGAATTCTCCCTGTTGCAACATCAACTACTTGAAAAGAAACTACTTTTAAATGCCAAGAAGACAAAGGCTATGTTCTTTTCCACCAATATATACTCTTCTCTCTCTCAACAAACACTCTTCCCCAACTATCCACCATCCTTGAGAAAATCTTGATTATGTGGTTAAATTCAAATATTTAGGGTATGGATTGATAACAAACTTGATTACACTCATCATGTTGAGGAGCTCCTGAAAAACTCAGACAGAGGCTCGGCCTATTCTTCAGAATCAAACATTACCTAACCAAAGAGTCTAAACAGAGACTAATTCAGGCTTCATTTCTATCTCTCATCGATTATGCAGATTTCCTATATGGCCATTGCACTATGTCCTATTTAAGTAAATTGGATACCTTGTACCATAGAGCTCTAAGATTCATCACAGATCTTCCTTTCAACACTCATCACTGCCTCCTCTATAATGCTGTTGGCTGGACATCCTTACATCTCAGGAGGAAAAAAAATGCTGCATTATGGATTTACAAAGCTCTGTCAAACAAACTTCCAACTTATATCTCTGGTTGCTTTACTCTGGCTACACCAAGATCATATGCCCTAAGAAGCAATAACCTTATCACCTTGAAGCTACCTAAAGTCTGTACCCGGCATGGGAGGTCTGCAATCAGTTATTTTTTAGCATCTACCTGGAATTCTCTACCAAGACCCTAAAGCTGAACACCTTCATCCCTATAGCATCCTTCAAAAAACTCTTCTTAAATCTCTTTCCTGAGATATGCAACTGCTTCCACTAAGCCTAGTCCCTTCTTACCCTTTACCCCACTTTTTTTTTCTTCTCTCTATCTCTGTCTATATACTCTTAAACTTAGCTACATTATACCCTACAATCCATTGCCATTCCCTTCTTTATTCCCCCATATCTACTTCCTTAAGTTTCTATCCAATTATAACACACCTAACCACTTTCTCAATCCCAATACCTCACAGTTATTTGTGTCAAACCTGTCTGTTTTATTGTTTAGTTGTACAAAACCATTAGCTACCTTGCTTGTATATACGTTCTTTATTATCAAATTATTTATTTATATAAAACTCTTTGCCTCTTCTCTGTATTTGTTTATGTATTATACTGTACTTTATTTTGATCTTGACCTATCAGGTCCATCTTGTAAATGAGCATTGCTCAATGATGTTCGCCTGAATAAATAAAAATTTTGATTGATTGATTGATTGGTTAGATATGGGTCCCAACCATCTACTGACCCTCTCACACATTCCAATGACATCCTTATTGTTTATTATATTTCTACTGTATTGCACTAACATATGGATGAGGGATATCCACCATGTAAGTGTTGGATATCAGTGATCATGCTTGCAATACTATATACTATATATATTAATTTTACTTATGTTTCCTTATACTTGCTGTAATATTAACTTAGATTTATAGTTATTGCAATTGCTTAGAATCATATATTCTCATATCACATTCATTTTATGTATGCTTCTTTCTCATCATTACAAATTACCATTACCACTGGCAGACCTATTTAATAGTTCACTAGAGTCAGGCATGGTACCACAGGACTGGAGAACAGCACATGTAGTGCCACTCCACAAAAGTAGTCCCAAGGATGACACAGGGAATTACAGACCAGTCAGTCTGACCTCCATTATGGGCAAGCTCATGGACACCATACTAAAGGAAAGGTTGGTGGAATATCTAAAGGAGCATGGTTTCCAGGATGAGAGACAGCATGGGTTCATGGGGAGAGATTGTGTCAATCAAATCTGATTGACTTCTTTGACTGTATCACTAAAACAGTAGACAGGAGCCAAGTGGTAGATATCCTCTGTCTTGCTTTCAGCATGGCCTTTGACTCTGAACCCCACAAAAGGTTGATCAGGGAATTGGTGGATCTCTGGGTTGGAGAAAAGGTGGCCAGATGGGTGCAAAACTGGCTAAGGGACATAATCCAGAGGGTGGTTGTGGGGGGAGAGTTATCTGGCACCAGAGAGGTAACCAGTGGGGTCCCACAGGGCTCAGTGCTGAGGCTGGTGTTTTTCAATGTCTTCATCAGTGACGCTGGAGATGGCATTAAGGGCAAAATGTGCCTATTTGTGGATGACATCAAGCTCTGTGGCAGAGTTGACACAGTTGAATGGATACAGGATCTACAGGAAGATCTGGAAAAGCTGGGGAGGTGGTCCAGGATCTAGCAGCTTGGCTTCAATGCCAAGAAATGAAAAGGTATGCATATTGAGCCAAGAATCCCAGGACAGAGTATAACCTGGGTAGAGTCTGAATATCTGCATCAGAGGAGGAGAAAGACCAGGGAGTGATGATCACTAGTGACCTGAAGCACTCCACGCAGTGCAAAAAAACAGCAGCAAAGGCAAACAAGATGCTGGGATGCATATCTATGGGGATCAGTAGTAGGAGAGAGGAGGTTATACTGCCCTTGTACAGGTCACTGGTAAGGCTGCATCTAGAGTATGGAGTTCAGAACTGGTGCCCACACCTCAAAAAAGACATTAACCTGCTTGAGAAAGTCCAGAGGAGGTCTACAAAGATGATAGCTGGTCAGCAAGGTAAGGCACATGAGGAGAAATTAAGGGCACTGAATATGTACTCCCTGGAAGACAGGAGAGAGAGAGGGGGGACATGATTGGGACCTTGAAGTACTTGAAAGGGATAAATAAGGTTGATAAGGAGAGTCTCTTTAAGCTCAGTGGCAACCATAACATGAGGGGGAACAGTCTTAAGCTGGAGGGTGGGAGGATTAGGCGGGAGGGCAGGAAGCACTTCTTCATAGAGAGGCTGGTGGAAACTTGGAATGCACTGCTGAAAGAGGTCATCTCATTGAAGACATTGGGCAGCATTAAGAGAAGCTGAGATAGGCATAAGGGGAAGGTAAGGATCATGAGTAGTGAGGATGGGAGGAGGGGAGGGAGGATAGGAACATTAGCTCAAGCTGTAGACCCTGTAATATGAGCAGACTTGATATGACAAATGGCCTCCTTCTGCTGGCTTCTTCATATGTTCGCATGTATGTAAAGTATTATTATTTTACTATAGCAATGCCATCTAGTGGGACGGTAACACTGCTGTTGTCTCATAACTGACCTTGTTTATGGTCCACATGTTTTTCTGCATTTCTAAGCATATAGCTGACAACACTTTTTTTTGTTCTAAGTTTCTTGCTAAGTCTACATTTTTTCTATGTAAGATTATACCCAAGGGAGCCACCTTATTGTTACTTTTAGCCAATAACAGTTCTAGAACTGTGCCTCTTATCAGTAGTATAATAACTGTTTCTCAGCCTCTCCCTCAGAGATGAGACAAACAGTCTGAGGGAAGGCCTGGCTCCACTGTAATTGTATCACTTGTACTTACATGAGTATTGCCTATGATAAATCTGTTTTTATTACATGATATATGTCTACTTGTGATTGGTGTTCTTTGTTTCAGCCAGACACCAAACAAAAACCTGCTAGTGAGATTATCACTCCTACATTTTGGCGACCATGGCTAATTGGGTTTTGGCTGGCAAAGAATAACAATCATTTTAATTTGGGTGTTGTGTCTGGAAGGCTTGTTCTTTCCAGCAACAAGTAGCTGTGAGCTTGAGGCTCAGTTAGTATGTACAGACTGTAGCTCCCCAATGGGTACAGCAGCAGCTAGGGGCTCCGTGGCAGAGGGTTGGCTCACTCATTTATGTTGACAAGTTATTGTAGCTTGGAATTCCATTTGTATGCACAGACTGCCACTCCCCGATGGCTACAGCAGCAGCTAGGGACTCTGTGGCAGAGGAGTGCTTGGCTTGTTTCAGTTGCAGAAAGCCCTTTCTTAGGTGCTCTCATGCCTCTGCTCCGCTTTTGTTTGCAGTAGTGAATAAACAGCAGAATGGACAATTTAAAAGCTTCCCATTTTTGTTTTAGACATGGCTTATGATATCTGTGCAGATTTGAAATTAGATGTATCAAATTATTTTTCCTCCCACAGAGGTTGTCATTATGATGTCTGTTTCAGTGCATAGTCAGATGTTAATCCTAGCCAATCTATCTATATGCAGTATACAGAGGATCGCCTGTCTGCAAAGAAACAGTCTTTGGTAGCTGCTTTGAATGCATCTGTGGATGCTTACAAATCAAAACTAGATTCCAAAGATGCTGAAATCAGCAGTATGAAGAATCAGTTTGGCACATCCACTGCTGAATGGTCCTAATGGTAATGCAAGCTGGAGCTGGAATGCCAGACCTTACATCAGACCTAGACGATTCACTTATGCATGGTCATGTACAGTCTAATGATAGAGAACTAAATGTTTTAAGAGAGGAATGTGAGAGGGCATGAGTTGACACGAAGCAGGTTTTGCAAATGAATGACAGACTGTCTGAGGAGAATGATGCCTTGCATGATGAGATGCAAGAGTTCATGGAGGAATTATATCAGGTAAGGAGTGATTTGGATAGACAGCTTAGGGATCACGCCGAGGTGAGTGCTGCATATAGAATGCTGCAGAAAGATGTCGTGCAGGGTATGCATTTGACTGATGTAAGAGTGAGTCCTATGAAATGTAGAGCCAAGATGGTGAAACTGCGCCATCAGTGTGAGGTTCTTGCTGGGCATATTAAGGCTATGGATGGTTTCCAGTATGCACCCATTGACATCACATCTTATCGGGGGAGGACTCTGCTGATGAGTGCCCTCGGAATGACGTGAGGCAGGCATGCCCATCAGCTGTGTTTGCAAAACTCCTGTCACAAAATGGTGGATGTTCACATTCACAAAATGGTGGCCAGCATCATGACATCATGACATTTTGGCATTCACAAGATGGCGCTTCCCATATCAAATATAGCACTGACCATGCCAGCATCCAAGATGGAGCTGTCCATACCAGCAGCGTGAATAGCAAGCATTGTGAATTAATAGGGGATTCCACATGCTTTTACCCTCCAGTGATTGCTGCCCTTACTAGGTCAGACAGAGAAGAGGTTGAGAAAATGATAGAGGATGCACTAAAGAAAATTTGTATTTCTGAAGAGCAGAAAACTTTGTTCAAACAGTCACTGGATGAAATGATGAAAAGTGCCAGTAAGCAACTGAATGTTGTCAAAGCAGTAGCAGATGCAGCCGCCAATGTTGCATTACAGGGCATTAAAAGCTTTCCGCTCACCCCTATGCAGCTGATGCCTGCAAACCCCCTGCAGGTCACACATTCTGCTACACAGATTGCTGACAGCAGAGGTAAAATGACATCCACTGACAACCTGAGTATGCACCTTCAGAAGGTCCTTTCCTATTGCAGTTTGCTTGGACTCCCCAAGGAATACCATGTTCAAGTCCTCCATCTGACCATAGACTCTAAGCTTTGGGCAAAACTCCCAGAGGCTGCTAAAAAAATTTGATGGCAGATTTTGATACTGTATGGTCAGAACTGCTGGCTGCCAACTCCCCAGGAGCAGTATGCATCCGTTTGGTATTTAATGTTGAGAAGGGAGTGAAGAAAGCTCTGGAGGGCTACCATCAGCAGCTCTGGAGGTTCTACAGTGAAGGCTAGAAACTAGCTAAAGAGGATTTTAGCAGAAACCAGCTGGAATATAAGGATCTATTCCTGCTTAATATGTACCCAGCCCTCAAGGAGAGGGTCGAGTTTGTTGTTTTTCCTGATTCGTGTACATCTGATGAAATGTTGACAACAACAGAAAGGATTTATAATGTTTACCTTCACTCTCAGACTTCCGGTTCCAACAAAAAGGTTGCTGCCATCCAGCAGCCATCCAGAAGTAATACCCACTGTACAGTGGAGGGGGAGGCAGCAAAATACTGCCAGCTCCTCTGATGGCAAGGATCATCAGAACAATAATGGGCGTGGCAGCAGATGGAAGTAAAATAGGTACTATAGGTTTAAGTTTCAAGATGCTAATCACACTGGTAACCAAGTCCAAGGGACGCACCCATGGCATACTGGGCCACCATACCACCAACTTTCAAATGAAAATGCAGACCTCAGGAGACAGATCAGGTATGAACAGTGGTTAGTGCAGGAACAGACTGACTTGTGGCTGCAATAGCCTCATCTCCACAGGCCACAATGAGGGGGCAAGAATCCTACATATGATGTCCTTTCTGGATCCCCACCTGCTTCTCCACCTTCTCTGCCAGCACTTACTGTTGCTATGGTGACAACTATGCCATCACTGTACCCTGACCCCAAAGAGTGCAAAGCAGGCCCTTCAGGGAAGCACCAAAAGAGAAACAGAAAGAGCACCACCTTCAGACTGAAGATTGGTAATTAGAGGCCCCAGTCCATATTGTGTGCAATCTAGTGGTTGATATGAATGGACAGCCTTGTGTAAGGGCCATGGTCACGAGCTGCCAATGTTTTATGCTGCTTGACACTGGGGCAGCAATGTCAGTACTACATGATGAGGAACCAGCATCCTCAGACTGATCAACTGGCAGGAAGACCAGAGCCCAAAGGGTGGATGGTACTACATTGCCCTCTTACTGGTCCATCCCAATCTCTGTAGTGGTGGGAAAACTTATAACACCGTTTGTGTTTGACCTAATGATTTTACATCATCATCCTAGCATTTTTGGTACTGATTTTCTTGTGCAACATGGTTATGTGGTAGATCTAGCCAACAGGCTACTGATTCAAATCCCGGGGCAGTATCACGCTGTTATGATCCCAGATTCCCATACAGTAGCTGCTATTTCTACAATAACATTGAGTATGACATCATAACCCACTTTTGGGACCATGAGTCATTTAATGAGCAGCTACCCATACTTGAAGAGCATATGGATGCCTTTGCAGCTCACAAACATGATTATGTCAGGATGTGGACAACAGTTGAGGGCACAGGCTCAGATCCTGCTAGACAATGACAATATCCTTTCCCTGCAGAAGCATCTGCACCACTGAGGGAAACCATCCAGTCGTTACTACAACAGGGCATAATTAGACCATATGTATCAATTGTAAACTCCCTGATTTGGCCCATTAAGAAGCCAAATGGGGCCTGGAGTCTTACAATTGATTATAGGAGGCTTAATCAAGTCACCCCAAATTGTGCACCTACTGTTGCATCAGCACCAGATGTGCTAAAAATGTTAACATCAGACTGAACCTGGTTTACTGCACTTGATATTTCCAAAGGGGTTTGATCTTCAGCACTGGCCTAGAGTAGCCAGTACAAATTTGCCTTTACTTTTGAGGGTAAACAGTACATTTGGACCTACCTCCCACAGGGGTATCACAATAGCCGCTCCCATTTTTATTTATTTATTTATTTATTTAGTTTTTGTTGACCGAGTAAGTGCACTAGACAAATTCCGCCTATTTTCAGGCACGACCCGGGGGAGGGGGATGCAGATGAATGCCAACTGACCTTGAACCAGATTAATCTGTTGGTGCTATTTTTAGTGAAACACATGAAGGATGTTTTGCATGGATTTTCCAATCCCTCATGCCTTCTGCAATATGTGGATGATTTGCTTCTGACCACTGCCACAAAGGCAGAACACTTAGTTCTCCTTGATGAATTATTGATGCTCCTGCATCAGGCAAGCCTCAAGTGCAAGCCATCCAAAGTCCAAATGTGCGAAAGAGAGGTAAACTTCCTAGGCCTATGCATAACAGAGAAAGGTCGAAGCCCAGCCCTGAAAAAGATTCAAGGGATGGAGGATTTGCCTTTACCAGCTAATGTGGCAACACTAAGATGTTTCTTGGATATGGGAAATTACTCCAGAGACTTCATTGGTGACTTTGCACAAAAGGCTGCACCCCTGTATGAATTGTTAAAAAAGGATGTCTCATGGAAATGGGGCCCACTGCAAACAGAAACTGTAGCAGTCTTAAAATAATCTCTGGCCTCAGCTCCAGCACTGGTTAATCCAAATCCAATGCTATCTTTTCACCTGGAAACTGCAGCATCAGATGCGGCCATGTCAGCAGTACTGGTCTAGAAATCAAATGGGCAGATTAGGCCCATTGCATATGCATCATAAATGCTATCTCTTGTTAAACAGAAGTATAGCCATTGTGAAATAAACCTGTTGGCAACCTTCTGAGCAGTAAAACACTTTGTGTATCTCATTGGTTATGTTCCCATTGTTTTCCATACTGATTATATGCCAACTAATTTCCTTCTGTCTGACAGAGTTAAGGATGGCTCTGTCTCCAGTGCCAGACTTACACACTGGTCCCTACTCTTGCAGGATTGTGACATCAGAGTACATACTTCTAAATTACCATCCATGGTGGCCCATGGCCTCCTGGACACAGGGACAACCCACAATTGCTCACTCCAGCCTCCTGACCTACCAGAACCTGGACCATTCCTTCTTGTGCCTCAGATTGTCCTGGATGATCCCACACTGTATTGTGTTTTTACTGATGGCTCAGCCTCATATTGTGGAGATGAACAAGAAGCACTACTGGTAATTCTAATCGTGAAGCCAGGAGGCGATACAATTCAAATCGCAAGGAAATGTACAATCATTTCCTCACAATATGCTGAATTGGCAGCTGTGGCCTGTGCTCTGGAATTGCTGAAAGAAGGTGAAATTGACACAATTATTTTTACAGACTTCAACTGGGTCTGTTCATCCCTGACAGAATTTCTGCCCTTTTGGGAGAAAACAAACTTTGCATCCTCTGATGGCACTCCTGTAAAGTACAGGGACCTGTTTGTGTATATTACCACATTGGCGACACGGTTTAAACAAGCTGTATATACACAAGGTTCATGCACATTCAAAGCATGACCTATACCCATTCTTTTAATGACCATGCAGACTCTCTTGTGAAAGCTAGTAATCGAGGAGGGGAGAAATGGGTCATGAAAATTACAGTCACCCTTACTGCACTGTTAGCTGCCATGAGAAAGAAAACAACAAGTTCTTTGTGCCTTTAGATTGGGCATCTGCACAAAAGCAGGACTCTCATTTGAGGGATGTGTTTAAGTTCTTGGGCAAGAGAACTGAGGAAACATTTCCATCAGACAGCCCCTACACAAGAGTGAAAGAAGACCTTCACCTGTCAAGTGATAACAAACTCATATGGTATCACAACCCCAAAATGGCTGAGAAACTATGGGTAGTTCCTGATCACCTAAGGATAGATTTTATCTATCAGGCACATGATACCCTGACAGGTGGCACCAAGGAGTATAAAAAAAACCTAGACAGACTAAAGACAGTTGGATGGTGGCCAGGCATGAATGAAGATGTAGAACACTACATCAATAATTGTTTGGTCTGTGTGCAGAACAATCCTATTTTGGCTAAGAAAAATGCCAAACTATCACCACAAAGGCGTACTGGTCCCTGGAATAACCTCCAGATTGACCACATTGACCCACTGCAAACCACTGGCAAAGGCAAAATTTCACCCTGATGTCCACTGATCTGTTCCCCAAATGTGCTGAAGCATTTCCTATGAAGAATAACACTTCAAGAGCCACTGCAAATGTCCTGGTTGAACAATTGTTCACCAGACAGGGCCTTTCCCAGGGACAGACTTGGATCAAGGATCCAGCTTCACAGCTGAACTGATGAAGGAAACTCTGAATATGCTAGGGGTCAACCAGAAGTTTCACATTCCATAGCACCCTCAAACATCAAGGCAGGTGGAAAGAGCTAACACTCAGATTAAGCTCATGTTGTCTAAATTCATACACGACAACCCCAAGGACTGGAATTCAATGCTGCCTTTGCTCCTTATGATAATAAGGGCCACGCCCTCAAAGAGTACACAATGTACACCATTTGATGTCATGACTGGAAGGGCCATGAGGTTAGCAGAACACTTACTTATGGACCTGAATGCCCAAACAGCTGACAGAGTGTCAGAGGACAATTATGTTGCAAAACTCAAACAGGACATAGTAAAGGTGCACATGTTTGCAGCATAAAGGTTGGGCAAAGCTCAACAGCAGGCCAAATTACACTTTGACAAAACTGTACATGACATAGACGGGCAAACTGGAGATCATGTAATGGTTCTAAGGGTATCCAGTGAACAAGGCAACTGAAATTGGGAGCTGACAAAAATGGTGACTCAAGTACGACACCTGTGTTCACAGCTACCAAGCAGGAGGCAACTGAATACTGGGGTGAGTGAATACCAAGGACAGGAAGTAGGTATATGCACACGCAGCGCATGTGTGGGGGAAGGGCAGGGAGGATGGTAAGGTGGGAGAGGGGGTGGCAAGCAGCTGCCAAGCTGGTCCACTAGCATGGTGGGAGGTGGTTGACTGGGAGGCACAGGGTATAGGGTTTGGGTCTGGTGCATGCGTTTTTTGTCAGCAGGTGGCATGTATTTTTTTAAGTTTTCACCCCCATCACATGCACCCTTCTGGAGTTGGAATCTTAAGTAGTGGGCCCCCACATTAAAAATGAGACCTGTAGGTCTTGGGTGCCGTTGTTGTCTGCGCTGTGAGTGTGCATCACTGAAATTGATTTTTGGCAATGTACACTCACCATAATGGCGATTGCCTTTTTGTGATTGCCATTATGACATGTAACCGGTTCTAAGATTTGCTCCTCCTACTCATCCATTTAAAACATATGGAAAAGACAGTATCCCATTGTGAATAAGCTCAGTCCATCAATCTACCAATTTAGGCTACCCCAAAACAAGAAATTCACTGACAAATGGCTATACACCAATCAAATGAAGTTGTATAAAGAAGATTAAATATTACTTTTCCTGACCCTCAGAGGGGGCAGAATAGTACTAAACTATGTTTTCTTTTTTCTCTGCTTCCCACAGCTATGAAAGACAAGATGAAAGCCTTGCATCTGACTCTCCTTCTGGGTGCCTTACATATGGTCCTCACATTTTCAGACATCCAATTGTTTGCAAAAGTGAAAAATCTATTAGTATATCACAAACAACAACTCCAGCAGGATGATGAGGACAGCTCCACATCATTGGCAACTCCAATTACCCCTGTTGGCTTCCCAGAAGGAGAGAGCATTTTTATAGCTGTCCAAACACATACCGTCACCATTCAGGAGGATGAAGTAGCCATACTGAATGCAATGGTCAAACATCCAGATCAATCAAAGGATCAAATTGAGTGGAAAACAGATTGATATGGGAAACAAATACCCATTGCCCGCCTGGCTGAAGGCACCTTCCAAGGATGGCCTGATACCAAACTTGCCCCTTAACGGCATCCTGTCCATCCAACAGGCACACATTATACACACCAGTCTGTATAATATCACAGCTTTGATTGG
This sequence comes from Neoceratodus forsteri, assembly GCA_016271365.2. Taxonomy (NCBI): domain Eukaryota; kingdom Metazoa; phylum Chordata; order Ceratodontiformes; family Ceratodontidae; genus Neoceratodus; species Neoceratodus forsteri. The sequence goes on from CM057456.1 coordinate 649,627,449, forward strand.
TCCAGATTTTTGTAGAAATTGCAAAGATGTCACCTCTAAGAAAATTTGTTCACAAAATTACTTTGCCACTAATATCATATTCCTGAATGTTATGTCATTCTCTGAGGACCAGCTTCTTGAATGTCCCAAACAGGAACCTGGCCCACCTAGTGATCTGATTGCCACATTACTTCCAGGTGCTTTGATAAACAACATGCAGTTTATGCTTGTCCCTATCATACTTAACCTTACCTTTTGGGACTTGAGTGCATTTGGTATGTGCTCCACAACTAACATTTCTAAATTCTTTCAACTATACTAATAGAAAAACTTTCTGCGTATCAGGTACGCACAGCAGACCCTTATATTGGTCTTTTTAGAATTGAACATAGAGGGGTTCTCCAACCCAAATCTATGCCCCCAAAAGATACACAGAAGTCTAAATGCTTTAAGCATCAAGCAGTTGTAGGCATCGTTACAGATCTTTTTGGATCTGGTATGTCCATTTGGAACAGAGCAGATATAGCGAATATCAAATCCCAAATGGGAAAATTTCAAACATGACAAATGGTGTTGTTCCATCCTTGTTGCATGGGGTAGATGGCCTCACTAGCAAGGAAAGGTTCACAATTTGTAACATCCAAGATATAGCTAATAGAGTTGAGGCTACAAAATGTACGATTAATGATTTAATCACCTAAACAAATAATAAAGAAGCAGACAAGCATTTTATAGCCAGGGAAGTATTATGTACTGCATATGGCTCTTATGTACTCACAGCTGCAAATAATCTCTTCTGGAATCTGGCATTAGGGAATATCCCTGAGTTCATCCATGATAGGTGAATAGCAACATGGTATTGCCCTCAATGCAAATCTTCTGCTTGCCTCACTTGATCTGTTTCCATTGCATTATCTACAGCCAGGAACATTGGATATGTTACTCCTCACCCCAACATTGCCTCCTGCTTCACATTTCGATCATGTACTGTAAAGGACACCTTTTGTTTGACATTCACCATCTCTTTGCCTCAGGTTTGATCCACATACTGCTATCTTCAATCGATTGACTACTATACAATCTATTGAATGCCTGGAGGGGATATCTATTGTAAATGACTTGAACTCCCGCCTTTACTGGTTTTCCATGATACGCTGGACACATGGGTGGCACCACATACTGACTGTTGTTCATGGAAGGATTACCATTACTTGTGCCTTTGCAATGTTTTTGACATCATCAAACCTGTGTGTGGATATAATCCAAACATTGTGGATTGGTACTTCACTGTGGATTTATTCAAGAACTCTGATGGAACTGATACAAACACACAACCTAAACATATGAAACTTTGCCTTTCTCCTTCTACATCTTGAAGCAACCTTGAAGAGGTTCATTGATTGCTTCACTGCACAAATTGTCAACCAGTCTGACATGTTTCCTGTACAGTTCATTAAATGGAAGGTTCCTACTGCTAAAGTTTCATATAGACCTGATGGGAGTATTGTGTGATTACCAACCAAAAAACATTTACTTATGGGGTGAAGGTCAGCAATGTTACATTTTCTAACTTTTGTTTTTCCCCCACAGCAGTCTACTGTTATCAGTCACATTGTGATCACTCCTGTTCCCATCCCCAGAACTTGCTGAAATTAATCCCAACCCTGACTATCTTAATGCTTTGTCTCAATTTTTGCCAGTTTTTAATGTACACATTGACACTCTTACTTTAAGCTTCAAATCTCTTCTAGATAGGACAGATGCACATCTTATATATATTAGTAACAACATCTCAAAGACAAATTATGCTTTAAATGAATATATCAAGGATGAATTTATTGGTGAGATGCCAAATGATCCAAGAGTTGAATTTGCATTTAAACTTTTTGTTATTTTTCAAGTTATTTTAATTTTCAGTTTGATACTAACACTTTGTTGTCAAAGGCATAGGCTTAAACATCATCGTGATCAGCTTAAATTCCTTTACCAGGCCCTTTGAAGGCAACAAGAGGGGAATGTTAGGTATGGGTCCCTATCATCTACTGATCCTTACACACATGCCAATGACATGCTTATTGTTTTTTATATTTCTGTTGTATTGCACTAACATACAGATGAGGGATATCCACCATAAAAGCATTGGATATCAGGGATTATGCTTGCCATACTATATACTGTAAATATATATATATGTACATATATATATATATATATATATATATATATATACAGTGTATATATATATATATATTCATTTTACTTATGTTTTCTATGCTTGCTGCTATATTTACTTAGAATTATAGTCATTGCAATTGCTTATAATCATATATTCTCATATTATATTCATGTTATGTATGCGTCTTACTCATCATTACCAAAGTATTATTTTACTGTAGCAATGCCATCTAGTGGGTCTGTTACACCGCTGCTATTTCATAACTGACCTTATGTTCCACATGTATTTCTGCATTTTCTTCATTTTTAAGCTTATAGCTGACAACACATTTTCTTTGTTCTAAGTGTCTTGCTAAATCTACATTTTTCCTATGTAAGACTATACCCAAGGGAGCCACCTTATCATTACTTTTTAGCCAATAGCAGTTCTAGAACTGTGCCTCTTATCAGTAGTATAATAACTGTTGCTCAGCCTCTCCCTCGGAGAGAAAAGACGAAACAGTAGGTCTGAGGGAAGGCCTGGCTCCCCTGTGATTGTATCACTTGTACTTATGTGAGTAATGCCTGTAATAAACATGTTTTTATTACATGATATATGTCTATGTGTGATTGATGTTCTTTGTTTCAGCCAGACACCAAACAAGAGCCTGAAAGTGAGATTATCACTCCTACAGTAAAGAACAGTACACAATTAGCAAGCAGCCTGGAAGCAAGGTAATACTGGAAAACAATCAGCATTTTACAATACAGAGCCCACAGTTATAGTATAGGCCCTTCTTCTACCCACACAGTGGATCTCATTGGTCTACTGTACTATTAGACCCCCAGCTACCCACAGTAGCTATATACCACAGTAACAGCTATTCTATCAAACTGCTGCTCAGCTGCCACATCCATGAGCTATACCAGTCATCACATGTTGAGATCAGCCTTTCCACCCCTGGCTTCATGTTGTGCTGTCTCTAAAAGGGCAACCTGTCCATCCACTCCATCATATTAAATAATGATGACAAGAAGTGCTTCATCAAATGCTGCCACAGTGACATGATTCTGTCTTACAGCAAGTGGGCCCTACCACTGAGGGCGGAGGCAGTAAGGAACCTGCAGTGGCAGCTGCAATGGAATATAAACAATGAAAGATGTAGCCAGCAGGGAAGGGGTAACAATAAATATCAGAAAAAAATGCAGTCCCATTGGTTGAAACAAAAATGGGTAGGGTATGGGCAACGGAATCAACAATGAAACATGTGGGGCAGTAGGGAATGGGTCAAAAAGTAATGAAAGTTATAAAAAAAACCTTTCAAAAAAGGGTGTGAGTTAGTAATGGATTTCAACCGAGAAAGGGGCTTGGGCCATGTCAGCAGAGGGAGCATAAAAAATAATAAACACTATATTGTTTCCCCCTTTATTAAAAAGGCAGGATACACAGAATCCAGCAGGAACAAAAAAAGGAAAAACTGATTGACTGGGGAGGGCAGCAGCTGAGATTTTTTTTTTTTTTTTTGTAAATTAACAAAAAATATCTAATGAAGTAATGGCCATTACTGTGACACTCTGTAAATCAAAGTGACATTTGGTTATAAGGAGCACACCCTTTAAAAACCGTATTGAAACTAATAGTTTTCTTCGATGAAAACAAAAAAACTTGGGATATGGGTCATTTAGGCTTGTTTTGGATTACTGGCCAAAGTAACTACCTTGGGAATAAAATACCTGGGCCAGGGTTCACAAAGTGGGCACAAATGTTTGCGCTGCACTTCTCAGCTGCACTGGTGGGCAATGGAGCTATTCACAGTCGGATAGCCCGGTGGTCTATCCGACTGTGAAGATGGGGCCAGTGGGGACAGCGCTAACCCAGGAAAAGTAGTGGAATACCTAGTAGACCGTTCCCCACAGCCAGCAAGAAAAATGTCCCCTCATTTAATAGTACATAGGCGCTAAAGTGCTACTCACTAATGGAGCCATGCAAATGAGCACATTGGGAATGCAAGGCACTACTGCACATTAGCATGCTCCTTATGGGCTCATTTGCATGCCATTAGTGTGGGAGTGCATGCCCCCCCACCAGCCCAAGCCCCACACAGCCACATTCCCCCATAGTTTAGTGGTGCCCTCCTCCACCCCAATCACAGACCCGAAGGTATAAAAAATTAAATTTCCATAGTGTAGCGGTCCCTCACAAGTCTCTGATCTCATTAATCCCACCCAGTAATAAACATAGCTATTTTCCATAGTGTAGAGGTCACACTCCGGTCCCCGATTGCTTGAATTCCCAACCAGTAACAAAAACAGATAGTTTCCATAGTGTAGCGGTCTTCCCCACTCCCTATGTCATGTATCCCACCCGGTAATAAATATAATCATATTCCATAGAGTAGGTTTCCACCCCAAATTCCTGATCACCCTATTACCCACCCATTATTAAAATAAAATATTTCCTTAGCTGGCTTCATGGCGCAGAGTGAAGTGGATTTGCCCGGCAAACTGGTGACCTGGGTTCATGCCCTGAGCCCAGGTGCCAGAAGCAGAAACCAGCAGGGAGGGGTTCTAGAGCATCCATTGGATGCCTTCCTCCTGGCAGGGTGGGTAAATCCTTGGCACCTGGTGATGGATTGGAGACGCACTAGTGGTGTGCTGCCTCAGTGCACCACCAGATGTCTCCACCAGTGGGCGCCTGTGATAGACTCAACATGGGAGGTGGGAGGCTCAAAAATGGAAAAAGATGGCTGCCCTGCATTCCAAATGTTGGCAGCATACTCTTCTGTTGCCATGAAGCCCGGGATAGCCCCGAGCTGCACCCTCACCTCCCTTAGCAAGGATGGTATGTGTGCCTGTGGACGTGCACTAGTCTCCCCTCCCAGTTATGACCACTGGAGGGGGAACCCCCCCAGGTGAAGGAATATGCTGGGTCAATCCGGGGATAAGGCATGATGAGGAACAGCAGATGGCATCATGCAGGGAAGCACAAGAGCAGTGGTAAGTGTGCTTGACTGCCCAAAGGAGTGGGATGCGGGGTTGGCAGGGGGCAGAATAAGGAGCAAAATACAAAAAAAAAATCTTTCCATAGAGTAGGATCCCACCCAGGTCCCTGATCAACTGATTACCAACCCAATAGTAAAATTAATTTATTCTTTGTGTAGAGTCCCACCCTGGTCCCCAATCACCCGATTATCCACCCAACAGTAAAATAAATTTTTCCTTAGTGCAGGGTCCCATCCTGGTCCCTGATCACCCGATTACCCACCCAATAGTAGAATAAATGTTTCCTTAGTGTAGGGCCCCATCCTGGTCCCCGATCACCAGATTACCCACCCAATAGTAGAATAAATTTTTCCTTAGTTTAGGGTCCCACCCTGGTCCCTGATCACCTGATTACCAACCCAATAGTAAAATTAATTTTTCCTTAGTGTAGAGTACCACCCCGGTCCCAGATCACCCGATTACACATCTAATAGTAGAATAAATTTTTCCTAAGTTTAGGGTCCCACCCTGGTCCCCAAGCACCCGATTATCAACCAATAGTAAAATAAATGTTTCCATAGTGTAGGGTCCCACCCCAATCCCGATCATCTGATTAACCCACCTGTACTTAAAATAAATTCTTTCTGTAGTGTAGTAGTCCCCCCAACTCCCTACACTTCTTTATACACACCACCCGCTCCCCGCCCCAGCACGCTTAAATCGTCGGAAGCACAGCCCTCCTCACACCTCATGGCTGTCACAGGCTTGTAGTGTATACTGTAAGCTGTCATTGACAGTTCAGTCAGCAGGCATCCATGGAGGTGTGAGGAGGTCTGTGCTGCTCACCGACTGGTGCAGTGCTAGGGCGAGGAAGCTGGGGTATTGTGTAGCAATGCTGAGGTGTGGTGTTGGGGACTACTACAGAAAACTTTTTTTTTAAGAATTGGTGGGGAATCGGGTGATCAGGGACCAGGGTGGGACCATACACTATGAAAAAAAATTATTTTACTATTGGATAGGTCAGTGGGCAACCAGGGAATGGGGTGGGACACTACACTATGGAAAATGTTTTTGTTTATTCTCGAGTGGGCAATCGAGGTTGGGGGTGGGACATTGCACTATGGAAAACTATTTTTATTATTCTCGGTGGGTGATCGGGGACTGGGGGGCTGCAGTAACTCCATCAACCACTAAGGTTGTATGGATTACTGCCAGTTTTTTGGGGGCAGTAATTTGCTCCATGCAAGGACCTTTGCAAACTCCCTTGAGTGGAGTAAATCCTTTGTGAATGGGATTGAGGGATATGCAGGCCCCTGCACCTTCATTCTAATTGCAGCCCCCTCATTACTTTGCTTGGCATTAAACCTCCTATTGGGGTGCAAACTAAGCTTTATGAATATTATTATTAAAGCCCAGTTTGCCCTAGGCAAACTGGGTTTGCACCCAGGCTAAGCTTTGTGAATCCTTCCTCTGATACCTTGGAACTGCTATTAAGGCCGAGTTGAACTTATTAAGCGGGAATGCATCCTGTCTGTGGCATCCAGTGTTGGACCCCTACTCAAGAATTGTTTCAACTTTAGCAAACAGTTTTGGGGGGGTGAAGACAAGTAACTGAAGGCATGGACCAGTAGAACATTTGTGGCATAACTTGTACCCAAAAGGAGATTCATGAAATCCCCTACTCCTTTCGTTCCAACATTTACACTTGTCTGGAAGGACTGTTTAGTAATTGATTTCAGAGTTTTTGCCTCTGCTAAGGGACAAGCTGAGTAGCCAAAAAAAATAAAAGAAAATTCTGGTCAGAGCCAATATAGCTACAAAATCATGTTATTGATGGCGGCTGCATCCCAGCTGTTATATCCTTTGTAAATAAATTGCAGAGAAACACACAAACAAAAACAAAAAAAAACCCACATGCTGCGGGTACCAACTGATTTATTTGATAGGGCAAATAGCAGCCCATCTTAATTCAGTTTTGCCTTGGCAGCCTTTTTGTATCAGAGTTAAGCTGTGGAAAGCTTGAAGTTCAATAAGCTAGGTAGTTAGGAGGTAAATGAGTGCTGCAAGAAGATCAACCCATGGGAACTTCAGGGACAGACAGATGAATACAGTATTAGGAGACCAGAAATATAGGCTAGTGCTAACCTACATGAGCTCTTTAGGACAATAAAAGACCATCCACCAGCTATCCATGATGTACTTTACAGCAATGCAGTGAAGATAAAACAGTAGCACACAAGAAGGAATCCTCTAGGAAACACTACTTGCTGAATTTTCACATCTCCCTAAAGGCTGTGCACACAGGAGCTACTAACATGAAAAATTAGCACTAGCCTGTATTTATGGTTTCCTGATACTGTATTCCCCCAGTCTGTCCCTGAAGGTTCCATGGGGAAAATATTTTGGCAGCACTCACTTTAAAATGGGTTGCTGTCTGCTTTCTCAAATGGTACCTGCAACATGCACCTTATTTAAGCAATAAGGCACAACAGAGTGTGTGTTGTACTGTGATAATGGTATACCTTGGTGGAAGTTGAAGCATGATGCCGAAGACAGAGTGCTTCCATCACTCAGGAAGTGACACCATCCCACCACAACGCACACCCTGGAGTGTCTTTTTGGGATTATGAAACAGGTCTATTAAAATTCCTAAATGAGATATTTTTAAAAAATGTTTTGTATTATTGCCAGCCCAGTGGTGTGGTGGGCTAAGGCACTGGGCCCCTTACCTCCTGCCATGCCAGTGACTCAAATTTGGTAGCAGACTCAGGCTGTTGGGGGGCAGCTGGGGAGGGAAAGGGTCGAGTGTTCCTCAGGATGCTCTCCTCTCCCAGGGAGGGAAGGTGCCATGTCTCATTGCAACACTGCCACCTACTGATGTGTGGGTGATAGGGAGAGTGAGACATGGGGAGGGAGGGTCGTGCCCACTGCATATCACATGGACATGCACCTTTGGGCTCACACAGGGGGCATAGTGCCAATACTGGTGTCCCTATGGGGAAGGGATAGAGCAACAATGAAGGAAGGACTGAAAAATGGAAAACACCCTGGCTGGCTTGATAACTGGTGACCTCCACAGGCCCTGCTTCTGGTAACCTAGGCTCCTCCCCTACCATACATCCTAGCAATGGAGAGAAGCCATGAGGGGGATTGGGGGGGGGAGAAGGTTAGTCCTAGGGATGCTGCGGACTGGGCTGGGAGGATTTAGAGGGAATGAGGGCCAGACAGGGCAAAAGGGAGAAAAACAATAGATTAAAAAAAATGTTTTGTATAATTTAAAATAGGAAATAAAAAAAAACTGTGCCACAAACATTTTAAAAGAAAAAAGTAGTCCAGTTTGTTCTATGATGTGTTGTCTCCTGGCCAGCAGGTGGAGGCAATGCTGCGTATGACAGTATGTGAGGATAAAGGCCTCTTCAAGTGCCAATTTGCCATTGTGTAACTTTCTCGTCTTAATACAATATGCATATTTTGTAGTGTGCATTCTGTGAACATTAAAGTTTAAATTATCTGTTCTTCATGATTGCTGAATGCTGTGGGTGAGTGGGAGCGAGCACAGATAAGATGGGTGGCATGATGAAAAGTGAGCTGTGAGACCATGACAATCATTGGCTGTTCACTGGCAGTGTGGGAAAGAGATATGAAGGAGTCAGGAATGAAAGTCATGACTTGCAGGCAAAAGTTTAATTGACAAAAGTTGACGGCATTGCAGGTGGATGAGGGCAAGGGGAACAGTCAGTGGTTTTCCTGTCATATCTGTGATTGCTCATGTCTGTGAAGATCAGTGAGTGGGCAGTCATTGGCATTGAAGAATGGTGTCGCAGAAGCTGATCAGTGGTAAGAAGGACTCGGAACGGCTTCCTGTGCTGTTGTTCTAGGGTATCTGCATGGGGTTCTGAGGCTCAGTAGCCAATCAGGTTTCTAGATTTCTGCCACCTCTTTCATAACTTTTTTTACAATTTACTGACAAAGGATATAACAACTAGGATGCAACCACCATCAATAACATCATTTTGCAGCCATATTAACTCTGACCAGAGAATGTAACCTTTTTATTTTTTTTATTTTTTTAATTTTTTTTAGCTTTTGTTGACCGGGTAAGTGCACTAGACAAATCCTGCCAATTTTCAGGCACGACCCGGGGGAGGGGAATACAGATGAATGCCAACTGACCTTGAACCAGATTAAGCTGTTGGTGGTATTTTTTAGTGAATGTGAACCTTTAGTCCCACCGATTGTTTCAGTCTCTGTAGCAACAAGTTTTCTCATAAACTGTTTCAACATATGATGTTATATGCTTAAGAACTTACAGGCGAGTCACACCAGACCTGGTGAATAATGGACTGGGATTCACATTATGGAAAATGATAATGTGCCAGATTTGACTGTGGCAGACTGTGGATACTGACGGTGATAGAAATTGAGGGGATTCTATTGGGGATAACTGGCACAGGGAAAAAGCTGGTTGATAATGAGAGTGGTGGATAATCGAGGAAAAAAAAGATGGAGGACTGTATACACTGCTGTGTCTCACAATCCGGGGTCTTGAAGTTAAGCCTAGGTTCAAGCACAAGGTGGTTGCAAGGAAAATTTGCTGGTGGCACAAACTTTGAGGTGGCTCAGTGGGGTCATGAATCATTCCAGTCCGGCTATATGTAGCACTGTGAGTTCATAGGTACTTAGATAATGATGGCAGAAAAGGGACTAAAGGCCCATGGAATTAGCCCACCTTACCTAAGTACTCTGCGCTGGCCGTAGTGCCCCTCTGTTTCTGCCACCTCTTTTCTAACTAATCCCAAATGCTTGTACCATCCCTATTTGAAGCTGTTGTTTAGTTTGGCCTGTACCACTTCCTCTGGCAGCTTCTTCCACTTGTCCACTACTCTTTCAGTGAAACCATGTTTGTGGATGTGCCTTTTGAATCCACCCAGCAAGTTTCAGTGAGTTCCATCCTTGTCCGTTTATTTGAGCTCAAGGAGAAAGGCACCTACATGTACAGTAGGTGTGCATTCTATTTCTCTAGTGCAGGTACTTGTATGTTTTGATTACGTCTTCTCTTTCCATCCTTATTTCAGGGGAGCATATATTCAAGTTCTGTAGCCTTGCCTCATGTGTCTTGCCTCTTAGTTCATAGACTACCATGGTTGCCTTGCTCTGTACTGCTTCCACCTTGTCACAATCTTTTCTCAGGTGTGGACTCCAGTACCTTGATTAGTATTCCAGATGTGGTTGCACCAGTGACCTGTAAAATGGGAGGATCACTTCCCAGCTTTTGCTTCTTATCCCCCTCCCTATACATCCAGCGTCTTATTTGCCTTACCTACATCTCTGTTACAGTGTGCTGTTGTTTTCAGGCTCTCCTATATCATGAACCCTAAGTCCTTTCCTTCAGAGATGCTTTCCAATAGCACTCCCTCATTTCATATCACACTGTTGTGTTTCTTTTCACAGTGAGCATCACATTGCATTTTCTTAGTCTTGAAAGGGACACTGTTAATGCCCTTGGGCCTCAAAGTGTTCCTAGTTTAAAAAAACACCCATTTTATGACTGCTCACATTCTGAAGAGACTGTCGATGTAGCTGACAGTATTATTCTGATTCTTTTTTTCTTTTGAAAAGTGAAAAACAGACCGCCCACCATACTGGTGTTACTACACAAAAACATGTTTGTTTACATTCCTTGATCATCTTCTACTGCATTTTTTCAGGCCTTCCGAACACAGTCTAGTCACTCATAATGCAGTGGGAGTAGAGGAGACTATTGAATCATGAGTGATGTCACTGTTTGGGGGTGTTGCTATTGTTCAACAAGTAGGCAATAAGAGTAGAGCAAGAATTTGAAACAAAAAAGGTCGGGAATACCATGCATTGGCATGCATTTCAGTAGTTCTACTAAGAAATGAGGCAGATAAAACAAACAGTGACATCAATGCCTTTAAGGGAAGATAAGCAATCATAAAATGCAGGTTTTTAACTTGAAATAATATGATGCAAAAATAGGTTGACAGTGTCCCTTGAAGCTCAGCTGCCATATATTTGACCTTTAAAAACAGATCATTCATTGCACACTCACCTCGCATGACAAAATCATACAAATATAGTATTCCTTCTGGCTGAATCCCTTTACAGAAATAATTACATCAAATGTTGTCATGCTGCACACACAAAACTACCCAAGTGACATGTATCTATGTATCTATGATTTAAATGTTAAATGGGAACTGATTGCATACATACTGCATGCATGCAGCAAGCAAGTGTGGAAGCCATAATTTTTATGTTAAATTGGGAAAGACTGCATGCATGTGGCATGTGTGCAAAAAGTAAGTGGTCGTGATAACAGCACACATAAAAGTTAAGTGACTTGCTCAGGATCACACCATACACAAGTGGGGGTTGATGAGATTCAAACCCAGATCTTCATGCCTCCAAGTCTCCTAATTTGCAGTTCAGTGCCTTTAACCACTAAACCATACTGTCTGTACACATATGGCTCGCTTGTACTTCAATACATACTGTATCTGATCTACATCTGCATGCATGCAGCATGATTGTAGTCACTGTTATGCTTTTCAGTTTGCTTTTTCTTCTCTTACCCATCTCAGTTTCACAGTTGAACTGTAGCACACATACCCACGGAAACACATTTAGTTTTTCCCACCCACAAAACCACATAATTACTTCTGTCTGGCCTGCACTCCTACTGTTTTCTCTCCATAGTTCTGAATGCTTCAATGCAAACAAACTTTAAGGTGCAAACATAAAAGTAGTAATAGTCTGACACACACCCACATAACCAGTGCCTTCTCTCCCATGCACACACACTGTAGCGGGTATGGCCATGCTGCTACAGACAACCAACCAAGTATAGACATAGTAAAAAGTCTCTTACTTGAGTACTAGGGAGCCAGAAACAGGAATCTTTAAGAGGTGATATCTATATGTCAGATTGCTGGGGCGTACCCCCTTGAAATGAATGGAGTTATTTTTTGTTACTATTTTATATGTTATGATGGTGAGTTGGAGAATAATGAAGGCCACTGTTCTACTAACAAGGCCCTTGTTAGTTGAGCGGTGGCCTTCATTAATCCCCAACTTTCCATCAATAATGTATAAAATAGTAATAAAAAATACTCCAATTAATTTCAATCATGCACACCCCTGCAGTATCCTTTGCTCTTTGTCATAATGTGCCTGAGCATGGGGATGTGGAGGTCAGCATCACTGGGGGGGCATAAGCCTGACTATAGTGGGGCTCCAATAGTCTGTGCATACCATACTGCTCAACTGTCCGTGAATATAAGGGAAGGCTCTAAAATGTCTGTAACATCTCTAAAAAGTACAACTGATTTGTTTTCACTGAAAAGTGATAGGCAAATCAGGAAAAATTAAAATGTATAAGATTCATCTGTATATACCCCGGAGCAGTGCATCAGGTTTGGGTTTAAACCCACCCAGTTACTAATCAATTTTTTTCCTGGCTGAAGTTCTGCCCCCCCATAAAAATAATTTTGTCCCAATTTTTCTCCCAGATTTCATTCCATTCAATACCCATCCCCTATAGGTCATGAAGCCACTCAAAGGTAATGAAATGTGAAAAACTCATCAATATTTCAGTCCTTCCTCCTTCCCCAATCCCCCTGTAAAAAAAAGTATTTACTTTTACTTACCTGGCCATGTGGCCAGAACCTGCAGACTGGCACAGTGTGCCACCACCCCAGTTTTCAGTCTACTCCACCTCTCCTTCCACCAGAAGCTGGATGCTAGAACTGACCATCACAGGTCCCCAACGTGGTCCGTGACCAAGTCACCTCACCAACCGAACCCACCCAATCCAGGTTGCTTGCTTCTTGCTTAGTTGCTGCTGTGGCTGCTGCCACACTGCACTGATCTGGGCTATGAAGGCCACGCACATTGCTGTCACCACTACCGCTAAGCCTAGCTTGCTGCTGTGGGGGACTGTGTTGTTTTGTTTTTTGCATGGTAAGCCTTGTAGATTAAGTAGGTAGCCTAGTCTTGAGTTAGCTTCAAGCTCACCCTCTGCCCCTTCAGTCACCAGAGGAGATGGAGACTCACTAAGAGTAGACCACCAAAAATATGCTGCAACAACACTGCTATTGAGAGTTCAGTGCTCACTGACTCCTCCAAGCTGTAGTATGCATTCTGTCTACCTGTGGCAGGAAAGACAGTGTCTGACTTGCAAGACTCATGCACTCTTTCTTGGCTGGAGCTCATCCACATAACAAGTGATTGTGCTGCCTCTAATTGGTGGAGAGACTGGACAACACAATACAGACACATTTGAGTCTGGAGAGTACCTGCAGCATGAGCACACACAGGCCAGGTGGACACTTATTGTGCAAAAGATTATATCCAAATGTAATGTCATTATTGCCACACCATAAAAACAATCTAGGCACAAATATAGGGGAAGGGTAACTGTCTCTGCCCCACCTAGGTGGTACCACTGCTTAATGGTAGAAATCTATTTTCAGGTGGTAATGCAATGGTTTACACTGTGTTCTGAGGTACCGTATCTCCTTGTTTTAAGATGTGTCCTGATCATCATGTGGGTTAGTGTCCCTCATTGTTCCTCATTATGAGTGTCCATGTCCCTCATTTCAGTGACAAAATGTGAGGTATGGTGCATGCTTCCAAGACCCTACTCAGCACAAAGAGTGCTGAGCATGGCCATAGTGTATATGCTCAATTCAGAATGACAAAGGGAAAGTAAGTGAGATGAAACAGTCATGCAGAAACACATTTATAGCACTAAATGTGCATAAGGGATTTGCATGGTCCAAAATAAAAAGGATAAGCTTCACAACACAGAGGCCCCTCTTCATACATCTGGAATGGGGGCTGTTGACTGACTAAAGTCAGCTATAGCTAGCACAGACTAGATGGGCCACAAGACTCTTACCTGCCAACATCTATGTATCTATGTATATCCTAGGCACTTATGTAGTAAGCAAACAACACTTTACTAAGTACGTAATGGTGATTTAATGACAAAAATCAAAAGCCATTAAACAACTTACAAAGGATCAGAATTTATGAGTTTATCTAATTTTTATAGGAATCCAAATAACATTTTTTTTACTTTCTCCTGGCCCTGTCTGGGTCTTTTCGTCTGGGGTCCCGATGTAGTGCAGATCCCAGGGTCATTCCTCATGGGACCAGGAGATTTTTTGCCTTTGTTTTTCTCCCGGTCCCCAAAACCCCGAGGACACAGGCACGCAGGACTTTCATCCAGACAGACAGCATGCATCAAATGCCCTCAGCGTTCTCCCCACCCCAACTCCAAAGAGCTGCCTGTGCGCCAGATGCCTGTGCTTCCACTGGCATTGATGTGTTGGGTGTCATTTAGCACCCCAGGAATCCTACCCCAGGAGGAGAGCATCCACTGGGATGCTCGATCTTCCTTCCCCCAACCAACCCCCAAGGGCCCGAGTCCGTTCCTGAACCCAGGTCACTGGCTTAGTGCAAGGTGTGGTGTCCAGTGCCTCAACCCTCAGCGTCACTGGGCCAGCCTAAAAATTTATTTTATTGACTCTAATTGCTAGCAGTAGCATGAGAAATAGAAACTGATGTGTTTTTTAGATGAGATTTGTACCAGCTTAGCTGCTACATACATTGCAAGCATGCAGCATGTGAACCTGATGTGATGTTTAAATGATGTTTACACCAGCTTAACTGCTGCACTCATGTCAAGCATGCAACATGCAAACATGATAGAATTTTAAGAAGATGTTTTTGCACCATCTTACCTGCTGAGCACATGACAAACTTGCAGCATGTGAACCTGATTTGCTCTTTAGACCTGGTTCACTTAAGATCACTTTGTGTATGTGAGCTGCATGCAAACATTGCACAATTAAGCATGTGGCATTCATCGTGCATGTAAACAGCACACCTATATTTCTGTAAGGGTCAGCCACTTATTTTACCTCCAGTAGGAGTGGGAGTCTCATGTCATTCACATGACGGCCCTGCTGTGAAGTTCCCCAGCTACCAAACATCAAGGCAGACTGCCCACCAGCTGGGTCCCTATTCTAAAATTTAACCTACCTGAATTGGCTTCCTTTATATAAGGTGCACTTCCTAAATTGGCAATCTCCAACCAATGGGTAGATAACTAGTGAGGAGCTAGCTAACATGAGAGCTGTACATCTCCCAAGAATTAAACAAACACAAATTGTCTGCTCATCCTTTACTCATTAACAAACTTGAAAGGTAAACTACACCCTCATATATTATAAATGTTAGTTGTTTCCATGTCAACAGGAAACTATTTTTATGTAGCTGTTAGAGATGTATGCAGTTGCTTTAATTTGTTTCCACACTTCATACTAGGCCCTATAACTATCCTGGGGGGTCTCCATTTGCTGGTTGTTGAAATCTCATTGTTCTTGAGAGCTGCATTAGCATATGAGACCATGATCTGTAATCGTGATTTTAAACTCCACAGTATGACTGTCTGCTTAACTAAACTTCAAAGAAACAAGTTGCAGGAATGTGTGAAATACCACATATACATTCAGTTAGTTTAGCAAACTGAGATGTAATGCAGGGTTTTCCCCTTAAGCTACATTCAGTTTGTGTGTTTCCAGAGAGCTTTTTGCATGGTAGTTGTTCTTTCAGCATAGAGATGCATGGTATAAATGGGTGATCTGACATCATGTTCTCATATGATAATGCAGCTCTCATGGATGAGATTTCAACAACCATAAAATGGAGACCCCCATGGTAGTCACAGGGAGATATCATGAACAGTGAAAACAAACTAAAGCAAACACATATAGCCCTGATAGCTACATGAAAAAATTGTCTGTCAACATGGAAACATTCACATGATATGAGTGTATAGTTTTCCCTTAAATTACTTTTACATTCCTATTGGAGATTAAATAAAATAAGTAGGTGAGGTCAAGCCAGACAGAAGGAATATTATATTTGTAGAATTTGCCATGTTGGGAGGGGGGAGTGTACTGAATTAAATTTTTACTGATGCTTGAAATAGCACCCTCAATGAAAAAGCCATTTAAAGTTTGTGAATGAGCATGGGTTGAGCAGCTAATTTTATGTTTGTTTCATATCTTTGACCAACTGTCCAATCTATCCAGATCCTCCTGTAGTTCCCTTGTCCCATCCTTTATGTTCACCCTTGCACAGATCTTCGTGTCATCTCAAAACAGACAGATCTTGCCCTTAATGCTTTCCCCTAAGTCACAAATAAACAAATTGAAAAAGATCAGACCAAGCACCAACCTCTGAGGTACTCTGGGCTCGATTGCAGTTTATTAGTCCCACAAAATGGCAGATGAGATTTCAGCTAGTGGCATGATTCTACAGATAAGATTTCCAACTGTGACTTCCATACAAAACTATTAGAATTAGTTATAGTATTAGTGGTAATACATTACTGGTGGGGGGAGCTTGGGGGAAAAGCCCCCCAAAAACAAAATGATCAGATGTATGTGTATATGGGGGGAGTAGGGGTATGCGCGGGTCCAATTGTTTACATTCAGGAATGTGCACGAGAAATTAAATGATTGGATGAATGTGTGTGTGGGGGGGAATGGGATGTGGGGGCCATGGTCCCTGATCGTTTACATTCAGAAAAGTGCACAAGACTGATAAACAGTTGGCTGTTGCCAAGCAACAATTGGGTCTTGTGAGGAAATTCATCTGTCATTTTGGATCTGAAGGATGGGGCTCATAAACTGCAGCCACACCGGTACTCTGCTTGTTACATCCCTTACAGTGCCTCTAACAATTCCTCATTTGCTACTACCCTCTGTGTTCTTCCCCTTACTCAGTTCTCTACCCAAGTTGCCATTGTTTTATCCACCTCTAAGTTCCTTAACTGTTGCTTCCTGTGGGAGACTGTGTCAAAGGCTTCACTGAATCCAAGTACACCACATCGACTGCCTATCCCTTATCAGTTGCCTTGGTCACCCAATCAACAAAGTCAACCAGATTTGTATATCAAGACATTCCTCTTCAGAACTCAGTTTATCTGGGATCCTGTAGGCCCTTTCCCTCCAGGAAGTCCACTAGTTCCTCCCTTAGTATACACTCCATAATCTGTCCCACTATAGATGTCAAGCTGACAAGTCAATATTCACTAGCCCAACTTTTCTTCAACTCTTGTATAGTGTGGCCATGTCCACTGTCCTCCAGTCCCTTGGCACCACCCCTGTGTGCAGGAAGCATTGAGAATGTTTACAAGTGATCCTACTGTCACCTCCGCTACAGTAGTAGCCACAGACACTGCAAGCTATTTCCCAAAATGTCTGTGATATTTCCAGAAATATCTGATGCTTTTTGCATTTAAACAGTAGGGGCAACAGAGAGAAACTCTTCAGAAATTTCGCAAAATATCTGGAAGTAGCTTGCAATGTCTGAGGCTACCACTGTACCTCCTTAAGCATTCTCAGATGCAAGTCATCAGGTCCTGTACATTTATTTACTTTCAAGCAATTAAACTTTCTTAACACCCTGTTCTGTTTTTTATTTTTGCCATGCTACTTGAACACTTGCTTTCCTGTCTTCTGCTCTTAACCCCACATTCTGTTCCATACTTCTCCCTAGCAAAGATTGAACAAAACTATTGGTTCAGTATCTTTGCTTTTACTTTGTCCCTTTCCTCCTATTATTCATCGCTCTACATCCTCACAATACCATCCTTTAATCTTAATCTTCTCCAAGATGTACCTGAAGAATGCCTTTTCCCTTAGCCTTGGCCTCTCTCACTTTCCTGCTGGTTACCTTTGTTGCCGCCAGGTCCTTCTCTATATTCCCCTCATTTTATTTATTTTGTACTTCAGGAATGCACTCATTTAATTTAATTTTTCATTTTTATTTAAAACAGGAGCCTATGGACAATAAATGCACATTTTCATAGGCAACCATAGTCATGGCACAAATGACAGAGAGTATACAATACAAGACTACATGAACAGACAGTAGATACATAGTACAAGAATCACATTTTCGTACATAAAGTAGAGTACCATAAGTGCCCATTACAAATGTCCATAACACCAAAAACACTTCTTAAAGCTGTAGCAAAAGATATGTAATTAGGTAATGTTTTCATGGATAAAGGTAAAGAATTCCAAAAAGTGCCAGCTCTATAACAGAAAGCTGTTTGCCCAACTTTTTTCGAACACTTTGGTAATTTTATATATAAACAATCTATAGATCAGGTTTTAACATTTGACAATGCTGGTCTTTCTGCCAACAATCTTAATGGGAAACAATGGAAAAGACAAAGCTTTCCTCAGACACTGCAGAAACTCTCAATTAGTGCTTTCAGACAGTAACAACTTTATTTAATGATTTAGAACAGCTACCCACAACTTCCACTTCCTGTTGCTGGCAGCAGCCATTTCATGAACAGCAGTGAGCTTCCTGAGCTCACTGTATGCTAATATGCCTGTTTGACCTCAGCTATTGGTTGGCAGGACATATTAGCATAAAGTGAGCTCAGGAAGCTCTCTGCTACTCTTGAAATGGTGGCTCCCAGCAATAGAAAGTGAAAGTTGAAGGCCACTGTTTAAATCACTAAAAAATCAATTAGAGTTATTTGTTAGAAAATGTTACCGTCTGAAAGCACTAATCAGGCATTTTTGTAGTGCCTGGGTAAAGCTGTGCCCTTTCCACTGTTTCCCTTTAATTTAGCTGGTACTTATTTATTTATCATCTTCCTGCCCCAACATCCCAGCTGTTGATTTATTCTTTGTTGCAAAGCATACCACTTCAATATGTTGTATAAACAACAAACATGACATTCTAAAGGTAAATAAAATGGAAATCTGCAAGCTTTGTTGAGTAACAGTGCTAATATCTGCGGCAAAGATTTACTAGCAGATGAGTGAATGACCTGATCATAGTCAATAATAGATAGAATATGGGTTTGAACAATGCGCTGTTTTGCTTCCCGGGTAAAGTTAAATCTGTTCCTATACAACATGCCAAATCATTGGTTTACAGACTTCATAACATTGTCAATGTGCTGATGATAAATAAGACAGCTATCTAGGGTCAGACTTAAATACTTATATTATGTGACTTGATCTAAGATAATACCATCAGATGTTTTTATAGAAAGAGACTGTAGGGAACCTGGAAGTCGCCTAAAATGGAATAATATAACTTTTGTTTTTTTTAATTCAACAATAGCTTATTATTAATGAACCAATCATGCACAAAAATCATATTGTAGTATGGTAGTCAAATTGTTTAGGTCTTTGCTTCAGAAAAAAATTACTGTGTCATCAGTGTACAATAGAATCTTTGACTGTTTTATAACACTGGGTAAGTTATATTGAGTATGTTTTTTGTCTTTTGGCTCTTATCGCTGTATTTACTTTGCCAGGAAGCACACTGGACTTCTTGACCTTTTTCCCTTTGACATCTTCCCAAATTAACTTTCTGCTGCCTAAATCATTGCCTTTTTTAAATTTGTCCTATTTTTTCTTTGTGCTTACTACTTGTCCTATTCTCCACATACTTCTTTCCAACAGCTCTCACATCCTACTGAAATATGCCTTTTTAAACTCTTCATCGACACTATTCTGTGTTTGCTGAAACCAAGTGGTTCCAGAACTACTACATTTTGGATCGCCTCACTGCTGGTGAGCACCAGTTCCAACAGAGCCCCTTTCCTTGTTGGATTCTGTACTAATGGAGCCAGGAATGCCTACTGGCATGCATCCATTAGAAGATGATTCATATCAGTTGGCATGATTGAAACTTACCAGTCCACATCTGGCATATTAATGTCCCCTACTACCACAACGACTCGGACTTGGCCACCTTCCTGAGCATCTCCCCAATTCTTTGTCTGCACCTTGATCATGATTTGGGGGTCTCTGAACTACCCCAATAGAAACATAGAATTTTATGGCAGATAAGGACTGTTTAACCAACTCAGTCTGCCTGTTTTTCCACATCTACATTATTACTGCAGACCGTACATGATATGCAGCTCTTTTTCCCTCTCCCTTCCTTTCCCTTATGATTCCCTTGTGCCTATCCTGTGCATTCTTGAGCCCCACCACTGTTTTTGACCCCACCACCATCATGGGTGGCTGTTCCAGGAATCCACCACTCTTTCTGTGAAGAAGTACTTCCTCACATCTCTTCTGAATCTACAACCCCAGCTTCATAATATGTCCCCTTACTTCCCAATCCTAACTTGTTTCTAATTCCCTGTCTCTGCTAGCACCTAGAAGGTTTTTAGTTTTTTTTTTCTGAATCCCATTGGCTGCCTATCTGAGTTGCCTGTATTCCATGCTTTACGTACAGTGCTACTGTCCTTCTCCTGCCCTTTGCTCTGTCCTTCTTGAACATTAAGTACCCTAGTGTGGTCATGTCCCATTTTCTGTTCAAAGTTACCTATTGCTCTGTGACAGCCCCCAGGTTAGTACTCCCTTCTATGACCATTGCCTGAAGTTCTAGCATTTTTTGCCATGATGTTTTGCATTGGTGCACATAATTTTCCAACATACGGTATATCCCTTCCCATTCCTTTATCCCTTCTTGTGGTTGTGCTTGATTCCATTGCATTGGTTGTAGGGGGAGGCTGGCAATCTCCCTCTTGTTTGTGGCATCAGATGTGTACCTTACCACTCTGATTTCCGCCTCACTACTTGAAACTTGTTATATGCAGTGACTACCTTTCTTACGGTACCCTACTGCCCAACCTGTGTCAGATGTACAGTACAGTAAGTTATCCCTCTTGAATAGCTTCCAGTCCCACCATGTCAGGCTCAAATCTTGGAGAAACCAAATTCCCTCCTCTCTGCATAAACCCTTTAGCCATGCATTGAAAATGAACTGCAAACCTCAGGAAATGTAATGCACTCCAGTAACCAGTTCCAAAATAAGGATTTCACCAGACAATGTCCAAATAATCAAATGGTTTTATTGCCTGATACCAAGGTAGCAGAACACGCAAATAACATCCATGGTCAAAATCCATTTGCATCACCAACGTGCTCACAGCCCCAGCACTACAGCATTAGCCTTACTCAGGGGGTGTGGCCATTGTAAGACCCTTTTGCACTTCTATAGGCTAGACATCTGTGACATCATCAACTTGATTGACATTTCCTAAATCAAAAATGAGATCTTTAAAGTTTATATTAAAAAATATATAAAAGAGATATTTCTATTTAACAAAAAATGTTTTCTAAACAAAAAATAATACTACCCAACAATCCCTACTATTTACCAGAAACATAGATCACATTATTCTTTTTCCTTTACTTTTTCTTTTAACTCAATACATCTTGTTGTCTTGAAGTTAATCCAGAAAGTGTCATGTTCAACATATCTAAAAGAATACTGCATTAACCCCAAATGTAACAAATTATAATATAATAAAAATAATATAAAATGTAACAGATTATGATTTAAGTTCTAGACTCACATCATTTATATAAGGTTTAAGTTCTATACATAGCGCATCAATACTGTTTATTTGTTTTTGTTTACCGGGTAAGTGCACTAGAAAGAAATTGTGCACAAACAGAAACAGACAGTTTAACACCTACTCTATCAGATAACCTGATCACCACTGCAATAACTGGGATCTGGACAACCTATTCCATTATAATTGGTGTACAGTATTTGAAAAAATATATACATTGGCCCAGATATTAAAAGGAGATGCTCTCAACACAACTGAGTTATGCCAGCACATCTTTGAAATGCGCTTCTGGGCAATATTCAAAAGGGCGTGCGGCACTGCACAAGTCCAGAAGTGCCGCAGCACACAGATAATGTATGCAGTACATCTAGAGGGGGTGTTCCCCCGCATGTGTGGCACATCTCCATATTCAGCCAAGATATGCAGCATAGCTGCCTGCACATCTTGGGGATGTGCCACACAAAGTTAGGCATGGAAAAGCCATGCCTAAGCCATAGCCACCCACAGGTGGGCTGCTGTACTGCACAGCACAACACAGCAGCCACCAGCCCCTGGGTGGCTGCCCCACCAGCCCTGATCATGAATAAACCTAAACATATCCACTGTATCCTTTGTAGTCAAGTGGCCCCCCTTCCTTCTCTGAACAATGTCCGATTATTATTCAATCCCCAAAACACCCTGGTAGTCTAGTGGCCCCCCCTTCCCTAAATCATGTCCAATTACTATTCAATCCTTAAAACACCCTGGTAATCTAATGTCCACCCCTCCTGTGCCTGAACCATGTCTGATTATTTTTCAATCCTTGAAACACCCTGGTGGTCTAGTGACCCTCCTCCCTTCCCAAACCTCGTTTGATGCATAATCATGCACCAGAATACCCTGGTAGTTTAGAGGTACCCCCCTTCCCCTGATTGTAGATGCAAATCCATTGCCAGATGTCCCTGGTGGTGATTAAGTGGACCCCACACTCACTGAGGAACCTCCACCGCAACTCCCCTGTCTCCAGCATGTCCAACAAGTCAACAGGCACAACCCCTCCCACACACACTGCGACTACCCACAAATTGAGCTGTCTGTGAATGACAGCATACTGTACTCCTGTAAGGGGCATTGGTAGACACTGTTGACCAATGGGCTTGCAGTGCGTACTATACACTTTCATTCACAACTTCATGTCATTCACAAAGTTGTGAATGAAAGTGTACTATGCAAACTGTAAGCCCATTTGTCGACAGTGTCTACCAATGGTCTTACAGGAGTACAGTATGCTGTAATTCACAGACGGCTCAGTGAGTGGGCAGCTGTGGCAGTGTGTGGGTGGGTTGTGCTACCCACTGACTTGTCAGATATGCTGGAGCAGGGAGAGTGGGGTGGAGTGGGGGTTCTCAGTGGGTGGGGGTGGAAGTTGCACTTGAACACTATGGAAGTCTGGGGATGGGATTTTCTTTTACGATTGGGGAAGGGAGGGGTACCACTAGACTACAGGGTATTTTGGTGCATGATTATGCATTAAACGGGATTCGGGGAGGGGGACCACTAGACTACCAGGGTGTTTCAAGGACTGAATAATAACTGGACATGGTTTGGGGAAGGGAAGGGGGCCACTAGACTACCAGGGTGTTTTGAGGATTGAATAATAAACAAACATGGTTGGGAGAAGAGGGGGGCACTAGACTACCAGAGTGTTTCAAGGAATGAATAATAATTGTACATGGTTCGGGGAAGGGGGGGACACTAGACTACCAGGGTGTTTCAAGACTGAATAATAATCAAACATGGTTTGGGGAAGGGGGCCACTAGACTACCAGGGTGTTTTGTGGGATGCTTACATGCAACACAGACATTGCACGGAGCCTGGCACATTTTGCCAGGTACATCCCTACCCTAGACATGCAAATGGGGCCATAATGATATGCAAATGGACCCATTTGTGCCTTGCATGTCTAATGGCCCCATTTGCATGTCACAGTCTGAATATATGGAATTTGTGCCGGGTGCATCCCGAAGATGCGCCATGCATCCCCATTCCAGGTATTCATACCAACTAGGGGGATGCATCAGCGCATCCTTACCAGCCACCATTTGCCCAGATCACATTATTTGGTATATTCAGATGTGCTGTGTGATTGCACATCTCATTTGAACATATCACTTTTGTGCTCCAGTGCAACTCAAGTGCACGGAGCAGCCACTTGCGCCCTCTCCAGGCACAGTTTAAACATCCTGGCCATTGTATTTAGCCATTAACAAATGGTAACTTGATTATATTTCCAATTAATTTTGTTAGTACCTTTACCAAGATTAAGTTTCAGTTGGAAGGAATAGTTTAGCAGAGAAGTTTTTGCTGAATAAGAATATCCAGCCTTTTCCATGACCATCTCTCTGGAGAAGAAAGAATGAAAAATTAACAATGCCCTCTAAAGAGAAAAAGACAAAGATGGAGGAGGGGGTGTCTTGGGTTGGTTATAGAACATTACATCTAGTCAAAATATTGCTAAATATAGTGATAAACCTTCTTTGGATGTATTGAAAATGAACATATGGAACTGTTCCCTTTGATTCAGGCATGGCCATGGTAGTACCTCAGAGAAGATTACTGCCCTCTTCTCTCCTTTGCTAATTTCTTGGAGCATGACAGTGTGACTTCACCTGTTCTATGCTCCATTCATGCCAATGTGCAGAATTAGATCTGCCCCCCCCCTCCATATGTTTCTCCACTCTGGATTCAAATCTGTTTAGTGTTTCTCCAGGGGAAACAGCAGACCACCTCTTTACCATTGGACATGAGACCCAGATCTCTCCCTGTGTTCTTCACAATTAAATCCCTTACTATGTGTACCTTTCTCATGCCTCCTTTGAGGTCTGATCCACCCCCTGGTATGCTCTCTGGCAGTGCCTGTCTGCTGTGCATTCTGGTTCCCTCTTCTCTTGGGGGGGGGGACTGTGAAACCTCTTGTTGCAGTAGAGTGCACCAATTGATGGTGCACAACCCTGGTTTCTCTTGCTTGTACTTCCCTCACCCTTCTTCCCTTCCTTCAACCCACTACTGTCCAGCTCCCTTCCTTGACCTGTGGTGGCCTTGGTGGTGGTTGTGTCAGTAGTATCCTATGGGCCCCAGTGGCTGTAGCTCTCAAGTGATATATTTCAGCCCTTGCAGCTTCCATTTCTACCCTTCTGGCTTGGATTATCATGCAGCTGAGATAGTGGCTGAACTCTCAGAGCACCCTCTGGTTCACCACTGTCACACATTTCCTGAACTTACCCCACCTCCACCAATGTGTTCCCCAGCATCGCTATGTGCTTATACTGGTTGTAGCAATAATTTGAGATTAGTGTGATTCTTTCAGTACCTATTAGTACTCAGGCTCTATGCTCTGTTTATACTGTTTACACTGTGTACTATTAGGCTATCCGAAATATGGTATTTGTAGGACCTCTACACAGTTTGTCTTACTTAATTACAATTTGTTCTGTAAGACTACCCCAAATAGTGATTCAATATTCAGAGCCAGACACACTTGCAGTGCAGCATTTTGCACTGGGCTTGCCATAGCACATGGCCACCTCTAAATGATATTCAGATTGCTAGCACTCACCGGTGGAGTTGCACTAACCGATTGAATATTAGCTTGTGTGGGTGCAATGTTAAGTGGGTCTGAACTGCACCACTACAGACCAGGGCTGCATAAGACCCACAGTAGATAGCGCTGGCCAAAACAGGATAGCACTATATCTCCTATGGGTGATATCCAGCCCAAGCATGCAAATGAGCTCACTGGGCATGCTAGGTACTAAGGGGCCATGTGCATGCCCATTATGGGCTCATTTGCCTATGGTGCAGCAGCCCCATAGCACCCATGTGGTTATAGAGAAATCCCTGATGGTATAGTGGTCCCCCACCCTGATAACCCATCCTACTGTAATAAATGATTCCCTGGTGGTATAGTGGTCCCCAAACACCAATCTTGCCATAATAAATTATCTATGGCTAGTTCATTGGCACAGCTATAGCACTATGACTCACAATGCCAATGACCTGAGTTTGTGAATGAGCTTGTATGGTGGGGGGGGGGTGGCAGGACTATGGGTCATCTCAGGGAATACTCTCAGCAATACTGTAGCACTCTGGACCCTCTTTAAACTACTTTTCTGTTTACACTAAAAGATACAGAAAGCTACAGTATGTTGACATCAACATCCATGTTGCAATGTTCCTATGCTCCCACGTGTCTACTAGCTACTGGAACACATCACTACCAAAAATTAAACTAAAAAAGTACTAAAAGTACTAAAAATTAGCATTCTGTATTTTTTTATCAGTTTATTTGAGTTGGGAGACTTTGTCCCCCACACCCTCCAGTTTAAAAAGGGAGGGCAGAACAATCATCTCAAATAAACTGACAAAAAAAACACAGCCATCGGTAATGATGACATTCAATTAAGTAAGCAAGTTACAGAGTGATACGTTTAACATAGTGATATGCAATGAAAGTATAGCATAATGTATGCTATTTCCATGATGTACTGCTACCCTACTTGTGGGGGTCTGGAGTGCTACAGTATCGCCACACTCTCCTCTTTTTGGGAGGGAGTGCAGCCAGCTCCACTGCAGTACTGTCACCTGGGTGATGAAACGTGACAGTGAAGTGATGAGCAGCTCATGCATGGGAGGACATTGTCTGGTGCTAGGGGAAAGGAAGGAAAGTGGAAAATACCTCAGCTGGCAGGATGATGCCAACTGCCTGCAGGCCCCACACCTTGCTACTCAGGTGTCACCTTGACACATTGGATACATTCTGTGATGTAGAATATTGGAGCCTCTATGATCCCCGCCAGAGGGAGTCAAGCTCTAGCAGAACTCACGGAGGTGAAGGTACTGTAAGTCCTGAGGGATGCCAGGGCAATGGGGCTGTGGCAACCAAGCAGAAGGGAACCAACCAGAGATGAAGATGCATAAACAGCAGTAGTTGCAAATATATAAATGATTCCCTAGTGGTTTAATAGTCCTTGCCAACCCCTGACCATTCACCAACCCCTTCCCCCACCCCATAAATGGGCATCAGGTACAGCCCTCCTCACATCTCCCTGGCCACCACAGAATTATGTATGATGGTGGGATGGATATTCAGGGGGGTTGGGGAACCATTCTACCACAGGGGAATCATTCATTATAGATGATTGGGTGATCAGAGGGTGGGAGAAGCATTATTCCACCACAGAATCATTTATTATAGCAGGATGGGTGTTTGGGGGATGCAGGACCACTATACCATGAGGGAATCAGGGAATAATTTATTACAGTAAGATGGGTGATCAGGGGTTGGAGAACCACTATACCACCAGTAAACCACTTATTACAGTATGGTTAGGGGACCACTATATCATCAGGGGATCACTGATTATCACAGGATGGGTGACCGGGGGTGGAGGGACCACTGCCATGCAATTGGAAGGCAATGGCACAGGCTTATGATGCAGATAAGACATGATTTTTAGCAGCAGTAAATGGCACCAAGCTGGGGGCTGTTTACTGCCACCACAAACCTTTGAATATACTGCTGCACTGGTATGCATGCGGGACTCATCATTTGCATAGGTTCAGTGGTATAGGTAGTGCCTTGGAACTGACAGCTTTGGGTAGAGCTCTGGGGGCCTCTGAATATGGCTCCACCTGGGGTACTGGCATAATCCCAGGGTAGCGCTGGTGCAAACCACATTCACACTGGCATTCACCTTTAAATATGTGGGCCATAGTGTTTTTCGGATCCTTTCATCCCTCATGCCTTGCTAGTTACACTTTGTACTATAAGGCACCTGTACCACCTTTCGGAGTCCCCTGTGGTCCTGCAGATGCCCTACAGAAGTTCCTTAGTTCACAGGAGTAGTAGTGGGGGCAGTAATGCAAGTTACCAGCAGACGTTCTACTGTAAGTGCTTTGTAGTACAGCCTATAAGCCACACTGCCACCTATGATTACTGCATACTAAATGCAGGCAGTAACTCAGGCTTTGTAGCGTGCAGCAGTAAAGCTGTGTGTGTGGGGTGGGGAGCTGCCAAAAACTGAGTTTTGGAAGGAAGCATAAGTATGTTCAGTGTATGCCAGGACCTGAATGTGAGCAGACTGTGGGAGGGGGATCATCTTGTTGCAAGATGGATTGGATTGAATTTAGTCATGGCCAGGTGCAATCGATAACAGGAAATGAATTCAACAACAGGGGTGCAGAAGGTAGTCCACTGGACAACATGGGATTGGAAAAGATCAGGACAACAGAGTACTAATCATAAGAGAGAGGGAAGCAGCATTCAGGGTCTACAGCCCAAAAGGGTGCTGTTTGAAATAAAAAGGGAATATAAGGGTGATACACCATACCCCAATAGCTGCATTAGGAAATTAATCAGGGAAAAGGTGGGTGACAGTAGGAATCAGTAAGGATCAAGTTGGGGGACCACAGAGCCACAATAATATTCCTTGGGCAGACAGCAGACTAAAGAGCGTGGGCAGTCTTTTGGAATAGCTGGCTGGGGGAGGGGGATAGAAGGGGAGCCACTGGACAACAAGCGAGTAGGACCTGCCTGCTGCATGGGAAGTGGTAAGATAAAGACTGACTGAACATTCCCTGGGGATGCAGTCACAGCCCTTCTTTGTAGCATTGTGGCACGTGCCAGTTGCATGTCACAGTGTTACTTTGCACTGTATTTTTGAGCACTTGTCAGATGGCAGCAGTAGCTACCCCTCCTGAGTTGAGTACCAGACTTTGAGAATACCAGTTTCAGGTGCCTGCTTTTAACACATCCCGGCCCCAACTGGAACGTGACATCTGTCTCGAATCTACTGTATCTTGTCACAAAAATATTACTTGACATGTTACAACCCATGTCTTGAGCAGCATCCTCCATTATGAAACTGTATACAGACCTATTCATTAAGATATAGTACCAGTAGACAGCATGCAGTGCTCATTAACTGCAATAACATTAATCTCTGTCCTGGCAAGTTTTATTATAGTAATCATGCATGCATTTTTTAAGAAAATATAGCCAACTTCAAGATCCTGAATTTGGCGGTCTTTCAATAGTAATGGGAGATTTGGTTCACATTAAATACAGAATTACATTTTGTGTTCTCCACAAAAGTGATTGCCATCACTATTGGCATGTAATTGATATTAGATATACAGTAATGTGCATTTTCTCCATATTTATAGCAGTAAACCATAAAATTATGTCTTGTGCTTGATCAGAAATTACTATCCAGTTTTGGTTATAAAAAAAGCCCTCACTAGCCTCTGGGGAGATAACCACATCCCTAAACATATGCTTGGATTGTGATCTTTGCTGATTAACACATGTAAAAAGGGATACCATACTGGAGTAATAAATGTTACCATCATATTAGGAGTCCTGGAAAACACTTCAGTATAGATCTGAATGTGCCATCGATTTATGTGAGGAACCGTCTTGGGTACTGAGCACAGTAGGTGTCCTCTAATCAACGACAGATGCTCTTGCCTTGCATGAGGTTCTTAATTCAAGTTACGCCTCCTGCTTGGATTCCAGCAAAACTATTTCGGCCTAACCTGTCTTTGCATAATTTCCAGCTGTGTGGTTTACAAGATAGATTTATGATCCCCATGCTGAAGATTGCCAATGTAATGATATGCATATAATGGATCTGCCAACCTGCAATGGATCAATAAAATGTTATTAACGGAAAATAGTGGTTATTCTTTTGCATAAATCCTACAAAAAAATACAGTTTGAAGCCATTTTCCATGGCACAAAAGCAGTTACTTAATGCCTGTGGGTTTTATTATTGGAAGCACATCCACGTGTTCCCTTGAACAGTTGAAATTTCAAGCAAAAATCTATATTGGTATGAATCCTAGTGTTATGTTTCATCAGACAAAGTATAATGCACTTTAGATTGTTTTTGCTTTTAAATGGCACTAAAAGGTAGGTATTTTATGTATGATTTATGTTACATTCCTCTCTATCTTATTGCTTCTTGTATATTAATAGAAGCATCTCAAGCGCTCTGTCTAAATTCACATTTTAGCCTGAGAGCTTTCAGGTCTCATTATATTCAATGAGGCCTAATAGTTCTCAAGCTGAAGTATATTCTTTCTACAAATAACTGAATAAATATGAAAACAGTGTCCAGTATAACAAGGTTATTTTCTACAGAAGTATTTTTTATTTCTATTTTTGGAGGGCAGAAGGAGTATATTAGAAACCAAATGTCGCTGTCAGCGTGGCTCACTAGGTAACACTTATACCTTTGGGCAAGAAGGGTGAGGATTCTAGTTCCACACCAGAATTGTGCTTATACCATAAACACTGGAACCCTAATGCAGTACTAGGAGTGTATATTACTGTCAGGATATGCCATTCTTCAGATGAAATGTTAAACTGAGATCCCTTCTACCCATCACTGGTGCTGTCCAGGTGGAAGTAAAAGAACCCAAGACACTTTTCACAAGAGTAGCAGATTTCCCTAGTGGCCTGGTTAACATTCCCCTTCCCATAAAACTGGTTCATACAATTTCCCAAGGACATTGATGTGCAAAATGGCTGCCACTACCCATTACAGTCACTTCACTAACAGTCTCTCACTGGGGCCTGTGCACAAACAGGCAGGAATTACGTGCTGGAGGTGTGTATCCCACCCGCGTAGCTTCATGGCCCTGGACAGGTGCAGGGTGCATGGTATTCACTACCACATGCACCTGAAAGGCACCTGTCCATGCCATCCGTCCCACTGCACAGAGGACCACGCAAGGTGACTGGGGGAAGAGTAGCAGGCCCAGGTGGGTAGCCAATGGGATGCCTGTCTCGGGTACCAGAATGGATCACCTGCATGTGTAGCCATGGGCTCAGGCGTATGAGTAGCTGCCGCTGGCAACCGGACCCATGCTGACATGTACCTGTGTCCCGTGGCTCTCCCACCTGATAACATCCCCAGTGTCCACACCTGCCCAGCGCACAGATGTCTCCCTCGCAGCACCACTGCCCCATGGCAGAATGCAACCCCCCACACATGTAAGCCCCAACCCCGTTTGTGCAATACACACCCCCACAACATGACAACCCCATTCCCATGTGTACGTGTCATACCCCCCCACAACATGACAGTCCGACCCCATTTGTACATTTCATACCTGCCATAACACATGGCAGCCCTGTTCCTGGAACTGTTAAGCACCCCCTGCCCCACACATGCCATCCCCGTCCCAGTATTGCAAGGCATACCAGCCTCCACACTCATGTCAACCCCGTCCCCTTGTTGTATATGCACCCTCCACATGTATGCTTGGTCCCCATTGTGGTAATCAAGTCATCCCCCTCACACACCCAGTGGTACCCTGGCCTCATGACCTGACTCCAACCCCATTTGCCTAGCAACATCATCGGTGGCCAGTGGACCCCCCAACCACGGCACCGACAATACCCTCTTCCCCCCAACCTCATACCTGTTTGTCAGTGTCACAAATCTGGATGGCCAGTGGTACAGCCCTCCACTCACCTTCTTGGCAACCTGCTGTCCAACTGATGCTGGGAGCTTGCCCCTATAAATACGCAGCATGCCCCCCGGCAACAGTTGGATGGTCAGTGACCGAGGAGGTGTGTAGAGGGCTGTGCCACTGACCATCCAGAGCTTTGGCACTGACGAACAGGTATGGGGTTGGGGGGAAGGGGAGGTGTGACAGTGCTGCAGGTGGGGGGGTACTGGCCACCAATGATGTTGCAGGGGAAATGGGGTTGGGGTTGGAGGCCAGGCACACACTGCGTGTGTAGGGGATGACTTGATTTACAACCGACCACGCACATGTGGAGGGGATGCAATACAACACGAGGACCGTGGGACATAAGTGTGGAAGGGGTATGCCTAGCAATATGGGGATGGCATGTGAGGGGCAGGGGGTGCTTAACAGTACTGGGGATAGGGCTGCCATGTGTTATAGGGGGTATAGAACATACACACAGGGACAGGGCTGTCATGTTGTGCGGGGAAATGCATTGTAGAAATGGGGTCAGGGCTGTCATGTTGTGGGGGGTATGATTGGCATTACCAGAACAGGACACAGTGACTACTTTGCATGGGCACTTGTTCATTCAGCTGCCCCAGCCCTCCCCAGGCTAGTGGGCAGCATGGAGGCTGGTTTCCTGGTCCTGCCGTGACCAGCAGGTCATGTCTATGGGGGCATGCAGTGGGTTATGGTAGGGTCCTGGCTGCTGTAACCTGCACCCCCATACCTGGCACTACATGCCTTAGTGAGTGGCACATAATGTAGGCATGCTCCCAACACACACCCTGCCCGCCCCTGGCTTGTTGCTGATCAAGCAGCTGGGGGATCGGCGCGTAACCACCTTGCGCACATTTCATGAATGCCACAGGGGTCCACAGGACACCTGCTGTGAGGCATTCTAACTTAGGGTTGCCAACATGCCTCGGATACTCAGCGTGTAGGCAATCTTTTTTTTTTTGTGCATAGGCCCCATTGTTTGTAAAGTGCTTTAAGATACAATGTGTATGAAAAGCACTATACAGATTCTGATTTTTCTTCTTCTTTGCATATTTGTTCTCATATCATTACATTTAAAAGTGCCAGTGAGCATGCGCATTTGGCAGTATAGGACTAATACAAATGGTTCCTTATAATCAGTGGGATTGTTGCAGAAAATGCAAGCGTTACCCTGCCTCATGCTATATGTGATTCCTAACAGTGGTTTCCTAAGATAATTAAACCATTTATATTCCTTTTGTTGTAACTGTAATATGTATTTTAAGGCTATTTGGCAGGAAAATTAGATTCTTAATAGACTGGGTATGTTATGTGTTTGGAGTAAGCAAAACTGGACATGATTAGTTGTGCAGTGTATAACAGTGCCTCTAGAGTAGTAGAAAAAGCTATTTATGGGCAATTTACAAAGCAATAACTTTCCATTTCATTAAATCTAAAAAGTTACATCTGTGGTCATTATATGAATGGCAGCTGGTCCCAGAGTCTGGTTACTATTGACCCCAACCAATGAGATGGGGTACGGTACAATCCACTTTTAGTGGAGACACTTAATATAAACAAATGCTGTTACCGGATGAGTTACAAAAACTTTAAGCCATTTACATAGGTCTCTGTTAAAAAAAATGCTGGATATAATGAACTACATGTGCTGTCTATATAGGACACTGTGCTGTGAACTGCCAGGTGCTAATCATCCCTCCCTTGTCTGCAGCAGCACCAGGCTCCTAAAGGAGGGAGTGTTAAGTGGCTGTTATGCAGCCATGAATGGCTGTGAATAGCTTGAGCAATCTTTTTTATTTTTTTTTATCTGCCTTTGCTTTTCTCTATAACCTCCCCCGCAATGCATTTTGGATGTTTCATAACCTGCCTTTAGCTGTCTCCCCAGTGTGCTGCTTGAGCTCTGTTCTGCTTCCACTGGGTTGTTATCCTCTGTTCCTGCTTTGCAGTTGTCTTCTTCTCTCATGGATACTGCTTCCTTCCTTCCCAGGTGGCATGGATGAATCTTGGGCTCTTCCATTTCTCTCTAGGTCAACCCTCGCCACCTTCTCTGGCCTTCTTTTCCCCTTACAGTGTTTTGGTAGTTTGGCAACCAGTGGTCTCTGGCTACATAGGTATGTACTGTACCTATAACCTCCCTCAAATATGCTAAATTTATGTTCCACAGGGATTTTGTTCAGTCATAGGGGAGGATTATTATTGCAGTGATACAACTAAACAAAATGTGTTCTTTTCAATTAGTACCATTTAGGCTATGCTGGACACCTGCTAATAACTAACAGAAGGGGTAGGCATGGAGTACACTATTGTAAGCGGGTTCCACTGTACTGGTAATGGTTCTTATATACAGTATGTTCAGGCACTGGGGGCTACCTGGAGGGTCTCCATCAGCAACTGCCACTGTAACTCGAACACAGTACAACAAAATTAATAAGGCCAGTGACCCAACAATTGAGATAGCATCTGATCACAAAACATTAATTGGTCACATCAGTCATAAACTCAGTCCCCAAGGGAAACACACCAATATACAGTAACACAATACACATAGGGCCTTCGTACAGTATATTCTTCCTTGGTTACTGGGAATTCCCATCACAATTACTAGCGCCAGGCACATAACAAATACAGCACCGATTGTCAGATCTGACTGCCATCTGGCCATTTATTAGCCATCATGCTGCAACAGTAGAGGGGATTTACCCCTTAGTTTTCCCTCCCACCCATCTCTAGTGAGGACATTGGCATGAGGACCAATATTCAGGCTGCTGCATACATAAACATGTTTAGCTAAGAACCTAACAATGTCCTCCCCAACCCAGACCACAGCAGATGCAACATAATCTATGTACTCACAAATGGCTGTAGTAGTAGAGCTAGGTGTTTCTTCCGTCCATCTCCAGAGGAAGACTGTGCCCACTGGGATGCCTGAGCCTAATCCTCCTGCCTGGCTTCCAGCATCCATTTTTCATTCCTGAACCCTAGTCCCCAATGTCATGAGTGCTAGCTAGCTAGCTCTATCAATTCACTGGTGGCCCTTTTTAGACTATGTATTGGCAATCTTCCTGACATCTCAGACTATGGGTACCCAGAGCCAGGCACTATACTGCAGTGGTTTATTGACCCACTCCTGATGATCTCCCCTTCCAAGGAATGCCTTATCTTACTGGGTAATTTTTCTCAAGCTACCTTTAAGAGAAAGCAAGGCAAGGTAATTTATTATTTAGATGTCCATCCAAAGCTCTGGGTGCTCTAGAAAGTAACAGATTAAAAATATTCCAATAAGCCCAAAATGTAATATCATTAAAACAGACAATTAAAACAGGTCAGGATATGCAACCTAGCCTCAACTCTAGCATACTATGGGGTAGACTTTATTGAGACCTCATGGGGTATAGACATATACCTTGGCAGGCCACAATTAGCACATATGTCAGTGCTCCAGTCTTGGAACATGTGCACTGAAAGAACAATGAAGGTCTTCTCCTTGACTCTCCTGTGACTCTGCATATATGGCCTGAGGCTGCTCTTATCCACATTATTGAAGCCTGGAGTAGGTTCACATAACCCTCAGGTGAATCACCTGAGGGAATTCCACCACTACTCTGTCTCTGTCAACTCTCTCTCTCTTTTTTTTTTAGTTTCTTTTTTTTCTTCCCTCTCCATCCTGCCACTTTCTACTGGTCAAACAGCTCTGACACCCTGGTGTCCACCAAGGCTTACCTGCCAGTGTGTGCTCCTAGGGCATGCACCCCCATGGGAGTCAGCTGTGTTCCCCAGCCCCCATCATCAAGTAGGATCTGGTTGATTTGGCTGGGCCTCAATAGCCAGGTGTGGAGCCTGCAGATGATTGGTGTCATTCTACTGGTCTAGAGTTTCCTTCTGTTTCTTTCCTGGGAGATGTGGATGTGCCATGTCACCATGATGCACATGCTGTGCCTCCATGTGACATGCACTGATGGCCACCAGAACTCCCTGCACTCTCACAGTCTCAGATTGCTTTCCACCTAGCCTTCATTAAGGGCCTGACATTTGCCGAGCTCTGCATCCACTCCACCCATCCCCAGAGAAGAAGACAGGTCCCTCAGAAGCTCAAGTCTCCTCTCCCAGCCAACCTTCCAATGTCCTGAGTTTACTTCCAAACCCAGGTAATACTATTGCTGTGCTGGCAGGCTGGCAATCCGTCTCTCTCTCTCTCTGTCATGCAGCTACCTCTGTTTATGAGATGCAGTATCTGTGTTTCTGAACTCTATCATTAAATGTTTGAAAAAAATGCACTTTATAACATATATTCTATAAACATTACAGTTGTATTGGTAGCCTATGCTGTCTTTGAAAGGGGTCACAGAATATTGCATATGATGTCCTATAACATATGACAGGCAGGTATTCGACATAACATTGATAAGTGACTATTTCACAGAATCTTGGATTTATTATCAAAAGTGATTTTGTGTTCCCTGTAAAACAGACAGCAGTCAGGACAGTTTACTTATTTTGAAGGGTCATTAGGGAGAGGTTCCTCTTTCTTCTCATCTCAGAAGAATAATCCTTGTTCTTCTAGTATGTTCCTTCACTGCTTTCCTGCCAGACCTCAGTGTCTTTTTGATCTGCAAAACCCTAAACCCCAGATCAGATGGTACAAAGCACTGAATGGACAATATCAGCAGATGCTCTCAGTCTGCATTGCTTGATTACCCCAGGCAACAATGCCTAATGCATGCTAGAAAGAAGTTTGGGCTGCTTGCTAGGAAAAAGTGTGATGAGTATATAATTTAAGGATAATATAGCAACTCAGGACTTTGATATTATTTTGACTATTTCACAGATCAGAAACACACACACACACACATATATGCACACACACACACACACACACTCATAGATTGGAAACATACACACACACACACACACACACACACAGACACACGCATGCACCTATGCATGCACACTCACGAATGCATGAACACATGCACACTTGCACAATCACACACACTTTTTGAGACAGGCTATCAACATGTGTTCCAAGCCTAATAAAGGACCACATACAATTCCAAAATTATAATCTAATATGTTTGTAATACCTTTTATTTTACTAGCAGAAACTTATTATACTAGCTTTCCAAGAAAATTGATGAAAAGGGCTATGTGGCTTCAAAAACGTGTACAGTAAGTTTCCACTTCTCAAGTAAAAGTTATTTTGACCTACTTTCTTTTCTTTTTGCATCAGTTTTACTATGACTGACATGGCAGTACAATTCCTCTTAGTAAATCACAACTGTTAAAACATTGTGTTAATGAAATGTAGTATATATTAAGTGAATATATTGAGAATGGAAGAAGAGGAGGCTAGGGGCATTTGAACTAGATATGGAGGGCGTAGTTGACTGAGAATTGTAGGGTAGAAAGGAGAG
This sequence comes from Neoceratodus forsteri, assembly GCA_016271365.2. Lineage (NCBI taxonomy): Eukaryota > Metazoa > Chordata > Ceratodontiformes > Ceratodontidae > Neoceratodus > Neoceratodus forsteri. The sequence continues at coordinate 649,663,942 of CM057456.1, forward strand.
TGGCAGGGAGTTTGAACTCCATTTAGAGAGATGGAGTGAATCCCAATGCAGTGGGGTAAAAGGCATGGAAATAAGTGCTCACCAGTGCCAGTGAATGCCAGAAACAGGTATTAGCATCTGGATGGTGAGGTTGAGGATGTACAATAGGTGATGGGTGCTGGTGTGGGTAGTCCATGCATCAGAAGAACCAAGTTGACAAGGAAGAGAAAGGAAAAGGCTGGGTAGAGTGACGAAAATGTAGTCATCAGTGGTGACTCCATAGTTGGGGCATTGGGTGAGGTAGAAGTGGAACTGCTGATCCATGAAGTTATCTCAGGAGAGGTGGTTTGCCTGCTTGGAGTGCAGGCTTAATTTATGCTATCAAGGACCATGCAAAGAAGCAAGAGGGAAGAGCAGACCATCGCCATCCACATTGGCATGAATGACAAATCCTGAGGACTTGAACATGTCATTCACAGAATTATGAATGTTTCTGAATGGAAACGCATCTATGATTATTTTTTCTGAGATCCTTTTAGTGGTGATGTTAGTAAAGAGGATCTGTAGAGCATTAAAGAGGCAAATTCATGGTTAAGGGTCAGGTGCAAGAGGGAGCATTTACTTTTTCTTGCTAACTGGAACACACTCTAGGGCTAGGGACACCTGTACACCTGAGATGAGCCACACTTGTGCTAGGAGGACATTGGGGTACTGGCAAAGAAAATAGACATGGAAATTAGTAAGACGTAAACTAGCTATCTGAGGGGGAGGGTGCTGATGCAAGTGTTTGCTAAGAGCATGACGCAGACACAGGGTTCCCTGATGGAAGGACAAGAGAGATGGGGAGCAAGGAGAGGACTCATGAGGGAGGTGAGAAAGCATATAGGGTAAAATATTCTACTTGCATGCAGGCCAATATGAGGCATACAGCCAGCAAAATGGGTGAGCTTAATGGTATGGTGCGATTTAATGGTCAGGACTTTGTAGCACTCACAGAGACTTTGGGGGGAGATGGGAGACCAGGACAAAGGATTGCACACTACAGTATTCTAAAGGGATTCAAACAGAAAATCTGGTGGGTGGATGCTTTCATAATGGTGACATTCACTGAGTGGAGGACATGGAGTACATTAGGAGGGAAAAACAGTGCCACTGATTCCATCTGGTCACATTAGTGGAAAAGGAAGGTAAGTGAGTTGTTACTTGAGGGTGTGCTACAGGCCCCAAGCAATTCAGCAGAGCATGATACCCAGTTGGTTGGGGGGAAATTATGAGAAAAAAAATCAAAAGCAGTGGTAATCCTGTGTACTTCAATCGCCTGAGCACAGACTGGTATCTTGAGAAGTCTAATGGCAGGGTTGAGGCATAAAAGCATAGCAACCTAGAAGTAGCTTGTTGAAAAAGATCCTTTGGCCAGCCGTGTCTGCCCACTCCTATCTATCTGATGTGAAATGTGGCCTCTACCTTTGACACTGTCTTTATCAAACCCAATGTATCTGTTCTACCCACGTTAAAACCTCATTCAAATTTCACACAGACCAGTCCCACTTTTTGTAGCTTTTTTAACCCCTCCACCACATATTCTGTGAAAAAATACTTCCTGGTAGCCCTCCTACATTGCTCCCTCCACCTACCCTCAGCTTCATGGAGTTACCAATAATGCTCCATAATCCACCTTGCTTATCCTGTTCAGGAATTTATACGTCTCAGTCATGCCACCTCTCTCCATTCTGTCTAGTGTATGCGTGTCTAGATCCTTCAACCTCTCTCAAGTCCTTTTCTGCTGTCCCTAGATCATCTTGGATATCCTCCTCTATTCCAACCACTGACTCTACTCTATTCCTGTACTTCTTCAGATGTGATCTCCAAAACTGCACACCCACCAGGTGAATACAAATCAAAGACCTATATAGTGGTAGAAGCACCTCTTTCTCCACCCTTGGTTTGTTTTAGGGGTGGAGTTGGGGTTTTAGGGTTGGAATCCGTAAAGCCACATTTCTCTACTTTTCTCGCTTAAGTCTGAATCCTAAATGTTACATTAACACAGTTTTTTGCAAATAATTTCCTTACTTTTTGAGATAGCATAATCATATCCTTATTTTTCTGTTGGAGTGCAGAGCCTTCCATCCAGCCATACTTTTTCAGTGTATTTGTATCCTTATTAGTCTGATGGAGTGCAGGGCTCATTTATGTGTAATTGTGTGTGTGTGTGTGTGTGTATACTGTATATACATATATATGTGTGTGTGTGTGTGTGTGTTCGTATATATAAATAAATATTCATTGCAAAAGCACTTTTTTAATGCTTTAGTTATGGTTAAACTGACAAAAGTAGAGAAATGTGGTGTTAGGATTTTCAACCGTAACACCCCACCACCACCCTCTGGCAGCAACAGGAAAAAACATTACAGTTTCACCTCTCCTGCAGCATTGCAAATCAGGCTTGGGATGTGCCTTGGGGTTGAGAACCCTAACCCTCACCCCATTACATCATTAAAGAAGGTGAGATGTGTGGAGTAAGTGATAATGGGATGAGGGTTAGGGTTGAAAATTTCAACACGCACCCCACATCTGATTTGCGAAGATGCAGGAGAGGTAAACCCAGAATGTTTTTTTCTGTTGCTGCCTGGATGGTGGAGGATGGGGTGTTAGGGTTGGAAACCCTAATGCCACACTTCCCTACTTTTGCTGGTTTAACCTTAACTAAGGCAATAATGGCATTTCTTTGCAATTAATTTCTTTACTTTTTCAGGTAGTATAATAATATCATCATTTGCCTGTGGGAGCACAGGGTCCTCTAGGCCCTACACTTCCATCTCTCCATAGATGCATACATCTATGTTGCTGTGGAAACACAGGGCTGTGAGGGCCCTGTGCTTCCATTTGTGCCAAAACAGCAGTTTATTTTCTTCTTTGCATGGCTTGTTAACTTTCAAATGTTATCCTATGGGAATTTGCATTTTTATGCCTTTTTTACTGTCCCTAAATGTCTGGTGGGGAATATGTGTTATTATTGTAGTACTCATGAAGACCTTTTTTCTGATATATAGATTGTCCCTTAAGTCCAAAGACTGAGAAAGATATGGCTTGTTGAAGATACACTGTTATGCTTTGGGGACATGCTTGTTTTATTATTTTTTTATATTGTCCCTAAATGATTTTTTTGGGGGGTACATGTTGATGTTATTGTAGTACTCACTAAGACTTTTGTGTTGATATAGAGATTGTCCCTTAAGTCCAAATATTGGTGGAGTTATGGCTTGCTAAAGTTCCAATGTTATCCCATGTGATTTTTCTTTTTTTTTTCATTTTTCATGTGGGATCTACATGTTTTGGGAGGATTATGTGTTATTCTTGTAGAATGCTTTAAGACTTTTGTTTAGATTGTCCCATAAGTCCAAATATTGAGAGAGTTATGGGTTGTTGAAGTTCAAATGTAGGGGAAAAAACTCTCCAAAATCTTTTCCTATGAAGCAATCCTTTTTCATATGAAATGAAAAACCCATGTGAAAAAGGTTGCCTTTATACAAAAAAAGAATCAGGAAAAAAACCAAGTCCAATTCTTTTTTTCATATGAGGAGATCATTTTTTGTATGAGTGAAAAAACTCACAGAAAAGCATCCCTTCATACGAAAAAATAATTAGGTCTTAGATTTTTTTTTAATTCTCTTTTCATATGAAGGGATCCTTTTTGTGAGCTGTTTTCATTCATATGAAAAAGGAATTTGGACTCAGTTTTTTTCCTGATTCTTTTTTCATGTGAAGGGATCCTTCTTCGTGAGCTTTTTCATTCATATGAAAAAGGATGCCTTCGTATGAAAAAATAATTTGGACCTGTTTTTTCTTCCAGATTTTTTCATGTGAAGAGATAATTTTTCATATGTCAAATTCTTTTATTGTATGGCCATATGAAAATAGCAGAAGTGAGTTATGAGAAAGGATATACAAATATTAAAAGAAACTCATTTGGGGTAATTTTTCCAACAGTTAAGTGCAGAATCCACCTAACAGGGTCCTGATGACCAAGATATGTGTGTTGGTGTCTCTGCAAGATCACATTTTTTGTGGGTTTTGAAAACCTGTTTTTTGAAAAAAGCAGAAACAAGATGGCGGCCATATGAAAAAGACTTTTTTCCTCATGAAAAAAAGATTGGCCCATATGAAAAAAGATCCTTTTTTGTGAGGACCAAATTATTTTTGTTTTCCAAGCAGCTATCCAAAAGACTGTGCTGAGCATACTTAGAACCACATTTTAAAATGTAATCATTTTGGAATGCTTAATATTTTTTCACCAAACCAGTAAACTGCACACTTGTGGGCCAAGCCCTTTCTACCCTGAAAATTTGAGACCAAAATTCCAAACCATCTGGGAGCAAGGAAATGACAAAAGACAGTGAAAAGCAGCATTATTTTTTTACATTTTTTTCACTATCCACATGTCGGAATCCACACATCTGACTGGAATGAAACTTGGCACATCAAGTGAACTACCCACCAAAACAACACATGAAACTTTGGTGCAAATCCATTGAACAGTTGCAAAGATATAACAGTGCAGCTTTTAAGGTTTAACATAGAACTCCCTGCTCAACCCTAGCTATAGTGGCGCTAAAGTCCCAATAATATATATATATATATATACATATATATATATATATATATAGATAGATATAGATAGATATAGATATCCTGTAGATACTGATATAAATATACAGTAGACAGATATAGATGGTATAGATATAGATATAGATGAAGATAGAGATATTTATGCAATAGGGTGAGCATAAACAGAGTATGATACATCTATTTATTTGAAGAACTGTATACATAAATTTCATTTATGTACACAGTTCTTAATACACACCTTGCTTGTATAAGTAGTTCTTACATCAGATAGCATTTATCTACATAGTTCTTATGTCATGAAGCATATCATAGCTGGACTACATTTGAGACAACATAAAAAAAAAAGAAAAAACGTAACGCTCAGCTTGAATCTTGACCGCTTTTGCCACTGGGAGCACGACCACCAATTAGAACAACCAGTAAATTAACTTGTGCCATCAGTTAGACCATCTAAACTGAAATCAGCACATAGTCATGCTTTAAACAGGACTTCATAAGAAAAAATTGTGAACTAAAGTCATTATTCATTTGTTATTTTATTAAATTTATAAAAAAAAAATGACAGCTGCTAACCCAGGCAGTAGTTTGAAATGGAGATGTCATAAATTATGACTCAGATTGAAAATGACATGGAGCCCTTCAAAGACACAGACAGGCTTACCACCTCCACAGCTGAACAACAGGAACAGACACCAGGTACCTCTACAAATCCGGACAAACTGCCAGCCACCACTGTTACCGAAAACATCATAGACAGTGAAGCAATTGAACGCTTCATAGACAAAGCATGTAATTTAAACACAGCAAGGAAAACACAGGGGTTTGTCAGCATGTTTGCCAGCTACCTAAGAGAAAACTTCAACATCGCCACTGCACTGACAGACAAAGAGCCCCACAAACTAAATCAAAATCCATTTCACTGCTTTATGACATGCAGGAAAAAGAACAGTTCATTATATGAGCCATTTACACTAAGATCCACATTCCAAAGCCTGGAAACATATATACAAAACAAAAAGTATAACCATTCCCTTGCTACCACACCCATTTTGAAAAGACATGGCAGGTCTTACAGTCCAGACAAAAGAACGTAAAATATGAGGGCAAGGGTTCAAAATCCATGGCCGAGGATGAATTAACAGACAACATTATTCACACCCTATATAAAGAAGGTCTACTTGGATCTGATAGTAGAGAGACATTGCTTAACACAATGTGGCTGGTAGTCAACCTGTATTTTGGTGTCTGTGGCAACACAGAAATGAGAAACATCAGCTGGGGTGACATACAATTAAAAGCCGATGAGATGGGGAATAGTACATCTAATACTGTCAAGAGCATCAAACAAAAATGAGGACATGAGCAAATCCCAAAAACTGTAAAAAAATTAAACTCAGAGCATACGAACTAGAGGGCAACAGTAGAAAGTGTTCCATAGAAATCACTTAAAGTACAATAAAGTCAGGCCTCCGCAAGCCATGGGAGACAAAGCACCATTTTTCCTTGCCACAAACCACTTTGCCTCCAACCATTCACAAAGTGCCTGGTATAAAAACCAATCAGTCAGAGTAAATAAATTGTCCAAAATAGTCAAAAACAAAACAGACAAAAGGTTGACAAATCATTCTGTCCGCAAGCTTCTAATACAAAAGATGATAGACTCTGGAGGGCCACAACGGAAATCATGCAGATATCAGGTCACAAACAAATACACAGTTTAAACGACGACTCCAAATTGAATGATGACAAGCAAAAGATGATCTCTTCCATACTCAGCACAGAGCCACTACACCAACCACTGGCCAAAATGGGACAGAACAACCACTATCAACCATTGCTGCCATCTACACTGACATACTGGGTACCTGCATCAGCATCTTATCAGAATTAAACTTCATGCCAACATAATTAGCTGGATAGTGTCCTGGCTGGATAATAGAACACAGAAGGTGATGATAAGGGGATACAAATCAAGTGTGGGACTAGTAACGAGTGGTGTACAACAGGGATCAATCTTGGTACCCACTCTCTTTAATATACAGTACTTGTTCCATCCATGCAGACAACCAGTACTGCGTGTATGTGCAAGTATGCAGATGACTGCAAAATAGGTGCAGTCATTAGAGATTCCAGGTCCCACATGTTATTTCAAGAAAATGCCAATCAACTTAATAACTGGGCTAAACAAAACTGTGTAAAATTCAATGTAAGCAAATGCAAAAATATGCATTTGGGTCATAACAATCCTAATTTTTTCATATACACTAAATGGCAACATACTAGCATACCACACATACCACAATCAATGAAAAAGACTTAGGTGTTTATGTGAGTAAAGATCTGTCCTTTGATTTACACACTAAAAACAAAGTCAAGCAAAGCCATAAAAGTATGGGATGCATATTTCGGAGCATTGAGCGTAGGGAGCCAGATGTTATTTTATCACTGTACAGAAGTCTGGTTAGACCACACTTGGAATCCTGATCTCAGTTTAGCTCTCCACAGACAATAATGGGTGAAAAAAAAAATCATAGAAATGGTACAGAGGAAAGCTACTAGAAAAATGAAAGACATAGAAAACCTTAATTATTATGATAGGTAACAGAAGCTCGGGTTGTATTCAGTGCATTGCAGAAGAACAAGAGGAGGCTTATGTCTAGCATTTGAGGCCAAGAATGATCCATACTTAAAGGAAACCATAGGTATAGTAAGCCATAACAAAAAGATGCATACCAGATCCCATACCTATCAGATAACAGGTGAGAAGAATAATACTGTAAAGAGGGGTAAATTGTTCTCACAAAGAGTAATCATGAAATGAAATGCATTACCCCAACATATAATAGAAAGTAATACCATTACAACATTTAAAAACAGATTTGATACATTTATGGGCTTAAAAAGATATGAATACCACCCTTAAGGAATGATAGGTGGCATGTTCATAATGGGCATAAGCCTATCAAACTCGTAACAATCCATGAACAAGCCAAAAATCACTGCAAAAAGCTTCAACTTTAATATTGTACAAGGTAAGCCTACTCTTCACGCTCTTTAAAAAAAATTAAATGAGTGCAGTTTAGGTATGTATCTCTCCAAGGCCCCCAAAAAAAAAAAAAAAAGTGAAATCATTCACAGGCATTGAACTGTACAGCTAAAACTATATAAATGCAAAGAAATAAATAGAAATTATCAAAAAAAATATGTTTTTCTCCCAGTAGGAGTATATCACAACAAAATAGAAAAAGTATCTAGCTTTAGTTTTTTTTTTTCATTTCTCATATTAGGAAACCACTATGACTCATGCAAGAGAAAGCTACCCAAGGTCATTTCCTCAGCAAGTGACTCTGATTAAAGTATGTATAAAGTGGCAGTTACACTAGACAATAAAGATAATGGTGCTTCAATGTAACTTTTTATAAAGATCACAATTGATAACACACAGCTGAGAGGGGGGTGGGGTGTAGTTTTAAGTTGTATGCCTAAGCAGAAAAAAGCAATATATTTCACAACCTGTGTTGACAATTAAACTTTAAAAGCACATGTTTTCCTTGCTAATCAAAGTGATAAGTTCATTCGAAAGACAACCATGTTGAAGAAAAGTACTTTAAAACACTGCATAGCATATCAGGCAGAATAAAGAATGTCATCAATTTAAAAAGCTTAGTGTTAACAAATAATAAATATCAGTTTCCCAAACCAACCACTCCATTCTGTCTCATGGGACAAAAAAGGCAACCAAGCTATGTGTGTGGTATGTAAAAACTAATAAGGCAGGATTTTCAAGCTGTGACAATGGCAGCCTGTGCCGAGTGCTGCTGCATCTAGGACCCTGTGCCTGATATTCTACAGGACAGTCCCATGACTTGTGGCAACAGTAGGAGTGCACTGAACAAATGGCACACCCAGGAGGTGTGCTGCAACAGCTGTGGGGCAGTGGGGTGGCAACTGTACTCTTGGATGTGAGCATCGGGGGCTAGTGCCCAGCCCCAGCCACAACCGATCTGCCTGTAATGACACAGTCTGGTACCCTAGTGATGCCCCCCCATTTGCCATATTGCAGATGTGTTATGATAAAGTCCTTGGTGATCTAGTGGCCCCCCACCTCCCCAACTGCCAGGTACTGCCCACCACCCTGCACCCCATCCCAAACCCCAATCAGGTGTCCAGTGGAACCATTATCACTCCACCATGGCCAGGTGCCAAATGAACTGTCAGAGCACATAGCGGGTACACACTCTGAAAGTTCATTTGTCATCCAGCTGTGGTGGTGTGAGGAGGGTTGTGCCTGGCAACCGATCGGGATTTGGGGTTAGGGGTGTGTGAGGTGGTAGGCACTATCTGGCAGGGTGGAAGGTGGGGGGTCCACTAGACCACCTGGCCCCATTACCAGATTGAGACATATGGGGCTGGGGTGGGGACCCAAAATCACATGGGCATTACTGGTAGGGGGATAGAATGTGCTCCCTGAAGAAGTGGTATCTCTTAAAACAGTGGAGAGCTTTAAAATGGGGTGGGATAGGGTTAAGGGCAAGATACCAGTCAGTGGGAAGATGATGGGTAAGAGAGGTGAGCAAGGGGTGAGGGGGAGCAGCAGGAGTCTAACCTCTGTACTGTACAATCGAGCAGTCACTATAGACCATTTGGCCTGTATCTGCTGGCAGTTTCCTATGTTTGTATATACATATTACTGTTATGCCCACATATTGTGCATCACCGCCATGGGGGAGGTGTAGCCCACCAGTGAAGGCCATTGAGCTGACATACAGCATATTACGGGCTTATTGGGGGGGAGAACAACAGGGACTGACTGTCTGCAATGCAGTGGAACACTGTGGGAGGGGGGTTACAGTTGAGTCAGATTGACAACCCTCCCAGAGATTGTCTAAGTACCTTTAGACCTGTCCTTGGCTGGTCTAACTGTACTTGGACCTTTGTCCTTTGGGAAGTGTTTGAAAACCCAGGATTAGTGGATATGGCAGCCTGCAGCTGCCAGCAGCCCCCTACCACCATGGTGCGCCCTAGTCTGTGACTCAAGCAATGCACAAATTGGTCTGGTGCAGGGGACTCTTGTAATGCTGAAAGCTTCCTTCCAAAATCACTTTCAGTGCAATATGTGTTGCATGATGCCTCTTGCATCATTCTTCTTTGACGCAAGGTCCTTGCGGCACATTCGAAGCTTTGAAAATCCTGCCCGTAAACTTTATATTTGTTTCAGTCCTTCACCCTCACCCTCTAGACCATGGCAAGAACCTACCTTTGCAACACATCAACCAAGAATGTAAAGCGGGAAGAGAAAAGAAAAATAAGCCTACAACAGCAGCTGTTAACATACATGTGAAAACCCAGAAGACAAGACCAAAGACCAGTGTAAGACTGAGTCATTTATTTTGCAACCTACAATGTGAAGGCTGATTCATGTCATTAGAACTGGTAGAAGAAAAGATACAGTGTAAAATAAAAAAGTAGTTGTTACATGCATTATTTTCTTGCTATTCTTTCTCAAAACTGTCTATTCTCTGTGCTGTAATTCTGTAAATAAAAGCATCCTGTCAACATAAACACTAGAAATATTCTTTCAACATTTCCAGCTATTAGCCAGAATATCCATCTACCTAACCTAACCTAACCTAACCTAACCTAACCTAACCTAGCCTAACCTAACCTAACATGCATGACCAGTTAAAGTACTGCTCTCAATCCTGTTCATTGTGTTTAATAAAATAGGTGAAATCCAAGCTTACACTGTGTGTGCATCCTTATATAGTAGAGGTAATCCACATGGTAAATAAATCCAACAGGGCCTGAAAGCTCAACCCCACCCCAAAAAAAGGCGTTAAAAAAATAAAGCCATAGATAAAAAAAATATAACATTGAACACTTGCAAATGTGTTGTGACTTTTCATGTCATATTCCACTAAGGTAAGAATGGACTCTTTATGTCCTATTCCACACAACAAAAACAAAGCCAAGCTCCAAAGAAACCAATCTTCATGCAGGAGGCTCCAGCACCGTAAGTGACTGAAGCTGAAGTCTCCATTCTTTTATGCAGCAGAAAATGGACCCGGTACTCCATGGCAGACAAAATTCTCCAGTGCCACCAAGAAGCCACAGTGGAACACTTCCACCCTGTCATTCAATAATCCAAACTCTCCTTCCTTCTCCTCAAGCAACATGTTAGGTCACAAGTCTCTCCACAAAGCATCCTCATATGACCACTCCATCCAGGCCATCAAAAACTCCATCTCATGAATACAGAGCTCTTCTACCTAAAAGCACAACATCTCCCGGTCCAGAAATGTACATCCAAGGGGCATCCAAAGAGGTTACTGATGACCTCGAAGAACAACGTTGCCACAAACTAAGCACTCGCCTCTCCCCTGACCATCGCTGTTGCAATTCCTCAATAGCTGCCACTGCTCTACACCTCTGAATGCTCATCTTCTGCCATTCATTGACTTGATCCAGGCACATGAACCATGCTGCTGCTGCCAACTTCTCATCCGCCTCTCCAGACCCTCCTCCTTTGACGCCCAGTCACCTCTTGACTTGAAACTGCAGCACAACTCTGAAACCACACTCTCTGCCCAATAAAGTCTTCACTGAACAACGACCACACTCACTGACCAATCAAAACAGAGTCAGAAAACTAAACAACCAATCACATAGCAGCAAAACCATGCCTACCACCCCAAACAACCAATCAAATAAGTAGCATTGAAGCCCCTTCTATCCCATTTATAAAAATCAGCCTTACTGCAGAAGTTTAAAACAGCAAACAATATAGTCCAGATAAAAATGATAAAAAAAATGAATGAAAAGCATCATATAATAATAAAAACTAGAAATAACTCTGAAATGGGGCCCTATTGCTTAAACTGAATAAGTGGTGGCTTGGTGTCTGATAACTCATGTATGTGACTTCATTGACAGTGCCCTTGTGTTACTGTCACTTGTGACTCCAACACTCATGAGATAATTTGAGTTCACTGTCAACTCAGCTGCATAAATGAATAATCAGACACAAAGCCACTGCATATCCCATATAAATATAGATATAGATATAGATATAGATATAGATATAGATATAGATATAGATATAGATATAGATTTATGCAATAGGCGTGAGCATATCAGTTGTGTGACAAATCACTGCATCTGAGCTACTACACGTATGTGTATAAATGTGTATTCTTGGATTTATACACATAGAAGAGACATCATAACACATTTATTTACACAGTAGGCACGTCATGGAACTCAAAGTCCACACTGCCCTATCAAAATGTGAACGGGTTACTTTCACATGGTAATAGAAAAAAAGAAAGGTTCTTGTGCCACCCTAAGCACATCTGTCAACCAAGCGCTACAATGAGAAATAAAAACGTTAAATTTTCATTCTTTTTACACAGATCAACAAAGCAAATATAGTGTCTCAACCACACACAGTACCGTCACAAAAAATTGAGTAAAATATTGACCATAACAAGCCTGTAACTATTAAATAATAATGGTAGACAGTACCGCGAATGGTAGTTTCAGATTGGAGCTTCAGGACATACTTACTCAAACTGAAATGGATACCAATCCCCTTGAGGACCCAGAGATTGTCAGTCAGCATTAACAGAAAAACTGGAAATGCAGCAGCAGAAACAGCAAGTACCTCATAAAAGCCCATAATAGATTTAGCAGAGATAGACAGCTACATTGATAGAGCAAAAAATGTAAATACCTCAAAGAAAACGCAGACAGATGTAACTATTTTTACATGCTATCTAAGGGAAAAGCTCTTGCAAGAGACAGTACCAACAGACTTGCAAAATTACCTTTGACACTATTTCATGTACTGTAAAAAAAAATGGAGCAGGGTATGAGCCACTGACCTTGCATTCAATTTTCCAAAGTATTGAATGCTTCCTACATGGAAAAGATTATCCCTGTTCACTGCCCACATCTCCCAGTTTTGAAAAGGCAAGACAGGTGTTACTGTCTAAACAAAAAAATCTTAAGTGTGAGGGAAAGGGGTCAAAATCCAAGGCAGTTGAGGAGCTGACAGACGATATAATAGAGCTCCTCTGTGAAAAGCAGCTGCTCGGTCCCTACACCCCTGACTCTTACTGAATACCATGTGGCTGATAATCAGTATGTATTTTGGAGTCAGAGGCAATACTAAGATGAGGAATATAAAGTGAAGAGACATAGACATACAACAAGAACAAAACAGTAGGTGTTTTGTACAGTATGCTCTAAGAAGGCAGACTAAGACTAGGACCATCTCAAATCTGAAAGACACCCAAAAAATAAAGACACGCACTTATGAGTTGCAAGAAAATGTAGAGAAATGCCCTGTCAGCAATTATTTACTTCACAAGGAAAAAAGACCCCCCAAAACAGTAACTCTAGACTCTCCTTTCTTCTTATCAATTAACACAAATGTTAAAGACTATTACCCTACGTCCTGGTACAAAATACAGCCAGTTGGTGTCAACAAGTTGTCTAAAATTGTTAAAACAATGATCCAAAAAGCAGGCATGCAGACAGATAAATGGCTCACTAACCACTCCGCTAGAAAGCATTTAATCCAGAAATTAACAGATTCAGGAATCGCACCAACTGACATCATACAAGTGACAGGTCATAAGCAGCTAAGCAGTATAAATGATTATTCACGAATGAATGAAAGCAAGCAGGAAAAACATCAAAAATCCTAAGTGGAGAATCTAAAGCCACCATCATAAAAGAGTCTAAAAAAAAGAACAGGACTAACTACAATACCAGACAACCTACAAGATGTGTTAGGGACCTGCTTCCACCGCCCCAATACAAAAGCAAAAAACATAACATTTAACATAGTGCAAGGTAAAGTAAGCCCCCAAAAGGTAAATCTAGTTACCTATTTACATAACATAAAATTGTGTGAAAGTAATAATTTTTCTGTCCCTCCCTTTCCCAAAATCCACAGGACATCACTACGATTCAAGAAAAAGGCAACGACCTCAAGTTCTTTATTTCGACTTGGACAGCGACTAACAGGTAAGAATGCAACCCACTCCCAACCCCAATCCCACATCAAAGTGCAAAAAAAAGGCTGTAGTTCTACATGGTAGCCCATGATAATCACGACTGAAAATATAGCGATTACAAAATAATGAGCACATGAAGGGTGACAAGACATAACAGCAAATCAGCCATTATAGTGAAGAAATCTGCCATTCTAATTACAAGTATCGCTACTGGCAAATTAGCACTCAGTACCAGTCCAACCTCCAACTTGAAACCCCTAAGCTGATGTAAATTTAAAATAAATAAAATAGATTGAAATAGCAAAGCAGCTAGCAATCTAGTTAAGAGAGCATTCCTAAAACTTTAAACTAAATGCTGAAGAAGTTAATGTCTATTAGACATTGTTGCATTTTTCCTTTTCTTTTTCTCTTTCGTAGAACTACAAACTGAGCTACTTAGAATCTTATAGCCAGACTGAAAGTACTCACAAGCAAAGCTTGTGATAGCTAAAGGTGTATTTGAACTTAAAGAGTATACCACATACCGTGATCTTGATGAATTCAAGCCTGAGTACAGCCTGAGAACTAGATCACTTAGAGATGAATGAGATAATGCAGGCAATAGGCAGTAGTGATGTCCAGCATAGTATACGGTCCTGTTTAATGCAATCAGCTCTACCTGTGCAGGCTCCCAGATCTAGATAATCCTGACATTACTAATTAAGCCTTCAGTCTGGGTCTCCATATACTGTACCTCATGTGGGTCCCAGTACCAAACCAAGGACAAAGCGCTACCTGGGCAGTGGTGAGAGCCTGTAGACCGGACCTCAAGATATTGTTGTTCCAGCAAACCTGCCTCACTATTATTACAGTGCCACTATTATGTGTGCGCTAAGAAGACAACGAGCTATTATAGCTTGCGCTGTTAAATACTCGCTGATTTTGCAATTTTGATTTTTCAGTCGCGATTTTCTCATGCAACCATTATACATAGTTAGCATAAATAAGACAGTACAAAAGTAGCACTGTAAGGTTTACAGCCTGACTAAAATAAATGCAAAAGCAATATATAGAAATGCATTTGAAAAAGCAGTAATGTAACATAAGTGCAATATATGATTGAGAAACAGCACTTAACATCACCAGAGTCCAAGTGGTAAAATCAAGATAGCAGAAATGTAAGAAATATGCTGTGCTACTGTATTAACAAATCTTTCCATCTCATAGCCCCCACCACCAAAAAAATAATAACAGCAGATGCATTGGCATTATTTTTTTGGTTGCATCCAACAGGAGTATGAAATGAAAACCCTATGGAAGTAATCAGAAAGTGCAAGGCACAGTCTGCACAGAAACAGCACCTGTGATGGCTCAAATAAGAGAAACAGAATACAAAAGCCTGAAGATGGCAATAGCAAAGTTTCAATCAATAATATTTGTTTTTTTTCTTTCACCTGCTATCTGTAAAAACTGTAACAAAAACTACTATTCAGCACTTGTTCTGTGCCATGACTTCCCCATACTATCTGCAGAAATTAGAGTTCTCTGTACTTTACAAATAAAAACAATGTTCAAATTACTTACATGGTAGTAGTCTTCATTCCTTGAAAGTGTAGTGTAGAAGAAAAGTGCAAAAAAAAAAACCCTGACTAAAATGTGCAAAAGGTGACTCCCCCAACAATTCTGTTCAGTAAGAAATAACTCACTCTAGCTGTCCTAATTCAAAATGTTCTTTTCTTCTTGTCTGAACAGTGCAAAGTAAAAATAATCCCATAAAGAATGGTAAGAGTGAGAGAAAAAGGTGCCTAAACTGAGTAAAAAATGGACTCTTCCTGTCCTAATCCAATTGATAATTCACCAAGGGTATGCAAGTTATCCTTGAAGTTTAGTGTACATGCCCAAATAAACAATAAACTGTATGCCAGTCTTGAATATGGTAATCCAAGAAAAAACAGTGTTTGAAGTATATAAATACAAGTCTGCACTGAAGAGAAAGAGCCACCGAAAAAACATGTTCTCGGTTATCCAGTCCTGAAAGTCTGAAGATGCTGCAATGACCCTCCACATGAAAGCCACAGCCACAGACGATTCTGAGCATATCCACATATGCTCCCCAATGTTCGAAATCCCCACCTCAGACTCCATGTAACCAATACCTGGTGTTCAGCAAGGCCACTCCCACACCCCAGAAGATGATCCGTCAACTGCTTCCTCCATACTAAATAGAAAACTGTGCAACAAACTGTGGTCATGCGCCCGATCAGTAAACCTCCACCCTTCAACCAATCAGAAACATTTTCCCATGCTCTCGCTGACAAATCAGAATATTTCCATTCAAAGCACACAGCCAATCACAAATTGCTAACCCTAACACAACAACCAATGAAAACCTACAACAGTACCCATTCAGAAATGAAAAAGCGGGGTGCAATCACACTGAATAGCTGGTAATGAAAAGCAAATAGTACCATTTTAAATGTAAAAAATAACATCTTAAAATATGCTACCCTAAAAAACAGCAGCCCCCTCACAATTAGACATGCCAATCTCATGACCATTGACCGCAGAACCTTCACTCATGGCTACGCTGCACCTGCCACTCATGAGGTCATCTGCATTCAATGGCCACTTGTAAAGCTAAATCACATATCCCACAGCAGATCCCTACATATCACTTATATAAGTGGATTGGGGTGCCCACTCCTGGTACTGTCTTTTTTATTCCCTCTCCGTTTCAGGTCATTGGTCCCCCCTTCTGATAATATACATGGGGTTACCTCGGTGCCCATTCCTAGTGCCACTGAAGATTTCCTGAAAGAGGGGTGCCCAGTCCCCAGTGTCATCTTGAGTGACCTGTTAATAAAGAAAACCATCCCTCATTGATTTTTTTTACATTTAAGCCTGTAAAGAAAAAATGGTGCCTTGCTAATCTGACCCCAGCCCCCACCCACCCAAACCCCATTCAGTACCACTACCTCACCCCCAGGCACCTTCACTAACCTGAACATGACCCACAATGTAAAGCCACTCTCAATTGAAGATACATCTTGTTATTGGAACTGGCAACTGGAATATGAAAACATAAGGTAAGTCCAGTTTAATGGTTTTCAAGGGTGGGGGGTTGAACTTTTACTCATATCTGTCATTTTTAAATATTTTTACCAAATTTTCAACATAGCTTGTTGGGACACCTCTTCCTGAACAAGGGAGGTGGCATTTTTTAAATCCAGCCCAGAAGGTGATTTTGCAGTCGCTGCCCGAAATCACCTTTCTGGCAAGGTTTGAACATTTTCACCAATGGGGTTCATGAGGTGGGGATTCAAAAGAGGCTAGGATGAAAATCTTATGTAAAAATGTGGTAAAATAACCAGATTATGAGTGTACATTGAAAAATGTTAACATTCATTCATAACTTTTCTAATTTTCAATATTTTTTCACTAAACATTCAACGTAGAATTTTTGTGACCTCACCTCATGAACAAGGCAGCTAAAATGTTTCAAATATGTGCTGAAAAGTGTTTTCACAGAGTCTGCACAAAATCACATTTTGGGCAAGAATTAAAAATTTCCACCTCTCAGGGTAATGAGGTAGGGACATAAGAAGACTATGTTGAAAATTTGATGTAAAATATGGTAAAATGACCAAGTTATGAGTGAATATTAAGGTAATTCATAAATTTCATAAAGGGCTCTTTGCACAATGCCTATGTGCTGCGGGAACCGGGTGTGTAGGCATCATTATGCATAAATGCAGCAGAGTTGGGTCCGCACAGCATTCACTAAAGGGGTACAAGACCGTTACGTACCCAATCCCCCAGCCTCATGGACAGCAATGCAGCAGGGATGGGCAGGGGGTATGCCAGCACTACACGCTATTCATGAAGGTGCATAGTGCCGGCCACAGGGGGCATAAGGGTGTGCAGATTACAGCAGGGGGAACCCTGCCATAACTGCTGTATGCACAGGTGTACACACAGTCTCCCCCACTGTCCTGATGGACTGTCCCAGTCCCACACCTGCAGCATCCCAGGACCCATCCCCTGTGCCTACCCACCTACTCCAGCACACAGCCATGTCTGTCTCTGCACTGCAGGCCCCCACAAAACAAACACAAGGGAGCACTGGCCCCATGAATGCAGACCGCCCTGCACATTGCACTGCCCCATCTTCATACAAGAACACTCATGTGCCCCCACCCAGTACATCTTGCCCCTTATAGTGGAGCCTCCAATGTACACGACAATGTCCACACGCACCTGGGGCTTGGGTAGTATGGTCACCCCCTGCCATTGTATGACAAGCACAGACATAGGTGGTAAGGCATACCACTAGTGGTAGGCACTGCACAGATATCCAAGTGAACCAGACTGACCCCCCAATTCTGGCACTCCCAACCCTCATTGGTGTTTAGTGATCCCAACTCACCCCCCCACAGCATTGACAGCACTCTCCCCCACCCCATACCTGCTAGTCCTAGTGCTGCAGCTTCAGATGGCCAACTGCACTTCCCTCCTCACACCTACTTGGCCACCGGCCTTCCTAGTACTGCTGAGAACAAGCTTCCTATATATAGGGGCATGCTCCCAGAAGCACTTGGATGGTCAGCAGCTGAGGAGATGTGAGGAGGGCTGTGTCACTTGCTGTCCAAAGCCATGGCACCAGAACTAGCAGGTACAGAGGGAGGGTGTTGTCGGTACCATGGGGGTGGAGGTGGGACCACTGAACACCAATGAGGGTCGGGTATGCCAGGATCAGGGGTTGGGGGGGATGATTGGGTGCCATATATGGTGATGTGCCATACATGAAAGGGCATCCACCTCTGGGATGGCCTGATGTGTGTGTAGGGGTCACCGACATCAGCACAGGGCACTGTTGTGTGTGGGGGGCCACATATGGGATTGGAGTCCTACTGCTGCTGAGGGCCATTCATGCTCTGGGTGGGTGCTTGTCCACATGGGCTCAGCCTGGAGAGATGAGTGAATGTCAAGGACTGTCTGCACAGGTCCAGGAGCTTATGGTAGGTATTCATGCACCCTGACCCGAGCTGTGCCGTGCAAGTAATCTACTATGGAACCCAGGGTGGGCATCCCATTGCATGCCTACCTGAGTCTGTAACTCCACCACTGGCTGCCCAGCATGGTCCTGCACACTGGGGTGGGGTGGAGCTGTGGACTGGTGGCAGCCATTCATGAATACTGGCCTATGCGCACCTGTCCATGAGCATGGGGCTATGCAGGTGGAGTATGTATCTTTGGTGTATACTTTCCACCCATTTGTGAATAGCACCCAAAGTTATTGGCCATGTCATAAAATGACTATCCTGAAAATTTGGGATCAAAATTTAAAAAAAAGTTGAGAAATATTTTGTGTGGCGCCTACCTTTTACCCAGTGGGTAGTGCTTTGTGATACCATGCTAGCAAGCTGAGTTTGTTGGTGAGCTCAGTAAGCAGGCTTGGATAGGCTGAGGCTGGGGGAACAATGCTGTCTTGTGACAGTATGCCACAC
This sequence comes from Neoceratodus forsteri, assembly GCA_016271365.2. Taxonomy (NCBI): domain Eukaryota; kingdom Metazoa; phylum Chordata; order Ceratodontiformes; family Ceratodontidae; genus Neoceratodus; species Neoceratodus forsteri. Next base: position 649,683,056 of record CM057456.1, read on the forward strand.
CATGGTAAAGGAAGGTACTGCGTTGCCCACTTGGGCCCATGTAGTAAATAAAACTCTTGTTTTAGCATAGGGATCTGCACCTCTGCACCCATGGCTGCCAGTGGGCCCTCTGCTTTCTCACAGAGATTAACTTTTTTCCCCTGTGTGTCTGTATCTGTGCCTGTGACCACATAGAAGTGCAGGGCCAAGAGGTACTGCATTTCTCCAGTTCACCCAGCAGCCCCATAAATCCTTGACATCCGTTGCCACATGGAAGTGCAGGGCCAGGAAGGGCCCTGCAGTTCCACAGGCAGAATGACTCTTCCCTTGGTGTAGGGCAAAGCCCTGGTCCCTATACATCTGCATCTGTTTATGTAGGTCTCAATGGAACCTGTATGAATGAGGATTCAATTCCACTATCTCAAAAAGAAAGGAAATTCATTGCAAAAAATTATGTTAATGCACCAGTTAGTTTTCAACTTAATGGAGCAAAAGTAGGGAACTATGGCATTAGGGTTTTCAAAATTAACTCCCCACCCCGACCCTCAAAGCAGCAAAAGGAAAAAGCATTAGGGGTTGGGGTCTTCAGAGTCTTCTTGAATCACTGGTAGGGACTTCTTTGGAGTTGTCATCTCTAATGCTCAGCCCCTCCCCTGAGTAAACAAGATCTGATGTGATGTCTTTTCTTTAAACAGGGTCCACAGGGCTCTGCCTGAAGAAAGCTACAACAGATTATGTTGGCAACATGTGGAAAGACATACTTCTCTACCTTTGAAGAGTGTATCAGTATGAAGCACTGGCTTGAAGATGTATGTTGTGCATCAGACAGGAAGATACCAGCTGGAGGGTGAGCACTAGGATTGACAACCCCAAGGAAAATCCCACCACTGATTTGCCAAGTCTCCAGAATCCCAAAACCCTAATGTATTTTCCTTTTGCTGTTTGGGGGTGGGGTGGGGTTGGGGAGTTAGGGTTGGAAGCCTAATGCCACGTTTCCCTACTTTTGTGGCATGAAGTTGAACCCTAACTAGAGCATTAACACAGCTTTTTGCAAAGAATTTCCTTTCTATTTGAGACAGTGGAATTCTATCCTCATTCATGCAGGTTCCTTTAGGACCTCTGTGAACAGATGCAGATGCACATGGCCCTTTGAGCCCCTTACTAATGGAATGCTCCATTCACCTACATGAGTACAGGGCCCAAGAGAAACAGATCTCAATAATTCATGGGGCTGTCTGATGTATTGCAGAATCAGAGGGCCCTCTGTGTCCTACACTTTCATGTCCCTGCAGACATAGATATACAGGGAAATAATCCATCTCTCAGCCAAAGCAATGGTTCCCCTGGCACCCAAGGGTGCTGAGGTACAGAACCCTATGCCAAGAGAAGAGTTATCTTCACTATATGGTACTTGGAACCATGTGGACAGTCCTGCACCTTCCCTTCCCATTCTGGGTAGTGGTGGTCAATGACATGGCCTCCCTCCTAGTCTCAGCCCATCCAGCTGGCTCACTTAGCTCAACCTCAAACTCAGCTCACTGGCACTTGATCATAAATCACCACCATCTGGTGCAATGTATGGCACTACACACAATGTTTCTTAATTATTACTATTATTATTTTTTTTATTTTGATGCCTAATTTTTAAGATAGTCATTTTATCACTGCCCTTATAAACATTACATATGGCATTTATAGAATATAGAATACTGGCCAAAATGTCATTTCACACCAGAAGTGTGAAAACACATTTCAGCCATGATTTGAAAAATGACAGCTATCACATTTATGAGGTAGTGTGAAAAATAGCTATGTTGAAAGTCTGGAGTACAAATATTGAAAATTAGCAAAGTTATGAGTGAACATTGAAATATTTCAGTGTTCAATCATAACTTGTTTATTTTACCATACTTTTACACAGACTTTTCAACATAGCTTTCTTATGACTGCACCTCATGAAGCCAGTAGATGGAAATTTTCAAATTCTGGCCAAAACATGATTGACAGAGTGACATTGAAATCCCCTTTTGGGCAAGGATTTGAAAAATTTCACCTGCATTGTTCATGAGGTGGAGTTCCAGAAAGACCAAGTTGAAAGTTTGGTGAAATACTATTGAAAAACAGTGATGTTATGAGTGAACACTGGATTTCAACATTCTGTCATACCTTGGTTATTTTACAATCTTTTTAAACACATTTTCAACATGGCTTTCTTCTGAGCCCACTTCATGAATTCTGCAGCTGAAAATTTTCAAATCTCACCTGAAAGGTGATTTCATACAGTGACAGCAAAATCACTTTTTGGGATGAATTTGAATATTTTCACCTCCTTTGCTTATGAGATTGTGTCCCCAAAGGACTATGTTGAAACTTTGGTGTAACAAAAGCTCAGAATCCATTGAAATATATGAAACCACACTAACCTGATTTTCTCATATCACAGTCACTGGTTTCAACAGGAAGATGTGTTTTTAATCAGACAGTGGATCTATATGGTGGGACACTTTAAGTGAGTGAGAGTGTGTGTGGGGGGTGTAGGGTTGGGTGCTGAGTGGGGGTCAGGGTAGGGTGGGTGGAAGAATGAGGGGGTCAGTTAAATGAGGGATGATTTTCTTTTTCACAGGTTCCTTAAAGTAAAATAAAAAAGATCAATGAGGAGCAGTTTTCTTTATTTAGAGGAGAATCAGCTGACACTGCGGATTTGGCAGCTCAGTGCTGGGATAATCATCAATGATACCATGGCTGGGCACCCTGGTGCCACAACCAATTTGTCTGATGTTTGACTAGGAGAAGAAGGAGTAGAAAAAAGTGGCACCAGGGTTGGGCACCCTGGTCCACTGTTAGAATTTTTATAATGGGAAGATTGCAAGTGACATGGAGGGGACGGGGATAGGAAATAGTGGTACCAGGGGCAGGCACACCACTCCACTTGATAGGTAGGTAGGTAGATAGAGAGATAGGCAGACAGATAGACAGATAGATAGATAGATAGATATTTAGACAGACAGACAGATAGATAAGATAAAATAAGGTAAGATAAGGTAAGGTGAGATAGAGATGAGAGAGACAGAGAAACTGAGTGATCATTAGCTCACTGCTGCAACTGCAGCCTGCAGCAAACTTCCATCTGTGGCTGCAGAAATCAAGAAAGTCTCGCTGTTCTTATACAGAGATCATGGGTGAACTACTCCTCTCACTAAGCTGTGCACAGACGATTTTGGGGTGTCCAGGAAAGGTATTTCAGGCTATAATTTTAAAAAACAAACACCATAATGTAACTAAAAGGGTCCCATCTACCTAGGTTCAGGTGTTTGTTTTTTGGAAAATACACAATTGTTTATGGATTATCATGTTTTTTAGTTCAGGGAAAAAAAACAAGATGGTGGCCATCATGGCATGAAAAAACAATACATGTTGTGAGAAGCAAGAGATGAGAAAGAAGAACGCTCTTGTTGCATAGAATTTGTCATGTTGTATCACAGGGTTATCCAAAAAAATTCTATGGAGCATGCTCAGAACAGCACAGCTAAAATGTTAAATCCTTATAACTCTGGAACTGTGTACTATTTTTTAATGAAACTTTCAAAATGCACTGCTTCGACGCAGGCCACTTCTACTTTGAAAGTTTTTTGGAAAATGTTGTTCTGTCTAGGCTGTAGGTCAGATAAAAAAAAAAAGTAATGTTAAGTATAGAAAAAAAATGTAGCCCTCTATAGGAAACAACATATGCAGATCTCAAAAACTGAAAAGTACCATCACAAGGCTTTTCAGGTGTTTTGACCTTGCCTTCTAGACAATGCATGCCAAATATGAATAAATTTCATTGAAAGCCACCAAAGCTATTAAGGTGTAAAGTTAGGAGTTTAACATTGAACCTGTCGGGCAACCCTGGCTATGCTGGACCTACTGCACCACTATAATACATACCCCTGCTTACCTCTTGTTTAAGGACTCATGTTTCTAGTACTTCACTAGTGTTTCTGAACTTGTTTCCTGGATAAAGACCTTTTTCTCAGGGTACCACAGTAGGATTTGTTTTAGTTCTTAAACACCCCAAATATTCTCCCCATTACCAAACCTCCCAGGCCAATCCTCTGTATTCCACATTACATTCCCTAAATCCCACTTCACTCCTCTGATTATTTTAATTTCTGAGACCAACACACAGACACCACTTCTTACAGTATATCTTCACCATGTTCCCTACATGTTTTTAGCAAAGGTCCTTAAGTAGTCCACTTTCCTCCTCTGATTATTTTAACTGATGACACCAACATACAGCCACCACTTCCTGTGTCCCCACCATGTTCCTCAAGTGTGTATAGCAAAGCTCCTTCAGTAGAAATAATCTGTACGTTTACTAGATGAAACCTTGGGCAGAGTTTCCTGTGGAACTATAGACTACTTACAGCCCCCCCCCCGAGGTTGCTGTTCTGCTCCATTGCCTTCATGGTCTGGGGTCCTGACAGCTCTGGGAGTTGCTGGCACTATGAAAATAAATACTACAGTACCAGAATACTATTGGTCTATGGTGGTCACATGACTGATGCTTCCAACAATGGCAAAGGTCCTCTAAGCAGCCTTGTTTTATCACTCTCTGTCCCAGATGCCCTCCTACCTCCCACGTCTCCCTATCCCAAGACAATTTTTCATTAGTTGCACCTGCAAAAACATGCAAAAAAGCCTTACTGCAGACTTTACTAGGCATTCTGGTCCAGTCACACTGTTTCTCACCCTCAGTCCCTGCTTTGAGGTTGCCCCCCTCTAAGCAGTACGGGGAAGAGAGACAAGAAGTGCACATGGCTCAACAATGAGACCAAAGGCAATTGATCCTAAACAAAAAGAGGGTCTATAATTTCTGGAAAGAGGCAGGTTGCATCTAGGCAAGTGAGAATTACCACTATATAGCAGCAGTGTTGGACTACAAATATAGAATAAAGGTAGCTTCAGAAGGTCATCTGGAAACCAGGATAGCAAAAGGAGCTGCAAATAATGCCAATGCCTTCTTTCAATGTATAGACAGGTGCTGGTCAGGGTCATGTACCTTCTTGCCTAGTCATCTCAATCAGCACCTCTGGACTCAAACTGAAAAAGATGGACAAAACTATCACTCCAAATCATTTAATTGCTAAGGTGGTGCCCAGTAGGATGCAATGTCTCAAGTTTCTGCATGACAAAAGGAATTATGTGCCATTAAAATATTCTTTTTTACTGTAGTAATGTGTGTCCTTTCATTATGTCCAGTCATCACTCATAGTATTGTGACAATAGCATCACGACAAGGCACACATAAAGGACTCAGCACTCAATGCCAAGAAAAGGGTCCTCAGACAAAGTCTTTCTTCCTTTTTTCTTTTCAATGTGCAATATAGACAAATGGACAGGTAGCTGTTATAGCCAAGGGAGGCTGCCACTGGCCAACAACCACTTCAGACTCATGAGTGCTTTATCAAGGTCCTTGAAGGAGGAAAGACTGTCGGAGGACCTTTACTTGACATTGAGGGCTGAGCCCTTTATGTGTGCCATTTACTTCTTGTCTCTTTCCACCACTGACCCAGTTAGAGTGAGCCTTGTTGTTTTCTCAATAGCATCACAACATGCCTGGACAAGAAGAAATATGACACAGAGCACTACTGTGAATGGAAAGAGGAAATGAAGGGGACAGGAAATTATTAATGAGTCATGGGCAATGTCTGAGATGCCAAATGAATACAGTGTAGCAAGTTAGGATGTACTATTCTGTGATAAACATGTCACACATTGCTATGTGGTAAATTGGAATAATTACCATTGATTTACATTGCATTCCTGCAGAATTCTGCAGCATGTTACTGGCAAAAACTGTAATAAGAGCTAGAGATGAGTGGATATCCATTTACGGAAATATGTATCTCAGATTTTGTGCAGATTTCAGGATTTTTGAATATTGGTTTTCAATATCCTCAATCATACAAAGTCAGATTTCAAATCAAATTCAGATTTTAAAATAAAAAAAAAATCTGTCTTCTTCAAATGCAAGCAAGAATTGGAAACCTTTTCTACCTGCCCACAGCCCTTCCCCACTTCAGTATACTGTTGCTACTATGCAAATAGTACAGTGACTGGTTATTTACAACTAGAATATGACAGGTCATTGTAAGTCTCTGTAATGGTTGCATTACAGGGTCGCCCCCCCCCCCCGACACAGCTTCTCTGGGTGTTGTGCCCCATCCCCAAAACACTTCCATTGTGAAGGTGATCATAGTATGATCTGTGGGGTGTGGGTGGCACAGGCTCCCCCCCCAGAAAACACACTAGTGTTCCTGATGGTGCAATGCAGACTGATCATGGTCGGCATTTGTCCCATCACTGTAAAGACGGTTGACAGGTTTGCTGTCAAACCAGCATTGTGGAACCCCCTCACTTCATATATGACAGCAGTTTTCACATGGGGAAGGTTCACAGGAGAGCCTAGTCTGTAATTTAGAAAGTGATTCTGGGATCCCAGGACCATGAACAACTTTAAAATGTTTCTAGTATTTCACCAGCAGTCTTCTGTCCTCTTCACCAGGTAACAGTTTTTTTGGGGAGCATTAAATAAATAAATGTAGTTTGATCAGGCAGACTAGTAGCACCTAGCCACTACTGATTATCTGGCTGGGTGCTCCTCTGGTGTTCTGCATTCTGACGCTAGATCTATATATAAAAAATATATACTATAGGCCAGCTCAGTGGCACTGAGGGCTAAGGCGCTGGACACCTTACCTCACGCCACACTGAAGACCTGGGTTCAGGAATGAGCATGAGCCATCAGGGGTCAGCAAGGGGGGAGGGCAGAGCTGGACAGAGCTGCTGGAAGGCAGCTGTCCTCTCCAGGGAGGGAAAGTGGCATCCCTCAGCCATTGTCTGCCTTCTGGTGGAGGCCAGGAGATAGTACAGGCTAAGAGGGTGCACAGGCATTGCCGATGGGAGGGCAGAAAGGGTTGTTACTGGGGCTGTAGTTCACATGCGTGCCTCCACATGCATGCCTCTACTCCTGGGGCTCTGGGTGAAAAATGGAGGACAAAAATATCCCGGCAGGCAGGATGACACCCGACTCCCTGCAGGCACCACTCCCAGGCTGGGCATAAGGTAAGCCCTGGTAATTCCAGGTGACGGAGCTGGGGATAGTTGGTCAGGCTGAAGAGGGAAAGCCGGGATGAAGGTATATAAATAATGTAGTGATGAAAAAAATATATATATACATATATAATATATATATATATATATATATACACACTATACATGTATTTTATATATATATATATATATATATATATATATATATATATATATATATATAGCAAAAAACTATTCATGCATCATTTAGGGTTAAAACACTAAAAGTCAGGAAATTAAAAATCTTTAGGGAATGCTCTGTCTCGCCCTCGTGGACCTGCCAATCATCCCAAGATTGACAGATGATGGGGTGTACATTGGATGTGAGCCTAAATGTTGCCCCATTCCTTGTGTAATCATATTGAGAAGCAACAGTGAACAAGAATGGGGCAACATTTAAACAGCCCAATGATCCTCATCATCTGTCAATCTGGGCATCCAGAGAACAACGATATGAATTTTTCATTTCGATTTTTGTGTTTTAACCCTAAAATGATGCATTAACACAGTTTTTTGCATAGAATTTCTTTACTTTTTGAGAAAGAATAGAAAACTAAGAACCTGCGGAAGTTGGTTGGAGCATGGGCCCTTTGGACCCTGTGCTCCCACCAACTTGTAACCGTGTCTCTACCATCAGCACCCTCCAAATTTCAATGTAAAAGACCAAACCATGTCTGAGATATAACATTTTAAAATTTGAGATTTTCATTTGTCGGAGTTACAGAATTCCGCACCTGTTGACATTTTACAGACACAATGACTGAAAAGTACATCCATGACACTTAGACTAGGTACCCTATCAATTTCAAGGCACCACCACAATGCAAAACACTGTCCACAAAACTTAAATTACATCAAGCAATATCTCCACAAAAAATATTTTCTTCAACACATAAACACCATAATTCACTTGTACAGGACATGCCATCAACACGCTCCAAATTTCAAGTAAAAAGACCAAACCATTTCTGAGATATTTAAACTTTAAGATTGTGAAAATTGAGCTATCTATTCCATTAAAAAATCTGGCCATCTTGTCCCTCCCTCGTGATCAAAGATTGTGATGAAAGAATCTAGTGATCAAAGAATTTGCAGGCTCACGATCAAAGAATAAAAAATAGTGAAACTCGAGTTTTAGGCAGAATTACATGAAACCACCACCATGCCTCGATAGAACGATGCCCGCTGAGCAAAACGCACCCTCATTTATGTTCCTAGGCCACCCCTGGGCTGAGAAATTTGAATTTTTCAAAGGGCCATCTAGTCACGCCCTAACAATGCAAGATCACAATCAAAGAATCTTGCGATCAAAGAATTTGCAGGTTCACAATCAAAGAATTTGCAGGCTCATGATCAAAGAATAAAAAATGGTGAAACTTGAGTTTTAGGCAGAATTACATAAAACACCACCACGTCTCGATAGAACGATGCCCCCTGAGCAAAACCCACCCTCATTTGCATTTCTAGGCCACCCCTGAGCTGATAAAATTGTATTTTTACCTTGCGATGCAAGATCGAGATCAAAGAATCTCGCAAACAAAGAATTTGCAGGCTCGCAAACAAAGATTGTTAGCGAGTTGGGATCAAAGAATTTAAAACTTTATAACTCTATTTTTTGATCATTTTAGGTTAAACCAAAGGCATGGGTCAATAGATTGAAGCTCCCTGAGTAAAACCCATGCAGGTTTTACTTCAGGAGTGACCCCTGACCTGAGATATTTGATTTTTTGAGAAGGAATTTTAAAAACAAGATGGCGGACTTCGCGATCAAAGAATTCTCAGGGACAAAGATTCTGAGGCTGCAAATTCTTTGACCACCAGGTGGGAAGAGATGGCTCAAACCCCATTCTTTGTTCGCAAAACAACCATATAAATTTTCCCATTGACTTATAATGTGAGCTTAAAAGTGTCATTACTTTTGAATGCCTTAATATTTTTTTACCAAACAAAAATCAGCATGTTCGATCACTGAGGCTCTTTCATATGAACCATCTTGCAGACTTGCACACCACATGATGGCCAAGCAGGGCCATGGGAAAAATCCCCAAAATTGCCTCCAAAACTGGCGAAAAGTGCATTTTTCAGCGTTTTGGTGTGCAAAGACCATCAGTCCGACCAAAACAAAATTTGGCAGATCAAGAGATCTACCATGCCCCCCAGTGCATACCAAAGTTCAGGCAAATCTGTTGAACGGGTCCAAATTTATTAACGTGCACAGTTTTTACTTTTAACATAGAAGTGCCTTCATAACCCTAAATAGACTGTAATATGTGTGTGTGTATATATATATATATATATATATATATATATATATATATAGTGTATAGTGGAGTGTTGTTCTGTATATAATTCCATCCCTTTCAAAATGCTGTTCTACCACAGTTCCAAGGTCACAGAATGTGATTCTACCCTACTGTGGTAGAACAGCATTCTAGAACCTCTAGCTACTGCATGAGTCAGTTTCATTTTGAAAGCAAAAGAACTCACAAAACACATATTTCACACAGTACTATACACTATTAAAAATCCGTGATGAGCAACTCTGTGGAGAACCAGTGGGTTTTGCCACCTCAGGGTTCTGATTCCCACGGATCTCTCGAGCTTCACTCTCGAGGTCAGAGGGGATCAGAACCCCTCTGTGGCAGAACACACTGGTTCTGCATAGTTGCCCATCCAGTATTCTCTATATATTCTGTGTTTTGCTGTTTTTTTTTCTTATTGTTTCTTAGTGGTGTTTTCTAAAAGATATATTTTGTAAAAAATGTCTCATCATAACACTATTGAGGGAGACTCCAGTAGCAGTGGCAGAACCAAGTGGATGTGCACCAAAGTTGTTTCTGTGGAATGCCAAGAGAAGGAGCCTCCTCAAAGCTGAAGTGGTGTGTCATTCCATGTGGGGGGCACCAGTGAAGTGGGTGCTGGACCCTGTAGCCAGCCCATGTCAGCACATGGCACCAGCACTAAAAAATGATGCAAACTAAGCTGGATTCTGGGAGTGTGAGCAGGAAAAAGGACATTTCGCTGGTCCCATTTCTAGAAGAAACTGTTTTCTGTTCTGGCATCAACACCAGTCTTCCACTGATACCATATCATTCTCATCTATCACAACCTCCATAACTAGTGATACTGCTGTTTTAAATCAGAGGTATGTGGCGGAAAAAAATGTAAAATATGGTCATCGCTTCCCACATTATGCATACCTTGTTTGATACCAGGTCCATTTAGGTGAGACTGTGATACCCATGCCCAGTGTGGGTGAAGACATTTAGCCACCCCTGTTCAGAAGGAGATCCCCCCAATCCAATCCAATCCCTCTCACTGGTGGAGGAGTGCTCTGGGTTGAGTAGACATGAGGAGGAATTGGGCTGATACAGTACATCCGCATGATGGTGGTGATGATAAGAGGGAAGATCTTCAATTGATCTCCATAGAAGGGGATACTGTGATAAGGATCCTGACTATGACCTTCACTGATGTTCCATCAGACAGTGACAGAGAACTGGAAGAGCTCCACCCTAGTCAGAAGGCACAGCAAGTTTGGAGCAAGTCACGGAATAAAACACTGCAATGTCATTAGATAAGCTTTGTGAGAAGAAGGCAATCAATAGGTCATTGACTGCTGTCATGAGAAATGAGAGTACAGATAAACAGAGTGAGGCTGCTTCTGGAGCCAGGGGTCAAGGGAGTAAATCAGGTAATAGTTGTGCTGGTGGGAGCCTTTTTGGTGAGAAGTGAGCAAAGGGCTCCAGTGTCTGACTTATTTTTGGGGTATGCCAAGAAGATATTAAGTATTCTTTGTGCCTGATTAGCCAAAGTAACATCAGTAAGTGGAGACCTCCAGCTTTTGGGACTTCTGCTCTTCAAAACCAATTGCACACTCAACATTATCATGAGGCAGAACAGGTACAGAAATGTAGGTTGTCATCCTTTCTGCAAGTCCAAGTATCGATGCCAGCTCCAGGTGTGAAGGAGCCATCCCCTGCTGTTCCTACTACACCACAGCAGCAGCTGACCTTGCAGAACTGTGTAGAATCTTCAGTGAAGTTCCCACCTTCTCACCCAAAGGCCAAGGATATCAATCAGGCCCTGATGGAGTCACTGAGCAAAACTGCTACCTTTCTCCTTGGTCTTGAGTGAGGTGTACCACACATCTGTGCATGAATTGGGACCTCACTACACAAAACCTTTCCAGTATTATTTTTCATGAGTTGGCATGCCTGGATTATACAAAGGTATGTATAATGAGGTTGCTTGTAGGTTTAAGAAGTCTACCATTCCACAAGTGCAGATCACAATGAGCATGTGGACTAGGGCACTGTTGGTAGATTACACAGCAGTGTGACAGCACACACAGCCATCTGAGGATATTGGCAGCAAATTCAAAGGTTTCCAGAACCACACAGCCCTTTGCTTGGCCAGTTTCAACAACTCACACACCTTTGATAACATGTTGCTCAAACTTGAGGAGGTATTTGAGCATTGGTTATATAGATGTGGCATGGAGCCTTGCATCCTGGTGACAGATAATGCTACCAACAGCCTGAGGGCTATAGATAATGGTGAGTATACCTATGTGCCATGTCTTGCACACTGTCTCCATCTTGCAGTACAGAGTGTTTTTATGAAGAACTGGGTGGTGGAAGATGTTGTGGTTGCAGTAAGGAAAATCTGTACTCCTTTTTCTGCTCAATTAAAGGCAAGTTTGAATTGAGGCATCTTCAGAGAGAGGAGTCTGCCAGAACATGCTCTGATTCAAGACTGTCCCACAAGGTGAAACTCAACCTTCCATATGCTTTAACAGTTCCAAAAACAACAACTAGGGATACGCAAGTATCTGCTCTGTAATAAGATTGGCAAAGCAGACCGGCCCAATGGTGAAGAGGGATGAGGTGCTGGCGCCTTACCTCTTCCCATGCCAGTGACCTGTGTTAATGAATGAGCATGGGTCACCGGGGGTTGGTCAGGGGGAAGGCGAGGAGTTAGAGCAAGCTGCCACCAAGCAGCTCTCTTCTCCCAGGGAGGGGCGTGGGGCTTCCATGGCTCTTGGCTGCCACCAGATGGAGGCTTAGTGGCAGCCAAGAGCCTTGGGGTTGGAGGAAGAGGCTATTACTGGAGCCTTGGAGCACATGCGCACCTCCATGTGCATGTGAATCAGTGTACTGGGGTATTGGGATAAAAGGGAGAAAATGGAAAAGGGAGCATTGGGGCAGGTAGGATGATGCCCCATATTTGGGGGGGGGGCAGAACAAGTCCTCTCGAGGAAAGGACCTGAGCGGAATCTTCCCGGTGCCCCTGAAGGGAGAAAAACCTACATGGAAAAAAAGATTGGCAGACCAAATGTCATGTATAACTGGGAGCTGTGCAGACACTGTTGACTATCTTGGAACCATTTGAGGCAATAACCAGGAAGTCAGTTCCATATCGTTATGGAAGACTACCCACTGGGATGCTGTACACCCCCACATTACCACCTAGTCTCCCCAGACATGGATCAATAACCAAAACTCCACATTTGACATTTTTTTAATTATTCACTCACTCTAATACTATGCTCACACACCAGATTTATAAAAAAATGGTTAACTGACAATTTATTTACAAGGGGGAAGGTTATAAAAGGGTGAAGTGGATGAAGACGTTAGACAACAGATTGACTGGCATTTCAGATTGGCATTCTTGGCATTGAAATTAATATAATGATTCCTCATTTTAAATTCAAACCCCTTCAGCATATTTGGCCACCCACCAACCTTCTGATGGATTCAGAATATTTCCGAACTAGTTTGCTGCATAGATGGCAGATACATATTCAATGTCCACACTGGTACCAGTTCCCAGACTATTACAGAACCTCACAATTCTATGCTGCAAACCTGGGTACCCAGTACTGAATATTAAGTTACAGGTCTGATAAAGTTGCAGATGAGTTGGCTGGTGTTGAGGCCCTTAAAAGAAAATTAAAGCATTGTTTCCTTTTGTTGATTATTCTTTAACTCAAACTATGTAGAACAGTTAGCTCCCTTGCTTAAGAAACTTGGGCTTTAGATTACTGAACTTGGCAAACACAGTTTTAACTATTTCAGTTCCCTTTTTGGGTGGTGCAGAACCAGGCCTGCATTGTATCTCAAGGTTCTGAAGTCATCATTTGGTGCAGAAAGGTAGTAACATGTCAGGAAACAGCTGATCACAGGACATAGTCTCTTCCTCTTTTTTCAGACAGTAGGCACATTTATTAAACTTGCTTTTCCCATTCACATGGATAGCACAACTATTGTGGCTCTCTCAAAAGGCATAGTTTTTTACAGTAGCCAGATGCAAGTACTGGAGCTTAAGACAAGACTCTTGACCAAGATAAGCACACTCAGAGTTGCAGACAATTCACTTTACACTTTTACTTCTCACAAGCAGGATCTAGATAGCACAATTCCTTGGCCAGCTGGCAGTTTGCAGCTCCAAACAGAACATTACAGCACAAAGTCCTTACAGGCAGCTTCAGGGAAAACTCCAACTTCAGTATCCTTTCCTTTCCATTCCTATGGGTACATTAATCAGTTACATCAAACATTTCACAAACACAGGACCCTTCTTTGGTCACTTGAATAAAAAAATCCACTCTATTCTTGGTGCAGGATAGATGCAGCATGCAGACAGACACTGAGCACCTTCTGGAGTCATGGCTGCTTGGCTCCAAGAAGGTCTCAGAATAACTTGTGCTTTCAGTAGACATTTACTCACTCAGGATTTAACATTGTTGCTTTTTTTTTATCTGAAGTCATAGGTTCCATCAGCACTCTCACTAGTGAAGCAAAAGACTTTCTTGCAGCCATCTCACAACTGCAGACAGGCTTCTTGAAGCTCTCTCACAGCTGAAGTTAAATCAGAGTTCTTCCCACACATCTTCTCAAATGTGGGAAGGCAAATGCCAGCCCTGGTGGACAAATATTTAGCAACCCCCAGGCCAGCGACTCCAACTCATTGCAGCCACATTTCTCTCTCAGGGGCCAGAGCCCCCTTCCCTGTGAAGGGGACTCCACTGAACTGACTAGGCTCATTCTCTTTGGCATGGAGCTGGAGTCCCTTGCCTGTAGAGGGACTCACACTGAACAGAATCCAAAATGGAAAGTCTCCTGGGGTTTGGGAGCTTTCTGCAGCTCCTGATTGGCTGAGCCCATAGTCTCTCCTGAAAATGAATATTCATTAGGCTTTCTCAATGCCTGATTGGATCCTTGTTTAGGCACCAACTTCTGTCCCTGCTTTTTCCTCCATAAAGCTTTGGTACTGTCCCAAAAGTCTCTGCCTGTAATCTTGGCTATCTGATTAGCTGCATATACAGTAGGTCAAAGGCTGCAAATATGGCTGCAACTAGTTTCAGTCCCCAAGCAGTCCATCAATATCCCCACAACAAGGTTCTGGTGCAGCCAGGAGAATTCCTTTTTATTTACATTAGCTACACAGTTTAATAGCCACTTCAGTGTTCTTCAAAATGCTGCCCACTTTTAAAAGTTTAACTTAGTCCTTAGTTTGTCATTAGCACTAATATTTAAGGTCCCTAGGTGCTAGGCAGGTTTGTTCATGAATATTAATGTTGCACTCATTAATAGTCATAAGCTGAAACACAGCATGATTGGCACTCTTTATTTATAATATACTGAGGTCTGTCAGGGGCCTTCTTCTGGTCTCTGGTCCCCTCTTGGCCTGTTACTGGGACTGGTACTGCCAGAAAGCCATCCTTTTGACTGCAATGATGGACAGAAAGTGGAGTGTGCTTCTGCTCATCAGCGAGCTGCCCGCCAGCCGTGACACAGTTAAGGGGGAAAGGCGGCAGCTCTGCTATGCTCTTAAAGCCTTTAATGGGCAAAAACAAATGCGGCAGTCACTCTGGAGGCCCAGAAACATATAAAGGACTTGGGCTGTGGTGGTGCAGATTCAGGGGAACACCAGGAGACAATCGAGAGAAACAGGAGCAATCAAGGTAAACCCCACAGGGGGGTTACATATTGTTCCTTCACACCTTCCTGGAACATAAAGTAGCCAGTATGGGTGATATCTTCAGGTGATCGAGGATACAAAGAGGCTGACTGACTCACTCCTACAGTTTCTCAGGGAGAATGACCATATCCAAAAGATGTTTAATGAGGATTTATGTTCTCCTCTCCATACTGGATCCTCATTTCAAGAGTCTACTGGGAAACATCTATCCTCCGAGGATGACGCAGGCTAGTGGAAAGACATGCTACTGTAGCATGTCTGCTACTGCCCAGTGTCAGAGATGTAGTTATCTCCCAATGTGGGTTATATAAGGGGTTATATAGGGACATTTTGTGGAAATTTGTCCCTAAGTGTAATATATTATGTTTTAAATTGCTAGTATGCCTATGTATAACACATTGTGTTTCTAGATTATAGGTAGGCAAAGTATTTACAGTCCCCTTTACTATATTTTAGAAATGTGCAATAATCAGTGGAATTTTTTTTGTCATTGTATAATACATTGCGTGTTATCATTCCTATTGATTATATTATTTTTTTTTATGTTTTTACTTAGGTATTTTATATTGTAACTTTTGTCTTTTTTATGATGGGACATCATTGTAAATGAACTATTTGCTCAATGATTTCATCCTAAATAAACAAACTTTAAACTTCATTCTCAGGAACCACCTGCTGAAGACAATGGCTGGGTGGGGGAGCCTACAGAGCTTGAGAGGGAGAAGAAACAGAAACAGTATGTTCCAGAAAAAGAGTAAGCTGGCAAAGAGGAGAAGTAGTAGACATGTTGGCAGACATCCTTAATAGAGTGGATGTCATATACAAACCTAGCTGCAGTTGCAACCAAGTCCACCCAGAAATCCCAAAGCTCTTGCTGGGCATTCACCATACTGAGGATACTCAGGTGGACAGTTGTTTCTGTGACTGCCACATACTGGCTGCTGGTACTGATCCCATTGAGTACTGGAGTGCCAAGATGGGTGTGGGGTCAGATTTCTGCAGGATGGTGTTGTCTTTTCCACTATGGCCATGCTTGAGTTTCTTTTTGGAGCATGTTTCTAGTGCTGCTGGGGCTATCATCAGTGACATCCATTGTTTGATATAAAGAAGGAGTCCTGCCAAAAGTGGTACATTGCAAAATTAGAATCAGCATACCCACAAAAATTCTTGTACCAAAAATGAGGTTTCTGTGTTTCTTTATTTTAAGGTTATGAGCTATTTTGCAACCTTAATTTCACTTCCTGTTCAAAAAAGTCAAGTTTCAGTGAAGAGCCATTGATGATGTCATAACCAGAACTCACAGCTTCCTCCTCTCTGTCAGCAACCTCATAGGACCTATTTCTCCAAAGTTTAAGAAACTGTAGCTGTTAAGAAAAAAAAGACTGACATATGGCTGGCTGGCTACAGTGCTTGTGTTTTCAGAATGTTCAGGTGTATGGGACTGTACTTTACAACAAGTCAGGAGGTGGTTTTGAAATGAAGCACTGAACCAAGTTATAGAATGTCAAGGTTTTACATAGTTTTAAAATGTGGTGCCATGTTAAAATGGTGACTGAGGATTGTGGACCCATGAAGAGGGCAACGGAACCTCAGCAGTGATACTTTCGGGCAACCAGCAGTTCTCCATATCTCAAGGTATGCCCCCCCTGAGTTAATATAA
The DNA here is from genome assembly GCA_016271365.2 of Neoceratodus forsteri. Classification (NCBI taxonomy): domain Eukaryota; kingdom Metazoa; phylum Chordata; order Ceratodontiformes; family Ceratodontidae; genus Neoceratodus; species Neoceratodus forsteri. The sequence continues at coordinate 649,699,821 of CM057456.1, forward strand.
TAAAGAAAGGGGGTGTGAGGGGCAATGACCCCCACAATAGGGGTGTGGAGGTGCAAAGCTCCCCCACAAAAAAAGACTTTGTTCAAAGTCGTCGCACAGGGGGATTTGCACCCTCTTCACAGGTCACCATTCCCTAGTCACCATCATGATATGGAACCTTAAAATGTTGGAGGGGATATGAAATCTTGGAATGTGGTGGGGATATGCCATCTTGAAATATGGCAGGACACTTAATCACAGAATGTGGCAGGAACACACATAAAAAAAAATTTGGTGGGGACTGGCAATTTTGAAACATAATGGAGATAAGCATGGTTGGAATGTGACATGACACATGATTTTATTCTGAAATTGGTTGTTCCTGCCATATTCCAGAATTGTATGCTCCTACCACATTTCAAAACTGTGCATCACATCCCCACCACAGTCTGACATTGTGTGTCCCAGCCTCATTTTAAAATTATGCATCCCAGCCAAATTCCAAAATGCACATCCTCACCACATTCTAAAGTTGTATTTCAGTGCCACATTCTGAAATTTTGTGTGTCACATTCCTAAATTGTGCATCACCACCACATTCCAAAACTGTGTATCACTACTTCATTCCAGAATTGTGCATTACTGCCACATTCTGAAACTGTGCATCACCACCACATTCCAAAACTATGCATCACTGTCACATTCCGTAACTGTGGGCCACTGCCACATTCCTAAACTGTGCATTACCACCATATTCTTATACTGTCCATCACCGCCACATCCCAAAACCATGGGTCACCATGACATTCCAAAATTGTACATCACTGCCACATTTCATAATTGTGCAACACTGCTACATTCCACAGTTGTGTCACTAGCACATTCTGAAATTGTTCATCACTGTCACATTCCAAAACTGTAAATCACCGACACATTCTGAAGTTGTGTGTCATCATTACACTATGAAATTATGCATCACCACCACATTCTGAAATTGTGCATCACCATCCCATTCCAAAACTGCAGGTCACTGCCACATTCCAAAAACTGTGCATCACTGCTGCATTGTGAAACCATACAGTACATCACCACTTCATTCTGAAACCATGTGTCACCACTGCATTTGAAACTGTGCATCACCGACTCATTCTGAAATTGTGCATCACTGCCACATTCCAAAAATGTGTTTCATGGCCACATTCCAAAATCATGTGTTACCACCATATTCTGAAATTGTGCATCACCTCCATATTCTGAAATTGTATGTCACCACCATATTCCAAAACTGTGCATCATCACAGCATTCCAAAATTATGTGTTACCACCACATTTCAAAATTGTGCATCACTGCCATATTCTGAAATTGTGCATCATCACCACATTCCAAGATTGTATGTCGCTGCCACATTCCAAAATTGCATATCTCCACCACACTCTAAAACTGTGCCTTATTGCCTTATTCTGAAATTGTACGTAAACTTCTGCATTCCAAAATTGCCTGTCACTGTCACATTCTGAAAATGTGCATCACTGCCATAATCCAAAATTGCACATCCCCAGCACATTCTAAAAATGAGTGTCACAGCCACACAATGAAATTGTATGTCCAAGCCACAATCTAAAATTACACATTCCTGCCTCATTCTGAAATTGTATGTGACGACCACATTCTGAAACTGTGTCATCACCACATTCTGAGATTCCATGTCCATGCCACATGATGAAATTGTGTGCTGCCACCACAATCTGAAATCAAGCATCCCAGCTACACTCCAAAGTTGTGCATCACCACCACATGCCAAATTTATGCACCATGACACATTACGAAATTACACATCCATGCCACATTCAGCAACTATGTGTCTCACTCATTTCAAAACTGCATTCCAAAATTGTGTGTCCCAGCTACTTTCTGATATTGTGTCATTGCTACGTTCCACAACTGCAACCCTGGTGGCATTTCAAAATCTCTTACTGTACCTGCAGTATTCTAAACACTGCAGACAACTTTGTCATTCTAAAGTCATGTTTATCACTGCATTACAACCCCCCTTCACAGTCTGAAGTACTGTACTTTGCATCTGCACATTATGGAAATGCATGTGTTGACTCGCCTCATGTCAGCTTTTTAATTTCAGATGTTTACTGCAACTGCAGTTCTATGTAATATGGGAGAAATAAATCCTATGGCAGTTTGCATGGAAAACTAGGCTGGGAGTTCTGGTTATGACAGCAGCAGCAGCTCTTCATTGAAACTGGCTTTTTTAAACAAGAAGTGAATTTAGGATTACAAAATAACTTGCAACTTTTAAACAAAGTAACTTAGAGATCTTATTTTTGGTATGAGGCTTATTGGGGATATATTGAACCAAATTCTGAATTTATTGATGCCATAAATGTTGCCGGACTCACACTTTAAAATGAATGAAATCCTAGTTCTGAAAAAAGGATCAGTTCCTAATTTTGATTTTGCATTTTAAATCCAATTTCATTCCCTCCTCAGAGTACAATATAATTCAACCCACCCATTATAACCAGATTTAAACAATATAGTTCAGATAGATAGCAAAAACTCATTGCAATATTCCTCCACTTTTGTCATGATCACATAATGCACTTTCCTTGCCATTATCCTCCTATTACATTATGTGTATGATTGATGGATATAGGATAGCTTTTACATAGCAAATGGATATGTGTACAAAATGTATTGTTGAATATGTTGAAGTGTTCAGCATAGAGTGTAAAGCGATGTCCAGTGGTCACCGTGGTAATCCAAAACCTGAGAGCCCTCCTCACCATGCTGCATTGTCATCAATGCCCTATGCCACATCACTTTTGTCCCTGCAGTGTACCCCAGAACAGTTCATCACAACACACTGAATGCAACATACACACTTCCCAAATCATACCAGATGAGTTTTATACTGCCAGATACTGTTCTTCTTATCTAATTTCTGTTCTTTCCAATAATCAGAGATGAAGAATGGCATCAGCATGGAATGGAATGAGAAAGTATCTGGAACAGTCTGGCTGGTGAGGCTGTTGCTTGTGAATGTGATGGGGTAGAGGCAAGGGCATCTGCAGTAGGTAGGTAGGTGGTTTTAGGTGCAGAAGGATGACTGAGTAGGGTAGTACAGTGACAAAGGTGGCATGATAGATAGGTTCCATATAGTTACAGACATTGCATGGAATGAGCAGTGGCAGATGTGGTGGGATAGGTAAGCTGCAGGGGAACATATGGGTGGGTAGATTGTGTGGAAAACTGGCATAGTACAGTAAAAGTCATAATAAACTGCTCCCCCAACTCACTGCTTTTTTATTTTTTATTTTTTTTGTGTATGCTGACAATGCAGTAACAGTTCTTCCTGCTTAAAATATAAACTCAGTTTCCACTAACCATCAACTCACATGCAATTAACTTTCAACCATTTTACAAATTCCTTTTGGCTCCCTCCCAATGTGGATGCAATGCATTTTCAATGCAGTAGTTCTTTATTTACAGTACTGTACTGTCTACTATACTATATTGTAAATGCATTTTAACATGGCTTGTCTCTATGTGCCTTATTCTGTTATTATAACTTGTTTTTGATCATTAATAATCTGTATTTATAGTCATACTGTGCTATACCCAGTTGCTGTCTGATGCTTCTGTACTTTCATGAATGGTGAGAATGAACATCTATTGTTAATGACATTAGGACAGCATGTGAACTCCTGAATTCATGAGACATGTGATGCATCACTGTCATATGGGACAGGAGGCACTGCAGGAAAAAGCAGAACAATAAAATATTCGGGCACGGAGATCCTCAGGGTCCATAACATTTGTTGGCACATTTAGACAAATCTCATATCAGCAAATAAAGGGAAGGACACACTTGGTCTACAATGACAATTTAAAAGGCTGTGCACAGCATTTTTGTTTTGTAAATTTTGACTGTAGTTCCACTTTATCAGTGATGCTGGCATTTTTCTTTTGACAGATTTGTCTGAGAAATTGTGATGATTATGAGTGACAGCGATTCCTGATCACAGTGTGAAAAAAACACCTTTTCCACATCAAAGGTTTTTTTCAAGGCATTACAACTGTTTTATTTCTTCCTTTGTGTCTCCCTTTCCCTGCAAGTATAACTACTATCCATAATTACAAGTCAACCGGGCAGCCAACCAAAATACCTCTTTCAGCAACCCAAACTCTAGTTCTGTGCTAGGATAAGAACCCACACCCACCAACCAGCCACCAAAAAAGTCTCCTTCATGAGGTAGGCCTAATTATGTCTGCTGCTGTGATAACTGTCACTCTTCTTCGCTCACAGGTATATGTTAATAATATTGATGCTGCTGTCTTTCTTGAAAGATTTTTTTTTCCAGGAATGCTGCTGATCTTGAGTGAGAGTGAATCCTGATCACAACATGAGAAAAACACCTTTTTCACAATGAAATTTCTTTCAAGGCACTAAAATCATCTATTTTCTCACCTTGTGTCTCCCTTTCCCTGCAGGTACAAGCACTGGGGAAAATGACAAGCCAGCCAGCCTGCCAGTTAGCCAGCAAAAAAGTCTCCCCCAGCAATCTTGGCTCTTTTCTGTGCCCACACTGACCTCCCAGTTACCCCAAATCCTCCCACAGCATCTAGGACTGACTTTGTCTAATGCGATGTTAAGTGCCACCCTTCTTCTTTCACAGGCATACTTCATTAACAGTGATGCTGCTATCTTCCTTGACAGATGTTTTCAAGAAACCTTGAAGATCTTGTTGATAGCAAATTCACACTGGGGCCCCGATATTCAGAATTGCGCATGGCAAAGGCACAAGTGGTGGTGCATCACAACAAAGATGCACCAATGCAACTATGGGATATATTCAAAGGAGATGTGCCATGGTGCATCTCCTCTAAATATAGCAGGTCATGCACACGGTGCAAATAGGATGCTCTGGAGCATTTCCCACTCACACAGCACTGAATACTAGGAATGGGAACTGCACCAGCGGATCAGATTTATGCTGTGCACAAAGTCCTGATATTCAACCAGCAGTATGCAAATGGAGCCATAATTTATGCAAGGCACAAATGAGGCCATTTGCATGCCATTATGGCCCCATTTGTATGAGTTGTGCAGGGCTGGCCAGTGAAATGCACAATGCACCATGCACAGCATGTGGTGCTACCAGAGGGGGTCTAGAGGTACCCCCCCTTCCACCCCATAGCTGCGATCACTGTAAAAATGTGTGATATAGTGGCACCCCCCTCTCTCCCTCCCCATAGCAGTGACTGCTGACAAGTAATAATATGCCCAGCTCTGGTAGTCTAGTGGTACCCCCACCTCAACCATAACCCTGATCACTAGTAAACCCTATGGAAAAACATCCCTGGTGGTCCAGTGGCATCCCCACCCACAAGGGAACCCCTGCCCACCCAGCCCCCCATCATCGGCAGGCAGCACAACCCACCCATATACCACCTGGTTGCTCGCCAAATGACAGTTTAAAGTATCAGTTTAAGTTTATTGATCCACACTGTGGACCAATGGGCTTGCAGTGCATACTGAAGTATTCACAAAACCATGAATGAAGTCATTCATTCATGGTTTTGTGAATAATTATTACAGTATGCACTGCAAACCTATTGATCCAGTGTGGACCAATAGGCTTACAGCTGCTACTGTAAGCTGTCAGTCAGCGGGCAGCTGGGTGGTATATGGGTGGGTTTGTGCTGCCCGCTGATGATGGGGGGAGCTGAGTGGCCAGGGAGTCCTGTGTGGGTGGGGGATGGGGGATGCCACTGATCCACCAGGGATGTGTTTACATAGGGTTTACCAGCAATTGGGGTTATGGGTGGGGTGGGGGTACCATGACTAACAGGGTTATATTCTACATATATTTTTGGGGATTGCAGCTATGGGGTGGAGAGGGATACCACTAGACTACCAGGGATGTAGGTCACTTTTATGTTCAGTAATCACAGCTACGGGTTGGGTGGGGTGGGTACCACTGGACTACTAGGGATATATTCTGTATATATTTTTGGTGATCACAGCTACAGGGAGGGAGGGGGGTACCACTAGACTACCAGGGATATAAGTTACTTTTATGTTCAGCAATCATGGCTACGGGCAGGGTGAGGTGTACCACTAGCCTACCAGGGACATCTGTGGGTGCTTATGCACAGTGTTGGGGGAGTTGCCACCCACAGCTGGAGGCTGCTGTGTTGCGCATTGCAGAACAGCAGCATACCTGTGGGTGGCTGGAACTTGAGACTTTTATTTTGGGCTCAACTTTGAGCCCAGGTATGTGGTGCACCTCAAGGTTGTGCCAGCATATGCGCCGCACATCCTGGGCAGAATATCAGGATGCACCACATATGCATGGGCATGCCCCCTGGAGTTGCACCGCATACAATTATCAGTCCACCCTGGCACATCAAGACTTGTGCTGTGCAAGTCCTTCTTTTGAATATTTCACCAGGGCACATTTCTGGGGTTGCGCTGGCACAACTCAGTTGCGCCAGGCACAACCCCTTTGAATATCTGGGTCCTAGTGTAAAACAAACATTTCTACATTAACATTTCTTTCAAAGCACTAAATGATCTTTGTTCTTCCATTGTGTATCCCTTTCCTTGCAGGTATTATCATTGTCAGCAACAGCAAATCCATCAGCCACCCATCATCAAAGCAGCTGGTCCGGTGGCAGTGAGGGTTGAGGCACTGGATGCCACACCTCATGCCATGCCGGCAACCCAGGTTTGGGAACAGACTCAGGCCACCAGGGGCTGGCTGGGGAGGGAGAGGATCAAGCATCCAGAAGGACTGCTCTCCTCTTCTCTCCTCTCCTCTCCTCTCCTCTCCTCTCCTCTACTCTCTTCACCTAGGGTGGGTAGTTGGCCTTGCATCTCTTACCAGAGGCCCTCAATGGAGATCGGGGCACTGCAGTAGCGATACCATATAGAGGGGTGGAGCAGTGGCGGACATCATTATGTTAGGTGGACAGTCGTCACTGCATGTCCACTCTCCATGGGCAACACTCATGAGAAAAATCCCCGCTCCCTGGATAGGTGACAGCACCTCCTGTGCTCCACCGCCACAAACCCAATGCCAGACTCAACCCACGGACTCTCACAATCTCCCATCCTGCTTTGTTTCTGGTGAGTAGGGAAGCATCAACAGACCAGGTAGGGTGGGGTTGGGAGTATCTGTTCCTGATTTCCTAGTGGGGTGGGCTTCAGGCAGGTGGTAGTGTGGTGGTGAGAGAGGATGCCTGAGAGAGTTCCAGGGGAGACAGAGATAAAGAGAATTAGCAAAAACAAATCCCATCACTAAAGCCTCTGTATTTTTTCATGGAGAGAGAGTGGTGGATGCATTGAACAGCCTTCCTGAGGAGGTCATAGGATCAAAAATAGTGGGGGGAATTCAAGAGTGCATTGGACTGACATAAGACAATTATAGTGGGGAGAAGGAGGGGGGTAAGGAGGAAGGAAGCTGCTGGTTAGCTAGGATCTGCAGCTTATCAAATAGGTAGGAAAATGGGCAGACTAGGTGGGCCAAGTGGTCCTTATCTGCCATCAAAGTCTATGTCTATGTTTCTAGGTTTCTCTGCAGCAAACCCAGATTCTTCTGCCAGGATAAGACTCAATATGAGCCAGATCACCAGCCAGCCAAATGCCACCTCCAGTAAATCAGGGCACTTGTGCCATAATAGGATCCAGCATATGCCAGAACACCAGCTAACCAGCTAAAACCCATGTCCAGCAAACCCAGATTCTTGTTCCAGCACAAGACCCTCCACAAGACCGAACACCTCCCAATCAGTCAAAATGCCTCACAGTAAACCCAGACTCTCGTGACACTATAGGACCCAGCAGCAGCCAGAATACCTGCCAGCCAGAAAAAACACCTCCTCCAGCAAACCTAGACTCTAGTGCTGCCAAAAGACCTGGCATCAGCCAGAACACCAGCCAGTCAGCCAGCCAGCCAGCCAGCCAGAAGGCTTCATACAGCAAACACAGACTCTACAGCATAGCATATCACACCAGCCAGCCAGCCAAAACAGAAAAACTTTTCCAGCTACACTGACTAATATTGTCTGTTTCATGGTTTCTCTTTTCTTTACTCACAGGTACAGTACACCTTATTGCCTCTGATGATGTTATTTCTCTTGACAGATATGTTTGAGGAAACTGCGATGGCGTTGTGTAGCAGCAAATCCACATCACAGCATGAAAAAGTAACACTTCAACATTGCGCTTTCTTTTAAGGCACTGAAAATGTATATTTTCTACTCTTGTGTCTCACTTTGCCTGCAGATACGACCCTCCTGAGCCGAGGGAGTCCCTTCAGGATGCAAGTTAATCAAAGAAGCAAGGTGATAGCAAAAGGAGAGAGGGGGAAAGAAGCATTCAAAAGGGAAGGGGGAAGTTGAGAGAGTAAAAACAAAATGGTGGGAGCAACACACAAAGAGCTAAAATTTAGAAGGTCACGTGTGCTAATGCTAGAAGTCTGGGAAATAAGATCCCAGAACAGATGCCATTATGGCAAAGGCTGACCTGGATATTCTGGCCATTACCAAATCATGGTGCACTGACAACCATTACTGGGACATGGCCATACCAGGTTACACGCTGTTCAGAAAGGACATGGTAGGAAGGAAAAGTGGGGGAGTGGTGCTTTATGTGAGGGAAAGCATAAAAGCAACAAAGATACAGGGAAGTCAAGGGAGAGTAGAGGTTTTGTGGGTTGCCCTTGAGACAGGAAACAAAGCCACTATTTGTACAAGCCTCTGGCACAGGGGGAGAAGATAGATAAGGAATGTTTAGAAACAACTGACAAAATGGCAGAAAATGGGGAGGGGCTGATGGTGGGGGACTTTGATCTGCCTGAGGTAGATTGGAGCTTCCCAGCTGCAGCTTTAGTTAGAAGCAGGGACATCCTGGATTCCCTGCAGGGGGCATAACTCAGGCAACTAGTCAGTGAACCCACTCATGATGGGGCAATACTGGACCTGCTGCCCATTAACAGGGAGATTGTTGCAGACATCAAGGTGGGAGTCCATCTGGAAACCAGTGATCACTGTACAATATGGTTCAACATTAAGTACAGCTGCAGAATCAAACCACACAATGATGAGAGTCCTGAACTTCAGAATGGCAGATTTTTTAAAGATGGGTGAATGCCTCAGGAATGACCTGGCAGGGTGAGATGATGGGGGATTAGAGAAACAGTAGGCCAAACTAAAAGAGGGCATTAAGGCAACAAATCTCTTTATCAGGTAAGTGAGCAAAAGCAAAAAGGAGGAGGAGACCACTGTGGTTCTCAAAAAAGGTCGCTGAAAAGGTAAAGGCTGAAAGGATTGCATTCAAAAGGCATAAGGAAACTCAGAGGGATGAGGATAGGGAGGTGTATCAGGGGACACACAGAGAAGCAGAGAAAGCAGTAAGGAGCACAAAAGCATAAACTGAATAAATAATAGCTCAAGCAGTATCAAAAGGGTACAAGTCATTTTATAGGTACATATGTGAAGACAAGGAGAGGGATTGTAAGGTTGAAAGGGGGGCGCTGTGTTGATGGGGACCAAGAAAAGGCAGACATCTTGAACAAATACTTCTGCTCAGTATTTAAAGTGGAAGGGGAAGGGGAGGGACCACAAAAATGCACCCGAAGCTTTGGCTGAACGGAAATGGACACTAATCCTTTTTCTGAGGAGGGAGTCTGCAAAGCGCTCGCTAAAATTAAGGTGAACAGAGCCAAGGGTCCAGATGGGGTGTATCCAAGAGTGCTGAAGGAGCTCAGGGAGGTACTAGCTGCAGCCCTGACAGACCTATTTAACAGATCACTGGAGATCAGAGTGGTCATGGAGGACTCCAGAAGTGCAGATGTAGTCCCAGTTCACAAAAGTGGTAACAAGAAAGAGGTGGGCAATTATAGGCCTGTCAGCCTGACAGCGATGGTGAGTAAGTTAATGGAAACTCTGCTAAAGGAAAGGATTGTGGAAAATCTTAAATCCAGTGGGTTACAGGATCTGAGGCAGCATGGATTTGTGGGGGGGGGGGGTCATGCCAAATGAATCTAATAGATTTCTTTGACTGGGTGACCAAGAAGTTAGATAAGGGAGGAGAGGTGGGTGTGACCTACATGGATTTCAGTGAGGCTTTCAACACTGTTCCATGTAGAAGACTGACAAACAAGATGGGTAACTTGGGGGTAGGCAACAAGGTGGTAACCTGGGAAAGAAACTGTATAGGGAATAGGAGACAGAGGGTAGTGGTAAATGGAGTTCACTCCGAGGAAGGAATGGTGATAAGTGGGGTACCTCAGGGTTCAGTGCTGGGACCAGTCCTCTTTACTGTCTTTGTACGTGACATAGCAGAGGACCTACAAGGGATGGTCTGCCTCTTTGTGGATGACACCAAGATCTGCAAAAGGGTGGACACTCCAGGGGGTGGCTGAAAGGATGGGCAGAGATCTGAAAAAAATTGGATGAGTGGTCAAGGATATGGCAGCTGGGTTTTAATGAAAGAGTGGAAGATAATGCACTTTTTTTTTTTTTTTTTTTTTTTTGTTGTTTAACCAGGAGTAGCACACTAAGCTGAAAGCTTTTTTACAGGAGCAACCTGGGAGCACAGGGAAGTTAAGTGACTTGCTCAGAGTCACACAGTATGCAAGTGGAAGCTGTGGGATTCAAACTCCGGTCTGGTCTGCTGGATATCACCAGATTTGCAGCTCAGAGCCTTAAGTCACTGCATTATACTGCCTCCCTTAGGCCACAGAAAACCAGGGGCAGAACACAAAATGGGTGGAGTGTTGCTGACAATGACCAAGCAGGAAAGAGACCTAGGAGCAATAATATCATATGACCGAAAGGTGTCCAGACAGTGTGACAAGACAGTTGGGAGGGCAAGTGGGATGCTGGGGTGCATAGGAAGGAGGATCACCAGCTGAAAGTGGGAGGTGGTGTTGCCCCTGTATAAATCACTGGTAAGATCCCACATTGCGTACTGTGTCCAGTTTTAGAGACCCATCTCAGAAAGGACATACACAGAGTGGAGGCAGTCCACTGGAACACAGCCAAAATGGTGCAGTATCTGTATCAACAGCCCTATGAGGAGAGATTAAAGAACCTCAATATGTACAACCTGGAAGAGAGGAGGGAGAGGGGGATATGATAGAAACCTTTGAATACCTCACAGACGTTAATAAGGTTCAAGAGAGGTAGTATTTTTCAGGAGAAAAGGTGCTATAGAACAAGAGGACTTACTATAAACCTAGAGGAGAGTAGATTCGTGAGAAATGTGAGGAAGTACATTTTCACAGAAAAAGTGGTGGATTCCTGTAACAGCCTTCCAGCAGAGGTGATAGAATTGAAAATAGTGGTGGGGTTCAAAAATGTCTGGGATAGGCACAGGAAATAGTAGAGGTAAGGATGGGTGGCAAGGAGGAAGTGTCATAGATTGAGTTGGGTCTGCAGCAAAAATGAAAGTAGAAAAATAAATGGCCAGACTGTGTGGGCCAAGCGGCCTTTATCTGACACCAGATTCTATGGACCAGATATTCAAAAGTTTGCCCTGGGGCTAAATTAGCACTGCTCGGCGGGAAAACTTAGCCCGGATCACAAAGCAAGCCATATTCAAAAGGAATAGCCCGGGACAAACAGCTTCTGAATATAGCATGGGAATGAGGCCAGGCAAACTGGCCAGGGAGTGCAGGGCAAACTTACCCCTGGAATAAGACAGCTCTGAATATGGCAACCAGGAAGTGCAAACCACAACAGCAAAACAGTGCACAGTGATGTGAAGGTAGGTAGAGGTGAACTATGTGGTCAATGTGTGCGCCAGCAAATGCGTGGACCTAGTACAGCTGCAGGCAGCAGCGTATGTGAAAGTACAGTGTTCAAAACTGTAAAATATTCCCCAAACTTTTTGCTCAGCGCTAACATGTTTGTGCAGGTTTAGCGCAGGGCTAAACCGTTAGCCAGGTGCAAACACATTTGCCCGGCACTAAACATTGCCATATTCAAAACTGACATGCAAATGAGCCTACTTACGTAGTCTCTGGGCAAACATCCTGATTAGCATCTCATTATGCCCTGATTTGCATGCTGTTTGTGCCGGGCTAATGGTTTAGCACTGCGCTAAACCTGCACAAACGTGTTAGCACTGCGCAAACAGCTTGGGGAATATTATACAGTTTTGAACGTTACTTCCACATGTGCTGCTGCCTGCAGCTGTACTGGGACAACAAAGCATAGGCACAGATGGTGGTGGTGCTGCATGCAACTGTCACACTGTAGGTCATGCTACAGTGCACAGTAGACACTACAGTAGCAAGGAGGCCAGTAGTCTGTGGACACAGCAATGCCTGTGGTGTGTAGGGCAGTGATGATGACTATACACAGTGAGAGGCCCAACCTGCAGGTGTTTACTGACAGTGGACATTACTGTTACACTGTTGTGTGACCCACAGATGCTGCATCTCTGGCATGGGATGTTCAGTGACATATACATGTCCAGCTTTGTGTGCTGTGGCAGTTGTACAGCTGTGCGGCATGTGGCCGGGGGGGCATAAATTATCAGAAAGGCACACTGGTGTTGGGGTATACCCCATACTGGCCCATGTGCACTGCATGATGTGTCCCAGCCTTGTGGCCACACCTGATCTGTGGCACAGTCTTGCCACCCATACACTTTCCCCTCAACATCCTCCTTGCCCACAGTGCTGCATGTGTGTGCTGGCATCTGTTGGTGTTCATAGAAGTGTGGTCCGCAGGTATGTGCTGTATGGCCACACTGCCATGCTGTCCACTGGCAGCAGGATCACCACTTACTGCCCGGCATGGCTGAGAATGGTGGCAGATGATGGCATCATTGTGATGCCATCAGTTAGCAGCATGCTTCCTCCATGTTTGGCTTTGTCTGTGTGTCATATTTATTTGTTAGGGTCACGCAAAAACTGTGCAAAACCCATGCAAACACCGCGCAAAGCCATAGTGTCACACAAAGCTGATTGCCCAGGGTTAAGACAAGCTTTTCCTGGGCGGTAATGTGCACCGTGCTAAGTGCCGCGCTAAGTCTCGCAAAACCACTTTGTGCAGTACTAGTCGCTGAATATAGCATTGCGCCTGTATTCATGTCAGTTTGTCCCTTGCATACATATAGAATAACAGATACCAAAGTGTGTATTACCAGGCAGTAATCTCATCAAGAGATTTTGGAGATTGGAACCTCACGAGCGAAGCTTGTGAGGTTCCCAAAGTCCCCAAGTCCCCAAAACCTCGAGATGAGATTACTGCCTGGCAATACACAATTAAGTATTTGTTATTTTTTTTAATATATGGATCCAGTTTCTTTTGTAAGGGGTGGTGGCTGCTGTGGGAAGACTCTGTTCTGGCCAACCGCCGCACTGTCTTGCTCCTCTCACCTACTGCACTGTCTTGCTCTTCTAACTCATCCCACGGCCAGACACTGACTCCTCTATTGAGGAGAAAAGCTTTTTTTTGGTAGGCAGACTTACCTTTTCTTTCTTTTTTCCCCCTCAGAATGCAGGATCAACTGGATAGTTCCATTTTCCATAAGAATTAAAATAAAAAAAAGAAATAACTCGGTCGCGATATTGTCTCGCTATGCGAGAGATGGCCGCCATGTTATTCAAAATGTTCCGCCGCCCACCCAGAAAGAGAAAGTGGCCAATCATGAGCCACATTTTCAGATGATAGTGTTTGATTGACACTGGCAACATAGCTTGCTGTGAGAGAGTTTACACTTAACACTGTTCCATTTTTATGATAATACTATAGTTCAGAGCTCTGAACGATACTATTAAGGACTCAGAACGATAGTATTATCAGCTGCCAAGTATGGTATTATCACTTCAGGGACGATGCTATTATGAGGATTTTTTTGTATGCTTTTCAACCCTATTATTTCAACAATCCATATATTAAATTATGATTTTGCCCTGTGCTAATGCAGTTTGCCCACACTATTTGGCCTTTTGAATATAGCAGACCCGCGCTAAACCTGCGCAAATGGTTTTTGTCCGGCACAAAGTTTTGAATATCTAGCCCTATGTTTCTATGTCATTGACATCAAAACAACAGCCAGTCAACCAGTCAAAAGTCTCCTACTGCAATTACATACAACAGAAGACTGACACTTCTATGAACATCTTTGTCTGACATGAAAATTGCAGACTTCAACAAATCCACAAGACATTCAAAGGAACATATGCATACTGGTGGTGCCTTCGGCTTTTGTCAGAGTTTGTCTTCATATAATGATTGTTAATGTTTATATATATGTGTATATATATATATATATATATATATATATATATATATATATATCTGTGCATTATATGAAGATGACCCCTGGCTGCAGAACTGATTGTCAAAAAGATGGGAAACAGGTAATAAACGTTAAGGTGTGGTCTGCAGAAGGAACATAATCTACAGTAGGTTATGTTATTATTAACATTAAGTGATGCTGCTGAAGGTAAATTTCATCTTTGATAATGTACTGTAATTTTTATATTAATCCATGCATTTACTGATTAAGATATCAATGTTAGGATTTTAGAATTTTAGGATTTGGTGATTTTTTTTTAGGATTTTCAGATTTAAAAATCTAGATCCGACGGTATATAAATGATATTGGATTAGAATGTGGATTAGGATAATCCAACCATCCAAAAATCTGAAATCAGATAAATGTTCAAGATATCCAAGCAACCCTAATATGAGCATTTGCTGACTCCACTGTACTTTGCTTCATTGTTTACCAAAGGACCCCTAGGGGTGAGGTGCTCATTGAAGGAGCCCAGGAAATCAAGAGTAACTATGATGCAATCCCTAGACTTGATGCTCACCTCGGTAACTGACTACTCTACTTGGATAAGATGAAGACAGGTAAATATCAAATGCTTGGAATGGACACATCCAAGAATTAGAATGGAGTTAAAGGAGCAATTTCTGGGGCCTCTTGCAGTAAACGTTCATGAATCTATCTTTACAGGTTAGTGCTGGATGATTGGAAAATGCCATTGCGTTCTCCATCTCAAAGAAGGGGACATGGCTGGACACAGGCAACTATAGGCCAGTCAGTCTGACATTAGTGCTGGGACATGTCCTGTAACCATTATAAAGGGCAGAAAAAATGGCTCAATGGACATAGCCTATGTTCTTAACCCCATCTTAGCATGTCTTTATGAGGGACCATATCTTACCAAACAAATAGTGGTGTCAGTGGCTCAGAAGGTTGCATACTCATTTCTGAAGCCAGAAGATCGGAATGTTGAGGGCTGTAACCCCACATTAGCAATTTGGGGTAAAATCCAAGGCTGACTCTATAGTGCAGCATGCAGGGGATGCTGCACTCCATGCTGTTTTTCAGGTAATATGTTAAACCACGGCCTCATCTGCCTGTTTTGTTGACTGTTCAGGTGGATGTTAAAGATCCCAGGGTGCTTCTCAAGAAAGAGGCAGTGAATTTTATTTAAAATAGAAAATAATACAATTAATTTATTCTCAATTACAACAGATATAGAAATTCACACTTCACAATTACAATAACAGCTCAGTGAATCCAGTTACAGTTCTTCCACAAATTGTTCACAATGTAATACAGCATAGACAATTTATCAGATGAACGGTATACACTTTCATTATTACTGTGCATACAAATTTAGCTACTGCCTTGGGCTCAACATATTTTTGTTATATGCACAAAGAACATTGAGATTGCTGTGCATAATATTTGCAACAAACCATATATAGTTGCAAAGTGCTATTTGTAATTTTTTTCCAAGCTGTAGAAAACAAACATAATGCTGCCTCTTGACAAGTTACTTGTGTAAAAAGTGGTTCTCCCCAAAATCTGGCTAATACTTCCCAAGAAGATGCAGCATATGGACTCTGAAAAAGGAAAAAGGTTTCCAGCTCAGTGATGCAGAGGGCTGAGTTGCTTAACACTTTCCCTCTCCCACGCTGATGACCCAGGTTCGGAAACGGAAATGGATTGTGAGGGTTATGCCAAGAAGGGAGAGGACTGAGCATCCAGAGGACTTCTCTCCCCTCCCAGGGTGGGGAGGCTCAATGTCTCAGCCCTTGGCTGTCCTCAGGTGGTGGCTTGGGGGACAGTGTGGTATCCAAGTGCCATTGCAGAAAGGATATAGTGGATCTGTGATGTGCACATGCCTCCATTTGCACATGCCTACATTGCCACTGCTTTGAGGTTGGGCAAGCCAAAAGAGAGTAGGGAAAAGCATTGGAAGCCTTGGTTCCATGAAGTCCTTTCTGCTCATTTCTACCCCGCACCCCCAACCAAAGCCGCTGACCCACTACTGTATTATGCTCTGGGTGGTGGAAGGATGGTCCTCCCCTTCCTGACCTAGCCATGGGGGGAATCCATGGTTGTCTTGGGTCAGTTGGATGCCAGTAAGGTGGTGGCCAATTGGGAGGGGTGGGGATGGGACTGAGCAGCACTGCCAGGGAATCACAATGAGAAAAAAGGAATATGGAAAAAGAAAATGGGACTGTGTCTCAAAAAACTATTTAAAAAAAACAAAACATCTGTACCTTGTGCAATTAGATGCCCTAAACATTTTATTGCAGACTCCACCTCTCCTATCTGAATAGGGACTGTCAGTCTAGTTGATTCATGTACAAGTATTTCTGGGTTATCCAGTGAAGACATAACTCCTGATTCCCACGGTATCCTGTGACATGGGCAGACCACAAGTAGGTGATTGTCAAAACAGTGACCTACTTGCAGAGACTACTCTGACAGCAAGGGTGTGGGGTTGGCAACCAGATGAGTAGGGTAGCGAAAAGGCTACAGGATGTTGCGTCTATATATGCATGTAGGGGGGAGGGAGCGAGCCTGCCAAACATGGGGCAGGAGGGTTTGTGAGGGGTGGTGCTGTGGGTTGCCGGTGAGCTGGTGTCATGGCACGGTGGGGTGGGTGCTGGCTTGGGGTGGCGGGGATTCAGGGTTCAGGACCAGGCGCCAGTAGTTTTTGTTGAACCTGGGCTGAGACAGTTTTTTTTATTTCTGTATGCAATATGCACTCCCCCGACGTGCACCACCCTGGACTTGAGAATCTTAATTAAGCCCCCCTCATAAAAACAATAAAAGTAGTTGTTTTGCACTGCTTTAACTGGCACCAGGATTCTACATTGCCGAAATTCAATTTCAGCAATGTGGAGTTGCGATAAGGAAATTTGGCATTCCAAATTTCTCCCTTATCACATGGACCCTGATCCACTCTACCTTAGATGTCTCCCCAGCTGTGTGTGAAACATGCTCCATTACAATTTCTGCCATTCTTTCCCAAGATGTCTCTCTCCAGGACTGCCTGGAGATGCAGACAATCTGTGCATCCATCATCTGTGTAACCTATCCTGGTAACACTTAAAATGGCTCATGCTGTATGTTGAGACCTTCCCAGAGTTCCAAACCTCTGTTCCTGCTCAGTGAGGCACATGGGGCTGAACTACATCTTAACAGATTTGCCATATGCTCAGATGTCTCTGTTGCTATAGTTCTAGTTCCTTCATTCTTAAAATTACTTGACAGAAATAAAAAATCTATCCTGATAACAAGAGTCCCCTTAAATAATGTTGCTGAAACACTGCCTATACCACTGTCCAGCAGATCAGCTACTTTGACCATGTCCTTCAGATATGTTGAATCACTGTAAATTTTAGTCTTACTTCCTCCCCTACCCTCAGAGACTAACCACGATAAAACTTCATCACCCATTATTACATATTTACTTCTATGTAGGTATGGATGAATCTCACAAAACAAAGCAACTCTGTTGGCCTTAGTTTGTGGACCATACACATCGATAATTTGAAGAACTTAATCATCTTACAGAATGTCTAATGGAAGGGCACGAACAGGCACTATTTCTATCAATCTCATAAGAGAAACATTACGCTCTCTCAGCAAGATCATGACACCATCACAGCAGTCATTTCCCTGTGACCAATATGAAGGCCCATTTTGCCATAATCTTTCAATTGCATTCAATTCATATGTAGTCTTAATGTGGGTATACTTTATAAAAATAATATTACAGTATAATGAGTCCACTACAGCCATAGTAGTTACTCTGCTCTGGTGGGATTTGACACTGTTAACTATTAGTGTCAAAAAAGAGATAGTAGCCTCAATACACATTTAGAACAAGCGTTAGTCAGGAGAGCATTCTTCTGGGTCTGTGATTGTGTTCATCTGTTACTCTTTGCCCCATTATTCTGCCCTGAGATTATCTCATCATGTTCTGTGGAGGCATCTCTAACTGAAGATACTGATGATGCCTTGGAGTCTCCATCCTTCTCCTCCATCCTTCTCCTCCATGTCCTCCCACTGCTGTTTCTTTCATAGTGCTGCAAACCTATTTTAAACTGCAATGGGGGTAGATGGGCTTTATCTTAATTTCCACTTATTACTTTTCTTCCCCTGTACACCTTGCATAGCCCCCACATCCAGAGGAGTGGGAGGCATTTTTTCACCTACAGGTGAAGTATTATTCCCTTCTGGACCTACAGAATCCCCAACATCCTCCATCTTGCAGTTCTGTCCCTCTTGATCAAACACCTGGCTCTCAGGAACTATCTTCATACTCCAGAACCGGTTGTTCCACCACCAGGTTAGCTACTGAAGGTTGTGATTCTACATAAGACTCTTGGATGAGGGCTAGGACCATCAATACACAATACAAAAATTGTTACAATACAAAAAAGAGGAGAGTTGCAGCTAAAACTTACTCAAACTAAAAAGCATATTGTACCTACTCCTGCCAGACACATGAATGGTTAAAAGCTTTTGGAAAGCTGAGAAGTAAATTCCAAAAACTAACATCACTTGAGGTACTTGTGCACTGGAGTATTTTAGTTTTCAGAATAGCTTATTCAGTTATCTGGTTTAAAATTGAAATATCCATTACCTAATAAGGTGATGGCTCTCAGAACACCATTAAAAAAAAGTTCTTAAGGTGACACTGTTGAGGTGGCAGACCTATAACAAATTCAACAGATCTGAATTGATATGGCAAGAAATTTTAATAAGCTATATCCAGGAGAATCTAAAAAAATGAAGGTAACATTCATTTATATTATTATTAACATTTTTAAACTAATCAAAAATACAAAGATGGTAAAATATGTAATTCAATTATCATTTAGACTACAAAGATGTGAGTGAGAAATTTAAATAGTATTCCCCTCAGGAAAAATCAAATGAAAATACATTGAAATAAAATTAACATTACTACTAAAAGATTTTGAACCAGATTAAAAATACAGAATTGGCAAATTAAATTATATTTATTTCATGATATAGGCTATACAGACACAAAAACTGGTTCATAAGGTTTCTCTGGTGTTTGTTTATAATGTAAGTTTAATGTAAGTTCTGTTAATGATTATTCTGTTATTTATCAGAATATGAACTTGTGGTGAAAAGCATAATTATGATTATGTGTATATATACATATATATATATATATACTATATATATATATATATATATATATATATAGATATAGCGAGAGATAGATAGATAGATAGATAGATAGATAGATAGATAGATAGATAGATAGATAGATAAGTGATACACAACCCCTCTACTTGAAATATTGTCAATATTTTTTGTTTGAGTGCCAATTGACCTGATAACATCACGAGTGGCTTCACCACTTGTGTTCTAATCAGGTCAATCAGCATGAGAACAAAAGATATTAACAATATTTCCACGCGGGTGGGGAGTTGCGTATTCCATTTATGCCAAACTACTAAAAAGAGATAAACAATGTAATTTCTTGCCATTTTTTTGGTAATTATAAACAATATAAAAGATATCTATAAATGAAACACCACTCATTTGTAAATATTTTTGTCCTGATCAACTTTTGTGCTCACAGTACCAAGCTATCATTTTTCATTTTAAAGTTATATGCATTTGTTTGTTGCAAGAAGTGAAAAAAATTTAATTTTCTGCTGTTTTTTGATAATTGTAAAAAAAACTAAATGGTATCTATAAATGAAACACCACTCATTTTGTAGATATTTATGTGCTGAACAGCTTTTATGCTCACAGTACCATGCATCATTTTTCGTTTTAAAGTTTTTTGTATTTGAAGATGGTTAGTACTGCTACTGAGACAGAACATGCAAATGAGTTCCGAATGAGCCAATTACTACCTTCTGTTTAGATAAATTTACCTACAGTGAGGATAAATGTGATATTCTCTATGTAGGTCTGACCACAAAGAGAATATAGAAAATATTAGCCTTTTTTATCCTCACAGGTATGGCATAAATAAGGGATATGTGGGGGTGAGTGTGTGATAACTCAGTTATCTAGTACAGTTGCCTGTGACCTCAGGTGCCCTCATGAGTGGTAAAGCCACAAGTGTGGGTTAAGAGAGGTCACAGGCAACTGTATTAGATAAAAGAGTTATCACACACTCGCGCCTGCATATTTCATTCATGCAACAGGGCAGGAACTTTTTTGATAAGTTATTCTTAGCCCAATGTTTATTTTTCTTTGTTAAATTAATAAAATAATGTGAGTCTTTTTAATGTCTTTATGGTCGTCTGTCTTTCGTGTGCCCTGTTGCTAAGGGCGTTGCTAGGGAGTGATGTCATGACACTAGCACTCATGCTGCTGCATAGCAGCTGATTGATATTTCATCTGGAGATTCATTTTTTTGGTGTTAAATGGCAGCTCTGCTTAGTAAGTTGGGCTAGGGTGCATGCGAAAGCCTACTCTTATAATTTTGATAAAAATTAAAAAATGTTTTAATGTTGTCACCGAGTTTGCAGTCCAGTTTAAAAGGAGTGAGCAGTTCTAATATTGTGGAGTTCAGCAAGCTTGATGTTGACAGGAGTGAGCACCAGGAGCCTATGGGAGACAGGTCAGGCGTGGGAACACAGTGGAGAAAGAAAATTATTAAAAAGAAACAAAGTGAAGAAAAATGTTGAAGTTTGTGGTGACGAGCAAGGAATGGAGTGGCGGTGTGTGTTTGGAAGCTGGCAGTGCTACAGAAGTGGGAAAGAAAGGAAAACTACTGTACTGTAACAGCAGCATCTTAGTGAGTTCAAATCATCAAGTAGTGTCAGCAGACTGGGGGAAGGAGAGTGACGTAGTCACTTTGTAGATAAATGGAGTGAGACACAGTCACTGTGTAGAAAAATATATCTACACAGTGACTCAGGAAAATGGATTTATCACACTCTGTTTATCTGGATGCATGTTGCATAAGATAGATAGATAGATAGATAGATAGATAGATAGATAGATAGATAGATAGATAGATAGAGAGAGAGAGAGATATAAACTGATGACTGGGCCTGCTTACCCAGTCTGTTCTGAATGTGCCTGTGGTTGGTGTTGGGCCTGTCTTATTTACACACATCTTTTTCTAACCAAGGTGGGATGAGCTGGACAGGAGTTTGACCAAGTAGAAATGTGAAAGGATACTTGCTGGACAGGAAATGCTGAAAACGGCATGCACATATGCATAGGCCTAGACTAGACCCCACAGCAGTTGTGGAGCAGTGATGTATAAGCCATTTCTATTCTGACAGTGCCACAATCAATAAACTGAGTACTCTTCTGGGGCCTCAACTGTAAAACTAGGCATGGAAGGCCCATGGAACTGATGCCTTTACCAGGATGCTGACTGTACTAATATATCATGTCACAGAGTCCTTCTAGCACATCACATGGGTTGTTATTGGGATGAGCCAGTCATCCATATCCTGATGCCTCTAGTAGCTTACAGATGTGCTGAAAAGACATGCTAAGGACTACATAATGTTTCCAACCATTGAGAATGAACAGTGGGTTATCCAGGTGAAATTATATGCTTTGGCTTGGATACTAAATGTACTTGGTACCATTGACTGTATACATGAGGCCACAGTGGCATAATCAGAGTGGGAGGAACATGTACAGAAACAGAAAGGCATTTTACAGCGTGAACATTCAGGTGGTATGTGGTGCAACAGGATGCATTACCTGAGTTTGTGTGAAGTTTCTCGGTTCAACACATCATGTCTGTATACTGGAGTACTCCAGACTGTACTATATTTACTGTTATAGACACTTACCCAAGATGAGGGGTAGCTGATTGGTAAGTGCACATGTACCACAATCAAGACTGTACAACTATACTACTATAATCTATACACACAACACATGACACATACTTTCCATTACTAGTGCTTCAGGTGACTGGGGATATTCACTGTGGACATACCTCATGATACCATATCTGCAGACACATATCAGAACAAAGCATCATTACAATACAGCTCACATACAGAACAGATGTATCATTGAAATTGTTTTAGACATGCTGAAAATGTACTTTAAGTGTCTGGATAGGATTGGTGGCACACTCCTGCTAGCAACTTGAGAGGTGTGTAGGATTTGAATATTTGTTGTTTGCTGCATGCTTCAAAATTTTGTAGGAAATAAATGTACAGTATGCCCATACCTGAAGATGTAAATACCTGAAGGATGATGACAAGACCTGGGATCCCAGGGTGCTGACTGTTAATCCCTAATAATTTTCAACTCACTCAGGATGGGTACAGAATGGGTATGCCGGGCCAGGCTGATGAAACAGTACTTTACCAGGAAGGTGGTAGAATAACAACTGCAACAGTACCAGTGGGTCTTTTGGCAACTGGCATCCTTCCTCTGCTCTGCACAATTCTCTTTTCCCACATGGCATTTCTTAATTTTTCCATGTGCCACATAGACCTCCTTACCTGGTGAGGTCTAGAGGCACTCCATGGGTGTATGCATGTTTTCGTAGAGCTGAACCCTGCTCACTACACACCTGTTTGCAGTCCCTTGTGCACATGTGTTGCACACCCACCAGCATTGTGGAATGCACAATCTGAATAGGATTTAATTGATGTTCTGTTCTGTTCTATTCTGTTTTAAACAAAAGGAAAAAATGCATTTTCATTTTTTTTCTGTGAATGCAGTTGGTTAAACCTTAAACAAAACTATTACTGTTTTGCGGTAAGTTTTGATTTGTATCCATAATTGAATGACCTTTCTGAAAATGCATACCTTAAACTGTTACCAGTTAAATAAAACAGTTGGACAGTTACAAAGAACCTTTTCTAAAAGCTATGAATGGCAATGCTGAGGGAATGAAACAGTATCGCTCATACTGACAGCAGAAAAAGAATTTCTTTAGTCAGCTGAATTCTTCTTTCATGTCTATGCTTGGTAGTATACATAAGTCACAGAATTGCACTCACTTCCCATGGTTATAAGAAGCAAGAACTGTTTTATTCTAAAATTCTATACTGAACTGTTCCAGTATGATAGTCTGTATACATAATTAGGCTGTATGTACTAAACTGATATTTTGTTGGTACTTAATCCCCCAAAAAATAATTTACTTTAAATCCAGGGGTCCAAGCAAAGTTTCAGTTTAATGACTCTGCAGAATTGAGGTATTAATAGGCTCCCCATTTGGCCTCCCAAAATGTCTGCCATACACAGCTGTGGGGGGATATTTGGAAGGGTAGGACTCCCACCTACATACAGTATGTTACAATATAAAGATGCTGCTGGATGTTAGTGGATACAAATGGGGTATATACACCCACTGGCGTGATGGACCACAACACCCATGGAGGTCTGTGCGTGGCATAGCACCAGTTGCTTTGTAATATGACTTACCCTAAGCTCATGAAAAAATGTACTACAAACAGAAGTGTACATCACAAACCCACTATATCTCTTTAAGACCTTCTTCTTAACCAATGACTTCCATAATTATTTTTTTCCTGTGTTCCACTGGCCCTTACCTTTTCCAACATTATAATGTCTCCTTGGTGCCCAGTAGAATATATAATCCTTTACACCATTCTTCCAGTTGACTCTGTGTAGCCGTTGAACCCACAAAGGTCTATGTCCACTGTGTGACCTTGTTTATGTCTGATTTCCAATGGCTGGCAACTCCTCAGCTGTCAATGGTGGAACTGCAGACAGTCCAGTATCATCTGAAGACATTCTGTAAACTTCAGAGCAGGACTACAGGGAGACTTTTTTTTACCTGCTCAACAGTGGGTTATGACTTGATGTAGGGAGTAAGCCATAGAGGCAGATGCACTCTAAAGGAATTCTAATGAATAAAGATCATGCATTCATGCAAATTTACTCAGGAATAAATAATGGGGAAGAGAAATGTATAGCATATATATGGAGTGCAAGGTGAATTGTGCCTAAGTATTCTGTTTTGGAAAGTTTTCTTTGAAGCATCAGTAGTTCTTTAAATGTATTCTAAAACAATGTTGCAGTATTATGCTAACAGCGTATGAACTAGCCATTGTGGTATCCCAACAGGAAGGTAAGTTTTGTAAAAAGCAACTATGTAGCAAAATATACTGTGAAAGACATAGTTTTAACTACAGTACTTTATTACAGCTTTGTTTTGCACTATGTTTTCCTAGCAGCACATATGCACTTTATCTTAGAATGAAAGCACTTAATGTATTGTATCACTTTAATTTGTTGTTATCACATGATCAAGTGAATGCTATTTAAGCAGAATGTCAGCAGATGGTGAATACTTTGGCAAAGCCTTATTGTAGGTGAAACGTTAGTCCTTTTTTCCACTTGCCAAGCATTGTTTGCACATAATAAAATTATATAGTCCAGAAGATATTTGAATGGACATCAGTTTATTGTTTGTTTGGAAATGAGTTCCATGACTGTTTTGCTGTCAAGTTTATCGCAATCACAACAAAGTTTTTACAAGATCACAATTTTAATACTAGTCAAGAAATCTGCAAGTTTGAAATGTTGTGTGGTGCAAAATATTGCTACAGCACACTACATGTTTGTAAGAATAGTGCAAGGAAAAACTCCTTACTTTCACAAGTTAAGAATCATGCAAGTATAAACTGTAGTGTTTAAGGATTATAGTATGTAATGACACTTTGTAAGAACTGTGCAAGAAGGGTTGCTGTACTTAGTTTATGTACAGGTAAGAATGCGTGTCTTCATGTGCTCTTACAGTTTTCAAGTGCAGTCCGAGGTATAAAAAGCTGAAGGCACCTCAGAAGAAAAATAAAAATAAAATATTTTTTAAGAACAGGTTAGCTTATATTTTATTACACATATCTTCCTTAGACTTCTCCTTCCAGTCATTACTGAGAAAACTGAATGAAAATGGAATTTCAGTCCCTTGCAATGTACTGTATCAATTTTTGTTTTTTACTCCCAACTAGAAGTCATATCCCACTATAGCTATGTACATCCAAATTAGCCATGGTAATGACTGTGATGCCAGAAAACGAGTACAGTATTATGACTTTAGGTGTATCTTAATAATACTGACTAGAGACCACTCAAAAGGGTTGTAACAGTGGTCTTGTGCATTCAGACCAAAAATATTGGGAGCAGAATCAAGCCATACTTCTTTTAAAATGTAAGGAGAAAAATACACATTGATCAAAGTTATTCCTTCCATATCTGTGTATGTATTTATTTATGTACTTATGTATTGATTTATTTAAATGCTGGTAACCAGAAAGGCACACTGAGCCAAATCTCATTTCCAGGTGCAACCTGGGGAAGGAGAAAAGGCAGAAACATGCACAAGTGCACTACAACATAAAAAAATACAAGTAAAAAAATCAGCATATTAAATGCAAGGGGATTAGTTAACTCTGAGGATATAACAAAAATCATAGACTCAATCATGGTACATGGTACATTATTGAAGCAGCCATGAGCAAAGTAGTTAAGCATAAAAGAACATGATGGTGACAGCATATTAAGCTATGGTGGAAATGGGCGTACACAGAGGCAATGGTAGGGGTGAAGATGCAGCAAATATATAGCAGCGAGCACAAGAACATTTTTACAGAAGGCAAGAGTGCACAGTAACTGAAGGGCAGTGGTTAGAGAACAGAAATGGGGAATGGGGTATAGAATTAGGGTGGAAAGCCAAAGCAGGAGGATGCAGGTAATTGCCTCAGGTGAAGTCTAAAGGCAGGGAGAGAGGGGGAGAGGTGGAGATAAGAGAGGGAACAAGTTCCAGAGGGAGGGGAGACAATAGGAGAAGGCTGCTTGGCCAGCAGAAGAGTAAGGGGGTGGACAGAGAAGGTGCGGGAATCCCTGGACCAAAGTGAGTAGAAGAAGCAGGAAGTAGGGGATAGAAGGATGAGAGATAAGAGGGAAGGGACCCAAACCATTATTTGGTGATGTAGGTGCCACAGTCGGCTTAACAGCATGATGGTGGGGGGATTGAGATGGATTGAGAGGGAAGTGTAGAGGGTGCAGTGATGGGTACGGTGGTGAACCATAAGAACATTTTGCATCGGGTATCCAGTCTGGCTAGGGAGGAGGGGGGTTATGTTATAGACTACATCCACATAATCAAAAACTGGGAACACCACTTTATAATAATAATAATAATAATATTTTTATTTATATAGCGCGATTCCTATTTCAAAGTGCTGCACATACAAAACATATAATAATTTAAAAAACTTAACACAGATTCAGCATTGGTTTACAAACATCCCAATTATAAATATCAATCATTAAAAGCTTGTTGGAAAAGGTGTGTTTTCAGGCTGGTTTTAAAGCTCTCCATGGTCCTGCACTCCCTTTTTTTGGTTATTAGTTCCTTGTTGACATACAGGGGGAAGCAGTCTTTGTTTTGGAGTAAGGCACACAGTTTGGGGAGGAGTTTGGAATGGATGGCATCTGTATGGATGGAGAAATCAAGCTTGCTGGCTTGCCAAACTCCTAGGTATTGGAACGTGGGGACCACCTCAAAAGGAGTACCATCAAGAGTGGTGAAAATGGGGGGGATGACAGTCTGGCTAGTTTCTGGGAGGAGATATAATTCATGGGCGCTGCCTTCTTGGTGTTGGACTTGGGCTGGTTTTCTTGGAACCACTGTAGGATGTTGCAGAATTCCTGCTGGCGTGGTCCCATCACAGCAGAAGCTGTAGGACCAGATGCATAGATAACTGTGTCATCCAAATATATATAGATGTTAGAGGAGACACACAATGAGAGGAGGCCATTGAGGAAAATGGAGAAAAGAAATTGCACTAGTATGAAGCCCTGTGGGACTCCATCAAGGATGAGGAAGGGGGACAGAATGCCCCCCCCACCTGTGCTGACTGTTGATGGCCCAACAGGTACAATTGGAATCAATTGACAACTTCAGCTGAGAGGCTGGTGGAGCATAGCTTGTTAAGGAGGAGGGGGTGAGACACAGAGTCAAAAGTTTTGGCTAGATTGATGAAATCAGCTGAGGTGATGTGGGCCTAATTAATTCCTGTAAGGATGGATTCAGTAACCTGCAATAGAGAGAATACAGTAGAGTGGTGCTTTCTCAAGCCAGACTGGAAAAGTGAGAGGAAGCCTGAGGAGTGTATGAAGTTGGCATGTCTGGAATAGATGAGGGACTTCAGGAGTTTAGCAAGGGAGGGGATAAGGGAGACAGGCCAGTAGTTGTCAGGGAAGGAAAGGTCTTCCCATTTTTATGGAGGATACCTTAGTAATTTTCCAGGCCTGTGGGATCATTCAGTGGGAGAAAGAGGGATTTATGATTTTGAGGCAGGGGAGAGGCAAAGGCTAGGGTCCAACCCATTAGGTCTGGACTTGGAAGGATTGAGAGAGGTGAGGGTGAGGAACATTTCATGGGGGGGGTGACAGCAGGGAAGTGGTAGCTATTGGGTGATAACAGAGAAGCAGGGGTAGAAGGGGCCCGGGGAAGGGGCTAGAGGGGAAGGGTAGGACACAGGTGGTGAAGAAATT
Organism: Neoceratodus forsteri; assembly: GCA_016271365.2. Taxonomy (NCBI): domain Eukaryota; kingdom Metazoa; phylum Chordata; order Ceratodontiformes; family Ceratodontidae; genus Neoceratodus; species Neoceratodus forsteri. Next base: position 649,727,615 of record CM057456.1, read on the forward strand.
ATTGAGATGGCTAGCAACTGAGGAGAGGTCAGAGACTAAAGACAAATTCTACAAGAGGATGGAAGGAATGATTGAGTGGGGGGGTCAAAAATGGAGTGGATTTCTTTGCAGAATGTAGCAGGGGAACTGAGGCTGGACTGGAGGTTGTTTTTGAAGAATAGGACCTGTAGCAATCTGTAGAACAGAAGGTTGGGTATGGATTTGGAGAATTTGAAACAGTTGGTCATGGGATCGGCATAAGGCAATAAGGTCAGGTGTGATCCACAAATGTTAGGAACGTTTGACACTCAATTTTCTTAGTGAGGGGTGGAGTATGTGAGTTGCATGTGTGAGAGAGGATAGCTAGGAAGCATATTGGAGCAGTATCAATGTCAGGGGCAATGTAGACCGGAGTCTAGTCTGAGGTAGTATGGTCATGGAGCAGGCAGGAGTGTCAAGCAATCTGAGGGATCTACTGCAAAAATATTTTGGGGTTGAGTGGATATGTTTCACTTTTCTGATGCACTAGGTCTCACTGTGATCACTGAATGCATCATGCAGTGTGCTGGCAGTTATAATGCAATGGGGGTGGGAGGCAAGTACCCAGTCCAGTAGGGCATGACTGGAGGAGTGAGGGTTTAGTTAGGCTTAATTGGGTGAGGTTAAGGGACTCAGTCATTTGGAGTTTGGGTTTGGAGGAAGTAGAAAGTCAATTTAGGTTGACGTGACCTAAGAATAAATTTGCTGGACGTGGTATGGGAGATTAGGGAGGAATGGATTTCTGGGGGTGGAGGGGGGAATCTTAGGGGAGGCATAAAGGCCACCTACAAAGATGAGGATGGTTGAAGGGAAGGAAATTTTGGTCCAGTAGAAGTTTGTGTGATGATAGGACTGATTCTTTAAGGATAACAAAGCACGACAGATTCTGGCGCAAATATAATGCAACCCCTCTGCTGCACTTGTCACAGTCCTGGTGATAGAGCTGAAAGTCCCTGAGCACCAGGTTTGAGTCAGGCACCCTCGAAGAGAGCCGGAACTCAGTTATGCATAGGAGGTTGTGAGAATACTGAAAGACCCACACTTTTAGAAGGTCGAGCTTAGGAATGAGTCTACTAGCATTTGGATGGAAAATGCAAAGGCCTTTAAGGAGACTGAGGGGGGAGGAAGACCAGGGTTTGGTTCAACGTCACCAGCCAGGAGGAAAAGCATGATGGGGGGGGAGGAGGAGGGAGTGTAATGTCTGCCACTTAAAATAAGGGGGGAGGAGGGAGAAGGAGAGATGAAGAAGGATGCTGTGAAGGACTTCCAGATTGAGAGATGGGGAGTGGAGAAGCACAGGGTGTAAAGCTGTTGTGAAGTGGGGAGAGAGGTGATGGAAGGAGAAAGGGAGAGAGGACCACAGATGGAGAACGAGGGGAGAGGAAAGGAGAATGTAGAGGGTGAGGAGGTGGAGGAGTGCTAGATAAGGCCTGGGAGGGATGGAGAGAAGGAAGGGGTAGTGAGGAGGAGGATGGGGTTGGGATAGGAAAGATTGAAGGAAGATACAGTAGGGGAAGAATTGGAGCATAGTGAGAGAGGGGTGGGTGCACAAGAGAGGAGTTTGCTGGGATATCTTTTAGTGAGAAGTAGAGTGCAATAATGTTGAGGTAGTAACTTCAGTAGGAGATTAGGTTGCTTGTGCAGTTATGCAACAGGATAGCTAAGTGAAGAGACATGTAGCAGCATGCTAATCAATGAACTTCAAAAGGCAGAGGAAGCAAGCAAATGCAGGCAAGCACACGGGATAAAAACTGGTGAGGTAGGCATCTTCAATACCTAATATAAGCAATCAGAAGACAGGCACTTACTTAACAGGCTGAATGAGTAACCTAGCAGGTGATGGGCAGGCAGGATAACTGATGCAGTTGTAAAAACATGATACAGGATGCAACACTGTAAAATTTGGCAGGTAGGCTATTGGATAGCACCTAGAGTAGCAGGCAGAATATCTATTGAAATAGTTGGAAATTATGTCAGTAAACTAAGGCTAGGTATGCTGAAAATACAAGGATAATAGATAAAGTTGTAATTTGCAAGATACTTGACAACATAATTTCAGTGGCTCAATAGGTTGCATACCTTTCTTAGGGTCCAGAAGGTTACAGGTTCAAGTAACACATCAGGGACATGTAAAACCTATTCTGTTGTGGTAGTGCATTCACCCCCCACTCACAGTTATTGTTGTACCTCATGATATTGTCAAGGAATTGTTCTTGCATAAATTTTTCATGCAAGGAAACCATCACAGTTCTTATATATTCCTTGCAAATGAATCTTACATAAAAACCAGCATGTGCCTTACAAATGTCAGTATATATTATTGCATGTGAGAACAATCAAAATGTCTTTTTTCACTAAGGGCTACCATAAAAAAAAAAAAGATCTTGTTAGAGCCGATATGGCAGCGCAGAGCTTTTACAAGTGCCAGTAGTGCAGTGCGGAATTTGCAAATAAAACAATGCTGTTACATGGAATATTATTTTGTGAATCTCACTATTTTCCATGGAAATGGTTGCAGAATGATTTTCCATGGAAAATTATGTTCCTCAGAATATTGTTCTGCAGGTCACAGCAGGTGGGATTCTGCAGAAGAACCAGTGAAAATCCGACTGAAATTCCACCAGTGGAATGGTCATTCAGTGCTGATTTCACTGGCAGAATTCTGCAATCTGCCCTGCACTAAGTGGTAGAGTATGCCATGCATAAGATGGCAGTGATGATAGAACTGCACATGTGTGATACTCATGCATACACAGTCTGACTTGGCGGCCATCTTCTGCATGGCGGCCATCACTTCTGCAGTTGTGGAAGAAGAAGAAGTGCCATGCAAAGTGCATGTGTTTATGTGGCCAGTGGAGGGGAAGAGCCAAATAAATACAACCAGTGAACACTGTGCCAGAGCACTGTGGAAGCACACCAGACAGCAGTCCTGCCACATGCTTCCACAGTGCTTGGCTAAAGAGATGATGATGATGGCATAACGTCTGCAGAGATCTGTCCATGCAGTCATAAAAAAGGATTATAAATCATGCAACTGCAGGTGCACTTGACAACAGGAGGTAAGTTTAAATAATTTAAACTTACCTTCTGTCATCATGCATGCCTGGGGTCATGCGATCAGTGCTCGTCCTGTCTGGCCTCATTGAAGTTACTAGCCAGAGTGCTGATGCATGGTAGTGGAGAGGAACTATGTCCCCAGATCCCATCGGTATCTTCAATTTTACATCAAATGTGATAGGTTCCCTCCATCAGTTTTCCCTCAGTTCCAACACTGAAGTTCCTATTAAACTGCTGTCATTTTTCAAATTTAGTGTTATGTGCCTGTGAGCCTGATGATGCCTTTTCAAGTGATTCCTCTTCATTTGGCATCCCCCCACCACCAAAAAATGTGTAATCCATGGAATAAATGAACTGAAATTTTAATTTAATAAATAGTTTAGAAACAAAACATGAAAACAATATTTTAGCCATTGGGTCTCATCTAAATAACATTCCAAACACTACGGCCGCACATTTCACCTGAAGATATGCTTTCTAGGCTCCGTTTACTGCAGACCTGTTGCTTCCAAATCTATTCATTCTTATCTGCTCCTTTATAGAAAGTTTTTGTATGTTAACATATTAGTATGTGTATTAAAAACTCACAGTGCAACAAAAAAAGACTTCCAATTCCAATCTGTGATCTTTTTTTTCAATATATATATTTGTGTTAGATGCTACATGGAAAACGATGGGTGGAGACTAGCACATCTTGGGAACCAGGAAGATCGCAGGTTCAAAGAATGCCAGTGTCAAATGCTCACTATGCGACTAACCTCTTAATTTCTCAGTGCTAAAGTCCACCCAGCTGTGGAAAATGGCTAAAAGCAGGACCCACACTTAAGATGAGATTTTTGTTGCATGTTCTAACCTGTTGGTAAATTGATTTTAAAATAAAAAAGATTCTAAATATTGTTTTATATTTATTATTCCATCAATAAACATTTTAAGAAAAAAATTACTCACATTCTCAATACCAAGACTGGCAGAAAGATTGCAAAAAGGCACTCCAATATTGTCATTCAATAAAATACCTCAATGTACAATAATGTCAATACATGTGAATATGTACTTGATTTATAATATGCTCTATATTGTGTCATTCCAGACTTTACCTTGGAATCTTTTCTTGATGTAAAACCTGCTGCCACTCTTGCCCCCTTCTATGGTCCTGTGTAGTACAGTATGGTCTGCAAGCCCATTGGTCCACACTGTGGCCCAATAGGTGAACAGATCATACTGTATGCTGTCATTTGGCGGACGACTGGGCGGTACCTTGGCAGGGTACTGCCACCAGCCGATAACGGGGGTGCTGGGTGGTCAGGGGCATCTGTTGGTGGGTGGGTGGGAGGGGTACCACTGGACTACCAGGTTGATCTCTTATATTACTACAGCCCGCGATCGGGCATAGGATTACATTTATTCTTACTACCATCCTCGATCGGGCATAGGATTACAAATGTTCTTACTACTGCCTGCGATTGGGCATAGGATTATGTTCATTTTTACTACTGCCTGCAATCGGGCATACGGGGAGGGAAGGGAGTCCACTAGACCACCAGGATTATGTTTATTCTTACTACCGCCTGTGATCGGGCATATGGGAGAGGGTGCTGCAATAGCCCACCAGGGAGCCAACCCCCGATGACAGCAGCTTGGTAGGGGACCAGGTGCAATTTGCCAGGATGCCCAGCACATCGCATGCAAATGGGGCCATAATGACATGCAAATGACCCCATTTGCACCTTGCATAGAATCTGGCCTCATTTGCACGCCCCCCGGCAGAATATCGCGGGTGATGCACCTAGCACAATGGTACTTGTGCTGGTGCATCCCCGTGTTCCCCCTCTATGTCTTCTGCTGATGCAGTGCCACTGCGCCATGTGCAGTGTGTGTGCCACCTATGCCATATTCAATGGTGCTGTGCCATGGCGCATCCCCATTGAATATCGCCTGGTCCTGGCCCCAGCGCAACCCAGTTGCACTGCGCCCAGGCTTGCTCCACTGCCTGGCACAGTCTGAATATTTGGCCATAAGTATTTCCTACCAAGTTACTGTGCTTACCCCAATACATGTGTAACTCGCTTATACCTTTGTAGGGCAGTGTTTAGTAACTTTTTTTTTTTGTATTTTACTTAGTTTGGGTGTCTCGCTTTACTACGTAGGGACAGGTGTTCTTAGAATTCTTATTATTTATGGAGTGTGTGATCTCAAAATATTACTAACCACTCTGCATTTATTGACTACCATGGAAATAAGCACACACTTGTATTGACACAGGGCAGTGTATAATAAGTAGTAATGGGTCTTAGGGTGCTTAGCAAGAGGGGTTCTTTTTCTAAAGGTAGTGACCAGGGTCATTAGGAACTACCACTTTTTAGCTAAGTCTGTGTTTTAACTAATCTGTCATGTGCTCTGTAGGTTTTAGGCATCTGTGGACGCAAGTATATGCACATACTGACACAGGGCAGTGAGTATTATAGCAAGATCAGGATTTTAAAATATTTAGTAACAGGTACTTATTATATAAGGTAGGAATTGGTGCTTTTAGTTTTCACCCCACACAGCAGGTGTTTTTGCTTTTTAAAATTCCCCTCCCTATTGATAAGACCTGTCTTTCTAATCATATCACCAACTACTCGATTTCTCTTAGGCACTGGTGGAAGCAAAGCACACAGATTCATCCCACATTAGAAATACAGGTGAAGCTGAGAATTCAGTAGTACATCTGAGAGAATTCACTCTAGATTTTCAACATTGCCATTTTACCACACCTCCTTATGAGCAGTATAGCTGTCATTTTTCACATCCTGCCCAAAACGTGTTTCCGCCCATGTAGAGCACAATGGCGCAGTCGGTGTGCGAAATCAATGTATGGGACACATTAAGAAAATCACTGTGATGCCGTTCATGAGCAGAGGTCTTAAAATGGCTATGTTGAAAATTTGGTGAAAAAATTCCTAAAAATGACTGTTTTACGAGCGTGTGTTGCGCAGTTCCTATACACGCTCGTAGGTTTGCAAATTTTCAATATTTCCACTCCAGATTTTCATTATTGCCATTTTACCACACCTTCTTATGAGTAGTACAGCTGTCATTTTTCACATCTCACCCAAAGCGTGTTTCCGCCCATGTAGCACACAATGGCGCAGTCGGTGTGCAAAATCAATGTATGGGACACATTAAGAAAATCACAGTGACACTGTTCATGAGCAGAGGTCTTAAAATGGCTATGTTGAAAATTTGGTGAAAAAATTCCTAAAAATGACTTTTATGAGCGTGCATTGCGCAGTTCCTATGCATACTCATACATTTGCGAATTTTCAATATTTTCACTCCAGATTTCCAACATTGCCATTTTACCACACCTCCTCATGAGCAGTACAGCTGTCATTTTTCATATCCTGCCCAAAACGTGTTTCCACCCATGTAGCGCACAATGGCGCAGTCGGTGTGCGAACTCAATGTATGGGAGACATTAAGAAAATCACAGTGACACTGTTCATTAGCAGAGGTCTTAAAATGGCTATGTTGAAACTTTGGTGAAAAAATTCCTAAAAATGACTGTTTTACGAGTGTGCGTTGCTCAGTTCCTACACACGCTCGTAAGTTCGAGAATTTTCAATATTTGCACTCCAATGACTTCCAAATACCTAAACAGCACATAGAAGCAAGCAACATTCGGCACTGACAAATGCTTGTACTTCTTTGTCACTGATTTTTTTAAGCCATGTCCAAGTGCCAAATACCACTGCAAATACCTGCAAGCGAACGTTCGGCATTGACAAATGCTTGTTAGAAATACCATAGGGCCTTGTAGTATGTGTATTTTTGAACTGTTTATTCTACTTCCTCCACACTAACCTAGTAGAGAAACATCTGTGGAATAATGTATAATCTGAGAATGAAAGGGTATAGCTGAAAGAACTGCAGTCAGACATTTTTGTGTGGGTGCTGTTGAAACCAGTCATGGACTCAAAATTATTCGATCTTGGCAACAGGAATTTGGTACCAAATGCATTGTATGTGAAAAGTTCAGTACTGAATCCAGTTCTGACTTCTTGGCATTTACTTGCAGACAATGCCAGGAAACCAGGGAGCTTAAAGATAATTAATGTAGAAATGGAAATCATTTCCCTAAAACAAAACAATTAGTTAAATGAAGTGGACCATAATGTAAAATCAACATTGACTCCAAAATTGTAAATGAACAGAGTATGGAAAACAGAACCAAAACAAAGGGATAGAGGAGTAGACAGCAGTGACGAAGATAGGTGTTGCGTAGGGAAAGACAGCAGAGTGATTTAAAAAAGGCAGATGGGTGATGGATTTCCATCTACCAATAGCTAATACATCCCAACCACTTGCTAATATTATAGAAAACAAAACAGTAGACCCAGTACCTGAAAGGAAGACGGGGAAAACAGAATGCAAAATCACTGGTGTTGTGGTGTAAATTACCACCCCCCATTCACTTGATCTCTGGAAATTACCTGAAATTAATTCAACTGTTGTCAATGTTGTATAATACCATTCATGACACACCTCCCATATTAATGAAACAAATAAAATTAAAAATAACCAGATATACCCAGTGGTGGACTAGTGGTCCTCCACCCTCTTCTCCCCATCACGTATTTTTAAACCAACCCGTCAATCTCCCCTTCTCTATTCTGATCCTGCGACTGGCTCTACCCTCCTCTCACCACCACTGCTGGTCACAGAATATGGTTCTCACTGAGTGCGTACAGATAGTTTAGTGGAACCCCATAGTTAGCTCCCCCCCTTCAGTAGCTGGATCTCACCCAAGAATACCCAAACTGTTGTCACTGCTGTATGCCATCTTTCCCCAACCCCTGATCTGGAATATGGGTTGAGGGGTAGTAGTATTATAGCACACTGGCATTTGTTGAATTACTATCTGGTGAGATCGGGTGACTGGGGGCGTGAGGTTGTTTCGAATGCAGCCGGCAGTGTCCGAAGAGACAGTCTATTTTTAAAATCATGCCTGTACTTTAAAAATATATTATAGAAACATAGAAACATAGAAGTTGACGGCAGATAAGGACCGCAAGGCCCATCCAGTCTGCTCATTTCTTTTTCTACCTTATAAATGTACCATCGGCCTTTGCTCTGTCAGTGGCCTATCTATTCATAGTCATTTGTATTGCTCCCTTATGCCTATCCCATGCCTGTTTGAAGCCCTGCACTGTATTCATAGCCACTTCTTGTGGTAAGCCATTCCATGCATCCACCACCCTTTCTGTGAAAAGAATTTCCTCACATTCCCCTTAATCGGCCTCCCTCTAATCTCATGCTGTGTCCTCTTGTCCTGCTATTTTCTTATATTTAAACATGTTAGACTCTTTCACCTTGTTTATGCCCTTAAGGTGTTTGAATGCCTCGATCATATCACCTCTCCTCCTTTGCTCAAGGGTATACATATTGAGCTCCATTAATCTGTCTTCATAGTGTCTTCTGGTGCAGTCCCTGCACCATTTTGGTGCCCTTCTCTGGACTGCCTCAATTTGGTTAATGTCCTTGTGAAGGTGTGGCCTCAATACTGCACACAGTACTCCAGATGGGGCCTAACCAGTGTCTTGTACAGAGGATTATTACCTCCCTCTTCGACATGATACCCTACTAATACACCCTAACACCCCTAGCCTTACCTACTGCTTTAGAGGTCTGCTTGGATGATTTTAGGTCATCAGTGATGATGATGCCCAAGTCTCTTTCTTCCTTTGTGACTGCTAGCAACTCCCTCCCAGCCTATAGGTGGCTTCAGGGTTTCTCTTCCCTATATGCATGATTTTGCACTTCTTTGCATTAAATCCCAGTTGCCACTCTTCTGACCATTCTGCTAGTTTATCCAGATCTCTTCTCATTCTGCCCACCCCATCTGGATCATCTACTCTGTTGCAGATCTTGGTGTCATCTGCAAACAGACAAGCCTTACCCTCTAGTCCATCTGCAAGGTCATTATCCATTATCCATTATTTTTTTTCCTACCCACCCACATCACCAATTCCAGATGTTAAAGTTCAATCTTCAGTGGTGTACATAGTCATTTTTTGGCAACAGCAAAACCAGAAATTGCTGGGGGCCCCATGATCTCCTCACCCCCCCCCCTTTACCCCTCCTCACCGTCCTCCTCCTGGTATCGAGGAGATCAGCTGTGTGGGGTTTATCCAGTCAGGGATGGTTTCTCTCTCACTGGTTCTACATCTATATCTCCCTTCTTAGGTGACTGAGTCAATATAGCGGAGGACCCCTCCTGTTGGGGTCTCTCTTACATGTCTAGCTCTTCACCTTCAGTGTGTTCACTGTTAATTGTTGATCTTACAGTTAGCCTCTTCTAGTTGTTCCATTTGGTGTGTGTAGGATTTATTGAGGCATGCTCCTCTTCCTGTTAACATTTTCATTGTGTGTTCTCTTTTTTCTTTTTTAGGTTTGTGAATACTCTGCAATGCTGTTATTGTTCTAGTTCTTTTTTGGCAGGATACAGGTGTTACACTTCCCATTGACAGACGTAGGTCTCCTTTGTTTTGCTTGCCCAGTGGCCTCTGCTATCTTAGGTACTCTCTCCTCTTCATCTGTGCTTAATGCCCTGTGGGTTAGTACTTTTCCATATTCAGTTCCCATCTCAGTATCATATTATCCAAGCCCCCCACAGCGGTGAGATGTGTCTCTTGGAACTTCAAGGGGCTCAATCACCCAGTTAAGCAGAATAAGGTACTTCAATGTCTATGCTCTTTGCAGCCTGACATTGCACTCCTTCAGGAGATCCATCTCACCTCCAGGACCATACAGTGGCTAAAAAAGTCTTGGGTAGGTAGGGTTATCACTAGCTCCACACCCACTAAATCCAGGGGGGTCGCCATCCTGGTACATCACTCCTGACCCTGGGTTGAAGATGAGGTGAGGGCTGACATGCAAGGGCGATGGGTGGCTGCTCAGTTTACCTTTCTTGGAGGGTGCGTGGTGTTGGTCAGTCTATACAGTCCCAACGTTGACAGTGCCAATTTCTTTCCCACCATCAGCCAGGCTATCACTTCCCTTGTGGCCAGCCACCCTTATATTCCCATCTTGATAGGAGGAGATTTCAATCTAGTCCCGGACATCTTCCTAGATAAATCGGAACCCACCCCCCAGGCACACCCCAAAGCCAGGGCTGCCTTACAGGAAATGATGGATGAGTGGGGACTCGTAGACCTGTGGAGGCGAGACCACCCAACTGGATGAGACTATACCTTTTTTTCCCTGTCCATGCCACTCACAGCAGTATAGACCTTTGGCTGTCCAACCCTGCCTCGGCCAATACTCAGATAGGTAACATTGTAATCTCCGACCATGTCCCAGTTATGTGCTCCTATATCCCTCCTGGGCAGAATGCTACTGGTACAAGGTCGAGGTGAAGTCCACTTCTGTTGCAGGACCCGGAGTTCCATCAAGCGGTGATGCAGGAGGCTAAGGATTATTTCTCCCTTAACTCCAATGGCAAGGTAGCAGCGGGTACAGTGTGGGAAGCCTTCCGGGTGGTGCTGAGAGGGCACATCATTTCCTTTGCTGCAGCTAAAAATAAGGCCCAACGGGCGACCATCACCCAATGGCAGGCCGAACTCTCACTTCTTGAGGCCCATTTTAAGGCATCCCTGACTGCTGCCCAGGACCGCTCTCTGGTTAGGGACATAGTAGAGGTTAAGTATTGGATTAACTCTCTGTTGCAGCAGAAGGCAGAGTGGCTGCTACTTCATACAAGACATGTTTACTGGGAAGGGGGAGAGAAGAGTCTCAAACTGTTAGCCTATCAGTTAAGGAAACAACAAGCTTCATCTTGCATTCACACCCTTAGGTCCCCTTTGGGGCAGGTGACTGCAGACTTCAAAGGGATCAATGCCACCATGCAACAGTTCTACCAGGCATTATATTAATCCCAAGCCTCCTTGGACCCCGCCCAACTATCCCAGGAGCTGAGCCAGTTCTGCCACTCCTTTAGTGTACCACACCTTTCTCCATCAAGTGTGGAATCCCTCGAAAGACCCTTCACAGTTGAGGAGCTGCAACTTGCGCTGTCGCAGCTGGCCAAAGGCAAAGACCCCAACCCTGTTGGAATGATGGCCGAGCTTTATCAGATTTTAAGCCCCAAAATTGCTACTCCCTTCACCATGCCTTGCAGGAGGTCCATAACTCTGGGGTTCTCCCCCTACTATGAGGGAAGCCGTGATAACCCTCCTCCTCAAGAAGTCAAACGATCCATTTGATTGCGCTAATAACCATCACATTTCCTTCCTCTCAGTGGATACTAAGATAGCGGTGAAAATCATGGCCAATAGAATGATAGAAGTTTTGCCAGCCATAATCTACCCCTTGCAGATTGATTTTACTAAAGGGAGGTCTGGGGCCGACAACACCAGGCTCTTGCTTAATCTTAAATGGTTAGCATTTCGCTCCCCTATTCCCATGGCAGCCCTGGCAGTGGACTTCTCTAAGGCATTCAACTCCATGGAGTGGGGCTATTTACATGAAGTCCTCCGCTTATATGGCTTTGGCCCTTATTTCCATCAGGGGGTCTCCACCCTATGCAGTTCCCCGGTGGCCAAGATCTTAACAAACAAAGATATCTCACCCCCCTTTCCGCTGCACAGAGGCACTTGTCAAGGTTGCCCCCTTTTCCCTCTGCTGTTCCTTGTAGCTGTCGATCCTCTCACAAGGAAACTTGTCTCCTCCAAGGAGATTACTGGTATACAGGTGTCTGGGGTCACACATCTGGCTGCCTCCTATGCAGATGACCTATTGCTCACCCTATCCCACCCACCCACAAAAGTCCCTAAGGAGCGTGCTGGCAGTCCTACAGGACTTTGCTGAGCTCTCTGGGCTGCAGACCAATCGGAAGAAGACCACCCTCGTCCCACTGACCTCGGCCTACACTACAGACTGCATGCAAGGTACGGATCTTGCTTGGGCCCCGCAGGCGGTTTCTTATTTAGGAGTGGTGATAACTTACATTTGGAAGGATCCTGAAACAGCCAACTTCTCTCTCTTAGTTTCCAATCTCTCAGTTGAAGTCGGCCGCTGGCGGAAGCTTAATCTCTCACTACCGGGCAAGGTGGCAGACATACGTATGTTTCTCCTCCCCTGGGTGGCATATTTGCTTAATAACCTGCCCATCTGTCTCTCTCCTAAGCTGTTCCACTCCTTAGACAGACTGCTGTCCCTTCTGCTCTGGGAGGGTAAAACACCTAGCTGGAGCAGCAACAAACTGCGAGCCCAGTGGACCCGGGGGGGCCTGGGCCTCCCTTGGCTCCAGGGCTACCATCTGGCTTATCTGGCAGCTCAGAGCACCAAGTGGTTTGTCTCCTCTCACTCTCAGCCACCCTCTGGGTTGAATTGGAAACCACAATTACTGCAAGACCACCCCCTTAGTGCATTACTGTCACCCATAGCCATTCCATCTTCTAGCCTGACTCCAGTTATGATTGAACTGAGATGAGCCTGGTGTCAGCTTATGGCTCTGTCCAATACTCCACGTGCAGTCTGGACCCCACCCTTGAGATACACTAACCTCTGGAATAATCTGCTCATACTTATAGACAAGAAACCTATCTTCTGGGCCAGATTGGCTACTCAGGGTATTTTGCTTATCCAATACCTGTACATGCCTAACTCCACAGAAATGATGTCCTTCGAGCAGCTGCGGTTCCAATTTAACTTTCCAGCTACGGACTTTTGGGGATACATCCAAATTCGTAGTGCCATTCATGCCTCCAATCGGGCTCCTCTTCAGACTCCAAGTGGCAGTGGTTAGCCTCCCTACATAAAAAAAACATACCCTCCAGGGTCTGGCTGGGTGCTTCTAAAGGGTATGGCATGACTCCCAGGTGGATTATATGGATGCATGTTGGCACAAATGGATGCCTGACATGCAGAACACCATATCCCCTGAAACATGGTCTTGTTGCCTCATATTAGCTCACTCTGCTTATAGGGATGCCAGAAGTCAACTTATTCAGCTTAAAATCTTGCTCAGGTGGTATAGGACCCCCGATGCTCTCCACTCAAAGGGGATACTCCCTCACTCTTAATGCTGGCAGTGACAGCAAAGTCCTGCTTATATCTTGCATGTGATTTGGCAATGTCCCCATCTCATTTCCTTCACGGCCTCTGTTTTGGCAGATTGTGCCAGTGTACTGAGCCAAACGGTCGATCTCTCCAACCCCATGCAGTTCCTGGGTGACCCCTCTCTGCTAAGTTCATTACCTCCTGAGCATAGAGACTGGGACTTGGTGGTGCACTTAGAAGCCAAAAGTGTCCTAAGGATGAAATGGCAGCAGCCAACACCTCCAGCTATTTCGGTCTGGCGCACTGCCCTAGCAAACCTTGCTGCCCTACAGAGACTCTCCTACTCTCATCGTGGGCACCCTGCTAAGTACTATCAGAAATGGGATGCCTACCTACACTCTCCCGTCTGTAAGGTTCCCACCCCTCCTGGCAACTCACCCATCTAAGTCTTCGACTCTGTCTCCCCTTCTTCCCCTCTCCCCCCAAGATAGGGCTGGACCTACTTACCTTTACTTGGTTGCTCCTCTATTGTAGAGATCACTTCAATCTGGACCTTGTAGTAACAATGGGCTACATTTTATCACTAGTCCTGCTGTTACCTGGGCTTGACCATTTCCTCTGTCTTCTGGGAAGTGCACGCTCCTAGCATACCTTTAACTCACAGGTTGTCGCTATTCGTTGCTAGAGGCATGCCTTTTATCCTTGTTATATTTCTTTTTTTTTCTTTTGTCTATGGTGTTTACCAACTGCATCACGACTGTTTACTTTGCTATGTAAGATGATGTGTTGTACTCCTGTCTGACTTTTGTGCTTATCCTGCATAAATTTGTAACTTGAAAATAATAAACTTTTCTAGGATTAAAAAAAAAGTAAATCCCTGTGCAGTACACATGCTGACCACAAGAAACCTCGCCGGCCAAAGACAACAAAAGTTTCCTGCATGCAGAACACGCTTGTCGACCAGTCCCACAGCATGTAAACACAATCACTGCAGCATCGCAGCCTGGAGTGGGAGGCAGGGGGAATTTGTACTCCAATGGGGGGGGGGCGGTGGGCATGACACATCTCACTTGACAGATATAGTGCTTCAATTGACTAGAATGAATAAATAATATATACTGCCTAGTGTCAATACACGTTACTGGTTCAGCCTGCACCTGTATTATACAGCCAAGGTAAACCTGCCAAATACAGTGTAAGACTATCTCCCATACTGCAAGTCTAGGTATAATACTATCATGGTTATTATGTTATGAAGCCATAAGCTCACTTAGTAAGCATAAGGCCTTCCCCCTGTCTGTCAAGAATGACAGTGGTGACACCCTGGATCTCGTACAGCTCTTTAAGTACCTGGGTATCACAACGGTCTCCACCCCATCCTACGCCCAGCGCACAGAAAATACTGCAAAGGCCATCAATTCCACAATTAGGAAACTCTACCATCACAAACACAGCCTAATAAATGCTCTGAACCTGGCCATCAATAGCTTGATTGTCTCCCTCATTGATTATGGCCTGGCCAAATACAGGTCAGCAAAGAACACTGCACTCCACCGCATCTCTTTGGCACTAAATAAGGCCTGCTGCCTCCTCACAGGTACTGTAAGACTTATGAACACCTGTGAACTCTATGTTCGCTCAGGTTAGCTCCAACTGAAGAACAAAATTAAATACCAAACCTGCCTACTTGCCAAAAAAAGCCTCACTAAATCTGCTGCCACCAGGAGTTCAGAACCTGCTCACACCACACTCGAATGCCAGGCTGACCAGAAGCTCTAACAGTCAAATCTTTAGCAAACCTAGATGCCGCACTGCATTGGCACGTGCGTTTCCTACTGAGCACCCCACTGGATCAATGATCTACCATCTGCAATCTTCAGAGTAGCAACAATTGGTGCCTTCAAACGTAAGCTTCATCAGCACCTCATTACTGAGCACAACTGTGACTGCTTCATCTAATTCTGGTGCATACAAGCGAAGTCTTCATCAGCACCTTGTTATCAAGGACACCTGTGATTGCATCCGCTTTACCCCCTCCCATAGTAATCACCTGCTGGACTTAGACACACCTCTTGACCCAGGGGGCATCCCCCAACCTCAGCACTTCACTGATCCCCACCCTGTCCCTGCCTACCCCCCCCACATCTCAATCGCATGGTATACCCTCCTCCCTCTCTCCATCCATTCCTCCACTATGTCACCTTTGTCTGTTACCTTCTCAGTGTCTATCTTCTCCAGGGTATTCAAACTCATGGATGCAGGCATACGTTGTACAATGCCTCAACGGTGCCTATTTGTGTGAACCTTTCTGTAACTTACTGTACCATCTCTGTAAATGTATAAATTGTTATTCTCTGCTATTTTCTGTTCAACTGATGTGGAACCTACAAAAGAGCATCTGCTCACAGGTGTTATCCAAGAACTCATTAAATAAATAAAAATAAAAATAAGTCTGAGTATGATGAACTCTGTACTACTTTGTGTTTTGGTTTGTTTCCTTCTTTGTAATGTAATGAAACTAAATAAAACTGTGTACCTACAAAACAGGATAACAGCTGTCACATGTGACCCAGGTCTGCTGGGTGTACCAAGCGCATTTGGGACACTGGCTCTATCCTTCATGCCACACTGCCAGCACAACAGCATGTAGTAGCAGACTGCAGCTTACTGAATAGAACTGTGCTATGCCATCCACGCAGATACAGCAACCCACTCATGCAGTAGTGAGCACCCTGTGATGTCCCCTTAGAGAGTCTGCCTTTCATGCTTGTCACAGCATGATATTCTACGCACTGCAGCTGCACCCATGAACATGACATGGATCCAGTAAGAGGAGGGCAATGCATGTTGCAGGATCAGGGCAGGGAATGGGAGAGGGACTGGATGATTGGACAATATCTGTCAGGAAGAGGAGGATGGTGGACCACTAGACCACTGGGGAGTATAACCCCATTTTTAATTTTTATTTCTTCAGGAGATCTGGAGTATATGGGGATGTTGAGAGAATGGTATTACACTTCAGGTGCAACTGTAGAATTATTCTCGTGGGAGATCGGGCGATCACCCGATTTGTGTGGGTGGGGTCCACTACACCATCATGGATTATATGGCAGCATCGTGAATCTGATGAGTGTGTGGTAACACGAGCAGAGATCATCTTTTTTAAAGTCCAGGCATGATTTAAAATTCATAACTTTTATTTCAGTTAATGCAGGCTGTGCCACGCTGGGTACCTAAGCACTACTGCCCATGAACTGTTGTGCCCCATCACCCCACATGGCTCCTCCCATTCCCTTCCTGCACCCTATTGTCCACTGGCTTCCGATGTCCCAGTGTCTCATCCCCATTGACCACATCATGGCTGGTCTAAGTGGAGCCCTCTGCCGCGTCTATGGCAGTCTTTGCTGGAGTTTCCTCCTGCACATGCTGGGAATGATTTGCAAAACTTGGTGCAAACCATGCCAAAAGTGGATTGCGCTGCTCACCCATTCAGCGCACACCATGCACCTTATTATATATTGGACAGTGATGATTGCCATGCCCTGTTGCTTGTGGTAACCCTAGCAGTGCACCCAGCAGTGGGCACACCTGGTCAGGTTGCCACAAGTCTATGGCAATGTGCTTAAACAGCACCCCCCCACAAAGCTTCTCTCTCACACTATGATATAAAAATGTTATCTTTTTAGTCCAGAGCCCCCCATCTAACACTACCCAAGCCCTAGATGTATTGCTTCTGTTTAAAATGGGTGCAATGTTCAATTTGTTTCTTTTTTGTTACCTAATTACACATCAGGCTATTCAGTCCAGAATACCTGGCTTCAAGCTGCTGGATTTCCCTGAAATATGCTCGATCTGATTGCCAGAGAAAGAGTGAATACAATTAAGACATTATTCATCTTTACATGCATGCCATTCAAAATTAACTTTTTCAGTTGACACAGCAGTGCAATGCCTGCAGTGCTGCTCTGCTCTCTGTTGCACATTGCTTCTCTGTCTGCTTCAGCATTTGCTGAAATTCTGGACATCGTTGCAACTGTTTTTAATTTTTTCCCCTTTTTAACAGGTGTAAAATGGAAGACTTGCTACTATTAACTGTTACCATTAGAGACACAGCTGTGTATTTTATTTCTAGCATGTTGATAATCCAGATAGACCACTCAGAAAAGAGACACGAAAACCATGGCCGCACCATAAAGTTGGAGATTCCATGGTTTGATTCCCACCTTGGGGTAATTGTTCACACACATTTAAAGCTGAGTGGGGCTGAGCTGTTAGTTAGACCCTGTACTTCCCTATATCATTTACAGAACACTTGTGTCCTTGGGATAGAATTGATAATACTATCATACATTCATGTTTCACTAACTTACTACTGGGGCGCCTGCTGGTGCTTTCTTGATGTTCACTTTGGCAAGTCATATGGAGCGTATAAAAGATATTCTATCAGGATACCAAAGCTGAGGGTACCAACACTCATGGACCTGACTTCGGTATCCTGAAATTAGGGATGTCTGAAAGTGTTGCTTGACAGCGAAATTGTATTTCGCCCAACGAAATGCTAGGTTAAGACCACGGAACATGGTTCCACCTGGCATAACCTTGTGAGGGCAGTGGAGCAAGGTGCTGGCCTAGCTGCTCTGTAGCATAGAGCACTACTGCTCCTGCAGCTCGGCCAGCAAGATTTCTGGGACGAGGGTCTGTTCCTGGTAGGAGAACTTTTTTCAAATTTTTTTTTCCACCCCCCCAACCTAACTACGAACTCCAAGGTCAACTCTCCCTTGGAGTTGGTTATATTAGTTAGGGGGGTGGCGGGGGGAAGCCCCCCGCATAACACAAGTCCCTGTCAGGATTCTGACATTTGGTCTCCCGACCTCAGTGTAGTGTACTTCGGAAGACCAAATGTTGGGATTCTATAATATATCAGTATAAAATACTCATATTTTTAAATCGCAAAGCATCGAAATAAGACACCAGGCTAGGTAAGATGGCAGTGGTGAGTGACAAGGGCTTGATTATGTTCACCTGTGTCCTTTGGAGCTTGGTAATCAGTCCACTTTACATGTATGCGTATACTCTGCACATTATAGGAGGAGTAAAACTTTGCTGCAATAGGCTGTCAGCACAGAAGGTACAAGTTTCACCTCATGCTATTTCCTGCTGTCATGTTTTTTCTTTTCTTTTTAGTTTTTTATGGGGGTGGGGGGTGGAGAGAGATATTCTGTGACTATGTCTGTTATTTATTTACAGATGTCATGACGCACCACTGTTACAACTAATACAAAATTTGCAAAACAGCTTTTATGAGGACGCTTTAAATGTTGCTGGGAACATCAGTGTCTATTTAAACAAACTGGTCAGAGCCGATATGGCTATGGAGAGCTTTTGGGATGCTTTTACCCATTATTTCTAATGAATTTGCAAAATGCAGATCTGTGGAGAGGCAGTTTCAATGTGGTCTTCCTTTTACACATTTTTACAGTGTGTTTTCCTAGGATATGCCTGCTGATTGCTATATATTTGGCCTGGATAGTTTACAGAAGAAACAGCATCTTCTTTTCAGTGGGACTGTACATCTACACAATATTATGCTGCGTTGTGTAAAATCAGAACGCATTAAAAACAATATTTTACATCTGGGGGGATATATTAAGTGCTGGATTGATGAGCAAGCAGAAAAATGTGTTGCACAAAGAGGGTGTGCCAGTCGGCACTGATACAACATTCAAAGAGAATGCGTACTGGCACAGTGTGTGCATACAGTGAAGCCCACCAGGATGAAGCTCAGCACGGCAGAATTCTGCAGTAGAGTTACTGCAGCAAACAATGCAGTTTCAAAGGCAGTTAATCCCTTTTGTTATGCAGTAAACCTGTGACATTGAAACATAGAAACATAGAAACATAGAATTTGACGGCAGATAAGGACCGCTTGGCCCACCCAGTCTGCCCATTTCCCTACCTACTGGATAAGCTGCCGATCCTAGTTAACCAGCAGCCTACTTCTTCTTACCCCCATCCCCCAGAATTGCCTTATGACTGTCCCATGCATGCTTGAATTCCACCACTGATTTTGACTCCACAACCTCCTCCGGAAGGCCGTTCCATGCATCCACAACCCTCTCTGTGAAAAAATACTTCCTTAAATTACCTCTGAGCCGCCCTCTATCTTCAAATTGTGCCCTCTTGTTCTTGCACACCTCTTTTTTTGAAAGATGCTACCCTCTTGGACTTTGTTGATTCCCTTGAGGTACTTGAAAGTTTCTATCATGTCCCCCTCCCTCCTTTCCTCGAGGCTATACATATTAAGCTCCTTAAGTCTCTCTTCATATGTCTTCCGGTGCAGACCCTGCACCATTTTAGTTGCCCTCCTCTGGACAGCTTCCATCCTGTCTATGTCTTTATGGAGATTGGGTCTCAGAACTGCACACAGTACTCAGATGGGGTCTCACCAGCTGTCTGTACAGAGGGATAATAACTTCCTGTTTTCTACTGGTGATGCCTCTCCTATGCATCCCCAGTAACCCCCAGCCCTCCTTGCTGCCCTCTCACATTGCTTGCCCACCTTTAGGTCATCTGATATGACTACCCCGTCCCTTTCCATTTTATTGTTGTTAGTATCTCACCCCCATTGTGTACTCTTCCCTGGGTTTTTGTTTCCCAGGTGCATTACCTTGCACTTCTTAGCATTGAATCTAAGCTGCCATACATTTGACCATTCCTCTAACCTTGCCAAGTCCTTCTCATCCTTTCCACCCCACCCTGTGCATCAACTCTGTTGCAGATCTTAGTGTCATCTGCAAAGAGACATACTTTTCCTTCCAGTCCTTCCCAAATGTCGCTATAAAGACATTGAAGAGGACCGGTCCTAATACTGAACCTGCGGTACCTCACTAGTAACCCTCCTTTCTTCTGAGTGGACTCCATTTACTATTACTCTGTGTCCTATTCTCCAGCCAATTCTTTACCCATGCTGTCATCTTGGGACCCACTCCCAGGCTGGCTAACTTGTATATTAATCTTTGTGTGGGACTGTGTCAAATGCTGCTAAAGTCTAGGTAGGCCATGTCCACAGCCCCTCCCTGATCTACTACTTTGGTCACCCAGTCAAAGAAATCTATCAGATTTGTCTGGCATGACCTTCCGCTTTGAATCCATGCTGCCTAGGGGTCCTGTGCCCTCTGGCCTCTAGATGCTCGACAATTCTTTTCCTTCAGAAGTGATTCCATCATTTTCCCTATCACTGAGGTTAAACTAACAGGTCTGTAGTTTCCTGCTTCTGCCTTGCTCCCACTTTTGTGAAGGGGAATCACATCTGCCTCCTCCAGTCCTCGGTACCACCCCATCCTCCCATGATTTGTTAAAAGGGTAGTCAGTGGTGTCACTAGCTCTACCCTTAGCTCTTTTAGAATTCTGGGATGAATCCCATCAGGCTCCATTGCTTTGTCCACCTTCAGTTTTAAGAGTTCTTTCAGAACCCTTTCTTTCTGTAAATGGGCTGGTATCAACTTCTGTATCCAGAGTTACTACTATTTGTTTTATGTACCTCCTCTTCATTTGTAAATACTGAGCAAAATATTTGTTTAGTATCTCTGCCTTTTCACAGTCTCCTCTGCACATCCTCCTCCCTTTATTAAGCCTCACTATCCCTCCCTTGGTCTTCCTTGCTCCTTGATGTACCTATAAAAGGTTTTATCCCCCTTCTTAACTGAGTTGGCTATCTTTTCCTCGGTTTGGGCCTTTGCTGTTCTGACTGCCTTCCCAGCCTCCTTTTGCTTTAACTGATACAGTTCTCTGTCCTGCTCCTTCTGCGATTCCTTGTACTTCCTGAATGCTTTCTTTTTCTCTTGAACCTTCACTGCCACTTCCTTTGAGAACCATAGTGGTTTCTTACATCGTCTTGTTTTGTTTATTTGCTTCACACAACGTGACACTGCACTTCATCCTGGCGGGCTTCATCGTTCCTGTTGAAAATGTGACCCTGGACAGGAGTTGCAGTGTAGGCGGCTGCCAAGTCAGGTGCATCCAGGGTAACCCCGACTGAATGCCTTGCAGGGGGAATGCGTGGCATATACCGATATGCACTGCAGCCCCCATGGGCAATATTCAGCCCAGGAATGCTAATGAACTAATTGAGCATGCAGGGTGCAATGGGGCCTTATGCATGCTCATTACCAGGCCATTTGCATGTTGGCATGGGGATGAATGCACTGGAGCAGCTCTCGTCCCCATGCCCCGACCCTCATCACGCCCATGTGGAACAGACCCTGAAGTCTCTTGGTGGTATAGTGGCACCCCCCACCCGTTCCACCAGCCCCGATCGTACCGGAGTCCAGGCTCTATCGGTTCCACATTGTAGGGACCCCAATGCCATCCCTAATTGCACCCAAATACACCTACAGTCCATGTCCATAAGGTAGTGGCCCCCACTCTCCCTCAACGGTGCACAGGCAGCCCCCTCACTGCCCCCCAGCCAATTCCATTGCGACGACTGGCTCTGTAATGGGATTGTACCACTCTATCAGTGGGTGGCAGAGCACTCGCAGTAGGATGCTGGAATCTGTTATATGTAGGCATGAGTGTGTGTGGGTGATAACACGAAGTGGCCATACTCCTCAGGCACTCGCATGCAGGTCCATCATCCCCGCGCCTTTGCATTTCTCAGTGTGGGTGATGGCCAGTGCTGTACCCACTCAAACAGGACCCAAAACAGGCATGTTACAGTCAATCTCCAATTTGTTTTTACAATTGGAGAACTGCAGATTAACTATCTAAAACCTGAAGCGTACACTGCAAATGGCATTACAGGATATTGCACCCCATGGCACTTGGGATACTTCAGAAGTCCAGAGGGTGGCATGTTACACAGGGGAACAGGGGAGAGTGTGGACTTGCAGTGATGTATGACAGCAGGAAGATACAGCATTGACAAGTCATGCATTAGAGGTATGTAAGTTCCCTCTTCAATTTGCCAGGGATGTACACACAGCTGCATACACTAGTGGATCTACAGCTAGCATGGTGCCCCAGTGCATGGTACAGACAGTTGGGTCATTCCAGAGTGCAGGTCCCCAGCTCGGGTTCAGTGCAATCAATGGCTGGCCATGGCAGGGTGTGGAAGACAGTGCTAGTCTTTGCAACAGGTTGGGTATGAGGGAGTGAGGGTCTCTGTGTATGGGGGCAGTGGATGGGAATCCTCTAGACTATGGATATGGACCATGGTTTCCTCTGGTGCAATCAGGTCTGGGAGGAGACTTACACTATGGAGCTCTTCCGGGATGGAGTTGGCTAGATTGGTGATGAAAAGGGGGTACCTCTAGCCTACCAGGGCTGCCAGGCTGCTGTGCACCTGGGTGTACATCTACAGCCTGCCTGTGGGTGGCCGTCTGGGTTAGGCCACCTATTCATGGCCTAACTGTGGGTTGCGGTGCTCTGGACTGTGAGGGGCACATTCCCACTAAATATGCTGCAGCACGGCATATATATGGGATTGCCCCTTGACTTGAACAGCATACCATTTGTGTGTGCCCTGGCCCATTCTCTTGTGGCCAGTGCATTCTACATGTTTGAATATCATGCTGTTGCTTATTGTTGGAGTTGTGTGGAACATCTCCCTTTTCCACCGGGATGCACTGCATATCTCCTTTGAATACGGGGGCTCTGGACTAGGTAGCCTTAATACATTATAAAAATGGTTAAATCATGACCCCACTGAAAACAAGATATTGCATGTAATCTTGGACAGCCTGAGTAAATACAGTGCAAAAATGTGTAAATGAACATCCCTGTGACAATCAGATGTAGCATGTCACTTGCCCCATCCAAGATACAAAACATAGGATAAGAAATATTCAGTGCTTCCAGATCCAAATAACCATTACTCTGTAAGAAGCCTTCATTTTCCCTGTATTTTCCCCACAAAGGCAGAATCAAATCCCTGTATAAATCCCTGTAGATTTTTCCATAAGCCACTGGTTCTTTATTTATTACATTGTTCTTTATTTATTATATCAGCAGCCTTTTATCAGGAAAAGAGCTCTGATTTGCTGCTCAGTTTTAATATTATATGTCATGATGGCCTCGGAGTGATTTGGATTTATATGCTACTGTATGCATAAGGCATATATGGAGACTATACGAAATAACAAATATCAAGCTCATTATTTCATGAACTATACTCAAAATTAGTAATCACAAGTCAGACAATCTTTCAAAAGATACTAGTAATTCCTGTAAACAAATTTATTGCAAATAGAGACATTTAAATATATATATATATATATATATATATATATACACAAATGCTAGTTTTGCATCTTATAGTTGGTTTTCAGACAAATTCTCATAGACTTTTTTTCTGTCCACATAATGGAATCTTGAATGAGTTAAGTAAATGTTATTATTTTATCAAGGCCCTGATCCAGCAACTCAGTAAATACACACTCAGTATATCATATTATAGAATGACAAAAAACAGTCTTCTGTTTGCAGTTGTTTGATCGGGAAGTTTATAACTGGTATGAGTTATTTATGTCACATCTATGTTGGTCCAATAAAAAGTATCAAACCATTTGCTTCTGTATCACTCTTGGTTTGTCAGCAGTTTATTCATTAGATGAGGACTTCCTTGCCTAGAGTTTAATTATTTCTCCACCTCTCCCCCAAACACACACAAACCTACACACACACACACACACACACTCTCTCTCTCTCTCTCTCTTGCTACATGAGATCTCAGTAGCTTTTATCTGTTATGTTTGGGAAGCAGGCCACAGCCCTTTTCTGTCAAAGATAAATTTATATATTTAGTATAGGTAGTTCACTGAAGACCTGGCATTTTATCAGATAGGTCTTGAGAGGTTAAAAACAGTGTAAATCTTTACAAAATTTGCTGGGAAAGGTTAACATTTATGAGGTATAAATCTTTCTTGAAAGATATTCATCCCCAACTGAATTAGTAGCAAAAACTATTTAAATGTTAATCATTTAAATGTGCAGGCTGTTGAATTTCTAAGGGGGTAAATAAATCTCCAGTTTAATAGGCAACCAATATTTAACAAGATGTTTCAGTTTCCTAATGGCCATCAGATAAGCAGCTTGGAATTATGTCTCCAACATTCTAAACAGAAAGAAGGGATTATTTATTTTAGTTGTCATAGTGATTTGTAGATGTGGAAGAATACTTTGAAATGTCCAAAAACTGAGTTCCACGAAACTCCATTTTCAAGCTACAGTTAGCAAAATGGCTGTAGGCTCCACCCACAGCCATAACAATTAAGCGGAGATGTCCCCTCTCATTCCCACCAGGTGGATGCGCTCATGCCCAGTCCTATTGCAGCTTTGAGATAAATGTTCAGAGGTGTTGTTCAAGAGCAAGAGCAAAAAAACATAGCATGCCAAAAGAACTGTGGGTCACCCTGGAAACAGGAAATGGGACAGCCATAAGAACCGGGGTTGTCTACAGGCCCCCAGACCAGGAGGAGGACATAGACACATTACTGTTAGAGGATATATAAAACATGACAGCTAAAGGGGAGGTTCTGATAATAGGAGACTTCAACATGCCAGATACAGATTGGTCAATACCAGCAGGAACATCTGCTAGAACTAGACACATGGTGGATTCCCTGCAGGGGGGAGGGCCTCAAACAACTGGTACAACAACCCACAAGAGACAGGGCTATCCTAGATCTAGTACTGACTAACAGGGAAGGGATCACAGATCTCCAGGTAGGTCACTTGGGGACCAGTGACCATCACATGGTATGGTTCAATTTGGCAACTACATCTAAATCACCCCATTCCAAGGCAAAAATATGGGACTTCAGAGAAGCTGACTTTGATAAGATGGCCAACAGAGTTAAGCTAGCCCAGGCAAAAAGAAACACAGGTGAGGGGGTACAGGCAAAGTGGGTAGGCATTAAGGATGCAATACTTGAAGCAACATCCCATTGTGTTAGACAGAAAAGGAAGTGCAAAGAAGGAAACCACTTTGGTTCTCAAATACAGTAGCAGAAAAGGTCAGAGCCAAAAGGCTGGCCTTCAGGAAGTATAAGGAACACAGTGGGATGAAGATAGGAGGCATACCAAACTGCCCTAAGGGAAGCAGGGAGGTAGTAAGGCAGGCAAAGTCCCAAACTGAGGAAACACTAGCACGAACAGTAAAGAAGGTGACAAGACTTTCTATAGATACATTAGTGAAAGGAGAAAGTCCAGAGGGGTATTGCTAAGCTTAATGGAGAAAGGGAGCATGTGAGGAGGAGGACCATGTAAAAGCATCTATCCTAAATAGATACTTTTGCTCAGTATTTACTGAAGAGAAGGTAGGGCAGGGCCCACATCTCAGCACCATGGACACAGGGGGAGGGAGGGAGATGAGCACTACTCCCTTCACAAAAGAAAGGGTCCTACAAGAGCTCGCTAAGCTCAGGGTGGATAAGGCAATGGGACCTGATGGCATACATCCCAGGGTACTTAAGGAGCTAAGGGTGGAACTAGCAGAGCAATTAGCAGAACTGTTTAGTGAATCTCTGAGCACAGGAGAGGTCCCAGAAGACTGGAGAAGGGCTTGTGTGATCCCGCTCCACAAGAGTGGTAGCAGGAAGGAGTTAGGGAACTATAGACCAGTCAGTCTTACCTCAGTAGTGGGCAAGATTATGGAGGTACTCCTTAAGGAAAGGATAGTGCAACACCTGGAATCCATAGGGGCACAGGATCCAAGACAACATGGGTTTACAAAAGGAAGGTCCTGTCAAACTAATCTCATAGATTTCTTTGACTGGGTAACCAGAGTGGTGGACCAAGGGGGAGCAGTTGATATCACCTACTTTGACTTCAGCAAAGCTTTTGACACTGTTCCACATAGAAGATTGATAAATAAGCTGGGTAGGCTCGGGGTGGGTCAGAAGTTGGTCAACTGGGTGGCAAACTGGTTGACGGGCAGAAAACAGAGAGTGGTGGTAAATGGTATACAGTCAGAAGAGATGCAAGTCACAAGTGGGGTACCTCAGGGATCAATCCTAGGGCCAGTCCTCTTGAATATCTTCATTAGTGACCTTGCAGATGGACTAGAGGGTAAGGCTTGTCTGTTTGCAGATGACATCAAGATCTGCAACAGAATAGATGATCCAGATGGGGTGGGCAGAATGAGAAGAGATCTGGATAAACTAGCAAAATGGTCAGAAGAGTGGCAACTGGGATTTAATGCAAAGAAGTGCAAGATCATGCACATAGGGAAGAGAAACCCTGAAGCCACCTATAGGCTGGGAGGGGAGTTGCTAGCAGTCACAAAGGAAGAAAGATACTTGGGCATCATCATCACTGATGACCTGGAATCATCCAAGCAGACCTCTAAAGCAGTAGGTAAGGCTAGGGGGATGTTAGGGTGTATTAGTAGGGGTATCACAAATCGTAAGAGGGAGGTAATAATCCCTCTTTACAAGACACTGGTTAGGCCCTATCTGGAGTACTGCATGCATACTGGAGGCCACACCTTCACAAGGACATTAACCAAATTGAGGCAGTCCAGAGAAGGGCAACCAAAATGGTGCAGGGACAGCATCAGAAGACATATGAGGACAGATTAACGGAGCTCAATATGTATACCCTTGAGCAAAGGAGGGAGATAGGTGATATGATCAAGACATTCAAACACCTTAAGGGCATTAACAAGGTGAAAGAGTCTAACATGTTTAAATATAAGAAAAATAACAGGACAAGAGGACACAGCATGAGATTAGAGGTAGGCCAATTAAGGGGGAATGTGAGGAAGTTCCTTTTCACAGAAAGGGTGGTAGATGCATGGAACGGCCTACCTCAGAAAGTGGTGGCTATGAATACAGTGCAGGGCTTCAAACAGGCATGGGATAGGTTTAAGGGAGCAATACAGATGAGTATGAATAGATAGGCCAGTGGCAGAGCAAAGGCCAATGGCACATTTATAAGGCAGAAAAAGAAATGGGCAGACTGGATAGGCCTTGCTGTCCTTATCTGCTGTCAGCTTCTATGTTTCTATGTAGAAGTAAAACAAAGAACATTATAAGAGAGAGGTAGGAAAGGACAAAAAATGGCAAGTGATTTGGAGATTTTTCCAGACAGATTAAGGAGAGAGTTTATGCCACCCTGTCTGACAGCCTTCACTCACCCCTACCCCCACCCACCCGAACAACCAACAGGCAACACTGTCAAGCAGTGGCTCCAGCATCCTTATTTGCAGGGTGCAGAGGGGTGCAATCACAGCCTCCAGTGGTATTTAACATGTACAAATGCTTGAGAATTAGAGAAGACATGAACATCAGATGTGATCTTTGTTTGGGAAAAGGTGTTGGGGGGGGTGAGGGGGTTACCACTGAAATGATGACTTAGGTAATGTTGACTGTTAAATCAGTAGGCACACACTTAAAATATTCATTAGTTGTTAGTCATGTGATGGACTATTACAGCTGAAATATACATAAAAAATAAATACATAAATACATGAATTGACATCACGGGACATTCAACAGGTTACCTGGTCAGCTCAAATTAGCAAATTAAGTTAACATCAAACCCAGTTAATTCAAATATAACATAATGCACAGGAAGAAGGCAATTCATAAACAAGAAGCATCACATTACAATAGCTCACATAAGGCCCACCATCCTCAGTATACAAATGTCTTTCACTTACTGTAAAAAGGCCAACTACTTTGAATAGAATTAATTACATGAACAAGGCTCATAGGTAATGTTTATGTAGCGACTTGCTGGAGAAGACAAGTGATTCATTATCTCATGTAAATCTGTGCCAGCTGTTTATAATTGGTTTGCCTATATATCATAAGCTAGTTATTTATATATATTTATTTTATTGTTTCAGCTGTTGTTTCCTATTCCATACACAACCAATGCTCTTGTCAAACAGAGACTATTGTGTGACAAGACTAACGGCAGTCAGACAAACATTGTAATGAGAGGCTGACCGCATGCTATGAACAGCTCATGCACAGTCCCGCATGAGAACTACCAGGACTATAATGAGCAATGTAACGTGCTTGTCACCTTCTGACAGTTTCAACAATGTGGCTATCCTTTCATAAATGGCCACAGCATCACGGTCTGGCCGAAGATTTGATTGCAAGATAAATGATTTAAAAAAAAAAAGAGGATTACATGATTTTTTTGTTTATGACAACACTTTATTTATTTAATCAGTACTAATTAAGTGAGTATACATGATATCTAGTTAAATGAAAATAAAATGTCATAACATGCCAGTCGTAACTGTGACATTTCAGACAGTGTCCCTTTAAACAAAGGCAATGGATTATAGAAAACAGAATAATAAAGAGTGGGACTGTGTATAAAACAATAGAAGGCCTTAAAACACTGGTAGTAAATGCTAGGAGCCTTAATATAATTAAGAATTCAGAATTAGAACTCATGTTGATAAGGGACAGTATAGACATCTGTGCTATAACTATCTGGTATAAGCTATCCGGATAGGGGGGTTGATATTAGTCCTTTCACAGAAGAAAGGTGGATAAAGCAATGGGGCCTGATGGGATTCACCCCAGAATTCTAAAAGAACTAAAGGAAGAACTAGTAACACCACTGACTACCCTTTTTAATAAATCATGGGAGGATGGTGTGGTACCTGAGGACTGGAGGAGGGTGGATGTTATTCTCTTTCACAAAAGTGGGAGCAAGACAGAGGCAGAAAACTACAGACCTGTCAGTTTGACCTCAGTGGTAGGGAAAATGATGGAATCACTTATGAAGGAAAGAATTGTTGAATACCTAGAGGCCAGTGGGGCACAGGAACCAAGGCAGCATGGATTCACAGTAGGAAGGTCATGTCAGACGAATGTAATTGATTTCTTTGACTGGATGACCAAAGTAGTAGACCAGGGAAGGGTTGTAGACATGGCCTACCTAGACTTTAGCAAGGCATTTGACACAGTCACGCATAAACAATTAATAAACAAATTAGCCAGCCTGGGAGTGGCTCCCAGGGTGGTAGCCTGTGTAAAACACTGACTGAATAACAGGACACAGTGGGTAATAGTAAATGGAGTCCACAGTGAAGAAAGGGGGTTACTAATGGGGTACTGCAGGGTTCAGTACTGGGGCTGGTCCAGAGGGACTGGAAGGGAAAGTATGTCTCTTTGAAGATGACACTAAGATCTGCAACAGGGTTCATACACAAGGTGGGGTGGAAAGGATGAAAAGGGACTTGGCAAGGTTGGAGGAATGATCAAATATATGGCAGCTTAGATTCAACGCAAAGAAGTGCAAAGTAATGCACCTTGGAAATAAAAACCCAGGGGAAGAGTACACAGTGGGGGGTGAGATACTGACAACAACAGAAATGGAAAGGGACCTGGGGTAGTCATATCAGATGACCTAAAGGTGGGCCAGCAATGTGAGAAGGCAGTAAGGATGGCTGGGGGATACTGGGATGCATAGGGAGAGGCATCACCAGTAGAAAACAGGAAGTTGTTGGCCGTCTGTACAAACAGTTGGTAAGACCACATCTGGAGTACTGTGTACAGTTCTGGAGACCCCATCTCCACAAAGACATAGACAGGGTGGAGGCTGTCCAGAGGAGGGCAACCAAAATGGTGCAGAGTCTGCACCAGAAGACATATGAAGAAAGACCAAAGGAGCTCAAGATGTATTGCCTTAAGGAAAGGAGGGAAAGCAGGGACATGATAGAAACTTTCAAATACCTCAAGAGAATCAACAAAGTCCAAGAGGGTAGCATCTTTCAGAAAAAGAAATATGCAAGAACAACGGGGCACAATTTGAAGATAGAGGGGGGACAGCTCAGAGGTAATGTGAGGAAGTATTTCTTCACAGAGAGAGTTGTAGATGCATGGAACGTCCTTCCTGAGGAGGTCGTAGAGTCAAAAACAGTGGGAGAATTCAAGAATGCATGGGACAGACATAAGGCAATTCTAGTGGGGGGTAGGAGGAAGTAGGCTGTTGGTTAACTAGGATCTGCAGCTTATCCGTTAGGTAGGGAAATGGGCAGACTAGGTGGGCCAAGTGGTCCTTATCTGCCATCAAATTCTATGTTTCAAATTCTATAACAGAGACACTGTGGGACAACCAATCACTATGGAGCAAGATCACTGATGTGGCTTGTCACTTCTGCAGTTGCGGAAGAAAAAGTGCCCAGCAAAGTGGGTTTGTTTATGCGGAGTAGAAGGGCCACATTAACACAACCACTGGACACTGTGTCAGAGCAATGTGGACGCACACCGGACAGCAGCTTGGTCATGTGCTTCCAGAGTGCTCTGCTAAAGAGATGATGATGGCATAACATCTGTGGAGCTCTGCCCACACAGAGGTATAAAAGTAGGCAACAATAACAGCAGTTGTCATTTTTATCAGCTTGTTAACCTCCACGCCTTGAATATTAGTCAGCTAGTAAAATGTGAGATCCTGCCAAGTTGAAAATTTGCTTTGTTTATTTATTTATTTATTTATTTATTTATTCAATCTTGGATTTACATACCTTTAAGCTAAAAGCTAATTTACAAATGTTCCACATCTAATGAGAAAAAACAGAAATACAAGACATAACGATACATACAGTATCTAGGAAGTCTTAGTTAAATTGTTTTGAAGAGGTTTAGCAAACTTGTTAGAAAACAGTTTTTGTCTAAGTGCAGTACATGTGGTTCAGGTGTAACTGTGGCTGTTGGCTGAGCAGAGTGGACATTTACAGAAGAAGAGATGGATTAGCCTGGTGGGGCTAGGAGGATTACAAGGACAGGACAGAGTGTTCTCACAGCCTTTACCACAGATAACCTAAGAACATAGATGTCACCAGTGGCTTTGTAAAGTCTGGCCAGCCTTTGGCAAAAGTGTCATAACTGTGTATCATTTTTTCCAGCTTTGCCCTTGGACAAGGCCTCCAGATAACTACGTGTTCCTGGAGTTGCACTAAGTTATGCCTCAGCATTCTTCTTAAATGTGGTTTAGCATGTCTAGTCTGAGGACTTGCAGGATGACAAAGCTTAACTCCTGTAGCAAGAGTTCATTGAGAACAATGAGAACAGTTCTTGCCATCACAAACCTCTTGGAGCTCTTGCTTAGTTGGCTAGCCTTAGGTGAAGAAGGTGAAAATTTGTCTACAACCTGGGTCTTGAAGAAGATGAGCTTTGATACAGGTACTTTCTAACCTGCTCTGAACAGCTGGGAGTGCATGCACCAAAACATCTACATAAATGTCTATATCTTCATGGAGAGTGATGCCTGGTGGTATTTCATCTCTGCAGGGTCACTTATGAAAAAAGTGTCAGCCATAGCCAGCAATCTACAAGGAGCACTTGAAATGTCATTAGCAGATTTCAGTGGTCTCATCCTCAGCCGCTGCAGCCATGGTGGAGGCTTGTCTAAGATCTTTGTCCCAATAAGTCTTGTAAATGGGTTGGGGTCTGTCTCCATGTGAAATCAAATCCCCCATATAATAGCTGACATATGTAATGCAGCCCCAAAATAGAACAAATGCTTCCTTATCAACCTGTGCATAACATTGTTCAGTGGTGTTAAGTACCTTTGATGTGTACGGTATGCCACATGTTTTCAGATCCATGTTTATGAGATGAGGCAGCGCCTACTCAACATAGAACCATAGAAATTGATGGTAGATAAGGACCACCTGTCCCATCCAGTCTGCTTGTTTATCCCTACCTACACTATATCACAGACGGTGCTTAATCTACAACTCTTTCTCCCTCCCCCCTTCCTTTCCACTATGATCCCTTGTGCTTATCCCATGCGTTCTTGAACCCCACCACTCTTTTCACCCCATCACCTCTGCAGGAAAGCTGTTGCAGGAAACAATCATCCTTTCTGAGAATAAGTACTTCCTTACATCTCTCCTGAATCTACCCCCTTCCAGGTTCATAGTGTGTTCCCTTGTCCTTGAGCACCTTTTCTTCTAAAAAAATACTTCCATCTTGTACCTAATTCCCCCCGTCAGGCATTTAAAGGTCTGTATCATATCCCCACTCTCCCTTCTCTCTTTGGTATACTGATGTAACAGTGACACTCTTACAGCGACATTAACCCGTCGACACCCACAGTGATGACCGGATTGCCGGAGCGATGACTAAGCCATCGACTCCACAGTTTGGCCAATCTCCCCCAAAATGCACCCCCCGGAGTTGGAATCCTTAAGTCCAGGGGCAAACACACACACCGATCAGGTGTCTGTGCATTCTCCAGTCGAGGACCAGAGTCGGCGGTGTTAGGGATGTCGGCGACCATGTGTCACTGTCGTGGAGGTCACTGACATTCCTGTCACCGCAACTCTTCCAGGGTGTACATATTGAGGTCCTTTAGTCTCTACTTGTAGGGCTTTTGATGCAGACATTGCACCATCTTAGTTGCCCTCCTCTTGACTGCCTCTGCTGTTGTTATGCCCTTTCAGAGATGTGGTCTCCAGAACTGGACATGATACTTTAGGTGGGTTCTTACCAGTGATCTATAAAAAGACAACACCACCTTTCTCTTTCTGCTAGTGATTTTCCTCTCTATGCACCACACCATCTCACTTGCCCTCCCTACTGCCTTGTCACACTGCCTGGCCACCTTTAGGTCATCTGATATGTTTACCCCAGGTCTCTTTCCTGCTTAGTGGTCGTCAATACCACTCCACCCATTTTGTACTCAGCCTCTGGGTTTCTGTGACAGAAGTGCATTGTTTTGCACTTTTTTGCATTGAAACCCAGCTGCCATATCCTTTACCACTCATTGAGTTTTCTTAGGTCTCTGCTCATCTTTTCCAACCCCCCACGTGTCCACCTTATTGCAGATTTTGGTGTCATCTACAAAGAGGCAGACCTTCCCTCACAGCTCATCTTGAAGTATCACTTACAAAGACATTAAAGAAGATTGGTCCCAGCACTGATCCCTGCAGCATTCCACTGGTCATTCTTCTGTCCTCAGAATGAACACCACTTACCACCACCCTCAGTTGCCTGTTCCTGAACCAATTTCTTTTGGACCCACTCCTAAGCTACAAAGCTTGCTTACTAGTCTCCTATGTGAAATGGTGTTGAAAGCCTTACTGAAATCTAGGCAGGCCACATCCACCGCTCCATGTTGATCTAGTTCTTTGATCACCCAGTCAAATAAATCTATTAGACTCATTTGACATCACCTCCACTCTGTGAACCCATGCTGTCTCAGGCCTTGTAACCCACTGGATTCCTGTGGCCCCTTCCCTTCTTCCCCTTTGAAGACTGAACAAAAGTATTTGTTCAGGATGTTTGCCTTTTCTTGTCCCCCCTCTGCACAGTACCCCCTTCCCTTTTTAACCATACAATCCCACCCCTGGTCTTCCTCTTTTCACTTACATACCTAAAAAATGCTTTGTCCCCTTTCATTACTTCTTGGGCTATTCTCTCTTCAGTTTGCACCTTTGCTCTCTTTACTTCTTTGCCTGCTTCCCTCTGTTTTCCCGGATATACCTCCATATACTCCTCCCTCTGCATCTCCCTATACCTTCAGAATGCCCTCCTTTTTGCATTTATCTTTTCAGCTGCCTCTTTTGAGAACCATAGTGATCCTTTTTCCTCTTGCTGTTGCTCACGTGTTTGACACAGAGGTTTGTTGCCTTTACTATGCTCCATTTTATCTTCACCCACTATTCCTCTACCCCATCCAAGACACACATTTCTCGCCAGATTATCCCTGAGGCATTCACCCATCTTTATAAAATCTGCCTTTCTGAAGTTCAGGACCCATGCCCTTCCTGTGATTTGATTCTGCAGCCATTCTTATACTGAACCACACCATACGAGGCTCACTGGTCTCCAAGTGGCCTCCCATATTGACCCTCACAACATTCCCCATGTTAGTCACTACTAGGTCCTGTATTGCCCCACCAAGAGTGGGTTCGCTGACTAGTTGCCTGAGGAATGCCCACTGCAGAGAGTCCAGGATGTCCTTTTGGTATACACTGCCAACAGCGAAAAGTTGACAGCAACTGTCACTACAGTGACTACAGCACCAGGTCACTGTAGTGTCAGCACTGGACCCAAGCACTGTATTCTGGGGGTCTTGCACCCCCACCCCTAATCAGCTCTGACTCTGAGTTGATTATATTTAGTGGGGGGGGTGAGTGCAGGGGGCATAGTCCCCCACATAGGTGGTTCAGAGGGCAACCCCCCCCCGAAGAAAAACATGTTTCCAAGTCAGAAACCATATGCTGTATGCAAATGCAGTTGACATGACAGTTTAGCTGTATGGTCATTCAACAAAAAGTTTGTCGACGACTGGTCATGGATCCATCCCCTTCTACTATCTCAAACCACTGCTGGGAGGCTTCACTCCACATCTTGCAGGTTGAAGTCCCCCACTAGCAGCACCTCCCCCATTTCTGCCATCTTGCCATAGGCTTGCACCAGTACCTTATTTATTTCCTACCCCAGTGCTAATGGTCTGTAGATCACTCAGTGTGTACAGCAGCTGCATTGCCATCTTCAAGGTGACCCACAGTACCTCTATTTCCCCCTGTACTCCCTGCAACTCAGTCACTTTTATGCGTTCCCTCACATAAACCACCATACACATGAAGACAAATATGCAGAGCATTTGATCTTGTTCCCAGGTCATATGGCATAAGGACTGGCATTATGGTTAACTATGGCTTTAGCTTTTTGGAAAATAGTTCCTTGTTCTATCCCCCAGTGCCATACACTGCATCTTGAAAGCAAGTCTCTTATGGGCTTTGTCTTTCCTGCAAGGCCTGCAACCAATATTCAAAGTTGATTCATAACAATTAAAGTGCAGACTCAGAGAAAACAGTGGGAACAGGCATTTGGGCTATGGCTGCTGCATTTCCTGTGTTTTATAGGATCCACTGATCTAAATTGTTTCCCAAAAACTTAACAGAAGTATGTCTAAAGTTGCAATTAAAAAAGTTGAGTGTGACTGCAGCATTATGAATCCTGTTGATTAACTGTGTTTCTCCCAGGTGCGCTTAACAATGAGGACATTATCCATGTGACAAGTGGCCCTGATTTGACCATCCAGTATATTCCACATGACATCCACCTTTGCAAATGCTCTCATGTAACTAATATTTAAACATTATACAATGGCACTCAAAAGTCAAGAAATCTGATTGGCTAAGAGGTAGTTTTCACCATGAGTAGATCCTAGCATTACTCACAGGAATAAGTACCAGATAGCCACCATATCTTTTCACCTCATTAAGTATTCCACAGCAACAGCAAACATAAACAAATGGCCATATTGCAAAACTATTTACCTCAACACGGCAACATCAGTTTCAACATTAAAAAAAAACCTTCAAAAATGAGCGACGTGAACACATCATTCCAACTCGATACCCCAGAAACCTTAGAGGAGCTTTTCAGTTCATTCAATGAGCCTGATTCACCTACCTGGTTGATGGAAGTTACTGAGCCGATAGAAATGTCCCAGGAGCTGTCAAACATTGACAGAGTCACGCTGTATCCCCCCGCTAGTGAAGCCTCTTCAATGCAGGCGACAACTGAAAAAGGGAAAAATAGCAGCACTAAAACACCAGTAAGACATTCAAATGTTACTGACAAAGAAATATTATAGTTTAAAATAGAATGTAATGAGCCAACCACACTAAAGCAAACAAAATGAGCGGTAAATGTGTTTTTAAACTGGTGTACGGAGAAGGCTGTAAGCGTGAACCTTAAAGTAATCCCAGTGACCAACTTAAATGACACATTGCACAAATATTAAAGCACAGTATGAAACACAGACGGCAAAGAATACTGTCTAAGCAACTACATTAGCTTGCGTTCCAGACTTAACAGGCACTTAAATGACCCCCCCTTCACCCATGTCATTAATCTAATGACAAACCCAGAGTTCACTACCAGCAACAACGTTTTCAAGGGTGTCATGAAGAGACAATGAAGGGAAGGCAAAGATCGAGCTACCCACCACCCACCTCTCACCCTTGAAGAGCTGGAATTTTTCAGAAAGTCACATTGTCTGTCCCCCAACACAGCAGCTGGCCTTATAAAAAAGGTTTGGTTAGATCTGCAGCTGCAAATGGCACATTGGGGTAATGAAGGAGTTTGGTCCTTCACTAGGCAGTCGTTCGAACTAAAATCAACAGCCAGTGTAATTAAATACCTAACTAAAGCATTCAATGAGGAGACCAAGAATCATAAAAAGGTCAGCGATGCTAACAAACAGAACACCAGACAACCCACTGTGCCCCATAAAAAGTTTCATCAAATACTTGTCAAAACTGCCACCTGACGCACCAGCCCTTTTCTGCCACCCAAAGCAACTGACCCAAGACCAGCTTGACAAAAAACAGTACTGGTACTCAACTGAGTCCATGGGTATGAACCATCTCAGTTCGATGCTCCCAAGATTGTGCAAAGAAGCGGGCTTAGGCAAAGTATACACAAGTCATCCTCTTCTAGCAACCGCCGTTATATTACTCAGCTCACCCGGTCTCGAAGCTAGAGAAATCATGTCCATAACTAGACATAAAAACAAAGCTTCACTAGAATCTTACTGGAGGCCTAATCTCAAAAAAAGGCAGCAGTGGAACAATATTTTAGCCCCCAGATTAGTGCAAGAAACAGAGGCAAGTACCAGCTACTCCACAGGTCACCCCCCGGAATCAAACTTCTGCACCAGCAGTACTACCCATGCTGAATTCATGCAAACTTCCAGCAAAGCTGACTTCTCTGAACAACAACAGTGTAAAAATAATGAATCACCCGCCCAGATGAATGTAATTCCCTGCAAAAAAAAGAAACACAGTGCCCCAAGCAATGACGGAGAACAGCACCACAAAGCCACAGAAAAGCTACAATTGGAAGCGTCCAATGATGAGATTTACCTAAATACCACAGAAATGCAGCCGCTGGTATCCATCGTTGATGATAAACAAGTCTTCTTCAATGATTAAATGCAACCGATGAACACCAATGCCGAAAATCTCTCCTCCATGCATATAGACAACCCAAAAATTGCTGCACATGTTCTCAATCCCAAATCTCAGACACCCGTGAGATGTCACCCTGAAGCAGCAACACCCACAAGTGGCCTTCTACTAACCCGATTCATCAATCATGGGACAATAAGTGTATACTTGCAGCAGTAGAGCAAAAAAAATATTATTTTTAGCAATTACTTACAACAGTGAATATTACAAATGTGATAAAGTTTGTTGCAATGTTAGTTAATATTACTGCAGCAATTAACTGTTCTAGTTAAGGTTACACTCAACAAAATACAGTTACAATTACAAAGCAAATTGATTTTAAAGAAATGTAAGAAATACAGCTATTTATTGCATGTTTTACTATATAAATATCTATTCAAACAATGGACTATTTAATGCAGTGGATGAATAGATTACAAACAAGCATTTGTTAATGCTGAATGTTGTCGCACTGGCATTGGCATTGGCAGTGCCGGAGCTAGAGATGCACAATAGGAATGGCAGTGAAGTATTGAAGTGATGCCAACCCCAACCCACCATATAGAGAGTGACAGGCATTGGAGTGTGCCTTTGGGTCGTCAGCTATAACACTCATGCCATTGTACCTCACCCTACCCTGTAGACACTGACAGAGTGTCAGGGTGTGTTTGGGGTCTCTGGCATTATACTTACCCCACCATAAGGAAATACACTGATGTGGGTGCAGTATAGGAGCATGGGGTGAACTTTGTGGGTGAACGGTGCAAGGCACACCACGATGCCTGTCACTAGCTGCAGGGTGGGGGGGTGG
The DNA here is from genome assembly GCA_016271365.2 of Neoceratodus forsteri. NCBI lineage: Eukaryota > Metazoa > Chordata > Ceratodontiformes > Ceratodontidae > Neoceratodus > Neoceratodus forsteri. Next base: position 649,765,486 of record CM057456.1, read on the forward strand.
AATGGTGTGACCATTACATCCGATGATCCCAATTGACACCCCTGACACCTGTCAGTCTGTACCAGGTGGGGTGCTACAGTTGGAAACCCTAACACCGTAGGCATGTCATGGTAGTTTCACTCCACATTTTCAACATGGGCTGCTTGTCAGACCACCTCATGAAAAGTGGCACAATCACTTTGTTAGCTGAAAGGTGGTTTTGCACAGCAGCTGTGCCATTTGGTGACAGAGGGATGAAAACACATTTTTGGGCAGGATGTGGAGAATGACAACTGTATTGTTCATGAGGAGGCATAAAAAAATGGCAACGTTGAAAATCTGGAGTGACAACATGAAATATTGGTGAAGCAGTGAGCATGCATACAAACTGCACAGCACACGTCCATAACCCAATTATTTTGGGGGGTTTGTTAGCCACATTTGTAACATAGGCATTTTGGGACCTCCCCTTATGAACAGTGGAGCTGTGATTTTGTTAATCTGTCCCAAAAATTGATTTCCCACAGCGACCACGCCATTGTGCACCACAGGTGCAGAAACACATTTTGGGCAGGATGTGAAAAATGATAGCTGTACTGTTCATAAGGAGGTGTGAAAAAATGCCAGTGTTGAAAATCTGGCATGGAAATATTACAGATTTGCAGTTACACGAGTGCGTGGAAACTGCGCAACACACGCTTGCAACACAGTCACTTTATGGACTTTTGGCACCACATTTTCAACATAGGCATTTTAGGACCTCTGCTCATGAACAGTGTCACCGTCATTTCCTCAAACTGTCCCGAAAAGTGATTTCGCACAGTGACCATGCTATTCTGCACCGGACATGCGAAAACACATTTTGGCCAGGATATGTAAAATGACAGCTGTACTGTTCATCAGGAGGTGTGGAAAATGCCAATTTTGAAAATCTGGACTGAAAATATTACAAATTCACGAAGTTACAAGTGTGCGTGGAAACAGCACAACGCACGCTTGTAAAACAGTCATTTTTTGGATTTTTCCCACCAAATTTGCAACATAGGCTTTTGAGGCCCCATGAACAGTGGCACTGTCATTTTCATTCATCAGTCCCGGAAGGTGATTCCACACAGTGACCACGGAATCACCTTTCGGGGGCCAATTAATGCCATGACAGTGCCAGAATTCATGAGGATGGGTCCCAAAAACCCCATGTTGAAAATTTGGTGCCAAAATTGCAAAACATACCTGAGATATGCATCAAAGTTGAAAAAAAACCCTATTTATTCCATTATACAGCTTATCGGCATTTCCTCAGTTCGCGGTCGGCTTTGAAGAGTGTAGACGTGTTCCCGGTCCACCGAAGATCATGACACTGGACCCCAGAGGCAAGTATGGGGTGAGGGGGTGTGGGGAGGCAGGGTGCGCAGTGGGTGGGTGTGGGAGGTGGGCAGCGAGACCACGATGGACAGTTTTCTTTTTTACAGGTTAAAATAAATAAATAAAAAAATATCAGGGGACAGTTTTTTTTTTTTTGCAGGGGCTTTGGCACACTGGGGTGGGCTCCCAGCATGACACCTAAGTGTTTTCTGGGGGGGATCCTATAGCCAACAGGGGATTGGGCACCCCTGTCGGCACACAATGAAAGCAGGGGGGCAAGAGCCGAGGTGATTGGGCACCCCTCAGCACATAACAAATGGGATGCATTGTGCCAGTGGGGAGTGGGCTCCCCGGCCTGCATACATTGGCCAGGGTATGCTGACAGGGGACCAGGCACCCCCGAAGTCGGCAGTATGCCACCATGTTCATTTTCTCTTTTACAGGGAAAGCACGTTGGAGGTCCACTGTGTATGACAAGCTTAGCTCGCATTGCAGCGGACCTTTCATTTGATCCCATGGCCACATTAGGTATGCACGGTGTGGCACAGGCATGCGGACTGATTGGGGAATGAGGGACGCACTTACAGCCTCCAAATCTGCACTACCGCAAGATGTTGGCTACACAAGTGCACCAACATAAAAAGCAATAAAAACAAGAATAAAATCATTTTAAAAGTACATAAGTTTTCTTCTTCCTTACTCAAATACATTTAGTCATATGTATGATCACAGTAATCCACTCCAGGGTGTGGGTTATGCTGGTAGTTACTCATGCCTGGCATGGATTTGGTCACTGGCCTGTGGCCTCATGACCAAACCACGCCAGGCGTGAGTAAATTCCAGCATAACCCACACCCTGGAGTGGATTATTGCTTAAATATACCACTCCAGGGTGTGAGTATATGGGGAGCTTTACCATGCCTGGTGTGGTTTGGTCACAAGGCCACAGGCTGAGTGACTTAACTGTACCAGAAGCGGTAACCCCCTACCCCATATTCCAACACCCTGGAGAGGTATATTGCTATTATACAATGATTGACATTTTTTTCTGATATTCTTGCGCAGTTTTAGTATTTTATTTATTTATAGAATTGGTGGACTGTAGTATGTATTGTACACATAAAAAATAGTCCCTTGTTACTATCGAAATGAATGGAAGAAGAAAAGTTTAAGAAACAGACTTGAAATTGTTTTAAATGAATTTTATTAATGAAATACCACGTGTCATATAAACAACGTTTATTAAATAATGTATTTTCCATAGGTAAATTATATTTTTATTAGCATTTTTATGTTTTTTTGTGTTGAACAAAGTATAAGGTTTTGTAAACAGTGAGCACTTTTTTGATAATAATAATAATAAAACACTTAGGAACTGAACCTCTTTTAATGCATTGGCTAGTCTGTAGAGGTTTAATGTGCTGTCAGTTTGGCAAAACAGTGAAGACATGAAGGCATTTATTATTCTTAATAGAACAGTTTGGTAGTCAATGTTTTCATTATTTAGTAGGGCTTTTGTATATTAGTCTGGTTAGTTGGAGGTTTCCTTCCAGTAGTGCCAGTTTTTTGTATTTTAGAGAGCCACCGACACTTCAGTAAGAACTTTGAAGAACATAATATTTGAACACAGAGCAGCTTATATTTCCCATTAGCTCTGTATTTCTTACCTCCATTATTTATTACTGAGGTCAGATGCATGAAAACAGATGAGCTGTTCTCTGAGGGTTCATCAGCTCATATTGCTTCTTCCCAAGTTGATGTCATAATACTATGCCTGTGACATCACAGTTATTCCCATAGCAACAGACTGTGATGTCACAACAGAGTTTTATGATGTCGAGTAGGGAGTAAGTTACAGAGGAAGATGAGCTCTAAGGGATAAAGATCCTGTTTATGTGGGATTTATTTTAGTAACAAATAATGAAGATGAGAAATCTAAAGAAGATATGTGAAATATAAGCTGAATTGTATCCAGCTATTATGTTTTCCAAAGTTTTTTCAAAGGTGTCGGCTGCTCTTTAAGGAACACTTCTTTACTGCAGCAGTGTGTCTTTAAGATTTTCTTTTTTTGTTGTTTTTCTTGGGTGAGAGGCTGTCCTTCCTTCTTCATTCTTGTCACATGGTAATGCATTTGGATTCTTCTGTCTGTTGGAATTGTGTCACAATTTGGAAGTGAATAGCACTTTTTGTTATTCAGAGCGGTTTTTGGGCTTCCGTGTGCAATCAAGAGGTATTTTCCAATATTTTGTTGGCTGGTGCATTTCATCTAGAGAGGAGAGAATGGAAAACATCAGTGTACTGTGAAAGAATTATTACTGTTACAGCGGTGGCTGTTTGACTGGGTAATGACATACCTGTTTATTGTAGCCTGTGTTTCTTTATTTTTCTGTGGCTCTGAAGTGAAAGTTTATGTGCCTATAGTTTATAAAGTATGATATATTGGGAATCATCTGCATTGGTAGCATAGTCATTCATTCCATTGCTTGTAGTTTCTAAGTTGGTAATCACTGGTGCTCGAAGTTGGTGGGCATTGATTCTTCGGTCTGCTGAGGAATTGGCTGAACATTTTGTTGCAGGAAGCACTCTGTTTTGTGGAGGTAATCTCACTCTGCTTGGATCTCTTGAGTGAGGGTGATTTCTGATGTTGTCAGTTGCTGGCTGTGCTGCTGTTTAGTGGTTTCAAAGCACATAGTGGCTTGACTGCAGAGGACTGGTTTTGCATGCATTGGTACTGGTTGCTTTGGTGGGAGTGGACTGCATTCTTCATTGTCATTGTCCTCTTCATTTTCTTGCAATGTGTAACATGTTGTGCTTGTAGAAGTATGATTCTCATAATCAGTCTAGAAGTACTCTTTTTTTTCCTTTTTGTTTCTTTGCATTGGACGCTGCTAGTGTGGTGCTTGTTTGGGCTTGTTGACCAGATATTATTGAGGCCCATGTTTGATGGTGTTGTAGATTTGGGCCTCAGTAGCTCTTTAGTGAGGTTTCTGTTTTGTGCCCAGTAATGTCCATTATTTGTCTGGAGTCAAGACCAGCATCTGTTGATTAGAAATGCAGCGAATTTAAAATCTGCAGGCGAAGTGAACGTGAAGGGGCCGCTTCGCATTGGCACTTCGCTACATGGAGTGCCCCATAGGAAATGCTCACTTCGCCCTGTTATTATTACTTCACATTGTCATTCCACCTTAAATGTGAAGTAAGGTGGAGTGAAAACAATATTGGCAGCACCCCACCCACACAATCACCAGAATGAATGTGCATCCCCAAAGTGCTACTGTCTTGTGTTCAGAAAACTCCCCAGTGCTGATGAAGTGAAATGAGAGTGTAACAAGAAATGCAAAGTCTCACAGAATTAATGGCACACTCAGTCATGCACGCAGTGGTCACACACAGAGCCACCAGAAGTAATGTGCATCCCCAAAATGCTACTGTCTTATGTCCAGAAAATTCCCCAATGCTGACGAAATGCTATCTTGTGTCCAGAAAATTCCCCAGTGCTGACGAAGTGAAATGAAAAGCGTAACAGGAAATGCAGTCTCCCAGAATTAATGGTGCACTGCAAACGTGCAGACAAATTAAGATTGCACTGCACACTCAAGGGATGCATATGAAAAGACACAACAACACCTAACCAGTGCTCACAAGACTCAAATCCAAATCTGGAAATGAATACATTTTGCCACTTGGGGGATTAATGCAAGGCAGTAACAATCCACTGCCAGTAAAGATATCACAAAGCAGTATAAAAAAATTCATGCAGGTGCAGTGGATAGCAGGTTCACACTGCTGCAGTTAGTCTGTGGAACATTAAAAAGTGTCTGATTTAATGGTATGCATCGTATACATACTCATACACAATCTACAAGTAATGCGTAGCAAATTGAAAACCTTTAGTAATATAAGCAAATGTTTTAAGCAGACGAATTATACACTGCTGCACTACAACAATCAGCAAAAAAATTTCAAGAATACTGAAAATATTACTGTGTGTACATTAACACAGTAATACAAGGAAAAAATAACCAAAACAGAAAGACTGCCTTTTTCTCCCAGTTAATGTACCTACACCACAAATACACCCCTCCCCCAAAGCACACTTCACAGTACACAGACTGACTGTTCTAAATTAACATTCAAAATCCACACACAACAATAAACACTTGATGATATGAGCACAGAACGGTTTCCTAAAATCGATGTACTAAATTTTGAGCAAAACAAATGACTCAAAAAGGCATTTTAAACAGCTTTTAGAGGTTCTGAATCCCAGAGCTATGAGAGCAAACTGTCTTCAGCTACCACTACACACAGACTACCCCGGCCAGAACTGAGGCTGTGCAGAACAATCTAGAACCCATGTGACCTGCAATCCGATGAATCACTGCAGAATTTCATTTGGACCTCAATTACAAGGTGAAGTGAGGTGAATTTCAATGTACTTCGCCTTAAAATTGGTGGAGAAGTGGTTTGGGGAAGGCAGAATAATTCAAAGTCATTGGTTTCAATGGACTTCACATTCTTCATTATGAAGTGAAGTACTCCACTTCATATTGTGGAGTACTCCGCGGATTCCGCGTTACTCTGTGAATCACTTCGCGGAGCGAATTGGGGCCACTTCGCCCACCACTACTTACAGTACTGTAACATGCTGTACAGGAAGGAATGTGAATGCCTATGGCTGTACTTCCCTGATGAGCTGTAGCACAAAACTCCCCGATTTAAAAATGCTCATTAATGAGTACAATGGTGGGGTGGTGAAGCCTGGAGAGGTACTACAAAACAGGCTTACAATACATCCAAGTAACTAGTAAAAAAATGAATGATGTGATTGTGAATCATGATTTGTGACTGCATTTGTGACTGTGATGATGAAGAATGTGATTTGTATCACGAGTGATTCGTGATGATGGTCCTGACTTAAAAACACATATTAATTATACAATGTTCATGCAAAATTATGCACCACATCAGCCCAGTACTCTGAAGGCAAGCCAAAGAAACAACTGTGATTTAAGTTACAGAAGGAGATTGGGCCCTAAAGGGGTGCAAATTCACAGACAGATTAAGATTGCGATGTGCACTGAAGAGATGCAGACGCAAAAGGCGCAACAACTAACCAGTGCTCACCATCAGAAATTCAAATCTGGAAAAGAATACCTTTGACGGTTAGGGGTGGGCCACGGAGGGGGGGGCAGTGTACTGCACTGCTGCAGTAACAGTCACTATTACCAGTAAAGATACCACAAAGAAGTACAAAAATCACATAGCTGCAGTGGATAGCAGCTTCACATTGCTGAAATTACTGTGTGGCACAATAACAGGTGTCTGATTTGATGACTCGCGTCACACACATACTCACACACACACTAAGTAATGCATAGCAAATTGAAAACTTCAGTAATATAACCATGTATTTTAAACAAACTAAAATTATGCACTGCTGCACCACAACAATCAGCAAAAAATGTCAAGAATTATTGAAAATATTACTGTGTGTACATTAGCACATATATACCAAAAAAAAAACCAGAAAGAACTGTCTTTTTCTCCAAGTTATCTACCTACACCACAGATATGACCCTCCCCCAAAGCACACTTCCACTGTCTCTCAGTACACAGACTGAATGTCAAACATTAACATTCAAAATCCATACACAAACAATAAACGCTCAATGATATGAGCACAGGAGGGTTTCCCTACAATCGATGAACTAAAGTTTCAGCAAAGAAATTGCTTAACAAGGCTTTTTTAATGCTTTTAGAAGGTTTGAATCACAGAGAGCTTTCAGAGTAGATTGTCTCCTACAGCTTCCTACACACACTACCCTGAACTGAGGCTGTGCAGAACAATCTAGAGCCCATGTGACCTGAAATCCCATGAATCACTGCAAAATTTGCCTTTGGAGTTTAAAAACAAGGTGAAGTGAGGCGAAGTGTATTGCTTTCAATGTACTTCACCTTAAGAATTGGTGGAGTAGTGGTTTGGAAAGGCGGAGTAACATGAAGTCATTGTTTTCAATGGACTTCGCGTTACCCATTATAACGTGAAGTACTCCGCTTTGTGTTGCGGAGCACTCCGCGAATCCGCTTTCACTTTGCGATTCACTTCACTGAGTGAATTGGGGCCACTTCACCCATCTCTACTGTTGATAAAGTCATGGCTGTTGTCCTAAGGCAGTGGTTTGTATACACTTTCGAGAACCCAGTGTCTTTACAGGTAATTCACACCAAGAGGTTCTCTTGTGTTCCATACAGTGCTTTTATTCAGTTCGCTTTGTGGTAGTTTTTTTACATGGCAAAACAGTGCTGGCAGATTTTCTGGTAACTTTTTGAATGTATTTTATGTAGCTTGAAACAGGATAAAGAGGGTCCCCAGGCCTCTCAAACATGAACCCCTTTGAGATTGTCTTGTGGGGTCTTGAAAATCTTTGTGATTTCTTGTGTCTTCATTATATGCCTTGGTTAAATACCAAAGACCGTTTGGGGCTGTTTCTATGTGGAAGGAGTTTATGTTAAAAGCACATACTCCCTTATTGCCTCTGCATGCTAGGTGTAGTTGGATACCCAACCACACTTTATTAAGCAGACCTTTTGCTGTTAGGGGGGACAGAGGTTCTGAATTCCTTAATTGTAGCAGTTGTTGTTGTGTGAGTCACTCGTGATGAGTGGCTTGGTCCTTCCCTGCTTTTCTATATGTTTTTACCATGCCTTTAAAGATGTTATTAGCTGAATTAAATGTGGAGTCTGACATAACATTGACAGCTCTGCTATTTGGGGGGTGATTGATATGGCAGTTAATACCAGACCTGAGTCCCACAAAACTTGTCAAGCAGTACTCTTGGCCAGCAGAATTTCGTACAGTACTATAAAAGTGCCTTAATATTTCATTTAGTTGCTGCAGTGGTACTGTCTTTAAATCAATTTATATGCCCTTTTCCCATAGCCAATCGTAGAATATGTTAATAGCCCATTTAATTTGTTTAATGGTGCTTACTTCATTTATTGCCAACTCTAGTCTTTAAAGTGTTTGCTCTGATGTATGTTTGTGACGGTGTACTATCTTTTTTCCACAGGTGGCCTTGTTTTGTGAAGTGCTGTAAGCTTGTGGTTGTGCCTGGAAATCGGCCAGAGGTTGCTGTTCACTTTCTGGGCAGACTGAACTTTCAGCTTTGGCATTGTCTATGGCCCTATTTTCATCAGGTGTCGGATTATTTGCTGACAGCGAAGAGGTTCTCCTACTTTTACAGGTATAGTTTGAAGATCGTAAGCTTCATTTTCTGCATTAAATACAAGTTTAAGCTCCTCTTGTCAAATAATTCAAAGGATGTGTTCATGTTTTTTAAAATTACCGTGTCTCCATTTCGTAAACGCTAATGAAAATGGCAGCAGTTTGTTTTGATCTGTGATGGTAGCAGTGATATCTTTAGGATGGCATGAGCTTAGGTTGGCTGGCACATTTTCCAGTTCGTATACTGGTGAATTTATAATGCTGGAAAGGTGCCAGCCAACCAGTCAGAGTGCAGGATTTCTTTGTTTCCATTTATGCCATTGTATAATAATTTATTGATTTACAGTGTTCTGGCTGGGAAAGGTACACTCAGCCAAGGTTCATTTCCAGGTGTGATACGGGGTAGCATTTTCTGCAGAATGACGAATCAAGTACTGCACCACTAAACAATCAGGCAATTAGCAAGACAGCATAGACTAGTGGATTGAGCACCAAGCTGTGAACTTGGAGATCCAGCAGACCTGGGTTTGAAACCCAAAACTGCCACTTACATACTGTGTGACCTTGAACAAGTCACTTCAATAGGACAGGAAATTATCTCTAAGTGGCAGCTGTTAATAATATTCCATTTACAGAAATTATATCCATAAGCCTAAATGATCCATATGTAACTGTTGCTAAATAAAAAAGTGATGTGAAAAAACTGTATTTTGTATTGTTTTTCTTTTTTTTATGGGCTGCATTCTGTTACACATCTCTCCATGGAACAAGTGATAGGGAATTTTAACTATCTCAAGGTTTGAATACAGAACTTTAAGCATGGTTCTCATAGAAGAATAGCTTATGTTTAGCATTCTGTACACAAAGCATGACATAGTAAAATCTCTAGATTACTGGTTCCATAAAGAGAACTGTGCAGAATGTTGTCCATAACAAAACAACATGAAACAAAAAAAAATGAAAACACAGTTTTTCACATCATGTTCATTCAGGCACAGTTTAATATGGCCCAGTTGGGAGGCAAGACTTCCATTTCTTTTACTAGGAAGATTGCTAACTGCAGTCAGCACAAATTTCCTTTCCCCTTTAAACTCCCAGGGCCAGATTATGAGAAGAACCAATTTTGGAACACTTGCACATAAATCTTGTGGGTTCACAAGGTTTTTCTGCATGCACAGTATTTTCCATTGCAGAGCCATTTGCAACAGACTCTGCAATTTATGGCAAATCGCAGCTATTTTCTGGAACAGCTGTGCCAAAATGTTATGCCTGCTAGTACCAGGCATAGCATCCCCAGCAAGATGGGAGAGAAGTTGCTTCCAACCCTCACAGTGTGACCCCACCATGGTCAGGTAGTCCTCCCTGCTTATCCCTGTGATAGGAAGTTTCTGCCACTCTTGAGGACTGACCTTTTCTTAAATCTGTTGCAACAGTTCTTCTGTATCTTAGCCTAATCTAGACTTTACAATTTCTAGTACATAAGGCTGGCCACCTATGGGCACCCCCTTCCCTTTCTTGACTATGCTATAGTTTCTTCTTTAATTTTCCTTTTCCCTCTCAGGTCCTCATACAGGGAGGTTATTCTGATGACCTCCAAGCATATGTAAAACAGGTTGTGTTTATCATTGTTGGATTCAGTATGTAATAGCACTGTCATAAAATACCTTGATGTATATACCTTATGTGTATGAAACCTGTAAATGTTGAATATACCATGTCACTAGGTGTGTTTGATAATGGTAAAAAGTACTTGGTGACTATTATAGAAATTAAGTTAGTTGTGCTATTTAAAATGCATGTAACTTGCTGTAAACTGAGACAATCTGAAATGTCATTGTGATTTACACATATCTCATGATGCTTTACATTATGGAAGTATGTGTGATGATGTGTTTCTTTAAAACTTTGCTTATTGTCAATACCCTTTGGGTTAACCCAAGTTTCAATGCTTCTGCACTGAGGTTCTTAATTTTTGGCTTTTTTTTTTTATTTAAGCCCCCACCACCCAAGCAAGCAAACAAGGCCCACATGGGGTGGAGGCTGAATCTCATCTGCTATGTTACATCAGAGATCAGTGTCAGAAGGTGCTGACTAAGTGCAGAGAAAGGACATACATAGTCTGTTGCTGCAAACTGATTTACTAAAGTAGTGATATGCCATTGCTCAAGGTTATCTACTGTATTTTGAATAAACATCACGGAGAGATTGTGTGTTGAACTTGAAGTTAGATGTCTGGTCCATCTGTTATCCCACAATCCCTCCACAGACTTTGTTTTAGAAGTGGGATAACTTGCTGGAAGCATTTGGATGTTTTCTGGTGGATATCGCCCAGATATCTCAGGTGGACCAATGCAGCAGCAGTTGCCAGAGGAGAACCCAAAGAAGAAAGTCCATGGAGTACTGATCAGAACCGTGGCTAACAGATGTAAAGAAGCTGCTGCCTGGACAGGACAGAGGAGCATGGAGGAAGGCCAAGCCTGAAGATGACGAAGAGAAGCAAAGGGATGAGGAACTACCATGGGGTCAAGGCAGACCGTAGGTGCAAAGACAACACACAGGAGGTGGAGACCCTGATGAAGATGATCCACTGGATGAGTGGGCAATGGCTGATGGCAGACCGACTATGCAGAGAGGTGGAACACTGATGCCAGGTGCTTGAGAGGTCCCTGCCAGAGAATTTGGATAAAGAATTGGAGGAGGATTTTGCATGGAATCAGCTGGAGGAGGACTCCCTGACTGATTAGGATATTCCTTTGTTGCCTGTGTTCCCAGGATGTTACCTATTGGAGGTCAGTGATGCAAGTATGGAACTTGAATGTGAGATCCCAGGTAAGACTGTGCCTAGTGATATTGTGCTAGGTTGAAGACTCCAAGCAAGAAGAAGCCTATGAGGTGGATGGGACTTTTTCTTGTATTGATGCAGCTACATCTATTAACAGTATTGACTGGGGTATACTGAAGGCCAAAGATGCAAATATTGCCAAAATGTTACAATATGTTAAGATCAAGGAGGTGGTACATGTGTGCTTTTTCATTTTTCTTTTTTTTATAAAAAACCTAAGAAAGAGGAGGTGGGTGAAAAAAGGGTTGGAACCTGTGTTGGGGTAACACCTAGAGTGTCTACCCTCAGATGTCTGTATCAGTAGCAAGTGAAGTGAATGAATCAAGAAACACAGTGGGTTTATGTAAAGGGGTTGAACCTAGGACTGGGCCCCTGCTTAAAACTGACGTGTCTGGTGGGGTTGGAGCAGGTAATTACTCACCCCAGAGAAAGCCTTTCTATGGGACTGGACTTTACAGCCATCCAGATTTTTGGTTAAGAAATATGATGGACTTTCCCTAAAAGGTGATAGGAAGGTACCGTTAGTTTCTGTTGAGAAATGTGTTAATGCTTCAGGGTAAAGAATGATGATATCCACTATGTTTATGATAGAATGATTATCATTAATAGGGACCCAGAGACAGAGCTTCTGGGGATGGATGGGTGGAAGCTCCATCCCTTTCTGGGACAGGAAGGTGGTAAGCAGTCTGTAATAACTGCTTCCCTTTTAAGGTGGGGGCTATGTGACAGGGAGCTCCTGCCTCTCTTGAGGACTGACCTTTACTTAAATCTGTTGCAACAGTTCTTCTATTTCTTAGCCTAATCTATCCTTTACAATTTCTAGTCCATAAGGTTGGCCACCTACGGGTACCCCCTTCCCTTTCTTGAAACATAGAAGTTGACGGCAGATAAGGACCACAAGGCCCATCCAGTCTGCCCATTTCTTTTTCTACCTTATAAATGTGCCATCGGCCTATCCATTCATACTCATTTGTATTGCTCCCTTATGCCTATCCCATGCCTGTTTGAAGCCCTGCACTGTATTCATAGCCACCACTTCCTGAGGTAGGCCGTTCCATGCATCCACCACCTTTTCTGTGAAAAATAATTTCCTCACATTCCCCCTTAATCGGCCTCCCTCTAATCTCATGCTGTGTCCTCTTGTCCTGCTATTTTTCTTATATTTAAACATGTTAGACTCTTTCACCTTGTTAATGCCTATAAGGTGTTTGAATGTCTCGATCATATCACCTCTCTCCCTCCTTTGCTCAAGGGTATACATATTGAGCTTCGTTAATCTTTCCTCATATGTCTTCTGATGCAGTCCCTGCACCATTTTGGTTGCCCTTCTCTGCACTGCCTCAATCTGGTTAATGTGCTTGTGATGGTGTGGCCTCCAGTACTGCATGCAGTACTCCAGATGGGGTCTAACCAGTGTCTTGTGAAGAGGAGTTATAACCTCCCTCTTACCGACTTATGATACCCCTACTAATACACTCTAACATCCCCCTAGCCTTATCTACTGCTTTAGAGATCTGCTTGGATGATTTCAGGTCATCAGTGATGATGATGCCCAAGTATCTTTCTTCCTTTGTGACTGCCAGCAACTCCCCTCCCATCCTATAGGTGGCTTCAGGATTTCTCTTCCCTATGTGCATGATCTTGCACTTCTTTGCATTAAATCCCAGTTGCCACTCTTCTGACCATTTTGCTAGTTTATCCAGATCTCTTCTCATTCTGCCCACCCCATCTGGATCATCTACTTTGTTGCAGATCTTGATGTCATCTGAAAACAGACAAACCTTACCCTCTAGTCCATCTGCAAGGTCACTAATGAAGATGTTGAAGAGGACTGGCCCCAGGACTGATCTCTGAGGTACCCCACTTGTGACTTGCATCTCTTCTGACTGTATACCATTTACCACCATTCTCTGTTTTCTGCCTGTCAACCAGTTTGCCACCCAGTTGACCAACTTATGACCCACTCATGCCTACCCAGCTTATTTATCAATCTTTTATGTGGAACAGTGTCGAAAGCTTTGCTGAAGTCAAGGCATCAACTGCTCCCCCTCAGTCCACCACTCTGGTTACCCAGTCAAAGAAATCTATGAGATTAGTTTGACAGGACCTTCCTTTTGTAAACTCATGCTGTCTTGGATCCTGTACCCCTATGGATTCCAGGTGTTGCACTATCCTTTCCTTAAGGAGTGCCTCCATAATCTTGCCCACTACTGAGGTAAGACTGACTGGTCTGTAGTTTCCTGCCTCCTCCTTGCTACCACTCTTGTGGAGCGGGATCACACGAGCCCTTCTCCAGTATTCTGGGACCTCTCCTGTGCTCAGAGACTCACTAAACAGTTCTGCTAATGGCTCTGCTAGTTCCACCCTTAGCTCCTTAAGTACCCTGGGATGTATGCCATCAGGTCCCATTGCCTTGTCCACTCTTACCTTAGTGAGCTCTTGTAGGAGCCTTTCTTTTGTGAAGGGAATAGTGCTCACCTCCCTCCCCCATGTGTCCATGTTGACTATGCTATAGTGTCCTCTTTAATTTTCCTTTTCCCTCTCAGGTCCTAGTACAGGGAGGTTATTGTGGTGATATCCAAGTGTATATAAAACAGGTTGTGTTTATCGTTGTTGGACTTAGTATGTAATAACACTATGTCATAAAATACCTTGATGTATATACCTTATGTTTATGAAACCTGTAAATGTTGAAAATACCATGGTACTAGGTGTTTTTGAAAATGGTGAAAAGTACTAGGTGACTATTATAGAAATTAAGTTAGTTGTGTCATTTAAAATGCATGTAAATTGCTGTAAACTGAGACAATCTGAAATGTCACGACAATTTACATATATCCTATGATGCTTTCCATTATGGAAGTATGTGTGATGATGTGTTTCTTTGAAACATGGCTTATTGTCAATGCCCTTTGGGGTAACCCATGTTTCAGTGCTTCTGCACTGAGGTTCTGAGTCTTTAGCTTTTTTGTTTTAATTTGATCCCCACTACCCAAGTAAACAAAGCCAGCATAGGGGTGGAGGCTGAATCTCAACTGCTATGTTAGATCAGAGATCAGTGTCAGTAGGTGCTGGCTAAGTGCAGAGAAAGGACATGCACGGTCTGTTACTGCAAACTGATGTACTGAAAAAGGGATGTGGCATTGCTTAAGGTTATCTGCTGTATTTTGAATAAACATCACAGAGAGATTGTCTGTTGAATTTGAAGTTCGGTACCTGGTCCATCTGTTATCCTATAATCCCAAAAGACTGACTTATGTGTGTTTAAGACAGGTTGCCATTGGGATACAAACTGCAGTTCAACTCTGGCTAGTCATAATTTTGGAAGCTACACAGCTGCTCATGGGGAAAAATACCCATATGGAGATATTTTTGTCATAACAATGGCTACAGTATGTGACTTAGTCCCAGAACCCTCTGAAAATGTGGTGCCCTGTGTTTCTTGGTCACACCTGAAATAAACCAGCTCAGTGTGCCCCACCCAGCCAAAGATTTTGAAAATAACAAACACCAAAAAAGAAAAATACACACACACACAATGACATAATACAAGAAAGTAACATAATATAAGTAAAATGCAATAAATCTTAGTAAAACAAAATCAACCTAAATGAAATAACTGCAAGAAATGTGTATCGACAACAGAGACCTGCAGAATCAGTATCCAGCTTGGTCACATTCAAGATGGCAGGGTTGGGCAAAGTAGGAAGAAAACAGCCTTTTACCACTTCTAAAATCTGCAAAATATTCCACTGCACACTGTATGCAAGAAGGTCCCCTCATTTGCATGTGTGCTGGGGTATATTTAGTGTGATTATGCTATCTGCTGACTGCCATGCTGTGAGCACCTCTGAGTATGGCCTACACCCTGTTTAGACATGCTATGTTTGGTTTGCATGGTGCTATTCATGACAGCACTGCATTAACCTTCTGAGGTTTGGCATTATGTATTTTGTACATTTTTGTACTAAAACTTTTTAACCTTTGTATAATGTTGTTTTGCTGCCTATTCCCCAGGATCTCACAGAAATCAAGATTTAGTCTGAGTGAGCAAATGTTCCAGATCCAGATGGATAAAAATAAAGGAACCATATAAATTGTTAGTTAAGGAAAATGAGACCCCACTGACAAGGCTCACAGCAAATGATCCCGTGCACTGGGAGTTGAGATTTCTGAGGCAAGCTGGTCATGGTTATAGACTGTTGCCCATAAGGCCTGGCAAGATAGTAAAAGTCTCCTACTCCAAAACAAAGTCCTGCACATGTGGTATCACACCCCTGCTAGACTCAAATCGCTGAGTCGTTTGCACCACAATGAGTGCTGTAGGTGTACATCTCAGGGAGTGGGCATGCTTCACATTCTCTGAACTTGCCCTAAGTCACAGCCCTTCTGGACGCACATACATCATTGCTGTTGTACCATGCTTGAAAGCACTTTTACCTTTTCTCCTAAGCTGTATTTGCCCCCCCCCAGCCTGTAGCTATTCCCAGGACACAACTGCAAGGCTACTTATGGTGACCATTGAGGCCAAAAGATTAATACTCAGAAGGTGGAGAACATCAGACATTCCTGCTGTTCTCCAGTGGCTCACTTCAGTGCACTCCCTTGCCACCCTGGATAGGACATCTCACTTTGTTACAAAATCACTGCACTCATATCAGACCTTGTGGGACCCCTTTCTGTCTTCAGTGTTTGTTACCCAAGACCTACCGTCCTCTGATTTATGGGATGGAGACTCTGACTCTGGCCCTGAATAGGCATAGTTATGGTGCTTGTCACATTCGGACATTATATGCCTTGCCTGAGTCTGTTGAGGTGTGCTTTAATCCCCCTCCCTTCTCCCATACTTATGTATTTCTAAGTCCCGTGGAGTGTCCTTTCCTCCATTACCTCTGGCCTTTAATCACAATTGCAATGTGCTTTCCAATGTAATACATTGAATCTGCCATGAAATTCTGTATTTTATGCATTACTATCCGCATACTCTGCTTGGAGTGCATTGCTGTTGTACTGTATTGTAATTCCTTGTAGACATAAAAAATGAACTGCAAAAAAAATAATTCTGATGTTATTTTTCATACAGTGTACTGAAGTATGAGATTTGTTCTAATGGAGAATGTGAATCAAGCAGTTTGTGCTTGCTATATCTGCACTACACTGTTCATCCTTTCCTGCTTGCCAAGTTTATGTACACATTGTGCATTCACAATTTTGCCATCTTATTTCTAACTGCAGTGTTCTCCAAACACCATGCACCGTTGTCAGTTCCAAAAGAAAAAAAACATGTTGTTTAGAATTTGAAAACTAGTTGGAAGACAAAGGCCCTGTCTAAAGCTGTCAAAATAACACTCAATTCTATCATCATGAACAGACTTATTAACTCAGCTGCTTTTATTCATGCACAGCATTCTCCTTATAATAACATTTATGCAGTGACTACAAAAAAAATTCAGTGTGCATACAACTCTAAAGAGGGTTGTTTGGTTGTCTGTGTCTTGTTATATGCACATAAGAAAAGTCAGAAGTGTCAGACAACCTGAACTGAATAATGCAATATATGTTTCTATGGATACAAGCCCAGAATCCCTCTCCAGTTTCTTTTATGTGAAGAACTAAGACAGCTTGACAAAGTACTAGTAGGAAAAGAGCAAAATGCGTGCTGCTGGTGTCAGGGAAGGTCAAACTCTAAGTTTAAGCTATCATAAAGTATGCCTGCTTGTGTGGTTACTGTGAGGGCTGACAATTAATATGTCATTGTGAAGACAGTAGCACTTTTAGTATGATTGTAATGCTGTTTGAAGCTTATGACATGAGAATATTATAAAATGCTGCTGCATTTCTTCCCAGTCACAGAACAGAAAATCTGTAATCATTACCAGTGACACCATACATGCTTTTAGTGCCTCACTGAGCTTGGGCATATGTTCAGTAAAGATGCAGCGAATTTAAAATCCACTAGTGAAGTGAACGCAAAGTGCCCACTTCACTTAGGCACTTCGCTATGCAGAGTGCTCCATAGGAAAGGCTCACTTCACCTTGTTATTAGTACTTCGCATTGTCATTCCGCCTTAAACGCTAAGTAAGGTAGAGTGACAACAATATTGACAGTATCCCACCCACACAGTCGCCAGAATGAATGTGCATCCCCAAAGTGCTACTGTCTTGTGTCCAGAAAACTCCCCAGTGCTGATGAAGTGAAATGAGAGTGTAACAAGAAATGCAGTCTCCTAGAATTAATGGTGCACTCAGTCATGCGTGCAGTGGTCAGGTCATGCACAGAGTCACCAGAATTAATGTGCATCCCCAAAGTGCCACTGTCTTGTGTCCAGAAAATTCCACAGTGCTGATGAAGTGAAATGAGAGTGTAACAAGAAATGCAGTCTCCCAGAATGAATGGTGCCATGCAAACACACAGACAGTTTAAGATTGTGCTGCACACTCAAGGGATGCATACAAAAAGGCACAACAACACCTAACCAGTGCTCACAAGTCACAAATCCAAATCTGGAAAGGAATACATTTTGCCAGTTGGGGGATTAGTGCACGACAGTGACAATCCACTACCAGTAAAGATACCACAAAGCAATCTAAAAAATTCATGCAGGTGTAGTGGATAGCAGGTTCACACTGCTGCAATTACTCTGTAACACAATAAAAGGTGTCTGATTTAATGGCATGCATCACACACTCACTCACACTCAGGTAATGCTTAGCAAATTGAAAACCTTTAGTAATATAAGCAAATGTTTTAAACAGACAAATTGTACACTGTTGCACCACAACAATCAGAAAACAAATTTCAAGAATTACTGAAAATATTACTGTGTACGTTAACACAGTTATACAAGAAAAAAATAACCAAAGCAGAAAGACTGCCTTTTTCTCCCAGTTAATCTACCTACACCACAAATACGCCCCTCCCCAAAGCACTCTTCACAGTACACAGACTGACTGTTCTAAATTAACATTCAAAATCCACGCACAACAATAAACACTCAATGATATGAGTACAGAAGGGTTTCCTACAATCGATGTACTAAATTTTGAGCAAAAAATATTACTCAAAAAGGCATTTTAAACAGCTTTTAGAGGTTTTGAATTGTAGAGCTCTGAGAGCAAACTGTCTCCAGCTACCACTACACACACACACTACCCAGGCCAGAACTGAGGCTGTGCTGAACAATCTAGAGCCCATGTGACCTGAAATCCCATGAATACCTGCAGCATTTCATTTGGAGCTCAATTAGAGGGCAAACTGAGGTGAATTACATTGGTGGAGAAGTGGTTTGGGTAAGGCGGAATAACGCAAAGTCATTCTTTTCAATGGACTTCATGTTCCTCATTATGAAGTAAAGTACTCCGCTTCACATTGTGGAGTTCTCTGTGGATTTTGAGTTACTCAGTGAATCAGTTCAAGGAACAAATTGGGACCACTTCGCCCACCACTTCTTACAGTACTGTAACTCACATGCTGTACAGGAAGGAACGCGAATGCCTATGGCTGTACTTCCCCGATGAGCTGTAGCACAAAACTCCCTGACTTAAAAACGCTTATTAATGAATACAATGGTGGAGTGGTGAAGCATGGAGAGATACTACAAAACATGCTTCCAATACATCCAAGTAACTAGTAAAAAAATTAATGTTGTGATTTGTGACGTGATCGTGAATAGTGATTTGTAACTGCATTTGTGACCATGATGATGAAGAACATGATTCGGTGTCGACGGTGTGAGATAAACAATATAGAACTGTATTGGGAATGCAAATGCCTACTGCTGTACTTCCCTGATGAGCAGTAGCACAAAGTCCCTGACTTAAAAACGCTCATTAATGAGTACAATGGTGGAGTGGTGAAGCCTGGAGAGATACTACAAAACATGCTTACAATACATCCAAGTAACTAGTCAAAAAAAGTAGTGTTGTGATTCGTAACATGATCGTGAATCATGATTTGTGATTGCATTTGTGACTGTGATGATGAAAAACGTGATTCGTGTTGATGGTGTGAGATAACTAATATGGAACTGTATTGGGAACGCGAATGCCTATGGTTGTACTTCCCCAATGAGCTGTAGCACAAAACTTCTACTCATACACACACTAAGTAATGCGTAGCAAATTGAAAACTTCAGTACTATAACCACATATTAAAAACAAACAAATATTATGCACTACTGCACCACGACAATCAACAAAAAAAATGGCAAGAATTATTAAAAATATTACTGTGTGTACATTAACACAGTTATACAAGAAAAATATCACCAAAACAGAAAGTACTGTCTTTTTCTCCAAGTTAATCTACCTACACCACAGATACACCCCTCTCCCAAAGCACACTTCCGCTGTCTCTCAGTACACAGACTGAATGTTGTACATTAACATTCAAAATCCACACACAAACAATAAATGCTCGATGATATGAGCACAGGAGGGTTTCCTATAATCAATTAACTAAAGTTTCAGCAAAACAAATTACTCAAAAAGGCTTTGGTAACAGCTTTTAGAAGGTTTGAATTGCAGAGAGCTCTCAGTGCAGATTGTCTCCTACAGCTTCCTACACACACTACCCTAAACTGAGGATGTGCAGAACAATCTAGAGCTCTTGTGATCTGAAATCCCAAGAATCACTGCAAAATTCGCCTTTGGAGCTTAAAAACAAGGTGAAGTGAGGCAAAGTACATTGTTTTCAATGTACTTCGCGTTAAGAATTGGTGGAGTAGTGGTTTGGGAAAGTGGAGTAATGCAAAGTCATTGTTTTCAATGGGCTTCCACGTTACCCATTATAACGTGAAGTACTCACACTTCACGTTGAACACTCGTGGTGCACATCTCACTCCGTGAATCACTTCGCGGAGCAAATTGGGGCCACTTCACCCATCTCTAATGTCCACTAAGGCTCGGCAAAGTAGACATATGCATGCTCATAAAGGCTGAATCATGAATGTTTACAATTTTCACCAAAAAAAAAGGTTAAAAAAATGCGTAAACTGTATTGTTGTACATGTAAATGGCTAATTTTTATATAACAGTGATTTTGAGTGAAAATGTAAATTTTGTATATGATTCATCACATGACCTGCTGATGTAATATACCCAGGAGTCTGTGGTGGGCTTAATTGCAGAGCATAGGAGCAGTGGCAGAGTGAGCAGGGTTTCTGAAAAAAAAAAACACCTTCCAAGAATGATACAGAAAAAAACAACCAACTTACATTGTGTTTGCAGACTTCCTTTGTTCAGTTCAAGAAGGAAAAAGACCATGGAATCAGCTCAACCAACTTTCTACATTTTGTCAAAACTGATGCAGCATCTGCCTGCCTGGTGGTGCAGAAGGTTGAGGCACTGGACACCACACCTCACATCATGTCGGCAACCAGTGTTCAGGAATGAGCACGGGCCACTGTAGGTCAGCAGGGAGGAGATGGGTTGAGCATCCGATGGACTGTTCTCCATATCTGGGGAGGGGGGAGAACAGTGGCTGATGCATTCCTGACCCCTAGTGGAGGATGGGGCTCAACAGCAAGGAGCCACAGGAATGTGGGGTGGGAGCACAGCAGGCGCTTGATGTGGGGCACACATGGGAGTGGCATGACCACCGTCACAGGCATCATTGCACGACACACTCCCACAAGGAGAGAAAAATGAAATAGTGGCAGCCAGGTCATACAGTCTGATGGCTGTCCGCCAGTGAGCGCCATCTCCATGGGCACCACCTCATCCAAATCCATGCCTGGCAGTGTAATTGGGGGGCTCCCTTGCCTCCCTGCCATGAGGGGGTAAGCCGTGGGGGAGTACAAGGTGGTGGCCTGAGAGGAGCTCAGAGTGAGTGGATGTGGCCAGAGTAGGAGGAGGAGGAGAGGAGTAGGAGCCGACCGCGACCACAAGGAGAAAAAGTAAGGGAGAAAAAGCCAAACTCATGTAGCATGACTGATATTGAATGATGCCTGGTGTGTGCACAGGGCTTCAGATAATTTTTTTTGCATGGAAGTCGAAAACTTCCATGAGTTGAAATTTGAAAGTCATTTCAGTTTTATTGGAGTCAAAATACTTCCAGCTGTCTATTTTTGGAAGTCAGAATGATTCCAGTCCACAAATTAAGGAAGTCAAAATACTCTAAGCCCTACAGTTTTTGAAGTCATAGACCTTCTGAATACCTCACTGTAACCCCATCCATGGCACATCCACAGAAATACATTTCTGAATGAGTCTAGAAAAGGGAAAGGTGCACAGTGAATCAGTTACTTACAGTGGGCCCTATGCATGAATGTGCAGAAAATGCACAGAAGCATAATGTATACATGTTGTACAGCCACGCGGCCCCCAGGACCATTTGAATATGGGGCATGCACAAACAGAAATGTGCCTCACACAGTGTGAGTGGGTGGTGCCACGTACGGTGCCTAGCTGAATGCACAGATATTGGAGGATGGCCCTAGCAACATGAGCATGCCCCTTGACCCCACCATATAAGGACAAATGTGCTGCCCACAGTGTGTATGCAGAAGTGAATGATGACTGCATTGGAGGAGGATAGAAGATGGCAAACAACAGGGCCCCCATGAAGCAAGGCATGCACAGGAATGCAGAGGGCAAGCAGGACATACAGATGACTGTGCTGGCCCGTGTAGGAGGCCACGGAGGTAGCACCACATGGGCCCTGTCCTTGAACTTCACTGGGTTCCAGGTAGCCATGATGGTGGCTGAGATCAGCACACACCATGACTGGCTATACGGTGCCCTCGCACTGTCCACCCCCATGGGGGTGAAGGCACAACTCTGGTTCGATGTCCAGGCCATTGTGAATGCCACAGGGCTGGATGCCCAGATCCTGTTGGCAATCAAACACAAATGGCGGGACCTGAGGATGGCTGTCAAGAAACACCTGGGTGCTGGAGCATGGGAACAGTGTTGTACTAGTGGCGGGTCACTTGCAATGGACACCCAGCTCATCCCCATAGAGCGGATGGTGGTGGACATCATAAATGCATTGAGCATCCTCGGGGAGGCAGAGGGTGTGGACACACTTGCAGGAGGGTGTTGCACACAGACATACCATTACATGATGTGTCAGAGGCTGGTTGCAGTGACCCTGACACTGTACCGTTGTGTCAACAGAGCATGCCCGGGATGTCAGACATGGTGGTGGTGCACGGGAAGGGTGCCCACACAACACACCCAGTGACAGCAGGTGAGGACACTTGAGGGAGGATGGCCTCGCAGGTGAGTATGGTTTGAATAATGGTGTGGAGACCAGCACGTGACATGCAGCAGACCAGTAATCACCACCTCTGGTCCCCCTCACCACAGATCAAATACAGGCGGCTGATGCTGTGCACCCTGACACACTGGACCACACCACCACCGGATGTGACAGTGATGGTGCAGAGATCCCAGTGGAGCAGGATGCTGAAGACAGAGGCAAGGAGTGCTACCCTGCCATGCAAAGCAGCACCCATGAGATGTGTGACAATGCACAAATGGCACTACTGAACCATGGTGCCCATGTGCATCCCGCCCAGTGACATGGAGGTGTTGGACACACCACGGGCACTACTGACCCCGACAATGGGGATGATGTACTGTTCACCCATCTGGCAGGATGCAGCAGGGCATCCTGGACCTTGGTCATGCAGGACCGGCAATACATGGAGCTGCATCAGCTCAAGCATGACCATCTCAATGCCTAGCACTGGAACACAGAAGCTCTCATGGAGCTGAGAATGGCTGTAAGTGTCATGGGGCATGACATAGTTGAGATAGCAAGGGCACAGGTCTGCACCATGGACATCCTCGCAGCATGGGGCACACTGCCATGGCACCACATCACAGGCTACAACCCAGCACCCGTTGATGCGGCACAGGGCACCACACCAGGTGTGTCACAGGGCCAGGGGGGATGTCAGCATGGTCAAAACACTGGGCTCCTCCACAGACGCTGATGAGCTTGTCATGGACACCATGAGTCCCAACACTGAGGACACACCCATCATTGAGATGCAGAACACTGCCATGGAGGATAGCCTGGTGGATATGGGGCAGAGCAAGGTTGAGAACCCTGACAGAGCAGCAGATAACACCTGGTGAACACCATGGAGCCACATGATGCAGCACAGCACTGGGATATGGCTGCAAGGGCGGTGGGACCCACAGCCAGGAGGTCAACATGTTCGATGGTGCAGGAGCAGGCAGCACCGTATGCCTTGCCAAACCATTGAGCACAAATGGGCCTTGGAAACCACATGGGAACTGTGGCTGATTGACTGGCCATGGTACACACTGCACAGAAACGGGCACACACACACACACACACACACACACACACACACATGCACAATGAAGGTTCCAGATGTGGTACTGAGTGATCACTGGTGCTAGAACTTGGGGTGGCATGGTTGCATACATGCAGTGTGGGGTGGACCCCTCTTCAGCTTGCTACCTTATCGTGGTACAGGGGCTTAATGCAGAAGCACCACTGCCCTGTCACTAAATACCAGCCATGTTGCACAGCACAACACGTGAACAGCACCTGCCCATGGATGTTGACTTGCACCCTCAGTCATGCCTCATCACTGGACACATGCATGCATGTGGCGCAACACACTGGGATGTGTGCTGTACTGGCTGCCATTACTGTGGTCGTAGTTCAGGCATGCTCAGCTGGGGCACCGGTGTGGCACAGGTGACATGGCTAGTGCTGGAAGGTCCCGTTAACAACTGCTGCATGTGCAGCACATCCAGTGGCTGCATCCTGTCCATGCACAGGATCATCAGGATACTGTTCTGGTGGTATGTCTGGCAGTCGGTAGTCTGGCATTTGTGTGCCATGGCACACTGCCATGTTGTGCAGCATCATGCATACAGCAAAGACACAGCATGCACATTGCACTGTCAGCATAATGGTACCCCCTGTGTGGTCCAGGCACCTGAAGTGCATCTTAAGCATTCTGATGCTCCTGTCCACAATGGCCCTTGTCTGCTGGTGTGCCGTGTTGAATGCCACCTTTGCAGCATCTGCTGGCTCCAGGGTGGGTGTCAGCAGGTATGGCCTCGGTGGATAGCCGCTGTCACCTGTGGGAGAATGAGATCTGTTAGTCATGTCACGGACAGGCATACGATACACACACACACACACACACACACACCAGCACACTACACCTACCCAGGAGCCATCCATCAGTGTGACCAGCATGGAGCCAAGCTCCAAGACTCAATGAGTCCAGTATGTAAGAGTCATGGCATGACCCAGGGAACTTTGCACACACATCTGTAAACAGGCATGCGGCATCGCACAACCCCTGGCAGCTGATGCTGTGGAAGCCTTTACCATTCCAGTATGCCTCCTTGGATACCGATGGTGTCAGGATCGCAATGTGCAAGCCATCCACAGCACCAACCATGTTGGGTATACTGTGCAATGCAAAGAACACTTGCTTCATAGCACGGACCTCACCATCTGTCATGGGTAGCCGTATGTATTCCCGCATGTGCTCCAACAGAGCGCCCATGACCTGAGTGAGGGCCCTGGACACTGACGACTAGCTAACACCAATGCCATCATCTGCCATGTGCTGGAATGACCCTGATGCATAGTATGTAAGGGTGCATATGACCTTGGTATCGACGGTCATGGCCCTGGAGCGGTGTGTGCACAGTGTGACACAGTTGTGGACGAGGCCGCACAGTTGCACCACCATTTCCCACAGCAGTCGGAGCCACTCAATACAGTGTGTGTCCCTTAGCATGTGGCCGTCCACGTGCGGACAGAACACTTGCTCGCATGCATGTGGACATCCATCTCTGCCATGTGCTGCGTTTAGCAGGTGAATATTCATAAGCAGTCCTGGGCATATACTTCTGTCTCTCTGGGTAATGGCATACACGTGGAACAGCGACCTATTACAGCATCACATGTTTTATGCATCACACATCCAGAGTGCATTGGGATATAGATTCGCATGCACTGTATGGCCATTTGGCCACATGTGGCACGTGCCTGTCTGCCACCATGCCACACTGGTAGTGCACCCATGGACAGTGCTGCATTTGCCAGCAACGGTACAGGGCTGAAGGCCCTCTCCCCGGATGCCTGCTTGCATGTCCACACAGTACAATGTGCACAGGCATGGTATGATGTCATGTCCGGATGCTGCGTATATGGCAATGGCATATAGCATACACAGACAGCAAGGTACAGATGTGCATTGCTGTAACACACACATTCATGCACGCACATGCAAACAGAGGACCACTGATGCTGTACGGTGTCCTGAGACATGCAACCATACAGCACCCTACACAGTGTCACTGTTCCCACTGATGTTCTGTCCTCCACTCAGACAGATCCACCTGGCTAATATACAAATTTCTGTGTCCCCAACCAGTGTAATGCAACAGACATCACATGGTTCGCTACTCCTACTGCACATTATTGCATTGTATGGTGCCACACTGAGACACACACACAAGCCGTGGTCAGTGGTGTCACTGTATTCAGACCACGGTCAGTAGTGCACAGGGTTGTGACATGTGAATGTGTGGCATAATAACCCCATTTGCCATGCTGTTTGGCCTTTGATTGGAGTGGATCTACCATGTAGGGGCAGCATGTGCTACAACATGCACAGGCATATGGCACCTGCAGTCCCATGTGGCATGTGCATACCCTACACAGACCCACTATATAAGGAGCACAGATGAGCAATGCCACGTCTCGTAGGGACAATGGAGCGATTCCCCCAGCAACTGTGGCAGATGGCGGAGAATGAGTTCTTGCATAGCAGAAACTATGGGCAGCTCTGGGCGCAACTTCATTAGATATGGTAAGTTCTCCACTGGGCTTCTATGTGTCAGACTGCAGGCAGTGGTGAATGTATGATGCTCCTCCTGACAGTGTGTACTAATATGTTCCTTTCTTTTGTCTCCCACTCCTCCCCATGCAGGATGTTACGTGCATGCTGACCTGCCTTGAATTGAGCTGGCAGGAGCAAGGTAATGGTGCAGCAGTTATGGTTATGACCCCTCACGACCTGTACCACATGTGATGGTCAAGGGCTATGCCTTGTTACCTCTGGTGGTTGGACATGGCTGGAGTTGTGCACTATGATGGGGAGCAGGGGCCTGCGGAGCCACAGACCCTGTGGAGGGTCACTGAACCATCACGGGTAAGTGTCTGTCTCACTGTCGCAGTGGATTGCTGTATTTTTCTGGGGGGGGGGTTGCCTCACGGGTCCTGCCCAGGTGGCAGTGATATGCCCACTTCCCTTGTGGCTGGCCTGTGTGGTGACTGTGTGGCATTACTATCATGGGCCTGTGTGCATACCCAGCATATCTGGTGTGAGCGCTCTCCTCTGTGGTGCACCACTATGGTGGTTATGTATGGGTGACTGCCATGGTGGCTGTATTGCTGGGGGGGTCTCACATGAACAGGAGGTGGGGTTGGATGCATTGATGTGTGTCCATCCATGGGGAGAGGGCATGACCCTGCACACCATACTAATTGTGTCTTTCTCCCAATAGCACTACAAGAGACCCATCTGGAGGATGGTCATTATGTGGGTGAAGTGGCCCAGGGACATGGCGGGTGCCGGTGGAATGCACATGGAGCCAGATGATGATGATGATGATGAGTAAAAGGGGAGGATGATGTCGACACCGAACATACGAGAAGTCTGCACAGCCATTTGTGCCCATCAGTCAGCAGAGTGGCACAGGCGGGAACATCATCATCTACAGTAGGACATGTGCTGTGTTGTGAGGGGTTCCTGTGGACATGAGGTTTTATTTTATGTGGAATGGTTGGTTCAATACTGCTGTGATAGGCCACTGCTGGTGTTTGTTTCAGAGTGTGTCAATAAATAACTTATTGCTATACCTTGTCTGGTCACTGCCTTGCGTGTGTGTGTGTGTGTGTGTGTGTGTGTGTGTCACATGCGTGGGTGTCTGTTGTTGGGGGGGCCACCATGTCATGCATTGCTATGCCGCTGCATGCACGTTTCCAGTCCGCCATCATGTATGCGTGTGGTCGGGGGAGTATTCTTCTCTGTGGGGGCATTCTGCTGATGGACCATGTGTGGTTCTTCTGCCCATTGTGGAGTGGTGGTGTCTGGCAGGTTGTGAAGGGTACACCAGTCTGGTCTACTGGTGTTGCCTTGCCTCTTCAACTGGAAATGCTAGTGCCCATGCCTGCCTGTGTGCTGGACAGTGTGTCTGCTGCGCTGTCATCACATATCATTGGTGTTGCACACGCCACAATGATGTGCCACTGTGCACCAGAACTCTGGCAGAAGCAACAGGTTTGGTCCCACACACGTGGATGCAGGTTCATGTGGCTGTAGGCCCATGGTGGCTGTGTACTACCATGCATGCCCGTCATTCCGTGGTGCTGGTGGCACAGCCTGTGTGTGGTTGGCTGTCCATTGCCACACACATGCAGCGGACCCATGGCTGTGTCCTGTGTTGCAGCCCTGTTGACTGGGGTTCACCATTGTTTGTCCTGCTGCTCATGGCGCAGGCTATGTGGCACTTTACAGCTGCCCCAGACCATGTATATCTGTATACACTGTGCGGTGCACATATGTGTGCCTCACACACGGTCGTGCATGCACTCAGTAGAGGCCTACGTGCCAGATACAAGAGCATGCACCCCGTGTATATGACATGTGGATCGTCCACGTGGCCGTGCATTTCTGCTGTACACAGTGCACAAGGCCCACGTCATGCATGCTGCCGCTGGGTTTTGTGCACACGCTGTGCATGTATACACCCCTGCTGGGTACGTCCGTGCCTTGCACATGCAGCATGCCTTTCATGCATAGGGCCCAGTTTGTGTTTATTTCATGAATTGTTCTTGCAGTTCCACAAGTAACCTCCATCAGTCTTACGTTAAGTTGCTTGCAGTCAGATGCCTGCTACATTCATACACTAACACTAACATACACTAACACTAACACACAGATATCACCTTCCTATTAAAGTAGACAGGTGTTTTGATGTCAGATCTCATTCGTTGTATACACTGATGATGGCAAGCATGATACAGTGCATGACTGCAATTATGCAACCAACACATCAAATCAAACAAACCTGTTATGGTTTTGTTTTTGTTTGTCGCTCGTGCTTAATTAACAGCATGTTGTGGAGTATCGCCACCCAATTAAATGGGAAGTTCACCCCAAAAGGGCCGCACACACCACCTGACATAACTCAAGATGGTGCTGCTGGTCCCCAGTGTGCAACAATATTTGCTTTACTTTGCTGCAGTAGAAAGGAGATTCATTGTCATAGACTAAGTTTGCTTACTTGTTGTCAGCTGACAGACAGATGTCTTAGACTGTGTTATGTTACAAACATGTCAGAGGTACAGTAACCACTATCCCCCACCAAGACACACACAGCCTGCTCTCTAAACCCACTCACAGTCTACTCCACCCTCCCCACATAAATACACACACATACACACACTCTCTCTTTCTCTTTCTGAAAGAATATGGCTAATGTGTTCACATTTCCCACTGAGTCCCCCTCCATCCAGGCATCCTGCTACCCTGAAATGACCACTGCCAGTCTCACAGCCACTGCTGCAACATAAACAGCTCCTGAACCACAACATGGCCCATCTACCCCCTCTGGCCACCCCACACCCAAGTGAACACAGCCCTGGCACCAACACTGCCAACCCCACCCCACACAAGTAAACACAGCCAACCCTGGAACCAACATTACCAGCACCCCCACCAAATCCAAGTGAACACTGATGGACACAGCAACTACATGGCCAGTCACCCCCCAACACTGCCAGTCCCCTTGCACTACCCAAGTGAAAACTGTGTTTGGCACCAATGCAGCCAGTCCCCCAACCTAAGTGAACATAGTCAGTCTCGGCACCAACACTGTGAGCCCCTACCCCACCCAAACTAACCTGGCCAGCTCCCCTACCCACAGCCCCAACAAAGACCCCCTCTTAACTGGAAGGGAGCAAGTAATTTTATTTTTTTTAATTCTTTTGTAACCAGGTAAGGCCTGCTAGATACAAGTGCCTGTTTTCAGGAATGAGCTGGGAGCACTGGGGAGATTAAGTGACTTGCTCAGAGTCACACAGTATGCAAGTAGAGTTTGTGGGAATCAAACCCAGGTCTGCTGGATGTACCAAGTTCATTCACAGCTTTACAGTGCCAGCCCAACTATACAACTTCTCCCCTCTCTTATCCATACCACATATTGGCAGCTCTTGTCTTTCCTGGTTCTCTAATAATTAACAAAAAAAAACTTACCATTGTTCCCTCCAGATAGTGATGAGTTTAAGCCTAGTAATGGAGACCAGCCAGGTGAATGCAGCCTGAGTAGTAGTATGGAAACCCAATGGTGCTGAACTTGTCAGCAGTAGAACAAGAGACACACTCATACAACAGTCTTCTTGTTTCTCTTCTTTGTAGAAATAAACTAACACAGACACTGACCAGCACAAAAGCCATTTCAAGGTTAACTGGAAATCTTTCAGCTATTTGAGTCAGGAGACCATGACCGAACATAGATAGAATATACTTCTCCTTGCCTCAGCAGCAGATAAGGGCTGCAGTCTTCTTTGGGCTCCCCCGAGGGAAGCCTGTGGGTTGCAAGGGCAGGTGAATCACAGCCCTCATCTCAATCAAGACTCAGCAGCAGACAAGGGCTGCAATCTTCTTTGGGCTCCCCCGAGGGAAGCCTGTGGGTCGTGAGGGCAGGAGAATCACAGCCCTCCCCTCAATCAAGCCTCAGCAGCAGACAAGGGCTGCAGTCTTCTTTGGGCTCCCCCGAGGGAAGTCTGTGGGTCGTGAGGGCAGGAGAATTACAGCCCTCCTCTCAATCAAGCCTCAGCAGCAGACAAGGGCTGCAGTCTTCTTTGGGTTCTCCCAAGGGAAGCCTGTGGGTCATGAGGGCAGGAGAATCACAGCCCTCCCCTCAATCAAGCCTCAGCAGCAGACAAGGGCTGCAGTCTTCTTTGGGCTCCCCCAAGGGAAGCCTGTGGGTCACGAGGGCAGGAGAATCACAGCCCTCCCCTCAATCAAGCCTCAGCAGCAGACAAGGTACACAGTAAGGAGCAGGATGTTTGCTTGCCTGGAATGGATGAGTGTTGGAATTGGCACCTTTTTTTGAATCATCCTTCCTCCGTTTGAGTCGCCAGACAAGTGCAGATAGTTTTTGCACTACTGATCTGTGCAGCCAAACATGAGGGTTTGTACCTATTCTCACTGTGCACCTTAAGAGGTGTTGGACTAACAGTAATTTTTGCTCATTCTAAATGTAGCCTTAATTTGTGCAGGGTGCTTACAAAGTGTATGTAATTTGTGCTTCACTGGGTTAAACAGTGCCTAGACAGGCTTCTCTGCAATTGCCGTCTCTTGCAGTCAGCAGGCAGCATAATCCTTGATTTAAATAGATGTGCACCCTAAAGAGAATAGGCTGCTTTAAAGTTCAGTAAGCTGAAAACTGATTGTGACTGTAAAGTGTAGTGAGTAGGGAAAAGTGTAGTGAATAGGGTTATTTTTACAATGCAGCAGAGTGTTCTTTCTACCCGCCCATAGCCTTTCTATGACAGCTTGTCCCCAGTGTAATTTCAAGTGCTGCACGCTGCTAAATTGAACCTGCTTTCTCCCACAAACAGTCAACTTGAGCTGGACAAAAGCCCTGCACCTTAAAAGCGCTGTGGAAACGGGGCCATTTTAATTTGGCTGAGACTTCCATCCCCCTCTGCGCAGTGCTGTCGCGACCTCCCTCCCTCTTCCTCTCCCCTTTCAGCCACACCTGTAAACTGATCTCTGGTTGTTTTGTCTGTCTTCACAGGGCTGCAGTATTCTTTGGGCTCCCCAGAGGGAAGTCTGCGGGTCGCGAGGGCAGGAGAATCACAGACCTCCCCTCAATCTAGCCTCAGCAGCAGACAAGGTATGCAGTAAGGAGCAGGACACTCGCTTGCCTGGAACGGCTGAGTGTTTTGTCCACGCCGGTGCTGTGCGCCGACTCCCCGCCACCACCCTTGGTCAACATCATGCTTTATAGGAAGAACCACGTGGCTCACTAAACCAATCAGTCGACTTTTCCATCTGCAGGTTATTTTCTTTAGCCACTAGCAGCCGCTACACTCAAATCCCTATGCTTTTCTATTAAATTCTACCTACTTGTTATACAGCTCACAGAGTTAATCTCTAGCAGCTGTTATCCAGCCAATCTAGCAGTTTATCACTCTGTCAGGAGTTGAAGGGGTACCAGAGCCACTTTGCCCACCATCCAAACACGCAGACAGTCGCCACCCCCCCCCGGGAAGTCAGGTTTTGGGATGGAATACAAGGGTGCTATCAGCTGTCCCCTGCATATCATGGACTGCCAACTAATCCTGTATCACACTAGCCTGCATCTGTCCTGGCTAATCCTGGCAACACAGAGACTGGGAGAACAAATCCTGTTCCTAACACTGCTATTGTGCTTACTTCTGGTGTCTACCTCAGTTCCAGTTAACAACCCCCATGGAGTGAAGACCTCACAACACAGTGACTTTACCTTCTCCAACCAAATTGCCGAGACACAACATGTGCGTGCCCATGCCACCCTTATCTTTCGGAAGGGTTGTACCTATAACTCATTTCGCATGCTCAGAAAATACAAAATGTCACAACTGGTACATCTCCCATTCCATACTACTAAACTGTGGTTTCTCATTCTCATCAGCATTCTATGGTCAGGGGACGTAGAACTTAACCCTGGCCCCTCTGTCCACCTCTCTTCCGCTGACCTATCGGCTATCCCTGGGAAAGGACTTCTCATTGCCCATATGAATATTAGGAGCATTACCAAGCACCTCGCTGATCTCGAGGCATGGATGAAAGTGCACAATCCTGACCTACTCTGCCTATCGGAAACTTGGCTTAAGCCCCACATTCTAGACTCCTTAGGTTTCTTAACCAATTACTCCCTGATACGGAGAGATAGGCCCTCCCCAAAACGTGGAGGGGTCGCCCTTCTCTACAAAAACCATCTTGATATTACTGTATGCCCACCCACCACCTCCCCGACAGTCTGTGAGTCCCTACACACAACCATTGCCCTTGGTGCAAAAAAACTACACATTGTCTGCACCTAAAATCCACCCACTGGAGGTATCACAGGTCTTCAGGACTTACTTAATCAAACAGCCATGAATGCCAAGCAAAACGAGGTCATAATCTTAGGAGATTTTAACCTAAACTGGCTGGGACCAACTCATGGTGCACTGCTGATGCTAACACAGAGTTATAACCTTCACCAGACCCTAACTGAGCCTACTAGAACCACCTCTTCTCTAGCTACATCCACACTCATAGACTGGGTACTGGTGAATCGCCTTGACCATGTGCAAACTACAGGCATCTTGGCAGATGCTATCACAGACCACTCACCCACTTTCTGTGTATGGAGTCTGGAGACTGCTCCCCGACCACCTCCACGCTACATCACTATTACCAACTTTGCCAAACTGGACGTGGAAGCTTTTCTCTATGATGTTTCCTGTATCAACTGGTCTGACATCTATTGCTCCCATGATGTTCAAACTGCCCTTGATATCTTCATTAACAACTTCACAGCACTCCAAGATAAACATACTCTGAAGGTCACCAGAAGGATCGGGGTAAACAAACAAGATGGTTATACAAGGACATGCTTGCTAACCTGTGCACTCGGGACAAACTCTGGAAGAAGTATAAAGAGTCCAGACTACCAGTGGATTACAATACCTACAGGGCCTCTCGGAGCACCTGCAAAAAACAAATTAGAACTGCAAAGAGCATCTACTGCAAGGAACTGCTCACTAACTCAGCTGGTGACCCTAGAAAATTCTGGATGCACATAAAGACCTTTCTTGGGGCTGCACAGTCATCAACCCCAGGGGAGATGATCCTACATGGTGTGCATTGCAATGACTCAAACACCATAGCGAATGCCTTTAACAGACTTTTCACGGATATGTCTCAGTACA
Source organism: Neoceratodus forsteri (assembly GCA_016271365.2). NCBI lineage: Eukaryota > Metazoa > Chordata > Ceratodontiformes > Ceratodontidae > Neoceratodus > Neoceratodus forsteri. The sequence goes on from CM057456.1 coordinate 649,798,882, forward strand.
CCTCGTCCTTCACTTCATCTCCCACAGCATCTCAGCCTTACTGCACACCCATGAGATCTGCATCTGGTGCTGACCCCTGCAAACTACCTACTACCCCACCTTTCTAATTTAAAGCTATATCTAGGTCTGAGGTCCAAAGGCTATTGCAAACCATATCTGACAACACTAGCCCTGGCTCCGATTCACTCTAGCCACAACTCCTGAAGATATCGGCACCAGTGATTGCCTCACCTTTGGCCAAGATTTTCACTCTCTCTGTCTCTCTTGGTGTTGTCCCTGATCTCTGGAAGATTGCCCGAGTTACGCCCATCCTGAAAAAAGGTGACCCAAAGGATATAAACAGCTACAGGCCCATAGACATTCTCTCTGTGCTAAGCAAGCTACTGGAGAAGCTTGTTGCAACCCAAACAATTGCCTGTCTTACAAAGAACAACCTTCTCTCAGATATGCAGCATGATTTCAGGAAAGGGCACAGTACCTCAACTGCCCTTCTCAAATTCACTACTGATGTTCTCTGCAACAAGGGCAAAGGCCTACTCACTGGAGCAGTATTTATTGACCTTACCAAGGCTTTCAATCTCGTTGATCATCCCCCGCTTCTCTCAACCCTGCATAGACTTAACTTCTCATCCCAAGTAGTTGACTGGTTCAACAGCTACTTATCAAACAGATTACAACTTGTTAAATTAAACTCCACTCTCTCGGATGTGACCAGCACTGACATCGGAGTACCCCAGGGGTCCAATCTGGGACCCTTTCTCTTCTCACTTTACATTAACAACATAGATTCTACCATACTCTCCTGCTCAGCTATCCTATAAGCTGATGATCTCGTCCTCTACTCCAGCACTAACAAAGTCAACATCATCAACGAAAACCTCTCCTCAGATTTCAGGAATGTGCAAACATGGCTAAATACAAATAAGTTCATCCTCAACACTAAAAAGACACAAGCCATGCTACTTGGCACTGCCCCCAAACTTAGGGCCTGTAAGGAACCCCTCCTAGTCCATGACTCTGGGGGGTCTCTCATTGACTGTGTCACATCCTTCAAATACCTGGGAGTCCTCCTTGATAAATCCCTTGTTTTCAGTCTGCACATACAGTCAACATGCAAAGCTACAAATGCCAAACTTGGAATCGCCTACAAGACAAGTCACCTGCTAACACCATCCACTAAACTGGCTATTGCCAAGGGTATTCTGCTTCCAGCACTGACATATGGTGTCTCCACTTTTGCTAATGCCCATAAGACTGCTCTCCATAAATGGGATGTCACATATAACAACATATGTCGGTATGCCTCCTCTTCAAATCGCTTCAAGCACCACTGCACACTGTATAATGAACTGGGCTGGCTCTCCCCTTCTGCCTACCTACTTTACTCCCTAGGGACCCTCACAGACTCTGTAATCCAAAACCAAACACCCTCCTCCCTTGCAGCTCTACTTGTTTCACTGACACCTGCTCGTGGACTACGCTCGGCAAATAAATTTCTACTTACCATACCCAGGTGTCTTACTTCTAAAGGCTCTGGAGCATTTCACTGCACAGCCCCGGCCACCTGGAACTCCCTCCCATCTGCCCTAAGACAGGCAAACTCCCACCCAATATTCAAAGAGGAACTATATCGCCACCTATCCCAAGACCCTTGCACATGCTTTGATCCCATTTGAGGCCTCACAGCTAGCCACCCTACCTCGCCCAGGACACTGCTGCACTTCTGAACAATCTTTGCCTTATTTTTGTCTTAATAGCTGCCACTTAGCGTAGTCTCAGTTGTTATTTGCTTATACTACTGTCACCTTGTGTCATCTCTGCCTAGCCATGTGTATAATCTCTAGTACTGTCTGAATTGATCTGTATTCTTACCTACATGTATTATATACTATGTAAGCATATACTACGTAATTGTATAATCTCATCTCTTTTATGTATGTATTCTCCCAGGTCGTGCCTGAAAATAGTCAGCTCTTGGCTAGCGCACCTAACCCGGTTAACAAAAAATAAATAAATAATTAGCAGGGTTGCAAATAATGTTAGTTCAATTTAACCCATTCACATCACACCTGAATTATATAGAAGTCAATGCAAATTAACTTCAAAAGTGTCTCTTTGTTAGGTGTGAGGGGTTAAACTAAAAAAAATGTCCACAACAGAAAATACAGATGTCAGCCCTTAATAGGGTTCTTAAAAGTGGACATACATTACTCCAGAGAAATTATTTTTGGATGTTTTGCACACATTTCTGGAGTCAAATATGTCCAAAATGAACCTATCTGAAGCCCTGTGTGTGCACATTGCTGGCGTTCATGATCACAGTGACTTTTTCTGAAGTAGCAGTGAATGTCCTGGTTTTATACTTCAGCAGTTTTAAAAGACTGGTACTTAAAGGGAGTCTGTATGATTCCCTATGAAATTATTGTTAAGGTTACTATGAGGATCCAGAATGTAAATTGCTGGGTTATATTTAGAAAATGTTTTCAGTAAGACAGAAAAATACATTTAAACTTGTGATGTGCAGGCATTCATTTTGTGGACAGGAAGGGTGCTGTGATGATGTTGCTGCCTCACCAGCTCTAACAGTATGCAATTAACTAGGTTAAAACAAACTGCTCCAACAGACAAGGGTCCTGTTTTATCATGAAGAGAAGAACTGGATTCTTTCCTTGCACTCTGCCAAACATAAAATCCTGGGTGTTCCTCAGAATATAATAGAATCCCTGCCAGCAATGTTGAACTGTTCTTTCCTGCTTCACTGCACACTGTTAACACTGGTGAGGCAGTGACATCATCACTACACCCCTCCTGTCCACAAAATGGATGCCTCCACATCCCCATTTAAAAAACATTTTTCTGTCTTACTGAAAACATTTTCTAAATATAACCCAGCAATTTACGTACCGGATCCTCAGAGTAACCTTTACAATAAATTCATAAGGAAAAGTACGGATTCCCTTTAATGACTCCTGCCATGGAGTCTGGTTGTTGTTGGCCTGACTTGGTTCCAGGGCATACACATTTCCTTCATATACCGAAGTGTTGTATTCTGTGATGGTTTAGAGCAGAGTCTATCTCACTGAAATCAGAAAATCAGAAAAAAAAAACCTTAATAAAAGTCAGATGGCTTAGCAACTGGCAATGTGTAGACAACCAGTTGACTTCTGTGGTCTAATCAGAATAGAGGAGATGTTTTTGGTTTATTATTTTTTGGAGATTAATAAAAGCAGGGAGAGAGAGTCTGTGACCTAGGCCTGCCCAGTCTCACTGATGGGTTATTCTACCAGCAGAGTAAAAGTTGACCATGAAAAAAAAAGTTGTTTCTACTGTTATTTACTAGAACATTTCTGAACATCTAGTGAGAGGAAACATACATTGATAATTTCCCCATAAAAAGTGTGGCTTTTTAGGATAACTGAGGCAGGGGTAAGCTACTTCAAAGTGTTACAATCCAGCCTCAATTTGATAGCAACATGCAGGAGTTGAATAGAATTCTGATTTAAAATAATAGTATACCAAAGTTTTAGTACCATTTTTGAAATTTTGATTTCTTATCTTTTGCTGTTTTAAGTCAGAGAAATTCACTTAATATCAGGTCAGTGTACTCTCATGTGAAAAATGGAGTGTTGCACAGGTTTGCATACAAAATCAGATTTTTGAGCAATTTTCATGTTTTGCTTTAAAATGCCCATTTTGGGCCACATTTTGTGAATTTCCAAAATGTGCGAGAATAAAACAAATCATTTACTGAACCCTAGTCTGTACTCAAGCTGAGCATAATCAGAGCCATGTGGTAGAAGCAACTGATATGATGGACCCTAATGATCTTCTGTCAACACAGTGCTACATTATTTTGAAAAAACAGAGAGATTAATTTTAAAGACAAAGGGCCTGATTCTATAAAGCCTACGCCAAAGTGTGATGCAGTTACGGCAAATAGAATGTCGCAACTCACATTTGCATCACACAGTTGAGACATGCACGATTCTAGAAAGCGACATGCGCCATGTCGCAAATCACCTACACCAAAGTGGACTTATGCCTCATTTCCGACATTCCCACAGATACACAATTGCGTAAATGGACATATGCCCAAAAAAGCAGCCGGATATGCCGTGGCAGGATTCTGGAAGGTTCCAATGGTCATGATGATACGCCAAAGTCAAATGGCATAACTTACACCAGGTGGGAGCAGGTGTAACTTACACAGTATAAAAGGAGGCCTCACAGGCAGTCAGCAGAGTCACTGTTGTGCAGCAGCATGAAGACAACCAGCTAAGAGAGAGGGACAGAGAGATAGCAGTACCCACAGCCATATTTGGAGTAGTGCTACTGGACAGGTGGCACAGGCACCACAGTCAAAACAATGGGTGGAATCAGGGGAACAGGCAGCAATCAGTGCAGTACATAGCTGCCGGACACCATGCACCATGTGTGTATAGAGCGAGGAAATCATACCTGGACCTCATGGAGGAGCAGTGCATTTAATGCTTCCATCTGCCAAAGGCCATTGTTGCAGGCCTGTGTGATGACCTACATGAAGAACTATAGATTGCCACCTGTAGGGGGCACCCAGTCCCTGTGGAAGTGAAGGTCAGTGTCACATTGTGCTTCCTTGCCACTAGAACATTCCAGACTCCCACAGGTGACATTGTAGGTATCTTACAGCCTGCAATGTCCAAGTGTCTCAGGCAGTTCCTGGATGAAATGGAGTGAATGGGGGAGTACATCACCTTCCCCAGAGATGCACAGCAGCAGCAGGCAGTGAAGCAGGCCTTGTATGACATTGTACAGTTCCCCCATGTGCTTGGTGTTATTGACTGTACACACATGGCAATTAAGGCCCCACCAGGTGAGATGGATGTGTATGTGAATAGAAAAGGCTTCCACTCCGTGAATATGCATGTGGTGTGTGACAGCCAGTGCTGCATACTGGATGTGATAGCCCAGTACCCTGGTTCCACCCATGACACATACATCATACTCAACTGCGACCTACATGAGGCATTCCAGAGGGTATAGATCACTGGTGGATGGCTACTTGGTATGTGCCAACAGCATGTAACAAAACAGCCCCGTACCACTGTGGACATCATTCCAACATGTGTAACATGTATCATGCAGACTGATGGTGTATTATACATCCCACAGGTTACAGTGGATACCCACAACTGCCATGGGTCATGACACCACTACGCCACCCACGCACTCCTGCTGAGCTCCAGTACAATGACACACACAACACCACCAGGTGTGTTATTGAGCATACTTTAGGTGTCCTGAAGGCAAGGTTCCGGTGCCTAGATAAATCAGGAGGTGCACTCCAATACAGCCCTGAGGCGGCATGCAAGATCTTCATCATGTGCTGTATGCTACACAACATCGTAGTACAGAACTGCGTGCCACCACCAGACATGGATGGGTGGGGTGCGGAGGAGGAGGACAAGCATGATGATCATGGCAGACAGCACCAGCATCAAGCTGCATGGGCCCAGGCAGGGCAACGGTCACATTATGAGCTGATAGCACAACACTTCAGCTAATGAACAGCATGCCACCATCAAGTGTCACCATCAGCTATCATCCATCCAGCCATGGACAACATAGCACCACACAGCCATGCCACCTGGTGCTAGATATTGAACATGATAACACTGTACAGTGTGAACAGTGCTCATGTGATGTGGCAGCACCTGGTGGTCCTACACACCCACATCAGTGACTGAAGGACAGATGTATAGAAGGCCAGAAAAAAGAGCACACAGCATGGCCACGGACAGTGATGTGTGACCCGGAGGGGGGACAGTACACAACTACATGATGACCCCTGTGCAGTGGTGCAATGGTGTGTGCAATGGATTGTGAATGTACAACAATGTGGAACAATGTATGAGGATCATGCACAACCACCATGAAAGCTGGGCACATAACCTGCCATGGCGCTGTTGTGAAGCCTGTGATGGGAGTTGTGCTTGGTGTCCACAGGCAACGTCATGTGTGTCTTGCACCATGTGTTGCTGAGGAGGTGCGTTCAGGGAAGCATCACATGTCCCGGGGGGAAGGGATATCACTAGTGCATGTGACAGATGTACAAAGTGTGGCATGCACACACATATGTGTGGTACACAGCATAGCAGGGAAAGGAAACAGCAACTCTATCACAACAGAGCTGTGGTGTCATGAACTGCCCATGTGCAATATTCAGGCATGCCAGCAATCAAGTTACAAATGCATGAAAAATGCACTGCAGACACCTTCAAATACCAACCCCCATATGGCCAATGTGTGACAGCTGTACATTGCACATCTGGTGTCGCAACACATGGACCAGGTATGGGCATGTTGACCATCATCAAGGGATGACACGCACAACAGGATCAGGTACTGGGTGTGTACTACACATAATAATAGGTGTGGGTGGGGGTTGTCAGTATAGTGTCAATGTGTCACAGTGCAGCTGGGATGGGTGTGCTGGTCATTCCCTGTCCTTTACTGTATGTTCCACTTGTGGTGTACGTGGAATGTGTCCCATTTGCATTGTTTGTTGCATGAGCTGTTTTGTCTGGATGTGTGGTTTTCTGCAGTGACATTAGTGCAGTGGTTGTGTGGGTGGGTAGGGGTGGACCTGGCTGATACCACCATGCTATTACTGGCACATGCAAACATGCATCACCAGCTGTAGCCAGCATTCTGGTGTTTCACATGAATGCTCATCCCTCCCTACCAACCAACCAGCAGCTGTGTGATGTAACTGACATCTCCTGCTCCCCCCAACACCATAGCAGCAAGCAGCTTTCTGTTGTACAGTACCACACTGATCACCCCACCCATGTGCAACAATAGGGTGTTGTACATGGATGCTTCTGGGCAACCCACATGATGGCCAGTGGCTGACGGTTGTACACTGCTGACTCACCCACTACCCACCCCCACCCCACTGTCCAGCAGCTGAGTGATGCACACATGGCCATCTGTGCATGATATGGCCCTCCCCATGATGTTTGCGTTACTAGTGGCACATGGCTGTACAGAACACACTCTCATGGACAACTGCACAACCACAGCTGAGGCCTGCTCATGCATGGGGCCAGAGCTGTTGTGGTGCATATGTTTGTTACTCACAACACAGGACAACATCTGTTATGAGGTAGTTTATTCAAAGTGCATTATGTTAGGTGGTTACAGATGTTACACACACAATGTGATAACCTGTGCTCCCCAAAACATACACACACACACACAAACACACACACACAGCCCACCACACTCACACCCTTATGTAGTGCAGTATGCATCCACCCCCTCCTCTCACTGTGTAGTACAATGGTCAACATACTTCCCTGGACATACCTTGCCAGTCCAGCACAACCACTGTAGCACACGGCTGTGCAGTCTATTGTGTTTCATCACGGCTGCCCCATGTTCTAACACCAGTGACATGGGATGTAGTGGGCTGCAGTGCGACCAATCCAGTGCTGTTGTGCTGTATATCCTCTTGCAGGGTTTCAGTCAGGATGCTGTCCTGTGTTCTGGTGTCTGTCCCCTCCCCAGACACAGCCTCCCACTTCCTTTCCCTCCTACTCTGCCTTGTCACCATGGTCAACTTTGGTGTGGCCCCAACATTGCTGTGTTCGCCACCCCCATGTGGGTCCTGTATGGCTAGCTATCCATCCTGTGTGGCCGTGGGCTCTGGTTGTGTGCCCTGTGGAGCCTGCACAGGGCTTGTTACTATGTTGTGGGTGCTGGGCCTGTGTGTGGGTGTTCTGGTGGTTGGCTCCTGTTGTGCTGCAACTGTGACAGTGGCAGCACTGGTGGTCTGCACAGTCTGTGTGATGACAGGGCCTTTGCTTGCATAGTCCTGGACCACTGTGCTGTGGCTGGCATGGGCCACCATGTATATGGCTGTGGCTGGTCCCCCTAGTGCTGATGGTGTTGCACACATTGGCTGGAGTGGTGTGCTCACAGTTGCATGTGGATATGCCTAGCCTATAGTTGGTGAAGCCCATCAATGCATCATGGGTGGCTGCTGGTTCAGTGCACACAAGCTGTCCACTTTTAACAGCATGGCAGTGGCCATGGCCTCACTGTGGCTTTGTTGCTGTGCCACAAGATGTTCCATAGCCATGGTGCACCATTCCATGGCCTCCATCTGGCCCTGGGCACAGTTCCTTATGCCATGTAAATCCTGAACTAGGTTGGACATCACCGCCGTTATTATCCCTGTTACTGGCGTGTATGTTGTTGTTGATAACTGTAAGGTGTACATCTAGGTTCTGATGTTGTTCCTGGAGGACCTGCCATATGGCGGTCAGTTCCTATTTCATGCCCCCTGGCCAGCCACCACTGACTGGCAGTATTCACCAATGTATGAAGGTGGGGACAACTGGTCCTGCAACTCATGCACAACATCATTCAGCCATGCCTCTGGCTCTCCACAACTTATGGGGCTCATGTCCCCTGCCATTGTTCCCTGTCCAGTTGCTGGCACAGTCCCTGTCTCCCTTTGTTCAGCCACAGTCTCTTCTCTACTGTCTGCTGCTTGTCTCTGGACGTCATCACCATCATCTTGGCCAGGTCAGGTGCTTTGCTGTCTGGTGTCCACACCCTCACCAGTGTCACCCTCGTCACACACTGTCGCGACACTGGCATCACTGTCATCTGCCTCCTCCACATCCACTGGTGTATCTGGTGTGGAGGTGCTTGAGGTGGTAGTGCTGCTGCTTGATGAGGTGGTGCTGCTGTTGTCTACAGTGTTCTCCACACCTTCCCTACTGTGCTGCTGACTTCCACTAGGACCTGCACCGCTGGCCCCGCTGTCACCTGCCACTGCTGCAGTATCTGTGGGATGAACATGCTGTCAGTATTTGCTGGACACATCCCCCCATTGTGGCCAAACCCTGCTATATGTTCTACTTCATAGTTACATTCAATGCCAACAGAAACCTATGCATGTCTCGGCCTGTCATGCAACAGTTCGGTGGGCACGTGTCCTCCACCACACACATGGCCATTGACTGGTTGTGACACATATGTGCCCCAGCCCCCCCACCTCAAGCTATTGTCTGCATGTTGCATGGCTTTGCCTTTTCCACACCCCCCCCCCGGCAGGCATCAGCATGTTGCAGGGCCTTGCCCTGGGCACACATCACCACATATTTACTTCCTTATTATATGTTGGTAACTGTATAAGTCCACTGAGACAATACAGTCCCTGTTTCAGGGGCGACCCGGGAAGTTCAGTACATTGACAGTGCATAGCATCGATAATGACGATATTAGCAGTATCTAGGACAAAATATGACTACTTGATACCAACATGTACAGGTAATACCAGATCAAGGCAAACAATTACACTGGGCAATATCAAGCTAATAGTTATCAATAATTGAGTGGAATGAGTAACAGACCCAACTCTATTTGTACAATCAATAGTTGTACATTTGACAGTCAGTTCTGCCACAGTCTGCAGGGTAGGGTATTAGGTGTACATGTAAACAGGGGCAGGGTGGGGCACGGAGGTGGAGCAGACAACAGCATTTCAAGAGAGGGTCAGGGGCAGGCCAGGATAGTTGGGGGAAGCAGGTTTCAATGAGATATGGCAATCAGGTTAACAGATCAATAGGTAACAGCAAACAGAGCCTTTGGCAGTATAAAAAGGGGCAGGTAGGCTGATCCCTAGGTGGTGGTTATGGTTTCCCAAGGAAACCAACACAACACTGACAGAGGGCCATTTACTGTGGGGACACCTAGTGTTCATGGCATGTGCACACCGGCTTTGGGCTGTTTGTGGAGGCACACAGTGCAACAGCCACTTATATAGGTTGCTGGCCATGACACCATTATGTAGGGGGCTTCCAACATGATTACGCATGGCATCATTGCCCATGCACAATTAAATGCCTAGCATTGGGGTATATTGTCCAGCACTGCACACATGCACATCCACACAGCAGCCTTCACATGCGAAATCACTGTCCCACATGGCAGTCACATACACAGCATTCCATACAGACACTCACATTGCATGCATTGCCCACCACTTCACATACCTGTGCCAGCCTGCCACCTGAATGTGTTCAGGTCAGTGTTGACATTAATGATCTGCTGGCTCAGGTGCCTGGCTATTTTCTGCTCTATGGTGGTCAGTGTCCATTGCTGGCTTGGTCCACACCCTGTGGTAAGGGCACAGCGGTGGTTATATGCCAGCTTCTGTTTGACCAGCTGCTTCAGATTATTGTACTTCTTCTGCAAGTCCATCATTGATCTTTTCTGGGGGGGCCATAGCATTTACCTTCCTAGCCATGGTGTCCCATGTTTTTTTTCTTTTGTCCCTTTTAGCCTTGTCCCCTCCATGACTCAGCAGCAGTACATGATGCTTGTCCATCTCAGCTACCAGGATGTCCACCTCATCGTGGGTGAAGTTCCTTTTCTACCTCAGCCTCTCTGTTTTGTATTGGGCCATATTCTGGTTCACGTCTGCTGCACGGTCCTGTGCCATTGCTTTTTGAAATTGTTTATACCTGTCTTGCGATTTGTGACCTTTTATAGGCCACATATCATGGTTTGCAACATTCAGGAATTTTCTTGACATTAAGTCACAATGTTTTTAGAATTAGGCACAAGTTGTATGTCGCAGTTGCTTGGACATAATTTGCACATTTGCTTAACTTCTGCCAGACGTAACTCTGCTTTCTAGAATCAGGCCCAAAGTTTAAATATTATGCCCATGCAGATAATGTCAGTAAGATAACAGCATATCAACTACAAAAAGAGAGAGCTGAAAGAACAATAAAAGAAATAAACACAGAGGAAGGACCTACTGCTAACAATGAGATGATTAACCAGGAATTTAAAAAGTAGTGTTCTAACCTGTACAAATCAGAAGTAGGAAATATAACAGAAAAACAACTGGAAAACTTTAATATCCCTAAAATTTCAGCAAGCAAAAAACAATTTTTAAACAACAACGGTAGAATAAGCAATTAGGAAAATAAAAAGGGGGAAGGCTCCTGGTCCTAATTGGTTTCCAATAGAATTTTTATCACACTTCAAAACAGAATTAATACCAATATTAACAAAATTATTTAACGCCTTTATTCAACAGAATGAAGTACCAGACAGTTTTCAAGAAGCTCAAATCATAGTTTTTGAAAAAAGGGAAGGATCCAAAACAATACCCATTGTATCGTCCAATCTCGCATTTAAACTCTGATTATAAAATATTTACTAAAATACTGGCCATAAGACTAGAGAATATATTACCAATCATAATCCAAAGGGATAAAATAGGCTTTGTTAAAGGCAGAAAGAGTTATAATAACATAAGAAATACAATAAACATAATATATAAGAGCCAAAACACCAACACAATATTAAAAGCATTAGATGCTGAAAAGTCTTTTGACAGGGTCAAGTTGAATTTTTTGTTTTTCTTGATAGAGAAGGCAGACCTTAGAGAAAAATACATCAACTGGACCAGACTCTTACATAAAAATCTAAATACAGTTGTGTTAATGAGTCATGAAACCTCACAGAGAGGCATACAGACAGTGCTACCCATTGTCCCCTCTATCATTGACATTGATAATAGAACCACTGGTGACACAGATTAGAGAGTGTACAGAAATAACAAAAGTTAAGGCTAGGGACTACCATATAACATTTCTTTGTACACTGACGATGTAATATAATATATCACAAATCCATGTGAGGCAATATCAAAGGTAACTGAAATTATTTCAATATTTGGGAAAGTCTCTGTATTTTCTTAAGGGGAATTTTCTTAAGAGGCACATCCCAGATCCTATTCCACTCAAGAATTCATATGCCACACTGGCAAATGAGGGCAACCAAATAGAGGTACCCAGGGAAGTGGAAGGAAAGGATGTGGAGGTTAGGCAAGGAGGTGACCTCAGTGGGGAAAGCAGTGGACCCCAGAGGAGGAGGAAGTGAATCCTGGTGGGGGACTCCATCATAAGAGGGATCCAGCTAGGAACACAGGAGGGGGAGGACAGGGAGGTGAGGTGCCTACCAGGTGCCACGGCATGGAGGGATGGAAGGAAGATACTGGGGATCACTGGGAAGGCAAGACAGGAGGGTGAGCTGGATGTCATTATCCACCTAGGTACTAATGACTTGGCAAATGGGGAGCCAAAGGAAGTTCAGGAAGAGTTTAGAAACTGGGAGGGGTCTCAAGCAAGTAGCTACTTCTGTCACTTTCAGAAGTACTACCTGTGAGAGGCAAGGGAGACATAGAGTGCATGCACCAGGAACTTTAACTCATGGTTGAAGAACTGGTGCTGTGAGGAAGGGTTTGGATTCATTGGTGACTGGGACCCACCTGGAGGGATGGAGGTTTGTTCAAGCCTGACGGCCTGCATCCATCCTGGAGGGGAATCCAAACACTCAATGATAAGTTTAAATGCTGCATGACAAGCATTTAAACTAGCAAAGGGGTGGCAGGCCAGCAAGGATGGTACCTTGCTCGCCCCCCAGCTAGTAATGGAACCAGTGAACCAGAGGAGTGGCTATCTCTGCAAAGCAGTGTGCAAAAGTTGGAGATTAGTGTCCAAAAGGTGGATAAGCAGAAAAGGGCAAAATTCAGCAGAAGAGCAGACAGCAAGGAGAACCAGGGATAATGACAACCAAGGAAGGGGCTGGAGTAGAACAGTGAAGTAGTCTAGGGAGGTCAAATCATGAAAGCCATGTGTGCAAATGCCAGGAGCCTAGCAACAAGATGGAAGATCTGGAGGCTGTCATGGTACAGTCAGACCTGGACATTGTGGCCATCACTGAAACCTGGTGTAATGATAACCATGACTGGGAGATGGCCATACCTGGCTACAACATATTCAGAAGAGACAGAGCAGGCAGGAAGGGAGGAGGTGGCACTGTATGTGAAAAAATGACATAAGGGCCACACAGATCCAGGAGGAACAAAATGGGGGAGAGATACTGTGGGTTAAGCTGGAAAGGAAAATGGGGCCAGCCATCCGCACAGGTGTGGTCTATAGACCACCAGCCCAGGAGGAAGAAACAGATAGGGAGCTGATGCTAGCCATCCAAAGGATGGCAGACAAGAGTGAGGTAGTACTGGTTGGAGACTTCAATATTCCAGACGTGGACTGGAGCATCCCAGCAGCAGCATCAACTAGGAGCAGATTTACCCTGGACTCCCTTCAGGGTGCCTTCCTCAAGCAACTGGTCATGGAACCAACTCGGCAGAAGGCAATACTGACCTGTGCTCACAAACAGGGACAGTGTGATGGGGTAACAGTGGGGAGCACCTGGGTAACAGTGACCACCAGTCATTGTGGTTTGAAATCACAGAAAGAGCAGAAGCAAAACCACACAAAACACGTATCCTGGATTTTAGGGGGCAGACTTTGGGAAAATGGGGAGATGCTTGAAAGAGGCATTAAGGGAATGGGACAGGAATCAGGGATTGAGGAACAGTGGGCAGTATTTAAAATGGGGATTATAAGAACAACAGAATTATGCATTAAGCAGGTTAGCAAGAGGAAAAGAAAGAGGAGACCGTTATGGTTTTCCAAAGAGGTAGCAAAGAAAGTGAAAGCCAAAAGATTGCATTCAGGCAATACAAAAGACACAGGCAGAAGAGGACAGGAGAAGTACCAGGAGAAACAAAGGAGGCAGGGAAGTCAGTAAGGGAAGCCAAAGCTCAGACAGAAGAACACATTGCAAAATCAGTGGTTAAAGGGACAAAACCTTTACAGGTACATAAGTGAAAAAAGAAGGACAAGGGAGGGATAGTGAGACTGAAGGGGAGGATGGGAGCCCGTGGAGGATGACAACAGTAAAGCTGACATATTGAACAGGTATTTCTGCTCAGTCTTTACTAAGGAAGAGGGGTAATGGGTCTGAAGGGAGTACAAGGGTGAGAATGGTGCAGAATGGACACAGGTCCCTTTACACGAGAAAGGGTCCTGAAGGAACTGGAAGTAATAAGAGCTGATAAAGCAATGGGGCCAGATGGGTGCACCCCAGGGTCCTTAAAGAACTAAGAGAGGTGGTTGCTGAACCTCTGGCTATCCTGTTCAGCCAATCACTGGAAACAGGGAGGTACCCAAAGACTGGAGGACAGCAGATGTAGTCCCCTATACAAAAGTGGGAACAAAGAGGAAGCAGGGAACTACAGACCAGTCAGCCTCACCTCGGTAGTGGGAAAGATCATGGAAGCACTACTGAAGGAGAGATTGGTGGAACATCTGGTTGTCAATGGACTACAGGACCCAAGGCAGCATGGTTTCACCAGGGGAGGTCATGTCAGACCAACCTCATTGAATTTTTGACTGGGTGACTAGGGAGGTGGATCAGGGAGGGCAGTGGACATGGCCTATCTGGACTTCAGCAAGGCCTTTGACACTGTGCCACATAGAAGACTATTACACAAACTGGGGAATATGGGTGTGGGCAGGACAGTGTGGTGGGTAGGTAACTGGCTGGGTGGCAGGACACAGAGGGTGGTGGTAAATGGCTGTCACTCCACAGAGGAAGAGTGACCAGTGGGTACCACAGGGATCAGTGCTGGGACCGGTCCTATTCAACATCTTCGTCAGTGACATTGCACAGGATATAGAAGGCAGAATGTCACTGTTCCGCTGATGACACAAAGCTCTGTAACAGAGCAGACACACCAGAGGGTGTAGACAGAATGAGAAGGACCTGCAGAAACTTGAAGAATGGTCAAGGGTTTGGCAGTTGAAATTCAATGCAAAGAAGTGCAAGATAATGCATATGGGGCACAAAAACCCTGGCACAATATATCAGTTGGGGGGTGAGGATATAGCATGCACCAAGCAGGAAAGGGATCTTGGGGTTGTCATCTCTGATGACCTCAAGGTAGGGAAACAGTGTGACAAGGCATCAGGTAAAGCAAATAGGATGCTGGGATGTATAGGCAGGGGCATCACCAGCAGGAAAAGGGAGTCTAATTCGCTATACAAGACACTAGTGAGGGCCCCACCTGGAGTACAGTGTACAGTTCTGGGAGACCATACCTACGTGGACATAGACAGGGTAGAGAAGGTTCAGAGGAGGGCAACAAAGATGGTGCATGGGTTGCATCACAAGTCCTATGAAGACAGGTTGAAGGAACTGAACATGTACTCCCTGGAGGAGAGGAGGGAGAGAGGGGATATGATAGAGACATACAAGTATCTTACAGGGAGGAACAGGGTGCAGGAAAACACTATTTTAAGCGAAAAGATGTTTCAGGACTAGAGGGCATGGGATGAAGTTGGAGGAGGACGATTCAGAGGAAACATGAGAAAGAATTTCTTCACAGAACGGGTGGTGGACAAGTGGAACACCCTGCCAGAGGAAGTGGTGGGGCTGAAACAATCACGGGATTTAAGAATGCATTGGATAGACATAAAGGAATTCTAGAGGTCAGGGGTAAGGGGAAATAGACTTCTAGGAAAACAAACTGAACTTACAAGCTCAAATGGGCAGACTAGGTGGGCCATAGGCCCTTATCTGCCGACACTGTCTATGTATCTATGTATCTATGACTAGGGTGCCCACCCCCAGTACCACTTCTTTCTCCCCCCTTCCCGCCATGTTGCATGCCCCCCTTCCTAAACTTTATGCTAGCAGACTGAGGTGCCTTCCCCTGGTACTGCTTCAGTTGATCCCCTCCAGGTCACCTACCCCCCTATTCCCAGTATATATATGGTGGCACCAGGTGCCCAGTCCCAGTTTTGGAATATGACTGTCCCAGCCCATGATGATTTTTTTTTACCCTGTAAAGAAAGAAAACAGTCCCTCACTGATTTTACTCCCTCACAACCCCACCCATCACAACCCAACATTCCTTTCAGCACCCGCCAGCACCCCCCTACACTCTCTTATTCACCTGAACATATCTCGTGACATAGAGCCACTCTGTGATCAAAGACACATCTTGCTATCGGAACTGGTGACTGCGATATGTGAAAAAATGTAAGTACAGTTTAATGTATTTCAATGGAGTTTGAACTTTTATTTATAACTTTGTCATTTTTGAATGCTATTTTCAACATGGCCTTTTTAGGTCCCCACCTCATGATCAGTGGTGGTGGAATTATGCAAATCTGGCCCAAAAGTGATTTCATAGTTGCTTTGAAAAAAATCACCTTTATGGAGGGAAATGAAAAAATTCAGCACCCTTGCTCATGAGGTGGCATCATAAGAAGGCTATGATGAAAATGTATTTTAAAATTATACAAACATGACAAAATTATGAATGTACATTGACATTTTTCTATGTTTGCAGATAACTTTGTAGCTTTCAATATTTTGACCCCAAATTTTCAAAATAGTCATATTTCTTGCACCACCTCATGAACATGACAGCTGTCATTTTCCAAATCCTGGTCTAAATGTATTCCCACACCTGTGGCACAGAATGGCACTTCAGCAAGAATTTAAAATGTTTCACCTAACAGGTTCATGAGGTGGGGTTATAAGAAGGTGATGCTGAATATTTGGTGTAGAAATATGGTAAAATGCCCAGGTTATGAGTGAACATTGCAATATTTCAGTTCCAAACTTTCAACATACCTATTTTTCCACACCACCTCTTAAATATGACAGGTGTCATTTTTTAAATCCTGGGTGGGATATGTTTACACTCTTTTGTGAAATGGTGTTTTGGACCATATACTATAAATGCCATATGCCATGTTTATAAGGGGAGTTACAAGATGACTATTTTGAAAATTTGGTGTCAAAATAAAAAAAAAATTAGAATTATTAAGAAACTGTGTGTGTACTTCCAGTCTTTGCCCAAGCAGGTATACTTCGTAATCCCATGCTTTTGAGCTATGTTTGGGGGCAAGCTCAGTGACCCAGCTACTTGGAGTGAGGGTGTTGGGATGGCACTGTTATGTGACACCCCCCAGCCAGTGAATTACAGCTGCAGGGTTTTCCGCACAGGCCTGAGTACCATATAGTGATGACAGCTCTTCTCTTGGCATAGGGCCCTGCACCTCTGCACTCATGAGTGGCAGATGGCCTTGTACAAGGGATGACATATGAGCTCTTTTGGACCCTGTGCATCCCAGTCCACCAGACAGCCTCATGTATTCTTGACATCCATTGCTTCACTTCCACAGGCAGATAGAGTCTTCCCTTGGCACAGGAGCCAAAGAGCCCTGGAATCTGCATCTGCTCACACAGGTCCAAAAGGGACTTTTGTGAATGAGGATACAATTCCACTATCTCAAAAAGAATAAAAATTCTTGGCAAAAGACTTTGTTAATGCACTAGTTAAGGTTCAACTTAATGCAGCAAAAGTAAGAAAATGTGGCATTAGGATTTCCAACCCAAACTCCCCACCACCAGCCCCAAGCAGCAAAAGGAAAAAAACATTAGGGTGTTGGGTCTCTGGAGTCTTGGAAAATCAGTGGTGGGGTCTTCCTTGGGGATATCATCCCTACTGCCTGTTTCCTGATCAAACAATGTCAAATATGATCTCCTTTTTTCACGCATGGCTCACAGGGCTCTGTGTAAAAAAGCCACAACAGACTGTGTTGGCAACATGTGATGAGACACGCTTCTCTACCTTTGAAGAGTGTGTCACTATGAGACACTGGCTTGGAGCAGTACCTTCTGCTTCCAACAGGAGGCTACATTCTGGGGTGAGGTAAGCATTAGGGTTGACAACCCCAAGAAAGACACCACCACTCATTCTCCAAGACTCCGGAGACCCAAAATCCTAACATTTCTCCTTTAGCTGCTTGGGGGGTGCGGGTAGGGAGTTAGGGTTGGAAATCTTAATGCCACATTTCCCTAATTTTGTGGCATTATTTTGAACCCTAACTGGTACATTAACAAAGAGTTTTGCAAAGAATAATATATTACAGTGGCATGATATCTTCAATCTCCTTAGCCTTTCACAATTTATTTTTTTTTATAATTCCAAGTTTATTAATTTTTAACAATAACAATAGGGGAACAGGCCCCATGGAACAGTCAACATCAGAACATTTTCATAACATACAAAAAGCAATGACACTGTTCCCCATCCCCCGCCACCCATCTCCCAACTCTCCCCCTCAAAACACATCCCAACCATCCCCTCTCTCCTGACCCTCTTCAACACAGTCAGTTAATACAACCAGTAAAAACTAGAAGCTGAACACCTGTTAAAGATATTGTATTAAAGTGAATATGGAGTATACAGGGGGTCCCATATTTTAGTGTACTTTCCAAGTCTGTTAGTGAGGCTTGCTATAGCTTTCTCTGTCCTGAGATTTTCCAGGAGCTCAGCAAGCCATTCGGAATAGGAAATGTCATTACTGTCTTTTCAGTGATGTAAAACTACCTTTTTGACAGACATGGATATAAGAGCCATATGGTATCTTCTTATGAGCACTGGAATTTCACTATAAACATCTAGTAGACAGATTTCTGGAGTAAATAGGTCATCTATACCCAATAGGAGGTCCAGCTTCTGTTGAATAGTAGACCACAGTTGTGTAACCTTGGGACAAGCCCAAAAGATGTGGTACAGGGAGCCCTCTGCTTGTTTGCAACGGTTGCAAGCAGGTGACGGGATAAGACCAAACTTGAATAATTTCTGAGGTGTATAATATAGGTTGTGCAGTATCTGGAATTGAGTAAGGTGGAGCCTATCTTGGGTGATATATCTATGAGAATTGCACCTTAAGGAATTCCAATCTAATTCACTGGTGGTGAAAAAGGAGGCCCAAGCCTTTCACAATTTCTATTCCTGCATTTGTTTTTAGCCCCCCTTCAACTCTTCCCACCCTGGCACATTATCCTTTAAGCCTAATTTACTTCTCTTCTCCTAACAGTACTTGTTCCTAGCCCCCCTTCACAACCCTCCCCACCCTTGTATACTATTTCCTACTCCTCTATCCTTGACTTATCTCCTCTCTCCTAACTGAACCCTTCCTCTGATTACTACCTCACATGCTACCACCTATTATACCCCCTCCTTCCACCCCTACCACAACCTACTGTGCCATTTTGACACTCTACTACCATCTACAACCTACTGTGCTATTTCGACACTCTACTGCTCTCCTCCCCCCCACACACTAAAGCACTCCCTTTTTCCATTCCTAGTTTACCCCTATTTTCTCCAGCCTCCCTATTCCTTATCCCTCTCCTCCCCTCCGGTCACCCACCACACTCCTTTCCTCCTCCCTGCCCCCTTTCTCTCCCTCCCTCCCCTTTTTTTCTGCCTGGTCCTGTCCCCCTTGCAGGGTTCTCTGTCATCCTGAAGGCGTATAGATCTTGTCTACTTCTCTCTTCTACCCCTCTTTCTTTCCTCTGACTTTCTAATCCTGACCTCTTGCAGGGTTCTCTGCATTCTGAACTGTTATAGATTGTCTCTCTCGCTCTTTCTCCCCCTCACCCTTTCTCCCCACTTTCAAATCCATCGCCCATCCACCTCCCTACTTCCTTATCCCCTTCTTCCCCTCCTGTTCTCCTGACCCTCTCTTCTCTACCTCCTTGCCCCCTTTCTTGACCCTCACTTTCTGCCTGGACCTGTCCCCCTTGCAGGGTTCTCAGCATCCTGAAGGGGTATAGATCTTGGCTGTTCCTCTCTCTCTCCCTCTTCCATCTCCCCCCACCCTCTATCCCTCACCCGTCCACTTCCCCACTTGTCTTATAACTGCCCTCTCTTGTGTATACAATAGCACTTCGAATCATGTGCTCAGTCTACTACCTCTAGCACTACAAATGTGTTATCCATCCTCTAACCTTTACCCTACTGGACCACCTGCTCTTGGGTTATTGCAATGTATGTTGTTTCCGAGTATGGTTTTGTTTACCTTGGCCAGTTGGTCTGTGTTATTTCTGCTCTGTAATTGTACTACACTGTTTGTTTTTAGTAATTATACTTGTATTGCTCTGTTATTGCTATATGTATGTTTGTTCTCCCAACTCTTGTAACCCCCCCACAAGGAATCCTCTGGAAATGAGCTATTTACAGCTCATGTTGTCTTTCCTGGTGAAACATTTTCCAAACAAATAAATAAAAACTTTAGTTAGAGTTGAATAGGGTTTTCTATGTTAAGCCTCAAATGTTGCACTTTAATAACTTTGAAACCATTCAAATGGATTTGCATAAAATTTTATATTCACAATTTTATGGAGTAGATCTCCTGATGTGCCAAGTTATGTTCTGTATGCATGTGCAGATTCTGAGATCTTGTAGTGCAGAAACATTACAAAACACCATTTTTCACTGTTTTTTTTCTCATTGTCTTGTGCCCAAGTGGTTTGAAATTTAGGTCTGTAATTTTTAGGGTAGAAAGGGCTTGGGTCACAGAAGATCTTACTTTGAGAGGGTTCCTGCAGTAGGTCTTCACATATAGGACTGCGTCCCCTGGCATCAGGTTCCAAAGGCAAACTTGTAGATAGCAATCATCAGCGGTGACTGCCCCCAATGTCAGGTGACGTGACATCAGCCTGGCTATAAAAGGGGCAGTCCCATGCCCGCTGTCCAGTTCTTTTCCACCATCACCTCAGTTTGCTCGGCCATGAGTTAGAACAGCAATCTAACGCCCGTGCGTTAGTCGAAGTTTTTCTTCACCTCTATAATTTTTCTCAATTGTTTTCGACATTTGATGTCATCTAGACCAAAGAAGAAGAAGTGCTCTAAGTGCAGAGTCCAAATCTCGCATGTGGATGACCATTCCTACTGCCTCTTGTGCCTAGGCCCCAAGCACCATTTGCCAGGCCTTCAACCAGGCAACCCGGACCAGGCACAAGCGGACTCTCAAGGCCCACCTCCTTCTCCGACGACTGGCATCAATGGAAAAGGAGCTCCAGGAGTTGAATGAAAGGTCATCATTGCTAGCCCCGAGGAAAAAGAAGAGTAAGGAGAAGCGCCGGGACAGGAGTCAGTCGCCATGTGGCAGGTCTCCAAAAACTGTGAGTACTACTTCTGGTACCTCGTCCACCTCTTTGTGCTGGGCACCTTCTCCCCCTCCTGCCGAGGTGAGTGGGCAGCTGAGGGTCACCTCTTTCAAGGTCTCTGTTCAGTCTCCTCTCAGCTTGGTCTATAAGTCACCCCTCAACTCTGTTGATGGGAACATGGCCCCTACCGATAAGCCTAGCAGCAGTCTCCTGACCTTCTCTAGCCCAGTTAGGTCCAATCAGTCAGATGGCGGACCCTCCATTGCCTGCCCAGACCCCTCCACTCTCCCGTTGGGCTCCAGTTTGGCCCCTGACATCGGACAGAGCAAGCTGCAGAGTGATTCGTCATCCCACCGGGTTCTTCACCCCAGGGATTTGCCACCCGATCCTGTTTCTTCCCTTCTGTCAGAATCACTTTTTGACCTTTTGTTGGGGTCCCTCCTGGAACTACCACCTTCACCAGGTCTTTTGCCACCTCTGGACCAGAGTCCATCACTGGCTGGGGATCTTTCCATGGAGCCTCCTCACTCTGGACCTTCGGGGGCCCTTCTGGATCCCGCACCACCCAGTGGTCCTTTGGCACCTCCCCTGGTAGGGCCAGAACCTTCAGGCAGTTTTCCAGGGCCAGACCCCCATGTTCCACCACTGGGCAGCCCGCCATCGGCTCCTCAGTACCCGATGCCAGGTAGTGTGCCTCCGACCCCGGGACACCCAACGCCGGGATACCCAATCCCGGGATACCCAATGCTGGGATATCCTGGGTACTCCTATTATTCTCCTGGATTGCCAGGTTATCAGTACCCTCCATGGCAATTCCCACAGTACCCTAGCTACCTGTGTTTCAAGCCTCCTCATCCTCCACCTCCAGTGCCAGACCACAGGTCAGCTCCTTCCTGGTGGCAGGATGCTAGGTCCCAGCTCCTCACGGAGATTAGGCAGTCGGTGGGGGACATTCCCCAGCCTAGGGCCCCCCTCCACCGCCTCCCTCCGGACGGGCATTAGGTGCTGTAAATGTAGGAGCATCTGGGGTAGACCCTTCTATCCCCAGTGGTTCTGAACCCTCCGACACGGACTCTGATTCTAAGCCTTTGCACCCTTGGTCCCCCATTGAAGTACCTCCCAAGGAGTCCCAAAATCTCCTCCTGAGGATCCTTCCTTTGGGACCTCTTATGTACCTTTCAGGCAGCAGGAGGCTGGCCTTCTAAAGGGGTGGGTCCCCAACGTAAGAGACTGGTGGAACACCTTGATCTAACCAGCACTGATCCCCTCCCCATCCCCCCTTGGATGGGCCCTCACGAGGATCTGGTAACCACCATATGGCAGCAGCTGTCTATCTCTGTGGTCTCCAGAAAGGCAGACTGCACCTACTATCCCCTGAAGGGATTCAACACCTCACCACTTATCCGAAGACTGACTCTATGGTTATCACTGCCGCTCATGACCGGTCAGCCCAACTGAAACATTTGAGCTCCTCGCCCCCTGACAAGGACTCCCGACAGTTGGACCAGTTTGGCCAGAAGATTTATTCCTCTTCCTCTTACTCTTTTGCCATTCAGTCCCTCAACTATGTCACGCACATGGTTGCTTTCCAGAAGGCATCTCTTTCTGAGCAGGAAAGGGACCTTCAGGAGGTCCAGGATGAGACTCTCCAGAAAAAGTTACTGGATAAGGTCAGAATGAGTAAGTCCTCTTGCCATCATGATTTGTGTGCAACATATGACTCAGTGGCTAGAGCAGCTGCCATGGTGATCTGTCTCTGCCACCTTTAGTGGCTCAGGATAGCAGGTCTGGCACAAGACGTCCAGTCCTCCCTTTGAATGCCCCTTTTAAGGGCTCCATCCTCTTTGGTGGCAACACCAAAGATATTATTACCAGGCTGCAGGAGAGCGGGCGCTCCCTCCGGGATGTATGCTGTATGTACCAGACAGGGCAGAAAAAGCAGCCTTTTCATTGCCAAAGGAGATGGAATAAACACCAGGGTAAACGTCAGGGCAAATGAAGTACCCCTGGTTCAGGAGCCCAAACCCCCCAGGCCAAGTTCCCCAAGCTGGCCTCCGGGCAACAACTCCCCTTCCCTCAGCATCCTGACTCCTTTCCCCTCCTTCCGCTGCCTCCACTAGCCATGGAGGAACCAGTGGGAGGGAGGTTCGGCCTCCACCTGGAGGGGTGCAGGTTCGTCACCACAGAATCTTGGGTGTTACAGCTCATCCAGAGAGGTCACTCGATAGAGTTCTCCGAGTTTCCTGCCCCTCATCCTCCAGGACAGTCATTTTACCCAAGGGATCAGATCTCAATCATCTCCCAGGAAATCCAGGCCCTTCTGTTAAAAGAGGCCATAGAACCCATCCCTCAAAACCAGCTAGGAAGGGGAATCTATTCCCACTTCTTCCTAGTTCCAAAAAAGACAGGTGATCTGAGACCAATCCTGAACCTCAGCACGCTCAACCTCTATGTCGAGTACAAGAGGTTTTGCATGTTGACCCTTCAGGGGCTTCTTCCCCTGCTCCAAACAAATTCTTGGCTGTGCTCCCTGTACACGCAGGATGCCTACCTACACATCCCTATCCTTCTGGCCCACCGTCGCTTTCTCAGTTTTACTTTTCTGGAGAACCATTTTCAGTTTCAAGCACTCCCCTTTGGCCTTTCCTCAGTCCCTTGGGTGTTCACCAAGTGTTTAGTGGTGGTGGTGGCTTTTCTTCGCTACCAGGGCATTTACATTTTCCCGTATCTGGACGACTGGCTCCTCACAGCACCCTCTCCGTACAGCTTGAAAGAGTCTCTCTCTTTCACTCTGAGCTTGTTTACTCTTCTGGGTGTCATGATCAATCGGCCCAAATCCCAGCTAGTACCATCTCAATGGCTCCAATTTATTGGAGCAGTACTAGACACAGTTCAGAGCAAGGCTTTTCTGCCATTGGACTGAGCCGAGATTCTAGTTGCTCAACCCACTCTCATGGCACAGGCTCGGTGGATCCCAGCACATGCCATGTTTCGTCTCTTAGGCCTGATAGCAGTGACTATTTCCACAGTGCCCCTGGCCAGACTTCACATGAGGGTCACCCAATGGCCTCGTAGAGTCCAATGGGATCAGAGGACAGATGACATGAACCAGAAAGTCATGATCTCCAACAGCCTACAGAGTGATCTTTGCTGGTGGCAAGATCTCTCCAATCTTTCAAGGGAAACCCCCTTCCATTCCCCTATCCCAACCCAAATCCTAACCACGGATGCCTCAGACTTGGGCTGGTGAGCCCATCTTGGGACACACAAGACACAGGGGTCTTGGTCCGACCAGGAGCTTCTGCTCCACATCAACGTTCTGGAGACCAGAGCTGTTCTGTACGCTCTCCAGGCATTCCATTCACTTCTGGTACCAGGATCGCTTCTTGTCCAGATGGACAACATATCCACTGTCTGGTACATGACCAAACAGAGAGGAACTCACTCATACCCTCTCTGCAGAGAAACAATGAGGGTCTGGTACTGGGCAATTCAGCACAGCCCTTCCTTGACAGCAGTCCACATTCCAGGCGTAAGCAACATTCTAGCGGACAGTCTCAGCCAATCAGTTGCCAGGGCTTATGAGTGGGAGCTAAAGCTAGAGGTGGTTGAAGACCTCTTTCTTTGATGGGGTCATCCAGAGATAGATCTGTTCACCTCCCCATTCAATGCAAAACTACCCAGCTTTTGCTCGCTCGTTCCTGGGCATGGTGCTTTTTGGTGAGACACACTGTCTGTCTGTCTTGGACAGGGAGGTTTCTTTACACTTTTCCTCCCTTTCCTCTCATTCAGAAGGTTCTGGTGAAACTTCAGGAGGAAGGGGCACATTTGATTCTAATTGCTCCTCTCTGGCCATGCCAGATTTAGCATCCTCTTTTGCAACAACTGGCACTGGATCCCCCAGTTCCTTTACCGTTGTCCCACAACCTTCTGACTCAGGAGCAGGGCACCCTGGTGCACCTGAGCCTTCAGTCTCTCCACCTTCATGCATGGTACCTGTGGACATAGCAGTTTCCCACTATGGCGTATCCTCACATGTTGCACATATCTTGGTTGAAGTCAGAAAGCCTTCTACCAGATCTACTTGTGCTATGGAGTGGAAAAGATTCTCGATCTGGGCCATAGCAAGCCACTGGGATTGCTTTTCATGCGCAGCTGCCCAGGTGTTGGAGTACATCACACATTTATCAGAGACTGGACTTAGTTACTCTTCCATTAAGGTTCATCTCTCTGCGGTATCGGCCTACCACCTCCCCCGTGTAAGGCAAAACCTTGGCTCAGCTGGAGGTTGCCAAAACTTTGCTAAAAGGCATCCTCCACCTGAAACCTCCAATCTGGAATCCCTGTCCCCCCTGGGACCTGAATTTTATGCTGGAAAAGCTGACCTTTCCTCCTTTTGAACCAGCTTCTAGCTGCAACATGCTCTTCCTTTCCTGGAAGACTTTGTTTCTTGTCGCAGTCACTTCCACCAGAAGGGTTTCTGAACTTCAGGCGTTTGTCTGTAAGGAACCCTATTTAATTTTTCATAGGGACAGAGTAGTCCTTCGGACTAACCCTTCTTTCCTTCCCAAGGTAGTTTCAGAATCCACTCTTAATAAAAATGTTGAACTGCCTGTCTACTATCCCCAGCATTCTAACAGGGGGGGGAATACCTGTTGCACAATCTGGATGTGCACAGGATTCTGAGATACTACACAGGTTCATAAATCCAATCAACTCTTTGTGGCCTTTGCCCCCCAGTGCCAGGGCAAGGCTATTTCCAAACAGACCATTTCTAGATGGTTGGTTAACTGCATCCACTTCACTTACCAAAAAACACGGGAAGTCTCTTTTGGGGGCAGTTAAGGATCACTCCATTAGGAGTGTTGCAACTTCTACTGCGTTTTTCAGGAATGTGTATACTGCAGAAATCTATGCAGTGGCCACGTGTTCGACTGTTCACACCTTCACTAAGCATTACAGTCTGGACAATGCCTCTAGGCACAGAACTGGATTTGGCCTTGCAGTTTTACAAAGCCTCCTGTCGTAATTTCCTGTTGGCGACTTCTCCTCCCAGATGTACCTCCATAGTATTTCTTTTGGAACTGCTTGGTATTCAGTTCTATATGTGAAGACCTACTGCAGGAACCCTCTTGAAGTAAGATATTGCAGTTACATAAGAATTTACCATAACAGTAGATCTTCGAGAGAGGTTCCTGCGGTAGGTCTAGTTTTCCACCCACCTTCCCCCTACTCCTGGAATGTTTCCTTCATTTTCATCCTGCCTAGCCCTTGGATCTAGAGAAGGAGCATGGTCCTAGGAGTTTTTCACTCCTACTTTTTCTACTTACCTTTCTCTAGGTCTCCGGTGGAAAAGAACTGGAGAGCGGGTGCAGGACCGCCCCTTTTATAGCCGTGCTGACGTCACATCACCTGACTTCGGGGGCAGTCCCCGCTGATGATTGCTATCTACAAGTTTGCTGTTGGAACCTGATGCCAGGGGGCTCAGTTCTATATGTGAAGACCTACTGCAGGAACCTCTCTTGAAGATCTACTGTTATGGTAAGTTCTTACGTAACTGCAATTTCCTTCCGCTTGTTTCATGAAAAAAAATTAATCTGTTCAAAAGTTATTACATTTTAGAATTCCCATTATTTTCAATGGTAATTTCACTCTCCTGGATAGCTTCCTGGAATGAAAAGTAATTTGGTCAAACTAAAAAGGATTTGGAGCCAGTCCTTTTTTTTGACAAAAAATATTCCTTTTTCATTTTCTGCCATCTTGTTTTCTTATTTAAAAAAGTGTCAAAGCTCCCCAAAAGGATGACTTGCAGAGATAAGAAAACATATTATCTTGCTCGAGGGGACTTCATTAGGTGGATTCTGCACTTGTTTTGTGAAAAAAAGATGACTCCGTCAGGTGTTTTTAAATTGTTTTAAATCCTTTTTCGTGACTCGCTAGCATCCTTTTTTTTGTGAATCCTGTTTCATTCTAATGAAAAGTGATCGTGTGTCATGAAAAACGATTGCAGACTTAATTCCTCCACCCCCATTCCTTTTTCATGCCAAGGGATTCTTTATCCTTTGAACAAAAAATGACTCATGAAAAAGGATCTTTTTGCATGAAAAAGGAATCAGAAAAAAACTGCCTGAAATCCTTTTTCATGCAAAGAGATCCTTTTTCGTTCCAATGAAAAAGGATCACTGAAAAAGTTCTCTTCGTATGAAAAAAGAATCAGAAAAAACTAAGTCCAAAATCCTTATTCATGCCAAGGTATCTTTTCTCATTTGAACAGAAAAGGGTGATGAAAAAGGATCCCATAGCATGAAAAAGGATTTTTCTTCTGATTCCTTGTTCATGTCAATGAATCCTTTCTCATTTCATTGGGCAAAGGATTGCCTGACACGAAAAAGGATTTATTTTTTTCATTTTCCTGTTCTTTTTTAACATTTTCCTGGACTGCAGTGGTACCTCCCAACCTCCAATTTTGCACTGGTCCCATAAATATGTTATATGTTATCCCCCACAATCCTGTGACCGATCCTGAATAAACTAAGTTTACTCCTGTCATCTAGTGGTGCCCCCACCCTCTGATGCCCTGATGTCTAGTGGTAACCCCCACCCTCCCAGGTCCTTGGCAGGATGAAAATAAGAAAATGGTCCCTCAATGTCTTTTACTTTTTTAATTTTTTTTTTTTACATGTGAAAAATCAAACATTCACCGTTGATGTGCACCACCACCCCCACCTAAGCTCCCATTGTGCTCCCACCTCCCCACACCCCTATAGATCCCCCTACACACCCTCACTCACCTGAACCAGTCCCACTGTGAAGATCCACTCTTTGATCAAAGACACGTCTTCCTGCCGGAACCGATGACTGCTGTATGAGAAATAAGGCAACTGCAGTCAAAAATCTCTTCGAAATACATTGAACCACTGTTACCTTATTTCTCATACATCAGTTGGGTTCAGCAGCAAGACATGTCTTTGACTGGAGAGTGGATCTTTACAGTGGGCCTATTTCAGGTGATTGAGGGTGTCTGTGGGGGTCTAGTGGGTGCAGGGCGGTGGGTGCACAGTGGGAGGTCAGGTGGGAGGATCCCCTCACCGATGAATAATTTTTCTTTACACAGTTAAAGAAAAACAGAAAGACAATGAGGTACTGTTTTTTTTTTCTACAGTCCGTTGGACATTGCACGATGGGGGAGGGGTGCCACTAGACACCAGGGAAACCTTCCACATGAAGGGGGATGACCATTGGAGGGTGGAAGCACCACTAGACACCAGAGATGAACTGAAGATTATTGAGTTGGGCATCGGACAGTGGGGGATGCCACTAGACACCAGGGATATATAAAATATCTATGAGGACAGAATCTGAGGATGGAGGCTAACACTAGACACCAGGGAAACAAGGGTGGGGGACTGCCACTGGACACCAGGGGAAATTATATTAAATAAAAATGACTACAATAAATCAGAGGGTAGGGGTGCCACTGGAAAACAGGGAAGAATATGTAAAATAAATGTATTTCATTGGAGGACTGCAATTGAAGGATGAGGAGTGCTGCTACATTCAACCACAAATGTTATGAATGTAGCACATTAGGAGCATTCCAGTACACATAAATAGTCATTGAGAACTACATATTAATACAGATACAGTACTGTATTTTGTGTTGAGCAACAGACACGCAACTGCTGGTATAATACCTATTTCCCAGGCAACACTACAGTGAATACTCTCATGCCAGCTTACTGGCTAGGCCAAGTAGTTAGTCTGAGCCACATGTGGCCACTTTCTGTAAAACACTGCAGTTTATGCTATTAAGAAGGCTAAGACAAGTAAATGTCTATGGTATATTTTCAATTGCTTACCACTGGAACATCAGCTGTAATAAGAATAAATAATAATGATATCTAACTGGAATTCAGGCCAGGCCCCTAAAATTCAAATAGGAAACCATGCTGTTTATTTTAATTCATTCATGCAAGGAATCCCAAATGAGATATACAGTGGCAAGTATAGTATGGATCCTTGCTGTCACATCATTTCTGGTTACAACTCTTTGCCAATGCTAGCCTAGCCAGTTCCATGTGTTAATATCGCTGGAAAGAAAAAGAGGTAAAAAATATCGCAGGCAGCTCATTGTGTGCAAACAGGTCGCCCAGTGCAAAACATCGCTGAGCGAAAACACTGCCTGCGCACAGCTGAGTCTAGCAAAAGCAACAACGCACAGGTCTGCACCTTCTCCCCACAGAGTCCACATGCATTTCTGGATATTGTAACTGCAGCTCACTGTAAGGTATTTTCTCCTAGAGAACTAATTATCTACAGTACGTGTAAGACCTAATCCTACCAGCTGTGATGTCTTGTCCCATTGTGCACCTTCACGTTGTGGTATCGGTGTCCTTCCATGCCCACAATATGCTGAGGCTGTGACATGATAGCTGTGTGTGGCCAGGGTCCATGCAGCAGATGTAGGAGGGTGGCAGCTAGCGATGCGATGGGGGGTCGGGGAGCTGGACAGCACAGGGGAGGGCAGGGCAGTATTATTGGTAATAAACTCCATGTAGCACTGATAGCAGGGGGTGCTAGGGGGCAGGGCAAGAAAGTAGCATAATATGGCCCACTTTAATGGGGGGGCAGTGAAGAGGGAGTACCCCAGGAGGCCACGGACAACCAGGTCATGCCACCTCCACCCCCAGTATAGGTTGCCGGTGCACAGAATGGGAGGCATTAGCAAGAACATGTTCCCAATGCTGCACAAGGGACTCCCACCCCACTGATGAGCCAGACTACAAGTGGGTCCTGGAGGGTGACAGGGGATCATGCATGGGATCCTCCCTGTCCATTGCACCTATTGAGAGGATACAGAGGAGGTGCACCAACAGGCATGTACCCCCTGCTCCCTTCCTGCCTGCACTGTTCCATCCTATGATGCTTTTACCCAGCAATGTTATGGTCTGCGATGTCATGACCACAATGTTTAGTCCTGCAATGAAGTGGCCCACGATATTAATGAATGGAAACATTTATGACCAATATCACTGCCCTGCCCTCCCCTGTGCTGTCCGGCTCCCCAACCCCCCATCAGATCGCAAGCTGCCACCCTCCTGCATCTGCTGCATGGACCCTGACCATACACAGCTATCATTTCACAGCCTCAGTATATTGTGGGCATGGAAGGACACCAATACTGTAATGCGAAGGTGCACAATGGGACAGGACATCACAGCTGGTGGGATTAGGTTTTACATGTACTGTAGATAATTAGTTCTCTAGGAGAGAATACCTTACAGTAAGCTGCAGTTACAAAATCCACAAACACACTTGGACTCTGCAGGTAGAAGGTGCAGACCTGTGCATTGTTGCTTTTGGTAGACTCAACCATGTGCATGCAGTGTTTTTGCTCAGTGATGTTTTGCACTGGGCGACCTGATTGCATGCAATGAGCTGCCTGTGATATTTTTTACCTCTTTATCTTTCTGGCAATATTAATGTATGGAACCATGCTAGGCATGTAGACTGAACAACATTAAATGAATAAAGCAGTAGGTGAGACAAAGATATTTATTTTTAAAGGAAAACAGTATTATTAATGTATTTACTTCTCAAAAAGTAATGGCATTCATTGCAAAAAAAGTCATTAATGCACTAGTTAGGAATAAAGTGACAAAGGTTGGGAAATGTGGCATTAGGGTTTCAAACCCTAACACCCCACCTCCACCTTGCAAGCAGCAAATCAGGTGTAAGGTGTGCCTTGGGGTAGTCAAGCCTAATGCTCACCCCATTCTCATTCACTGTTTACATCTAGGCTTATTTAGTGATGGATTGGGGTGAGTATTAGGCTTGATAATCACAAGGCACACCTCACGCCTGATTTGCTGCCTGCAAGGTGGGGGTGGAGGGATAAGGTTCAAAATCCTAACACCACATTTCCCTACTTTTGTCGCTTTAACCCTAACTAGTACATTAATGAAGTTTTTTGCAATGAACATCTATCTATCTATCTATCTATCTATCTATCTATCTAGATATAAGTAGAGAGAGAGAGAGAGAGAGAGAGAGAGAGAGAGAGAACGTTCTACAGAAAAACAACATGTTAATGTTTAAGGGACCAATATTCAGAGCCAGACAGCTGTGCATGCAAAACGATGTGCAGCACAAAAAAAATGGGATGGTTGACTGTGGCTCCATATTCAAACAGAATGCGTGATCCAAACTAACTGCTTAATCTGTTTGAATATCGGACTGTGGTCACGTGGTGCACAGCAGGAAGTCACCATGTTCCATGCAGCGCAACCAGTGCAGGGCTGACAACAGCCCATAGAGGTACTGTGCGGCACACACTGGTGTGCACCATGACCCCATGGGCGATATTCAGTCCAATCATGCAGATGAGCTCATTGGACATGCAAGGTGCACTGGGGCCATTTGCATGCCCATTATGGGCTCATCTGCATGCTTGCGCTGCTATGGAGTGTGCTGGTCCAGTCTCCCCCAGCCCTGATCACTGTCGATATACTATAATAACCCTCTTGATCCATGTATCCATGGTAGCCTAGCACCCCTCCCAGCTCCAATTTGTACAATATAAAATGTCCCTGTATCCCTGGTAGTCTAGTGGGTCCCCCATCCCCAGCCCCCATCCACATGTGAAAAATAATGTCCCCATCTCTCTGGTATTGTAGTGGGTCCCCCCTCCCCAGTGAACCAATGGGCATGTATTGTATCTACTCCTGCACAGTTAAGTCAGTGGCTAGCTGGTGCAGTGTGGGGTGGGCTGTGCCACTTGCCGGCTCCGAATGGGTTGGGAGATAGCAGGGTGGTGGGTCACTGCCTAATGGGGTGGGGGTGAGGGGGGCCACTTAACTACCATGGACTGGGAACTTTTCTATTTTTCACACACTGGTCAGGGCTGGGGAGGGGGTCCCACTAGAGTACTGTACCAGTGATATGGGGACATTATTTTCAGATATGGATTGGGGCTGTGGAGGGGGGGGGATCCACTGGACTACCAGGGATATGGGGACATTTTTTATTATTATACAGACTGGAACTAGGGGGGACCACTAGACTGCCAGGAATACAGGGATAGGGAGGGTTATTATAGTATACCGACAGTGATCAGGGCTGGGGTAGAATGGACCAGCACTCTCCATAGCAGTGCAAGCATGCAGATGAGCCCATAATGGGCATGCAAATGGCTCCATTGCACCATGCATGCCCAATGAGCTCATCTGCATGTTTGAGCTGAATAACACCCATGGGGCCACGGCGCACACCAGTGTTTGCTGCACAGTACCCCTATGGTTGGTCATCAGTCTTGTACCCTGGTTGCACTGTGCATAACATGGTGATCCCCTACTGTGTGCTGCATGATCAGGGTCCGATATTCAAACAGATTGCACAGTCATTTTGGGTCACGCATTCTGTTTGAATATGGCACCAGATCTGGCCAGACAATTTTTTTGTGGGGTGCACCCTTTTGTGTGTGCAGCTGGACAGCTCTGAATATGGAGCCCTTAATCCTCTGCTTATTACACCATATCCAGGGCCACTGATTTACGATGATTAAAACAATGAAATTCCATTTTCAAGACTTCCAATTCTAGAAATTGCACTGGTGATTGTTACTCTAATTTCTGGATTTTACCAGGATTCTGCTGTCATTCTTTTAGTATGTGAATAAATAATCAGACTAAAAGAAGACTTTACATACAGAGCATTAAATAAAGAAAATGTAAAGTAATACAGGAAGCAGTCATAAGAAAAAATGCAAGTTTTGTAGATTTACTAATCTGGTATAAAATGTCAACTTTCATGACATCTTAGTTTATACCAGTGTTCAGGCAGCCCAAATTCCAAAATTTTACTCGGTTTTCCAGTACAAACCAAAAACTAGTAGCATTGACCATATCCTGTTGCCACAGAAATTATTCTGATGTCACAAACAGAGTATTATGACTTCAGGGCAGCAAAAGCAGCAGGGACAGATTTGATCTAAGGGCCAAATAACCTGTTTTCCTACAGATGTCTTTAGTGAAAAACAGAATGCCCAGAAATTCAAATTGTTGTGGTATATTAGAATGCTGAAGTCCTGCCTTGATGCCAACTCTAATTCTGTTCCAGCAACCAAGAACATCAATTTAAAAAGCCCTTAATGCTACTGAGTCAAATTAAAAAAAAAATAATATTTAGACAATATTCAGCTTACATTTAATATTTTTTCTGCAATTCTCATTTGACACAGACCCCTCAGATCCTTCATCATTGAGGCCTTCCTTGAGGATCTTGACCCCTCTGACTGGTCCCCTGTCTACACCACCTGGGACATCAACAAGGTTCTTTCCCTCTTTAGTAATATCTTTAACAGGATCTGGGATGCACATGGCCCCCTCAGGAAATTGCATGTCAAGCACCTACACCACCCGTGGATTACCCCCAACCTGTTTGATATGCTTAAAGCCTGAGACCTAGCATGGATCAGCTACAAGTCTACTCATGCTGCTGCCTTCTTACAGTTCTACAAGACATTAAGGAACTCCTGCACAAAATTGGTTTGAACAGCCAAGGCCCCCTACCATAAGTCCAACCTCCAGTCTGGTCTATGCTCCCCGGCTGACTTCTGGAAAGTACTGCACTCCCTACTCGACCCTTCAGCCCAATCCCTGCCCTTCTAATAGATGGTGCATTGGCCTCTGACCCTTTCACTGTAGCCTCACATTTCAGCAGTTTTTTCTTCACCTGCACCTTCCCAGCCAGCCCTCTCTAGAACCCCCTCCTGCCTTACCCACCCCTTCTGATGAGTTCTCCTTTCCTCCGGTCACTTCCCATGAAGTCCTCAATGCTCTTATATCCCCAAAACCCATCAAAGCATAACCCTGATGGACTGGATCCTAAACTTCTCCAACTCTCTGCCCTGGTTTTAGCGCTACCTCTCACGCACTTACTGAATCTTTCCTTCTCTCTATCTCTGCCATCCCTCAAGCCTGGAAAATGGCCAAAGTCCTGCACTCCACAAAGGTGGTGACCCCTTCTCCCTTGTTAATTACAGGCTGATATCACTGCTCCCTGCCCTAGTGAAACTCCAGGAAGCCCTAGTGCTCAGCAGACTTACCACCTTTCTCTACTCCACCTCCTTCCTCTCCCCCTTCCAGTCAGGGTTCAGAAAGAATCACTCTACTATCTTCTCTCTCCTCCGTGTGACTGACTCCATCCTAACAGGGATGGACAAAGGGCACCCCACTATGGCCATTTCCACTGACCTGGCCAAGGTGTTTGACTCAGTGTCCCATTCCCTCCTCCTCAACAAGTTGATCTCAGGAGGTCTCTCAACCACCACTGTGAACTGGTTCTGCTACTACCTTTCCAGCCTCTTTCAGTCAGTGCAAATGGGTGACTTACTGTCCCTCCCACTCCATTCCAGGTCAGTGTTCCCCAAGGCTCAATTTTGGGACCAATCCTATTATCTGTCTTTCTAATCAACCTTCCCTCGGACTGTGTCTTCTCACATATACATATATATGTTGACAACATGATACTCCACACTTCTGGCCCCTCAATCAGAGCAGTTAAGGTTCCACTCCAGTGCAACTTCATCAGCATACTACACTGGTTTAAAGTGAACCAACTCACCATGAACACCAAGAAGACAGTCTTCATGACCTTCGGCTCTGCCCAGAAGCTAGCTATGCTCCCATTTCCCCCTACCTTCCATACCCTTGATGGCACCCAACTAGAAATGGTTTCAACCTTCAAATACTTGGGTGTTTGGTTAGACAGTGACTGGACTTCTCTTTGCATATTGCTGCTATCCACACTATGCTCTACCCCAAACTTGGCTTTTTATACTGAAATAAAGGCTGCCTTACCCTCCCAGTATGCCAGGAACTTGTCTCCAAATTGATGCTCTCCATTTTTGAATATGCTGATGTGGCCTATGAGTCTGGTCCCCCTACCTAGCTCTCCAGGCTGGATACCCTATACAATGTTTTCTGCCACTTTGTACCAACATGCCTCCACTCACCCATCAATGCTCCTTCTACTCTTCACTCTCCATACTTCCCTTACCCCTTCACCACCAGTCACACTGTGCTACCTTCACTGCCAAATTCTGGTTAGACTCCCTTCCTCCTTACCTATCCTCCCTCATGTCCCCTATTTCTTCCTTTGAATACATGCTTTATTCCAGATACTCTTGTACCCTCTCAACCCCTCATGTGCATTCATGTGCCAAGTAGGTGGCTTTCTCACACTGGTTCCACTCAATTTGGAACCAACTCTCCTTTCCCTTCAGCTTCCACCCTGCCTCCCTGCTTTTTTTTTTTTGCAACTTAATGAACTTTATTGAAATTTTTAAAAGGAATACAATACCAGAAAGAATACACAAGAATTAACAACATTGGCCAATCAAAAACAATACATGCTGCCAGGAACACCATGGACAATTGAGTAAGATAAATAATAAACAAAGGCACACAAATAATCCTAAATATGATATACTAATAATAAAACCCCACCTCCAAGCTCCTCCCCCAACCCACCTCCCCACACCCTTTACCTCCCTTCCTCCAATGCAGGCATCATCTCTACTGACTGCTTCCAAACTAAAATTACAAAGAGTCGGGTCGCTCAAACAATATGAATACCATCCCAAGTATCCCATAACATAAACAAAACCTCAGGTAGAAGGGGAAGGACACATTTGAAGATTTCAGCTTCCAAAAACCACAAAAAAAAAGGTTCCCAAAGGGCCTGGAATTTCTGCAGGACCTGATTAGCCATGGCAATAGCCCTCTCTACATTTAATACCTGTAGAACTTCTTGAACCCACTCTGTTTTTGAGGACACTTTGTAGTCCATCCAATGTCTCATTAATAGT
The DNA here is from genome assembly GCA_016271365.2 of Neoceratodus forsteri. Taxonomy (NCBI): domain Eukaryota; kingdom Metazoa; phylum Chordata; order Ceratodontiformes; family Ceratodontidae; genus Neoceratodus; species Neoceratodus forsteri. The sequence goes on from CM057456.1 coordinate 649,834,649, forward strand.
AATTTGGCCACCCCTGCAATACAGGCCATATAATATTTCCATGACTTATAAGGAATCTGAGAATAATTGCCCAGAAAACAGATCCCTGCTGCAAAAAATTGGGAGTGTACAAACAGAGGAAAAACTAAGGCATGAACAGTGTGCAAATGGGCTGTAACCACTGGGCATATCCAAAGCATGTGAACTAAGGTACCATCTTCCTTCGAACATCTTGGGCCAGTAAGGCTCATAATTCTACCTATTCTATGTAATTTAAAAGGAGTGAAATAAAAGTGATGCAGGATGTTAAATTGAAATAGACACTTTCTATCCTGCTTCAGGAATGAATACCCATTTTTTCAGATATCCACCCACACTTCCAAAGAGTAACTGAGATGAAGCGCCTGCTGCTAATAAAAAAGTGGATGGAGAAACCTTGGTCCACATTAACTTGCCTATCTTATTGTAAAGTCCAGAAACAGGTTTGGCTTGCACAGCTAAAGTAGAAAATTCTATAAAGCTGAATCAGCTTCTCCAAGCCAAGGAGTAGAGCCCAGCAGCAAAGCATAGAGTGACACAACTGTATATACTGGAAAAAAATTCCTTGACAGGAAGCTGAAATCTACTCCTAAATTCTTCAAATGATAAAAAAACCTCATTATTAACAAGATCTTTTAGAGAGGAGACTTCTATTCCCTTCCACTGCTTTTGTACCAGCACTTTATTGTCAATAAGGATGTTCAAATTATGAAAAGGGGTTGATTGAGGTCTGTTGTGAGGGCTAGACATAAGACTTGACAGAGTTGTGAATGCACTTTTAGAAATCATCCTATAAGGGTGGATTTTAAACCTGCTGGAAGTTGAGTGTAGGGTGTATATAACAACGAATTCAATTATACTCTGTGTTGTTCTACAAGAGCTGCCTCTATTTTAACCAATCTGGTGTATATCTTCTATCTTCTATTGGGTTGCCCCATTGTAAGTATTTGGTGCCATGTAGATCAAAATAGTAATTCATTACATTTGGTAGCTGAACACCCCCTAATTCTCTGGGTCTGCACAGTTTATACAGAGCCCTATGGGGAGACTTCCCTAACCAGATAAATTTAGACCATATTAAGTGGAGTTTGATAAACCAGGCCTTGCTTACTGCGAATGTGAGCATATTTAGTGGATACATAATTCGGGGCAAAATAGCCATTTTAAGAATATCAATGCAACCCCAAATAGACATTGGTAACTGGTGCCACCTCTGTAAATCAGACTCTGTTTGTTGAATAATTGGGTCTAGGTTAAATTTTCTTAACTTACGCATGCCTGGGGAAAGCTTGATACCCAAATAGGGTAGAGTCTGAGATTCTCAATTAAACCCTAAAGACACGATATCCGCTCCGGTGCACCCTGTGGTTAAAGGAAATATTGTGTTTTTTGGTAAATTTAATTTATAACCCAATATCAGGTTGAATTCAGACAGCAGGTGTAAAACCGCAGGGAGAGATGATCTCCACTTGGAGATACGCAGCAGCACATCATCGGTGAATGTCGAGAGTTTATTTTCGCTGTTCCCCACCTTAATCACTTTAATTGAGGAGGAAGAAATAATTTTGCTTGCTAGAGGCTTTATATATAAAGAGAACAAAATGGGGGAGAAGGGGCATCTCTGTCAAGTGCCCCTAGACAGTATAAAGGGCTGTGATAGTTCCCCATTTCACAAAACCCTAGCTGAAGGAACCATATATAAAATTTTTATCCAGTTCACAAATTCCACTGGAATGCCATATCTGGGAAGGAGTACAAATAGATAAGCTCAAGAGACTAGGTCAAAAGCTTTCTCTGCGTCCAGGGATGCCAGCACTGAATCTGAGTTGGCATCCCTGAACGCAGAGAACAAATGGTAAATTTTCCTAAAGTGGTCACTAGAGTGATGCCCCGAGACAAATCATGCCTGCTCCAGCTCCCTGCTCTAAAGTGAATATTAAAGCTCCCTACTCAGCCTTCCTGCACCTGCAGCTCTTCCCAGGGTGCCTTGTGATTATTTACTCCCTGCTTTGCTCAGTTTTTGCTTTGTAACTCTTGCGGTTCAATCTCACTTGAAATTCTGAATCATGTGTAAAGGTTGTTTTCTCCTGTCTTGCTTCACCGACTAATAACCCCCCCCCCGTTAGTACCTGGAGATGGGTAGTACCAGGTAATGGGCTGATCTATCTCAGAGAGTTTGTTCAACATCCTGACTTGAACCACCCACTGTATAGTCTCTATAGCCATCATTTGTTATGTGGATCATTATGTTATTTACAATGTTAGCTTTATCCATCACTGTAACCCTCCTCTGGGTTGCACCTGGAAATGAGCCTTGGCTCAGTGTGCCTTTTCTTTTTACCAAATTTTAAATAAATAAACTTCTTTATTACTAAGGACATTTGAATGTAAACAGGATGGCTGCCCCTATCTGTTCTGTCTGCTTGCCTACACCTGACATCACAGTTCTGTTTATGACAGCACAATCTTTTAGTGTGGAGATAGTTGTGAAGCCATAAATGGGATTATGATGTCATGTGTAGGCAAGCAGACAGAGCAGATAAAGTCTAAGGGACAGTATTACTCTTTCATACAACTGTCCTCTATAATAAAGAAAAAAAGGAAATTATAGAAAATTTATGAAATATAAAATTAATTGTGTCTATATCTCACATTTTTTAAAGTTTTTCTAATGGTGTGAGGAGCTCTTTATAACTGTTTACTAATTAGAGTTAATTTATTCATATACCAGCATGATCACTGCGAGGCACATAATGGGCACTTACAAAACTGGTAGCACTGAAGAGTTCTCTCCCATGATCACGATTATGATAATCTGGAAGTAATAAAGGGATGTTTCCTTGAAATCTGACTAATAAGTAAGACTTAATTATTGGTAATGGTGTCTAATTGCTTTTTGTGAGGAACTGATCCTCTCAAAATCAACTGTAGGTGAGAGACACTAAAATACATAGGACTGTTCACTGTATGAAGCGTATGAATTTGACATAAAAAAATCTCATAGCTACAGTACTTCTGAAGCTTAATGAAAAGTAGGAGCCTTGGGAGATGGCCCAGTTCTCCCTTGACCCAAAGCTACTGCTGTGATTGTTGCATCAGTGTCCTACTGTCTGAAGAAGACAAAGTAGAGATATAAAAGCATGCAACCTGGGAGCTAGTGTGCCTGAAGAGTATCAGCACAATGGAAATCATAAAAATATGACAAGTCACATTCAATTATGTATGTCTAGTGTGTGGCTCTAGCACTGCTATCAACTGTATGACCTGCAGGAATAAACAGGGCTGGTTACAAAGCAGGAAAAATAATGAGAATAACTAAAGCAAAATGTACATCTGTCTGTTTTCCTGTCTGTCAGTCAGTCTGTCTGTCTGTCTAAATCTTTTTCTCTTATCCTATATCTTAACAATGGCAGGCAATAAATCCTAAATTGAAATTCTTTCCCTTAATAATTTACTATGTTGGATCATGACTCAATGTGAATTTCTCCAGCAATGATGGGTATGGCCAACTCTGTCACTCATCGAGCTACCAGCAGTACGTAATTCACTTCTAGACAGTTAAGTAGTGTCCTGCATGCATTACAGTAAAGCCGCCTTTCACAAGAAACATAGTGGCAGAACTATACTGCTGCATAGTAATCAGAGGCACAAAACCTTTAGTCAGAGTAAGACCTGAGCCCAGGAAACAGGGTCCTTTATAGACAAAGCAATTGGTGCCCCCAGAGGTGAGAGATGCTATATTTTCTGCCATCTCTACTGTGTAACATTAAAGCAAATAATGAGGAGGATTGGATTAATTTAAAGACATGCTCAATAAAATACCATTCCAAAAGTTGTCTATTAGTTTGTCATTATCGATTACAATTGACAGAAATTCCTTCAGTCTGTTCACTTACATCAGTGTTCAGTACGTGATTAAGGAAATGGAACACTGCTTCAGAAACTGCCTTTGGGGGTGGGATTGTCAAGGAGGTGCAAGGGCGCAGTAGGGAGAAACAAGGGAGGGCATGATTAAGATTGCCAGCCTCTGTATGAAGGAAGTGAGTATAAGCAGAAGGAAAAATAGACTGTTACGATTCTGTAGGGAAGTGGCCAAGGCATTAAAGGAAAAAAAGGGTGTCATTCGGGAGGTATAAGGAAACACAGAGGGAGGAGGACAGGGAGGTGTAGCAAGTAACACACAAGGAAGCAGGAAAGGCAGTGAGGTGGGAGAAAAGGAACAGACAGAGGAAAGGATAGCCAAAAGAGTAGCTAAAGGGGATAAGACATTCTTCAGGAATTTACTGTAACTGAAAAGACAAGGGGAGGAATAGTGAGGATAAGGAGGGTGGTAAGGGGAGACTGTGCAGAACAGGTTCAAGAAAAAGCTTTAATGTTGAACAGGTACTTTCACTCAGTCTTTACAGTGGAAGGAGGGGGGATAGACCACCAGGGAGCAGCCAGAACAAGGGGGTAGGGGGAGGTGGACATAAGTCCATTTTAAGAGGAAAGAGACCTGAAGGGCTGTTCTGTTGACACAGCGGTAGTGCTACAACTTGTGAAGCCAGTGTCCTAGGCTTGAGAACAAGCCTAGGTCATTGGGGGCTGTTCAGGGGGAGGGGGGAAGATCGAGTGTTCCCAGAGGACACTGTCCTCTTCTGAAGGGGGTGGGTGCTGCATTTTGCTGCAGCACAGCCACTTGAAGATGTTTGAGTGGTCGGGTGTGCATGACACAGGGAGAGAGGGATGGGTCATGCTGTGTATGAATGTGCTGATGCAGGGTCACAGTGTGGACAATGTCCTGATGTGGGTGTCCCTATGAGGAGGGCTATTCAGCAACAAGCAACGTGGAAGAAAGTTGGAAAACACCCTGACTGGTAGGATGATCACCGACACTCCACAGGCCCCAGACCAGTGACCCAGGCACCTTCTGGACATCTGGCTCCATTAATCAGTAGGTTGAGGGACTCACCACCACCCTGCAACAGAGGGCAAGCCATAGGGGACCTGGGAGAGGTATGTCCAGGGAGAAGACAGGTGACAGGGCTGGGAAGGTCAGTGGGAAAGAGAGCTGGCCATCAGGAGGAAGAAAAAGTGTCAATATAAACAAATAAAAAACAATGAGCCTAAAGGGACTTGCAGCTCTGGAGGTTGACAAGGCTATGGAACTGGACAGGATACATCTTAGGATACTAAAGGAACTCATGGCAGTGCTAACTGCCCCACTAATGGCATTATTCAATAGTTCACTGGAAATAGGTGTGTTTTCAGAAGACTGAGGTAGAGCAGATGTGGTCCCTCTACATAAGAGAAGCAGCATGGAGAAGACTACCAATTAGGCCAGTCAGTCGCACTTCATTCGTCGGGAAATTAATAGAAACCCTGCAAAAGGAAAGGCTGGTAGAGTATCTTAAATGCAAGGGGCAGCAAGACCTCAGGCAGAATTGATTCATGGGATGGGGGGGAAGTTATGCCAGATGAATCTGATTGATTTCTTCAACAGGGTGACCAGGGAAATAGATCAGGGGATGGCAGTGGACATTTTCTATCTGGACATTAGCAAGACCCTTGGCACAGTGCCACACAGGAGACTGATTGAGAAATTGAACAGTCTAGGGGTGAGATTCAAAGTGATAAATTTTGTTAAAAACTGGTAAATGGATAGGTGTTAGAGGGTAGTGGTTAATGGTACTCACTCTAATGATGGGATAGTGACCATCAAGGTGCCGCAGGGCTCAGTACTGGGACCAATCCTTTTCTATGTCTTCATAAGTAACATTGCAGAAGAACTGGAAGGAAAGGTATGTCTTTTTGCAGATGATACCAAAATCTGTATTAGAGTGGGGACTCTGGAGGGGGGTAGAGAGGCTGGGTAGGGATCTTCAGAAACCTGAGGAGTGGTCAAGAGCATGGTAGTTGCGTATTAATGCCAAAAAGTGCAAAATCATGCACCTAGGGCATAGGAATCCAGGACCTGATTATGGCATTTTTTGGGTGAAGGTACTGAGAGTCACTAAGCAGGAAAGGGGCATTGGGGTTGTGATAACTGATAACCACAAAATGGCAGGGCAGTGTGACAAAGCAGCAGGGAGGGATAGTGGGATGCTGGGATGCATTGGGAGTGATTTCTCCAGCAGGATGAGGGAGGCGGTGTTGCCACTGTATCGCTCACTTGTAAGACCCCACCAAGATTGTAGTGCCCAGTTCTAGAGGCAGCACCTCAGAAAAGACGTAGACAGGGTGGAGGCAGTCCAGAAGACAGAAACTAAATTGGTGCAGGGGTTGCCCAAGAAGCCCTACAAGGAGAAACTGAGGGATCTCAACATGTACACTCTGGAAGAGAGGAGAGTGAGAGGGAACATGATAGAGACCTACATTTACCTCACAGGGTAAACACAGTGCAGGAGGGGAAAGAGAGCACCAAGACCAGGGGGCACATGATGAAGCTTGGGGTGGGGGCAGTATAAGTGGGATATGAGGAAGTACTACTTCACAGAAAGGGTGGTAGACTCCTGGAAAACACTGCCAGCAGAAGTGGTGGAGGAAGAAACAGTGAGGGAATTGAAGCATGCATGGGACAGGCATAGGAGAATATTAGTAAATAGGCAGGGCGCAGGGAGGGTTGCTGGAGCCCATCTAGGGTCTGCATGGAAGGACTAAGCAGGGAACATCTGGGCAGAAAGGGTGGGCCAAGCATTCCCTTTCTACTCATAAATGTTAAGTTTCTATGTAATAGAGGTTTCTGAAATGTCTGTATAAAAAATGCAGCATGTGCTGTAGTATTCATCTTTGTTTTATTACTCTTTCACTCCTTTTTCTACTGTGTGGCATCTCTCTGCTTGACCACCCCAGCTCCTTCCAACCCCTTCTCTTGTACTTACCAGGTCTCCATAGGGTCCCTAGCACAGCTTTTGCAACTAGTATGGGCTCCATTCAGGTTAAGAAAGGAAACCCCGTATCTGGTCCATGAAGTGTAGGAGGCCTGTGACAAGTTGGGGTTGGCAGTGTCTGAAGAGAACCAGTATCATGCTGCTCACAGTCAGGGGTGTTTTCTCTTAGTTTATCAGGCTGGACAACGGTGTGGTATGCATCAATGAGTGCATGCTCATGCAAGGGAATGCATGCAGTACGCAGTGAATTGAACTATACTTATTGATTCACTTTACAGCAAAAATTCACTGTAAAGTGCAAATTGCATCAGTTTGTGTAGATAAATTTGCTGCACACTACACAAAGCACATAGGGCCCTATTCAGAAAGGTGCAGAGTGGGCTATGCCCTGCACAACTCGGGTGCGTAGTACACTCCATACCCACCCATCCCCTGCGCGCATTCACCGTCCACATACATCCCCCTATGCACCTGATCCTCCAGCCCATCACGGAGCTATGCATGGGGGTGGGCCTGGGGCGGTGCGGGAAGGGTGAGCCAGCACTCCGCACATTCACAACATTGTGGAGTGCTGTGCGCAGGAGCTGCTGGATCCACAGCTGGAAGGAAGCTGTAAACCATCAGGGCCAGTTACACACGCCTGGAGGAGCTGCCAAGAGGCTAAGCAGACATGGTGGGGGCAATGGCAACCCCAACAATGTTGCCCCTGCCGTTGGGGCACACTGGGATGATGGGAGTCAGGGGGATAAGGTACCCCCTCACATCAACATGTTCAGAGCTCTGCATACTGGCTGACAACATGGCACCCCAAGGGTGCAAGGGATCCACTGCGGGTCCCAGCCTGGGCAGCTGATTGGCTGCCCACCCAGATCCACTGCTCTGCACCTGCCTGCCCCCCCATGGACCTGCATGCCGGGAAGGTGGGGCCACGTATGGGAGCAGGACAGGGCCCGGTGTTTATGAATGTGGCCCCTGCATGGAAATTCCTAGGGTGCGGAGTTACATGCCCTGATATGTGCCTTATGCATGTATTTTTGTGAATAGCCCGCATAGTGAGCAAATTTGCTGCAATTCATGGGTGAACTGCAAACTCACAATGCTCCTAGCAAGGCTTGCTTAATACTGTAATACTGGCAGTCTCCCCCTGTCTGGGCCTGCTCCAGATGTGCTACCACATGTGTTCACCCATGTGGCAGTAGTATAGTAGATCCTGCAGTCCTCACTCCCAGGAGGAGGAGAACGGTGTCCTCTGGGATGCTTGATCTTTTTCCCCTGGCCAGCCACTGATGTCCCTAGGTCCTTCCCAAACCCAGGCCACCAGTGTAATGTGCACTAGCCCTACTTGTGAACTGAAGATCTACTCCACTCATCTGGGTTCTGGAATATTTTTTGGTTGCTGGATGCTGGCTAGAGAATGAGATGATGAGCCTCCCACTGGGCAACTCTCCTCCTTCAGGGAAGGGGGATTCTAGAGGCCGAGTTGTAGCATAAGTTAAGGATGACATGGGAGGCTGCTGCAGGATGCTGGTATGTGCTTGTGCACCACTGTATGAGTGCTCATCATGCCACTGCAGGCTTGCAAGTCCCAGAGAGGAAAATAGTGGAAAAACTCACCAGACAACAGGATGACAACTAACGTGCTGTAGTCCCTCCACAACTGACCAACACCCACCTCCCAGATTAGATTCTGACCCAGTCTGGGACGTTGCACTCCTTGGAGACCCCACCATGGGGGCAAGCCATGAAGGAATAAAGGAGACTAGGGTAAGTACCTGGAGATGGTAGGTTGCAGGGCTTGACAGGTTGGTCAGATGGGGCTTCTCTATTGTCAGAGGCATTGACAAAGGATAGAAAAACATTCTTGAAGTAATAATATTAAAAAAAAAAGCCCGCAGACAAACAACAAAATCCAAATAACCAAATATCTGAAAATAAATAATACATAGGTTTTAATCCTACTTCCACAGAGCAGGTGCTGGAAGCTGATAAAATGTGTCAGCATCACATTTGGAAGCTTAACTTTACTCAGTCGCTCCTTATCTGTATTCATTGGGTTTCATGATCTTAGCATTAAGACATGAAAATGATGAGCCTTGTTTTGGGATAAGGCATCAGTCTCACAGTGCACATCACAGACCAGCTTGATACAATTTCATTGGTGGGATGTGTAGTTCTTCTGCAGACTATAATGTTAATCCTTTTCTGCTCTAAATGGCAAGAATGATGCATCAGGCTAGATATACTATATACCTTATGCAAGCAATATGCCACAGCAGATCAGTTTTTTTTTCTGAGCACTGATGCATGGCCCAGTTGTGTTGTATGGCATGAGGCTGAAGGCTGAGTGTCTTTAAATGCACCCGGGGCATGCGTTAATCTCAAGAAATGCATACCACTGTTGTGGCTTATTGCACTTATAACATGTTACAAGTATGTAGGAGTAAACTACAAGAATAATAGGTTTACATCTGTACACATTACACAGATGTAAACATATTTACTCCACCAGAAGAAACAGTCCTTCCAAGTGGATGGCTGGTGCACCCACACCCCAAGGTGTCTGTGACAGCACTAGGTGGCTGGTGTTTGCAAACCTCTTCTCCCATGCCAAGCAGAGCACCAGAACCCTCCCTACCCATCTTTTCAAAACTACCCTCAAGGCACATCGTGGTAAAGATTATTTTGTTAGAAGTGCCATGAAAGTTGATTCTGACTTATAAAAGTGATATACATCAGATTCACAAAAATCCATTTGTGAAAAATTCATGAAAACTGAACTGAGCATATGTGAAAATGGCATTTTATTTTATTCATTATTTAAAATGGACACATTTTCAGTAAAATCACCTGTGGAGGAATCATCCTTAGTTCAAATTCTAACACATCTGAAAGTTTCATGTTCTAGCTTGCAGCTGCTTTTGTGCTATAGGTACACAAAGGTCTAAAAAATGTACTTCCATGAATTTTTAACCTTCTCAAACTTTTCAGCTGCCCTAACATCTGTTACCAAATTTACAGGATCTTGAGATGCTGGTACTTCCTATGCATATGCCAAATTTCAGGTTATTCCTTCTGGAGACAGCCACGCTATTGAGGTACAAAAATTAAAGCTCATCACAGAACTGAAGACAGTACTGCTATTGAGTAAGACTCGAACTCCTTAAAGTGTTTGCAAAATATTTTTATTTTGACAATAAACATCATAAGCCACCAATTAGCCAAAACCAAGAATTCATGGCACTGGAGCCACTTCCTGTGAGTCAACGGTGGTCAGGAATAAGGTTTACTTAATCATACAAATATCTTAAGATCGTTATTCTTTTGTTTTCTTAATATACTATACAGTATTCAGACTTTCCCAGCTGCATCATTTTTACTTTAAAATATAATACATTTTTCATGGGCTTGATCTATCCTTGTGAAACTTTAGGGTGTGTGAAGATGGTCTGCTATTGGGCCTTAGAGTAGCTTACTCTTAAGAGTGCCTATTCAACCCTAATAACAGGGGTGCAACTGTACTCCTATAATATATAAATCCCCAAAAACCTATACATCTATTAAGGCTGAAGTACGAAGTGTATGAAGTATGAGGATTAAAAAATTGATTAAAAATTCATGGGAAGGAACCTTGGCAAATCTGTGGTGTGGTGTTCCTCTGGGTTTGACTTATCATGCAACAAAGTGGTGTCATCACCTAAATATCAGCACGAGCCATGAAAGCATGACTGTATAAGTATTTTACTCTGTCTGTCTGCTAATGGACACAACTGATATATACCCAGGTTTAGGGAAATAAGAGGCAGATGGTCATTAAACAAGTGCCCCCCACACTTCTCAATGGTCTTGCCTGGGTAGGCAGCTGCTCATTATAAACTTGTCCAGTTTATTTTTAAAACTAGTAAGACTGTTACAAGTTATGATCCATTCAGGTAATTTATTCCGTATTCTAACAGTCCTGGGAATAAAGCATATCTTTTAATGTCCCTGTTTATTTGTTTTTGTCAACAAGTTGAAACTATTGCCCTCTTAAGTTATACAATGGTTTCTTGAATTCTAATCCCAGTTTGCTAAACAGCTGTTTATCTTGAATTATACTGAATAATAATAGTAAGTTACCTGCCTGTCCTTCAGGGTGAATAGCCCCAAACTCTTTAATCTGTCATTGTAGGATTTGTTCCTATGACAAGTAATACATTTATGGAACCTTCTTTGAGGTACCTCTGCCAGATTAATATACTTCTTTTGGAAGGGGCTCCAGATCTGCAAGCCATAATTCAAGTGTGGATGTATATAAACCCTGTATATGGGCATTAGGACTGCTTCAGATCTGTTTATGAAACTCTTTTTTATGCAGTTTATCAAGTAGTTGGATTTAATGACAAACTGTCTACAGTGGAGATATGACTTAAGTGAGTCACTAAAGTGGATTCCCAGATCTACTACTTTATAGGAATGATTAACCATGGTTCCATCTATGAAATAGTTCTGACATACATTAGTCCTCCTAAAAATGCAAAACTGCAGTATTTGTTAGTGACCATACACATTTTTCAGTAATAAGGTTTGACTGGCCAAAGTATCAATACACACATTTTTTCTTCTCATTTTCTTTCATTCCTGAGCCAAGGTATGGGGTCTTGAAATTTTAAAAGTTTCCACGCCCATGCCACGCTTACCATGAAAGTAATTAAATATGTTGTGCTGTTTAATATTATAAACATGCAGAAGAACCATCCTAACACAACTACAGCATGAATCTATCAATTACATCAAACAAGTAACACCAGGGGAAGAGACTTTTAAAAATGGTGAATGGCGGCCATATTTAATTATATGAGTCATTAATTGCAAAACCAGCTATAAAAAGGTCTTAACAACATCTGAGAAAACAAAATTATATATTGAGCATGAATTGTAGGTTGTTAGAAATACAGTTTTGCTAAGAAGAGCTATATGATGAATTTTTTCATGGACTAACAAATACTGCTGCTTTAAACTGGAGGTTGTTTGCTTTAGCCCACATTTCTATGGATTGAAGGTCACTCTGCATCTTGTTTCGGTCCTGCAATTCTGACCTCAGACCTTCTAACTTGGTATCATTAGCAAATTTCACAAGTTAGTTGCCTCTCCCTAGTTTCAAATCATAAATGTAAATTATGAATAAAAGTGGCCCCAGCATTGGCCCCTTGGGGACACCACTGGTCACAGCTCCCTCCCGTGAGATTAATCTATTAACTCTTAACCTCTTGTTTCCTGTCACTTAACCATGCTTATATCCATCTAACTAGGTGCTGATATATATATATATATATATATATAGATATATATATATATATATATATATATCTATATATATATATATATATATATATAGATATATATATATATATATATATATATATATATATATATATATATATATAATATATATATATATATATATATATATATATATATATATATATATATATATAATATACATACATACATGTATACCTGTACCTAGATTTAACATTTTGAATACCAGTATATTGTGAGAGACCATGTCAAACCTTTTTTAGATGCACTGGGGAAAAGAGAAAAGCCGGGGATTGTGAGGCTAAAAAAGGAAAGGGGGGACAGCAGAAGAAGACCATGAAAGAGCAACAAATATTTTTGTTTGGTGTTCAAGGTAGAAAGGGAAGGAGAAGTACTTCAGCAAGGTGACAGGTTTGCCGAGGGGGATTTAGCAGACACTAGTCCATTTAAAGTAGAAGGGGTCCTAAAAGAAATAGAAAAACTGAGAGTGGATAAAGCAATGGGGCCAGATGGAATGCATCCCAGAAATCTAAAGGAACTTAGGAATGAACTGGCTGCACCACTGACTGCATTGTTCCACAAGTCATTAGAATTGGGTGTAGTTCTGGCAGACTGGAAGATGGCAAATGTTGAGCAGAGAGGAGGCTGGTAACTATAGGCCAGTCAGCTTAACCCCAGTGGTAAGGAAAGTGATGGAATCACAGCTCAAGGAAAGGACTGTGACACACCTCAAGTTCAGCATTCATCAGGATCCAAGTCAGCATGGTTTAAGGCAGAAAGGTCTTGTCAAACAAGCCTAATTGATTTCTTTGGCTGGGTGACCAGGGAGATAGATCAGGGAGGGGTTGTGGATGTGGCATACCTGGATTTTAGCAAGGCCATGAATACAGTCCCATATAAAAGGCTAGCAAACAAGTTGAGTGGCCTGGGGGTTGGAGCCAGGGTGGTAAACTGGGTTAGAAATCGGCTAAGTGGTAAGACATAAGGGGGGGGGTAGTGAGTAGTTGAGAGGGAGGTAGCCAATGATGTGACTCATGGGTCACTGCTAGGTCCAGTCCTATTTAATGTCTTCATAAGTGACATTGTGGAGGGGCTGGCAGGGAATGTGTGCCTCTTTGCAGATGACATAAAGATCTACAATAGGGTCAACAGACTGGGAGAGGTGGAAAGGATGAGAAGATACCTGGGTAAACTGAAGGAATGGTCTAATATATGGCAGTTGAAATTCAATGCAAAAAAATGCAAAATGATGCACTTAGGACACAGGAACCCCAGGGCAGAGTACTCCATGGAAGGGAGGTCCTGTCAGTAATCAAGCAGGAGAAGGATCTGTGGTAATTATATCTGATGACCTAAAGGTGGCTGGTCAATGCGAGCAGGCAATTAGAACAGCCAACAGGATGCTGGGGTGCATAGGGAGAGGCATCAACAGCAGAAAAAGGAGGTGGTGTTTCCACTGCACAAGTCATTGGTAAGACCTCACATCAAGCACAGTGTTCAGTTTTGGAGGCCACATCTCAGGAAGGACATACTGTAGATAAGGTGGAGGCTGTCCAGAGAATGACTACAAAAATGGTGCAAGGGCTACACCAGACACCATATGAGGAGAGGCTGAAGGAACTCAATATGTACTTCCTGAAGATGAGAAGGGAAAGGGGGGACATGATAGAGATGTTCAAATACCTTAAAGGGATAAATAAGGTGCAGGGGAGTGGCATCTTTCAGAAAAGAGGGTGGACAAGAACTGGGGGGCATGATTTGAAACTGAAAGGAGGTTGAATCAGGGGTAAGGTGAGGAAGCTCTTTTTTACAGAAAGGGTGGTGAATCCTTGGAACAGCCACCCCACAGGGGTTGTGGGGGCAAAAATGGTGGAGGAATTCAAAAATGCATGGGACAAACACAAGGGGATCCTAGAGACAGGAAGGAGAGGTAAAGCCGCAAATCATCCACAGTCTGCATCGTAAGTAAATGGTAGGAAAAATGGGCAGACTAGATGGGCCTGGCAGTCCTTATCTGCTGACAAATTCTATGTATCTATGTAAATGCCCTCCTAAAATCAAGATATAAAACATCCATATTGTTGCCAGCATCTAGATGTCTACCAGTGCTGCAAGACCTTCCCTTCACAAAACCATTTTGGGAGTAGTCATATAGTTCTAGAGTTGTCATGGCTTCAGTAATCATTGTGTTAACTTTCCCCTCCATGGCTTTGCTTACCACCAAGGTCAGGCTAATGGGTCGGTAATTAATCAGTTGTGATCTATTGCCTAATTTAAAGATAAAGGTTATGACTGCTGTTCTCCTATTTGATGGGACCCTACCTTCCCTTAAGGACTTGGAAAATACTTTTGCCAACACAAGTGCCAATTCTTGACTCAGTTCTTTCAAGAATTTATGGTGCAGACCAGCAGGATCAGCAGATTTATTTGGTTTAAGTACCTGTAGTTTAGCCAGCACTGTGTCTGTGTCTATAGTATTATTAACAGGCTGTGCAGATACTCCTTCTCAGTTAACAACACCATCATTTTTCGTAAATACAGAGCAAAAGAACTCATTAAATAAAATTAGCCATATCTTGGGGATCCCTCACCATCTCATTATCTCTTATAAGTGGGTCTAACCCTCTAGTCATACCTTTAGTAGCATTGATATATGAATAAAAGGTTTTTAAATTATCATCGGTGTATGCAAGCCTAACTTCCAAATTCCTATTAGCTTGTCTAATTGCTTTTTTGGCTGCTCTTGTAGCACACTTCTAATGATGCATGTTGGTATTAGAGGGTGAGACTTCTGTAAAGTGAAGAGTTTCCTTTTCCTGTTTAATAATTTCCTAATGAGAACAAAAAAAGAAAAGCTTGGCACTCAGTTTGGTAATTTTCAATACAAAAGTGCAATTTTATTACTGGCAAGATAGCCTGGACAAACAAAGGGGCATTGTTTGTTCAGACTATCTTGCCAGCAATAAAATTACACCTTTGTATTGAAAATTACATAACTGAGTGCCAAGTTTTTCTTTTTTTTGTTCTCATATTGAAGTTGACTACATACTATCTTGTGCACCACCATCTCGTGTGCGCACCATTACACTAACTTTAATAATTTCCTAAGCTTGCCATTGAGTCAAGGGGGACGCTTGCCTTTACAGCTGTACAATTTTTTTTTTTCGGGGCAAATTTCTTTATGGTATCACTAATTATGTTCATGAAGGCAGTCCAGGAGTTGTCCGTATTTAAATGGTCAAGAATATAGCCCTAGTTAATGTGGTTCAGTATTCTAATAATGGCATTGTAATTTGTTTTATTATAGTTCATAATGTTTGTTTTCCCCTTCACAACCAATCTACTTCAATACAATGTAAATGATATAGTGGAATGATTGCTGGTACCTAGCAGGGAGCCTATCACTACACTTTGATATTTGTCTAAATTACTTACCTCCCCTGGTAGGTGTTACAACAAATTGTGTCAGATTTTGGTGATGGTGGCATCCATAAATTTGTTACCTATATAGGTAGTAGCCAACAACTCCTCCCAGTTAATTTGGGGCATATTGAGGTCGCCTATGATGATCACATCACTCTTATCAGAAAAGTGCACAAACTGTTTTAATAATTCTTCCATTGTTTCATTATTCCCATCTGGTTGTTTGTAAAACACCCCAGTAATCACTTTACTACCCATTTTACCTGAGATAGATATCCATACTGATTCACAATTGGTCTAAGTACAAAGCGTTGGTTCTTGAAGGTGACAATTTCATTCTTAACACAAAGAGCAACTTCCCCAACCCTCATCTCTGTGCTATCTCTACAAAAAAAAAGCTAAACATCAGGGATATGTTTGCTTTCTTCTCCCCACCACATTTCAGTGACTGCAACAACATCCAGATGTTGATCACTTATGACCTAGATTTGAATCCCACAACCCCCACTTGCATACTGTGTGACCCTGAACAAGTCACTTAACTTTCCTGTGCTCCCAGGTCACACCTGTAAACAAGCTTTCAGCTTAGTGTGCCACTCCTCGTTAAACAATTGAAAAAAAAAAAAGATTTAGGAAGGAAATGAGGAGACACTATTTCACAGAGAGGGTGGTAGCAAAATGGAGCAGCCTACCAGAATGGGTGCTATCATAGAAAAATCTGCACAGCTTCAAAGGGCATGGGACAGGGAACAGGGGAGAATGAGGGTGGGGAGGTGGGGGTGGCAGTGGGATAACAAAGGGGAGGGGGGTGGGGCAGTTGCAAACTAGGGGTGTTGGCTGCACACTCGAGCAGACTTAGATAAACTGGGTGGTCTGTTTCTGCTGGCACATTCGTATGTTCATATGTTCGTATGTATGTTAGTATTTTATCCATGAATAAAAACAAATCCCCTTTGGAGGAGACAAAATCCCAATTGATATAAACCAACCTCTGGTAGATGAACTTGCTCTGATCCTACTCTAAGTGTTTCAAGAGGCACTCTCTTCAAAAGCCTTACCCCCAGGTGATAATTACAGTCTGTCCCAAACAGGATAAGGATATCCCTCCCCTAGTAGTTCTTGGCCCATGTCATAGATTAATGTGGACACCAACATTCTTGCAAACATTCTGGCCCAAAGATTTGAAGTATTGCTCCCAAATCGATCCCAGGTGGGCTTCATTAATGGGAGACTAAATTCAGATCACCTCATATATCTAGTTAATCTGCAGCACACTGCAGAGAAATCCCCCATTCCATCTGTAGCTCTCACTATTGATTTTGAGAAAGTTTTTGATTCAGTGAGTGGTGGACCGTATGGAAGGGGTCGGCTGTCCCTTTTCTATGCTTTCAGTAAACATTCCCATTAGGGCTTCCTTCACCTATTCTCCATATATTTTATAAAAATACACAGGCAGGCCATCTGGCCCTGGTGACTTCCCTCTTGCTAGCACCTAGATGGTTTTAAAGACCTCCTACCGAGTTATGGGGACATTCAAGGCCTACCTGTGTGATTCTGGAATTTGAGGCACCTGTACCTTTTGAAAGAAGGAGCCCAGTTCTTCCCAAGTCAGTTGGCACTTGGAGGCATATTCTATAGCAGTCTGAGAATGCTTGCTCTATGCCAGTAGACTTGCAGGTCTCCATTCCATCATTAGATTTAATGTGAGTCACTGTTGCAGGACCTTCCCTCCTTCTTCAGCTGCCAGGCCAGACACTTCTCCACTTTATCACCTTCCAGGTACGCTCCTGCTCTGGCTAACAAAATCTATCTCTCTAGGTTTTTGATGTTTAAAGTGTGATATTCACATTTCACTTTCTGCCGTTCCTGATAAGTGACTTTGGTTCTGTTTGTGGGTGTTTTTCAGTCTGGTTATATCTGTCTCCAATTGTTTAAAGAACAGCTGACATGATTCAGGCAGGAAACTCACTGCAGCAAGTTGCCTGCATGATTAGCTAAATGAGGTGGTTTTAACATTTTTTTAACAGTGTTAAATACTTAAATTTTACCTCAGTGTCCCCAGCTCGTAACTTCGAAGTATGAGCCGAGCGGCCGCCTAAGCACTGCAGCCCTGCCCCTAAAAACAGCACTTTGATGATGTAAGGTAGGGGACAGGGCTGCAGGCACTCTATGTCATATTAAACCAAACTCCCAATCTAGACAGAACTGCTGTGGACCAACAAGCACCTCAGTTGAAAATCTTTACTCATCCAAAAGTTAAAATGTTTTGTAGTCATCCAAAAGCTTTTTCAATTTAGTGCAAAGAAAATGAATAAATAAGTCCTTACAGTGTAATCTAGTAGTAGTGTCCAGCAACTCATAAGGGACTCCCAGCAGTCCCTAATGCATTTCTTTCAAATGAGCTTTATCAAAGGTAACAAGTGTAACAAAACACATCCCTTATAAACCCCATCTTAAAGAAACAGAACATAATGGCCAAGATATTCAAAACTGCACCCTGAACGTGCACAATGGGATGCACAGCGCAATCCAGGTGCGCCATAGAAAAAGACACCATATTCACCTGATGCGCCCCATACGTGCACAGGTGCAAAATACACTGAATATAGCATAAATGTGTAATTGCGGAACCAGATATGTGCCGGAGCAACCTGGACTGCGCAGCAGCAAGAGACCATGCTGAAACTAGCAGGCTGAGCAAGGCCAACATGCAAAAGGGAACACAGGCATGGCTGCACAAGTGCACAGGACCAAGGCAGGGGTGGCAGTTGTGAACCACAAGGGGCAGTGGGCAAGAGGCACAGGACAGATACATGGCCAGAGGGCCATAGACAATGCCTGTCACCCTACACAGACCCTGGTGACCAATGTGACAAAGCCACCCACACACATGGAACGGACGGCTGCAGGTCCAGGACACTGCATGACCACCATCCCGACAGCCAACACTGTATGGGACTATGCCATGGCCACAGTGTGAGGGCACCAGGCATGTACAGGGTGCCATAGCCACACCGCCACACAGGCGCCAGGCTGCATGATGCACATGCCACACAGACACACAGGGAAACAGGACACAGCACCGCACAGCACACCAGCACTGGGAAGGGCACCATGACTGGTGGTGAACAGGCCAGCAGAGGTAAACAGGGACACACAGTACAGTACAATGCACAGGATAGGTGTACAGCCAACACCCAAGGGCCTGTGACACACAGGAATGTGGCACTCGGGCCACTGTGTACACAACTGAACCACACAGAGGGGACAGCACGGGGATGGACAGGGACATGCCCAACAACAGCACACAACAGTGACTGCACAGTGCAGCAGCATGCATGTGAAGGAGACACAGACACAGATGTGCAAAAGTCAGAACAGTTTAATATCAAACACAACACTATAACAAACAAATAATCAGTGGTGCCAACAGGACAAAAACAGAAACAGGGAAGGGGACAACACAGGAAGGAATCAAATGGGAGTTAACAAGGTGAATGGCCAGGGCATAATGCAAGGTAAACAAGGGTAAATAATCAACAGTCCTGATGGGTGGAGGGCAGGGGATGGAGGAATGGCAGGAATAGAAAGTCCATTGGCTAATTCTGTAGCCACCATAGTGCCTTGCACACCCTGCGCACCTCCAAAATCAGATGTCGTATTTCCACCAGATGTCTCCTGCTGAGACATATGTGCATAGCTGTCCTGTTGATAAGCCTCAGGAGCAGATGCTGGAGCTGGATCACACCACCACCAAGAACACCGCCCCGCTGCTGTCCACCACAAGGCCCAAGATGGCCTATGAAAGGGGAAAACAGAACAGCCACTAAGTGTCAGGCCCCAAACAGCAGCAGTCCCCCCTCCCCCCAGCGTGTGTGCAAAGGACAACTGTGGTGCCCACCCATGGATGGATGCGCCAATGGCACATGCACAGTGGACAGCAACAGCAGACCTTGCTGTGCCCCACAGACATAGCGGGTGGCATGCCGGTGAATGACATGCAAACACTCCCATGCAGTGTACCTCACAGTGCAGCAGCAATGCTCCCAAAGGCAGGACAGGAGCCACCCAGCAGCAGTTACACACTGTGGGGCACACACACACACCCCACCAGTGACAGTGACAGGATGCCACCACACAGAGGCCAGGCACACGGCTCTGCCACACACATCGCAACACAACACAGGCAGTGGACCCAGTACGCCACCACATGCTGGAGACCCGCATGGCGGCAGTGCTCTGGAGCTGTGCTGGCACCACCCATCCCAGACCCTGCAATGCTGTGTGAACTATGCTGCACATACTCACCTGCCTGTCCTTGCAGCAGCCCTGCAGTTGCACTTCCATCATGGCGCTGGCCTTCCTAAACAGAATTCTCCCTTGCCCTCCTGTGCACCACCAGTACTGTAGATGAAACAGAGACAGAAAGAGACATGAGTGGCATGTCATGCACAACCCCCCCAGCCCAGACACAGCACACTGTGCTGCCAGAGCATGAACAGGGACAATGTCCTGCATGTGAGGTATGGTGTCTGGGCCTATGGCTCTATGCACCGCACAGGCACGCGGTGCCACACAACTGGACACACCACACCTACCAGTGCTGTTACCCCCCCCCGGCAGGTGCAGCTGTACAGGCAATGCACCCAACAGCACGGAAACAGAACAATGGCTGCATGCCCAGTGCATGGGAACACCTACCTGATTGTAGAACTGATCCTCTCCAGGCACTGTCCTGCAGCCTCCGTAGCCATTCACAGTCACACCTCCGCAGATCGCCATAATGGTGGTGACACTGATTTCCAGTCCGCACAACACCTGTCTGTCTCTCCAGGCCCTCTGCAACACAGTCCCACACCTGAGAGTGTGGCACATTAAGATATCCCACTCCAAAGAGCTGGTCCACTTGGGGTTCCACTAAGGCCACCAGGTTTGCCATTTCAATCTCAGACCAGTTCCTCGCCCATCGCTGGTGACCTGCTGACTGCACCATGGTATCTATGCACCTCTCAGTAACTGCAGGGCAATGTGGCATGCACTGTAAGCAAGTGGAGCTGCACTGCACCGCATGCATGACTGGGCTACAGAGACCATGATGGCGCAGCATGTAGATGCGTGAAAAACATGCACAATAGAGGCCTATTGCACAGTACTGCACATGCACAATGCCAGAAGTGCAGGTGAGAGTATGGAGTCACGGTCATGACCCACATACATGCTCAGGGTGCACATCAATCGCGCATCAGCAGACAATGCACGATCACCAGCATGGAGCCGCTGGCACAGTTGTGCGATCCAGCACAACCACACATCAGTGCTGCATGCGTGACATGCTCCCATGGATGCATGCACCATAGGACACTCATGTGCAGTGTAATCAGATGCACAATACACCACACAGGATGATGGACAGCCAATGACGCACATGCCAGGGGCACATATGCTCATTGTGCATGAGCTAGAAGTGCCCTGGCAAAATGCTCCAGTGCATTCATGTTGTGCAAGGCACAATTCCACAGTATTCAGCCAGCATATGCAAATAGCCTCATGAGCCAATGCCAGGTGCAGTCACACACATTAGCATATAATTATCAGTTGTGCAGGGGCTCATTTGCTTGGGTTGAGCCATAAAAGTGCCACAACACAGCACAGATCACTGACAAGTATTGCAGCCATTGAGGTATGACCCACCACACTGTGTTGTGTATTGTTACTGCTGTGCATGTTGTTAGTGCTGCACTGTTCCATGGTGTGCTACTATGCTGCTCATCGGGGCTACATCTGACTTTCCACAGGTAGCAACATGTCAGAGATGGAGGTAGCTGAAGAGCAGGGGCCTGCATGGAACCGCAGGCCCAACTTCACAAAAGATGATCAGCAGGCCCTCTTTAAGGCCTACCTTGAGAGGGAGGGGCTGCTGAGTGGGGCCACTGGGACCTTGCAGGACCATGCCACCACATGGGAGGAGGTGGCCACATATATGAATGCCCACAGCTGACACAATTGCAGTGCACAGGAGTGCAAAAAGAAGATGGACACTGACAAGAGGTGCATTAAGGGGAAGGTGGCTGCCATCAGGGCAGCACGCAGTAGGATGGGTGGAGGACCGGACACAGCACCTGTGCTGTAGTTGTGTAAGGAAATAGTGGCAGTGACCATCAGCCATGCAGCCATTGAGGGTGTCCCAGGTGGTGCATTCCAGACAGGTGACAGCCCGTCACAGTACTGTGAGTATGTAGGCATTAGCTGTGGGGTGGGGGCATGTGCAAGCCACCAGCATGCCAGAGTGACTGCAGCAGTGATGCATACCCATAATTGGTGTGGCATGCTGTGGTGCATGCCACACATGGGCACTCCGTGCATGGCTATGGCCACCCATGTGCAGTGGGACTGCTGCCTGGGCACTGTGCTGGGACCATGGCTCAGGGGCCAAGGTGTGCAGTGCTGCATAGATGCCCATTGGTGCTGCCTGTGCAGTGTGTGCAGGTGGCACAGGCAGGGCCACAGCGGTCACAGGCATCTGCACAACACACTGCATGTGGCATGGGTGGGGAGTGGGGATGGAGGGATGCATGCATGCCAGTCATGTGCTGGTGCAATCCTGTGTGCTGCAGGTCACATCATGGCTGGCATGCCTTGTGGAATTCCTGTGGCATGACTGCCCAGATGTGTGGTGCTGCACAACCGTCCCCTGGTGCGGGCTGCAGGTTGGTGACGCGCATGCCTCGATCACACTGGACACAGCACAATATGCATCATACCACCTTCAACACTGATACCATTCTTTATGTCTCCCAGTTCCATCATGCCTCAGGTGCAGTGCAGGACATGAGTGATGGTGTGGAACCTGAGGAGGCTGTGCCATTTTCCTCATCTGGCATTTGGGATATTGACCATTGGTGAGGCAGCAGTGTGGGGCTGCTGGAGTTCCTGGGACTGGGTGATGATGACCCCCTGGCAGACCTCCTGCTCATGGGCACCCTACTGGTGCTTGTGCCTACAACACAGGAGGGGGAAAACTCAGATGGTGATGATGACATTACCCTTATTCTGGGGTGGCACAGGCCTGGACACACTGCCCAGGGGACAGAGGTGTACACAGACAGCAGATGCCAGCACAGGTGTTATGGCACCCACACAGGCACCACCTGCCCATGGCCACACAATGGCATGTGGCACCACTGCTGGTGCTGGCTGTGAACAAGGCACTGGTGTGGTCGCTGGTGCTGCGGGGCTGGTCCAGCGGGCTGATGATGTACAGCAGCAGGCTGTGGGGACCACCGTGAAGCACACCATTGGGGCCATTGTAGGGGCACCCGCACAATCCCCACCATCTGTGCGGTCACCTGTGCAGCGTTTCCAGCCAGGAGATGTTGCACTGCATACCACCACACCCCTAGCAGGTCAGCGACAGCCTCATGATGCACCAGGCACTGACAGGCTGGATGAGCAAACCAGGCTGCTGTGGGCATCCGCGGACAACCAGGCAATGCTCAGGGCTGAGATATGTGCACTGCGGGTGGAGGTGCATCACCTGGCTGAGTGAGGGGACATTGAACATGCTCAGCTGCTTGGTGAACTCTGGCAGCTGCGGGAGGGCATGAGCACATCACCGGACTGCATTGCTGGGACCATCGCTGCCAGATTTGCATTACTGGCATCCACTGGGCATGGCAGGCATGTAGGACTCCCCATAGTGCCACGTCAACACCACGGTCAGAGTGACTGGTGAACCTAGCACGGCTGACACCGTGCTCTGACATGCCCATCCCTGACACACCCAGTGGTAGTCTCTTTGCTGATCTCTAAACACCCATGAGGACCCAATCATGTTCTCAGGCCTCTACACCCATGAGTGTACTGATGACATCTCCTGTGGCTGTTGAGCAGCCAGTGCCTGCCACACAGTCCAGACGTGGTTGCCCACATGGCCATGGTGGCTGTGGCACTGCATAGTAGGCCTGCTGGGTGTGCTGCCCCATGTGTTCAGGCAGTGCTGCTAGACCTTGTGGTATGGGTGTGATGAGAACAGCTCTGTGCTGGCATTTCCTGTGTGACGGTGCATACACTCTGACCAATGCCATGGCCTGCTGTACTGCTGTGTGTGTTGCCACATCACCCACTGCTCCTGACTGTGTTTCCCACATGCCCCACTGTGCCCTGCTATTCGACCCATGGCAGTGGTGATGGTGGTGGTGCATGTGCAGAACAGAGTATGGGTGCCTGTGTGTCCAGTGAAGAGCCCATGTGTGGGTGCGTCCACTTGTGTTTCTCCACTGCAGTGCAGGCATGTGCCTGTGTGTCTGTGTGTTACCTGTGTGTGCTGTGTGGGTGCCAGTGTGTTCCTGCATGCATATCTATGTGGCTGTGCATGTCTGTCTGCCTGTCTGTCTGGTGTCCCGTGCATTCACGGCTGTCATGTATTATGGTACTCACCTGCGGTTCTCCATAGTGCTCTTCTATGATCGTGTCTCAGTGCCTCCTGGCATGGGCCACCAGCCTGGCATCCCTCCTCTCCATTGGTGGCTGCACACTCCCATCATCTGGCTCATCCTCCCATCCTCATTGCTGCTGTTGCCCTCATCCACCTGGACAGCTATCCCATGGTCAAGGACCACATTGTGCAGCATGCAGCAGGCCAGGAATATGCCACAGGCTTTTGCAGGGCTGTACTGTAGGGCACCATCATACCTATCTAGGCAACAGAATCGCATCTTGAGCATGCCAAAGACTCACTCGATGATATTATGTGTTGCCATGTGTGCCTCATTGTACCGCTCCTCCACAGCATTGGATGGTCACCAGATGGGGGTAAGCAGCCAGGTCCAGAAGGGGTATGCACTGTCACCTGTGGGGGTAACACATATGCTGGGTGTCACGTGGCATTGCTAGTTCCCATGGCCACCACCTATGCTGCACACCACTGCCTCCCAACCCCCCTATCCATGTGTGCCTTGGGCCTATCCACCCCTGCATGGCCATTCTCTCACCCCATCACATGTTGTGCTCACCTAGTAGGTGCACCATGGGGATCACCACACTTTCAAATCACTGGCACAGGATAGAATGGTGCCATATGAATGTGTCATGTGTACTCCTAGGCTGTGTAGCGCACACACATTGATGATGCGCCCAGTGGCATTGTACACCACCTGGCAGTTGATTGTGGGGTAGCCCTTTCTGTTGATGTAGACTGCCCCATCTGGACCAGGTGGTGTGTGTATGGCCACCTGGGTGCAGTCAATGGCCCCAATCAAGCTGGGCATGCATGCTACCCTGTGGAATTCCTGCATGTTTGCTGTATGCTCTGCCTGTGCTCTTGGAAATCTTATGTACTTCGGAGCATGTGGCAGCAGAGTGTTGAGGACCAGTGTGAGGAAGTGGGATGTGGCTGACTGGGATATGCTAGTGGTTGCTCTCAGTGGTGTCTGGAAAGAGCCTGTGGCAAGCAGGCACATTATTGCTGTTACCTTTGTCTCCACCATCATGGCATGACTCCTTCTGGTAGGTGCCTACAGCTCATCATGGCACAGCTCAAATAGCTGCCTCAGAATTGCCCTGTTCAGATGGTACCAGCCCACTATCTTCATGTTCCCGCAGTCCTCAAACAAGAGGTGGGCATGGTACTGTCTGTGTTGGGCATACCGCCAATTGTCCCTTCCTTAGCTACGTTGCTGTTCCTCCCTCCTCTTCACACCCCTCATCACCTCTTCCATGATAAATGGTCCTGCGACAATGTCCTCTTCTCCACTGGCTTGCACATCTGCTGTGTGTATGTGTGCTTGAGCCTCCTTTTATATGCTCAAGTCTGTGTGGCGCATTCTCTGACTTGCTCCTCAGTTGCACCATGTTTTTCAGCTGAATATGCCATTGCACTGCATATTTATTGGTAGGCCCCCATGTACTTGTGCCTCATACTTTACTGTTGTGCATCGGCGCAATGGATATTGTGTTACTCTTATTGATCAACAGGGTAAGGCATATGAGGAGAGGTTGAGGCACTGAACATGTACTCCCTGGAAGACAGGAGAGAGAGAGAGGGGGGACGTGATTGAGACCTTCAAGTACTTGAACGGAATAAATAAGGTTGATAAGGAGAGTCTCTTTAAGTTGAGTGGCAACCATAACACGAGGGGGCACAGTCTTAAGCTGGAGGGTGGTGGACACTTGGAATGCACTGCCAGGAGAGATAATCTCATTGAAGACAGTGGGCAGCTTTAATAGAGGCTGGGACATGTATGGGGAGGATAAGGGCAATGGGTAGGGAGGATGGGAGGAGTGGGGAGAGGGGGCAGGGATAGTAGCTCAAGCTCTGGGTCCTGCAACATGAGCAGACTTGATAGACCAAATGGCCTTCTTCTGCTGGCTTCTTCATATGTTCGTATGAATATGGCTCCTGGGCACATTTCTGTGATTGTGCTATAGTTGAGCCAAAGTATTACAACCCTCTGAATATTCGACCCTATATATATACATATATAAAGAGGCTTTGTCTAGTGCCTGGAATGATAGCAGACAATTTTGGAATAATCTCAATAAAGTCACTGGGAATGATCCTAAATCTGCCCCTACCATGCTCAACATAGATGGGGTTCCTACTCTAGACCCAAAAACCATCTCCAACACCTTCAGCACAGCATTCACTGACCTCAGTGGAGTTCTCCCCCCAGACTTTTTCAGCCCTACTTCCCCCTTTGTGGACTTTAACAATCCTGAGGTGCCCCCTACCCATCCGCCTTTCTATTTTAGAACTATCACTCTTCAAGAAGCCAGGAAGTGTCTCCTAAAGGTGTTAGGTAAAGGACGCTACAGAGGAGATACCTTGGATCTCAAGTTTGTCAGTCTTAGCCTGGAGGAGCTACTGGCACCCCTTATACATATAATTAACCTATCCCTAAGTCCATAAGGGCAGTGACTGTGCCTCTCATGGAAACTACCAACCTATTTCTATCCTACCTCCACTATCCAAGCCCTTAAGAAAATTGTCTTGGACCAGCTGGTTGACGACCTGGATAAGTATCAACTTCTATGCTCCCAGAAACATGGGTTTAGGGCTGGTCACAGCACCACCACCACTGCCTTGTTCAAGTTCAAGGGCTACATTCTTAAATCCTTGGACCAGGGTCAGATGGTTGGTGCAGCATACATTGACTTAACCAAGGCATTCCACATGGTTAGTCATGCCATCCTGATGGAACAGCTTACTAACCGTGGCCTGGTTCAGCAGCTACCTTCTGAATCGATCGCAACAAATAAAGACAGCTAACATCCTGTCGGACAGCAAACTTGTCACATCGCGAATCCCACAAGGATCAATCCTGGATCCCCTCCTGCTCAGTGTCTTTCAGAATTCACTTCCCCTCTCCTGTTAGGGACACACCCTCCTTTTTGCGAATGATGCAATCCTCTTTACTAGTGCTACTGATCCCAAGGCAGTCAAACTTGAGCTCCAACAAAACTTTGCCACAGTAGAGAGTTGGTTTAACAACCATAAATTAGTCTTGAACTAAAAAAAGACTAAAACCATACTGTTTGCAACTGCCCAAAGCAAGGACAGATATTACCCACTCTCTATCCTAAATGATGGTAGAGCACCACTGAAGCTAGTTCCTCATTTTAAATATTTAGGGATCACAGTGGGTAGTACCCTCTCTTATGTCAAGCATATAGATAACTTATCCAAAACTATCAACATGGGAATAGGTCTCCTGTACAGACATAGGCATAGTCTGACACCTGAAGCCCTTAGCTCAGCTATACACAGCTCTGTGGTCTCTCTTGTGGACTATGGTCTTGTCATATATGGGTCGGCCAGTGCCAAGTCCCTTAAACATATTACAATAGAGCTAAATAAGGCCTTCCGGCTCCTCACAGGCTCAGGGTGTCTAACCCACACCTGTGACCTATATGCACAGGCAAACTGGCTTCAGTTCAATGGTAGACTTCAATACCAAACCTGTCTCCTAGCTAAGAAAATTACCTCTGCTCTGATGCCTCCTGGGGTTCAGGAACTTCTTACCCCTAGTTCCAACTCACGTCGTACCAAAGGCTCAGTCTGCCAATATTTCAAGATCCCTCAATGCTGAACCTCCCAGGGACAAAGGTCTTTTGCCTATCCAGCCCCGCTCTGGTTCAACTCGCTTGCAATTGATGTATCATCTGCTGCTAACTTAGGAGCCTTCAAACAGAAGCTCAAACACCAACTTTTCTCAGACTCCACATGTGACTGCACCCACTAAATTGCTTGCACCAACTATTCTCAGGTTACCTGCCATAGCCCCCATGACTTAAGTCCACTCTCCCTTGCAGTTAAGCAACCTGACGAGGCCCCTGGGCTGACTTCTTTTCTCTCTTGCGCCTGATCTTCTATTGCGGCTACATCTGCTCTCGCTGTCATTCCCCAACAATCACACTTTCTGTAGTTGCACTTAGTTACTGGGCATACTTTGTACAATGTCCTTAAGCCACCATACATTTCATTGTATGTAATGTCTCTTGCTCTTGTTATTCAGTTTGCCAACCATTCTTGTCCATGTAAATTTGAGCAGTGTAACGGTGTCATTTTAATCACTGTACTGCCACTCAATTGTTTTTTATTCCTTTTTCTTGTTCTTGTTATTGGTCTTGATTGTTGATATGGAACCTATGTAGAAAGCTCTTGCTCAAATGGTATTATCCAAATTAAGAATAAATAGCTTCTGCCAGAAAACAGTCAGACAACACCAAGAAGAAGGAGCTGCTGTTATAACTATGCTTCTCTACTGGGACTAAAGAAATAGAACTCTACTACTGGGACCTTCAATTTAGGGTAAAAACAAAACAAAAAAAAAGTTAGTGTGCTTGAGTTGACTGAAGTGAATTGTTATCTGTGCAGTTATCTAGTTTGTCTCAGGTGGCTGAAGGGAATTGTTATCTGTGCAATTAACTAAGTGAAGAAAGAGCTGTGAAGTAGGGGGAGTGGCTTAGCTAGAAGGAAGCCAGGTTAAAGACATATTTAAAAACTGCCCTAGACAGCTTCTGCCAGAGAACAGGCAGAGAACACCAAGAAGAAGGAGCTGCTGTTACAACTATACTTCTTTACTGGGTCTATATTGCCCTCTTTCCCTCCCCTCCACCATAAGCCAGTTCTACTTTTATAGGCACAGGAGTTGATTGACAACAGGAACTTCCAGTTTGGAAGCAGGAAGTGAGTGATCACAGAGCCACAAAAGACTCACCATCCTAGAAGGAAAAGAGTAGCTCTCCACCCCCCCCCCAGCTGCTGGAGGTCTAACTCTGAACAAGTAAGGAGACTACTGAGAAATATAGGAACTTCTTGTCTCAGAACAGGAAGATCAGGAGCTTAAAGGGCACAGAGGCAGTAAGTAAGTAGGGTGAAAAAAAATAAACAAAGGAAAGAGTAAATATTCCAAACAACAGTTAAGGGTCCAGAAATAAGACATGATGGGAGTGGTGCAGTGCAGTGCAGTGGCTGTGGAGCAGCAGTCTTCTGGGAGACATTCTGGAGGATGTGGTGTTGTCGCATCTGCAGGCACCTCTCTGGGCTGAGAGAGGAGGTTGTTCATCTCCAGGCTGAGTGGGCCAGGATTTGGGAGACCTCCTCTCCCACCCAGGGACCACCAGGGCCCCTGCTGTTGCCTCAGAGGTTGCCAAGAAAGAGCAGTGGTTGGTCCACAGTGGGCTCAGGGAGGGTGAGGGTGGTGGAACAGAGGCACATCCCTCCAGTTGTACCTCTCCGCAATTCATATGCCGATCTGGCAAAGTGTGGTTCCTCTATTGAGGCACCTGCAGTGGAGACCAAGAAGGATGCTGGGAACCTCCACAGAGGTGGCATGGGACCCCACAGAGGAAGGGAACAACTCCTGGTGGGGGATTCCATTGTTAGGGGAGTAGAACTGGGGGAGGAAGGGGAGATGGAGGTAAGGTGCCTGCCTGGCACCATGGCTTGGAGGGACAGGGAGTGAATCCTCAGGATCTCTGGAGCAGCTGCATGGGGGAGGGATCTAGATATCATTGTCCACCTAGGGACAGATGACTTGGCTGAGAAAGGGATCAGAGCAGTGCAGGAAGAGTTTGTGGAGTTGGGGAGGGGCCTTAGACAGGCAGCATGCACGGTAACCTTCTCAGAGGTGCTGCCTGTCTATGGCATA
The DNA here is from genome assembly GCA_016271365.2 of Neoceratodus forsteri. Taxonomy (NCBI): domain Eukaryota; kingdom Metazoa; phylum Chordata; order Ceratodontiformes; family Ceratodontidae; genus Neoceratodus; species Neoceratodus forsteri. Next base: position 649,864,407 of record CM057456.1, read on the forward strand.
GATGAGGCTAGGGTGCTCCACACCATGGGATTCAATCAGTGGTTGAAAAAATGGTACACAGCTCAGGGATTTGGCTTCAATGGGGACTGGGGTCCACTTGAAGTGATGCAGGCTTATACTGGCATGATGGTCTACATCTGTCCAGGAGGGGAACCAGGATCCTAGGTGATAGGTTTAAATGCTTCATTGGCAAGCATTTACACTAGCCAAGGGGGGAGGCACTAGAAAGGAGCAGGGAAAACCTAGCCCCCACAAAAAAAATCAGGGTAGTAAGTGAGGTAAACACCAAGATAGAAATGTCAAAAGGGAGAAGGCCTGGGGTAAATGGAGCAAATGACAAAGGCAATAAGGACAGGGATGGGGCAAAAAGGGATAAGGTCATCAAGAAATGTTGGGTAATGAGTACCAATGCCCTTAGTCTGGGCAACAAGCTCCCTGAACTTGTGGTCTTGAAGGGAGAGGGATGCCTGGATATCGTAACAGTCACAGAAACATGGTACACAGAGAACCATGACTGGGATGTTAACATACCAGGGTACACAACCCACAGGAGAGACAGGGAGGGTAGAATAGGGGAGGAATAGCTGTCTATGTAAGGGAAGGGATAAAAGCAACATAACAAAAGAGTAAACAGGGAGGAGGAGAAGAGGCACTGTGGGTCACCTTAGAGACTAGAAATGGCACCACAGTCTGCACAGGAGTTGTATACAGACCCTCATGTCAGGGAGAGGGAATGGACAAGGATATGATAGAAGGCATCTTTAGGATGGCAGAGAAAGGGGAGATACTGTTGATGGAGGACCTGAATATGCCAGATGTTAACTGGAGCACCTTTGCTGCAGTCACATCCAAGAGCAAGACCATTCTCGATGCCCTACAGGTGGCATGCCTCTGACAGCTAGTTTTGGAACCCATTCATGAGGGAGTAATCTTAGACTTCATACTCTCAAATGGGGACAGTGAGAGAATCTCAGATCTAGAAGTGGGTAGCCATCTGGGAACAAGTGACCACCAAATGGTGTGGTTCACGATAAACTCAGCTACAGAGTCAAGCCATACAAAAGTGGGGTTACTGGACTTTAGGAGGGCTGACTTTGGCAAGATAGAGAGTGCCTTAGAAAAGCACTAGCATACAGACTGGAAGGAGGGGTGGAGCAACAATGGGGAAACATCAAAACTGCCATCACAGAGGCAACAAGTCTTTGTGTGAAGCAAATAAACAAATCGAAATGAAAGAAAAAGTCACTATGGTTCTCAAAAGAGGTAGCAGGGAAGGTTAAGGGGAAAAAGATAGCATTTAGGAAGTATTAGGAAATACAGAAGGAGCAGGACAGAGAACTGTACCAGTTAAGGCAGAAGGAAGCAGGGAGGGAAGTCAGAATAGCAAAAGCCCAAACTGAGGAAAAGATAGCCAACTTGGTTAAGAAGGGGGATGAAACCTTTTATAGGTACATCAGAGAGCGCAGAAAGACAAAGGGAGGGATAATGAGGCTGAATAGAAAGGACGGTGGGTGTGCAGAGAGAGACAGTGAAAAAGCAGGGATACTGAATGAATACTTCTGCTCAGTATTCACAAAAGAGGAGGGGGCGAGGTGCCTAATCCAATTAACAGAAGCACTCTGGATAGGGGGGTCAATCCCAGTCCTTTCACAGAAGAAAGTGTTCTGAAAGAACTCTTAAAACTGAAGGTGGACAAAGCAATGGGGCCTAATGGAATTCACCCCAGAATTCTAAAAGAATTAAGGGGAGAACTAGTGACACCACTGACTACCCTTTTCAACAAATCATGGGAGGATGGTGTGGTACCTGAGGACTGGAGAAAGGCAGATGTGATTCTCTTCACAAAAGTGGGAGCAAGACAGAGGCAGGAAACTACATACCTGTCAGTTTGACCTCTGTGATAGGGAAAGGGATGGAATCACTTCTGAAGGAAAGAATTGTTGAGCACCTAGAGGCCAGTGGGGCACAGGACCCAAGGCAGCATGGGTTCACAACGGGAAGGTCATGTCAGATGAATCTAATTGATTTCTTTGACTGGGTGACCAAAGTCGTAGACCAGGGAGGGGCTGTGAACATGGCCTACCTAGACTTTAGCAAGGCATTTGACACAGTCCCACACAAAAGATTAATAATCAAATTAACCAGTCTGGGAGTGGGTCCCAGGGTGGTAGCCTGGGTAAAACACTGGCTGGACAACAGGACACGGAGAAGGTAATTGTAAGGAGTCCCCCTCTAAAGGGAGGGATAGTGAGACTGAAGGGGGAGGATGGGGGCTCTGTGGAGGATGACAACAGTAAAGCTGACATATTGAACAGGTATTTCTGCTCAGTCTTTACTAAGGAAGAGGAGGGTAATGGGTCTGAATGGATACAAGGGGTGAGAATGGTGCAGAAATGGACACAAGTCCCTTTACACGAGAAAGGGTCCGAAGGAACTGGAAGTAATAAGAGTTGATAAAGCAATGGGGCCAGATGGGTGCACCCCAGGTCCTTAAAGAACTAAGAGAGGTGGTGGCTGAACCTCTTGCTATCCTGTTTAGCCGATCACTAGAAACAAGGGAGGTACCCAAAGACTGGAGGATAGCAGATGTAGTCCCCTTATACAAAAGTGGGAACAAAGAGGAAGCGGGGAACTACAGACCAGTCAGCCTCACCTCGGTAGTGGGAAGATCATGGAAGCACTACTGAAGGAGAGATTGGTGGAACATCTGGTTGTCAATGGACTACAAGACCCAAGGCAGCATGGTTTCACCAGGGGAAGGTCATGTCAGGCCAACCTCATTGAATTTTTTGACTGGGTGACTAGGGAGGTGGATCAGGGAGGGCAGTGACATGGCTCATCTGGACTTCAGCAAGGCCTTGACACTGTGCCACATAGAAGACTATTGCACAAACTGGGGAATATGGGTGGGCAGACAGTAGGCGTGGGTAGGTAACTGGCTGGGCAGCAGGACACAGAGGGTGGTGGTAAATGGCTGTCACTCCACAGAGGGAAGCGTGACCAGTGGGGTACCACAGGGATCAGTGCTGGGACCGGTACTATCCAATATCTTCATCACTGACATTGCACAGGACCTGGAAGGCAGAATTTCACTGTTCGCTGATGACACAAAGCTCTGTAACAGAGTAGACACACCAGAGGGTGTAGACAGAATGAGAAGGGACCTGCAGAAACTTGAAGAATGGTCAGGGGTTTGGCAGTTGAAATTAATGCAAGAAGTGCAAGATAATGCATATGGGGCACAAAAACCCTGGCACAATATATCAGTTGGGGGGTGAGGATATAGCATGCACCAAGCAGGAAAGGGATCTTGGAGTTATCATCTCTGATGACCTCAAGACAGGGAAACAGTGTGACAAGGCAGCAGGTAAAGCAAATAGGATGCTGGGATGCATAGGCAGGGGCATCACCAGCAGGAAAAGGGAGGTCATAATTCCACTATACAAGACACTAGTGAGGCCGCACCTGGAGTACACTGTGCAGTTCTGGAGACCTTACCTATGTAAGGACACAGACAGGGTAGAGAAGGTTCAGAGGAGGGCAACAAAGATGGTGCATGGATTGCATTACAAGTCCCATGAGGACAGGTTGAAGGCACTGAACATGTACTCCCTGGAGGAGAGGAGGGAGAGGAGATATGATAGAGACATACAAGTATCTTACAGGGAGGAACAGGGTGCAGGAATGCACTATTTTTAAGCGAAAAAGATGTTCCAGGACTAGGGCATGGGATGAAGTTGGAGGGAGGGCGATTCAGAGGAAGCGTGAGGAAGAATTTCTTCACAGAACTGGTGGTGGACAAGTGGAACACCCTGCCAGAGGAAGTGGTGGGGGCTGAAACAATCACGGGATTTAAGAATGCATGGGATAGACATAAAGGAATTCTGGAGGTCAGGGGTAAGGGGCAACAGACTTCCTGGAAAACATAAACTGAACTTACAAGCTTAAATGGGCAGACTGGGTGGGCCATAGGCCCTTATCTGCCGACACTGTCTATGTATCTATGTATCTAAAGAAAGAGGGGTTATTAGTGGGGTACCACAGGGTCCGGTACTGGGTTCAGTCCTTTTTAATATCTTTATAAGTGGCATTGCAGAGGGACTGGAAGGAAAAGTATGCCTCTTTGCAGATGATACAAAGATCTGCAACAGAGTTGATACACAAGGAGGCATAGAAAGGATGATTAGGGACTTGGCAAGGTTGGAGGAATGGTCAGAAGTATGGCAGCTTGGATTCAATGCAAAGAAGTGCAATATAATGCACCTGGGAAACAACAGCCCAGGGGAAGATTACACAATGGGGTGGGGGGAGGTAGTAAAAACAACAAAAAAGGAAAGGGACCTGGAGGTAATTGTATCAGACGACCTTAAGGTTAGCAAGCAATGTGAGAAGGCAGTAGGGAGGGCTGGGGGGATACTGGGATGTGTAGGGTGAGTCATCACCAGCACAAAACAGGAAGTTGTTATCCCTCTGTACAGACGGTTGGTGAGACCCCATCTGGAGTACTGCATCCAGTTCTGGAGACCCCATCTCCGCAAGGACATAGACAGGATGGAGGCAGTCCAGAGGAGGGCAACTAAAATAGTGCAGGGTCTGCAAGAGAAGCCATACAAGGAGGAGCTAAAGTAGCTTAATATGTATACCCTTGAGGAAAGGAGGGAGAGGTGGGGCATGATAGAAACTTTTAAGTACCTCAGTGGAATCAACAAAGTCCAAGAGGGTACCATCTTTCAGAAAAAGAGAAGTGCAAGAACAAGGGTACACAATTTGAAGATAGAGGGAGGACGGCTCAGGGGCAATGTGAGGAAATATTTTTTTACAGAGAGGTGGTGGACACATGAAACCACCTTCCTGAGGAGGTTGTGGGGTCTAAAACTGTGGGAGAATTCAAGAATGCATGGGACAGTCATAAGGCAATTCTTGTGGGGGGTAAGAAGAAATAGGCTGTTGGTTAACTAGGATCTGTAGCTTATCCTGTAGGTAGGGAAATGGGCAGACTAGGTGAGCCAAGTGGTCCTTATCTGCTGTCAAAGTCTGTGTTTCTATGTTTCTATGTAAATAAAACAAAAAAATAAATAAGTGCATTGAGTTTAGTTCTCAACAATACATAAATACATATAAGCCATTTTAAAAACAGCAGCTGCTGAACTGTGCTCCATCCACAAAATTGAAAAGGCACAAGTAAAGCATTTTAAAAAGTAGTGTAAAATCTAAACATCATTAACAACAATTTTAAGGAAAAAGTTGTTGCTTGATGCGGCAGTGCAACGTATTTGCAACCAGCAATGTTCCATATCTTGTTATCAGAAGGGTAAATAGACAAGTACTGAACCTAAAAGAAAGTAGAGAAATACATAAACTATATTCATGTAGACATTGTTTAAGTAGTGAAAATGGATCCCAGCCATTTTTTTAAAGATTTTACATATCTCTCAGACTTCATTTTTTCAAAAATTGACTTATCTCAGTTTTGTCATTTAGGCCATTCCCTTTCATGACTCTTAACTAGAAAATCCAATATTGTTCCCTACTCTGTTGGTTACTTATTTATATTTTTTTAATTTTTTAAGTCTAGGATTACAAATACCTTTGAGCAGAGGCTCTTTTACAAAGGTTCCACATCAATTACAGTACAACACAATGCAACAAGAAGAAATACAATGCAGATGTTTGGATAAGCTGGACAAAAGTGGGTTCACATAGCGGAAGACAAAGTGAAAAGTGGAATGTGACACAGTGGGGGTGGTGGGAACTGCGGGAATGGAGAACAGCCAAAGGCATTTGTAGGACATATAGTGGGGCATAGAGGGTGACATATAAGGAAACAGTATGGGGGGAAGTGCTTGAGTGGGAAAGGGGGAGGGGAAAGGAAAGGGTGGAAGGAAAGGGAAGAGGGAAAAAATAAAGGTGGTAGGGTATAATGTGTGGGGGAAAAAAGAAAGGGGGGTCAGGTATAATGTGTGGGGTAAAGTAGGGTGATCATAGGCAGGGCAGAAAATATGTGGGAGTCGCTAGTGGGATAAGTGCATGGTGTTGATTTGAAGAGGACTAAGGGGTATGGTTATATGTAGCAGTCACATGAGCTGGTAGCAATGAAATGACGATGGAGCGAGCTGAGTTTTGACATAGCGGAGATGCCTGGACTGAGTTTGTTTAGCCAGCTAGGCCCCCTATGGGCAAAGGATCTTTGTCCCTGGGAGGTGTGGCAAAGAGGAACCTGGAGGAGTTGAGTTTCAGATCTCTTGGTGTTACGAGTATTCAGGCAGGGTCGCAGTAGAGCTTGGACACCAGGAGGTGCAAGGCTCATGGTAACTTTCTTAGCCATAGTGCATGTTAGATACCTTATGCGGTTGAAGAGTTGTAGCCATCCGGATTGCGCATATAGGTCACATGTATGTGTCAGAAGGTGGGCACCAGTGATGAGCCTACAAGCTTTGTTGAGAGATGTCAATATACTTCTGAGCACAGTGGTTGATGCAGAACCATAGATGATAAGGCCGTAATCTATGATGGAGACCACCAAACTCTGGTGAGCGATCCTGAAGACATCCAATGTAAGGGGACGTCTGTGGCAGTAAAGCAGTCCTAGCCGAGGATTTGCAGCTTTGGCAACATAGTCGATGTGGGAGCCATATGCCAGGTTTGGGTCCAGATGAATCCTGAGATATTTAAATGACTGAACTTGCTCAGGGGTGTTTCCAAGGCTAGTTGTGATGGAGAGAGGATGGAGCCTGTGCTGATTTTTTTGTCTGTTGAAGAGCATAACCTTGTTTTTTTTTTATGGTTTAGGACAAGCTTATGCTTGCTAAACCAGTTTTCTACATTGGCAAAGCCTTGCTGAAGAGTACGATGAAGTGGTTCAAGTTCCTTGTGAGAGGCGAAAATTACTGCATCGTCAGCATAAAAAATTATTTGCTCAGGACAGGATTGGGGAAGGGTATTCAGGAAGAAGCAGAATAGCAGGGGGCCCAGGACTGACCCTTGGGGGACTCCAGAGTGGACTGGTCTGGCATCAGAGAGGACCCCATTGATTTTCACTTTTTGTGTCTGATTTTCTAGGTAGCTGCTACACCAGTCAGTAGTGTCAGGGGAGAGTCCAGAAGACTGGAGCTGTTCAATTAGCAGACGATGATGTACAGTGTCAAGCGCTTTTGTCAGATTGACGAAAACAGCCCGGGTTAGCTGACCTTTATCCAGAGCGGAATGTAGCTCACCAGTGAATTCTAGTAGTGCCGATGATGTACTGTGGCCTTTTCTAAAACCATGTTGTTGAGGGCATAAGATGTATTTTTCCAGGAAGTCAGTAAATTGGTTGGCCACAATGCATTCCAGAGCCTTCGAGAGAGGAGGGAGTATGGAAATAGGACAATAGTTTCCATGGTTGGTCTCATCACCATTTTTGTGGACTGGCATAACAGTTGCAGCTTTCCATAAGTCATGGAATTGGCTGAGACTAAAAGAGAGGTTGAAAGTATGAGTAAGTGGACCAGGAACCTCATCAAGTGTGAGAGATAGTAGTTTGAGGTCGAGCGAGTCTTCGCTAGCTCTTGACTTGGATGTTGCTTTGGTGATATATTTGTGGGCTGCATGCTTCTTTACAATTCTGAAATAGAAAGGTGGGAGGTTTGATGGGGTGGGATAGCTACATGAATGGTTATTGGGGGGAATAGGATAGCTACAGGGATTAGGGGAGTCAGAGGCCAGAAAAAAATCCAAGGGGAGAACACTACTTAGGTCAGTGAAGGCATCATTGAAGGTGTTAGCAATGACCAGTAGATCAAGAGTGATGAACCCATCAACCTTTAGCATTATTGGAGAGGATTTTGGCTGCTTCCCTGTGACTTCTTGAATGTTCTTCCAGAACTCACTGCCATTTCCCCAGGCATTAGAGAGAATGCATACTTTTCTTCAGTCTGATGGATTTCATGCAGTTGTTATGGGCATGTTTGTAATTTTGAATATCAGTTTGAGAATCAGAGGCTCTAGCAAGGGCTCAGAGGTGGTCCCTGGATTTCAGCCGTGCCAGAAGCTCACCAATTAGCCAGGGATTTTTTAGTACCTTCACTTTTCATTTTTTGAAGGGGATGTAGGAGTCACAGGCAGCATTGAAGGATGAAACAAAGTAGTTGAGAGCTGAGTTGACATCCATGGCTTTGTAGATGGGGGACCAATAATACTTTGATTGAGGCATAATTTAAGGTGAATGAGCTGACCACGAGGGAGAACTCTGCTGGTGATGACTTTAGGTAGGGGTTTGCAGAATTTGTTTGACCATTCACAAGTAACAGGGGAATGGTCACTAAAAGAGTCAGGGAGCATGGTGGTGTTTGAGATATGGGAGGAATGACTGGTGAGGACCCAGTCCAGCAGGGTACTAGTGCCAGTTTTATAGTTTTTTCTTGGGTGGGAGAGGACCATTTTTGTGAGGTTTGCAGCCGAGATGGTATCCCTATAAGCAACGGCATCGGATGCATGCCAGTTAATATTAAAGTCACCAAGGATGATTGTCTTGGAGCCCATTGGTAGGGTTCTGATGAAATTCAGAGTGGAATTGAGGCTTTTTCCTTGGTCTTTTGGGGGGATGTAAACAGAGGCAATGGTGAGGGCTCTATTGTGGGCCCCAAGGAGAATTTTTATTGTGAGAATCTGGGCTGTGGAGTCGTGGGAGGGGGGTTAGAGATGGGGCACCCCATGAGATAGTCTTTGACGTAGATAGCACAACCCCCTCCTCTTTTGGAGATATGATCAAGTCTGTGCACATTGTATCCTGGTAGTTCAATTGCCATGTCTGGAATTTTGGGAGTCAGCTAAGTTTCAACAACTGAAAGGATATCAGGACGGTGTCGGTTAGCAAAGATACGAACAGCATCTAGCTTAAGTAATAGGCTGCAGACGTTGACGGATGCAAGGGTTAGACTCCCAGATGGTTTAGCATGGCAGGCCTGGCTAGCGGGTGTAGGGCCTGGATTAGGGTGCACGTTACCTGACATCAGCAGGAGGAGGAGCAGGAGCTTCAAGGTGCACAAACTGAGTTTCTTGTAGGATAAATTATGTGGCCTTTCCTTGATGGGACATCAACAGGGCTGTAGGTATTTGTCCCAGACAGTTGACATATATGATAGTGGGGACAGGTGGGTCCAATGTCTGAAACTGGAGAAACTCAGGACTTGCCAGTCGGGAGCCAGGGAGGGCTGTATAAGGGAACGGGGTTCGAAGTGGAGTATGCCTAGGTGGTAATAAGAGTTTTTCAGTTGGTAGGCGGAGGAAGGAGAGGGGTAGCAGCATTCAGGAATGTAGGATAGGTGCAGCAGGGAGGCTAGGATAGAGAGGTGAATGAGAAGATTCGTGGAGAGGTAAATGGTTAAATCAGAGAGGTGAGGGGGTCAGTGCTAGTGCAGGGTAGCAGAGTGAGCGATGAGGCAGAGAGGGAGGATCAGTACAGGGTAATGAAAAGAAGAAGGGAGGAGATCTAGAATGAAAGTGGAGTGGGAGGATGAGAACTGGGAGGTAGTCCAATCAGGTAGAGGCAAGGTGGAACAGAGAACAGGTGGGCGGTGCTTAGGTCTATTTAATGAAGATAGGAGAGGGTGGAGGGCGGGTGTAAAATTTTGGCACTTTCCAATGCCTGATGTGAGAGGAGAAGCCCAGAAAGGCACTGCAAGGTGCAGAGGAAAGACGGGCCAATCAGGAGCACAGGCAAAGAACAGGAGTCCAATCAGGGGAGAAGCGCAGAGCAGGAGCCAATCGCAGCTGCTTACAGCTTCCCCGGCATGGCTGGATGCTCTTGCGGGTCCGAGAGTGGTGGTTGGGGTGGCTAGCTTGGAGAGCCATGGCCGCACCTGCCACGAGCGCAGTCAAGGCTGGATCCGGCTTGGCTGGATGTTCTTGCGGGTCTGAGAGTGGTGGTTGGGGCAGCTAGCTTGGAGAGCCGCAGCCACACCTGCAGCGAGCCTGATCAAGGGCTGGATCAATTAGTTAGTTAGTTAATACTTTATTACTTAATACTGCAACTAGGCTCAAAAGTACAGGTTGAAGTTCTATACAGCATACAAAGATAAACATTTAAATATAGCAGATCCCAAACATAAAATTATACAATTTTAAAACAAGAAAAAAATAAAAAAAAATAACATTCATTTAATTGCATTCAAATATTGCACAAACAAAGATTTACTGTAAGTTTGAGTTCTTACCACAGGTTTTTCCCAAATCTCCTTGCTTCCCAAATTATACCCAGACATATTCCTCGATACAAGTAAACAATGCTATTTATGGTCAGGCTCACAATTTTTTTTTTAAACCTCTTTAGTCATTTTTTCTCTTCTAGTATCTAACCTATCAAGCCCACATTTAATCAAGGCTTCCCTATAACCAAGGCCCCTGGAATTCTGCAGTTCTGCGGTTGCGGAATTTGCTGCAGTATTTGCATCATGCCGTAGAATATATATAGTGCCGCAGAATTCATTGTTTTTGGTGAATTTTCATATAAATATACTGTTTTTCCATAGTGTCAGGCTTTCTTTCTCACCTTGTTTATCCTGAAGCCCGTCCTCTATGCTCAGCATATGATGTCATTGGTGACATCACATCATATTTAGCCAATGACAGGACTGCATTCTGCCAAAGAAATGAATAAATCATGCCACAGAAATCAGAAAATTCTGCCGCAGAACACCAGGGTCCCTACCTATAACTCACATCCCACCCAACAATTACTCTTAGTGCCCTTTCTTTTACTCTTTCCAACTCTTCAGATTCACTTTTGGTGAGGTCACTATGCCACACAGCAGCTCCATATTCAACCACCAGTCTAATCACTGTAGTAAAATAATAAACCAAATCTGATTCATTCAAACCTGCACGTCTCATAACAGTTAAAACATATAACCTACTATTTGCTTTCTTTACCATGCTTAAAACCTGTTCTACCCAAGAAAAATAATTCTGAAAAATAAATCCCAAATATTTCACTTTTCTTACTACTTCTACCTCCTCACCCCGGAAAGACAATCCTTTTATCTCAGCCCATTTATTCTGCTTACCAACACGTATCTCTTTGGTTTTTGTAGGATTGATTTGCATAAAATTCTTTTCAGACCACATTTCTATATAATCTAAATCACTTTGCATAGTACTATCTTCAACATTTTCCCAAATATCCAATACTGTAGTATCATCTATGTACTTTATACAGTACAAGAGCCCCTCATGTCTAAATCATTTATCATAATCAAAAATAATAACAGCCCCAATCTAGTGCCCTGGGGGACCCCACCACACATACCCACAACCTCAGATTTCATGCCTTCCATCTCAATCCATTGTGATCTTCCCTGAAAAACACTGGCCACCCAGTTTACTATACACTCTGGCACATGTAAACGTTGTAATTTTTGTATTACCATCCCATGACCAATAAGATCAAAAGCTTTTTTATAATCTACCAAAACAGCCCTTACATTATTTCCTTTATCCCAAACTTTCAAACTTAGTTCCAAAAATTTTAAAGCAGCATCATTAGTTGAGCAACCACTCAAGGATCCAAACTGATTTTTGTCTAAAACCCCCTCTACAACTTTCATAATCCATCTGCAAATAAACATTTCACATACTTTCGAAACCGTACATGTTAATGCAATTGATCTAAAATCTGTTGACATATTTTTAGGTGTCACAATTTTAGGAAGGGGAACAACCTCTGCCTGCTTCCACTGTAAAGGAATTTCACCACTCAACATTGATCTATTAAAAATATGACACACCCATGGTGCAAGCAAGTCAGCACCTTCCTTCCATATCCAATTTGGAATAGCATCAAGGCCTATAGTCTTATTCATCTTAATCTTTTTTAATTCCTTTGCTATTTCTTCCACAGTTACTAAATACTTATGGGGGACCATTACTCCTAAAATATCCTTCTTTTCCAATGGGAGTAAATATTTGCTTACATCACCAAATAGTCTACTTTGTCAGGTCAAAAAGGAAATACCTTTGTCTCTCTCAGAAAAACTACCCATTTGCTCCCATCTTTTTATTTGATCATCTTGTTTTCCTGTTCCCAATAATTCTTTTGTACTTTTCCACCACTTTCTCAGATCAGATTTCCTTAACCCGTTCAATTTCCTTTCATAAAAATTCCTACGGAACCTCTTTCCCATACAATTTACCTGATTTCTCAACCTATAATATACAATAATATCATTCCTCATAAATGCTGCTTGCCTTTCATTTATCAGTTTTTTATACTTCTCAGTAACCCATGGTTTGTCACCACCAACCTTTGTTATTCCTTTTGTAGGCATTACTTGATCTAGAGCTTCATTAACTATGGAGGTCATCATCTCCCATGAAGCATCTACATTCCTATCCCCAAATTTTGCTTCCTGTAATTTACCAGCTATCGCATCCAAAGTTTGACTCTTACCATCTCTGGTAATCTTTCTACATTTAAACGCAATTTTCTCCTCTTTAATCTTCTACACCCCTCTAAATTATTTGCTAGCAACACAACTTTATGGTCTGATAACCCAATGGATGGTACAATTGTTGGTTTGCCAAAAAATTCAGCTAAATTTGTTATAACTGCATCTACCACAGTTTGTTCCCTTGTAGGTTCTTCAACTATTTGTTTGAAACCATCTTTATTTATCATTTTTCCAAGTGGCAGTCTGTTTGCATCCCCCATAATAACAAGACCACACTTATCATGTTTTCCCTGAATTTTGTCTAAACACTACTGTAGATTATATGATTTACCATCTGCTGTTTATTACTTGTAGGGGGTGATAAAGCCCACCTACAATTAATGGTCTACATTGCCTTGGCAGATTTGGTACATTCAGTTCCACCCACATCATTTCAAACCCATCAACTTCCAAATCTAATAATCTTCTATAAGGAATACTATCACGGATATATAGAGCTATCTCTCCCCCAATTCGCTCTAACCTATCTTTTCTTTCAATCTGATATCCCGGAATTGCAGCCATCTGACTGAGAATATTTGCACTACACCATGTCTCTGTTATCACACCCACTTGGACTTCATTTTTCTTCATTACTACAGCAAGTTCGTCCACCTTTGTAGTTAAAGCTCTTACATTAGCATATTAGCAGTAACAAATTATCATAGTCTCTACCTGTTTTTAAAAGAAATGGCTTTTCAATGCCCCAAAATTTGAACTCATCTTCTGATTTGCTTTTAGATTTTAAAATGTTCATAGCTATAGCATTTTTTAGTGTCTATTCTTCACATGCAACACCTGTAGAGTAGTTTATCTAGCCCACTGCAAATGTGACTGTTTTTATTTATGTATTTATTTATTTAGTTTTTGTTTACCATGTGGGTGTGCTAGCCATAAGAATGACTATGTTCAGACACAACCCGGGAAATTACAAGAAAGGTAGTACAGAATTACTGTACAAGCATGGTAGTACAGCAACAAAAATACAGGATGGGGTTTCAGTAGCAAGATACAGCTTTAAAGTGAACATGGTACAATAATGGACAAAGAAGACAATTAGGGAATCCAAAATATTCAGGAAGCAGTACAAGTTCCAGGTAAGTGAGAAGGTGAAAACAACTGGTAGTATAAGAGCTAACAGCAAACTACTAATTCCAATTAAAAAATTGATTAGGCCATAATAGTAGTTGTCAGAGGGCATAGGAATATGTCCCAGAGAGAGAGAGATTTTACATTGGAAAAACTAAAAGGAACTTCAAACTCAGGACTGGTGAGCTTTTAAGGGCAATTGAGAGGGGTGATACTAAAATGATCTAGCTATGCACATTTTAAAATCTAGAAACAAAGGAGAGAAGATTGGTGGGAAAAGGGGCCCTAGGGGGACTTCTGGCACTCCCAAAACATACCTTTTCTGAAAACTGACTACATAGGCTATTCAGATTTCGGGAGCTGTATTCTTTGTGGTTGATCATCCTCATCCAGTGGCTTCTTCACTGTTCAGAGAGTTCTCAGCATCTGACACTGTAGTGAAGAGTCATACAGGCTGCCTTGGTTTGGAGATTTTCAGTTTTGAAGGGTTCAGGTGTTGGTGCAGCCAACCCAGACTTTGCAGATGAGCTGTCACCTCATTACATTTTTGACACTCCTTTTGAAGCTCCTTGGTGTAGTCTGAGAATACAAACACTTTGTTGGACCCCAGTTGTATTGGCCCCTCAGTACGTGCTGCCCTCACAACTGCCTTTCTGTCTTGGTACCTGAGAAATTTAGGCAACAAATTATATGGGGTCTCTTTCTCTCTCCCTGCTTCAACTCACCTCCCAGAGACCGATGAACCCTCTCGACTTCAAAAATCCTACCAGCACACTCCAGCTCTATGTTTCCCCCAGCCATTCCATAATAAAAGCTTAGGGGTTGCTGCCTTCCAGCTCCTCCAGTAGACCTTTAATTTGGATCTCAGACCAGCAGGCTGTTTTCTTGATCATCTACTTTCACCCTCCACTCTTGTACCATTTCTTGTAGCCTGTTCCACTCATTTCTCCAGCCTGCTGCAAGATCTTCCACCCTGCTGATTCTCACCTCTGCTTCTGTGAGGTATTGAGCATGGGATACAGCAGTGGAGCTAAGCCCCTGCACAATACTCTGTACGTGTGTCATTTGAGCATTTAAGTTCATAAATCCTGCTCACATTTGTGTCCTCATATTATAAATAAGGGATTTCATGGAGCAATTTGGATCTTCACTGTGTTTCACTACGGCACTTTCTACCTCCTTCCCCCTCAACCTCAGTGCTGCTCACATAAGCCCTAATTTTAGGGTGCTTATCTGCCTAGTATATCTTCCAAAGTTGAGCTGATTTTTTCACTTTAGACATTCTTTATGTTCTGCTGCAATGCTTCACCTTGTTTGAATCCACATAACATTATCAATGCCTCTGATTGAGTAGGGATTGTCATTTTCATATTGGGAGCTCTGCCTCAAGTGCCTACCATGTTAGCCAGCCTGGACATGCACCCCAGGTTTTAAAAGTGGTGGGTCTGTGCCACAATATGCATGCTGCACATGTGGAGGTCAAGGGAGTTGTCGTCACATATATTATAGTCTTACCCTCGGATACAACCCTATTGGGAGGCTAACCTAAAATTATGAATGGAATTTGCCCTTCCAATACAAAACTTGATGCCCCTCTAATGTTACTTGGGCTTACTGCCTCCTATATACCCAAACTCATCTCCTTCTCATTTTGTTCATAGCAGTCAGCTTGATAGAAAAGCACCTACTCCTACAAAGGTGGAAAACCACTCAAGTTCCTACAGTGGTGGAATGGCTCCTAGCAGTGGGACAGATGGCATCATTTGAAAGACTATCATTTTTGCATTAGTGTAGACAAGATGGAGGCATACATGAAAATGTAATCCCTTTATTGATCCTCCCCAATGTGACCGCAAACTTCCAAGACTACATGAAATGTACTAGTTGACACTTGTATGGTTCCTTTGAACTGTGTGGGTAATGCACTATGTATAAGATCTTCCTTAATCGTCTTTGTTCTCATTTATTACTTATTCAGTGGAATGGCTTGAGAGGGGTGAGGTGGGCACAGCTGCTACCGTTACTGCAAGACATGTGAAGGACCCAGCCTACACTGGATCTCCTAATCATTCACCTAGGGGCAATGAACTCGGATCACGCCCTTGGTTGGACATTCATTTTCAAATCAAGAAAGATGTGGTCACAACAAAAGAGTGGTGGCTGGATGTCACAATATTATGGTCCGAGATGTTACCAAGGAGGGTGAGGAGGCATGCCCAAGATCATAAAGCCTTGGATAGGGTGGAGGAAGATGAATCACAGGGTAGCAGGCCTGTTTGGGTCGATGGGATGGAGGAGCATAAAACACGACAATATTAAGGAACCTGAAATGGAATACTATAGGTCAGATGGGGTGCACCTCTCCAACATGGGATTAGATCTGTTTAACATGGAAATAGGGTTGGTGATAGATGCATGGAGGCAGGTGATCGAGGCTGGGGAGAGCAGGGATGGGTTGTGGGATTAAGGCATAATGGGGGAAGACCACCATCCAATGCATGCTGGAGGTGGTCTAGTGGCAAAAGGAGGGGAAGGGAGGATCATGGCCTAGGGTTTACACCAAGGCTGGGGGAGGATAGGGGGCCCCAGGAGGTACGCTATGAGGCCCTGAAAGAGGGCACATGTTTACACACTGGCTCTGACAGAGGCCAAGCAAAGAAGAGGGGGGGCTCTGGATGTACATCTGGGCCATAACTGGTGTAATTGGTATGGGAGAGCAACATGGATGTTTATGGATGTTTTATGGATGATTTAAATAAAACCTATGCTGTGTTATCCAAGGTTCCAATAAATACATTGCCAACTGAGCACCCAAAACTAAGATGTGTTGGTGTGGTTTCTTGTATGGGGTGATTAAGGGATAAGGGGGCTTCCCTAATTAAAAGGCAAGGCTGTTTGTCCCTGACAGCCCTCCCAGCATACTCTGAGGTTGGCAGGCTATGGTGGGGAGGGGGGTGGGGAAGTAGTGGGGGAGAGAGCTAGGTATGCTGGCCATGGGAGGGGGCAGGTGAGTGGCAGGTAGAGGGTGGGACTGTAATGGGAGAAGACCCTGCTGATTGGCTGTGAGCAGGAGAGAGAAAGAGGGCAAACAAAGGGGGTATATCAGGGAGCCCCCAGCAAGTGAAGCCCTCTTTGCTGCAGGTTGAGTTACCCAACCACCCATTTTCAGGGGGTTGGGGGTCAGGAAGGTGAAAGAGGAGCAGGAATGGACCTACTGAAGGTGGACAGTGGGGGGGCAAAAAGGGGGGAAGGGAGGATCACAGCCTGGGGTTTACACCACTGCTGGGAGAGGATAGGAGGCCACGGGGGGTACACCCTGAGGCCCTGAAAGAGGGCACCTGTTTACACATGGGCTCTGACAGAGGCCAAGCAAAGAAAAGGGGGCCTTGGATGTATATCCAGGCCATGATTGGTATAATTGGTATGGGAAGACCCGGTGTACACCTGGGCCTAGTATAGGAAATGATTCTGTAAAAACAAGTCAATAAAGCAAAATGGGTGGGGTTTTTTTGGTATTCTTTTTGCTGCCCTGGTCACCTAATTCTTGGCCCTTCTGCACACCATGTTCTTGCTCCCCCTATCCACCGATACCCCTCGACTTACTCCTTGAGGTGGGCCACCTCCTGTGCCCAGTCCATCTCTGATGGAAAAGGTGACTACTGGCATTGCCTCCCTGGATTCCCCCCAGGGCAGGGTTCAGGGTGGGGTGGTGTATTGGTACCAGTAATTGGTCAGTAGGAGGTAGAGCTGTTAAGGCTGAGGTGCCTGGCACTCGTCATTCGTGGCAGCCGACACATGTATTTTTGTACTGCCCCAGGGGCGGGGACATGCAATGACATCTGGTATCTGCCCCACCTCTCGTTAAATCCAGTGCTGGTGCTAGTGTGTCCTCCCAGCCTCCGCTAGGAGTGCCACATGCACCAGACACTTGCCCGACCCTCCCCCCAGAGAAGGAGAGCAGCGCAATGGGTACTCAATCCATCTCCCTCCGGCCAGCCCTCTGGTGACCCAAGTCCATTCCCGAACCTGGGTTGCCAGTGCTTCAAGCAGAAATCCAACCGCTGCGCCGGTGGGCAAATACTCAAAATAGATGTTTATGGATGTTTTATTGATGATTTAAATAAAACTTATGCTGTTATCCAAGGTTACAATACATTGCTGACTGAGCACCCAAAACTAGGATGTGTAAAAATGGTTATGATGAAAGTTTGGATTTAAAATAGTTAAAATTAGTGAAGTTATGAGTGAAAGTTGAAATACTACAATGTTCAGTCATAACCTGGGCATTTTACTGTATTTGTACATCAGATTGCCAGCATAGCTTTCTTATTACCTCACCTCATGAACCCAGTACTGAACATTTTCAAATATCCGCCAAAACCTCATTTCATGGCAATGAAACTTCATTCTGTGCCACAGATACAAAAACACATTTTGGTCAGGATCTGAAAAATGACAGCTATCATGTTGATGAGGTGGTGAGCAAAAATGGCTATGTTGAAAATTTGGGGTCAAAATATTTAAAATTACCAAAGTTACAAATGAGTGTGGTAATATTTCAATGTATGTGCATAACTTTACAATTTTTACATATGTAGACCCCAAATTTTCAACATAGCCTGTAGTGTTGTGGAAAAAATTACAGTTAGTAAATTATCAATTACAGATACTTAGAAAGGAGACGAATGGAGACGGGACTGAAGGCGGAAGAATTTAATGATTATAACAATAATCACAGCGAGAGATTACAAGTGGTACATTCTTCATTATTCAAAATAACAGTGTGTGCTGGCTTGCTTATATAGTGGAAGACAGCATCATCATTTCCTATGGTTTTCTATGATTGGTTCAAAACAAGCACAAACATCAACTTACAAGGAAATACTCCTTTGGTATATGTATGAGCTCATCCTTGGTCAGCACAAGTATAGATAGTGTACATTCTATTATTATATATGGCTAGTAACAGTTGTCACTACCAGTTACCAAGGTCTAGGAGGAAAAAAATAGGTTTGGACTTAGGAATGTGCATACAAGCATTTTGGCCTGTCCTGATAAGAATAAACACTAGAGATAGTCAGAAGGGTAATTTGGACACTATCATGTGTTTCTGCTTTGCAATCACATAAGACAGCTGTTTGCTATTACTTACATGGCCAGCACAAATGTCAAAAGGCACTTTAATATTGCAACTTGTGGCTTAGTTTGTTTTGTGGCTTCACAAGTTTTATATGATCCAATTATATAGGTCAACATTAGTTACACAAACACATTATGTTTTAGACCAAAATGAGGTTAGGCTGAAATATAGGGACACACTTCTTTATCCCTTGTTTCATAGCCTTCTTATGACCCAACATCATGAGCAGGGCAGTGAAAATGTTCAAATCCCGCCTGAATGGTGATTTCTCCAAGCAACTATAAAATCACCTTTTTGGCTTGATTTGCATAATTCCACCACTATTGTTCATTAGTTGAGGTCCCAGAAAGGCCATGTTGAAAATATGGGGCCAATATATGCAATGAGAAATTGATTTTTGCTGATGTACATTCGCCCTAACGGCGATCGCCGATATCACATAAATCTGAAATACATTGAGCTGCACTTACCTTAGTTTTTCATATTGCAGTCAGCGGTTCCAGCAGCAAGACATTTATCTGATAAGAGATTGGTTTTTCACCCTGTGATCTGTTCAGGTAAGTGACGGTGTGTGTGGGGGTGCACTGGGAGTGAGGGGTGGTGGGTGCTGAGTGGGAGATGGGGGTGGGGTTAGATTGGTGAGGGACTGTTTTCTTTTTTGCAGATTCAAAAAGAACAAAACATTGACAGATGGTTTTCTTTATTTCAGACTGGAATGGTGATCAGAGGGTGAGGTGTCACTAGACACCAGGGAAAGACAATATAGATGGTTACAGCAATCAGAGGTTGGGTGTGCCACTAGACACCATAGAAACATTATATAAGTAAGGGGATGGTGATATGAGAGTGGGGGGAGGCCACTAGACATGAGGCAAATGGCGGCTCTCTGCTCTCAGAGCAGCCTGCAGCACAGGGTCCGGCTGTGACTGTAGAACTCAAGAAAGTCCTGCTGTTCTCATTCAGAAACACACATGAATGGCTCCTGTTGCTTAGCTGGGCAGCCAAGATTTTGGGTGCCCAGAAAATGTATTTCAGCCAACTTTAAAAAAAATAAGCACCATAATCTTTCTAAATAAATCCTACTTAGCTAAGTTCATGTGTTTTTGTTTTTTAAAAATATTTTTCCTTTATGTATGTTAAATGTTTGTAACTTTAAACAGTGGAACGAAAATGCAACCATACAAAAAATAATTTTTTCCTCATGAAAAAGGATTTGCCCCATACAAAAAAGAATCCTTTTTTGTATGGACAAAATTATCTTTTCATTCTAAGCAGCTATCCAAAAAATTGTACAGAGTATGCTATGAACCAAAATTTTAAAACTGTAATAACTTTGGAACTGATTGATATTTTTTTCACTACACTAGCAGAAGACACATCTGTGTGCCAAGCCCTTTGTACCCTGAACATTTCAGACCAAAATTCCAAACCATCTGGGTGCAAGGTGATGAAAAAAACAGCAAAAAACACTGATTTTTTTAATTTTTTCACTAGCTGCATCTCAGAATCCACACATCCGACCAGAATGAAACCAGGCACCTCAAGAGATTTACCCTCTCAAGACTGCTTGCAAAATTTTGTGCAAATCCATTGTATGGTTGTGATGATATTAAATTGCAAAATTTGAGGTTTAATATAGAAACCCTTGCTCAATCTTAACTATAGTGGTGCTACCACACACTCTCTCTTTCTCGTTCTCTCTATACGTATTCATTGCAAAAAGCTGTGTTACTGCATCAGTTAGGGTTCAGCTGAATGCCACAAAAGTAGGGAAATGTAGCATTAGGGTTTCCAAACCTAACTCCCCCCCCCACCCAAAGCAGCAAAAGGGAAATACCACACAACCAACCACAGACAGCCATCATCAGGTAAGACAAACAGCATACAACTATTTCCAGATGACCCAAATGGAGTAGCATAGATGTGATACCTTCCTGGATTTGTATCTGTGGAATGAAAACCACAAGACATACATACTCACTTGTCACTACAGATACAAATCCATAATACTCAAATCACAACACTGTTTCTGTGTGCAGAAACACAGGCCCCTGCAATCACACATACAAATCTGCACTACCAAAATTATGAGTTATGTCTGCAGAAGGGCATGCCCCTATGGGGGCAGCACTTCTATTGGTTCAGGTACTCGTGCACATTGTAAGACATACACACATTTGATGGGCCTGAGCTTCTGCAGGCACAGTTACAAGACATACAGTACACACTGACCTCTGGCTGCAGAATGGCAGGAGTCACAAAATCCATGATAGCAAAATTGCAACACTACTTCTGTCTGCAGAAGCATAGGCCCCTGAGAAGCCTGCATCTCTTCAGCTGCAGGTGTAAAAGATATACACTAACTTCTGGCTCAACAGGTCAGGCCCCTATGGTGCCTGCAGTTATGCACACTGAAGTACTGTTGCGGTGTGGCTATAATGGTTTGAACAGTGTATCTAGAAATTGTTCATGAGATTAGCAGTTTTTCAGATATACAGATTTTTTATTTATTTATTTAAAAGTTTATAATTGGGAGAGGTACACTGAGCTGAGGCACATTTCCAGATGTGACCCAGGGGAGGGGGGAAGAAGAAGCAAAGTTACATAGTGCTTGGCAGGTTACAATGATACACAGCAAAGAACTACAAAAGTACATAGTATCAGACAGGTAACAACAGATTGCATTGGTAAGAGGCAAATACATAGGTGCAGAGTATCATACAGGAAATAAGTAATGCAAGAAGCAGATATAACAATACAACAATTGAAAGGTGCATTCCTGTGGTTCTATGGGGGGATAGTTCCTCCCCCATCTCCTATTTAACTTTCCAGGCTATGCCCGCTCTGCTTAGAGCGAGTCACACTCGCTGCTCGATGGCGTAGCTGGTTGGATCCCCCCCTTCCATGCCTTGTTTTGTCACCTCCTGCTCCCCAGTCTCTTCTTGCTCTTGCCTTGCATGCCTTCTTCCCTTTCTGTCTTGCTTTCCCCCCTTTGTGTTTTTTTTACCTTCTTGGGGCTCCCACCGGCCATGCTTCAGTTTGTCTGCCACGCTGTCTGTCTGCCACTCTATGAGAAACTGCTTGTGCCTCATGGCTGTCTGCTGATGCTGCTTCTCTTCATCTGGCTCCTCCTGAGATCTGGCCTACCACTGTTGCAGCCGTTCATTCAGCACAAGATCTCCTAAGCTTTTTCCTCTAGCCTTCTGCAGCCACCGGCTTCCTCCTCAGCTCAGCGTTATCAGGTTGGCTAGGCACTGCTTCCTCCCAGATTTGCTCCTCAAGACTGCTTTGTTCTTGCTTGTGGCTCCGCCACTCTCTCCATCACTGCCCTGCTCCTCCGGACTAATGGCATCATGCTGCCACCTTCACTTCCTGGCCTCCCATCTGGATGATCCATTCAGCATGCTGTGTTCCATACTGCAGTTTTGTATGCCTCTTGCCCGACCGACATTGACAGTGCTGGCCTATCTGTCCCTGTACTGTGGCTTGGTGCCTTGTTTACTGCTTTCAGCCTACCAGAGGACATCAGAGCCAAAGGATGCTGGCCTTTATGTCTGTCAGAACTTATTGTGTAATTCCTGTCTCCTTATCCACACTTCTGTCTGAATACGCTATGACTGGTTCCTGTGCTACCCAGTCCCTTGTAGTGGGATAGGCTTTCCCTGGATTTAATCACAGTTCTACAGCAACAGTCACTACCTGAAGAGGCAATTACTGCCACAATCATGCAGCGCTGCTCTCTCTTCTTGTCTGCTGTGTTCCATTGCCTGCACGCCCAACATCTTATACTTCATCACTAGCTGGCATCCACCACTTCCCTGCTTCTCATGGTCCATCTCATAGGTCAAGTTAGTCTCTCAGTCCTGGGAGCCTGGTTGTGCCAGCTTGGCATCCTGTTCTGCTGCCAATATTCTGGATTTGGACATCCCTCACATCTGATGTCTCGTAGGTTTTTGTTTCACTTTACAGCACTTTTTCTGCTGGGAGCTCCTTTTCCATGAGGACGGGGCATTTCTGGGGCCTGATGTGAGATATCCCTCATTACTGGTGGATGCTTGAGTTATCCATCATGCCTCTTATGCCAGTCCTGCTAGCATTGTGGCAGCCTAGCCTGACTTGCTATTTACTCCTTCCTCTGTCTGACCTTTGTAGAGGTTAAGTCACTCCTACTAGCCTCCATGATGGCCTAGCTCACTTCTTCCCCATCCCCCATCATCGGCTGATCTTCATAGAGGTTCAGCCACCTCCTGCTAGCCCACATGGAGGCCTAGCCTTACTGATCCACCGGCCTCTTGGACGCATGACCTGCACTGCACCTGTGTGCTCTAGCATGGCATTCTGCACCCTGATCCGGATCCTGTTCCTGCTGACTGTTATCTGAGCCTTCCTACTGCATCATTCATCCTGCTTTCCAATGTCCCTCTGTCCTTCATCTCCTTCAGCATTGCTTCATCTGCCAACCCATTCCTGATTGTCATCATCCTTCTTTGGGCATTATCATCGGATCTACATCTGCCAGATGTCTTCATTTTGACATTGCTTGCTATTCTCAGACCTTCTCCATTAGGATTGGGAATGCTAGCAAGAGACCTCGCCTTCAGCTGTAGTGCTCAGTACTGGGCGTTGCCAGTCACCTACCTCCCTTCTGCACTCTTTAAGGACATCCTTGTTTACTTCCTGTTGGCCCTTACATCTGCCTCTCTTGATGACATCAGGACATTCGCAATGAGTTCCATGGATGTGTCTCACCATACTTGCTTCATTTCGTTCTGGGATTTCCTACTGCTGCTGTCTCCTGCCAAGACTCTCAGCCATGCTCAATTCCATAGTGCTATTCCTATCTCATGGTTCAGGCCCAGGACATTAACCTCTCCATGATATGAAGCCTATTGATTCTGGTTAAGTTGCCAACTTATCTGATCCAGTCTTCTTCACCTCATTCTTCTGCTGTCCCTTGCCCATCAGGAACACGATGGTTGTACAGGACCTTGTCATGCCTGACCTTATAAGTCTGCTCTTTCAGCTTGCTGCCTCATCCTGGCTCATGCTCAAATGTACATTTTCACCACCCTCTACAAGGCTAGCTTGCTCAGCAACAGGAAGGTCTTCTATTTACCTGTTCACTTATATGCTCTCAATGGTCTTTACCATCTACCATATACCGGCTATCCAGTGCTGCTCCTTCACTACTACATTTGCTGCTGTACGTGCAGGTCCGATTATTATTACTACTACTACTGACCTATGTGCAGGTCCACTCTTGCATACGCATTTGTGGCTTTATACCTACCACCATCCCCTCGGCTTGCTTCTCTGGTATGTCTGCTGTGCTGCTACTGTACTTTATAACCTGCTTTGCCCGTCGAGGTCATGGAGGTTCGCATACTTCTACTCTACACCTGACTTGTCTTGCATGGGGGCATGGAGGTTCGAATACTTCTACTCTACCCCTGCCTTGCCCTGTATGGGGGCATGGAGGTTCGAATACTTCTACTCTATAATCTGTCTCACCCCACATGGGACATGGAGGTCTCTATTCATCTTACTTTGAATGTCCTGCTTCACCACACCAATCTGAAGGTTTCCAACAGCTCCGCCTGACTTAATAGCCTGCGCTCAGCTTACTCGCTTCGCTGCGATGGAAGTTTCTGCTTTGGATTGATTGTCAATCAGTTTATGCACTCATCTTTTCAGATAGGTTATTTTCTCAACTGGACCAATTCACCTTGTATCAACTTCTCACCTTGGACATTGATGGTTATTGAACTGGGATTCACCAACAGGATACTCCACTGTCTTCTCGCCAGATGCTTATCACCAGTATCTCACTCCAGGATTGCCTGCTTGTCATCAACTTCCAGATCTCCAATCAACTGGGCTTCAGATTAGCCAATAACTTACTATTTGTTGAGTTAGGATTACTCTCCTTTAGTATGCCCAGAAGGATGGGCAGGTCAGTAGCCATGGGTCCTCAGGTTTCCCCCAAAGGGGGGTTTTCCTCTCCTGTGTGCTACTGGCCATGCTCTCCAGAATTGGAGGAGGTAATCACCAGTACTTATAAGTCTTCTTTTGGGGTCTTCAATCCTACTCAGCTAAGCATCCTGCCAAAGATGGGATACAGAGAAAGGCCAAAGCAACAAGTTCTAACTAGTTGCTATATCATCTGTTAAAGTATGTAATCACAATTCATATTCACTCCAGTTCATATGTACTACAATCACTGACCTATGTTCATATCCATGCTGATGTACCTAAGCACTAACCATCTAATACCATTCATTCATTCTGCAGGCACTGTCCTACTTACTAGGCTAGCTCATATGTATCCAGGCATAACCTATATTATACAGCCATAACATACATAGCACAAGCAGTGAGCTATGAACAACATATAGAATAACAATATGTGGGAGGCAGATGCATATGAAAAGCATACAGTACTGGAGCATGCTATCTAGGGAGGTAACTCATACAGCGTGCATAGGTATAATGGAACCAGCCACGATGCAACTCAGTAACATGCAGTAAATAACATGTCAGAAAATACTACAGTAAAAATGAACTTAATTGCCACTGAATTACAGTGTTCCCTGCAGCATTCTGCAGCATTTCCGTGATCCTGGCAGGCATCACTGTACCTGTGGCTGCACAGGTGCAGTCCCCTTGTGGCCTTCTGTGTACACATAATCATGCGTACATACTCATGCATGCAGTACAACATACACATACAGGTGTGGTTATATAAGCACAAGCCCTAGTGGAGCTACTGTAGTGGCTTTGCAGACACAGATACAAATCCAAGAAGGTACTGTAGCACATTAGTGCTACTGTATTTGTGCCATCTGGAAACAGTTGTATGTTGTTTGTCTTACCAGATTATGGCTGTCTGTGGTTGCTTGTGTGGTATTATCCTTTTGCTGCTTTGGGAGGGGAAGGTAGTTAGGATTGGAAACCATAGTGCTACATTTCCCTACTTTTGTGGCAATAAGCTGAACCCTAACTGGTGCATTAATACAGTTTTGTGCAATGAATTTTCTTTCTTTTTGAGATAGTGGAATTGTATCCTCATTCACGCAGGTCCCGTAAGGTGGCGAAGAAAGGTGGGAAGGAGGGTGAAAGATATTTGCTTAAGCAATATTGGAGAGGCCTTTAGAGACAGGGGAAGGCACATCCGAATGAGCCCCTAGCATGCAGTAACTACCCAGAAGGGTGCATCTATAGTACAATTGATCTTTTAGGGACATCATTGGGGTCAAAGAACCTGCACTTAATGAGCTAGAAGCACCAAAAATAGCAGGCAGAAAGTATTGTTAAATTTTAAAAGTAGTCAGTTGTTATTTTTTATTTTTGAGGTATGCTACTTTCTTCAATTTACTCATTGAAGGTTTTCTACCTGATGCTATATGGCACGTTGTGAAGATCTGTACTTTATCTGACCTATCTGGCAGCAGGTAATTGGCTCTGCTTGGCCAGTTGGGGTGTCATAGACAGTAAGCTCATAGAGCTGATGATGTATGAGGTAGACCAGAATTAGCTGTGCCAGCTTCCAGGTAGAGTACTGCCCCATACATTACACCAAGTATTGACCACTAAAAAAAGTCTTTTAATTAGCAAATTGAAAGAAAAATATTTCAGATATAAGAAGTAATAGTTTACTGCTTTTAAAAATGTATATTAATTCCAGGTATAGTACACTAGCTCGTTAATATCAATATGGCCTTATAGCTGCACACTACTAAAAAATGTGATTCTGGAACACAAAAAATAGTAGTGAAAAAATAACAGACAGAAAATGTTATTAATTTTTAAAAGTGTCTGCTTGTTACTTCTTCATTTTTGAAGTATTTTTCATTGTTCTCATTAGGAGATTGCCTTCGTGATAGTGGTATGTATGATATGAAGAGCAGTATGTTTTACCCCAAAACTGACATATCTAGTTCTGTTCCCTTATTCTAAATATCTAATCTGTATTGTGACACTGAAAGAGACCAGTCTAACAGAAGGTGGTAGGCTGTTCTTGGTCATTTGTGACTTCACAATCAGTGAGTGGTCATAAGGCTGATGAGATATAATGGGGAATAAAGTTTAAGATGTTATCCTCCTGGCGTACTACTCTTCCTTGCATCATACATACCTATTACTGCAATGCTGAACATCTTCTAATTAGCAAAATGAATGAAAATGGACTTCAGATATAACTACTAAACTGCTAAACAATAATACCGGCAGTGGTGTAATGCACATTAAGTGGGGGTGGGGGTGGGGGATGCTGTGCTCCTTAAACTGTCAGCAAAATTGCATTTAAACTTATAGGGTAGTGACTCTGCCATTTGCACATAGCAAGTCTTTTTTTTTCTATTTCTGTGTTTTGAGGCAGCCAATACCCTGAAATAAGTTTAATTTTTTGATCACCTGAGTCTACTTAAGAAACACCGAAACACAGACAATCATCGCAGTAAAATAACATTGGTTCATCCAGGTTACTGGACTCCTGTCACTTACTAGCTACATGATAACACTATTTGCATGCCTCCAGATGTCAGATCTGTTTTGAAAATACAGCTCAGATGATTGCAATGGGGGTAGCAAACAGGTGTCTATACCTTTCTCTAGCTGTGAATGTTTTCACGGACAAACATGGGTGTCTATGTACATACATGGCACCATCCCTGCTCTGACACTGATCTTTGTCCCTTATTCATGAATAAGATATCCATGCACAAAACACATTCAATACAACAGCATACAGATTCCAGATCCTTGTTTGTCCATCCAGAAAGCAGTCCCTTATAAACAGCAATACTCTGCCCTTTGTAGTTAGCACAGTTCTGAAAACACATTGGCAAATGGGTTCCTATACAATTTGTTTTAAGAATTAAAGAATATATGTGGTGCATGTGTGTGCATGTGCTACCATGGTACACACATCTAAGCTGGTTGCACATGAAGTTTGCATAGCAGGATTTCCTTTAGTTTCAGAATGTCTTTCAAAAACAAAATGTTTTGTTTCTGGAGAGTGTGTGTTGATTGAACATTTCCCCCCTGCTATCACACAATGTTGGAAATCGATTAAGACTTCCTAGTTATTCAATACTTTAAGGCAGACTCATCCTTAACAAATATGTTTGTTTGTTTATTTAAAATCAGGATAAGATCATGGGCCAAAGACCCATTTACATGGGCGACCAGAACAATCAACAAATATAAATAACAGCAGTAATACTCAATAGACAAATCTACTATACACTAAAACATATGCAGGTAGTGACATCTATGAGATGTAAGTAATAAGACACTATGGGGTGTGCATTACGGTGTGACAACCGCACTATCAGGGGAGTAGTTTGGCATGAGGCTGAAGGCCGAGTGCCAGTTGTCCCTAGGAGTACAGTTATCACACTGTAATGCGCAACCCCGGAGTGTCTCATTGCACTTATAAAATGGCCCTTTATGTTTAGAAGCATTTTTTTTATTTTGAAACACATTTTTAAATACGTAAAAATGTATGTGAATCTGTGCTTTTAACATAAAATAGTCCTTCCGCCTGTTGATGCTAGATTAAAGTAGTGTTATACAGTGTGTGCCTCCCTACCCACTTAAGCTTCATATTCCCCTGCCAGCCACAACAATTCACAAATGCTATTTTCCTCATTCTAAGTATGACACATAACCCCCTTACTTTATTTCTTTCTTCTCTCTCTGTAGACAAAACTAAAAGGGGAGTCATAACAGAGGCTTCTCAGCTCCTTGGTTCTGCAAGCATGAGCGTGGTTCAAAACTGCAACACTCACTGACAGCATCATGAACTGCTCACTCTGTCCTAAAAGATTAACAGCAGGGTGAGTCATTACCACCTTTTCTCTTTGTTTATACAGCATTATTGCTTACTTTCTTCATTCTGTTTTTTTTTTCTCTGTGTTACCCCACATACAAGAAATGGAATGTTTTATCATTGAATGTTTACCATGGAATACAGGGATTCAAAATGCTGCTCAGTTCTACTAGCAAAACATTCTTCTACTAACATACCATACACACAGACAACAAAGGCCTGTTTTAGAGCCAAAGACTCAATTATTTTACTGTCAGGGAAAGCAGAAGAGAGTTCTCTGATGAACAGGTAAAGATAGAAGGGGGATTTTTCACTGTTAGCAAAGAAACAATTGTAATGAAAACTATAAACAATACTTACTGTTTCTAATTTGTTTATGTGTATAAGGAGAGTGTGATGATCTGGTAAACAACATTTAATGAATTTGTTTTACTTTATATTTAAGGTAGTTTTATTTTTAGGGCCCAGTTGAAGGTTTCCACAGTGTAAAGGTAGCAGTCATGTTTGTGAGGGAAGATCAGTTCTGGTTGTAGGGAGCTTGATGGAAGATAGTTCTGGTTGTAGAAGGACTGATTTGCTCATTGTGTGATGTGGTTTAGGACCAGGAAGACTGTGTGTATATAGAGACTTAATGTACGGTCAGCTGATCTCTCTTGGCCAATGAGATTTCTAGATTTTTTCTTGCTATTTTATAAGTTTCTTTAACACAGTTTTAAAGACAGTTAATGTAGTACTAGCACCAGTTATCAACAAAGGTAAAGTATTGTATACACACAGTAAAGAATATAATAATGATTTTTGTCCAAGAGATGCTTTCATCATAGGAACTACACATCTAATATAATGAGTTTTTTAAAAATGTAAACAAAGCAACAAGGAACCCTGTTAAGTGTAATATTTTTTGCCAAGATCCCAGTTTGTAACTGGTACCCCGATCCCAAGCCAGCATAAAGACTGCAATGATGTGAAGAAGTTGGTATCTTTGTAACAAAGCTTGCTATTTGGTTAACACTTTAACTTTGTTCAACAGCCATTGATTAGCTGAATGGTAGAATAGCAAGCCATAGTCTACCAGTGGTAAAAGACAACTCCGAGCAAGTATCAATCTAGTCATTGGAATAAGGAGTTTGTCAGTAACACCACTTAGCAAGAGGACTGGTGCTGAAATACACAGATGCCTTGGGTTTTGTTGTGAGACAGGAGGAGAACTCAGCTGCATTTCTCCAACTCAGAAGTCCATATGCTGTATTTATGCCATATGCCACAGAGGATATTACCACCCTTACATTGCCCGGAAAGATGAAAAACTAAAATCCGCTGGAAGAAAGGAGTTGTCTAGTTACTCCAATAAGAGGACATCCTGTGACAGTTCTGAGCTATATAGATTGCTGGAGTCTTCAGACTGGTTTTATATTATATATGTACTGGCCTGCAGGTACACAATAGTACTGGCGCATTCGGCATTAAGCTGTCCATCTATGTAGTGCAATCTTCTTGTGTTGGGTTTAGTTTATTTACCTATTTAAAATATTTACCTTGGGGATATGCTTATTCATGGTGCAACAGTTTCTGTGAGGGTCCCAATCCCAATCAAGCTCACCTCACTGAATTCAAAAATCACTGGAGCACATTGGATCCTTCTTCAAGTCTCCATGGAAAGCTTACAAAATATGTAATATTCAGATGCAGTTTGACATATTTAATCACTTTGCTACAATTAACCCCCACCCCATTACTGAAAACATTTGCATGAAAACAGAACTGGTGTGTCTCAGACTTCATCCATCCTCCTGTATCTACCCTAAACACACCAACCCACCAAGTCAGAATCTTCTCTTCATGAGATCACATACTACTTTAAGTCATTTCCACAACAAGTAATTGTTGTGATGTCACAAGCCAAAAATTATGACTGTGGTGGACAGGTGGTTTGAAGACCAGGGTCAAAAAGAAAATTGTCATGCAAACGTTATCTTATAAATAATGAAGTGACATGAATACTGAAAATTGAGTTGTGTCCAAATACAAAAAATAGAGGGCACGTGAGCACCTTTGTGTGTGTTTTAGGGGAGTATGGGTGAATAACCCATTTTTACATTTTTCTCAGTTACATTTTATTTTGAGTGTATTTACAAACAATGACAAGCCAACAATTACATTTCCTAAACAGATCAAATCATCAATAGGTTAACAGTTAACACACAAATATCTTCTAACCATTGCAATCTAAGACATAAATGTAGCATACAGAAAGTGTCTGTCGTATATATCATTTAACAAACTAACTGCTCTGCTGCTGGTTTAATGTTGCAAGAAGGTGGGATTAGAACAAGTGCACTAAGGGACATGTAGGCAGATATGCCCCCGAGTAAGAACATCTTTATATGGATATGTGCATGCCATCATTAACAAGACCCTAGAGCCAGTTGCTTTCATACAGAGTGACTCTGTTGCTTTCTTATAGAGAGCAAGTGGGGGGAAAACAACCAAATGATTGATGAGTGAAGTGCTCATTCAAGTAAAGATTGAATAAATAAAGAATGGAATCTGACAGCTGAACTACAGAAAGAACTATGTTATTACTGCCTCTCACAACTATTTAATTAAACTTGGATTTTCCCTTTCTACTGATAAATCTTGGAAGAGATTGTCTTTTTACATTATTTGAATCATCAGGTCTGAGAAGAAATTTTTTCTATTTTTTTCAGTATATATGTGTTGGAAGTTGGAACAATGACACTGCATTTACAAAAGTGTTACTAAGCCATAGCAGCAACACCCATTTGTTTGAAAACCCTGCTAACACCCTCTGCACCTCATCTGAAAAATAAATTTGCTGCCCACACTCATATTAGGAAATGGGTGGCATATGTGCTGCAGGGTGTGTGACCCATACAGCATTTATTACAAATGCTTACTTCCAGGTGCTAAATATTGCATCAGTTAAAAGCTGCGATGTCCAGTTCCCCACCCCCAACATTACATACATGAAATCGCAGCAGTGGGAGAGGGCACTAGACACCAAGGAAAAGGTGGTTCACTGCTCTCATTGCAGCCCCTAGCATGAGTTCCAGCTGCTGCAACACAAGTCAAGAAAGTCACGGTGTACTCATACAAAGAACGCAGGTGAACGGCTGCTCTCACTAACATGAGCACCTTGGATTTTGGGTGTCCTGATAACATATTTCTGCCAACTGTAACAAAACAAAAAACAAAACTAAAAAAAAACACCAGAATCTTGCTAAAACCATTTAGCTAGATTTAGGTGTTTGTTTTTTAAATACATAATTTGTAAGTATTTTTAATGTTTTGAAAACTCAGCTGTTCTACTTGCCAATATTGCTTAAATGTTTAAAAATCATTTTCATTGAGCGCTGCTTAGCTCACTTGCTGAGTATATGTGTTTCACATTGGCTCTCTGACATGGCGTGCTTTAAAGGAACAACTTTACTTCTATTCTACTGGGAAATTTTAACAAAAAAAAACTAAGGACAGTGATCAATACATCTTACCATCCATACACAACAAATTTGATGTAGTACAGGCACAGTTGAAAAGCCTTAGTGTATCACATTTCCTTATGCCGGCATGACTGCATTTTCTATTGAAACCATAGTTATCAGTAAATGAATGCTTAGAAGGCTGGTTAGAAAGCTGAAAAAATGAGGAGCTTGAGGCATATAGTGCTCAGGAGCATGTTCATTTGGCGGAAGAAGAAACCTGATTGTCAAGGGGACATCACCATCTGAAATGACAACTCACACACAAAGTGTTGGGTGCTCAATTGGCAAAATTTATTGAATGGTTAAAATCCAACTTGTTCCTTTTCAACCCAAGAAACACATAATACCACCCATAAAAATCAATCCCCACTTTCTTCTTGAGAGCGGGTGTGTCACCCGGTGCCCTAATATGCCTTCTCTCGTCCTTCTCTGTTCGTCTTGTGACTCAGGTGTCATACCCGATGCCCTCTTCTGTTCTTCTCCATCATGTCGCCTTCTCCTCAGAAGGTGTCTCCCACCCGCCAGGATGTAGACCCAGCCCAGGCCTGCTGCTGGTGTCCCCCCATCCTGATGCCTCCCCCCCCCTTTTCCTTTCTTCCTTCCCACCTCCCTTTTCTTTCCTTCCTTCTGTTGCCCTCTGCTGGCAACCCGTACTCTAATGTTCACCCATTGCTCTCTGTTAGCAATCCGAAAAACCTGAAACTGTGGACATCCACAGTTGCCCTCATCTGGCAACCCACTCCCAGATCACTGTCCTTATGCTTCCCAGATCCCCCTCTCTTTATGGGGGTGCGAGTGTGGACATCTCAGAAATCCAGCAGCAAGTGGCAAGACCCTGCCCAAACCACCACTATACCTCTTGGTGGCCTCTCCCAACTTCCTGTTAGCCAACCACCTGACAACCAACCTCCTGATTGGCATACTAGCCACTCCTTTTCCTGGCTGTCCTGTTCCCCTCTCTTTCTCCCCACCCCCAATTCCAGGCAAGGATACTCCTAAAAATCTGGTTTGCCCTGCATTGGCAACCCTCTTTGTCAAGGGGACATCCCCACCTGAAATGAAAACTCACTCACAGAGTGTTGGGTGCTTGATTAGCAAAATTTATTAAATGGTTAAAATCCAACTTGTTCCTTCTCAACACAAGAAACACATAATACCACCCATAAAAATCAATCCCCACTTTCTTTTTGAGCCCGGGTGTGTCACCTGCTGCCCTAATACACCTTCTCCTGTCCTTCTCTGTTCGTCTTGTGGCTTAGGTATCACACCCGAAGCCCTG
The DNA here is from genome assembly GCA_016271365.2 of Neoceratodus forsteri. Lineage (NCBI taxonomy): Eukaryota > Metazoa > Chordata > Ceratodontiformes > Ceratodontidae > Neoceratodus > Neoceratodus forsteri. The sequence goes on from CM057456.1 coordinate 649,897,714, forward strand.
TTCTGTTCTTCTCCATCATGTTGCCTTCTCTTCAGAAGCTGCCCTCCACCCACCAGGATGTAGACCCAGCCCAGGTCTGCCATTATTGTCCCTACCCACCCTGATGTCTCCCCTCCTTTCCTTTCTTCCTTCCACGAGTGCACTTCCAGCTCTGTATTGGATGGCATGCTTCCCCCCAAACCCCTTCCCCCATCCTTCAATTGCATCATCTAGTTTGTTCATGAACAAAGCCATGCCTACCTCTGACAAGTGCACCCTATCCTGTCGATAATCCCCCAGACTATCATATGCAATGTCAAGCTTAATGTATATCCCCCCTGAAAACTTGACAAATGCTGCCATCCTCCTGTTTACCCTTTTCCTGGCCCTTTCCTCTGTTATTAAATTCCTGACTTGCCTCCACACCCTCCTGGGGATAATCTCTGACCATGCGATGCTGACCCCAGGCCACCAAGAGTGTATTATACGCATATCGTTCTGCATCTCCCTTAACAAATCCACCCACGGGTTTTCCCCTAGATCATTAACCCCCAGTGAACAATTTCTAGGTCTGGATTTTGTACTCTGATCCTTAGTTCATTCAAAAGTGGCAGCAGCTGTCCCCATCTCATCCTCCGTAAGCCCTTCCAGTACAGCCTGGCTGAATCAACCACCCTCTGTAGCTGCCTGCTGCCTGGCTTGTTGATGACTCTCTTCTCAGGGCAGAAAATAAAAGAGTTCCCTATGATCCAAACCATCCACTGGCACCCCTTGCCTGAAACAAAAGCGCAGAGTACTGTCACAAACCTATTCCTGAACATATGACTTGTAACTATCTGATTTCCATCTCCCCCTCTCTTTGATGGCCTCGACTCAGGCGCCTCCTGCTGCTGCCTCTGATGCAGCCCCTATGTGGAATGAGTCAGAGGAATACCTGCCAGGGTCCTCCCCAACAAATGCCATACCCCTTTTGATGACTGTCGACACCTGATATGCCGACACCGAATTACCATTCCCGTGCACAAAGGAAAAAAACCTCCCAGCAGGTCTGATATCCTTGAACTTGTCTAAAGCCCTACATATGCTCCCTATCCCTTCTTCCCTGTTTGGTAAATGGACCCATATTCCCACTCCCATTTGGTCAGTCTTAGATCTCCTCAGATGTAACATGGCTCCTTCCTTGTCCCAGTGTACGTCCTCAAATCACAGTCTTCCTTGCCTCACTCCCTGCTTGCTCACCACCACCTCGCTGACCCTGAAGGCCCCTGCTGCATGACTAATAATAAGTCTCTAGCCGGCCCAGTGGTGCAGAGGGCTGAGGCACTGGCACCTTACCTCGAACCACACTGGTGACTCGGATTAGGGAACGGACTCAGGATGCCGGGGGTCGGCAGGGAAGGATAGGATTGGGTGTCCAAAGGACTGATCTCCTATTCTCGGGTGGGATTGGGGCCTGCCTCACTCAAGCAGTGACCCCCAGTGGAGACCGGGGGTGATGCAGGAGCAGCGTGATGAGGGAACCTAGAAAACCCGAAATACCTCTCATTGGTGGCTACCAGATGACGGCTTTAACCCTGATTACTCTGGTGCCTTGATGGGCCTCCCTTCCTCAGCAACATCCTAGGCCTACTGCAGAAGAGTGTGCTGGACTCCCCCTGGTGCCTTCCTTCAGGAGGAGGGGACCCAACTGGCGATGGTTATGTCCATATCCCAGGACCACTGTGTTGTGAGATGAGGGAGCTCGGGTAAGGCCAGTGGGGTCGGCGAGGACTTGGAAAGGGTCCTGAAGGAGTGGGGGTCACCAGAAGCATGGAAGGGATAAACAAATAATGCAAAAAAAAAATGTCTTTTAACACTGTCTCTTCATACACTGATCTGCAAATGTTTTCCAAGGTGTGAAACAGACAGTGAAACAACCTGCCATAAATTGGGTGCCTCTCATCCTTCACATTTCTTTTAATCTCAGCCACACTGACAGCATCCTGTGAACTTCTGGGAACCTGGCTGGTGCACCCCATCCCCTCACTTTGCACGCTGCACCTATACCTGCCAAATATGTCCCCATGGTGGAGTGCACTAATGCTATATCCCAGTTATGCACCATGAACCTGATAACCTGATGTCTGGACACCTTCCCTTCTAACTCCCAACCTATCTTCTGCCTGAAAACCTCCCACGCTCTATCATACACCATCAGTGTGTTGGTGGACCATGACTCATAGTACAGCATTTTGGCTCTCCCCACCCAATCTCCCATAGTAGGGAGGACCATTGTCTTCCTGACCACCGCAGCCTGAGCCACCTCCCTGAACCTGTGAAGTTGCAAATAGGAAAGGTTGTCAGCTGTTTCATTGTGGATCATTACACTGTGCTTTTCTTTGAAAGATAGGGTCAACCTTAACCCCTCCAAAACCATCTGCTGCATCATCCTGTTGACTCTATCGGTGACCCCTCCTTGCCAGTTTAAGATCGCTACCACCTCCATGTTGTAGCACCAGAAAATGACTTTCTGATTGTGCAACTTCTCGCCTCAGACCTTGACTGCCACCCAGCTAGGAAATATCTCCAAAAAAGTGATATCTTTAAGCACCCTTCCTTATCCCACCTGTCTGGTCAAGTCTTCGACATCCACTCTCCTTGGAAATAAGCCCCCATCCTGTGTGCTTCTGCATCATCTGTGTACAAATGTAGCTCCGTGTTGTGCACCCAATCCTCTTGCCAAAATGTCACCCCATTAAAATCTTCCAGGAACTGCTCCCATACCTTCAGGTCCTCCCTCACCCCTATCCAGATGTCCACCCAATGGTGGGACAAGTTTGCCCACCTCGTGGCCCTTGCTAACCTTTGTGTGAACACCCTCCCTGATGCCACTGCTCTACGAGCAAAATTGAGGTGGTCCAGTAGTTGCTGAACCACCGATAGCTGCACCTGCCTCTTGCTGATGATTAATCTCAACAAACACTTCAACCTCTTCACTTTATCTACTGGTAGCCTGAACACCCCAATCTCTGCATCCACCTCAATCCCTAAAAACTCTAACTTCCTCACTGGACCTTCTGTTTTGTCCTTTGTTAGTGGCACCTCCAAAATTTGGTACATCTCCTGGAACTGTTCCAACATGTTTCTGGTCCACTGTTCCCCTTCCCCGACTAGTAAAAAATCATCCAAATAATGTACCACCCTCTTGTACCCCATCTGTGACCAAAAACCCATTGGAGCCAGGTGCAGAATATTTCAAAAGCTGCACATGCCACCGAACAGCCCACTGATATGGCTTTGTCGAAATAAAAACTCCCCCCAAATTGGAAACCTAGTAAATTCCAATCCTCTTCCCTCACCAGCAGTAATCAAAAGGCAGACTCAATGTCCATCTTTGTTAGCCAAGTGTAATCCACTGCCCTGATCAGGTCAATTGCTTGATCCAACATGGGGTAAAAAAACGCCCTATCCCTCTCTGAAATAACGTCATTTACTGACCCTCCCTCTGGATAAGAGAGGTGATGAATGAGCCTATATTCCCCAGGTTTCTTCATGGGGATCAAATCCAATGGGGAAACTCTCAGTTCTGCCCATGGAGGTTCTATGAAGGGGTCCTCTACCCTCCCTGAGTCCACTTTTTTCTTTATTTTCTGTCTTACTAAACCCTCTCTCCCCTTTGTGGACCCTAAATTCTTGTCTCTCATCCTTACCCATGGTCCGGTATACTGCAGGTTAAACCCATTCAGGAAACCTTCCCTGGATTGCTCCTTCACATCCTTGTTCTGGTAACCCTCTGTCCATTCCCACAAAGTCTCTCTCCTGATTGGCGTGTATGCCCTTTGGAACCCCTTGTCCCCCTTGCCCCTTGTCTCCTCCTTTCTCCCTCCTTAATTGTTCTCCCTGTTCCAACCACCCCCTTCCCATGTAGCCCCTCCCTCTTCCCCTCTTGTGGGCTCCCACACAATGGCTGCCCTCCATGTTGCTTAAACCCCTGCCATTCCCCCATGTGCCTGTATCATGCTACTGGGTGTGGCCCAAAACATTTTGAGTAGACATGCTGGAATTTGCAGTTCGCCCAACTGCATGTGGCTTTGTTAAAACCCCAGCGTGTCTTGATCCCTACTCCCCCGGAGGTCCTTGCCCCTTCAAATAGTCCAGCATTGTTCCCTGTGAGAGTGTGAACCAACAGGTCCATGTGTGTGATGTCCTAGTGCCCCCCACTCTGCCATGTGCTGGTGGAACCGTTCATCATAAATGAGCCACCCATAACCCCCTTTGCCTTGTATGCATCTCTGACTGTGGCAGAATATATTAGTAAAGGAATGGCTAGCTCAGGCTGCTTCTGCAGCAGGATGGCATTGAAGTTCATAAATCCCATTAGCCAATTATCAAATGTTTTTCCCTTAAACCGCCTGTCCTCTGTGAACTTGCCCTCTAACACCAGAACCAACACCATCTCTGATCTCCCTACTGACTCTCTCTCTGCATATATTTTCACTGCCTCTTTGTCAACCAGTGCAAACATATCTACCTGTTCCCTCTTCCAAATCTTTTCTTTAACTGCCTGTGGAATATATCCCATAGTGTCATACCCATCTTGCCCCCCCCCTTCCTTGCCCCTGGTACTTTCCTCCATCCTTGCAACCTACTCCCTTTTAGTGCAGTGAGAAGCTTTCTCTGTCTCTTCCAAATCTTTTTCACCTCTTTCCTTTATCAAACCCACTAAATACTCCTTCAAACTCTCAATCTGTCATCAAATCAACCTTCTCCTTACCATCCTCTGCTGGTGTCTCTCCCCTCATCACCTTTCTTGGTTTCTTCCCAGCTCATCCCCTATCTCATCTTCATCTGGCACCTTCCGCTTCTTTGCCCCACTCTCATCTTCTTCTGCCTTGCAAGCCCTCTCCAGCATGACTTGTACCTGCCCCATCATCATTGCAGCCTGCTTGGTCAGTTCTCCAGAGCTGTCTCCTTTTTGCCCATGTTCTTCTTGGGTACCATCTGCCACTGCCAACAACAAAATCAACATATTATACCATCCTCCAGAAATGCCCCTTACCTATCCCTTTTATTGCCCTCTGCTGCCTATCAAGAACTTTCTTTTTCCATTCTATTTTTATGTTCAAAATTTTATTAAGTTTGCATTGTACAGGTATGCATACAAATAAAATATTCAGGATACACCGTGTTACAAAAAGGAACTAAAGCAGGAAAAAACAGCCCATCATTACACACCAGGCACACTGCCTGCAAGTATTAATACATACTGTTATGTATTACGATATGTTGACCTGTACCTTCTCAACATACCCACCAATGCATATGAAACAGGAGGTACATACCACATCTGCAAGAGGGAAGAGCTAAATCACACTGAAGGAATTAAAGTCTGATCTGTTGCCATGGCATCTGGTATGACCCAGGTTTTTTAGCTCCATGTGGCTTAATACTCTCCCCAACTGAAAAAATAAGAAAAATATAACCACAAAGTACCGTGATGGCAATACAAAAATGGTTTCTTCTATTTTAATTATATAGAAACTAAAAACTTCACAATAACACCTATTTTACCATAGCAGTTCCAGAACTTCCTTTTTGCTCCAGCATGTACCCCCCCCCCCCCATACACACACACAGGGCGGGTACAACCTGCCCTCATTCTCTTTAGTAATTTTAAAGTTTTTTTTTTTTGCTTATGAAGTCCACTTTCATCACTAGCTTCCTTTCCCCCATCCATTTTTGCATTCCTGATGCTTGCCCCAGCAATCCAATGACCTGTGCTTTCCCCTGGAAAATGTTGCATGTCCCAGTTCTCTCTTCCTTAGTGTGAAATGATACTGCCATTTCCAGCTGTAGCTGTAATCAAAAATCTTAGTGGTAGCCCCTTTGATTCCTGGGCAGGGCAGAGTTCTTTTTACCCTTTTTCTCTTTTTTTTTTGTTTGGTATGGTTAAATTGCCCCCGGAATTCTCCTGACACCGTGAGCCTGCTCTTTCTGATGTTACACCCAGCTTGAGGTGGGCAGCTCACCACTTACAAGGTTCATTCTCTTTGTTTTTTTTTTTTTTAATGCTGTGCTCCCTGTGGCACAGCTGTGCCTTCTGTCTCCTATCTTGTCCACCTAACCTATGACCCCTCCCATTCCATAGCCCCATGTCCGTGTGGTCCAGCTTGCAACAGATAGGCTCTAGCTGCTGCTCACTGCTAGGAACTGCCTCGTGGCTGTGCGGCACCTCGTAAAATAGTGGCCATCTATCTCATAGCCCCGTGAAATGGCAGGCGCCACGTGTTGAGTCCCCTGGTCATATGCCCTCACCCCCCCCCCATGCTCTGTTTGCATGATGGAAAGTTGAAGCGACCCCTTGAGAATCCCATCCCATCCCACTCTTGGGCTTCTGTGCTCGAGCCCAGCAATGCCTAGCCCTCTAAGCTGCGTCCTGCTCCCTGGTGCCAAAACCAAAAGAAACAACCCCTTAGCCATTATGGCCCAGTCAGCAGTGCCCCCTGAGGGATCTATGGGTCTGTCCCCTCCACCAACTAGAGCCTGGACCCTCCCACTTGTACTGCCCCAAGTGCCTGGCAGACCAAAGGCCTGAATAGCATGTCAAGTGCCCGATCCCACTCCAGGCCACACTGGGATGCCTTCTAAGGAGGGGTCACTTGTGGTGCCCAGGCCACATGGCAGATCCTCACCATCACTGTGCTGCCCAGTGGCCCCAATCTCTTCTGAGCAAATGTCCTCCCTCAGGTCCAGAGCACTACCCCACTCAAAACTGCACCGGAGGTGCTTGACCCTGTGGCCAAACCATGCGTCAGATTGAAACCTACGGCTCCAACCAGAGTGAGCAGATGAGCCGCACCTGTTGGGCCACCCGGTGGCCCAGCCCCCACCCCCTGGCCCCAGGCATCAAAGGTTGTGCTTATGTCATCATCCAGTCAGGCCTGCTGCCCCGCTCCAGGATCTTTCAACCCCCCTCCACTAAAAAGAAAACACACCTCCCACCTGGCTTCCCACTCCTACAGGGGTTCACCTACCAGCTTGCCCTACCTAGAGCACTGCCCCACTTAAACTATGCGGCCGATTGAACCATCAGCACACCTCCCACCTGGCTTCCCGCTCCTACCAGGGGATTCACCTGCTGGCTTTCCCTGCCCAAGCTATCCCTTGTGTGCTTCCTCATTGCTGCCCTCTCCTCAGTCAGGTCTACCAGAGCTGCCTGCACCCTGAAATTTCTCTCTCCGGCTCCTCCGTTTCTTTTCTTTCTTTCTTTTTTTTTTTAATACTTTACCCACAGGGAGGTAAGAATCCCTCAACCCTTAGCTTCCTTGTGCCCCCCATACTCTTTAACCTTACCTTAACCTGATCAAACCTTGCCAATCATGTACTGGTTCTCTGGATCACAGAAATCCAGCAGCAAGTGGCAAGACCCTGACCAAGCCACCACTATACCCCCTAGTGGCAACTCCCAATTTCTTGTTAGCCAACCACCTGGCACCCAACCTCCTGACTGGGATACCAGCCACACCTTTCTTGTCTCTTCTGTTCCCCTCTCTTTCTCCCCACCCCCAATTACAGGCAGGGATGCCCCTGACACCCCTTTTATTGACTGTTTCTACTTTGGAGGTATTGATCCCGACCTGGTCTTTTCATGGACATTTTATGGGTTGTATAGTGAATAAAAAATACTATTTATGAGCCTGCCCAGTGGCATGGAGGGCTGAGGCATCGATGCCTTGCAGGTACCACCTGCCATGCAGCAACCCATGTTTGCGGTGCAAGCAGGTTTCCAGGGGTCAGCCAGGGAGGGAGGGAGGGAGAAGACTGAGCATCTGAAGGACTGCTCTCCTCTCCCATGGAGGGATGGTTGGCATTCCCACCAAACGACTGCTCCCAGGTAGAGGCCCGAGAGTAGTATGGGACTGTAGGGCCCCAACACAAGGGAGGGTACTGGAGGTCTGCTGCAGCATGTGCATGCCTCCATGCATGCACATTGACATGTGCACCCCAGCAATGGAGAAGGGAGAAAAACAGAAGAAGGTGTTGGCTAGCAAGATGACATTGGTCCTCCTTGGGCTCTGCACCCAGCTAGCTGGGCATCTCCATGCCAAGAGGTAAGTTCTGGTGGACACTGTGGTGATGGGACTGGGGAGGGACCAGGTAGAAGGGGAGCTGGCTGACACAGGAGGTGCATAAAATATATATAAAAACAAGCATTTGTGAATGCCGAATGTTTGTTTGCTGGTATTGGCATTGGTACTGCAGAAGTTAGAGAGATACATAATAGGAATGGCAGTGAAGTATTGAACTAATGCCAACCCCCACCCTGCAGAGACTGACAGTCATTGAGGTGTGCCTTTGGATCGTAGATCATAACACTCATGCCATTCCACCTCACCCCACCCTGCAGACACTGACAGGTGTCACAGTGTGTCTTGGGGTCTTCAGACCTTACACTCACCCCATTCCATATGGAAATAAGCTGAGATAGGTGCAGTATAGGATAATGGGGTGAACATTAGGGCTGAAGACCCCAAGGCACACCTCAGTGCCGGTCAGTGGCTGCAGGGTGGAGTGGGGGTGGAATGGCATGAGCATTACGGCCGATGACCCCAAGCCACCCCTCTGATGCCTGTCAGTCTGTACAGGGTGTGGCATTACAGTTGGAAACCCTAATGTCCTGGGCATTTTTTGGTAATTTCACTCCAAATTTTCAACATGGGCTTTTTGGGACCCCACCTCATGAACAGTGGCACTATCATTTCGTTATTCAGTCCCAAAAGGTGATTTCACACAGTGAATGCAGCATTCAATGCAACAGGCATGAAAAGACATTTTGGGCAGGATGCAAGAAATGACAGCTGTCCTGTTCATGAGGAGGTGTCAAAAAATGACAGTGCTGAAAATCTGGAGTGAAAATATGAAAAATTGGTGAAGTTACAAGCATGCGTAGAAATTGCATAATGCATACTTGAAATGCAGTCATTTTTTTGGATTTCTTTCACCAAACTTGCAACATGAGATTTTTGGGACCCTACCTCATGAACAGTGGCACTGTCATTTCGTTAATCGATTCCAAATGGTGATTCTGTACTGCAGCTGTAAAATCACCTTACGGGACCGAGAAACAAAATGACAGTGCCAGTGTTCAAGAGGTGGGCTCCCAAGAACCTCATGTTGAAATTTGGGATGAAAACTCCAACAAATGGCTGAGATATCAACGTAAGTTGACCCCCCCATTGACTGCCATTATAGGGCTTACCACGATTTTCTTCTGTTTGCGGTTGGCTTTTGAAGAGTGCAGACGTGTTTCGGGTCAACAGAAGATCACAGCGCTGGACCTCCAGAGTGAGTATGGGTGGGGCGGGGATGTACAGTAGGTTGTCCAGAGGGAGGTCAGGATGGGGGAGGGTGGTGAGAACGACAAGGGACCATTTTCTTTTCCTTTAGGTTTTAAAAAAAAATCTTGGGGGACAGTTTTCTTTTTTATAGGTGAAATAGTATGAAAAATAAATGTTGGCACACTGGGGTAGGCTCCCAGTATGCCAAAGTAGTGGGGGTGATGGGGGCATACTGACACAGTGATTGGGCACCCAGTTGTCAGCAAAAGATATGTCTGGGCTGGTGGGGGAGTCATCAGACACCAGGAGTTGGCATCCCAGTGTCAGATATATAATTAGTTTGGCACACTAGAGTGGGCTCCCAGTGTGCCACATTAATGGGGGAGGGGGGATACATGATGACACTGGGACTGGGCACCCTGATGTCGGCTTTTGGGGTAAGTGTGTGGTGGGTGGCAGGAGCCTCCAATTATGCAAAGCCGCAGCACAGCTCATTTATTATGTTTGCTTTTTATTTATTAATCTGCAGATGGCAGACCAGGTGCACATCCATAGAAAATGTAAAGTCGTGCCAGCATAAGAAAATGTGTTACACTAAAGCTTTTCAACTGCCCCTGCACTGCATCAAATTTTTATGTGTCTGAATGGTAAGCTCCATTGATGTTTTGTTGTTAGATTTTCATTGTAGAATAAAAGTAAAGTTATTTGTTAAAGCATGCCATGCTAGAGAACCGATGTGAAGCACAGATACTCGGCAAGTGTGCTCAGTACCCCTCAGCAATAGCAATTTTTAAACATTTAAGCAGTATTGACAAGTAGAACAGCTGAGTTCTCAACACTATTTTTTTCTGTTTTGTTTTCTCTGAAAATATTACATTCACATACTGTGAAGTTTCAGATAATGTGCAATGTGTTGAAAGGCCAGTGGCAGCATGAATAGCTCCCCAGCACCCCTGTGAAACACCAGTGCGTTGCACAGTAAGCCACTTTCTTCCTCTGTGTGTTATTTCCCCTCAGTCTTCAACCCCAGTTCTTTATGTTTTAAAATAGGTGGGGGAATCAATAATGATATTTGAAACACTGGTCACTGTCTGACTGCCCACAACAGTTCATCGCTGTAATGCAGTCATGTCTCACCATCACCCCTCCCGAGCAATGAAATAAAACACTGTAACAGAGAAAAGCATGCATTTTTTTAATTTTAAAAATACATGTAGATTCATGATATACTGCAGTTCACAGTAACATGTAGATAACTATTACATATTGATACAAGGCATGGAGCAGTCTGTTTTCCTTAGCAATTATATTTTACAAAAAGACAGCATTGACTGGAATTGTTGTGTTGTGGGGTGGTCACCTCTTTCTCCACTCCCCCCAAAATCATTGTTTGTCCAGCTACCCAGTGCCTCAGCCACCACCATCACCCCAAAAGCAGCAGTACCCAGCACTGAAACCAGCCCTACCCACCCTCATTCTATGTTTACACTGGGCCTTCCTAGCAATCCAGATAGATGGTCCAGTGCTCATTTAGTCTCATCTCTCCCCTTCGTTGTTCAGGTTCTGGAACACTTAACTGAAGTAGTGGGTGGTTGGCAGTTACCAACAGCATTTTGGCACTCATTTTGTCAATGACCTTCAAGTATCACTCCTAGAAGAACTCATTGCTGGTTTCCATCAGGAAAGGCTTGAGCAGGTAAGAGATCGCATTGTCCATGCTGCTATTGGCAAGATAGAGGGAGGCAAGGAAGGTGGCTTGCAGTTCAGACTTGCTTTCCTTCTCATTATTGACAGCCTCCCTGCAGAACAGATAGACAAAGACCAGGTTGGCCTGAGTAATGAAGCCATTGTCCTGCCAGCCCTGAAGGAATGGAGGCCAGCCCACATTCAAGGACCATAAGATGGACTCGTTGGGGCTTAGGTCCTTTAACTTGTAACGTAGCACCTCCAGCAGATGAACTTGCCCAAATGAGGACAACCCAGCAATAAGCAATAGAAGAGAAGGTCACATAAGCAGAAAGATAAGTCAATCAGCAGTACTGAAGAATAGTTCTAAAACAAACTTTTAATATAGTAATGTGGATACGAATGCAAAGTGTCCCTGCAGTTCACGCACCATAAAAACATTTAAATCCTCCAGCAAAATATATTATGACCAGTTCATGCGAGTACATTTTGTTTATTGGTATTACTTAAAAAGCAGAAAAATGTAAGGCTTGCCTTTTACCATTTCATGCAGGCTACTGGTGAATGTTAAAGAACAGGTGATGTCTGGGCAAAAAAATTTAAAACAAAGCATATTAGAACTGTTAGAGTTACACCAGCAAAATTGCATGCAGTGCACAGTGTGCTTGCAGTACTTTACTAGGCACAAAAGAAGGGATAGTGAATGGAGAGCAATATTGCTCTATGCAATGGAGATATTCTTACTGTACCTCCTGTATGCCCCCCACCCCCATGTAGATGTTGAACACAAATCACACAAGGTCCTCTTGCACAAATATTTGGACCGGGCTCAGTAATGCCTGGTGGGGTAAGTAATGTATAGCAGGCAGGCTGACAGTTGTCAGCAATGAGGCAATATTATGTGCAACTGTAGTAAAGTTAACTTTACAGTTTATTTTAAGTGCAAGCAAAATGTTCAATCAGGAAGCTTAGCGAGCAAGAGAGAGAGAGAGAGAGAGAGATCAGTAGGATCACCATGCAAGAAGAACAGCCAAGTTCTCAAAACTGCTTTTTATATTTGTTTGTTTTCTCCTAAAATATTTCATTCACATACTGTGAAGTTTCAGATAATGTGCAATGTGTTGAAAAGTGAACAGCACCATAAATATTTCTCCAGTACCATGGCCTCTTGCCACATGCCAGGACTGTGTTGAACTGTATGCTGCTTTCTTGCTCGGCAAGTCATTTTATAATGCCCTACCCCATCTTCACTCCAATTCTTTGTATTTTAAACTAGGTGGGAGAATCAATTACAATATTTGCAACACTGGTGACTGACTGCCTACATTTTATCATGGTACTACAGTCCTCTCTCATTATTGCACCTCCCTTGCAACAAAATAAAACATTTTGACAGAGAAAAGCATGCATTTTTTTATTTTAAAAATACACTTGGAATCTCGATAAACTGTGATGCACATTAGCATGGAGATAACATCACCCCAAAAGCAGCATTACCCATGATTGAAACCAGCCCTACACCAACGCTCATTCTGCATTTACACTGGGCCTCCCTAGTGATCCAGATAGATGGTCAAGTGCCCATTTAGTCTTTGCTCTCCCATTTGTTCTTCAGGTCTTGGGATACTTGACTGAAATAGTGGGGGTAGGCATGTATCTGCAGCATTTTGGCACTCATTTGTTTCAATGAATTTCAAGCATCGCTTCTAGAAGAACTCATTGTTGGTTTCCATCAGGAAGGGATTGAGCAGGTAGGAGATCTGGTTGCCCATGTAGGAGTAGGCGAGGTTGAGGCAGGTGGCTTCGAGTTCAAACTCGCTCTCCAGCTTCCTGCAGAGCAGATAGACAAAGATCAGGTTGGCCTGAGTGATGAATCCCTGCTCCTGCCAGCCCTGAAGGAGCAGGAGCCAGTCCACATTTCTGAATCATAGGATGGGCTCATTGGGGTTCAAGTCCATTAGCTTGAATTGTAGCATCTCCGGCAGATGAACTCACCCAAGTGAGGGCAACTCAGCAATGCGCAATAGATGAGAAGGTCACATAAGCAGAGTGATGTCAGTCAGCAGTACTGAAGAATAGTTTTAAAACAAACTTTTAATACAGTAATGTGGATATGAATGCAAAGTGTCCCTGTATCTTGAAAACATTTAAACCATCCAACAAAATATATTATGACCAGTGCATGTGAGTACATTTTGTTTACTGGTGTTGCTTAAAAAGCAAAAACATGTAAGGCTCGCTTTGACCATTTCATGCAGGCTACTGGTGAATGTTAAGGAGCAGGTAATGCCTTGAGGGGGAAAAACATTTTAAAACAAAGCATACTAGAACTGTTGGTATTACACTGGCAAAGTTGCATGCAGTGCACAGTGTGCTTGAGGTACTTTACAAGGCACAAAAGGAGGGATAGTGAATGGGGAGCAATAATGCTTTGTGTAATCCAGATATTCTTACTGTACCTCCTGAATGCTGCCTCCCCCCCCCCATGGATGGCGAACACAAATCACATAAGGTCCTCTTGCACAAATGAAGAACTGTTTGGATTAGGCTCAGTAATGCCTGGTGGCATCAGTAATGTATAGCAGGAAGGCACTGGCAATTGAAAGGCACTAAGTGGTCAGCAATGAGGCATTATTGTGTGTAACTGCAGTAAAGTTTATGGTAAAGTTTATTGTAAGTGCAAGGCAAAATGTTCACTTAAGAAGGAGAGACAGAGAGAGAGAGAGAGAGAGAGAGAGACAGACAGACATATATATAGGAGATCAAGATTCTGTTACAACTGAAGCCAGCAGCATGACTCCAGCTTTGGCTTAACAATTCAATAAAGTCCAGCTGTTCTCATACAGAGAACATGGGTGAAGGACTCTTCTCTCTAAGCTGGGCACCAGGGAGTTTGGATGCCCAGAAAAGGTATTCTGCCCCCATTTTAGAAAACAAACATCAGAATCTAGCTAACATACCTCTCAACCTCTTGCCTCATGAATCAGGGACAAGGCTTAAACAAATCAAGGACAAAGACCCCAAATCAGGGACACATCTTAAAAACTGGTAGTATTCTCTCAGAAAGCTGATAGAATAAAGGGATTTGTCCTAGGATGCATTTTCTGAAGAAGAACAAGTCTGTTACTTTAATGTTTGACATTATTTTGTGCTTTTAATCCCCACTGTTCTGTCACAAAAATTCAAATTTTACGAGGGACAGAGGAAAATTTTGAGGCAAAATCAGGAAAGTCCCTGAAAATCAGGGACAGTTGAGAGGTATGCTAGCTAAAGTGGATCTATTTAGCTAGGATCTGTTCTTTGTTTTTGTTAAAATGCCAGCATGTTTATGTATTTTCCACACTTGGTAGTACATGGGAAAAAAGACAACTAAATGGCGGTTGTCATGGCACAAAAAAATGTTTGGTGCTGTGCCAAGCAAGTGGTGAGAAACCAAAAAAGGTTCCCGCGATGTCAAATTTTTCATTCTGCACCAATACGTTATCTCAAAAACCCTACTGCACATGTGCAGAATGGCAAAAACTGAAACTTTACAATTTTATAACTCTATAACCATGTATTATTTTTTCACCAGACATTTTAAAGGCACTACCTTAGGACATCCTACACGAGCCCAGCAAGACTGGGGAAAAAATTCCATTCCATGTGGGCTGTAGATGAAAGGAAAAAAAACACATTAAGTACAGGAAAAAAGTTAGGTATGATTAGAAAGTGACATATGCAGATCTCAGAAATGGCATAAGCTGCCATCACAAATTTTCCACAGATGAAGACCTTGCCTACAACACTACACAAGCAAAGTGTCAGCTAATTTCATCAAATGGTACCAAATATATTAATGTTCAAAGCTTTGGGTTTAACGTTGAACAGGCCATTTAACCCTAACTGTAGTAGTACTATCACACCACTATAATATTTAAATTGCAAAAAAACTGCATTAATGGCCTAGTTCAGGTTACAGCCACAAAAGTAGGTAAATGTGGCATTGGGGTTTCCAAACCTGACACCCCACCCCCACACTGCACACACCAACAGGCATTGGGGATGTACCTTGGGTTGTCAGTCTTAATGCTCTCTACATTCAATAAGCAAACAAGCTGAAATGGGTACAGTATAGTGGAATGGAGTGAACGTTAGGGCTGACGACCCTAAGGCATGCCCTTGATGCCTGTTGGTGTCTGCAGCGTGGGGGTGGGGTGTTAGATTTGGAAACCCTAATGCCACATTTCCCTATTTTTGTGACTGTAACTCTAACTAGAGCATTAACACAGTTTTTTGCTATGTATTTCCTTCCTTTTTGAGATAGTTTAATCATATCCTTATTTGTCCCTCGGGGCCTGCACTCCCATCCCTCCATTGATGCGTATATGTATATAGCTGTGGAAGCACAGGGCACTTCAGGCCCAGAACTTCCATTTATAGGGCATCGGAGACCAAACTGTTATTGTAAACATTGTATTATCCCACCTCATGTACCTGGTAAAGAAAATTTCAGAATTCCTGCCAAAATGTAATTCTGTGCAACTGCAATGCCATTCTGTGCCAGAGATGCAAAAACACATTTTCGCTGGGATTTGAAAAACGACAACTGTGACTACATGAAGTGAGGTAATAAGAAGACTATGTTGAAAACCTAGGGTTAAAATACATAAAATTTTCGAAGTTACCAGCATGTGTAGCACAATTGCAATGAATAGTCATAACTTTGCTCATTGCTTATGCAAACCATTGCTTCATGTCTATTGCCATCCTCTTGGCTTCATCCTCTGGGATTCTGCTGCACTTAGTTCTGCATTCAGCCTTGCAAGGTCTCAGCACTCAATGCTCATTATGATCTCAGCACGCTGTGCTCATTCAGCTCACCAACTTTTTAGATCTTAATCAATTTCTGGGGCATGCCAGCCATTCTATTCTAGTGCAGAGTTCCTGCAGCTGACGGTCTCACTCTGCATTTAGTCTGCATCTTGAGCATGTCCAACTTGGGGCAGGATCCTTCTCACCTGGCCCATAGCTGGGAATGTCCTTGCCCTGGGGCTTGGCTTTAGCTGCCTGGTACACAACAGCAGCTCCTGGTCTAGAATTTAAGACTAGCAGTGAAGGGTGGTGATGATGATGTCCTTTGGTGCTAGTGTTCCATTATAATGGTTAGCCATTGACTTTAGTGGTTTCCCTAACAAGGCACCTTCACCGCATTCTCCCTATGATTGCCTCTGGTTCACCTGGTTTGAATTTAGGGTGGCTAGGCCAGGTGAGTGCCTCAGCAGTTGTTGGTGTCCTCCTGCACCCTGATTGCATGTATTGTTGCAGAGTTTTCTTGCAACCTCCCATGGCGCTCCTGCTAGGGGGTTTGAGTGAGAGCCTTCCTCCAAATTGGAATATTTTCCAACTCCCTTTAATTGGGTTTATAAAATTGTAGCTGCAGAGCTGTCACTAAATAAACTATCCCAAGCCTGAAGGGAAGACAATCTAGGCCTTGGATCCCCAGAGATTTCCTCCTCATAGGGTTTTTTTTCTCTCTCTCCTCCATTGCTTCAGGTCATAGCTGTTAATTAGCACAGTAGTGCCCCCTAGTTTCTTTTGGTAGGTTCCACTGTTGGATGGAGGTGGAGGATGTCCTGCCATTCCCTCTCTCCTTAGAGGATCCCCTCATTCTCAACACAAAGTATCATGCTACACAAACCTGAGCATTTCATTACGTTATCAAACTGAGCATCTCATAGCATTATCAAACTGTCTATGCTTCTCTACTACGTTACAGTTATTGCTCCTCCATTACAGTTACTGCTTGCTCATAAGCTTTGTGTCACCTCCTTCTTTGGGATATGATTGTACTACATTTCTTTTGGGGATTCCTAAGGTACCTTTAGCCACGGGAAGTGTCCCGTGGCACCTCTAGGGGTGGAATCCTCTCTGAGGGTTCCTTGCCTTTTGTACCCCTACAGGGTGGTAATTCCTCTAGAACAGAGAGTGTGAATGGCCAAAAACCAAACTAACACAGTTGCACAAGCATAACACTATACTGTTTGTGCAGGACATTGAATTGGAAAAGCTATGCCCGGAGTTCAATGGCCAAGCAGCCAGCCACTCCCACTTCCTGAGCTATATAAGCAATTCCTCTCAGCCTCATTGTGAAGCACTTTTTCTTTGCCCCACCATTCTCCACTCCTCCTCCAGCGGCAGTCCTCTCCTTAGGGGATTCCAAAGGTACTTTTAGCCATGGATATCATCCCATGGCATCTCTAGGGGTGGAACCCTCTCTGAGGGTTCCTTGCCTTTCATACCCCTACAGGGTGGTAATTGCTCTGGAATAGAGAGTGCAAATGGCCAAAAACCAAACTAACACAGTTGCACAAGGATAACACTATACTAACTGCACAGGACATTGAACTATATGCTGTAGTGGTGTAGCTGTGGCTGCTCCATAGATGACAAGCCCATAATCAATGATGGAGACAATAGAGCTGTGTATTGCTAGTTTAAAGGTGTCGTGTGTCAGGCAGTGTCTATGTTTATACAGAAGGCCTATACGGATATTTACAGATTTCACAACCAAATCAATATGGTGGTAGAATGATAGCATAAGGTCCAGGGTCACACCAAGGCATTTGAATGCTTGTGTCTGGTCCAGGGTCACATCCAAGCTGTTTCTGATCGCTAGCTGTTGGTGCTTATACTTGCTATGTGTGCCATGGAATATAATAGTCTTTATTTTATTGTAATTTAGTACTAATTTCTGTGACATGAACCAGACCTCAACTTACATGAAACTTTCCTGCAGTTGTTTCTCTAGGAGGGAGAGGTCAGAATTCTTAGAAAAAATCACTGCATCATCAGCGTACAGGATAATGTTTTCATCACAGACAGAAGGAAGTTTGTTCATGAAGATGCTGAAGAGAAGGGGTCCCAGAATTGACCCTTTGGGAACACCAGCCCAGACAGGTAGTTTGGAGGGGAGAGAGAGTCACCAATCTTAACTTGTGATTGGTTGGAGAGATAACTGTTGAATCATTTTAGAGTATCATGAGAGAGCCCTAAGTTGCCAAGTTGTTCCAAAAAGTAATGGGTGGTTGACTGTATCAAAGGCCTTTGAGAGGTCTATAAAGGTGGCACTGGCAAGTTGTCCTTGGTCCAGTGCTAGTTGAATATCACCTGTAAATTTAAGGAAGGCAGAGGTGGTGCTATGACTTTTTCTAAACCCTTGCTGCTGTGGACATTGCAAGTTGAATTTCTCGAAGTACTCCACCAATTGGTCTGCCACAATTTTTTCAAGTGCCTTGGATAAAGGGGGTAAGATGGAGATGGACCTGTAGTTTCCATGTAATAATAATAATAAAATTTATTTGATTAAGCGCCTTTCAAGTATTTCAAGGCGCTGTACAGACATCATTACATTCAACATGACCAAACAAACAAAAGCAATACAACAAATAAATATATAAAATAAACAATTTAAAATACAGCAGGGAAAGCCTGAATCCATAAGAATGACTTTAAGGCCTTCTTAAACCTATCCACAGTTGAACTTTCTCGGAGCTAGCGGGGCAGAGAATTCCAAAGGGTGGGAGCTGCAAAGCCAAAAGCACAGGCTCCAGAAGACTTCAAATTCACCCTCGGAATCTCCAGCAACCCCTCGTCAGCCGAGCGAAGCTGTCTCAGCCGGGTGTAAGGCACGAGAAGCTCTTTCAGGTAGTCGGGACCTAACCCATGTAGGGCTTTGTAGGTCAAAAGACCCACTTTGAAGGTGATCCGCCACTGTATAGGCAGCCAGTGCAGAGTGCACATCACAGGGGTAATATGAGATCTTCTAGAGACCCCAGTCAACAAACGTGCTGCAGCATTCTGCACTAGCTGCAAGCAGTGGATTTCAACCCAGCAAGCCCTAGGTATAGGGAGTTACAGTAATCAAGACGTGATGTCACAAAGGCGTGGACCAAAACTGGCAAGTTGCCTGGTGGAACCAGGTGCCTAATCCTGGAGATGTTTCTGAGATGAAAGAATGAAGTCTTGACTACTGCAGACACCTGATGACGAAGGGTCAAGCTAGTGTCAAGCTCCACCCCCAGGTTACTCACCCGTTCCAAGGTAGGGATCTGGTCCACCCCAAGAACTAATCCAGAGGGGGACCCTATCCCCAAACCCTCAATCCTGTGACCAGGGTCCACCACCATAACCTCGGTCTTTCCCGGGTTCAGCTTTAAACCACCGATATTCATCCAGTCTTGGATATCAGTGAGGCAATTATTCAGCACCGAGATAGCACTAACCTGACCTGGTGCAAAAGACAGGTAGAGCTGGGTATCATCGGCATAGCAATGAAATCTCAGCTCATACCGTCTTACAATGTCTCCGAGGGGTAGCATATATACTGCAAACAACATGGGAGAGAGCACCGAACCCTGAGGTACCCCACAAAAAAGAGAGAAAGCCCCAGATGAATGTAAACCAGAAACCACTCTCTGAGTTCTCCCCAGGAGGTAAGATGAAAACCATCTGAGGACAACCCCTGAAAGCCCACAGATGGACCTCAGATGTTCGAGAAAAACCCCATGATCCACAGTATCAAAAGCTGATGATAGATCAAGGAGAACCAAGATAGAATGGTGTCTCTGATCTCTCACCATCAGGAGATCATTGAGCACCCGAACCAGAGCAGTCTCGGTGCTATGCCTCTTACGAAAACCTGACTGGAGGGGCTCATATAAACTGTGGATGGTCAAACGGTTATCAAGTTGAGCCGCCACAACTTTTTCAATAACCTTCCCCAAAAAAGGGAGGCTAGAGATTGGACGGTAGTTGGTAAGGTCGTTCGGGTCTAAGGAGGCTTTCTTCAGGAGGGGAGTCACCACCCCTTCTTTCAGAGAGCTGGGAAAAACTCCCATCTCCAAAGAACACTGAATTATCCGAGCAAAGACCGGGCCAAAAAGTTCACTACATCCTATAATCAAGGAAGTGGGACCCGGATCCAAACTACAACAAGTTGGGCGCATCTCAGAGACAATCCTCATAGTGTCCACGAGATCAGGAAGATCAAAGGAGCTCCAGAAAACTCCGGGCTCTGGAACAACACCCCGATCAACGGCAACAGCCATGGAGTGAGGTTGGGGACACTGCCTCTGAATGTCTTCCACCCTATTCGCAAAGAATCGAGCGATCTCCTCCCAGTCAGTCTGCATAAAAACTCGATGGACCTGCCGACAGGCTGGGTTGCACAGTCTATCAACAGTTCTGAAGAGCTGAGCCGGTCGATTCTGAGCGACAGAGATTTCCCTTGACAGGAATTCTGCCTTCTTACAGGAAATTTCTGTTTGGTAGAGCTTATAATGCTCCAGCAAAATAAGATGGTCGGCATCCGAGGCAGTCTTCCTCCAGCGACGCTGCAACCAATGCCCCAACCTCCGCAGCCCTCTCAACTCCCCATCAAACCATGGGGTGATGGGACGGCGCTGAAGGGGGCGAACACAGGATGGAGCTATCTGGTCCAGAGCATCTGAGATGGCCCCATTATAGGCCACCACCAGCTGCTCAGGATCAGAGCACAATTCGTCACATAACTAGAGGTCAATAACTGCCAATAGGTCTTCAGGGACAACATCCCGCAATGGACGGTATTTGACCATCTCCACAGGGGCCGACTTACCCGTGGGGCCACAAAATTGAATCCAACTGAGTAATGGTCAGACCAACTGACTGATTCAACCACCAAGTCGGATGCCTCGATCCCCAGGAGGAAGACCAGATCAAGAGAGTGCCCTTCCTTGTGAGTAGCTGTGGAAACAACCTGGGTGAAGCCAAGAGATGACATCATCTGGAGGAAATGTTGACCAAAAAGTGAAGATTCCTCGTCGACCCAAGCATTGAAATCACCAGCACCATCAATCTGGGTGATTCCAAGGTCATGTCAGCGGCTAAGTCTCCAAACTTGTGTATTGGGATCATAAGGGTAGATTTCCACTTGAGAAGGAAACTGGGAGAGCTTAAGAGACCGGTTAATAACCTTGGTGAGGGGGTGCAGGACTTCATCCAGGGTGAGGATAATGAGCTTCAAGTCAAGAGTGTCCTCACTTGATCTAGTTTTTCAAAGCACCTTGAGGATGTATTTCTTGGCATACCTTTCAGTAACTGACTTGAAATAGAAATGTGGATGATTTGTGTCCTGAGGCAGTGATACTGGGAGGCCATGGAAAGGTTAGAGTCAAAGAAGTTTGAGGGAAGCACATGACTGACATTGGTAAATGCATGATTGAAAGTGTTGGCAATTGTAGTGGGGTCCAAGGTGTTGTGGCTGTCTACTTTCAACATGTTAGGTGTTGTTTTATATTTTCTCCCTATCACATTGGAAAGGTTTTTCCAGAGTTTCCTTCCATCTGACCAGGAGTTTGACAGGGCACTCCTGTAGTAGCTGGTTTTTCAGAGTGAATAGCACTAGTACAGGTGTTCCTGGTGGCCCTGTATGCCTGAGTGTCTGCTTGGCTTCCAGAGGTTCTGGCTCGGGCCCATAGAAGATCCCATGCCTTCAGTTGGTCAAGGGGTTTGCATGTAATCCAGGGATTGTCAAGGCCTTTAATTTTGCAATTATTAAAGGGGGCATGAATATCACAAGCAGCATTGAACTTTGAGATAAAGTATTGTAGAGCAGTGTCTACATCCTGGGCAGTGTTGATTGGGGACCAGTCTTGTTGACACAGGAGTGTCTTAAGTGGTCCGAGGTGTTCCCTGATTAGCATCCGACTGTTAACAGTTTTCATGGGGGGTTTTATGAGTTTATTTGACCATAAGTACTAGACAGGGGAATGGTCACTAATGGCATCAGTGAGGACATTGGTGTGGATAATATAGTCTGGGTGATTTGAGAGTATCCAGTCCAGTATAGTACTGGTCCCTATTCTACAGTTGTTCCTGGTGGCTGAGGTAACTAGTTGAGTAAAGTCTGCTGCTGCAAAGGCATCCTTATAGTGGCTTGCACTTGGGGCAAGCCAGTTAACATTAAAATTCCCAAGTAGTATAACTTCCAAGTTACGATTTAGGCTAGTGATGCAGGTAAGGAATGGGTCCAGGCTACCTGTTGTAAATTTGGGTTGGATATATGCTGATGCTATCGTCAGAGCTTTGTTATGGGCTCCAAGAATGACCTTAATAGCAAGGACCTGGAGATCATTACCAGTAATGGGTAAGGTCAGAACATGCTCTACCAGTGTATCTTTTAGGTATAGGGCACAGCCACCCCCTTTCTTGGATAGCTGATCCTGCTGAAATATATTATATCCAACAATAGCTACAACAGTGTCAGGGATAATTGGAGACAACCATGTCCAACTACAGATAATATATCAGGGCTGTGCTGAATGGTCCTGGCAGTGAGGGTGTCTAGTTTTTTGGTAAGGCTATAGATGTTTAGGCTAGCTAGTGAGAGAAACCCTGATCTATGTTGCTCCCCTAGGACAGCCAGTGGAGATTCAGGGTTGGGGTGTACATCACCCAATATTAGCAGGAGTAACATTATTAGTCTTTTTATGAGTTCCTTCAGGTATCTGCTGTGACTGCGACATGCACTTTTTTCCCCTTATAATCATTTTTAGTTGTTGATTATGATGACCTGACTTCTGATAAAAGGAACAAGGAGACATTTTTTGATGGTAATGTCATCCATGGGCGCAGTAGCAGGTGGGTGTATTGTAGTATTTGGGAGATGAAATGGGTGCTGTTAAAGCTGTAAGTACTGGTAGCCATCCCACTTCTGTGCAAAGGGCTTTCATCCAGGAGATCAGAGGTAGGTTGTGGTTAGCATATAAATATACTGGTAATGTGGGATGCCAGCAGGGTCAGAAGGAGCAGATGCAGCAGAAACAGGTTTGATAGAATTATTGATGCAATAATAATAGGCCATGTAGATAGTAATGCTCTGGGGGAGACCAGGACCCAAGGTATCAATGGCAGCTTGGGGGATAACTACTTAAATTCAGTCAGAACTCGGTATTAATAGATTAGGTGGGAGTAGAACCTGAGAAACAGGGGTTGGTGATTGAACAAGCTACTAGAGCTCAAGATGAAATGTTAGGTGGGATTTGAGCCAATGGTGAGAATAGCGGGAGGAGCCAAAGTGTATTTTATAGAGCCCGGGGTCAGAGTGGGTGGGTGGGACTAAATTAAAATACAGAGTAAAAAGTTACTAAGTTGCTGTAGGAAGCAGGGTCTAGGGCTCGAAGCAGTAGAAGAAGCAGCCAAAGGCCACACCAATTAGCAGAGTCCAGAAAGAGTGACCAGCCAATCAGGGTCTCACAAAGACACAGTGCTGATTTTCAGACAGAGGCCATGTAGCGGGCTTACCTGTGAGTGCAGTATGAGGTAGAGAGCACAAGCAGTGGCTAGATCAGGCCTTCTGCACTGCTGACCTGGAGCAGAGTCTGGTGCTTTTCAGTGCCCAAGGTTGAAAGTTGAGCGACCTTCTGGGAACAACAGAGAGAGAGGGGGGATTAAATTAGCTATAGAAGTGGAGGGCAGGGGCAGACAGAACAGGAGACAGAGTTATGTCAGGGGGAGCACGGGGGGACAGGGAGATAGGAGGAAATAGTATGAAACTGGAAAGAATTACTGTGAGAGAAGAAAAGGGAAATTTTTGCAGGACAAAGTAGGGTGAAGTGCTTTAGACTCAGAGAGGGCAAAAGATAAATTCTGGGCGATAGTGGAAAAAGCAGTTTCAGTTAACAAATTCTAAAATAAACACTACAGCTGATAACAGATTCTGGAAAACAGTACAGCACTTTCTATGACTATCAATTGTTCTGCAAAAGAGCTATAAAGAATTATGGCTGGTAGACAGTTTAAGTTCTAAACAGATTACAGTCAAAAATACAGAGTAAAAAGTTGCTAAGTTGCTGCAGGGAGTAGGGTCTATGTCTCAGAGCAGTAGAAGAAGCAGCCAAAAGCCACACCAATCAGCAGAGTCCAGAGAGAGTGACTAGCCAATCGGGGCTCAAAAAGACATGATGCCGATTTTCAGACAGCAGCCATGTAGCGGGTGTACCTGTGAGTGCAGTCTGGTTTGGAAAGCATGAGTGGCAGCCAGATCAGGCCTGCCGCACCACTGAGCTGGAGGGGAGTCAAGTGCTTTTCAGTGCCCAAGGTTGGGTGACCTGTGAGTGCAGTCCAGGGCAGAGATCTCAAGCGGCAGCTAGATCAGGCCAGCCGCACCACTGAGCTGGAGGGGATTCTGACACTTTTCAGTGCCCAAGGTCGGGTGACCTGCTGTGAGTGCAGTCTGGGGCAGAGAACGCAAGCAGCAGCTAGATCAGGCTCACCACACCGCTGAGCTGGAGGGGAGTCCAGCACTTTTCAGCACCCAAGGTCAGGCAACCTGTGAGTGCAGTCTGGGGCAAAGAGTGTGAGTAGCGGCTAGATCAGGCCTATATATATATATATATATATATATATATATATATATATATTTATTTATATTTATATATGGATATGATTATGGACTGATGGTGCACAGGGCCCAGAGGGCCCTGAGCTCCTACAAGCAAATGAGGCTACAATTATACTTTCTCAAAAAGTAAGGACATTCTTTTCCAAAACTTTGTTAATGCATCAGTTAGGGTTACAGCAAAGAAAGTTTGAAAATTTGGTGTTAGGGTTCCAATCCTAACACCGCATCCCACTACCACCCTCCATGCACCAACAGGTGTCAGGGGTGTGTCTTGGGGTTATCAGCCCAAATGCTCACCCCATTCTCTTATACTGTGCCCATCTCAGATTATTTACTCATGGAAAGGGGGTGAGCATTATGGCTGATAACCCCAAGGCACACCCTGATGCCTGTTGTTTGGGTGGGGTGTTAAGGTTGGAATTACATTTCCAAACTTTTTGTTGCTGTAACTTAACTGATGCATTAACAATGTTTCTTGCAAAGCATGTATATATATATATATATATATATATATATATATATGTATTGCAAAAACTTTGTTCATGCACTAGTAAGGGTTAAGATTAGATGTAAACAGTATTTATTAGAAATGTCTGTTTGCACATCCTATGCTTGACAGTTGCTGTTTGTATATTGTTTATTTATTATTGTTTGTTTTTGTATCATGATTTGTATTGTTATGTTTTGTCTGGGTTGGACCTGAGAAAGGCCCATGGCCCAGTTTCCTAATCCAGGTAACAAATAAAATGAATGAATGAATGAATGAAACTGAAAGTAAGGAAATGTGGTGTTAGTGTTTCCAACCCTAACACCCCACCTGCACCCTGCAGGCAGGAACAGGAAAAAACATTACAACTTGACCTCTCCTGAATCTTTGTAAATCATCATTAAAGAACCTGTGTTGTGTAGAGTATATGAGAATGCGGTGAGCAATAGGGTTGACAGCCCCGAGGCACACCCTTCCCCTGATTAGTGAAGATGCAGGAGAGGTCAGATTGTAATGGTTTCTCCTTTTGCTGCCCGTAGGGTGGGGGTAGGTGTTACGGTTGGAACTCTAACAAAACATTTCCCTACATTTGCCAGTTTAGCCCTAACTAGTGCATTAACAAAGTCTTTTACAATGCATTTCCTTACTTTATGACATTGGTCCTACACTTCTATCCCTCCATAGATGCATACATATATTTCACAAACAGAGGAGTATGACAGCATGTGTGGATGCGCAGCAAGAGTAGATGATGTCAGAGGGGCAAGGACTTGTTTTCTATGCCATTTTCAAGCAGCTTTCCTTAGCAATAAAGACAGAGGCTAATCAATGCAGACAATATGCAAAAAAAAATATATATATATACATATAATGTGTAAATATAAGGATTTCAGAGTTTTCCCAGAGATATCTCAAGCTCTTTGATAAAATAGTTTATAAATATAAGGATTTCAGAGTTTTCCCAGAAATGTCACAGGCTATTTAACAAAACAATCTGTAAGTACTGTATAAGGATTTTGGAGTTTGCCCAGAGATGTCACATGCTTTTTAAAGCTAAATACATGTAAGCAGTGTACACAATAAAACACTTAGAATAACACAATATTATATTTCTGTTTTATATGCACTAGTTCTTTTTAAATTTATAAGCACAATGCAGAGGAAAATGCAAACCCATAGGCTTAATAATTACATGGATTGAATCCCAACAATGCTGAATGTATTTCTTTCCTTTTAATCTCAGCCTACAAAATCCTTTATCATTTTAGTATCATTATAATCTCACTGTTCTCAATATTCTAATCACTGAACTGATATTACACTTTTAAAAAGAAAGAAACATAATGCATTTTAATAAGCACTATATTCAGATACAAGTGCCTCAGTAGTCGTTTAAGTATTTTAAAAAGTAAATAAACAGGTTACTTATGCATTTAACACACTTAGAGTAATTGTTCTTGTTAACTAATCAAGGCAGACTGAGAACAATTACACAGAGCTTTAACAAGGCAGTTAACCCACCACAGCGTGCCTCACGTCAAACAGTGTTGTTTCTTTATTGACTACATTTACCGTTACTATATGCATATGAAAAAGAGGCATTTCATTAGGATTACCATAATAGCATTAAAAGATTATTGTTTAAATTTACTGGAAGAGAATTCATCTAAATGAGATTATGAACTATTAATGGACTTTTGTCCTACAATACTAAATTTGTATCTGGTACTCAATAAAATTGGAAAATGATTTTATATGCTAATGCTTTCAAATAAAAAAGTAGCACTCAATAACTGTAGGCATAGTTCTGAAAAAGTTACATAAATGATCTGGTTAGGAGAGACAACACTTTTTTGTCCCACTTGGTGACCCCCTGCTACTCCTATTAGTTGCTAATTATCATCAAACAGATAAAGAATTACCTCTTCCTGCCTCCCAGTCCCAGTGGTATTGGTGGTGGTGTCTTCATTGAGATCCTAAAACTTTCAAACTGATTTCAATTAATGACACAGTAAATCTGACCCTCTCTGGAATCCACTTAAATGATGCCTGGATGAGAGCTTGAGTACAGGTAGTGCACAGGAGGGCCATACAAAAGAGAGACAGACAGATGATGGCACAACTGCAGCACACCTGGCAGATAACTAAATAATGGCTCTGTATGTTTCCGAAGTGCTTAAACTCACCAAGAAAAGGACATTGTGGTGCTGCTTCTTTTCCATTGAAAGCATTTTAGGATTAGACAGGATGCAGGAACATTCCAGAAATAAAACACCAGAGGCCCTAGACTTGCTTTTGTTACAGTCTAGGTTTGTGACATTCACCAACTGCTAAAATGTTTTCATTCATTCATCTCCTAGTCAATATACTAACATACTTACTTTTGCTTTCTTTTAAGAAATATGAAGTTACAAATACAATTTATGTTATTTGGTAGGATGTTAGAAAATAGACATTGATTAGCTCTGCACATTTTTCTTTTCTGTTGATCGCGTCCCTGTGCATTCTTGGGGTTTCCCATGTTCCTCCTTAGAATCCTGTTCTGTAAATGTCTCATGTTTTTTTGAAAATGGGAAATCAGTTTGATCATATGCAGTACAACTGGTATTGGAAAGGTCAAGGTAACTCTGAAAATATAACTGAGACTGATTTCAGAATTGTAAAAGTGCATAAACAGGGTCTTACTGTAGTCCTAGAAGCTGTCAGGAGGCTGAAAACATAGCTGGAGGAACAACCAATCAGACATCTGAAAACAAAAGGGAGGGACACTGGAGTGGTGACTTTCAGTGGAGACTGGAACCTGTTGCTCTCTGTCCTGGAATGTTGCCCCGGATTCCTGATTATGCCTGCATGGCACCCATAGTTTTCTCTCTCTTCTTCTCTCTCTCTCTCTCTCATTCTCTCTCTCTCTACAATAAGAGAGAGAGAGAGAGAAAGAAAGAGAGAGAGAGAGAGAGAGAGAGAGAGAATGACTTTGAAACATATCAGACAGCTGAAAGGGGGAGGGAGGGACACTGGATCACAAAATGGAGCAGGAACTGGATCAGAGAGGAGAGAAATAAAGAAATTTGTTGCTCAGCACATGTTGCTATCTCTCCCTGAACACTACCATGAATTCTGCCATCTTCTTTAGTCAAGCACTTGGGAGCTTAAGCAACAGGTTGGTAGAAAAGAGGCCAGGAGATATATTTTGTTTTAAACTGAAATATTTGAATAGTTTGTTAGTGAAATTAGTTCTATGTGTTAAAAATTATTACCTTGAATTTGAACTGATACTTGGGCTGTGATATTGTAGGTTTAGGGATAGATGTTTGGCAGGGAAAATTAGAAGGTAATTTAAATGTGTTTGCCTGGTGTTTGGAGGAGGGACATTAGCTGCAATTAACTTGTCTTTAAACAGGAGTTACTGTGGCTTTCATTGTTCACTTGGGAGCTTAAGCAACAGGTTGGTAGAAAAGAGGCCAGAGATATATTTTGTTTTAAACTGAAATATTTGAATAGTTTGTTAGTGAAATTAGTTCTATGTGTTAAAATTATTACCTTGAATTTGAACTGATACTTGGGCTGTGATATTGTAGGTTTGGGGATAGATGTTTGGCAGGGAAAATTAGAAGGTAATTTAAATGTGTTTGCCTGGTGTTTGGAGGAGGGGACATTAGCTGCAATTAACTTGTCTTTAAACAGGAATTACTGTGGCTTTCATTGTTCACTTGGGAGCTTAAGCAACAGGTTGGTAGAAAAGAGGCCAGGAGATATATTTTGTTTTAAACTGAAATATTTGAATAGTTTGTTAGTGAAATTAGTTCTATGTGTTAAAATTATTACCTTGAATTTGAACTGATACTTGGGCTGTGATATTGTAGGTTTGGGGATAGATGTTTGGCAGGGAAAATTAGAAGGTAATTTAAATGTGTTTGCCTGGTGTTTGGTAAGAGCCTCCCACCCTCCCTGTTTTGTAGGGTTACTTAAATACTGAAAAGCCACTGGGGTTGGGATTGAAGGGCTGAGTATTTCTGTTTGGGACTGAAATTTTGAAGCAACAGGAGTTGGTGGGCCTGTGACATCACACGGTACCTGGAGTCTGCTTACACACACTGTTAGTGGGACTGAACACATACTGGACTGTATGTGTTTGTGAGACTTGGGAACTTTGTTGGTGGGGTTGAAATTGGGTTTGTAAATAACTACAGTCAGTATAGAGAGAAACTCACCCAGGGGAAAGGGACTGAGAAAGGGTGTGCTATTATAAACAGAGGGGATAATCAGGGTGGCCATATTCCACCATGGCAGGCATCTTCGGAAGGGCTGTAGGCTGCACAGGCTGTGGGATGGCAATAATTCTAAATTGGGCCTGAGAGAGGGAGGCTGCCCACTCTGTAGACAGCTATCTTGTATTAGGAGTGAGGTATATTGGTTAAGGAGTAAGCTGTGGGAGCTGGAGAGGTGTCCAAGGATAGGGGTGTGGATATGGGCAGCAGAAGGGTGGGGCTGAGGGAGGCTGGGGCAACGCCTGAAATTACAGGACATTATGCTACAGCAAGCAGAAGGGGGATATTAGGGACAGAGGACCCTTAGATAGGAAGTTGATGCTAAGGGAAAGCGTACAGGGTGAAAATTCTGAATTCAAGGAGACTGGAGGGGGAAAAGTCAGGAGGGGCTGTTGTGCGGAAGCCTAAAACAGCAGACTGTGGGAAGGGAGCTCCTAAGGTGAACAGTGCAAGAGAGGAAGAAGAGGGTCAGTTTAGAGATGCAGTCAGGGGAAACTCAGGTTACTTGATGGAGGCTGACATAGAGTGTCACAATAAATTTGAGATACTAAGCATCCTAGAGGGGGAGGAAGGGGTTGGTGGAAATGAGGAAACTTATACAGAGGCCGGGGGGAGGGAGTCAGATACCCATAGGGCATCACAGAACAGCTATGGAAAGGATAGACATAGTCCCAGAGGGAGAAGGGGAAACATATATGTTAAGCAAATGGGGGAGATGCAAATATATTCCAGACATGAGGGAGGAGAGCATGATTGAGAGGAACTGGGAGACAAGGAGGTGGGGAGAGGAGCCCCTTCAGCAGGAAGGTCAGTACCAAGGATGGGGCCCTAGCTAAAGGGGACCACAGAGAGCCTCTGGAGACAGGGGTACTATTACAAGGGGGGATGAGGGTGCGGGGAAGGGAAACCATCAGGGCCAGGATAAATGGTTCAGATAAGAGAGGGTTAAAGGGACACCTATTCAGAGAGGGTTTGAGTTAAGTGGGCAAATAGCAAGGAGGCAGAAAGGGAGGGTGACAAGGGTCTCTAATAAGGCAGGAAGACTCCCATGAAATTGTGATCATGAATAAAGTGAGAGGGGGGGCTGAGAGGGCATAGTGGAGGTAACCATAAGGATGATGGCGGTGTTAATGTTCTGTTACTGGGAGACTCGAGATTAAGGGTATCCATTGGGAGGACAGGGGATGGATGCCATAGCCAGGTGAAGGTAGTGAGTATCTCTGGCTGACAGTGCACAGAGCAAAGTTCATGGTGTATGAAATGGTTAGGGATTGTGGAGGGAAACCGGATTTCCTGGTGCATTTGGGAACTAATGATCTAAGAGGAAATAGCATTATGGAAATCCAAGCAAGGTTCCAAGAACTTGCCAGAGTCTGTCGGGATAATGGATGCAACATTTCCTTTTCGGAGATATTGCCAGTACCAAAGGCCTCAGTGGAGAAAAAAATGAAGCTCACAGAGGTTAATGAATGGCTCAGGAAGTGGGGTGAAGAGAATGGGTTGGGGGTGTTAGGGAACTGGAATGGAGTTTGGGAGGATAAGGGACTATATGCCAAGGACAGATTTCATCTTGCCCCATTAGGGAAGGAAGTCCTTAAACAGGGGATGGCTGACTACATACAAGAAAGGTGGGGTTTAAACTTGTAAGGGGGGGAAGGGATAAGGGAGGGCTGACTAGCAGCCCCTCCAGATGAGGGAGTAGCCTCAAGCCCAAGGGGGGGGGGAAACAGACTGGAGGTGGAGGTTTCAGGAGGAGCAGGGGAGGATGGAAGTATAAGGAATCTGGGTGGGGTTCACAAAAAGGATCAGGGATAAGGGGTGGGGTTAGTGTTAGTAAATGCCAGGAGTTTGGGAAACAAGTTGCCAGAGTTCCAGGCCATGCTGTTCGAGGGAGGTGGATGTGGGGCAGTCACGGAAACGTGGCCAACAAAACCATGACTGGGACCTAAATGTATGGGGTACACTATGCTTAGGAAGGATAGAAAGGAGGGCAGAGGGGTGGAGTGGCTATGTTCATTAGAGATGACATAGAAATTGCTATGGTAGAAGAGGCAGAGGGAAACGTGGGAGGCCTTATGGGTCACCTTACGATCCCCAGCAGGAGATAAGGTCAAGCTGGGTGTAGCATATAGGCCCCGGGATGAGTGATGTTCTAGAGGATGGTTTGCTGGACAACATCATTGCCCAGTGTGGTCCAAAGGGAAGGAGTGGTGTTGATGGGGACCTTAATATGCCAGGGTACTAACTGGGAACCATGTCCTCTAAGGTGGCCAAGGAGCAGAGGCTGCTGGATGGCTTCCAGGATGTGTTCTTAACACAGCATGTGATGGAGCCCACAAGGGAGGGCATGTCCTGGATGTGGTTCTGGCAGATGGGGATCTGGTAAGGGACATGGTTGTACAGGACCCCCTGACTGGGAGTGACCACAATACTGTCTGGTTTCAAATAAGCATTGGGGGAGTGGGGGTGAGATCTAGGACACTGGCAGTGGACTTCAGGGGGGCAGACTTTATGGGCATGGGAAATATTCTCAAGGATCACTTGAAGGGGATTACCTCAACAACAAGTGTGGAAAGGAGATGGGAGGTCATAAAACCGGGACTTCATGAGGCAGTCAGGATCTGCGCTAAGTTGAAACGTAAGGGAGCAAGGTCACATAAACCATGCCGTGGTCCAGTGAGGTCCAGGTAGCAGTCAGAGAAAAGAAGGCGGCTTACAAAAAATATAAAACAACAAGAGGGGATAGGGATAAGGAAATGTACCAGCTTGCATCTAGAAAAGTCACCCGTATGGTGAGGGGAGCAAAGTCCAGTAAAGAGCATCGGCTGGCACAGGGGATACATGGAGGGGAAAAGGGGTTCTTCCGGTACATTGGGGAGCGGAGAAAAACTAAGGGCCATCTCAGCAGATTGAGATCAGAAGGAGGGTGGGTGGAAGAGGCGAGGGACCAGGCAGAGGTATTTAACGAGTACTTTGCCTCTGTGTTCACTAGGGAGGGGGATGGGATATCTACAAAGCAAGGCACAAAGGGGATAGAAGCGGCAGGGAGTGGGATCAGGGGAGCAGCAGAAATGGAGCAAAAGGGAGGGAAAGGTACCCCAGGGTGTCGATCTGGATAAGGATAAAATACCAGTAAGGTGGAGGGGACGGATGATGCCATCCCCACCAAAGGGGTGTGGTTGCCCTCAAGGCCCTAAAGAAAGACAAATCTCCTGGGCCGGATGGCATTCATCCGAGAGTACTATGGGAATTGGCGGACATACTGGCTGCACCTGACGGAGCTTTTCAACAGGTCACTGGAGACAGGGAGGGTACTAGGATTGGCGAGAGGCACATGTGGTACCAATCCACAAAGGGGGTCGAAGGAAGTACCAGGAAACTATAGACCCATCAGTTTAACCTCGGTGGTGGGAAAATTAATGGAGAGTATACTAAAGGAACGATTGGGGGTTACTTGGAGGAGGTGGGAGGTCTGGATAGTCGGCAGCATGGGTTTGTGCCAGGTAGATCATGTCAAACCAACCTGGTAGAGTTCTATGAATGGGTAACATCAGAACTGGATAGGGGTAAGCCTGTGGATGTATTATTCTTGGACTCTCAGCAAGGTGTTTGACTCTGTCCCCACAATGGTCTGGTGGAGAAACTGATGGGGTTAGGAGTAGGCCCTTGATGGTCAGATGGATTGAAAACCGGATAGCTGGACGCACTCAGAGTAGTGGTCTGTGGGGAGCTCTCAACCCTACAGAGGTTGGTAGTGGGTACCACAGGGCTCGGTCCTGGGTCCAATCTTGTTTAATGCATACATATCAGACATCAGGGATGGTATAGGGTGTGAAATGAGTCTCTTCATGGATGACTCCAAGATGGGAGCAGTAGTTGAGGGAGAAGAGGGAGGTTGGCCCTGCAAGGGACCTGGACACCCTGGAAAGCTGGGCTCACACATGGAAATTAAATTCAATATCACCAAGTGCAAGGTGTTGCATCTTGGTCGGGAAACCCTAAACACAGGTACACCCTGGGAGGGAGGTGCTGAAGCCTCAACAGGGAAAAGACCTAGGGGTCATGGTGGATACATGTATGAATAACACTGAGCAGTGCAGGAGAGCAGCTAGCAAGGCAAACAGGATGTTGGGATGCATCGCATGGGGATCACCTCTAGGAGCAAGGAAGGATTCTGCCACTGTACAATGGACTGGTTAGACCACACCTTGAGTACTGTGTACAGTACTGGAGACCACACTTGAAGAGGGACATACAGCTCCTGGAGAGGGTACAGAGGAGGGCAACAAAGATGATACGAGGGCTAGGGATTTGACTTACGAGGACAGACTTGAGGAGCTCTGCCTGTTTTCATTGGAGGAGAGGAGAGACAGGGGGGACATGATTGAGGTCTTCAAGTACCTCAAGGGAATAAATCGGGTAAACATGGAGGGGATCTTTAGACTAAAGCAGGGAGGCATCACCAGAGGGCATGGTTTGAAGTTGGAAGGTGGAAGGGTGAGGGGGGAAAGGAGGAGGAGGTTTTTCACTGAGAGGGTGGTGGACCCTTGGAATGCTCTGCCTGGTGAGCTGGTTCAGAGATCCACAGTGGAGAGCTTTAAGAAAGGGTGGGACAGACACAGAAAGTGGATGTATCAGATGATGGCCTGTCCCGGGGGGGTGGGGATGGATGATAGGGGTTTCTGGAGCACAAGGGATGGGAGGGTCTCGGCACCCAACTAAGGATCTAGGTTCGAGCAGACTTGATAGACCATAAGGCCTAATCTGCTGGC
The DNA here is from genome assembly GCA_016271365.2 of Neoceratodus forsteri. Classification (NCBI taxonomy): domain Eukaryota; kingdom Metazoa; phylum Chordata; order Ceratodontiformes; family Ceratodontidae; genus Neoceratodus; species Neoceratodus forsteri. Next base: position 649,931,646 of record CM057456.1, read on the forward strand.
AAATAGTATGTTAGTATGTTAAGCAATCTGTGTACAATTGTGCATTCATAGCAAAAAAAGAGACAGAGAGTTTGAGACTGTGGAAAGAGACAGAGACTTGAGATGATGTGAGGGGGGGAGAGTGAGTAGTAGTAGTAAAAATCTTTATTAAGTTCACTCATGCATGTCAACCTTCTTGCGATGAGTCACTTCTGAGGGATGTGACACTGTCTATTCAATGTAGAGTGCTCTGCAAGAGGCTCAATGGTATCACACCAATCATCAGCCAGGCTGATGGTGATGCTATTTTGCATGAAGTGATCTGCACTTGAAAAGAAAAAGCTTCACCAATCATATGGTGGCTTTTTCCTTTCATCTGCAGGTCACCACCCAGCAAACAGCTGTTTGCATCCTGATCTGACATCTCAGACCCCCCCCTCACCACCCCACTAGTCCCTTTCCTCTCCAGCCCCTTGCACCCCTGGCTGACACCTTAAGCCCTGTAGGGCATAAATAAATTTACAATAGTGCTGCTGGAGAGGCGATTCTGGAAGATGGGAGGAGGCACTTTCCTCCCCTGCTTCCTCCACTTCCCACAGACTCCTTTTGCTCCTCTTCTCCCACCCATGTGGAGTAGGCCACAGCCTAAGTTCCATACGAGCTTGGAGTTTACAGTGCAAGAAGGCACTTTAACTCATGTGCGATCACGCTAGCGGATTCCACCCCCACCAGCATTGGGGTGCTCAATCCTTGTGTCAGTATTCAGCATGTATCCCCCTTCCCCATTAATGTGGCACACTGGGAGCCCACCCCAGTGTGCCCAAAAACTACGTCTTTGATGTTTCCGACACTGGGATGCTCACTCCCAGTGTTGGATGCGCTACCCTCCCACATCCCTATGTTCTCAACCGACCTTGGTGTTCCCTATCCCCGGGTTGGCATTGATAACCCCAGTACTCCAGCACACTGGGAGCCCACCCCAGTGTGCCAAAATATATTTTATTAATATTTCACTAGTAAAAAAAAAAAAAAAAACAGTCCCACAAGGTCTTTTTTTTAAATCTAAAAAAAAAAGAAAACAGTCCTTCGTCCTTCCCACCTGCCCCCCTCCCCAACCTGTACCCTCCCTCTGTGCACCCTACCTCCCAGCACCCCCCTCACCCATACTTACCTCCAGAGGTTTGAAGCAGCAATCTTCTATGGACCGGGAACACGTCTGCACTCTTCAAAGACCAACTGGGAACTGAAGAAATTACAGTAATCCCTATAATGGCAGTCAATGGGGGATGGGTCAAACTAGGTTGATATCTCAGCCAGTTTTTGGAATTTTGGTCCCAAATTTTCAACATGGGATTCTTGGCACCCCACTTCATGGACACTGTCACTGTCATTTCATTTCCTGGTCCCAAAAGGTGATTTTGTGGTCACTGTGCAGAATCACCTTTTGGGACCAATTAACAAAATGACAGTGCCACTGTTCATGAGGTGGGGTCCCAAAAAATCCTTGTTGCAAATTTGGTGAAAAAACTACAAACAATGACTGTGTTATTAGTGTCCATTGCGCAGTTTCTATGCACACTTGTAACTTCATCAATGTTTAATATTTTCACTCCAAATTTCCAACATTGCCATTTTTCGCACCCCCTGATGAACAGTACAGCTGTCATTTTTTGCCTCCTTCCCAAAATGTGTTTTTGCACCTGTGGCATAGAATGGAATGGTCACTGTGCATAATCAACATTCAGGACAGATTAATGAAATCTCATTGCCACTGTTCATGAGGGGTGGTCCCAAAAAGGCCATGTTGAAAATTTGGTGAAAACATTCCAAAAAATGACTGTGTTATTGGTGTGCATTACACAGTTTCTATGCACACTTGTAGCTTCGCCACTTTTTCATATTTTCACCCAGATTTTCAACATTGCCATTTCTTCACACCTCCTCATGAACAGTACACATGCCATTCTTCACAACCTGCTCAAAATGTGTTTTTGCCTTGTGGCATCAAATAGCACACTCACTGTGTGAAATCACCTTTTGGGATTGAGTAATGAAATGATACTGCCACTGTTCATGAGGTGGGGTCCCAAAAAGCCCATGTTAAAAATCTGGAGCAAAAATACCAACAAATGTCTGGGGCATTAGGGTTTCCATCTGTAATGCCCACCCTGTACAGACTGACAGGTGTCGGGGGTGTGACTTGGGGTCATTGGCCATAATGCTCACCCCATTCCATCCCCACCCCCACCCCCACCTTGCAGCCACTGTCAGGCATTGAGGTGTGCCTTGGGGTTTTTGGCCCTAATGTTCACCCCATTCTCCTATACTGCACCCACCTCAGCTTAGTTCCTTATGGAATGGAGTGAGTGTAAGGGCTGAAGACCCCAAGGCACACTGTGATACCTATCGGTGTCTGCAGGGTGGGGTGAGGTGGAATGGTGTGAGTGTTATGGCCGACAACCCAAAGGTAAACCCCTAATGCCTGTCAGTCTCTGCAGGTTGGGGGTTGGGCTTGGTGTTACTTCAATACTTCACTGCCATTCCTATTATGCATCTCTCTAACTCCTGCACTACCAATGCCAATACCAGCAAGCAAACATTCGGCATTGTCAAATGCTTTTTTTTCTAATGAAGTGAACCAGTGCTGGAAGAACATAAGAAATTTGTGTTGAGAGTGATGCCTTAAAATGCAAGGCAGAGGAATATACAAAGAAAAATATGGGAGGCTTGTACAACAGCAATACCAACAGCGAACGTTCGGCATTAACAAATGCTTGTTTTTATATGGGAATATAAAAGATGTTACAAAATCACACCATTAGGATCAAAGTCCCATTTGCAAGGTGTTACTGTTTTAGTCTTGTAAAATCACTATATACGACTAGTACAAAAATATAATACAACCACTCATATTTCAGTGCTATCAAAAGTAACATTTGACAAAATCCACAGCATGTGTTGCTCTCCATCCATTTATACTGCCCTGAATGCTGCTGTTATATTCTTCTTTTACAGGAGGTGGGGTGAAAACAAGAAAGGGAAAGAGACTTTATTTATTACAGTATTTTATTTGAGCATTACAAATTACAATGATGGCAATCAGAGGGTGGGAGTGCCACTAGACACCATAGAAATATTAATGAATATGGTGATAGCTATTGGAGGAGTGGGGGTGAAACTAGGCACCAGGGAAACATTAAAAAATATGGGAATGGCAGTTGAAGGGTGGAGAAGTATCACTTGACACAAGTGAAAAAGATGGACTTATCGCTTGTTAAACTTGCCATGTTATCGAGATTCTTGTTTCATATGGTCAAACTCTTTCTTCATTTGGCCATACAAAAAAAATAGAAGAGAGTCATGAAAAAGGTTGTAAAATTTAAAAAAAATTAAAAAAACACATCTGGGGTTCATTTTTACAAAAACTAAATACAGAATCCACCTAACGGTGTCCCAATGAGCAAGGTACACATGTTGGTCTATGTGCAGCATGTCATTTGTGGGGTTTTTGAAATTTAAAAAAAAAAAAAAAAGGAGAAAAGGAAAACAACATAGTGGCATATGAAAAAGGATGCTTTCACACAAAAGAGGATTGACTAATATAAAAAGGATCCTTTTTCATGTGACCCAATTCTTGTTTCATTCATTGCAGCTAACCTAAAAGTGCCTACTGAGCATGCTCAGAACCAAAATTTTAAAAATCAATAACATTGGAACAGATTTTGTCATCAAACTAGCAAAAGGCACATCTGTGGGCCAAGGCCTTTCTGCCCTGAAAATTTCACGTGAAATTTTGAAACCATGTGCGTGTTAGAGGTGGACAAAGAAAACAGCCCAATAAAAAAAAACCCGAAAATCACTTTCTTTGCACTATCTATATCACAGAAACCGTACATTCGATGCAAACAAAAGTTGGCACATCAAGATATCTCCCCAACAGGACTGAGCTGGCAAAATGTCTTGTGATTCCATTGAACAGGGGCACAGCTATTAAGCTGCAAAATTTGGGGTTTAACATTAAACACCCTACTCAACCCTAACTATAGTGGTGCAATCGTGCCACTATAAAATTAGCATTTTAGTGTCATCCCATTTTTAGGATCATCCTGCATATGACGCTCTACAATAGCTCAAAATACGAATACTAGAATAATCAAAGGCCCAAATGCAATAATATCCATGCTAATTCAAGTGCAGTCCCAATCAAAAGGAGTTCATTTCTAGGAGAGCTGATTTTTTATCAGGCATACAGTGGCGTGAAAAAGTATTTGCCCCCTTACTGATTTTCTCTATTATTGCATATTTGTCACACTGGATGTTTTCAGGTCTTTAGACAAAATGTAATATTAGATAAAGGGAACCTGAGTGAACAAATAACACTTTTTTTTTTTTTATTTCACTTATTTAATGAAAAAATTAACCAACACCAACTGGCACTGTGTGAAAAGTAATTGCCCCTTACACTTAATAACTGGTTACGCCACATTTAGCTGCAATGACTGCAACCAAACACTTCCTATAATTCAATATCAGTCTTTCACATCGCTGTGGAGGAATTTTAACCCACTCTTCCCTCAGAACTGCTTTAATTCAGTAACATTTGGTAGGTTTTCGAGCATGAACTGCTCGTTTCAGGTCCTGCCACAGCATCTCTATTGGGTTTAAGTCTGGACTTTGACTAGGCCACTCTAAACTTTAATTTTACTTCTTTTAGCCATTCTGATGTGGACTTGCTTTTGTGTTTTGGATCATTGTCTTGCTGATGACCCAACCACGCTTCAGCTTCAGCTGACGGAAGGATGACTGGACATTCTCCTTAAGAATTTTCTGGTACAGAGCAGAATTTATGGTTCCTTTAATTATGGCAAGTCATCCAGGTCCTTAGGCAGCAAGCATCCTCACACCATCACACTACCACCACCATGTTTGACTGTTGGTATGGTGTTCTTACTGTGGAATGCTGTGTTTGCTTTACGCGAGACATTATGGGATCCATGTTGTCCAAAAGTTCCACTTTTGACTCATCTGTCCATAGAACATTTTCCCAAAAGGCTTGTGGATCATCCAGGTGCTTTTATAAATGAGAGACGAGCATTTATGTTCTTCTTGGTTAGCAGTGGTTTCCTTGCTACTCTCACATGAAGCCCATTTTGCCCAGTCTCTTCTGATTGTGGAGTCATGAACACTGACCTTAGCTGAGGCAAGAGAAGCCTGCAGTTCTTTGGATGTTGTTTTAGGATCCTTTAAGACTTCTTGGATGATTTTACACTGTGCCCTTGGAGTAATTTTGGCAGGCCGCCCTCCTGGGAAGGTCACTACTGTTCCAAGTGTTCTCCATTTGGAGATTATGGCTCTCACTGTGGTTCGATGGAGTCCCAGAGCCTTAGAAATAGCTTTGTAACCCTTTCCAGACTGATAGAGGGCAACAAAATGTTTTTCTGATCTTTTCAGGAACTTCCTTTGATCATGGCATAATGTGCTTGTTGAATCTTTGTGCTGGCAATGTGACTCTGATGGTAAGGGCCAAAATAAGTGAGGTTTATATTGAGCAGGCTGGCTGTAATCAAGCCTGGCTGTGTTCAATCAGCTGACTCTAATTATCCCTTTAATTGGGTTGATTTAACTAGGGGGCAATTACTTTTCACACAGTGCCAGTTGGTGTTGGTTAACTTTTTTCATTAAATAAATGAAATAAGTAAAAAAAAAAAAGTGTTATTTGTCCACTCAGGTTCCCTTTATCTAATATTATATTTTGTCTAAAGACCTGAAAACATCCAGTGTGACAAATATGCAATAATAGAGAAAATCAGGAAGGGGGCAAATACTTTTTCACGCCACTGTACCATATAATGCAACATAGAATTTGTTGCAGGTAAGGACTGCTTGGTCCACCCAGTTTACCCAGTAGATAACTGTCACAGCTGAGTAGGTAATCAGTTCCACTAAGAGGCTGCCATACGTGAACATGTTCTTTGATAAAAACAAGATCTTATTTTAAGTTCTTTTATCCCTCTATCAGGGATTTTTGTTAAACAATGTTGAGTTTCTGAAAAGATTTACTGGTCAGATGAGTATCTTAGACCTACGCCATATATACATTTAATTACCATTCCAAACCAAATTCTCTATCTTCTAATGGCAAGGAAGAACCAATTCCAGCTTTAAACTTGTGGTAAACATTGGTTAATCTCTCTTGGTGGGATGCTGACATAAGTTGATAGGGCCTTCAAGGGTGTTTCTTATGGTATAAGAGACTCCAAGTGCGAGGTTGGGGCGAAAGGACCATGAAGTGAAGCTGAGTGTTTCTGTCTGACCAAACTTCAGGAAACCAGTCTCTTATACCGTAAGAGACATCCATACCTCCCAACCACTCACCATTAAAATGCATAGCACTGGCCTTCAAAATTCAGAGTAAATAGCCAGAATGTGTAGTACTTTCTTATATAAAAGAATACTATGGCCCAGATATTCAAAAGGGTTGCACATGCGTGATATTAAAAAGGGAAAAGTGCACGGCACAAATCCCAATGCACCGGAGTGCATCAGTAATGTATGCAGGCACAGGTGGGGGGGGCGTGCCCATGCATAACCTGCACAGCCCAATATTCAGCCCAGGATGTGCAGAGCCATGCATGCACAACCCCTACCTGCGCCAGCACAAAGTTAAGCCAAAAAAAAGGAACAACTGATGGCCACCCACAGATGAGCTGCCACATTGCAGGGTGCAACACAGCAGCTGCCACCTGTGGGTGGCCACCCGAGTTCCGACTGCACCTGGTGGAGCCCCATGCCCTATCACAGGACATTTGTAAAACAAGATGCCGTCCAATACCTGGTGCGTGGACGCACTACGTCGTGGGCATCTGTGTATAACCCCCTCAGCCAATATCCCTGGTGGTCCTGTGGACCACACTCTGCCTGATTGTGGGCATCTGTAAACAGAAAATGTCCTATTACCCTGGTGGACTAGGTCCCCCTCCCCACCTGCCCACTGAGCCTGCCCGCTCTCCCCAGTCACCCGGTAGGCCTGCCACCCGCTGCCAGCTGACTGACACCTCGGTGGGGCTGCACCCATTGGTTCACAGCGGAGCCAGTGGCATGTAGTCTACCGATTCCACATTCAGTCACATATCTGGAATGTGTATACGTAGGGGCTGCACACCTATTGGCTCATGCCTTGAACCAATGGGCATGCTGCCCAACTGAGGTGTCAGTCGGCGGGCAGCGGAGTGGCAGGTGGGGTGCTGCTGCTACGGGTGACCCGGGGGAGCAGGGCAGTGGGCTCAGTGGACGGTGGGAGGGGTACCCTAGTCCCCAGGGTAATAGAACGTTTTCTGTTTTACAGATGCCCGCGATCGGGCAGAGTGTGGTCCACTGGACCACCAGGGATATTGGCCGGGGGAGTATATATTAATACAGATGCCCACGATCGGGCAGAGTGCTGTCCACTGGACCATCAGGGATATTGGTCTTTTTTTTTTTTATATTAATACAGATGCCTTCGATCAGGCTGCAGGGGGTGTCGGTCCCCAATGGCTGCTGCCTGGCAGGGCGCCAGGTGCAAGTTGTCGGGGATCAGTGCACCTGCATGCAAATGGGGCCATAATGACATGCAAATGGCCCCATGTGCGCCTTGCATAAATTATGGCCCCATTTGTATGTCAACTTTTGAATATAGCGGGTGCTGTGCATGACGCAATGGAATTTGCCCTAGCGCATCTCCATGCTCCACTCTGGCCACTTTCACTGGCACAGTGCCACTGCGCCATGCACACTGGGGGTGGCCAGGGTGCAATAGTCAAAGCTGCTGAGCCATGGCGCAGTTCCTTTAAATATTGCTTAGTCCACACCCCTGCGCAACCAAGTTGAGCTGCGCCCAAGCTTGCACCACAGCCGGGCGCAGTTTGAATATCTGTGTCTATGTCTACAAATTGTGGACCCATGCATTTAGTGTTAAGGAATATTTCTGTCTAGTCTGTCAGTTGTTTTCATGGTTTCTGTGTCCAGTAAGAGCTCTAACATTATGAGGAACATCAGTAAACTGTTGTGGAGCAAGGGTACTTTTCAATGTAAAAATCCTAGCGCTATATGAAATTCATAGCAGCTGTGAGGTATGGAGACATCCTTCAGAATCCCTATAAACCAGTTATAAATCACTTGAGCTTAGTTTGAGTGATTTATCATAAATTTAGACTTGTTTTATTTTAGTGTGTTGTCCTCCCCTTGCTGCTGAAGGGGAGCACTCCTTTCAAATGCTCCCACACAAGAACATACTGTACACAGGATAAGAGGTACTGTGGCTCTGCATGCTGATAAGCTGAAATCGCAATAGTGATTTATATCACAGTATACAATGCAAGTATAGTTACCCTGTGGTAAATATTGTCTAGTTTTGGTGAATCAGTTCTATGTGCAAAGCAATAGATCAAGTACCCATGATCCAAATGGAAAAAAATAGTCTTTTTTGTCTAGTTTCAGCTGTTAAACAATGCTGATGTTTTCTAAATGTCCTTAGTTTTTGCAAAATCTTGGAACACATTTGACTTCTATGCAAATTAAATGTTAACCCTTGATCTACCCAGATTCCAAAGTACTTACAAGACCTTACATGCTCAAGTACTGTATGTGAGTTGTCAATAGCATATATAATAAGCTCCCTATATACAGTGAAGTCTGTCAGAATCCAATGCAGTGTCACAGATTCTTCCATAATAACAGGGAGTAACTGCCACTGAAATTGCACTGCTTCCCAAAGTAGCACTGCAGAATTTCACAGTATTCAGTACTACATCCTGGCAGGCTTCACTGCATGGGTCTTTGTAATATGACTTGAGGATTCAAATGACATTGAATATGTTTTCTTTGTATTTATAATTGATTGGTTCTCCAATAGCCATTGCTGTAAATCTGTAAAGTCAAACTGCAACTTAAGTTAATCTTCTTCAAGATCCTGTGAAACAGAAAGTAGCACTGTATCATCAGCATACCTTTTTAAGCTAGAATAATTTGCAGTTTATGGTAAAGTATGCATAAGAAGAACAAACAATAAGGACCTACTGGATCACTATGGTACACCTTTCTTAACATCCCTGATTTCAGAGTTTAACCATTTATACAAACTTACTAGGTATGGTCCTTTAAGTAAGAACTGAACCAAGATAAAGTTTCACTGCTGACCCGTATATATAGCATTTTTTTTTACTAAAAAGGATCGCTCTACAGTACTGAAGGCCTCAGTAGGCAAACAGACAATGGTAGAACATTATTAGTCTAACATATTTATTACATTAGGATGGAATAAGTTAAGTTGGTGTAGCTAATACTTGTCTTCATATAAAAAGTTGGTTGAGGGAGCCAGACCAGTGGCAAGGAGGGTTCAGACACCCGATGTCTTACCTCTTGCCATGCCGGAAACCAGTGTTTGGAAATGGATGCAAGTCAGCTGGGGAGGGAGAGCACTGAGCATCCAGAGGACTGCTCTCCTCTCCCGAGGTAGGTGGTTCATCATTACCACCAAAAGACTGCCACCAGGTGGAGGCCTGGTGGCAGTTTGGGACTGAAACAACCAGGATGAGAGGGTGCTATGGGACTCTGCAGCTTGCGTGCATCTCCACATGTTTATGTTAATGTATGTGCCCCAGCAATGGGAAGGGAGAAAATGGAAAAACGGAGCAAGCAAGCTTCATGAAGCCCTGGCCGTGCTCCTGATTCTGGTATGACCACGGGCAATCCGGATTATTCTCTGGGGAGGGACAGCCCACCACTCCCTGATCCTGCCATTTGGGGGGCAGGGAATTCCTGGGGGGACCTTCCTGGGTGTGGGACTGGACCAGGATGCATGCTAAGTGGTGAATTTAGCCTTCTGATAGAAAGCCGGAGACTGCTTGCTAGCCCCCAAGTGGTAAAAAGCTAAATGGAAAAGAAAAAATAAATTGTCTGAGTATTTCACAGTCTGTTTATATCTGTGAGAACAACATTATTCAGTTCATGGTGGCCAGGTTGATTAAAATGCTTAGCTACAGATACATCCATGGCATGGGTATGCTATATTTATGGTTGTTAAAGGAAAACTATACCCTCATATCTTCTAAGGTTTATTTGCTTCCATGTCAACAGACAACTCTTTTCTGGTAGCTGTTAAGAATATATGTGATTTTTTAAGTTTATTTCTACTATTTATACTAATCACTGTAACTATCATGGGGTCTCCATTTTCTGGTTGTTGAACTCTCATTGTCCCTGACAGCTGTATTAGCATATGAGAATATGATGGTTCTGATTCACAAAGCCTTTAGAATGACACAAGGTGCCTGCACCAAACATAAATGATGCAAGTGGCACCTTGGGCCAAAAGATGCCCCAGGTGCTATTCAAAAAGGCAGCCTGTGTCAAACGCAGGCTGCATGCTCCAAAGGGGTCTTACACCAGACGCGCACCACAAAATGGGCTGTGACATGGTGTTGTGGGGCTTGCGACAGACATAGGCTACCATATCCCCTGTTGCAGTATTCACAAAACCCTCCCAGAGTGCAACATTCTTAGTACCCTTAGACCAGGCAGGGCTAGTCTAAGGGTACTTAGACATGTCCTCTGTAAGGGTTTTGACATTTGCAACAATGTGCTGTCCCCCCTCAGCCTCAATAACCTGTTATGAGTTGTATATAAAAATCATAGAAAATATGTCTTATCCCTGGTAGTCTAGTGCCCCCAAGCCCTGATCCCCTGTTATGAGTTTTATCAATACATTGCATATCCCTCATAGTCTAGAGCCCCCCCCAAGCCCTGATCCCCCAGTACAAGTGTTTTATATAAATCATACCACCCCAAGCCCTGATCCCCCATTATGTGTCTTAGTACCATTGATTCACAATATGATTAGTATATGCTCCAGCCCATTCTGCTGTTAAATGAAATTCAGAACATCCTGGTGGTCTAATGGCCCCCCAACCCACAGTGCCCTACCACCCTGCTCTGCCAACCTGTAGCCAAGCTGGTGACTGGCACAGCCCATCATTCACCACCATGGCTGGCCGCTGACTAAGTTCTGAATGAGCGTGTACTATACAGTACATGCTTATTCAAAGCATAGTCAGCAGCTGACCATGGTGGTGAGTGGTAGACTGTGCCAGTCACCAGCTCAGTTATGGGTTGGAGGGGAGTAGGGTGGTAGAGCACTCCGGGATGGGGGTGGGGGGGCCACTAGACCACCAGGAAGTTCCAAATTTCATTTAACAGCAGCTCAGGGCTGGGGCATATATCAATCATATTATGAATGAATGGTACTAAGAAACATAATGGGGGATTGGGGCTGGGGGGTGTAAGACTGCCAGGCATAAGGCAATATTTTCCATGATTTATGTATAACACTTATACCAGGGGGATGGGGCTGGGCTGGGGCACTAGACTACCAGGGATAACACATATTTTATACACTTCATTTATAAATCTCATAATTGGGCTTCAGGGCTTGGAGTGGGGTGGTGCTAGACTACCAGGGAATATTTATGGCATGTAATGGGGGATCTGGGCTGGGCGGTGATAGGCACCAGGGACTGCTGTCTTCGGTGCTAGCGCCACACTGCTGCCCTGCAGCTTGTGGCACACCTTCAGGATGTGCTATCTCATTGGCAAAGTGCCAGGGTTAGCACAAGCCATGGGACTTTGCTACTGGGACCCTACTTGATAGTGAATTAGGTGTAGAGTCCCTGGGTCACCGGCAGTCGGCGCAAGCTGCATTCGGTGCAGCTTGTGTCAAGCTTTGTGAATCGGTCCTGATGTGTCAGCACCCTGTAGACTCCATGGTGTGCCTGTCAGTTTAACAAAACAAGTTGCAGCATGGTGTAAAATATTACATTTACCTTCAGTTAGCTTTGCAAACTGAGTTGTAACACAGGGGTTCCCTCTTTAAATTGCATTCATTTTGTGTGTTTCCAGAGAGTTTTTTTTTTTTTTTAGGATATTTGTACTTTCAGCATAGAGATGCATGGTATAAATGGGTGATGTGACATCATGTTCTCATATTCTACTGCAGCTCTCATGGATAGTTAGTGATCAACAACTGTAAAATGGAAACCCCCAAGATAGTTACAGTGGACTAATATGAACAGTGAAAACAAACTAAAGCAAACATGTATATCCCTAGCAGCTACATAAAAACAGTTGTCTGTTGACATGAAAACAAAGTGTGCAAGATAAGAGGGTATAGTTTTCCTTTAAATCTTTATTTGAGGCTTTTATTTTCACCCCTAGTGTGTTTCATGCACTGTTTACAAGTTATCATTTCCTGCTTTGTACTGTACAGTAAGTGAGATTTCTTTTAATCATGTGATGGTCTTTTTTGTGTGCTGATTCAAAGGGTGCTATACTCCTTAAGGTATTTACAATCATCACACCTTCTGGAACTGCATTTGCCACATCCTGGGTTGGCTGTTTGCATTTGAATTGTGAAGGGGGTAAAGTGACTCGCAGGTGACTTGCAGCAGCATTGACCATTGTCAGCAGATATTCTGTATGTTATGCATGATTTGACTGAAAGACTAGGTGGTCAACAGGTACTTTAGAAATATGGGAAGAAAAGGGTTGGCCAAGGAAACACTTTAGATTTAGAGGATTCAGTTGTAAACTGGCTTCATGCTAAATGGCAAACCACTGCCAGTAGTAAAGAAGAAATTATAGATGATAAATGATCAAAACCATGACATCAATATTCTTGAAAGGACTGAAAAGGGTTCAGTTTAATCTAGGATATGTTTATGATCAAGAGCAGTAATGCCGCTACCTCAGTAGAGGGAGAGCCAACTACAGAACAAGAAAAAAAGTCACTGGCAAGGACCAGATTCCTGCACGTCACTAGACAGGGAAAGGGAAGTGTGGTCTTTGTGCTTTGACTAGGGTGGAAACTGCTTTGGAAATATAGCCATTCGGTAAAGCTTTCAAAGCAGATGAAGAATCCACCAGCCCTTATTTTCCAGGAGGACTCCACACTGTTAATCCAGCCATTAGATGGTCAGATAGCATCTGACAATTGAATGCACTCACATCCAAAATGCCACTACTGGTGGTAGAAAAATGACTCATGCATCACTTTCATTTGCAAGCTGTCTTGGGTTATTGCTAGTGTCATTAACATTTGAAAATATCGCAGGCAGCATGGGAACACGTGTTTCAATGCAGACATGGGGAAATTATACTTCAGCATCTGCGTAAGATCAGTCTAAATATCTAAGCCATTATGTTTCATTTTTTTCCATTTGAATGTTAAAAGTGGATGATGACAGCTTTCAGGCCATGAGGGCAGATCTGGAAGTCACAAGGGCTGAAATACATGTGCTGCCTGAGAGCTTCGGCCACCAAGCCCTATAGGGTACTACTGCTACTGCCACTTCCAAGGACAATACAAGACCAAGAAAGAGTCTGGAAAGTAGTTTTTTTTTTAGAGGGAGAGAAACAGAAGAAGGGGGAAGGAAGTCCTAGTCTAAGGAACCAGGGATGTGTAGCAGCAATAGTTTCACCCTATGGCAACAAGAGGAACCCCAATCTCCCTTCAAAAGGAATAGGGAACCAACACACTTAGCAGCCAAGCATTGCTGGAAAGAATGCAAGGGGGTCAGCTAACCCTCAAAGAGGGCAAAGAAAGATGTCTGTAATGGGAGATTCAATTTTGATGGGCACTGAGAGCCATTTGGATCTCACATCAATGGGAAAAAAGTGATATGATCTTTCCAGAGGCAGACTAGCCCACCAAGATACCTGGAAATTTCCAGGTGGGCCCCCTCTGTTAGGTACTTGGAAACTTTTTAAACTCTGAAAAACTTTGCATGTATCATCTATTGTCTAGTTAAATGGAGTATTTTGTGCACTGCAAGTGAATGTAACATGTAAACGCAGAGCCTGTGTATCAGATTTAAGCAGACAACTGATATGAGTGAATCACTCTGAGCCCTCCCCTATGATTTTCCAGGTAGGCCCCTTTAGACACTTCCCAGATGGAACCCCTTTAGGCCAGTCTTACCCTGGCTCTTCCCTGGGGAGACAGCAGCTAGACTTATAGTGAGGGTGGTGTAACTAATGGGAGAGAGGAGGGAATTGTGCATGTGGGCACAAATGATCTGTGCAGGCAGAGTATGGAACAGGGGACTCAGTCTTCCATACTCTGGGTTAGGTGGCAAAGTAGTGAAGCAGAGGGCAGAGATAGTAAACTTCTTTAAGTTGCTACTGTGGCCATGATTGAATGAGAGAAAACTGTTCTATGTGTTCTAGTTCACTGCTACGTCAAGACCGTGACATGACAAACCATGTGGTAAATAAGAGCAATGCATGGTTGGGACAAAACCGCATGGTCCAAAACTGCACAGATTATATATACCAGCTCTGGGACTGCATGGTTTTTAACCATGCATATTCACACTTGCGCTCTTGACTGGACACATTTCAATTCAATGCATGGAAGAGGAATTTTGGTTCCTTGGGGTTAGGGTCCTGATCTGTGGAGACTGGAAACTTTTCAAAAGGGACAGCTTGCATCCCAAGGAGGAGGCCAGGAGGGTGCAGTGAGAAATGTGAGCACAGCACATATCTAGTTTAAACTAGTAAGGAGGGAGTCAACGAATGTGGTAAGGAAAATATCCAATGTTATGAACAAGTGGAGCCTTGCTGGCCTTCCCCATCAACCAATATAATGGAGTCAACCATACTCAGGGTAAAGATGAGGTGCACCAATGCAAGGAGTCTTATCAACTATATTCCAGAATGACAGGTGATGGTCACAGAAGGGAATCTTGACCTGGTAGCTGTCAGAGACATGGACAATCTCAATCCACAAATGGGACATGGCCACAACAGGTTACTTGTTGTTCTGGAATGACAGAGTGAAAGAAAGGTGAGGGGAGTAGTACTGTATGTTAAAAAGTTGGCAGAGATAACTGAAATAGACAGCCTAGGAGATTTGGGAAAACTAGAAACCTTCTAGGTGCTATCAGTAATGGGAATGGAAAGCAGATCAGTACATGGGTGGTCTATAGACCAGCAGCTCAGAATTATGGGATAGGCAAGGAACTGGAGGAAATGCAAAGGAAGGTGACCAAATTAGTGCAGGTGGTAGTGGCAGTAGGGAATTTTAATATGCCAGCTGTATTTATTTATTTATGTAAACATTTTGGCCAGGAAAGGCACACTAAGCTGTGATAGCTTGTGTCCAGGTGTGTCCTGGGTAGTGGGTTACAAGGACCTGTTTTATTTATGGGGGGAATGTTGGCCATAACTCCAGGGAAATTCCCCTACTTGCCAGTAGGGGGAATGCCGGCCATCAGGATGGCCAGTGCAGAGGAGGTTCCAAAAGGAATGGACATCCAGGAGACAGAGGAGCTGGTCTTGTCCTCTGCCCCCATTTCAATTGAGACTGACATCTTTCTCGATGTGGCTAGAATTAAAGAGCCAGACCCAATGCAAATTATTGATGCTGGACAGTGTGGAGCACAAGGTGCCAAATGAGAGGAAAAACAGCATCAAGAAATGAGTCCTGCAATATCAGGACAGCACACAGGCCACCCGTTGGATTTACAAGCCATTTTATTGGCAGAGGAGGAGGAAAGATTTTTGGCAAGGAAGAAAGAATTGAAAGCCACTATTATGGCACTGCAAGAGCATCAAGTGGTGCCATTGCTAAGGGCTGTTGCTGAGACCAAAGACCAGCTGCAAACAGCTGATGCAGCTGCTTTACGAGAGCAAGCCGAAATGGAGGAGTACAGTAACAAGGGAGGAGCTGGCACAATGCTGGATCACAACTTAAAAGGCTTTCATTTCTCAGCAAGTACTTCAGATCAAACTTTATTTACTTTCAAAGGCAACATTAAGCATAATTTCAGGGTCTTGCCGGGTATGGCAACAATGGGCCTAGTGCCTGGCCTAAGATGAGACCCCACACATATGATAAATGCAGATTCAGAAAATGAAGACATTACAAATGTTTTAAAGGCTGCAGGTTGGGAGAAAGAGATGGAAACAGGGAAATGGGTGTTGGGGTCCACACCCATCCAGATACTCAGCAGGCCAATAACTATTCTTGAGGGGCAAAAAGAAAAAAAAATAACTCTAGTTCAGAAATGGAAAGTATTAACATGGGCCCTATACAGTTGAATCATTCCCCTCTTCATATCCGAGGGTTTATAATTAACACAAGTAGTAGTAGTAGTAAAACTTTTATTCATTTCATTATGAATTGGATAACACATGTGAGTATAACTCATTTCTATCATGGTCTACTATATAGAGTTTCCAGATATAGTTACAATAATCATGATTACAGTACACCTATTTGTATATATTAAACATCACATTATATACTGTAATAACAGCAAAACAAGACATGCAATGTATAAACATACATAGAACAGACACAGTAAATCAATCAAACAAAATCTTTATTTATGCAGGCGGGCGCCATTAAGCAAGGCTCATTTGCAAGGTGGACCTGGTCATGAATACATCAAAGTACAGTACAGAAGCAGGTATACAAAAAGCAATAATATACAAGGAAGAAAAAGTATATACAGTGTATACAGTACAGCACAAGGCTGAAATAAAAAATAACACAGCATTATTTTACAATTGAAGAAGT
This sequence comes from Neoceratodus forsteri, assembly GCA_016271365.2. Taxonomy (NCBI): domain Eukaryota; kingdom Metazoa; phylum Chordata; order Ceratodontiformes; family Ceratodontidae; genus Neoceratodus; species Neoceratodus forsteri. The sequence goes on from CM057456.1 coordinate 649,948,240, forward strand.
CAGCAGATGTACAATCAACCATAGGCATACAGGGGTTATAAGCAGATATCTTTTGTGTGAGGCAGCTGGCAACTACACATATAGGGGAAAGAGGCCATGTATGGGGTGGCAGGTTAGAGAGGTAAAGAAGAGGAGGGATATATTACCGACGACTGGGGGAAAAATTTAGCTAAAACCACAGAAAGTGATGATGGCTGTCGTGTACTTGTTTATTATGATAATGACGGAGGAGGGGTAGATAATTGGGACACTACTATGGATGGGGAGGGACTTTAGCCAGGCTGGAGTGGACAGGGAAGGGTTGGTGCAGCAGAAAGAGTTAATAGAGAAAGAGTGAGAGCCAGAGATAGAAACATGGCGAGTAAATAAATAAATATATCTCCAATAATATAACCCCTTAATTCCATTTTGGTTTATCCCTTACTTATTTTGTTAGTTCAATCATGTTAAATATGTTATTGTTCATAATTTGGCTTCCTCAGTAAACCAGTTCTTAATGGAACTTATACAAATGTTCTTACTTTCAGGCCTGAATACTTGAGGGTAAGCTGTTCCAGATTATAGTACCAGTATAAAAATGTTTTTTTCATCCCAGAATTGTTCATTAGTTTGGGGGTTTATACTCTAGTCCCTGTGCAGACCGTAACCCTTGTTTAATGTGTCTAAGTAAAAAATTATCTAGGATGTAATCTGGAGCTAACCCTTAATACTCTTGATCATGAACTGTATTATTTGCAGGGTTTGTCTTTCTGCCAGAAAAATCCATTGAAGCTCTTTATAAAAATATATCCTGTGGGTTCTCCTTGGTACATCTAAAATGAACCCAGCCAGTTTGTGATAAATTACATCAAGTCTGCTGAGACTCCTCTGTGAGGCACCCTGGTACACAAGATCTCCAAAGCCAATTATAGGTATAATTAATGTCTGTACTACATGGTTGCTAGTTTTTTCTGTCAGGCAATACTTATTTCTATATAAAAATCCTAGGCATTTACACACTTTCTTTTCAACTGATTCAATATGTAAGTCCCACTTTAAGGCCAGGTCCAACAACATTCCCAAGTACTTACAACTTTGTACCTGTTTGAGATGAATGTTACTTGATGTCTTGATCTGAAGTGGAATTTGGGAATTCAGGTTTCTCCTTCTAGGAAAGAGAACAACTTGGGATTTTTTTGCATTCAACACTAATTTTGATTTTAAAAGAAAATATTGCAATTCATCAAATGTCATCTGAAGTAGATTTGGATTTTGAATTTTATCTGCAGAGGAACCCTCCATGTATATAATAGTATCATCCACATATAGATGGTATTTTACCCTATGATCTGACATTCGGATTTTGTTAACATATATATTGTGCAAAACTGGCCCCAATATCAAACCCTGTGGGACACCCGGTATTGTGGTCTCCATATCTGATGTCCAATCACTAAGGGTTATCATTTGTTTCCTCCCCACAAGATATAGCTTAAACCACATGATTACTGATTTGGACATCCCAATATCCTTGAGGTTGGACAGGAGGATGTCATGGGCCAAGGAATCGGAAGCTTTGGATAAATCAACAAAGACAGTGCCCACAGACATCCTCCTGTCCAAAGCCTCATTGACATCCCCTGTTACTTTTAGCAAAGTGGTTGATGTACTATGTAATGGTCTACCCACAACTATTCCACAAGGCCCCCCCGCCATAAGGGAGGAATCAGAAACAGTCCAAACTGCAACTTTAAGGCCAGATATTAATATAGACTGCAATTCAGCTACATCTGCTGTAGTACAGGAAACCTCTGGGCAACTGAACTTTAAAAAATGCCAACAAATTCAAACCCCAGATCATATGCTTCTTTATTTCATACCCCAACATATATTGCCAAGTGACATAATGCTATTATTTATAAAGGGGGACTTGATGTTTTTCTGAATCTTAGGTTTGTGGCAAGAAACTTGTTAAAAGGTACCATGCATTTTACAACTGTAGAAATTTACACACTTATACATGTGTCAGGAGAACCCATATCTGATGTCAGTTTCAAAGTAGGAAGTGGATTGCAAAAGTTCTGGACACTATACAATGCTCTGAAAACAACTGCTGTTTGGATTCTCTTTGAGGTCATCTCACTAACTAAGCCTGCCCATAGAATTATCACTGTACTTTTCCAGAATGAAGGTGTCAGTGTTACTGACCTTGTGTACTAGCTCAAACAAAGGTGCACAGTACAAGGAAATCCTGGAGCCATTTTTGATGAAGACCACATAAGGAATAAAGGTTGGAAGGTCCACGTGGTCCTAAATACAGATGATACAGGGGTGTAACATCTCCTAAATAGTTTCTTTTTGGGAAGAGACAGGGGTGCCCTGTTTTATGCAGGACAGCCCAAAGCATGTTACCGTTGCAACTCAACAGGACACTTGAGTAGTCTAGGAGATAGTCTAAAATGTACAATATGTAATGAACTAGGTCATGCTAGTGCTCACTGTAGAAATGAACAGGTTTGCAATTTATGTGATATAAGAGGGTCATACATATCATACTTGTCCCCAAACTGCCCATAACCAACCAGATCAAATGGACAGCAAAGAACAACAGTTTCTAGTGGCCATTGCACAAAGAAAGGAAGCTGGGAAAGTAGATCCCACCACATTACCCCACCTATAGTTTTACATCCAACTATGGAGGTTAATGGAGCTTTTGCAGGAGGTCACAGCTCCAGTACCACAACAACCTCAAGTAGTTACCATAGACACACCCTATGATGTTGAACCTACTGTAGAAATAGAAACTGAGGTAAATGCTGTTCCTAAGCAGACAGCAATGCCTCCCCCCCCCCCACAACTGCAGACTGTGCATAGCAGTAAGAAGCAACTTAGCAGATGAAGGCAAGAGTGGAGCCAGCCCCAAACAAAGAAAAAAATTCAAAAATCTTCTGATCTTCCTCTTGATAATAAGTTTGCAATACTGACAGAAGAGAAAGGTGCCTCAGGAGGTGAGTCTAATGACTCTTCAGTTTGGTCTTCTATACCTGATATAGGTCCTGATGCAGAGAGTTCTACTTCAGTAATAGCAACATCAGCTGCCCCCCCAGCCCACAGAACGCTAAGTCAAAAACAAAAGCACACCAAGGTTACTAGGAAGTCCCAGAGGAAGCCTCCATGATTTGTTTCAGTCTGTAAAACCCCATATCCATTCATTCCATGGAGCCCTTTATTCCCCTATTTTCCAACAATGTTACTAGTATAAAGAATGTCACAAAAATATTAACAGTATTTTCTAAGCTCCAATCTATAACAGATGGCATTTTTTTTCTATAAAATACATGCTTACACACTATTACTGAAGTAGAACAGGCCATACAAAACTAGCATGTAGGCCCATCTTATTGGTCCTTAGGGCAGGATAGATGTTCAGGGGTAGCCATATTATTCAAAAACATAAACTTACAGCTAATAAAACTTGTAGATCTGGTTCCAAGCAGGACTATTACACTGGATGTCAAAATACAGGATGTACATTTTTGATTAATAAATATGTATGCAGCTCATGCAAAAGCTGAAATAGTTATGTTGTTTCAAGGCATATAACTGTATCTGTACTCTGCCCAAAATGTGATACTTGGTGGCGACTTTAACTGTGAGTTGACCCTAAAAGATAGAGGAGCAAGTACAGTAACAAAAAAAAGTGCTCTGTGATATGACCTTTATGAGAAACATGATTTATAAAATTAATTTAATAGATTCTTATATGACAAAAACTGGGAGACATGATCCGTTTCATAAAGGCCAACTAGCTACTAGAATTGATTTCTTTTTCATCACATCAACTTTATATATACATACAGCACAGACATTAGCTACAGAATTCTCTGATCATAATATGCTTTATGTCAAATTAGAAAATATCATTAAAGCACCTAATGGACCAGCAATCTGGAAATTCAATTCCACAGTCCTGTTAAAACCAGATATTCAACAGACTTTACAATATTTTATTGAAGCAAGGAAATCACTTATAGAAATGTATGATTCATCTGTTACATGGTGGGAAGATACTATTTCTGACCTAATAGCTCTGTTAAAAACTATGAGTAAAACAGAAAGAAATAATAAATACTATTAATACCTACAAAATAGGAGCTAACTACAAAAATTGTTAACCAACTCATATACTACAGAACAGAATCTAGAGTCACAAATACAAAATATAAAGCAATAGATGACAGTCTTCCATATCCAACAAGCTCACGGATTATAGCACCAATTAAAATTTGGTATACAAGGGAAGAAAGGAACTATTTATTTTATTTATTTATATAATCTCAGATTAACAAAACCTTTGAGCTCAGAGCTCATTTACAAAGGTTCCATGTCTATCAGAAAACATACAATAACATATAATAAAAAATACGATAAAAAATCATGAAAACAGGGTACAGTGTCTTGTTCAAGGTACAAGCATAGCAGTAATAGAAGTACAGTCAGGCTGTGACAAACATTATTAAGGTAGGTATTCAGGTCCCTGACTGCGTAGAAGCTTCAAGGGTTTTGGATAAGGGATGCAAACTAGCTAGGACAGCCAAAGGCCTTGTCTGTGAGTAGGAAAAGGGGGGTGCAGTGGGGGAGGAATGTAGGCAGGGTTTGGGGGGACTAGCTAGGGCAGCTGAAGGCCTTGTCGGTGATGGGAATGGGGGGTAAGGGAGGAGGAGGAGGTGTGGAAAGAGGCAAGAGGGGTAAATGCAGCCAGAGGCCTTGTCAGTGGCAGCAGGGGAAGTAGGAAAGGGGAGGGCCATTGGGGTAGGGGGAGTGGGGGTGGATAGTAATAGGGAGTATAGGAAGTAGGAGAGGGGGAGGCAATTGAGAGAAGGGAGTGGGAGTGGGGACAGATAGTGCTAGTGGAGCTGGATAAGGCTAGGGATCTGGATCAGTCTAGGAGGGACAGGGCTATGTTTCTATGTGATAACAGCGAATGCCTAAAGGCGATCACCGTTATCGCACAGTCAGAGTGCCGAAAACATTTTCGGCACTCTGACAACCCCAGCGTGACAGGACAACGGAGCTGGGACATGTATTTTAATGCTTGTGGGGTTGTGCCCCACATGGGGGCTTCGCCCACACTCCCCCTACTAAAGGATTCTCAAATCCAGGGGTGCAGGTCAGGGGGTAGCATTAAAAAATAAAGGTTCAGGCTGAGCACAATAAAATCGCAGCAGCGCCCGGACCCAAACCTGGTAACCCACCCACCCCAACCACTAGCCAACCCCTGATGCCATGACACAGCTCAGCAAGCCACCATAGTGCCACCCCTAAAGCTCCTCCTCCCTTCCTAGCCCACACTCACTGTGCTCACCCCCCCATGTGCACATACACATAGCGACATCCTGTTGCCCAGTTTTCCCTCCCCGTCATCCGGTCACCCTACCCTCCCATCACCATGAGGGATTGTGCCAGGAAGGAGTCGCCATTATGGACAGCACCCTTCCCCATGTGCCCACCTCATGGGATACCCAGGGCTATAGTTTGCAGTCACACCCACAAGAGGCTGAGATGTGTGCCCTAAGGTTATATTTATAGGGTCCAATCTTAGGTTCAGCAGTAATAACTCCGGGTAGTCCATTGAACCAGGAGGGGGCACAGTAATCAAAGGTCCTCTGACCCTTTGTTGTGTGGTGGAAAGCTACAATGTATGATAGGCTAGTCCTGCCCCTAGTCCTATGGGGGTTCAGTGTTGGACTGAGTACGTTTCAGAGGGTTAGGGGGTAGGCCAAGCATGATTTTCTTGACCATAAGGCAGGTCTGGTATTTTATCCTACCATTGAGGTGTAACTAGCTTGACTGGGAGTATAGGTCGCAGGTATTTGCCCATTTGAAGGGTGTAATGATAGAAATAAGCAAAAACACATGGAAGGTGTACTAGATAACACAAAAACAATACATACTAACACACATTCAATACTACAAATTATTACACAACATACTTCTGAACTATTTAAATTAGCACCAGAGAATACGGAACCATTAGAAGCTTTTTGAACACTTTTCAAACACCCTCTTTTCCTAAAGAGTTGCAAACAGCTGTAATACAAGATATCAAAGCAGCAGAAGTAGAAGTGGCTATTTTATCCTTATCTACAGATAAGGCCCCTGAAAGTGTCAGATTAACAAGGGAATTATATAAATCCGTTATGATAGTATTAAGTACAGAGCTAGCTCAGGTATTTACTAGTCTTCTGGCAACACAATCTCCACCACTAAGGATGACAAATGGTTTACTAATTTACTTATACAAAAAGGGGAACAAACATGATATTAACAATAGGAGACTAATTTGTCTTCTTAACACAGATTTTAAAATGCTGGCAAAAATCCTGAATTCCAGATTACAATTTGTAGCTAAATCCCTCATTGCATTAACTCACATGTGCTCAATACCAAGAAGAAATATCCCAGAACACCTGATTTTGATTAGGGAACTTTTGTAATTAAGTCATAAGAATAACATTTCTGGATTTATAATGTCATTAGACCAACAAAAAGCCTTTGATTCCATTAGGCACCAATTTTTATGGGCTATACTCAGAAAATATGGCATCCCAGTAAAATTAATTACCTGGAAACAAACCTTGCATAAAACAGCGCCCATCACACCCATTGTAAACAGGTGGAAGGGCCCCATGGTATCAGTCCTCAAAGGAGTTAGACAGGGTTGTCCTCTAATTCCCTTACTCCGCATTTTGTATAGACCCCCTTTTATGCACAGTATATCAAATGCTACCCATACTTTGATTTCTATCACTACCCCAGATAATCTAGACATATACAGAGCAATAGCCTATGCAGGCAATGTATATATTATGGTGCAAGATGTTCCTTCAGTAGCAGGAAGACTTATACAATGTAGCAGATGGTATGCACGCAGGGGCTAGTTTAAATCTAAATAAATGCATAGGATATCAATTAGGACATATAGAACATAGACAGGAGACAGCAGCAGGAACAAAACATACAGAGGACTGTATCAAAATGTTAGGCATCACCTTTGGACAAGCTAAGTCAGATATATTAAACTGGGAACCAAAACTCCAGCAAGGAAAACAATAGTAGCACAACGGAATAGATGGCGTCTCAGTAAACAGAAAAGAATACATATGATTAAGTCATATATATTACCTTTGTTTTTGTATATTAGTCATATTTCCCACTGCCACGTACACTGAGGACTACATTATTAAATATTTTTTTCAGGCAATTTGGGCCAGCAGGCTCAACCCTATCAAGAGAAATATATTGCATCTACCCATTACAGAAGGAGAACTGGGGGTGGTGAACCATCTAGTGTTCTATTATAATATTTTTATACAAACCAATTTGCAGTCTTTATTGTTATATACAGGCTATAGCAGGACCTCACTACTACGTAATACTTGTGCTGTATGGTTCAGACAATGGGACACAGGTACATTAAGACCATTAAGAAGAGCCATAACACCCCCACATACAGTATGTCAGGGAACTTTTTCTTAAAATAAAAAAATGGCAAATTACAACTCAGTTGATCCTTACCAAACCAAGAAAAGAGGTCTATCAGTGGATCATAATTCATCATTTCCATGAAAATATCACTTTTTCATTATGCCCACCTACATATGTTACATCACTTTTATAGTTACTGAAAGAAAAAAGAATTCCTTGCAAAACGTGGGACTTTCATTGGTTGAGTTGTCATAATAAAATCAACATTAAAGACAGTCAGAAACATAAGACATTAGAGAAATGAATGTGTAGCAGACCACAATGCTCCCCTCAACTGGAAACTATTGGCCATCTATTTCTTTCATGTACATACATTCAGATCTTTTGGGGCTTTTTAGGAACACACTGGAATGAACCTTCTTCTCTTCTATAACCTATGAAATGCTTATGTGAGAACATTATGAGGGTATTGGACAAAAATAGAATAAAAGCACATTACATATTATACTTTTAGTAATCAAATGGTGTATACAGTATGGAATACCAGAAGTTGTTTACCCTGCAACAGAGCACATAGAACATATTGAATTGGTTGGAAAAATAACTTCTGAATTGCAGGACATTTACTTTGCAGATGCTAATAAAATTAATAGTAATAATCTCAGAGCTATCTGGAGGAACATGTCTTGGGTAACAGATACAGATGTACCAATAACATAAACTAATTACTGTGGAGAATAAAAATCTTAGCTTGAATTAAGGAAAACCAGACAGATGAGTTAGGAAAATGTCTGACGATATAAATAAATGACTGCAATATATGGGTTCCTGATATTTTTGGCCTGTATTAATTGTTCTTTCGTTTCCTACACTAATAATTATGTAATAACTGCCAGGTACCCTGTATTATAACCCCACCTCCCCTCTCCTTAATTTTATGGTTTGTTTAATAACAAATAATTGATTGGTTATCATTAAATTATGTACATATGGTTATAGTTTTTGGTGATGTATGATTTGTTTAATTCCCTTACATTAATAAACACCCCTACTCTTTGCAGTAGTTGGAGCCCATGTTCATCCGTTCATGATGGCAGACGCTAGTCAGAGTGAGGAGAGTGCTGAAGTACTTGCAGTGGAACTAATCTCCCTCCCTGAAGGTCTAGAATTGAAGATTGCAACAAATAATATGGATATTGCAATAAATGAAGAAATCATCCCAGCTCTTCCCAAGGGGGATGTCGATATGGATTATGATGCAGCCAAAATTAGCCTCCAAAGGAACCTTGAAGAAAAGAAGAAGAAATTGATCGAAATGCTGTCTGCTACTAAGCAACAATACTTACAAGCAAAATCCAAATTAGAAGAGGACAAAAACATGAAATGCCAAGCAAGTAGTCTGGCTACACATACACAAACAAGGAAAAAGTTTAATCTCCCTTCTCCGGTTTTTGAATTTGGTGCCAAACCCTTAGACTTGGTACTGAACACATCCCAAGAACTGAGCTCACCTTTTGCTAGCACTTCAATCTGTACACCCAGCTCTGCACTCTTGGAAGCTGGTTGGATTCAACAACAAGACGGCACATGGATGCCTGATCCTAAAATACCTCTACCCAGCTAACCACAAGTGTAAAACAACTTGGAAACCACCCTTGATAGTTTACCAGAATCAGAACTGTAAAAAACAAGATGGAGATGACTCACAACCAAATATAGGTACAAACAATACCATTTCTGATGTTAATACTCTACTTCAAAACACTGAGGAAATTCCAGACTCTATGTTAAATGATATTCCAGACCTGAATCAAAATGCCAAATCTACTGACAAACCAAAATCTAATTTTGCAAGCTTATTCCACAAACCTCCAGAAAATGCTAAATGACATCACACAGTGTGAATCAAATATAAAGGAGATTTAGAGATTGTGCCTGATAGGAACTTTGTGGGACTTTATATTTTTAAACAATCCCTACAGTTTTCACCTTTGGTTGTTTTTGCATGTATTCATGTTCCAGGAGAGCATACTTGCGACTTCAGCTTTTGGACAGCTTTTTTACTAGAAAGGTTTTGGCAAAAATATCAACAAGTTAATGATACTCCCATATGGACTCATTTCTTTGCAATTCCTTTATCCAAACCTATTTTCAAAACTATTAGTGTTTTATTTCATAGAAACATAGAAACATAAAAGTTGACGGCAGATAAGGACCGCAAGGCCCATCCAGTCTGCCCATTCCTTTTTCTACCTTATAAATGTGCCATCGGCCTTTGCTCTGTCAGTGGCCTATCTATTCATACTCATTTGTATTGCTCCCTTATGCCTATCCCATGCCTGTTTGAAGCCCTGCACTGTATTCATAGCCACTATTTCCTGAGGTAGGCCATTCCAAGCATCCACCACCCTTTCTGTGAAAAATATTTTCCTCACATTCCCCCTTAATCAGGCCCTCTAATCTCATGCTGTGTCCTCTTGTCCTGCTATTTTTCTTATATTTAAACATGTTAGACTCTTTCACCTTGTTAATGCCCTTAAGGTGTTTGAATGCCTCAATCATATCACCTCTCTCCCTCCTTTGCTCAAGGGTATACATATTGAGCTCTGTTAATCTGTCCTCATATGTCTTCTGATGCAGTCCCTGCACCATTTTGGTTGCCCTTCTCTGGACTGCCTCAATTTGGTTAATGTCCTTGTGAAGGTGTGGCCTCCAATACTGCATGCAGTACTCCAGATGGGGCCTAACCAGTGTCTTGTAAAGAGGATTATTACCTCCTCCTCACGACTTGTGATACCCCTACTAATAAACCCTAACACCCCCAGCCTTACCTACTGCTTTAGAGGTCTGCTTGATGATTTCAGGTCATCAGTGATGATGATGCCCAAGTCTCTTTCTTCCTTGTGACTGCTAGCAACCCTCCCAGCCTATAGGTGGCTTCAGGGTTTCTCTTCCCTATGTGCATGATTTTGCACTTCTTTGCATTAAATCTCAGTCGCCACTCTTCTGACCATTTTTCTAGTTTATCCAGATCTCTTCTCATTCTGCCCACCCCATCTGGATCATCTACTCTGTTGCAGATCTTGGTGTCACCTGCAAACAGACAAGCCTTACCCTCTAGTCCATCTGCAAGGTCACTAATGAAGATGTTGAAGAGGACTGGCCCCAGGACTGATCCCTGAGGTACTCCACTTGTGACTTGCATCTCTTCTGACTGTATACCATTTACCACCACTCTCTGTTTTCTGCTCGACAACCAGTTTGCCACCCAGTTGACCAACTTCTGACCCACCCGAGCCTACCCAGCTTATTTATCAATCTTCTATGTGGAACAGTGTCAAAAGCTTTGCTGAAGTCAAGGTAGGCGACAACAACTGCTCCCCCTTGGTCCACCACTCTGGTTACCCAGTCAAAGAAATCTATGAGATTAGTTTGACAGGACCTTCCTTTTGTAAACCCATGCTGTCTTGGATCTTGTGCCCCTATGGGTCCCAGGTGTTGCACTATCCTTTCCTTAAGGAGTGCCTCCATAGTCTTGCCCACTACTGAGGTAAGACTGACTGGTCTGTAGTTCCCTGCCTCCTCCCTGCTACCACTCTTGTGGAGTGGGATCACATGAGCCCTTCTCCAGTCTTCTGGGACCTCTCCTGTGCTCAGAGACTCACTAAACAGTTCTGCTAATGGCTCTGCTAGTTCCACCTTTAGCTCCTTACGTACCCTGGGATGTATGCCATCAGGTCCCATTGCCTTATCCACCCTGAGCTTAGCAAGGTCTTGTAGGACCCTTTCTTTTGTGAAGAGAGTAGTGCTCACCTCCTCCCCTGTGTCCATGGTGCTGAGCTGTGGGCCCTGCCCTACCTTCTTCAGTAAATACTGAGAAAAGTATCTATTTAGGATAGATGCTTTTACATGGTCCTCCTCCTCACATCTCCTTTTCTCCATTAAGCTTAGCAATTACCCCCTCTGGACCTTTCTCCTTCACTAATGTATCTATAGAAAGTCTTGTCACTTTCTTTTACTGTTCGTGCTAGTATTTCCTCAGTTTGGGACTTTGCCTGCCTTACTGCCTTCCCTGTTTCCTTTAGGGCAGTTTGGTATGCCTCTATCTTCATCCTGCAGTGTTCCCTTATATTTCCTGAAGGCCAGCCTTTGGCTCTGACCTTTCTGCTACTGTATTTGAGAACCAAAGTGGTTTCCTCTTCTTTTGCACTTCCTTTTCTGTCTAACACAATGGGATGTTGCTTCAAGTATTGCATCCTTAATGCTTGCCCACTTTGCCTGTACCCTCACCTGTGTTTCTTTTGCCAGGGCTAGCTTAACTCTGTTGGCCATCTTATCAAACTCAGCTCCTCTGAAGTCCCATATTTTTGCCTTGGAATGGGATGATTTAGATGTAGTAGCCAAATTGAACCATACCATGTGATGGTCACTGGCCCCAGGTGACCTTCTACCTGAGATCTGAGATCCCTTCCTGTTAGTCAGTACTAGATCTAGGATAGCCCTGTTTCTTGTGGGTTGTTGTACCAGTTGTTTGAGGCCCTCCCCTGCAGGAATCCACTATGTATCTAGTTCTGGCAGATGTTCCTGCTGGTATTGACCAATCTGTATCCGGCATGTTGAAGTCTCCCATTATCAGAACCTCCCCTTTAGCTGTCATGTTTTGTATATCTTCTAACAGTAATGTGTATATGTCCTCCCCCTGGTCTGGGGGCCTGTAGACAACCCCAGTTCTTATGGCTGTCCCATTTCCTGTTTCCTGTTTCGTAATGAAGGCGTTAATGTGAAGGACATGCTTTACTGGTTAGAATAAAAATGTGAAGTTAAAGGACTACCAGAACTGATTATTGATGAGGAAGGCTTTTGGATGGGGGGGAAGGTGATGGTTCAAAATTCAATTAAGACATACTGAAGATGGCATTCAGCATTTACCAAGTAGTTTTTTTCTTGACTGGGTTAGAGGCATTTTATTCTATCCTGGTCAGCTCAAATCCTGCTACAAATGTGAATCACCATGACATCTGAGTAGCAATTGTGAGCAAATAAAGTGTTCCATTTGTGGCAGGCTAGGCTACCTGGGGGTGCCCTGCACCTTTACTCCATGGTGTAGGCTGTGTGAGGAAGAGGGGCACACTTTTACTTCTGGCCTCTGGGCCTCACACAACACTACAGATACAGATTATGGTGAACATGTTTTTTTATGTAAACAGGGCAACACATAAAAAGTCACAAGATACTCCCAATCTTTCAGAGCAAAATGTACCTCCTACCAGACAGGCTGGAACAGACCCAGAACCCCCCAGAAGCAACCACATTCCCAATGAACCCCATGACCTACCTCCAATAACCCTGACTGATGCACCATCTGCATCTGCAGAGCAGACACAGACCCCCCCCTTTGGACAAGCCAGCCTCACCAGACTCTGAACAGACTATGCCTCCCCAAGTGACTGAACTATTTAAATCTACACCTAAGAGCAAATCTAAACCCAGAAAACAACTATTGGACCTGAAGACAATCTCACTGCACGTTAAATATGAAGCCCTGCAATGGGGAGAGACTGAAATAAGCAACATTTGGGATACTTCTTTCCAAAAGGACCAATCCTCTGAGAATGAAGAACCTATTAAAGTGGTTCAACAAACAAAGAAAAAATGCTGGGGCAGTCACTTCAAAACCAAAATGGTAAAGGTAACATGATATTTGTAAGTCCCCCCAATGCTCTGTGACAATGTCTAACAATGTGCAGCTTGCTATCGCATCTTTAAATGTGAATAGTATAAAATCTGAAAAAAAAAGGAAAATTACTTTTTCCATATTTGAATGTCAACACTGGGATATTGCCTTTTTCCAAGATACTAGGCTGCATACACAAAGGGAAGTGGATTTAGTTTCCAAAAGATTGATTGTGGGGGGAAAACCATCTGGTCTCTGGGATCTGACTTATGCAGTGGTATAGGTATCTGTATTATTCAACCTTCTATTAAAGTGTTAAATTGGTGGAGATACAACAAGGGAGAGTGATGCTTGTAGATATTTTATATAAGGAGCAATCTTATCACTTAATAAATATTTATGCACTCCAAACAAAAGCACTACAGATTGAACTTTTATAAGAAATTTAACCCTATATATATATATGCCTCAAAATTGGTACCGGGTGATAATATCATGGACGAAATATCCCCACAAATTACAAAGTAAGCTCCACATCACCGACAACAATGTCAGCATTCATATATATCACCCACTCAAACCCCATGGACAGTGCACAGAATGGCTCAGCAAGGTGCCGCCCATGACCCCAGCCCACCGTGGGGTCACGGTCAGCACCCTGAAGAGCCGTGCTGTGCACTGTCCACGGGGTTTGAGTGGGTGATATATATCCATGCCAACATTTTCGTCGGCAACGTGGAGCCTGCTTTGTAATTTGCAGGGATATTTCCTCCACGATATTATCATCCGGTACCCTCAAAATCAGTACTATTTGGAGATGATTTTAATTGTGGGATATTATAGACTGATGGGGTATAAAAACAAACACTTTTTTTGTGATGTCAGTTTTTTGAAAAATTTAGTAACAGAAAAGTGGCTTAAAAGATACAGAAGCTACCCTTGTTAATCCACCAAAGCACACTTTTTCTAAAGGCACTTTATGCACTCGTATTGATTATTGGTTTATTTCAGGAAATATTCCTATAGCAAATACGAAACTCAGGTCGTTGCCACATCAGACCATTGTTTGATAAGTTTATATCTAGCAGATTGTTCCGATATAGTTATGGGGAAAGGGAACTGAAGAATAAATACCTTTTTACTAAATAACAAAGATTGCTCTGAAACATTAAATATCTCATCCTAGCAAGGAAATCTATATTTTTTTTATATAATTTGCCCATTCAATGGTGGTTAGATACTAAAAGGGATTTTATTAGATGTTTTAAAACATTATCTGGAGAATTGGCACTCTCAAATGGGGACAGAGAGAGGATCTCCGATCTTGAAGAGGGTAGTCATCTGGGAACAAGCGACCATCAAACAGTGTGTTTCACAACAAACTTAGCTGTAGAGTCAAGCCATGCAAAAGTGAAGCTACTGGATTTCAGTAAGGCTGATTTTGTCAAAATGGGAGAGTGCCTCAGAAAAGCACTAGCTAACATGCAAGAAGGTGGGATGGAGCAAGAATGGGGAAACATCAAAACCACCATCACAGAGGCAACAAGCCTTTGAGTGAAGCAAATAAACAAATCAAAATGAAAGAAAAAAACACTATGGTTCTCAAAAGAAGGGGAAGGAAAGGTAAGGGAGAAAAAGATAGCATTCAGGAAGTATAAGGAAACACAGAAGGAGCAGGACAGAGAACTGCACCAGTTAAAAGCAGAAGGAAGGCGGAAGGCAGTCAGAACAGCAGAAGGCCCAAAACCGAGGAAAGGATAGCTAACTCGGTTAAGAAGGGGGATAAAACCTTTTATAGGTACATTAGGGAGCAAAGAAAGATGAAGGCAGGGATACTGAGGCTGAATAAAGGGGAAGGTGGTTGGTCAGAGAGCGACAGTGAAAACGCAAGGATACTGAATGAATACTTCTGCTCAGTATTCACAATGAAAAAGCAGGGGGAGATACTTAATCCAATCAATAGAAGCACTCTGGATACAGGGTTGATATTAGTCCTTTCACAGAAGAAAGGGTTCTGAAAGAACTCTTAAAACTGAAGGTAGATGAAGCAATGGGGCCTGATGGGATTCACCCCAGAATTCTAAAAGAACTAAGGGAAGAACTAGTAACACCACTGACTACCCTTTTAATAAATCATGGGAGATGGTGTGGTACCTGAGGACTGGAGGAGGGCAGATGTGATTCCCCTTCACAAAAGTGGGAGCAAGACAGAGGCAGGAAATTACAGACCTGTCAGTTTGACCTCAGTGGTAGGGAAAATCATAGAATCACTACTGAAGGAAAGAATTGTTGAGTACCTAGAGGCCTGTGGGGCACAGGACCCAAGGCAGCATGGATTCACAGCAGAAAGGTCATGTCAGACAAATCTAATTGATTTCTTTGACTGGGTGACAAAAGTAGTTGACCAGGGAGGGGCTGTGAACATGGCCTACCTAGACATTAGCAAGGCATTTGACACAGTCCTGCACAAAAGATTAATAAACAAATCAGCCAGCCTGGAAGTGAGTCCCAGGGTGGTAGCCTGGGTAAAACACTGGCTGGACAACAGGACACAGCAGGTAGTAGTAAATTGAGTCCACAGTGAAGAAAGGAGGGTTACTAGTGGGGTACCGCAGGGGTCAGTACTGGGGCCGGTCCCTTTTAATGTCTTTATGAGTGACATTACAGAGAGACTGGAAGGGAAAGTATGTCTCTTTGCAGATGATACAAAGATCTGCAACAGGGTTGATACGCAAGGTGGGGTGGAAAGTATGAAAAGGGACTTGGCAAGGATGGAGGAATGGTCATATGTATGGCAGCTTAGATTCAATGCAAAGAAGTGCAAAGTAATGCACCTGGGAAACAATAGCCCAAGGGAGGTGTACACAATGGGGGATGAGATACTGACAACAACAAAAATGGAAAGAAACCTGGGGGTAGTCATATCAGATGACCTAAAGGTGGGGCAGCAATGTGAGAAGGCAGTAAGGAGGGCTGGGGGGATACTGGGATGCATAGGGAGAAGCATCACCAGTAGAAAATAGGAAGTTGTTGGCCCTCTGTACAGACAGTTGGTAAGACCACATCTGGAGTACTGTGTACAGTTCTTGAGACCCCATCTCCACAAAGACATGGACAGGGTGGAGGCTGTCCAGAGGATGGCAACCAAAATGGTGCATGGTCTGCACCAGAAGACATATGAAGAAAGACTAAAGAAGCTTAAGATGTATAGCATCGAGGGAAGGAGAGAGAGGGACATGATAGAAACTTCCAAATACCTCAAGGAAATTAACAAAGTCCAAGAGGGTAGCATCTTTCAGAAAAAGAGATGTGCAAGAACAAGGGCACAATTTG
The DNA here is from genome assembly GCA_016271365.2 of Neoceratodus forsteri. Classification (NCBI taxonomy): domain Eukaryota; kingdom Metazoa; phylum Chordata; order Ceratodontiformes; family Ceratodontidae; genus Neoceratodus; species Neoceratodus forsteri. The sequence goes on from CM057456.1 coordinate 649,964,714, forward strand.
AAGATGGGGGGGGTGGCTCAGAGGTAATGTGAGGAAGAATCTCTTACAGATGCATGGAACAGCCTTTCTGAGGAGGTCGTAGAGTCAAAAACAGTGGGGGAATTCAAGAATGCATGGGACAGACATAAAGCAATTCTAGTGGGGGGTAGGAGAAAGGAGACTGTTGGTTAACTAGGATCTGCAGCTTATCTGTTAGGTAGGGAAATGGCCAGACTAGGTGGGCCAAGTGGTCCTTATCTGCATCAAATTCTATGTTTCTATGTTTAACTAAATTATACCAAACAACAATTATATCAAGACTTATGTAATAAATTACAACATTTACAGATCTTAAGCAATAAAGATCCAGGCACAATTTAACAACTTCAAAATATAAAAGAACACATGACACTTTATCAATGCAATAGATTTACAACACTTTAGTTGAAACAAAAATTTGAAACACAGGGAAAATCACATAAAATAAACCCTTATGAAAATTGTACTGAATGAGTTAAAAAGAAAGGATTGGTCAAACTTAAAAAGAAAACGGGAAAATTACAAGTAAAAACAAATTATTACAAGAAGTAAATACTTCTATAGCAAACACATTTAATATTGACTTTAATACCACTAATGAATTACTAGAATGGCTTCAAACCATTGAATATCCACAATTGCCCAAACAGGAAAATACAGTATTAATCACATAGTTTACTTCTGCTGAACTTGATACAGCAATTAAGATGTTAAGAAATGATACGGCCCTGGAATAGATGGCTTATCACCAGAGTTTTTTAAATGGCTTTGGCCATATATGCCACAAGAAATATTAGCTGCATATAATAACATGTTAGAAATTGAAGAAATACCCGAAGAACTTAATAGAGGCACAATAATTGTTTTACATAAAGTTGATAGATCCCTTATATCAAATTGGACACTGATCACCTTATTGAATACAGATTTTAAAATCTTTTCCAGATTATTAAGTACTAGACTATCAACCATATTGAATAAACTATTCCATAATTCTCAGTCCTGTTCTATTGCAGGATGGAAAATCAGAGATAATTTATTTCTTCTCAGAGAATTTTTTGAATCTGGAAGAACATCCAATGAATCAGGAATAATAATTAGTCTCGATCAAACTAAAGCCTTTTATAGAGTTGTACACAATTACCTTTGGCTTTGTATACAAAATGTAAGAAATCCCTTCTATTTTTATACAATGGCCCAGATATTCAAACTGCGCCCAAAAAGTGTGCAAGTCCATTGCGCCCATGCGCAAGAGGCACGATATTCAAAAACTGCACAGGCCAAGATGGGCCTACAGCCAACGACTGAATATCGCACCACCTGCACCATAGCGCAACTAGGGAGGTGAAGCTGAGCATATCTGATGCACCATAGCGCAACAAGAGATGTTCAGCTGAGCAGTCCAGATGCACCATGGTGCAACCAGGGACACCCCCCAGCAGCAGGGAAGCAATGCAACAGCACAACCAGGGATGCAGGGGCCCACCACCCATGCCACAGATGGGCAGAGGAACACACAGCAGAACAGACATTGTCCCCCCACACCCCATGCAATGCACAACTGGGGGAGGGCTGGAATAACCACTGGCCCATGGAGACCAGCAACCAACCCACAGCTGGGCCATGATGCCCCATCACACCCCTGGCAAGCTGTGACCAGCACACAAGGAGGGCTGACCACCCCATGCCACACCATTCCACCAATGCAGAGCACACTCTGCACTGTGACCCCCAGACACCCTGCCCAGGAGCAGCGCCCACCAGTGCAGGATACCCCATGCATGCCACCACCCCCACTGTGACAATGCAACCCTGTGCACCACAGAACCATGCAAGACAGCCCCACCACGAGCACCCATCAGCGGGTGGCAGCACACAGTGATGCAACGACTGCATACACAGTGCCACCACGCACATCCCCCGCGAGGTACAGCTGAGAGAACGACCATGCGTTGGCACACGAGGTACCCCACACATGACAGGGCATGCCCTAGACTCCACCACCAGTGGTACAGCACCCTGCACACCCTCCCAAGGATACACCCCAACCTAGCACTGGCCACAACAGCCAGCGCAGACACCCACAGTGGTGCATGGAAGCATGCACCACACAGGATGCAACACAGTGCATGGACAAATACCCACCCATACCCAAGGGCACACCAACACAGGGACACAGTAGTGGGGCAACCAAGCCCCCAGCGTGTGGCCATGGAAACCGTGTACACATAGCCAGCACTCCTCCATGGCACAGGAGTGCCAGCCACCCTGCTCAGGCACTGTGGAGCTGTACACCACCAGCATTTGCCAGGAGCACAAGTGACAGACAGCGGTGCACATCCCTTGCAATACACACAAGCCACAGCATGGAGGTGGGACAACAACAGCGGAGGCCACAGTGTCACCCAAGGCAGACATGCACCACACCAGTGACAGGAGGCAACCCAGCATTGTGACGGATACAGTGGCTGTCCTGCATGGACAGCCACCACTGACATTTATTTTATTTATTTTGTTTTTGTTGACTGGGTAAGTGCACTAGACAATTCCTGCCTATTTTCAGGCACGACCCAGGGGAGGGGGATACAGATGAATGCCAACTGACTTTGAACCAGATTAAGCTGTTGGTGGTATTTTTAATGAATGAGAGAAATTTGGCCAGGACACCGGGGAAATTCCCCTACTCGGAGGCGCTGCTGTTCTTGGTCAGTAGGGGAGCTGCTGACCTAGAGGATGGCTGCGCGGTCAGATTCTGTGTGGAGCATGGAGGCTCCGGTTGGAGAAATGGAAACGGAGGCATCAGAGGAAGTACAGGTTCTTGTTACTCAACAATGGTGCTTACCGGAGATTGTGCAGGCGAGGCCTGCGTCGGAGCCTGCTACAGTAGAGACCGGAATGCCTGGAGAGTCTCTGGAGGGTCAGTCGGGAGCCAGCCCGAGGTCGAGCATGGCAGGAGACGCTGTGGAGGAAGGAGGCGTGACGGCGATCGGTCGCACAGCAGAGGTACTACCCGGTACAGCGAGGGTGGAAGCACCATGAATCAACGAGTTCACGGCGAAAGGAGGAAGTCTCGGTATGGGTGGTGCGGTAACTGAATGGAGGAAGAAAGCAGTCGGGCCGGTTTTGGCGTGGTGGGACCGGAGGAACGGACCAGGAAACAGGGCCCAGCTCCAGTTGGTCAGCTGAATCAGCCATATCTCAAGCGGCTGGATTCGCAGGCAGACGGCAGATGGATACCGGACCCAGAGTGGCTGTCTTTTCCTTCAGGGGCAACGGAGGCATCGACAGGACCTACAATGAGCGGTGAGTCTTTGGCTTTGAATGGACTTGTTTCTCAGGACCAGGCATTAAGCCGGGCAGGGGCATCAGCCAAGCAGAGGAGGGGGGAGGTTTCTCCTGCTGAAAGTTTGCATGGACTGGGGCCGGAAGAGCAGGAAGAAAGGAGGGGCCCACTTTTCGCGGACCTTTTTAAAAGAAATAAGGTGGAGCAAGCCCCAAGAAGAAACGTTGTACGAATAAGGTATAGAGGAGGCCTACCTGAACACCCGGACCAGGTATATGTGGCCAGAAAATTATTGATGGACTCTATGAACTTTTTGCCTTCGATATCTATGCTTTAATTAACATTCGTGGGGAGGATACTTTTGATGTAAGCTTTAAACAAATGGCTAGTCTTGAAAAATTTTGGTATAAATATGATAGTTGTAAAATGTTACCTTTATGGACACCCTTTTTAGCCGTTCCAATTACAAAACCAGTTTTTAAAACTGTGAATGTAATGTTTAGGAATGAGGGAGTGAATGTGGGGATATTGTTTTTGGTTAAAACAGAAATGTGAGGTGCTAGGCTCTCCGAACCTATCCTAGACTCTGAAAACATTTGGACTGGGGCATGGAAATTTAAAGTTAAATTGTTTATGGTGAATAATGAAATACAATATGTCCCAAATAGCTTCTTTTGGGGAGAGATCGTGGGGTTTGTTTTACCCAGGCCAGCCAAAAGCGTGTTATAGATGTGGTAGTCATAGGCATTTGAGCAGTGCATGCGATAGAGTGAAATGTGCCTTATGTGGGGAATTGGACCATGATAGTGAATTGTAGGAATGAATTCAAATGTAATTTATGTGACGATTTAGGACATGCCTATCATCAGTGTCCTTGGGCGGAGCAGAATAGGCAAGGGGATTGAATAAAGAAGAGCTGATTTCGCAAGCCCAATGTAGGGGGAGCCTACTCATCCCGGTAAGAAACATAGTAAGAAGGGAAACTGAAAGAGGGACGCCCCGTAATATCAGAGTCTCCTATTAGTGAAATAGAATCCACTGGGTCAGTTTTGCAACAGAATGTGGTCCCTCCCCCCATTTCTAGGGCAGATTCCTTAACTGAAAACACGGATGACCTGACAAGGGAACCTGAGAAGGAAATTCCCTTTCAGACTCCAAGGAGGGTAACGAGAGCAAGTAGTCGTACAGGAGGGGGGTGTTTGATTCAGAATTCCTTCACAGCTCTAGCAGACTTAGAAGGGGAAGGAGTTTCTGATTTGTTAAAATCAGATGAGAGCTTAAACATGGAAATTGAAGAAGAGGGGGGACTGGAAGTGTTAGAAGGAAAGAAGAAAAAGGGCAGAAAGAGGAAACAAGATATATGGAATAACTGACCAAAGCATACTATGGCCTGTTTAAAGATTATATCCCCAATTGCTGTAGCCTTAAGAGTTATAAGAGGCGGCTTATTACCTTACAGTATTGCAGAGAATTGAAAGCAGATGTGATCCTTTACAGGAGACTCACTTTTCTTTGTCAGAGGTGTCTCAGATTACAAAGCTATGGTGGGAAGGCCCGTCCTTCTGGTCATTCGGGGAAGATGTGGCAGACGGAATAGGGATATTATTTTCTAACACAGCAGTTCAGGTAACAAGGCTGATTGATGTCCTGCCTGGTAGGGTATTGTTGTTGGATTGTTTTTTAAAAGGATTGTGTTTTAGATTAATTAATACTTATGCTCCACAAGTTAAAACCGCAAGGATAGCATTGTTTAATTTGGTAAAACCTTATTTGTTTTCCTCAAAACATATAGTTTGGGGAGGAGATATGAATTGTAGCCTAGATGTTCGGTTAAGAGACGGGGTCCAGCAAAAAACTTATTGTGACTCTCATGCTCTTTCGCAAACTATAGGGGTTGCAAAGTTAAAGGACGCTTTTAGAGAATTACATGAAAAAGGGGGTTTTACTTATAAAAGGGCATCTTTTCAGACGAGAATAGACTATTTTTTTCTATCTTATCATTTAACTCCGGTGGAATGTTCAGTAATTTCATATGATTTTTCTGATCATAAGGTGTTATGCAGTGTCGTAGGTCTACATCAGATTCCAACTTTTTTCCCAGCTTTTCAGGCCAGGTGGAGGTTGAACGCACGGTTGCTGACAGAAGCAGGATTGTTGGCTCGATTTAAAAACTTTATGGTTTGCCGTAAATCAGTAGCAGTATTTTTCTTAGACTGGGTTTCTTGGTGGTCAGATACCAAATTAGCGTTAAAGGATTTCTTTATAACATATGGGAAACAGAAAGGTCAAGGGAGTATTTACAATACTTAGAATTTCGTAATCAATATTATAAATTACGGTCTCATTCTAGAAGTAAGGATGCAGAGATTCAGTCCCAGATTAAAAGGGTGAAAAAAATATGTTTACTTATCAATATCATAGGGCTGCATCTATTCATGCTGGTTTTAAATTGCACTCAACAACAACCTTTTCAAGACCAGTATAAGGCATGTAAGACTAAGATTGAGAAAAGAGTGATGTTAGGGCTCAGAAATTCTGTTGGAGAATTAAGATCTTCCGTGGCAGAAATGCTTGTTATAGCGGAGGAGAAGGTGGTGTCCCAATTTGGAAATAGTTTTGTTTCAACCTTGGGGTGGGAAGACGTTTTAATTTCCCAATTCCATATATTTCTCAGGTAGAAGAGAAATGCTGCAAAGACCTATTACTTTGCAGGAGGTACAACAGGCAATAGGAGCCTTAAAGGTAGGGGTATCACCAGGGTTAGACGGGTTGACTAATGAATTTTATAAAACCTTTGCAGATGACCTGAGTGGTATTTTAACAGAAGTCTTCAATGACATCTTACAATATGGGTTTGGAGATTCAAAATTTAATCTAGCTATTTTAACATTTATTTTTAAGACAGGGATGTTACAGACTGGGTAATTGGAGACCAATTAGTCTTCTGAATACAGATTATAAAATCCTTTCCTCGATCCTGTGTAAAAGATTGCAAGAGGTGGCTAAGAGGGTGCTTCACCCGCACAAACATGTGCTATTCCATATAGATCAATTCAGCAGAATTTAAGATTATTACGGGATGTATGTGAATTTGGCCGTCAAGGACAACTGTCTGGTTTTATTATGGCATTAGATCAGTCGAGAGCCTTTGATTCAGTGTCTCATGATTTTCTTTTCCAGGTGTTATTGAAATATGGATTTCCAAAAATATTTGTGCAATATGTTCACACTTTATATTGTAATGCAATTTCTTGTGTATGCATTAATACGGTGGTAGGTTCTGAGATACAGATGAAGCAGGGGGTTAGGCAGGGTTGCCCAATTAGCCGCACTATATGCCTTTGCATTAGACCCAGTATTGAGAGAAATTGAGCATAACAGGTCAATACGGGGTTATCGCCTCTTGTGTTTTACCAGCTGAGAAGATCTCGCATATGCAGATGACATATGTCTATTGGTAGCGGATGTCACCTCAGGGTTAAGGCTATCCAAGTGATTGAAAGTTTAGCAAATTTAAATGGTATGAGACTAAACTTAGAAAATGTAATTGTCTGGGGTTGGGGAATATGGTCTGTCAGAATATTGGGGTATTATAGTTAAGGATAAAATTTCTGTTTTGGGACTAAACTTTGGTAAAGGGGACTTAACCTTTTAAACTGGGAAAAGCCTTGGTTATTGCAGAGAAAAAGTACTGCAATGGAAATCCTGGGTTTTTCCAAAAGAAGCGAGTTTTGATTATTAAAAGTTCTTACTACCTATTTTTTCATGTAGCTGCAATTTTCCCAGTTCCGTTGCTTTAGAAACTAGATTGTATAGTGTGTTTTTTCAAATGGTTTGGGGTAGTCGGTTGAATCCAATTAAAAGAGCTTACGTATTTAAAACTGAATCAAGGGGTGTAGGGATGATAAATCCAGTGGTATTTTTCATTCCTTTTCATGATTGCTGCCTTTCAAACTAGGGTTAAACCTCAGGATCATCCTTGGTCGGCTTGGACACAATTACTTTTTCACCCTTTATGTCATTTTGGGAAGGAGGGGGTCCATGAGAGGAAAGATGGCTTTAGCCCCATCCTATGCGGATGCCGCAGTCAGAAAACTACGGAATGGAAATTAGAAAAGCCCAACTGCAGGACATTCCCAGGAAAGAATTTTATGCAGAAATTATGTTCAATTTTTTTACGCCCAAGTGGATTTTCCTTTGTGTACCCCACAAAATTGTCCCAAGCATTACGCCTCTGATGGATCATAGGATACCCCTAGTATGTGGGATGTGTTGTGGCTTTGTTGCCATGGGAGGTTGGGAGTCAGGGTAATTTAAAACATAAACAGATTCAGGATCGAATGTGTATAAGACCAGGATGTTTAGATCAAATTGAAACCTTAGAACATTTTTATTACTTTGTCCGATAGTTAAGTCTTTTTGGTTTGAGTTGGAAAGCGTGGGAATGGGGATTTTATTCATATTTCTTATCAGAGTCTTGTCCTGGGGACTATTCAGGTTTTTTAAGAGCTATCACCCAAGTACACTGAATTTGATATTTGCCTGTATCAAGTATCACCTATGGCAATCAACGATGTCAGTTTTCTTTACAACATACTATTCTGCCCAATAATGTTCTTTTTAGTCGTATTGAATTAGCAGTGGAAAACAAAACAATATGAATAATGCATGCTGGAAAAAATATTTTTCAGGATTTTTGGAAACATATTGCATGGTTGAGATGAAAAAGGGGAAAATTGAATATGGTGAATAGGGGCTTTCGGGTGTCTTACTTTTATATTGTCTTTCAAACGGTGTATTGGAGTGTGGTTGGGAGGGAGATATTGAAGAGGGTACTTTATACTTTTTCTTTTGAAAATGTTTGTATATATGTATGTTTGGCAATTGCTGAAATGGAGTGTGTCATTATGATTGTTGTGTATTTTGCAATAAAAAATTCCCCTACTCTGTAGGGTGGAGTTTCCATTTCTGCTGGCATGATGGGTGAGTCAGTTAGAGATTTGCCTGCCTGTGATACTGACTCACTGATATCCTTTTTGCCGATAACGCCAAATGCTGCCACTGAAAAGATGGAGCAAAATAATACTGACTGTATAATGGATGGTACGTTGCTAGATGCAGGAGTTTCTCCAAACAAACTTTTGTGTACTACAGTGAATATTGAGGACTCTGCCGGTGTTGCCCCGATCCAACTGCAGGAACGAGTTTCTTGGGATGCGGCGGGAGTAACACCACTTCTTCCCCCACCGCCTTCCGGGTCTGCTTTGCAGCGTTACGAGGAGCATTGCGACCAGAAAGAGGATCCAATTTTAATTACCACGGTAGATTCTTCAGCTCCCGTGAAGTCTGGCTTTCTCAATACTTCCACCACTGCTAAACCTCCTGCCACCATGATTTTTGCGCTGTGTTAGGATTACAACAAGGGACATCTACTCAAGAAACCGTGGTCAGTGTCTACAGCATTATCAACAGCAGGATGGATACAATCACGACAGGACGGGTACCAGATCCAAATTGGGATGAAGCCAAGCAAGGTATTTTACCTTCCACAAACAGGCCTGCAACAGACACGAGCTCCAACGAGGTACCGAAACTTAATAAAGAGACTGTAAAATATTCTGATAATAATGTTTTAAATGCGAATTCATGGGGGGATATAATGGATAGGTTTGACCTAGGGACTAGACAGGGATCACAAGAACATACTAATATATCATTAATTTCACTAGATACACCATCAGACCCCCCGCGCTTTAACTCCTGAAACCACCCTGCCTCAAAAACCTACTTCCCATATTTCACTAGGCTCCTCACATAAAAACATTTCTTTACTAGAGGATCCTGAACCAGGCACATCTACTGCACTAACCTCTGTTCAAAATAAAAGCTCCACCACACAGATGCCTGGTCGTCCACCCATACTATCAGACCTTTTTAAAAAACAAACTTGAACATGCCCCACGAGAAATGAGGTCCGCCTTTGTTATAGAGGGGGACTTCCTGAATTCCCTGATAGATATTATGTAGCCAGAACCCTTTTAAAAGACAGGCTACATTTCACAGCATCTGATATATATGCTCTGATACATATTTCAGGAGAGGAAACTTTTGACATTAGCTTTAAAACATCTGCAGGATTAGACCGGTTTTGGCACTTATATACCTTACAGAAAACGACCCTGTCTGGACCTCTTCTCTATTATACCTTTATCTAAACCTACGGTTAGAACTGTGACCATAATGTTCAGGAATGAAGGTGTTAGTGTAAGCAATATTTATCATTGGCTACAAAACCACTGTAATGTTCTATCCCCTCCTGAAGCTATCCTAGATGATGAGGGTCTATGGACTGGTGGTTGGAGGTTCACGGTGAAATTATTTCAAAAAAATTCAGAAGTTGTACATCTACCAAATAGTTTCTTTCTTGGTAAAGACAGGGGGGTTTGTTTTTATGGAGTCCAACCTAGAGCCTGCTATAAATGTGGTGCTATTACACATCTGAGTAGTACATGTGACTTGCTCAAATGCAGTTTATGTGGGGGATACGGACATTCCAGTATGTCTTGCATGAATGTATTCAAGTGTAATTTATGCAATGAAACAGGACACACTTATCATCAATGTCCATGGGCAAGTAGGAACAGGTCAGATGGTTGGAATTCTGACACCTTAGTACAAAAAGCACAAGATAAAGTAACAGAACATGATTCTCCTCCACTGGCTTCCTCAGATCATCTTTTACCCTCCTCCCCTGAACAACATATGTCACACCAAACTCCTTTGCAACCTCAGGATCAGGTTACCCAAGTAAAGACCTCCACTGACCCCCCCTGAATCTTTATCCATTGCACCTACCTCTGCCACTATTACTGATAAAGAAGGGTTTCAAACTATCAAGCGAGTCACCAGAGCTGCTGCTCGAAAATCATTTAAACTGCCTGATACCCCTATATCTAACATGTTTGATTGTCTGAAAGGAGACAAAGAGGCCTCAGATGGGGAATCAGATGTGTCTGCAGTACCCTCTGATGTTGATTCCCCTGTTATTAAACCCTCTGATGTCACTAGAAAAAAATTGATGAAAATGAAAAAAGGAGGGAAAAAACGGAAAAACATGTCAATAACTGATGGTAATGGCTAAAGCTAAAATTAATCATGAAATTACGTATTGCTTCCTTAAATGTGTGTAGCCTTAAAAGCTACAAGAAGAGAATGAGCTTCTTGCACTATGCAAATTCCTTAGCACTAGACATTTTATTATTGCAAGAAACCCATGTTTCCAGTTTATATGACATTCAGCAATTAAAGCGTGGATGGTATAAAGGCCCTTCTTATTGGACATTTGGAACAGAGTCAGCAGACGGTGGCTATCTTATTCTACTCTACACAAATTTCGTTACCGGATAGTTGATATACTCCCGGGAAGAGCACTTATCATAGATTTTATCAAATGCTCCTTGCCATTTAGAATCATAGTTATATACGGTCCACAAACCAAAGCAGCTCGAATAGCATTACTAGAGTTAATCAAACCTTTTTTATGTACACGTAAATATATTTGTTGGGGTGGAGATTTCAATATTTCTATTGATACAAAAAATAGGGCCTCAATGGGAAAAAAAACATATTGTGACTCTATAGCATTGTCCAATCTAGTAAGGAATGCAGGGTTGGTTGATGCGTATCGTACGTTACACTCTGATACAGGATACACATATTATAGATCAATATATTGTACTAGGATAGATTATTTTTTTGTTTCTCGCCATTTCACCCCTGTTTCTGTTACTGTATGTCCTAATGAGATCTCAGATCACTGCCTTTTACTTGGTCATTTCTCCATAGATTCCCCCAGCACACCTGTTGTACATCAAGTTCTCTGGAAGTTAAATAATTCCCTGTTTACTTCCACAATTATGCAATCTCAAATACATAATTTTTTCAAGCACGGTGTCGGTCATGATTTTTATGATTCTTTATGGAATGGTGGAAAGACACAAAACAAGACTTAGCTACTTATTACACAACTTTGGGAAAAAAAACTGCTCGGGATAATTACCTTACTTATTTAATGCACCGTAATCAATTATATAAACTAATGTCGCTTCAGTCTGTGTCATCAATAGATTATTCATCACAAATTTCTAAAATAAAGTCTAACATGATGTCGTATTAATATAATAGAGCCCGGTCTCTGGAGTATATTATGAAAACTGGCACTTCGAATTCTCCGACTGTTGATCCTTTTGTTGCCTTTAAAGATAGACTCCAATCCACGGTCATGCATGGTTTATAAGATAATCAAGGTACTATAGTAACTTCCATTTCAGGGATGATAACAGTAATGTCGGATTATTTGCAGAACCATTTTTGTAATATTCCTAGATGCCCCATAAATACATCCTTGTTCCCTATGATTCAGTTCCCACAGATACCAGCACATTGTGTTCCCAACCTAATTAATAGAATTTCACAGGAAGAGGTTGCTAGTGCTATTTCATGTCTAAAGTTGAAAGTTTCTCCTGGACCGGATGGTCTAACACATGAATTCTATAAAATGTTTAAAGAACATCTATTAGAAATCTTAACCCAGGTCTTTAACTATATCTTAGACACAATGGACACATCATCGAGTTTTGGCTTATCTGCTTTAAAATTTATATATAAAAAAGGAGACAAAACTTCTCTAAAAAATTGGAGACCTTTGCATCTATTAAATACAGATTACAAACTTTTTTCTAAAATCCTATGCTCTCGATTGCGATCAGTTGCGCCAGATTTAATTGATACGGCCCAAACATGTGCTATACCAGGTAGGTCCATTCATTCAAATTTATTTTATTACGGAAATTTTTGAAAGAAAACGCATACGAAATATCTGGCTATCTTTTGCTCTAGACCAATCAAAAGCTTTTGACTTGGTACAGCATAATTTTTTATTATACACATTATCGCTATATGGTATTCCTGACAAATTCATATCATGGATCTCATATGTGTTATCAATAACATATTTCTTTCCAATAATAAATGGTTCTCGTGGACCGACCCTATTACAAAAAATTGGACTCCAACAAGGTTGCCCTTTGAGTCCTTTATTATATGTCTTCAGACTAGATCCTATTATTCGACATATACAAGAGAATCGTGATATCATAGGTATAACTCCACATCCTAGTTTAAGATCCATTAAGATATCTGCTTATGCAGATGACGTGGTTTATTGGTTTCTGACCTTTCCTCATAAAAAGCTATCCAAATATTTCAATCTTTACATCAATATCTGGAAGCAAATTAAATCTAGAGAAAAGTGTATGTATTCCCTTGCATCACATCAAGAACGATATGGCAGTTATACATGGGATATGAGTCTGCACTACCCCTCAGAAAATACTGGGGATATGGTTCAATACATTACATGATTCTATTTACAACTGGGATAAACAATTGACTTTAGGGGAAAATAAGGTACGTTTATGGAAAACATGGAAATTAAGTAAAAAGAAACGAGTTATGGTAATAAAAAAATTTTTAGCACCAATTTTTATGTTTCTCAGCCATATATATTGTCCACCGAAACCCCTGGAAACTAGATTATTGAGTCTCTTTTTCAAATGTTATGGGGCAATCGTTTAAATCCTATTAAGAGACAAATTACATATCTTTCTACAGCTCAAGGAGGTTTAGGAATGATAAACCCTTTAATTTTTTTTCTCTTTCCTTCTTTCTACACCATATTCTACAGAGTCACATTTATACATTAACAACATGTGATTCCTAGGTATCAAAGACAATGGATTCATTAATGACAGCATGGACCAGTCATCCACCTATAGTTTCTCGTATACCTTCTGCTCCATCCTATGCATTTGATTGTTTTCGATTTCTTTGATCCTGGAAAGTGAGTAAATCTTCTATTATAGGGCTCACTAGAAAACAGTTATATATCTACCTTCTACATATTGCGGAACCGATATTACAATTTCCACTATGCCCCTCCATCACATACAACACATGCACTCAAAGTTCTCAAAGACAACAGAATACCACCACATATGTGGGATATCTCTTGGTTATGTTGTCACGGAAAGTTGCAAGTTCGAGGGAATTTAAAGCACAAGTCAACACAAGAGAGGTTTTGTCCCAAACCATCTTGTATAAATGTAGAGGAAACCATGGAACATTTCTTTTTTACTTGTACAGATGCTCTATTATTTTGGAAAACTCTGGCGAATAAATGGAAATGGCCTTTTTTAAGCAGAATCACTTACTCTGTCCTTGTTTTAGGGATTTTTTCCAGTTTCTGGAGTTCATATCATCCTAGTACTCTGAGGGTAATATTCGCAGATTGTAAATATTATATGTGGCAAGCCAGATGTAAATATGTATTTCAACAGATATCAACTTGTCCACGGGCTATCATTCAATGTATTGAATCAACACTAAAAAATATTAAGGATAAGGAAGTAAAATACCTTTCTAATGCTCAGTTTACACATTATTGGATGGGTATTCCTGTTTGACTAAGTTAAATATATTTAGTTAAATGTGTTTTATGCTCTCTTTCTTTTTCCTGATTTTTGTATACTTATGATTTTCCCTGTTTTGAAATGATTTTTCTTGTTTTTGTATGACATTAGCTGATTTCATATGATGTATATACTTGATGTTCTGTATTTTCACAATAAAAAATTCCCCTACTCTTTTCGATAAGTGCCATGGGATCTTTAACATCCACCTGAACTACCACCAATCCAGGCAGATGGGACCTCGGTTTAATGTCTCATCTGAAAGACGGCACCTCAGAAGTGCAGCACCCCTCTCATGCTGCACTACAGTGTCAGTACTGGGACATTAACCCAAGTGCCAGATGTGGGAACTGAACCCACAGCCCTCTGATCTCCCGGCCTCAGAGGCGAGTGTGCTACCTACTGAGCCACTGACACTGACATGCCAGTGGACCGTGCAGATCACAGACATGCAAGGGTGTCAGCTGCACAGGCCATGGATGGGCTGACAGGTGCACCATGGACACAGAGCATGCACCATGGACCACTGCACACAGTCATCCAGTGCACAGGGAACAACACACACACCATAGACAGTGACTGATAGCTACTCCCACACCATAGTCACTTCCCCACGGACACACACACACGCACATGACTGCACCACCCCCTGACACCATGCACACCACTGCAGCTGAGCAGCTATAGCCCGCTGAAAAACAGAGACCACCACATTAGGTATATCAAAGCAAATGTATTGTAAAAAACACACAAAACAATTTACATATATTTACAAAAGGTTGGGGGGAGGGCCACAAACAAGGTGGGGGTGGGTAAGGGGCAGGGGTGAACAAATGGTAGAGGGAAGGAGGGGTGTGAGGGTGGGTCCAGGGGGGTAGGGAAAATCAGGGTCTTTAGTATGCTCAGCGGGAGCCCCGCTCCCCGCACTGGCTGCTCCTCCCGCCATGCTGCCGTCGGACTCCTACATGGTCAATCCGCTCCAATATCTCCAGGGGAGGCCCTGGCCACCTGTAGTATCTCCTGAAGCATCTTTCAGATGGCCTGCAACTGCCGTCCACCTAGGGCAAGGGAGCAGAGTCAATAGGTGTGAATGCACAGCACTATGCAGCCCACCCACTGTGCATGGCATACGGCCATGGGACATGCCTCTGTGATGGTGTGTGACCAACCACAGTGATCGTGTCCACAAGACCTGCCCACCCAGGTGCACACAGCCATGCAGACCGCTGCACACACCCACTGGCCAAGTCCTGCACAGCACCACCGTGGCTGTTCAGTGACATGGCTATGTGGTGCGAAGGCAGTGGCACAGCCAGGTACCCGGTGCTCACATGGACCACCATTGATGCACTCCCAGACATGCAGTGCCACTGGACAGTGCTGACTGTAACAAGTTGAGTGCATGGCAGTGATGTCAATGGATGGTGGCCATGCCCCGCTGCCCACCCTGTTACACAGCATGCAATAGTTATCATGGATGTAAGGCACTCACCATCATCAGGCTGGTCCCTGCTCCTCTGTGGACCTTTGGCCCTCCCGGACTGATGGTTCTCCCAGGGGTGTAGCCAGGGATTTCAGATCTGCACTCCAAATGGACTCACTGCTACCCCACCCCCCCTTGTTAGGATGAGCTACCCACCCCCCGGGTGTAGCCAGACAATCTCATGGCAATGGTTGTTGCCATACATCGGTAAATACAAATGCTATGCATTGTTCCCTAAGACACCCACATACCAGCCCAGAGCCTGTAAAGTTGTATTGTCCTTGGGATGCAAAGAGAGTATTAGTGACCAGTCCTTCTAGTTTCAACTCCTATGAATAAAATTATAGAAAGGTTCAGTATTTTCTTTGCTAGTTTTCATGGAAAAAGGAAGCAGTTCCGAGCCTGTTTGCTACCCCCCTTAAAAAAAATTGCACACCATGGAGTGCTTGGAGTATGCCTGCCTACACCCATGGGTTCTCCTGCTGGCGCCTCCTCTCCCTCGCCAGCCGGTGCTCATCTGGGCCTAAGGTGCAAACATGGAGTGAGGAACATCAGTACAATCCTGTAGAAAAGTCCCCCCACCCCATGTTTGTGCAATCCCACACAGCCAGACCCACCCACCCCACACCCTGATAACACCACCACTACCAACACTGGATGGTCCCCCCATGTGCTGGACACATGCAACCGTGATACCCGTATGGAAGATAAAAGTGTATGGATGTTGCACCTACCTGGCTGTGGCACCGTGCCCTTCCTGGCACATGCCCGCAGGTGGGCAAGCAGGTCCAGGTCCCTCCGCCTCAGGCCCCATATCTGTGGCAGCACTGCTCCGCCATCCGCCCCATACCGGTGGCCTTGTCCAGGGCGTCGGCCACCTCCTGTCACACCTGACTCCTGGCCCTGTCCAGGGGTGCCCCATCAAATAGTGGCCCAACAAGTGACTCCACAATGGCAACCAAGTTTGCCATCTCCACCTGGCTCCACTGTGCTGCTCTCCTCCGCACTATCTCTATTGCTCAGTTAAGTCAAAATGGCACTCTGCAGCATGGTTCCGCCATATGCAGATGCTGCATGGTACAGCGCTGCCATTCCCTATCGCGCTGTCACCAAACAGACTGATAGTGGTGCACCCATACCTGACGCATGGTGCCTAGGGGGCACAGGTCGGGCACATGATCAAGGGTCTCTGGCGCACGGACAGCCACAGCACGATTGGAACCCAATGCATCTAGCGTGATTGGGTGCCTGTGTGCCACCTCCTGTAGCGGCCTACTGCGCTATTGCCCCAGTACGCCTACGATGCCCAAGTGCCACAGCGCCATATAGGTGAACAGCGCTGCAGCACCACTGGCACAATGGTGGGCATGCCCTGCATTGCCTCCTGTGCACAGCACATCAGCAGCGTGGCAAGCACCTGCGTCATCAACCCGGGCATGCGCAGTTAGGTGTGTACTGCGCATGTCACAGAACTGCGCTCTTGGCTCAGCACGTTCAACACAACTGCGCAAAGCGCAAAAGCACAATATTCAGCCGTCATATGCTAATCAGCTAATCAGCCATTCAATGGCGCAGTCACTGCATTTGCATCCACTTAAAGATGCGCCGCGCCTCATTTGCATGGGTTGCGCTATAAAAAGTGCGACATTGGGCTGCACTGGCCATAGTTGGTTACTGCAGTCTATTGGTGAGTTGCATGCTGTTTGGGAGTGTGGACTGTGGATTTTGGGACATGCATGGGACTGCACAGTCACAGGTAACACCTGTCATTCTCACAGGCTGAATCATGACCGAGTAAGTTGTGGAGGAAGAGGAACAGAGTTGTGGGAGGAGGAGGAGGCCAAATTTCATGACGGCCAAGACAGATGCCCTGTTAGAGGCCTACCTTTACCAGGAGCCGCATCTCAGCGGATGCCAGGGAACACCACAGGCCCGTGCTGCTGCATGGGGGGAGGTGGCATGTGTTGTAAACCTGCATGGCAGCCACCAGCGCTCCGTGCGGGAGTGCAAGAAGAAGATGGGTACAGACAGGAGGAGGATTAAGGAGAAGGTGGCTGTCATCAGGGCAATACGGTCTGCGACATGTGGGGGACAGCCGGAGGTGCTACACCTGACCCCACAGGAGGAGAGGAATGCTGGCAACATGCAGCATTGTGCCATTGAGGGTGTTCTGGGTGGTGGATTCCAGATGGGTGGTAGCCCATCACTGCATGGTAGGTCATGGTCAGTCTATTGGGGGGGGCAGGGTAGGTCACATGCAGTAACGCGACTTTGTTTTCCCTTACAGCTCCTGAGCATCTGCATGGGTCAGCGGTGGTGGGCCTTTCCACTGAGGCTGGTTTGACAGAGATGGAGGAGGGCCCATCCACCTCCACAGGAATACGCAGCTCAGTGCGACAGTGGGCCCGCCTGGATGTCTAGACTGATGTTGTTGGAGCAGTTGTGGAGGAGGCACTGCCTGTGTCCCAGTGTGCCAGCATCCACGGATGCCAGCATGCTGGGACTCGGGCTGGTGCCAGGTTTGTCGCCAATGATGATGTCGCTAACGTCGTGGGCAGTGACACGTGTGTGCCACCGGATGGCCACACAGCAGGTAACATCGCACCCATGGCTGTGAGTGGTGCCGCCGTGGAGGCCTGCGTGTCATCACAGTCCCAGCCTGTGCCTGTCAGCACTGGTGGGGCAGCACTGGTGTGTGTGTACAGGACAGTGGGACTGTTGCGGCCACTGCAGCGGCACCATTGGGCCCTGGGGAGCAGCAGCCAGAGGGGCAGCATCAGAAGTCGGCCAATGGGCTTGGGGGTACAGTGTCAAGGGGTGGCATCAGTGCATCACCTGTGGACCTGCCCAGGCCTGGCCCCGGTGTGCAGCGCCCACTGTCAAGGGGTGATGAGCATCAGGGCTGCGCACACCCTGAGAGACAGCATGATGATCAGGCAGATGGCCTCTTGGATGAGCACACCCGCATACTGCAAGCATCAGTCAATCAGCAGATGCGGCTTGTGGCTGCAGTGGATGCACTGAGTGCAGCTCTGGAGTGGGCAGAGGAGCGTCGTAGCAGAGAAACCACTCTGCTCCTGGCAGGGATGGACTGGATGCGGGAGGATGCGACCACTGCCATTGACAGGCTGACACATACAATCACAGCTGCCATGGCCACAGGGGGCACATAGTTATTTGCCCATGCATTGCAGACACCGCGCAGTGCAATGTCCACCCCCCGTGCCTCGCATCGTGCGACACCATCCTTGTCTACACCAGGTTCAGCTGTGGGCATCCCGAGCACGCCTGTCGCAGGCATGTTCGGTGTGCTGCAGACCCCTGCGCAAGCACGGTCACGTTCACACAGTGGAACCCCTTGGGGACCATCGGTGCCACCCCATGAGGCCAGTGGTCAGCCTGTCAGTGCTGGCAGGTCTCGGCAGGGCTGCCCATGCATCCGTGGCAGCTGGGGCACTGTGGCACGTGACTGACCTGTCTCCCAGTGTGGCTACTGTCTGAAGCTGCCCTGTGTGCATTGTGTCATTCAGCAGGCAATGCACGGGTGGGTACCCGGCCCTGCACGCACACACACAGTCCATCTGCACACCCTCCCGGCTGCCGTCCACAGCTGCGCAGCCGATGATGCTCGACCAGCTGTACGCTAATGTGCAATGGTGCTCCAGCGCCTGACACATGCACAATGACAGGCAGTGGGCGTGGTGGTCTGTGGACATGTGTGTGGCTAGGGGTGGCGTTCTGGGTCAGTGTGCCTCCTACCCTTTGTGCATGTCTGGTGAGTTGTGTGTGTGTGTGTGTGTCTCTCCACATGCCATGTTAGACTTCACCCATCCCTGGTGGTGTATGTGGTTCCATGCCCGACCACTTCCCTTGATGGCATGCACCCCTGGTGTGTTTCCATGCATGCTTGTGGGTTGTGCCTTTGCCACTGGTGGTTGCGCATGGCCCCATGACTTACCTGGGTTGGCTTAAGTGCTCCTCTGGGATAGTGTCCAGGTACAGCTTTGCTAGCCAGAGCAGTCGGGGGTCCCGTCGGCCAAGGGGGGGCTGCCCATCACCATTGTCACCAGTGTCCTCATCGTCCCCATCGCTGTCCCCCTTCAACCTGTACGGCTATCCCACATTTGTTGGCCATGTTGTGCAGGATGCAACAGGCCAGGAATAGTCCACAGGCCTTTGAGGGGATGTACTGTAGGGCACTGCCAGAGGTGTCCAGGCAACGGAAAAGTGCCTTCAGCATCCCGAACACCCGCTCGATGACATTACGTATGGTGGCGTGTGCCTCACTGTAGCGTTTGCTGCGATGGGGTTGCAGGCCGCCAGTATGATGTGAGCAGCCAGGGAGAGAGTGGGTATCCACTGTCACCTGTGTATAGAGGGTGGAGGTTAGTTTGGTGATCAGCATCGCCCTGCCCTGGGCCATGTAGGCCACTACCCATGTCACCTCTGACCATGCCCTTCCAAAGCCCTATGTTTGTCCATGTGGTTTGCATACTCACCCACTAAGTGGCCAGTGGGAATGTCCCCACTCTCGAATCTGTGGCACAGTGCCGACTGGTGCCAGATGAAGGCATCCTGTGCTCACCAGGGTGCGTGGCACAGACATTGATTATGCGCCCCCTGGCATCACACACCACCTGGCAGTTGATGCTAGCATATCCCTTGCGATTCATGCATGCGGCCCCCTCAGGGCCAGGTGGTGTGCGGATGGCCACATGGGTGCAGTCTATTGCCCCTAGCATGCCAGGCATACATGCTACCCTGTGTAACTCCTGTATGTTTGCTGTGCACTCCGCTGGTGTGCTGGGGAAATGGATGTACTCCACAGCATGTGGCAGCAGTGTGCTGAGGAGTTGGGTGAGGTGGCATGACGTGGCCGACTGGGTTATGCCTGTGGTGTCCCCTGTTGGTCTCTGGAAGGTACCCGTGACGAGCAAGCACATGCAAGCTGTCACTTTAGTCTCCACTGACAGAGCATGGCTCTGTCGTGTGGGTGCCTGCATCACAACACTGCACAGCTCACAGAGCCACCTCAGAATTGCCTGATTCAGGTGGTATCGGCCCATGATCTCAGTATCACTGTACAGCTCGAAGCTGGTGCGGGCACGGTACTGCCTGCTAGGGGCATACTGCAGACGGGCCCTTCCACAGCCACGCCCCCCTGCTGCCCGCCTTCTCATCCCCCCTCATTACTGCCTCCATCTGGATGGTGGCACTGGCCATGTCCCTGGCTTGTGTTCACCCCCCCGGCAGCTGTTTCTGTGTTCCCCACGCTGTCCTGGCTGCTACTTCCCCTGCACCGGGAACACCTGACTGTGCTGGCCTCAGTGCTGTGTGGCACTTCCCCCTTCTACACTGTGGCTGTGGCTCCCCACACCTTCCCTGAGCCTGTGGGTTCCAGGTGCCCTTTTAGGTCCTGCCCTGTGTGTGTTTGTGTTGCCTGTGTGGCTGGCTATAGTTCAGCAACTTGTGGCTTCCCTGTAGTGTTCTTGTGCCTCTCCCTTGTTACTTTTTATTTTGGCTCATTTCCGCTATGGCGTAACTTCTGCTTGCTCCCCTATTGCGCATGGCGCATGTTGTTGAATATCGCACTGCGCCATTTATGCATGGTTCCTCCCCCTTCAGTTGTGCATACATTCATTATCATTGCGCTATTGCTCAGAGTGATTTGGGGGGCGCAACTGCCTCCTGCTGAATATCGCAGAATGGCACATTTTCCGACTTGCGCTGGCGCAACCTTATTGCGCATGGTGCAACCCTTTTGAATATCTGGGCCAATGGGTATAAAAATGTTACAAAACAGCTACTATAACCCAATTGGTACATGAATGGATGGGCACATCATGTACAATCCATAGAAGGATGCATCAAGGATGTCCCTTAAGCCCTATACTTTATATATTTACCTTAGATCCCCTAATCAGGAAATTAAATGCACACCCAGATAACACAGGAATCTGCATAGGACTATGACAAGAAGCTATTAAAACCACAGCATACACTGATGATTTGTGTATAATCTTGGCCAATATACACTCAGATTCACAGATAAAATCCATATTAAAAGATTTTGAAAATACCAAAGGATCTGCAATAAATTACAACAAAAGTTGTTGTGTCCCTTTAAGTAGTGCATACCCCCATGACCCCAGTTTTATTAATATTTTCATTTTTTTTTTATTTTCGTTTTTAATTTTTATACTTAACTTGATGAGCATTATTGCCAATTTTCACAAGTGGCACGTCTGTACAAAATTACAGAAATAACATACAGTAAAAAACATACACATATGTTACAAAAACATACATATAAATACAATAAATAACAGGACAATTAATTCCTAGTATTACTTTGAAATTGTGTGCATATAGAGGAACTATATTCCAATTAAAAAAGGCCCTAGTAAAATACTAGGGGTCTATTTTGGAGATAGTGATATGGCCTGGTATAACTGGAACAACTTGTCCCTTGATCACCCCCCCCCCCGAAAAAATCCACATCACACTTTTAAATTTGGGTGCTCAGTCAGCAGTCATATTTATTATGGTTTATCATACATTAACAGTTCTCCAATTAAACCAGCCATAACATACAATAAACTTCACCCGTTTTATAATCTGTTGATAATTACACATCTCTTTGGCACAGATGTCCATCTGGGTCCACCCATTCCATAAATTGTACACTATGACCTGGATATACTTCCCGGGCCCTTTTCCTTGCTTCTACCAGTTGGAGCCTGTGTGTAGACACAGGCCCTTCTCCCCTTTAAGGGCCTCACCCTGGGGCCCCTCCCCACCAGCCCTGGTGTAAACCCCTGGCTGGAATCCTCCCTCTCCCCTTTTTGTGGCCTGACTACCTATAACCCAACCTTTTCATCACTCCCTTCTTCCTGTTGCCACCTTCAGCAGGCCTTTAATTAACCCCTGCCATCCACCTTCAGTGGGACCTTATTGGGTCTCTCTCTAACCCTCCTTTTTTCTTTTGTTTCCTTTTTCCTGCTTCCTTCTTTCTTTTGCCTCAATCAGGGTGGGTGGGTAGGTGAAAGCACCACCACTCAACATAGAAAGAGAGCTTCTTGTTCAGGGGCTCTTGATATATACACCCCTTTGTTCTGCCCTCTTTCTCTCCAATGTGTCAGACAGTCCCCTTCCTTCTCTGCATGGGAGGCCCTCCCTTTTCCTGGTAACTCATTTCCCAGAAGCTCCCCCTGGGACTAGCTGTCTCCACCCCACCCCCTTGGACTTGCTGACCCATTGCACTCTGAGAGGTGCTGACAGGGACAATCTGCCTTGCCTTTTCAGTTAGGCAAGCCCCTTTGCCCCTTGATCAACCCCCCCAGAAAAAATCCACACCACATCTTAAAATTTGGGTGCTCAGTCGGCTCTCATATTTATTATGGTTTATCATACATCAACAGTATTCAAATTAAATCAACCATAACATACAATAAACTTCACCTATTTTATAATCCATTGATAATTACACATCTCTTTGGCCCAGATGTCCATCTGGGTCCACCCATTTCTTAAGCTACATGCTATGACCTAGGTGTACATTCCGGGCCCTTTTCCTTGCTTGTACCAGTTGGAGCCTGTGTGTAGACACGGGTCCTTCTCCCCTTTAGGGGTCTCACCTTGGGGCTCCTCCCCCCCAACCCTGGTATAAACCTCATGCTGGGATCCACCCTCCCCTCTTTTTTCACCACTAGACCACCTCCAGCTTGCACTGAATGGTGGTCTCCGCCCCCCACCATTTACTAACAAAAACCCCACTAGCACCCATGCTTTTCCCCAGATCTCACCTCCTGGGTCCTAACAGTTTCTCGCCTGCCACCCCAACCTTGGTTAACCTTGTACCATACTAAGATGTTTCCAAGGAGTGTCTCTCATTATCCCAATTGCCCTTCCTTTCCCGTAAGTACTTGTCTGGCCATGAGGGGGGACCCCACTTCTTCAGACCCCCATTGAATGATCCCTAGAATCCAATGATGCCATGCCTGGCTTATCCTGTCGCAATGCTAGTCGTAGTGCCAGATTCCTCCTCTCTTCCTGTTCACCAGTGGCTGCACTGTGCCCCAAGCCTGGTATCGCTGGCGGCTCTCGCTTACCCAGCCACTTTTCACTCTACCCAGAGCTGACAGCCAGGATGTGTCCCCACCTTCTTTCCCTGTACTCTTTTCCTGATGAAAGGGAGAGAAACACACATGTAAGTTAATGGTGTGAGTACCAAAATCCCCACCCTTGTCCGTGTTTTTTTTTTTTTATGTCTACCTATGCGCTGAAAGAAAAAAACAGCCCCAATTTTTTTTGTTCATAAATATCCCAGGATGCTTTGTGTATGTGGTACGTATGATATTTTCATATCTCCTTGCAACTGGCTTTGTTGTCAAAGCTCCTTTGAGTGACCCATACCTCCGTGCTTTTGTGCCAACGTTCTTTGTTGTTTTAGCCTTACTCCTCACAGTTTGTTCAAGATCCCTTTGTTTTAACACCACTGAATAGATAGCTGATGTCTGAATACCCATCCTAATAATCCATGAAAGGTAGCAAAGCTTTATTTAATTAGTCTCATCCTCTTTTGGGAACAGTATAGTGTAACCTTGTAATACCTATGATATCAGATCATTTCACATTGCTATGACAAGGAGTGAATAAGTTGGCTAATCTTAATGGAGACAACACTATGGGGGGGGTAATGCCATCAAGAATTATAGTCCATACTCACCACATATTTAAATTGAATATCCTTAAATGTATTGTATTCAGTATATGGCATGCTCTGTAATACTGTAGTCCTATGCAGCCCCATTGTCTACACTACCTGTAATTTTTCCAAGTACTATCAAAACAATATCTAGATACTAAAACAGGAGCCTAGCTTCCTAACCTAATGACTATTTTTTTTTTTGTATTACCTCAAGCCATTACACGGCTATTGTGTTAACTTGGTAGTTCCAGGAATTTGCACCTCCTTAATGGCAATAAATGTTCAAGTCAGGGACAAATCACATCCAATCAACTGTTTTGTGGCACAGTAGACTGTGGAACAAGTGAGGCTTCACTCGGTCACACTGTACTGATTACTAAGTTCGAGTTTAAATGACAACTTCCTGGAATTCTGAGCTGCAAACTCAGCATTTGTGCTGTTCACTGGCAGTCTTCGTTGACAGATAGGGACCTTAAGTGTACCCAGAACATTAGACCTAACCTCTTTAAGTGTAATTGCACTCTTCCCAATATTAGTTTCAATTGATATATCATGTAAGAACCAATGCCATCATAACACCCTTTAACCGATCTGCTAAATAATGGGTGAACATTCTAACCTGACTTCACCCCAGCTCGTAAGTGCAATATCGAGCCACTCTTTACTTTCTAATAAAGGGAGCTACTATATTTGGTAATCATTGCCCAAATAAAATGCCAAATCAATGAGATGTCTACGAGCTTGCACCTGATGTTAAGTAAAGTTTTGCAGAAAACCAGACTTAACAGCTACATGTGCTCAAACTAATGATCAGAACTCCTAGCTGCCCAGTACCTGGCATCTGCAGAATCAGAAAACTGCCTATGACCCTATCATAGGACCATAAGTTAAAGCATAACTGCATTAAACCAGCAATCCTATGCTGCTTGAAGAAGATGTTTCCAACTGCTGTGTCCAGTGCTATTTTTTCCCCTTTCCGTCCTTTTAGTAAGCTCAAGCAGTGTTTCAGATTTACCATCAATGGTAAGGGCAATAAGAGAGCTGAGTTACAGTTTAATGGCACTTTTTTTTACCTTGTTGACCATGGCTCTGTGAAACCACTTAAATAGACTAAAAGATGACCAACTGTGCAAAAAGGCTGTATTCCCAGCAAGTGACTCGAGCTGGGTGGTTGAGGGGTGCATAGCAGACACAGCTGTTCTCCTTCCAGAAGAAAACACCGGAAGGTTTGATAACACCATTCACCCTCCTGGAACTAGAAGAGTGATAAAATTAGGTACCTTACCCAGGTTTCCC
Source organism: Neoceratodus forsteri (assembly GCA_016271365.2). Taxonomy (NCBI): domain Eukaryota; kingdom Metazoa; phylum Chordata; order Ceratodontiformes; family Ceratodontidae; genus Neoceratodus; species Neoceratodus forsteri. The sequence continues at coordinate 649,990,033 of CM057456.1, forward strand.
TAGGCTCTGATGGCCTCCCAGAATAGTTATATAAACAGGAGAAACTTACCCCTCCCATAAAGTATCATGAAATTCTTATGGAACTCTGAAGGGATTGCCTCCCTGTGTATGCCGTTAATTGCTGTTGATTTAATGAGCTGCTGAGTTTCACTAGGTGTGTCTGTAAGAATGTACCATTGATTGTGACCTGAGAATACTTAGCCAGAGAGTTAAATTTCTCTTGGCATTCACCTGCTTAACCAGCTGCGTTGATTCATATGGGCATGGCTATCATAACTTGAAACAGCATGTGCAAGTTAATAATCCGTATGTTCCTATTTGGTTAACCAAGCAACACTGTATGCCTTTTAAACTCTCTTCAGCATGGCAGAACTGTCTTACATTCCCAATCCTTGACATAACTCAGCTTTCCTACTACTTTCTTACTTGCTCGCTTAGTTACTCGCCTGCAGCTACCAGGCCCTCCATTTGAGTGTGCAGCTAGCACTCTCCTCGTAAGCTGGGTGAAGCTGTTCTGTGCCTTTTTCCCCATCAGTGGACATAGAAATATTAAACCACTCATACTTCAGATGCCAAGTCCATGTACTCCCACTTCCCAGCGGTGGCCATGGTTCAGGCAAAACCAGTCCGCTGTGCTAGCATCCCACCTTAACAGGCTGGCACTGCTATTCCCCAAAGCTCTCACTGTTTGGCACTGTGAACCCATTTCCTTCTCCATCTCATGCACCCACCATCAGTTCATCCCCAGACATTGTTCAATTAGGCAATTGTAAGCTCAGAATGTAAAACTCAATAGCTAATAACTATGAAAGTATTAAGCCCTACTGCTGGCTAAAAATGCAGAGGCTGCTTGATGTGGTCCAAAGACAAAAGTGAAGGAATACAAAGTACTTTTTGTTGGCTAAAGTGTCTCTTTTTATTCTTTCTTAGGCCCTGACATTTTGCACAGAAAGTGCTTTTTCAAAGGGCATCCTGAAAAGATATCAAACAAAATACTTTAAATTGATTTCCAAATCACAAAATATTATGTATTTTAAACTCATTTTCTCCTTTGTAACACTATTCTTTTAAAAGTGGTGACACTTTCCCAGCAACCCTAATTTAGAAGGAATAATTATTGACTTGATAATTGGGACCATTTCCCTTGGAACAAGCATTTGCTCTCCATGTTTAAAAACCCGGATACCCTATGGTAGCGTTCCTCTAACCACTCATCAATACCTGTCCCTCAGTATCAGTTGCTGCACTTAAGATTCGATTTCCCCATCACCCCTGAACAATGAGGCCTACCATGGACAAAACTGCTAAACTACTAATACTAAGTACCTCCTTGATGGTGGATTAAATGCTTGTGAGTAGTGCAGTGTTGTAGGCCACCATTTGCTCAAGCATGGATGCCTTAATAAGTTTAATAAAATGTGCAATTATTCAAATTAGAAAATGGTGGAAAATACCGGGAGGTGTGTGAGAAGACTAGTGATGGGCTGGGGATGCTGTTGGGCCACCCCGGAGGAAGGAGAATAAGCTTCTGAATAAAAGAATGAGCATTATATTCACATAAAATCATCTGATGGAGGATGTTACAGTTCCACAGTATCACGTTACGTAATTACGACTAAGTCGCAAGTAGAACAAAACAGAGGCTCTTTACATAAAGGTCAGCACCACGGATAAATGGTCATGATGGAAACAAGGGAAAAAAAAAACATTCCCCACCAGTCATGGTCTGCACCCAGCCTCCGCTGACTCACTGTCCGCCCCAACTGGAAGTCTTTGTGCTGGAGACCATCAGTGGTAAGCACACTGGCCTATTAAATATTTTTACAGGTGCAACCTAGATACATATGCCATAATTCATAGGTAAAATCTACATTTTAGAGATATTACTAGAAACTGTACAACATAACCATATTAAAACAATCACTTGTAAAATTGAAATGCAGGTATTCCTTCAAATGTTATTTAAAACCGCATGAAGGGTGAATTATTCTCAAAGACGAAGTAGTTTCAAATTCATATCCTGCAAGCCACCTAAGGAAATGCCCCCCTGTAACCAGAAAGTTCTTATTTTCTGTCTGTATGGCTTCATTGATTTCTAAGCCAAAAGAACATGCCACATATGCATCCCACTTCCCAACTGGCACGCGAGTCACCTGCACCATGCATTTACTTGCGGCACACATCCAGACACCAGAGTGCAATTCTCCCCCCCCCACAGGTGCCTCCAGTTGCACCAATGGCTTCCCTGGCACAGAGCGCCACAACAGGACCCATGCAGTGGCCATCATCTACCCGCAAATCTCTGCTGCCTCACCTACAAGGGCGTTGGGGTCTGTACACAAAATGGCCAGCACCATGTGGAGTCCCCCAAATGGCGTCCAGTTCCCCATGTGCACTGACCCTTGCTACCATTTCTAATTTGGAAAACTCGGTATATGCCCTTGCCAACCTCTGGAATATCTCCCCAGGTTTTTCCCCCAGACTATATGAGCCACTGATTGTTGGGTTCTCCCTCCCACATCTCAGGCAACCCTGGCTCTGGATTTCCAAAACCACCCACACTGGTCCCCACGCTGCCGGACGATACTATGTACACTGCCCTTGCGGGTGAAACTAGGTAGCAGCATTATTATTTTTTTTTAACCACAAGCCGTGCCTTATCATCCAAAGCCAGCTCCCTTGTCTCAAGAAAAAAGGCAACCTTATGTTGTCCAGCATTTATTTACTTTAGGGGACACACCTGGAAAGTGAGTGCGTCGAGTAAGAAATACGGCTGCATGCGCATTGCAGTCACTGATATGTCACACCCCCACAGAACAAACATAAGGCTATCGCTACTCGAAAATGAAATGTGTTGTTATTTAATTGTCCCCTAATCTAAATAATCACCATGTGTCCGAACCCTGCTGTCTGGTCCTGAAGGAATTGGATGAGGTCCATAGCAGCAACTCAGTCTCATAAAGGGAGTCCCCTGGATTCATTCCACAAAACACAAGTCTAAAATTTCAAGCTGCAAATCGCAAAATCACAAACATGCAGCTCACAACTCACAAATAGCAAACTTTAAAACACCAGCTTACAGTTCTCAAAATCGTGTCACAAGTTGCAATTCGGAACAAAGAGAAAGGAACTCGAGGGTGAAAATTAACCTCTTCCTAGATGAAAAAGGAATAAACATTCTGCCTTCCTAACCAGAAAAAGGGGTTGCACAACCGTCAAGGAACCCCTGGTTCTAAGGGTGAAAAGCTTCTGGCTCCAGCAAGCTGAGCCTACACTAAGGGAGGAAACCTGCGTGGCATTTTCTGAGCCTCTGTGGGTACTCTGCATGCTCCTTGACCCCTAGAGGAAAAATCCCATGCATCTCACTCAGGTGCTTCAAGAACTCCCCAAAAATGGTTGTTCTGGCATCACATACTCCCCTGGGAACCCGGCTCAGTTGAATCTGTGAGGAGACGCACATCCTTCCCATTTTGGCATCCGTTGGAAAGACGGTTGCAAAAAACCGAAGAGCTGCTCCCACAGCCAAGTCACCCATGAAATGAGGGAGATGGCTACAAGCCAATGCTAGATTCTAACAAAACGCACCGGTGATAACAAAAAGGGGGCTGACTGAAGTGCTGGGTGATGGTAGCTAACAAGTGTATACCTGATAGCACTACAACTCAGCATAGAAAGAGGGCTTCTTATTCAGGGGCTCTTGATATTACCCCCCCCCTTTGCTCTGCCCTTCCCTCTCTCTTTCCTGTGTGTCAGCTAGTCCCCTTCCTTTTCCTGGTGACTCACTTCCCAGAAGCTTCCCCTGGAACTAGCTCTCTCCACCCCCTGCCCAGCCACCCCCCCTTGGACTTGCTGACCCATTGCACTCTGGGAGGGGCTACCAGGGACAATCTGCCTTGCCTTTTTAGTTAGGCAAGCCCCTTTAATAAAAATAGGTCAAAACCAAGCATAGCAATGGCACAGGCTGAATATTAGTAAACAAAAAAAGAATCTATAGAATTAAAACATACTTAATTCCTGTTGTTCCATATCTTAGTTATATCTTTCCCATCCTGAAACAACTTGAAACAAAAACATATAGCTGTTTTTTTTATGTAATTTGGGGTAGTAGACTAAACCTTGTGAAATGAGATATAACCTATCAACCCATTGATCAAGGAGGATTGGACATGGTCAACCCCATAGTTTTTTTTTATTTTGGCATATTTATTTTGGTGAACCTGACATCTATCCTACAAAATAAAAAGATGCTCTGGGAGAATTACTTTCTCATATACAAAACATATTACAGAACTGGGAAGAGGACCTTTCCATACTTAAAACTACTAAAACACATACTGTACCAATATATTTAAAATAATGTTTTGATAAACAAAAACAATGGAAAATAACAAAACAAACATTGATCACACATTCAGGAGTACAAATTTACATCTGAATCCTAGAAAATGTCTTTTTGATAGAGTCTTTTGAAGGAAAAACTAACATAGAGAAGAAACAAATATGTAACATGATCTCAGATTCTAGAATTCCTGTTAAAATGTTGGATACTATATGGCACAGGGCAAATTAAATGTAAAAGCAAATTTGAAACACAAGGAATTAACAGAAAGATATTGTCCCAGAGACTGTTGTACAGATACCTTAAAATCAATTCAACATCTATATTTTGACTGTCCATTTATTAAAAATTTGGGGGGCCTTTTAAAAATTAAATGGAAAAAGTTATGTTTTCAAGACCTAAACTATGACATATTTGTCTTTGGTATTGTATCTGCAAAATGGACTTCTTACAATCTCGGTACTCTTAGAGTTATGTTTGCTATGTAAGCAATAATACCCAACAGGGTGGGCGGCATTGGGCTATACTGGACCGCCCAGGGGTGTAATGAGGCCCGATGCCACAGGTGGAGGGACCTATAGCCCCTGGAAGGTCCTGTATAGCCCAATACCGCCCACCCTGGAGGGTATTATTGTGCTTAGAAAATGGGCACTGTAAATAAAAATAAGTTTAATAAAACAAAAGTTAATAAAAAGTTGGTTTAACATAAGTTTTGTAATAAAATAGTTCATCCGCCTGCTTTAGAATGATGAATTTGTTTTTTTCTTACTTTGAAGTAGGGACTTTTATCTCTCTAGTTTAATTTAAAAAAAAGTTGCTTAGTTTACTGACTCGTCCCCCACCCCTGCATTTATTTGTTCCCCTCACTCCCCATGATGATGAGGTCGGGAGCAGAACAGCGAGGTAGAGGAAGCTGCAGAAAAAAAGAAGACTGCTGTGGAGCAACAGGTGGCTACAGTAGATTCCTATACTTTTTGCAGTCTGCAGTTTTCAAACTTGAGGAGCTCAGCTGGGCTCCTATGTTTCTTGGCAGGGAAACAATGTGAGAGAGCTTAGCGCTGTAACAACCACCAGTTTTGTTTTTTTGGGGGACTGAGATTTGGAGAACAGGGCAAGGGACTGCAGTTGGGTGAGTGCTTCCATTAGCAGTCAGCGTGGACAAAAGCTGACAGCATTACCCAGAAATATGGGGGTGGAGTTGAGAAGCAGCATGTTTGAATTCCCCCCCCCCATGCTGTTCGAGTTCTATATCAGTATTGTTATTCTTTTATTTTTTTTTATTTTTCATTATGTTTTAATGCAGCGTGATGCAGTTGGTGAATATGCCAAGAGTAGGACATGCAACGTGGTCATTAGATGTACAGCAAGCAACACCAGAGGTGAAAGGTCAGGAGGTGCAGATCAAGGGAGGTGAAATGAAGCAGCAGCAAAGAACAAATGTAAGGATTACAAGACTTTTTGGGGGGCTGTGACAATAAGGAAGACAGGCAGTGCTTACCGTCTAGGATATAGTTTTAATACACGGCATTGTGTGTCAGCGTCTCTCTCTAAGCGAGAGAAAAAAATGGCAGACATTTAAAAATGAAATGCGAGGGTTTAGCCAATTACAGATCAGGCAGGGCAGTATGATTCTGGTAATGGGTTGGCTGGGATGGTACTTTTAATAGTCAGGCATCTGTTGTCTGATAGATGCCCAGCTAGAGAAGTGCCTCAGCCAATCAGAAGGCTGAATTACTTTTACCCATTTTCTAAATGTAAATATTGGATATGGCAGGCAAGATGTTGCCTGACTTTACAACTACATATCTTAACAAATGAACAACTGTTTAACCTTATTAATGCAGATTTACAAAAAATTAAAAATCAAGAAGCTCAGACTGCACCTTCTCATATAGAGTATTTCATGAATTAAGGAAATCATTTCCTGCTATTAAGAAAAAGAGAGAGAGAGAGAGAGAAAGAGGGAGAATGGCATGGGGTCATTCAGCCACTGGACAAAATAGCACGGCTAAAAATGCCACAGCCAAACAGCACCAAACAAAAACAGTCGGACAAAACACTGACCTGTTTCAAACACCATGCCCATTGAAAACAATGGGTCTTTATGTTTTTTTGGGGCTTTGCCCCACACCTCATGTAGGGGGCTTGACCACCCACACCGGAGCTTAAATAACTAACCTCTGAGGGGGACCCTGGGATGGGGAGAAACTCGGGAGGGGGAATTTTTTTTTTAATTATCAAGAAAAGTTGTAGCGGGGAGACTTGGGGGAGGGGGGGACCAAACCAAGATCCCAGGTCTCCTGACTGCGCTATGTGCTTGTGCTCTAGCCTCTCCTCCATGGGAATGGCTCAACCAGGCACCCAGCATACAGCAGCTTGTTCACTCTCCCATTCAGCATGCAGTGATAGGGGTAGCAGTATTCCCCTACCGCTGTTATACCCCTGTCGATGTAAACCCAGGTGCTGTCTATGTAGTGTAGTTAATACTGCGCTGTCTTACATCTGCGGTAGTGACCCGGTACTGGGAGAACAGAAATGATGATATGTATATAAAATGCAAAATTGATTAATTCATGTGTTTTTTGTTTTTTCTTTCTGTACAGCTTAGGTACTATTTTGAAAACTATGTACATTTTGTTTTTTGTTGTTATTGTTTAAATTGTTTTTGATGCAAACAGTTTTGTGATGTTTAAATAGAATTACTGAATAGAAGTTCCCCTACTCTTACTGTAGGGGGAAACACTAGCTGTCTACCCAAAATGGCATATTTCAAAGACGATGGAGCAGCAGCTCCAGGTATGGAATGACTCACAAGGATTTTCATCAGACCTCAGTGATTCTGATTCCGTCCTGTAATGCTGTGCCATCAGTGTCTGAGTTACAACAACTTCGTCCTTACAACATGACACCAGAAGAAGAATGTTTACAATCTGCCCTGCTACAAAGGAAACATCACTTGCTATTGTTAATGCAGAGGAAGAAGCAATGTACCTCCATGAGTGGAAGAAATTGTTTCTGCAGTGCTCGGAAACAGAATAGGATCCACTACAGGCAGGACCCTGTCAACCTGATGTTCCTTTGCAAGATGTCAAAACCTGTGATGGAGGAGCATCAGAGGAACCACCAATGTCTTCTCCTGCTACACTGGACTGTAAGAGGACTAGTTCCCATTCTGTCTTCTCTGCCTCTGGTACTGATAGTAGTGTTTTAGCTGATATATATTGGAAAAAGTTGTTCTTTCTGATAATTCTGTTTCAGACTGCCACCAGTCAAATGCACATGCTGCTATATTGAGACAGCATTTGAAAGTTGCTGCCTCCAGTCTACCTAGTTTTGCTCCTCTCCCATGACGAGGAATGACATAGGGCATCACAAATAGATTGCTTCAGCCTGAAATTGTATTTGGGAAATACCTGGGAGGTCATAAAGGGCTGGGAAAGACCCTTTCCTCAGATTGTCCTCCACATGACTGGTCATCTGTCTCAGCTTTAACAAAAGCAGGCTGCAATAGAGATGTAATCGGACAATGGCACCCTCAAATTCCTCAGGAACCATCACTGTCCACATCATTGCAAGGAATACAATTCTCTGCCACTCTCTCTTTGGAAAAATTGATTGTAGTTTAGGATACTACACAAACACCCAATTTTTCTGACCCTTCTCTGCCTTCAAAAGCTTGTTTCCTAACCCCCCCCAAACCTGCAGTTTCCCTACCTGGCTTTCAGACTACTGCACCTCTTGCTTTATCCCCCACTACTCCAATTATGCTTGCTGCCATTGACAAAACTATGACTGACAACCTATCACCATTTAGATGTGCTATTCCCAATCCTTCAAGATTGCTAGAAAGCAATTTAAATGTCAACTCTGCAGGCATGTCCACTGATGTACTTATGGAAATAGCAGCAGAATTTCATGATACTCCTAACCTTTCCACACAAGGGGACAGTTCAAGTGTTTCCTCAGCAAACCAAGAAGGATGAGCTTAAATGGAGGTTGCCATTCCCACACAGACCTCAGAGAAGCAGACCCATCAGCAGGACCCCGCATAAGCATGGAGAAATTTTAGAAATTCTAGCATTTTTTCCAACACACCGGTACCTGCACAGCAACGGAATGCAGTTTGCTTGTTATACAAGGGGGGACATTAACTGCCTTCTGGCAGGTCCTACGTCAAGAATGCCTTACTTAAAGTTCTCTGTACTATATCTTAGATAAGATATATGCTCTCATTCATACTTCAAGTGAAAGTTTTTTTTATGTCAGTTTCAATACTGCTGCCAATTTGGGGGGGGGGGGTCTCATGATGGCAGGCTAGAGAGTGTATGCTCCTGAGCTGGGTCCCTGTGGTGGCTATTTATTTCTATTTGCAACAATCACTTCACCTTGAATTTTAACCCATTTGCTTACCTGTACATTTAGATATCTTGCCTGCCTCATTTTGCTTGACATCAGTTCCCGATGGCTATGGATTTTCATGCAATGGACTCTGCTCTACCTTTGGAGAAACTTGCTCCCTGCTCCCCACCATCCAAATGGTCAAAAGGAGATGCATCATTGCCTGGCTACCTAGCACCCCTGTCCAATTCCTCTACTTCTGACAACTTTTCCCAGGACCTAGCTACCATCAAATAAATTATTTTTGAGTTGGTGGCTGTGTTTAAAACTGTCAAGCCAACTCTTGAATTGCTCAGATGACAAATATCAGATTCTGAGACTCGTATTTCATTATTAGAGGACTGGGCTACCAAGATGGAGCCAGAGTTGGTAGATGTGCAGTGAACGATGGTACAACTGGAAGAGAATTTGGAAGATCAGGAGACCCATAGTAGATGCGGCAATTTAATTATTTTGGGGCTCCCTAAACATTCTGAGGGTACTGACCCTATTTTATTTTTGCAGTGCCTGCTTGAGAAGCTAGCTGGTACTTCCCCTTATGGTGCCATACATATATAATTGAACAAGCTCATCATTCATTAAAAGCCATTCCCTAGTTCCGGTGACAAGTCACATATTTTGATTTTCAGGATCTTAAATTTTCATGACAAGATTCATGTCCTCTCAAAAGTCCGGGAGCAGATACAGCTGTGGTAGGAGGGCTCCTGAATATTTATTATTACTGATTTAAGCCCTGGGATTCAAAATAAACAGCAGGCATATAGAGAAATTAAGAGTGAACTGTATGCAGCTGGAATTTGGTTTCATCTGAGGTATCCTGCTGTGCTACATGTTGTTACATGTTGGAGAGAAACAATTCAACTGTGTATTGGATGCTCAAGCTAAGCTCCCAAAGTATTTCCCAAACTTTTTCTCTTTGCCTTGTGTTCCAGCTCAGTAATTTAATCTGGCTACATTTATGCTAATTTTCAGTCCGAAGCAGGATTCCTCTACTGGCTGTCAAAAACTGCTTACTTTTATCCATTAATGGAACTCTTTACTTCTGGGTAACCTTTTCTTCATTTTGTTTTCTCTACTTGGGCAGTAGGACTCCTAGAATGGACATTTTGTCAGTTTTGTGGACATGGAAGATAAACCTCCTAGGTCCTTTATTGCTCCATATACAGCAGTGGGACTTTTTTGTGTGTTTTTCTTCTTTTTTTTAGGTTTTAAGTTTGTTGATAACAAGGGACACAGAAATGCTCTCAATAAGAGGCAGGCTGTTTTATTTTTCTTTCCGTGCTCCAGTTTCTTCTTGTATATCAGCAGGGGACTAAGATCTTCGGACACCCTGTTCTGTTTATTAATATAGTTCAAGGTGTTAAGATGCTGAATACAATACTGCACCGCTAGATGGGGTGGCACTCTTCTTAACCACCAAGGACCTGGTATCTATTGATTATCAAGTAACCAAAATATTTCAGAAGGTTGTGGTTACTTTTTCTTGTGCTTATTTTCCTTAGTTGTTTAAACTTTTTCCTGTTGCATTCCCTCCTCATTTTCCTTTTGCTACTGTCTCACATTTGAATCATTTGCCTGCTTGTAGTGTGTTCTTTTTAAATTTTATTCACCACTAGTGTTTTTTTTTCAAGCTCACTTACTTTTATGATCTTAGTTTACAAGTTTCAATCTTTGCATATCTCTAGATGTAATCTTGCCTTTCGCTGGTTGGATCTGTCTCCTAGACTTATTTTTTAAGACACATTTTCCATGCTACTTTCTTTTTTCTTTTAATATGTCTGCAGGCTAATAATAGTTGGTGGTTTTGAAATGTTGGTACTTCAGTGATGGCAGTCCAGAGCTTGGGAAGAGTTTGCTACTTTGATATGTTATCTGGTGACATGCTGGATTGCTCCTGATGGACAAAGTTTAATTTTTTTTGATGGTTCTTATAAGCAGCAGTTTTAATAGTTTATTTTCTCTCCTGCATCCTTAATGTCTCCCTTAATGACAATGCTGGGTGCCGCAGTTAATAGTTTCTGTGATAATTATTTACATCTGCCAGGGGCTAGCTGAGAGACCCTCTGGGAACATTTCATGGACCTGGCTGCAGGAGTGTGTTCTGAGGGCCAGGGATAGTTATTTTGCCCATTTGGGCTACCGATGTTTACTACAGTTGTTACTTGTTGTTCAAGTATGTTAGTTTTATGTTTTTTTGTGGGGGAGATGGGGTTGTAGCACATGCACTATGCCATTTTTACGATAACCGTTTCCAGATTTATTTGATATGGGCAGTTTATTATTTCCATGCTTGCAGTTAAATGTTAAATAGGTTTAAGTTCACCTCATGGAATGTCAAAGGAGAAAGGTCAAGGGTTAAAAGGTATCAAATTTTAAAACATTTAGCACATTTTGAGATTTAGCTTGCATTTTTATGAGAAACACACTTGTTCTCTGAAAGTATGCTTTTCCGTAGAGGCTATATTGGGCAAACAAATGGGGCAGGAGATAGTGTCAGACAAAAGGGGGGGTGAATATCCTGATAGCTAGAGCTGTACCCTTTACCCTAACTGCTACTGCTATAGATCCACTTGGTCATTACATACTTGCACATGGGTGTTTGGGATGGACCGAAGTTTTGATTAGTAGTGTCTATGGTCCTAATGCAGACAACTCTTCCTTTTTTGTGGAATTGGCTACCATATCGATCCCATTTTCCCATTTACTGATTTTTCAGGGGGGTGGCTAAAATGTTAGTATTATACATGATCTCGATAGAACTTGGAAAAATTTGAGAGGATTTTCACCAGTACAATATTCCCTACATGCCATCATAGATTCCTTAGATTTATGTGACCCAGGGAGGATCCTCAATCCTACACTGAAGAAGTATATTTTTTTCTCCCAGGTCCATTTCTCTTTTTCTAGATTGGATTATTTTTCACTGAGTCAGTTTCTTTTAGTCAGCCACCATGCCTGTAACATTACTCTGAGAGTAAAATCTGACAACTCTATTGTCTGGCTATACCAGTCCTTAGACTCCAATTCTGAATGGAATACCACTTGGAAGCTTAATAATCAACTGCTAAGGGATGACTATGTTGTTGATCATATGAGAGTAGTTCTTAATAATTATATACATGAGAATTAGGGTGCTACTGGATGGCAAAATCTGGAGTGGACCGCATGCAAATCTATGGTAAGGGGCAAATTACATTGCATAGCTTCTAAGAACAAGAAAATATGACTGGAAATGTTATCATTTTTGCTGGTAGCATTCAGAAGCTTGGAGTGGGTCACTTCACCTTCTGAGGCTCAGTCAATGGAGTTAGAAATTTTGAAAGACCAGTACACATGCTTGTTAAGAAAACAAGTGGAATTCGACATTTACAAACCCAAATCCAAACTTATAGATCAGGGGGAGAAAGCAGGAAAATTAATGGCCTTCTGGCTTCATAAACAAGAAAGTGCCTGACTCATTACACATGTGCAGTGTCAAGTGGATCTATCTATTCAGTCCCATTATAGAGCTAGAGCTCATGAATTTTAAATGTATTATAAGGCCCTGTATGAACCCACTTCCTCTACACCATCTCCAGAGGCCATTACTGATTGTTTGAGGTCAACTCCCATTCCTACTTTATCTGCAGACCAACAAGCAGATTTAATTTGATCTATCTCTCTAGAGGAAGTTAGTAAAGATATTTCCTCTTTGACTTTGGACAAGGCCCCCAGCCCCAATGGTTTTACCCCTCATTTTTACAAGACATATGTGCATGAACTGGCCCCTCTCCTTACCCAAGTTTACACTGACATATTAGAGAATGGTATGTCCAATGCCACCCTCACAGTGACTTTTATTGTTCTACTACCCAAACCAGGTAAAGATCCAGAACAAGTATCTAACTATCAACCTACATCTCTTATGAATCAAGACTTGAAACTGCTTAGTAAAATTCTTGCCATACGTATTAATAAGGTATGGGGGTCATCTCATTGGCTATGAACAGGTCAGATTTATGTCCACTTGGTCTGCATTTAACTATTTGCATAAATTAGCTCATATTTTCTCTGCGTGTGGGCATCTGGAATGCCTAGTGGCTCTCATATCCCCGGATGCAGAGAAAGGTTTTGATAGGATAGCATGGCCCTTTTTATTTGCTACGTTGGATAGGTTCAGTTTTCCACACAGTTTTGTAAACTGGCTTCATACACTCTATGAGCGACCTAGTGCAAGAATATATTGTAATTAGGTTTTGTCTCCATCTTTTATATTATGTAGTGACACTAGACAAGGATGCCCCTATCTCCGCAATTGTTTAACGTATACTTAAAACCTCTAATTCTACAGCTTAAACATAACCCCCTTATTACAGGGATCCCCACTGGCTCCACTTCATATCAACTTTCTGTTTATGCAGATGATATTTTGCACCATGTAACAAATCATATAGTAGCTATCCCTGCTGTCTTAGACGTGATCAAATGTGTCAGCTCCCTCTCTAACTATAAACTAAACACAAACAAATCAGTTGTAATGCCTCTGAATAGGTTTTTAATGAGAGCAGACATTATGCCCTTTGGTTTTGTTTGGGCCAAAAAAGACTCTGAGGTATCTAGGAATAGACCTCTTGTTGGACCTGACTCAGTATAAAAAACTTAATTTGGATGTATTAGTAAATACTATCAGGGTGGATTTAGAGCAGTGGAGTTTCCTACCTTTTACTATTTGGGGAAGAATTAATGTGGTAAAAATGAATGTGCTTCTTAGGCTAGTTTATCCCCTACAAATTTTAAATGTTTTTCTTCCCCTAAAGTGATTTAAAATGCTACACTCTATGATTTCCAAATGTGGTACTACCCAAAGCTTCTGAAGGTCTACAACTGCTGGACTTTTGGGTATATTATTGGGCTATACACTTAAGTAAATTCTTTCAATGGCTTCGTCCAGCAGAACATGCATTACATGATCATTACAACCCCTTTGACTCCAAACAGGGCAATGTGGAAAGAGTGCATCTCAGATTCCCTTTGTGATTAAAGTGAATCTGATGGTGAGGGGAATATGGTCGCCAGGCTTGGCAGCCATCTAGCTGTACAGTAAATGCCACACAGACCTCTGTAAATCTTCTCTTCTATGCTACTTTCAGGAGAATCCTAAAGGAAAATCCCAAAGTTAGTTAGTTAGCTACTTTGCTGTACTTGTTATCAACAAAGTGTTTTATTAAGTTTTTAACTAGTAAGTGAGTAAGGGTAGTAGGACAGAGTTAGCTTGTTAGTCAGGGCAACTTGGCGTAGGTAGGGTAGCTAAGTGAGTTTACAATATGAGCCAGTTTTATTTAATTTTAGTTTAGTTAGTAGAATTCCTCTTATTGAGGATTGGCGCATCCAGGAGTTTTCTTGTTTCTGTGCTGCATCGCCACAATGCTGATCTGCTTGTGTGTCAGAGTTTGTTTAGTGGCGGTGTTCCTAACCATCGGAGAAAGAAGAAAGGAGTTTTGTTTTATGATTCCACTCTGTTTAGGATCTGACGTTCATCAAAGAAGTGAATGTTGAGGGGGGGGGGAGAAAAAGTCTATGCCAGACTTTTTGGATTTGTTCTGTGGTATCCTGAAGGCTGTTTTTCACATTGGCATCTAGTAAGGAGGACTATTGCCAAGTGTGTTAAAGACTCTCGATCCACCAGTTCTCATCGTGTATGGCTGAGGTCTGTTCTGTGTTCATCGAGAGGGACTTGATAAGACTTGGCTCTGATTAGAGCCTGAACTGTAGCTATGAGGACTGATGGCAACCTAGAGGTGACAAGTGAGTGGATTATCAAAGTCTGACTGCGGGGCCCTATGTGTGTCTAGAGACTAGGCTCAGAGTCTAGCAGCAAGTTCAAGAGTGGCTGTCTCCTGAGGGTTCCCCCATTCCACCTCTCCGAGCCATTGAAGTTGCTGGTGGCTTGTTCTGTTTTCAGAGCTGGGAACCGTATCTTGGCCCTCCCTCCAGTTCTCCTGGAACCCAAACTGTGAGTGAGCAATGCAGCTTTTCTGTGGGTGGCAGTGAGAGGACCACCCACAGGAGCTTTCTGTATTGGGCCATCATTAATCAGTGGTGAGAGAACTGCTTTCTAATGCGGGGGGGGCTGCCACCCTCACCAACACACCACATGGGTAGCTCAGCTGCAGCAGGAACACTATCCCCTCACAAACCTTCTTCCCCATCGCTCCCCTTCCCCTTGCTATATTCCCCTTCTGGTCACCATCCTGTACAATCGCCTTCACATAGGGTTGCTTCCCTTGCAGGTTAGCCCATGAGAATAGTGCTGAATGTGATTTGCCATTTTGATGGTCACTCATATTTAGTCACTATCCTCACTGGATACCAAGAACCATTACCTAAGGAAGTATAACTGCATTATCTCCCTCTGCAACAGTGATGGGAGCTCTGTTTTGGGGTCTTTAAATGGCTCCTTACTTCTCCTCTTCTTGACTGTGCAGACTGAAGTCCTTTATCCTGGAATTACACTGACTCTAAATTTGAGGGATTCTCCTTTGTTCTTTTTTAATATATATGGCCGGGACTAAGGTGGTTGTGGGGGGAATTTCTGGGGCTTAGAGAGATTGTGATTGGTGAGTGTCTATGTAGGGAATTTTTATTGTATTTACTGTATGAATTATATATACATGAGTAGTTAGGATTGTGTGTGTTATTAGCTGTGGTTATATTATTTATGCGATATTAGTCTAGCTACATTAGTTATTTAGCTATGTGTAGGAGTCCAGAGCCTGTCCAGATCAGCTACCCAGCAGCCCTCTTACATGACCTCTGCCCCTTTTGTGACCCTCCCCTCCCCACTGCCACTATAAGACATTGCGAGGAGATGAGTATTGCTAGGGGGTGGGTCAGTGCCAGGAGCTTAACAGACATGAGCAGGATCAGGGTGGTAAGGAGCAGAAGGCATCCTAGGAGGAAGCAGATCCTTGAGATAGGCCTGATATGTTTGGTCTCCATTCCTAGGGCTCCCTCTGGACTGCGTGGGCATGTAGCTAGAGAGCCTACAGCCTTCACTGACCCCCTTTGGGCAGTGTTGTGCAATTCCAGGTTGATGAGGAACAAGACTGCAATTATGTTGGACTTGGTTTCCTCGGTTGACCTGGCATGCACTACAGAGACAAGGATGGGGATGATGCAGGCCAGTTTTAGAAGCATCAGTCCCAGATGGGTACTCCATGGTACACTGCTTGAGGTGGGATTGCAGGGGTGGAGGTGTAGCCATCTGCTTTAGATCTGACCTGAACTTCTCAGTGTATTAGGTGGGTTCTACCTCATTGTTTGAATGTGTGGCAGTGTGTGGGGGTCCAGGTGCAGGTTGCAGAATTCTTCTAGTTTACCACCCCCCCCAGGATCAGATAGAGAATTTCTGCAGGAAGCTGCAGTCTTCATCATCGACAGGGTGTTGGAGTTACCCAGATGGCTTATTCTGGGGGACTTCAATGCCTGGATCAATGATAAATCTTCTCGACTTGGTTCTGACCTCCTCCAGCTAATGACATAATTGGGCCTAGCACAGGAAGTTGCCTCTGAGACTCATCACCATGGCCACACCATGGACCTGGTATTCTCATTGGGTTTTGAGGTTACTGATCTCAAGGTTGATCAGGTCATTTGGCCCGACCTCTGTACAGTAAAGTTCTCATTCAGGGCTCCCCCTGATGGTCTCTCCCTGTTGAAATGATCAGCTATTGCCCCTTTAACTCATTAACACCACAAGAGCTCTTTAAGAGTTCCTCCACTTGTGTCCTGTATACTCTTAACACTGCATCCTGGACCTTTCTAAGCAAAATCGAACCATAACCAGCATGTCACAAACAAATGCAAATACTCCTTGAACCATAAGTGCTACACACAAAGTATGAGTGGCAAAGCTGTTCAGCACAAAATTATCTTTCCAATGGTGCTATGCAATTGACTGTAATCAATTCTGTTTTTATTTTATACTAGCTGAAATACCAAACAATTGTGTGTTTTTTCCGATTTATCCAAGGTGCTTAAGTGAGGCTTGAGAGACAAATGTCAGCCATGCATACTATACCATAAACAAATGTGAAAATCTCCTAAAGTATACATGACAGACACAAAGTATCAGTGGCAAAATTGTTCAGCACAAAATCACCTTTTTAATGGTGCTGTGCAATCAACTGTAATCAATTTGGTTTTTATTTTGTACTAGCTGAAATACAAAAAAACCGAGGCTTTTTTTTGAATTTACAGTATTCAAGGTGCCTGCATACCATACCCTAAACAAATGTGAATAACTTCTAAAGTATATATGACAGACACAAAGAATCAGCAGCAAAGTTGTTCAGCACAAAATTACCTTTCTTACGGTGCTATGCAATCAATTCTAAGCAGTTTGGTTTGTTTAATATTAAGGTAAAAACTGCTAACTTCCTCCTCAGATGTTTCCAGGCCTGAGTGAAAGTCAGCTGAGTACATCTACAGTCATTATTGGCCTGAGTGGCTATGCTTTCAGATGCCACCTACAAGTGTATCCAGGGCTGACTGAGTTACGAGGACTGTCCTCAGAGGGACTAATGGTGGTAGTTGATTTTTCCTGTGTTAGTGCTGTTAGAGCAGTGGGCTTGGGTGAGTCGGTCACATCCTATAATGGGGCATTATACACAGATATCACGAATATGTGATGTATTATTTTAATCCACATGTAAACTGCATAATGTTTTAGAATGTGCTTAACAAGGATTTTGAGCAGGCTGATTTTTATACATAACAATGGGTAGCTATATACTATTATGGGATTAACCATGTTTTGACCTTTTTTGACAGGCACATACAAAATGTTATGTTTTATAAGGTTAAGGTGGCTGCCCCAAACCGCTTGAAAAAAGATACTCAAGAGTGTTGTTTCTCTGGTTCTAGGTGGGGGGGGGATACTACCGATGAACAGGAATACGGGCAATAAATATGTTTTAATTAAGTAAATTCTTGTGGCCTTGGTCATTTTCTACCTATTCCAGTTTTGTACTATACTTATCCCTTGCTGCAGTTTTGCATTCCAGTTTAAGATATCTAACTGTCCGTCGATAGCAAAATTCATCCCAAGTATTTCAATGGGTTCAGATGTTAGCTTTATGCCTGCTACATGTTGTTTCCAACTTGGTTGCTGCCCTAACATTTTGCCTTTACATTTATCTAAGTTTAATCTTGCCCCCAAGGCTGCACCATACAAATTACACGTAACTAACACTTCTCTGACTGATGTGTCACCCTGAGTCAATATACAGATATCATCTGCATAGGCTAAACTAGTACATGCTAAAGGCCCTGCTGGGAGATGCGGAGGGATAATAGATTGCTTAGAATTTAAAGATCTTATTAGGGGATCAATGCAGAAGACATACAGGAGCAGGCTTATGGGGCAACCCTACCTTACTGCTTTCTGAATTGGTATTAAAGGTCCAACTCCACCATTAATTAATGGTGTTACTGAGGTACAGTATTTTTATATAAGCCCTGCAGCCACTGAATAAACACCTGCAGAATATTATATTCTTGCAAGGAGTTCCATAGAAAGCTATGACTTATGGAATCAAAAGCATGCTGCTGAGCCAGTGATACCACATATCCATGTAATCCAGTCACGTTATTAATCTCAAATATATCACTCAATAGAATTAGCTGTTCTGTTATTGTTCTGCAAAGTACTGCACAGGATTGTGTGGAAGAGATAAAATATTTAGCTACCTGAAACAATCTTTTGTTTAGAATATTTGCCATAATTTTAAAATCGGTATTCAAAAGGCTAAGTGGCCTCCAGTTACCTACATTCTGTTTATCCCCAGTTTTATGCAGAAATATTAAGATACCTTCCACCATGGTTAAAGGCACAGTTGATGTTTGAAAAATCACATTAAATACATTCGCCAGTTCCTGTGCTAGGTCAGCCTTAAAAAGTTTATATATTTCAGCTGTAGAGCCATCCTTCCCTGGAGCTTTATCTGCACTCAGAGTAGAGATGGCATACTCCACTTCTGTGCTATCTATATCTTTAACTAACTCCTCAGCTAGGTGTACTGGATAGCTTAGTATATTAAATGTTTCAAAAAGGTGCTGCAAAGCGATCTTATCCGTATTTGCACCTTTAAATAATTTTGCTGCATATCTCGATACTGTGTCAACTATGGCCTTTGATGTAGTCTGAACTGCATTGTTTTCATCTAACATGGAAAACATGACTCTCTTTTGAATTCTATCCCTACAGCCGGAAAAGGGGCACACCGTAGCTGTCCTGTGTGCCAAATTCCTGCTGTTTTTGCAAAACATCAATTTGTCTTTTATGAAAGGTCATCAATATCATTGATTGTTTGGTTATTTTTATTTGCTCAGAAAAATTGTGTTTAGTGCTTTGTGCCAGTGGTATTAAATACTGCAGTTGTCTTTGTTTTAGATAAAGATAATATTCCTTATTCCTGTTTGCTTTGCTAATTGTGAGCAAAAGGGTTCTGAGATCTGCCTTGGTGTCCATCCACCATGATGTTGGATCATCATATATTATATAGACAGATTTCCTGATGATAATGAAATATTGTAGTTGCTGTAGAATATCTGCCTTTTGTAATAGTGAGGAGTTCAATTACCATAACCCTGTACCATGAATTAAAGGGACCTGCATGCATTTGGTTATGTGCAATTCTGAGTGATCTGAATATTCTACAATCTGTGTCTCCACTTCTTGTATAGATATAGTTTTATTTATAAACAAGCATTTGTCAATGCTGAATGTTTGCTTGCTGGTATTAGTAGTGGAAGTGCAAGAGTTAGACAATTGTAGAATAGGAATGGCAGTGAAGTATTGAACTTCACGTGAACCCCACCTCCACCCTGCAGAGATGGACAGGCATTGGGATATGCCTTTGGGTTGTCGCACATAACGATCATGCCATTTCACCTCACCTATTCTGCAGACACCGACAAGTGTTGAGGTGTGCCTTGGGCTGTTCAGCTTTACAGTCAGCCCATTCCATAAGGACATACACTGAAATGGGTGCAGTAAAGGAGAATGGGGTGAACTCTGGGGATGAAGAGTCCAAGGCTCGACGCCTGTCACTGTCTGCAGGATGGGGGTGGAATGGCATGAGCATTACAGCCAGCAATCCAAAGGCACACCCCTTATGCCTGTCAGTCTGTACAGGGCAGATGTTATGGTTAGAAACTGTAATGATCTTGAAGTTTGTTGGTATTTGCACTACAAATTTTCAACATGGCCTTTTTGTGACCCTCAACTCATGAAAGCATTTGGTACATCTGCTCATGAACAGTGGCACTACGATTTTGTTAATCTGTCTCGAATGTTGATTTGCTACAGCGACCATGCCATTCTGTGCCAGATGTGTAAAAACACAGTTTGGGCAGGATGTCAGTAATGACATCTATCCTGTTCATAAGGAGGTGTGAAAAAGTGCCAATGTTGAAAATCTGGAGTGAAAATAACAAAAAAAGTATCGAAGTTACGAGCATGTGTGGAAACTGCACAACACACACACTCATAATACAGTCATTTTGTGAAATGTTCTCAGCAAATTTTTAACATAGGCATTTTGGGACCACCATTCTTGAGCAGTGTTACTGGGATTTTGTTAATCTGCCCTGAATGCTGATTTTCCACAGCGACTGTGACATTGTACACCACATGTGTGAAATCAAATTTTGGGCAGGATGTGAAAAATGATAGCTGTACTGTTCATAAGGAGGTGTGAAAAAATGCCAATGTTGAAAATCTGGAGCGAAAATATTACAAATTTGCGAGGCTACGAGGATACTTGGAAACTGCGAATGCACACTTATAACACAGTCATTTTATGGAATTTTGTCACCAAATTTTCAACATAGGTATTTTAGGACCTCTGCTCATGAACAGTGTCACTGTGATTTTCTTAATTTGTCCCAAACACTGATTTTCCACAGTGACTATGCTATTCTGAGCCGGAAGTGCAAAAACACATTTTGGCCAGGATGTGAAAAATGACAGCTGTACTGTTCATAAGGAGGTATCAAAAAATGCCAATATTGAAAATCTGGAGTAAAAAAATATTACAGATTCATGAAGTTACGAGCATGCGTGGAAACTATGCAATGCATGCTTGTAACATGGTAATTTTTTGGAATTTTTCCACCAAATTTGCAACATAGGCTTTTTGGGAGCCCACCTCTTGAACACTGGCACTGTCATTTCATTAATCGGTCTCAAAAGGTGATTCCACCTAGTGACTACAAAATCACCTTTCAAGACCAAATAATGAAATGACAGTGACTGAATTCATGAGATGGGGTCCCAAGAACCCTTTGTTGAAAATTTGGAGCAAAAATTCACAAAAATGGCTGAGATAGCCACCTAAGTTGAAGAAAAAACATTTATGCCATTATACAGCTTACCAGCATTTCTTCAGTTCGCGGTCAACTTTGAAGAGTGGAGACATATTCCTGGTCCACCGAAGATCATAGCATCAGGCTCCAGAGGTAAGTGTGGGGTGAGGGAGGAGTGGGGATGCAGGGTGCGCAGAGGGTGGGTGCGGGCTGGGGCAGGGGACATGGTGGCGAGGGACCATTTCCTTTGTTACAGGTAAAAAATATTTAAAAAATTCACCATGGACCATTTTCTGTTTTTTTACAGGCTTTGGCTGCACTGGGGTTGGCTCCCAGTATGGCGCATTTGTTTTGGAGGTCATGTTAGCCATACTGGGGTGGCCTCCCAGTGTGGCACACAATCGGGTGGGCCAGTGCAAGAAAATCTGGGGGGGCTAACATGCCGACAGGGGGATTTGGGACCCCCATTGGCAAGCATGTCTGTGTTTGGGGGCATGATGCTTTGGGGGATTGGGCACACCGAAGTCGGCTTCCTAGGGACTGTGAGCAAGAGGTGGGCAGTGAGCCATTGCTCACCATGTTTATTGAAATGTTACACCAGGCAAGGCACGTCCTGCAATGATGGGTCACTCCCTCATTGCAAAGGCCAATTTGTTTCAACTTAGTGGCATGCTTGCTGAACTAGTATCAGCAGCACCATGCCACAGCATTGGGGAAACATGGCAAAGCCTCAGAATGTAGTGGGGGCATTGGATGCCACAGTGCTGCACCTCCAAAACCCCACTTCTCTCCTAAGCTGTCACATAATGTTTCTTGTGCATGCTTGCACGCAAACATAAAAAGAAATCTATTCTTGTAGCTAAGGTCCATTTATGAAAGGTAGGATCCGATCCAGCGTGTTTAGTGAAACAAGCATCTATTAATCCTGCGGTATGAATAGTGTTGTTAAGATAAGACATCTACAATTAACCCCCCACCCCCAATATGATGTTCTGAGATGAAAACAGATATAGGAACACTTCCTGAAATAATGAGATTCTGTCTGTTTTTTTCTGCGGGGCATAAATATTAATTATTCTGAAATATAAGTGTTGATATTTTATATCCAAGATTAAGACTCTGCCAGGTATGAGATCAATTAACTTCAAAACCCTAACCATAATATGATGAACAAGTATTCCAATTTCAGTACAGGCTTCTAGACCAATTGACCAGAAAGATGTTCATGTGAACCACTCTCTTGTGGCTTGCAGTTTCATTAATAGTATGCAATCTGGTATCTTGCAATAATACCACTTCTGCCTTATTTGATCTTAGATATGAAAACACAGCAACTCTTTTTGATTTATTTTTTATGTTGTTGACATTAATTGTGTATAATTTGAGAGGTTGTGACATTCATTTTATTGCAAAAAGGCTCAGTGTTCCCATCATGGGGGTTTACTGCCTTTTGACTGCTATCTTGTTTTTTTCTCCCCTCTTGATTTTTACCTGACTTTGATTTGGACTTCCCTCTGTCCTCTGTCTCGCTGACTTCACTATCAGATATAGGATCCTGCTGCCATGAACTAGCTAGGGAGTCCTCTGAATCAAAATCCGATGCTTCTGGATGTCTCAACAGTGTTGCATACTTGTTCAAGGTGGGTACCTCAGATATCTTGGGTACTTTTGGAACAGGCTGTTGCCAGGCCTGCCACCATCTAGTGATCATTTTTTGTGTGCCCTTATCAGGGGCCTTGGAGGGGGAGGTTGCATGGAAGTCTCTTCAGTGTTAGTTTGTGTCACTACTTGTTCTGAAACCTCCATTTCTATTTCTAGGGGTAGTATACTATTATCCCCTTCAGTACTGACAATGGTTGTCTGATCTGTGCCCCTTACTTCTACAGTACCCACCACTTCAATTTTCTTATGGCCTGTCTCTGGTTCCTCTGCAGCTCTTGAACTACTGGACTCTGTGGGGGGGGGGGATCAAGGACTGAATTTGAATTTATCGTAGCAGCTTTAGAGTGAGCTTTCTTTGTGCCATTGCAACAAGAAGTCACTGCTCTTCAGAATCTGTATTTTTAGCTTGTGTATGAGCTGCCCAGGGACAAGATGTATATGTGTGCCCCCTTACCTCAAATAAGTTGCATATGTGCTCGCTCCTGCATTGACTACTTGTATGTCCCAATGTGTTACACAGAGTACACCTCAGCTTGTCACAGATGCTACTAATGCATCGTGGCAGTCCACACCTGTAGCAGGTTTTTGGTTGTCCTGCATAAAACAGGACACCCCGGTCTCTTCCTAGAAAGAAGCAGTTTGGGAGGTGTTCCAAACCCACATCTGTGGACCCTAAAATGAATTTGATTCTCCATCCCCAATCCATATATCTTAAGAATCAAAAATAGCTTCTGGGTGGCCCACCACTGTACACCTCTGTTTCAAACAATAGGTCAGGTTGGTGACACTCACTCCTTCATTCCAAAACAGAACAGTTATCTTTCTGTGAGCAGGTTTCATAAGGGGGATTACCACAAAGGGGGACCATGTGGGAGTGGTTTTAAGGGTCTGGTGCAGAAGCGACAATTTTTCTGGACTGCTTTGTGCTTCAAAACTGATGTCAAAAGAATACTTTCCAGAAACATGTATTAAGGCATACATGTCTGCCACAGAAAAAATGTATACTACCCTTTAATAATGTCCTGGCCACAAAGAGTCTATCCGGAAAGACTTCTAGACCTTCTTTATAAATCAGACACACAGCATTGTGCCATTTTGCTGGATAAGTGGGTTCATGAAACAAGGAGGCATATGGGCGTGGTTGTTGCCTAGTTTATTCAGATCCAACAGTACCTTCTCTGTTTGTATTAACAGTTACAGAAACCTGTTTAGTAGTATTCAGAATCACTCGGGATGACTGTTCAAGGTTCACCACTTCATTACAATGCAGTATTTGTCCTTTAACAATTTGTTCAGTTTCAAGTTGCAAAACAGGGTTTTGCGTTACTGCCAGGTCCTGGGTCAGTTCCATAAAGGAGTCATTGGGTACTGCTTCACCTACAGGATTAACCACTGTTTCTGCATTTTTACTGTTAGTTTGTACAGTTTTAGCTTTGTCATTCTGAAAAGCCAGGATATCACTTTCATAAATAGATGAAGGTGTCCTTACCCCAGTTATCTGAATGGGGGTAAACCCCAAGATCCACTTTCCAGTTGGGGATGTTTTGACCCATCCAGACAATCTCATGACTTTGTCAATAGATCATGTGGTACTATCTCCACCTTCTGCATCTGCCCATGTAGTTTTCTTGTCACCTGCTTTCCCTGTGGCTGATTTCTGTATACTGAGATTCTCTCGGCCCGCTTGAAATGAAAAAACTGTTGTATTTCTCTGATTTTGCTGCCTTTGGAAAATAGTCTCTGTTTCATGCACAGCGGGGCACTTGGTTTTCTGCAGCAGTGGGTGTGTCACTGGCACTACTTGAGCCAGTGGTCTGGTTGCTAGGGAGGGCCTCTCCTTCTATCAGAGTGTTTTTTTTTTTTCCACTTTTCTCCAGTGCTTATGTAAGCATTTTCTTATGCTCATTATGTCACTCCTCTTCCATTCACAACAATTCCCCCAGATATTTTGAGACATCCTGCTGTGGTTCTGTAGTATCTATGCATTGCAGATAGGTATCAGTAGCTGCTCCAGTTTGTACCTTAGGGGTTTCGATCTCCATTTCTGTAGTTTCACCACTTTTCATTCCTCCATCAGAAGTTCCATCAGCATAAAAAAACTTCAGTCTCTTGTGATTTACTGACTGAGGAGAAGACCAGCTTCTCAGCCTCCTGTACCTCCATTCTGCTAGGAAACCTCAGACAGAGTGACTGGGCTCCTTCATTCTGCTCACAGGAAGTCAAGCCCCCTCCTGGTAGAGCAGGGGGAATTTCCCTGGTGCCCTGGCCAAATTCCCCCCCCCCAGTCACTAAAAATACCACCAACAGCTTTATCTGGTTCAAGGTTAGTTGGCATTCATTTGTATCTGCCTCTCCTGGGTCATGCCTGAAAATAGACAGAATTTGTCTAGTGCACTTACCCGGTCAACAAAAACTAATTAAAATAAATATATAAAATGAACTCAATTAAGATGCATCTTCAGTCCAGTCATAACACAATGCTAAACTTAGTTTTAATGCTTAAGAAACCATTTTTGTAGGGTTTTGTACTGGATCCAGCAACACTTCTTGAACTCAATCAGAAGTGGTAAAGCAACTCATTGGAGGAACAATTTAATGTGAATTGTACAGTGTGTGTGTGTGTGTGTATATATATATATATATATATATATATATATATATTAGAGGCAAAAACTACGTTTAATGCATCAGTTAGGGTTGTTCCACAGTGACAAAGTGAGGAAATTCAATGTAAGAGTTTAGAAACCCCTTTGCTCCCCTCAGCCCCACCCCCAACTGGAATTGAGGGTGTAGCGTTGGGGTAGTCGGCCCTAACTCTCACCCCATCACATGTGGAAAGAAGCTGAGGAATAGGAGAATGGGGTGAGAGTTAGGACCGATGACCGCAACGCGCACCCCGATTCCGGTTGGAGGGGTGGGCTGGAGGGGTGCAAAAGGGGTTTCAACCCTAACATCGAATTTTGTCACTTTTGTCACTGTGGAACAACCCTAACTGATGCATTAAACATAGTTTTTTGCTTCTAATCTCCCTTCTTTTTGAGAATGATAATGAGAAATAGTGAATGTAATGCAGTGGCAGGGACACGCGCTCCCGCCACATGGTGTCTTATCACAAAGTAACATTGTGCCCACAAACGCAAATCATAATGCACATGGTGACACAAAGTGAAACAGAAAGAGAAACAGTACTGTAGACAGAAATGTTAAAAACAACGCAAACGCAAATGAAAACACAAAGGGAAACGCACATGGTGGCATAGACGTGAACGGTAAGTGAAACGGGTATGGAACTGCAAGCGGAAATGATAATGGTAACAGTAATGTAAGTGCACAGGCTGGTTTTCCCCAAAAGCTGCATAAAGAAAGACAGTGAGTACAAAGAATGTATGCAAAATAACGACTCTTGGAACAGAAAATGAGGACTTGGAATAGTAAATTGATTATATCTTAGGAACCGTACGACATAGAAAAAAAATGTAAAAGTCATATGAATTATCACTTTCCTGGCTAGTTTTATACTTAGCCCCTTTTAGGGGGCTAAGTGTTTTTCTGACGAAAAGTCCGTATCTCGCACCGTTTCCGAGATTCCGAGATGAAAGGCGCGGCGAATGCCATAATGTTATCCTATGGGAAAAAAAAAACAGAAGTTCAGAGTCCCATAACTTTGCCTCCCTGTAATATTTGTTCACCAAACCACGGAAACACACATCTGTGGGATGTTGGCTGTCATCCCTGCAAATTTCAGCCCAAAAGACCAAATAGTTATTTTGCAGCAGGGCGCCAAACAATTGCTGCAATGCGTTGTACGCCGTAATGTTATCCTATGGGAAAAAGTGTCAACTTTGGAGTACTGTAACTTTGCCGCCGTGTAATATTTTTTCAATGAAATACTGAAAGGCACATCTGTGAGATGTCGGCTGTGTACTGTCCAAATTGCATCCCAAAACTCCAAACCGTTCTTTTGCAGCAGGGTGCCAAAGAATTGCTGTCAGTGTCCCATAGCCTAGAAAAGAACTGTCGCAATTTGCAAAAGCTTTTGCAAATTCATTCGACAGGTCGCAAGTGCGAAAGTACTTTGCGAAAGTACTTTTTCCAGAAATGTGGAAAACATATTTCTGGGGTGTTTTACCCCAAAATAAAGACACAACTCGCATCCTCAGGGTCCGACTAGGTGAATACAAAAAGAATTAGGTTGCTAGAGTGTTCCAAATTTAAATGCCAAGCATTTTTCTGATCACCAACTGAAAACAAAATGGCAGATTTGTGACAGTAAAAGGGCCATTTGCGAAAGTAAAAACTGCATTTATGACACTGTTGAACTTTTTATTAACTTTTCCCATTGACTTATAATGGGAACTTGTTTTCTGAATAACTTTTGAACAGTTTAATATTTTTTTAAGAAATCTTCAAGAGGCACATCAGGGACCCCAGCCACACATTCCCTGAAGATTTTGGACTGGTCATGCAAACCGTGTGACCTGTAGGCACGACCGTAGAATTCCAAAAATGCGTAAATGCACGCGCAGATGATGCTTAATAACTATGCAGCTGTATATCCGACTGATATGAAACTTGGCAGATCCCAAGGCATATGGGTCTTGATTGTGTATTCCAAATTTCAGGAAAATATGTCAAACATTTGCAAAGTTATTAAGGTGCAAAATTTGGGGTTTAACATGTAAATGACTCCTCAACCCTAACTATGGCAGCACTACCGTGCTACCATAATATATATATATATATATTCTCTATGCAAAAAATGTCATTAATGCATCAGTTAGGGTTCTTCTACAGTGAAAAATGTGAGGAAATTCGATTTTAGGGCTCCTACCCCTTGCACTCCACCCTCACCCACCCCCACCAACAGGCATCAGGATGTGCGTTGGGTCATTGGCCCTAACACTCATCCCATCCCATGTGTAAACAAGCTGAGGTGGTGCAGTGTAGGAGAATGGGGTGAGAGTTAGGGCCAATGACCCAAATGCACACCCTGATTCCTGTTGGTGGGGGTTGGGTGCAAGGGCTGAGAACCCTGAAATCGAATTTCCTTGCTTTTTTCACTGTAGAAGAACCCTAACAGATGCATTGATGATGTTTTTTGCATAGAATGTCATTACTTTTTAAGAAAGACTAGAAAAGTAGAAAGTTGCACAAGTTGTTGGCCTACCAACTTGTAAGTGCCAGGCCACATTACACATCCAATGACTAAAATGTACATTCACAACAGCAAGGGCAGCCACCAAACAAATGTTAATCTAGTAGAACAATAGAAAATGCTGTCCACAAAACATAGACTGTGCCACACAATATCTCCACAAAAAATATATTGTCCGACACCATGTCCAAGATATGACATGTCAAAATTGGAAATTTTCTTATGTCATACTGGCACAGTCCCATACTTGCTGACATTTAACATATACAACAACTGAAAACTACATCCATGACACTAAGGCTAGGTATCCAATAAATTTCAAGACACCACCACAAGCAAAACACTGTCCACAACACATAAAGTGCGTCATGCAATATCGCTGCAAAAAAAAGAGAAACACCATAATTCACATCTACAGGACATGCTGTAAACACCCTTCAAATTTCAAGTAAAAAGACCAAACCATTTCCGAGATATTCAATGTTAAAGATTGGTAAAATTTCCCTATCTATTTCATTATAAAAAATCTGGCCATCTTGTCTTTCCCTCGCGATCAAAGATGGCGATCAAAGAATCTCATGATCAAAGAATTTGCATGCTCACAATCAAAGAATTTTCAGGCTCATGAATAAAGAATTACATATCTTATAAATCAAATAATTGATGGAATTATGGTATACCACTGTCTTAGTTCAACAGAACGAAACCCCCTGAGTAAAACCCACCCTCATTTGACTTCCTAGGACACCCCTGGGCTGAGAAAATTTATTTTTAAATTGGGCTATCTCGTCCCTCACTCACGATGCATGATCGCTATCAAAGAATCTCACGATTAAAGAATTTGCAGGCTCGCGATCAAAGATCATTAGCGAGCCGTGACTTAAGATTTTAAAAGCTTATAACTCTATTTTTTGATTGATTTGGATGAAACCAAAGGCATGGCTCAATAGATTGGAGCCCCCTGAGCAAAACCCATCCAAGTTTTACTTCAGAAGTGACCCCTGAGCCGAGATATTTGTGTTTTGCCAATTGGAAATTAAAAAACAAGATGGTGGACCTCACGATCAAAGAATTTTGAAAATTCTTGGGGACAAAGATTCTTGAACTGCGAGGCTGCAAATTCTTTGATTGCCAGGTGGGATGAGATGGCCAGAACCCCATTCTTTGTTTGCAAAACATAGAGGATAATGTATGGTCCTCTATCAGTAACCGGTCTGTTAACCATCGAGAGGTTGCCAGGGTGACCATGTAAACCTCGAGAATGAAGCTTGAGAGGTTTACGTCGCCATGGCAACCTCAAGATGGTTAACATTAACTGGTTGCCGATAGAAGGACCATACATTGTTTTTTATAGTGTATGGTCCCAAGAAAAAGGAAAAACGACTCCTTACTTTACGAAATAGAGTCACCGCAGCTGCCGTTCAGTCCTTCCCTTACTGCTGCATGCATCCGTCAGTTCCCAACAGTGAAAAAAGGTGCGCACATGCGCAGACTGATCCCCATTGTTAACCTATCAATGTGACATAGCATCGATAGGTTAACAACATTACTATGTCACATCGATGGTATAACAACCTTAGGAAATGATGATTTCCTAAGGTTAACAGCGTTCTACCATACATTATATACATATAAATGTTCCCACTGACTTATAATGGGAACTTAAAAGTGGCATAACTTTTGAATGCCTTAATATTTTTTCACCAAATGAAAAGCAACATGTTCAGCCACCAAAGCTCTTTCCTACAAGCAATCTCACAGAGTGGCATGCCACACATCGGCCACACAGGGCCACATCCAAATCCCAAAAGCTGCCTCCAAAAATAGATAGTTTTGCAATTTTCAGCATTTTCATACACAAAGACCGTAAGTATGACCAAAATGAAGTTTGGCAAATCAAAAGATCTATCATGCCCCACCACGCATTCCAAATTTCAGGCAAATTCGTTGAACGAGTCCAACGTTATTAACATGCAAACTTTTGACTTTAGTATGCAAGCGACCGCTGAACCCTAACTATAGGGCATGACTGCGCCAATTATAAATATATATATATATATATATATATATATATATAGATAGATACACATATGCACATATGCAGTACAATTCACATTAAACTTTTTTTGGGGAGAGATGCTTTGTGGGGTTCGTGGAACTCCTCCACCTTGAATCTTGTGTGTGCATGTATTAAATGGTGGATTTGGCAGTACCATTACCAGTTTGTCCTGCAACAAAAAGATAGTTCTCTACTTTCTCTTATCATTTGCATAGAAAAAGACATACTGTGTTTTAAGAAAATGGAACACGGCCATTTACTGGCTACTATTTTTCATAACCCATGGTCACAACCAAAATTTTAGTTATAGTTCAATAACCAGGTGTGCAGATCATGTTTAGATATAATGTAGCATCTTGAGATATAGCTGTCTAAATTTTGTTTGTTACCATCTGTTTGACCTAGTTTTGATGCCTTTTTTTATTTTGATATTTATTGCAATAAAAAATTTGCCTACCCTTCATCGATAAATGCCATGTGATCTTTTACTTCACCTGGACAGTGACTGGATATGGCCAGAAGGGTTCTCAGTTTAACATCTTATCCAAATGACAGCACCTCATTTGTGCAGCACCCCTCTTATACTGCACTACAGTGTCAATTATGGGTATTACCCCAAGTACCTGGTGTGGGGTTAGAACACACAACCATCTGATCTTTTGGCCCCAGAGATAAGTGTGCTACCTACTAAGCCATTAACATTGTCCACAGATGTTGACTGCAGTGTTCCAATCACAGCAAGTACTAGGAAGCAGCTCCTGAGAGATGTATGCCAGGAGATGTTCCTAGTTCAGATGGTCCAGAACCTGACAAGAAAAGGCGGTCTGCTGGATCTAATACCAAGCAATGGTAAAAAGATACAAAATGTGGTATTTCAGGAACCATTTGGTTCCAGCAACCAAAGAACAATGGTGCTGGAGGTCCTGAGAGATACCGCCAAAGGGGCAAACACAGTAAAAGTGTGGGATGTTAACAAGGTAGACTTTGGCAGGATAAGGGTACTGTTGGAAAGAAACATGAGGAGAATAGGACAGGTAGAAGGGGTAGAGGAAATATGGGAATAATTTTAGTAAGG
Source organism: Neoceratodus forsteri (assembly GCA_016271365.2). Lineage (NCBI taxonomy): Eukaryota > Metazoa > Chordata > Ceratodontiformes > Ceratodontidae > Neoceratodus > Neoceratodus forsteri. Next base: position 650,021,069 of record CM057456.1, read on the forward strand.
AATGGTAGAAAGCTAAATTGGGAGGGTATCGACGGAAAAAGAGCAAGCGACCCAATGTGGTTCACTTTCACAGTTAAGATGGTGCTGAGAACCAAAAGGTGACCATTCTTGCAGTATAAAAGAAGCCAAATAGGAAAGACAGAGAGGAGTACCTGGAGGCAATGAAGACAGTTAGCAGGATAGTAAGGGAGACAAAAGTGGAGAACTCTGACTTGCAATTGAAGTGAAACAAGAGGAAAAGGCATTCTTTAGGTACATACCGGAGAAAATTAAAGTTGAAGTGGGTATACTGAGCCTGAAAAGAGAGAAAGGATAGAAGAAGAGGGACAAAGGGAAAGCAGAGATACTGAGAAAACTTTTGTGCAGCATTTACTAGGGGGAAGGATGGGCAAATAACTGGATGTCGGATACAGAGGGGAAGAGGTGGGGAACGTGATAAAGCAGTATTGACAACATAATGGGAAAAAGGTTGCTGGAAAAGCTCAAAGAGTTAAAACTAGATACATCTATGGGACTTGATGGCTTACACGTGACAATAATTAACAAGATAGCTGTAGTGATAGCAGGGCTGCTTGTAGTCAAATTCATCTACTCACTGGCCAAAGACCTATGCAAAGGTGGGTACAGAAGAAGGCATAAAGTAAATGAGGGAGGATGTGGGCAGGTTGCAAGCTGGTCAAAGATCTGGAAGCTGTCCTTCAATGCTTAAAAAATATAAGATGATTCACACTGGAAAAAGGAACCTGATAGTGCAGTATGAAATGGGAAGGAGGGTGTTGTGCTGAAAAGCACCATAGAAGAAGAGGACCTTGGGAACATGATATCAGATAGTCTAAAAACAGCAACATACTGTAACAAAGCTGTGGGTAAGGCAAACAGTATGCTGTGATGCAGATGCACAGGGAAGGTACTAAGCAGTAGAAGCCAGGAGATGATCCTCCCATTCTATAGGTACCTGGAGCAACCATATGTAGAATACTGTTCAAGGTACTGCAGTCTACACATGAAGAGCATTTGTGATAGAGAGGCAGCAGTACAGCACAGACTTACCATGATGGTCAAACAATAGAAGGGAGTGTGCACACATGGGGAAGAAGGCTCACAAAAACTTAATGGACAATTAAGTAATAAGGCATGACGGGGTGTGTGTTAATGTGTCATAACATCACACCTCAGGTGGTTGAAGCATGACGCCTGAGGATATAGAATAAAGCATGGGGTGGTGTGTGTAATGGAAAATTTACACACACACGGGATGTTAGATGCAACATAAATTCCAAGAGGACGAATCTCGAGGGGTTTGTGCAAGTATCTAACACCAAGGTTGTGTGTATACTTCGAGTTCACACACACAACCCCATATTTTATTTTGTATAATTGCTGGGTTTGCCTTTTTCACACAGCAATTACATAAAATGAATGGAGGTTGCTGTGGAGCCGCAACTTGTTTCGGTTTCAGTGCACGGTCTGTGGTCACCATTTTTTATTTATTTAAAATATTTTTTTATTTCTTTATTTCTGTCAGCAGTCTAAATAAGCTTTTTTTCCCCCGGTACAGTAGTAGATTTTGTGTTTAAAATTCATTTACCGCTGAGTTCGAGTTGTGGTTCTGCCTCTGGGAAAAAGACAATGTGGCCTGCAGTGTGAAGGGAAGAGCCACGGTGGGTGTATGTGTAAAGCAAGGGAAACCATGCGCATGCTTTCCATTATAAACATGACTTTATAACAGCAAATTATGCCTGTGGGGAAAAAGGCAAAGCTAGTTATTATTATGAGATAGCTCTACAGTAGCTCTTCTTAAGACAAACATTAATTTCAAAGGACCACTGGTAGTGTGACCATGGTATTATTAAAACCAGAATTAAGTAGTATTATATGCACTGCTTGCCACCTTCACTATTTTTACGTTGAGGAGTTTAGTGTCTTGACAAACCTTGTTAAACTATAGCTAATTTTTGAATTAGTAAAATCAGTTGTTGGACAATTGCAGAAACTGCAACTCTGTATGTCTTACAGTATATAAAATACCATTTCAGAAGGAAACACAAAATGCTAAAGCTATAGCCAGCTGGCTGTGTTGTAAAACTGCTTCAAACACTGTGCTAAACATTCTGGTATGAAGCCACTTAGTAGACAAGAGAAACAATCTGTTGTTTGTCCCTGTACGTGGATGTTGCTTCTTTACATACAGACTGTTTGGTCTGTAGGAATATGGACATTTTGTGTCTCATTCTAAGTGTCAAAATATTTACATAATGTGGATGTTTTCCTGTTTGTAAACTGTAGATACATAGTTACACAGAAACAAAAGTAATGGCAGTGAAAGAAGGCCCATAGGCCCACCTGGTCTTCCCACACTGCATAATTACAATACTCTGCACTGCCCATAGGGCCCCCCACCCCCCCTTTTTAACTTATCCGTTATGCCTGTGCCATTCCTGTTTGGAGCTGCTCACTGATCTGGCCTGTACTCCTTCTTCTGGCAGCTTGGTCCACTTAGCCACCACTCTTTTTGTGAAAAAGAGCTAGTAGATGTCCCTTTTGAATCCCCCTCCCATATGTTTCAGTGAGCTTCCCTTGTCACTGTACTTGAGCTCAAGGAGGAAAGCATTGTTTCATTCATTCTATTTATTCCATACAGGTACTTGTATGTTTTGATCATGTCACCACATTTTCTCCCCTTTTCAAGGGTGTTACATGTTCAAGTCCTGCAGCTTTCCTTCATATGTCTTTCCTCCCAGTCCATGAGTCATCTTGGTTGGCCCTTCCTGCATTTTTTCCGACTTGTTGCAGTCATCCCTCAGGTGTGGACTCCAGTACCTTGTATTCCCGATATGGACATAACAGTGACCTGTAAAACTGGAGGATTTCTTCCTGGCTTCTGCTGCTTATGCCACTCCCTATGCATCCCAGCATCCTGTTTGCCTTATCTATAGCTGTGCTGCAGTGTGTTGTTTTCAGGCTCTCCAGTATTATGCCCCTTGGTCTTGATAGCTCCCACAAAAAATAGCACAAATGAAAGCTGAGTGTACAGCTTTTTTATTAATAGATTTTTTTTTCTCATACTACATAAAATATGTAATTTTCAAATTAGAGTTCATCTGAAAATGCATTCTCAAAAATAAACAAGCATTTTTCAATGCCGAACGTTGGCTTTGCTGGCACTGGCATTGGTGGTGCAGGAGTTAGAAATGCAAAATAGGAATGGCAGTGAAGTATTGAAGTAATGCCAACACCCCAACAGAGAATGAAAGGCACTGGGAGTGTGGCTTTGGGTCGGCCATAATGCTTATCTATTTCACCTCACCCCACCCTGCAGAGAGCGACAGGTGTTGGGGTGTGAATTGGGATCTTTGGCCCTTATGCTCACCCCATTCCATAAGGAATTAAGCTGAGATGGTTGCAATATAGGAGAATGGGGTGAATGTTAGGGTGACAGAACCCAAGGCACACCTTAATGCCTGTCAGTGGCTGTAGGGTGGGGAGTAGGTGTTGAATTCTATGAACATTATGACTGACACACCCAAGTTACGTCCCTGACACCTGTCAGTCTCTACAGGGTGGGTGTATGGTTGGAAACCTTAATGCCCTGGGTCTTTATTGGTATTTTCACTCCAAATTTTCAACAGTGGATTTTTGGGACCCCACCTCATGAACAGTGGCACTATCATTTCGTTACTGAATCCTGAGAGGTGATTTCAGACAGCAACTGTGCCACTAGGAGCCACAGGTGTGGAAACACATTTTGGGCAGGATGGAAAAATGGCAGCTGCACTGTTCATGGGGAGGTATAAAAAATGGCAATGTTGAAAATCTGGAGAAAAGTATGAAAAATTTGCAAATCTATGAGCGTGCATAGATGCTGCACAATGCACACCCATAATGCAGTCATTTTGGGGATTTTTTTACCAAATTTTCAACATGGTAATTTTGGGATCTCTCCTCATGAACAGTGGCACTGTGATATTGCTACTCTGTCCCAAAAGTTGATTTCGCACAGCAACCGCACTCATTGTGCGCCACAGGTGTGAAATCATGTTTCAGACAGGATGTGAAAAATGAAAGCTGTACTGTTGATAAGGAGGTGTGAAAAAATGGCAATGTTGAAAATCTGGAGTGAAAATATTAAAGATTCTCGAAGTTATGAGCATGCATGGAAACTGCACAATGCACGCTCATGACACAGTCATTTTTGGGAATTTTTTCACCACATTTCCAACATAGGAATTTTGGGACCTCCACTCATGAACAGTGTCACTTAATCTGTCCTGAGCATTGATTTCCCACAGCAATTGCGTCATTATGAGCCACATGTGTGAAAACACATTTCAGGCAGGATGTTGTGGTACCTGAGGACTGGAGCAGGGTGGATGTGATTCCCCTTCACAAAAGTGGGAGCAGGACAGAGGCAGGAAACTACAGACCTGTCAGTTTGACCTTTGTGGTAGGGAAAATGATGGAATCACTTCTGAAGGAAAGAACTGTTGAGTACCTAGAAGCCAGTGGGGCACAGGACCCAAGGTAGCATGGATTCACAGTGGGAAGGTCATGTCAGATGAATCTAATCGATTTCTTTGACTGGGTGACCAAAGTAGTAGACCAGGAGAAGATGTGGACATGGCTTACCTGGACTTTAGCAAGGCATTTGACACAGTCCCACACAAAAGATTAATAAACAACTTAGCTAGCCAGGGAGTGGGACCCAGGGTGGTAGCCTGGGTAAAACATTGGCTGGACAACAGGACACAGAAGGTAATAGTAAACGGAGTCCACTCTGAAGAAAGGGGGATTACTAGTGGGGTACCGCAGGGTTCAGTACTGGGTCCAATCCTTTTTAATGTCTATATAAGTGACATTGCAGAGGGACTGGAAGGAAAAGTATGCCTCTTTGCAAATGACACAAAGATCTGCAACAGGATTGATACACAGTGGGGCATGGAAAGGATGAGAAGGGACTTGGCAAGGTTGGAGGAATGGTCAGATGTATGGCAGCTTAGATCCAATGCAAAGAAGTACAAAATAATGCACCAGGGAAGGGTACACAATGGGGCATGGGGGGGTAGTAACAACAACAAAAATGGAAAGGGACCTGGAGGTAATCATAGCTGATGACCTTAAGGTTGGCAAGCAATCTGAGATGGCAGTAGGTAGGTCTGGGGGGATACTGGGATGTTTAGGGAGAGGCATTACCAGCAGAAAAGAGGAAGTTCTTATCCCTTTGTACAGATAGTTGGTGAGACCCCATCTGGAGTACTGTGTCCAGTTCTGGAGACACCATCTCTGCAAGGACATAGACAGGATGGAGGCAGTCCAGAGGAGGGCAACTAAAATGGTGCAGGGTCTGCAAGAGAAGCCATATGAGGAGAGACTAAAGGAGCTTAATATGTATACCCTTGCAGAAAGGAGGGAGAGGGGGGCCATGATACAGTGGAATCAACAAAGTCCAAGAGGGTAGCATCTTTCAGAAAAAGAGAAGTGCAAGAACAAGGGGACACAATTTGAAGATAGAAGGGGGGACAGCTCAGGGGCAATATGAAAAAGTATTTTTTCACAGAGAGGGTGGTGGACACATGGAACCATCTTTCTGAAGAGGTTGTGGGGTCTAAAACTGTGGAAAAATTCAATAATGCATGGGACAGACAAAAGGCAATTCTTGGGGGGGGGTAGGAAGAAATAGGCTATTGGTTAACTAGGATTTGCAGCTTATCCAGTAGGTAGGAAAATGGGCAGACTAGGTGGGCCAAGCGGTCCTTATCTGCCATCAAAGTCTATGTTTCTATGTAAAAAATGACAGCTGTACTGTTCATAAGGAGGTGTGAAAAAATGGCAATGTTGAAAATCTGAACTGAAAATATTAACTATTTTCAAAATTACAAACATGCATGGAAACTGCACAATGCACACTTGTAACACAGTAATTTTCTGGAATTTTTACACCAAATTTGCAACATAGGCTTTTTGGGAGCCCACGTCATGAACAGTAGCACTGTCATTTCATTAATTGGTCCCAAAAGGTGATTCCACACAGTCCGCAAAATCACTTTTCGGGACTGCATAATGAAATGACACTGACTGATTTCATGAGGTAGGGTCCCAAGAACTCCATGTAGAAAGTGTGGATCCAAAAGTCAAAAAAATGGCCGAGATATCCACCTAAGTTGAAAGCCCCCATTTATGCCATTGTACAGCTTACCAGCATTTCTTTAGTCCGAGGGCAGCTTTGAAGAGCGCAGACATGTTCCCGTTCCACCAAAGATCACCACACCAATCTCTGGAGGTAAGTTTGGGGTGAGGGGGGCGTGGGGACATGGGGTGTGCGGATGGTGGGTGTGGGTTGGGGGAAGGGGCACCACAGATGATGAGGGACCGTTCTCTTGTTTACGGTCAAAATAAAATAAAAAACTTCAGGGGAAGGTTTTCTTTTTTTCAGGTAGTACATTGGGCATGCTGGGGTGGGCTCCCAGTGTGCCACCTGTTTTTTTGGGGGGGACTGGAGCAGACGGACATTGGGCACCCCATCAGCAAAGAAAGCATGTCAGTGTTTGGGAGGCATGATGCCAAGGGTGATTAGGCACCCCCCTTGGCAGACAAATTAAACTAGAGGGACATTATGCCAACAGGGATTGGGCACCCCCATTGGCAAACAAATTGAACTGGGGAGGGAGCATGTCGACAGGGGAATTGGGCACCCCCGAAGTCATCTTCCTAGGGATTGTGAGAGGTGGCTGGCGAGAGTCACTCCCATGTTTATTGAAATGTTTCACCAGGCAAGACACATAGGGGAGGCGTGTCAGATCTGCTGCTGCAATGAAGAGCCTGCCTCTCATTGCAGTGATGAATTTCTTTCAAGTTGGTGGCAATCTCTGAAACTGTGGTCAGCAGCAGCATGCTCACTGATTGGCAGCTGAGGGGCACACCAGCTAAAGCATCTCTTGGATTCGCCACAACACTGACACACCTTTGAAAGTGCTAGTACAGTGCTACGACCACAACATGTTGCTTGCACATGCATGCACAAGCCAACATAAAAAGGCCATCTCATGTATGGTGAGACATTATCCTGCGAAGTAAAGTAATATTATGAAACAAAAAGGTACAATCCATGCATCATGAGGAGGGCAATATGTTAAAAAGGAAAACATAATCACATATAGTATGAAGCAAATACACAATCACATAACCAGATATAATGTGCTCAAGGATGTAAATATGCAGTTTGTAGTGTCAGGCATCCTTTCACTCAGGAATACAAATCATATTTTCAAGGTATTTCAGGATCTTCATGTGTTTTCACTGTTGAGCCATTTCAAACTGCACTGAAAGGGAATCCTAAAATGTTAAAAATAATGAAAATCAATTGTGTCAACTCTCAGTGACATATAATCTCCCTTAACTCTTTTTGTTGGCCTGTTAGTAGCAAAGAGATTCCCTAGAATTCACAAGTGGAATGCAATGTCACAGAGAAGAAAGGCCGGCAGTGGTTATCTGATAACATTGATTGATTGTATCCGGATCACACAAGTGAAGATGCACATATCATCACATAATAAAAAACCTTTGGCTACTGGGAATACAAGAATGCTGACCTGGCTGCATAAAGAGTTTTATATTTGGTAAGGTATTGGCAGGATGTGTGAGACTGATCTGTGAAAATGTGATGATGGTGCTACAAGAGAAACATCCCAAAGGAATTGAATATCTATGCAGCAGTAAAATGAAACAATAAAAGAATTGGCTAGTGTTCATATCCAGTACCTGAGCCAATTCCTGTATTTTAGTCCAGAAATCAATATTTTTTAATTGGCAATAGCCATACAAAATTACGGGATCATTCCTAATAAAGGATCAGAAAGCTGCTAGAAAACAAAGCTACTAGTGGATCAATTTAATTAATTTAAGCAGCTTGATATGCTCCACTTCAATCACAGCAAGAAGCTAAGAGGTGAAATACAAAATCAGAATTTGTCAGCAAAGAAGGACCACTTGGCCCAGCCAGTGCACCCAAATGTTCTATGCTAGTCTGGCTATGCAGACCCTAACTGGTCTATGATGACTATCCCTCTTTTCTGCCTATATAAGACTATCCCCTATATCTATACCATGCATGCTTGAAGCCCCCTACTGTTTTTGTCTCTAACACTTCCACTGGCAGTCTGTTCCCAGCATCCACCACTCTTTCAATGAAGTCATATTTCCTCACATCATCTTAACCCACCCCCCCAGCTTCATTTCATGCCCACTTGTTCTGGTGCTCTTATTAATTTGATAGAGACTTCCCTCCTGCACACTGTTCACCCCTTAAGGTACCTGTAGGTCACTATCATGTCTCCTCTTGATATCCTCTCTTCCAGGGTGTACATGTTGAGATGCCTTCGTCTCTTCTCATAGGGCTTTTGATGCAACCCCTGCAACATTTAGTTACTTTTCTGAGGACTACCTCCACCCTGTATGTCCTTTCTGAGGTGAGGCCTCCAGAACTGGATACAGTACATCAGGTGAGGCATTGTGAATGAGCGATTCAGTGGCATCACTACCTCCCTCCTCCTACTTGAAATACCTCTCCATATGCATCCCAGCATCCCACTGGCCCTACCCACTGCTTTGTCATATTGCCCTGCCACTTTGAGGTTATCAGATACGATAATCCCAAGGTCACATTCCTACTTAGTGCCTGTCAATACCTCCCCCACCCCATCCTATACTCACTCAGTAGAAGAAATCTATCAGATTTGGCTGGCATTGCCCCCTTCCCCATGAATCCATGCTGCTTTTGGTCTTGTAGCCTGCTGAATTCAAAATACTCTCCCAACCTTTCCTTTAACAGGGTTTCCATTAATTTCCCCACCACTGACATGAGACTGTCTGGTCTATAGTCTAATGCCCCTTCTCTGCTTTTGCTCTTATTGAGAGTGATCATGTCTGTTCTCCTCCAGTCCTCCAGAACCATGACTGTTTCCAGTAAGCTGTTGAATAAGGCCATCAATAGGCCAGGCAGGCTGCACCTCCCTGAGTTCCTTCATTACCCTTGAGTATATCCCATCTGGTTCCATAGCCTTTTTCACTTTTAGACCTGCAAGTCCCTTCTGGACTTTTCTATGAAAATGGACTTACACCCCGCCTTGTTACTACTGCTCCGTAGTGGACCGTACCCCACCCTCCACTGTGAAGACTGAGCAGAAGTACGTGTTTAGGATGGAAGCTTTTTCTTGGTCTTCTTCTGTGTACAGTTCCATTGCTGCCCTCCTTATTCTCAGTATCCCTCCCCTTGCTTTTATCTTCTGATTTAGGCACCAGAAGAAAGTCTTATCCCCATTAGCTACACATTTGGCTATCCTTTCGTCCGTCTGTGCTTTGCTCCCCTCATTGCCAGTTTAATTACAGTAATGTAAATGTTTCTCAAATAACAGATTAACACAGCTCAAACCACAACACAGATACATGGAATTTGATGACAGATGAGGACAACCAGGCCCATCTAGCCTGATCATATTCCGTACCCCCCCAAGTGTCCCTTGGCTACCCTTTCTATGCTGTCTCTAGGGTTTCCTTATGTTTGTCCCACACAGTTTTGAATGCCTTCACTGGCTGCACCTCTATCACTTCCTTGGGGGCGGGGTTGTTCCAGACATCCACCACCCTTTCAGTGAAGAAGTATTTCCTTGCAGTCCCCCTGAATCTACCTCCCTTCAGTCTCAAATCATGACCCCTAGCTCTTCAGCATTCTTTTCTCTGAAAGAGGCTCCCTCCTGGCCCTATTAAATCTCTATCATATGCCCCCTCTCACTTCTCTTCTCTAGCGAATAATATAGAGGTCTGTGAGTCTTTCCTCATATGTCTTCTATTTCAGCCCCTGTACCATCTTTGTAGCTCTCCTTTTGACTGCCTTCAACTTATCTATGTCCTTTCTGAGGTGCGGCCTCCAGAACTGCATGCAGTATTCCAGATGAGGTCTCACCAGTGATCTGTAAACTTGCATCATCACTTCCAGTTTTCTGTTGGAGATACCCCTCCATATGCACCCCAATGTACTGCTGCCTTCCTTACTGCCTTCTCACACTGTCTGGTTACTTTTAGGTCATCTGTTATAATCACCCCCAAATCCCTTTCCTGCTTGGTGGTTGTCAACATCCCCCTCCCCATCAAATACTTTTCTCCGAGATTTCTGTGCCCCATGTGCATAATTTTACATTTTTTAGTGTTAACTTCAGCTGCCACACACTTGACTATTCTTCCAGCTTGCCCAGGTCTCTTCTCACTTTTTCCACCTCCTGCAGTGTATCAATCCTATTGCACACCTTTGTGTCATCTGCAAATAGACACACTTTCCCCTCCAGCCCCTCCACAAAGTCACATATGAAGACATTGAAGAGGACTGGCTCCAGCACTGATCCCTGGGGCACCACACTTGTCACCTCCCTCTCCATGGATTGCACTCCGTTCACAACCACTCTTTGTGTCCTCTCTCTCTCTCTTAGCCAATTACTAACCCAGTTCACTACCCTATGCCCCACTCCTAACCTGCTCAACTTGTTTATTACAGAAACACTAAAGTAGGTACTTACAAGCAGTGTCAAGGTTCACCTGCAAATATTGTAAAATGCTACTAAAACACTAAAAAGAAGCAAATCACTTAATGGAGACTGAAATTATTAGCAAGTGCTTTATTTATTCAAGGATGTAAACAGACATTACCTCAGTGCTTTGAGGGATGGGTCTCTCTTCATCAGGGGCATGGAGTCACAAGTTTCATTGCACACCATTTATAGTGAAAAAATACAAACACATGATGCATTTAAATCATTACCCAATCAGTGACTTGTTTATTAGCCTTCTATGTGGAACAGTGTAGAAGGCCTTACTAAAGTTAAGGTAGGTCATGTCCACCGCCCCCCCCCCCCCCAAGTCTACCACTTTGTTTACCAAGTCAAATAATTGTAACAAGTTTGTCTGGCAGGACCTACCTGTAATGGAACCATGCTACTTGGGATCTTGCTGTCCACTGTATTCCAGGAACTTCACAGTTGTTTCCTTTAGCAATGCCACCATCAACTTCCCAACCACTGAGGTCAAGCTGACCGGCCTATATTTACCCGCCTCCTTTTTACTCCTACTCTTGTGTATATGGACAACATTTGCCATTCTCCAATCCATTGGGACCAACCCTGTCTCCAATGATTTATTGAATAATTTGACCAGGGGTGCTGCCAGTTCATTTCTGAGCTCTTTTACTATTCTGGGGTGAATTCCATCTGGCCCCATTGCTTTGCCTATTTTTAGCTTTCAAGCTCCTATCTGACCCTCTCTGTGAATGGGCTGATATTTACCCCCTGTCCCTGCATAGCTTTTTCTCTCAATGGCAGTCCCTCACCCACGCCTTCATTTGTAAATACTGAACAGAAATATTTATTCAGAATTTCTGCCTTTTCATGATGTTCCTCAACAGACCCTCCATCTTCCCTTTTAAGCCTCATTATCCCTCCCCTAGTCTTTCTTTTTTCACTGTTGTATAAAAAAATGTCTTGTCTCCTTTCTTAATTGTCTGGGCTATCCTTTCCTCTGTACTTTCTTTGGCCCTTCTAACTGCTTTTCTGGCTTCCTTCAGTTTTTCCCTGTATGCTTCCCTGTCTTCCACGCCCTGTGTTTCTTTGTACATTTTCAATGTCTTCCTCTTTTTCTTCATCTTCCTAGCTACCCCATACAATACTAAAATCTTAAATAGAAAGGATCTGATAGGGTTCCAGAGGTACTGTTGCCCCCATTTTGCTGTGCACCATAAAAAGAACATGCAGGAGGAACATATTTCATGATTACTACAGGAAAACATGCTGTAGGTGTAGTTAACAAGCATTTGACAATGCCAAATGTTGTCTCGCTGGCATTGGCATTGGAAGAGTAGGAGTAAGAGATGCATAATAGGAATGGCAGTGAAGTTTTGAACTGACGCCAACCTCACCCCCACCCTGAAGAGACACATTTACAACATAGGCATTTTGGGACCTCCCCTCATGAATAGTAGCACTGTGATTTTGTTAATCTGTCCTAAAAGTTGATTTCCCATGGCAACCACACCATTCTGCGCCACAGGTGCGAAAACACATTTTGGGCAGGATGTGAAAAATGTCAGCAGTACTGTTCATAAGGAGATGTGAAAAAATGGCAGTGTTGAAAATCTGGCATGAAAATATTGCAAAGTTGCGAGGTTACTAGGGTGCATGGAAACTGCACAACGCACACTTCTAACACAGTCACTTTATGGACTTTCATCACCAAATTTTCAACATAGGCATTTTAGGACCTCTGCTGATGAACTATGTCACCGTCATTTTCTCAAACTGTTCTGAAAACTGATTTCGCACAGTGACTGCGCTATTCTGCGCCAGACGTGCTAAAACACATTTCAGCCAGGATATGTAAAATGACAGCTATACTGTTCACAAGGAGGTGTGGAAAAATGCCCGTTTTGAAAATCTAGGTGAAAATATTACAGATTCACGAGGTTACGAGCATGCATGGAAACTGCGCAATGCACACTTGTAAAACAGCAATTTTTTTGGATTTTTTCACTAAATTTGCAACATAGGCTTTTTGAGAGCTCACCTCATGAACAGTGGCACTGTTATTTTGTTAATTGGTCCCGAAAAGTGATTCCATGCAGTGACAATGAAATCACCTTTCGGGACTGAATAACGCCATCACGGTGACTAAATTCCTGAGGAGGGGTCCCAATAACCCCATGTTGAAAATCTGGTGCCACAATTCCCAAAAATGGCCGAGATATGCACCAAAGTTAAAAAAAACCTATTTATGCCATTATACAGCTTACTGGCATTTCTTCAGTTCACGATTGGCTTTAAAGAGTGCAGATGTGTTCCCGGTCCACCGAAGATCATCACGCCAGGCTCTGGAGGTAAGTATGGGGTGAGGGGGGTGTGGGGAGGCAGGGTGTGCAGAGGGTGGGCACGGGTTGCAGGAGTGCCACCGGAGTCGACGAAGGGCTGTTTTCTGCTTTGCAGGAGTAAAACAACAAAAAAAAACATTGCAGAATGGCTTTTCTTTACAGGGGCATTTATTTGGCATGTTGGGGTGGGCTCCCAGCATGCCACCTGAGTGTTTGTTTTTTGGGGGGGGTTCTGTAGTCGACAGGGGATTGGGCACCCCCGTCGGTACACAACAAATGGGGAGGGAACATTATGCTGCGGGGAGTGGGCTCCCCATCGCAAATTAAACTAGGAAGGGCGGCATGATGCTGAGGGGGGATTGGGCACTCTGCACACACTGTAAATGGGGGGTTGCATTATGTTGACAGGGAGTGGGCGACCCATCGGCAAATGAAGTGGGTTGGGGCACTCGCAGTGGCATGCCGCCATGTTTTTATTGTAAAATGGTCACCAGAAAAGGCGCACTGCTGTGTGAGAAGCTTGGCTCTCATTGCAGTGGATCTTTTCTTTGATCTGGTGGCCAGTTGATGTGTTGCTGGTGTCAGTGACTGCAGCTGCCTTATTGGGGGATGAGGGATGCACCTACTGGTGCGTGCCCTGCATTCGCCCACAGAGACAGCACCTCCAAATGAGCTACTACTGCAATATGTTGGCTGAGCAAGCGCAAGCCAACATAAAAATTAACTTCTTCCTGCTTCCCAGTTGAGTATTAATTGCAGACCGGGAGTCAATGTGGTCCAGAGGTTTTTGCATATAACATTTAACCAGACAATCCCAGGGGTAAACTCACTATAGCCACATGCTCACAGGGAGGCCTTGTGTCATGTCAGCTAAGATGCAATGCTCACATGACAGTTTCTGGCAGTGGAATGCTGCAGAATACTGCAGCAACACAATGTAATTCAATGGCAAATACTCAAATGTGTTAAGCAGGAAAGTGGGGCATGTATCACAGAGAACTGCACTCTGGTGGACTCCACTGTTCTTAACTTGCATGACCATCATTCATCCCACCTGTAACATAAGGAGCTCCACTAAAGCTTCCTTCTCTGTCACATGCTGTAGGTCATCCCTTGGCCAGCGGGCATTTATGTACTGGGCCACAGTATTGCTAAACAGCCTGCCTGCTGAAGTCTCTGCTGATGCATATGTTAGGACCCTTCAAGTCTAAGCTATGTCAGCACCTCCTAGCTGGGAGCACCTGTGACTGAACTTAACCTCCTGCCTCCAGTCCCCCGCCCCTGGGTCCATGTACCGAAAATGTTGAGTATGACTATATCCACCTTGACTCTTACCTGCTAGGTACTTAGGCAATAAGCCACAAGGAGGTGTGGGCTATCAGCAGATTTACCACAGTTGGAGTGGTTTGCCCATAAAGCGCAGCCGAAACTTAAGTATGGTGGTGCAGGATTTGATGCAAGCCTTGCCCCACCCTCTGAAAATCCAGCCCAAGGTTTTGGGAATGATACGGAGGGAATAAATCATTCACTGTAAACACATTTTTTGGCGTAGGAACACTAATATTCTAGACAGTTTAATTTTCCCTTTTATTAAGAAAAACAAAGCAGCTGTGGCAGCAATTTCTGCAGTCAGTGAGCAAACATACTGTACATGCAATCTGTTTTTTAATTATGGAAAATATGAGACCTGGGAGTTGAAAGTGTCCATTGAACATCGTCCTTTATTACAGTATATTTTCCTAAAGAAGCCCAACTGAAATGCACTGGTACACTTGCAGCTGGATCCTGCTTTTATCAAACTTTTATTTATTTATTTAAGTCTCAGATTACAAACCTTTGAGTCAGAGACTCATTTACAAAGGCTCTACATCAAGTGTACAACTTATAGGTATAGACAGGCAAATAGAACAATTTACAAACAAGTAGTGCTCGGTAACAATAGTAGAAGGGATATCCACAAGGAAGGAGAGACAAACACAGTACAGAATGAGTGCTTAGTACAGCAGTAGCAGTAGCATCAGCAGTATAAAGGTGAGGCCTTTATAAAAACGTATTACAATGTTAGAATAACAAGGCATTATACAGAGAGATGAAACTGAGGTAACAAAACAGGAGGACCAACAGTTTTTTATTTGTTTTGTCACATTTTTTTTCCCACTCCCAGCTGGAGGGCTCAGTAGCGGCTATGACAACCAGCAGGGGCACCATTCTCCTGCCTCACAGGGGAACATACTGCATGGGAGTGGGGGCTGGATTTTTCATTATGTGTCTTCCTTGGTCCCCACCCACTGAGGATGCCAGTGTAAGGACTGAGGTCCAGACTGTACCCAGTCCGCCATGACCCAGGCTCATTCCTGAACTCAGGTCGCTGGCATGGGAGTACTACCAGAACAGTTATGACAGTTTACCTGATTTGTGGCAACTTTCACCAAATATTTATTGTAAGTACCGTAGAAAGGCTCCCTGTGATTGATACAAGCTAGACCACAAAAAAGTGAACTAACTTGCAGCAATTGTCACACGAGATATAAAATCCTATTAGATTGCAGAAAGACTGGCGTGCCATATCTTTGGCACGTCTAGGGGCTTGCAGCAATCGGACCCATTAGGAAATCTGGCCTGTGGGAGCACCCCCAGACATTCTAGCTGAGCTTGATGCCTGGACTGTGTGCAGGCATCCCTACAGTTTGGGAAGGATACTGTGAGACAAGAGCAAGGAGGTAAACAAACAGTTAGATGCTGTTTCACCATTGGCTGATTTTTACATTTTCTATGAAACAGGAAGCAGATAAATAAAACTATACACAGCTGCAGCCGTACATACTTTCTGATATTGCTAGATATTTCACAATACTGTATAGATAAAGAGATTCTCTCTGGTGGCTTACAGTAGTACTGCAGGCAGACAGGTAATTTCTCTAGAGACAGCAGAGAAATTTCAAGAAATATATCTGGCTGTGTTTGGCTGCAACTGTGCATCAGCAGTTCATTTGAAGCTGAGCAATCATAACAATATTTTTTTTTAATATATGGATCATCAATTTAATAGTGTAGTAAAGCATACCATTTTTTTTCGGTAATGCTATCACTCCCGAAGTGATAATCCCACACTTTGAAAGTGATAATACTATCGTTCAAGTTTGGTAATACTATCATTCGTGACTTGAACAATAGTATTACCAGCAAAACAGAACAGCACAAGTGCTAGTTTCCCTCCCAACGTCTTGACAGTGTGCTGTCCAGTTGGCCACTTTCCCTGTATGGGCAGGCAGAGCAAAACAAAAAATATGGCGGCTCTCTCGCTTGCTAAGCGAGAGAAATTCTCGTCCCTCGCTGTAATGTTTTTCTTGTCTCTTTACTGCCTAGTGCAGTCTCATTTTCACCATGGAATAGTATCCAACCCATTAATGTGACTATAGGAAACGCCAAGCAGCAACCTCCTTTTCCTAACTCATTGCCCAAGACCATCAGCTAAAACCACCTCGCAAACATCATGGTCACTGCTGTAGCCTTTACTCTGCTCTCATAGTCCTACTAAAAGCTTTGCAAACCGCATCCATATATTAAAAAAAATAATGTTTATGTACCGGTGCATTACCGGCGGGTGATACTATCTCGAGGTTCTGGACACGGAAACCTCTCGAGCTTTGCTCTCGAGGTTCCTGCATGTCCAGAACCTCTCGATGGTATTACTCACCGGTAATGCACTGGTACATATCCATTATTCCCTTTTTAAACTACAGGCAGCACCAGTTATAATGTCCTCCCTTATAGTGGACATCCACTTACAGCAGACATTTCTTGCCAGCCCAAACCTCCACCATATGAATACAATGTTAAAAACACTTTTTTTAATAAAGTAGACCTGCTGCATATAGTGGCTTCCATAGCTATGATTAGGTGTGAAAGTGAGCCTCCAATATTTGGCATTTAACATTATCTGCTAGTGGCTGGCTTAATGTAATTAACTGTTAACAGCTGCTTCTCAGCTGAGCAGTGGGTACTTAAGGTGCTCTTTACCTGTTTTGTCCAAACACTGCTCCCCAGTGCATCTGAAACTAAAACATGTGTTTGCTGTTGCTGAATTTGTTTGAGAATGTCAGCCCTGAAGCCGTTGACCTCTGCCTCTCAACCATCAAACACACTGCTATTAATCTCACATGAAAAGTGTAAAGTCTGCCGGAGATTGAGTGAGTGCCGATTTTCCGCCACCATGACTTAGCAGCACACTTTGGGATTCTCAGGTCCACAATGAGTGACCTAATATGCTCAAAGGAGCAGATTCTCCAAGAATGGTATTCCAATCAAAATCCTTCAAGCAACTATAAGAGGGAAGGGAAAGACAGTACCGTAGAGGAGGTCCTATTGAGGTGGTCTTCCAATGCCCATGGAAGGGATGCAATGATCAGCAGTCCCCTTCTTATGCAGAAGGCACAGCAGCTGGCTACAGTAATGGGAGGGACAGATTTCAATCTGAGTGAGGGGTGGCTACAAAGATGGAAAAAAATCACTACATCACTGGATTCAAGAAAGTTCATGATGTAAAGCTTAAAGCTGACATGCAGGGAGCCGAGACCTGGCTCAAAGATGTGTTGCCTTGCTCACAGAATATGCACCACAGGATGAATTAGTGCAGACAAGACCAGGTTATTCTACCGGTGAGTCAGCTATGGCACATTAGAGTTCAAGGCTAATACTATGCTTGGTCAGAAAAAAGGCAAAGAAACATCTTTCAGTTGTTTATTTCTGCAACATGGCAGGGACAGAGAAAAATGACTTAGTAGTCATTCCTAAATCTGCCAGTTCATGCTATTTTTGTAAACAACCTTCCTGTTCATGATCACTCTAACTTCAGTGCCTGGATGACAGGTGATGTGATCACAGAGTTGGTTTGCTTGTGGGATCACTAACTCCATGGGAGGAAAACAATAGTTAGCTTCTTGATAATTTCTAAGACTATCTGGACATACAGGGGCTCAGGTACATCCAGCTCCTACTTTTGCCACCAAACATCAACTGTATCATCTAGCCACTGGACTAGGGCATCATCTGCTCCTTCAAACAACATTACATTAGATGTGGTCCAGGGTGCAGGATGAGCATGATTCTGTCGAGCAGTTGACGGCTATGATGTGTGCCAAAATATTAAATCTTCTTGAAGTGGTCTGCCTACTGAAACACACATGGGACTCTGTGATGCAAGAACCGTAGTGTGCTGCTATATCAAAGCTGATTTCTGCACTGAAACAGCTGTGTAACCCAACCACACTGTTGAGCCTGACGTTTTGCCACATGAAGGGTTGCTAGCAGCAGAATTTGACAAGCTCTGTTGTCTAGGTTATGGTGCTGAAGGTGAGATCACAAATGACATAGCTCAGGTGGTACCTGAAATGAAAATGGCTGCCACTGGCATGGACAAGGAGGAAGGGAATGAGGAGCAAACTGAAACAGTGGCAGAAGCTGACATATGGAAGGCACTGCTAACCCTGAAACAGGCAAAGGTGAAGCAGCAGGACATTGCTCTGGATTGGGCTATTCTGCATATCGTACAAATGAGAACTGGTGGAAAAAACATTCAGAAAAGTCAAAGATTCAATGAAAAATCACCAAGTTTCTGAAATTTGAGCCAAAGTGAAAGTGTTGATTGAGGGTGACCAGTGGTGACCAGAGGCTTACTTGTTACAGCATCAAGTGTCTCAATAAATTATTTTTCTGTTAAATGAAAGAAATAGCATATTTGTTGCAACTATAGTGATTACTGTGCCTTATGTACTCACACTTACACTCAAGCACAAGTACTGTACTGTACTGCACCACTTTAAGAGCCTGCCAGGTCACCTGTTAAGTCACTGATGCCACACCCATGATTAAGTTGGATGTTGCTTATAGTGGATAAATTAGTATTTGATGGATATGTCCACTTTAAGTGGTGCTGACTGTGTTATAAATCATGTGATTTCAGTGAATCAGTGGACAGAGTCAATGTACCTCCTATCCTGCATACATTGGTCTCTTGTGCAGGAACTTTAGGAGCAGCAAGTTCCACATCAGAGCTGAGGGGAGGATGGGCTTAACTGAACTGCTGAAATAAAAAAAAAAAATAAACGTATTGTAAATCACTCTATCAAACTCCGATTATTAATAATAAGTTAATAGGGCCTTTACTATGTATCTCCTATTGAATTAAGATACTCCTCTCACAAGACCAAAGTCCAAGAACAGGTTTGCCCTCAGTAGTGTAGGACCTGGGGTGCAGTCACAGGGTAGGTGACCCTAATAACAGCAGGCAAAAGCAAGAAAACACCTGCACTCTTCTAGAAAATCACATGTGACCAGTAAAGTAGCTGGTATAATCCAAATTCGAAGTAAAATTTAAAGCAACACTAACAGACATCATTATGTAGAGATCAAAAAGGTGCAGTCCAGGTGCCCTGAAGCAGAGATACCAGAGCTAAAATCAAGGTGTCCCTGATGCAGAGATACCAGAATTACAGTTCAGGTGTCCCTGATGCAGAGATACCAGAGCTACAGTCCAGATTGCCCTCATTCAGAGATACCAGAGCAGCAGTCAGGTTCCCCTGATGTGACAATTACTGAGCTACAATCAAGGTGGCACTTAAGCAGAGATACCAGAGCTACAGTTCAGGTTCCCCTGATTCAGAGATACCAGAGCTACAGTCCAGGGACTCTTGATATAGAGATAACAGAGCTATAGTCCAGGTGACAAAGGGCTATGACCCGGAGCGCAAGGCGAGTGGTGTATTTGGTCTATTTGACTTTCGCATGCAAAATAAAGCATCAAACTCCTAAATAGGATACCTAACCCTTTAACTTCAGTCACAGGGTCTCCTTAGGCCTAAAGACTGTGCCCCCCCCATTTTTCTTTTCTCTCTCACAGCTGATGCCACGAACACTGAATCACCTCTGCTTATACTAACCTGAGTTAGAATCTGGTAAGAAATGTCGGTACTGTTTTGTAAATAAGTGTTTGTTTCTTTCCATGTATACTGCTTTACTACTTATGTATCCCTGTATTATGTTTTCCCCCTCCACCCCCTGTAACCGACGTGGAGCATTTGCAAATGAGTCTATGACTCAAAGGGTTGTAATTCCGATACGTTTATTCAATAAACAACAATAAACAATAAAGCATTCTGGAGTCTGCGTGTCTTTCTAGCTGAGGAGTACATTCCTAATCTGGTCGATTACAGTCCAGGGTCCCTGATTCAGAGATACCAGAGCTACAGTCCAGGTGCCCCTGATGCAGAGATACCAAAGTTATAGTCCAGATGCCCCTGATTCAGAGATACCAGAATTACAGTCCTGGTGCCCCTGATTCAGAGATACCAGAGCTACAGTCCAGGTGCCCCGATGCAAAGATACCAGAGCTATAGTGCAGGTGCTCCCTAATTCAGAGATACCAGAGCTATAGTCCAGGTGTTACTGATGCAGAGACACCAGCACTGTAGTCCAGGTGCCCCTGATTCAGAGATATCAGAACTACAGTCTAGGTGTCCCTGACGCAGCAATATCAGAGCTATAGTCTAGGTGCCCTGGATTCAGAGATATCAGAGGTATGGTCCAGGTGTACCTGATGCAGAGATATTAGAGCTACAGTCTGGTGCCCCTGATGCAGAAATACCAGAGCTGCAGTCCTGGTGCATCTGATGCAGAGATACCAGAGCTACAGTCCAGGTGCCCCAATGCAGAGATATCAGAGCTACAGTCCAGGTGCACCTGATGCAGAGATATCAGAGCTACAGTTCAAATGCACCTGATGCAGAGATACCAGAGCTACAGTCCAAGTGCCCCTCATTCAGAGATATCAGAGCTACAGTCCAGGTACACCTGATGCAGAGATATCAGAACTATAGTCCAGGTGCACCTGATGCAGAGATATCAGAGCTACAGTTCAGGTGCACCTGATGCAGAGATACCAGAGCTATAGTCTAAGTTCTCCTTATTCGGAGATGTCAGTGCTACAGTGCAGGTGCCCCTCATTCAGAGATACCAGATATGTCTGAATAATAGTATTAGTTTTGCTTTACATTTTACTTAGCAATTTGGACTGCAATAAAAATCAGTTTGGATTACAACTACTTTGTTACTTGAGATTTTCTACAGGAGGATAATCACTTTCTTGTTGTTGACTCCTCTCATGAGGTTTGGGCAGCCAGAATGGCTCAGCTTCACTTCCCTTCTTCTCACCAGACCTTGCATTCTAACCATCTTATACTATAATAGACATCCAGCAGAGGCACTATTAACTCATAAAAGCAATAAGAGGCATAAGGTGAGAC
This sequence comes from Neoceratodus forsteri, assembly GCA_016271365.2. Classification (NCBI taxonomy): domain Eukaryota; kingdom Metazoa; phylum Chordata; order Ceratodontiformes; family Ceratodontidae; genus Neoceratodus; species Neoceratodus forsteri. Next base: position 650,042,267 of record CM057456.1, read on the forward strand.
AATGCTTTGACTGGTTATCTACTACATGTAGTCAATATTGCAATGATGGAAAAAGTAAATGCTGCCATTCTTGATTTTGAAAAAAATTACTATTCAAAACTAAAGATGTGCATGAACTTTTCTGTGAATAATTTATTCATTGCTTTCAAAAAATGAAAGATCTTCAGGATGTAATGTTACTGAGGATGTTTCTAGATGAATATTTAGTCTGATCCTAAATTCTCAGATACAGCACAGAAATGAAGAATTCCCAGACAAGGTAATGTTTTTATTTGTTTATTTTGGTACATGAGTAAGGCACACTGAGCATAAAGTCTGTTTACCAGGGTGACCTTGAAATACATGAAGGTTACATAACTTGCTCAGGGTCATGCAATATGTAAGTATGCAAGTGCAGATTGTGAAAATCAAACTCATGTCTGCTGGATGTGCCAAGTTTGTTCTCAGCTCATTGCTCTACCCTCTAGGGTATACTGACAGCCACAGGCTGTGATGGAAACTTTTTTTTGTCAAGTCTTTTGATCTTCCATTGCCACCTTGCTCCTATCTTTGGTCCTGTACCCAGGAACCCCCGGTGTCATCTTCTGCTCTTTCTGCTGTCACACAAACAGACCCACATGGTGTGGGATTCAAGAGTCCCCGGAGGCAGTCAAATATGGTGATTGGATGACATGGCATTATTTCACTGTTTCTTGCCCCCCTTAACTCCCTGGGGCCTCAGCAACATGGCCATGCATGTGCGTTGAGGTGCTCATGCCCACTGGCACCGGCAACCCTGCTCCACCCATCTGGCCTAATGCCAGCCCCTATTTGCTCAGCACTTCCACTGAGTTTCCACTTGGTGGCAGCCAGGAGCTGGAAAGGCTTACCTCCCCAATCTGGGAGAGAAGAACTGGTAGGCAGCTGCTGAGTCCTCTCACAACCCTATCCTCTAACCAGGGGGTGGCCCAAGCTGTCTCCCCCCCCCAAGTCCGAGTCACCAGTGTAAGACAGGTAAGGTGCATGAGCCACCTCAGCCCTCTGCACCACTGGGCCATGAGATATATACTTTATAAGTAATGGAGTAGCTAAAGTACATTATTTATTGCATCCTAGTACACAAAACAATATGGATAGAAAGCATCTTTATTATCCCTAGAAGAATGAGTAATAGGTACCTAGAGTGAAATAATTACCACGGTGTTAGTAAAAACTGTACTTGTGACCCAACAACAGCCAGACCCAGGAAAAAAATGCTGCTCTGAATGCAAATACCAATCTGCAGAATCCTAATAGATATGTCAAGTTCACCACAACTGAGTGTCAGACAGAGGAAAGCTCCTGGCAGGTCTGTCAGTACTCTACATATAGTGTGACTATGTACTGTGCTTGTAGATAGGAAGCATATTCTTTTACTAAAACATATAATGGTGTTGCTATAACAACTGAATCGTTGCTGTTTTTCTTAAATTGGGTCAAGTAACAGTATGAGCAGTGATCAAACATAAAAATAGGATAATGTCTTCAAACAGAAATATTTCTGTCAGATTTCAGGACACTGGTATAAACAGAGTTAGAACTGCAAGACTGATACAATAGCCTATCCTTCAAGGAATTCAATAAAGATGTTATAATAACTCTTCTAAAAACTGTGAGTTCGGTAGCTTGCTGCAGACAATCAAAGCCCAGATGCTACTGCTCTGGTCACTTTTGGAATTCACTTTTAATATATTGGCTTCTGGTTAGACATATTTTAAACTGATGTTATAGTAACCCTTCTAAGAAGTGTGAGTTAAGTTAATTGTCACATACAACAAAAACTGATGTTGCTCTGAACCCTTTAGGAATCCTTCACTTGAATATGTTGCCTTTTAGATGGCCCTGTTTTAAACAGTAACATATCAAGTGAAGAGCTTGCCTTTATTGGGGAAAGGCACACTTATTCTCTACAACTGGAGCCATTGCTACTTATGGGTTATACAGTATTATTTAAATGAAACACTTTGCAGCCATTACAGCAGAGCAGGTAGTGCTGTTCTGGCCATCATGGATCTAGCTTCTGGTACTGTATATAAACAAAATGTTACCTCCTGTAATGACTGCAGAGAGTGAAGACTATCTGCAGTATGAGCAAAATCAAGACATTTTAGGTAATAAGATCAGAATCTCGGAAATGCAAGATTAATTACTAGAAAGACATTTTTTATCGACTGCCTAAATGGGGATTATCATCATGTCATGCTTTTGCAGGCATAGCCTACTGAAGCAACAAATAATTTGGGGGATTTTGGGGTGACTTGACTTGAAATCAGATTTAATGCATCATAATGAGCCCCATTTCAAAACACATGTACATATCATAGCAACAGTCCCTTGATGGTTGCATTGCTTATATGCATACCTAAAGTATGAAAATATTTATCCAGAAAACCCAAATCAACAGTTCTGCCAGTATTTTTCATAACCATAGCAGAAAAGTAGCTTTTCGGAATAACTTTTTTTTGCTGCACTGCTGCCTTAAAATTGCTTTTTGAAATGTCTCTATGTTAATATAATATTAGAAGAAGAATCTGCATTTATATAGCACTTTTCATACACAGTGTATCCCAAACCACTTTACAAGCAATGCTAGACTGGTAGTGAAGTGACTGAATGTGTAGTGGCAGCCATATTGCACATCATCACCCACACACAGCCTGGATAATTGCATGAACTGGTTTTGGGAAGGGGAATGTTGGCCAGGACACTGGGCATGTCCCCTACTCTTTGTGAAGAGTGCCCTGGGTTCTTTTACTTCCACCTGGACTCCCACCATGACACCAGGATGGGTAGAATGGACCTTGGTTTAACGTCTCACCTGAAGTTTTTTTTTGTATACTGATAAACTATATCAATATATACTAAAACAGCTTTTTTCTGTCAATATTGTAGAAGTGGGTTATGTCAGCAATAAGCCACACAAAGGCGGGCATTGTGGGGGACTGATGAATGCCTTGCATGTGTTCAACCATTTGGTGATCCTGTACTGTATATTGATTTCCCACACTTTGCACTATGAAGGGCTCATTGTGTTTATACAATCGTCTTTTCTAAAAAAAAAAAAAGGTGGAATACTTTATTAAATTAGTTTAAATAGCAAATTGAAATGTTTTCATATTGCCATAATGTGGCTGTTTTGTTTGCCTTATTAGAATGTACATGAATAGCTAACACACAGTTTTATAGAACTCTTAGATTATGGCCAATTGGTAGTGCAGCTGTGGTGATGCTCGTGATGCTGGTGACCCGTTTCAGTAATTAACAGCTAGGGAAAGAGGACTGAGCATCCCAAGACATTCTGTCCTGCTCTGGGGAGAAAGAATAGCACTCTCCACTGCAAAGCCACCAGCTGGGTGATCATGGTGGTGGTGCAGCTGGAGATTCCCATGGAAGGGAAGGAGGGATGTAGCCTGGGTCCAGTACCTGGTCACGCAGTCACATAGACAAATGCACAATGGAACCTTAAGCAGCTAAATTTTGATGGCAGGAAAAGAAGCAATTGGAAAACCTCAGTGTGTGACAGCATGATGTTGACACTCTCAGTTCCAACACTCCATTCTGTCCCTTAAAGAACAACTCTGCACTTCAGCATGTACAGTACTTTCATAAATACAATGTTTCAGGTATACAAATTTAATAGAGAACACCTTTCTTCATAGTTAATGTTCTTTTCAAAGGTCTACAACACATCTTAGCAATCTAGCCAAAATCTCTGTATAAAAAGCATTAGCCTCCCCCAGTTTGTTTATCACATCATAGTACTCACCATGACAACAGACTGTGATGTCACACAAAACAATTGTGAGGATAGCCGGGGAGAGTCATATACATTTTGAAAGAGTCATTGAAATAAGCACTACATTATCTGCAATATTAAGTTGATCAACAACAGGAAGAAGTAAAAACAAAAAAAACATAATCACTAAAGGTATAACATAATTTGTGTAAATCTAATGGTTTTAAGCTTTTCTTATAGCAGAGAGCTGTTCTTTAATACTATAGTTGTGCAAGCCAAAATGCAATGCAGCAATGCTCCAATATATAAAAAAATGTTGCAGTGTACTGCATGGAACAGTGTCATTCAATGTTAATTACACTCTTTTGTTATACAGTAACATAGAAACATACAATTTGACAGCAGATAAAGACCTCTTGGCCAACCCAGTCTACCCATTTCCCTACCTGCTGCATAAACTCCAGATTCTAATTGATCTGCAGCTCACCTTCTCTTTCCTACTACTAGGGTAACCTTCTGTCTACCCCATGCATTCTTGAATTCACCTATCGTTTTTGCCTCTATGACCTCCACAAGGAGGCTATTCCAAGCATCTACCACCCTTTCCATGAAAAAATACTTCCTTACATTGCCTGAATCTCCTCCCCTCCAGTCTCATATTGTTACCCCTTGTTCTTACACATCTCTTTTTCTGAAAGATGCTGCCCTCTTGAACTTTGTTTATCCCCTTGAGGTACTTGAATGTCTCTAGCATATCCCCCTTCTCCCTCCTTTTCTCCAAGGTATACATATTGAGGTCTCTCAGCCTCTCCTCATATGGTTTCTGGTGCAGTCCTTACACCATTTTTGTTGCCCTTCTCTGGATTGCCTCCATTCTGTCTATGTCCTTTTGGAAATGTGGTCTCCAGAACTGAACACAGTACTCTAAATGACGTCCCACCAACTATCTGTACAGTGGCATCACCACCTCCTGTTTTCTACTGATGATATCTCCTCCTATGCACCCCAGCATCCCTCTGGCTTTCCTCACAGCCTTCTCACATTGTTTAGCTACCTTCAGGTCATCTGTTATGATTATCCCCAGGTCCCTTTTTAGTTTGGTTGTTGTCAGTACCTCCCGCCACCACTGTGTAGTCCTTGCTTGGATTTTTGTGCCCCAAGTGCATGATTTTGCATTTTTTTGCATTGAATCCAAGCTGCCACACTCTTAACCACTCCTCCAACTTGCCTAAGTCTATTTTCATAGTTTCCACCCCCCCCAGGAGTCAACTCTATTGCAGATCTTAGTGTCATCCGCAAAGAGGCATACCTTCCCTTACAGTTGCTCCGCCATGTCACTTAAGAAGACAATAAAGAAGACAGACCCCAACACAGAACTCTGTGGTACCCCACTGGTTACCCCCCTCTGCTTGGATTGAACTCCATTTATAACCACCCTCTGTTCCCTATTGCTCAGTCAATTCCTGACCCAGTTTACCACCAAGCCCAGACCTCCCAATTTGTTTACTTGTCTCCTGTGTGGGACGATGTCAAAAGCCTTGCTAAAATCTAGGTAGACCATGTGTACTGCCCCTCCCTGATCAACTACCCTGGTCACCCAGTCAAAGAAATCAATCAGATTTGTTTGAGAAGACCTTCCTGCTGAGAATTCATGCTGCCTCAGGTCTTGTGCCCCGCCGGCATCAAGATCTTCGTGAATGCTTTCAATTTGGCATTCCCTGACCTGAATGCAGTGCTACCTAGTGATGACATTAACACACCATTGCCTGAACATCCCCCATGTAATACAACACCTCCTACACCCCCACAAAGGGTTCCATCCTTTTACTTCTGACAGATCAGCAAGTCTGCAACCGTAAAGTATGTGAAGCGAGTCCTTGGTAAAATTAGGATGGGGAGTGACTTCATAGACCTGAAGATGGTTGCCCTCACCCTAAATGAGTTGGCTGACCCTCTAACCAAAGTTTTCAATGCTTCTCTAAAGTCTGGTATCTTCTTTGATAAATGGAAAAAAGCACGTGTCACCCTGGTGTTCAAAAATGTTGACAGAACCAACCTGGCAAATTATAGACCCATTTCCATCCTACCACCACTCTCCAAAGCCTTAGAATGAGCTGTCTCAGATCACCTTACTGAATACCTTGAGAAGTACAATCTTCTGTACTCTGAGCAACATGGCATCAGAAAGCAACATTCAACTATCACCGCTTTGGTCTACTATACTACCTATCTCTACAACGCACTGGACAATGGCCTGGCAGTGCGGTCCATATTCATAGACATCATCAAGGCATTTGACAGTGTCAGTCACCAGCTGCTACTGCTCTGCCTATTGACCACTGAGTTGTCCATGAGTACTGTAGACTTGTTTGAAAATTACCTCTCTAATAGATCACAATCTGTGCATATAAATAGCGCATACTCCGAGCAGACGGTAGTATCCCTAGGGATCCCACAAGGATTAATTCTTGGACTGCTCCTGTTTAGCATTTTCATCAAGTCCCTGCCATCCATCTGCCTCACACACATGGTGCTACAGTATATGCAGATGATGCAGTTATCTCAGTTCCGGGCAGGGAACTGCCCACTATAACCGCAGAACTGGAGGCCAGCTTACACAGTCCAGAAACATGGTTTACACAAAATAAATTACTACTTAACTACCAAAAAAAAAACAAGAGTATGCTATTTACAGTGAAACACAACAAAAGAAAATATGGCCCTCTACTGGTACAAAGCCAACAAAGACATCAAATCGAGCAGATCAGCCCTTTTGAATACCTGGGTATACCCATAGACAACATCCTCACCTTCATAACACATGTGGACCAGGTCGTAAAATCAGCCAATATAAAGCTCAGGGTTCTGTATTGACACAGGCACTTGATGACATCAGAAGCCCTGAAATTGGCAACAAGTAGCTCTGTGCTATCGTCCATAGACTATGGGCTGCTCATTTGTAGTGCTGGCTTAGATTCTATACTCAGAAGGGTTAGAATGCTCCTCAATAAGGCCTGCAGGCTAGTCCTTGATGCTGACCACCTAAGCCACACCTGCATGCTTTATTCAGTGACAGGATGGTTACCCCTTCAGCTACAAGTCAAATACCAGGCTTGCCTGTTTACCGAGAAATCTCTGATGGGGCTTGCACCTAAGACCACCTAGAGCCTAGTCACGATCCATCAACCCACTATCAACACCAGAAGTATGGCTAAAGGTGGTGTTCAATTGCCCTTCAAGTGTACTACTTTTGACCAATGATCACTATCTTATCAGGGAGCAAAGTGGGTAAATGACCTCCTGGAGGAAATTACTCTACTGTGGAAAGCTAAGCCACTTTAAAAAAGGATTACGCTTCCTTCTTGCCCTTGATAATATCTGCCGCTACACCTCCTGAACCTAAATCTTCCTTATACTTAAACCCCTATCCCCCACTCTCTCAACACCTTGCCTTTCCCACTTCCTTTCCCTCTTTACACCTGACAAAGCCATCTCTGGCCATTACTTTTCTCTACCTCAGATGACCTCAGTCTAGGTCCACGCTGACCCCAAGTTAGATATGATTATACAAGTTGTTTGCCACACTCCAGTAGTGTTGCTGTAATCTTTGCTCCTGGCTTCTAGTAAATAACAACAAATATTCATACTATGTGATTTATATAATCTTATTATATTGTCATCAGTTATCTCCTGTTGTGTATTGCCACTGATATGTTCATGTACCTATCTGACTTGGAACCTTGTAAACGAGCTTCTGGATCAAAGGTATTGAATCCTAAACATGAAATAAATAAAAGATATACCACAATCCTTTCTTTTAACATTGACTCCATTATTTTCCCCACCACTGAGGTCAAATTGACCAGCCTCTAATTTCCAGCCTCAACCTTGCTCCTACTCTTTCGGAGCGGTATCACATTTAACCGCCTTCAGTCTTCTGGTACCACTCCCTCCTCCAGTGATTTGTTGAATAGGGCTGTCAGTAGTACCACTAGCACCTCTCTGAGTTCTTTTAATATTCTGGGATGTATCCTGTCTGGCCCCATTGCCTTGTCCACTTTCAGTTTCGAGAGTTCCTTTAGTACTCTCTCCTCTGTGAATGGACTGGTATCCACCTCCCATCCATGCGTTCTTCCTCCACCTAATTGTGGTCCCTCCCCTTCCCCTTCTCTTGTGAAAACTGAGCAGAAGTATTGTTTCAGTATTTCTGCTTTTTCTAGCTCCCCCTCTGCACACTCCCCCCTTCTTTATTTAATCTCACAATCAGTCCCTTGGCCTTTGTCTTTCGCTGATGTACATAGATACATAGATACATAGACAGTGTCGGCAGATAAGGGCCTATGGCCCACCCAGTCTGCCCATTTGAGCTTGTAAGTTCAGTTTATGTTTTCCTAGAAGTCTGTTGCCCCTTACCCCTGACCTCCAGAATTCCTTTATGTCTATCCCATGTATTCTTAAATCCCGTGATTGTTTTAGCCCCCACCACTTCCTCTGGCAGGGTGTTCCACTTGTCCACCACCCGTTCTGTGAAGAAATTCTTCCTCATGTTTCCTCTGAATACCTGAAGAAGGTTTTGTCTCCTTTTACTGATTTGGCTATTCTTTCCTCTGTTTGTGCATTTGTGCTCCTGACTGCTTTCCATGCATCCCTTTGCTTTGCCTGATACATTTCTCTGTCTCCCTCCCTCCCTCCCTCTCAGTTTCTTTGTACTTCCTGAATGCAAGTTTTTTCTCTCTAACCTTCCCTGTCACTTCTTTTGAAAACCACAGCGTATTTTTTTTCTTTGTTTACTTGCTTCCCACAAAGGCTAGTTGCCTCTGCTATGGCTCATTTAAGGATCTCTCACTGCTCCTCAACCCCTTACCTCCCTTCTCCTTTGCCAGGATTTTCTTGAGGTATTCCCTCATTTTTTCAAGGTCAGTCCTCATAAAATCTATGATCTTTGCCTTTGTGTGGCTTGACTCTTCTACTGTCTTCACCTTGCACCACATTGTATGATGACTGCTGGTCCCTAGATGGCTGCCTACTGCTACATTTCTTATTACATCACCATTGGTGAGAACCAGATCCAATATTGCTCCCTCACTGGGGGGTTCCACCACTAGCTGTCTGAGGCACACCCTCTGCAGGGCATCCAGTATGTTTCTACTCTTGGTTGTGGTTATAGCATAGGTGTCCCAGTCAACATCTGGCATAGTTAGGTCCCCTACCAGCAACACTTCCTCTTTCTCTGCCATTTTGTGAATGTTTTCACTAAAACCCTGTCTATTTCCTCCCCCTGCACTAGAGGTCTGTAGATAACCTCAGTGCAGATGGTAGTGCCATTCCCCATCTCCAATGTGACCCACAGTGCCTCCTCCCCTTCCTGCTTTCCCTTTATCTCAGTTGCATTGATACCCTCTCTGATGTAGATAGCTACCCCTCCACCTTTTTTGCCCTCCCTGTCTTTCCTGAAGACTGTGTACCCTGGCATGGTAACATCCCAGTCATGGTTTCCCATGTACCACATTTCAATGATCGTGACTATGTCCACGTCTTCCTCTGCTATTAAGGCCAATAGGTCCAGGATTGTGTTACCTAGGCTACAGTCATTTGTGCACATGGCTTTCCATGTTTTGATGCCTTTATCCCTAAAAGTTCCTCTCCTATCCCTATGTCTTCCCCTTATTCCTCCCCTTACTTTACCCCCAGCTTTAGTCCCTTCTGTTGCTTCCTCAGCCCTAGGATCCTCAATTTTGACTACCTTAACCTGTGGAGGGGGGGCAGGTGGACTTTCCCTGTTTACTTCTGCCACCCCTCTTGGCTAGTTTAAATGCTTGCTAATGAAACATTTAAGCCTTTCACTCAGAATTCTGGTACCCCCAGATGGATGCAGACCATCCCTCTTGTACAAACCTGCATTCCTCCAGTTGGACCCCCAGTACCTGATGAAGCCAAATCCCTCTGCTGTGAACCAATTCTTCAGCCATTCATTGAATCCCTTGGTGGGGATTACCCTGGCCTCTTCCATGCTATGGACAGGCAACACTTCTGAGAAGGTTACCATGTGTGCCACCTGTCTAAGACCCCTCCTGAACTCCGTGAACTCTGTTTGCACTACCTTACTTCATCCACAGCCTGGTCATTTGTCCCCAGGTGGACAATGACGTCTAGCTCAACCTCCATCCTGAAGCCGTAGCAATCCTTTGGATTCACTTCCCATCCCATTCCTCCAAGCCATGGTGCCAGGTAGGCACTTGACCTCCCTCTCTCCTACCCACAAGTCTATCCCCTAATAGTAGAGTTTCCCACCAGGAGTTGCTTTCTTCTCCTCTGAGATCCCATGCCACCCCTCCCATGGGTCTCCACTGCTGAGTTTCCCTGCATCTACCTTGTTCACCACTTCAGATCCTACCCTGCCAGAACAGTGTAGGAGTTGTTGAGTGGAACCACAGGTGGGATGCACCTTTGTCCAACCTCCCTCACCATCCTTGAGCTCACCATCATCCAACTGCACCTCCCTACCAGCATCCTCAGAGGCAGTGGGGGTGGACTTGGTGGTCCTTGGGTGGGGGAGGAGGCCTCCCAAACCCTAGCTAACTTGATCAAAAGATGGGCAACCTCCGCCCTTAACCCAGAGAAGTGCATGCAAATAAGGCAGCACCACAGTCTCCAGAACATCTCCCTGAAGACTACCACCCCACAGACACTGCATTGCACCACTGCCATCATTTCTCTTTTCTACTTTCCCCTTGATAAACTTTATTCACTCAATCAAAAAGAAAAAGAAAAGCAAAGAATTTAGTTAGAGATTAATAGAAAAACCTTTTTCCCACAGTAGAACAACATGCTTTAATCACACAATCACTACATTTAGTCACTCAGTAAGTACTTTTTTTTTTAAATAAACAAACACTTTTGTAATGGAACAGTATTTTGTGACATGTCATGTACTGCAAATTATTGTACTGCATCATTGCTGAATCTGCTGCAGATAGACCTGAGGGAAGTCACGGTTGTCAACACTCATGGAGGAATATACCATAGAGGGCAAGCCCCCATAGTCTCCTGGGGTACCAGGTAAGTGACAGATAAGGGTGTGAAAAGGGGATTAGAGATCATCTGGTGGAAAAAAAAAAGGAAAAAGGGGAAGCAGAAGGGATGGGGAAAAATGAACATATAGTCAGTTCTGTCCACCCATATTGTCAAAGTCATAGATCTATCGAAACTGGTAAACCACTTTGATGTCAAAAATGCTGAAAACCCTAGTGTGGGACTTTTTTGATGCAAAGTTATACCAGTCCTTACTTTTTTGTCACAGATATGTTTAAAAATTGCATTCATGCTCTCTCGAATGACATACAGTACTGTAGGTGCAGTATGCATATGCGTCTGTGTTTTCATCTTTTACTAATTTAGACCAACATTTTTAAAAAGTGATAATTTTGCAACCTTAAAGGGAAGGGACTTTTTTGTTTGTTTGTTTGTTTGTTTTTTGTTTACTAAAACCTTGCAGTCAGGTCAATATGGCTACATCCAATCAATAAAGTTCATACCCAAACCTAAGCTGGGGGTGGCACTTGAAGCATGCAGTTAATTATTAGTAGCTGTTGCTTTAGTATAATTCTTGGAGTCCACCATTCCATTAGTAACAGTTACTTCAAGATGTACTAGTGCACAATATGTGGTAAAGAATCATTGGCCAGGATATTCAAAAGGAGATGCGCCCTGCTCAACTGAGTTGCACTGGCACATCTCCGAAATGTGCCCTTGGGCCATATTCAAAAGGGATTGATGCAGCATGCAAATCTGAATGCACCACAGTGCAAAGATAATGTATGCACTTCATCTGGAGGAGGCATTCCCCAGCATACATGGCACATCTCCATATTTAGCTGAGATGTGTGGCGCAGCTGCCCGCACATCTCGGAGATGTGCTGCACAAAGATAGGCATGGAAAAACCATACCTAAGCTGTAGCCACCCACAGGTGGGCTGCTGTATTGCACAGCACAACACAGCAGCCCAGCCCCTGCGTGGCTACCCCCCCAGCCCCGATTGTGAAGGAAAATGATAAAAAACCCATATCCCTGGTAGTCTAATGGCCCCCTGCCCATCCCCGATCATATAATAACAGAACATCCCCCTTCCCTGGTAGTCTAGTGTCCACCCCACTCATCCCTGATCATGTAATGAACATGAATCATCCCTCCCTAGTAGTCCAGTGCCCCCCTGGCCCTCGTCCATGTAGTAAAAAATTAACATCAGTCCCTGGTAGTCTAGTGGTACCCCTCTCCCAGCCCCAAATGCAGCATAACACACAACCCTATATTGCTCAGGTAGTCCAGTGGACCCCCATACACTGAGCTACCAACACCCCACCCTGCTCCCCCCTTCTCAGCATGGCCATGTCAGCTGGCTGGCAGCAAAACCCACCCACACGCCTCCACAGCTGCCCACTGACTGTGCTGCCACTGAATGGCAGCATACAGTAAGCACTGCAATACCATTGGTTGACATCTTCGACCAGTGGACTCACAGTGAGTACTGTAAGCTTTCATTCACAACTTATGTTCATTCACAAAGTTGTGAATGATTGCTTACAGTACTCACTGCAAGACAGTATTGCAGTGCTTACTGTAAGCTGTCAGTCAGTGAAAGCACAGTCAGTGGGCAGCCATCGAGGTGTGTGGGTGGGTTTTGCTGCCCGCTGGCTGAAACAGCCATGCTGGAATGAGGGAGTAGGGTGGAGTGTGGGAGCCTTAGTGGGTGGGGAGTCCACTGGATTACCAGGGCAATATCAGGGCTGTGTGTTATTCTGTGATTGGGGCTGGGAGAGGGGTACCACTAGACTACCAGGGATTGTCGATAATTATTTACTTTGTGGATGAGGGTTGGGATAGGAGAGAGGGCCACTGGACTACCAGGGAGGGATGATTTGCTTTTAATATATGATCAGAGATGGGCTGGGGGACACTGGACAGCCAGGGAGGGATGATTCATTTGTATTATATGACTGGGGATGGGCAGGGGGAACACTAGACTACCAGGGAGTTGTGGAGTGCTTTTGCATGACACAGAGGTTGCAGGGTGCCCGGCGCATTCTGCCAGGTGCATCGATGCCCAAGACATGTAAATAGGGCCTTAATGACATGCAACTTATCAGATTTGTGCCTTGCATGGCTAATGGCCCCATTTGCATGTTATGGTATAAATATCTAGAATTTGCATTCAGCACATCCAGAGGATGCTCCGCGCATCCCCATTCCAGGTATTTGGACCGCACAAGGGGATGCACCAGTGCATCTTCAGCAGCCCCCTTTGTGCCACCCACATCTTTTGATATATTCAGATGGGATGCATGATCGCACATCTCATTTGAATATAGCAATGTTGCTCTCTGGTGCAACTCAGTTGCGCGACGCAGACACTTGAGCCCATTATGGGTGCAGTTTGAAAATCCTGGTCATCATATTTTTCTGAAAAAACATAAAAATATTCCCACCACCCCAAAAATAAATTTGCAAAAGTTGATGCCATATTAGTTCCCATGGCTGTTCCCACTTTTTGTAAATAAAATTTATTAAAAGTGAAGAAACTATGGGTCAAATTAAAATCCACAGTTGAAATAAACAAGCATTTTTCAATGCCAAATGTTGTCTAGCTGGCATTGGCATTGGTACTGTCAGAGTTAGAGATGCATAATAGGAATGGCAGTGAAGTATTGAAGTGACACCAACCCCACCCCCACCTTGTAGAGAGCAACAGGCATTGGGGTGTGCCTTTGGGTAATCAGCTATAAAGCTCATGCCATTGTACCTTACCCTACCCTGTAGACACTGACAAGTGTTTTGGTGTGCTTTGAGGTCTTTGGGCTAGAAGGAGGTGTGGAGCAACAATGGGGAATCATCAAAACTGCCATCACAGAGGCAAAAAGCCTTTGTGTGAAGCAAATAAACAAATCAAAGCAAAAGAAAAAGCCACTATGGTTCTCAAAAGAGGTGGCTGTGAAAGTCAGGAAGAAAAAGATAGCATTCCGGAAGTATAAGGAAACACAGAAGGAGCAGGACAGAGAGATGTACCAGTTAAGTCAGAAGGCATCAGGGAGGGAAGTCAGAATAGCAAAGGCCCAAACTGAGGAAAAGATAGCCAACTCAGTTAAGAAGGGGGATAAAACCTTTTATAGGTACATCAGCGAGCGTAGAAAGACAAAGGGAGGGATAGTGAGGCTGAATAGAATGAACGGTGGGTGGGCAGAGGGGAACGGTGAAAAAGCAGGGATACTGAACAAATATTTCTACTCAGTATTCACAAAAGAGGAGGGGGAAGTGCCTAATCCAATTAACAGAAGCACTCTTGATAGAGAGGTCGATCCCAGTCCTTTCACAGAAGAAAGGGTTCTGCAAGAACTCCTAAAACTGAAGGTGGACAAAGCAATGGGGCCTGATGGAATTCACCCCAGAATTCTAAAAGAATTAAGGGGGGAACTAGTGAAACCACTGGCTACTCTTTTTAATAAATCATGGGAGGATGGTGTGGTACCTGAGGACTGGAGGAAGGCGGATGTGATTCCCCTTCACAAAAGTGGGACCAAGACAGAGGCAGGAAACTACAGACCTGTCAGTTTGACCTCTGTGGTAGGGAAAGTGATGGAGTCACTTCTGAAGGAAAGAATAGTTGAGTACCTAGAGGCCAGTGGGGCACAGGACCCAAGGCAGCATGGGTTCACAGCGGGAAGGTCATGTCAGATGAATCTAATAGATTTCTTTGACTGGGTGACCAAAGTAGTAGACCAGGGAGGGGCTGTGGACATGGCCTACTTAGACTTTAGCAAGGCATTTGACACAGTCCCACACAAAATATTAATAGTCAAATTAACCAGCCTGGGAGTGGGTCCCAGGGTGGTAGCCTGGGTAAAACATTGGCTGGACAACAGGACACAGAAGGTAATTGTAAATGGAGTCCACTGTGAAGAAAGAGAGGTTACTAGTGGGGTACCGCAGGGTTCAGTATTGGGTCCAGTCCTTTTTAATGTCTTCATAAGTGACATTGCAGGGGGACTGGAAGGAAAAATATGCCTCTTTGCAGATGACACAAAGATCTGCAACAGGGTTGACACAGAAGGAGGCGTGGAAAGGATGAGAATAGACTTGGCAAGGTTGGAGGAATGGTCAGAAGTATGGCAGCTAAGATTCAATGCAAAGAAGTGCAAAATAATGCACCTGGGAAACAAGAACTCAGGGGAAGAATACATAATGGGGGGAGGTAGTGACAATAACAAAAAAGGAAAGGGACCTGGGGGTAATCATATCAGATGACCTTAAGGTTAGCAAGCAATGTGAGAAGGCAGTGGGGAGGGCTGGGTGTATACTGGGATGCACAGGGAGAGGCATCAGCAGCAGAAAACAGGAAGTTGATATCCCTCTGTACAGACAGTTGGTGAGACCCCATCTGGAGTATTACATCCAGTTCTGGAGACCCCATCTCCGCAAGGACATAGACAGGATACAGACAGTCCAGAGGAGGGCAACTAAAATGGTGCAGGGTCTGCAAGAGAAGCTGTATGAGGAGAGACTAAAGGAGCTTAATATGTATTCCCTTGAGGAAAGAAGGGAGAGGGGGGACATGATAGAAACTTTTAAGTACCTCAGTGGAATCAACAAAGTCCAATAGGGTAGCATCTTTCAGAAAAAGAGACGCGCAAGAACAAGGGGACACAATTTAAAGATAGAGAAGAGGCAGTTCAGGGGCAATGTGAGGAAGTATTATTTCACAGAGAGGGTAGTGGATGCATGGAACAGCCTTCCTGAGGAGGTTGTGGGGTCTAAAACTGTGGGAGAATTCAAGAATGCATGGGACAGACATAAGGCAATTCTTGTGGGGGGTAGGAAGAAATAGGCTGTTGGTTAACTAAGATCTGTGGCCTATCCTGTAGGTAGGGAAATAGGCAGACTAGATGGGCCAAGTGGTCCTTATCTGCCATCAAAGTCTATGTTTCTATGTTTCTTACCCCATTCCATAAGGAAATATGCTGAGGTGGGTACAGTATTGGAGAATGGGGTGAACTTTGTGGCTGAACAGTGCAAGGCACACCACGATGCCCGTCACTGGCTGCAGGGTGGGGGTTGGGGTGGAATAACATGAGCATTGCAGCCGATGATCCCAAGTCACACCCCTGACACCTGTCAGTCTTTACACGAGGGGGGGTGCTACAGTTGGAAACCCTAACACTATGGGCGTGTGTTGGTATTTTCACTCCAAATTTTCAACATGGGCTTTTTGCTAGTCCACATCATGAAAAGCAGCACAATCTGTTTGTTAGCTAAAAGGTGGTTTTGCACAGTGTCTTTGCCATTTGGTGACACAGGGATGAAACACATTTTGGGCAGGCTGTGGAAAATGACCACTGTATTGTTCATGAGGAGGTGTAAAAAAATGGCAATGTTGAAAATCTGGAGTGAAAATATGAAAAATTGGTGAAGTCATGAGCATGCATAGAAACTGTGCAACATACGTCTGTAACCCAATTATTTTGGGAAATTTGTTGGCCACATTTTTAACAGGTATTTTGGGACCACTCCTCATGAACAGTGGCGCTGTGATTTTTTTAATCTGTCCCAAATGTTTTTTTCCAACAGCGATCATGCCATTGTGCACCACAGGTGCTGAAACACATTTGGGCAGGATGTGAAAAATGTCACAGCTATACTGTTCATAAGCAGGTGTGAAAAAATGCCAGTGTTGAAAATCTGGCATGGAAATATTGAAAATTTGTGATGTTACAAGAGTGCGTGGAAACTGCGCAACGCACACTTGTAATACAGTCATTTTGTGGACTTTCGGTATAAAATTTTCAACATAGGCATTTTAGGACCTCTGCTCATGAAGACTGTCACCGTCATTTCCTCAAACTGTCCCAAAAACTGATTTCACACAGCAACCGAGTATTCTCTGCTGGACCTGCAGAAACAGATTTCGGTCAGGATATGTAAAATGACAGCTGTACTGTTCATTAGGAAGTGTGGAAAAATGCAAATTTTGAAAATCTGGAGTGAATATATCACAAATTCACGAAGTTAAGAGTGTGCGTGGAAACAGTGCAACGCACACTCGTAAAACAGCCATTTGTGGGATTTTTTTCACCAAATTTGCAACATAGGCTTTTTGAGAGCCCACCTCATGAACAGTGGGATGGTCATTTTGTTACCTGGTCCCAAAAGGTGATTCCATGCAGTGACCATGAAATCACCTTTCGGGACTGAATAAAGCCATGACAGTGACTGAATTCATGAGGAGGGGTCCCAATAACCCCATGTTGAAAATCTGGTGCAAAAATTCCAAAAAATGCCCGAGATATACATCAAAGTTGAAAAAACCCTATTTATGCCATTATACAGTTTACCCATGTTTCTTCAATTCTCAGTCAGCTTTGAAAGTGAAGACATTTTCAGTTCACGAGATCACTGAGCCAGACTCGGAGTAAGTATGGGGTGGGGGTTGTGAGGAGGTACAGAGTGCAGAGGTGGGCGGCAGGTTACAGGAGGGGCAGGGAGACGGCGAGGATTGTTTTCTTTTAACAGGGTTAAAAGAAAAAATACATGGCAGGATGGTTTTATTTTCAGGGATTTGCGCGCTGGGGTGGGCTCCCAGCGTGCCACCTATGTTTTGAAGAGTTGCTGTGATGGGGATTGAGCACCTGTCAGCATACAATGAAAGCAGGGGCAAGAGCCAGAGTTTGGAACCCCTTGGCAAATAGCAAATGGGGGCATATGCAGACGGGGAGTGGGCTCCCCCGTTGGCACATACATTGGGGCAGGGCATGCCAACAGAGGGATTGGGCACCCCTGAAGTCAGGACTATCCTAGATCTAGTACTAACTAACAGGGAAAGGATCACAGCTCTCCAGGTAGAAGGTCTCCTAGGGGTCAGTGATCATCACATGGCATGGTTCAATTTGGCCACTAGAACAAAATCATCACATTTAAAAACAAAAATATGGCACTTCAGAGGAGCTGACTTTGATAAGATGGCCAACAGAGTTAAGCTAGCCCTGGCAAAAAGAAATACAGGTGAGGGGGTACAGGCAAAGTGGGCAAGCATTAAAGGTGCACTACTTGAAGCAACATCCCATTGTGTTAGTGAGAAAAGGAAGGGCAAAAGAAGAAGGAAACCACTTTGGTTCTGAAACACAGTAGCAGAAAAGGTCAGAGCCAAAAGGCTGACCTTCAGGAAATATAAGGGAAAGCAGCAGGATGAAGATAGGGAGGCATACCAAACTTCCCTAAAGGAAGCAGGGAAGGCAGTAAGGCAGGCAAAGGCCCAAATTGAGAAAACACTAGCATGAACAGTAAAAGAAGATGACAAGACTTCCTATAGATACATTAGTGAAAGGAGAAAGTCCAGAGGGGGTATTGCTAAGATCAAAGGGGATAAGGGTGTGTGAGGAGGAGGACCATGTAAAAGCATCTATCCTAAATAGATACTTCTGCTCAGTATTTACTGAAGAAAAGGTAGGGCAGGGCCCACAGATCTGTACCATGGACACAGGGAGGAGGGAGGTGTGCACTAGTCCCTTTACAAAAGAAAGGGTCCTTCAAGAGCTCGATAAGCTCAGGGTGGACAAGGCAATGGTACCTGATGGCATACATCCCAGGGTACCAAAGGAGCTAAGGGTGGAACTAGCAAAGCCATTATCAGAACTGTCTAGTGAGTCTCTGAGCACAGGAGAGGTCCCAGAAGACTGGAGAATGGTTCATGTGATCCCACTCCGCAAGAGTGGTAGCAGGGAGGAGGCAGGTAACTACAGACCAGTCAGTCTTACCTCAGTAGTGGGCAAGGTTATGGAGACACTCCTTAAGGAAAGGATAGTGCAACACCTG
Source organism: Neoceratodus forsteri (assembly GCA_016271365.2). NCBI lineage: Eukaryota > Metazoa > Chordata > Ceratodontiformes > Ceratodontidae > Neoceratodus > Neoceratodus forsteri. The sequence continues at coordinate 650,060,878 of CM057456.1, forward strand.
GAATCCATAGCAGTACTGGATCCAAGGCAGCATGGTTTACAAAAGGAAGGTCCTGTCAAACTAATCTCATAGATTTCTTTGACTGGGTAACCAGAGCGGTGGACCAAGGGGGAGCAGTTGATGTTGCCTACCTTGACTTCAGCAAAGCTTTCAATACTGTTCCACATAGAAGATTGATTAATAAGCTGGGTAGGCTCAGGGTGGGTCAGATCTTGGTCAACTGGGTGGCAAACTGGTTGACGGGCAGAAAACAGAGAGTGGTGGTAAATGGAATACAGTCAGAAGAGCTGCAAGTCACAAGTGGGGTACCTCAGGGGTCAGTCCTGGTGCCAGTCCTCTTCAATATCTTCATCAGTGACATTGCAGATGGACTGGAGGGTAAGGTTTGTCTGTTTGCAGGTGACACCAAGCTCTGCAACAGAGTAGATGATCCAAATGGTGTGGGCAGAATGAGAATAGATCTGGATAAACTAGCAAAATGGTCAGAAGAGTGGCAACTGGGGTTTAACGCAAAGAAGTGCAAGATCATGCACATAGGGAAGAGAAACCCTGAAGCCACCTATAGGCTGGGAGGGGAGTTGCTGGCAGTCACATTGGAAAAAAGAGACTTGGGCGTCATCATCACTGATGACCTGAAATCATTTAAGCAGACCACTAAAGCAGTAGGTAAGGCTAAAGGGATGTTGGGATGTATTAGTAGGGGTATCACAAGTCGGAAGAGGGATGTAATAATCCCTCTTTACCAGACACTGGTTAGGCCCCATCTGGAGCACTGCGTGCAGTGCTGGAGGCCACACCTTCACAAGGACATTAACCAAATTGAGGCAGTCCAGAGAAGGGCAACCAAAATGGTGCTGAGACTGTATCAGAAAACATATGAGGACAGATTGACTGATCTCAATATGTATACCTTAGAGCGAAGGAGGAAGAGAGGTGATATGATTGAAACATTCAAACACCTTAAGGGCATTAACAAGGTGAAATAGTCCAACATGGTTCAATATAAGAAAAATAGCAGGACAAGAGCACACAGTATGAGATTAGAGGGAGGCTGATTAAGGGGTCATGTGAAGAAGTTCTTTTTCACAGAAAGGGTGGTGGATGCATGGAACGGCCTACCTCAGGAAGTGGTGGATATGAATACAGTGCAGGGCTTCAAACAGGCATGGGATAGGCATAAGAGAGCAATACAGATGAGTATGAATAGATAGGCCATTGACAGAGAAAAAGCCTATGGCACATTCATAAGGTAGAAAAAGAAATGGGCAGATTGGATGGGCCCTGCGGTCCTTATCTGCCATCGTCTTCTATGTTTCCATGTTTCTATGAAGTTGGCATTATGGCAGGCAGTGTGCCACCATGTAAATTTTTTTCTCACCAGGGAAAGCACGTCAGGAGGTCCACTGCGTATGACAAGCTTTGTTCTCATTGCAGCGGACCTTTCCTTAGATGTTCTCGCTTCATTATGTATGCATGGTGTGGAGTTGGTATGTAGGCTTATTGGGGAATGAGGGACGCACCTACTGATGCATGCCCTGTATTCACCCAACAGTGACCGCACCTCCAAATCTGCTACTACTGCAATATGTTGGCTGTGCATGCATGAGCCAACATAAAAATGAGGAGGGGGTGAGGAGACCACGTGATGCAGGGTACCAAGTAGAAGCTCCTCCGTGCAGCTCCAGCCTCCCAACTTGATAATTTGTTATTTTGGACTGCAAAAACTATCTAAAGCCCTCCACATCCATCTAATTTTGTCTTCTAATCATCCCGGGCTCTGGTTCAGTGAGTTTGAACACCGATGGAGGTCTATATGAAAAAATCGCTGCAGAAGCACACTCCACCAGTTACCCCCGAGAAGGCCCCTGAAGAAATCTCGGGCCTCGAGTGGGCTAGACAAGCCTGAACACTCGAGCCAGGCCTTGGAGCAGGAGCCGTTAACCTTAAACAGGTTCTTAGAAGAGTTTAAACCCTTCCATGAGGAAGTAAAGGAGATTTCATCGGCGCTTAAAGCCTTTCTAAAAAGTTTGATGAGGTCTCTGTCACAACCTCGGATAATACAGCTTGCATTGTGTCTCTAGAGAAATGTCTGGAAAAGTTTGACCCTGGGCTTGTGGCTATGTGGCAGAAGCTTTCCCGTTTTGAAACAAAATTAGAGGATCTCGAGGGCCGTAGCCGCAGGAACAATGTTGTTATATTGGGGCTTCCAGAGGGTGAAGAAGGCCAGAATGCCATTGGGTTTGTACAGAAGCTGGTAGAAAGGACTGCTGGTCCCTCTCCCTTTGGGTCCATGTATATCATTGAGAGGGCACATAGGTCCTTACGGCCAAAACCTCGCTTAGGAGCTGCTCCTCGCCCTATTATTTGCCATTTTTTAAATTATTTAGAGCGGCAGCACTTCCTGGCAAAAGCAAGGGAACTACAAGAAGTCAGATGGGAGAACAACAAACTCAGAATAGTGCAAGACTTACCGGGCTCTGTCCAGCAGAAGCGCACAGTATTCCACCCTATTGTGTCCAGGATCATCGCTGCTGGGCTCAAGTTCAGAATGGGGTACCCAGCTAGGCTGCAAGTGCAAGTGGCTGGAACCTAGTCGGCTTATGATGACCCAGATGCTGTTCTCTCCAGCTTAAAACTGGCCCTGCCTAACCTGTTTCGTGACCTATGATGTGTCCTTTACTTATTGTGATGGAGAGCTCTGAATCGTTAGGCTGAGACTGCTTTCTGAGAGGCATAATGGAATCGAATGCAATTACCTGCCCGAGTTTGGGAGAACCCGATATCGAAGGATGAAGAGTCATCACTTTGTTGTGTTCATTTATTTTAAGACACTTCAGTATTAAATTCAAATTTGGGACTGACGTTCCTACCAGGAGATTGTTTTTACTGACCGGTCTGCTTATTTGGGGGAAGGTATTTTTTGTCTAAGTTCTAGTTTGGAGCCTATATGTACCTGCAGTAAGGGGATCATTGACCTGTACCCCTTTGGCTCACCATTTAAATTAAGGATAGCCTATTTTGAGGGACTTGCTGGGATTTTCTTTTTTACTTAGCGGCTGTGGTGCACTTTGCTCAGTACCACAAGAGGAGCATGAATTATACACCGCGCAGGTTAGCGCTAGTTGCTAACTTGGGACTTGTTCTCTTTTGCAGGGCTCCTTTACTTGAGGCTTGGGTTATTTAACATACCTCTTACTGGGCTACTTTGTCCTGGCACCGGCAAGATCCCGTGGTAAACTGGCCCTATATCTTACTATCTGTCACCTGTGGTACTTGAGGAATTACGTTTTCTTGGCAGGCTGCATGTAACCTTTTAACTACACCAGTACATTTGCTTAGACCATATTTGGTTAGGTAGCAGATTTTTGTTGGAATGTCGATTTTTCTTTAGTTTTTACTTAATATTTACCTGTTCTTATTGGGGGTTTGCTGAATCTGTTTGGGGCTGTGGGGCAACGTCGGGAGGCTGGGGGTGAGGAAGGGCATGTATTTTGTTGGCGTTGTTTGTGACAGTTAGGGTGGTTGGGTGGGTGGGTTTATGGTTAGATCTAAGGATTTGGTAAATTTACGTTATATGAGGGGTCGCTTTATGGGGATGGGGAAGATTTGGTTTTAGGTTGGAGGGTGGGGGCTGGGCGGGTGGTACAGCAGTATTCAAGGGTTTTGGAATGTGGATTCTTGTTGCTGTTACACGAGATTATCGTTATGTGCTTATTATTACTGATCTAGATGGCTAATAATGTTGTTCTTGCTACTTGGAATGGGAAGGGGATAAGGAAAAAATCCAAACAATACCAGGTGCTTAAGCACTTAAGTTTATTGCGTTCCCAGGTAACGTTTTTACAAGAATCCCATCTGCTAGATTCGGAAGCTTTACAACTAAGGAAGCAACAGGTTGGTCAGGTTTTTAATGCCTTGGGATCCACTAATAGCTGTGGGGTCATGCTAATTGTTAACAGAGGCATTCCCTTCATTTCCTCACACATTCTTAGGGATCCAGGGGGCAGGTACATTTTGGTTCAGGGCACCCTTTGGTCCATGCCACTTTTACTCTGTAGTATTTACGGGCCTAATACAGATGACCCTGACTTTTTATGAAGTTGATTACCATTATTCTCCCTATGCTCCCTATTGCGATTGTCACGGGTGACAACTTCAATTTGGTCTTGGACCCTAACATGGACAGGTCTAGCAGCAGGGTGAGGGGTCTGTCCCCTGGGCAAAGGGCTTTTAGGGACCTGTCGGTCCAGTGCGGGTTGTGTGACGTATGGCGAGTTCTGCATCCTAACTCTAAGGAAGATACTTTTAGCTCGCCAGTGCATGGATCATAGTCTCACATAGACTACCTAATAATTTCCCAGGGGCTGTTGCCAGGGGTTTGGATCACTTTGATTCAGCCCAGTCCTACATCCGATCATTCCCTGGTGGTATGCAATTTAGCTTTTCTTAATACGCCTAGGAGGGAGACTCTCTGGAAATTAAACGAACAATTATTAAAGGATGCCAGGTACTGCGACCTTATTAAAGAACAGATTGATTTCTTTTTTTCTACCAACCCGATAGATAGTACAGAGCCAGATATTCTATGGGGCGTCTTTAAGGCTTCTATGCAGGGAATTCTTATTAGTTTAGCTACTAAGAGGAAAAGGGCACAAGAAGCAGAATTATTATCGTTACCGTCCCAGGTACGGTCTCTAGAGGCCAACTTATCTTCCAGCACTCCGAGTGAGGACAGGAAGAAACTTCTGGTAGCCTGAAGCAGATATTTAGATTTGTTAAGGGAAAAGGCAGAGTTAGCCATTATTCGAACTAGAGCTAGTTATACTGATCAGGGAGAAAAGGCAGGGTGTCTGCTCGCTCTAAGGTTAAAGCAACAGGAATCTGCAAGATTTATCCCTCCAGTCCGGGCTCAAGCAGACGGGTCTCTGAGGGTATCTCCTTCCGAGACAGTGCAAGAGTTTGCATTGTATTATGAGCAACTATATGGGTATATGGACTGTCCTCCTCCCCTGGTGATGCTGGAGGTGTATTTGAGGGACTCCCATCTCCCTACCCTATCAGATTCACATAGGAGCTTCTTGTCCTCCTCATTATCCCCGGAGGAAATCTCGGAGGTTATTAAGACCTTGCCCTCAGATAGAGTTCTGGGGATGGATGGTTTTTCCTCATTATTTTATAAAGTTTTTTGAGTACAATTATTGCCGGTGCTTCACCTGTTGTACCTACATATTCTCTCAGGGGTTGCTATAGATGCCTACCTGTTTGAAGCCCTGATTGTCCTTCTCCCCAAACCGGATAAAGACCCTGAGTTAGTACAGAGTTACAGGCCTATATTCCTTTTAAATCAAGATATCAAAATCCTTTCGAAGATATTGGCCGATAGGTTAACATTGGTTCTTCCGGACCTGATTGGTATGTCCCAGGTTGGATTCATGAAGGGGCGTTCATCATCAGACCATTTGCGCACCCTCTCACATGTCTTCTCGGAGTCCAGGGATGCCACCTTTCCAGCTGGGTTGGTCTTCCTGGACGCTGAGAAGGCATTTGACCATGTGAACTGGAATTTTCTATTCCAGGTCCTTAATGCCTTTGATTTTCCTACCATGTCTATAGACTGGATTCGTGCTTTATACCGGGCTCCTTCTGCTAAGATTTCAGGAAATGGTGCATTTTCAAAACCCCTCCTTTTATATTCAGGTATTCAGGTACCAGACAGGGATGTTCCCTTTCCTCTCTTATTTAATCTGTACTTGGAGCCTCTTATTCAAAATATCCTTAACAATGCGGGGATACAAGGCATTCCAGTGGGGAGTAATGTGGTCATGATCACCGCATATGCTGATGATCTTCTCCTTTATCTGTCTCATCGGATGACATCTAACCCAGCCTTGTTGGGGGAAATTGCCAAATTTAGCTCCTTTTCAAATTATAAATTAAATGCTATTAAATCGTCCTTTTTTCCCCCTTAACCATAAGGTCTTTAGGACTGACATTACCCCTTTTGGCTTGTTTTGGGCACCCCGGGTTCTTAAATGCTTGGGTATTAAACTAACACGTAACCCTTCCTCATGGTTTAAAGAAAACTTGGAGCGTCTTTCCCAGTTGATCGTCCAGGACCTGGATAGATGGTCAAGCTTCCGGTTACATTATGGGGCCATATCAATATAATTAAGATGAATGTTTTTACCCACCTTTTTTATCCCCTTTCTCACCTTAATTCATTCATCCCATTATCCTGGTTTCAGAAAATGCATAGAATCTTTACTAATTTCATCTGGTTGAACAAACACCCCCGACTGGCATACTATAAGCTGGCCTCCTCTAAAACAGATGGGGGACTGCAGATACCCCACTTGGCTACCTATTACTGGGCTAGTCATCTTGTTAAATGCCTGACATGGGTGAGTACGGGTCCCAAGAGCTTGACACCGGTTTGGCTCAACATTGAACTAGACTTCATCCGGTCTATGAACATGGATATGTTGTTATGTTAATACTGTATAATCTATGCCTTACCATGCTCGTACACTGTGTTGAATCTAAAACATTACTGCTCTTATCTCTCACAAGGTGTTTATTTTTGTTATGTTAATACCGTATAATCTATGCCTTACCATGTTTCGTATGCTGTGTTGAATCTGTATCCTCACATGAACTGTAACATGTCTAATTTGTATAATGTCATTATATGTACCTAAATCTATTATTCCTGTTCTCTCCCTGGTCGTAATTGTCTTGTCTAGTGTACCTACCTGGTTAATAAAAGCTAAATAAATAAATAAATAAATAAAATCCCCTGATTGTTTTTTGTTAAATTGTCTCTTTTACAAGATGCTGGCAAATGTCCCACCCTTATGACTTCACTTAAAGTATATGCGCAACTCTGCTCTTTTTTGTGATATACTCCATATCTGGACCTGTCCCAGTCAATTTGGAACTCACCTGCCTTTACTATTAATAAGCAGATGATCTCCCATACATAGTTGCCCCATGTGGGCAACGGTATAGTATCCACGTTTTTGGATGGCGAGGGAGCTTGGCTTCCTGTAGCTAAAATCATCCTGAAATTTGGCATCCCAGTATCTTTGCAATTTAGGGTTTTCCTATTAAAACACTTGCTTACCACGGTGCTGGGTAATACCCCCCCCCAACCCGCCGGCTTTCTCACTGATTCCTGAGCATTCCTCTTTATTGGGTTCTTCTAGTGTCATTTCTAAAATATATCAAGTTTTGATTCATTGACTCTATGGGGGCTCCTACGGTCTGACCAGGTTTGGGGGTTCTATTTTTCCCCAATATACCTTCAATTGGCCAGCCTTATGGAAGTTCTGTCATAAATATGTGTCTCAAGACAGATTGCGCCTTATGCAATATCACATTTTACACAACTTGTATTATACTCCAGTTAAATTGGCAAGATGGGGTCTTCTTGAATCAGATGTGTGTGCCAGATGCTCCCAGGGAGAAGAAACTCTTCTCCACATATTCTGGTCATAACCCGAAATAATCCCACTGTTTGATTCAATTAAAACCAACCTGGACCCCTTACTGGGTTTGCGAGACTGCTTCACACCTGATATTTGCCTCCTGCGTGACCTGTCCTCCATCAAGGTTAGAGCTCGGAGATTTCATATCTCCATGATTGCATTATCTGTCAAAAAACTTATATTAAGGCATTGAAAAGATAAGGTTAGCCTGACATATCAGGAGTGGGTTAACAAAATCCTCGCTAACCTTCACAGAGAAAGCCATAGCTAGTCTCCACAATCAGTTGCCAAGCTACAAAAGTATCTGGGATCCCCTTCACACCTTAATCATGGTTGTACGGATATAGGTGTTGTTAGCTGTTAGTTATTCCTGTATGCATATGGCTATTGTTATAGGATTTTAAGCTACAAAGTGGTATTACACTGCTGTACTGGGGGTGGGAGGGAAGGGGGCCAGCTTATGCAAAGTACTCTGAACAGGTTGTATATGTTACAATTGCTGCCTCCTATATTGTGAAAATGTGCTAATGAAGTTTGAATTGAAAAAAAATGAGGAGGGGGTGCACTGGTACAGGAGATTTTGTTAGAAAAAAATTCCCATAGCTTCTAATCCACAGTTGTGCTGGATGCAAGTGTATAATGACAATGTGACCCAAAAATAGATTGGTTTCCATTCAATATTTGCTGTGTGATCGTAATTAGTAAATCCATTGTCTCTGATATATAAGGAAAAAGGAACAAATGTTGAAGGAAAAAAATCCAGAAACTGAGACGAATGTCTCAGTGAGCAATCAAATGCAGTAGATTATCAGTCTACCAGGTGGTTTTACCACGTCTTTGTGGATTATGGGAAGGTAACAGAAAGTCAGAAATATGGGTAACTTTTCTTTCTAAAAGGCTTCCTCATTCCCTGTGAGAAACCCTCATCTCACTGATTCACCAATAGAATTAAAGAGGGTATTACTAAATGTAGCTACTGGGTTAGACTTCAAAATCTCATAGGTGTCTTATGACTTAATAACTGGAGGGTTTCTGTAAAATAATCCTGCCTATGTAACAAGATTATTTTGCCTCATTTATCAGCAACGCTAAATGTTACATGATCCATGTAAATTTATGATATTAAGACTGTCCTTTCTGCTATACTGAGGTTATGCCTCCCTTTACCCTTAACACAAAATAACTTTTTAGCTTCTAAGCTTACCGATTTTTGACACAGGGAAACTGCCACATCAGCTGTCTCAGAGCAAAACCTTGATTTCTCTTTAAACTGTTGTTCTCTTTTCACCAACAACATCTCACTCACTCCTTCAGTCTCTCTGAAATGCAAAAGAAAAAAAAATCAAAAACAGCAACATTGTTAATGTCTAATGTGTCCATTTCATAATTAATATTTACCAAGGGGGTCACCATCTTCGGTACACAGTTCATCTATTTGACTCAGACCATCTTCTTTGGCAACTTGTATTTGTCCCCCAGAGCCCTGCAAATAATGACACAGATAAATTCTGTGTGGGTGCTCAGTTTTGGCAATTAATTTACTTATTCATTTTATCAACATACCGTTTTACAAATTCTGTTATACATATGCATGAATCCCATCAGTCACAATTCATACATTTCTTACAGTTTATACATACCCCATTCATTCCTCAAATCATAATTTCTTTTACAACTTTATACTTGACTTTCTTTATTTATTATCTTCTTCTTCCCCCCAGATGTACATCATGGGGGCTGTTCTTCTTCTTCCTCCTTCGTTCAAAGGGGTAAGAGCGTACATACTGTACCCCTGCTTGTTGTTGAGTTGTCCTATATCCCATTTATGGTTTCTCTCCCTCTAATCCCCCCCATTCTATCCTCTCCTCCCTTGTTTTCCATTAGTCCACCTCCAGCCTGTGATGGACGGTGGACTCCCCCCCTTTTATTTTAAACCCATTTAAAAACCCTTTTGTCCCGCATCTAGGGCTCGATGACATTGACAAACTTGGAATTAAACATTGCCAACCCTAAACCCAATAAATGTACCCCATCTCCCCTGTAATACTCATCCACATGCTCCAGGACCCCATGATGTATGACTTGGCCCCCCTGTGTACTCAAATAACCTGCCTACCCTTGCATTCATGCATTTTCAGGCCCTATCAGGCCTTACAGTTGGATGCATGCCACCATATTCTTCTTTGTGTAACGTCTGACCAGACCAGAGTAACCTCTTGCCACCATTCCTTTATTTTGTGCACATCCTTCTTGATTTGATAAAATATATCCAGCCAAGGCCACGTCCCTAGATCATTTCCACCCAAATGAATCATGATCAGATCTGGCTGACTTTGATCCCTTCTGATTTCCCTCAGCGTTGGCAGCAGCTGCGCCCACTTCATGCCACGCAGGCCTCTCCAGGTCAACTTGATTGCATTGATATCCAGATATAGCTGCCTCCCCCTGAGCCTCCTGAATGTCGATTTTTCCACACAGTGAACAAAGGAATGCCCACATATTCAAGCCTCCAACCTCCTTGTCTGCCCTTGGGTACCATAAACTGAAACAAATTTAATTCCTTAAAAAACTCAGTTTTTCTTCCCTCCATTTTCCGGCCACCTCTCCCCCCCATCTCAACTCTTACACTTCATGTTAGCATATCCTTATGCCCACACCTGCTATGGGAACAAAGAAGACAAGATTATTGCTATTGCATAAAATTGTGGATATACTTTTTGTAACAGTTCAAAATCCATCTTCCCCTCTGCTTGATGTCCCTAGGCATCCTTCCTTGTACAGCCATTACGGAGGCCGCCCCAATCCTGAATGAGTGGGATGAATACCCCTCTAGCCTTTTGTCTTTTTCAAGACTGCCATCACTTAATATGCTATCACCGGGGCCCTATCACCATGCAAAAATATCATGTGGTTCCCCCTTTTAGGCGCCCAGCTGCATACGCATGAGGGGCCCCAACTGGACAGATGGCCACATTCTGGTGCCATCTTAGCAACTTTCTGGTCCCCTGTCCCATTTGATCTGTCTTTGATCTCCTCACCATCACTGATATCCCTTCTACTGCCCTTACCATGTCCTCCCAGCGCAGCCCTGCAGAGAAGTCTTTCCTGCCATGACCCACCATGTTGCCTACTCTGAACGCCCCACCATACATCATTGTGTATAATGCCATGAACAGTAATGCCTCACTACTAGAGGTGCATACCTGGTGCATAGCTCCTATGAGTCTCTTGATCTACCCCTCTGTCAGTGGCCTCTGTCCATCTTGGGCCATCTCTGCCCCTCACAACCAACTTTGCATCATGCACTGTACTAGATTACATTTTGTTGGGTCCTCCCATCCCTTCAGAATGCATAACTGCCCTATCACTGCCAAATGTACCCCTATTGTCACCTGTGCCATATTCTGCCTCCATTCTGCCACTATGAATTTTGCTACCTGATTCCTCATGACCATCCCACTTACATGGCAGCCATTCTGTTTTCGAAAGGCCTGGAATGCCCTACAAGAGGTTTCATATACCCTTAAGATCCTGGGGGACCAGAAGTTGTGGGACAACTGCTCAGCTCCCCTAACAGATCCCAATCATCTGGCCAGACTGGCAACAGGCAGATAACTGCTTCAATGTCAGCCTTGGCCAACCATGCTCCCCGCGTGGCCCTAATTAGCCTGACTGCCTCCTGTAACATATGTTACCCTGCTGTCTTCTGCCCTGATGTGGTCATTGACTGAGTCCCCCTCCAGGTATGACAGGTGATGAATCACCTGGTACTCACCCGGCTGTTTCTTTGGCACCAAGCCCAAAGGTGAGATTCTCAAATCTGGTAATGGTGGTTGCCCAAATGGGTCCTCTACCCTCCCTGTCACTACCTCTTTCTGTATTTTTCTAGTTAATAGTGCCTCCCTTCTCTGTATTGACTTGAGGTTCCTCACCTGAGTCCCTTTTCTTATCCCCTTAAAGTGTTAATTATTTGGCATATCATAGCCAATAATGGAACTGCACAGGGTAAGTGCTATCTCTCCATCCAGTCATTAGTTAAATTCTGTTGCCTGCACTCTAAATCAATTAGAAAGTGAGATTTGCCCTCTCTAGTTTTGCCTGATCATGCTTCCTGCTCCAACAGTTCTTTTTGGATGCTTCTCATCTTGTACTAATTGTGTTCATATTCATTGGATTATCCTGAAATGTGCTGGCCCACCTGGAAATGCACTGGAGCATCTGGGCAGGACCGAATATAGGAAAAGGAGCAACCTGGCATGGAACAGTGGAGAAACAGTGAAATGGGAAATGAGTGAGGTAGAACAGCTGAAATGGAGAGAAGCATCCCAAGGCAAAAGGGGTGGAGAAAGGCACTGGCAAAGTGCATAATGGACACAGACCCAGCCCACATGGGCACAGTACGAGCCACCACATATACACCACCAACCCATGGGACAAACAGGCACAATGGACATGGCACATAGGAGGGCAGGGATGGAGCACCCCAGCACCAGAGGCCCAATGGACATTATGATCCAGCCATGCACCGTGACAACAATGCAGAAGAACTAAGCAGGGTGATCATGGTAGCCACAACACAGGCACAGTAGTCCAGAGGCAGAATGGTACACAGGTTGGTGGCTGTAGGCCGCACTGGTGGCACATGCCCACAGGTACACAGGACTGCAGACAGTGCAGCACAGCAGCAGGGGGACCAGGAATACAGCAGAGGCATGCACAGCACCAGAACAGGGGCAATGTGCAAGAGACAATGTGAGCAGCACTGATGGATACCCAAGAGGTGGCCCAGGGGACAGCATGACAAACACAGTAGGAGTAAAACAAGGTGGAATGGATGTATGGTTGTGCCAAGACATGGGCACAAATGGGCACTGGTAAGCAATGGGGCATTGTGCCAACCATGCAACACAACAGGTGAATGTAACAACAGTTCAGTGAGGACCACAGACACAGGCTGTTAGCAGCAAAAATATTTAATAACAACCAACAAGAATAACAATAAAACAACCAACAAAAATAGCAATAAAACAACAATAAAAATGGCAGTCAGTAAAACACTATTTACAGTAAAAGGAGTGTGGAGGAGGGTAGAAGGGGAACAGAGAATGCAAAGGTAGAACTATATACAAAGAGGAATGTGGGTGTGGGGGATGGGCTAAATGGGACCATTTACAAAAGGAACGGTCCACAATGCCAGAGGCCTAGTGCCTCTGATGATGGGACACCTGGCCATGTCCTTGCTGGTGTAGCCTCCGTAGTTCAGCGATGATGTCTCTTGTTTCTCCTAGCATGGTTCCCTGCCATTGATAAATTGTCAGCAGGATCTCCTGTGTTGACACCATCTGGCCACCCACCAGCATCCATGCTCCCCAATGTGGCACAGCACTTAGATGACCTATGGTGGGGAACCAGAGAACATGTACTAAGTGCCACAGACCACACAAGCACAGCCCCCCCAATGGGTTAGACGTGCATGCCTGATGCTGGCTGGCCCCATGCAGAGGGACGTCAACCCACCATGCATAGCACATACCAGCAACATGCTGGGAAACAGAGCCACACAGTGAATGGGAAGTGGCACAGTGAACAGGTAGAGGATGTCACCAAGGGACATGTGGTCATGTCCCTCACAGTGTGAGAACCTGCCACCCAAGTGCACAAATCATGCAGCCCCTGAGGTGACCCCATGGGAGCACAGGCAGGTGTCCACAGCCAGGACAAGATACAGCAACTGGGGACAAACACAAAGGTGCCATGGGCACAGTGGGACTACCACCTGCTGCCAACACAGTGATTCATGTTTGTGTGACTGCACCTACATGGACATGCCCAAGAAGCAGGCAATGTCCCACTGTGGGCAATGCAACCCTCCAAACCCTAAGTACACAAAGAGGCAGCACATGTAGGGCATTTACCTGCCAAACAGCATGGGCTACATGCCAGTGTGCCCCTTCCAGTTGCTCCAGACCTCCTTTCAGCCCCTGACCTGGTCTGCTGATGCTCCTCTTGACCTGTGAGGTAAACACAATTGAACAGCATCATAAGCAGCATGCTGGAACATATACCGTTCCCCAAACAGTGACATGACACAGCATGGTGCAGCATGACTTATGCCCTGCTGAGGGGCAACAGACAATGTGGAGGCACAGTGCCATGGCAACAGCACAGTGGACCACCAGTCCACACAGGACAACCCATGGCATGCATGACAGCAATCACCCGGCCCTGCAACCAGGGCCATAACGACCATCTGGGCAGGGACACATGCGCCTGCCACACACCCACAAACCCCCAAGAGCAGGTGAAGAAAGCATGCACACAGCACAAACATACGTGGGAGTGGCACCTCCCTGTGTGAGCCTGGTCATGCAGCCTCCACAGCCTCTCTATATCATGTTGCCTGAGTTCCCCATACTGGTGGTGACACTGCTCCCCAGTTCTGTGGATGCCAGTCTGGTGATCCAGCTGGGTTGCCACATGGGCCCACACCTGGGCCTGTGCCCCCTGCAGCTCCTCCTCACCAAACAACTAACCCTCCAGGGTGGAACAAGTGCCACCAAGTTGGCCACCTCCTCCTCTCTCCAGTTTAGTGCCCTGGGCCTGCCCTCAGTCACACGTGCCATCTCCACAGTCTTCAGTCATCAGAATGTCCTATTGCCCACTGTGGCAGTATGCACAATGTGTGGTTGGGATGCTTCTGTTGTGTGATAGGCCCGCTATGGATTCCATCGTGTGACTTGCACATGCACTATAGGGATGCACCATTGACAGTAATTGTGCAGCACTGCACATGTGCAGTAGTGAAAGGCTGGGCAGGAGAATGGGGTCACAGCCCAGTGACCCACACCCGCATATATGTGCACAAGTGCCATCTTGTTGAGGGTGGACAATGCCACACTTGCAGCCAACCACATGGCACATGTCCCCAGACATTTGCCATAGAAGGAAATGGCACAGCACAGGGAGATGTGTGATACATGGCAAGTAACATCGGACATACTCCGCCGCACATGTCAACCACAGTATGGTGTATCTCGCATGCATGGAAAATATGCTTTGCAGAGATGCTCGGTGCATTTCAGATGCACCACTCAAAATGAGATGGACCTCCTCAGCATCCAAGCCAGGCCTAAGCCAACTGATTAGTATCTCATTACAGGCTGCTCCACACCTCAGTTGCATGAGATGGGCCATAAAAGCGCAACCACACACCACAGGTAACTGACAGGATCTGCAGCCTGGAAGGTAGATTTGTTTACATTCTCCTTGCTACAGCCTCTTTTGCTCTGCATTTTGTGGGATATTGCTCAACTCCAGGGCATGTTAAACATGTGCTCATGCTTGTCCCTTTCCTGTCCACAGGCAACAGGATGTCCGATGCTGAGGATGAGCAGCAGAAGAGGTGGAGGACTAATTTATTTTTTATTTATTTATTGAAATTTCAGGTAACACCTTTTGAGAACAAGCTCATTTCATAGGTTCCACATCAGACGAATAATACATATTGGGAAAGTATGAGACAGAGAACAAACAAAACAAAGAACTATACAAGACATTACAAGAGTGTATAACTTGAGAAGTTCTAATATATGTGGCATTGTACAATGTATGCCATGGTGCATATTTGATTAAAACCTGGAATTCAAAGAGTCATATTAGAGGGGGTTGGGGCTAATGAAATGACCCTTTACAGGAAAATGAGAACAGACTCAGCCTAATATTTGGGAGGCAGTATAGCGCAGTGGTCTAAGGCTCTGAGCTGCAAATCTGGTGACATCCAGCAGACCAGACCTGGGTTTGAATCCCACAGCTTCCACTTGCATACTGTGTGACCCTGAGCAAGTCACTTAACCTCCTTGTGCTCCCAGGTCGCTCCTGTAAAAAAGCTTTCAGCTTAGCGTGCTATACCTGGTTAAAAACAACTAAATAAAATAAAATAAAAAAAAATAATATCTAATAATCAACAAGGTAATGGATGGCATCAGTCCAGGGGCCTCGTCAGAGGTGAGAAGGTATGGGACAAAGCATTTTAAAGTGAGCAAGGGAGCTCAGGAGATATAACAGGGGGAAGGGGGATAGGGGGAAAGCCATAGAGGGGTGATGGGAAAGAGTGGAAGGGATCAAGAGGAAATGTGAAGGAGAATGATTAGCAACTTAGAACAGTTATTTACATGTTGAGAACTGTCATGCATAAGGTCAGACACGATGAGCAGCATGCCCTGGAGGAGTCCTACTTCCAAAGGGAGCAGCTGCTCATGGTAAGATAAGCACCTGGCAGGAGATGTCGAAGGGCTGGGAGGAGGTGGCTGTGTCCATCAATGCCCATGGGATGTACAACTGCACTCCCCAGGAATGCATGAAGAGGATGACCAATGACAAGTGAAGGGCCAGGGAGAAAATGACCACCATACAGGCCTCCCTGAGGCAGACTGTTGGGGGCCCCTCAACTGCACCAACCCTCACACCCAGTGAGGAGCTGACTGTGGCCACCATGAGCTGAGCATCTGTGGTGGGAGTTCCAGACTGGGGCCAGCCCATCACAGCACTGTGAGTATGCATGTGTCACCCCCTGTGGGGGGTGGTGTGTGCCAGCAACAGGTGGGCCTGATATGCCACACAGGGGCCAGAACCATTGTCCAGAGTGCACTGTGCAGGGCTGCTGGCAGTGCACAGCCATATAATGGTCCCACATGCTGCCCTGTGTACCATTTTGCATGACCAGTGGCATGCCACAGAACCCAGCATGGGGTAGCCCAACAACACTGGCCACAGGTGGCTATGCATGCCCATGGGGGCCTCCATGTCATGTGTGGTGCCACCCAGCCATCCATAGTGGGCCCCTGCACCATCTGGCTACAGTAGTCAGGTGGTCCAGAGTAGGGTAGCAGCGTCTGTGGTAGGGTCAGGCCATAGCCAGTCCATTGTGGCCTTGTGCCACACGCTGTCATGAATGCTCACCCCAGCACATAGGCATGCCAAACACCGCCAGTACATTTGTACGGCACAGGACACAATGGTAGTCCCAGGCCTGTGTGACAGTACAGGCACACCTGTGGTTCACATGCACCCCGCCCACATCTAGTTGTCTACGTGTGTTACAGCCATGTGTCACTCACCATGATTTCTTTTCTGCCTTTCAGCTCCATCACACCTCAGAGGTGCTTCACTGTGTGGTGCTCATCCTGTGGCACCGGCCGAGGACGAATCCATGCCTTTGATGTCCTCTGGAGCATTGGACAGTGCTAAAGACTGTGGTTTAACATGCATGCTGTTGAACCTACTGGGGTTGGCTGACAATGACCCCTTGTCTGGTCTTCGGTTGAAGGATGACATCACCTTGCTTGCACTGGCCACAGAAGATGATGATGATGATGATGGTGATGATGCCACACAGATAGGGGGACATACACAGGCAGCAAATACCCTACCACTGGCACATACACACGAGCAGCAACAGGCAGCATGGGTTGTCCTGTGCCCACACACGTGCCTCTCTAGTGAGCCCCCCCCCTGCTGCCAGCTGCTGCAGTGGCTGGGGGTGGCTGGGGATGCAGCACTGCTGTGGGGCCTGGGACTGCCTGCACTGTCCAGCAGGGTGCTACAGTGCTGCAACTGCCAACAGGGAACCATGTCCAGCCTGAACCAGGGCTCGCCATGCATGCCTTCACAGAGTCTCTGCCCAAACAGTGGAATCCTGTGTGGCATTTCCAGACAAGGGACATAGCACAGCAGGCCAGGATCTCCCAGCCTGTCAGCCCCTGCCCCCAATGCATTATCCACTGACAAGTTTGACGAGCACACCTGGCTCCTTCAGGAAACCATGAGGGCCAGGTGATGCTCAGGGAGGAGCTACATGTACTGTGGGCGTAGGTGGGACATATGGATGAGCATGGTGCCGTGAGACACACACAGATGCTAGGCGAGTTATGCCGACTGTGGGTGGACATGACCATTGCACTGGAAAGGATTGCATAGGCCATTGTGGTGGGCTTTGCTTCCCTGGCATCTCATGGTCACAAGAGTTCCTGCCACACCCCACGCAGTACCACGAGCACCCCCATGGAATGGGATCAGGTGGCCCCATTGATGTTGACACCATCCCCAGCCACTGTCATCCCCAACACCCCTGGATCCCATCTGGACTTTGGGGCTGCAACACCCATGAGCACCTGATCACAGTCTCATGAGTCAGTCCCTGCCAGGGTGGAGTCTTCCCCCTCTGTGCCTGGTGACCTGCCTCTGGCATTTTCCTAGCCAAGGTGTGGCCATCCACATGGCTGTGGCAGCTGTACTGGCTCAGATTGAGTCCTGTTGAGTGCGGTTGGCATGTCACCAGTACCCTGCTGCCACTGTTGACCACACACCAGGCTGGCAGTGGCCAGGGCCACATGCTATAGCACATGCATGCCCTGATGTCACGCCTTCCGGTGCTGTCTGTGTGTGGAAATGGCCATGTGTGGGGATAGTGGTGTTGTGCTGTGTGGCATGGGCGTGATGAGTGCAACACTGTGCCTGCCATGCATGTGTGCCGACAGATACCCTCTGATCCATGCCAGTTTCTGCATTGACACTGTATGCCCCCCATTTGCTTAGTGGCACTGTACTGGATGCCTTTGCATGGTTGTGTGCACTCTGCAGTGCACTTTGCAGCTGCTGTGCAGTGTCTGCCTACCTGTGTGTCTGTGTGTGTGTGTGTGTCCTTCCCCCCACCCTGTGTCAGTGTGTATATGTGTGTGTGTGTGTGTGTGTGTGTGTGTGTGTGTGTGTGTGTGTGTGTGACTGGCTGCCTAGTTGGTTCCTCCTGGGTTACTCTCCTCTGGTTGCCAAAGTGCTCCTCCACAATGATTTCCTTATGCCACCATGCTCTTACAGCCAATCGTGGCTCCCTCCTCTCCATGGTTGGCTGCTTACCCCCACCATGGGGTTCATCATCATCTGTACTGTCACCCTCCTGTGCCTGGACAAGTATTCCATGGTCTATATCAATGTTGTGTAGCATGCAACAGCCCAGGAACATGCCACAGACCTTTTCAAGGCTGTATTGTAGGGCACCACCAGACCTATTGAGGCATCTGACCATATTTTCGGCATGCCAAACACACACTTTATGATGTTGCATGTTGCAGTGTGTGCCTCATTGTAGTGTTCCTCAGCCTTGCTACTGAGCCATTGTGTGGGGGTGAGCAGCCATGGCTGGAGGGAGTATGCACTGTCACCTGAGAGGACAGAGACATGTTTTAGTTTCACTCAGGTGTGCACATGACCTGACAGAACCACCCCACTGCTTGTCTATGTTGCCACCATGTGTCCACCTGGGTGCCATTCATACCTCCACCCCTATGAAAGCCCCTTTATCACCATTGCAGGACCCCACATTCATGTCCTGCTTGCAGCCCTGCCAGGCGTGGCTGGGCCAGCCTCTCCCCAGTCCTGTAGGCCCCATCCTTGCTTGAGTGGGCACTGTGCTACTGTCCTGTCCAGCCATTGTGCTCATCCATGTCCTGGACAATGGTAGTGGCTGAGGGCATCTGTTGCTTCTCCCTCCACCACATGTGCCTGGTCCTTGCCCTGCTTGCCCTGTGACCTTACACACCACTGTCTCTACTTCTGTGTGTCCCAGTACTGCAGGACCCCAGGGTCCAAGGTTCAGCATGGCTGTTTACCATTGGACTGTCCCTGTCACTCCTACCACCCCCCACCCCCCGCACTACCACAAACTGTGTGTTGTGCCACAGAGTACGTGGTGTGGGCATGGGGTCCTGCCCAACTCACCCACTAGTTGACCAGTGGGGATGTCCTCACCCTCGAACAGGTGGCACAAGGCCGAATGGTGTCAGATGAAGGCGCCATGTGTACTCCATCTGATCAAGCTCAGAGAAAAAAGCTGGAGGGAGCAAAATAGTCACCCAAAAAGGAACTACAGGAATGCAATTCAGGAATTTAAACTAGTTGAAGACAGCTAAATGGATTCAGTGATAATAAGTGTTTTGAGAACGTTAAATTCCACAAGTGAAATTCTAGTGGCATTACCTATTATCCATCCATGAGTTTTTGAGCAGATTTTGCTGATTAGCAATTTCTGAAATTTCTAAAATAAATTTAAGCCTACTAAACCACATTTATCCATTTTTTTAAAGATTCCAAAGCCTGTTTACATTGGATATGCAAGGCAAATTTGGGGTATATACCTGTAATAGCAGTAATGTACAAACATACAAATATTTTCACATGTACTTTTTTATCTCCCTCTCCCACTTCTGCCTGATGCCAACCAACCCTGTCACCCACAAATCCCAGGACATACTCCATCTGCTGGTGTTGGGCCTGCAGAGTTGCTGATGTCATCCTGCCAGTGGCAGTGATTTTTCTATCCCTTTCTCCCCAACCTTGGCAGGAATGCATGCTATGGCATGCACATACTGCATTTAGATATAGCATGTCTCTGCTGCTGCTCCCAGTCAACTAGGTATGCTACTAAAGCTATGCCACCTAGACTACACTTGGTGGCAACCAAGCAGTGGTATGTGATGTGTCTCCTCCCTGCAGGAGGAGAGTCCTCAATGGATGCTCATTCCTCCTTCTGCCAGTCAGCCCCCGAGAGGCCCTGGTCTGTTCCTGAACCTGTCTTGTCAATGTGGTAGGAGGTAAGATGTCCAGTGCCTCAGCTCTTCTTGCCACCAGGCCAGCACAATTTTTGCACAACTTAGCAAACAATTAGACTGTGAATTTATGAACTCTTCTAAGTTACAATTTACTTAACTAACTACCTCCCTATTTAGCAATTTCAATGACTATTCCATGAAAGTATTCATACACATTTTCAGTTATCTAGCACCGAAGGTGGCTAAGTTGTAAGCAGGTAAATATTTTCAGAAAGTTTAACAAAAATTATACATTTACAGATTTTGAGTGCCTTTAAGTTTCACACCCCTCATCTAAATACCATGAAATGGGGTATGCATTTAAGGCTCCTTGTAAAAAAATAAGCTTGCCAAATTCAGGTCTCTTAACTGTAAGAATGGCTGAGTTAAGGTTAAGTAAACAGTTTCAAAAAGTTTGCAAAATTTCTTAAAATTTCACACAATATTTATGAAAGCAGAATTTGATAATTTTGACCCAACCTACCACAATCTGATAACGTTTCTGTACAAGTTATTCTAGATAGAAGCCTGACCAAGAAATTAAAAAGTACCTTTTATCTTCTGATGACATAATAAAATGTGGCAGTTTGTTGTATTCAAGATTTAGCAGTTCAACTAAATAAACTCTGTAACTAGTCAGGCACTATTTCTATAAATATGCTTCAAAACTGGCCTGCATGAGACCAAATGCTGTACATTTAAAAGCGCAAGAGACCTAAAGAGCCAACATTCAAAATTCATAAACCTTAGGAGGGAACTATTAAATCTGGAGAAGTGGGCCTAAGAGACTTGATTAGATTTCAATGCAGAAGAGTGCTCAGTGATGCATTTAGGTAAAAATGATACAAGAGTAAAATATGTATTGTGGCAGAGTGGTAGATTGAATTTATGTTAGCAGAAGAATGGTTAAAGCTCTGTTCCCTTTGTAGAAATGCTGAAAGTGTTGAACACAGAAGACTCAGGAAGCATCCAGGTAGGGAGCTAATTAAACAGAGCTTCAGTCAATGTTGATTAAGGGCAGTGCATAAAACCTGCCTAGGCAACACAGGAAAGAGAGAGAGAAAGAGAGAAATATAGAATGAGAGACAGAGTGAGAGAGAGCGAGTGAGAGAGAGAGAGAGAGAGAGAGGAGAGAGAGAGAGAAAGAGAGGGGGGGGGGGAGACAGAAGAGAGAGAGACCTGGGGAGATCAAGAATCTATGCTGCAAATGGTGAGTTCAAGCTACAGGGCCTTTTGGAAAGGACTGTGAAGTCTGTAAGTGGACTTCATGATACTATCTGGAGACTATGAACCAGAGAAGCTGGCAACCAGAAGTAGTGAGGGTTTATTTTGTTTAGTTAAAACTCCAGACAGGAGTAGGATTTTGTTGATGTTTGTTAAAGGGTCTGCGACCCCGGTCAGTTGGAGACAAAGCTGCCTTAAATAAACTGCACTGTTTAGTTTACCATATATTGAGTGTATATTGTCCTTGGACACATCTACACCAGCCTACCCCAGGGATATAAGGGAGGGCCCTCTACCGCAGTATTTAAAGGCCAAGTATTAAGAGTAATGACTGAGGAGAGGGATTTGCGAAGAAGAGCAACAAACCATCTGAATTTAAGAAGCATTGCTCTCAGTAAAACATTTTATAGTATTATAGGAAGCATTTGATGACACATAATCAGTAGGGATACTAGAGTTATGCTGCCATTGTATAATTCATTGGGGAGGCTGCACTTCAAGTGTTGTGGTCAGTTTTGATTACCATACTCTAAAGGTGATATAAAAACACTAGAGGGGGCCCAGCATAGGGCAACCACAAGGTTTAACAGTATGCAAAATCTGACTAATATGCAAAGGTTAGATAAGCCAGAGCTCTTCACACTGGAGTACCATAGGCAAGAGGAGATCTTTGCTTGGGTTATGGAGCTGTCAAAAATTCTGCTTTACTAAGCCAGCCTGGTGGTGCAGAAAGCTGAGGTACCTTGAGTGCCTTACCTCTTCCCACACTAGCCACCCAGGTTCAGGAATGGATGCAAGTTGCATGGGGGACAGCCGAAGGATGGAGTATTGAGCATACATAGGACTGCTCTCCTCCTTTGGGGAAGGGAATACTGTGCCTTGCCATTCAACTGCCACCCAGAGGAGTGCAGGTAGTAGTGCATGTGAGACACAGCCAGTGGGAGAGCACACGTTCAGAGTGCCAGGAGTGTCTCCATGGAGGTGGAGCTTGCACAATGTGCTCATTGCACATCCATGCTGCCTATAGGGGAGAAAAATTGGTGGAAAAACATGGAGGATGGGATTCATGAATTTCTGCCTGTCATGTTGATGACCCGCTCAGTCTCTCTGGATGTGGGGACAGTCTGGATTTGCATGCTAGGTGGTGGAGGATGGTCTCCCTTCCCAGCCCCACCATGGGGGCAGTCTTAGGACTCCAGGTGCTGATGGAGAATCAAGACAGCTGCAACTGGCAGGGAGAGGGCTGAATACAGCAATCCGTCCTGCCAACATGGGATAAAACCTTTATGGAAAAAAAAAAAGAAATTCTACTTTATGGGATGGCATGAGACTGGAATAAAAAAAAATCAGAATATGGCACAAGATCACAAATACTCCAGCTTAAGGTAGCACTACCACATACAAAAAGTTGGGCAATGTGGCTATCACTGAGGGTGGTGACATTCTGGAAAAGCTTACCTTTAGATATAGTGGCCAGTAATACCATGACGGACTCCAAGTTAATACAGGATGTCTGTTTTACAAGCAGAAATATGATCAGGTATAACCTTTGAGAAAAGATGAACAACTAAGAGTGAGTCCAGGGCATATTTATATCTTAGGAAACATGAGCCCATTGCTGGAAAATGGCACATGCTGCCTGCATGAATAGTCATAGTTTCCTCATACAGAATAAAGTTCTAGACTTCTGGTATCAAACCTTGGCCTTTCTCCAGCCTGTAGGACATTTGTCCTTTGATGACTGTTGGAGGTGCCAGACTCCAGGGGTATGTGTTCCATATTTTGTGGCCCTTTAAAAAAATACAACCCTTCTGGAAGCAAATCCTCAAATGCCAACACAGTATTTACGAACATATGAACATACGACTCTGCCAACAGAAACAGCCCTCATGGTCTATCAAGTCTGTTCAAATGTGCAGCTAGCCCTCTACATTGCAGCATCCCCACCCTCTCCTCCCTCCCCTCATGTTTACCCCCACCCTGTCCCATCCCCTTTAAACTGCCCACCGTCCTACAGGATATCACTTTCTTAGGCAGAGCGCTCCACTTAGCCACCATCCTCTCTGAAAAATGTCTCCTCATGTCTCTCCTATATCTTCTCCCCTCCAATCTGTGACTATGCTCTCTCATGTCCCTCCCCCCCAACTTAAATGCCCCTTCTGTACCTGTCTTGTTTATCCCCATCACATATTTGAAGGTCTCAGTCATGTCCATCAATCCCTTCTCTCCTCCAGTGAGTACATATTTAACTCCCTCAGCCTGTCCTTGTAGGATCTGTCCTCCAAACCCTGGATCATCTTTGTTGCCCTGCGCTGTACTCCATCCAGTAATCTGACATCTTTCTTCAGAAATGGATGCCAGAACTGCATGCAGTACTGCAGGTGTGGTCTATCAAGTGACCTGTACAGAAGCGGGATCACCTCCCTTCTTCCAGAGGAGATTCCTCTCTCAGTACACCCTAGCATCCTGTTGGCTTTAGCTGCCACCTTCCTGCACTGAGCTGAGTTGTTCATATTCCCTGTTATAACCACTCCTAGGTCCTTTTTTTCCTCGGTGGTACCTTGCTGAACCCTTCAGAACTGGTATGTCCTCCCAGGGTTCCTTGCTCGGAAGTGTAGTATTTTGCATTTCTTAGCATTGAACTCCAACTGCGACATTTACAACCACTCCCCCAGTTTAGTTAGGCTGTCCTGTAGCCCTTGCCACCCTATTGTGTTGTCTACCACATTGTGGTATCATCAACGAACAGACTTGATCTTACTCCTGATGCCATGTGAGATATCCAATATGAAAATCCCAAACAGAACCAGGCTCAGTACTGAGCCCTGTGGAACCCTGCTCATCACAGTCCTTTGGTGATGAGTTCCCCCCCACCACCACCTCCCTTTGTTGTCTCCCCTTAAGTCAGTTCACCATCCAGTTCACCATCTTCCTCCCCACCCCCACATACTCCATCTTTCCACCAAACAGCCCATGAGGTACTGAATCAAAGGCCCTGCTGAAGTCCAAATACCATACATCCACTGCATGGCCTTTGTCCAGTTTCCTCATCACCCAGTCGTAATACTCAACTAGGCTGGTCTGGCAGGATCTTCCTGAGATGAACCCATGTTGCTGACTGTCCTGGAGGATGGGTAGTATTTGGAACTACCCATCCTCCATGAACCCTCCCTGGTTCTGCTAGGATTGCCACCTATTCTGGGGCTTCATTTATCATGCCAGACTTTTACTGCAGTGGGATGAGAGGTGAAACACCACCTCTTAAGGTGCTGGAAAACCCAAGACATCCCTACTGCACAAGAATGGAGGCAGAGAGTTAACCAGCTGATTATCCTGGTTCACATGTCTTTGGTGGCTAGGTGTACCTTTCCCACCTTCAATGACATTTGGTGCACCTATTTGCATCCCCACTGTGCCAGATAGAGCCACGCTATCTGATCAGGGCTAGCAAGGACATACTCAACCCCCCTCCCTGAATAATCATATTCCCCTTCCTCCTTTGGCCCCAACTCTGGTTTCCCATTGTTTATCTATCTGAACATCTTGAAAGTGCTAAGCAGTTTATTAGTAGTAGTATTGTTGACATGCTATGGTGAACCTTGCACTTCTGGCTCAAGAGCCACATCTTGTTATGTATACACTGTACTTTAAAATCCTAATTCTATATATGTATTCCACTACTCTGTTTTGCTTTGGCTGTTTGTTTTTAAAAATGTAATAAAGAGAATATCTGGAAACAAAAAAGAAAAAAATTTTGTCTAGTAAGGCAAACATATTACAAATACAACACTTTTGTTATTTGCCATCAGATTTGAACTGGGTGGTTTGGTGGATTGGATGGGAGTGTGTATGCTGGTATCAACTGATAGGTGAAGTTAGACTGCAGACGATAGGAGGTGGTCCAGGTATAGGTACAGTATGCAAGAGAAGGATCTATGTAGCTTGGCAAAACACTAAGGTGTGTGGGTAAGGGGGTCTGGGAGCACAAGCAAGTATATTTGTCACAGACTGGTTGCTGGTGGCATCAGGTGGAGGAATGCATCAAAACTGATGGAAAATAAAAAGAGTTGGGGAAACAGAAAGAACACAAAATATAAATAACATAAAATGTCAAATTATTTATATAAAAAAATGGAATGTAGGAATTTTCCCTATATTAAAAATGGTTTGCATCTAACAAAAGTAAACATTTATGTCTATTTTTTTTTCCCAAAACAGCAGTGAGAATCAAGTCCAGCCTTCACACACCCCAAGATTTTAGTAATATCTGATCAATGTTGTGCTGTTAAGCATCACCTTTCAGAAGTGTTGCTTGTGAACCTGATAGAGCCCATCACTACATCTAACTTCCTTAGATACTACTCTTTTTTATACATCACCTACAGTACTTATGCTCGTAGTAACATTTTCATGAAACCCTCTCACAAACTTCCTTGGTGCACAATGTTTCAGCCTGATTTTGACAAAGCATGTCAGCAATTAGGTAGCTGAAAATTTATTTCTAGGCAGAATTTTTTGTAATAACAGCATTGCAATACTAAGACTGTAAGAAGTTTATTATAGCTTCCCAGATACACAGGTAATTAATTCCCTAAGGGAACTAATGACGCTATGCTTGACTACAATCTTGTTATTATCTTTCTACCTGCTAATGACATGAATTGCAAATTTGACAAGTAATCAAATCCATATGGAAATACTTCTAACTCTATAAAGCACACCATCCAACCTTTTAATCATCAGGCTAATCTAATGATAGTTGTCAATATACTGTATTAGTCTCTGAGTTAGCTGCATACCAATTTGTTGCATAGTCTTACCAGTAAAGAGAAAACCCTTACATATACTGTGCCTGCTAGAACTGCATGCTTTTCTAAATGTTTTCTAGAATGCTGTATCACTTCCCCAAAGCATCTGAAAAACCCCATGCTACTCAAATAATACCCCATCGGAAAAGAATGCTGCTTCCAGAGGGAAATCACACAAACTCTAGTGCAGCAAGGTAACTCATCATCTGAGGTTTTGTTAATTTGGTTAGTGATGTATATACACTATATGAAAAAGCAGTCAATGAACAGTACCACAATCCAGATATGAGAGCTGCAAATGAAAGAGTGCTACAGTGATAAGGAATAGTAAAGAAAGAGTGCCCTTTGGTGGTGGAGGTTGAGATTGCAATATACAAAGTAACAGTTCAGTCTAACCTCCTAGCTGGTGATGAATTTCCCTTTAAACTAAGAAATAGCGCTCGTCCTTCATGATTCAGGGCCACAAATCTAATATACTAATGAGGACTCATACTGAGGCTACCCAACAGAATGGATGGATGAAGAACAAATATCATATAAATGCTACTTTGGACTGAGCGAAGGTCTTTGAGTTTATAAAATGGGTTGGGCCTTTTCTGCATTCTGATTGGCTGAGTGGTACCTTTATTCTATTTTTATCATTGCATATTGTGCGAACCAGCACCTCTTCAGCCACTTGGGAATTTTTAAAAGTGAGATCATTGTGCCAACCTCTGCACTTTAAAAGTAGAGCTGGCTGGTTGAGCTGGCAAACACTTCACCCCCCCAACATAGACACACACTGTCTCTTACGCCCTGTTCAGAAACACTGCCAAGCACTGCATTACACTGAAACAGCCACAGTTTCATGTTCCATATACTTAAAATGAAAAGCTGACCTTTATTTCCATTTCCCTTGACAAAAGTTTGTGGCAGGCTGTTGATCCATGGCTCTCCTACTGATTGTCATTCATGCAGCTCATCTCTGTTTCCCACGGCATTCCTTGATGATCTCTGCCTACAGCCCATCTCCTTTCCCCACAATGTCCCTCACCCCTCCTCCCACTTTCCCTCACAGACCATGGCCTGAACTGTAAAACACATCCTTGGTGAGACATGCTGCTCTGCCTCCTCAGCAGCTTTCCTTTGAAAGACATGCTGAAAAGGAAATATATTCTGCACTTTGGTGGCTGAAAAAGGACACGCTTGCTCCCTGTGAAACCGCTACTGTCAGTTTTCATTAACACAGCTGTAGAAGGTCTGGGGAAAGCAAAACACATAGTGTGTGTGTATATGTGTGTTTGGGGGGCTTAACTAACCTGTGCACTATGTGTGTATGTGCATGTGTGTCTGTGTGTGTGTGTGTGTGTGTGTGTGTGTGTGTGTAGGTTGGGAGGGACTAACTAACCTGTGCACTGCGTGTGTGTGTGTGTGTGTGTGTGTGTGTGTGTGTGTATATGCACAGTGGGCCTCTAGTGGTGACCAACCTCAATACACTGTATAAATAGTGAAACCACTTTTACTCTTTAACTGTAAAAAAATATTTTTCCCATTTTCAACACTTTTTTCTTAATCTTAAATTTTTACTCAGGGGGACCCATTTTATAAGCAGACTATGACACTTCAAGGTGTGGTTTATGGGCTGATAAGAGCACTTACCAGGTGCTAGAGGCACTCGTTATAAGTGCCTCATGCCTCATTATGTGCCTGGGGCATGCTGTCATCAGCCCATATACTCCTCCTTGTCATTTCATAGATTTCATAGAAAGTTATGAGTCAACAGCATTAGCCAAATAGACTCGCCACCGTATCAGTGGAGATTACTGGTATTGATTTGGGTCATGTACCTGTCCAGAACTTTCCTGAATTCATCCATTGTTCTACCAAGGACCACTGTTTCTGGTAGGGCATTCCAGGTGGCCACCACATGCTGATTTAACCAGCGATTTATTTTGTTAGTTTTACAATGTTCACCATAAAGTTACAGTTTATGTGCTCATGTGTCTCTATTTATTATTTTTTTTGTAAGACCCTACACTCCCAAAGATCTCTATCTTGGAATACTTTAAAAATTAGGCAAAGGTCTCCCCTAGTTCTCCTATACTCTAGCGTACATAATTTGAAATGCCACAATCTGTCCTCATAGGACAGTTGTTTTACAGTTCTTATTATTTTTGTTGCCTTCTCTGGATCCCTTCAAGTAATCTCATACTTCCATTGTTTTTGGGGGCGGGGGCAAAGGTGTGCAGTATTCAGCTGTGGCCTCACCAGTGCAGCATACAGAGGCATAATCACCTTTTCATCTCTACTCCTGATACTATATGTCTCTTGATACACCCCAGCACCCTGTTGCCTTTCATTACAATCCCTGTAGTGTGGTCATCAAAGGTTAATTTATTACTGATAATGATACCCAAGTATTTTTATTTGTCAGTGACCAGTAGTTGCTTTCCTTGTAATGTATATCTGACCAGCTTGTTTTTCTTCATGATCCTACACTTACTGATGTTAAATCTAAGTTCACTTTTTTTTTGTGCCCAGGTTCCCAAAGTATCTAAATCCTTCTGAAAGTTGGCTGCATCTTCCATATTATTGATTATGGCTCCCATTTTAGTATCATCAGCACTTTTTATCTGTCATGAATTCTGGGAAATCTACATAAATGAAATAAAAATAGTAAATAATAAACAAAATCTCCTAACTCTTAATTTAGAGAAATTTATAGAAATGCAAAATAATGCATATGGACAATAAAATGAAAATGCCACATATTACCTATATGGGCAGGAAATTCCCATTACATGTATGGAAAATGATTTAGGGTTAATTATTACTGACAAAATTTCCCCATCAGAACATTGTAGAGCAGTGGCCAGTAAAGCACTAAAACAAATGGGATGCATTTCTTTCCCTCTTTCAGGACCGAACCCAAGGGCAACACACAGCTGCAGGTGGCTGCGGTGCGGAGCTCTATCAGCTGCCCGCTCTTCTGTCTCCAGCTGCCGAATCTCTCGGCATGCAGGTACGGCACCCTGAGGTTTGGAAATCCAAAATAGGATTGGTCCCTGCTGCCTTTGCCTGTTCTGCCATTGGCTACTGGGACTGCTCCTGGCCCGCTATTGGCTATGGCACTTTGGACTGAGCGTGGCTATTTTCAAAAGTCCCCAGCTGTTCTCTTCCTGCTGTGTAGCTGTAGAAAATCATCCCACACCACCCACCCTGACCCCGGCCTCTATTAAATACACCTTTCGCCCCTCCCATTTCTCATCTAAACGTCTATTGGTTACAAATCTTCCTCTCACTCTCAGACTGACACAGGTTCTGACGAGTAGCACCTCTCTCTCTCTCTCTCACTCTGATCTTTTGAGACACCCTGTCTATCTGTCCTGCTGTTAATGCCTGTGCTATACCAAAGTATTTCACTGCAATCTAAGCTTATGGCACAAACTTAACTAATTTACCTACTTTGTCTCTCTCTCCCTGTGCCCTTACTTTTCCCTCCTCACTCCCTTGTCTCCTGATTTTCTTTAATTCCACTCTAAAGCCTACACCCCTAACTCCATTGTAACTCTCTTCTAGCCCATGCTAAATCACTTTCACAAATTGTGCCCCTCTAGCCCAAACTGCAAGTTAGCTCATACATGCCTTAATCATTTCTAGCTCTGATCAAATGGTCTAACTGACTCAACCCTGATCTCTTTATTGTTGCAGCAACTACTAGGCAGCAATCTCAGGTAGTGGCCTTTCTGCTTATCCTCAACACAGGTTTCCCATGTGACTCAGGTTCCCATGTGGCACAGAAACTACCTCAAATCATGGATCACATAAAGTTCATAGTCACCACTGCCGTGGTTCTATCACTGCTTTACTTAGCAGCCTCAGGTGGCTACAATACTAATATAGCCCACTCTACCATCATCCAGTCTCTAGATGACTTCCATTTATCTAACCTCCTTCTTCTTCATCACTCACCTCGGGATTCTACCCCACTCCTGATTAATAGGGGAATAATCTACCTAACTATATAATCCTAAAAAGTCCTTCCTCCGCCACCTAATCTGTTCCCCATGTACCCAGTGGAAGCTATGGTACCTCCTGCTCCTTGCTATCCTGCTATCTGGGGATATTGAAATGAACCAGGCCATGCAGGCCAGCACTCCCACTCAGATGTACTACAAAGGACCACCAAAAGTCTCCTTATAGCCCACCACAACATCAGAAGCCTTGAGCAGAACTTTGCTGAACTTGAGCTTGGATCTCCCTTTACAAGCCAGACATACTGTGCCTGTCCAAAACTTGGCTAAAATTCTCTATACCCAACTCTCGTACTTTTATGCCATCCTATAGCCTCCTCTGGAAGGACAGACCATCCCCCAAAAGGGGGGGTGGTGTAGCCATCTATTTCAAAAATCACCTTCATCTCACTGCCCTCAACGCTGATCCTCTGACACACGGTGAGTCGCTACATGCACTCCTTACTCTTGGGGATAAAAAACTTCACATCATATATGCCTACAACCCCTGAAACAGTGGCCTCACTGGCCTGGATAAGCTGTTAAACCAGACATCCCTACTCTGCAGCAATAATGAAATGATCACCTTAGGTGACATCAACTTAAGCTGGCTAGGGAAATTCCAGACCACCTTGCTCACCAAAATCCAAAGCCATAACCTCCATCAACTTATCACCAAACCCACAAGGTGTGCCTCTTGCTCTTATTCCTGTACCCTTATAGACTGGATGTCAGAAAACCACCCCAAGCACATTCAGTCTGCCGGCACACTTGCAGATGCCATTTCTTACCACTCCCCTGTTTTTTGCATCTGGGGATCGACCTCCCTCCTCTCTGTAAAGCTACGCCTCATCATCTTTCGAAACTATGCCAACATGGATCAGCACAATTTTCTTCAAGATGTGGCAAACATTGACTGGTCTGATCTCTACAATGCTCAAGATGTCCAGACCGCACTGGCCATTTTCATCACTAATTTCTCAGCCCTACAAGATCATCACTCTCCTCTTATAACCTGCCGTGTCAAGGGAAAACACACTAGATGGCTCAGAAAAGATCTACAGGCCAAAATAAAAGAGAGAGATAGGAGCTGGAGCTGTTTCAAGTCCTCTGGACTTCCAGAGGACTATAACACCTATAGGATGTTAAGGAATGCCTGCAAAAAGGTGATAAGGTCTGCGAAAAGCTCTTACTGCAAAAACCTTCTAACCAATGTCTCGAATGACCACAAAAAGTTCTGGTCCCACATCAAAACCTTCCTGGGATCCACTCAGTCATCTACCCCTAATGATATGATCCTTGATGGAACTCACTGCAATAATCCTCTGACCATTGCTAATCTCCTTAATAATCAGTTCTTGGACCTAACTAATTTCATATCCTCCTTCCCCACCTCACAACAAGTGTCTCCAGCTTCTTCTAGCAGGGCACCTGTACCCTCACCCTTTCACGTCAGGGCCATTACCCTGAAGGAGGTTACACAACTTCTTAGTTCGATCTCCGATAATACAGCCACATGCTCAGATAGTATTGAGCCCAGGCTACTTAAAATAGCTGCGCCTCTCATTGCAGCTCCTCTGGCCAAAATGTTTACCCTTTCTTTGTGTCAAAGTAGTGTTCCTGAAATTTGGAAGGTAGCGAGAGTCACCCCGTCATTAAAAAAGGGTGACCCCAGATACCCCTCAAACTATAAGCCCATAGCCATCCTATCGGTGCTAAGCAAAATCTTAGAAAAGCTAGTCGCCACCCAAACCATAGAATTTCTTTTCAAACATGACCTACTAACAACCGCCCAGCACGGCTTTCACAAAGGCAACAGCACCTCTACTGCCCTGGTTAAATTTACCACAGACACTCCCACTGCCATGGACTCAGGTCTTCTAACGGGGCTGTTTTCATCGACACGATGAAGGCCTTTAACCTGGTGAACCACTCCCTTCTCCTCACCACCCTACAATCTATGGGCTTTGCATTTAACATAGTCAGCTAGTTCAGGAGCTACTTGTCAAACAGGGTCCAAGTTGTTAAGTTCAACTCATCCTATTTTGATAAGGCTACAGTGAATATTGGAGTATCCCAAGACTCTATCCTGGGACCACTTCTTTTTTCAATATTCATTAATGACATTACCTCCAAACTCTCTGCCTCCTCCTCCGTACTCTATGCAGATGACACTGTCCTCTATATAAGTGCAAAAAATGTAACAGACATCAATCTATGTCTCTCTGCTGACTTCCAATGCATATAAACCTGGCTCTCGGATCATAAACTTGTTCTTAATGACACCAAAACCCAGTCCATGCTATATGGTACTCCCTCAAAACTCAGATCTTACCAAAACAACTTCACGGTCCCCTGCTTAGATGGCTCATTCATTGGCATAGTTACCTCTTTTAAGTACCTAGGAATCACTTTGTATCAATCCTTAAACTTCGAACATCATATATCGAACATATGTAAGTCTGTGAACTTCAAGCTAGGTGTAGATTACCACGCTAGTTATGTTCTAAACCCCTCAGAAAAACTAGCTATTGCCTGAGGCATACTCCTGCCGACCATAACCTATGGGGTATCTTCATATAGAAACATAGAAACATAGAATCTGATGGCAGATAAGGACCGCTTGGCCTGCCTAGTCTACCCATTTTCCTACCTAACAGATAAGCTGCAGATCCTAATTAACCAATGGCTTACTTCCTCCTACCCCCACTAGGACTACCTTATGTCTGTCCCATGCATTCTTGAATTCCCCCACTGTTATTGACTCCACAACCTCCTCAGGGAGGCTGTTCCATGCATCCACAACCCTCTTCATGAAAAAAATACTTCCTTACATTACCTCTGAGGCATCCCCCCTCTATCTTCAAATTGTGCCCCCTTGTTCTTGCACATCCATTTTTCTGAAAGATACTATCCTCTGGGACTTTGTTGATTCCCTTGAGGTACTTAAAAATTTCTATCATGTCCCGTCTCTCCCTTCATTCCTAAAGGGTACACATATTAAGGTCCTTTAGTCTTTCTTCATTTGTCTTCTGGTGCAGACCCTGCACCATTTTGGTTGCCCTCATCTGGACAGTCTTCACTCTGTCTATGTCTTTGTGGAGATGGGGTCTCCAGAACTGCACACCATACTCCAGATGGGGTCTCACCAACTGTCTATACAGAGGGATAACAACTTCTTGTTTTCACTATTGATGCCTCTCCCTATGCATCCCAGTACCCCCCCCCAGCCTTCCTTACTGCCTTCTCACGTTGCTTGCCCACCTTTAGGTCATCTGATATAATTACCCCCAGGTCCCTTTCCATTTTTACTGTTGTCAGTATCTCACCCCCCCACTGTATACTCTTCCCCTGGGTTTTTGTTTCCCAGGTGCATTACCTTGCACTTCTTGCTGCCATACCAAAACCAAATCCATACAGGTGGGACGTTGCCTGTAATAATATATGTTGGTATGCTGCCTCGTCCCATAGGAGGAAACACCACTGCCTCCTCTACTCTGATCTTAATTGACTATCTCCAAATGCCACCAGGCTCTATTCCATGGGCTCCACTATTGACAGTATTATGAAGTCTCAAACCCCAAATCACTGGTTGAACTGCTCACTCCACAGACCTCCAACTATGGACTGTGTTCAACTGATAAATCCTTCTTATGTGTGCCGAAATACTCAACCACCAAAGGTTCTAGTGCTTTTGCCCACCACACTCCTCGGCTGTGGAACTTCTTTCTTCTAGATGTCTGCCTAGCACCCACTCATGACACCTTTAAAAAAGCACTCCGTCACCACCTCATCTCATCTGAACAATGCTCCTGCTTTAAACCTCCTTAGCTCCCTATTCCTCCTTCCTGGTAGCAGTTCTTAACTTATTTCTGCTATAATACCATTTTAATGTCACTTCCAACGCTCCTCCCCAGATGCACCCTACTTGACAGGCCTGCATCTCCAAACCTCACCTTTCTCAGCTTGCCTATCCTCTGCATTAATCCCCCTTTGCACTTATTCACTCTGATCCCATATCCAGTGGATCAATACAAATTTGCCTACATACCCTTGTGAGGTATATCCCCTCTCGCTTGACTCCAGCCACACCCACTACTTGCCTTGGCTGATATCTCTGAAGCTTACCCTAATCCAAACATGTATAACCTCAGTTTTCCTATCCCCTGCATCTACCCCCTTTGCACTTATCGGCTTTGTGTCCCTTATCTTCCTTGTCTGTCTAATTGTCTTCCTCCAGGGTCATATCTGCTGCACGTCTATCTTTTTGAATTTTTGCCCATTGTATCTTTTGATTTAGATCTATTCCTTGTATTTTGTAATCCACACTGTCTTGCTCCACCGCAAATATGCCTCATCCCTATGTAATAACTGTAAAATATGCTCTGTACTCTGCTCTTAACACCTTGTATCTTATTTATGATGCATAACCTGCTGTGCAACTCT
The DNA here is from genome assembly GCA_016271365.2 of Neoceratodus forsteri. NCBI lineage: Eukaryota > Metazoa > Chordata > Ceratodontiformes > Ceratodontidae > Neoceratodus > Neoceratodus forsteri. Next base: position 650,095,476 of record CM057456.1, read on the forward strand.
ATTGTTTATACCTTGCTGTAACCACCTTTTGTTGTATATCTGTAATATTTACCCTGTAACCTCCCAGGTTGTGCCTGAAAATAGTCATCTCTATGGCTAGCGCACCTACCCAGTAAACAAAAACTAAATAAATAAAATAAAAAATTTATAGAAACATCAACAGTAGGGACAGCAGAGTTGTGGTCCCTCTGTACTCAGCTCTGGCGAGACCACACTTGAAGAATTGTGTACAGGTGTGGTTGCCACATAAAAAGAAGGACATCTGATTACTGAAAAGTGTCCAGAAAAGGCAACTAAAAAAATAAAACACTTGAAAGAAATAAACCACACTGACAGAATGAAAGAACTCAGACTATGCAGTATAAAATACAGGCAACAGAGGGGAGACTTATGCCTAATATGTAGAGCCATGACAGATAATTATCTCTGAGAAATCATAGGGCTAGCAAGTAACACTCAAAGGAACAGTAGATTCCATCAATATCAACTCAAGGGTGAACTCTATGAAACAAGCATAGGAGGACATTGGATAAATCAGAGAGTAATCAGTTCATGGAACAGATTACCAAACAAAGTTGTGACTAGCACTACATTACAAAGCTTTAAAAAGTAATTAGACAACTTCATGGGAAACTAAAAAGTTGCTTAAGGTAGAACAGGTGGAGTCAGATTCAGATTTTCAGATTCAAATTTATTTGTTCGACTTTTTTAAAGTCACTACAAATTTCATATGAAGTATCCATTAAAAAACTTCAGTACTGGTTGGCCCAGTGGCGCAGAGGGCTGAGGCGCTGGTGCCTTACCTCACACCACAACAGTGACCCGGGTTCAGGAATGGACTCGGGCACTGGAGGGTCAGCTGGAGGAGGACGAGTAGGATTGAGCATCCGGAGGACTGCTCTCCTCTCCTTGGGTGGGTTGGGGATTGGCGTCACTCTGCAGCGGCCCCTGGATGAGACCAGGGAAGCTCAAAGACAATGTGACTGGGGAAATCAGAGGAAAAAATCAAAAATGGCATCTCCTCCTGCCAGACAACAGCCGCCTGGACCAGTGCCCCCTCGGGATCCATGGCAGCCAACCTGACCACAACAGCACCCAGGTCCAATGCCTAGGCTGATAGGCCATTTCTCCTTAGAAGAGGAGGACCCACTCAACACAAGAGTTATGTCGGGGTACCCTGTGGCGGCTGTAATGTGGGGTCGAGTCAGTGGTGGAACTGAGCTAGAGGTGAGTGTCCTTGGGCTATTGGCGTGAAGGAGTGGTAGGGGAGTCACAGGGGAGATAAATACATAAGACAAAAAAAAAACTTCAGCACAACAATCTTAACATGCAACATACAGCATACTATAAATGTTAAAACAGTAATGAAAAATCAGGAACAAAATAAATATTCCTAGTGACAATAATTCATAAATTGTTCTTTCCTCTCGTTCTTATTTATAATACAAATTGAGCCATCCAAACTCTTCAGGGTACTTTTAATTCTTTAAAATACCACATCATAATATAAAAAATACCTTTGGCTACTAAATACTACCACTGACTGATATGTTTTAATATCTACTTCAGTCTCCACAAGCAAGATAGTTATCCTGAACCAGAGGATGTTTACCTCAAAACTGCCCAATGCACGACAGAGGAGACCCAATGAGCACTCATTGCCACACTACCAATAACCTTCTGTTACTTTTCTGATGATAACCATGTTTTCAGAGCACTTAGTGCAATATCTTTATTCCCTATAAGAGGAGTAAGAATATGCTTGAAGGGTTAATTCTCATAATGCACTGAAATATCTGATTGATGCATACCAATTAGACTTGCCTATTAGTTCCCTTTGGGAAGGCTTCCCAAGAGGGCTTCAATGAGGTCATTTATGGTCCTGAAGCACCAAGAGCAGAAAATCAAACACCAAATTACTCAGGCAAAATGGGCATAGGACGGCTAGGGGCCAGATATTCAGAACTTTGCCCCGCTGCTAAATTAGCACTGCCCATCGGCAAACTTCACCCAGAGCACAAAGCAAGCCATATTCAAAAGGAATAGCCCAGGGCAAACAGCTTCTGAATATAGCATGGGAATGAGGCCCGGCAAACTGGGCTGGGAGTGTAGGGCAAACTTAGCCCTGGAATGAGACAGCTCTGAATATGGCAACCAGGAAGTGCAAACCACAACAGCAACACAGTGCACAGCAATGTGAAGGTAGGTAGAGGTGAACTATGTGGCCAATGTGTGTGCCAGCAAATGCTTGGAATCAGTACAGCTTCAGGCAGCAGCGTATGTGGCAGCACAGTGTGCAAAACAGTAAAATATTCCCCGACCTGTTTGCACAGCACTAACATGTTTGTGCGGGTTTAGCGCAGGGCTAAATCATTAGTCTGGTGCAAACATGTTTGCCCTGCGCTAAACTTTGCCATATTCAAAAGTGACATGCAAATGAACCTTCTTAGGTAGTCTCTGGGCAAACATCCAGATTAGCATCTCATTATGCCCTGATCTGCATGCAGTGTGCACTGGGCTAACGGTTTAGCCCTGTGCTAAACCCGCGCCTATGTGTTAGTGCTGCACAAACAGTTTGGGGAATATTATACAGTTATGAACACTGTACTTTCACATGCGCTGCTGCCTGCAGCTGTACTGGGACAACACAGCATAGGTACAGATGGTGGTGGTGCTGCATGCAACTGTCACACTGTAGGTCATGCTACAGTGCACAGCAGACACTACAGTAACAAAGGGCCAGTAGTGTGTGGACACAGCAATGCCTATGATTTGTAGGGCAGTGATGATGACTGCATTATACACAGTGAGAGGTTCAACCTGCAGATGTTTACTGACAGTGGAAATTACTGTTATGCTGTTGTGTGACCTACAGATGCTTCACCTCTTTCATGGGATGCTCACTGTGACATATACATGTCCAGCTTTGTGTGCTGTGGCAGTTGTACAGCTGTGCAGTATGTGGCCGGGCGGGCATATATTATCAGAAAGGCACAGTGGTGTTAGGGTATGCCCAATACTGGCCCATGTGCACTGCATGATGTGTCCCAGCCTTGTGGCCACACCTGGTCTGTGGCACAGCCTGGCCACCCATACACTCTCCCCTCAACATCCTCCATGCCCACCTTGCTGCATGTGTGTGCTGACATCTGTTGGTGTCCACAGAAGAGTGGTCCACAGGTGTGTTCTGTATGGCCACACTGCCATGCTGTCCACTGGCAGCAGGGTCACCACTTACTGCCTGGCATGGCTGGGACCAGTGGCAGATGATGGCATCATTGTGAAGCCATCTGTTAGCAGCATGTTTCCTCTATGTTTGGCTTTGTCTATGTGTCATATTTATTTGTTAGGGTCTCGCAAAGCCACGCAAAGCCACACAAAGCCACACAAACACCTCGCAAAGCTGATTGCCCAGGGTTAAGAGTACTTTTCCTGGGTGGTAATGTGCACTGCGCTAAATGTCGTGCTAAGTTGTGCAAAACCACTTTGCATGGCACTAGTTGCTGAATATAGCATTGTTCCTGTATTCATGTCAGTTTGCCCCTTACATACATTATGATTTTGCCTGGTGCTAATGCAGTTTGCCCATGCTATTTGGCCTTTTGAATATAGCAGACCCACGCTAATCCTGATCTAAACCTGTGCAAATGTTTTTTGGCCGGCACAAAGTTTTGAATATCTGGCCTTAAGTCTCCTGTCCCTGTCTGCACAGATCACTATGATTACACTGTTTTGCCCCAGAATTTCTTAGATGTGGCATACTGTATTTGATAAAATGTCCAACAGAGCTCCCTCACCTGCCCTGAACCTAATTAAAGCACATCCCAGGTACATTAGAACTATCCCCAAGGAAGCAAACTTTATAGCAGTGTAACAAAGTAATCAATCAAGTATTTGTATGCCTTGGAATCTAATGAAGTACTTGGTGTACTCCCTAAAACTGTGAGGAAGAATTAAAACTGTTATTAAATCAATTATCACTAATAATCAACATATCAAAAACACATGTAGCTAATGGAATCACTAAGATCTACATTCAATATTTAGATATGTCTTGCTCAGTTCTGTATATGTGGACATGTTTTATGCTTCTTGTTTTAACAAACATACAGATATCAAGCTATTTTTATAAAAAAAGAGAACCGAGAAAAGAAGAACCTATCCCATCCCTTGAGTCACTATAACAAGATCTCTTTGATAATAATAAAGGCAGAAGCCAGTATGTTTCAGTCAGTCTTCTAAACAAGTTCAGGACCCATAATTAAGCCATAACTTCTGACATAATGATATAATGTTCAGGTCCAAGAGCAAGTTCCAATCCCTTCAGAGTAGATAGGTTAACCAAAATTAAAAAAGCAAAAACAGTACCTCAAGTTGTTATTACCCATTGCTCAGTCACTAATGATTGCTAAAACAGCATCCCATAAGGGCCCACAGAGGGAAACTTTTTATATGTAATAATTGCAGATAACAGATTAAAAACATCACCAAGTTCCTCAGCACAAACAGGGCAGTTCCACCCTTTATTGCCATCCAAATGTCCAATCCTCCTAACTTCCGCGGTCACAAGCTCTCTCAGCAAAGAAGTAACTGAAAAAGTGAACAACACAGAAGTGCTCCACTGAGAGTAGTAACTTCAAAATTATTCAGTCCAAAAGTGTTGATAGTTCCAGGCCCCCTAGGCAGTGCTAATTTACATTTTTTAGGCAGTAACAAACATGTCAGCACCAAAAAATGCCTTCCTGATCCCAGACATCCAATTTTCTTTAAGGCAGAGATTCCCAACCAATTTCTTCACATGTTTAAAATGCTGAATGAAGGCGTTGACTGCTCTCCCTCTGAAAATCATAGGAGACAAGCTTCCAAAACAGAGAATAACTCAGCTGGGTAGAATGTCCAACAAAAGGCTCAGATTGCACTGCATTTTGAAAACAAGGCAGCAGCATTTCTGCCCAAAACAGAAAGCTTTAAATTTAAGGCAATCACGTCTCTATTTGGCACCCATAAGTAAAACTGCAATATACGAGCTGCTAGAACTAGCTTCTATCTCTGGGTGTTGCTGAGATACAGATTCTTGTTTTACACCTATATGAAACTTTTATTTGAAGTGTTGTATGTTTGATTAACTGGAGCTCTGTTACCGATTGGTTCAGGAAGAGGACGTGTGTAGTTTTCTTCCCTGCTATTTAGAGAACTACACCCAGTAAATACATCATTTAAATCTGCAGTCCTTTATTTGGGACACTGGTATCTGGTGAAGCAACTCATATGGTTGCTAATATTGTATTTTGAAACCGAGTAGCTTCTTTTAAACAATTTGCCTCAAAGCCTGAGCTCGGGGGTTCATCCAGGTCACAGAGCCCTATATCTTTATGGCCTGTGGCGAGCATGGTGAGCGTGCGGTGTCGCATGCAAAGACGCACACCAAGACACGCGCATATGTGCGTGTCATGCGTGTTGAATGGTAGATGGTAAAGAGCTAACTGTGAGTATAAAACATTAGTAATAGTTTAGTAATGGTAAATATACAATTGTTTATTTACATTGACCATCAGAAAGTTTGACATACAAACATGGAGTTCACACTAACAGTACATGAAGGGACAGTGTTAATAAAATGCAATACATGTATGATGTTTCAAGTAAAAGAGGCTAATAAAACATGTTAGGTTTGTGTGTGACAAATGTGAGGAGAATATTGCAATGACAAATGAAATTCAGATGTTTGGCATTAGATTAAGGGCCCTCAAGGACAGTCAAAAGCAAATGAGGGGAAAGATTAACAAATAAAGAAACAGAGGATGTAACTACTAGTATACAAATAAATGAGATGGAAAATTAATGTAGACAAAGCAATAGGACAGAAGTGATAGAAAATGAGTATGACATAACTAAATCTTTGCAAGAAGGAAATTTTGAAAATGAAAAATCAAGTAGAAAATGGACTCCACAGGATGATTTCATGATTAATGATGAGACAGAATGGTTCCAGGTTCAGGCCAAAAAGGTTGCAAAAAAGGGAGAAGGGCAGATAAATTTAAAATGTCAACATCAAATCAATTTGATCTCCTAGTGTCTTTACCAGAAACACAAAATGAAAAGTATTTAGGTGAAACTAGTATCAGTCTTGAAACTCAGCATGGTGTATTTTCAGCTGTAGGGAGTTCAAACACATCTACAATAAGATCCAATGTAATTGAAGGTGAATTATTGACTGTTACACAATCCACTGAACAATTAACTACCTCTAGACAGTTGGAAAACTTAATATGACCAATAGAAAATGTAATTTCCTTTACAGAACAAATACTACCACAGGAATTAATAGAAATAAATAAGGATGCTATGGCAACAAGGGAGACAATAGTAGTAGGTGACTCAATAATTAAGCATTTGGATCGAATGATATGTAAACCAGACAAAGTCACCAGAACGCTATGCAGTTACAGAGGGGCAAGAATATCTGATATAACCAAAAGGGCAGGAAATATTGTTAAAAACTCTGACAAACCTATGGTTATTGTACACGTTGGTGTACATAATGTACTTAGGGAATCAATTATAAAGATAAAAAAAGATTTCATAGCCTTGACAAACAAATTTATTGACTTAGGTAGTGAAATCATTTTGTCAGAAATACTACCAATACCTAAGGCTAGTAGTTTTCCACAAAGAAAAATTGCCCACATTAATAACTGGATAAGAAGTTGGTGTCTTCATCAGGACATACTATGTATTACTCATTGGGGGGAATTTGATGGATGAAATGAATTATAGAGTTGAGATGGATTACATCTAAGTAGAAGAGGAAGTAGATGGTTGGGTAAACAACTGATGAAATACATACTGAGCCCTTTAAACTAAATATAAGGGGAGAGATGGGCACACATGGCACCACTCTAAAACCTGTACTTGCAGACCAAGTAAATATTAGGTCCATAAATAAAAACAAGAATAAGATACATAAAGGGAATAATTCAAATTTAAAATAATACTTACAAATGCAAGAAGTCTGCAAAATAAATTGGATGAGCTTACTGACCCACTATACAAAAATAGTGTAGATATATGTGGAGTGACAGAATCATGGTTTAGTGACACTGACTGGGGAACTCACATAAAAGGTTATACAAAAATATACAAGAATAGAAAAGATCTTAGAGGGGATGGAGTTGTCTTCTATATTAATGATGATTTAAAGGCATATGAAATAAAGAAAACAATAAAGGATGACATAGAATTTGTCAGGGTTCAAATTAAATTAGACAAAAAAAATCTCACATTAGTATTAGGCTATAGACCATCAGGGCAAAAGACTGAAAACACTGAACAATTTATAAAACAACTTGAATCACATAGTTATAGTGATAATACTATAATTTGGGGAGATTTTAATTTCCCTAGTATTAATTGGGATAGATTAGATAGTAGTAACTATGTGGACAATTTATTTATTGGTTTTACTATTAAAAATAATCTTGACCAGCTAGTCAAAGAACCTACTGGGGTTAATAATATTTTTGACTTATTTTTAACTAACTGTAGTCAAAATATTAATAACAGCATTTATCTAGAGCCATTATGAGACAGTGATCATGCTTTGATTGCATTTTCTTACAAGGAATACATATAATAAACTACTGGAAAAACAATAATTAAAAATTATCAAAAGGCAAATTATAATAAAATTAAAAATCATCTGTCTAGCTGGCAAAGGGACTTTTGGAATGAGGACCTAAAATGGTATGGGATATTATTAATTAACAACTGGAACATTGTATTAATACATGGGTGCCAGTGATAATAAAGTACCCTAATAATAAAAGATGAGCTCCCTGGTAGAAAAGGTCAATAGGAAAGCTAACAAAAAGAAAGAGATGACTCCAATGCAAATAAAAGAAACCATCTTGTCTCATAAACACAAAGCTATAACAATGTATTGAACAATTAAAAACAACAAGCAAAACATAGAACGGAAAGGGATTTGGTAAGTAAGACAAATGATAATAAAAAACAATTCTTCAACTATATAGGAACTTTAAGGGGGAAACAAAAGAACCTACGACCAATTGTTACATCACAAAAGACTATAACAGATGAAAAAGAAATGGTAACAGAATTTAATAAATACTTTTTGAGTGTCTATGAACATAAGGAACTATTGGAGAATATAAACATAACTTCACATGAACAGTATATACCCATTAAAGAAAAATAAATTATAGATATAGTACAGGGACTCAAATCTAACACATCCCCTTGAACAGATGGGTTACACACAAAATTCATACAAGAACTGGTACACGAATTAGTGGGACCAATTACATATCTTTACAATCTTTCCTTAAAAAGTGGTAAAATAATACCTGAGTGGGGACATCAATCAATCAATCAAATCTTTATTTATTCAGGCTAACATCATTGAGAAAGGCTCATTTACAAGATGGACCTGATAAGGTCAAGGTTCAATAGTTGGTACACAACAGATACATCAGTGCACTTATATATGCATAACAGATACAGAAAAAACACTTGTAAATACACTGATCAAGGGTAAGAAGTTGGTTAGGACATACATGACAAGATAGGTTATAGGCAAATTATACTAAAAAATAAAGTATATACATATCCCAAAAGAGGAGTCAAGGCATACACACAGCATAGTGTAATACTAGGATGGATGGGGAGCATTTAGGAATGATGTAAGGGCAGAAATTAGTGGGAGAAGGATTAGGTAGGTAGTAGGTAGTTAGGTAGAGTTAAATGGAACTGGGGTATTATAAAAAGGGTGGCCGACTGGGAGGGAGAACTGTGGAACAGAATTATGCCATAAATGATGGCTGTCTGGAAGGGGGGGGTTGTGAAATAGCAAGACTAGCTCTTGTGGTAGCAGTTTCATTTCTCTGCGAAGAAACCTGTACAAAGCTGTTTGAAGGATGCTATAGGTATGAGATTGGACAGCTTTAGGGATTTCTGAAGGGTATTCCATGCCATAGCTAGAGAATAGCTGATTGCCGCCCTCCCTGTCCGGTGTTGACTTTAGGTATTTTGAGCATGATGAGGTTGTTGCTTTAGAGGCATAGGAGCTAGCTACGGCCTGGGTGAAACAGTCTAGAATATAATTTGGAAGTTTTTTAGACAATGCTCTGTAGATCCATAGTGCTGCATTTCTGTTCCTTCAGAGATGTAGGGAAACCCATCCAACAGCAGCATAGAGAGAGCAATGATGAGTGTTGGATGGAAGATCTGTTATGAATCTTATTGCTCTATGGTACAGGGTATCCAGCTCGCTTAGGTAGGAGATGGGGCAGTGACTATAAAGGAAGTCTGCATAGTCAACAACTGAAAGAAAAGTGGCTTGGACTAACCTCATCTTTGAGTCTCTGGTTAGGAAATGTTTTATTCTATAGAATAGGCCAAGCCTTTGGTGAAGTTTTTCAGCAGTTCTTCAATATGATGTATGAAGTCAAGTCTGCTATCAATCCACACACCTAAGTATTTGAATTTTTCTACATACTCCAGATTTTCTCCAAGGATAGTGCATAGCTGGGGGAGACTGCTTAGTGAGGAGGTGCTGGTGGAGCTTTCATTGGAGAAAAGCATTGCTTTTGTTTTCTTTGCATTTAAAAGAAGCTTTTTCTCAAGTAATTGATATTGCAGCAAGGAGAATTCTGCTTGTAAAATTTCACGGGCAACTGCAGGTGATGGGTTGCTGACATACAAAACAGTGTCATCAGCAAAGAGGTGGACAGTGGCTTTGGTGAGATTTGAGTGAATATTATTAATGTAGATGGCAAAAAGGATAGGGCCCGGGATAGATCCTTGTGGAACTCCTCTTAGCAGTGGTTTTAGTGGGGATAGATCACCTTCAGCTTTCACCTGCTGTGACCTATCCATAAGGTAACACCTGAACCATTTAAGGGAGGGTGGATCTAGGCCAATGGAATGCAAGGAAGAGAGTAGCAGCTCATGGACCACAGTGTCGAATGCCTTGCTTAGGTCAAGAAATACTGCACAGACACTATTCTTTTTATCCAGTTCGGTTTGCCAGTCATTTGTAACTTTGGCCAGTGCAGAGATAGTGCTGTGCCTGGCCCTAAACCCAGATTGAGCTGGATTCAAGAGGTTAGCATCATCAAGATATTCACTTAGCTGGATGCTCACTATTTTCTCTAGCATCTTGGATAGCACTGGAAGAATGGAAATGGGCCTGTAGTTATTAAGGTCCATAGGGTCCCCTGATTTTAGAAGGGGAACCACTTGGGCTGTCTTCCACACTGTAGGAATAGAACCAGAGGTTAAAGATAGGTTAAAGAGATGAGTTAGGGGAACTGCAAGTACATGAAATGCAATCTTTAGAAAGTAGGGGTCACGAGAGTCTGCCCCTTCGCTTTTTTTAATATCCAACTGCCATAAAAGATCCTCTACTTGCTTCAGTAGGACAGGTTTGAAGGAGAAGAGAGAATCAGCTCTCTGATCATCAGTATACTGGGAGATTAGTTGTGAACGCAGCAGATTAGCTTTAGAGGTGTCAAAGGCAAGGCCAGCAGTTGTGAAGTGGTTATTGAAAGCATCCAGAACTTCCATTTTGCCAGAGATAGAGCCATTATTGTGGTGCAATTGAGTTGGTAGAGAGGTGCTAGAATCCTGCCCTACAATACCCTTGATGGTGCCCCAGAACCTAGCAGGATTGTGATAGGAGGAGCCAAGTTCAGCCAAATAAAAGGCAGCCTTTGCATCTCTTACTTTCTTGGTGAAGCTGTTCCTGGCTTTCCTAAATAACACCCAGTCATTTGGGTTCTTGGTTTTTCATGCCAACTTCCATAGTTTGTCTCTCTCCAACAGTGCAGATTTGAGGTCAGCTGAAAACCAGCGGCAAGATTTGTTTTTTATTCGGACACTAGTGATTGGGGCATGAGTATTAAGGGCACTTAATATTATGCTATTTAACACCTGATGCTTTTTCCACAGAGTGTGCAAGATAAAACTCTTGCCAGCTTGGAGAGTGAGCTAGATCATGCAGGTATCCTTCAATATTGAGGTTTTTCTTGGATCTCCTCATTAGGAATTTTGCTGGGGTTGTTGGTTTGTTGGAAGATCTTACTCCTGTAATGAGGCAGTGATCACTTATATCACTGAAAAGCACTCCAGTGTGTGTGAATAGATGGGGTTTGTTCACCAGCATGATATCAAGTAGTGTGCTGTTATTTCTATTCTTTAAGTTTATTCTTGTTGGCTCATTTATCAGTTGTGTGAGCCCATGTGTATCACAGAATGATACCAAAGGTGCAGCTGCCTTGGAAAGCCAGTTTAGATTCAGATCACCTAGGATAATGACTTCTTCAGAGCCTGGATTGAATAGATTCCCCAGGTGGGATAAAAGCTTATGGTCAGCAGAGGGGGCCTGTAGCAGCCAACTAGCTGAAAAGCTGCTGTGTTGGGGAGAGATACTTTGAGGGATATACATTCGAATTCTTTGGGCATCGAGGTTGCAGCAAAGCAGGAAACAGGTATACTGGACTTTACATATATGGCTACTCCACCACCCCTTGTTAGGCGATCTGCTCTGTATAGCTGATAGTTGGGTAGATTAACATCCCTATCTGCTGTGGTGGGTTTGAGCCATGTATCAGATACCACAAGAAAGTCTGGCAAGGTATGGGCAACCCAAGCTTGTATTAATGTAAGTTTTTTCAGGAGGCTGCATGCATTAATATGTAGAAAACTGAGGCCTTTGATTGAGGTTAGGTCTGCTGGTGAAGTGATACACTCAGGGGGGCCTGGGTTGATTTCCACGTTTCCAATACAAAGTAGTAGAAAGAATAAAAGTTTCATAAGGGCTGCAAGAGATAGGAAGAGGGGGCTGTCTTTGGTCCTCCTTTTCTTGCTCTGTTGCCACTCTTTTTGGGTGCTCCAGCTGAGGTTATGACATTGTGTCGAGACACCGAGTAGCAGTTTGGTGGTCAGTCATAGGGGAGAACTGTATATCCAGTAATGAAGCATTGATCGGAATATATACATGGTAATTTGCGTCCCTTTTGGAGGTCACCCACTGATATTTATGCAGCAATGGTAGGGACATGTGGGGTCTGAATATTATTCAATGGGATGAGACAGAGAGGCTAGGCAGATGGGTCACTATATTTTGTGTGATATGGACATCCTCCTTAAGTAACCCCATGCATGACAGGGAGAGAAATAGCAGGAGGAGACTCCCCAAAGTAAAGCAGTATTGATGGTTAACTACCGGGAGAACAGTAGGGGAAGGATTGCTGAATAGATGGTACAGCAGGGCGATGATGCAGTTTATTGGCTAGTGTAGTGCTGGGGGCGGGAGGAGAGATTTTGGTGGGAAGATGCCTATATAAGTAACACACAAGGAGGGTGAAGGGCGGGTGGGAAAAAATTTTGCACCTTTCCCGTACTTTTCCTGGGTGTCCCTCCCAGCCTCGTGGTCCCCTGGGTCGGCTTAGCGGTCGCTGACCATCCGCTGGCGGAGCGTAGCTCCGGCGCTCAACTGGGTGCTGTGCGCAGGGATATCCGACTGGAGAGAGACAGAGGAAGGTTCAGTAATTAGTAAAAGACAGAAACCAAGGACATGCTTATATAACTCCAATATATAAGTCAGGAATGAAGACTGAGGTAAATAATTATAGACCGATAAGCTTAACTTCAGTTTTAGGTAAGGTATTGGAAAAAATTATTCAATGTAAGATTTTGGACCATTTGGAAAAAGAACAGATATATGATATTTCACAGCATGGATTTACCAAGGGTAGGTTAAGTCTCACAAATTTGATACATTTCTTTGAACCTGTGAGTGAGACCCTGGACAGAGGAATGCCAGTTGATGTAATATACTTGGATTTTGCCAAGGCTTTCGATAAGGTATCACATAAAAGGCTTATTGAACAATTACATTATATTAAACTTCAGGATTACATAATAGAATGGATGACATCATTGCTGAAAGATAGAAAGGAGAGGGTGATTGTGAGGGGAAATCAGTCTGAGTGGGGAGAGGTTACGAGTGGGGTTCCCCAGGGCTCTGTCCTGGGTACATCTCTTTTTAATATACTTGTTAATTCATTACAAACTACCTCTAATGCATGAATATGTAAGTATGCAGACGACTGTAAACTTGGGGGTTTAGTACAGAATAACTCTGATGGTTGAAAATTACAAAAAAACTTAGACTGACTCCTAGATTGGACCAAAATAAACAAAATGGTGTTTAATACATCAAAATGTAAAGTGATGCACTTTGGTGCAAGGAATCCTAAGGATGTATATAAATTAAATAATCAAATATTGGAGATGATTACTGAGGAAATGGATTTAGGAATAATTATCACTGACTCTTTAAGCCCTGACGTAAATATTTAGCAATTAGTTAAAAAATGTCATAAAATATTGGGATGTATCATGGCTAGTATTAAAAGTAGAGATAAGGAGGTGATTCTACCACTTTATACTAGTCTGGTGCGACCACATATCGAATATTGTTCCTATTTTTCTGCAGCAACTAAGGTACAGAGTATAAAATTGAAAGAAGCAGTACAAAGAAAAATAACAAAAAAAGTAAGAGGTAGGCAAAGCATGACATATGGTAACAGACTACTAAACATGGGGCTATATTCCATTGACTATAGACAATTAAGAGGGGATTTGAGTTTAGTATATAGGGCAATTAGAGATAAAGAACTAATGGAAAATATAGGCATTAAAAGATGTGAAGAACAACAGAAAAAAAAACAGATCACATCAATATAGATTGAAAGGGGCAATAAAATATGTCTAAAAAAACTATTGGACTTTTTTACCCAAAGAGTAGTTAAGAGCTGGAATGAATTGCCAAAATATGTAGATGATAGTGAAATTATATGTACTTTTAAACAGAATTTAGATTAATATATGGGTGATAGAAAATGTATGTACCACTAATAAGAGCATCAGATGGCAAGTTCAATAAGGACATATTGTCTTTAGAACTTGAAAACTAACCATGAAACTATGAAACTATGAACAAACAGTGTAAACAGGAGCCACTTGCTAATATAGCAGAAGTTTCATTCAGCCGTACTGATAAAGAAGCATATTTACCCAGGAAAAGTTACAAAACACACTCTAGTAAACACTGAGCTGCAGGAGCAGAGCAACATTGTGGCCATCTTTCCTCCCCCCAGTCAACAGGTTGAGTCCTAAAGGCTTCATGGCTGCTGACTTGTAATATTCTATGATTCTATGAAATAATGAAGGACCAAATACGGATCCCTGATGCACCCCACTGGTAATGTAACCCCAGTCTGATGTATAATTCCTTATTTTGACCTTCTGTCTCCTCTGAATCAACCAGTACACTATTTAACCCAGTTTACTATGCATGGTTGGAATTGCACTTTTATTAAGCTATCAGTTAATTCTTTATGAGGAACAAGATCAAATGCTTTTGCATAGTCTAAATACATAATGTCCACCGACAATCCAGAATCCAAGGCTGCGCTAACTGGCTCAAAGAACTGTAAGAGATTTGTGAGTCATGATCTACTGGACCTAAAACCATGTTGTGTTATATCTGTTAACCCTTCTGAAATGATATTATTCTCCATCTCTTCTTTAATATATTCTTCCAGTAGCTTTGAAAGTTGGGATGTAAGACTTATAGGTCAATAATTTGCCACATCACTCTTAAGGCCTTTTTAGTGGATTGTTGTAATATAGGCATCTTTCCATTCCCCTAATGCTTCACTCTCCTGTACAGATGAGTTGAACACAGATGCTAACAATCCTGCCAGTTCATCAGATAGTTCCCTGAGTGACCTTGGATGTATGTAGTTGGGGCCGGGTGATTTATTGATTTGCAGTTTGTCCAATTTACCTTTTTATACTGTTCGGTCACATTCAGTTCAGTAGTGTCTGAATATGTCAAAACCCCCATTGTGTCACTTATTGTATGTTAGTCATTGACTCATATACACTTTGGAAATAACTGTTGAAGATTTGTGCCATTTTTTTTTTCTTCACTTTCTGTTATGATGCCATTTTGATGTTGTGATCCTACTTCATTTAGCCCTCACCTGGCTTTACTAATATGGTTAAAAATGTAATTTTGTTGTCAGTACTTCTTGTTATAAGGTTCCGTTCAAGCTCACTTTTTGCTTTTTTTAACTTATATTTTATTGAGTTTTTAAGATTTTCATAATACAGAATATCAACTTACAACGATAAAGACTACCACCGTTAAATCTATAGGGGCCAGATGTTCAAACAATTGCACCTAGCGCAAAACCATAGCACTGGAATAGTGCTTGATTTGCATGAGGCTGCAATATTCAAAAGCTCTGTTAGCACCAGCGCTGTGTGGTAGCACCTACGATAATAGATAATAGTATGCAGGGGTAGGGTTAGGAGACCGCCCATGAATGACATCGAGTGTGGCATATTCAAAGGTCTAGCGCCACACTACAGATATTAGTGCAACCTATAGTGCAGCACTAGATACTGCCGAACAAAAGCTGGCAGTAATGCGGCTGTACCCCCCCACATTGTGGACCCCTGTAGCAGCGGTAGTACAGTAAACTCCCTGGTAGTCCAGTGGTCCCTCCCTTCCACCCCCCTGCATGACTCCCGATCCGTTTTAATAAAAATTCAATGTTATTTCCCTGTTAGTCTAGTGGTCCCCCCACCCCTCTGCATGACTCTTGATCTGTTTTAATAAAAGTCCAATGTTATTTCCCTGGTAGTCTAGTGGTCCTCCCACCCTCCTGCATGACTCCTGATCCATTTTAGTAAAAATCCAATGTTATTTCCTTGGTAGTCTAGTGGTCCCCCTACCCTCCTGCATGACTCCTGATCCATTTTAGTAAAAATACAATGTTATTTCCCTGGTAGTCTAGTGGTCCCTCCATGCCCCTGCATGACTCCTAATCCATTTTAATAAAAATACAATGTTATTTCCCTGGTAGTCTAGTTGTTCCCCCACCCCCCCCGCATGACTCATGATCCATTTTAATAAGAATTCAATCTTATTTCCCTGGTAGTCTAGTGGTCCCCCCACCTGGTAGTGATGCCCCTGCTCAGCCCAGCAACACTCTAGGAACAGAGCCGGCAACCCGCTCAGCCATCCTCTCACCTCCACAGCTGGCCGCCGACTGAGGTACGAATCGGCAGCAAGCTGTGGTAGTGAGAGGAGGGCTGAACTGTCACTGGCTCTGTTCCTAGAGTGTTACTGGGCTGAGCGGGGCATCACTGTCGGGTGGGGACCACTTGACTACCAGGGAAATAACATTGAATTTTTATTAAAATGGATCAGGAGTCATGGGGGGGTGGGGACCACTAGACTACCAGGAAAATAACATTGGATTTATTAAAATGGATCGGAGTCATGCAGGGAGGTGGGGGGAACATAGACTACCAGGAAATAACATTGATTTTTATTAAAATTGATTGAGAGACATGCAGAGGGGAGGGGGGAATCTAGACTACCAGGAAAATAACACTGAATTTTTATTAAATGGATCGGCAGTCGTGCAGGGGGGTAGGGGGACCACTAGACTGCCAGAGAAATAACATTGATTTTTTATTAAAATGGATCAGGAGTTGTGCAGGGGGGAGTGGGGACCACTAGACTACTAGGGACATTAAGTATAATTGTATTGTGAATGAGTCGGGAGCATACCTCACAACTGTCCCTGATTTTCAGGGATGTCCCTGAATTTGCCTCTACGTATAACTCTGTCTCTCCTCACAGTTGTGTTTCTGTGGCTAAACAGTAGACATTGTAAGCACAAAATAATGTCAAGCATTACAGTTACAGACTTGTTCTTCTTTAGAAACTGCATTTTGCACTAAGCCCCATATTCTACCAGCTTTCTGGGTGGATATCTTTACTTTTGAAGATGTGTCCCCGATATTGGTTCTTTGTCCCTGATTTGTTTAAGCCTTGTCCCTGATTCAGGAGGCAAGGGGTTGTGAGGTATGTATGCACTGACTGTACCTGGGCACAGTTCCTGCTGCTTTCTGCCTGTACTTCTGTTCCGACCAACAGGGGATGTTGTGGGTATGCCTTGGCCTGCAATGTCCAGCCTGTACTTCCATTCTGACCAAAAGGGGGAGCTTTGTGCTCCATGCAGTAGCGCCAGGTAAACTGCATGGTAATGTATGTTAAGAAGCACTTAGAGAGATGCAAATATACCTGTTTGCCCACGGATTACCTAAGTAGGCTCATTTGCATGGGAGCTTTGAATATAGCTCTCGTTTGCCCTGGGCTAACCAGTTTGCACCAGGCTAATGTGTTAGCACTGTACAATCAGGTTAGCCCCAGGCAAACCTCACTTCAGCATAGCACAGTTCTGCAGTGTGTGGCTTACATTGTTGTTTGCAGGCATGCCTCTCAACTGTCCCTGATTTTACCTCAATGTTTTACTCTGTCTCTCCTAAAACTTGTGTTTCCATGACCAAACAGTGGGGGTTGTACCCATAAAATAGTTTCAAACATTATTGTCACAGTCATGTTCTTCCTTACAAAATACATTTTACACTACACCACTTATCCTACCAGCTTCCTGAGTGCATAGAACCAATTTTTAAGATGTGTCCCTGATTTTAAACCTTTGTCCCTGATTTTTTTAAGCCTTGTCCCTGATTGATGAGGCAGGGGGTTGAGAGGTGTGTTTGCAGTAGCTGTGAGACATCTCTGTGCAATCACACACAATGTTCTCCACCTGCAACACTGGCTTACTACAGAGTCTAATGAGATGCAGTTGCAGTTTGCACTTTCCTGTTGCTATATTCAGTGCTGTCTTATTCCCAGGCTATTTTTGTCCTGCACTCCTAGACCAGTTTGCCCGGCTTCCTTAGACTGCTATATTCAGCAGGATTAGCACCGGGCTATTTTCTTTTTGAATATAGCTTGCTTTGTGCTCTGGGCTAAGTTTGCCCACCAGACAGTGCTAATTTAACCCTGGGGCAAAGTTCGGAATATCTGGCCCTAGGTCTGTAAATAATCTAGTCCATTTCATCTGGGAGGGGTACTCTTCAGAATTAATCAACACAATTAATCTTTTTACTACTCAGAGACAGACACTTAGTGAAAGTATAACTTCCAAAAAAATCAGATCTAGGTATATTTTAAATTAGTATTCACTTCTCTTCAACTTGTTTAACTTTCCATATTAGTTAAAACTAGAAAATTATTTCCTTTCCGACAAAAGTAACTTTTAAACATTTATATATCCGGTCTCTCAGCAACTTCTGCTACCACTGATATCTCTTGGTTGGAAAGTGTTGGTGACTCCCCTTCCTCATCCAAATCCTTTTCATAGTGTGAGTGTAAAAAAGCTGCTAATTGAAAAGTTTAAAAAAAGATGTATGTTTTGCCTTTGTATACAATTTTGTTTTTTGCTGGTGCCAACAACTGAAATTGGGCTCCAATTTCCGAAATGTCTTGATGCGTATATCAGGAATTTTCTACATTGTTGTTAAGTAGCATATGCAAACTCTGGGAAGACATTGAAATGATATCCCTTGTAGTTTAGGTTTTCTTCATTCTTGACAGTTTAAGGATAAAATCACTGTCATATTCAAAGGTCATTGAAATAAAGATGGCGACCTTATTTTCAGGATCTCCTTGCTCTCTAATAGTTTGTGAGATGGCTCTCTTTAGGACCCTATAGGCTTTAACTCGGAATGGAAGATTTTTAGGAGGCAGATAATTAACTGTAACAAATATGTCTTTGATGAGGTCCCTTGTGGATTCAAAATATTTATCAGTTTTAAGTGGTAAACCAACAATCCATAAGTTTCTATAATGAACCTGGTTCTCAAGCATTTCAGTTTTACTGTTTATATTGTAGTTGTCTTTTGTTAATTCTTGGTTTGTGATTTCCATGGCTTTTATTTTTTTAGAGTTTATATCGACAGATGCTGTGTTTTTATTGACTTGTTTGTGTGCCGCAGCAATGTCATCTTTAGTTTAGTTTCTTTTTGAATGAAGTCCACTTTCTCATTAAGCATTTCAAACGTTCTGTCTGTTCACTGCATCCACTCCAGAATCGTATCTATGGAATACCCCTATGGAGTCCAAAGTGTGCATTTTATTTTGTGAAGGTAGTTGCTACATAACGCTGCTCTGCTGTTTTAATCAATTTCTTACAGAGTTTGGCATGATTTTTATATCTTGACCAAGTTTCAGATGAAGGAGTTGTTTGTAACTTTTGTGGGATTTTTTTTTAATTTATTTCCTGTTTGATTTTTTGATTAAACCAGTTTGGGACCCTTCCTTTATTTTTATATTTTCAAGTTCTGTTATATAGTTGTTGATACAGTAGTCAATGTGTTTATTTATAGTTATCCATGTATGATGTGTAGTTTTATTTTCAAGATCTGTTTTCCAATTCCATTTGTTTAGATAATCTCTCATTTCCTTATAGTTACCTTTGCTGTAACATCTCATTTTAATTGTACCTCATAATGGTGTCCAATAACCTTGTATGCCAAACTGTACTATGTTGTGGTCACAGTCACCTAAGGGCTGTCTGACTTTACAATCTATTATTTCTTCATCTGAGTTGCTTAGCACCAGATCCAATATATTACTTCCTCTTGTAACTTGCTGAACATATTGTTCCAGATTATTAAGCATACTTTCTATTAATTTGCCTTATTCCTTACTTAATGGTCTTTAAGGTTGTGGGTTCTAATTCCACACTCATAATCTAGGCTAATACTTAATATTGACACTGTAATGCAGCACTAGAGAGGTGCTGCACTGTTAAGGTGAGAACCTTTGGATGAGTCATTGAACCAAAATCCATTCTGTCCAGCTGTGATGGCTGCATAGCTGGAAGTTCAAGATACTACATGACATATAAGTAGTGGATTTTTCCCCCAGTGTCCTAGCCAACATTTCTTGTGTCAATAAAACAGGGTCATGTCACCAACACCACATGATGCACCTGTAAATGATCTTTGACATCTCATAGTGCCTTTGTTAGAAAAAATAATTGCAAGCAAATAAATAAAGTGTTCAGATGCTGCAACAAATGAATTTCAGATAGGGTTTTATTGAATGGGACTCTGCCTTCTTTAGAAATACAAAAAACCAGGTGGACATGAATGTAAGGGTCTCAACATCATTCTTATTTCCCCTTGGCACACAAGAAAGTTTCACACTCTCCCATTAACTATATCTTTGCTATCAAACCCTTGCCCATGTCTGTCACTGTTTTCTTTGGGAAATTATATTTGTGTGTAGTTGCAGCTAAAGAAATTGTCAAATATTTTCTTAAATTTCTGTAATACTTTGTATCTAGAGAATGTTCCTGCCTGCCTGCAGTACCACAACAGAGCAACCAAAGAGAATCTCTTTAGAAATATTACAAAATATCCAGAAATATCTTACCATGACTTTTGCTACTGCTGTAGGCTGTGCAGTAGAGTCATGTAGAACATTATCACCTTACATGTGCTTTGATTTTACTCACTTCATTTTCCTTATATTTCTTTCCTGTTATGCAAACACACAAACAATTTATAGTTTATTGGGGCCTATCCATCAAAGTGGGCTGGATGTGTGCTAAAGGCATGTACCCAGTCCACGTCCTCCACTACCACCCCTGAAGAGGCACACACATCTTATTATTCACAAACAACAGCTGACCATCCACAGCCCTCTACCACAGACACATAGCGGTACAGCATAGACTGGGGGCAGGATGTGGACAGGACATATGATGCTGGCGGACATCCAGTCAGGTGGTACCCATCTGTTACTTGACCAAATCCCCAGCTCCATGCAGCCTTGGGATTGTGTATATCAGTACTCCCTCATATTGACCAGGTCCCATATATTAAGGGCAAGTGTTGGCCAGTAATTCCCCAGTCCTCAGAGAACATCATTAGGGTACAGGACAGCAGTATGGAGGTGGCCACTTTTCAGACTGGGAAACTATCCTTCAGATGGAAGGGACACATGTTGGCTATGGTAGAGTGCCTGCAGGCATTACCTACTTCCCTCTCCACTTGTACTCAGCACTGTCATGAATGGTGCAAGGTCCAGCTCTGCCCCCATTACTTCACCCATGGGCAGGCATGTAGCAATACAAGCAGCCCAGAGCCAGGGTGAGTAAGAGGAAAAAGCCAATTTAATCATGCCACTGGAGTCTAGTAGGACTCTCAATGAGTAGCTTGGTAACTAAGTTAAAGGATGCCTATGCAACATGTATCCGTGACACATAGGTATAATATGTTTGGTCCATTGAGAACAAATGGTATATAGATATTCATATCAAGACACTCTGATACAAAAGAAATAGTGGTTGTTGTAACTGTATAAAATTCTGAAGGGGGTTATAGCAGGGGGAACTTTCTGTAAATAGGTAGTATAAAGAGGAACAAGAGTCAAATGAATATATGACTAGTTAGATACAAGAAGCCATGTAAATAGGTTCGTAAAGGTCAATGAAGTGCAACAAGGCCGCGTGCCCATAACCGCACATATCCTAATTGTAGTATTTTTTTATCCAGTCCTGACGAAATGTATCTATCCAATCGATTTTTTAATTTGGATTTAATTTTACTTATTACCACATCAAGGGGAAGACTGTTCCAGGTGCAAATGTTTCAAGTAACACAGTTATGTCCAAATAAATACATCTAATGTTCACAAACGTATGAGGTGCAAAAAGTCAGCAGTTACTGATAAAGAAGAAAGATCAGATAGGGAACCTAGGACATAAGGAAGGGAAGAGTCAAGAACAAGAGGTAGGCTATGTATTGTATAGAAGGGGTTGAAAAAAGGGCGACTGGCGGCATACCTTTTAACCTACCACCTCACAAATCAGGGACACGGCCTAAACAAATTATGGACAAATGACCAAAATCAGTGAAACATGTACAAAATGGAAATATCTGCTCAAGAAGCCTGCTATATTGTGTGCTTTGATGCAAAAAGTATTTTCGGGAGGGGACCTGGACTGTAACACTAATGTCTGGCATTTTTTATGCTTCAGACTCCTACTATCCAGTGACGGAATGGCCAAATTTAGGAGTGTCCAATGAAATTTTGGAGGCAATATCAGGCACATCTTTAAAAATCAAGGTCATCTGAGAGGCATGATTGACAGGAAGGCATGGAAGGAAAGGGAGTCTAGAAGGTACCAAGAATGACCAGTATCCCTGAAGTCTCCTCTCCCTGCTGCCAGAATTGGGGGACCAAAACAAAAGAAACTGCAACTGCAGTTTCAAAAGTCAAGTGCAGGAGGTGCCACTTGTGCTGCAGCATGGCCTTCCTCTCGCTTTGCCACACATGTGGTCAAGCAAGAAAGAGGCCATCTTTCTCAGCACCAGCAGCACTGCTGATTCAGGATCTTGGGAGAGCGACAGTAGCAGTCCAGGTAAGTCTTCTCCTGAGGAGAGGGTTACACATGCATTCCTTAACTGTCCCTACACCATTTAGAGCTGATATATTATACAACTTGAAATGTTCAGTCAAGTAATTGTCACTGTTTTTGCTAAAGCAGTAATTAGCATGAAAATACATTTTTGCTAAGAAGTACTAGTAGCATTTTTTCCATCATAGTGAATGTGGAGATAAAGACTTAGCACTGAATTAAATTCATGCAATTGTGGTTGTATTTGTGCTTGCGCTAAAATTACTTTGTATGAAAACAACTCGTTTTACAGTAATTCTATAATGATTTTGTAATCACTGCCTGGTAGCATACCTGCTTTAATTGTTCCTGTACTCTACCTTTTGTAGCGGAGTTAATCCTTCTCTGATTCTGTAATCTGCCCTCCAGCTGTTACCATACATTCCTTATTTTGTCTGGGCAATCCACCATTTAGAACTGATACATAATTCTGTCATGAATTTGTAATCACTGCCTGCTGTCATATCCTCCTTAACTGTCCTTGCACTCTGCCTCTTACATTTGAGATCATTCTACCCTGATGTTGTAATTTAACCTCACTCTGGTTCCATACATTCATTCACTGTCACTGCGCTCTACCTCTTACAGCTGAGATAAGGGGATAGATGAAATCTAGACAGCATGCCTGGGCTCAAAACTGTAAAAAGTGAATCAGCTGGTCTTTCCAGACCAGACGCAAGTTGCACTGTCCTGTTGTTCCAAATGGGCAGTCAGTCCAGTTTTTAATGTTTTGGTCTTTCCAATCCAGTGTTAACTGTTTTGATCCCTAGGTTCGAGTCCCAGTAGGAGTCACACTTTTCCTTTCTTTTCTATAACTGTTTTGGTGTATAAATTATGGCTGGCCCTGATTCCATTTAGGGTGAAAGTATGGGTGATATCCAGACCCAGACTGCACCTTTGATGGTTTTGGTCCAATCCAGTCCAGGTCAGGCTGTCTGGCAATCAGCCATACCCAAACTAGATGCTACAAGTCTCGAGATGAACAACTCGGAGACTTGTAGGAGGGCAGCAGCCAAGGCCAATGGGATGCTGGGATGCATCACTAGGGGGATCACCTCCAGAAGGAGGGAAGTGATACTCCCTCTGTGTAACTGCTTGGTGAGGCCGCACCTAGAGTACTGCGTGCAGTTTTGGAGGCCAAACTTAAAGAGGGACATTAAACTCCTGGAGAGGGTCTAGGGAGGGCAACCAAAATGATTTGGGGCTTGGGGGCAGGACCTATGAGGAGAGCTGAAGAGCTAATATGTACACATTGGAAGAGAGAACGGACCGGGGGGACATGATAGAGGTCCTCAGGTACATGAAGGGGGTAAATAGGGGAGGAATAGTCAAGGTGCTTCGAAGGAAGGAGGAGGGGGCAACTAGAGGGCATGGGTGGAAGCTGGAGGGGGGAAGATTCAGGAGAGAAAGGAGGAGGTGCTACTTCACTGAGAGGGTGGTGGAGCCATGGAATGCACTGCCTAGGGGGCTGGTGGAGGCAGAGACGGTGGAGGGGTTCAAGAGGGGTGGGACAGGTACAGGGGAAGGGTTCTGGAAGCAAAATCCAGTGCAGCGAGAATATCCGGAATTGGGAAGGGAAAAGCCAGAGAAGGTGAGGTGGGCAGCAAGGTCAACTCCCAGGGTGGAGGCTGACCAAACGAGCAGACGCGAAAGACCGTATAGGCCTATTCTGCTGACATTTTAGTATGTTAGATGAAATTTGGACCAGCATGTTCAAACATGCATGGGACAGACACAAGGCAATTATAGTTGGGGGTTGCAGGAAGTAGGCTGTTGGTTAACTAGAATCTGCAGCTTATCCAGTAGGTAGGGAAATGGGCAGACTGGGTGGGCCAAGTGGTCCTTATCTGCCTTCAAAGTCTATGTTTCTATGTTTAGTTGCAGGAACATGTGTGACAGGAGATATCATGAAGGAAGGGTTTGTAGGAAAAGGAAAACTAAGAGGAGCATAGGGCAAGGGAAGAATATACCAGTGGTGTTGGAGAAGATAGGTGAGATCATGGAGGAGGAATTTGTTGGAAAAGGACAAGGAGCATAGAGCAAGAGCAAATTATTACAGAGGTGTGGGAGAAGATAGGCTGCTCAGGCTAGTTCATGAAGGAGTGATTTGTAGGGCAAAGGAAGATGAGGAAGAGTATAGAGCAAGGGCAGATTATCCAAGGTGTGTGGGAATAGACATAAAAAAGAGAAAAGAGGAAAGTGAACCTCTGGATCCTCCCCAGACATAAAAATATAAAATAAAATAAAATGAGGGAGTAGTCAGTTCCTATACAGGTCACCTAACAAGCTCAAATTATTCACAGAAACAAAATTCCACTCACCAAATGATTTAAGTATTTTTTTTCTTTTTATTGTGTGCACAACAGAAAGCTCCCTAACCTACCAGTGTTTCAGGATGTTCATATATCCCTTCTTCATGGGCAGAGCATTTTTATATACAAGTTAAACAATAATATGTAATGTTCATGTAACTAATTTTTCAGACGTAAAATACTCACCCATACCTTTTGCTATCAAACTGAAAAAGGAGGATGGAGATTATGAAAGAAAGCATTCCTAATGGTTACACTCTATACACACGCCTGTGTACACATCAGAAAAGTTTTTTTTTTAAGAATAAAGTACCATATTCATATTTAAAGTCTCAATTAAGCATGCTTAAAAGACAGTAATGGTGGAACAAAGACTTAATTCACTTCATTCCTATGAGATGTTTTGCATGTTTACCACCTTAAAGCAGCAGTACTAGATAAAAGAAACTGAATCTTTTGCAACAGTTTGTTACCTGTGCTCTATTGAGCACTTATTGTACTTGGTAATCTTTCTTGTTTTCTCTGTACTATCAGTCACAATGCAATTTGCTTGGTTTTAGTTTGCTTTTGTTTTTGTTTATATTCTCCCACCAGCCATGTTGAACTGGAATCCTCTGCTGCCAGCAATGCATGCACGTGACTTGCAGTACTACACAGGGACAGTGGGACTGAGCAGCACAGGGTCCAATGGAAGAATGCAAAAGACACGAGGGGTGACCTCGGCTGCAAATTAGGCACTAGCCATATTTACTGTGGATCCACAACAATGGAAATTAATTTTAAATATCTAAACAATGCTAATTTATATATATTATAATATTATAGTGCCATGGTAGTGCTGCTATAATTAGGGTTGAGTTGGCACTTTAATATTAAATCCAAAATGTAGCACTTTAATAACATTGTAACCGTTTGACCGATTTGCCTGAAATTTTGCATGCATGGTCTGGTACCACAGATCTCTGGATCTGGCAAGATTCATTCTGGTTGGAGTGCAGCTGCGTAGCTGCGGAGTTTCAAAAAGTATAAAAAATCCTCACTTTTTGCAGTTTCTTTGCTCATCTCTATAGTCTGAATGATTTGCCCATCTGTTTGAAATGTTCAGGGTATATGAGGACTGGGTCACTGAAGTGCCTTTTGAAGGTTTGGTGAACAAATATTAATCTGTTTAAAAATTACTAAACTTTTATGGTTCCCATTAAAGCCTATGGGAAAAATATATGAGCGCCACAAAAACTTTCACTGACTTTCGCAAAAGTACTGTGGACTTTCATGAAAGTATAATTGGTTTACATGCGGGACTTTCCCAAAAATCCATGGAACTTTCGTGACAGTCCCGCATGTAAACCAATGGTACTTTCATGAAAGTCCACAGTACTTTTGCGAAAGTCAGTGGAACTTTTGTGAATGTTCTGCAGGTAAACAGCCCAAAAAAACAGTTTCTTTGCCACTTTATAGCAAAAAAAAATGGTTAGGACTTTTTACCTGAAATTTGCAGGGTAGCAAACCTTTGCCCAGCAGATGGTCCTTTTGCTGGTTTGCTGAAAAATGTACACCAGTTCCATAGGTACAGCTTTCCAAAGTTTTGGTATTACTCATAGGATAACATTGTGGTGCCCGTGCCACCTTTTGGCACCTACATCTCAAAAACAGTTTGAGATACAGATCTTTTTAAGTGCAAGCATGTATGGAGGTGGCCAGGTAATGAATACAGTTGCGAAGGAATTTTTTCTAAAGTTGCTATGGTAACTGAGATATTGCCACTTTTGCAGTACAAGGGTTACTTGGAATGTCTCTAGGCATGCACTATGTACTTATACTTAAGGGTAAGTGGGAGTGCAAGGCCCAGAGGGCCTGTGCTCCCACCAATGCATTCCATTTTGCTAAACTGGGAGCACAGGGCCCTCCTTCGCTATGTCTCTACTGTTATGAGTGGATGGGAGCACAGGGCCCAGAAGGCCAGTGCTCCCACATATAATATGCATACAAGTAACATTACACTTTCTCAAAGAGAAGGAAAATTAATTGCAAAAAAACGCATTTTAATGTAGCAGTTAGGGTTGATTCCACACTAACAAAAGTCTGGAAATTCGGTTTTAGGGTTAACAACCCCACTACTCTGCCCCCCCAACCCCCATCCTCCACACACCAACAGGTGTCGGAGTGTGCATTGGGGTTGTCAGCCTAACCCACACCCCATTACATGTGTAAATAAACTGAGATGGTACAGTATAGGAGAACGGGGTAAGAATTAAGCCTAATGACCCCAATGCACACCTCGAAGCCTCTGGTGGTATGTGGAGGGTGGGGGGGGGATTAAAATCTCATTATTAAATTTAAGCTGCCACAATATTAACCATGCTTCCAACTTGCCTAGGTCTCTCCTCATTTTTCCAGCCCCTCTAGAGTGTCCACCTTATTGCAGATCTTGGTGTCATCTGCAAAGAGGATTACTTTCCCTTCTAGCCCCTCCACAATGTTGCTAATGAAGACATAGAAGAAGACTGCCCCCATTGCTGAGCCCTGTGGCACCCCGCTGGTCACCCAACTGTCCCAGGTTTGAACTCCATTTACAACTACACTCTGTGTCCTGTTGCTCAGCCAATTTCTTACCCAGTTCACTACCTTGGGACCCACTCCCAGACTGCCCAACTTGTTTACTAGCCTCCTGTGTGGGATGGTGTCAAATGCCTTAATAAAATCTAAGTAGGCTAAGTCCACCCCACCCCCTCACCCCTGATCTACCACCCTGGTTACCCAGTCAAGGAAATCTATCAGATTTGTTTAATAGGATATACAGACTATGAATCCATGTTGCCTTGGGTCTTGTGCCCTGCTGGCCTCAAGATATGCTACAATCCTTTCTTTTAGCATAGATTCCATTATTTTCCACACCACTGATGTCAAACTGACCAGTCTGTAGTTCCCAGCTTCCACCTTGCTCCCGCTTTTGTGTAGTGGAACCACATTCGCTCTCCTCCAGTTCTTTGGTACCACTTCCTCCTCTAGTGATTTGTTGACTAGGGCTGTCAATGGTGCCCCCCAGTACATCTCTGAGTTCTTTTAGTGTTCTGGGATGTAGCTCATCTGGACCCATTGCCTTGTCTACTTTCAGTTTTGAGAGTTCCTTTAGGATACCCTCCTCCACGAATGAGCTGATGTCCACCTCTCCTCCATGTGTGTTTCTACCATCTATTGTGATCCCTCCCCTTCCCCTTCTATTGTAAATACTAAGCAGAAGTATTCATTCAGAATTTCTGCTCTTTCTATGTCCCCCTTCGCAGACTCCCCCCTTTATTTTGCCTCTCAATCTCCCCATTGGTCTTTTTCCTCTCCCTAATATACCTGAAGAAGGCTTTGTCTCCTTCTTTTACTGATTGTGCTATTCTTTCTTCAGTTTACACCTTTGTGCTCCTGACTGCTTTCCCCACCTCCTTCTGTTTTGCCTGATACAGTTCCCTGTCTCCCTTCCTCTGTGTTTCTTTGTGCTTTCTGAATGGCTGTTTCTTTTCCTTAACCTTCCCCTGCCACTTCTTTAGACAATCATAGTGTTTTTTTCCTTCTTTTTGCTTTGTTGTCTTCTTTTACACAACGGCTTGTTGCTTCTGCTATGGATCCTCTAAATGTCTCCCACCGTTCTCCAACCCCCCCCCCCGACTCCACCTTTGCCAGGATTTTCTTGACGTGTTCCCCCATTTTTGCAAAGTTGGCCCTTTTGAAATCCTGGACCTTAACTTTTGTGTGGCTTGACACAACTGCTGTCTTCACTTTAAACCATACTGTATGGTGATCCCTGGACCATTGATGGCTGCCCACTGATAGATCTGTTATTCTGTCCCCACTGGTGAGAACCAGGTTTAATATTTCTTCCTCCTGTGTGGGCTCCTCCACTACCTGTCTGAGGTATGCCGCCTGCAGGGCATCCAAGATTTACTCTGCTCCTGGTAGTGGCTGCTGCACAGGTGTTCCAGTTAACATCTGGCATGTTTAGGTCCCCCACCAGCAACACTTCTCCTTTCTCTGCCATATTGTGGATAGTACCAAACTAATATTCTTTCTATTTCCTCCGCCTGTGCTGTAGGTCTGTAGGCAACCCCAGTGCGGACAGTGATGCCATTTCCCATCTCAAAGGTGACCCATAGTGATTCTTCCTCTTCCTGTCTTTCTCCTGACTCAGTTGCTTTGATTCCCTTCCCTGATGTACATAGTGACCCCTCCCCCATTTATGCCCTCCCTGTCCCTCCTGAAGATTGTGTACCCTGGAATGGTAACATCCCAGTCGTGGTTACCTGTGTACCATGTTTCAGTGACCCCGACAATGTCTGGGTCTTCCTCTGCCATCAAGGCTGCTAGGTCTGGGATCTTGTTTCCCAGGCTACAGGCATTTGTACTTGTGGCTTTCCATGTTTTCATGCCTCCACTCATACCAGCTCCCCCATTATCCTAATGCCTTTCCTCTATGCCTTCCCTGTCCTTTCCTCCATTTGTGGTTCCTTTGGTGATTCCTTGCTCCTAGTATCCATCTGTGTGTCTACCTTAACCTGTGTGGGAGGGGGACAGTTTATTTTTCCCTGTTTACTTCCACCTCCCCCCTCGGCTAGTTTAAATGCTTGCCAATGACACATTTAAACCTCTCAGTAAAGATCCTGGTTCCCACCCCAGATCGATGCAGGTCATCCCTTCCATACAAGCCCACATCCCTCCACATGATTCCCCATTCCCCAATGAAGCCAAATCCCTCAGCTCCACACCAGCTCCTCAGCCATTCATTGAATCCCCTGGTGCAGAGTGCCCTGGCCTCTCCCAAACTGTAGACAGGTAGCACTTCCAAGAAAGTTATCATGCATGTCACCTGTCTAAGACCCCTCCCCAACTCCTTGAACTCCTTCTGCACTGCCCTCACCTCACCCCAGCCAGGTCATTTGTCCTCAGATGGACAATGACATCTAGCTCACCCTCCCATCTTGCAGACCTAGCGATCCTTAGGATATGCTTCCCATCCCTCCAAGCCATGGCGCTGGGTAGGCACCTGACCTCCCTCTCTCCTGTCCCAAAAACTACGCCCCTAATAATTGAGTCTCCCACTAGGAGTTACGTCCTTCTCCTCTGGGGTCCCATACCACCACCCCAGGGGTCTCCATTGTTGAGGATCCCTTCATCCACATTGTCCACCACTGTGGGTGCCTTCTTGAGACAGTCACACCCTGCCAGGATAACGAAAGAGTTGTGGAGTGGAATGTCAGGTTGAATGTGCCTCTGCCCTCCCTCCCTTACCCTCATGAGGCTCAGTTCTAGCAAAGCAGTGTTTTTTTTGGGGGGGAAGGGGTATTTGCATGCCAGTACTGAGCCTCATGAAGGTCAACATTTTTTCAGCATTTGAGGGGGGGGGGAGAGCTGAAACAAGCAATTATGAAAAAATAAATAAACTTTAATTTAACCATACAGCCACCCTTTCCTTGAACTAGACACTGTTGACTACTTTAATGGCTACACTTCAAATATCTTTCCCTAAATTCATCCCCAAGGAACAGCTGACATAGCAAGCTGTCTACTGTGCAGCTTTGGACCTCAATTTTCACCACTGCTAATGTTATAAAAATAGGGCCAAATTAAAACTGGAAGATGCAGCCCAGCCTCAATGGTGGCACAATTTCACATACAAAAAAAAAAAACAGACACCTTTACTGTAAAGCTACTAATCCTGGCTCCAAACCGAAGATACAGGGATATTGCCTGATGACAGCAACAGGAGAAAGTGCTGCTTGGGGTTCTCAGCTCAGCTATACTAACAGCAACAGACACACAATTATTAATATTATGAAATGGGCATTTAGAATCCTGGCTTCTGATTGGTTGAGAGCTGCTTTCAGCCAGGCTGTTGTCCCAGCACAACAGCCCAGGTGAAAGTAGCTCCTGGCTGTCAGTCCTCCATATCAGCAATCATCTTTGTCATATCACTCCCTGCTGTAGCTGACTGCCCGCTCGCATTACTACCTTACCTGCTCCCCCCCCCCAGTGGTCCAGATTTGGTGTAGACATTTTCCTTGTCATGCTCCAAGTTTAAACTAACATATATCTGAAACACTTTCTAGGTTTTGTACTTGCCCCCACCACCATTACACTGCTACATCTTCTGACCGCAGGAAAATGAAGGACTATGACGGAATGGAGAACATCAACTGCTTTAAAAAAAATGGTTATGCTTACAAGTACCTGCTGCTCCCTCCAATCTGACCAGCAGCCGGGGTACTAAACAGCAGTACTTTGGCTATGTATACCCCAGTGCCCAACACTAATTTAATGATCTCTCTTCAGGTATCCCACTATGCAGTCCATGAGGCAGTACGGGATGAATTCAGCCCTCCACTCACTGCAGCTGCAGTCTCACTTTTCCCTCATCACTGGGTACTGCAGATAAACCATTTCCTTTTTCTTCCCTTTATTTTAACAGACAAGCCCACTGTATCCCAACAAGACAGCTCTTCACCGGCAGTCATGGCTTAGTTTACACATTGAAGCTTAAAACATTATTGACACCTGCTGACAAAGTTGTCACAACACAATGTCCAAATGGGACTATTTTCTTCTTATTAAACATTTATTCAACATTTTGTATCTTTTTTTGACAAATAAAATATACAGTAGTTTTCAATAATTTATTTATTTATATAGTACTGATATGGACCCATTTCATACTTGTAATAAGGCACTCCAGGTGGGTGTATTATGGTGGGATAATGGCTCTTCTTGGGTGGTGGAAGCACTCAGCTTCACCTCATGCTTCAACCCAGTTGTGGTGGGCTGTTATCCCACTATAACGCCCCCCACCCCGTCGTGCCTTATTTCTTAATTGATATGGGTCTTTTTTAAGTGAAACTGTGCCACTATTGAGGCTGGACTACATCTTCTGATTTTAATTTGGCACCATTTTGATAACATTAGAATTAGTGGCAATCAAGGTCTGGAGCTGTACACAGTAGACAGCTTGCAATGTCAGCTGTACTCTGGGGACAAATTTAAGGAAAAAGATCTGAAGCATAGCCAGCAGAGTAGTCCACAATAGTGTCCAGCTCAATGAAAGGGTGGCTGTATGGTTAAATTAGGGTTGATTTATTTTATTTTTTTCATAATAGCTTGTTTCAGCCCCCTCCCCCCAAAAGCTGAAATAGTGTTGTTCTTCATGAGGCTCAGTACTGGCAAATCAGTGTTTTTGTTTTGTTTGTTTTTTGAAGGTAACATTATTAATGTAGGATTGGATCACCATTTTCTTTCTGTTTTATACATTTTTTTTTCACAATTATTAAAAAAAACAACTCACTCAGTCCACAGGCCTACTCCTCCCTTGCTGAAAATGGAAGTGGTTGGGCCCTATTCTTAAAGCCCCGAGAGAGACGCAAGGTACATGCACCAAACATAAATGGCACCAATGGCACCTTGCGTCAAGTACTGCCCCTGCGGCCATTCTTAAAGGCAGCCTACATCATGCCTGCCCCAAACAGGACTTATGCCACCCACGAGCCCACAAATGGACTGCAACATTGCACAAGGGTGCCTGTTGCAGGTGCAAACTGCCACAGCCCGTAAATGGGATTCTCAAAACTCTCCTACAGGGAGAATTTCTAAGTACTTTTAGACCAGCCAGGGCTGGTCTAAGGGTACTTAGAATTATCTCCCCAAGGAGAGCAGACCTATTTGCAGCTATGTGATGATGCCTTGGTAATCCAGTGGTCCCATCCCAATTGCCCCTAATAGGTACAACACCAACCACCATACCTAGTGGTATAGTGGACCCTCCCACCACCCCAATATGCCCATTGGTATTCCATTTCTCCTGGTGGGCTAACTGTCCCTCTCTCCACCCTGATATGCCCATTGGTATTCCATTTCTCCTGGTGGGCTAGCTGTCCCTCTCCCAACCCTGATACACCCATAATTATTCCAGTCATCCTGGTGGTCTACTGGTCCTGCTCACCAACCATGGCATAAAGTGCACAGCACCCTGCACCACCCAAACCCATACCCCGAGCTGGGACTGGCACAGGCCTCCTCACACTACCTCAGCTGGCCCCGGCTGAACTGTCACTGTGCGGGGGAGCAGGACTGCTAGACCACCATGATGACCAGGCTAAATTTGGGCATATTGGGGTGGGGCAGAGACCACTAGAACAGCAGGTCGAGAGCAATTATTCGATTGGGCATATTGGGGCAGGGAGGGCACAAGCGATGAGGGCACAAGTGATGAGGGCACTGCTGGACCAGCACACAGCCAACTTACAGCTTGTGTCAAGCGCTTCTGCTGCACCATGTGTTTGGCACTAAGTCTGACTTGCCGTAAGCCTTGAGACTTAGCTACAGGGACCCTGCTTACTTGAGAATCAGGTGCAGGGTCCCTGGCACACAGGGCTTCAGTGGAAGCTGCTGTTTGCCACAACTTGCACCAGTCCAAGCCCACTTTGAGAATTGGACCATTATCTGCAATGTGATGCTCTTTCAGTATCGGTGCCATTTAGGTATCATTAGATAATTATTTGTATCAATTATAAAATAGACACAAAACCATTAAAATAAAAAAAGACACCATGGCTAACTCTAATCTAGAAATGGTCTAAAGTTTTAAAGATTTGGGGATCACTCTGGACTATACTCTCACATTCTTGCAACATATAGACCTAGTTGCCAAGTCTACTAATGCCAAAATTGGTCAACTATTCAGGCTCAAACATTGCTTAACTAATGAGGCCCTAAAACTTGCTGTGAACAGCTCAGTCGTGTCCGTGATTGATTTTGGGTTTGTAGTCTATAGCATTGCAATGGCCACAGCCCTAAAGAGAATTAAACTGGCCCTTAACAAAGCATATTGGCTTGTCCTAGTTGCATCCCACCTCACTCACACCTTTGATCTCTATTTCCAATCCAGG
Organism: Neoceratodus forsteri; assembly: GCA_016271365.2. Taxonomy (NCBI): domain Eukaryota; kingdom Metazoa; phylum Chordata; order Ceratodontiformes; family Ceratodontidae; genus Neoceratodus; species Neoceratodus forsteri. Next base: position 650,129,136 of record CM057456.1, read on the forward strand.
TGGCTAAATCTGCACTGTAGAACTCAATATCAGGTTTGCTTGCTAGCAAAAAAGGCCATCCTAGGTTTAACACCTCCTGGCTTTCAGGGCCTTCTATGCCCTACCAACAATATTAGAAGTACAAGAGGGACCAACAGTCAGCCACTAAAAGTCTCTTTCTATCACACCTCCCAGGGTCAATGGTCCCTTCAGTAATGGGCACCTTATTGGTTAAACTCACTTCATTCTGACCTGCTGGCAGAACCTAAACTTGTCCCCTTCAAGCTAAACTTTGGACCCATCTTTCAACACTCAGTAGATGTGATTGTAATTACTAACTGCACTTGCCTACTTCTGACATCCTCTGCTTAACTGAAGTATGTATTGTCTACCGTCTCCAAATGCTTTTTATTCTCCCCTTTACAGCCTCACTCTGCTTCCATTTCCCATCTATTCCGACCTATCCTCCCCTACCTAACTGTTCCTCCTCTCTCTACCTTATTCTTCTCCAACCCTATAACCCCCAGGAATACACCCAATCCTTTCTCATTAGTGACAAGGTCAAGTTGGCTGCTACGGTCTTCACCGCCAATTTCTCCCCAAGACCTTGTTGTTGACTTTTACTGATGTGGAACCTCTGTACATGAGCTTACAGCTCGAAGGTGTGTAATCCAAGCATCTGATAAATAAATAAATAAATAAATAAATAAATAATATGTTATGTATGGATATCTTGTGTAGTGAGACTGAACCACAGAAAAGTGAAGCTGATGCAGCAGTGCTAGGGGAAACTTGTGGTCATCTGTCATAGTTAGTTATAGTCAGGGACCCTAGTGCTCTGCAGCAGAACTTTCTGATTTCTGTGGCAGGGCTCCTTGATTTCTGCGGCAGCATTTTCTGATTTCTGCGGCATGATTTATTCATTTCTCTGAGAGAACACAGTTCTGCCATTGGCTAAATATGATGTAATGTCATCAATTACATCATATGCCGAGCATAGAGGAGTGGCTTCAGGATAAACAAGATAGGAAAGAAAGTCTGGCAGTATGGAAAAACAGTATATTTGAATAAAATTCACCAAAAACAGTGAATTCTGCAGCACTATATACATTCTGCAGCATGATGCAAATTCTGCAGAAAATTCCACAACCGCCGAATCGTAGAATTCCAGGGGCCTTGGTTATAGTGCATCTCCATAGTGTGGTTCAGTGGGACAGTCCTTTTAACACTCTATTCCCCTTTTCTCACCTGTTTTATATGTTTTTGTGAGGACAGCTAGTATTACATTGTACTCTTGAGGCAAATCTGACTAACTACCCTGACCTTTTACTTTGGGAACCGACACTTCTTGGACTAGGTTTTGCTTTTTCAGCATCCTTTCTTCACAGATACTGTGTTGTAGTGCTAAACTCACTACCTTGTTGTTCACTGTTACCTTTCTTCTTTGTTGCAGTGTGTTGCAAAGAAAACAAATGCAGCAATCCCTCTTCCTATTTTCCCTCAACTCCCCTGTCAGCAGCAATGGAACGGACAAAGCCATGATGACAGGAGCATGACATCTCAACAGACCATTTATTATTGATGCCACTAGTCTAAAATACATTTTTTTGCCAGTTTCAAGCTTAGAACTTGCTCTGTAAGTTGATAAAAGTGCCTGATGCTAATATGCACTATTTAACAATAATGACAGAAATCATTCAAAAATAAACATTAAAAATAAAATTATTACCGCTATTACCATGATCATTGGTATTATTTTTGATATTTCACAATTTCCCAAGTGAAATTACAACTACTTTAGCAGTGGTGGATACCAACTCCATTCAGTACTAGTCAGGGGTGAATCCCTTGTACCTGAAATAAGTATGTTTTTCAAGTATTGCGGCTAATACATCTACAATACAGTGTAAGATATTATGAGATGTGTGCACTGACTCTACTAGACCCTTGCTGCTGAACATGGATGTCTTCTGTATGAGAAATCAATACCAAATTAGGATCCTGTTTGTTTTCAATTTTAATGGACTTGGAAAGAGTGAATTGGGGGAAACTTTTAAGATAATTTAGGACAGTAAAACTAGTGGACATACCCTATATTTTACCTCTCCTCTACACTAACTTGTTTTTTTTTTCTCTTTTAGATATTTCCTGAAGAAGACCTAAGGTTGAAACGTAGATTTTTAACTCTATTTTCAGCATGCATTTAATATAACCATTTTGTTTTACTTTTAGACCACATGCTGACACAGCACCTTGTTTTTGTTTTTTTACAATTTGTATATCCTATATTTATTGAGTAGTAGAAATGTTGAGTTATGTGATGAAGTATTTTTTATTTTATGATTGCAGACCAATGGAAGACCTGTCCAACAGGACTGGTGCAAATAGGGAGTGTTGAATCTTTTTAAGACAAGCTTAATAACTTTCTCATGGAGAATAGAACTGACAGATACAACATTTAATTAATTGTGAAGGGCATGATCACAAAGACATTACCTTTTAACAGAAACAGTATGCCCAGAAGGAAACAGTAGATCACTTGTTCTCAAGTTCCCAGCCCCAAAGGGTTCTGCCACTGGTAGTTTTCCCCTCCACAGTGCCACTGTCTGTTTAGTGGTAGCACTTCCTGTTTACTAATGGGTGCAATCAATTCACGTGATACTGAATTCTGTGGCTGCCAAGATGGCAGCTTGGAGACAAACATGATGGACCTATGATCTTTCCAAGTTGGCCTGCAAAAGCATGCATGCATAGTGATATCAATCTGAGCTGTGTGAGGGCATTTGGGGGTGCACCCCTCCTCCACCCATCACAGCTTAAGAATACTAAATCTCCTTCCTAGTTCTGCTCACTCTCTGCTTTGTTCCTTCTTTTTTTACTTTGAAGTCCTTGTCTACTAACAAAGCTGGAAATGTATGGTCATGTGGGTTTTCTTGTGCAAACTGTTATTTCTTGCTTAAACCTTTCTCCTGCTGTTAGTTCCACTTCTGTGCTTTTCCCTGTGGCATTGTCCACTCATTTGTTTCCCTGCTGGTGACAGCAGAGAGGTTGCACAATGGCTACAGTTTTTTACAGTTACAGTATGCATAGCCCTGCTGACGTCTTGCAATCTCTGTAGAGAAAAGGGAGCTCACCAGATACTAAACTGACTTTTTAAATAGTGGAGGTGAACAGCAATCACTGCACATTCACTGCATTATTTTGTCTGTCAGAATTGGTGGAGCGTGGACCTGTCAGGCATTTTCAAGATGGCAGTGTGGAGTTTTCGGTGCATGCACAATGACTTCACAGTGAACTCCAGCAGCACAGTCTGCCACATCCAATATGGTCACTGGAGCCCAGTGCACATTCGTGAGTTGTTAGGCATGAGCCATCTTGCATACTTTTGACTGTGCTGCTGGAGATCACTGTGCATGTGCGAGTCATCACGCATGCATGGAAAACTCCACACTGCCATCTCTGACACAGTGACATAGTAGACAATGTTCGGCCAAACCTCAACTGCACCAACCACTGCAGCTGCAGTGATTCTTGCTAGAATTTGTTATAAATGGCATTAATGAGTGAGGAAAATGAAAGGCTTTGATCCAGTCACACACCATATTTTCCTCATTGAGTAATAGTTGATTTGAGCTGGACCTGTACTGGCTGTTTTCTTTTTTTTGTTTAGCAACTTAATATGCTTTATTAAAAAAAGTTATGCAATGCAGCCATGAAGACAAGAACAAAGAAAAAATCAAAACAGACACACAGAGTTAAAGAATTAAGACAGATTAATTCAAAAACATCTCCTCCCCCCTCTAAAAAAACCCAGTCCCCCCTCCCATCCCCACTGGTGCAATCGCCTCAGCAACTAACTGGGCTACAAAGTAAAATCTTTGTCAGAGAGTTATTGTGTAAGAAAGGAATACACCTCTTTTCAACATATCCCATATGGGGTATTGGGAAATGTCAAAGGTACAAAATGAATTGAATAACCTGTTCCACAAAAATGTCATTAAATGGTACCATTCCATAGATGATTGTCTATACTTGTGGGAGGGAACACAGTATGAGGCACTATAATTCATTGATTGACTTAACAACAATAACTACAATTTAAAATTCACTTGTAAAATAGAGACCTTTAGTATAGATTTTCTAGATATTACTCTCTTGGGGGATATTCACACCAAGAAAATTTGTACAAAGAGATACAGAAAACAAACTTCCATGAATACACTGATATGTAGTGACCGTGCCCATCCACATACATTGAAAGAATCTATTCCATACAGCCAGATTCTCCAAATAAGAAAAAACTGTACTACACAGGATGATTTTGACAAACAAGCTGAGGAACTGGGAGCTAGATTCACTGGTAGAGGATATAGCAAAGAAACTGGAAGGAGCTATGCAAAAAGTTAGAAATTTGACACAGGAAGAGGTATGTAAAGAGAAAAAGAAAAATGAAGTGAGAGACAGGTGGGGTCCCATTACAGTGAATACTAAATACAGTATGCATTCCTGACAGTGAAACCTTTACAGCAAACACATCAATACCAACAACATTAAAAGTTCACTGTAAAGTCAGCCTGGGACCCCGGCACTCATTCCCCCAGTCCTGCACTCCCTCCCCAAATCAACTCCAACTGAGTTGATTATCCTTCAGTCTGAGGGTGTGGGGGCCAGAGCCCCCCCAATAAAAAGCATCTGTTTCTTTGATGGATTTATGTCAACCACAAATTGCAGTCGACATAAATCCATCGCTGTGATGTCGGTCAACAAAATATTTGCCAAACCGGCATCGTAGAGCCCTAAATACAATTCAGTTGCAGGTTCCATAGGGAACATAGTGTGGAGAAACTGGCACATTTTGCTAGTAGATGAGGAAGTGGGCATGGCAGTAGGCCCCAATCCTAGGGTCACATATTAAAAAAGCACCTAATTTGCATGACAAATTTTTACATAGCCACCACCAGCCACAAAGTAATGTACAAAACACTACGCTTCCAAAAAGATTGTCAGGGATGTACAGATGTAAAAGATGTAAATATGTAAATATGTTAGTGAAGGAAATAACTTAGCAGGGTTCAAAAATAATGATGGAATTGGCATTAGAGATCTAATAACATGAAGCACCACATTTGTCATATATTTGATTTAGTGCAGCTGCAATTTAGCTTATATTGGGAAAACAATAAGGAGCTTTAAAGAACAAATTCAAGAATACTGTATATAGGTTATATAAGAAATAAGAGACTTGATAAACCAGTAAGTAGACATTTTGTGGAAGTACATAATGTGGATCCCAAATGGCTTACCTGTATAGTGATTGAAGTAGCACAATGTGGTAAAAGAGGAGGTGACAGTGCAAACCTGTTACTAAAGAAAGAGAGCTACTGGATATTTAGGATTAATACTGTACACCCAGATGGTATGAATGAAATTTTGGACTTAAGACCTTATCTGAAATAGTTTATCTAGTAACAGTGGATTAATCTATTATTTTTTCATCCAGTTTTCTCCACCCCATTAAAAACAAATAAAAAATACCCACAATCACTTTTCCCTTTCCCCTCTTTGTTTTTTAATTTCTCCCTACTCCCCGTCATACCAATCCCTCTTCTGGTCTTTTTAACCTCATTTTTCAACCCTCCCAACCCTTCCCTCTCCCCCTTCTTTCTTATCTATCTTTTATTATTCCTTTATTTCTCTTCTCCTCATTTGGTACTTCCTTTTTCTGTCAAGGTGACTTTAGATTTATTTAAATCCAAACTTTGATTAACTTGATGATGGTGCCAATTTGATTATTCACCAAACAGCTTGAGAAGGTTCTAAAATAAATGAAACAATTCCTTATGTGTAAAAATAATAACTAAGAATAGAAGAAAAAATAAGTCTATTTGTGATATTGCAGTATTTTTGTTTTACGCTTTGCTTTTTAAACTTAAGCTAATCATATTAATGGCTGGGTGTGATTATAGGATTTGAAAAGAAAGTGAAAAATTTATTTGAAAGTAACAAAGTGAAATGTGCTGAAATAACATAACTTTAATAAACCAGAAGGTGCTGAAACAATACATAGTTTATTAAGTTCATGAAGGTTAAAATATTTAGACATTAGTCATTTAAAATAAAGGGCCTTATTATTTGAACTTTTAACTGGTTTTGTTTGTATAGGCACTGTTTGGGCACCAGCCTTTAAATAAGAGTTATATTTGAGAATGCTCTCAAAAATATATCTTATGATTTATAAACTAAGTTTGAGTCATTTGGAGAACATTATAAATGTTTAAAGAATTCCTGTATGTTTAATTTTTTTGTATTTTATTTTAAATAAGAAATTGACCAATGAAATAAGGGACTGATTGTATGATGTCATCAAGTGATATGTACTTAATCAGATAAGAACTAGTATCTCATTAGCTCTTGGAAGCCTCAGAGAGAAGTGAAGTGCAGGGCTTGTGGTAGCTCAGTGATTGTTAGTTCTTATTTTGTGCCCTAAAGAAATGGACATGCTGAATTTATTTCATTATGCCAGTATTGTGTCTTTATTGTGTGCAACTATTTTGGACTTTTTTCACGTTAAAGAGCATGAACTGAGTGACTGTTTGGGCACTTTGTTTACCTGTCTGTAGGTACACAGATTTCCTGGCTTACACTGAAGCGATACCATGAAGCATGCTGGTGAGTCCAGTTTTCTAGCCACACAATCAGCTACCAGTAAAAAAGTCTGTATATCAAGGTGAAGATGCGGGGATGACTGCTGAGGAATCAGCTGAAAATATGGACACAAGAACCAGTGGTTTCAGATTTGAAGATACTTTTAGTTGGTCTGAGAGATGCTTGCAAGCATGGATGATGAATTAATTTCATTTTTCCAGTGTTGTGCCTTTATCATGTGTGGCTATTTTGGACTTTTTTTTTGCTTTTTGGAGTAGCTACCCTTATCGCTTGCACTGACCAGATTCATCCAGGAGCGCCCATTTTAATTGTGGAATTTTTTTATATCCTAGTTCTGGTAGGATGAAAAGTATAATTCTTAATTGCCTTCTCAGCTGAAATGGCAGTCATGCACTCATGTATCCATTCTGAAAGAGAGGGAGACCAGTTGCCAAGCCAGTGTCTAACTATAATTAACTCAGTAACTGAGGAAATAAGGGCTATATAATATTTATGTGTATGAGCTCCAATACTAGAGTAATCCCCCACAAGGCATATTTTAGGGATAAAATAATTATTAGAACTGAGCAAGGGGGACTGTTTTGCAATGACCATAGCCCATAGTTGTTTGTCTGGGGGACACTCCAACAAATTGTGGAAGAAAGTACCTTCTGCTTTTCCGCAAACTGAACATGCTATCAAAGGCAATAATTTCATCTGGAATAGGGCATATGGAATGTGATAAAGATTATGTAGTATGTTGAACTGCAACAGTCAAAGCCTGTCTTGTTTAGCGTAAGTGTAAATAGCAGTCCAAATTGAGTGCCAATGAGAGTGATTCCAATTAAGGTCCAAAAGGTTATGCCAATAATAGGCAACTGGGGAAGCCAGAGCACAGTCATGGAGTAACAGAGCTTTATAAACCATAGATAATGCTTTCTTCTGACTAGCATACTGAAGGTATTCCTGAAAAAAAAAGAGAAGAAGAAACATTCAATCACAGTGTAGGGCCTAAACACTGTTTGAGACAGTTACACAGTTGCATATATTTAAAAAATAAAGTGTGTGGAAATTTGTAACTCTTCATCATATTTGGAAAATGTATAATTTTATTATCAACTACAAAATCACCCACTTTGATTGTAGACAATGCAGACCAAAAGGAAGTTGGTAAAGGCATACCAGCAATACAAATATTATAATTATTAAACATGGTCTGCATCAACATTTTAGTTCAAACTACTTTTAAAATTTGTTATGGCTGAGAATCAGCTCGAACACTCCATCCTGAGGTGGAGGAATAAAGAACCCCAGGGAGTTTAGAATATGGAGTATAAAGTAAAGATTATAAAGACAAGTTAAACTTTTTGGCCAAGTAGTGTTCAATTTCCAGCCAGCAAGGTAATGGAGAAGAAGATACCGAGACTTCTCTCCATCGAAGATACTTGGCCCCTTGTGGGGCTAGGTAATATTTGTAAAAGTCTGGCAGTTGTATTCCACCATATTTGAATGGCCTACATAGTTTCCCATAAGCCTTACGAGGGGTTTCCCTAACTATAGAAAATTGGAGCAAAAGGAAGTTAATTTTTGGAACCATTATTTTGGGACGATAACTGTTCAGCATGCCTAAAGGGTACATCAATTTAGGGAGAACACATTTCAGTGAGAATAATTCTACCCCAAAGAAATAGTGGCAGGTGCCTCCACCTGGAAATGACTTTTTCAATAAACTGGACCACCGGGTCTAAATTTAAGAATTTAAGTTTAGATTTTTCTTTAGTAAGCTTAATACCCAAACATTCAATAGCAGAGACTCACATTGAACACCCAGTTGAGCACAAGGTTTAGGAGTAGTAACCAAAATGGGGTACACAATGGTCTTGGCAGGATTTAGTTTATAACCAGAAAAAGTACTAAATGTAGAGATAATTTCTAGGCCTTGGGTAAAGATGTAGTCCAATTTGAAAGGTGGAGCAGGATATCATCAGCAAATGGTGACATTTTGTAGGAGCCACCACCCACCTCTATTCCCTTGACTAGTGTGGCAGAATTTAATACTCTGGTCAAGGGTTCAAGGTATAAATAAAAAAGATAAGGGGATAAAGGGCAGCCCTGCTGGGTACCTATGAATAATGAAAAGGGGTTGAATAACTCATTATTATTATCAAAAATAAAGCCGCGCCAAATATGGACTGATGCTATAACAAATCCAGGCAATCAAAAGAGAACAAAAGTAAGCACCCAGTCCTGAACTGTAGCAAATATATAACAACATTTTTATTTTGTACAAATACTAAAGTGCAAAATATTGGCTTATCACAATAATGGCAAACAGGCCAGGAGAATATCACGTCTTATGCCTGGCAAATGCCTGGCTTCATCAGAGATAATGAATCAGTACAGCAGTTTGCATTATATACATCACTGTTTTTTTTAGAATTAAGTGGATCTATTTCTGTAAAGAAATGGACCCTCTTAATTACTGGCCACAATAGCTGCAATATTGTCAATACTGCTGTGTAATTATACTTAAGTATGAAGAATATTTATTCTAATTAATTCAAATGAGAAGCTTCTGCAGTGGCTAAATTAGCAATAACCTGAATTATATACATATATTCTAAAAAACAATGTTGTATATGATGTTTGACATAAAAGTCTATATATATATATATATATTTAATGCAGGGTGGTTTTTAAAAAGACTGTTATGTATGTTGTTATTTGGATCTACAAGCCATAGGGCTTTGAACAACAAGATTTAGGTGTTAATAGTTTTAATTAATTACATGTCTGCATATTTAATTACAAAATGAGTTAAGAATTAAGAGTTAAGAAGCAACTCCTGGTGGGGGACTCAAATGTTAGGGGGGTAGAACTGGGTGAGGGAGGGGAAAGGGAGGTAAGGAGCCTGCCTGGCACCATGGCTTAGAGGGACAGGAAACGAATCCTCAGGATCGTGGGAGAAACTGCAAGGGGGAGTGATCTGAATGTAATTATCCACCTAGTGATGAATAACCTGGCTGAGAATGGGATCAGAGCAGTGCAACAGGAGTTTGTGGAGTTGGGGAGGGGACTTAGCTAGGTAGCACAAATGGTAACTTTCTCGGAAGTGCTACCTGTGTATGGCATGGATGAAGCTAGGGTACTCCACACCATGGGATTCAATGACTGGTTGAAAAACTGGTGCAGAGCTCAGGGATTTGGCTTCATTTGGGGACTGGAGCTCCACCTGGAGGGATGCAGGCCTATACAGGTGCAATGGTCTGCATCTATCCAGGAAAGGAGCCAGGATCCTAGGTGATAGGATTAAATGCTTCATTGGCAAGAATTTAAACAATCCAAGGAGGGAGGCACTGAAAAGGAGAAGGGAAATCTTAGCCCACCCCAAAAAAATCAGGGTAGTTAGTGAGGTAAACACCTAGATAGAGCAGTCGATAGGGATAAGGGCAGGGGTAAATGGAGAAAAAGACAAAGGCAGTAAGGAAGGGATGGGGCAAAAAGAAACAGAGCCATAAATAATGGAGAGTAATGAGTACCAATGAATGTAGTCTAGGTAAAAAGCTCCCCAAAATGGTGGCCTTGATGGAAGAGGGATGTCTCAATATCATGGCAGTCACAGAAACATGGTACACAGAGAACAATGACTGGGATGCCAACATACCAGGGTACACAATCTACAGGACGGACAGGGAGGGAAGAAGAGGAGGAGGAGGAGTAGCTCTCTATGTAAGGGAATGGATCACAGCAACAGAACTAAAGTGTAGACAGGGAGGAGAGGAGGCACTATGGGTCACACTGGAGACTGGAAATAGCTCCACAATCTGCACAGTGGTTGTATACAGACCCCAGTCTCAGGGGAAGGAAATGGACAAGGAAATGATAGAAGGCATCCTTGGGATGGTAGAGAAAGGCGAGATACTGCTGATGGAGAACATGACTATGCCAGATGTTAACTGGAGCACCTTTGCTGTAGCCACATCCAAGAGTAGGGCCATTCTCAATGCCCTACAGGGGGCATGCCTCAGACAGCTTGTTTTGGAACCCAGTCGGGAGGGAGCAACCTTAGACCTGGTACTCTCAAATGGGGATGGAAAGAGGATCTCTGATGTTGAAGTGGGTAGCCATCTGGCCGGGAACAAGTGACCACCAAACAGTGGTGTTCACAATAAACTTAGATGTAGAGTCAAGCCACACAAAAGTGAAGGTACTGGACTTCAGGAGGGCTGAATTTATCAAAATGGGAGAGTGCCTCAGAAAAGAACTAGCAAATAGGCAAGAAGGTGGGGTGGAGCAACAATGGGGAAACATCAAAACTGTAATCACAGAGGCAACACGCCTTTGTGTAAAGCAAACAAACAAATCAAAATGAAAGAAAAAACACTATGGTTCTCAAAAGAAGTGGCAGGGAAGGTAAGGGAGAAAAAGATAGCATTCAGGAAGTATAAGGAAACACAGAAGGAGCAGAACAGAGAAATGTACCAGTTGAAGCAGAAGGAAGCGGGGAAGGCAGTCAGAATAGCAAAGGCCCAAACTGAGGAAAAGATAGCTAACTCAGTTAATAAGGGGGATAAAACCTTTTATAGGTACATTAGGGAGCAAAGAAAGATGAAGGCAGGGATACTGAAGCTGAATAAAGAGGAAGGTGGTTGGGCAGAGAGCGACAGTGAAAAAGCAGGGATACTGAATGAATATTTCGCTCAGTATTCACAATGGAAAAGCAGAGGGAGATACCTAATCCAGTCAATAGAAGCACTCTGTATAGGGGGGTTGATATTAATCCTTTCACAGAAGAAAGGGTTCTGAAAGAACTCTTAAAACTGAAGGTGGATAAACCAAAGAGGTCTGATGAAATTCACCCCAGAATTCTAAAAGAACTAAGGGAAAAACTAGTAACACTACTGATTACCCTTTTTAATAAATCATGGGAGGATGGTGTGGTGCCTGAGGACTGGAGAAGGGTGGATGTGATTCCCCTTCATGAAAGTGGGAGCAAAACAGAAGCAGGAAACTACAGACCTGTCAGTTTGACCTCAGTGGTAGGGAAAATGATGGAATCACTTCTGAAGGAAAGAATTGTTGAGTAAGGCAAGGCAAGGCAAAATTTATTTAAAAGATTCCCAATCCTGGATGCTCTGGGCGCCGTACACAATTTTAAACAGAATTTTAAAAGCACAAAATTTAAAACACAACATTTTATACAGACTGAATAAATAAATCTAATACAATCACAGTCTTTACTGTATATACTAATCTAAATATCAAAAGCTTGGGGAAAAAAGAAAAATCTTCAGGCAGGCCTTAAAAATATCCACTGTGAGGGCTTCCTTGACTGAAGCTAGAGGCCAGTGGAGCACAGGACCCAAGGCAGCATGGATTCATAGCGGGAAAGTCATGTCAAACAATTCTAATTGATTTCTTTGACTGGGTGACCAAAGTAGTAGACCAGGGAGGAGCTGTGGACATGGCCTACCTAGACCTTAGCAAGGCTTTTGACACAGTCCAACACAAAAGATTAATAAACAAATCAGCCAGCCTGGGAGTGAGTCCCAGGGTGGTAGCCTGGATAAAACACTGGCTGGACAACAGGACACAACAGGTAGTAGTAAACTGAGTCCACAGTAAAGAAAGGAGGGTTACTAGTGGGGTACTGCAGGGTTCAGTACTGGGGCCGGTCCTTTTTAATGTCTTTATAAGTGACAATGCAGAGAGACTGGAAGGGAAAGTATGTCTCTTTGCAGAAGACACAAAGATCTGCAATAAGGTTGTTATGCAAGCTGGGGTAGAGAGGATGAAAAGGGACTTGGCAAGGTTGGAGGAATGGTCAAATGTATGGCAGCTTAGATTCAATGCAAAGAAGTGCAAAGTAATGCGCCTGGGAAACAAAAACCCAGGGCAAGACTGCACGATGGGGGGTGAGATACTGACAACAACAAAAATGGAAAGGAACCTATTGGTAGTCATATCAGATGAACTAAAGGTGGGCCAGCAATGTGAGAAGGCAGTAAGGAGGGCTTGGGGGATACTGGGATGCACAGGGAGAGGCATCACCAGTAGAAAACAGGAAGTTGTTCACCCTCTGTACAGACAGTTGGTAAGACCACATCTGGAGTACTGTGTATAGTTCTGGAGACCCCATCTCCACAAAGACATAGACAGGGTGGAGGCTGTCCAGAGAAGTGCAACCAAAATGGTGCAGGGTCTGCACCAGAAGACATATGAAGAAAGACTAAAGGAGCTTAAGATGTATAACCTCAAGGAAAGGAGGGAGAGGGGGGGCATGATATAAACTTTCAAATACCTGAAGGGAATCAACAAAGTCCAAGAGGGTAGCATCTTTCAGAAAAAGAGATGTGCAAGAACAAGAGGGCACAATTTGAAGATATAGGGGGGATGGCTCAGAGGTAATGTGAGGAAGTATTTCTTCACAGAGAGAGTTGTAGATGCATGGAACAGCCTTCCTGAGGAGGTTATAGAGTCAAGAACAGTGGGGGAATTCAAGAATGCATGGGACAGGCATAAGGCAATTCTAGTGGGGGGTAGGAGGAAGTAGGCTGTTGGTTAACTAAGATCTGCAGCTTTTCCGTTAGGTAGGGAAATGGGCAGACTAGGTGGGCCAAGCGGTCCTTATCTGCTGTCAAATTCTATGTTTCTTAGTTTAGAATATTAAGTAATTACATCTGTGTTTGAAGTATTGCAATCTTATTTAATTAAGAGTGATTAATGTAATTCATTTTTTTTAATTATCACATTTGCACGATTGCACAAGGTTTCTGTCTATATAGTGTCAACTGCTGTACTGATTCATTATCTCTGATGAAACCAGGCATTTGCCAGGCAAAGTGTAAGATGTGATTTTCTCTTGGCCCATTTTCCATTATGGTGATAAGCCAATATTTTCCACTTTAGTATTTGTACAAAATTAACATTTTGTTATATATTTGCTACAGCTCTGGACTGGGTGCTTACCTTTGTTCTCTTTTGGATAACTCATTATTGCACAAAATACACGCCATAGGGAATACATAAAGAACCTTTATTCGGTCAAGAAACTCTACTAGGACATTGAATTTCTCCAAGGGTCAGAACATGTAGGACCATGAGACTCAGTCAAATGCCTTTTTGCATCTAGGAAGCCTAAGACTGACTCCTTCAAGGACTCCACAGACACAGAAAGAAGGTGAAATGTTTTCCTAAAGTGTTCACTTGAATTCTGCCCGGCAACAAAACCTGCTTGCTCTGGTCCAAGGAAAGAGACCCAGACAGAAGAAAACCTGCATGCGAGTATTTTAGCATAAAGTTTAATATAATTGTTTATCAAAGATATAGGCCGATAGCTTTGTGGTTTGGTGGGGTTTTCCCAGGTTTGTGTAACAAGACTATTCGGACTTCAAAAAGCAATTTATTTTAGAGAGAGTGAGTACCCAGTAGTTATGAAGAGCGGTAAGTAATGGGACAAGCAAATCATTATAGGTTTATAGAAAAGGGCAGCAAACCCATCTGGGCCTGCTGCTTTTCCTTGGGGTAGCTAATCAATAGCTGCAGACACCTCTGAATCTGGGATAGGTCCTAATAAAGTTTGAACTTGGGACTCAGTAAGTTGGGGAAGCTGGGCTGTTGACAAAAAAAACTCTTGGGCAGCTACATTATCCTAGTCAATCAAAGGGGAGGTGTAAAGTGATTGATAAAAGCAAGAAAAAATAGCAGCCAACTGCTTAGGATCTGTTGTCGGTAGATCAGTATCCGTATCATCTAAGGATGATATCCATCTAGAGCTTGATTGTTGCTTGATTCTAAGGGCTAAAAGCTTGACGGCTTTATTACCCTGCCCAATATATGTGGATTTTAGTCTAGCAGCTGTTTTATCTACCTTATCAAGGAGCTTCTCCGAATATTGAGCCCATAACTGAGCTAACTGTTCCTGGATCTGGTTTGGTGTTGAAGCAGAAAGGGTGTTCTCTATAGATTGAATTTGTTGAAGCCAATCAGTTAACTGTGCCTGCCTTTTTCACTTTCTAAGGGATACCAACCTAATAAGTTCTCCCCTCCATGTAGTTTTAAGGCTCTCCCAAATAATATATACTGGTAATGAGGTATCTTTGCTACACTGAATAATAACCTTCATATACTGTTTGAAATGAACAATAACATCTGGATCTCGTAACAGCTGTTTATTTAAGGACCAGGTGTGTGGGCGTTGGGGAGCAGATAGAAAATCTACTGCTAATGTAACAGGTGAATTGTCTGAAATAACCCTTGCCTGTATATGACTATACTGAACACTCAAAATTAAGTGCTTACTTTTTAGGAAAAAGGCTATTCTTGAGAATACCTTGTGAGGTATAGAAAAGAAAGTGAAGTCCCGGGTAGTAGGACGGAGAGTTCTCCAGGGGTCTGCCAGACTTAAAAGGTCTGAAAATTTGCTCAGTGCTCTCTGCCCTGGAGATAATCTAAATTTTGTGTGGTAAGTATGATCTAAATCATTAGATTGGACAAGGTTTCCATCTCCACCCATAATAATTGGCAGGTGGCCAAATGGAGCCAGGGCTGTGGCCAGATTTGGGAAAAAGCTAGGTGTGTCTGAATTGGGGCAATAGACAGATCCCAGAAGAAGTTCTAAAGTCCCCAGAAACCCATGCACAAATATAAAATGCCCTTCCAGGTCTTTTACATCTGCCAACAGAGTAAAAGGGAAGGATCTGGAGATGAGAGTTGTCATACTTCGTTGGCATGAACTATTGCCAGCTCTAAATGCCTTGCCTACCCAAGATTTAGTGAAAAGGGACATCTGAAAATCCAGTAAGTGGGTTTCTTGCAAGAATACAATCTGAGGAGCAAACTGCTACAGGTGTCTCAGTAAAACATTCTTTTTCCTGTTATCCTTTCACCCTTTAACATTCTATGTTATAAACAAAATAGGATTAGCCATGAGAAAATGGAATAATGCTTAAAAAACATACCTAATATTGCTGAGACCATTACAAAAGCCCTCCCCCTTAAACAATCAACCAGAACTACCCCAACAGCGCCCATCTAATAATCCACAAGCAAAGACCCCAATAATAGTAATAACTAACCAAAAAAGGGAAAAACAAAGTATTTATAATAACTAACTGACCTAACTCAGGCCTACTGCCTACTCCTAATAGTAAAGTTCCAAGATGGGGCAGAGCTGGCCCCAAGCATTGCCCCACGTAACAAGATTATAAGAACCTCAACCACATGCCTAATAACAGCTGGTATTCTAGCTGTATAAAGACTACATAATCGTATATTCAAAAGTAGATAATAAGAAAAAAGAGTAGGAAATGAATGACTGAAGGGCCAATGCCCACATCAGGCTTAACCACTTAAAAACATAGAAACATAGACTTTGACGACAGATAAGGACCGCTTGGCTCACCTAGTCTGCCCATTTCCCTACCTACTGGATAAGCTGCAGATCCTAGTTAACCAACAGCCTACTTCTTCCTACCCCCACAAGAACATCCTTTTGTCTGTCCCATGTGTTCTTGAATTCCTCCACTGTTTTTGACCCCACGACTTCCTCAGGAAGGCCGTTCCATGTGTCCACCACCCTCTCTGTGAAAAAACACTTCCTCACATCGCCCCTGAGCCATCCCCCCTCTGTCTTCAAATTGTGTCCCCTTGTTCTTGCACATCTTTTTCTGAAAGATGCTACCTTCTTGGACTTTGTTGATTCCCTTGAGGTACTTAAAAGTTTCTATCATGTTCCCCTCTCCCTCCTTTCCTTAAGGGTATACATATTAAGCTCCTTTAGTTTCTCTTTGTATGACTTCTGTTCAATCAATCAATCAATTAAACTTTATTTAACCAGGCATAACACCATTGAGCAAAGTGGTCCTGAACATCAAACAAATAACAGGCAGGTATAGGGCAGGCAAAACAGAACATTGTACATACGAGGAGATAAGTCAGGCCTATACATTCAAAGATAAACACAATAAAATGCTAATTGTAGCACACTAAACAAGCAAGCAAGTGGGTCAAAAACTTAGAATGGTTCGAACCCGGACACTCACTAGTATATGTAGACCAGTAGGTATTCTAATATTGGACTTGGTAGGGGGAGGGGGAGGGTATAGGAGACATGGGGGAGGTAGGGTGGCGAGGGCCAGGGGGTTGAGAAAGAGGTTGCAAAGTTCTGGGGCCCCCCTTTTAGAAAAGGTGGGAGCTGAGCATTACTTAGGTGTCAGAAGATTCTTGTGGGACACCAGAGACTAAGGGTGCATAGGTCACCTATAACAGTTGCAGGTTTCCTGCAATTACTCAGTTATCAGTGCTTTGACGGTGAATGGACCTGGGAGGGTTGAGAGCATTAGCGATCTTTGCATTGTATTCCATAAGGAAGGAAAGGAGAAATTAATTGCAGCTGAGCCATGAGGTGATTTTACTCTAGGTATTTGGAAGCAGAGTAGGGAGAAGTGTCTCAAACCATACGACCCCTTGACACGCACGAAGAAGCTCAGGATATATGTAGATAGCTTATCAGACAGAGCCCTATAGAAACAGAGGAAGTTATTTCTTTTCCTTCTTGTAGGAAGTGAGGACCATCCCATCTCTTGGTACAGCAGGACATGATGGGTGTGAAAAGGCAGATTGAGGATGAACCTCAAGGCCCAGTGATAAAGAGTATCAAGTTTACAGAGCACTGAAGAGGGGCAACTGTTGTAGAGGAAGTCAGTGTAGTCCAGTAAGGGCAGGAAAGTGGATTGCACTAGTCTCTTTCTGTCTTCCTTGGTGAGAAGGTGCTTAATAAGGTAGAGTATGCCTAATCATTGCCTTAATTTTTTCGAGAGCTCGATCAGGTGGAACAGAAAGTTAAGCTTATTGTCAAGCCAGAACCCTAGGTATTTAAAGGTGTCAACAGTTTCAAGGGGTTCACCCAGTAAAGTTAGAATCTTAAGGCTGCATGCTGGTCCTGGAGCTGCGTTCAGTGAGAGGATCATGGCTTTGGTCTTTTTGGCACTAAGCAGAAGCTTATGCTTAATAAGATTACATTGGAGAGAGATAAAATCTCACTGTAAATCCTCATGGGCCACGTCCAAAGAAGAGTTAGAGGTGTAGAGGACAGTATCGTCTGCAAATAGGTGCACATTAGCTGTGCGCAGTCATGAATCAAGGTTATTGATATAGATTATAAATAAGACTGGGTCCAAGATAACGCCTTGAGGGACACCTCGTGGTAGTGGTTTTAGTGGAGACAGTTCTCCCAAAGCTTTGACATGTTTTAATCTGTTAGTAAGGTAGCTGGTGAACCAATTAATGGCAGTACTATCGAGACCGATGTTACTCTGTTCATTAAGCATAATGTTGTGATCCACAGTATCGCACACCTTACTAAGGTCTAGGAAGAGTGAAAACACATGCTTCTTAGAGTCCAAGGCAATTTGCCAGTTGGTGATAACTTTAGCAAGGGCAGAAACTGTGCTATGTTTGGCTCTAAAGCCTGACTGAGCAGGGTTTAGCTGTTGCAGACTCTGCACCATTTTAGTTGCCCTCCTTTGGACTGTCTCCATCCTGTCTATGTCCTTGTGGAGATGGTGTCTCCAGAACTGGACACAGTACTCCAGATGAGGTCTCACCAACTGTCTGTACAGAGGGATAACAACTTCCTGTTTTCTACTGGTGATGCCTCTCCCTATACATCCCAGTATCCCCCCAGCCATCCCTACTGCCTTCTCACATTGCTTGCCTACCTTTAGGTCATCTGATATGACTACTCCCAGGTCCCTTTCCATTTTTGTTGTTGTTACTACATCCCCCCATTGTGTACTCTTCCTCTGGGTTTTTGTTTACCAGGTGCATTACTTTGTACTTCTTTGCATTGAATCTAAGCTGCCAGTCTTATCCCCTACATATGTGAAATACCCAAGTGGCTGCCTTTGTTTAGAGATTTATAAATCATGAACAGAGGAAAACTGGAAAACAACCTTAGAGCCCCCTTCAGTAGTGAGCGTAATGTCCATGGTTTCCACTGAGACACTGCAGGATAAACACAAATAGCATCATGCCACCACAATAACAAAAAACTTTAGAATAAAGGTATTTCCCCAGATAGAACAATGATACGGTCCCCAAATAGAACCATCCTTCTAAATGGATCTTGCAACATAATGAGACCACACCCAGTCTACTTAGCATCAATTAAGTTGCACACTGGTAAAAATAAATGTAGAATAAGCAAATGTATCAAGTCGTGTGTCACTGAACTTCTTCTGGGACACCAGTATTACTCATTACGTTGCTACTTTGAGGACCGGAGATACTACAACAAATCTCTAGTACAGCAGATGGTGTTCCAATAAATAAAAAGGGCTTATTCATAAAATAATGAAGTGCAGACTGTAAAGTTGGAACAGACATTCAGTCTGTTGGTAGTGTCGACAAATAATAGAGCATTGATGAGCACAACAAATGTCCATCTTTGCTGGAGATAGCTAACTCAAAAGATAGTCTTGTCCAATGATCATCTAGCATAGTCGTACCTACAGTAGGGGAAGCCAAACTGCCAAGAAAATGCTAAATATCCTGATCAGCTCACAGTTCATAACCAAATAAAGTAAAATGGGGCAACAGCTTCTCTTTGACAGTTCTAACTCAGGTCTTGCAATGATATCAATCAGGGAAAATCTGGGGTAACATGGCTGCCGTTTGATCAGCTGTGTCAAAGAGGTGCTTACCCGATGCTGTGGTCACTTCTGATTTAAATGGATAAAGAAGCCTATGTTTCACTTGGGCTGCCCAAAGCTTATTAAGCAGAGGGTGGTATGTAGCTCTAGCTTGGCAAACTTTTGCAGTAAGATCCTGCACAATCTGTATACGCTGGCCAGCCCATTGTAGGGAATCCAAACTCCATACTTTCTTAAGTATATGGTCTCGGTCTAAGAAGTTCAACAATTTAAAAATGATTGGTTGGGGGGGTCCTCTGGAGGAGGCTTAGCCCTAAGAGCTCTATGGGATCACTCCACCACGTAATGATGGCCATTGGGTGAGTGGCCTGCTAGTTTAACACACAGTCTTCGTACAAATATGAGAGTATTCTGCCCCTCTTCCCCCCCTCCAGCAAACCAAGGATTACCAGACTGTTTTGGTGGTTTCTTCCCTCCAAATCATCAATCTTGGAGTCAAAAGCAGCCAGGGACTGTTTAATTTGCACAATCTCCAGTTCAGGTCGAGCTCAGTGATCCTCGTGAGACGAGATGCAGGCTCTTGCATCCAGCACCCTGGTAGATAGCTCCCAAAAGGTAGGCTTAATTTCTTTCATTTCAGCTACCATTTGAAATACAGCTTGGGGGTGCTCAGCCTCTAGGGTTGCCACTTGATCCTCTTCCCTGTTCGACACTGGCAAGGGGAGTCTGTGGTGCTGCTTCTGCCATAGTAACTTCTGCAGACATTTTGCAGCCACTCAATACTCCAAAGTAAGTGACAGTTGTTCAGTCATATGGAAAGCCAAAAGTTGAGGTTTTAACAGGTTTAAGTGATGATGCTGGGGAGCTCAAAAGAAGTGCTGCTAGCTCATCACCGGCATCATGTGACCCCCCTGTGCTGGCTGTTTTCTACAACACTACAATGTTGTTTCCAGATTGAGGACTCAAGTGCAAATGTAAATGCACAGTATCAGCTCCTTATGTGTGGAACTGCACAGAGACTCAGCCTGAGGGAAAAACAGAGAAAAATGATGGGGCCAAAGATGGATACCAAGGCACTCTTGATGTTTTGGAATGGGAAGGGCATTGCCTTTTTGGAAGACTGTTAGTTGTATTACTTGTTATGCACATTTCTTTTATCACTTATTTGCATTATGTATCATGTTTGTTAGATTAACTGTTTTGTACTTATGTAGTCAAAATCCCCCTTCACTCACCAGAAAATACACCTGTGAAAATAGCATGGTTGAACCATGGTCAACCGTACTTTTGACCAAGCCTTTAATCATGCTTGGTTATGCTTGACCATGGTTGTGAAATGGCACTACTGGCAAGAACCATGGTCATCTATGTCGAGAACACACAATTGGTAATGACCATGGTTAACCATTGACAACAACAGTCAAACCAGGCCTCAAAGGGTTAAATTACCATGAACATCTGTGGTCAGCAATGTTCAGTACAAGTCTTTATAGGGTTGAATAACCATAATTATTCATGTTTGTTAGAGTCAGGCATTACTTGCATAATAGCATACATTTCTGCACAGCTCAGGTTATTTCATTTTTTGTTTACAATATTTTATTCTGTAATGAATACTCATTATTCATCCATAATTTTAAAATAGCTTTTATTTACAGTATTGAACCATGCTGCTTTTCTTCCTGTTTCTAATGGAGTGTTTTCTTATTCATGACTAATGGACTGGCCTAATCACTATTATACTACTATAATATGTGGTGAGTATTTATAGTTATGTTTCAAGCCTAAATAATTATTTTTTGGGGTAAAACATATTTTTCTTTATCAATTTCAAAAATGTTAGATTGTGATTATTTATACATTTAAAATGTAAACTTATGCATTCTGACATGCAAATACATTTTGTAGATGTATTTGCAATCCCATGCTCTCATGATCATGGACAAACCATGGTGAAATATGGATGAACCATAGTTAGCCACTGTTGATCATGGTGTGTCCAGAATATACAGAAAACATATGAGGAAAGGCCATAATACATTACATAGATGAAATAAATCAGAAATATATGTGCACCTTGATTCTTACCCTGGTAACACATATATGCACCCCCAACCACAGCACATCTAATTTATGTATTATATCAGGCTGTCAAGCCACATAACCATATAACTCATTATGTGTAGCAGCAGAATGGGGCACGGAAATAGGTAAAGCCGTAGATCAGCCAGAGTGGGAGAGAGGTTGTTTTGAGGATGTCAGGATCACTTCACCACGTATCGCGCAGCAATATGCTTGGAAGTATTTGCTTCACTTTTTCAGAACCTAAGCAATTATGGCTACATATAGTATGCAACACAGTGCAGCCTGCTAGAGATGCTGCTGCGAACCATGAGGAACCCACACCCATATTATGTGGGCTTGTCCAGTAGTACAACATTTTCTAGGGGAGTGGGATGCAGCTATAGCAGAATTCCTGCATACCAGGGTGCCTCTCTCTCCAGAGATTTTCCTTTTACTTCAATATCCTCAGGCTCAGAAGGACCAAAAGGAGAAATATTATCCTGGTATTTTCCCTTTGGCTGCCAATAAATGTATGTCTTATAAGTGGCTGCTGAATAAGGGGCCAGATTTGGGGCAGTGGAAGGATACGGTGACTTCCAGATATCATATGGAGGAAATTAAGTTTGGCCTTAATGAGAAAAATTGAAGTATTCATATCTAGATGTAACTCTTGGATACTCAATATTGTGCAGCATGACCCCAACTTTGTCCCATGATTACATAAATTAGTATTTTGAGGCCCATGGGAGGGGTTGAAAGATTAATAATAGAGATGAAAGTAAAGAGTCAATGTGGAGTAAAGGGATAGGGTATGGGTGAGTGGAGGCCCCCCTCCTCACCCTCTTATATTTACATATCCCCTGTATGCAGGTACTGGTATCAAGATAGTGTGATTAATGCAAGAAAGGGTACCCCTACCCCAAAGCTGTGTCATAGGTTTGGGGGAGCCCTGGATGTTAATTTTATATTTCTTTTATATTTAATGTGTTGCCAAATTCTATTACGTTTTGTACTTAATTCCAATGCCTTTATTAATGTACTTGATGAAGTGGATGTGCATCCCTGTTACTCATTAATAAAAATAAAAATATATATATATATATATATATATATATATATATATATATATATATATATATATATATATATATATATATATATAAAATAGGCATGGACTTAGAAACCATTGAATAAATCCATTTATCTTCACAGCCGTTGAATAAATAAAATGTATCCATATAGTAGCTATGTCACAATCACTCCAGAACTCAATTAGAATGTTTGGCCTTAGTAGCAGTACTACCCATATTCAAATGTGAATAACTTTAAAATGAAAAAAGATAGAGTGGAACTGCAAGCATGAAAGTTGTTCAGCACAAAATTATCTACAAAATGAGTGGTGTTTCATTTATAGATTTTTTTATAATTAGCAAGAAACAGCAGAAAATGCAATTTTTTGTTCACTTTTTTGACAAACGTATGCAAAAACAAGATAAGCAATCAAAAGCAAATGTCCCTGCATTGACAGAAAGCATCCCTATTGTATAAATGAAATATACAATGGTGAGCTGTAAGATAAATGATTTATCTACACTTGTGCAGTTTGACCTCAGATACCTCACTCGTGGCATACACCAGTCGTGAGGTTACTTGAGGTCAAACAGCACTTGTGTAGATAAATCATTTATCTGACAGCTCGCCATTTATATCAAATATATATATATATATATATATATATATTATAGGGGCTCGGTTGCCCTTATAGTTAGGGTTGAGTAGGCACTTTAATGTTAAACCTCAAATTTTGTGCATTAATAACTTTGCAACCGTTAAGCAGATTTGCACAAAATTTGGAATGCGTGGTTTGATATTGTAGATCTCTAGATTTACCAAGTTGCATTTCAGTTGGACATACAGTTTCTTCACAGAAAAACACCCCAAAATGCACTTTTTTTCACCAGTTTTGATGCTTTATTTAACCATGACACTGTGACCACACTGTGTGGTGTTTTAGTCTGAAATTTGGAACGTAGAAAGAGTTTGGGTCAAGTGACGATCTAGCATTGGTTTGGTATAAAAATATTAATCCTTTCAAAACTTATTAAATTTTAAATTTTTGAGTTCTGACTATGCTCAGTTCACTCAAAAATTTATATGTATATTTTGCGACCTAAGAATTGTCTGTCAGTCAAGGATTTTGCTACCTCATGAAAGAAAATCCTAGCCCATCAGAAAAATTCCTTGTCCATGAGCTGCCATCTTGTTTTCAGTTTTTCAGCCAAACAAAATGTTGTAGCTTTGTCTATGGGTGACGTTTGGGCCAAATGAGACATGGGTTTTGTATAGGGTGACACCCTCTACATAGCCATGCCTTTGGTTTGATTAGTTTTTGTCAAAAAATAGCTTTTTAAAAATTAAAAATTCTTCTTTCACAACTCGCTAATGATCCTAATCCACGAGCCTGCAAAATCCTGGTCCACAAGACAATCCTAGTCCGTTAGCTTTGTCCATCAGGGGATGAGCAGATAACCAGAATTTCATGACCAGATGTCACTAGGTATGACCAGATGGCCCTGGGGATGACCAGATGGCCCTGATGGCACAACCAGATGTCCCCTCGTGGACTAGAATTTTGTTAGCTCACAGACTAGGATTGATCTGGCAGCCCAGGATTTTGCTATCTCATGAATGAAGAATTTTTAAAGGTGTAAAAACTTTAGAATTGCATAGCTCATTAACTGTTTGGTCTTTTTATTTGAAATTTACAGGGTGTTGAGGGGATGCCCCACAGGTGTGAATTATGCTGTTTAGGTATTGGGAAATTAAGTGGTTCCATAGATATGCCATCATGAAGTTGAGATTTTCCTCATAGGATTGCATTGTGGGGTCTGTCATGCCTTTCGGTGCCCTTATCTCGACTATGAAGTGAGATACAGAGTTTTCGCTACTGGTGGCTTTGATCACCTGTAGTGCTGCTGGAACAAGATTTTAAACCATAGAGTAAGCCTGTAGTGGAATTTTTTATGTGGGTTGCATGGTTAATGAGATATTGTCAAATTAGTGTTATAAGGGTTCCTTGCCCTATGGGGCTGCTGTATGGCTCTGTAGCTATGCCTAAGTGGAAGTGTGGGCCCAGAGGGTTCGCACTCCCACAGATGCATATTGTTATGCAGAAATGGGAAACTTGGTGGGGCCCTGCACTCCCACCAGCACATGCTTTTTACTAGTTATATTACACTTTTTCAACAAGTAAGAGAATTCATGGCAAAAAATGAAACTGTGTTTAATTCATCAGTTAAGGTTAAAGTGACAAAAGTGAGGAAATGAAATGTTAGGGTTGAGCCCCTAAACCCCCCACATAACCCACACCCATCCTACATAGACTGACAGACTCCAGGGTGTGCCATGGGGTCATGAGGCCTAACTATCACCCCATTCTCCTTTACTGCAGCATGTCAACCTGTTTACACATGGAATGGTGTGAGAGTTGGGCCTGATGACCACATGGCACACCCTGACTTCTGTCAGTCTGTGGAGGATGGGTGTGTGGATTATGTGGGGGGGTAGTTAGGGTCTCAACCCTAACATTTCATTTCCTCACTTTCGTCACTTTAACCCTAACTGATGCATTAAACTCAGTTTTTTTGCCATGTGTGTATACATATATATACATAGTACAATGTTCTTCATTTTAAGTTTATTATTTAAAATATTAAAATGAATGTGTTCAATTAATTAGACCAATTTCTGCAGAATGATCATGGTAAAGCATGGTCAATAATGGTTTAAAAATGAACATGATTGACCATACTTTGACCATGCT
Source organism: Neoceratodus forsteri (assembly GCA_016271365.2). Taxonomy (NCBI): domain Eukaryota; kingdom Metazoa; phylum Chordata; order Ceratodontiformes; family Ceratodontidae; genus Neoceratodus; species Neoceratodus forsteri. The sequence goes on from CM057456.1 coordinate 650,154,300, forward strand.
AGACTGACAATGTTTTTAACAAACTCTAGTCAGAGCCACAGGGCTGCAGTAGCACTATTGGGACCTAGACAAAGATTGTGAATGTAACTGAGTGATGGAGTTTTTCCATTTGTTTTCTCTCAATGGGCTCCTTCACAGACAACAAATTCTGCCATTGATACAGCAAATGCACCCACCCTTTTCAGTTTCTGGCAGATTTCCTATCCCCTTCCATCACTCAGTTACATCCACACTATTTGTGTCGATCCCTTATAGCACTGACACAGATGTGTTGTCTCTGACCAGAACAGTTCTGGAGACCATACCTACGTAAGGACATAGACGGGGTAGAGAAGGTTCAGACAAGGGCATCAAAGATGGTGCATGGATTGCATCACAAGTCCTATGAAGGCAGGTTGAAGGAACTGAACATGTACTCCCTGGAAGAGAGGAGGGAGAGAGGGGATATGATAGAGACATGCAAGTATCTTACAGGGAGGAACAGGGTGCAGGAATACACTATTTTTAAGTGAAAAAGATGTTCCAAGACTAGAGGGCATGGGATGAAGTTGGAGGGAGGATGATTCAGAGGAAACATGAGAAAGAATTTCTTCACAGAACGGGTGGTGGACAAGTGGAACACCCTGCCAGAGGAAGTGGTGGGGGCTGAAACAATCATGGGACTTAAGAATGCATGGGATAGACATAAAGGAATTCTAGAGGTCAGGGGTAAGGGGCAACAGACTTCTAGGAAAACATAAACTGAACTTACAAGCTCAAATGGGCAGACTGGGTGGGCCATAGGCCCTTATCTGCCGACACTGTCTATGTATCTATGTAACTTGTTTAGTGTAGGATCTGCTTTGATCCAGTTTTACAGTTGAGGGTGAGTAAAGTACAGGGAAATCAAGTGATTGTCAGTGGCTATGTTGGTATTCTAACACTGTATCGCATAGGTTCAATACTAACACTTTATGAAAGGTATTTTTAGCCCATTTTAGAATTTTACCCTAACAAACAACCTTTCTACAGTCTGTGATTCCCGAATGCCTTGTTTACACCAGGTCTGACTAGAAAATGTGTGCTATTGTTCCAGCAGAACCCCACTGTACTGAAATATATATGGAAACCCTGAATGTCTTGTTTACACCAGGTCTGAGTAGAAAATGTGTGCTATTGTTCCAACAGAACCCCACTGTACTGAAATATATACGGAAAAACAACGCAGTTTGTTGTTGGTTTTTTTGATACATTTGGGACCATCATTGCATTTCCATGCAAGTTTTATCAGGAAATAGAAACTACTGTATATCCAATAAATTATTGACAAAATGCTAGCGTTTGTCTTTCAGTATACTGACACGCAGGTCTCTCATCACCTTGGGGAGGGGGCATCTTGCAGCACTGGCTAAAATGGCTGTTAAAACAGACCATTTGAGAAGTGTCCCTTTTTCAGTGTGGGATCTGCTTTGACCCAGTTCTACAGCTGAGGATGAGTGGAGCACTTGGGAAGTCAAGTGACTGTCAGTGGCTGGGATGGGATTCGAACACCCTACCTCCTAGATACAATACTAGCACCTTATCAAAAGAAGTTGTATCACATTTGAGCATTCATTTTACTCTCAAAACAGCCTTTCTAGTGTCAGGTCTTGTGTGTGAGCTGCAGGGGTATGGAATCAAATTCATTTCGGAGGTTGTGAATCCAAGGTCTCCCTCATGTGGCCCTTCACTTTCCTGAATTAATCTGAAATACCTGATTGTCTTAACAATAAACAGCCTAACCAAGAAGCATCTCATTTTAAGTGCAGTATCTGGAGAAGAGCCTGGAACTTCTAGCAATGAGATACTGGATGAATGAGCTTGGTACATTGAGCTGATCTGGGTTTGATACCCACAACCTCCACTTGCATACTGTGTGACCCTAAGCAAGTCACTTAACCTTCCTGTGCTTCCTGGTCACTCCTGTAAATGGACCTTGTACCAGTGGATATTACCCAGTCAGCAAAGAATAAAAAATTATTGTAAGATCTCAGCGGTCCCTAGACTCCAAAAAGCAGACCTAAGTTTGGGCAGCTGTGCTAGTGCATTCATCAGGTGGGTTTAAATGTGAGTTATGCAGAAAATACGAACATATGAAATGCCAGTAGAAACAGGCCTCATAGTATATTGAGTCTGCTCATTTGTGCAGCTAACAGCTAGCAGAAATGCAGCATTTGATCATATGAAAATTTCCCCATATCCTTTCCACCCTCTGCATGGAGTGAATGAGATGGTATGGGGGAGATGCTGCCATGCAGGTACAGTATGTCGACAAGGGGGTACCTGGCAGCACCAGCTGAACTGCCTGTCAATAAAACCCCATTGAGAAGCATCTCTTTTTCAGTGCGGAATCTGCTTCAAAGTAATTTTACAGCTGGAGATAAGTGTAGCATAAGGAAGTTAAGTGGCTGTCATTGGCTGGGGCAGGATCAAACACCATATCTCCTTGATACAGTACTAGCATCTTACCAAAGGCAGTTTTAGCACATTTAAATATTTATTTTTTTCTAACAAAAAAAAAACAACCTTTCTACAGCTTATGATTCATGTATATCTTGCCTACAACAGGTTTGGTAGAAAAGTTGTGATATTGTTCCAACAGAGCCCTAGTGTACTGAAATATAAAAGAAAGAACTATTTCCTGGATACATTTGCTACCACCACTGCATTTTCATGCAGATGTGGTTATAGGAAAGTTCTTTGTTCTAGCATTTATCTTTCAGAACACTGCATTCACCACGGGTGCTACAGCTCGGCTAAGCTGCCTGTCTAGACAGCCCAATGGAGAAGGGTCTCAATTTCAGTGCTGGGTCTGCTGTAACCCTATTTTACAGGTGGGGGTTGGGGATGAGTGAAGCACAGGGAATTCCGGTTATTATTTTTTGTTTTATAGGTAGCAGAAAAGGTCAGAACCAAAAGGCTGGCCTTCAGGAAATATATGAGAACACAGCCAGATGGAGATAGGGAGGCATACCAATCTTCCCTAAGGGAAACAGGGAAGGCAGTAAGGCAGGCAAAGGCCCAAACCATGGAAACACTAGCACAAACAGTAAAAGAAGGTGGCAAGACTTTCTATAGATACATTAATAAAAGGAGAAAGTCCAGAGGGGGTATTGCTAAGATCAAAGGAGATAAGGGGGCGTGTGAGGAGGAGGACAATGTAAAAGCATCTATCCTAAATAGATACTTCTGCTCAGTATTAACTGAAGAGAAGGTAGGGCAGGGCCCACAGCTCAGCACCATGGACACGGGGGAGGGAGGGAGGTGAGCACTAGTCCCTTCACAAAAGAAAGGGTCCTTCAACAGCTCAATAAGCTCAGGGTGGACAAGGCAATGGGACCTGATGGCATACATCCCAGGGTACTAAAGGAGCTAAGGGTGGAACTAGCATAGCCATTATTAGAACTGTTTAGTGAGTCTCTGAGCACAGGAGAGGTCCCAGAAGACTGGAGAAGGGCTCATGTGATCCCGCTCCTCAAGAGTGGTAGCAGGGAGGAGGCAGGGAACTACAGACCAGTCAGTTTTACCTCAGTAGTGGGCAAGATTATGGAGGCACTCCTCATGGAAAGGATAGTGCAATACCTGGAATCCATAGGAGCACAGGTTTCAAGACAGCATGGGTTTACAAAAGGAAGGTCCTGTCAAACTAATCTCATAGATTTTTTTGACTGGGTAACCAGAGAGGTGGACTAAGAGGGAGCAGTTGATGTCGCCTACTTTGACTTCAGCAAAGCTTTTGATACTGTTCCACATAGAAGATTGATTAATAAGCTGGGTAGGCTCGGGGTGGGTCAGAAGTTGGTCAACTGGGTGGCAAACTGGTTGACGGGCAGAAAACAGAGAGTGGTGGTAAACAGTATACAGTCAGAAGAGATGCAAGTCACAGGTGGGGTACCTCAGGGATCAGTCCTGGGGCCAGTGCTCTTCAATATCTTCATCAGTGACATTGCAGATGGACTGGAGGGTAAGGTGTGTCTGTTTGCAGATGACACCAAGATCTGCAACAGAGTAGATGATCCAGAGGGTGGGCAGAATTTGAAGAGATCTGGACAAACTAGTAAAATGGTCGGAAGAGTGGCAAATGGGGTTTAATGCAAAGAAGTGCAAGATCATGCACATAGGGAAGAGACACCCTGAAGCCACCTATAGGCTGGGAGGGGAGTTACTGGCAGTCACAAGGGAAGAAAGAGACTTGGACATCATCATCACTGATGACCTGAAATCATCCTAGCAGACCACTAAAACAGCGGGTAAGGCTAGGGGGATGTTAGGGTTTATTAGTATGGGTATCACAAGTCGGAAGAGGGAGGTATTAATCCCTCTTTACAAGACACTGGTTAGGCCTCATCTGGAGCACTACATGCAGTATTGGAGGCCACACCTTCACAAGGACATTAACCAAATTGAGACAGTCCAGAGAAGGGCAACCAAAATGGTGCAGGGACTGCATCAGAAAACATATGATGACAGATTAATGGAGCTCAATATGTGTATCCTAGAGCAAAGGAGGAGGAGTGGTGATATGATCAAAATATTCAAACACCTTAAGGGCATTAACAAGGTGAAAGAGTCTAACATGTTTCAATATAAGAAAAATAGCAGGACAAGAGGACACAGCATGAGATTAGAGGGAGGCCGATTAAAGGGTAATATGAGGAAGTTCTTTTTCACAGAAAGGGTAGTGAATGCATGGAACGGCCTACCTCAGGAAGTGGTGGATATGAATACAGTGCAGGGCTTCAAACAGGCATGGGATAGGCATAAGGAAGCAATATAGATGAGTATGAATAGATAGGCCATTGACAGAGCAAAGGCCGTTGGCACATTTATAAGGCAGAAAAAGAAATGGGCAGACTGGATGGGCCTTGCAGTCCTTACCTGCCATCAACTTCTATGTTTATAAGTTTCTATGTTTGTTTCTCCAGGGGCCCCCAGTTGGCCAATCCATCCTCGCATCCATTTCCTCTGGCTGCCGTCTGACCTGTACCGGTCTCCTTGGAGGGCGATCACCTAATTGGCTCATGGCTTACCCCCCATGGCAGGTGGCAGGGGGTTGCCAACTTCCCCCACCAAGTTTGGATCCACATGGTGATCCCCTCCTGGAGTCGGTGCAGGTGCTCACAGATGGCCATCAAGCCACTGTGACTGAGTGCGCTTTTTCCACTTTTCTCCCCTGTGGTCATGCAGCATGCAATGATGCCAGTGACTGGGTGCACGCACACTCCCGTGCACACCCCTGTCAAGTGTCTACCACCTCCCTACCCTCATGTTGTGTGGCTCTGTGTGATCAAGCCCAGCCTCCGCTATGGGTCCGGTGGGCACTGGTCGCTGGAAACCCCTCTCCCCGGAGATGGAGGGCAGTCCATTGGATGCTCAATCCATCTCCTCCCTGCCGACCCATGGCAACCCATGCTCATTCCCAAACAAGGGTCACCAGTGTGGTGCAAGGTGTGGCACCCAGCACCTCAACCCTCAGTGCCACCGGGCTGGCATCCAGTGATTTTCAGAGGCTGTGGTGGGATATCAAGACCACAGCTTTTGGCTCTGTGCACCACCACTGGACGATGCTAGCTTCCAGGTACCTGATTACAGAAACAATCTGTTCCTGATCTCAACGGTTCTGCCCTAGTAACAGTAACATTTTTAAAGATTTTCAACATGATTCCAGAAACTAAACTTGAGTTTGTTCTTGATCTAGAGGGACAATGACAATACCCAAAGTTCATAAGCAATGTTTTGTAAATCCGGAAGATGTTATGTTAATCCAATCCATTCTAAATCCAGAATAGATTATAACCCTCCAATCTATTCTTTTTAGGTACAGTTTATTTTACCGAAGACATCACAACCAAAAAACAATGTTTCATGGAATATCTGAGCTAAAAAAAAAAGTACTATACATCAGGAAATACTGTCTTTTTATTTTCACTATATTCACTGGTTCCATATTACAGTGAAAATAAAAAGACAGTGATTATTAGGTAGATCACTATATATAGCAGCACTAGTGTTCTACTATTGAAAATAAGAGGAAGTAAACATGTGGACGTGTGCTTGGAGCGCTTAATATAAAGGGTGTGAATATAAACTGCTGTACAGTAATCAGAACTTACAATGCAGTGAAGTAATATGACATTTGCAGTAAGAGATGAGATAGGTACAGGTAGTTTACATTAAATAACAGACCTACTGCATGCCACCACATTGTAGGCTGAAGATAAAAAAACAGTGTAATCAAGGGTTAAAACTCAGATCTGTAAACCTGAGAGCAGTAGGGGCATAGTTTAAGCAATATTCCCAGGTAAGAATGTCATGTTTTACACACTCTCAGAAGACTAGTAATAATAAAAAGTGATCAGAACTAACAACGCAGTGAAGAAATATGACATTTGCACTAAGAGGTGCGATAGGTAGTTTACACTAAATCACAGAGTGATGCCACCACTTTGTAGGCCAAAGATAAACTACCAGTATAATTAAGGGTTAAAACTCAGATCTGTTAACTTGAGAGCAGTAGGGTCATGGAATTGTGAATAATGAAACAGCTGAGCTCAGAGAGATAGGCATGTGACATTGAAAGCACCTGAATCAGGTCTTACTGGGAGACTGCCACAGCTCTGAATTGACCAGCTCAGCTCTTTTGAACTGTGGACAGACTGTGGAATCCATCCTGTCTGCAAGTTTCAAGAGCATTGTCACAAGAAAAATGTGAGGAGTTTGCTCGCTTCTTTGCTGATAAGGTTGCCTACATAAGGACCGAGACTGATCAGCCCATTCTTTAGGGGGTAACGGCCATTGGTGTGAGGTTGCCACTCCTCGGTATAGCTGGTTGCACTTTGACTGGCTGGAGATTGTGGATGTCATGCAGATTGTCCGGAGGTTGCAGCCAACCTGCTGTAGTTTGGACCCTGTCCCAACGTACCTCTTAATGGGGTGCATTGATGTCATTGGCCCAGTCCTAGCAGAGATAGTCTAGAGTTTGTTAGATTCAGGTGAGTTCCCATACTCACTGAAGAAGGCGGTGGTGATGCCCCTCCTTGAGAAAACCTCTCTCGACCCAGACTGCCCCACTAACTACAGACCTGTCTCTAACCTCCCTTTTGTAGGGAAGGGTATTGAGAAGGTGATTACATTGCAACTGGAGAATCATCTTACCATCCATGATATCTATGATCCTCTCCAGTCTGGATTTTGGTAGGGGCACAGCACCAAGACTGCCCTTGTTCAGGTCCTCAATGACCTCCTGGTTGAGAGAGATCAGAAAAGCCATTCCATCTTGGTTCTTCTTGATCTCTCAGTGGCTTTTGACACCATGGACCATGGGGTGTTGCTGGAGTGCCTGCAATTCATCTGTGGCCTGTCTGAGATGGTCCTCAGATGGTTCCACTCTTTCCTTACTGGCAGATCCCAGAGGGTGGTGTCGGGGATTTATTCCTCCAACTCATTCTTTCTGCCATGTGGGGTACCACAGAGCTCTGTGCTGTCCCCCATGTTGTTTATGGTGTACAAGTTGCTGCTGGGGGACATTATAAAGAGGTGTGAGCTGTAACAACTGCCTTGCCGAGATACAGGACTGGATGAATGCCAGCTGGCTGAAGTTGAATCCTGATAAGATTGAGGTGTTCGTGGTGGATCCAGGCTGCAGGACAGAGAGGCTGGTGGCTGGCAGTCCCTCTGGGCTTTGGCTCACCGGTGGTCAGCTGCTGACCTCTGAATGGGTGTGGAATCTAGGTGTAATATCTGATGACAAGTGTATGCTTCACTCAAAGGTGTCAACCATCATCAAGTCTTCATTTTACCATTTTAGGAATATTGCCCTGATTAAGTGCCTTGTTCCATCCAGTGATCTTCAGACACTGATCAACGCCTTTTTGTGACCTCTCACCATAACTACTGTATCTCCCTGTACCTAGGGCTTCTGAAGGTTGATATCCATCGCTTGCAGCTGGTGCAGAACATAGCGGCCAGGTTGTTGTCTGGGCTATCTTGGTCCATTCATATACACCTGTGCTGTGCGAACTGCCCTGGCTGCCAATTTGTAGTGGATCACCTTCAAGGTCAGCTTACAGACCTATAATGCTCTACACAGACAGGGTCTGAGTTACCTACAAGAGCTTCTGCATCGTTACTGCCCCCTGACTGCTCTACTCTGCTGACAAGGGATTGCTAGAGGTTCCCAGGGTTTGGTTGAAGTCATCTAGGTCTTGGGTGTTTATGTTTGCGACCCCTACCCTGTGGAATTCTCTACCTCATCAGATATGAGTGTGCCTGACAGTGGAGAACTTCAAGACCACACTAAAAACATATCTGCTTGTGCTGATGTTTTGTTTTAATATTTAAGAACCATACTGTATTGTGATGATGGATGTTTTTAGCTGAGTATTTATGTATCTATAGTTAGGGCGCTATGATCTTTGGAATAGTGCCTTTTTATAAATAAAGCTGATTGGATTGGACTGAATCTCCATTCACCAAGCTGTAGCTAATGTCTCTGTTTTAATGCTGCTTCAGTAAATTAAATAAACCAGATTAAGTTAAATAAACCCAAGACTGATATTTGAGACAGGAAAGCAATAGCTGGCTGACTTGAAAAAAAAGAAGCAGTTTACAGAGAGAGAGAGAGAGACAGAGAGAGAGACAGCAATGAAATCAGAGTCCAGATGTAGTGCAGACAGGCTGACAGGAAATGAAGGAGAATGCAGACATAAACAGACCACAGCTTTAAATGAGATAACCTGGACTGAAACACTGATGTATGTCCACTATGAAGCACTCAGGGGAAGAACACAGTCATCTTTTCCTCTCTCTTTCTCTCTCTCTCCCCTAGTGATCCCAAAATGCCTGCAGGGCTCGGCCCATGCGGCCATAATAATGGTCATCAAACACAGCCAAAGCATGATCAGAGCATGGTAACCCATTTTTAGGCATGGTATCATGGTCAAATCCTTGCAGAGGTGAGTTGTTCTCTGCTTGGTGTGCCTTCCTGGTTAACTATTTGCAACAATGAAATAAATGCTAACAAGTCACTATTTTTAACTTCAGTTACCTAAAATAAGAATAATAAGGTAACCACACATATTGTATATGCATGTTTTGCTAATGTATTGGAGACTCAATATCTTGTTGACATTTTATGCATATGCTTTTTTTTAGTACTTTGGTCTTGTATATTTTTTGCTTAGCATGAAAATACAGAAAATAAATAGTATATTTTTGCTGAGCATTAAGTTTTGGGAATATTGTTAAAATATCTGGTCCTACTTGTACATTGTCCAGACAATCAGTACTGCTAGACAAAACTGATGTGTGCTCTTATGGTTTCAAATCAGTTGGTACCGGGTCAATATAGCACTACAAAAAACGCACTGTGCAAAGTGAGGAAACACACGATGTGCAGGGGAAATGCCGGACCTCGCACAACAACTAACACACCAAAATCTGACCAATGCAAAATCATGAACACGAATGCCTGCAGTCTGGGAAACAAGATCCCAGACCTGCAGGCAACAATGGCAGAGGCTAAACTGGACTTATGAAATGGCTGGTTAATTTTGAGCACTTTGATTGGCTCATAACAATGTGTTAATGTGTCTAAAACATACAAAGAAGATCAGGCTATGCCAGCTGGGCACTGATCCTAGAAATATGCCCACATAAAATGTTGAGAAAAAAAGCAGCCATCTTTATTCTCCCACTAACCGAGTCCCCAGACACATAATGTAATTGCCGCTAGCCCCAAGCAAGACACCGACGGCACTTGAGCCCTCCTGCCCCCTGTTCCCGGCTTGTTGGAACTGTTGATGCCATCTACTCACACTACTGGAGCCAAATAGGGAGCGCTGAATTTTAACTGAGTTTAAAAAGTCTGAAGCAGTTCTATCATGGACTTACCATTCCTCGGACTGTGGTATCACCTGACACTGGCAAACAGCAGGATCAACCAGATATTTTTTGTTGTTGTTAAGTGAAGGTAGAATCAGCCAGCTGTGTAAAAAACAAATTACAGAAAAACAAACTTAGGAGTGCTGGTAGTTGTGTAGGGGTGTGTGGATGTAATGGTAGTGCCATGACAACTCCACAATGGGGGAAAAAATACAGATATGGAAGCCTAAACAGCTCAAAAGTCCTCAACTCCAAAAAAAAAACTGTAAGTGGAGGAACTATTTTATTAAAAATTATGACGAACTTTTAAATTTTCTACTACTTATTAAAGTACTTTTTTAATTTCACATACATCTATAATTTAGATGCCCATTTCATAAGTGCAATAAGCCACTCCAGGGTCTGTGTGTGTTAGACACTTTAACACACAGCTAGGAGGTTGGACACACTCGGCCGGTGGCCTCGTGCCTCTCTACATCTCCTAGCCATGTGTTAAAGTGTCTAAACACGCAACCTGTCATGTCTCATTGCTTACATAGTAGCCATTAGCGAGACATGGTTCACCAGTAACCACACTTGGGAGACTTCAGTACCCGGCTATGTACTGTTCAGAAAAGACCGAGGTGCAAAATGTGGGGGAGTGGCCCTTTATGTCAATGAAAATATAAAAGGTACAGAAATTCAGAATACCATACACTGTCACCGCAGCAAATCCCCGACCGTGAAGACCACTACAGTGCCAGAAATTGGGCAAAATCCACCCGTCGCTGTGGTGGTCCGTGCAGTGATCAGGACTGCCTCACTGGGTGTTTGCCTCCCCCGGTCCAACTCCGACTCAGAGTTAGAATCATAGAGACAGGGGTTGGGGCAGAGCCCCCCACAAGGGGGGGTTCGGGGGTGAAGACACCCCTTTGTGTGTGCCGAGATCCCATGGCTACAATGCCGACAGTCAGCACTGTAGCTGTTGCTGTAGGGGATGTCGGCTCTAGCGCTGTTGAAGCGCAATAGGTAAACCTTCAGAATACACATGAGGAGCTAGAAGAACTGTGGCTCACCCTGGAAACAGGAAATGGGACAGCCATATGAACTGGGGTTGTCTACAGGCCTCCAGACCAGGGGAAGGACATAGACACATTACTGTTAGAAGATATGCAAAACATGACAGCTAAAGGGGAGGTTCTGATAATGGGAGACTTCAACATGCCAGATACAGATTGATCAATACCAGTAGTAACATCCTCTAGAACTAGACACATAGTGGATTCCCTGCAAGGGGAGGGCCTCAAACAACAGGTATAACAACCTACATGAGACAGGGCTATCCTAGATGTAGTACTGACTACTGGGGAAAGGATCACAGACCTCCAGGTAGAAGGTCACTTGGGGGCCAGTGACCATCACATGGTATGGTTAAATCTGGCCACTAGAACTAAATCATCCCATTCCAAGGCAAAAATATGGGACTTCAGAGGGGCTGACTTTGATAAGTTTGCCAACAGAGTTAAGCTAGCCCTGGCAAGAAGATGTACAGGTGAGGGGGTACAGGCAAAGTGGGCAAGCATTAAGGATGCAATACTTGAAGCAATATCCCATTGTGTTAGAGAGAAAAGCAAGAGCAAAAGAAGGAGGAAAGCACTTTGGTTCTCAAAAACAGTAGCAGAACAGGTCAGCACTGAAAGGTTGGCCTTCAGGAAATATTAGGAAATGCAGTGGGACAAAGATAGGGAGGCATACCCTAAGGGAAGCAGGGAAGGCAGTAAGGCAGGCAAAGGCCAAAACTGTAGAAACACTAGCACGAACAGTAAGAGAAGGGGACAAGACTTTCTACATAGAAACATAGACTTTGACAGCAGATAAGGACCGCTTGGCCCACCTAGTCTGCCCATTTCCCTACCTAGAAGATAAGCTGCAGATCCTATGAAACCAACTGCTTATTTCTTCCTACCTCCCACAAAAATTGCCTTATGTCTGTCCCATGCATTCTTGAATTCTCCCACAGTTTTAGACCCCACAACCTCCTCAGGAAAGCTGTTACATGCATCCACCACCCTCTTTGTGAAAAAATATTTCCTCACAATGCCCCTGAGCCACCCCCCCATCTTTAAATTATGTCCCCTTGTTCTTGCACATCTCTTTTTCTAAAAGATGCTACCCTCTTGGACTTTGTTGATTCCACTGAGGTACTTAAATGTTTCTATCATGTCCCCCCTCTCCCTCCTTTCCTCAAGGGTATGCATATTAAGCTCCTTTAGTCTCTCCTCCTATGGCTTCTCTAGCAGACCCTGCACCATTTTAGTTGCCCTCCTCTGAACTGCCTCCATCCTGTCTATGTCCATGCGGAGATGGGGTCTCCAGAACTGGTCGCAGTACTCCAGATGGGGTCTCACCAACTGTCTGTACAAAGGGATAACAACTCCCTGTTTTCTGCTGCTGATGCCTCTCCCTATACATCCCAGTATCCCCCAGCCCTCCCTACCACCTTCTCACATTGCTTGCAAACCTTAAGGTCATCTGATATGATTATCCCAGGTCCCTTTCCATTTTTATTGTTGTTACTACCCCCATTGTGTAATCTTCCCCATGGTTTTTGTTTCCCAGGTGCATTATTTTGCACTTCTTTGCATTGAATCCAAGCTGCCATACTTCTGACCATTCTTCCAACCTTGCCAAGTCCCTTCTCATCCTTTCCATGCCTCCTTGTGTATCAACCCTGTTGCAGATCTCTGTGTCATCTGCAAAGAGGCACACTTTTCCTTCCAGTCCCTCTGCAATGTCACTTATAAAGACATTAAAAAGGACTGGACCCAGTACTGAACCCTGCGGTACCCCACTAGTAACCCTTCTTTCTTCAGAGTGGACTCCATTTACAATTACTTTCTGTGTCCTGTTGTCCAGCCAATGTTTTACCCAGGCTACCACCCTGGGACCCATTGCCAGGCAGGTTAATTTGACTATTAATCTTTTGAGTTGGACTGTGTCAAATGCCTTGCTAAAGTCTAAGTAAGCCATGTCCACAGTACCTCCCTGGTCTGGTCTACTACTTTGATCACCCAGTCAAAGAAATCAATTAGATTCATCTGACATGACCATCCCACTGTGAACCCATGCTGCCTTGGGTCCTGTGCCACACTGGCCTCTAGGTACTCAACAATTCTTTCCTTCAGAAGTGATTCCATCACTTTCCCTACCACAGAGGTCAAACCGACAGGTCTGTAGTTTTCTACCTCTGTCTTGGTCCCACTTTTGTGAAGGGGGATCACATCTGCCTTCCTCCAGTCCTCAGGTATCACACCATCCTCCCATGATTTGTTAAAAAGGGCAGTCAGTGGTGTCACTAGTTCTCTGCTTAATTCTTTTAGAATTCTGGGGTGAATTCCATCTGGTCCCATTGCTTTGTCCACCTTCAGTTTTAGGAGTTCTTTCAGAACCTTTTCTTCTGTGAAAGGACTGGGATCGACCCCCCATCCAGAGTGCTTCTATTAATTGGATTAGGCACCTCCCCCACCTCCTCTTTTGTGAATACTGAACAGAAGTATTCATTTAATATCCCTGCTTTTTCACTGTCCCTCTCTGCCCACCCACTGTCCATTCTTTTCAGCCTCACTGTCCCTCCCTTTGTCTTTCTATGCTCCCTGATATACTTATAAAAGGTTTTATCCCCCCCCTTAACCGAGTTGGCTATCTTTTCCTCAGTTTGGGCCTTTGCTATTCTGACTATCTTCCCTGCTTTCTTCTGCCTTAACTGGTACAGTTCTCTGTCCTGCTCCTTCTGTGTTTCCTTAAACTTCCTAAATGCTATCTTTTTCTCCCTATCCTTCACCACCACCTCTTTTGAGAACCATAGTGGCTTTTGCTTTCATTTTGATTTGTTTATTTGCTTCACACAAAGACTTGTTGCCTCTGTGATGGCAGTTTTAATATTTCTCCATTGTTGCTCCACCCCTCCTTCTAGCCTGTTTGCTAGTGCTTTTCTAAGGCACTCTCCCATTTTGCCAAAGTCAGCCCTCCTGAAGTCCAGAACCCTCACTTTTGTATGGCTTGACTCTGTAGCTGAGTGTATCATGAACCACACTGTTTGGTGGTCACTTGTTCCCAAATGGCTACCCACTTCTAGATCTGAGGTCGTCTCACTGTCCCCATTTGAGAGTATGAGGTCTAAGGTTGCTCCCCCATGAGAAGGATCCAAAACTAGCTGTCTGAGGCATGCCACCTGAAGGACATCGAGAATGGCCCTGCTTTTGGATGTGGCTGCAGCAAAGGTGCTCCAGTTGACATCTAGCATATTAAGGTCCCCCATCAACAGTATCTCCCCTTTCTCTGCCATCCTAAGTATGCCTTCTATCATATCTTTGTCCATTCCCTCCCCCTTACATGGAGGTCTGTATACAACCCCTGTGCGGATTGTGGTGCCATTTCCAGTCTCTAAGGTGACCCACAGTGACTCCTCTCCTCCCTGTTTACTCTTTTGTTCAGTTGCTTTTATAGATACATTAGTGAAAGGAGAAAGTCCAGAGGAGGTATTGCTAAGATCAAAGGGGCTAAGTGGGAGTGTGGAGGAGGACCAAAGAAAAGCATCTATCCTAAATCATACTTCTGCTCAGTATTTACTGAGGAGAAGGTAGGGCAGGGCCCACAGCTCAGCACCATGGACACAGGGGGGAAGGAGGTGTGCACTAGTTCCTTCACAAAAGAAAAGGTCCTACAAGGGTGGACAAGGCAATGAGACCTGATGGCATACATACCAGGGTACTAAAGGAGCTAAGAGTGGAATTAGCATAGCCATTATCAGAACTCTTTAGTGAGTCTCTGAGCACAGGAAAGGTCCCAGAAGACTGGAGAAGGGCTCATGTGATCCCACTCCACAAGAGTGGTAGCAGGGAGGAGGCAGGGAACTACAGACCAGTCAGTCTTACATCAGTAGTGGGCAATATTATGAAGGCACTCCTTAAGGAAAGGTTAGTGCAACACCTGGAATCCATAGGAGCATAGGATCCAAGACAGCATGGGTTTACAAAGCAAAGGTCCTGTCAAACTAATCTCATAGATTTTATTGACTGAGTAAACAGAGTGGTGGACCAGGGGGGAGCAGTTGATGTTGCCTACCTTGACTTTAGCAAAGCTTTTGATACTGTTCCACATAGAAGATTGATTAATACTCTGGATAGGCTCGGGGTGGGTCAGAAGTTGATCAACTGGGTGGCAAACTGGTTGGCAGACTGAAAACAGAGAGTGGTGGTAAATGGTATACAGTCAGAAGAGATGCAAATCACAGGTGGGGTACCTCAGGGATCAGTCCTGGGGCCAGTCCTCTTCAACAACTTCATCAGTGACATTGCAGATGGACTGGAAGATAAGGTCTGTCTGTTTGCAGATGACACCAAGATCTGCAACAGAGTAGATGATCCAGATGGGGTGGGCAGAATTTGAAGAGATCTGGACAAACTATCAAAATGGTTGGAAGAGTGGCAAATGGGGTTTAATGCAAAGAAGTTGAAGATCATGCATGCACATAGGGAAGAGAAACCCTGAAGCCACCTATAGGTTGGGAGGGGAGTTGCTGTCAATCACAAGAGAAGAAAGAGACTTGGACATCATCATCACAGATGACATGAAATCATCCAAGCAGACAACTAAAGCAGTAGGTAAGGCTAGAGGGATGTTGGGGTGTATTAGTAGGGGTATCACAAGTCGTAAGAGGGAGGTAATAATCCCTCTTTAGAAGACACTGGTTAGGCCCTATCTGGAGTACTGCATGCAGTACTGGAAGCCACACCTGCACAAGGCCATTAACAAAATTGAGGCAGTCCAGAGAAGGGCAACCAAAATGGTGCAGGGACTGCATCAGAAAACATAGGTAGACAGATTAATGGAGCTCAATATGTATACCCTGGAGCAAAGGAGGGAGAGAGGTGATATGATTGAAACATTCAAACAACTTAACGGCATTAACAAGATGAAAGAGTCTAACATGTTTCAATATAACAAAAATTGCAGGACAAGAGGACACAGCTTGAGATTAGAGGGAGGCCGATTAAGGGATAATGTGAGGAAGTTCCTTTTCACAGAAAGGGTGGTGGATGCATGGAATGGGCTACCTCAGGAAGTGGTGGATATGAATACAGTGAAGGGCTTCAAACAGGCATGGGATAGGCATAAGGGAGCAATACAGATGAATATGAATAGATAGGCCATTGACAGAGTACAGGACTATGGCACATTCATACGGTAGAAATAATGGGCAGACTGGATGGACCTCGTGGTCCTTATCTGCCATCAACTTCTATGTTTCTATGTTTCTGTTTACAATGACCGGGGTATAATAGGGGTAGGGAATTACCACTACCCCTGTGACTGTCTATGAAGTGGAGGAAGGGATGAAGAAGCCTGTGCTGCTGTACCTGGTTGAGTTGCTCCTGTGGTGGAGTGGCTAAGGCACCAGCACACAGCAGCAAATGAAACCTTGGGCTGTGGTTCAGTTCCCCCAGGTCTCTTGGTGTTGCAACTTTAAAAAAAATAAGAATTTCCCCCCTCCCGAGTTTCACCCCATCCCCAACGTCCACTACTCCTCAGAGTTGGTTATTTAAAATCTGGGGGTGTAGCAGTCAAAGCCCCCCCTTGTCAGGGGTGGGGGGGCCAAGCCCCCCAGCAAAATAGAAAAGGTCCCATTGATGTGAATGGTGTGTTTTCGTTTGTTGTATGGTCGGTGTTTTGACCTACCTTATTTTGGCACACGCTGTTTTACTTGCAGCATTTATTGCTGCGCTGTTCCTGTCCATGACATTATGACCCCATGTCAAATCAGACACACCATTGTGAAGTCTTGGAAAAGCTTGGTTGGCTTCCTGTCAATATGAATTTTACAATAGTCCTATCTTGTTTTGTCTGGCGCATCAGGAAATCTCGTACCCCAATTTCTTTATGTGACCAACTGATAGACTACAGCTCTAACTTTGAATCAAGTTCCTCTACCCTTCAAAAGCTAAAATTACCACTGGTGCTTACTGTAGCAGGTCTTCACACTTTAGCAGATAGTGCTGTGACCATTTGGAATGAACTTCCAGATTAAATAAAAAATGTTCCTTTTTAGCATTCTTCTCAGCTGCTGTACTTTTGCACTTCAAATAGCTCAGTATTTGCTCATGTTTCAAATTATATTGTTATATTTGCATTTTATTACGTTCAGACATGAGATACTTTGCATTTCCAAATCTTTATGTATTGTGTTGTATTGTTTATTTTAATGACCTTGAGTTGTACCTATAAAAGAAAGAAAATTTCAGTGTGCAAACCTGATACCTAAATAAATTAAATTAAATTAAGTTGTTGTTTCCAGTTTGCACTAGTTACCAGCCAAAGATGATGAGGATGATGGCTGGCAAGAGTTTGTTCACAAAATCTAGTCTCTTTG
This sequence comes from Neoceratodus forsteri, assembly GCA_016271365.2. Taxonomy (NCBI): domain Eukaryota; kingdom Metazoa; phylum Chordata; order Ceratodontiformes; family Ceratodontidae; genus Neoceratodus; species Neoceratodus forsteri. The sequence goes on from CM057456.1 coordinate 650,171,608, forward strand.
GGGGTTATATGACTTTGTTTGCAGTAGGATTGCACAGTTAGTGGGGTGCAGGATGAGGCATTTGCTATTCTGGGTGGTAGGGAGGCTACCATGGTATGGGCTCCCAGTAATTGCACTGTATGTAAAGGAGGGTCTCCTGTACCTGTGTTATGAATGGGCTCCTGGTGTTGGATTGATTTCTGGGGCGGGGGGGTACCAGAGAGACTCCTGGCGCCAGAATAGTATTTTGAGGAGAAGGTTGAACCATTAGTGTCAGATGGATTGGGGCGGGGGGATGGCACCAAGGACAGGATCCTAGTGATATATTGATTTGCGGTAGATAGTAAACTAACACTGGGGATGAGTTCCCAATGCTGGCCTAGTTGTGCAGTTTAGCCCCATAGTCAGGGTGCAGAGCTGTGAACCTGGAGACTCTGGTGTCAATCTACCGCTGCCATTTACTTACTGTATAATGCTGAACAAGTCATTCAATCTTCCAATCAATAAAATTATCAGGAAGGAAGATTTTAGTTAGAAGCATGTATTACAACCGCCCCCAACTTAAAACAACTAAATTTCCACAGTTGTATTCATTGATTTATTCTCTGGGAGAGTTTCAATATACCATCTTAATGGGTGATTTGAATGTAAATTGGTCCTCCAGCAGAGGACTTAGACTGAAGTCTTCACTTGCCCCTCTTGGTTTGAACCAGCTGATTAAAGATCCCACCAGCTATGATTCATCTGGAAGCATTTTCACTGTTTTAGATTAAAGGTTTATTTCCCTGAACTCCCAAAAAGCTACTCTGGTTGCCAGGGAAATGTATTTAGTGATCATTCCCTTATTTATTACACAATAAAGCTTTCTCCTAAATTTAATCCTAATACAATCAAGTTTTGTTGTTTTAAGCATTTCAGTTTGGACGCTTTTCCCTCTGGCCTGCTTATGATCATCTGGGGGGAATTGTTCTCCTTCCATAATGTAGATGCTGCTTGGGATTATTTCTTTCAACAGTTTCATATGCTTTCTAATCAACATGCCCCTTTTTTAGAAAACAGGGTTAAATCCAAGCATATAACCTGGGTGACTTCTTTTATCATTTCCCAGTTGAAGTCCCGAGATAAACTTTATCAAAAGGCCAAGAAACTAAACACCCCAGAAGCATGGCAGACTCTTGCAAATTTTATAATTACTGAGTTTTTATATTATAAGGAAATCAAAATCCTCTTATTATAAAACCGGTTTGACTAACGCGAGAAATAATCCTAAGGAAATCTTGGCACACTGTTGGATCTGTTTGACAGGTACCTTATGCATCTTCCACTACAAATGTATCTTTTTCTGTTTCCACTGTGTACTCTAAAGAAGGTATTTTTTGCATGTTTAACACATTTTTCTGAGGCTCCTCCTCAGTTACTGAAAAAAGATGGTTTATCTACTGCTGGATTATATTCTGATCCCTTGGCTCTCTCTCTCTCTCTCTCTCTCTTAAGGCCTAAATTCTATTTCAGTTATATCAGATCTGAAGAAGTTATTAAATTGCTGTCCTCAGTGAGAAAGGATTCTGCTAAGGGGATGGATAATCTAGGCAACATTTTACTTAAAGCCTGTGCCAACATTTTGTACCTCTTTTGACTCATATTTTTAATTTGTCAATTGACCAACCTTTGGAAATGAATCAATGTCCACACTTTCTTATGGATGCTTGTATGTCAAGATTTTATTACACTGACTTCAAACATAATAATACGTTCTCAGAATCATTCAAATTATTTACAGCTGATCACATCCAAATGACCATATTTATTATTTCTTTGAAATCTATTCTTTAGTCCCAAGCTCTTCTTCCATTTATTCTTCTTTTCAGGGGCCCGGATGCCAAATCCGACCCCCCCATACTATCACCACGTTCTTTGGACCTTCTTAAGTTCCTAGGTCCAGAGGCAATACCCCAACCCCTAGTACTCTTAATTCCCCTCTCCCCACCCCCTTTACTCATGTCTGGATGCCAATGATCTTGGCCCTTGTTGCCCTACCCAACTCCCCGCATGCTGCCCATCCTTTTCCTGCTATACCCCTTTTCTCTTTCCCCTTTCCACTAGCCCACCTCCAGCTTACATCAGAAGGTGGGCTTCCCCCTCCCTTGCGGGCTAGCTGCAGCCTTTCCTCTCCCATTTTCCTACCAGCTCCACCAGCGGTAGTAGGAAGAACACCATGCCTACTTTGAAGAGGTGGTATGTTCCCGGCCTGTCAAAAGTTATTTCTTTGTGTGCTAAATATGACCCCACCATTTCTGTGAGTAGACCAGCGATCCTCCTATTCAGTCGATTTCTGTCCTTCTCAACTGTCCGTATATCCTTTGCATACCGCCAGACCCTTCTGGAGGTTATCTTGGACTATATGGCCTCCATCAATGGTTACCACCCTTTAATAGTCTGATCTTATGGACTGAAACAATGCGTCCCAAGGAGTTTCCCACAAATCGTTCCCACCCAGATGGATCACTAGGAGATCCGGCCTGCCTCAGGTAATTTTTAATTCCTCGATTAGTGGTAAGAGCTGGGCCCATTTGATGCCCTGAATCCCCTTCCAGCGGACTTGAGTTGTCTTCAGACCCCTCCGGAGTTGCCTCCCTCCCGGAGTGGTTGCCGCAAATCTTTCAGCCCGGTAAATTAAAGAGTGTCCTAATATCCAGATGTTCCTCCTGCACCCTCCTGCCACATAATAGAGAAGAACTTTTGATCAGTTTAATTCTGACATACTTTTATAGCAAGATGACTTCCATCTACCTACTCCTTGATTTCTTCCTCTGCCCCGGCTGCTGTTCCCGAGCTCGCACGATCCTAAGGAGGGAGGCGAACTCCCTGGGCTTCAGACCTGTGAAAATCAAGCTTTTCTTCAAAACTGCTCCTACTTAGTATGCCATGACTGGCATCCCATTCCAGTGTTTAAACCATTGCCCTGTCCCCACTGCCCTGATGTTCCTATTCCATTGCCTTCATTGTACAACCAATGCCCCCTCTCTTGTGCCGTAGTGCCACCCCTGTTCCCCAGCCCATTTGGTCCATCTTGGACCTCCTGAGCCAAATCACCAAACTCTCACCCTGAAAAGGGACCTCGCCCACCAGCAGCCTACCTTCTGAGTCCACTTTGTTCTTGGCCACGACCTCAATGACTCTGAATGCCCCTTTTGCCATGACTGTGAAAACTGCGTGAAAGAGAAAGGCCTTATGGGCTGAATCACAAACCACCCTTAGAGTTGACATTAACCTGATTAAGATCACCCCTGTGATGGGTTTTCTGCCATCCACCTGAGGCCCCTGTCCCTTCTGCCACCCCAATAGCATACTCCTAACCCTCATGGCCTTGTTGGGTCCCGGCCTGCAAAACCCAACTTATGCCGACAAGTTGGTGTAAAATGCTATAACTTTGTCCCATCTAGCCACCATAAACCTCATTATCTCTTCTTCCAAAGGGGGCTTACTTATCTCCATACCCTGCTGCCCCTGAAACTCCTGGAAGACTTCCCATGCTCCCTCGTAAGCCTTCAACATGCTAGCTGACCAGCAGTTGTGATACAGCATTCACGCTCTTGCCACCCACTCTCCCATTACTGCTCCGGTACCCGTGTTTCCACCTCCACTGCTCTGGGGGTCAACTCTCAGAACGTTCTCATCTGAAAATGGGAAAGACTGTCAGTGATGTCATTGTTCACCCCCTCTACATGCTTGGCTTTAAAAGTCAGGTTGAGCAGCAGCTGCCGCATTACTTGAGTAACCATGTCTGTTGACCTCCGTCTCGTATTTATGACCTCCACTAGAGCCCTGTTATCACACCAGAACAACATCTTCTTGTCTCTCATCCTTTCCCCCCACACCATCATAGCTACCCAGATGGGAAAGATTTCCAGGAATTAGATATCCTTCAAGAGGCCTGTAAACCTCCACTTCTCCAGCCAGGCTGCGGACATCCATTGTCCCTTAAAGTATGCCCCCATACCAAAGGCCCCTGATGCATTGGTGTAAAGCTCCAAATCTGCACTGTCCACCCATTCCTCTTGCCAGAATGACACACCATTAAAATCTCCCAAGAAGGTATCCCAAATATCTAAGTCTTGCCATATGCCCCTGTTGATATCTACCCACTGGTGAGACAATCTAGCTGTTCCTATATCCCTGGCCAACCTCCTAGTGAATGCCCTCTCTGGACCTATAGCCCTGCAGGTGAACTTGAGGTGACCCAGCAGCTGCTGGACTATTGCTAGTGGCACCCTCCTGCTCCCCGACCTGCCACAACAAACATCTCAGCCTGTCCACCTTCCTGGCTGGCAACCGAAAACACTCCAATTCCGTGTCGACTTCAATCCCCAAGAATTCCATGGTCCTGGCTGGGCCCTCAGTTTTGTCTGCTGCCAATGGTATACCTACCTCCAAGCACATGTCCTGGAAATCCATTAACATCTCCTTGGCCTCCTTCCTGCTATGGCCAATCAGTAGAAAGTCGTCCAGGTAATGCACGACTCACCAGTGACCGTATCTGTGCCCAAAAACCTACTGTACCCATGAGCTAAAAGCCTCAAATGTGGAACATGCCACTGAGCAGCCCATGGGCATGGCCTTGTCAAAGTAGATCACCCTATCGAATTGGAAACCCAATAAATCCCAATCCTCTGACCTCACTGGCAACAGCCAGAATGCAGACTGTATGTCCGTCTTTGCAAGCCATGCCCCCCACAACACCCTGATCAAGCTAACCATCTGGTCCAATGTTGTGTAGGATACTAAGAACATCTCCTCTGGTATGCCATCATTTACAGATCCACAGGGTAGGACATGAGGTGTATCTGGTGGTACTCGCCCACCAGCTTTTTAGGCATTATCCTCAATGGAGATATTTGAAAATCTGCACAAGACAGATCCTTAAATGGTCCCTCCACCCTGCCCGCATCCAACTCCTTCTGAGTCTTCTTCCACACAATCTCTTCCTTCCCCTTTATGGACCCCAAGTTTTTTGCCCACATCCCCTTACTGACCCCTTAGAAGGCCAAAGGGAAACCCTGTGTAAACCCCCTCCCATAGCAACAACCCCCCCTTTTGATCTGGGTAGTCCAACATCCACTCCACCACTACTGCCACTTTTATGGGGATCTCCGACAGTGGAAAACCCCACCTGCCAGATCCCTCCCCCACCCTGTCAGTTCCAACTGTAGTTGGAGTTGTACCCTCCCCTGTTTCCGGATCCCCTGCCTCTCCTCCCCATAGCCCCCAGGGCCCTTACTCCCCCATTGCCCCCTGAAAGGACTGATCATTATACTGGTGACCTGTTCCATTTTCCCCATTGAACCTGCATTTCCACACTGAGTGTTGCCCCGCACATTTAGAGCATACATGTCTGAATTTGCAATTGGCCCAAGTGCATGAGGCTTTGTTAATACCCCAGCATCTCTTGGCCACTGGGGCCGATGTTGTCTCCCCCCCTTCTGCACCTCCCGCTGAATTGACCTGACAAAGTCCTGACCCACAAATTGGAGTGGGAACAGTCTCATCTGAGGTCCCCTTTTGCAGCCATCCTGTGCTTGAATGCCTCATCATAGTTTAACCACCCATACCCCTTCTGTGCCTTATAAGCATCCCTGATAATCATCGTATAGGTCAACAATGGTATGCCCAGCTCTGGCTGCTTTCCTAGTAAAATTGCACCGAAAACCAGCCTGCCACATGTCCAAATTTTCCCTTTATACATGACCTCCTCCTCCTTATGTCCCAATACCGCAAGGACTACTACCATTTCTGACTTACCCACAGACTCCTTCTGCTGATATTTCTTGGCCATTTCTTGATCTTCCAGGCCAAAGATATCCACATATTCCCCCTTCCATATCTTGTCCTTAATGAATGATGGAACATGGTCACCCAATGAATAGTCTGGCGACCCATCACTAAGCTTCTTGCCTACCTGTCTCATGACCCCCTCACCAGGTTTCTCCCCGTTTCCTTTCTTTAACTCCTCCAATACCTTCTCAATCTTCTCCAGGCCCCTGTCTCCCATGTCACCTAAGAGAACCTCTAAATAATCCTTCAAGTTCCCCTTGCCCGATGGATTCTCATCGCCCTTACCCACTCCTGGGTCCCGGGGCTCAGGAGTGGGTTCTGCCAATGGTTCAGGTGCAGGTTCTGGGGTGGACCCCGCAGGTGCTTCCCAACCCTACCCTTGCCCCTTGGTCCTTATGGCTCCTTCCATTTTCTGGCTTCCTCCTCCACCTCTTCCCTCTTCTGGGCCTGGTCTATCAGCTGGGTCATCTTCTGCATCAGTGCTGCTGCCTCCTCTCTCAGCTGTGCACTGGTAGCTGGTGCCTAAGGTCTTCTAGGAGCCATCTTCTCTTCATCTTGTTGCTAAACTGAGACAGCAAGACAAAACCACCACTATTAAAGGTGACTGGCTGTGCCCCTATGTGGGCCTTCCACCCCCCCCAGATAGCTCCCTGATAAGCAGTTTGCAGTTCCACCTATCCAAATCTAACAGAAAGAAGGAAGCTGTAGCTACAGCAGGAGATGCCAAAGATTAAAATGTGCTCCATGAGATATTGCCCTTTTTAAATCTTCAACTTTTTTTTTATACCCTTAACTTTCCTGTAGGCCATTGAGCCTCCTGATGATGCAGTACTGCACAATGTCAGCTACAGAGATTCCTGGATTCATCACCAACCACAGAACTGCTCACCTCAGTATACAGGGGCACCTAACCCGAGTGTTCCTTCCAAAATGTTTTTGCCCTGTCCTTGTGGGCTGGCTACTTGGTCCTCTCCTGCTGTTGTACATTCATGCTGGGACAACTGCACAGCAACCACCCCCCTTGCAGAAAAAGGGCTTATATTTACAGGTATCCCCTTCATTTTCCCTATTGTGTGCTGCCCATACCTCCACTGTATCACTCCATTTCCCCGGTTGCCATGTGCCCAGTAGGAGACCCGTTTGAAGATGATCACTGTGTCTCTGCCATGATATCTGCACCCACTGAGAACAAGCACCAAGCCCACACCCGTATTAAAAGCCACCTCTCCCATACAGAGCTGCGATCCACCACCAAAATTCACAGAAACCATGTATCTAACGAGCCATGCTGTTGCGCCAGATGTGTAAATGTCTATAATTGTTCTTCATTCAAAAGAGGCCTTCAAGCACTCCTCCGAGGTGAAACAGACCTCAAATTACACCCCCCCATGCCACACAGTGGCTAAACTACCATGTTGCTGGGCCCCATCTCAGTTTGCAGGCCATCACTCACCATTCCACACGCCTGCTCCATTCGCCAGTGCCTCAACACCATGAAATTATGCTGATCCCAGCCCCCCTCTCCCTTCCTGGATCCCGAACACACATGCCAAAACCACAAAACCACACCCCCACCATGCGGCTCTGTCCCACCATGCGAAACAGCCCCCACCCCCGCTCGGTCTCACATTGTCGTTGCTGTATTTTCAATTGCATTTCCATCTTCTGATAGTCTCATGTGCCTATAGGCTACCTCCAGGAGCCTTCCATATAGCCCAATCCTCAGCGGGAATGAGAAGCCCATCTGCAGTGCCCAAGCTGTGGTCACCGACGACAGCAACCCACCCTCCCATCTGGGCCATGGCGCAACTGCTGCCCGACCCTGCCCTGCAAAAGGAAACAAGCCTAAGAAACAATGGGGACCACCATGTGGCACACGCCAACCTCCACAATAGATGCCGCCCAGCTGCGACTTGCAGAGAGGGCTCAGGCTGGCCAGCCCTATCCACCGCCCCACTCCACTCTCTCTCTCCTCGTTTCCTTCTTACCTTTTGCTTTTTTGTTTTGTTTGTTCCATGCCATCAAATATCTTGGTGCTGTCTTCAATTGCAACTGGGACCATGTCCCTTGATTCCTAATACCATCTCCGCAGCACTCGGTGCACTACACTGTTGGCCCATGTACCACCGACCATGTAAGCTTGGGCCTAAAAAACTCGAATCACTCTGAAAAACTCCCAAGCAGAAAAACAACCACATCTCCATGCACACAGATAAGCCAGTCAATGCCAACCAAGGTGAAGCAACCACCCAATGACAGACTGAGCAACATGGAGCAGTAAACCCCCAAAATCAAAACAAGCCTGCCTCTAGCACTGGCTCCATCAAACATTATTCCATGAACAAAACACCCCTCGCAAACCTTCCATCACAAGAGACTCCAAGCTGTACAGCACCTCGTAGCGTGCTGTAACCAAGGCCTATATGCCTAATGCCACAACTGTGCTGAAACCCAGTGGACCATTGGTGGAAACTAAATAAATCTACACTCGAATTGGTGCTAAACCAAACAAAATTCCTCACATCGGGTATACAGTACCACATAAATTTAACAGCTGAAATCAACCAAGGTACAAATAGGTAGAAAACAGGGGACACAAAGGACATAATGGCTGTAGGCCTCCTCCCAGGCCTGGCCATGCGGCCCTCTAAAGCAACCCCACCTTACCTCAGTGTAATCCTAACTTGCCAGTTGATGTGCTAGGACCAACTCAATCAAAAATCCTAGCAGAAAGGGGGAGAACTCAGAGCTGCAGTGCCTTAAGCACTGCCTAAGGAACCCAAAGAGGACCCCAGTTAACTCCTCCCCTCAGCCAGTCCTGATCCACCTGGGGCACCTGTAACTTCCCCCCAGGTGATGTCACCCACTACATCATTAGGCTCCTGCCCTTTCCTTGCCTGCTTCTTCCCCTACCCCCCTCCTTCTGGACTAGCCCCCAATCATCTGTTCACCATTTCCTTGTGCTGCCACTTGACAATTCAGGTTGCTTTTAAATGGCAACCCCATTTATCCCTTATTACCCAAACCTTTCCCTCTACATGGAAGCATTCCTTAGTCATACCCTTGCATAAAGGTGGGACACCACTTTAGCAGAGAATTATTGCCCTAATTCTCTGCTCCATGTTATTTTCAAATTTATGGGAAAAAATTGATTTCCATCAGATTTCTGACTGTTTGGCTACTTATCAGATTCTTACTAATTTGCATTCAGTCTTTAGATCACATCACTCCACCCAAACAGCATTGATAGATTTTCATGACATTGTTTCCAGGGCTTTGGACAAAAGATGTTTTGTTTGGTTCTGATTTTATTGGCTTATCTAAATTCTTTAATGTGATTAACCATTCAACACTCTTAAATTGTTTATCTTCTTATCTTCAGGTGTCAGCATGGCTCAGTTGGTTGCACATCCACCTCTAAGCCAGAAGGTAAGGGGTTCTTGTCTCACACTGGGATTGGACTCATATATAAATGCTGGCACCCGAGTGCAGTATTAGAGGGGTGCTGTACCATTGGGGTGTGCAATCCTTTGGATGAGATGTTAAACCAAAGTCCCTTCTATCCATCCTAGTGGGTGTCCAGGTGGAAGTAAAATAACCTAAGGCATGCTTTGCATAAAGAAAAGGGGGATTTTATTGGGGGAAGAAGGAAGTCAAATACAAAACAAAAACATTTCTATTTCCAGGCATGCACCATTTCAATACACTGATAATTTTCAAATAACAAGCATCATTTCCATCATATGTCTGCTCAAGCAAATCTATACAGTTTTTATAGTGACTAAAACTTGAAATGTATAATTCTTGCTTTTAAGGTAACATAATAGTATAACATGATTTCCACGAGGATTGTGTTTGAGACTTTGAGTATCTCTGTAAATCAGATTCATAAACATTCTGCCAGGATACGGTTACATTTTTCAGAATTACCTCTGGGGTAATGCATTGTTGATGTCAAACCCACTTACAGTGAGCTTGCCAGATATAATATTTTAAAACAGCAAAAATTACCTGTAAAGTATCAATATTAAAAACCGTCCATTGCTGTGGATAGATACCCAGAATTAAAATGTCATATGTCAGATTCTGAAATAGGGCTAGTTTCCACTTATGAGCAATTAATGCACCAAAGGATCTGACATAACCACACTCTAAAAACAAATGTCCTTGTGTTTCTAAGATGTGGGTACACTCTAGTCTGGGACAATATCTTTCTGACACAGGTTTATGCTTATTGTTATTTTTCACATTAAGCCTAATGTGTGCACTTAACCACAGCATATACCATGCATATTTACGTATCCTAGAATTACTAAGCTGTGACAATGCCATTTTGTTTTGTATAGCAGGGCATAATGGAATAATCAAATCTGCTTGACCTATTGCTCCCAGGAGGGCATCATGTATCCATTGGCAGGTAGTTGCTGAGGGTGCCAGGTATGGTTCATTCCATCTAATAAGTTTTTGGAATATCGACTTAACATAGTTGGGTATAACCCAAGTGTAAGACATAAGTCTACTTTTACGTTGAGTCCTAGCCTGCTTGCAAACTTTGGCCCATTCAGAAACAACTGCCACCCATGTTTTAGTCATTTGAGCACTAAGAGAAATCACATTATAGTATAAAAGGAACTATAATAAAAATCAATATGATTTAACATGCCTAAACCTCCTTCCCAAATTGATCTATATGTAGTTTCCCTTTTTATGGGGTTTAAATGGCTCCCCCACAGAGCCTGAAAAAATATTCTATAAATTTTCATCTCTTACTGTAAATGGTGGGAACAAACAGCTTACACATAGAAATACTGGAAGTAACAATGTTTTAATTAGTAGGACTCTTGTTTAGAAATTTGCTTACTTTTCCACTGGGCAGTCAAACTTTCTGCTGTTCCCAATTAATGAAAGCCATATCCTTAGCACCAAATTGTATACTCCATATAATGATTGGTTCAGATGTAAGTTTTATATCTGCATATGAAGTTTTAGTGTTTATTGGTGGTCTCCCAAAGGAACATCAATAATTTTATCTAAGCTTATTTTTGATCCTGAGATAGAAGTAAATGCTAACAACTGGTCCTTTACCATTGATTTTACTGTAGCTGCAGTCACAATGGCCACCAAATGATGTCTAACTGTACAGCCCTGTGATAAGAAAAAGCCACATCCTGTATCAAGACATACTTAACTTTAAATGCTTGAGAAAGAAAGAAAAAAAAACTATTTGGATAGCATAGATCCTCCTAATGTACATATTCCTTCCTGTGAGATGTACTATCTGATAATTATCCTTTACCTTAGTGGTGGCTATGACATCAATTAGGGCATTGGAATCACAAAAAAAGTTTATTTGTTTTTAAGCCTCTATCTGACTGATGCAGATCGCAATTAAAATCCCCCCCCCCCATATGACCAATATGGAGGTGTGTAAAAAGGGTTAGATTTTCCCATTTTCCTAAAAAGTTCAATGTGTTGTGTTTTAAATCAAGGAGCATAACTATTAACCATGTCTGATCATTCCTAATTAGATATCTAAAATCAGTGCTCTTCCAGGTGCAATGTCTATTAATCTGGTGACTTTCAGTGCATTACTAGAAAACAGAATCCCCAACCCATCACATGCACTCTCACCTACTGACCAAAAGGTGACACCATTCCCCTATAATTTGGATGCTTGAGAGATTTCATATGATGTCTTCAGTCTAGTGTATTGTAAATGAATTATGTCAGCCTCTTTTTGCCAGCTGTGTTAGGACTGTCAGCCTCCTTTTACTAATCTTTATACTATTGACATTTAAAGTTTGTATGCATATTGATGTCAGTTATAAAAAAAGATGGGGGGGAAAACTGTATCAAGAGGTTTTGGATCTAGTATGCTATATTTTTTCTTACTGTGTCTCCCCCTCCTGCATCTTCTATGCCTGATGATTGGTCCTTGGTGGAAGAATTAACTGAGGAGGAGTCAAATTCCTCATCTTCCTCATCCATATCTCCCCAGTTTATATCTGAGTGTAAAACTTCAAACCTGTTCTCTGTTGTTAACCCTTGTTTACCTTTTGCCAACTTCGTTTCTTCCCCTTTGGGTGCTTTGCCTGTAACCAGACTCATTTCTTCACCTTTAGGTTCCTTGCCTTTCCCCTACCCTGTTTCAGGGTCTTTTGTTTCTGTTCTACAGGTCTGAAGACAGTCTCTTCATGGGGTGAATATGGGGGGTGGGGGTGGGGAGGCAAGCTAACGTCAATCAAGCAATCAATAAATAAATATTATTGTTCGACAAAATGTCTCTGCAAAATCTTAAAATGGAAATACAATGATAAAAACATGATAAAAGGTACCTCAGATACCAAAAACTTAAATTCACAAGTATCTTAAAACTTAAGTGAAGCCAAGCATTTACAGAGTCTTTTTAGTATTCTGGGATCCTTTGCATTAAACAAAGTAATAAACAATTGATCTGAGGGAAGACTGAGGATAGCCAGGATAGGATATAGCCAATATTTTCTCTGGGCCTCATACAATGAACAAAGTAATTCATTGTGTTTTAGATCATTCTCAGCTTTTTCGTAGAATTGCAAGATGCAGATATCACACCTGTTCTCTTCTGTCTGTTACACGAGGTCCCTGCATCCTCATTGGTACCCCCAGAGATACACCATAGACAGCTAATATTTAGATATATGCTATACTAGCAAATAGGGCATTGGGCATCTACCATAGAAGAGTATATGTCAGGATATGTATGCATATTATTGTTATACACTTTGCTTTCTAATACACATATGTATTTCTTGCTTACAAAAGATGTTAGGGCAACTGTGTCCTTGTAATGATGATGATATATAAGTCGGCATTGCCATCTTTTGGTAATTTGTATTATTATACTAATACATGTATAACTGAGCTTTCTTTGTCATTACAAAGTGATGACTATTACAAAATGGCATATAGTTATCTTGGACTGTGGAGCCACCTCTAATTTAGCCAATAGGGCTCATCTCTGTAACTAGAAATTTTTTATATTACGGTAACCATAGTAATTATCATAGGTATGTAATGTAAGACACTACGTCTCATACCTCGGAGATCCCTGGAGACTCAAAGAAAGCTTGAGGTATAGGGAACGCTTAGCATTGGCTCCCAGTTCATATTTGGTAAGAACTGCTTAGGGCAACTGTGATTTATCCTTTTGGTAGTGCTTTTCTTGTGGTGCAGAGGACAAAGCACAAGATAAAGACTTCCAAGGGTTGTGGGTTCAAGACTAGTCTCTCTGTATTTTCTGTAACAGAGTAGACACACCAGAGGATGTAGACAGAATGAGAAAGGACCTGCAGAAACTTGAAGAATGGTCAGGGGTTTGGCAGTTGAAATTCAATGCAAAGAAGTGCAAGATAATGCATATGGAGCACAACAACCCTGGCACAATATATCAGTTGGGAGGTGAGGATATAGCATGCACCAAGCAGGAAAGGGATCTTGGGGTTATCATCTCTGATGACCTCAAGGTAGCGAAACAGTGTGACAAGGCAGCAGGTAAAGCAAATAGGATGCTGAGATGCATAGGCAGGGGTATCACCAGCAGGAAAAGGGAGGTCATAATTCCGCTATACAAGACACTAGTGAGGCCCCACCTAGAGTACACTGTACAGTTCTGGAGACCTTACCTATGTAAGGACATAGACAGGGTAGAGAAGGTTCAGAGGAGGACAACAAAGATGGTACATGGATTGCATCACAAGTCCTATGAGGATAGGTTGAAGTAACTGAATATGTACTCCCTGGAGGACAGGAGGGAGAGAGGGGATATGATAGAGACATACAAGTATCTTACAGGGAGAAACAGGGTGTAGGAATACACTATTTTTAAGCAAAAAAGATGTTCCAGGACTAGAGGATATGGGATGAAGTTGGAGGGAGGACGATTCAGAGGAAACGTGAGGAAGAATTGCTTCACAGAATGGGTGGTGGATAAGTGGAGCACCCTGCAAGAGGAAGTGGTGGGGGCTGAAATAATCACGGGATTTAAGAATGCATGGGATAGACATAAAGGAATTCTGGAAGTCAGGGGTAAGGGGCAACAGACTTCTAGGAAAACATGAACTGAACTTACAAGCTCAAATGGGCAGACTGGGTGGGCCATAGGCCCTTATCTGCCGACACTGTCTATGTATCTATGTATAAACAAGTTTATTACTCTTATGCAATGTGTCTGTGATTCCTTGCATTTCCATTATTGACAAGAACCTGAGAGTGAGGTTTAGACCTCCTGACAATTGGCAACCACGTGCAGGCAATATTTGGTGTTTGCAAAGTTTCACTTGTTGCTTCAAACTATTCCCTTCCCACCTCCCCCTTTCTATGACCGCTTTGTAATAACTTGCAAAGTCTGGCTGCTTTCTGGATGTGGTCGATGCCAACTCGACCCACTCCACAGCAGTTCTCAATTGTAAGCTTACAGGTGATCAGTAGCCTAACTGTGAACAAAGTGCTCCTGCTGTGGATCGATACACAGCATGGCACCTTTTTCATGGTTTGATTTTTGTTTTCCTACTCGCACAATGACCACCGTATCAAATATCTGCATAGAACTGAGATTCAATGTCTCAAACTTCCTTGTCTCCCATGGAGGATGGGATGACTTTGCATGGGACACAAGTCAATCCAACAACCCTGTACTGGGGATTTCAACTCAGTACTCAGAGATGAGACAAACAGCCAGAAAGCGAGAAGCTAAAGGGCTGTTTGTCGCGGCTCTCTATGCTGCTCTGGAAGCCTCCAAAGTGTGGTTTTGAATCCTTGAACTGCAAATCTCCTCTCTTAAACAGGAGATGGGTTTGCAGGAAACAATGTGTGAGACATGAGCAGGATTTGGAATCTGAACTCCAAACTCTGTGAAATAAAAAGGATTCCCTTTTGCATCATTCCGCCCAGGCAGGTGAGCAGGAACTTTGTACGTTGAAGCAGGAGTGTGAAAGTTTGAGACAGGATAACTGTCAGGCTTTGCAAAGGAATGACTTGTTAAGTAGAATGAATGAGCAATTGAGTGAGGAGTTGTGAGAGGTCCAGGACGAGATAAATCAGGTATGTAATGACTTAGAGGTGGCTACTAGGGACAATCGTGAATTGAGCACCCCGTATAGAGTGTCACAGAAACAGGTGCAGGATGAGGTAGATATGAATGTTGCAAATGTGAATCATGCTGAATGTGAATCCAAAATGGCAAAACTGCACCATCAGTGAGAGGTTCTGGCTGGACATGATAAGGTGATGGGAGGCGTAGCCCCTGCCTTAACTTTTTCATCTGAAGGGGAGGCGACAGATGACGATATCTCACAATACAATGCCCAGTCACACCCCTACTATGGCCCAGAGTCTCCACCCCGCCATCCACAACATGGCTGTCCCCCGTCACACCCAACCCATGTCATACGTCACCGACGTCATGACGCACATCATGGGCGATGCCAACATGACAGCCCACATGATGGGGGGGGAGAAGGCCAAAGCCTAGTCCCAACGGGTCCACCGGTAGCAATTATTATTGTGGAAGACAGGCAGGAGAGAAAGAGATGATGACTGAACACGTGATAGGCAATGTACCCATCTCTGAGAGAAACAAACGGGTCCTTAAAGCCCAAATTAGGCAGCTTCTGCATGAGGCTGGCACTCAGGAGGGCATGGTTTATACTGTGGCTGAGGCCACAGCTCTGGCAGCTTTGGATGGCGCCCGGGGCAGTCTACCTCCACCTGATTGGCCCAATAATCCCCTACAAATGGCCTACTCTGTTCAGCAAATAGCTGACAGTATTGGTCGGATGAGCCCATCCGACAACCTCAGCTGTCACTTGAAAAAGGTGCATGCTAAATGTGAAATGCTTAGTCTTGCAGCTGACTATGAGGTCCAGATCCTACTCCAGACCATTGATCCTGGACCGTGGGCCAAACTCCTTGATGCCATCTGCCAAGACGGACAAGCCACCTTTGATGAAGTCGCAGCTGAACTCATTTCTGCACACAGCCCTACCTGGAAGAAGATACAAGGATGGCAAGATCTGCCATTAGCCACTAGTGTGGCCACTCTTAGGAGATTTCTAGGTATGGTGAATTATTCCAGAGATTTTATTTGTGATTTTGCTCAGAAGACTGCTCCTCTGTATGAATTACTAAAAAAGGACATTCCCTGGAATTGGGGCCCCATTCACACCCAGGCTGTGACGTCACTGAAACAGACTTCAACTCAGCTCCAGCTCTGGTCAACCTCAATCCAGCCTTGCCATTCCATCTGGAATGTGCCACCTCTGACATAGCCATGTCAGCAGTGCTGGCCCAGAGGTTTCATGGCCCTTTGAGACCCATTGCAGATGTGTCGCAGCTCTTGACCCCAGTGGAACAGACGTACAGCCTTTTTGAAAGGAACCGTCTAGCCACCTACTGGGCTGTCAAGCACTTCTTGTATATCATTGGGTACTCTCCACTGATCAACACAAACCATATCCCAACTACCTTTTTGCTATCAGACAGAGTGAAGGATGGGTCAGTCTCCAATAACAGGTTGACACACTGATCACTTCTTCTCCAAGATAGGGACATCCAGGTCCACCCAACCAAAATGCCCTATCATGCCTTCAATGATACCGCGGACACCCTTGCCAAGGAAGGGGCCTGAGGGGGGGGCATCTGGATGATGGATCATCCAGAAGCCAGGGCGACTGTACACATTGCAGCAATCAAAAAGAAGCCCAAACCCTTTTCCCCCTTGGACCTATTGGCAGCCAAGCATGCAGACTCTGAACTCAAGGATGTTTTCAGATTCCTTGACAAGAGCACTAAACAAAACCTACCTACCCACAACCTGTACTGGAGGCATGAAGGTAAGTTACACTTGTCCCCAATGACAAGCTCATCTGGTATCAGCCAGATGATACCCCCACCAAATTAGGGGTGGTCCTAAGACACCTTAGGTCTCAATTTCTGCACCAAGTGCATGACACCCCTGCTGGTGGACACCAGGGAGTAGAAAACACCCTCCAAAGACTCAAGACCACTGCTTGGTGGCCCGGTATCACCAAAGATGTCAAACAGTACATAGATAATTGCCTTGTATGTGAACAAAACAATCGTATCCCCACCAAACAAAATTCCAAACTACTACCACAAAGGCATTCTGGACCTTGGCATGCCATACAGATTGACTTTATTGGCCCATTGACCAATACCAGCAGAAATAACAAATATGCCCTTGTGGTGACTCATCTTTTCTCTAAGTGGGTAGAAGCTTTCCCCTCTAAGACATGTACTGCTAAAACCACTGCCAAAATCCTGGTGAAACAGATTTTCTCCAGGTGGGGCCTACCTCTAAAAGTAGGCTCTGACAAAGGAGCCAGTTTTACAGATGAGTTGATGAAATAAGCACTTGAACTCCTCAGGGTTCACCAAAAATTCCACATACCTTATCATCCACACTCTTCAGGTCAAGTAGAAAGAGCCAACAGATGGATCAAGCAAATGCTTCCCAGATTCGTTGAGGACAATCACAAGACCTGGGATTCCCTATTGCCATTACTTCTTATGGCAATTAGGGGCACACCCTCAGGCACCACCCATTTGACACCATTTGAGGTGATGACTGGCAGACAAATGAGATTCCCTGAACACTTATCATTTGACCTGCATACCCCCACAGCTAACCGTGTGTCTGTAGACCAGTATGTGGCAAGACTCAGACAGAACCTCATACACACTCATTTGTATGCTTCTCAGATTTGCCCATCCCACACACTCTTTCTCCAATAAGTGGGAAAGACCCTACCCCATTGTCAACAAACTCAGTCCAACAGTCTATCAGGTTAGACTAATGCACAATAAACTGACTGACAAATGGTTACATGCAAACCAGCTGAAACTGTATAAAGGAGTATAATTACTTTTCCTCACCCCATTGGGCAGAATAGTACTAACTTACTAATATTTGGTTTTCCTTTTCAGGTACTCTGACAATATGGCTATCTCGTTCCTCTTTCTCCTCATCTCAGGCTTTATCCCCTGCATCCAAGGCACAGTAAAGCACCTCCTTCCTCATCTCAATCCTCCAACATCTGCCCCAGAGTAAGTTTCTATCAATATACCTGACAATAATATTACTGTCCAGAAAGGTTCTGATGCCTACCTCACTGCCTCAGTTGTTACTCCTGATAAATCTACCCTACAAATTGAGTGGCAAACCACATCACAAGGGCAAATTCTCCATGTGGCCAAGCTTTCCAAAGGTACTCTCCATGGCTGGCCCAATGCAAAATTATCCCCTAATGGTTCACTGTCCTTGCTCCAGACTGCTCTTAGACATGCTGGTATATACAATATCACTGTTCTGATTGATCCCTCATATTGTAGTTCCTTGTCCAAAGACTCTACTAGGAAATTCTGTGCTGTACACAACATGGCCTCTGCTGCCATGTACCTTTCTGTGTTACCCCCAACTGATAAACAGCTTTTGGAATGTCCAAAACACACCCCTGGTCCCCGTAGTGGTCTAACAGCCACTGCCTTACCTGGTACACTTATTAATAACTTACAATTAATGCATATACCTATCTCATCCACATCAGCAATAATATTACTAAGGCTATTGAAGCTGTCCTTGTACTAAATAATGATGGTGATATGAACAGTGCACTAACTAACACTTGGTTAGAGATTACCTTTAAAGGTTTTGTTATTGTACAAGCATTTCTGATACTTTTTCTTATTATTATGCTTTGCTGCCTACAGCGCACACTGCATCAACACCATGAGAAGTTGGAGTTCCTTTACAAAGCTCATGTGTCAGGTTTGTAAACAACACCTGCTCTCGCTCCACATCCCTACTTTTGCTGTGTTGCCCTGAGAGGCAACAGGGGGGAAATATTACACAAGGTCCCTGCACCCTTATTAGTACCCACAGAGGTACACCGTAGACAGCTAGTATTTAGATATATGTTATACTAACATATAGGGCATTGGGCATCTACCATAGAAGAGCAGATGTCAGGATATGTCAGGATAGTATTGTTATATAATTTGCTTTCTAATACATATCTGTTTTTCTTGCTTACAAGATGTTAAGACAACTGTGCCCTTGTAATGATGATGATATATAAGTTGGCATTGCCATCTTTTGGTAGTTTGTACTATTACACTAATACATGTATAACTGAGCTTTCTTTGTCTTTACAAAGTGATGACTACTACACAATTGTGTAATGTTATCTTGGACTGTGAAGCCACCTCTAATTTAGCCAATAGGGCTCATCTCTGTAACTAGAAATGTTTCTATCTTATGGTAACCATAGTAATTATCATAGGTATATAATGTAAGACACTACATCTTATACCTCAGAGATCCCTGGAGACACAAAGAAACCTCGAGGTATAGGGAACGCTTAGCATTGGCTCCCAGTTTGTATTTGATAAGAACTGCTTAGGGTGTCTGTGATTTATCCTTTTGGTAGTAATAAACAAGTTTATTACTCTTATGCAACGTGTTTGTGATTTCTTGCATTCCCATTATTGTCAAGAACCTGAGAGTGAGGTTTAGACCTCCTGACATGTCTAAAATATATATAATTTGCAAACTATAATTCCATTCTATATCTTGCTAATATTCTTTGATCTTCAGGGTTAGTTAGACTAGAAAGGTAATATTTTAAGCCTTTTATTGTTTTAAGTCTCTTATACCATCTGAAATGCACAAGCTGGTTTATTTTCTATTTGATCATTAATTAATGCTACGTTTTCCAATCTATTTTTAATTTGTAAAATTATCTCTGGAAATGGTTTAGTGTAAATTTCAAACAAAAGGTGCCCAGGCCAAGTGGGAATAATATTTCCCAAATTGTCTTTATTGTGGGGGATATAAAGATCTTACTTCAAGAGGGTTTCTTCAGTAGGTCATCACATATTGGACTGTTGCAATCTGGCGTCGGGCCACACGGCAGACTTTTCTAGCAATACCTGATGGGGGAGCGCACACCTGATGTCACGTGACTGATATCAGTGTGTCTGTATATAGTGGGTGGTCCCCATGCTCACCCTCCAGTTCTTTCCCACTGTCGCCGCATGCCAGTTGCATTGCAGACTTCCATAAAGCGATCATCATGAAAGTGTAATCCGCATTGGAATATCCTTCATTATTTTTTCTATTTTAGTGTTCTCTTACTGATGTCTTCTTCCAAGAAGAAGTGCTCATCCTGTGGCATGCAGATCCCACACAAAGACAGTCACCTCAAGTGCGTCCTCTGTTTAGGCCCAGACCATCCAGTCTCCTCCTGCCCTGAGAGCCAGACCTTTAACCAGGCTGCAAAAAAAGAGGAGACAGCAGGCTTTGGAGGCTTATCTGCTAAAAGCCTGCCTGGCTTCTCTCGAGAAAAAAATGGATCGACTTAGAGATGCTTCCTTTGGAAAATCTCCTTCAAAAAAGCATAAGGAGAAATCTAAGGAGTGGGAGAGCTCCGCAGACAACACCAGGCCATCGACGAGCAAGGCCCAGCCGCCACCCAGAAAATCGGATAGTAAGTCTGGAAAATCCACAGTGTATCAGTCAGCTGTCGGCTCCTTCGACGACTGCACTGCTTTGGCCAATAAGTCAGCCCCCCGGCCTTCAAGGACCACGCGGTGGACTGTAAGACAACTACCCAGGCTGTGAGTACTCACCCAGCTCTGGTTGATAAGCCGGCCGGGGGCTCCTCCCTCACCTGACCCCACCCACAAAGTTGGCCATCTCTGATGACTGAACGGGTATGGTTCCCCCGTCAGGGCCTGACAGTGCATCACCTGACATCCAACGGAACTAGAGGGAGAAAGCCCCTCTCCCTTCTCCTCCTGCTTCGCCCATACCCTCCAATTCTCTGGCGGGTAAGTCTGGCGATGACAATGGAGAGCCCCTCGACTCTGTTGATGCTTCAGGGTCTGCTCCACTTTCCCGTCTCGGGGTAATGGAGATCCCGGCATCCCCTTGACACCGGTTATCCTGATGACAGTCCTGCAGCCGGGACCTGTTGTCTGGCCTCTGCCTGTGGCCCGACACCGTATCAGGTCCCAATGCCATGGCCCCTTCATTTGGCTCCGACGCCGGCCCCTCTGATGCTGGACCCCCTTTTGGTGCCAGATTGGGTGGTGCCAGTTCCGATGTCAGTTTCCCTGATGTGGGCTGTCCTGACACCAGGCCCTCAACTGATTTATATGATGGCAGGTCCGACGTGGGTACCCCTGATGCCAGATCTGATGACGGGGATTTATTCCAGATCCCGAACTGTCCCGCACTAACTGCCAGGGTATCCTGGGGACCACTAACCCGGGGGTCCCACTCTGGACTGGAGTCATTATGGGCTGTTCTACCCTGGATTCAATCCCTACTTGAATTTTCAGAGATTCCAGGGTTATTACCCACCACCGGTTATCCCTCCTCCTCCTCCTCCTCCCCCACTTAGCCTCTGCCTACCCCCCAACCCCTCCTCCTCTGGTTCCCCCAATTTCAAGACTCTAATCCAGTTCTGGTGGCAGAGGGCAAAGTTGGAGTTGGTCTTGGACCTGGAGACTAGGTTCCCACATCAGCGGTCTCCCAAGTCTCCATCTCTGAGCAGTTCTTCCATTGCCACTGTCCATATCTCGGGGAAGACTCAGCAGGACATTTCCATTCTGGATAGTAGATGTCACCCTGTTTTCGGAGGTGGATGACAACAGTTCAGAAGGGGAAGGTGATTCATCAGAGGAGGTTCCGGATGATTCTGAAGAAATGAAAGGCAAGGTCTCCCCAAAGTCTCCACCAGAGGACCCTGCCTTTTTGGACCTGTTGAGGCCATGAAGGATTACGTCGATTGGGAGTCAGAGGAACAGGTCCCTATGAGTCAGAGGCTCTAATGGCTTCATGCTTGAGGTAGACGAAATTTCAGCAGCATAAAGGACTCTTGTTTTAATTTTAGTGCTCATCACCTTTACTAAATCAAGTACAGAGCTCTGTGCAAATCTGTCATGAAATCTCTTAAAGGCATCAAATGCTGTGTATAATTTCAGGGTCATCTGCAATATATGCAAAATCCATGCTGTATCTTTGCACATATCTTATGTCTAGTTAATCATAATAGCTAACTGTCTCAGTTCTAGTTCTGTCTAAATATATTGATGGATTTATTTCAGATTTATTGCCAAAAATGACCATGTTTGTTTTATCTCTATTTATTATGAGTTTATTTTTATTGCACTAATTTGCAAAGTGATCTAGCTTGCACAGAAATCCCAATTTTGATGTAAAGATTCAAATTGAGCTACTCAATATGACTGACTCAGTTTGATCGCTTGTCAGATGAGCGAGTCTAGAATTATAGTGAGGCGCGATGTCAGCTACCATGAAAGGAAGTAAATGGTGAATAGTCAGGAAAACGACTTGTAGAGGGAACAAATACAGGAAAAGGATATGGAATGTAGTTGGGCTGAGAACCACTGGACTGGCTGCTTGGTGCTGTGGATTAGGACACTGCGTTCAGTGCATGAGGTACTGGGTTCGGATCTCGCTAGGTCTGTGTGTTTTTTTTTGATTGTGTGTGTTCCTGGACTTAGAATAGTTTTTTCCCTCATTTTCCAGCCCCCCTCAGAGTTGATTATAATAGAAAAGGGGAGTGCGGGGGGGTGAAGGCCCCTGGATGGGGTGGGAGGTGCAGCCCCCACATAAAATAATAAAACACTATTGCTCCGTTTCATGTTGTGCTCACTGATATTGTGGTAGGTGTTGTGTACAGGCACCATTTCTGTTTTCAGCATTGTGTCGTCGCTGATGCATCAGGTGCTGTTAAGTCCTCACTCTTATGACATGGAACTGATTAAAACCACATCCTATGCATATGCTAGGCATGGAATTTTAATATTGGACATAGGTGGAGAATGAAATTCTGCATTATTTAAGGATGATAATATGGGATTTATATAAAGACTGAATGAAAGAGGTGCCAATAAACAGCTCAGTCAAACTCCTAAATTCGTAGTTATTGGATTAGTCAGATTACCATTTTGATGATAATGTACAGTAAGCCAAGTATCCTGATGCAGGGTAATAATATTCAACAAAGTCTGGTCTATGTTATAACTTTTTAATTTTTCCCAATGCAGAACTCAACTGATTGAGTCAAAGCCTGCTTTTAGGTAGACAAAACAGCAGTGCATTTGTGTCTTCTTGATGTTGACATATTTCCATATAGGATGGTTTAAAACATAGCAATGCTGAATTGTTGAGTGATCGGTTCTAAACCCATTTTGTATTTCAGTTAGGAGATTATTTTCTTCTACCCACTGTTGGAGACAATTTAATATTATTCTGCAAAACATCTTTGGTGATGTATCTGATAGACTTATAGGTCTGTCCATAGGATGGTTGTTTACTGTGCCCTTTTTAAACATAGGGCATATTATGCTACCTGTCCATGTTCTAGAAAGTAAGTTATTTTGGCATTCATAATTATATAAATAATGCAGCAGTGGAAGCCACCAGTCTTGAAATGTTTTAAAGCAGCAGTGCAATGAAAATGGGTTAAAATTTGACCCCACCTTTTTTTCTTTCTAATTGATGCCAGATGTCTTCTAGCTTATTTTGGTGGTGAAATTTTTAGTTTTTATTATCATTTAAGAATTTTATGAACGTTTTAAAGTAATTATTTCTCAAGAAAAAAAGATGGCCGCCTCATTTTTGCATAGAAATAATACTGAGGACCTGAGGAGGATAAGAGTTCAGGCAAAAATGCAAATGTACAGTACACAGCATAGGAAGCATTCAGAAAACCCAAATCAACAGTTCTACCAATATTTTTTGTAACCATAGCAGAAAATTAGCTTTTTGGAATAACTTTTTTCATTGCACTGCTGCTTTAAATACATCAGCTAGAATGTTATCTGGTCATGGGACCTGGTTAGAGGATATTTTATTAATAGCCTCTTCTATTTCTATTATAGATATGTAAAATGGTTTGGAAGCATGATTCTGTCTTACTCTCTTCTTACGGTCAAGGCCTGTTCTTCTGTGGAAAAGTATAATTTTTTAAAACTTATCTCCCATGCTGCTGGAGTGATTGCAGCTTCCACCTTATTAGACTATTGTTTAAACCCTTGACCGATCAACAGCCAGGATTTCTTTACATCTATGTTAATCATAGATTTCTTTAGCTTATCCCACATCTTAGTGTGGGTTTTTTTTCCTTTTTTCTTCAATGATTTCTTTACATTTCTTTCTCTGCCTATTCAGTGATTTATTTATTGTTCTGAGTGGATGTTTTGATAAATATGAATTAACTGTTTTAGGTGAGTTTTAGCTTTTTTACAGTTAAAGTTAAACCAAGTTTTCTGTCACTTAGTTTCATAAATTGTTTGAGTAAAAAAAGGACTGATATAGTCAGTAATTTCCTCCCAAATGTTATTAATCCTACATGGTTCTCCTATTATATGTATTTCTAATTTCAGGTTATTAACATAATCTGAACTAAAAATTTATTTAAATAAGTTTATTGTTGAATCCTGCCACTTAACTCATGGTGAATTTATAATTTCCAAGGAGCTGAGGCAAGCTGTGAAGTAATTCTTCTAGGCTATCTGTTTGCCATGTTTCTAAAACCAGAATGTGGGTGGATTCTGGTCAATTCAGGATAACCAAATCCTCAAACAATTTGGCTGCTTCAAAGTTTGCCCATATGAGATCTACAACTGATGATGCGGAAGGTCCAATAAATGTATGATCACTTTCTGGGTCACCTACTTATCTTACATTCATTAGACAGAAATTACCTTCCTCCATTAACTGATCAAGGATTTTCCTTCTTTTGTTGGTAACTTTGGTCTATTTAGTATATTGAATTTATGATTTATTACATTAATTCCTTCTATAAAGTTACTTTTAAAATGATGGGAACTTCTCAGTATTAGAAATTTGTATGTTAAAATCCACCATTATAATAATTTGTTGATATTTATATCTCTTTTTATTCATCATCATCAAGTCAATTTTATTGGATAGCAAATAAAGAAAATTATTTCTCATATACAATTGTGTCTGACACTATAACATGACAATAATCAAGGCCACTGATTTACAGTGATTAAAACAATGAAATTCCGTTTTCAAGACTTCAGATTCCGGAATTGCACAGGTGATTGTTACTCAAATTTCCAGATTTTACCCAGATTCTGCTATCATTCTTTTAGTATGTGTATAAATAATCAGAATTGAAGAAGATTTAATATGCAGAGCTCTAAATAAAGCAAATTGAAAATAGTACAGGAAAGAATTAAAAGAAAAACACAAGTTTTGTAGATTTACTGATCTGATATAAAATGCCAGATTCCATGAAATCTTTGTTTTTACCAGTCTTCAGGCAGCCCTAATTCTGGAATTTTACCAGATTTTCCGGTAAAAACCAAAAAACAGTGGCCTTGACAATAATACAACATATACAAAATGTTACTTTAGACATACAAGTACCTGCATTAAGAATTTGTCAGCTGTATATATGTGATCACAATTATGTACAGAATTATTTATCCAAAACAGTTGCAGTGTGTTTATGGAATAAACTGGCTAAAGAAGCTCTAAAACGCCTCAAAGGCAATAATACCTGTATTCCCAACTTGTTTTTACATTATTTCCCAAGTTAGGGGTTTGCTACTGATAATGACTTTTCTCCATATTTTGATCTGCATCTCAGATCTGAAAAGAAAACTGAGATGCAGATCTTAAAGAGTATTTTGAATATGTTTTAAGCTGTAATTTATTTAATAAAAAAGAAGGTAAAGTCCATAAAACACACTTATACTCAAAGATATGCCAGTGATGAACCCTTTGGTCAGGCAAAGATGTCCAAACAACTGTTCTATACAATGTACACCTATGAGTATTATAAGGTAAATTTGTTATAAATCTCAATGCGCTATCATACAATGTGTCTAAAGTGCCACGTACTGCCTCCATTGCATTTTTGTAAACAAAATCACCATAATCCAATACAGGTAAAATCAAGGATGATACTAAAATAACTTCCTTAATGAAAAATTGCATAATGACCAATTCCAGAAAAAAAATCCTAATAACTGCTTTAATTTATTGGAAATATTTGTGATATGAGACTTAAGTGTTAAGTGTCTATCGAGCATTAGTCCCAAATATTTGAAAATATATACCCTACTAATGTTAGCTCCAGAGGCAGCTTGGATGGGCCTTGTGATATCCTTTGTGTTGTTACGCTTTTCAGAAAATACCCACTGGGTTTTCTTTTCATTCAGAAGGAGCCTTAAAACCAATAATGCCCTCTGAACACCAAGAAAGTCTGTTTGTAAGATATCCAAGGCAAAATTTATATTTTGTTTTTGTGTGTATAGTATTGTAATGTCTGCATAGAGAAATATTTGAGTGTCATTTGAACAGTGTTTTGGAAAATTGTTCACATAAATTAAGAGCAACAGGGAGCCCAAAACCCCCATGTTCAAAACAACAGTGCTCGAGCAAGCTCCCCCCACCTTTACACTTTGCAATCTCTGAGATAATTATGAATAGAACCAAGACAAGGCTGCATGACCCAGGCCAGCTGATTTTAAATGATTTAATAGGATTGTGTGATGTACTGTGTCAAAAGCCTTCGACTGGTCATGAAAAATAAATGGAACACTCCAGCCTTTGAAATATATTTGTTTTTAACTGTTCCCAGACCTTATCATTCTTAGAGTTTTTAGCCTGTGGAAAGTATATATACATTTATCAAGATTAATACCCAACCATCCAACACTAATTTTAGTGCTAGCAGTTCTCTTAGTCCTATATCAATAGGACAGGCTGTGATATTTAGTGATGTTTGTATGTAGGTTATGAAACCTGCACTGTGTCTACCATGTTTCTTGTTTTTTAACTGATGGCATTATATAGTCTGGCAATAATGGAGACTGGCTATCTGTTATCCATGTTTCTTGAAGACATAGAATATCATTTGTTAAAATAAACAAATTTACATTCCTCATCAACCAATTTATTACCAAGACCTTCTATATTCTAAGACAAAAAGGCTATTTTTTGTTGTTGTCATATGAGATATTTCTATTTTGATTGGTATTTTTATTTTTAACTTTTGATTGTCATTTTAGATCAAGAGGGCAGAGTGGTGAAAATGGGTTATAACTTTTGGGAAGAGCTCTTTGTTCAGTTACTCTGAATCTGGTATTGGTATTACTTTCCAGAGTTCTAAAATCAGCCAACTATATGCCATGATTTTCCAGTTCTGTACAGTAGCTGAATTTAAGAGAAGTGCTGTTAACTTGCTTGCGCTAAAGGTAATGTCTATCTGTGGGGAATTTGTTTCCCCCCATGAACTTTTATTTGTTCAACTGCATTTTTGTTAATATTCATATGTAGTGCACATGACAAAAACAGTCCAATTTCTCCCTTCAACTCATTCAGAGGCTGTTTTTTTTTAATTGTTTCCATCCAAAAAGTGCCAATGTTTTATTTCTCCTTTCTGTTATGGCAGCTTTGTTATATTCAGATATCACTTATTATGCTCTATTCATCCATGCAGAGTCATTTTTAACTGACTGGTCAGTAGAAACACTTTGGAATAAATTATTTGCAACACTTTCTTGCTATACAAATGAAACTAAATATGGAGGACGTATGTATATCCCTTTATATTTTAACTCATCTTCCATGTCCCAAATTTTAGATGCCAGGGTCCATGTTGTACAATATAACAACATGGAATCTGTATGATTTTGACTATGGGGTTTCATAATATAAAATTCCTCAGCATTATATTTTGTTAGCTGCAAAGATGCACAACCCAATTTGTTAATTTTCCAGGTTCTCCTTAAATAATCTTTCGATGCCATATATCTCTATCAAATACTCCTCCTGTTTATGAGTACTGTCTGTATCAGTGCTTTTTTTTAATACTACTGGCACCAACATTTGATGATATGGTTGGTTACCCTCAGTCTTCCCATTTTTACCTATACATTCAGTTGTAGCATCATCCATTATGTCATTCTGCATACTTAAAAGACTTAAACTTTCCTTCTCTTTGACAGGAAGTGCAGTTTGATGGAGCACCATGTTCTCTTCACAAAATATTTCTTTAGCTGTTTCCACCATTTGATTATTGCAACTATCAGTTTTCCCTTGCAGTATTCCCCAAATTTCTTGAGTGGAATTTACTTTCCTCCCCAAGGTTAAAACAGATGTACCCATCTTATTTTCAGGATTTTCTTTTTAGCTTTCTTTTTGTGCCTTTTTCTCTGTCTTTTGTACTGTGCGGGTAATTCCAAGCACTGAAAATGTCTCCATTTCCATTTGGAAATGGGGTGGTAAGTGAACTTGGATGGCTTCGTTCTATGTCTTTATGGACCCAGATATTGTTGGTTCAGTTTGCTTTGTTATAGCTTTAATTGCCTCTATTTGTTCTATTGTATCCCTGGTTATGTTTGGATCGTTAGCCAACCTATCAAGCAATACTTTATCATAAAAAAATCTTCTTTCAGACTACTTAGTTCTTCTTTAAGCACCCACAAGTTCTCAAGAATAACTATATTTGCATAATAGGGATTTTTAATTATCTCTAACATTTGTTTAGGTAGTGAAGATGAAGATGTAAAATGTCCTTGATCTGTAAAATGTTCTTTATTGTAGTTAAAAGAGTGATCGGGCTTCTCCCCCTATATCGGTGGATATTTAAACTCTATGGGATCAGATCTGACTATCATAGCAGAAGTTGGGGAGACATTTTGTGAAATTGACAGAGGAGTCTCTAAGATTTAAATATCCTCTATTTCTTTTCTCCTATTTCCCTTTGATTAGTAGCTAGTTGTTTTAAACCCAGTATAGTGAAGTACAAATCGTGCATTACTTGGGTAAACTATCTCACCGTGCAGTTCCTAAGCTCTGTGTTTTGATGTTCTCTT
This sequence comes from Neoceratodus forsteri, assembly GCA_016271365.2. Lineage (NCBI taxonomy): Eukaryota > Metazoa > Chordata > Ceratodontiformes > Ceratodontidae > Neoceratodus > Neoceratodus forsteri. The sequence goes on from CM057456.1 coordinate 650,200,366, forward strand.
TGAAAAATGTCTGGATATTGATGTCCCTTTCTTCGTACTATCACCGGGGTAGGTGTGTCCGCTGGGAACACTGGGATCACTGAGGACAAAATTGTGGCTGCATAACTTATATAAATCAGGCTGGTTAGTAAGATTAGCAAACATTATTGATATGGCATAAACAAGGCAAAAGAAACTGAAGGGCAAAAAAACATGTAGGGAATGTTCTATGTATGTCGAGGAGGTGACAAACTCAGAGTTTACATGCGATAAATGCATCAAAAACTCTGCTTTAATTAAAGAGATACTCAAACTTGAAACAAGACTTCAAACTTACAAGGATATATCTAAATTGGAGGAATACATAAATGAAGCTGTATGTGATGTTAGTAATAGGCAAGCCTTGGTACTGAACAAAACAGGGCATCATGAATACTCAACTGATAAAATTGAAATTAGTGAAACATCCACTCACGAAATGAATGAAGTTTTTCAGCCCCATACCATTATAGAATTAGAGAATAGATTTGAGTGTCTTGCCATGGATGCACCTGATAACTTGGATAGGAGTAGCACAAAAAAAGGGGGATTAAATACAACATTAAGTGAAATAAAGGAACCAAGAGAGACCATGAATCTAGATGGTATCAAGTTGGATAACATTACTTGCCCTGGAAAAACCAAACCACCTGAAAAAATTAAACCTTTAGAAAGGGATATTCTTATAATTGGGGATTCAATCATAAAAGGTATAGATACATATGTATGTTCAAATCGAAATGAACATGCCACAGTCAGCTCCTTACCCGGAGCAAAAGTACATGATATAGCTAGACTGATGGAAGGTTTTTTTGAAAATACAGTCACTCCCTTAGTTCTCTTACATGTGGGGGCCAATGATGTGGGTAAAACAAATTGGAACTGCATGCAAAGGGAATTTAAGTGTATTGTGGACACAGTAAAAAGGAATGGAGGTGAAATCATAATTTCAGGGATTATCCCCATGCAGGGAAACCAAATGTTGAAAAATAACCTGATAAAAAAAGTGAATGGTAAGATTAGAAGTTTCTGTTTACAAGAAGAAATTGGCTTCATGGATAATGAAAAGACATTTAACAGAACATCCCTATTTAGAAAGGATGGCATCCACCTTAATTATGCTGGAATAAGGATAATGGGTAAAAAAGTTCAGGATGTTACCAACTTCCATTTAAACTGGTTCGGGGGGTATAGTAAATACTAATAAACTAAATGTAACTTCATCTTCCCCCCAAATATCCCGGGTGGGAATGCTATTCTTATTAATGCTTGAAGTTTGCAGAATAAATATGATGAGCTTAACATAATTTTACACAAAAATAATGTGCATATTGCCCTTATTATGGAAACATGGTGGGATGAAAAAGATGATTGGGAAAAAGAAATTGAGGGGTATAAACTGTATTCCCATTGTAGAAAATATAGGAAAGGAGGAGGTCTGGCAATATATATTCATAAGGACATCGTCTCTGAATAAATTAAATGTGATATAGGGCAAATAGAACTCATATGGGTTCATTTATTACCTATAAATACACCTAAAATCATGTTGGGTCTTCTTTTCAGGCCCCCATCTATGTCGCGTGAAGATGACAAGGCTTTATTAAGTATTCTTAGTAATCTGGACCCTACAAAGAGGCTATTGCTAACTGGAGACTTTAACCTACCCAATATTGATTGGATCAAAGGTACAGGCTCTTGCCCTCTCGAAAGACAGTATATAGATGTTATGGATCATGTGGGACTTGAGCAGCTGGTCCTAGAGTGTACAAGGGGTAATAACATCCTTGATTTAATCTTTACAAATATGGGGGATATAGTTAACTCAGTGGAAGTAAGTACCCCTTTAGGAAACAGTGATCATTACACTGTCTTATTTAATATTAAGGAAATTCAATTTAGCAAACCCACGGGAACCACCACTAAGTTAAATATCGAGAAAGCTGACTTCAAAAATGAAGCGAATTGGGTAAATGGGACTGGAGATCGAGATTTGCTAATAAACCTTTACAGTCCACATGGGATTCTCTTAAAATTAAAATAGATAAATTAACAACTGAATTTGTACCTATTACTACTAAATATCATAGGGTCAGAACTACTAAACCTGCCTGGCTCACTACATCAATCAAAAAATTAATAAATAAAAAAATAGGCTATATAAGAAGTTGAAAGTTCTAAATTCTGACAAATAAAATGTTGAATATAAAGCCTTAAAAAAGTTAAAGTAAACATTAGAAAAGCAAAAGCCCTACATGAGATTAATCTTGCCAACAGAGTTCACAACAACAAAAAAGCTTTCTTTTCTTATATTAATAACTGGAGAAAGACCCCCAATAGTATAGGTCCCTTTTTCACTGAAGAGGGGCACCCAGCAACTTATCAGCAAATGGCTAATATCCAGAACAAATTTTTTTGTTCAGTATATAAACAAAAGGATACTGATTCACATAGTACAAGTAGACCCTTTGAACCTGGGACAGTAACTTTGAACCCAAATAATATTTATAAACAAATAGTTGGTCTAAATATTAATAAATCTCCTGTCCCTGATGGTATGCATCCTAAAATTCTGAGGGAATTGGCAGACATGTTGGCCCATCCTATAACACATATCTTTCAAACATCTATAAACTCTGGTTCTGTTCCCCAGGATTGGAAATTAGCAAATATAGTACCCATCTTAAAAAGAGGACCTAGTACCCTTCCAGGAAACTTTAGGCCCATTAGTTTAACTTCAATACTGGGAAAACTTTTGGAAGGAATAATTAAAGACATACTTATGGAACATATGGAGGGACGAGATATGATAGATCCCTTTCAACATGATTTTGTACGGAATAGATCCTGCCAGACCAATTTATTATCCTTCTACGAAAAAGTGAATAGGGAAATGAATGCTGGGAACCCTGTGGATGTGGTCTTTCTTGGTTTCGCTAAGGCTTTTGACAAACTACCACATAAAGAACTACTGTCAGCATTGGAAAATATAAAACTGCCTAGTAACATCTGCAGATGGGTCTCAAACTGGTTGCAGGATAGAAAGCAGAGGGTGGTCATAAATGGGGAATACTCAGATTGGGCCCGTTTTAAGTGGAGTACCCAGGGTTCAGTTTTGGGCCCAGTTTGTTTAACTTGTACATTGCTTCATTGCAAATCAATAATAAGAATATATGGATGTACAAGTTTGCCGACGACTGCAGACGGTGTAGTTCAAAAGCGATGACAGAGAGAAGCACTTCAACAAACCCTAGACTTGATAAATAAATGGACTGACCTTAATAAACTTGAACTAAACAAATCCAAGTGCAAGGTTATGCATTTGGGTAAGAATAATAAGGAAGCAATCTACCTATTGGATAAAACAAATTTGGGAGTAGTTACTGAGGAAAAGGATCTGGGCATCACAATTACTAATGACCTAAAATTCAGAGTACACTGTAGAAATCAACTAAGAAAAGCAACCCAGATCCTAAACTGTATATTAAAACACATAGCAAGCAGAGAGAGGGAGGTTCTGGTTCCTCTGTATGTTGCACTGGTGAGGCCACACCTGGAGTATTGTGCGAGGGTTTGGGCACCCCAAAACAGGGAGGACATACTTTCTATTGAGGGAGTACAGAGAAGATTAACCAAACAAATAAAGGGACTGAGAAATAAAGTATATTATGAAAGATTGGAGAGTCTGAATCTTTATTCATTGTATTATCGTAGATTAAGGGGTGATCTATGTTTTCTATACAAAAGTATCAAAGACGAAGAGTTGTTAAAAGATTTGGGTTTTACACATAATTGTGGGAGAACCAGCACAAGGAAACACATGAAACAACTATGTCAACAAACTTGGGCACACAACTTTAGGAAAAATTGGTACAGTCTAAGAGTAGTTGGGGCCTGGAACAACTTACCAACTTAAATTATAATTAGTCCCACAAGGAATGAATTTAAAAATGGGGTAGATTTATACTTTGGAGACAGTAAATTCCTTTTTAAATAAACAAAAAATGGAAGGCGAGCCTAATAGGGTAGTTTAACTATCCTCGGCTTTAATAAACCTTTGAAACCAATGAAACATCCTCCTACTTGTGGTGTCTCCTCCCCTTCAGCATTTATTGAATTTTCTTAATAAATATCATATGTTTCATTTGTCAGATTTGGAACATGCTCACTTGTTCCAGTTGAATAACCTCTGATGTTTGAGTACCATCACCAGGGACAACATTTTGGCCTGTATTTGAAGTCCCCATCAAGTCAGCTACTTCTCAGAGGGCTGAGTCAGGCAGAGGGGATATAGGGTCAGGACCTAAAGTGGTAAGGTCCACCTCTATAGGTGCAGGGTTTGCTTCAGTTGTTAAATTCTGTTCCTTTTCCTTTTGCAGAGCATGTAGTCCTTGCTCTTAGGCTTGTGCAGATCCTTTTTTTTGGGGGGGGCGCTTAGGTAATGAGATGTGCATGTGAGACACCATCTACACTATTGTGGGAAGCACATGGGCACCTTACATTGGAGTTGCCTCTCTCCTCACATAGATTACACCTAAACAGGTTAGCACATGTCACTGTCAGATGGCCTAAGTCTAAACAATGAGTACACCTATGAGTTTCACAAGCATTACTGAGGTGTAATCATGATCCACACTTGCGGCACAATTTTGGCTGTACTGGATAGAATAATGAACCCCTATCCATTCTTAAGTAAAAATAACTAGATAAGTGCATTATTCTATTATTTGACACGATCAGTTTCACTTTCACCCTCCAGCCACCAGTCCATATTCATAGGAGATGGGTGCTCCAGTATTTCACATAATTTCTTGAGCCTAAAAAGAATGTCCGATATAATGACTCCTTCATTTGTGAAAATTATTTAAGAGTCCGAACAGCTGGTTTTGTGATAGGGATTGCCAAGAATGGTGTCCAAAGTGGAGTGTCCTTCAAATAATTATATTTTGTCCAAAATCTATCTAGATCTTTCACTGTTTTAAAACTAATATCATAGTTATGTTCATCTGTGTGTATTAAGGCAAAGACTTCTGAAGCATATAATTTAAAAGACTTTTTCCATAAGGTACAAGCTATATATACCCTATCTGGAGGTGTATCCAGACCACCCTTATACATTAAATGAACTGAGTTTTTCTGAGGGGCTGATTTCCCCAGGATTTTAAACAAATCTGATATTCATAGTTATGGCTTTTAAAAAACCTTTTTAGCTGGATCTTGCATTGTGTTTTCTCCTATCCTGGCTGTAAGTGAGGTCCCATCAATTGACTCTACAGATGTAGAAGGGATCTGTATGTGCTTATGAGAAGGTCCCATTAATGGTGAATCAGTGGCCCCTGAAACAACAGTTTTATTGTTATTAATTTCATTCTCCGGTAAAGTGTTTGCAGGCAGATAGCTCACAACGCTGGGCAAAATTATTTCAGCAGGTATACTCGCATTCCTATGTAGAGCTTCATTGTTTTCCAAAACATCAGGGTTAGTTAATTCAGAACCCTTTTCATTTATAGGAAAATTAGAATAGGCACTTGTCGTGGTCAGGTCTTTATTTTTATATTTTAATACTTCGGGATCCAGTGGATCCAGAAACCAAGTTCCCCTTTCAGTCTGAATCCAGCCTGCTTCTTTCAGAGCTGTAGGCACTGTGCCTCTGTGTTCTGTTTTTTTTGTTTTTTTTTTGCTTTATCAGTCTTTGGCATGTGCTTTAAACCAAGCATTTTTCTCTGGGGCAAACCCTCTGTTGCAGGTGCCAAACAATGTAAATGATCCACCAAATTAGCATCAGTTGTGTATTCTAACACTTTAGCTGATTCAATGTCAGTACTTGGTGTGGCGCTTTGCCATGTGGACAATTTAAGTTTAACAGTTGCAATAAAAAAAATGTCCTCCTCATCCTCAGTTTGTTGTAAAAGTTGTTTCTTTTTATCTTCCAATGCCTGTTTCAAAATCCCAATTTGGCTGAAAGCAGAGGTTCAGCTGTTGGTTCAGAAGCAGGTGTGGCCATACTTTTTTCATAGAAACATAGAAACCTAGAAGTTGACGGCAGATAAGGACCACAAGGCCCATCCAGTCTGCCTATTCTTTTTCTACCTTATAAATGTGCCATCGGCCTTTGCTCTGTCAGTGGCCTATCTATTCATAGTCATTTGTATTGCTCCCTTATGCCTATCCCATGCCTGTTTGAAGCCCTGCACTGTATTCATAGCCACCACTTCTTGCGGTAAGCCATTCCATGCATCCACCACCCTTTCTGTGAAAAAGAATTTCCTCACATTCCCCCTTAATCGGGCCCCCTCTAATCTCATGCTGTGTCCTCTTGTCCTACTATTTTTCTTATATTTAAACATGTTAGACTCTTTCACCTTGTTAATGCCCTTAAGGTGTTTGAATGCCTCGATCATATCACCTCTCTCCCTCCTTTGCTCAAGGGTATACATATTGAGCTCTGTTAATCTGTCCTCATATGTCTTCTGATGCAGTCCTTGCACCATTCCGGTTGCCCTTCTCTGGACTGCCTCAGTTTGGTTAATGTCCTTGTGAAGGTGTGGCCTCCAATACTGCACGCAGTGCTCCAGATGGGGCCTAACCAGTGTCTTGTAAAGAGGTTATTACTCCTCTTACGACTTGTGATCCCCTACTAATACACCTAACACCCCTAGCCTTACCTACTGCTTTAGAGGGTCTGCTTGGATGATTTCAGGTCATCAATGAGGATGATGCCCAAGTCTCTTTCTTCCTTTGTGACTGCTAGCAGCTCCTCCCAGCCTATAGGTGGCTTCAGGGTTTTCTTCCCTATGTGCATGATTTTGCACTTCTTTTGCATTAAATCCCAGTTGCCACTCTTCTGACCATTTTGCTAGTTTATCCAGATCTCTTCTCATTCTGCCCACCCCATCTGGATCATCTACTCTGTTGCAAATCTTGGTGTCATCTACAAACAGACAAGCCTTACCCTCTAGTCCATCTGCAAGGTCACTAATGAAGATGTTGAAGAGGACTGGCCCCAGGACTGATCCCTGAGATACCCCACTTGTGACTTGCATCTCTTCTGACTGTATACCATTTACCACCACTCTCTGTTTTCTGCCCATCAACCAGTTTGCCACCCAGATGACTAACTTCTGACCCACCCCGAGCCTACCCAGCTTATTTATCAATCTTCTATGTGGAACAGTGTCAAAAGCTTTGCTGAAGTCAAGGTAGGTGACATCAACTGCTCCCCCTTGGTCCACCACTCTGGTTACCCAGTCAAAGAAATCTATGAGATTAGTTTGACAAGACCTTCCTTTGTAAACCCATGCTGTCTTGGATCCTGTGCCCTATGGATTCCAGGTGTTGCACTATCCTTTCCTTAAGGTGCCTCCATAATCTTGCTCACTACTGAGGTAAGACTGACTGGTCTGTAGTTCCCACCTCCTCCCTGCTACCACTCTTGTGGGCGGGATCACATGAACCCTTCTCCAGTCTTCTGGGACCTCTCCTGTGCTCAGAGACTCACTAAACAGTTCTGCTAATGGCTCTGCTAGTTCACCTTGAGCTCCTTAAGTACCCTGGGATGTATGCCATCAGGTCCCATTGCCTTATCCACCCTGAGCCTCTAGCTCTTGTGGGACCCTTTCTTTTGTGAAGGAGTAGTGCTCACCTCCCCATGTCCATGATGCTGAGCTGTGAGCCCTGCCCTACCTTCTCTTCAGTAAATACTGAGCAAAAGTATCTATTTAGGATAGATGCCTTTACAGGGTCCTCCTCCTCACATGCTCCCTTTTCTCCATTAAACGCAATACCCCTCTGGACTTTCTCCTTTCACTAATGTATCTAAAGAAAGTCTTGTCACCTTCTTTTACTGTTCGTGCTAGTGTTTCCTCAGTTTGGGACTTTGCCTGCCTTACTGCCTTACTGCCTTCCCTGCTTCCCTTAGGGCAGTTTGGTATGCCTCCCTATCTTCATCCCGCTGTGTTCCCTTATATTTCCTGAAGGCCAGCCTTTTGGCTCTGACCTTTAATGCTACTGTATTTGAGAACCAAAGTGGTTTCCTTCTTCTTTTGCACTTCCTTTTCTGTCTAACACAATGGGATTTTGCTTCAAGTATTGCATCCTTAATGCTTGCCCACTTTGCCTGTACCCCCTCACCTGTGTTTCTTTTTGCCAGGGCTAGCTTAACTCTGTTGGCCATCTTATCAAAGTCAGCTCCTCTGAAGTCCCATATTTTTGCCTTGGAATGGGATGATTTAGATGTAGTAGCCAAATTGAACCATACCATGTGATGGTCACTGGCCCTCAGGTGACCTTCTAGCTGTATCATCTGTATCCATTCTTTTCTTGTCATCAGTGTTGTCCATCTTCAATTTCAGGTGAAAACTCCTGTGCCAGTGTAGTGGAAGTGCCTGCTTAATTCAAAATATACATTACATCCAATACAGTAACATCATCGGTTTGCAAACCTGAATTTGCAAAAGGTGAATAGGCGATGTCTCCACCATCCTTCTCCTCCTCCTCCTCATCAATGTCAGTTTCTTTGCTGATCACCAGAAAGAAAGCAACAGCTCCCCCTTACTAAGAGTTGGGGATTTTTTTTATTTAAAACCAAAAGCAAATCATACAATTTCTCACAATTTAACATTATTCATACATCAAACTTACCATATAACTTTTTCCCCTATTGTTTTCCCAGCTTATATCAATTGACATTTAGTAATCTTTTCTCATCATCCAACCCAATAAATGTTTTCCCACATTATTTATTTTGTATTTTCCTGTTTCATTTCATGTTGATAAACCACTTCTAACTCTGCTTGCAACTTAAAAGTTAGATCTGCTAGGGTTAAACCTTGTACCTGCAAAAATCTCTGGCATCTGACTTGTCATATTGTTGATTTTAAACAGGCCATTATCACATATATGGCATTTTAGTTTCATGGGGCAGGATTTTCAAAAGGTGGTGCAGGGCATGCATCCAGCCCTGCACCACAAGACTTTGAATTGGCTGTGCGCCAATTCCCTTTGGTGCAACTGCACCCGAATTTGCATTACTGGGTGCAGTTGCAACAGTTTTTGTGGTTTACAGCTGCTTGCGCCAATGCTCTGGTGCAAGCACTGTGACTTCGTCCTGGAGGGACAGTACAAGCGAGATCACACTTATGTGGTCTAAGAACCTCTGCCAGATGCAAGCAATGGAAATTCCCACATGTCACCCGGTGAATACTTCAAACCCCGTGAGCCGTATGTTCGGTGCACTGATGGCTTGTGGCATTCATTCGTGATGGAAAATCCTGCCCATTGTCTCCATTCTGTTGTAAGCTGTACATATACTGTATCAAGATATCATGTCATTTTCTGAAAACAATTAACATTCCAAATTCTTGCTATTGTATCCTATACAGTTTTTAGATCGTTGCAATCAAAATACAAATGTTGCATTGTTTCCAACTGGCTTATGCAATTTTCATCTGAGCACATTCTTTCCTGAATTGCCTTATGTTTGTGATTATTTCTGACATTCAGCTTGCTGTGGCTACACATCCATATCATTTCCTTCATTTTCCTTGGTATCCTACTTTCCAGTTCTGCTTCTAATATTTTCCCTTTATCTATGGTAGGATTTACCAGAAAGACTGGCTCTTCATAGTAATTGCATGTTACTATTTATTTATAAAGCTGTTTTCAGGTCATTATCTGTATTGTTTCTTGTTTCAGTTTCCATTAAGTTAAGTATCACCTACTTACTTTAATTACTCTGGCAGTGCTATCTTTGTTTTTCCCCTTATCTGTGTTCCCCAGTGGTTCACTAGCTCTATACTCCATTCCTGAGCTAGTGGTGTTCATAAATGTTCCTCCTTATTTAATAATGGCCTGATATTTGTATCAATAAATATACTTTGGAAGAAAGCTATTGGCTGAATCATATTTAGCTCTCCTTCCTTTTTAAGTCTATATGTATGACTCCACTTAAGTAGATTCATCCTGCTCCCACAGAACTGCTGGAAAAACAGTCCTAATATCTTTGTTTGCATATTGTAGGGCATAGGAAAAATGTATGATAAATACAAAAATATAGGGACTATGAAGGTTTTTAACAAATAGGTAATTTTTTCTCTTATCATATTCTATGCCTTCCATCTTTGTATTTTAGCTTGAACAATGCAGTATTTTTCTTCCCAATTTTCCTGAATCACATCAAGCTAAACAAACTTTATACCCAAGATCTTCACATTTCCTTTTGTTATTGGTATCACCCCAGAAAGATCCTTAGTAGCTTTTCCTAGTGCTAATATTGTACTTTTCTTTTTATTTATGCTGATACCTGAGTATTTTTTGATCTTTTCAAAAAATGTTATTGCTTCCTCTCCAGACTGTAGGTCTGCTAAAACACCGTCATCTGCAAATGCATTTGTTTTATTTAGATTCTCTCCTTTATGTATCTGTACTTATTTTATCCTGATTTTCAATCAACCTTATAATAGGATCCAGACATAGAATGTATAGCAATGACTTAGTGGGCAACTGTGCCTAATTACATTATGTATAAACATATGAATACCCATGTTGCCATTTAGTTGTGCTTCCTTATATAATGCTTTAATTAGCCCTATACATTCTTCTGGAAAGTCATATTTTTAATTTTGTTCATATGTATTCATGCTGTATAGAATTGAAGTCTGTTTCTTGTTACAATGCATGTAAGTAACCATCCAATTTCATATTAATACCTTTATTTACTGTCACTGTAATATATATATATTAAATTCTGTCTTATATTTCTGCCAGGTATAGCACATGTTTGTGTATTTAAAATTAAGTTCTGAGGCTCCAGTCACAGCTAATATTTTTGTTATTGTATTTGCCAGTATTTTAGTCTGATTTGACAAAAGACATATGGGTCTCCAGTTTTTTATATTGGCTTTCTCCCCCTTTTTATGTATAAAGATAGTCACTCCTTGCTTCATACTATTACCCAAAAGACCTGTCTGTTGTATAGAATTGTATACTTTTTTTAACATCAGACTCAATTCTTCTTCATACTTTTTATAAAATTAATTCAGAATCCAATCAATTCCTGGAGCTGTACTATTTGTTAAAGAGCATATGGCATCTTTTAATTCAATTTCTTGTATCTGTTTTACTGTTATTTGTTTTGCAATCTCTGATATCTTTGGAACCTTAACATGTTCAAGTAAACCTGCTTCTCCTGCTTGTTTTTTCTTCTGAAATTTCTCTTTAACATTCTCCTATATAATCATTTTCATGTTTCTTATATCTGTTTACTTCTGTCATTTTTTATTAGTTAATTCAGTCACTGTTCTATTTTGAATTATGTCTCTATTACTCTTATATGGATTACAGCTGAACCCTTGACCAGGCATGCTTCTCCTGGCATTGCAGTGCCTCTCCTATGCCACTACCTGCTTTGCCCTCCTGCTCTGCAACTACTTCAAGCAGTCCATGGCAAGCTGAGCCCTTGACCAGGCACGCTTCTCCTGCCAGTGCGTCACCTCTCCTATGCCACCACCTGCCTTGCCCTTCTGCCCTGCAACTACTTCAAACTGTCCACAGCAAACTGTGCCCTTGATTGGACATGTGTCTCCTGGTGGTGCAGTGCGTCTCCTACACCACCACCCATCTTAGCCTAATGACCTGCAACTACTTCAAGCTGTCCATGGCAAGCTAAGCCCTTGACCAGACATGTTTCTCCTGGCAGTGCATCACCTCTCCTATACCACCGCCAGCCATGCCCTCCTGCCCTGCAACTACTTTAAATGGTCCACAACAGCAAGCTAAGCCCTTGACCGGGTGTGCTTCTCCTTTCAGTCTGGTGCCTCTCCTACTCCACCACCCACCTTGTCCTCCTGCCCTGCAACTACTTCAAGCTGTCCACGGCAAGCTGAGTCCTTGACCAGGCATGCTTCTCCTGGCAGTGCAGCGCCTCTCCTGTGCCACCACCTGCCTTGCCCTCCTGCCTTGCAACTACTTCAAGCTGTCCTAGGCAAGCTGAGTCCTTGACTGGGCATACTTCTCCTGGTGGTGCATCACCTCTCCTATGCTGCCAGCTTTGCCCTCCTTTTTTTTTTTCATTAACTAGGAGAGACACACTAAGCTGAAGTTTAGGGCAGGCAATATAGGCTAGAGGTTAACACAATGAGCTGTGAATGATCTTGATACATCGAGCAGACAGACCTGGGTTTGATTCCCACAACCTCCACTTGCATACTGTGTGACTCTGAGCAAGTCACTTAACCTCCCCAGTGCTCCAGGGTCACCCCTGAAAACAGACCTTTGTGCCTAGCAGGCATTACCTGGTTACCAAAGAATAAAATAAAAAAATGAATAAAATCTCGTTTACAGGTGCGACCTGTGAGCACAAGGAAGTTAAGTGACTTGCTTAGGGTCACACAGTATGCAAGTGGGGGCTGTGGGATTCAAACCCAGATCTCCAGATTTGCAGCTCAGAGCCTTAAAGCACTGCGCTATACTGCCTTCTGCCCTGCAACTACTTCAAGCTGTCCATGGAAACATATGGTCCACCAGAATATGCTGCTTTCAAATTTCAGGTGCTTGCCTGCAGACTCTATCTGATTAGATGCCTTACTGCATTAACTGCTGTGGATTGTCTACACTGTACTAGCATAAGGTCCTCTTTCTGCTCTGACTTTCAAGCTGGGTTCTTGGCTGTCTCTTAGGACAAATTTCTCCTGCCCCACCCATGCCCTAGCCTCTATTAAATGCAATTCAGCTCCTCCTGCCTCCCTCATCCATCTCTCGTTGGTTTATTCATAGACGTCTGCACTTCTGTCAGATAGGTCCACACTATTACAAGCTCTGCCTACACCTACACCCCTTCCTCATCCATTCTTTTGCCTTCACTACTACTCACTCCATTCTCTGCTCCCCATTTTCCCCTCCTCTTCCTCCTCCCTACTATTCTTATCACTCCTAAACCTTCTTTTTTCTTTTCCACCAGCCACTTATCATCATGTTCAGCCTCCTCCTTGTCTGCCTCCCCTTGCTTTTCTCCCCAACATCCCTTCCCCCACTTATCTACCATCCCCCCCGCTTACCCCACCTCTTTGCCCCCTCCACCTCCCCTCCCCTCCTCCTGTCTTCCTCCACAACTACATTTTCCCTGGTGTCACGGCCAGCATCCTTGTCAAAACTGGATCCCAGTTGCCCTCCTTGTATGCCCTTATCTTCCTAAACAGCAGCACTAATAACATACCCACTACAGCCTATTGCCACCCTCTCTCCCCATCTAAAAGATAGCTGACCATCCTTACAAGATCACTTATATTGCTACTACTACTACTCACATCTGGTGACATTTAACCAAACCCTGAGCCCCCCCCGCCACATCCCATCACCTGTATTACCAAAAGGACTAAGTCTTCTATATCTAAATATTACAAGCCTACTCCCTAAAATTGATCTTTTGCAGCTGCTCATGACACAACTTAAACCCTCTGTCTTCATTTTAACTGAGTCGTGGCTTAGCCCTAAAATCCCTGACTCAGCAATCACCATCCCTGGGTATTCCCTCATCCACCAAGACCATAAGTCTGGGGTGGGGAGTCACCATGTATATATCCACATATATCAAATACTCTGTCTCTCCATGACATCTCCCTCTGCCTACAAACTACTTCTAGAAAAAATAACCCTCCCCTTCTCTCTCCCCCCCCATCTCTGTAGGTGGTGTCTACTGCTGCTCAAACATCCCTGCCTCCTCCCTCTCCTCCATCACTGATCTCCTGTGCTCCATTTCCTCTCTTGCCACCCCTGGCAAAACTATTCCTCCTAGGGGATTTCAATATTAACTGGTTGTCCAGCACACAGTCCAAATTTTGCAGCCACAGCTCCTCTCTAATCTTAAAGCAATTTATTTCAGATCAAACATGCCTTAATCGCAAATAAGGGAAACATACCTTAATTGACTGGGTACTGACCTTGTACCCCCATCATGTCATAAACTCTGGAATACTCCCCAACACACTCAGTGATCATCATATGGTCTACTGAGTGTGAAAAAATCACTGTGAGAAGTCCCCTACTGTCATTCTCAACTTTTATTCCTTCCATTCCCTAGACCTGTCCTCACTCCATAATGACTTGTCCAGTATTGACTGCACACCAATTACCACTGCCCCCTCTGTTAACTTGGCCCTGTCATTTTTAAGCTGACAGTTCCTGAATGTCTGGGACTGACATGTACCATTTAGAAAGGCAAGGGTCCACGGGCCTCACCTTCCTTGGGTCTCTGCTGAACTCATAGCATGCCAATGGGCAAGAGACCAAGCAAGGGCTCCATATAAAGCTTTTGGCACCCCCCTTGACCTCCTGTGCTATCGCTTGCTATGCAACACATGCACCAAGGCTATCCACTTCGCCAAGACAGAGTACTTCCAAACCTCCTTCCAGGAAAACATCAATAATTCATCAAAATTCTGGAAGGTTATCCATGCCCAATCCCCCTCCCTCACCTATTCCTCTTTTCCTGTCCTAAAAACTGCCACCTGGACAATTGATGCCCCTGTCCTTGGTAGTTGCAGAATTCAACAATTATTTCACTACCTATGCCTCTTCCCTACATGCCTCTCTTCCATGCATCACTTCCATGGTTTCTACAGTTTCTCCCATGCCTCCTCCCTCCCCCTGTTCCCCCTCCACCTCATGACTCTCATTTACACCAGCTGTCCCTGAGGACACCCTGCATGTATTACTTTCCCTGAATCCATGCAAATGAAAAAGCCCTGATGACCTGAACCCCATGCTATTCCACCTTTCTGCTTACTCTATTATTCATCCTTTGACTAACCTTCTGAACCTTTCTTTTACACATGCTACAGTTCCTGATGCTTGGAAGTCTGCTACCATGATCCCACTCACTAAAGGTAGGGGCACCTCCAATCTTGGCAACCTCTGTCCCAACTCTCTACTCCCCACTCTAGCTAAACTTCAGGAGCACCTGGCCCTAGAGCAACTCTCCTCCTTCCCAGACTCTTCCTCCTTCTTCACCCCATTCCAGTCTGATTTCCACAAATACCACTCCACCACTACCACCAGTGGCGGCTCTAGCTTCTGCTGGTTACCAGGGCACTGGGTGGGCACCACAGTTGGGAGCCAGATCCCCTATAGAAACCAGAATGTAAATCATTCAATGGGGATGGCCTTGACCCACTTAGAGAAAAGATCAGTTACCACAAGGGCATATTTGTTGTTTCTGCTGGTATTGATCAGTGGGCCAACAAAATCAATCTGTATGGCATGCCAAGGGCCAGAGTGCCTTTGTGGTAGTAGTTTGGAATTTTGTTTGGTTGGGATGGGATTCTTTTGTGCACAAACAAGACAATTATCTATGTACTGTTTGACATCCTTGGTGACACCAGGCCACCAGGTGGTGGTCTTGAGTCTCTGGAGAGTGTTTTCTGCTCCCTGGTGTCCACCAGTAGGGGTGTCATGCATTTGGTGCAAAAATTTGGACCTGAGATGTCTGGATACCACCCACAATTTGGTGGGGGCATCATCTGACTGATACCAGATGAGTGTCATCTGGGAACAAGTGTAACTTACTTTCATGTCTCCAGTAGGGGTTGTGGGTAGGTAAGTTCTGTTCATTGCTGTCATCAAGGAATCAGAACACATGTTTGAGCTCAGAGTCAGCATGCTGGGCTGCCGACAGGTCCAAGAGGGGAAAAGGGTTTGGGCTTCTTTTTGACTGCTGCGATGTGTACAGCCGCCCTGGCTTCTGGATGATCCATCATCCAGGTGTCCCCCCCCCCAGGCACCTTCCTCGGCAAGGGTGGCTGCTGTGTCAGTGAAGGCATGATAGGGGTCATGTATGGAGTGAGCTTTAACTTTGTGTACATAGAATTTGCGTGCAAACCTTTGTGCCAGTGAGTGTATGTATATTACCAGTTCGTTGTGTTTCACTGGACTGCCATCAGTGGAGAGGAAGGAGTTTTTCTGCCAGAAAGGAAGAAATTCAGTAAGAGAACAGCAAACCCAGTTAGAGTCTATAAAGATGATAGTATCCTCAGTTCCATGCTGAATGAACCGAGGGCTTAGGTCACCACTGTCATCTCAGCATATCGTGATGATGCCACACTACAATGCTTAGAAATGTTAATATTGTTACCATAAGGATAAACCATCAAGATACCCATCCCTGCAATTTGTTCTCCCTGATAATAGGAAGCTGAACCATCTGTAAAGATATGACACAATGAGGTATTCTCAAGTAGTTGTGGCGTGGCAGGGAGAAAAGGACCCGGGTCTGGAAGATCAGGTGGTTGCAGTATACAGTCATGGGGTTCTCCTTGGAAAAGGAGGCCATGCATTAGCATGGATGGCATTTTAGTCAGATGGACCTGAATGTCTCTATCCTGGAGAAGAAGTGACCAGTGTGTCAGCCTGGTGTTAGAGATTGACCCATTCTTCACTCTGTCTGATAGCAGAAAGGTAGTTGGGGTGTGGTTTGTGTTAATAATCCGAGGAGACTACCCAATGATATACAAGAAGTCCTTGACAGCCCATTACGTAGCTAGAAGGTTCCTTTCACAAAGGCTGTACTTCTGTTCCACTGGGGTCAAGAGCTGTGATGCATATGCAATGGGTCTCAAAGTGCCATGAACCTTCTGGGCCAGCACTGCTGGCATGGCTTTGTCAGAGGTTTCATAGTTTCATAGTAGTTTACAAGTTCAGGAGGCGGAGCCTATATTTGAACTTGCCACCCAAAGGTGGTTTTAAGTGTTTATGTAATCAAATTTATTATTACCCATGTGTTTATCAAGTTTATTTTTAAAGATATTCATGGATTTACTTTCCACTATTGAGCCTGGTAGTATATTCCAAAGGTTAACTGTTCTCTGAGTGAACCAATTTAATCTTTTTTTTTTGTTTGACACTTAGTTCCTTTTAGTTTCATGTTGTGCGATCTAGTGTTTGATACACAGAATTTTCTTTCAATGCCTAGTGTTTCTATTAGTCCTGGTTCCTTGAATGATTTATAAATCATACATAAATCTCCTCTAAGATGTCTATATTTGATTGAATATAGGCCGAGTATTTTCAGTCTTTCACCATATGTTTTGTTGTGCATGCCGTTAAGTTTTTTGGTCATTTTTCTTTGAACACCCTCAATTTGTTTCATTCCATGTATAGTAGTAGGTGCACAAAAGGGGGCACAGTAATCCAGATGTGATCTTACTAGGCTGGTATATAATGGTATAATGACCTGTGGTTGTCTACTCTTAATGTTTTTCCATATACTACCCATAATCTGCTGACATTTTTTTACTTTGAGTGTGGTATTATTTTCAAAGTTTAATTTATTGTCTATATTTATTCCAATATCTTTTTCATTGTCCGTTATCTGTAGTGTTACATTATTTAATAAGTACCCTTTTTTTTGGTTATTGTGTCCCAAATGCATTACCCTGCACTTTTGTTCATTAAATTTCATTTTATTTTCTATTGTCCAGTATTCTAATGCCTTTAGTTCTTTTTGAAGGGTATCTGTTGCTTCTTTTGTATTAACAATAGTTCTAATTTTGCAGTCACCAGCATATTTAGATATCCATATGCTATTAGTTGGTTGCATAGATGTTATTAGGATGTTGAAAAGTGCAGGGCCCAGAATGGAATCCTGTGGAACCCCACTAGTGACCTCCACCCAGGAGGATAATGCGCCCTTAACAGATGTTCGTTGTTTATGGCAGTATAGCTACAAATTAATCCACCAGATTAGGACAAATGGAAATTTATGCTTAAGCAAGTGTTCCAAAAGTATTCTATGGGATACTTTATCAAAAGCTTTGGACAGATCTAGGAACACAATATCTACTGGGAGTCCTTTATCAAGAGCAGCACTCACATTCTCAAAAAAATTGAGTTAATTAGTTAGGCATGATCTTCCCTTTCTAAAGCAATGCTGTGTTGAGTTGTATAAATTATAATGATTAATATGATCTTCTATTCTATATAATATTAATCTTTCAAAGATTTTCTCTATGACTGAGGTCAGACTTATAGGCCGATAATTGGAAACTTCAGATTTATTACCATTTTTATGTATAGGGATAACCACTGCTTTTTTCCAATCTGCTATGCTTTCACCTTCCTCAAGAGATAAGTTGAATAATTTATTCAGTGGGCCAGATAAACAAGAGGAGGTTTCTTTGAGAAAGAATGGATGTATCCCATCCGGTCCTGGTGAGGATGTAATTTTTAATTTTTGTAATTCTTTAATGTTTTCTTCTTCTGTGATAGGTTTAACAACTGTTTAATTAAGGTCTATGTTTCGGTTGTTGTAAAAATGTTCTTTATTAGCAAAGGTTTTGTGAAAATATTCATTAAATTCCTCTGCTATTTGTAGTTCATTACTTATCATTCCTGAGTTAGTAAGTAAAGGACCTATAATTGCTTTAGAACCTCTCAATGATCCAATGTAGTTGTAAACATTTTTCTTATTATCCACTGTGTCACTAGCTAGCTTCATTTCCATGTTCTTTTTGGCATTTCTCATTTCTAATTTTAGTTTATTCATGTATTTTTTGTACAGTTCCCATTTTTCTTGTGTGGCTTGTTTTTTATAGATTTTCTTTTTTTTAGCAATCAATTTTTTTATTTTATTATTCCACCAGACTGGATTTCTGTATCCCTTATTGTATTTCTTTCTAGTTGGAACACAGTTATCAATGCAGTATTTTAATTTGGCTTGTAAATTGTCCCAGATTTGATGTACATTGAGCCCTATCCATTCTGTCTTCCAATCCCATAAATTTAAATGTTGATTGATTTGTATATAGTCTGCTCTTGTGAAATCTTTGCTTAAAGTGTTTCCTTTTGTATCCATGACCCTTGTTAGTATATGAAACAAAATCATATTATGGTCACTGCTTGATAAAGGTTCCTGAATTTGGATGTTACTTACTAGAGCCCCCATGTTTGTTAGTGCGAGATCAATGATGTTATTATTTCTTGTACCTTCATTGATTCTTTGATCTAGGTTTTGATTTATGATAATATCAAGGAATTCTTTCTCAATGTTTCCCTTCCAGGTGTGAGTTTCTCAGTTAATATTGGGAAGATTGAAGTCACCCACTAAGATGTAATTTGATTTTGGCTGAAAACTATCGATTAGTTTAGAAATTCAATATTCTGTTCTTTGTTTAAATTAGGAGACCGATAAGCTAATCCAATACATATTTTTAAGGATGGCAGATTAATATCTGTCCACAGTATTTCAGCTTCATAATTTGATTCTGTATGACAGTGAAATGGGTATTCTTCAGATATGTATAACAGAATACCTCCTCCTTGTTTATCTTTTCTGTTTTTTTGTTATTTTATTAAATCCTGTAATATCATTGTTCCAGCTAACATCTTGGAACCAGGTTTCTGTGACCCCACAAATAGAGATGTTTTCTTTATGCATTTTATATCTAAGCTTGTCCATTTTGTTTGTTAGGCTTCTAGCATTTAAAAGTAACACTTTTATTTCACTTTTCTGATGTTGTAAATAAGTGTGATTTTCAGTTGTGATTATATTATTTATAGACTCAGCATTTTTAGTTTTAGGTAGTCCTACTTGTTTCACATTTTCAACATGAACCCTCCTCTCCCCAATCTAGTTTAAATGTTTATCTATTGAGGCAAGGAAAGTTTCACTGAGTAAGTCATTCCCTTTTTTAAGTGTAATCCGTCAAAAGAAAAAAATACTTCTTTTAGATAAAATTTTTCCCAGTGGGTTAAACAGTGAATCTCTTGTTTGAGAGTCCATTTTCGTAACCAGTTGTTAAAGTTATGTATTTTTTGGTTGATATGGGGGGAGGCTTTTGGTATGGGGAGAACTTCAGAGATTATAGTTTCACAGCCAAGGTTTGTTAACCTATTGGTTAGTGCCACCATATCCTGTTTTATTTCTTCTATGGAATCCTTAAACATATTGTTGGTTCCCACATGTGTAAGTACTAGGGGCTTGTGACCTAATCTGTTAACCATTTCTTTGCACATCCTAGTTAGGTCTGCAATTTTTGCTCCACTAAAGAATGATAGAGTCCTGTGCGACTTGTTCGGGTTACATATGATCCTATCCATTCTTTTGATCATAGAATCACCTATTGCCAGAAGTTTTCTATGGTTTGAATGATTAGTACTGTTGGTTTCCATGTCTACCAAGTTTGTATTGCTTTCCCCATCAGTTGGATTAATGGACCTATTATTAGTATTATTATTTGTTATAGTTAAGAGGTCAGAGGTCTCCTGGACTGATTTGGTGAATATTTGTGTATCTTCATGGATAGACTCTAATAGTGAGTATCTATTTGCTAAGGGGATTTCAAATATTGTGGAATGTCTTCCTTTTTTTGCTGGTTTAGAGTATTGGATATTATACCATTCATCATCCTCGTTATGTGTAATGTCTTCATCTCTTGTTCTTTTACTGTTTTTCATGTTATTAAGTTCTAAGTCTCCTTTATTATGGAGGTCAGGATATTTTGAAACTGTAAATGTATTGATTATATTTGGGACAGGTGACAGTAAAGAAGTGTCAGGGAGAGTCTCATTATGCCTAGTATCCAGTTTTGTTCCAAGTCTATGTGTCATATTTCTTTGACTGGATTCAAGTTGAAGTAATCTATCAGTGAAGGAGTTTAATTCTTTTACTAATTCATCTTTATGTGTACATTTTACACATTTAAAACCTTCTGTCAAATTTTGTTTGGTTAACAGATACATTGAACAACTGGTACATTGTATCAGGTTTTCATCCTCTTTTACTGTCAGTACATTTGCCATTTTGTAATAAAATATTTCCTCGAGGCTATTTAGAATTTATTAACTTCAGATATCAACCAAGTATGATTAAGCAAGTGCCTAGTTATAATATTACTATTACAGTTCAAATTACCTTTGTTGTGGAGAATGTCTGTGTTTTTTGGTATCCCTCTTAACCCTCCAAACAAGCCTAACACATGCCGATGAGGGTGTATTTGCATGCGTCATTGTGCGCGCCCACACGTGCTCACCCTGCTTGGGCTCGCCCTGCTCGCCACAGGGCTCTTTCTTTATGCCTTGAAGTGACCCAGAAGTGTTTCCCAGGGGTCATGGAGCACAAAAAAGTGTTCTTAGCTTTTAATTTACCTTTTTAAACTTGCAGTTGTTAACAAATGGGTAAGATAGCCCTAGTGAGCCAAGAGAAATATAAAAAGAGCTTTAAAATACCCAAATAACCAGGTAGACCATGAGGTCTGACCCCTCTTCCTGTTTGGGCTGTGTTGCCCTGGTAACAGGGCTCCAAGCACTCATGCTAGCGAGTGAGCACAAATAGCAAAGTGCACAGTTTTAGAACATTAACACACAAGGTATATTGCAGCACATTACATTCAAGCAGAGTTTTTAGGCTAAGCAGTATATGGCACATGAGGTGGCACATTCCAGATGGAATGGCAAGGCTAGATTGGGGTTGACCAGTGCTGGAGATGAGGTGAAGGCCTGTTTCAGTGATGTCACAGCTAGGTGTGAATGGGGACCCAATTCCAGGGAATGTCCTTCTTTAGTAATTCATACAGAGGAGCAGCCTTCTGAGCAAAATTGCAGATAAAATCTCTAGAATAATTTACCATACTTAGAAATCTCCTAAGAGCGGCCACACTGGTGGGTAATGGCAAGTCTTGCAATCCTTGTATCTTTTTTCAGGTAGGGCTTTGGTCTTGATCAGTTATTCTCAGGCCCAGAAAGAGTACCTCTTTCTGACATAGTTGTGCTTTTGCTGAGATACATTTGAGGCTAGCTCTCTGAATGAGGGTCAGTAGTTCGTCCAAGAGATCTAAGTGTTGTTCCTGTGTGGCTGTTGCCAACAACAGGTCATCCACTTACTGCAAGAGACACTGGGGAGCAGACAAACCCTCAATGGCATCCATCATGTGTAGATGGAACAGGGACAGGCTGTTATGGAATCCCTGTGGTAAGCAGATCCACATGTACTGTCTACCCTCAAAGGTGAAAGCAAACTTATATTGACTTTTAGGGGCCAATGGTAATGACCAGAAACTATTGGAAATATCCAGGGCACTGAGCCATTTTTGGTCAGCGGTCAAAAGTTGCAGCATGTTAGGTGCTGATGCCACAGTTGGGGCACAACTGGGGGTGACCTGATTCAGTCTCCTGTAGTCAATAGTAAGTCTCCAGGTGCCTGTGGGTTTCTTCACAGGCCACAATGGGGAGTTGGTGGTAGAGACACATGCCCTGATTACACCTTGTTAGAGGAGTGATTTTATTGTTTCCCTAAGAGAAGGCAGGGACTCTGGTGGAAAAGAGGCCTTTGGCTCTCATGTGCTGGGCCTGTCACTTGTATGACAGTGTGCATTCTGCCACAATCATGCTTGTTGGTGGCAAATGCCACCAGATGCCTTTGCAGAATGGGGAGGAGCTTTGGGAAAAGCTTATGGTTTTTGAGCAAATCTATGACTTCATACTCTTTATTGTTGGCAGATATTGTTGCCACCACGTGTGAGTCAGGAATCATGATGGTATGGTATTGGCCCTGAATCTGTATCAGTAACATGTTGGTTAGGTCCACCACACAGCCGTGTGGTGCTAGAAAGTCAATTGCAATTATGCTAGGATGATCATGCAATACCATTAACTGGAGGTGTGGTAGGCCTGCAGGTGTCCCAACTCTACAGGTAGTGGTAGAGAACAGTATGCAGGCAACCTAGTTTCATCTACTCCTGACATGTGAATCTTCCATCCAGTGGAGCAAGGAGATGTCTCTGGATGGTCATCATGTAATACAGACATAGTCACACCTGTATCCAATAGCACTGTTAGTAGGCGGCCCCCAACCTCAGCCTCAGTGCAGGGCCTTCCATTTGTATCCAAGACCAGCTTGTTTACAATATGGACTGGGGCCTATAATTGTCAATCTGTACCAATGGAAGCATGGAGGAATTGGGCCTGGCTCCTTTGAACCACCTCACCATGCTGCACTGATGCTATAGAGGGAGCCGCTTCTGAGTTCAGGCCTGTATGGGCCTGAAGACCTGTACTTCCGGTATTCCCATGGCCTGTTGAGGCCTGTGCTCCCAGTTGTATGGCTGTAAGGGCCTGAGCGGGAATAGTGTCTGCTACAGAGCGCACTTGTCCCAGAAGTTCTCAGAACTTCTGATTTTCTTCGGCTATCTCTCTAAATGAAGGGTCTGGTCTTTGTTGTTTACCCTTATTATTCTTTTGGTGTTTCTTATTCTTATGGTAATTCTGGTTCCCATCCCATTGTTGTTGTTGCTGCTGATGTTGTGGTTGTTGAGCCTGCTAGGGGTGTTGGTTGTCTGTGGGGAGGGGCTATTTCTTGTGTGCCTGCCCTTCCACAGTGTAGTGCATAGTGGTCTTCGGAGTAGTCTCCACGGCAGCTACCTTCTTGTAACAGGAGCGTAGATCACAGATGTAGAGCTGATAAACTCTCTTGGTTTTCTGAAGAATGTCAGCAAACCTTTCCATGCTGGGATAGGTGGTTGGCTCTACCTTTTCCCTTACTGCAGCGATCATGTTTCTAAGGAACAGGGTCTTATACTTGATAAGGTCCACGTCTGCAGCTTCTTGTGCAAGGTGCTTACCTGCTCAGTAGGCCATCCAAAGCCTCTGGTGATAAGTCGCTGGACTTTCTTTTGCATTTTGTTTCACAGGGTATGCAAGCATTACTCCTACTACACTTGGGCTGTGTGCAGAAATGAGTTCAGCTGCAACCTCGTCAAAGGTGGCGGTGCCATCCAGGCGGACAGTATTGGGGAGTTTTGCCCACAATCCAGGATCGATGGTCTGGTGTAGGATCTGGACCTTGCAGTCTGCAGCAAGATGAAGCATTTCACATTTAGCATGCACCTTTTCCAAGTGGCTGCTGAGGTTGTCGGACGGGATCATCCAACCAATGCTGTCAGCTATTTTCTGAACAGAGTAGGCCATTTGTAGGGGATTATTGGGATGGTCAGGTAAAGGCAGGTTCCCTTGGGCGCTGTCCAGGTCTGCCTGAGCTACGGCCTCCACCACAGTATGGACCATTCCATCCTGAGTAGCAGCCTCCTGCAGCATCTATCTGATCTGCATCCGGAGGGTCCGTTTGCTTCTGTCAGGTAGGGTCACGCTGCCTAAAGCAGCATCTATCATTTTCTCAATCTCTGCTTTGTAGTCCACAGTAATAACAGCCACCAGTGGTACCATCAGACTATGCATGGGCCTACTCCCCCCTATCATGGGGTCGCCATGTTGGCATCACCCATGATGTGTGTCATGACGTCGGGGAAGTATGACATGGGTGGAGTGTGAGGGGTGTCCACCATGTGGATGGCGGGGTGGGGAGTCTGGGCCATAGTAGGGGTGTGACTGGGCATTGTACTGTGAGATGTCACCATCTGTCCAGTTCTCCAATGATCCTGTCAAGAGCTGACAAAAAGAGGTGTTTCCGAAAATCATCTTTGGTTTGCAGAACATGACGTTGCCCTGTTGTGCTCATTGTTATATGAGCCTGATGTGAAACAGGTCTTCTCTGAATATGAGCCCTGTCAATTGGCTGAGCCTGAGGCAAACTGTTGTTCTGTATTAACTTTTGTGCTTCTGTCCAAACTGTAGACCATAAACCAGATTCAGATTCGCAATCACGTCTGGCTTCCAAAAATTCTTTTTGTAAGCTTGCTACTTGTTCTATGGCACAGGATAGCTGCAGATCAGAAGATTGCAAACACTTTGCAACAATGCTGGTCTTTTTGAGGATCAGCTCAAACATAAGGAGATTAATGGCAAATGTGCTATTTATTATATGTATAAGTGCCTTTGCCTGAATTGTACTCTCAGCATTGCCTCTCTCTCCCCCTCATAGTGATGTAGTGTCTCCATGATGGCTGGCAAACTGTTATGCACACTGTTGCATGCAGCATATTGGCAGGTCCACCTTGTGTCAGATAAAAGTTTGAGTTCCACTGACACCTTTCCAGGCATAATTTCTTTTTGTATTTCTGTAAAGTAGGCATGAACTGCTGACCCACTAATGAAATTGTATAAAGTTTATAACAATGAGAAAATCTCAGTTGCCATCTGAATGTTTTTGATACAGTCCACAACTACAAGGTTCTGCCTGTGGCTGTAGCAGTGTAGTTAGATAGCCTTGGGACAAAACTTAGCCTGCACTCCAGCTGCTTCCCCACGCATAACATTGGCACCATCATAGCACTGTGCTATGCACGTGTTTACATCTATGCTGTTATCTGCAAGTGTCTGCAATATTATCCTGGTCAGGGATGCTGCATCCAGGCCTTTTGCTTGTTGAAAACCAAGGAATTCTTCATGTATTTTGCCACCATGCACATAACCCTCCACAAAAGAGATCTGCTCAATCTCTGAAATGTCCTTTGACTCGTCCACTTGTATAGAGAATGCCCCAGCGGCTGCCACCTCTTCTGTAATTTGCTGTCACACAAGCCATGCCATAATATGAAGGAGCTGGTCTTGGATGCTGTGATGTGTATATTTTGCATTTCTTGCACCTGACAATTTTTTTTTTAACCATGTCATCACGCATTGCAATCAGATTGAGAATTTCAAGAAAATTACCCTGGTTGGCATTTTGTTCACATTCTCTGTGTCCTCTCTGTGCAATGCACTGTGTGGCAGTCAGTCTCACTATCTCTGATATTGTTTTTATGTAATTGCGATTTTCTTTCACACATTTGCTGTGATCCTCATTGATCAGATTCTGTATGATCCTTTCTTCCTTTGCATGCATCTTGAAGTCACACCATGCTGTGTGCGATGCTTTATGCGACTCAGAATTGTTGCAAAGGGTTAGTGATCCATCCTTCCCAGTTACATAGAAACATAGACTTTGGCGGCAGATAAGGACCACTTGGCCCACCCAGTCTGCCCATTTCCCTTCCTATTGAATAAGCTGCAGATTCTAGTTAACCAACAACCTACTTCCTGCAATCCCCCACTACAATTGCCTTATGTCTGCCCTATGCATGTTTGAATTCCCCCACTGATTTAGACCCAACAACCTCCCCAGGAAGGTGGTTCCATGCATCCACCACTGTCTCTCTCTCTCCGTGAAAAAAAACCTCCTCACATTACCCCTGAGCCATCGCCCCTCTATTTTTAAATTGTGCCCCCTTGTTCTTACACTCTTTTTCTGAAAGATGCTACCCTCCTGGACTTTGTTGATTCCCTTGAGGTACTTAAAAAGAGACTTGCAAGAACAAGGGACACAATTTAAAGATAGAAGGAGGGTGGTTCAGGGCAATGTGAGGAAGTATTATTTCACAGAGAGGGTAGTGGATGCATGGAACAGCCTTCCTGGAGGAAGTTGGGGTCTAAAACTGCGGGAGAATTCAAGAATGCATGGGACAGACATAAGGCAATTCTTGTAGGGGGCAGAAAGATATAGGCTGTTGGTTAACTAGGATCTGCGGCCTATCCTGTAGGTAGGGAAATGGGCAGACTAGATGGGCCTAGCGGTCCTTATCTGCCATCAAAGTCTATGTTTCTATGTTAAAAGTTTCTATCATGTCCCCCCTGTCCCTCCGTTCATCAAGGGTATACATATTAAGCTCTCTTAGTCTCTCTTCATATGGTTTCTGATGCAGACCCTGCACTATTCTAGTTGCCCTCCTCTGGACTGCTTCCATCCTGTCTATGTCCTTGCATAGATGGGGTCTCCAAAACTGCATACAGTATTCCAGATGGGGTCTCACCAACTGTCTGTACAGAGGGATAGCCACTTCCCTTTTTCCACTTGTGATGCCCCTGCCTATGCATCCCAGTATCCCCCTGGCTCTCCTTACTGACTTCTCACATTGCTTACCCACCTTTAGGTCATCTGATATGACTACCCCCAAGTCCCTTTCCATTTTTGTTGTTGTTAGTACCTCCCCTGCTATTGTGTACTCTTCTCCTGGGTTTTTGTTTCCCAGGTGCATTACTTTGCACTTCTTTGCATTGAATCTAAGTTGCCATATGTCTGACCATTCCTCCAACCTTGCCAAGTCCCTTCTCATCCTTTCTACCTACCCTTGTGTATCAACTCTGTTACAGATCTTTGTGTCATCTGCAAAGAGGCATACCTTTCCCTTCAGACCCTCTGCAATGTCACCTATAAAGATGTTAAAGAGGACTGGACTCAGTACTGAGCCTTGAGGTACTCCACTGGTAACCCCCCTTTCTTTCGAATGTGTTCCATTCACTATTACCTTCTGTGTCCTGTTGTGCAGCCAGTTTGCTACCCAGACTACCACCCTGGAACCCACTCCCAGGCTGGCTAACTTGATTATTAGTCTTTTGTGCGAGACTGTGTCAAATGCCTTGCTAAACTCTAGGTAGGCCATATCCACAGCCCCTCCCTGGTCTATTACTTTGGTCACCCAGTCAAAGAAATCAATTAGATTTGTCTGACATGACCTTCCTGCTATAAATACATGCTGCTTTGGGTCCTGTGCCCCGCTGGCCTCTAGGTACTCAACAATTCTTTCTTTCAGAAGTGATTCCATCATTTTCCCTACTGCTGAGGTCAAACTTACAGGTCTATAGTTTCTTGCTTCTGCCTTGCTCCCACTTTTGTGAAGGGGGAATCACATCTGCCCTCCTCCAGTCCTCAGGTACTACCCCATCCTCCCATGATTTGTTAAAAAGTGTGGTCAGTGGTGTCACAAGGTCCTCCCTTAGTTCTTTTAGGATTCTGGGGTGAATTCCATCAGGCCCCATTGCTTTGTCCAGCTTGAGTTTTAGGAGTTCTTTCAGGACTCTTTCTTCTGTAAATGGACTGGTGTCAACCCCCCTACCCAGAGTGCTTCTATTGTCCGGTTTAGGTAACTCCTCATCTTCTTTTGTGAATACTGAGCAAAAGTATTCATTCAGTATCTCTACCTTTTCACTGTTTCCCTCTGCCCACCTCCCCTCTCCTTTATTAATCTTCACTATTCCTCCCTTAACCTTTCTATGCTCCCTAATGTACCTATAAAAAGGTTTTATCCCCCTTCTTAACTGAGTTGGCTAATTTTTCCTCGGTTTGGGCCTTTGCTATTCTGACTGCCTTCCCCACTTCTTTCTGCTTTAACTGATACAGTTCCCTGTCGTGCTCCTTCTGTGATTCCTTATACTTTTTGAATCCAGCCTTTTTATCCTTAACCTTCCCTGCCACCTCTTTTGAGAAACATAGTGTTTTTTTACTCCGATTTGTTTCTTTATTTGTTTCACACAAAGGCTTGTTGCCTCTATGATAGCAGTTTTGATTTTTTTTCCATTGTTCTTCCACCCCTCCTTCTTAGCCATTTGCTAGTGCATTCCTCAGGTATTCACCCATTTTGCCAAAGTTGGCCCTTCTGAAGTCCAGTATCTTTGTTTTTGTATGGCTTGTCTCCATGGTTGTGCTTATTGTGAAGCACACTGTACAGTGGTCACTTGTTCCCAGATGCCTACTGACTTCTAAATGTGTGATCCTCTCTCCATTTGAGAGTACCAGGTCTAGTATTGCTCCCTCCTGAGTGGGTTCCAACACTAGCTGTCTAAGGCCTGCCCCCTGCAGGGCATCAAGAATGGCCCTGTTCTTGGATGTGGCTGTAGTACATGTCATCCAGTTAACATCTGGCATATTCAGGTAACCCATCAACAGTATCTCCCCTTTTTCAGCCATTTTGAGAATGTCCTCTATCATTTTCTTGTCCGTTTCCTCCCCTTGAGATGGGGGTCTGTATACAACTCCTGTGCGGATTGTGATGCCATTTCCTGTCTCCAAGGTGACCCAGAGTGCCTCTTGTCCTCCCCCTTTACTTTTTAGTTCTGTAGCTTTGATCCCTTCCCTTATGTATAGAGCTACTCCACCTCCTCTTTTACCCTCCCTGTTCCTTCTGTAGACTGTGTACCCCGGTATGTTGACATCCCAGTCATGGTTCTCCATGTACCATGTTTCCATGACTGCCACAATATCCAATTTTTCATCTTCCATCAGGGCTAATAGCTCAGAAAGCTTGTTTCTCAGACTACGGGCATTGGTACTCATTGCCTTCCATTTAATGTTGGCTTTATCCCTTCCGCCCATCCCTGCTTTTATTGCCCTTGTATATTTTTCCATTTACCCCTGTCCTGCCCTCTTTTGAGCTCTGTACCGCAGGGTTTACCTTACTACCTGCCATGTTTTGTGGGGGAGGCTTGACATTTCCTGCCTCTTATCAGCACCTTCCCCATTGACTAGTTTAAAACTTGCCAAGGAAGCATTTAAATCTGTCACTTAGGATCTTGGTTCCCTTCATGGACAGATGCAGACCATCATGCCAGTATAGACCGTCATCTCTCCAGGTGTACTCCCAGTCCCCTATGAAGCCAAAGCCCTGTGTTCAGCACCAGTTTTTCAACCATTCATTAAACTGCATGGTATGCAGTACCCTAGCTTCACCCCTGCCATGGACTGGCAGCACCTCTGAGAAGGTAACCATGCTTGCTACCTATCTGAGGCCCCTCCCAAACTCCACAAATTCATCCTGCACTGCCCCGATTCCATGCCTAGCTAGGTCATTTGCCCCGAGATGGACAATGATATCTAGTTCCCTCTCCTGTGATGCTGCTTCTATAATCATGAGGATTCGCTTCTTGTCCCTCCAAGCCATGGCACCAGGCAGGCACCTCACTTCAAATCCTTTCCCTTCCCCAGTTCTACCCCCTAACAATTGAGTCCCCTATCAGAAGCTGTTTCCTTCCCCTGTGGTGTCCCTTGCCACCCTTTTGTGGGTCTCCCTTGTGGATGTCTTCAGCATTCTTCTTGGTCTCCACTGAGGGTGCCATCATAGAGGAACCTTGCTCTGCCAGACTGGCGTATGATTTATGTAGAGGTACAACTAGGGGGCTTCGCTTCTGTTCCACCACCCGCACCCCCCCAGAACCCACTGTGGTCCAACTGTTCTTCATACTTGGCAACCTCTGAGGCAGTGGTTGTGGCCATGGTGCTCTTTGGGTGGGGGAAGCCTCCTTAGTCCTTGATCTTTTCCATTTCTGGAAACCATTTTTAAAGAACACGGTGACATTTTTACTGGTCTGAGGAAAATGATGACATGCAAAGCAATACACAGCATCTTCAGACTGAGAGTATTCAATCCAAGGGAAAATGCTGTACCAGTTGGAAGTGAATGCCCTCCACTTTTGGCCAAACTTCTTTTGTGGAAATGCACTCAGCTTTGGTTGCACAGGCATGCAGTCTCTATTCTGGCTCAAATCAGAGGGGCCTGGAGGCTTTTTCAGTTGTGCTGTACAGATCTCAGTGATTCTCAAACTTCCATCATCCTCAGAGTCTGATGCTGAAGTATCACTATCAGACTGCATACTGTCATCACTATGTTCCCATTGAGGCATGATGTTTGAACATGGCACAGCTTTGGACTGTTGTGAACTACTACAGTCATCTTTCAACTCATCAGCCTTTCGTTTTCTGGTGAGGAATCCCCAGATATCCATAATTTAGAATGACAGCACTGCTTCCTTTCAGTCAAACATTTACATTTTCAATTTGAACTTCCACAAATTAAAAAAAAAACAAACTACTACTACCAGTGACACCACTGTTTAATGGAGTGGGGTCACTGACACTACTCAGCATAATACCAGCCATTGATAGCACGAGGCATGACAAACACCTTCAGCAACTTGAGGCCACCCATTCCGACTCTACACAGCTAAGAGGAATACCAGCCATTGATGGCATGAGACACGCCAACTCCTCCAGCAACTTGAGGCTGCTCACTCTGACACTACACAGCCAAGAGGAATACCAGCTGATGATGGCATGAAGCACGCCAACACCTCCAGCAACTTGAGGACACTCATTCTGACTACACATGGTCTTTATGTCAAAAAATTTACACCCCTTGCTCAGTGCACTATATAGGAACCGCAGTAGCCTTCCTCTGCGTGTCCGAAGTGAACTGGTCCAGAAGATGACACTCCTCTCCTTCGATTACTGCGACACTGTATACAGTGCAGCCCCTAAGTCTACTTTATCTAAATTGGACACACTTTTTAATGCCTTCTGCCACTTTGCTCTCGATGCCACACACCTTACCCACCACTGTGACCTCTACAGAGCCTTGGCACTACTGTCCCTCGAAAACTGCTGCATTTCTCACTGTGCTAAATTTGTCTCCAACCTATGGCTTGGGATCATCCCATTGTACCTTTCCACTGTGCTCTCGGATGCCACCCCCCACCCATCATCTTAGATCCAGGGACTTCCGCCAACTATCAATCCCTAGGTGGAAGACCTCTGCCAGTCAAGCTGCCTTCTCACACTGGCTACCCAAGCTCTGGAACACTCTCCCACCAAAAATTTGGCACGCCTCCTCTTCCCATTCTCTGTCTACCACCCTAGTTAACTTCCTTACTACAAATTGCTCCTGTACCTGAACCTGCCATGCCCCACTGCCCCCCTCCCCAATGCCTGACCAGTGGCCTTAGCCTTGCTACAGAAGCTGGCATATAGTCCCAACCTATGCACTTTTGTCCTGTCCTGTGCCTCTTGCCCTGTGCCCTGTGTATAACTCTGTACAACTGTGATATGCATCTTCTGTTGTCTATAGCTGGTACTACTTGTGCTAAATTACCCGTGTCAGCTGCTTCATGTCACAAATTTGTTAGTTGCTAGTATAATATTATCCTATGCATTCAATGTGCTCTGCTTGTATATTCATGCAAATGTATCCTTATGCTGTTTTTTTTTTGCTTCTGTTAATTGTTCACTTGATAACTTGGGTGTTATCATATCCCTTTGTACCCCCTCCTCAGGTCGCACCAGGAGACGAGCATCTTGCTGCTCAGTGTGCCTTCCTGGTGAAACAATTTCAATAAATAATAAAATCAATAAATGCAGTTTTGCTTAAGTGTAATCAGGTTTTTGAGTCATTTTGAGTGTTCACATATTCTTAAAACTGATAGTATCAAACCATGCTCTCTTTTGGCTGCATATCCAGGTTACAGAGAAGATGTGATGACACACAGACCTTATTTTGTAACACCAGTCTTTCTTGGAGGTGTTAAGTAAGGGCATTAAGACCATTAGCAGTAAATCAACCAGTATTTTGAATTCTGAATGTTAACTATGGCCTTTAACTGCAGTGATATTTTTATACCTTTATATGCTCTTCTACTGTATATTCTCTTTTGTTTGTACTATAATATTTATCTGATAGGTTTCAGTGTCAGACACTTTTATTGCCTTTGTCACTTTATGGATCCCTGTCACCAGAGTCCTCAGCAGCTACTGATCTCATTTTTTCATACTACCTGGATATTCCATAGTATTAGTTACACCATCGCAGACTGTTCAGATGTACAAGCACAGAATGGTGTGTCAGCCTTGTAGAATATCTAAGAAATATGGAAAGAAACAGTAACTGTGATAAAGTGAACACAATATGCAAAACTGAGGGTAACAGTAGCACAAATATAGCTGACCAACACGTAAAAGGAAAACATTTTTTTTAGTCTTTGTAACCAGGCAATGCCCACTAGACACAAGTGCCTGTTTTCAGGGGTGACCTGGGAGCACTAGGCAGTTAAGTGACTTGCTCAGAGTCACACAGTATGCAAGGAGAGGTTGTGAGAATCAAACCAAGGTCTGGTCTGCTAGATGCACCAAGCTTATTCAGAAGTCATTACTCTAACCTCTAGGCTATACTGCCATCCCACCAGTTTAAATGGTGACATGAGGATGTCTAGCATAGGTTACAGCTTTTGGTTCTCAAACAGTCTTAATGAGCTTCCCCCAAGATATGGAAGGAAAACGTCAGGCTTCCCCATAAAAACAATACCTTACAATACTGTGCCCTGTACACCAGAAAAAACTTGAAATGACACTGAATAAATGACTTAGTTATTCGCCTGGGACTGTTTGCATTCAATTTCCCCCATCTCTTCATGCCAAACATAAAAACAGCAGTGCATGTTACTATACAAATATTGATGGTTACTTTTTATTCCATTTTAGATCACCCATTCTCTGGTGTTGCAAGAGCCACTCTTTATCTCTTAGCTTCAGAATTTCTGAGAGCAGAACTAACCAAATGAGAACTGCTTTTAAAGTGGCTAGCCTCAGGTTTTCTGGACTGCTCCAATTTTTTTTTTTTAATACAAATAATTTAAAATCACTTTTTGGGTATTATGGTAAACTAGTATGCAACAGACTCTGCTCCCTGACTTTAATGGACAGTGGGTGTTCAAAGATAGCTAGCTACAAATACTGCTAAAAACCTGGGGCTAGCCATATTGAAAGAACCCCCCCCTTTTTTCCAAGCAAAAAAAATCTATTTCTCCTTTTCCATCAATCCACAATACCCCTAGCCCTGTTGCCCCAACATCCACTGGGATTTACTATTAGCCAATACCCCCATGGATTGCCCCCCCCAGGCCGTGGGGTTAGCAGGAGCCCCCGATCTGCTTCTGTAGATGGGATCCAGTAGCTGGACCACCTAGCCCAGCTACTCAGGTGAGGTGTCTTACCCCATCGTGCCACTGAGGTTTCCCATTTCCCTTTTTTCTCACCAGAGATGCAGTGTGCAATGTCGCCATTGTGCACGACCCGTGTGTCTATGTCGGCCTGTCCCTGTCCCCTACTCTGTGGCAGTCCAGAGGCGCTCTCCCCCTTGCCACTGCAAGGGGGAAAGTGTAAACCAGGATATGTGATCCCCCCAAGGTGAGCGGTCCTCCAGATGCTCATTCTTTCTCCACCTGGCTAGCCCTCTGGTGGCTGAGCTTGCTACCGAACTCAGGTCACCAGCGTCACAAGCGGTAGCACTGTTGCTGCACCGGAGGGCCACATAGGAAACCCTCCCTTTTAATTACTTCAGATTGTAAAACCAAAGCTAAGGTAGGCTTAACCTGTTGACAAGACAGGAGAAAACGGGTGATCTAAAATAGAAAAAAAAAGTTATAGGTTCAAAATATTCACAGCAACCTGTACTGATGCTTCTGATAAAGTGCATTATCATAATTGACAGTGTCTCCCATGGAACTGGTTGGGTCCTCCCCAGGGAGGCTGGCCTCGCCATTTATGAAACCCTGGGTTACAATCCATGAGCTACGAATGAGCCTGAACATCCTGCAGGCCCAGTTTTTATTCATGCAGCCTTCACTTGCATACTCTGAAACCCTAAGCAAATCATGTAACCTCACTCCCTTAACCTCACTGTTCTGCCAGGTCACCCTTAAAATGGGCCTTATACCTAATGGGCCTCATCAGTAATTAGCAAAGAATAAAAATACAGTGAAAAACTAATTTATAAAAATATCAGAATAGATATGATTTCTTGTCACTTACAAAGTCTATTCTGCAGGGTCCCCTTACCCACGGGCCTCCCCTGCAGCCAGGCCTGAAAAATTAGTACTATCCCCCCCAAGCCAGGAGAACCAGAGCCATTATCCCCCCCATCCCAAGCCAGGTGAAGCAGTCCCCACCACCACCACCAGTAGGAGAATCAGGGGCATCAATCCTGTCCCCTTTCCAGCTGGTATCCCCCCAAACTTAATCACCATGGATTGCACACGCCTACAGTTGCATGACCAGGATTCTGTGTGTTCTCTTCCATGATTGAGTCCCCACCCCCTTACCTCACATCATACTGAGACATAATACCCATTCGACTTACCTCACGGCACAAATAGATTCAGTTGACTCAGTTTCTCTGGTTCAACTTCTTCATGCAGGCAGCTTCATACGTTGTGTTGTTGATTGCTGGACAGGGACTCTGTGCTGCAGATTGTAAGAGTACAGATGAGTAGTGCATCCAGCTACAGGTCTGGCTGGGCCGATGCTGTTCTCTGGCTCCTAGCCTATCAATACCAGGGAAGCTATACCAGGAGGAGGACTGATGGCACTATTGATCCCCCCCCCATGTAAACATAAACCAAAATACACAATGTCACGTCACACAAATTGCATATTTTGGCCACTAGGAGTCACTATAGCACCCTTCTAGCCCCTGCTTTCCCCACTCTGCATCCCTCCTAATCTCTACTCTTCCCCTTTTCTGTTACTGTCCTGTGTGGGTCTTAAACCTTGTACCACTGACCCCAAAGTCAACAGCTCTACCAGTAAGCCAACAAGTCAGGCCATTTACTCCCTCTGTTCACAGCTCTTAAAGCTTCTTGCTCCATAGTCAGCTAAAAAAATAGTTTTCTGCTGTCCCATTTTCTGTACACTTGACACAGAAGTCAACAGCCCTACCACTAGGCCAACAAACATAAATACATTTCACTTTGTTTTTAAAGCTCTTTAAGCTTTTTGGCTCCATAGTCAACTAAGAATACTTTTTTGTTGTTTTACCACAGGTCTCAAACCCTGTACGCTTGACACAAAAGTCAGCAGCTCTACCTATAAGCCAGCAAGCCAAGATAAATTTATCTTGGTTTTTAAAGCTCTTAAAGCTTTTTGGTTCCATAATCGACTAAAAAAACTCCCTGCTATTTCACCACAGGTCTTAACCCCTGGACCTTTGTAACCAAAGTTAGCAGCCCTACCACCAAGCCAACAAGCCAAGATAAACTTCTCTTGGTTCTTAAAGTTCTTAAAGCTTGGCTCCCCCCCCCAGCCACTTTGCTCTGCCTCTAAGGCTATCTGGCACCATGAATGCTCACTTCCACCTTATGTGTCTCATCTTCATAAGCATCCTGAGGCTCACCTCCCATCAGCCAGACCTTACCCCTTGCCCTCTGTCGACTGCACCCACATACCTCACCAGTGTAACCCACTCACCCCCAACCATGTCAGTGCACCCTGGACCCCTGCATCCACCCCTAGCTACCCCCCCAGCTCCACCACCCACCCTGGCACCCCTTGGCTCCACCGTCTTTGTGTCTTCCTGACCCTCCAAACCCTGCCCACCCCTTACTCCCCTACTGCCTGCCCTGCCTCTCAAAGTACTCCCAAAAAGTTAACAAACTGCTACCCCAGGGCTAGAACCTTGGTCATTCTATTACTCCTCTCTGGTAGTATGCACTCCAACCCAGGCCCTGCCCCCACCAGTCCACCACCTAGGTCCAATGGTCTCCACATTGACTCTATGAACATATGCCCCCTGTTGAAAAAATTCACTGCCATTCAGTGCTGGGTCATACTATACCAACCAGACATCATAGCCCTAGTAGAAACCTGGCTAACTAAGTCCACCCCAGACTCCTTTGTCTCACTTCCAGGCTACACCCTATATCGTGAGGATCGAGCAGGTAAACTTGGTGGGATTTGTGCATTTTATGCTCGTGACACCATCATTGGCCACACCCTCCCTGCACCCAAGCTAGTAGATGGTGCCCAGGCCCTTACCTTCAAACTTACCCCAGATCCATCCAAGAGCCTGCTCTATCTCACAGTCTCCTATGTACCCCCAAGGAATCAGACCCCAGCAATATCGTCTCTCACTGAATATCTCTCCTCCATCCCCCATAAAGCACAACAAGTCCTAGTCGGAGACCTCAACATGAACTGGATCAGTCCCTCTGCCTCACCAATAAGAGACACCTTTGCTGCACTAGATCTGACCCAACTTGTCTCCCAACCCACTAGATGTAACCAAACTACAGGGACTTGTACCCTCCTAGACGTCATTGTCTCCAACTGCCCCCAAAACATTCAGGATATTCAAGTCCTCCCAGACTCCTTAAGTGAACACTCCCCTCTCCTATTCCTCTGGTCTGCCCCCACTCCCAAGCATGTAGACCAAGCCACACACCGCAGGCATCTCTGCCCAGGCGGACTGAAAAAACTCAAACAGTTCCTCACTCACATTGATTGAACTACCATCCGCCATACAACCAACACTGATGCTGCCCTCGACCTCTTCTCACAAGCCTTTAACAAGGCCTGTGATCTTTTTGCTCCCTTCACCATGATCTGCTCCAAAAGGCAAAATGCATCTTGAGTCACCCCTGCCCTACTCCAACTGCTCAGGGACAGGGATAACCTCTGGCATATAGCCACTGAGACCGGCCAGATGGCTGACAGACAGGCATATAATGCCTCACTTAACAGGTGCATGTGGGCCATCCAAAAAGCCAAGGCAGACCACTACCAGGCCACCATCACCTCCTCATGGGGGTGTGCCCGGAACTTCTGGGTCAATATCAAAGAAATAAATGGGAAATCACACTCTCCCCCAGCCCATCCTATGGTCAATGGCTCCACCTTTACTGACTCCACTGACATTGCCAAGTGTCTTAACTCCTCCTTTACAGATCTTAGCCCTGTCCTCCCGAGTAACTTTTTTGACCCAACTCCTGGCCCATCAACCTCAGATCCTCAGCGCCCCCAGTTCTATCTATGCAAAGTATCTGTCCAGGAAGCCAGACCACTTCTGCTTAAAGCACTAAACAGCAACAGTCCTAGCAGCGACTCCCTGGATCCAAAAATACTCCAGCTGGTCCTCGATGATGTCCTGGTCCCACTCACTGACCTACTAAACTGGTCCCTCTGTCTGAGGCAAGTCCCCACAGCATGGAAAACAGCTATAGTCACACCTATTCACAAAGGAGGTGACAGGTCCACCCCCAGCAACTATCATCCAATCTCCATCCTTCCCCCTCTCTCCAAAGCCTTAGGAAAAGTGGTGGCCACTCAACTAACCAAATATCTAGCAAAATACAACATTCTCTGCCCAGAACAGCATGGCTTCCATGCTGGTCACAGTACAAGTACAGAATTAATGGAGTCCTCCAGCTTCCTGCACTCCTCCCTGGACTCTGGGTCCCTAGCTGGAGCAGTGTTCATTGACCTCTCTAAGGCCTTTGACACTATCTTCCACCCCCTCCTACTAAATGCTCTCAACCATACAGGTTTCTCTGCTGGCCCCCTCACCTGGTGCATGAGTTACCTATCAGCCTGCTCACAGCACGTCAAGAACAATAGGATACTCTCGGAAACCCATCCCATACACTCAGGGGTTCCCCAGGGCTCTATCTTGGGCCCACTACTCTTTAGCCTCTACCTAAACACCCTGCCCAGTGCCTGTTCTGGCAATATTCTCTTGTAGGCCAATGACGCCATTATTTATGCCACCCACAGAAATCCCACCTCCCTCCAAAACTCCCTCCAACACTCCTTCAATGATGCTGAGAACTGGTTTAAGGAGAGCAGACTAGTCATTAACCTCAAAAATATGAAAGCAATGCTCTTTGCACACCACCAGAACAAAGCCAGCAACAACCCCCTCCAAATCCTCCCCAGCAATCATCAA
Organism: Neoceratodus forsteri; assembly: GCA_016271365.2. Taxonomy (NCBI): domain Eukaryota; kingdom Metazoa; phylum Chordata; order Ceratodontiformes; family Ceratodontidae; genus Neoceratodus; species Neoceratodus forsteri. The sequence goes on from CM057456.1 coordinate 650,238,615, forward strand.
CCACTTGAACAAATCTACTCTTACAAATACCTTGGGATCACCTTTGACTCGGCCCTCACCTTTCATGCCCACATCTCAGCCCTCACCTCCACCACAAATGCTTGTCTTGGCATCCTCTACTGTCACAAGGATTGCCTCCCACCTGATGCCCTCAGACTTGCAATTACATCCTCAGTAATGTCCCTTGTCGATTATGGCCTTCCAGTCTATGGTGCTGCTGACTCCATAGCCCTAAACAAGATTCGACTCACCGTAACAAGGCTTGCAGACTGGTGACCAGTGCCCCTAGCCTCACCCACACTTGCCAGCTCTATGACATGGCCAAACTCCTTAGCCTCGATGAATGCCTCCACTACCAAACTTGCCTACTAACTAAGAAGATTCTACTCGGGCTCTCGCCCCCTGGGGTTTCTGCCTCTATCCAACTTACACCTTCCAGAGTCACTACCCAAACCACTGACAAGGTCACCCTACTGGTACCCAGAACTAGGACCACCCAGGCACAGAGGTTGTTCAGCTACAGAGCCTCATCCTGGTTCAACTCGCTCCCTGCAGCCATCTCCAACACCACCAAAATTGCCCTCTTCAAAACTGCCCTACGGAACCAATTGTTCAACACCCACTGCTGCACCTCTTGCTAAGAGATGCTCTGCTGCTTTCAAAACATTATTGACATAGCCTTTTGGGCAGAACTACCCCTCACCCCACCCCCGTCTCCCCCATGGCCTCCCTCTCCACTGCCAGTACCTGCTGGTACCAATCTGTCAAGTTTGAAATTTTTTTAATTACTCTTTGTGTTCAAGCAACTATGTAAAACTATGTTATTCTGTATGATTGTATTCTGTATGTACGCTGACTCTGTATGTCCTCTCTGTGATGAGGTACCTTTGTAAATGAGCCTCTGGCTCAAAGGTTGTAAATCCGATTATACAATAAATAAATAAAAATAAAAATAAATAGTAGGCCTGCCCATTTCAAATATCCATTTAGCCTATAATCCCAAAAGACAAATAATGTTTATATTTACAACATTTCATCCTAATTGATGCAGAAGTTAAACTGGCCTTTAGCTACAAGTCTGTCAAGCACTGTGATGAGCCTGAGTCCTGTACCACATCAAGGTAGCCAGCCTGATAAAGGTCCATTCACATCAGCACTAATCGATTCACTTTGGTATTTAAAGCACACACATACACCTCCAGAATAAGATTAGCAATACAATGCAGTTTACTGGTTTGGCAATGGGCCTGGGTGGGGTTGAATGAGGTGTCAATTATGTGACTGTTAGGGGAAAAGGTGTTTCTATGAAAGCACTTGTTTGGAGGATAGTGACCCAGTCTACAGTAATTCCTGTTTTACAACAGAACCACTAGTCCTTCATATGGCTATCCCTTCCCCCACTGCAGTCCTTTCCTTTCTGCTGCTCATCACCTCTTCTGTTTCTCCAGGCTCATTTGTTTCTCCCCCTAAAAATAATATGCCAGCAGGAGGGGCCAGTCCCTTATTTTCAGTTTACCTAATACCAGCCGTCCCTAACCCAACCCCCTCCCTCCATCCACAGACTCCAAGGTGCCCCCCCCACCCCCAACTGCCAATCCCTGGCTTCCAGGCTAGACCATCTGTTGGCAGTGTGCCAGCTGAACCCAGCCACTTCACTCATGCATTCTTGCCTGCACTTCCAACCCACACACAAACTCCATCTTGCTCTTAAAGTGGTATAGAATCAGTGGAAACTGAACAAAAAAGCGCATGGGAGCTGAATGAAGCAAGCTTACGCTAAACAGCTTTTCCAAGATACATAATTAATTTACCTTTAACCAGAGTATTAACAGACCCCTATTTTGGTGAAAGAGCTGAATTTCTTTCTAGGCATGGTTTCATGATCATCATCTTTTGCTAGGGAATCACTGATTGTTTGGATTAGTGAGAGATGATCTCTCACTGATCCAAACAATCAATGATTCCCTAGCAAAATATATCCAAATGCAGATCATTGATCTCTCAGGTCTTTGTCAGACAAACAGCTGCTGCATTCAGTCCTAATTTAAACACACACACACACACGTACATAAAAAACTGCTCCTTCTTGGTGCTTTAAATTAATTCACATTACTGAATTACAGTCTGACTGAACAATTTCAAGATGGCATGTGGGAAGGGGAAAAAGCATGTGTGAGCACCTAGCACTGCAGCCTGTATTTTTTTTATCCCCTTTTTTAGTTTTTCTATTGTGGGCTGAAAGTGAACTGAATCACTTCCTATAGATAGTAAACTCTACACACACTTCACACTGTTGCAAACTAACTGTTAGACTTTAAAAAAAAAGATCCTCCTACTATGGCCATGGCCCACTCAGGAAAAAAAGCAGGCAATAAATAGCAATACATAACATTAGCAAGTGAATTACGAAATTAAATCTAACCTAAGTTCACTTCATTCACAATCACACTCCCTGGGCAAAAATTATAGCTGTGCATGGCAGTCCCAGTCTGTCCCTCTCAGGGTCCACAAGCAGCCAGCACACAGCATCTCTCTCCTTCCCAATAGTTCATTGGAAAACAAAAACATTTAAACAGTGAATTAACTTTTACAAGGGGGGGGGGAACAAACAGAGGGCATGAGTAGAAGCTGGAGGAGGGAAGCTACAGGGGGGAGCATAGAAAACACTACTTCACGGAGAGGGTGGTGGAGCCATGGAACACGCTTCCCAGGAGTCTGGTGGAGAAGGGCACTGTGGAGGGATTCAAGAGGGGGTTGGACAGGTATAGGGGGAAACTGAAGCCAGGGAACTTCAGGGAAGACCCCATCTGGGGTCAGGGGGAGCAGAGAAGTGAGCACCCAGTGAAGGGGCTGGCTACCGAGCTTTTAGGCTTTTACTATGTTAGTAAATATATTACTTACCTTGCAGTTTTGACTCTTGCTTTGCCTGTTTTGCCTGCAGTGACTCTGGGGAAAGAAGGATAAGGAGTATGGAGTACAGAGTACTGCAGGAGAGATCTGCAAAGCAATTCCACTCTGCCTCACAATCTGCAGACTGAAGTGCAGCAGGGTAGAGTTCTCAGACTTTGGTAAGGTGAGCCTCCCCTATCGTGCTGGGGAAAAGCACAGACTTCCCCAAGTCTCAAACACAGTGGCAGGCACGCCAAATGGATAATGAATGATGTGGGGAAGACCCCACTCCCCCAAGCAACACTATTGGGCATTTCAGAACCCACCCACCCTCCATGGCCACTGCAGACCCATCGTTACAGAACAAACCAAACCATGGAAAAAAATACCACTTCAACCCCTCACAGAGCAGACAGGCAGCATAAAAAGACAGCCTATTTAAACACCTCACAGATTCAGTATATCCTCAGCACAACCCAGGCCCATACATAAAATTCTGCACAGTGCACACCAGATGCGTCATGTATGTGCGCGCACACACACACACACATATGCACATTCATCTTATCTTTGAAACAACCCCAACTATAAATAAAATACTGAGCAGTCACAGACAGAGGCATCATGCACGTATCCTCACTCTAGACACAGGCCCATCTTTCAAACACTCCCGGCCATCAGCAATATGCTACACAGATGACAAACTACAGTCATAGGCATCATGTATATCCCCCCAGACCCATCACTAAAAGACCCACAGAAAGAGCCACCAGCCATAAACACTCCCAGCTTTGAGGTATGTATGTTCCCCCCCAATACAGTCCCATTATACACACACACCAGCATGTCTCTCCCTTCCTCCTCCTTGGACTCCCTTGTGGTGAAAAACACAGGCCATAGGCATCATGTATGCCCCCCCCGATGCAGACTCATCACTGAAAGACCCACAGAAAGACCACCAGCTTTGAGGCATATATGATTCCATCCACCCATACAGTATCATCTTATACACACACCCCAGCCTGAGGTGTGCATCTCTCCGGACTCCTTGTTTGAAAACATAGGCCATAAGCATCATGTATGTCTCTCCCTCTACCCCCCGCTGCAGACCCCTCACTGAAAGACCCACAGAAAGAGCCACCAGCCATAAACACCCCCAGCATTGAGGCATTTATGTTTCCCTCTCCCCATTTTCTCATCTTATACACCCCCACCAGCCTGGAGGCATGCATGTCGCTCCCTCAGCACCCCCGACTCCCTTGTGGTGAAAAACATAGGCCAGCATCAATTTGCAGAAAAATTCAGTCAGGACTCAGAGTGCTTACCTAAGGTTACCAGACCAGAAGAGGTCCACCAGGAAAGGTCAGCTTAGCAAAAGGCTTACACCTGAAGCAAGTGGTTGAGCAGTCGGTGGTCAAGTCAGTAGCTTGACTGAGGAGCTCCTAATTAATAGCCTCAGGGCCCCGGGGATTAGCGGCAACAGAGTTCCGCAGCAGACCTCTGGCATCAGAATAGCAGGCAAATGGGAGGAGAGCAGAGTGGTGGGCGGCATTAGCAGGCAGGAGGAGAGCGAGACAAGCGGCTTCACTGGCCAGGCAGTCCAAGGACGCGGTCCTCAGCACTTTTAAGGAAAACTGACTGGTGACTAGCGATAGCAACAACTTCAATCACGATCACAGTAGCAGGCAGCACTGAAGATAATAAATGATCCAATCAGTACACATGGCGGGCTATTTTATTTCCTTTCCTTCTGGGATGAAATGCAAGAAGCAACACACCTCAATGGATGAGGAAGCCTGGTGCTGTCTGGTTGGTAGAGTTTTTCAGCCATTGATTGACTGCAGCCACCTCCCTGCCATTGGGTAGAATTCTCCCATTCACAATTGGTCTGTTAAAGATCTTGTGCTGCACTGCATTTGGCTGGCTCAGGATCAGTAGCTAACCTTCTCAAGCTCTGCAGTTCCAGCAAAGTTAGGAGTCCTGGGGCTTTCAGCATGGATCGGGATCTGCCTGTCACCAACACAAAATGAAATCAAAGTGACTGGAGTACATGCTTGGTACAGACACTCCCCCTTCCCCAGAAAAGGCATTAGTCAGTCCACTGCAATGCCAAGGAGGATGGAGGAGGCCACGCTAGTGCAACAGAAAAAAAAATATCCATTTTCGGACTTCGGAGCACCAGGGCATGAACTGAGGCACAGCATTTTTTGACCAGGGCACGTGCTCTGGTGTGCCACAGTGTAGCACCTCCAGTGACTACCACCTCTCTCCTTTGGCTCACTGACTCCACTCTGTCAGGCATAGATCAGGGATGCATCACCTCTGCCATCTTTACTGACTTGGTCAAAGCCTGTGACACTGTACCCCATTTCCTTCTCTTCAGCAAACTGACTGTGGCTGGCAACTCTAATTCTGCCACCAGCTGGTTCCCGTCCTACCTCATAGACCAGTTCCAGTCTGTCAGAGTAGGCAACTCCCATTTTCCTCCTCTCCCTTTCAGTGCAGGTGTCCCACAAGGCTCAGTACTTGGTCTAATATTATTTTCTATTTTTCTGAATGACCTGCCTAATGCCTCCGTATCTTCATGTATCCACATGTATGCAGATAACACTGTGCTATTCTCCTCCAGAAACTACCCTGCTGAGGTGACCACCAGCCTTCAGCTGGACTTTATCAATGTTCAGTGCTGGTCTAGTGCAAATCAACTCTCAATGAACTTCAAAAAAACAGTATCTATGACCATCGGTTCCCTACAAACACTATTCAGGCTTGTTTCCACTCCTATCTTGGGTTAATATCCCAATACTGACGCTGCAGTGCAGCATGATGGTGAGGTACTATACTCTTGAGGTGCCATCTTTTGGATGAGATGTCTAACCGAGTTCCCATCCGCCTGTTCTGGTGGTAGTTCAGGTGGATGTTAAAGATCCCATGGCACTTCTCGAAAACAGTAGGGGAATTTTTATTATTATAACATCAAAAACAAATAAATACAGTGTTAAGTCACATAAATAATATATAAATCATAAGAAAAATACAGTCCAATAAGTATTATAATCATACAGTATCTGATTATTGTGAATATAACATTGTATAAATCACCCCCCAACTAAGAGTAGTGGAATTTTTATTTGTTTCATATCAAATATAAAAATCAATTACTAAAGATGTTGAAGTATATTATGCAAATCATAAACAAATTCTAATCAGTATTATAATCATACAAAATCAGTGTAATACTATGAATAAACTATATTCCCTCTTTTCCCACCAACAGAGTAGGAGTATTCTTTTGGTATATTATTGGAATCCATAACTGAAAAAGTTTAAATCATTTATATTTAAGATACATAGAGAACCCTTTCCACCAAATTGATACTTTTGAGATGTAGCAATTCCGTGATCAGATAAAGCCACTTTAAACATTGCTGAATGTATCAAATTTTCAACTGTCTCTACAGGCCATTTTTTCTGGTACAATACCCACTGACATCTAGCTTGCCAGAAAATGTCAAGCAACAGCAAAAAATAACCAATGTACCAGTATGATAATGAGTTCCTAGATTACCAAATATTCCTAATACCAGATTATCATAGTTCATAGTTTTAGCCAAATCATCTTCCATTTAACAGCAAGATAGCTCCAAAGAGACTTAGCGTAAGAACATTGAAAAAGAAAATGCTCTATAGTTTCCTCTAAATTAATGCACTCCTCATAAGGACAATTTATTTCAATTTTGGCCTTATATTTCACATTTCCCCTTATGTTTATTCTACCATATACAGCTAACCAGAGAAATTCCCACATCTGAGTTGGGATCCTCTTATTAGTTAGTTGTGACAAGACTCCTGGAATTTAAGAGGAAGGACAAGTCTTAAAACATGGTGTACGGGATAGATTGACTCCATTGTTACTTTATACAGGCTAGATCCAGAGGTTCTTATAATTTGTTGTACTGATATGTTCCATTTATATAACTTTTGGACTGCTGGAATAAACCTATGAGGAAGCTGAAGCTGAATAGAATATTTAGGAGGAATAGCTTGCCATTTAGAAAAATATAGAGCTAAATTTTCTTTTATCCAATAACAGTATGGTGTATATCCAGGAATCAGGCCAGATTTAAGTGTTTGTGAATAGAACAAAGTGTGGGAAAAAACTACTGGGTCGCTCATACCTAAACCTCCTTTATCTTTAGATAAATAAGTATATCGTCACTTTATGGGGTTCAGCCTATTGCCCCACAGCATTTGGAAAAAATACTATATGTTCTGGTTTCTAAATTTGTAGGGAGTGGGAAAATTATTGCTGTTTAAAGAATCATAGGGATTATAAAGTATTTAATAATTTGAATACGTTTAAATTTTGTCATTCTCTAGTGCTTCCATCTTAGTACCTTTCATTCTACTCTGTCTAAAGTAGAATTCCAATTTAATGAGGGAATATTTTGAGCTGCAAAAAAAATTCCTAAATTTTTAAGGGTTCTGTAGAGGTCGAGATCCCATCAATAGTTTCAGGATTAGGTTGTATAGCCCCAATAAGTATGCCTTTACTTTTGGATTTATTTAGCTGTGCATTAGAAAGCCGAGAGTACACATCCATAAATTCCAAAAATAAAGGAATTTTTGTAACTTGGGAAAAGAATACACAAAAATCATCTGCATAAGCATGCACATGAAATTGAGTAATACCATCTGGTCCAGATATCCCTAACCCATTTGGAAGTATCTGTCAGTAATCAAATAAAGGGATCTAGAGTAAAAATATAGAGAAGCAGGCTAATGGGAAATCCTTGCCGTACTCCTGTTTTAACAATAAATCCTGTAGTGACTTGTTGTCAAATTACTGGATAAGCTATGGCATTACTATATAATGATTTAAGCCAATTACTTACTAATAATGAAACTCCATATTTTTCCAATGTTATAAAAAGAAAGGGGTGATATACCCTGTCAAAGGATTTATATTGCTCTACAGAGAAAATACACCCTGTATTCCCTGATTTTGAAACAATAATCAGTAATGTCCCTAATAATTATTAAAGCATGTTGAATTTTCCTATTGGGCAAACCACAAAACTGTAAAGGGGATAAAACTATATTTGCCTATTGCTTTAATCTATTATTAATGATTACCGTCAATATCTTATAATCAGAATTTAATATTGTAATCAGCCTCCAGTTTTCAATAGAAGTTTTCTCTTCGGACTTAAAGAGGAAAATCAAAAGACCTTATGTAAACCAACTAGGGGTTACAAATGTAGACATGAAAAAATGAAAAACAGATTGTAAACAGAGCTACAATGGTGTTAGGAAAGATTTATAGAATTCATTTGTCAGACCTTCGGACCCGGGTGAAGTACCATTCTTCAAGGATTTAATTGCATGTTCTATTTCTAGAGCCATGATAGGTTTTATTAGTTCAGAAGTGCCGTGTGAGGAATCTCTGCCTTTAATTTTCCTTAGAAATTTCCTAATAATATCCTTGGGAGGTGGATGTACTGGAGTATGGGAGGTAATAAAATCCTTAATAACTCCATTTAGCAATTCTATAGATGATACTAAAGTGCCATCTGTATGGTGTAATGAGTTCAAAGAAGTAACATCTTTAAATGTTTTAAAAGCTTCATATGGATCTCCGTAAGAGGATTTCTTGGTTCCATTCTGAAGCAAGGCCTGCGTAGTATGTGCTCTATTATACTGACATGAGGCCATTTCCTTTTTCAGCCTATCGATCTGATTTGTATAATTTTGTTTGGAAGTGTTTGCTACTGCACATAAGTCCTGTAGTTGTTGTCTCAATTTTAAGTACTTCAAAAATTTAGTGTTTTCTTGTTGTTTCCCAAATTGCAAAAAAAAAAAGCTTTAAAATCTGCTTTGGAATCAGCCCACCACTGTCCTTGATCATCATACAAGAATTTGACAGATAAACAAGCTTGTATCAAATTTGATATGTGAGTGATTACCCCAAGATCAGTTAATAGGGAGGAATTTAACTTCCATGGTGGCCTACCATTTGGAGGGTCAGGAATACCAGATGCAGAACAAACCAGCAATAAATGATCAGAAAAATCAGTGAATTGAGTTTTAAACTGAAGTGTGGGGAAGGTTTTAAAAATGAACATGTGATCTATAGTAGAAGTAAATTTATTTCTTCTAAATGTAAACTTAGGTCTGGAGGTCTGAAAAGAATTACAATGTATTAGCTCCACTACATCCATCAAATTCCTTAAAGCATTGGAGTCACAATACACTTTTTTCCCTTGGGGAGTTTTACCATCATGGGAAGATTGTAAACTGCAATTGAAATCTCCACAAAACAAAACTGTATAAGAGGATAATAAAAGAGGCCTTATACTTTCAAATAAAGCCACTCATTCAGATTTAATTTGTGGTCCATACATATTAATAAATCTATAACATATGTCTTTCCATAACCCATCAATAATAAATGCATGTCCTGGAACCAAATCCATTAGTTTAATTAAAGAGAAATTGTATGAATTAAATAATTGCCCAATTCCATCAGCTGTTGAGGTACCAAATGACCAATAAGAGGGTCCCCTAAACCCATTATCTTTGGAAAAATCTTGCCTGATTACTATTGCAAATCCAGGTTTCCTGCAAAAAACAAATATCAGTAGCTTGTTCATGAAGAAAATGGTAAACCACAGATCTCCTTCTGGAATTAAGAAGGCTATGTACATTTAATGATCCTATTCTAATACAGGCCATCAATCATTCTGGCTAGGGTTAGATTAAGATTCTTTTTTCCTTCTTTTCTTTTCTTTTCTTTTCTTTTCTTTTCTTTTCTTTTCTTTTCTTTTCTTTTCTTTTCTTTTCTTTTCCTTTCTCTTATATTTAGATAAGCACTGAGTCAGTGCTCTAGTTTCAGCTTGTGTAGATTGGGAGTCTGACTCTCCCAAGTCCATTTCTGAGTCTCCCCATTGCGGTGCTAGAACCGAAAATGGATTTTTTTGAGTCTGTGTCTATGAGTGGTGGGAAAGGGTCAGATTTCTGATTTCTGGTTGATCTCATTACTGGTACTTGGGTGAAGGTTATTTTATTTAGGGGCAGAGAAGTTTCTTCTGGGGGATCAGTATAGCAGACTGGTATCAAAGGATCAGATGGTATAGGCAAAGGTGGAGGGGAGGTAGCTAACACTTCCTGATTTTCAGCAGGAGTGTGAAGTGGGGAGGATGGTACAGACATTGGTTTGTCTAGAGGTTGTGAGGAAGTCTGGTCTGGGACTGGAAAAGATGCAGTTTGAGAAGATGCAGAATCTTGAGCATTCTGTATAAGGAGGTCTGGACTAAGACAGGTAGCTTTATTTTTAGCTGCCCAAGGGCATCCTGAAAAAACATCTCCTGTTTCTTTACATAGGTCACATTTAGTTAGATTTGCACACTGAAAGGCAATATGCCCTGTCTCTCCACAATTATCGCATCTGGGCCTGTCGCAAGAACTAGAAAGATGTGTTCTAGAACCACATTTGTAACAAGCTCTGGGATGACCAGCATAAAAACAAACCCCCCATCACGTCCCAACAAGAAAGAAGTTGGGATATGTTCAATACCAGCTTCAGTCTGTCGCAGTTTTACTTTATATCACCAGCCCCCTGTCCAAAACATTTCTGTATCTAATATAGCTTCTGGGGGACTCAGAATGTCACACTTCTGACTCAACTAATAAGTTATATCCTCCACATGGACACCCTCATTTCGAAACATTACAGTAACATATTTAATGAGTGGTTTTGTCAAAGGAATGACTAAAAAGTGGGTCCAAGTGGGGGAAAACTTTACTTGATTGTATTGTTCCCAAAATAAATCAAGAGCATATGAAGATCTGAAACTAATATCAAAATTGTCTTCTCCGGAGATATTTATAAATGCAAACACTTCTCTCAGGGAGAAGTGTAAGGAATCTTTTAATAATAATTTGCCCACATGATGTCTGTCTGGTCTGGTCTCTAAACCTCCTTTATATCTAATATGGACTGCGTTTCGTCTGGGAGCAGCCTCTTTTTTAATTTTAGTAAAAAGTTCTAAGAGTAGTGGGATTTGGTTGTCTATCAGTGCTGTTTCAGTATCCTTAGTAGTTAAAGAGTCCTCTGCTACTTTGGTATTTGTAGTGTGCTTCTCTGGAGCCTGCTGTAAGCTAATTACAGGATTAGACAACTCAGGTCCTTTATCTGTTGGAATAACAGCAGAAGCTGATGATATTATGGCAGGATGTTGAACTTCAGGACGCCACTCGGGTGAGGCCTGAGAGAAATTCAGGGTAGGATCCCAATCAGGAGTGGGGGTCCATATGTCTTTGCTATTTTGAGTCCAATCTGCTTCACTTAATGCTTTTTGTGGGGACCAAGGATCTCCTACAGCACTAGGCAAAGACGTTTGATTTTTATGTGGTTTTTCAGAGGTAACATCAGTTTGTTCAGAAGGAACATGTTGTGCTGCAACAAGCAGAGAAGCCTCATTCATATTTCTATTGGCTTTAATGACAGCTAAACGTTTCCCATGCATTTCCTCTTTTAAACCATTTTGGGTTGTGTTTTTATTTTGAAAGCTAAATTCTGTTACCCCTTGTTGATTGGTATTCAAAACCTGATAAACTATGGCTGAATTTTTGGTGGCGCTTGTATCAGTTTTAGATAGTCCCCGGAACACAAATCCAGCCGTCTTTGATAGAGGTTGATTTCGAACTACCGTGTTGGCGTCTGACCACTCCTGTGTTTCCAGCCCCTCAGGCCCTGTTTCACTCATAACCTTATGTTCGGACTGCATTAGTGAATTAACTTCTCCCAACAAATTAGCAGACGTGGATGATGTTGGCCTTAGGCACGAGTGACTATTCACTCCTAAGCTGCCAGCCATAGACTCTAAAATGCTGTCAGAAGTTTTGTTTGCAATTAAAGAATTTGACTCACCGGCTCAGCTGAGCTCCCTGGAATTGCCACGTCACGGTAGAGAGTAGGCCCAGTGACAGATGAGCTGGGACTTTTGACATTCATATCACCAGTCTGCAGTCGGGCAAGTTTTTCTAGCAAACGCCCTTTCTCCGCTGAATGCCGTTTTTGTTCCTGTATAAGTAAATCCTGCAGATTGTTTTGTAGGTTCGTATCCACATGAACATTATCCAAGTTAGCAACAACAGGTTCTTTTATTCGTATAATCCCCTTGTTTATATCGCCTTCTGGTAACTGTAAATCTTTAGGGTTTGAAGCAACATCCATGAATATATCTGAATCATCTTGTAAATCATCCTCCAAATGGGCATCCTGCTGTGCACAGTGAGCGTCCTGCTCCTCCAGAGCTCCACCTGAAGTGGCCATGGCTCACAGACAGCAAGTCCCCCTACTGCAGAGTAGGGGAATTTCCCCGGTGCCCTGTCCAAATTTCCCCCCGTTCACTAAAATACCACCAACAGCTTAATCTGGTTCAAAGTCAGTTGGCATTCATCTGTATTGCCCTCCCCCAGGACGTGCCTGAAAATAGGCAGAATTTGTCTAGTGCACTTACCCGGTCAACAAAAACTAAATAAATAAATAAATACCTTCTCTGGCTCTACACTGGATGATGTCCTCACATTTAAGTACCTTGGACTATGGCTAGATGAGAACCTTGACTTTTGGGTACACATTGACGCCATCCACAAAACATTACACCCTAGACTCGTTGCTCTGTGCAGACACCGCAGCTGCCTGTCACAGCAAGCCAGGAGAGAAGTCGTCCAAAAGATAATTCTCCCTGTCCTCGATTTTGGGGACATAATCTACAGCTTCGCCCCAAAATTCATCCTGTCCAGCTGAACATGCTCTTCGATTCCTTCTGTCAGTATATACTTGGCTGCCCTCCACCTAATCACCACCGTGACCTTTATTCCTTGCTCTCCTTTCCATCTCTACATGACAGGTGCCAGTCACACATCACTAAATTAGTAGGAAAGTCCTGGCTCTGTTCTCTACCACCCTACCTGTCCTCCCTCTTATCAACCCCCTCTCCCCCGCTATACCCTCCTCACCTCCACACATAGAAATCTTACCCTCTTATCATGGTGCACTTCATCCGATCATGCCGCCTTCTCATATAAGTTCCCAGATATTTGGAACTCCCTCCCACTTGAAATTCAGTTCACCCAATCCCTCCGTTCACTATCACTCCTCCTCCATATGTACACTGCTCCTTGCTGTAACTGCACCTAATTTACTCTCCTTCTCTACCTACTAATTTCCTTGTTTCCCCTCGCTACCCTTTCTTCCCCTCCCCAATGCCTTCTCTTTACCCCATCGCCCTCCTCCCCCCCACTACTGCCCTTCACTTCTCCCTCCCCCACCTCCATAGCTGCCAGGCCCTGCCACCTTGCAGGGTTCTCAGCATCCTGAAGGGATGTGGTTCTTGGTTAGCCTCTCTTCCTCTCCTTCCCTCCCTGCCCCCCATCCTTTTGCCCCCACTTGTGTATAACTGCCTTTCATAAAGATCGAAATTTTAGCACTTAGTAACCCTGTACACAGTCAGCCAATCCTAGCACTTCATAGGTGTTCTCCATCTTCTGGCACGTGCCTGACTGGGTTACCTGTCCTTGGCCTATTACTATGTATGTTACAACTGCATACTGTATTGCTTACCTCAGTATGTGGCATTCTATACTTAACTTTAGCTTAATTATCTACTAAACTCTTATTATGTGATACTCTTGGTTGCTTGGTTTGAAATGTACTGTATTTGAACTACACTGTATATATTTTCTTTTTTGAATTGTATTTATTTGATATTGTTATGTTTTTGCTTGTTCTCCAAACTCCTCTAACCTCTCCCCCCAGGATGCTTCTGGAGACGAACTGTTTACAGCTCATGTTGTTTTTCTTGTTGAAACCTTTTCAAATAAATAAAAACAAATTTTTCCCTGTGTTCCCCATTTTTGTTCCATGAGCAAAAATTTAGCTCTATTGTATTTTAATATATAGATCTTGAAAATAATGGCATACTAAGGTATGCAAAAAATTCTCCATAATACTGTAGTATCACTCCCAGAGGGATAATACTACACTTCAGGAGTGATAATACTATTGTTCAGGTGCAGTAATACTATGGCTCAGGACCTGAACAGTAGTATTATCACCAAAAACACAACAGCACAAGCGCTAGTCTTCCTCCCTAGCATCTTCCAAAGCATGCCTTCTGATTGGCCACTTTTCCTGTGTGGGCCGGCAGAAGACTTTCAAAAACATGGCAGCCAGTCTCTCACTTAATGAGAGTGTTTCTCACCAGGAACATTTCGCTGTTTTTTTAATAATTTGAAAAATGGAAATATCTGATTGATCCTACATTCCACAAACACAGAAAAGGTAGGACCTTCATAACAAAAGAAAAAATACACAGTTTCCAGTTACAGTATATTTATGGAGGGGAAGGGGGCACTGAGCACTGAGACAGTATGGAGGTTGGTCAGGAAGGAGAGACTCATTCACTGCAGTGGCCGACCGCCTGATATAAAATGACAAAGAAAATTGGATCCATATATTAAAACAAAATAACAAATAGGTCCTGTGCATCACAAGGTAGTAATGCATAGGAACCATCTATTATTCTATTTGTAGTTCATAGATTTTTTTGTTTTATATGTTGTATTTGTGCACTCCTATCTACTCCACTTTCTTTCTATTGTGTTAATAGCTTTAGGAATTCGGATCTGATTCCTAAATATTTCTTGTAATAGGATCCTTCCTTTCTTTTAGTGTCAGATATAAAAAGATTCTTTATAACCTGTTTAGTATCCTCCCACCATTCTACTGTACTGTCATATAGACAGTAGAGTGTATTTCTTGCCATCAAAGGTTTTTTGATTTCTTTTTGTATATATCCATCCTGTAATAGAGTTAGATTCATTTTGCAGTATCCCCTTCCTATTTTTAGATTCCCTTTGAAATATATGATTATTTGTATTGCTACATGATCTGGCATTTCGATAGGAGTTATAAAAATGTCATGGGGCCCGATTCAAAGACAGCTACGCCAGGTGTAAATGCAGTACGCCAGTCCCTATGGTGCAAATCGCAAGGTATGCCAAAAGAACACTTACACTGGAAGCCGCAACCACTATGCCAAATGCAAGTTAAGATGCCACTGCATAATGCGGCTGGCAACATGCATAACATACCAGCACAATGAACCTGCTATTCCAGAACAGATGGCCTAAATAAATACGCCAGATGAAGCCGACATAAGTTAGAACAAGGAATAACCGGTCTAACCAGACCACAGGCTATATACCCCCCCAAGCAGCCAGACAGCAGACAGCAGTGTAGTGACACACGCAGTGTTGTCAGTAATATGGGCCCTACCAGGAATAATGATAGCAAAGCACCGTGAGTGCAGGCATGCCAGGTGCAGAGGCAGGACCCAGGTGAGCAAGCTACAGCGCCCACCAATGATACCAAGACCATCGGTGCATAGAGTAAGGTGCCCTCACAAGACCTTTGAGGATCTGACTGAGCAGCAGTGCCTAGCATGCTATAGGCACAGCAAGAGCTGCATCAGGGAGCTGTGCCAGGACCTAGGTGGTGACCTGCGCAGCACCAGCAACAGGGGCCTCCCACTGCCACTGGAACTGCATGTGGGTGCAACACTGTGCCTCCACGCCACCAGCACTTTCCAAACACCCACAGGTGACACAGTGGGCATCTCTCAGCTGGCAGTGTCCAAACACCTGAGGAGGTTCCTTGTGGCCCGCATACGGCACACCCTGAAACATATCAGCTTCCCGTGGGATGCCCACCAGCAGTGCCAGGTGATGCAGGCATTCTATAATGTGGCATAGGCCCCCATGTGCTAGGCACCATTGACTGCACACATGTGGCCAGCAGGATGCCAAGTGAGGACGGGGATGCATACATCAACAGGAAGGGGTACCAATCAATGAATATCTAGGTGGTCACTGACAGTGGTGGATGCATCCTAGATGTGGTGGCGAAGTACCCCGGATCCTGCCATGACTCTTACATTTACAGGAACTGTGGGCTACATGAGGCCTTTGAGAGAGGGGACATCACTGGAGGATGGCTTTTAGGTATGTACAGTACTATGGGGAATGACAACTGCAAAGGTATGCATGTGGCAGTGTGTGTGCATGTGGCAGACAGTGCATGTGGGCTTGTGGGGATACAATGGTGCTATAGGGGCACAGGGCAGACAGGCACTGCAGTGAGCAGGAGTGGCAGTCATGCAAACACATGGCACACCACACAAGGGAGGCAGGCAGGGGCAAGACACACACACTGTGAAACACTCAGGGGCCTGGGAAGGCCACACAGTGTCAAGGGAAGCACAAGTGGTGCATGGACACAGCCAAGGTTGTGTGTATGACTGAACGTGCATGCCTGCATGTGAGTGCATGTGCATGTGGCAGTGTGTGCCATAGAGAGGATAGTGAGATGCTGATGACAGGGGTGCACACAGCAACATGCAACAATCCTTGCCCCCTCAACAGGTAACAGTGAACATCCCCAGATGCCATGGTTGAGGACCCCTGTGAGGACGCCCAAGACATCAGCCAAGGTCACGTACAACGAGGCTCACACCAGCATGAGAGGGGTAACTGAGCACACTTTTGGACTACTGAAGTCCCGAATCCAATGCCTTGACACCTCAGGGGGTGCACTCCAGTACAACCCTGCAATGGCATGCAGGATAATGCTTGTCTGCTGCATCCTTCACAACATCACCCTGGCACAGTGTTTCAATGTGCAACAGCGACCAGGAGGAAGGTGCCCCGCAGAAGGGTGATGGTGATCTGGGCATCATGGCAGGACACCTGGTGCACAGTGGTGCAACAGCAGGACACCGTGCATGACAGGAGCTGATTCAGAAGTTCATCTGAGGTGGCATAAGGACACCACAACCGACCACACCAGCAACACCACCCCCCACCACCAGCACCACCATGGTGGCACCTGCGGCAGTACGGGGGACACACTGTGTTGCAATGCAGCCCCAACAATGGTACAGCTCCCATGCCACTGACACTGAGCCTCAGGGGAGGAGATACTGCCTGCCAGGTGCCATGCGACACATGTGGCAGCACTGGAGCTGGAACAGAGCCCATGAGTGTCGTACAGCATCTAGTAGACATGACTGCAATTGTGGGATGGCACCACAGGCATCACACATAGGACCACAGCACAAATGGAAAATGGACATGGAGACACAGGTGAGTGATGGACATACAGAGGGCAGAGGAAAAATGCCATGATGATGGTGCCACCAGGCACACTGCACCTGCCATGGCCACTAATACATGTAAACAGTGCAACCACAACAGGGACACAGAACCGGGTGGCAAAGATCTGCATATGTATGGCGGTAGGACACACCATTGCATTGTGCCACTGGTGTCACGCACAGGGACCACCATGCCCCGAGTGGAAGGAAGCCATACTGGCCCATGGCCACCACAGAGCCATGACATGCTCGGTATGGCAGCATGTGAACTGGACCTGGCACAGTGCATAACCGAACACAGAGCACCATGCAGCCATGCCCACTGGTGTGCACCCAAGGCTGTGAGGTGCACAGCTGGCACACAGATATCATGTGCACGTCGGGGATGCATATGAGGTGGCATAGCTCCACCACATGCACACCCTCATGTGCACAGTGACAAACACACACACATGCCCATGCATACCAGAGACAGATGCACAGAGCCAGGGGTGCAAACACAGCATTTGATGAAACAGTAGCAAACACTATTGAACAAGGATATAAACAAGTACAAACAACAGCAACAGCAGAAACAAACTGTACCGTCCCAGAACTCACACAGTACACCAGCTATGTACAACGCCCCACCCTATCCCAACTGTACAAGCCCCCACCATCCCACATACAAGGCCCCACCCCATATGTACAACACCCACCCCACCCAGCAGTAACTCTCAGCAGATGCCCCCCATGAATAGAAACATAGAAACATAGACTTTGACGGCAGAAAAGGACCACTTGGCCCACCCAGTCTGCCCATTTTCCTACCTACTGGATAAGCTGCAGATTCTAGTTAACCAACAGCCTGCTTCCTGCAACCCCACACTATAATTGCTTTGTGTCCGTCCCAAGCATGTTTGAATTACCCCACTGTTTTAGACCCAACGACCTCCTCAGGAAGGCTGTTCCATGTATCCGCCACTCTCTCAGTGAAAAAGAATTTCCTCACATTACCCCTGAGCCGTCCCCCCTCTATCTTTAAACTGTTCCCCCTTGTTCTTACACATCTCTTTTTCTGAAAGATGCTACCCTCCTGGACTTTGTTGATTCCCTTGAGGTACTTGAACGTTTCTATCATGTCCCCCCTGTCCTCCGTTCATCAAGGGTATACATATTAAGCTCTCTCAGTCTCTCTTCATATGGTTTCTGATGTAGACCCTGCACCATTTTAGTTGCCCTCCTCTGGACTGCTTCCATCCTGTCTATGTCCTTGCATAGATGAGGTCTCCAAAACTGCACATAGTACTCCAGATGGGGTCTCACCAACTGTCTGTATAGAGGGATTATCACTTCCCTTTTTCTACTTGTGATGCCCCTTCCTATGCATCCCAGTATCCCCCTGGCTCTCCTTACTGACTTCTCACATTGCTTACCCACCTTTAGGTCATCTGATATGACTACTCCCAGGTTCCTTTCCATTTTTGTTGTTGTTAGTACCTCCCCTGCTATTGTGTACTCTTCTCCTGGGTTTTTGTTTCCCAGGTGCATTACTTCTGCACTTCTTTGCATTGAATCTAGTTGCCATATGTCTGACCATTCCTCCAACCTTGCCAAGTCCTTCTCATCTTTTCTACCCCTCTTGTGTATCAACTCTGTTACAGATCTTTGTGTCATCTGCAAAGAGGCATACCTTTCCTTCCAGACCCTCTGCAATGTCACTTATAAAGATGCTAAAGAGGATTGGACCCAGTACTGAGCCCTGAGGTACTCCACTAGTAACCCCCCTTTCTTCGGAATGTGTTCCATTCACTATTACCTTCTGTGTCCTGTTGTGCAGCCAGTTCGCTACCCAGGCTACCACCCTGGGACCCACTCCCAGGCTGGCTAACTTGATTATTAATCTTTTTGTGCGGGACTGTGTCAAATTCTCAACAATTCTTTCTTTCAGAAGTGATTCCATCATTTTCCCTACCACTGAGGTCAAACTTACAGGTCTGTAGTTTCCTGCTTCTGCCTTGCTCCCACTTTGTAAAGGGGAATCACATCTGCCCTCATCCAGTCCTCAGGTACCACCCCATCCTGTCATGATTTGTTAAAAAGTGTGGTCAGTGGTGTCACTAGGTCCCCCCTTAGTTCTTTTTAGGATTCTGGGTGAATCCCGTCCAGGCCCCATTGCTTTGTCCACCTTGAGTTTTAGGAGTTCTTTCAGGACTCTTTCTTTTGTGAATGGACTGGTATCAACCCCCTACCCAGAGTGCTTCTATTGTCTGGTTTGAGTAACTGCTCCTCATCTTCTTTTGTGAATACTGAACAAAAGTATTCATTCAGTATCTCTGCCTTTTCACTGTCTCCCTCTGCCCACCTCCTCTCCTTTATTAATCTTCACTATCCTCCTTAACCTTTCTATGCTCCCTAATGTACCTATAAGAGGTTTTATCCCTTTTGACCAAGTTGGCTATTTTTTCTCAGTTTGTGCCTTTGCTATTCTGACTGCCTTTCCTACTTCTTTCTGCTTTAATTGATACAGTTCCTGTCGTGCTCCATCTGTGATTCCTTATACTTTTTAGATGCAGCCTTTTCTCCTTAACCTTCCCTGCCACCTCTTTGATAACCATAGTGTTTTTTACTCCGCTTTGTTTTCTTTATTTGTTTTACAAAGACTTGTTGCCTCTATGATGGCAGTTTTGATTTTTCTCCATTGTTCTTCCACCCCTCCTATTTGGCCATTTGCTAGTGCATTCTTCAGGTGTTCACCCATTTTGCCAAAGTCAGCCCTTCTAAAGTCCAGTATCCTTGTTTTTGTATGGCTTATCTCCATGGTTGTGTTCATTGTGAAGCACACTGTGCAGTGGTCGCTTGTTCCCAGATGTCTACTGACTTCTAAATTTGTGATCCTATCTCCATTTGAGAGTACCAGGTCTAGTATTGCTCCCTCCCGAGTGGGTTCCAGCACTAGCCGTCTAGTCTGCCTGCAGGGCACGAGAATGACCCCTGCTCTTGGATGTGGCTGCAGCACATGTCCTTCAGTTAACATCTGGCATATTCAGGTCCCCCATCAACAGTATCTCCCCTTTTTCAGCCATTTTGAGAATGTCCTCTATCATTTTCTTGTCCATTTCCTCCCCTTGAGACGGGGGTCTGTATACAACCCCTGTGTGGATTGCAATGCCATTCCCCATCTCCAAGGTAACCCAGAGTGCCTCTTGTCCTCCCCCTTTACTTTTTAGTTCTGTAGCTTTGATCCCTTCCCTTATGTATAGAGCTACTCCACCTCCTCTTTTGCCTTCCCTGTCCCTTCTGTAGATTGTGTACCCTGGTATGTTGACATCCCATTCATGGTTCTCGGTGTACCATGTTTCTGTGACTGCCACAATATCCAATTGTTCATCTTCCATCAAAGCTACTAGCTCAGAAAGCTTGTTTCCAGACTACGGCATTAGTAGTCATTGCCTCCATTTAATGTTGGCTTTATCCTTTTTTCCCCATCCCTGCTCTTATTGCTCTTATCTATTTTACCATTTACCCCATCCTGCCCTGTGTTGAGCTCTGTACCTCAGTTTTTACCCTACTACCTGCCCTGTTGTGTGGGGGGAGGCTTGACTTTTCCTGCCTTTATCAGTACCTCCCCCCTTATCTAGTTTAAAAGCTTGCCAAGGAAGCATTTAAACCTGTCACCTAGGAGCTTGGTCCCTTTGTGGACAAGTGCAGACCGTCATACCAGTATAGACCTTTATCTCTCCAGGTGGACCCCCAGTCCCCAATGAAGCCAAAGCCTTGTGCTCTGCACCAGTTTTGCAACCATTCATTAAAAAGCATGGTGTGCAGTACCCTAGCCTCATTCCTGCCATGGACTGGTAGCACCTCTGAGAAGGTTACTGTGCTTGCTACCCATCTGAGGCCCCTCCCCAACTCCACAAATTCATTCTGCACTGCACTGATCCCATGCTTAGCTAGGTCATTTGTCCCAAGGTGGACAACGATATCTAGTTCTTTCTCCTGTGATGCTGCTTCTGCAATTGTGAGGATTCGCTTCTTGTCCCTCCAAGCCATGGCACCAGGCAGGCAGCTTACTTCCTTCTCTTCCTTCCCCAGTTCTACCCCCCTAACAATTGAGTCCCCTATCAGTAGCTGTTTCCTTCCCTGTGTGTCCCTTGCCACCCTTTGTGTGGGTCTCCCTTGTGGATGTCCTCAGCATTCTTCTGGGTCTCCACTGAGGGTGCCATCATAGAGGAACCTTGCTCTGCCAGAATGGCATCTGATTTGTGTAAGTACAACTGGGGCTTGCCTCTGGTCCACCACCCGCTCCCTCCCAGAACCCACTGTGGTCCTACTGTCTTCATACTCTGAACCTCTGACTCAGTGGTTGTGGCAGTGGTGCTCTTGGGAGGGGAGGCCTCCTTAGTCCTTGCTAGTTCAGCCTGGAGGTGGCAACCTCTCTCAGAGCTGACAGTTGCTCACAAATAGACAGCAATGCAGTTTCCAGAATGTTTCCGGAAAACTGCTGCCCCACAGCCAGTGCATTGCACCACTCCCCACATGTCCCGGCCCTTTATTCTATACAATATGTAATTATATATGTATTATTATTTGTTTTGTGTAACTACTCTTATGCACGTTGCAGGGTTATTAGGAATATGACAGTTCTGCCCCAAGACCTGTTGAGGAAGTGATGTCAGAACTGTGGCTATAAGGAAATGCCACGCCTGGGGGTGGGGAGGGAAGGGTGGTGGTAGTGCACAGCCACTGGTGACTGTTAGAAACAATCAGATACACAACTGCTCCACCACCCTGGTGAGTACTGTCTTTATAGTAATACAACTAACACCACAATTTACTAGACCACGACTCAACACAAACCACTTTACTGAGTCCAGGATAAAATGAACTCACCTCAGCCAACAGGACACTTAAAATGTTACAAAAATATCCTTCCAAATGCTAGGTCTCAACCCCGCACTCAAGCAAATTCAGTTGTATCTCACTCTGGTTATAAAATTACTACCCTTTTAAAGGAATCCTGCAATTCTCTGCTTAATGCCAATAAGGAAAAATACAAATAAAACTTTTTGTAGAAAGTGTATCTCCCTTCTTACCCAGTGCTCTGCAGTATTATGCCTTAATCAGGTTTCCAGGTCCTAAATGTAGTTGCAGTTTGTTCTTTGCAGTAAGTTTGAGCTTCCAACAGACACTTTAAAGTCAGTGTGACTCCACCCAGGCATGGCCACACCCACAGCCCCCTCACACATTGGATGCAGTACCCCCCCACTGTGCACCACCCACTGCCTACCGGCTCACCACCCCACATACACACAACAGGTGGCCCATCCCCTCACCACAGGCCTATCGCAGCCAATGAGCCAAAGGCATACAAAAGGTCCATAGTCCATGGACCCAGTCCACACTGTGATGGTGCTAACACCTCTGCAGCACCGTGAGGAGAGCATCCAGGGAGCTGTGCAGGTGTGCCACATCTTCCATTATCGTGGACACCAGCACAACCAGCTGCTGGTTTCCTGCCACCTGCTGCCCCGGGTACACCATAGCTTGCAGCCCAGACTGTCCTCCAGGTGACCCTGCTGTTGGTCCATGCCACCGCTGTCAAACCAGTAGTCCACACCATCCTTGGGTAGCATGTCATCATCCTCCACCTGCTCCACCACTGGATGTACCACCTCCTCCTGCTCCTCTGCTGGCCACTCCACCACCTCCAGCTTGGCAGCAGGCAGCTTCATCCCCACCTGTCCCTCTGCTGCCTACTCTGTGTCCACCATTACATTCACTATTGGTGCCCCGGCCAGCACCTCACCACCATGCTGTTGGGGTGCCCCTGGCACCACAGCTGGATGGTCGTCTTCTGCTGCCTCCACCTCTGCTCGCTCCACCATCCCCTGCTGACCACTGTCTGCAGTGTTGGTATCAGGCTCATCCTCCTCCCCCTCAGGCAATGGCAGGATGGGGGATACCCTGAGTTGCGAGTGCTGGGTGCAGCGCTGGTAGGCCACTGCAACCTCTACCTTCACATTAACCATCACCCACAGACAGACCCTCTGGCACGGTGTCAGTCCACTCCACACACCTGCAAGGAAGCAATGGTGGTAGTCAGTGCTGTGCTGGGACATACTGCATGCACATGCAACACACAGCCATCACCCCTGCCCCCGTAGAACACCATAGCATGGACACAACACATGGTGTAGAGTGCATGCACCTACCTGAACTCCGGTGCCTTGGCACCTGCTGCTGGCCCCATGTGTGCTGCAGTGCATCATCCGGCTGCCCCTGCAGACCAGGGTCACTGCGTCCTGCACCTGTGGGGAAGGGGAACACAGTTACATGCATGCACCAGTGCTGGCCATGGCCTGTGTGTCAGTGTACCAACATCGTGCAGCTAGATGATGGCATACCCACTTGCACCTTGTGCCTGGCCAGTCCGCATCTCCACGTCCCTCCACTGTGCCATGTCCAGCAGCTGCTGCAGGATCCCAGGGTCCCTCCATGCCATGTCTTGTCAGTGGTGCTGCAGCTGTCGCACGGTGTGAGGCATGCTGCTGATGGCACATAGGCATGCCCTGATTTCCCTCCACTCCCTTGCCCGCTCCGCCGCTGTGTGCATCCTGCAGTCAGGTGACAGAAGTGTTGTCCCCCACTGCTGCACAAGATTTATGAGCTGGTCAGTCTCATCGGGGGTAAAATTGGGGGCCCTTCCACTCAGGCTAAGTCTGCTGTGGTGTGGCATGATGTCTGCTCCGATACACCTGGCACGGAGAAGTCCTGGCACATGCGGCAATGACCTGCAAGGCAACATGTCACATTGAACGTGTCATTGCACAGTAGTGGGGTCACCATAGTGTCTCACTCCCCTACATGCTACCTGTCATGGCCACCCGTAATCATCATACCATACAGGGCTGGGGTACAGTGGCAATGGGTGCAGCATGCATCCCACATGCTGTCCCAGGGCTGCAGCACAACAGTGACCCTGCAGTCTCCACCCCCATCCAGTATTGTACACACCACCCCCACATACCTCCCCCTGCATGACAGGGCTGAGTGGTGTCATGCGCATGCATTGTGCAATGGGTGACCTCCCCACAATGGCTGCCTACAGCCCGCTCCCCCACACAGTCACCTGCCATACCCATCCAAGTAACGTTGTGGTACCATCTATATGCACAGGAAGGTCTAGGCATATGATCATCCCCTACACAACAATGGGCTTCACAGAGTCCCTGTGCAGTGGCCTAGACCAGCTGCAGGATGCCTGGCTGTCATATAGCGGTACACAGCATGGCACATGTTGCATGTCAGTCATATATCACACCACTGCACAGCTGTGTACAGTGTGTATGCCTGTTGACACCTTTGTACAGACCTGTGGGCCTGCTGTGTGTTCAGGTCTGGTGCACCTCACAGGAATGTGTGCTGTACTGCACAGTGGTCAGGTACAGCTGTGGTGTCCCACCTTGTGCCGCATCCCAGTGCACTGTGTCAGCATCCACAGGGGGCAGAACAGCTGTGCAGCCTGTGTGCAACTGCACCCAGCACATGTCAGGCCTCAGATGCACCCAGGCCACTGTCCAGTGACTTTGTGCAGCCTCATTACATATAGCTGCCCTGCCTGTGTGATGCATTGGTGCATACCAGGTCCACATTGTACGGCAACAATGCTCCCCATTCCATGGTGTGAGGACTAGGTTTGCATGTACTGTCAACAGGCGCAGGCACAGTCCTCTGTAGCATGCTGCACACTTCATAGCCTACTGCTCATAACAGACTGTCTGAACAAATAGGCAAGCAGAGTAACAGTGTTCTGGTATCCTGGAGTAGGGTCTGCTGCAGTGCTCCAATGTCTGCCCTTGTGTCCCACAGTCTGATAGCCTCTGTTCCACATAAGGGGGACAGAGGGTTGTGTGCAAAGCATTAGTGGGGGCATTGTACAGTCCCACTACTGACCTACAGGGGTGTAGTTGAGTAGTCCCAGTTTGTACACTCTCCTTCCAACTGTTGCTCCACATTACACATATGTACACATCCTCTCAGACCGCTGCCCCCCACTGACAAGTGAATCAGAATATCAGATGACCCATCTACTCTCTAAACAGGCTGTACACATGTATTTGTGGTACTTAATAGTAGTTTAAACAGCTACAGGCACTACTCAGTAGTCTACACTTACTCATGAACACCAGATTACATTGCTAATGGCAAGAATGTGGCAAATGGTGTGGGGAAGGAACACAACACAACTGTACACAAATGTGTACAGTGGGTATGCCTGCCTACACCCTTGCTTACCACCCTGCAGTTGTCCAGTACAGTGGGATCCCTGCTCTGCCCTCTGTCTCACTGCTCTTATATTCTCTGCTGCCTGATCAGCATGTGAGCTGTGTGGCCTGTCTCTTGCCTTCACGGCCCCATCTCGCACATGTACAGGCCACACGTGTGGACTACTGTGCCGACACGCACCTGCGGCCTGTATACATGCAACACCCAGGTGCATACTATGCTACTGCATGCTGCAGTTGGGGCCTATGCATACTTGCAGCCTATGTTCTGGATGTGTAAGTGCGATATGGGCCATGCATCCATCCCAGGCACCAGTTCTATGCTACATGTGTCACCTGCTATCACAGCAGTTGGAATGAGTGAGGCCACTCAGATATATAGTGCACAGTCTATATTCAGTTGTTTTGTGACATGGTGCAGTGCTACAGTACATTTGTGAAAATACCCATATACACATACTTACACCCAGTGACACTTCACAGCATACACACCCAAGCTGTGCTGATCAACAATGCTCTCACACACACACACATACACACACACACACCACATGCACACCACACACGGTGCCCTCCCATACTGCCACTCTGCCCCACTACCCACCTCCCATTGCAGTGGCGTACCATAGTGCCATGGTCAGTCATCTGCTTTGTGCTGCAGCTCAGTTCTCCTGTGCTTGGAGGCACATACGCTCAGCCCAGCACCCGGTGTTGCATGCTTAACTGCCCCTGTGGCAGCACTGGGCCCACTCTGCACCTGTTGCATGACCGCAGGTCCACTACTGTCCATCAGTCCCATCTGCACTGTCGTCCTCCGATATTTTCCACACCTCCCTGAGGTGGAGGGTGCTTGTCCTGGCACAGTCCGCGGTCCCTTGCAGTGTGGACCACATTCTTCTGCAGCCTGCAGCTGTGCTGCCATCTAGGTTGTGCCCTGTCCTGGTGTGCCGTCTATTGCTAACCCGCCCCATCTGACACTTGTTCTGTTCCTTGCACCCAGCACTGCATGCCCCATGGACATGGTGGTGGGTGTCATTGTGACCATTTGGATTGGAGGTCAGGCCACCAGTGGTGCTACCGGTGGTGTTGGTAGTAGCGGTGGCGGTGGCTGATGCGTTGGTGCTGCTGGTGGTGTCTGGCAGTGGGGGTGGTGGGGGCTGTTGGGTTGGTGTTGATGGTGGTGTTGGTGGTGGGGTGGTGGGACCTGTTGTGCAAGTGTTGCTGGTGGTGGTGTTGGTGGTGGTGATGGGGGGTGGGGTGGGTGGTGCTGCTGCTGGCCCTGCTGCCCCTGTCAGTGGTAGTGTTGTTGCCACAGCTGTTGGGGGCTGTTATGGTGGTGTTGCTGTAGTTGCACCACCTGTGGCGCCTGTCTGGTGGGGTGCCTCCATGGTGTGCCTCACAGTGGCTGGCCTGTGAGTGTACCCTGCAGCTTTGCGGACAGTATGTCTGCCTGACTGGTCTGCTGTGCCACTGATCCATCCACAGCCATGGCCAGGCAGGTGATCACTTGTGTCTGTGCCTGTACACAGGCCTGGGAGGCAACCATGACATCCACGAGTCACTCTATGGCCAACTCTGTGGTGTGTGTCCCTGTCTCCAGCACTCCTATAGAGCGCCCATGTGTTTCTCCATTGCTGAGTGGTGTGCATTCATACTGAGCTGGATACAGCTCAGCATCTCAGCCTGTTCCTCACGGGTGGTCACAAGGGTCCTGCAGTACCTGGCACAGTCTGCGGGTGGTGGTGGTGTTGGCAGTGGGGGTGATGTGGGCTGTTGCACTGGTGTTGATGGTGGTGTTGGCAGTGGGGGTGATGGGGGCTGTTGCACTGGTGTTGATGGTGGTGTTGGTGGTGGGGGGTGGTGGGACCTGTTGCACAAGTGTTGCTGGTGGTGGTGTTGGTGGTGGTGATGGAGGGGGTGTTGGGGTGGGTGCTGCTGCTGGCCCTGCTGCCCCCAGAAATGGTGGTGTTGTTGCCACAGCTGTTGGGGGCTGTTAAGGTGGTGTTGTTGCAGTTGCACCACCTGTGGCGCCTGTCTGGTGGCGCCCCTCCATGGTGTGCCTCACAGTGGCTGGCCTGTGAGTGTACCCTGTAGCTTTGCAGACAGTATGTCTGCCTGACTGGTCTGCT
Source organism: Neoceratodus forsteri (assembly GCA_016271365.2). NCBI lineage: Eukaryota > Metazoa > Chordata > Ceratodontiformes > Ceratodontidae > Neoceratodus > Neoceratodus forsteri. The sequence continues at coordinate 650,266,122 of CM057456.1, forward strand.
GTTCTACTGACTCCTCCACAGCTATGGCCAGGCAGGTGATCGCTTGTGTCTGTGCCTGCACACAAGCCTGAGAGGCAACCATGATGTCCACGAGTCAATCTAAGGCCAACTCTGTGGTGTATGTCCCTGTCTCCAGCACTGCTATGAGAGTGCCCATGTGTTCCTCCATTGCTGAGTGGTGTGTATCCATACTGAGCTGGATACAGCTCAGCATCTTGGTCTGTTCCTTGCGGGTGGTCACAAGGTCCTGCGGAACCTGGCATAGTCTGTGGGTGCTGCTGCGTGGTCTTCCTGTGGGGATGGCATGGCTCCATCCAGGGTCACCTCCAGCCAGGCAAATGATACAGGGCTGAGTTCCTGCGCTATATTGTCCGCTATGCTGCCACAGCTGAAAAGATCACTCAGGTCAGGTCCATCCTCCTTCTCCTCCCTCTGTTGCTCCTCCGCTGCTTGCCACTGTCCCACCACTGGTGTCAGGGCTGGGTATGGCTGCACCACATCAGCACCACCAGGGATGTCCATCATGGTGGCCTGTTGGGTGATCAGCTGTGTGTGTTCTGGCTCTAGCTGAGCACCTGTGTCACCACTGTCCTCAGCCTGTGGGGGGATGACAGTGCATCAGTGCTACCCCACCAGGTTATGCCCTCCGTACATGCCTCCATACCCACCCCTGCATTGCTGTCCCATGCACTGGGGTAATGCTGGCCATCAGCTTACCTGCCCCTGAGTCCACTGCTGCTGCATCTGTAGGGGAACGACAGTGCATCAGTGCTACCCCACCATGTCATGCCCTCCGTACATGCCTCCATATCCACCCCTGCATTGCTGTCCCATGCACTGGGGGCAGTGCTGGCCATCAGCTTACCTGCCCCTGCAGCCATCCATGTCGCACCCAAGTCTGTATCCTTATGGACGCTGTGCTGGCTCAGGAAAACCAGTATCCTCTCCTCATGGCCACTGAGCAGCCTCTGCTCCTGTGGCCCACCTCCTGTGGCCACCGCCTGCTGCCTGTTATAGGCCTCCTTGGCTTTTGCGCACCACTTAAGGTCACTGACCCTCTTCTGGAGGTAGTGCACTTTGCATTGGCCACTGCATTCACCTTCTTGGCCACCTCCTTCCATGCTTCCTTTTGTGCTTGCAGCACTAATCTCATTCCCCACCCTTGCCCATTGAGGTCTGCCTGGGCCTCAAGTTCCTCGAGGAGGACATCTGTCTCCTCGTGTGTGAAATTCTGCTTTCTGCATTTTGCCGCACTTCTCGCCTCTGCACTGTTACTTGCCATCTTTCTCACATGTGTAGCTCCTACGCCATTTATGCGACTTGAGCACTTTCATATGGTCAGAGGGTTGCGACATGCGTAGGTGCTACACCCGCTATTGCTAGTTCCACCATGTGTTGGCGGGTAACTTTTGCAACATGCGCTATTTAGCATTCTATGTCATAACTGGCATTTCTCTTGGAATAGGGCATAGCTTACATGTCACAAGTGTTTGGTTGTAACTTTATGGACTGGCACAGTTTGCATCTTGCTCTACTTGCTCTCTTGGAATCGGGCCCATAGACTTTCATTGTTTTAGGGACAAACCAAATGTCAATTCTTGATGAGAGTTTTCCTTTCTAAAATATGTGCTCCAGAGTCTTTTGGTTTAAAATATAAGTATGCTCTAAACCAGGTCTACTAAAAACAGATTTTAACATATTGAAATCACAAAATATTTTCTCAGACTTCCTTCCCTAGTTCCTCTTTGTTAAATCACAGTTACAGTCCCCTCCACATAACACCAATTTGAAAGTACATAGGTACAGTATGGTTCAATCAGCTGTATTTATTTATTTTTGTTTTAACTTGTGGATTATAGATGTTAATCATTCTAACCGAAACAATTTTAACCACTGCATCTACTACCAGAGCTCTTCCAAGACTAACGTCAACTACTTTTGTGACCTTTACATCTGAAGTAGTCATTAAAATACCAGTTCCTGTACACATTTCTTTGCCTATTGACCATAAGGAGGGCCCCATCTCCATTCCTTCTGTACTTGCATTTCAGTTATGGTGTGTAATCTCGTGTCCTGTACATAACTGATATCCCCTTTTAGTTCTAAAATTGTAAAGGTGGTCAATCCTTATTTCTTATTGTTTATACTATTGACATTACAGGATATGAATTGTAGGGCCACCATCACAGTCATTGTTTATAGAGTTTTTCAAGTCAGTCTTTATGTATGCTTCATTTTTGCTTTCCTTTTTTTGGAACGTTGCATGTCCATGGATTCATACTGCGAGGACTGTTCTGGCTGTGGTGATGCTGTTGAAAAAGTATCTGATTCATTTTCTGCATCCGCCCATCCTTTTTCTTGTAAGGCTGTGTATTTATTTTGTAAAGTTATATTACCATCTTTTTTCTTCAGCTTTGTTTTTGGTCGTTTCAAGTGCCTTTTTGATCTTGTGACCATATGAAAGACTGCCACCTACTGGTGCTACTGGGGAGGGCATGACTTGTGCCTCTGTTTCCTTAGATGTCTGGTTTTTGGCTTTTATACCATTTGCATCTTTTCCACTCCATTTGCCATACTTGGGTCTTGTTTTTCTTCAGCTTGCTTTACATTGGTTTTTTTTTTGGGAGGGCAATCTTTTTTTTTTTTTAAATGTCCTCTTTTGACTTTTGTGGTTCCGCTTCTTTTTCCTTCACTTTATGGTTTCTTTCAAAAGCTTAGCCTTCCTCAACTTTAGTAATCTTTCTTTTATGCCAGTGTTACACAAACATCCTGTTACGCTTCTTCTGCAGGGTCTAGGCTGTTGTGTGAAGCCCAGGGGCAAATCTGAAAGGTATGACCACTTTCTTCACAGAGACCACATCTTATTGGGATTTTACATCATGGACTGTTATGACCTAATATGCCACAAAACCCACATTTGATTTTTTCACAGACATTACTCAGGTGACCCTTATCACCACACCTGTAGCACACCTAGGGTGTGCAAACTACATTGTACTACATAGGCCCAAAATGTGAAGTACAGTATGGTCTGCATGTTCATTGACCCACGCAGTGGACCAATAGGCATACAGACTCTACTGAATGTTGTCAGTCGGCGAGCAGCCAGGCAGATTTCAGGCAGGGTGCTGCCTCCTGCCGCTGACTGGGGGGGTGTAGGTTGGCAGGGGACTCAGTGGGTGGGTGAGAGGTATCACTGGACCACCAGGGTGTCCTTTGTTCATTTTGCCCACAATCAGGTGCAGGGGGGTTCCATGGACCACCAGGGAGTTTTATTTTACACTTTCAATCGAGCAATGGGGATCGGTCCACTGGACCACCAGGGTTATTTAACTTATGCCGACGATTGGGCACTGGATAGCAGTCCACTAGACCACCAGGGATTCATATAACATATGCCCATAATCAGGCATGGGGGGCCCAATGCAGCCTGGGTAGGGGGCATGTGGACAGTGTCCTGGGTGGGCAGGTGGCCTCCCACAGTAGGCGGCTGCTGTGTTGAGCCTTGCAATATGGCAGCTCACCTGTGGATGGCCAGGACTTGTTCCTGGATTTACCAGGCACATCTTTGCGCCCCCCTAGTGGTGCAAGGTGGGGTTGTGCCAGCATTTGCACCGCACATCCCAGGCTGAATATTGGGATGTGCTGCATATGCATGGGATGCCCCCACTCGCGCCGATACATTACTGATGCACCCTGAGTACATCGGGTGTTGCTCTCGCAACATGTTCCTTTGAATATTGTGCCGGTGTGCATTGGTGGGTTGTGCATGACGCAACCCTTTTGAATATCCCACCCTCAATATAATTTATTTCCATTGAGTGCTGATCTTATGTGTCTTTTCTGTTTTTTGTTTCCGTGTCCATCTCTTCGCTGCCCTTGCTGTTTTGTATGCTCCCTGTTAATGTGCTTGGGTAGTTCGGCTCCCACCCCTTCCCATTTTGGGTTCATTTCCATCCAGCATTCTCAGGGACTCCTGCAACCAGAGTCTGGGATTTCTACAAATGGAATACTAATTTCTTCCTTTATTTGTTCAAAAGTTTCTTTTGCTGAGTGCTCCGCTTCTTCCTTGGTTGCAGATTCATTCTGGGAACCGCCTTGCTCATTCGCAGATCTTGTGCTGCCACATCTTTTTGTTTTGTTTGAGGACTTTCTAATACACTTTTTTCCTTTTAATCATAAGTCTTAGTTCATTCTGTTGTAGGGGCCTGTCTAAGGCCAAGCAGTTTTTGGTTTGCTTTCGCCATTCCACTTGGGGCTCCACTTTTCTTCCCTCCTGCTAGCCCCTTTTTCCCATTGCTTTTTTTTAATTTTGCCATCCCATTTCAGAATCACATCTGACACTGGCTTCTCACTCCTGTCATCCGTGGCCTCCTTTGATGGTACTGCATCATCATTTGTCAGAGGGGCCTGGCTGTCAGACTCTGACAGTTCCATTCCCGACACAGTTCTTTTCCTGTATTGTCAACTGTGCTTTGCAGTTTCTTTTTTTCCTCCTGATGTTGCAACTCTTCTTCTTGAAACTGAGCATATAATGCCATGGTCTCTGCTTCTAAAGATATGTCTTGCAATTTCATTTTCTCACTTTGTTTTTCTTGTACCTCCGTTTCACTTGTCATCTTATCCTCAGTATTTCAATCCAAAGTCTCCAGTACAGCTACATCCACAAAAATGCTTTGTTTGGTCTCTGGATTTTCTGAGGCAGGAAAAGGGACTTGATCCCCATCCTCTTGCATGTCCATGCACTCTGCATCCCTCTTGGGAATGGACATTCCAGTAGCGCTCCTCAGTCTTACATGGGCTTCCCCCTACTGACAAGAGTAGGGAAATTTTCCCAAGGTCCTGGCCAATATTCCCCTTCCTTTAAAACTGGTTAATGCAATTGTCCAGGCAACATGTGGGTGTTGATGTGAAACATGGCCACCACTACACATTCAGGCACATTGCTACCAGTCCAGCATTGCTTGTAAAGCACTTTGGGAGGCATTGAGTATGAAAAGTGCTATATAAATACTGATTCTTCTTATTATGGTTTTACCAGTGTAGTATATGGTAACTTACCCTAGTAACAGTGTAGAATGGTTTAGTCCACATCCCCCTGCAGTTTTGGGCTAATGGTATGTCTGGGGTGGAAACTGGGTTTTAGAAACTGCACGAGCAGATTGTAGTAGTAGTTCTGCTGAGGCCTGCTGATCTATCTAATGTATATTTGTTGAATAAACCTCAGAGCTGTTAGATGTTACTTATGGTGTCCAGTCATTCCTAAAACCAGCCACCCTGTAAGAAGCAACTAAAGTGAACTATTATATGGTGTCAGAAGTGAACTTGCAGTGCTGCAGTTGCAAGAAGGAAGAAAAATTTGTGCTGCCAAGAAAAGAAACAAAAAGGCAGTAGTTGTGAGTACCTAAAGCTTACTAAAAGACTGTATAACAAAGTATTTTTGGCAGTATGGAGCAATTTAAGCCACCTCCACCACTGTTGTTGACTGGAAACCTTGCAGAAAACTGGAGAAGGTGGGCACAGAGATTAAGTCTGTACTTCACAGCAACAGGATTAGATGATAAATCAGAGGAAATGAAAATTGCAGTCCTGCTGCACACGACCGGGGATGAGGCCCTCGAGGTGTACAATACCCTCAATATAACATGCTGACCCACAAGCTAAAAAAGCAGCTGAGGTTATGGAAGCATTTAAGAATTATTGTGAACCAAGGAAAAACGCAGTGTTTGAGAGGCATCAGTTTTGGGTCCATCCATTCAATGAGCACTCAGGTATAGACAAGTTTGTTATGGAGCTCAGGCAAAAAGCTCAGAATTGTGAGTTTAAAGAGACTGAGGACTTAATGATTTGAGATAAAATTGTCTTCAGCGTTACCGACGACAGGCTCCGAGAAAAGCTACTGGAATCCCCAGACCTCACGATGGCCAAAGCAGTGAACATATGCAGAGCCAAAGAGGTAACAAGGGCACAGGCAAAAGCGATGTCATAAGGGACTGCTGATAAGTTCATCCATGCTGTAGAACATAAATCAAGGCAGGATGGTAAAACAGGCCGAAAACCAGACCGCCAGCTACCAACACATGAGACGCGTGCACAAAAATCAAACACGTGTGGGAGGTGTGACAAGGGACATGTGCCAAAGGCTTGTCCAGCGTATGGACAACAATGTCATAAATGTGGTGGCCTCAACCATTATGCAAAAATGTGCAGGTCCAAAAAGTCCAACAAACCTCATGAGAAAATGACCAAAGGGGTAGAAGCACTAGTCATGGGTGCTGTAAAAAGAAAACAAGAAATGGTGCGGACACAAGTACCAGATGAAGGGTGGTACACTACCTTGAAGATAATGGGACAGCCAGTTAAGTTCAAGTTGGACACTGGGGCTGAAGCCAATATACTTACTAAAGAAGTGATTGCCAGTTTCCATGCAAAGGTACAAATCAAGCCGACCAGTACTATCCTAATGGCATATGGAGGAGCACAAATTAATCCTGAAGGGGAAGTGATGCTAAAGTGTAAAACACAAGACAGAGGCCACTCTGCAGTTTTATGTCACTAATACATCGGGAGCTTCCCTACTGAGTGAACAGGCATGTGTCATCCTGGATCTGATTCTCAAAGTAAAGGTGCTTAAAACCAAGTCACCAAGCACAAAAGAGGAACTTCTTGCACAATATAAAACAGTGTTTGAAGGCCTAGGAGAATTTCCAGGAGTTTACCACATACATACTGGCACAAATGTTACTCCTGTGATACATGGGTGCAGGAAAGTCCCATATGCAATCACGGACAGACTAAAACAGACACTGGAACAGCTGGAGCAAATTGGGGTGATTAGCAAGGTAAGAAAACCTACAACATGGGTAAATAGCCTTGTAATTACTGAAAAGAAAAATGGTGAGATCAGGGTGTGTTTGGACCCTAGAGACTTAATTAAAGCTATCAGAAGACATCATTTCTCCATCCCCTCATTAGAGGATTTTCAGAGTAAGCTTGCAGGTAAAAAGGTTTTTACAATTCTAAATGAAAAAGATGGGTACTGGCAGATCAAATTAGATGACGAATCTGCAGACCTATGTACATTCAACAGTCCATGGGGAAGGTACAAATTTCACAGACTTCCTTTTGGTATACGGTCTGCAAGTGAAGTATTCCAGCAGAGAAATGCTGAACACTTCAGAGACATACCAGGTGTTTTTGTAATAGCTGATGACATGCTTATAGCCGCAGCTACCAAGGAAGAGCATGACAATACTTTGAGAAAAGTAATGGACAGAGCAGTGGAACTAAATGTAAAGTTCAATAGTGACAAAATACAGTATTTGGTGAGTGAGGTGAAATACATGGGGCACATCATAACCAAAAATGGGCTATGGCCTGATGAAGCCAAAGTAGAAGCAATAGCTGAGATGCCCCCTTCCGAAGATAAAAAAGCACTACAGAGGCTGTTAGGAATGACTCGATACTTGGCACAGTACATTCTGAATGAAGCAAACCTCACTGCACCACTAAGGCAGCTACTCAAAAAAGATGTCATGTGGCAGTGGCAGCCAGCACAGGAAGAAGCCTTACAAAAGTTGAAAGAGACTATTTCTTGTGCACCAGTATTAAAATTCTTTGATCCAAAAGAGGACATTGAAATCCAAGCAGATGCATCTAAGGACTGACTAGGTGCTTGTCTACTACAAAGAAATAGACCAATAGCTTATGCATCTAGGTCATTGTCCAGTGCTGAAAGAAACTATGCACAGATAGGAAAAGAGTTGCTAGCGATTGTGTTCTCTCTACAGAAATTTCATCAGTATGTTTATGGAAGGTCACTGAAAGTACAATCAGATCACAAGCCACTACAGTCCATACTGAACAAACCAATTGGAAAGGCTCCAGCAAGATTGCAGCGGATGCTGTTACAGATACAGAAAGATGACATAGAGGTAACATATACTCCAGGAAAAGATATTCTGATTGCAGACACTCTATCCAGGGCAGTACCAAGAAAACCAGCAGAGGGAGACATTGATCTAAGTAGTGAAAAGATCATATACTCAATCCAAGCAACAAAAACATTGCCTGACAGCATGTTAGAGGGGCTAAAACAGGCCACACAGAGAGACAGTGAGTTACAGTTGCTTAAAGAAATGCACCTCAAAGGATGGCCTAACAAGAAAAAACAAGTCAGCATCAAACTTCAGCACTATTGGCCCATGAAACACAATATATACATAGAAAATGTTCTCATAATGGTGGGTAAAAGAATCATCATACCCAAAGAGCTGAGAACAGATATGCTACAAAGACTTCACACAGCACATCAAGGAATGCAAAGGTCGAAGGCACAAGCCAGAGCTGTGATGTATTGGCCAGGCATGAATCGAGAAGTAGAAATGATGGTTGAAGCAAACGGGACCTTGTCAGGAACTCTTACCCAGCAACAATAAAGAGCCGATGTGTCCAGATGAAATACTTGACATGCCATGGTTAAAGCTCGGGGCAGAAATTTTTGACTTTCGGGGACACTCCTACTTAATAGTAGTGGACTATTTTTCAAAATACCCTGAGGTTCTCAGAATGCCTGACAAGACAGCAGCTACAGTTATTGCAAAATTGAAAGCTGTATTTGCAAGACATGGAATTCCCAAAAGAACTGGTAACGGATCATGTACCATTTGCAAGTCATGAAATTAAGCAATTTGCAAAGTTGTGGGAGTTCAAAATAACTCATTCCAGCCCAGGATACCCACAATCTAATGGTTTAGCTGAAAGAATGATCCAGACAGTAAAAAGAATCTTTCTGAAGTCTATGCAAGGTCAGACCGATCCACATCTCGCATTGCTCAGTCTTAGAAATACACCAGTCACAGGACTGAACTTTACACCTTCTCAATTGTTGATGGGCAGAATGTTGAGGACAACATTACCAGCAAGAGCAAGGGCACTGCGACCTGAAATACCAAAGGATGCACATAAATGTCTGAAAAGACTACAGAAAAGACAGAAACAGTATTACGACAGGAATGCAGCTCCACTTACTCCATTCAGAGAAGGGGAAAGGGTATGCATAGAGACTTCTAGTGGGTGGCAACCTGCTACAGTAGAAAGAATCTGTGATGAGCCAAGATCCTATAGTGTGATTACACCTGCAGGACAACGATACCGTAGGAACAGGAGACACCTGAGGAGAGACCGAACAGTTGCTTTGGAGGCTGAAGAGCAACAGGCAGATGAGTCAACTGAATCCGTATTGTCACAAACAGTGCAATCCAGGGACAACTGCCAGGAACAGGACAATTGTCAAGAGTATGAGCAACCTGAGATGGAACCTGTTGTTTTCAATGACGCTTTGCAAGAAAGTCCTGAGGCTGTACCCAGTGTGCAGTCTACTCGATCCAGAAGACGTTTGCTTAAAGTCCTGAGAGGTTTAGAGATTTTGTTATGACTTAAGTCAGTGGTAATGAATTATTTCAACAAAGCTGAGTACCAGTGACTTTAGACCCTAACTCATCACAAAGTAAGACTCAACCATTATGTTAATATTGCTTGGTAATTATTTGTCATTGATATGCAAACCAAAATCAAGGTAATTGCTTTCTTTTACTAGAAGAGCTGTAGTATATGGTAACACCTAGTAACAGTGTAGAATGGTTTAGTCCACATCCCCCTGCAGTTTTGGGCTAATGGTATGTCTGGGGTGGAAACTGGGTTTTAGGAACTGCACGAGCAGATTGTAGTAGTAGTTCTGCTGAGGCCTGCTGATCTATCTAATGTATGTTTGTTGAATAAACCTCAGAGCTGTTAGAAGTTACTTATGGTATCCAGTCATTCCTAAAACCAGCAATCCTGTAAGAAGCAACTAAAGTGAAATATTATAACCACCAATGCTATCATGTGGCTGTCTTCTTCCTAACACAGCAGAACTCAGCCTGTGCTCTAGAATGGGTGCCTTTCTTCTGCTCTCTCTGTTTCTACTGAGGTTCCTGAAATGTCTATACTTGACCCTATTCTTTTTAATCTTTTAGTAAATCCTTTAAATTCTGTTGTGGATCATTGCTCAATCAGACACTATGCCGATGATATGTTTTTTTCCACGCTAACAAGAGTCTTCCCTTTCTTTCCTCAACTTTACAGAGTGATTTAGATAAAATCATGAATTTGTTCTCTAATATTTGTATTTAAATAGCAAAAAGATTCATGCTATGCTGTTTGGGCCTCATTTCACTCTGACTCATGCAAATCCTTCCTTCTTCATTACTTTAAACAGTAGATTACCCCACCTGAGCTTCTGAGTGAATTTAAATATCTTGAAATTCTTTTTTAGTTCTCTTTAATTTTTAAATCCCATATTGACAAAACCATTTCAAAAGTTTTTCAGTGCTTACATTGGTTAGGACATGCCAGCCATTGTTTGTCTTGAACAGATAGCAAAAATATTATTGCCCAAGCCATTCTCCCTATTCTAGACTATGGTGATACTATCTACCACCATGCCAATGTTTCACATCCCTGTTCATCGAATGCTGTTTACTATCAGCTTTTACAGTTTATTTTAAAGTCTAAATGGAATGAACACCATTTACCCTACTGACTCAATTAAACTGGTTGTCCACTTCTTCCAGACACACCTTTGACTGGTTATCGCTCATTTATAAAACCATGAACAAGGAGACCCCTGCTTACCTATCTGAAATGCTTACATCTGCCACCTACAATTACAGTTTCAGAGATGTGTCTCATTGTGGTCTTTGTTTATCCAAGTTTCAAACTCATTTTGGTAAAGATGTTTTTTCTTGTGCTGCTCCTCTTGCATGGAATAATCTTCCTTCTCTGCTGAAAAAATCATCAGTCCTTGGTATTTCTAAACATGGCCTAAAACAAATGTTGTTCCAGGAACAATCAATCTGTAATTGTTTTAATTGAGTGTGTCTATGTCAGTACATGTATTTTTGTTGTTTTTCTTGACTTGGGACTGTCTGCAAATGAGACTCATTTCTCATAGAACTTTTCCTGTAATTTATGCAACATTTAATAAATAAATAAATTCCTGTGTTTAACCTCTTTTCATCTCCCTAATCTATCTCTGTGCTTTTTGTGTCTTCCTGTCTCCCTAAAATGGAAACAACATGCTCTCTGCTCCCTCTCCTGAATTGTAGATTGCCTTGAAATACTGTTTTTTTATGAAATATGTTGCTACTGTATAGTATATAAAACCAAATTCCCTTTCTTCTGGTGGAAGAAGTGAGTTATGAATACCAAAACAAGGAGGCAGTAGAGCATTGTGGTTTAAGGCTCTGAGCTGCAAACGTGGATACCTGGGTTCGAATCCCATAGCCCATGCTGTGTGAAGCAGAGCAAGTCACTTAACTTCCTTGTGCTCCCAGGTCGCACCTGTAAACAAGCTTTCTGCTTAGTGTGTCGCTCTTGGTTAAAAAAAAAAAAAAAAAAGAACCAGACATTGGCCATCAATGCTGGACTAACATTTTTCTGGGCTGGCCTTGTGGACTGACACCATTGATAGACTCTAGTGCTAAACTTACAATACAAGTTTGCCAAAGTATTGCGGCAGATATCTCCTTGTCCATGTCCCCTCCCCAACAACTTTTTGTCAGGCAGTACTGCCTCCAGGGGTGGGGGCTATGCCCTGGTGCAACCTCTGGGGGAAGAAGCACTGGAGCAGTTTGCAGGGGAAGGGCCATCTAGAGGAGTGAAGAGTGATGGGTTAACAAGAACTGAAGCCAGCAGCTTTCCCTCACTTCCGTCTCCCTCCTCAGATCAGTAGATCTTACTAGGACACCGGATATCACGTTACACCAGCAGCCTGCCTATTTCATTGATTAGGTAAGGGATTTTGGCCTTTAGGGGCACTAGCTAAGCCTAGCTATGCTTGGCAAGTCACAGCATTTTCCTGTTTTTCTTTGCTGCTATTCAGGGGTCTTATAGCCATTTTAGAGACAGGTTGCTGTTGATTTCAATAAGATTTATTTACTCCCCTACCTTATAGTCCCTACTGTTGGCCAGAGGGTTGCTTTTGGTGGTCCCTTGAATTTTTGAAGTGCCTTTTAGTTTGGCTGCAAGGGCTGCATTTTGTACAGTGCTTGCTAGAGCTAGCAGGGAATCCAGCATGGGAAGCAGGGCGAACAGCTCTGAGAGTATGCCTGTCAGCTTGCAGGCAGCAGCATGCTGAGTCAGCCTCATGACTGGCGAGCAGATGTGACTGGACTCCCCACGACCTCTGTTCTCCATCTAGTTTCTGGCATTGTGAGGACACCAGTTTTCAATTTTCACAGTAAATTCAATTGCCCATGAGCAGGACAGAGTCTCCTTCCCGATGGACATGAATGTGTGCATGCCACTTCAGAACGAAGAGGGCGACGCAGATCAGCAACTCCACACAAAACGTAGGGGCTTAAAGGGCATGGAAAACTCAGGAGTGGCCCCTGGAAGGCCTTGGGGTGGGTCAGTCAAGCAGAGTAGCAGCTGGATACTGCAGCGACACATGTGGTTAATGGCAGTGGTGCAGTCACCCCCTCACCCCCATTTGTTTGGTCAGCCCTATTGGCATTCAGATGGATTTTACCATTAGTGCTAGATAAACTATAAGTGGCACTTTGTTTAGTTCAACTAGCATAGTCTTATTTTCAAGTTTAGCTCCAGTATTCAAGTTCCACTTCTCTGCTCCACTTTTCTGCTCATTGTGTAGACCACAGTTTGGCTAGAGGTGGCTGGGAAGGAACAGTATGGTCAAAAAGTTAGCATTCAGGAGGTATAAGGGGACAATAAGAGATGAAAATAGAGAAGTACATCAGAAGGAACAGAGGGAGGCAGGGAAAGCAATAAGGAGCACAAAGGCACAGATGGAGGAGAAAATAGCCCAAGCAGTGCAGAAAGGGGACAAGGTATTTTTCAGGTATGTAAGTGAAAAGAGAAAGACCTGGGGAGGGATAGTAAGGCTTAGGAAGGAAGGAGGGGAGTGTGTGGAGGGGGACCAGGAAAAAGAGGACATCTTGAATGAGTACTTTTTTTCAGTGTTCATAGAGGAAAGGGTAGGAGAGGGACCCCAAATAAGGGCCAGGAGCATCAAACGAAGGGAGGTAGACACTAGTCCATTTATGGAGGAGAGGGTTCAGAGGGAATGCTCAAATCTGAAAGTGGATAAGGCAATGGGGCCAGAAGGGGTGCATCCTAGGATATTGAGGGAGCACATGAAGATGTTGGCTGTACCTCTGACAGCCCTGTTCAACCACTCATTGAAGACGGGAGTGGTTCTGTAGAACTGGAGGACAGAGTCAGTCCCACTTAACAAAAGTGAAAGCAAAGAGGAGGCTGGCAATTACAGGCCAGTCAACCTGATTTCAGTGGTGGGTAAAATAATGGAATCACTACTGAAGGAGAGGACTAAGGACTATCTGGAATCCAGTGGCCTTCCCGATCTGAGGCAGCATGAGTTCACTGGGGGGAGATCATGTCAAAAAAATCTGACAGATTTCTTTGACTGGATGACCAGGGAATTGGATCAGAGTGGAGTGGTGGATGTGGCCTACATATATTTCAGTAAGGAATTTGACACCGTTTCACATAGGAGACTTGTAAACAATCTTGGAAGCCTAGGAGTGGGTCCTAAGGGTAAACTAGGTAAGAAGTTGCTTAGGGGACAGGAGACAGAGGGTGGTGGTAGATGGAATTCATTCAGAGGAATGGAGAGTGACAAGCAGAGTGCCACAGGGATCAATACTGGGACCAGTCCTCTTTAATGTCTTTGTTAGCGACATTGCAGAGGGGCTAGAAGGAAAGTTATGCCACTTTGTAGAAGACACTAAAGTTTTTAATAGCATAGACACTCCAGGAGTGTGTGTAAAAAATGAATAGTGATCTAGGAAAGTTAGAGAAGTGGAGAAGGGTGTGGCAGCAAGGTTTCAGTGTAAAGAAGTGCAAAATCATGCACTTGGGGCACAGAAACCTAGGGACAGAGTACAAAATGGGGAAGGGGTAGTATAAACCACCACCAAACAGGAGAAGGACCTGGGAGTAATCATATCTGATCACCTAAAGGTGGTCAGACAGTCTGACAAGGCAGTAGAGAGAGCTAGTGGGATGCTAGGGTACATAGGGAGGGGTATCACCAGCAGAAAGAGAGCTGGTGTTACCGCTGTGTAGATCACTGGTGAGACCTCACCTAGAGTACTGTTTCCAGTTCTGGAGACCACATTTCTGGAAGGACATATAGGCCTGTGCTCTAACGGGTGGGAATTACATGCCAAAGGAGCATATCCCACCCGTGAAGCTCCACACCTGTGGACAGGTGCACACCAGCAGCATTCATAACCATTGGCCACCTGTCCGTGGCCCAGCCTCCCAGTATGTGAGTCCACGCAGATCCAGGTGGGGCGGCAATGGGGCAGAGCTGTGCACCTTGGTGGGCATCCAATAGGATGCCCATCCTGTATCCTTCAGTGGATCCCTTAAGCTGTGGGGGGTGCATGGGCTGCACTCCTCCTTGAATGTCTGCATGGCTGGAAGCCATGCAGGTGAGAGGTGGGTTGTGCCGCTGGTTGTGCCATGCCCCTGAACTGATGGGGAGGTATGGGGGTTGATGGCATGAGGGTGTGTGTGGAGGGGTTCACACTGCCCACCACACCAGCAGGGTTGTGATGCAGAGGGAGGGGACATGGAGGCAGAGTGGCAGAGCTTTGCGAGGGGGGTCTGCATTCCAGGGGCTGATGCCCCTCTGTGTGTGTGGGGGGGTTGGCATGCATGGGGAAAGTGGGGGCATGGCTAGGTGCAGGGGTGTGTCATCCTGGGCAGCCTGCCTCTTGTTTGCTGGTGGGGTCCTGTTGTTGAGGGACAGAGGCATAGGGTGCATAGTGGGCTTATGGTATGGTTCTCCCCGGCATAACCCACATCCGCCTACACACCCTCATGGTCAGCACTATACACCATTGTGCAATGCACGTAGTGCTGGCATGTCCCCCCGCCCACTGCCTGCACATTATAGTCCGCATGGGTGGGAGATAGTGTGCATAGGGGCTGCGTGCCCTGTTTTGTGCATTCCATGTGGAGGCGCAATGGGTGCAGGGTGGCTATGCACCAGGGATGGGTGCTGCATAGCCACTCGACACACTCAATCATAGGCCCCATAGACAGGGTTGAGGCAGTCCAGAGGAGGGCAGCCAAAATGGTGTAGGGTCTGCATCACAAGCCCTATGATGAGAGACTGAAGGACCTCAATATTAACACCCTACAGGAAAGGGGGGGATATGACAAAAACATTCAAATACCTCATGAGTATAAATAAAGAGGGAAGCATTGTTCAGAAAAAAAGATGCTCAAGAACAAGGGGACATGCTATGAAGCTGGAGGGGGAAGACTCCTGGGAGATGTGAGGAAGTACTTCTTCACAGAAAGATTGATGGATATCTGGAACAGCCTCCTAGCAGAGGTGGTAGGGACAAAAAATGGCAACTTGCTTCAAGAATATTTGGGATAGGCATAAGGGAACCATAGAGGTAGGGAAGGGGGGGGTTAAAGTTGGAAATCAAATAGGGCGGTGTTATAGTAGGTAGGGAAAATGGGCAGACTAGGTGGACCAAGCAGTCCTTATCTGCCATCAAAATCTATGTTTCTATGTAATACATCTTTCGTATAGCATAAGCTGAGGCTTGAGCAAGGTACAGGGCGTTTTTGCAGCATGCCTTTAACAGCACTATGGCAGCAAGAAGGAATCCCTCAGTAGTCGGGGTCCGTCAGTGGAATGGACAACCTGATATGTATGGTTTCATACATGGCATGGGGGGAGTTGTGCTAAGTAATGTCAGCACACATGCGCTCCCTCATAGGACATGCAGCGGGCAGGAAGTGCCAAGGAGTTTTGTGGGCAACACTAGATTCTTAACAGGTGTACATTTGCATATGGTAGACAACATTAATCTTTCTAAGAATAGCTGTAGTACAGCCCTTGCCTGCTATTGGGCAACCATACACTGCCTGGTGAGAAATGTTCCTCTGAGTTGTTGAGGGGGGTTACCTTGCCACTTCAGACCTCATGCCAGTTTTGGCACCAGCTCCCTTCACTGCAGTTTGAGAAGCTACCCCTTCCCCCCACACACACACACACTCAATTGCCACATTAATAAAAAGTTCAACTCTTATTTTATACAAGTAATTTATGCTGAGGATTTATGCTTTACTTTCAACACTTATACCTAGGAAGTCCAATGACTCACAGCATCCCTTGAAGCTTGCACTCAGGTTTAAAACACTGGAAATACATAAATATTCATAGTGAAGAGTGGATTCCTCATGTTTGCATCCACTCGTTTTGCTAAGTGGCACTAAACAAGTAATTCTATGACATCTGTCTCAAGTAGCAATATGAACCCAAGTGAGTGCATTCTCAATCGTAGCCTGTAGGTCCGCACACTGCTTCTGATCATTTAGTGATTTTCTAGTGTCAAAACCCCACTCTCCCCAAGCTGTAGAGAGAATCATCAGCAGGGAGATTTAGTGATACAATGTCTAGAGGGCAGTGCTATGCAATTAGGTGGGATATTGCAGCTGTGTTTGATAAAATGCATATAAAAAAACAAAACTTTAATGTTTAGAACAGTAAACATCACTGGAGGTCACTGGAAGAGGAATGTGTGCCTGTGTCAAACAGCAGGGCAATGTAATTTACACTTTGCAGTACAACCCAACACAACATTTCTATTGCTAATATGAAAGAAATGCTTTTCTTTTAGATATCAAAGTTCTTAAGTGTACATGCTTTACAGGGTCGTTATACTCATTCAAGGAGCATTTATAATGTTAGTGCAAAATCACTTTCCGGTTTTGGACTATGTAGTTCCATGTCTGTGAAAGATCAATGGGGTCCATAAATGAATAGGAAATTTGCCAGACAATCTAAGAATGTAAATAAAAATGCAGTACCTCAGTATTTAACTGTAGTGTCTCATCTAGGAACTGGCAGACAGTCTGTGCTGTGCACATCCATTCACACTAATGTTTAGAGCAGTAACTATAGGATAAAGTAATGTTGGCTATGCCTAGAGCTTGTTAATAAGTTCCTGCATAGCAATATATAGTTAAGCTGCGCTGCATTAAGGCAAGCAGCAGAATGGCAAGTGCAAGAGGTTAAATGGGTGAGGCTCTATTTTGGGGCCTTTCCTCTTCAGCCTGTTCCTAAACTCACTTCCAGATTCCTGTCCAAGGCAAATCATACTCTACGCAGATGATGCAGTAATCCTAGCCTCCCACCATGATCCAAAACAACTGCAAGAAAACCTCCAGCATGGTTTCACATCAGTCGAAAACTGGTTCCTAAAGCATAAACTGATCCTAAACCAGAAAATGACAAAGTCCATGATTTTCAGCAGCTCTCACAATAAACATAAGCAGTATCACCTCGCCATCAAAACTAAGCAAGGGGTCACTCTTGAACAAGTCCAATCCTTCAAATACCTTGGCATCACCCTTGACTCCCACCTCTCCTATGCTGCCCACATTAATACTGTGTCAAAAGCTGCTAACATCAGGATGGGCCTACTGTTCCGGCACAGGAAACATCTAACCCCTGAAGCATTAACAGTTGCCATCCAGAGCTCCATTGTTAGCATTATTGACTATGGACTTATTATTTATGGCTCCGCCACTGCCTCCTCTCTCAAATGTGTTTCTACCTCCCTTAATAAAGCCTGTTGACTCGACACCGGATCTCACCGTCTCACCCATACCTGCCACCTCTACTCTCAAACTGGGTGGCTGCAACTCAACAGGCAATTAAAATATGAAACCTGCATCACAACAAAGAAAATAATGATGGACAATGCCCCTCCTGGTGTCTGCTCTCTCCTTAAACTCAGAAACAACAACTGCAACACCAGGAGGTCTAAACCCCAACTCTTGCAAATCCCCCACTGTCGCACATCCCAAGGCCAAAGGTCCTTTGCATATAGGGCACCCAGCTGGCTTAATAGTCTCAGTAGTGACATCTCTGCCTCACCCACGATGGGTGCTTTCAAGTCCAAGCTCCACCTTGCTCTTCTTGTCTCCAGCTCCTGTGACTGTCATGACTAATCTCTTTACTCCCACCTGGCTGCCTTTCTTTTTCTGCTGCCTGCCTTTTGCCCCACTGCCCAGCACTTGCCTCCACCACTGCCCATCAAATGCACTTACCACTGTCCGCCTCTTGACAAAGCCCTTAGGCTGCTATAAACCTGCCCCTGTCCCACCCCCCTGCCCTCTCCTTTTCCCACTTTTCACATCTCCTTTACCCATCTGTATCCACCTCCCATGTCTCCTTTACTTTTCTGTATCCACTTCCGTGTGTTTCATGTAAAAACCCTTGTAATAACATGTTGCGACCATCAGTGTTACTGATTGTGCTATACTGTAATTGAAACTGTATGACGGTAGTCACTGACATGGAACCTTTGTAATCCTAGACTCAAATAAATAAATAAATAAAGATATTTATATATAAAAAAGGGTTATTATACATCAGGCATGACAAGGGTGGGGTTGAGATTAATTAAGGGGGATCAAGAGTTTGTCCCCCCCATTGTCTTTCCCTGTTTACCTAAAAAATAAAAAATCAATAAAAGAGATAATGGAGTATGGGGTGTTAATCATAAGCCAGACGGCCACGGCATGGCCCTTCTCACATACACACAAGGGTTATGAGACAGAGCATATTAACATTTGTTTATTTTTGGGGGAAGTAGTTTTGTCACTATAGCTCTGTCAGAATGACAAGCAACAGCAAGGCTATCCCCCAAAATGCAGCAGCGACTATGGCTCAAGAGGCACTACTGAGAGAGATGTATGTACAAAATGAAATGGTGCGAATGGCTGGAGGCATGTCTGGAAGGGACCAGCACACCAAAAGGGACCTAAGTGACAGAGAAGCGTAAGTAGCCAGCAAAGGAAACAGCAATATGTCTGGTGAAGGTACCCAGGAAACCCCAAGAGGTAAGACAGGGGTTTCATGGCTATCTGATGAAAAGTTTAAGAACATGATTATGACGGTATTTGGAGGAGTGCCTTGTGGGGTGCCTCCACTAGCTAAGCCCAAGAAAGCATGCAGGAAGTCAGACCCTTTGGGCTTGGATTCAGATGTCAAGAAGGTGGAGCTCCCCGCCCCTCATACCCCAAATTGCTGCGGTGGACCCACACCCACTGAGCCTCTCCTCAAAACAGCCTGACCATGTAAGATCATCCACCATGGATGAGAAGTTGGACAAGCTCATGTATATTCTGACTGGTTCACTGAATCAGTCCAACACCAGCAGCAGGGAGAAGCAGGGCAACTGGCCACAGCCACTGTAACCATCAGCACAATGTTGAAGCCTGTCACTGTGTAGAGTAGCCCTGTTCACTACATCAGCATGGTGAAACCAGTGGGTTCCCACTTGATGGATAAAGTGTAGCAACAGATACACAGTCATGAATATGTGGATCTGTTTTCTTTGCTGACCTGCTTGAGCAAGCAAAAAGACACCGAAAAAGAGGATCAACAGAAGAAAAGGTAAAAGGGAACATACCTTTGACAATTGGCTGGCTGGGTTCATAGTGTTCACCAGCACTATAGGACAGAGGGACCCAAAAAAATTTTAAGATCTATTAAATTATTTGAATAGGATTATGCTGGCACACAGGCATAAGTGTGGGATGGCATGGTTAGAATATGATGAGGAATTTAGGTGGTGGAGGAAGTATGACTCATCGCTCAATTGGGTGTCTTTGACATGCCTTTCATAGTAAAAGTTACACATAATGAAGGAGTCATTGACACAGACAGTGGATTTCCCATCAGGATCCTTCAGCTACAGTGGTTCAACACCGCTAAGTCCTCCTCACAGATGTGCTTTAGCTTCAACAAAGGGAGTTGTTCCAGATGCCATCGCAGGTTTTAGCACAATGTGTCACTTATGGTCAGCATCACCTCCTAATGTATTGCACTTCCCTGAAGCCCCAAAAGAGAGGTGACTGCCCCTTTCACACAAAAATCAACAAATTCCATAGAGACAAGCCTTCCCTTCCCAGAAGGGGTGGACAAGCTTAGACTTTGGTTGGACCAATACCCAGACCATAATGCAATCTGCCTGATGGCTGAATGTTTCTCAGTGGGCTTCATAATCCGATACATTTGTCCTCACTGAGCATATGACACAGAGAACTTGAAATGTATGTGGTCTGGGACAAATTGGAAAGGGGGTGCAGCTAGGGAGGATGAGTGACCCATACCCATTCCCCTCCCTTGCCAAATCTCAAGGTGTTTCAGATTGACCTGGTCCCCAAGAAAGCCCCGGTTTAATTTTGCATGATCAACCACCTGTCACACCCTGAAGAAGACTAGGTCAATGACCACATTGATCCATGAGTCAAGTGGTTCAATATGTATCATTCAACATAATGGTTGAGGTCATACAGGTAGCTGGTCTGCACACCCTGATGGTAAAAGCAGACACAGAGTTGACCTTCCAACTACTGCTGGTACATCCAGCAGAACAAGAATTGCTGGGGATGAAATTCAAGATCCATGGAGATCTTCATGCCCATGGACTGCTCAGTAGCCTGCACAGTGTTCGAAGGTTTCGGTACCTTCCTGCACTGGGTGACCATCCAGAAATCAAAGAACCCTGGCATCATTCACTACCTCAACAATGTCTTGTTTATAGGACCAGAGCACTCTCTAGTCTGCAGACAAACACCGAACACTTTCATCAAACTGTGTGGCCTGGTGTACCCCTGGCTCCTGGGAAGTTAAAGCACCAAGTTTGATGATGACATTCCTGGACACAGAGATTGACACAGTGAGGCAGGAGTGTCACTTGCCTCATGATAAGCAGGGCCACTGGAAAATTGCGGGCGCAATTTCTCCACAATTTCCGCAATTTTCACCCTTCTCCATACAAAATCCGCAATTTCTTGCAATTTCTTACATTTATGGAATTGTTGACTGAAATTGTATAAAAATATTTAAATTATCAAGGAAATCTACTCAGATATGGTACACAGACTTGGATTTGACCAAAACAATACAGTGTGAGGTGAGAAGGGGTCAAATGTGACTCTGCTTTCATGTGATTCACTTCCCTGCTTTGGTTTCAGAATCCTCTGGTCATGCATATGTAGACTGGAACACTTAAAATCTGTGTTAAAGCAGACTATCTGAGAACCTTTTGCTGACACAGAGACAAACAATAGGTGTGAGAAGAGGTGCAAAGTGCCCCATTCACCTAAATGAAGCCTTGACCATAATGCTTGTTTTTAAATGGTAGGGTAGATTTTCCTTGTATAAATACTTTCGATCTGATAGGATTTTGATTCAAATGTGTAAAGAGTTTGGATGACCCTGCTGATTATAAACTTGAATGTGCTTCTGAGGGGGTTGGTGACAGTGATTCCTTACATGTCAGTCTGCCACAACTGTATACTCACATACAAAGCCTACAAAAAGCAAACATTTCTGAAAACATGCTGAACAGGTTAAGTATAGTTAAACAGTTACCTCCAAATAGACAAAATAATTGCAACCCAAGTAAAATCACTGCAAACCAAGTAGAACAAAAGTACAATGTATTAAAAACTATTGTGTGGTGTAATGAAAAGCTATTGTTATGATTTTATACTTTTATCATGTGATTTTAAAATGTACTTACAGTGCTGATTAAGAACAGTAATCATTTTTAACAAAATAAATATTTTTCTTACTAGACCTTTATTAGGCACCCTGGTTATCTGTTTATTTTTTTTCTCGTACCAAAGCAAGTAGTTTAAACAGGCTTCATTATTTAACATCTAGAAACTGGCAAAATATGTTGTTTCAGGATGTATTCAGTACAGATTAACTGTAAATTACTGAATAAAATCTAGTTAGCACTGCATGACTTAGATGTCTTGATTTTTCAGAAGATATGCTACATAATGATTAGTTTACAGTGCATTTCAAAAACACACATCTTTCTTCATATTAAAAGCATTTACAAGTGGCAATACATTTATCTAACAATTTATGTGATAATACATGCTGCAACAAACAATAAAATATTTATTAGGGGGCAGTGGAGATGTATTATGAACCCCCACAATTTTCCCACAATTTTTCCAAGAAAATCCCTGCATTTTGGGGTACAATTTTCGGCAATTTTCCACTGGCCCTGTTATAAGCTCAACACCATGAGGGGTCTCTTGAACAAGGCTTTGGTGGCTTAGACAACCCTGAAGGATTTACAACAGATAGTGCAACACCTCAGCTTTTTCTGCTGAGTTATCTCCATGGGTAGGACCTTCTTGTAGTGGATGGTGAATCTGGGGGCAGGCGTCCAGAAGCTTCATCACTGGATTCAGGTGAGAGAAATCTTCTAAGAGGGCTTGCAGGTCTGGCAGACATTTGTTGCCCTCTTCAATGGCATATCTATGTTGCCAGAGACAGTGGACATCAAGGAGCTGGAAATGTTATGGGACACTTCAGAAGGGCTTGGATTTGGGGCACACTTTCAAGGTAAATGGTGTGTATCAGAGTGGCCCTCCAAATGGGAAGTTGCCAGGCTCAACAGGCAGATAACACTGTTGGAAGTTCTTCCCAATCATGGTTGCCCTGTCCATATGAAGTTCCAGATTGAGAGACAAGAAGGTCATCTTTGGCCTGACAATATGGTTGTGGTACACACCATAAAAGGGCAGTTGGGGGCTAAGGCCCCATTTGGTAACCTCATGAGAATATTTGTCCAAAATTCATTTTACTGAATATCCATTTTAAAGCTGTACATGTCCCTGGCATTGAGGATGATACTGCTAATGCTTTATCCTGTTCACAGTGGCAGAAATTCAGGGAGTTGTCTCCAGTGGTGGAACAGAATCCATGAAAGGTTCCATCATTTCTGTGGAAGAGGGTTACCTTGAGACTTGAGAGTGCATAGGTAAGACTAATAATCCCTGGACCAGAGCTGTCTACTGGTGTGGTGTGGATCATTACCATGTAGTCTCAGTGGAGGTGGGATGGTCAAACAGCTTGCCCATCCTGGATGACCAGCTGTGCAGTTATACAGTAGTAGCCACAGACATTGCCAGCTATTTCCAGATATTTCATGAAATTTCAAAGAGTTTCTCTCTGATGCCCCTACTGTGGAAATGCAGACTGCAGGAGAGTTCTCTAGAAATATCACAGAAATTTCACGAAATAGCTGGCAATGTCTGTGGCTACTACTGTATAACGAAGCAAAATTTTGGAACCTGATACCTGGGATCGTTGACCAGCACCTGATGGACCTATCATGGTTTTCCCATGTTTTGGGCTTCAAGGACACCACCTACACTTTCAAGGTCCAGAAGGTCCCTGGAGGCTTGGGTAAGGGCCATACCAGTTAGTTGGACACCAGGCGCCCAATCACACTGGAGATACTCAAACAGGTGTGGGCGGAACTCACTGTGATTTGCTGGAATGCTTATGAGGCCACCCTGTTTAAGACCACATTTGCTCTGGCATTCTGTGAGGCATTTCTGGTCTCTTAATTGGTGCACACTGTGCAGTCCGGGGGTGGGGTAAGTCCTGCAGGTGCAAACATCAAGGTGGCTCTAGTGGGGATCTTCATACAGCTGCAACAGAGCAAAAAAGACCAGAGGGGTATTGGCTGCTTATGTGCAGTGAAGGACCCAGCCAGGTCAGCATTAGACATAAAATCATTAGTGGCCACCTATGTGGCCCTCCACCTGGCAGAGAATGAGACATTTATGATACACACAGATGGCAAGCCCATCACAGTCTATTAATTTAGACACATTCTGCAGCTGGCAGTCCAGCAGGCTTGCCACTGAAGAGTACAATACCAATTCTTTCAGTATTGGGGCAGCAGTGACTGCCAGAGCCATTTGGATAGCAAGATTCAGGCCATAAAGCAGTAGAAGACCCACGTGTTTTTACGCTATGTCCATCTGCAGTTGCATTAACATTTTTGTCCTCTTCTAGGTTCCCTTGATGGATCCTAACACGTGTGGATCTGTGGACTTTCCTTCATCTGCAGGGCAGGGGAGATAGTAGCTCACTGACCTGAGGTGAGGAACCTATCAATATCGTGGGAGAAGGTGCAAATTCATTGGATGGGCAAGAGAAGCATGCACTGCAAGGAACATCTGCCTAGGCTGGCAGTGAGGCCCAACAAGGGAATTCACTGGACATCCTTATGATTCATCTGGTTGGGAATGACCTAGGATTCCTGAAAACCTTCGATCTGTTCCTAGTGATAAGGAATACCTGCAGTCAATAAAGGAATGGTAACCTAGGACCAAGATCATTTGGTCTCACCTCATTCAATGGATGGACTGGCAGCATGCAACTGACTCAAAAGCTATGGATAAAGCATGCATTTGCATTAATAGAGAAATGTGACCATTTATGGAGTCTATCAGGGGAACTTTGATTTGGCACAAGGACATACTGTAAACATCTCCTGCCAATGACTTTATGCCAAGGACAGTGTGCATTTACACACCGATAGATGCAACTTGTTGCTGGACTCCTTCTATCAGGTCTTGGTGCAACAACTGGAGTGGGCTGCTTGGGGGTGTTGGACTGCATCCATCCTGTAGTGGCCTGGGAGTATCGCAGATCAGTGATACAGGGAAAATAAGGTGGAATGAGTTCAATTCATCCAGTGTGCTTATGATCACTGGTTGGCCTGGGGGACTGCAATATCTGGACTGTCATTTAAAGGATCATAATACAACCTCATCAGGCTTGCCTGCAGGTACAATGGCACTAGATATGGGTGTCTGCTTGCCACTTGGCCAAATGACCTTTGCATTCTTGACATATGACTGCAGCCATTTTTCTAAGATGTGTGTATGTGTGTGTATTCTTCAGGGGTGGGGTATGGGAGGGACTACTAAGACCATGTTTGTGTTTGGAGTGGGGGGTTGAATTGTTGCAGCAGGGTCAGGTGTCTAGTGATGGACTGATTATTTTGTTTTGGTGGATAGGAGTGGCGATGACACATTTTATTCATGAGATTATTTAAACTCTGGGCACTGTAATGGCCAAACTGCTGTTTGAGGATGAATACCAGAAAAAAAAAATGATGTGATGCTGTGAATTCTAAAGCATAGGGATGCAGATTCTTAGATAAAATACAAAATAATTGCAAAAAATGGCTAGACACCCTGTATAGCAAGAATTGCACATTTATTTTTTCTGTAAGTACAGTATGATATTCATCACTCAACTTTGAGGGCCTTGTAAGTTGCCCAGACCTTCCTGTTTGGAGAAAATATCAAGTGCCTTTGCTCTATAATTGCATCCAGATTGTTACAGTGAATCATCAAGATGATTTTCACATCTCTTGCACTTTAAATGTCAAAATATGACGAGATAGAAACTGAGGTGACAGGCATTTGAATACATGGCCCCTGGCAGTTAGAAAAAAGTTTGCACTACTAAACAAATTAAGTCTAACACTCTGTAGGAACTTAAAAGGCTGCTAATGTCACATCTTCCTGAACCTTGTTTTTGTTTCACAGGCACTTAGTTCATCTGCGTAGCACACATTGCAGCATTCACATTCATCTGTATTTTATATTATTACTTATGAGTCATTTGCTTTTTGCTTCTTGAAAGGTACAGATTGTATCACTGCTGTCCCATGAGACCCAAATGAAAATGAAGTGTTTCATCTTGTGAGCCTATACCAGCAAGTTAGGGATTACTATTCATGTATTTTTCTCATCACTATCGGAGCATTATGGTTACTTTGATTTAGTTAAGGGAAATTATCTCAGTCATCCAGGAGCATTATTGAACATCTACTGTACGCTCCCCGTACTATTTCACTCTTATGAATTGTGCACAAATTTCCACTCTTATCTGAAGCTACACATGATCTATGTGGAAATGGTAGAGATTTTATTTGCAATATGTCCCACTTGTTAGATAAATCTGCCTCTGCTAAAGGTCAAATGCATAGATCAGCAAATACTTCCTTTAAACTAAACTCAGTACTTAGATTCAATGATGTGAATAGTTTTTTGTATCATGAAAATATGACACTACCATTATTCTTACCTTTTAACTCCAATACATGAATCAATTAAATTTCCATCCAGCCCACTACACATTGTTCAGAGCTATTGCATTACACTTTCTCACTTTTCCTCACTTTTGTTTGCTTTCTTTCATACTCTATCTTCAAAGGAACCCATAAGGAGCTTGCATGTGCCCTTATTAACTCAGCAGAACCTATATAGACCCATTAAGCATGCTGTTTTGAATTTTACTTGAGGCCACTAAAGCTGCCTCCCATGCAGATTTGTTCAGCTGGGTGAAGAGCATTTCTGAGAAGCAAATTGTTTTACAGTATATTCCTTAGCTTACAAAGAACAGTCTAAAGTATACAATGTAAAAAAAATATTTTCTGTTCTACCTGTCTTGTTCAGATACATCATAATGCTTTACCTTTCTCTAGCAGCACTACTGAATTCCAGATATAAAGACATGTTTATGCATACTGGATGGATGGACTATATCAAACAGAAATTGTTGTATGTTGTATGTAACAACTCCATCCTTACAGTAGGAGAAGGTGGCTGTTTCTAGATGTGGCCAGCAGGGTAGTGGTACCTTGGCACCCTCCACCGTGGATGTAGCTGGTGCAGGAGGAGCTAAAGGCAGATAAAGATGTGGTGCCCTTGTAGTGTCAATAGAATCAGGTTTGTTAAGCCTTGGGGTGTTGACCTAATGGTTGGGAGTTAGCAGTTGAAGCTGGAGGGAATGTTAATGCTCCAGGTGCCTTTTCCTGAGAAGATCCCTTCATGGCATAGGTGGAGGTTCAGCTATGCCACCATGGGCACCAGTATCAGCCGAGAAAAGTTAGCAGCACCCACCAGAAGGGTGCTGAGGTGTCAGGGGTGTCCTGTATGCTCGGTAGGGTAGGCATATGCCAGTGGGCCTACTGACTGTCCACAGCCTTGCAGAATGGGTACCAGTCACTCTCAGAGCCCTGAGAGTAGCACAGGATCCTGGACACCTTGCTGAGGTGAGGACATCAGTATGTCATCATATGAGAAGCTAGAGGCTGCCAGGAAATGGCACCAACCATTAGAGTTGGATCCCATTCTGCAAGGAATTATGGGAAAGGATCAGTGATGTTGCCCATGGCTTAGGAGTTTAGTAGATCCACCAGGAGGATGCAGAAACTCCAGGAGGATATCCCTTCAGAGATACTCCCTGGTAGTTTTTGACCTGTGTCAGGTTACCCTGACGATCATCATGGGACACCTTGGTGGTTGATGATTCCAGAGACCTGACCAAACAGAGGCTTTCAAGCAACAACAAGGACTCATGAAATAGGTTGAGTTGAAGAGCTGGGTGAGGGAAGTGTCAACCCTGACACCCTCTGCTGTCAAATAGAACGCCCATTCTCATAATCTACCCAGGTCCTCTTTCATTATTCTGACACCCTCATCACCATCCACCTAATCACAGATCTTAGTATCATCTGTGAAGAGGCATATATTATACCCTTACTCATTTGTCACACAGAAAGATGTTGCATGGACCCTGATGACTGCCAGGCAGGGGTCTCAGCCATCCAAGATGGATCATGAGCTGCTTGGAATAATTGGAAAGGATCAGAAAAGTTGCCCATAGCTTGGGAGTTCAGTAGAACCACTGAAAGGGTGCAGGAACTGAAAGGATGCATCCCTTTAAGGGACACTTCCTCATAGTTTTGGTGCCTGTGGAAAGTTCTCCTGAAGATAATTGTAGGACATCCTGGCAAGAGGTGACCATGGAGACTGGCCTGAACAGAAACCATCAAGCTTCCCACAGAGATCAATGAAGAAGGTACTGAGAAAGACAGCAGGTGTAAGGCAAGAGATGAAGCTCCATGATGAGCGGGGGACATGGAATCCTCAAGGAGGTGGTGCCCATAGGCTTCAACACTAGAGAGCAACCAGGAGGGCAGGTCATAGGGATTGTCTAATGACACACCAAGCCATGGCCTGAGTGATGCCCAGTGAGCCAATCTGTCATTTCCTTGTGAAGGAGAGCATGAAAGTTGGATGAGGGAAGTGCCAGTCTTGATGGCTTCTGCTGACAAGCACAAAGCTCATTCTATACCATTAGGGAGCATTATCAGCATACCACAATAAAAGCTACTGTAAGTGTAGTGCCTATAGTTTAAACAGCATCCTGCTTAACAAAATTCAGTGTCTGAAGTGAAGATGAACTAGGAAGCTAGCAACAGTATAGGTTAGGGATCTCCAGGTACACCTGCCCAGGAAGCATAGAGAGACCATCCATAGTTACCTTGCCAAGTAATAGAAAAAAGGCACAGAGTGTCAGATACCAAAGTGGAGAGGAAAACTACTGGGAACACAGTTGTGCTAACAGGTGCTACAGCAGTAGACTGTATGTGGCTGATATGCTGTTTGGCCTAGGCATTTGAGGTGGAGACAGTTACCTTTGAAAACTTATTTTGCCCACAAACATTAATGAACTGGAATCTTTTGATCCAAACCACATTTTTCCAAATGAACCTTTATGTAGCCCCATGAATAAAGAGCTGAATGCTTGAAGTCTAACATCTGTGTGTTTGTTCAACTACCTAAGGTGCTGAAGCCCTGCCAACTCAAGTAAGAGCCATTATGACCAACAGCCACAAGTAAGAGAACCAGAACAGTTGAGTACCAGGGGCAACCAGTGAGCATACCATAATAAACCCCTAGACATGGGAATTCCATGGGCCATGCCCATCCCATCTTGACAGAGACATAAGTCAGTCACCATATTGCTTGGGGAGGAGGATTGCACATACACATGTTACAGCAGGAAATACAGCTTAAAGAAACAAGCAGAAATATGCATATACACCCTTTTGGTCATACTGCTTCTCCCCATCTCTCTTCTCATGGGGCAAGTTTCAGGCATGAGCATGATATCTGAAACTTTAATAGTGACAATCCTAAGAAAATCTGGGAGCTTTAGGGTAGTGCACACTGGCCATGCTCTGATATAGGGAGAAAGACCTACACTAGAAGTGTCACCTGAGTGTATATTGCAGGCTTATCTAGCAGAGCCAATAGGTAGAAAAACAAACTCTGGTCAGAGCCAACATGGCTGCTTCAGAGTGGTGAGTCTAAGTGAAAACTACTCAAATGACCTGCTGCAACTGATGGTGTACCTGTACCGGTTCAACAAATCAAGAGGAACAACAGGCATGAGACTGCAGTCCAGTAGTAACACCAATTTGCAGAGGTAAAACAATCCAGGCGGCCCCAAGAATCCCAGGGGTTCTAGATGCTCTGTGGTACATTTTTTGGCTTATTTTGATGCTAAATAACTCATATTTTAGCTCTCCTCCACCCCCTACCCCTACAGTTATAAGGTGTCAGGCTGCAGGGTGAATACATACTTGTATTCTGTAGGTAAGATTAGCAAAATGCTGACATTGTAGTATAAAAGATGTATATATTGTCTGCAGCTGTCACCTGCTGGCTTGACATAGACCAGGCCATGCAAGTCAGCATTTTGCTAACCTCATGTACAGAATAGCTGTCTGGCACAAGCAGTGAACTTCAGCAAAGTCTAATACTACCAAAAAATCCACATAGATACTTAGCTCAAAAAACAACTTATGACAGGTCCATGATCTTGTTTCGAGGAGGAGTGCCACACATGTGGGACATCACACAAGGCTTCATCAGAGCTTCATCTCCATACCCTATCCAACTCCATATATTAAATATTAAAAAAAGTCATGTAACTGGTGTCATGGGGTCTCTGTAGTGTAGAACCACATAAGACTACCAATGTCAAGTCTTCTAAAATTATTAAAAAACAATTTTATCACAATATATGAGAGTACACCTACTTGTGACAACCATGTGTCACATATGTACATAAGGATAAGTGAAGGAACACACACATGGGGATGAGGAGGCAGGGGGGGAGAGGAAGAGGAAGAGGGGCTATGGTATGGGGAACATAAGAGGACATGAAAGGGAAGGGAATTACCTAAAAAAAATGACATCAGCATTGTAAAAACAAAATGGCCTTCATAATGCAACAATACTGGGGGAGGGGGGGCCAGATGCAGACTTATATTTAGTACATCAATGAATGTGATTAAAACTTTAAATTTACTTGAATGCTCAGTGAGATGAGTGTACCTTTCCTGGATCTGACTATCACAAAAGGCTCAACAGGTCTATCTGCTAGCATCTATCGAAAGCTCTTGAAGAACTTATCTGTTAAAACATAATATTCCAAAGGGCCAAATGCTGAGTCAGGTGCAGCTGTAGTACAAGAGATAATTTCATTCAAAATACATGTGAAAATGGGCTGTAGGTTCTCTGCAAGAAACTACGATCCACTGATAGTTGAAACAGCCTACACATACAGTAGGTGTTAACTTCACCATCTGATGTTATAGCTGTATGAATGCCATTCTTCTGTTGAGCTACAGCCCCATTTAATCAGACACTCATCCCCCAGCTGTATAAATACCATTCTGCTGTTGTGCTGCAGCCCAATTTAGTCAGACTCTCATCCCACCCCCCGTGAACGTCTCTCTGGGCCCATTAACTGTGCTGTTTAGCCTCTGCTGAATTTCAGGCACAACTAATCATCCTGTGGCTGCCAGCAACACTTACCTGCTGACTGACGATAATATTCTGTGATGAGCCCCTTGCCTTTTCCTTATCATTCTTCGAGATGTCGCAGCCTCCACGCTCCATCCTTGCTCACAGCAGTGAAGTGTGAATTCTGGGCAGGGTCATGATGCACTATAGGCACGCTCACATCCTGATCATGAGTTGATTTGCCAGTTAAGGATGGTGGAGGCTATGGTGCAAAAGACTCATGGAGGAGCTCAGGTGCTAGGGAGCTGATTGGGGCAGATTTTGGGAGGGGAAGGCACATGTTACTGGGTCTCAAGGGGCAGCTCTACATCACAGAGCTGATTAGTTAGGAGTGCTAGTGTGTCAAAGGGAAGTCAAGACACCGCCAGGCTCAGTCTTCAGTCTTCAAATTTTTAAATGAGAAGTACACAAAAATGGGCATACATATTAAATAGAAAAAGGAGGTATCAAACAGGAGGGGGCAGCTAGTAGCGGCCCTGAGGATGGCAGGCAAAACAGTCAAGCACAAGAAAAAGGAGAATACATGTAGGGATGTGCCAGTTACTCCTTTTAATGAATTTTAACATATGTAACATCATAACAACATGGATTAACCATGTTAAGATCTATGTATCACTCAGATCATGGCAGGTCTTGGTATATATGTGAGGGCTAAAAAGGGAGGGGTAAAGATGGCATACAGGAAAGGGGTTTGGAGGGCTAGGACATGGGGAGGGGAACATTAAGGTTTAGGGAAGATTGGGTGATGAGAAAAGAAATAAGGGGGAGGGGCAGGAGAGGATTTGCAAAAGTTGGTGCCATCAGTATAAACACAGTTCTGTAAGTGTGGGTTCACCTTTCTAATTTTATTCATAAATATAAACCCAAAAAAGTTTAGAAGGAATATGTGTCTTTGTTTAGGTTAACTTTGTTTGCAATATACACTTGTCGGTGGAGAGAAACATAGGTATACTATTATTTGCTCCCTCTATTTAAAAGTTGCCACAGTAAGGAGACCAAGTTCCACACTACTAGTAATTAGAGTGGCATGCAAGGGTTAAATCTTCTTCAGAGACTTGCTAGTTTAGGTCAAAGAATAGCTGTAATCTGAGACATCATCCAGTGGTTTCAAACTGCCTTCAAAAGCAGAGGCAGGAAAAACCTTAAACAGTAATAAAATAAAAATATTGGCACAACTCAGTTTAAACATTCTGTTGCTCTTCCCCTGATGTTCTGGCTTCATGCAAATCAATGAAGCTCTCTCTGATTTGAGTGGCTTGGTTCTTTTGAAGTGCAAACAGTTGAAGAAAAGTAGTGTCATAGTGTGTGCGTGTGTGTGTGTGTAAGAGAGAGAAAGAGAGCATGGCTGGGCTCTGTTCTCTGTTGGATACCCTTTCTTCTGCTGAAACTTACAGTCCATTGTGATTGGTTGATCATCCATGGCACTCCAGACATTACCTCATGGGTTTTAGCCCACCTGATAGGCTACTGATGCACATGACTCTAGGATCAGATTTCTACCATATCCAGGTCCTAGAAACCCCTGCTCTCCAGTTCGAAATGTGCATCTGATCAGGCAACAAGCACGCCAGGATCCCTGCTGCTTCACTATAAGGTAAGCCATGGTCATAATCTCAAAGAAAGAATACTAGGTTACTGAATGAAGAGAATAACACCTAGGTCTATATAGAGAGCCAGATGTGTGGTTTAGGCTTGTTTAATATGGCTTTGAGCTCGCTTAAACTACTGATTGTTGATTTATCAGAATCCAAGAGGCCTACAAACAGGTTGTTGGCCACCACGTAATGTCATACTGTTATAATGCTCAATCATTTGTTCGTTCGGCTGGAGAAGTGCTAAACTAATTGTATAATGTCAGGAGATCAAGATCGTTTTTGTTATGATTATCTATCTCTGTTGTTTATGCACTGCGAGCACTTACTACAGCCTTCTTTACCTTCGTGCCGCATGTTGTTTGTTTTTATGGCAACCTAGGGCCTTTGTTGCATGCCCGTCTGCATTTCAGCACGCCACCAGCGCATCCCGGCTGTCTGTACTCTGAGTACCGCATCGCGTGGTGCTCTTCTGCCCTTATTTCACCGCCTAGTACCCTTCTCTTCTCCCCCCCCAGAGACCCCCAGGCATTCATGGAGCACTGTGTGCTATGGAGGGGGCTGCTGCATACTCACGGAATGCCTCCCCACTCCTGCACGTGGCTAGGCTCTGGCCTACCATTCCTCTCGGCATGCTCCTATGCCCTGGCCTCCAGGGAGTGTGATTTGCTCTGGCTCCGTCCCCGCACCTCCCCCCCCGCCACGTGGCCAGCTTCTTCTGTCTCTCCCCAGCACAGGGGCCCTTTTTGGAATGCCACGGTTCTTCCCAGGTTTCCTGCAGCTCCCACTATGGCCTTGGTTTCCCTGACCATGCGCCAGCTCTCCCGGCATGAAGAGCGTCTTCTGCTGCTTCAGGTCTACCGGCCTATTTCTTCTGGGCTAGCCCATAATCTCCACGCCTAATGCAGCCACCGTCTGCCTAGGGAACCGAACAGCGAGAGAGTTTCTCTGTTGTCGGGTGCAAGCCATAGACAGCCCCTGAATTTACCACAGCATGGCAGTGCCGCATCGGACAGATTCTCTGCACTTGCACTGCCAGGGGCCTGCTGCTGGCCTCCTATCTCGCCATTTGATAAGGATATCAGGAACTATAATCACCTGGGGAGCAGGATCTAGGCACTCCCTGCCCACAGATTTTGGCAGCTCTACCATCCGAGAGAAAAATCTTCCCGAGCACAGTTCCCCTAGCCCCCCCTTCCCACTGTGCCAATAAGGGAGCTACCACTTCAGGGAGCCCCAGTTTTCTGCCAAGGGGGTGCAAGGAGGTAACAAGTCTAATTCTGGGGGTCTGCAATAGGAACAGTGTGGTTAACATCGAAATACAGCCAAAAGCATCATCGCTCGCTGGCATATGGGGTCTCTCACACGGCGACCCTAATATATGGACCATGCATGTCAAGAGCCCCCACCACTTGCCACAAAGGTCCCTCTCCATAGTGACCTTTGTTGCCGCCAGTCTCCATGCGGGTCCCTCTTTATAGCGACCCCCATGACAGAGACAGCCTGCATCTCTCTCTCTCTCTCTAGCTACTTACATGCAGTGCTTCAGAACCCTGCTTAACGTGGGCCAACTACAATTCGGGGGCCCACTTGGTACCTCAATCCTAACAAATGCTCCCATCTTTTGTCTTCTCCAGATGGTCAAGGCCAAGAAGTGCACAGAGTGCAGCGCTAACCTCCTACCCCATGCCCCTGGCCCCTTATGCGCTGCTTGCCTCCACCATGACGACGATCTGCCACTGGAACAAACCGTAGACATGGGCCCAAGTAATCCAGGCCCCAGCAATTCAACTTGGTTGGATCCGGCAGCCTTCTTGCTACAGAACCAGCAGACCACCGTAGCTATGATGGAGAGTCAGCAGAACTTCATGCTGAAGGTCATTGAAAAGTTGGAGTCCCTCACTCAACACAGAGTGCCGGCTACACAACCTCTGGAGCAAGATGTAGGGGGAGGGGCCAACAAGAATCACATGGACCCACCGGAACCGGTGCCAGATACTGATAAACCCGACTCCGGAGAAGACAGGGACCTACCAGATGAGGAAGACGGAGCAGACTCAGAGGAAGAAGACATGGAACCACACTCTGTTCCATCCCTCACCTCAAAGCTGTGTTCATTTGATATGGTTTCAGGCCTCATGAAGATTGTGAAGGCCACCATGGGGTTCGAAGTGGAGGAGACTAAACCAGAGTCTAAGTTGGACCCACTAATCCAGCAGAGATCGACTGTCAAAGAGGCCTTTCCAGTCTGTCCAGCGGTCAAAGACATTGTTGCCAAGGAATGGCAGTCCACCGAGCACAGCCGCATGTCAAATAGAAGAAATATAGACTGTATGTACCCTGTTCAAGAGGACAAGGCCAGCATGTGGTGCACTGCCCCTACAATTGATCCGCAGGTGGCTGCGCTTAGTAGAAGGACTGTCCTACCATGCTGAACCATCTCCCTGAAGGACCCCACAGACAAAAGGGTGGAAGATATGTTAAAGAAGGCATTCGAAACTGAAGGAATTGTGGCAAGAGCTTCCACAGCGGCCATCTATACAGCTCGGGCCCAGATACGCTGGCTCGAGGAGCTTTTGGAACAGGCAAACCCCAAGTCTCGAGAGGCAGAACTGTTAGAATGCACTCTCGATGCAGCAAGATATCTAACCGACATGGCAGTGGACTCCCTCAGGCTGAACGCAAGGGCCACTGCCATCACCAACAGGGCTAGAAGGGCATTATGGCTTAAGCTATGGGAAGCAGACAACGAATCCAAGACATTGCTACAAAATCTTCCCTTGAAGGGGAAACATGTTTTTGGGGAGGGCCTTTTGGAGTTCCTAAAGCAGAAAGAGGAGGGAAAGGAACTCCTTAAGAACAAGGGTCGACACTCCTATCTACCATCCACTAGACGGAGGTTTCGGGGGGCCCAAAAATCTTATCAGACACATAGAGATACCACATACTCACCCTCGTCCTTTCGCGGGAGAGGATCCCACACCACTCAACGTACCCCTTTCACCCAGTCCTACCACCCCTCCTCCTTCAGGGCCCATGGCCCCAGGTTTGGAGGAAGAGGTAGAGGTCTGTGAGGTAAGCAGCAATGACAGCTCGCACCCAGCTCCACATGGACAGAAGCGAGGTCCCCCTGTGGGCCAGAGACTATCACTCTTCATCCACCAGTGGCTTCACACCATCTCTGACAAGTGAGTCCACGAGGTCGTGTCAAGGGGTTACTCAATAGAACTACCCCTGACACACAGATTCATCACCTCACCAATCACCAAAAAGAGGGCCACAGTCCATCAGGTGCAGCACATCCTGTGGAACCTCATCCACAACAGGGCAATACAGCCCGTGCCTCCGCACGAACAGAAGTTGGGGGTCTACTCCATCTTTTTTTCTCGTTCCAAAGAAAACAGGTGAATTACACCCCATCCTGGACCTCAAACACCTCAATCAACATGTGGTCCCTCAGAGGTTCAAGATGGACACACTAAGGTCTACTCTATGCAGCATCTGCATGGGCAACTTTCTAACGTCCATAGATCTCAGGGACGCTTACCTCCATATCCCCATCAGGCTGAAACACAGACAGTACCTCAGATTCCATATTCTAGGTCAACATTTCCAGTACCAGGTGCTACCCTTCAGGCTTACCTTGGTGCCAAGAGTGTTCATCAAAGTCTCGGTGGTACTAGTGGCCAGGCTCCGGGAGCAGGGGCTAGATATTATCCCCTACCTCGACGACTGGCTGATCCAGGCGCAAAGCAAGGAGCGCTCCCTCCAACACACCACTCTCACCCTACGGGCTCTCGAGGCACATGGCTGGGTGGTAAACCTAGAAAAGAGCCACCTGGTCCCCACCCAACAAATAGAGCACCTAGGGGGCAAGCATTGACACAGCAAAAGGCTGGGCAAAGCCATCCGAGACAAGGGTCCTCAACCTGAGCAGCCTAGCATAACAATTGTGCAACACTCATCAGGCATCCATGGTGAGACTAGCCCAGCTATTAGGATACATGGCATCCTGTATAGACCTGGTTCCCTGGGCCAGGTGGCACATGCGACCACTACAGACGTACGTCCTCACTTGGGGAGCTCCGAATGAGCACAACCTGAATGTGACACTCCCGTTACCACCATCCGTGAGGAAATCACTGACTTGGTGGACAGATCACACCAATCTGACCAGAGGAATCCCGCTGGAGACTGCATACCAAGTCTCTATCGAGACCGACGCAAGCCTCCTGGGTTGGGGTGCTTGCCTAGGGGACAGAACAGCACAGGGCCGATGGACCCCTGTCGAATCCCGGTTGTCCATCAACGTCCTAGAAATGCGGGCAGTTTACCATGCTCTCACTGCCTTCCGGACCTCCATCTCCGGACAGTCGGTGCTGATATGTTCTGACAACCAAGTCACAGTGGCTTACATCTCCAAGCAAGGAGGTACCAGAAGCAGAGCTATGCTGAGAGAAGCAGCATAGGTCCTCAACTGGGCACAACTCCACCTCTCCCATCTCGGCGTGGATCATCTCGCCGGGAAGTTCAATATTTGGGCGGTCTGGCTCAGTCAACAACAAGTCCACCCAGGGGAGTGGCATCTACACCCCAGTCTCTTCATGCTGATTCAGGAGACCTGGGGGCCCATCTCCATGGACCTCATGGCCTCAGCACAAAATGCACAGGTCCAGAACTACTATTCGAGATACAGGGAGAATTGGTCTCAGGGAACCGACGCCCTGTCACAACCTTGGCTCTGGGACAATGCCTACGTCTTTCCACCCATCCCTTTACTTCCACAAGTTCTCACCAAGATCTGTTCTTCATGACAGACCATCATCCTAGTGGCCCCCTACTGGCCATGGAGGACATGGTTTGCCATGGTCCTGGCAATGGTGCTGAACAGTCTCAGATTGCCCTGCAGACCTGACATGTTGACCCAGGGTCCGGTACTGCACCCGAGTCCCAGGACCCTAAAGCTCACAGCCTGGCTCCTGAGAGGAGAAGACTGATGAATGCGGGTTATCACGACTCGGTCATCTCTACGATACTGCAGTCCAGGTGTTCCTCAACCACTTCCACTTATGGCAGGCAATGGGCAGTATTTGCCAGGTGGTGCCGAGACTTGGGCTCGGATCCAGAATGTGCAGACATGTCTACCATCCTGTTATTCCTTCAACAAGGACTAGATAAGGGATTGGCCCACTCATCCCTTAGAGTACAATTGTCGGCCATCGGAGCAGCCATCGGGCCCATAGGTGGCCACAGTCCTGGGGCCCACCCAGACGCATTGCACTTCCTAAGGGCAGTTGAGATTCTACGACCCCGAATACGCCCATCCATGGCTCCCTGGGACCTTCCTCTGGTACTAGACTCCCTCAGCACAGCCCCATTCGAACCACTATAGAATGTAGACCTGTTCTGGGTAGGTCTGAAGATCTGTTTCCTAGTGGCAATATGCTCAGCATGCAGGATCGGCGAATTAGGGGCTTTATCCTGCAGGGAACCCTACACTGTGTTCACCCCACGTGGGGTGTGTCTACGAACAGTTCCAGTGTTTCAACCAAAGGTCTCCTCCGCCTTCCATAGGGAACAACCCATTGAGTTACAAACATTCACGGGAGACTCTCATATGGGAGACAAGGCCATCCCACAACACCTAGACGTAGGCTCCACCCTGTCCACATACATAGCTAGGACACAACCTCTGCACAAGACTGAGAGGTTGTTCATCATCACAAGGGGGCAGAGGCAGGAAAAAGCCGCCTCCAAGACAACCATTGTGGCCCGGTTACGGAGGACCATTCAGGAGGCCAACAAATCAAAACAAATGACACCCCCCCCCGGGCATCAAGGCACATTCCACCAGGGCAGTAGCTACCTCCTGGCCGGAGAGGGCCAATGTCTCAGTGGAAGATATCTGCAAGGCAGCTACATGGACTTCTCTCCACACCTTTGCCAGGCATTATTGCCTGGAGCAGCTGTACCACTTATAACCAACCTTTGTGACACAGGTACTATCAGCTGCCGCCAACCCCTCTTCTCACTCCTAAACCACTCTGTCTCCCTCCCGCGGGTACAGTACTGCTGCTTATCTACCCATGAGGTAAAGTCTGGAGTGCCATGGATGATCAGCCAATCACAATGGGTGTTTACTCACCTGGTAACGGTGTTTGTGTTGGTTGACATCCATGGCACTCCACGACCCTCCCGACACAGTGTTCAGAAGTGATCAGGGACTAGAGGACAATATCTGGGATAAAGTTAACTGATTGCATACCTTCTCAACAGACATCCAGGATGTCCACCATCAGCCCGTTAGGGTCTGAGTTTAGTCTGTACTAACAGGAAATAAAGTAAAGACCTATGGCCTGATTTACATTCACCTCCCTCACATTTTTTTCATACAGAATGATCATTGTTTCTTTCCTCTTCTTGGTATTTGTCTGTTACTAACCTTATTTCAGCTTTGGAAGATTTGAACTGGAGAGCAGAGGTTTCTGGGACCTGGATATGGTAGAAATCTGATCCTAGAGTCATGTGCATCACTAGCCTATCAGGTGGGCTAAAACCCATGAGGTAATGTCTGGAGTGCCATGGATGTCAACCAACACAATCACCTTTATCAGGTGAGTAAACACCCAGTTTCAGTTTGGATGGAAATCCATGCAGAACAGACCCAAGGGCACAATTATTGAAGGGGCTCTAAAAATGCTTAGAAGGAACTGATAGTCGAAGTATCTAAATGAAACTCACAGCCCATCAATGAAGTAATGCAATCTAGTGCTGGCAGGGTTTAAGGAAGGGCAGACAAATGGACCACTGCAATAAATCCAGAGAACACAGAAAGTTTTGAGTAATGCCCAGTCAGAAGCACTCAATGAAGAACACAATCATTGTATCCTGTCAGTCCCCTCTCTCTCTCTCTCTCTCTCTCTCTCTCACCTAGCAATCCCAAAATGCTTGAAGGGCTCTGCCCATGCATCCATAAAAAGGGATCCAATCCAGCTCTGTCAAGACAGACAGAAAATTTGGCCTGAACTGGCTAAAGTGACTTTGTATTTTCTGTGTTGCCGTCAAACATCTGTCACTTTAAAAAATCATTTTGGTACAGTTGAAGATATTACCTTATCGTATTGCTCAAGGTTGGATTCAGGGAATCATGAGTAGTAATCTTTTCTCAAATGCAGCTTATGGTTTCATGGATCAGCTTCAACCACTGCATGCATTGGGTTATTCATAAATACTACTAGTGGCATCTACTATTTTAACTCTTATCACCTCTTGATGGCAAATCTGTCAAATCTCCCACTAGCACTGGCTCCACACATACAATCTTACTAGCCACTCCTAGCAGAAGCAGTCCAATGATTCCTCTGATACTTACAACCATAAGTCCTCATTATTTATTTTATTTATTTTTTTTTTATTTAGTAACAATTCAGAATTACACATTTGAGCTAAAAACTCATTTACAAAGGTTCCTCATCAGACAGAGGTGATGGGGTAACAAACTAATAATATTTACAGGAAGGAGGAGGAAACAGTTGCAGCTAACAAGCATTGTCTGGTAAACTTTAGGTAGTACAATATGCAAATACTTTCACTTTGGGTAAGCTTTGGGTAGTACAATATATAAATACATTCACAGCTGATAATAGGCCAGCAGGTTAATACAGAACACCAATTGGTATATCTGATGCAGTCTCGACAGTATGTTATTATACAATGGCAAGGAAATTTCCTTTATTTTGATTGGTCAGTGTGTGTGCCTGAAACAGTGATGTTATTTCACTATAACATCACTGTATGAAGTGCAGGCACACACATGGCCTTTTCACATGAGGAGGGCATGTTAGAATCCCTCCTCATGTGCCTGTCAGGTCCCAACATTTTTTCCCCCTTTAATCTTTTGTCCAGACATACTAGCCATGGCATGTCCTCTCTACACTGACAATCTGCAACAAGAAACCACAACAACCAACAACAAAAAAGAATGAAAAAATAAATTAAATGAAGCTGTGTCTCCCCTGGGCTTCCAATGCTTTACAGCCTGATTGTGGTTCAATAGTACCACACTCGCTTCATAAACTGCTTAGCTCCCAGATAACCATATGGGAGCTGAGCAGTTTGTGGTGCTAGCGCGGCACTACAAAACCACAGTCACACTGCCAAGTCATGGGAAGCCAATGGGAGTAACAGCGTTATTTCATTTCCTAATGGCACTGGGCAGATTTTTTTTTAAATTGTAGCAGGTGCCGCGCCGACCGACTTGACTTAATTTCCAAGCAGCACATGCTGTCCTGTGGCCCCTGACGTGCCTCAATTGACCCATTTCTGTTGTTCCTCATTCTCTGCTCCTGTTCTCTTCTCCCAGTGCAAAATAAAAATACTGTTTCAATGTTTTGGTGAATAGTGTATGAAGTCAGTGGTGCTTGTGTAACGTAGTTTACTTTGACTTTGGGAAACTGGGTAGTGAATAGGGAATAGAAAGCCCAGTACCAAGGGTGAGCAAAGTGCCAGAGAAGGAGGAGGAGGCAGGGGTGGATGGTGGGTGTTTCACAACTCACTAGGCAGGGGACTGCTGAAGGAGGCTGGCCTTTAAGGTAGATGTGGGAGGAGCTATTCCCCCACATTGAACCTCGAGCTTTAGCCCTCCCATTCAATGTTTTGGTGAATAAAGTATGGAGTCCGTAGTACTTATGTAATCTAGTTTACTTTTGGCTTTACTCTATTCCCACCTTTGGTAGGGAAACCAAGTAGTGCGTACAGAATAGGAAGTACAAAAGAATTACCAGTGAATGACCAAAAGAGTGTGATTACCTCCTCCAACTCATGGAGAGTTTGACCAGTTGCACACAGGAGAGGAAAAAACCCCAGGTGGAGGAAACCTCTGAGACCCATGGCTACTGACCTGTCCATCCCCTGGGCAGACTAAGAGGAAATGTTCTTAAACTTAGTGCTTTTCTTTTAATAACAGTTTTTTCAGCAGGTCAGTGGAGTTGCTATGGGCACAACAATGGGTCCCAGCTTTGCTAATCTGTTTGTGGGTTAGGTGGAGGAACAGTTTTTTCTCTCATTCACAGAGACTGTGCCTGAACTCTACAAACGCTACATAGATGACTGTGTGGGGGCCACCTCCTGCTCCAGGGAGGCCCTCCAAGTCTTCCTTGACAAGTTTACCACGGCCCATCTTTCCCTTCAATACACAGTTGAAGTATCCTCCTCTACACTGCCTTTTCTGGATATCCAGCTGTCAGTACAGAACACTGGTCTGAAGACATCAGTTTATTACAAACCCACTGACTCTCACAGTTTCTTCCTCCACAGGTCCTTCCATCCTAAACATGTCAAGAATGACCTGCCTTATTCACAGTCTCTTAGACTCCGTAGGTTATGCAGTGAAGAGGATGCTGAGCAGACCCAAATAATGCATGTTTTTTTATCAACAGGGGATACCCTAAAAGCACAGTGGACAGATACTATCCCGGGTCATTAACAAGTCATGTAACCTTGACCCCTGCAGGAAGAATACTGTCACACAAGGACAATGGCGAATTCCACTAGTGCTTCCTTTCCATCAGAGTACACCTTCTTTTCACAGGATCATCACCAATAACTTTCCTATTTTGTGAACTGACCTCAACATTGGTGCTTTCTTTACAGAACCACCTATTGCCTCCCACCACCTGCCACCCAACTTGTGGAATCTCCTGGTAAAAAGCAGCCTACCGATTCCGAACAGTTCCTCCCTACCAGGTACCAAACCTTGCAAGAGAACTCGCTGCTACGCCTGCAAATTTGTTTCCAGTGTGACTGAAATTCGGGATCCTACAGGTGTTTTTCACATCACCAAGGAGTTCTCATGCACCTCCACTAATGTGGTATATTGTATTCTTTGCAGGAAGTGTGGAGCTATTTACATTGGAGAGACTGGGAGATGCCTTGCTGACTGTTTCAGGGAACATTACAAGGCAGTCAGGAATGGAGACATCGATAAACCCATTGTATCCCATTTTATCTCCGGGGACCACAGTGTCAATGACCTTTCTGTTTGTGTCCCTCAGCAGGGCTTCTGGGATACTGACCATAGAAAAAACATGAACACCAAGCTGATCATCCACCTTGTCTCCCAGTAGCCCTCCGGTTTAAATGATAGACACATTTTCTACTAACATCTTTAAGCCCCCCCCTGTTTTCCCTAAAGTCTGTTTGTATCTGTAGACATTTAATTTCTTTTTCATTTTCACCATATGTCTCCATCTGTGTGTCCTTCCCACACATTTGTCACCTTTCAGCCTTCTTAGTAGGCCCTGTTAATTAGTCTCCACCTGGGGACTTCTCTATCTCATTCACTCCCAATTTGCCTTATCTTTCCCATCATCACCTTTTTGTTTCACAGAGTCTCTCTTAATCTTGTCATTAATCAC
The DNA here is from genome assembly GCA_016271365.2 of Neoceratodus forsteri. Lineage (NCBI taxonomy): Eukaryota > Metazoa > Chordata > Ceratodontiformes > Ceratodontidae > Neoceratodus > Neoceratodus forsteri. The sequence continues at coordinate 650,308,753 of CM057456.1, forward strand.
TTCTTCTCCCTGAGCCCTTCCCCTTTTTCTTTATCCACATATATATCCCTTATTTTCCTCCTCTCTACACTAATTTTGTTTTTTTTTCTCTTTTAGATATTTCCTGAAGAAGACATAAGGTCAAATGTAGATTTTTAACTCTATTTTTATTTTCAGGGTGCATTTAACATCACCTTTTTGTTTTGCTTTTAGACAACATGCTGACGCAGCACCTTGTTTTTGTAAGAGGAGGTGAACCTAGGTTCTAGCAACCATATTCTACTTTCCTAGGAAGGCGAACTGCCTGGAGAGATGATGGTCCAGCTTCAAAGTCCATTGGATGAGCATTATGGAAGAACGATTCTGAAGCTGAAGAGGTAGGTCTATTCTGAAAGAGCATCAGGATCCTGAAGTGGAGTAGGTCCAGTTGATAATGGGGCAAAGACAATCCAAGTTTCCAAGGTGATGGTATCCATGGTAGTACACAGACAAAGTGAGCATGAGAGCATGATTTGATGGAATTTGCTGCCAGACTTTGAACAGTGGGAAGTACGATAGGTTATGAAGTCATGAGGTAAACAATCTGACTTTGTAAAAGGTTTGACAGTCAAGTTAGAGTATGAAGGTTTGGAGTTAAGCAAACAAGCGATAAGTTGCAATGTAAGCATCCATGAAGAAGATGAAGGAATCTGGCAGAATCTTTAGATACCTGGTAGGAAGAGTGATGTGGAAGTTTTTAGACCAATGAAGGAAGGTTGGTATGCAATAGAGATGGTAACTGAATGTATATGGCAATAATTAGAAGTTCAGTGTGATGAATTCGAGAATTGATTAGAGTATTGATGCCATAATGTTACTTGCATAGGTTTCTTCTGGTCTACTGGAGGGAAAAGAAGATATGGGTATTGCTGTGACGTAATTGCCAGTGACAAGAGCTAAGGTGGCCATGACTGCTTTGCCTTACAGGTTGATCCACTGTCTGAATGCTGTAGGAAGCCCAAAATGGGTCTTTGAAGGAGTCTATGGACTGATGTTTCAATGGGAATTTGAAAGCCGTGTAGAATGCCAGGGGTGCCTAAGAACTGAAGTCGGATGTAGTCCTGGTGAGAGGCATGACTGGGACAGTGAGACAGCTAGGTTGGTTATGTGCATGCAGACTGAGGAATCAATGGAAGCATGGTCTCGGTGACAGTCTTGGCTGGAAGGAGTATGTGACGTAAGAGTCTATAAGGCATGTTGTTCCACCTATGTTGCTAGAAGAAGTTTTCCTCAGGTGAAATGAACGAGTGCTCTATAGAGTAGTAGATGGGAGCTGTTAAGATGGCCAGGGTAAAAGATGGGAGCTGTTAGAATGGCCAAGGTAGGAGTCTCAAACAGATAAACTGGAGGAGTAGTTGACTGGATAGGAATAATGGAAAGTGATAAGTATAAAATGCCCAAAAAGAGACACAGTGTATGGGACGGAGCCCCGAGCCACCAGGATGGCTAGGAGAAGGCAGCTGTTCAAGGATGGAGGGAAAATCTGGAGTGGATGGCTGCAGACTGGAGGAAGGATTCCTAGAAGAAAACTGCATAGGCCCAGCCATACTGACATCGCAGGTGCAGGCAAGAATAGGACTTGGGTCGACACCACAGCAAACTGAAGAAAAATGCGGGAAAGCCACTGCAGACTGTGAGACGTGGATCCATGGAAAACCAAGAAGTGAAGCCAAGTACCAAGTGCCATGAAGTTGAGGTATGAAAGTCCCATATCTGGAGAAGATGGCGAACAACAGTGCAGAGAACACAAGGTGCTGCAGTGAAGAAGAATGAGGTTCCCACTTCTGAAGGAGAACTTGCACAGTAGTGAGAAGAAGCAGCCAGCAGCAAGGAAGTTCAGGAGACAGTCGAGTTGAATAGAGATAGAGAATAAATGAGCTGGCAGAGTCCAAATCTAGAGCTTGAGGAGGCCAAGGCAGGGACAAGTACGATGAGTCCAGGGAAGTGCAGGATGAAGACTGGTGAGGAAGGATGTGAAAGGCAAAAGGGATACAAAGGTCCCATTCCTGAAGGGAAGTGGCAACCTGGTATCAGGTAGAGAGTGTATAAGACTGAAACAGTAGTTTGCAGACTTGGGCTCTCATCCCAGGTATTTGAGGCAAGATGATCATTACTCGATGCAACCAAGTAACGTAGGATGGTGAAGGTAAATGGGGGAAAGAGGTCCCATTCCTGAAGGGAAGTGGCAACTGAATAGTCTAGTAGAGAATCCATAAGGTTAAAACAGTGGAATGCAGATACAGGCTTCCATTCCTGGTAGTCAGTGTGAGATGACCGTCAGTCGATGCCACCAGGCAGAGGTAGGATGCTAAATGCAAATGGAATTGAGTGGTCCCATTCCTGAAGGAAAGCAGCAACCGGGAATCAGGTAGAGAATGCATAAGGTTGAAACAGTCGAATGTAGACTCAGATTTCTGTCCCTGGTGGTCAAGGAGAGATGAACTTGACTCGAGGCAGCTTAGGCATAGGTAGGATGTTGAAGGCATATGGGGTAAAGAGGTCCCATTCCTGAAGGGAAATGGCAACCAGTATCAGGCAGACAATGAAGAAGTATGATGTGGTAGATTGCATACATGACTCCTATCTCTGGCAGTCGGTGCTAGCTAACCTTCATTTGATGCCGCCAGGCAGAGTTAGGGATGGAAGATGTCAGGTTTGTAAGTAGTTAGTAGTAGTGAGTGAAAAGGAATCCCATCCCTGGTAGACAGGGCAAGCCTACCTTTGCTCAGTACCTCAGAAGGTATGAGTTAGGGATGAAATCTGGAAAAAAACACTGGTATGGGCTGAGCAAGAAAAAGGCAGATGGCTGTGTAGTTTTAGGTAGGTAAATTGCGAAGCAATAGAAATGTGAAGGAAGCATTTCAGAGTAGGAGGATGGGAGGAGGCATCAGGAATGCCAGTGAAGGGGAGTTTAGAACAATCCAGGAAGGAGCATGCTGGTAGCAATGGAATGCAATGAATGACTGAGGCCGAGTAGGTGAGAAGGTTAATGAGCCATATGAGGATAGCAGGGCCAGGTAGGCAGGAGGGAAGGGTAGATCATATGGCCAGCATGAAGCAGGTTCTTTAGAGGCCAAACAAGGAGTAGCAGAGTAGAGGTGCTGGGGACAAAATGGCAGGGGGTGCAAGCTCCAGACTAGGGATAGAGGTAGCATGATTCAGGATGGGAGAAGTGGCATAAATGGGGATGGAATGCTGATATTAAAAGAGAAAGGCCCAAAAGGAAAACCAGGGGAGCAAGGGACAGGAACGGGGACGAAGGGGAGGCAGTGAGCAGAGATGTGGGGGCAGAAAGAACAGCATGGGCAGACAAGGAGTCACAGTTATGACACCAGCATAGCCCGTCCGACCTGGAGGCAACTCAGCAAAAAACCAAAATCAAACAATAACAGGAGCAGAGTTAACGAGTAGGGCAAATAGAGTAGTCAGGAGTTAGAGCACCAACTTGGAACCTGCAGGCTGGAGGCTCAACCACGTCCAAAGCAGAAGAAAGTGTGAGCCAGGACAAGCCACAGAAGCTCCTACAGGTCCAGGCCATGTAGCAGAGGAAATGAGCCATAGCTCAGCTTCACTGAAATGAAGAAGGTGCAACCCAGTGGAGCCGGCAGGAGAGCAGCAGTACCGGCAATGGAGGCAGGTCAGAGTAAAGGGGGAAGACAAACACCAATGCAAGGAGTCGGCTGAGCAGGCATGTATAGGGTGACTACAGGGCATAAATGACATGGGCTCCAGCAGTACAGGAGTCTCCCAGAGCCTGGTAAAAAAGGAAAGCAAACAATCCCCAGACACAAGTCTGGTGGAAAGCATTGCCAGGCAGCAAGCACTGATGAACCTAGGGAACCCGAGAAGGGATGCTCCAGCAAGTGCCAAGATGTAGGCAGGGGAGAGGGGAAGCACAGGCAGGCAAGCAGGTGCAGAGAGATGACACTAAGGAAGGGGCAGGAAACAGGGAGTTGTGACTCTGAGGGGAGAACGAGTAACAATGAGGAATGGAAAAGGGGGAGACAAACGGACAGACATACAGGAGGAGGGAGAGAAGGGGGGAGTACAATTCATAAATGAAGTAGCACAAAGGAAAAGGGAGCAGACATCCTGCACCACACTGACCACGTGCAACCTTGGTGAGCACAGGAAAAGGGGAAATTAGCAGAGAGGGGAGAAGGCTCAGCCCATTAGCCACACAGGATCCTAGGCGCCAAAAGTTTTACAACGTGCTAGCTGTTTCACAACACGTTAGGCAGGGGACTGCTGAAGGAGGCTGGCCTTTAAGGTGGATGTGGGAGGAGCTATTCCCCCACATTGAACCTCGGGCTTTAGCCCTTTCAAAACTGTACTGGGAGAACTTATGTGGCACAGCACCCAAAGAGACAGAATCCTTCACATCGAAAGCCCTGACACTGACCAGATTTCCATCAGCAGCTGTGATGTAATCCAGTATGCTATTCATCACCACTATGATACATAGAAACATAGAATTTGATGGCAGATAAGGACCACTTGGCCCACCCAGTCTGCCCATTTCCCTACCTACTGGATGAGCTGCAGATCCTAGTTAATCTGCAACCTACTTCTTCCTACCCCCAACCCCTAGAATGGCCTTATGACTGTCCCATGCATGCTTGAATTCCACCACTGATTTTGACTCCACAACCTCCTCCGGAAGACCATTCCATGCATCCACAACCCTCTCTGTGAAAAAATACTTCCTTAAATTACACAGCTTCAGATCCCTCATTAACTTCCTCCCAGTACAAACAAAAAAATAAAGCAGACTGTTCAGGGAGAACAGCATGTTACATATTGTACCTAAGTGAAACTGGTGGTGGTGCGGTGGGGGGGGGCAACAAGAGAACACACAATGAGAGCCGTATAGGAAATGGCAGTGGGACAGAAAAAAACACAGATACAGAACAGCACCATCTAGTGGACAAACTAACAACAGGAACTTTTTTGTATATAGGTGTACTTCCACTCTGAAAAATCAAATAAAAAATTATATTAACATATATATATATATATATATATTTTTTTTTTTTCTACTTTACAAACGAGCCCTTGTATAATAGCAATAAGGCACTCCAGGGATGTGTGCTATTGTGTAATAACGTCACCTCTTGGTGTTGAACGCTTGCCTGCAGCCCTACATGCTTCAACCACCGGAGGCATGACGTTATTAAATAGTAACACACACCATGTCATGCTTTACTGCTTAAGTATACCCCCGGTTGACAGGTGGCACTCAATTGACCATACTGAGAGGATGGATATAAGCAGTCGGACTGTAAACTCAAGTTGGAAGATGGGGGGGGTTTGAAAGGTGGTAGTTTATGTGGGAAAAGAGGGGAGGAGGAGGTAGTAGAGGGTGAGGAGGGTAAAAGGAGGAGGTCAGTTATCAATTGGAGTGCTATAACAGTCAGCCATTCCAGAGGCAGGCAGTGTTGGGCCGAGTACTCATGATGATTCTATATTGTCATTTCCGACAAGTTCTTCATGAATGATGTGTGTCACACAGTGCTGTCATCAGTAAGATTCCACTGGGAATGTAATGAGTAACCACACACTTCACAGTTCCTCAGCTCACATTAGTCAGTTTATATTTTACCTCTCCACCTTCCTTCTCATCAGGATCTTCCTCTTGAACCATCAATAGTAACAATAAAAAAAAAATGTCATAATCGAATATATTTAGGATTTCACCATTTCAGGATAGCTTTGTTTAGATGATGGACCTAGTTTTCAAGAGGATCCAGGGGGACGACCAGTACAGCAGCAGAGTCAGCTAGATACATTATGACCAAAAGCAAATTTTCAGGTGTACAGTTATAGTCGTAATCCGCTGTTCATCTGCTTGTTCATAAACTCCCTGCCTTCCTCATGCCCGGCTAGCATGTTATAGTATATGGTTAGGGCTTATTGTTTCTTGTTATAAGACAGTTCAAAGGTCAAAAAAGTTGTACTATTGTTCTAACATCACATCGATAGTACAACAACTTTTGCCCCTTGAGCTCCTTCTTGTTTGATGGAAACAGGCCACAGCATTTCTAAAATCACTAAGTCCCTTCAGGATAGTTTCAGCCTACCGGAAACCTGGTTCAAGCAAAACAGACTACTCCTGAACTGTAACAAAACAAAAGTGATGCAATTCTCATTGCCACACAATAAGAAGAAAAACAATCCCCTGAGTATCCGTAACCACAAAGGAGAATTGCTTGAGCAAGTTACCATTTTCAAATATCTGGGCATATACCCTGATGACACCATGACCTTCAGCTACCATGTTGACCAAGTCATTAAAGTGGAAAATGTCAAACCTGCCATTCTCTACTGCCACAGGTAGTGGATGACTCCCGAAGCACTGATCCTTGTGGCAAGGAGAGCCATACTGTCATCAATTGACTATGGGCTAATAATTTACACTGTGGCCACAGACACAACACTGAAAAGGGTCAAGCTTCTACTAAACAGGACCTGCAGGCATGTCCTTGGGGTGACCAATTGATGCACACATGTAACCTTTATTCATAGACACAGGGTGGCTCCCATTGCACCTCGGGGTTAAATATCAGGCATGTGTGACAGGGAAAAAATCCATGCTTGGTCAGACACCAAAATCCATGGCCTGCTTTTCCAGTGCTCACTATCCTCCAAATCCACAAGTAGTTCTTCTAAAGGTAATCTTTTTGACCCTTTTAAAAGAACCACCACTGCTCAGTGAGCCCTGTCCTTCTGTTGGCTGCAATGGTTAAATGAGCTCCTGGCATCCCTCATTGACTGTGAAAGAATTGACCCCTTCAAGAAAGACCTCCACCACCTCCTCCTTATCTAATCTATGCAATGTGACTGCAACTCTTAATCGCCTACTTCACCTTCCTCTCTTTGACAATGTCTTCTTAGGCAGCTACTCACTTACTGACTTGCTCCTTGTAACACTAAGGGCTTAGTCTTGCAATTGCAATGCTGATTCTTGCAAGTGTATTATTATGTGCCACAACTGATGTTGTTTTCTAACGCTGTGCAATTTTGAAACTGCTGACTATGTATTCCTTAACCACACGTGTACACTTTTTTTAACTTGTTTTGTACATATATGCTATTGTCTTATGAGTCCATGAATTTGACTTGGAACCTTGGTAAACGAGCTCTTAAGCTCAAAGGTATTAATCTGAAAAAGAAAGAAAGAAAGAAAGAAAGAAAGAAAGAAAGAAAGAAAGAAAGAAAGAAAGAAAGAAAGAAAAAAGAAAAATGCAGTTTAATACAATGACAGTGAGAACAGCATTTGCCAGATCAATAGGAGATATTGCATGGGACCGTAGTGTGTAAGCTTTTTCTTTTCCTCTGGAATGTTGGCAACAATGCCCTCTTGGCACGAGTGGAGCAGCCATGAGTGCAATGAGTTATTGTTGCCTGCATGGTAGAGGAAAATAAAAAGCTTACAGACTAGAATCTCATGTGATGTCCATTGGATCCAGTCCTTTTGACATACCTGCAGGGAAGATAACAACCTTGAAGGGAAGTAAAAAAAAAGTATCATCCCTGCAGGTACCTAATAACACACTTTATTGAGTTCATTTCTACCTCCCTCCCCATGGTATACAGTAAATAGGGTATATTCCATAGGGCGTTCAGGAAAACATTTTTATTTAATCTGGAACGTTGCCAACAATGCTGTCTAGTAAAGAGTAGCTAAGCAATGCAAAGCCATGAGTACAAGACTGCATTGTTGGCAACATGCTAGAATGAATACATTTTCTTATTCCTGGATGCTCTGTGGAATGCCCTATTTATATCATAGGTTCCATCTTGCCATTTTGACAAGCACCGCAGCTGAAGAGCAGTCAAAAGTAATGCTTTTATTCGTCAATCACTGCCATGGTATACATGCATATAATAACTGGTGTCCCCCTATAATCACCCACTGCACACTGCTTTTAAAATGCCATAATATCACCGTCCCGGTGGTGCTGAGGGTTGAGGCACTGGATGCCACACCTCACACCACACTGGCGACCCGGGTTCGGGAACAGAATCGGGTCGTCGGGGGCTGGCATGGGAAAGGAAGGATTGAGCATCCTACGACTTTTCTCCTTCCTCTGGGGTGGGCATGGGTCATGCACCACGCTGCAGCGGTAACTGGCAGAGGCCAGCCACACTACAGTCATGAGCTGAGCTAGGGCAGGGGGGAGCACGTTGAGGGTCAGCACAGACGTGCTTGAATGCCATTGCATGTCTCTCTCCCCAGGGGACCAAAAGAACAGTGGAAATATGGCTGGGTGATCTTGTGGCTGATGGCCATGCCCTGCACCCACGAACACGAGAGGCACCTTGTCCGGTGGGGGGTAGCCGACCCCTGTGGCATGGGGCGATTATCCATGCACCAGACCTGGTTTGGAGGTGCGGGTGCCGGTGGCCAGAAATCATGGGCCAGCTCTGCAGGGGGAGAAGAAAGTGATAAATGTTAAAAAAAAATGCCATAATAGCCCAGTAAATGCTGTAATAACTCAATATAGAATTATTATGGCATTCTCAGCCTCATACTGTCACTGCTCACAGACAATACAGTGGCTTGACACCAATATGACAAAGTCAAACCAAACCGCAAGTCACTCAGTCAGGCCACCCATCTGTCCATTCTCTATCTGGCCCATGACATTTCTGGAAATAATCATTCTTTAGGAGAGCTACCAGCCCAATTAAACTATCAGTGGCTTCCCTGTGAAGCAAAATCTGCCCACTACGGTGGCTGCTGAGGGACATGCTTTCTCCTGAAACAAATACAGCTTACATGTCTTTTTTTTTTTTGTTAGTACTTTTTACCTGTGGCTCCCTATCTGCCCTACAGATCCTGGCATCCCATTCATCCAGCCACCGTCTGGTTCAGTTCAGCCCCATGTAGAGCCCCCACTGCCAATTACCCCCACGGCTTTCCCCCTGCAACGGGGCAGCAGAGAGTCCCCCTCACTCCCTGCTGAGACTGGATCCAGCATCTGCAGCAGAGCTCCCAAGGTCTGGCGTACTACAGACGGCCATCAAGCCACCATGATCATTTGCCATTTTTTCCTCTTTCCGAGATTCTCTGAGTCAGTGGCGTGCAATGATGCTGGCGGCCGTGAGCGCGCACGCATCCACATCCTGGCATCTGCCCCTGACTCCTCCCCTGAGTATGGCATGCATCTCCGCCCCCCCCAGCTTCCGTCAGGGGGCAGTTGGGCACCGACCATTATGGACCCCCTCCCCGGAGAGGGAGAGCAGTCCATTGGATGCTCAAGCCCTCTCCTCCCCTGCCAGCCCCCGGTGACCTGTGCTCGCTCACAAACCCAGGTAATTGGCATGGTGCAATGTGCTGTGACCAGCACCTCTGCCCTCAGTGCCACCAGGCTGGCCTACAGCTTACATTTCTCAATCAAAACCTTGCTCCATTTATTATAAAAAAAAGACAGTGCATGTTTTTTCTTATGAGGATTTTTCACACACCCTCAGAATATGATAATCTCGTAAACCTCTGAAGCTTCACTCTCAATGTTTACAGATTACTACGCACCTCGGATGTGTGAAAAAAACCTCATAGCACACACCTGTGCAAGCATTATTCTCTATTTATTTTGCCCTGGAGTAAAAATAATGCTTTTTCTTATTTTTACTCTAGGAGTGTCATGATGGATGTTTTCACAGCAGAAGCATCATCAGGTTCCAGAAAACTTGTTAAAATTCCTAAATGATGTAAGTCCATACCTGGACTTGTTTGGAATGTTTGAAATACTTTATTCATTGAATATGTAAGCAATAAGACATGATGGGGTGTGCACTGAACAGATATTACCATATGCCCAGGGGCGTAATGAAGCACAAGGCCACAGGGAAGCACCTTTGGTCTGAATATATGCACAGGAGTGAGCAACCCCTCCCATTCTCATGACAGAGTCAGTAACTTTGCTGAGAGAGCAGAAGTACTTTCTTTGGGTGCCTTCTGAAACAGAATTAGTGATGGTAGTGATATTAAAAAATAACATGAATGGCAGCAGACATTGAAGACAGAGCGGGAGAGTGTTTTTCTCTGCAGGCGAGGAACAGCATCAGGGAGAGAAACAGAGAGAGTGATCAACAGTATGGGTGAGAGAGATGGGTCCCATAAGAGGCAGTATTCACAACTAAAGAGATTCAGTGGGGCAGAGTTTTCTTTAACACTGGGAGGGCTTTAAGCTTGAAGTTCGATGTGCGGAGCAACAACGTCAATCCCCCGTCGAGCTTAAAAGGTCCCATCATCCTGGGCCTCACCAGGATTCTTTTTCTTTGTGGCCGGAGGTGCCGCCTTTTGTTGTTTTGGGCTCGTCAATTCCTTGGCACCTACCACCGCTCATTCTCATCTCCCAGTTTGTATTCCCCTCCTTTTCCCTACCGCCGCTACAGCAGCTTTGCTTCTGCCTCCCTCACTTGGTTTCCTCATTGTTCTTGCTCCCCCTCAGGCCCCAGATGGCACTTGCCACTGACACCTGTGGGCTCCCCAGCTCCTCTCTGGTCGATCCTGCCCAGTTGCAAGCCCGCTTTCTGGCTGCCCCTGGTGGGCGTTTCCTTCTCCTTCCATCAGCCATGTGGCAACTCTGTTCTGCAGGCTGTCTGGGAATCGGGCCCACTTTGGCTGCTGTGCTTCTTCCCCACTGCATTCAGATCTCCCTGCCTGGGGCACAGTGTCTTTCTGTGTCTCTACTTCCTGTGTCCGTGACTCGATTTGCTTCAGTCTCGGGCAGCCTTCCCAATGCCTTCCTCATGCTCGCGGCTCCACTGCTTCACTCCTCACCAACCCCTCTGTCGCTTCAGCTCAACTCCTACTGCTCCATAGGTGCACTCAAACCTTTTTCTCCATTTCCATGGAATACCACAGCATTGCAGCTCATTGTATGCTGGAGATTCGCTGAGACATCATATCTTCATTAACATTTTCAGGATATTTCTTTGTATTAGGGTTGCTGTTGTGTGGATTGCCATTATATTATTGGTTGTGACCTAGGGAGAAGCAATGCCCCCTACCAGACCATTGCTTTGCCTTGGCTCCTGTACCCTACGACATCACTAACATCGTATTTACATCTTCGTTGTGACTTTCTGCGCATGTTTCTGGTGAGAGCTGCCTAATTGTTCTGCTGTGAGGGAAAGTCATGTTTGACACCGTTTTCTTGTCTGGTAACCATGCCATGCATTCATCATTGACCTTTTATAGAGTGGTTGTACCAAGTTCATTCCCTACCTGATCATGTGGCTTGGCTCCCATGACTTCATGTACTTTTCGATTTTAGTTTGAAAGCTATACAAAACAAAATCCTTCTCCTGGTGGGCTGCCTCCGTCTTGCCTGCACTCGATACTTCTTTTGGGCATCCCTATCATGAACCCTTGCCACCCTGTGCCGCCTCATCTCCATGCCCTTTGTCTGTAGAGCATCTAGGTGCCTGGGTTCTGTTCTCCTTCACTCTACCACTCAATCAATAATGCCTTGGCTGACTCCATCTGGCATGCAATCAATATTTCTTTTGGGCATACCATCATGACTCATATCCTCATCCAGCTCGCCCTACTGCAGTTCTCATCCTGGATCATCGGGGCCTATGCTATCCCATTGCCTCCCTACCGTCTTTTGTCCTTTCATACCTCACTTTCCTGTACCAGTCTCCATGGCTTCAATTCATCTTTGTACCTCCTCTGCTTCCTAAACTTTCCCTTTCTTGTCCTAGTGCCTTTAGTACCTGCGGGCCTCTTGCCGCATGTTTTTATTTATTTATTTAGCTTTTGTTGACCGGGTAAGTGCACTAGACAAATCCTGCCTATTTTCAGGCATGACCCGGGGGAAGGGGATACAGATGAATGCCAACTGACCTTGAACCAGATTAAGCTGTTGGTGGTATTTTTAGTGAATGAGAGAAATTTAGCCAGGACACCGGGGAAATTCCCCTGCTCTTTTCGATAAGTGCCATGGGATCTTTAACATCCACCTGAACTACCACCAATCCAGGCAGATGGAACCTTGGTTTAACGTCTCATCCGAAAGACGGCACCTCAGAAATGCAGCACCCCTCTCATGCTGCATTACAGTGTCAGTACTGGGATATTAACCCAAGTGCCAGATGTGGGAACTGAACCCACAGCCCTCTGATCTCCCGGCCTCAGAGGCGAGTGTGCTACCTACTGAGCCACTGACACTGCATGTCTCAGGTTCATGACTCTCGTCGTCATTCCCTCCTCCTTCCCTCCTGGTTCCTCTCTGTGCATTGCTTACTCAAGCATTTCTTTAATTAAATCCTATGCCATGCCTCCACCCAAAGCTTCACTAAATCTCATATCGCTCGACCCGAACTTACCCTCTGGTTCCAGGCATGCCTTTTCTAGTGCCAGCCTTCAGGGATTCACTCCACTCATGGCTTCACTCCTCATCCATTCCTGTTACCTCAGTTTGACTCTACCTCCACTCAAGAGCCATGCCTTCCTGTCCGTCGCCCTTTGATAAGGGCTGGCTGGAGGCTCTCTACCATCATTCAAGTTCCTTTCACATTCATTTCTGAATCTACCTCCTTTCAAGGAGCCTATTTAATCACATTGCTCTATTCATTTCCAAGTCTACCTCCTTTTGAGGAGTCTACTTAGTCTCATTGCTCTAGCAAGCATATCACCCCTCTAGTTCGCATACTCTCTGGTTCCAGACATGCCGTCTTAGCCTTGGAGTCTATCTTATTTCGAGAAGCCTCATTACTTGCATCACTCTATTGACTCCTATGATATCTCATTGCCCATGACAACAGGGTCTAATCATTCACATCGCATGTTCATGCCTTATCAGCTTCAGCGTCTACTTCCTCACCTTGCTCAATCAGGTGTGCCTCTCATTTGGTCTTCTGCTACCTCATCGACTTGCCACCCTTTTGTGGCAATCATAACCATCAGTATTCATCTTTGTCTCCTGTTCCTTCGATCCGTGTGCAGCCTCATGTTCCATATTCAATCCGTGCTTTCTTTTGGGGAGTTTCTCTATTCTATCATCATCCTCCCGACTCATGTCCCTTTCATTACTCCTCCCTACTTATATCCCTCATCTGTGAACTATTATCTTTACCGACATACGTCTTGAAATCAAATGCAGTCAGCCTGTAGGGAAGGTGACCTAGGCCTGGGATCCCCAGATGTTTCCTCCTCCAAGGGTTTTTTTCCTCTCCTCCATGCCAATGGTCATAATATTAGTTAGAGTTAGTGCTTTCTTTATGTTACTTAGTTAGGTTCTGCTATTGGATAGAGGCAGATGGTGGCCCCGGCTTTCCCCTCTCTCCTTAGGAAGTTTGTCCTTCTCTTCACAGAATTCATTCATCATCCTCGCCTTTTTGAAGCTCAGCATCTTTGGGTATTCTTTTTGGGCTTCTTCCTAACCTACCTTTAGCTGACACATTAATTCCTGGCACCTGTAGGGGTGGAACCCTCCTCTAGGGTTCCTTGCGTCATACCCCTACAAGGTGGTATATCCCATGGATACAGAGGTGGAAAGCCACAAGGCAAATCAAGTTACACAAGCATCATCTCATATTATCTCATCCAGTTGTGTAAGCACATTGAGTGGGAGGGCTTTAAGCCCAAGGTTCAATGGGCGGAGCAACAACGTCATTCCCCCATCGAGCTTAAAAGGTCCCAACATCCTGGGCCTCACCAGGATTCTTTTTCTTTGCCAACCATCCACCCATCCTCCTCCAGCAGCTCATCTCTGTTCCCCGTGGGCTTCTTCCTAGCCTATCTTTAGCTGACACATTAATTCCCGGCTCCTGTGGGGGGGACCCTCCTCTTCCTTGCGTTGTACCCCTACAGGGTGGTATATCCCGTGGAAAGAGAGGCGGAAAGCCACAAAGCAATCAAGTTAAACAAGCATCATCTCATATTATCTCATCCAGTTGTGTAAGCACATCAAATTGTCTGTTTTATGGTGAAAGGTAAAATAAGTGAATCGCTAACAGCACAAGACTTTCCCTGATTGGCCAAAAAGTCTGGGATGATCCGGCTTAGTGAGAGAAAAAAAAGTTGCAGCATTTGAAAAACTGAGTGTTCTATCAGCACACTGATTTCTTCTTTTTTTTCAGTGCAGTCCTGTTTCTGAGTACTTATTTTTACCTGTGCATCAAATGAACTTGATGCACAGGTAGAAAACAGTCAAAACCCAGGATTTTTTCTCCCCATTTTATGTTAATTAGAATGCACTCATTTGAATTTATGTGGCAAAATTGGGTTGATCCATTGTGAAATGGGAAAAAGGTCTAGAATCAAGGTTTTCAGTATTAGAACTTTGAAAGCCCTCATTGGAAATCTTGCACTGAAACCTGCTCCTGTGGTTGAACTGTGTTTATTTTACTATTGTCCTTTGCATATTTTGGTCACTGTTATATGATGTTCTCCTACGAAGATATTCGCTAGCAATTTTGTATATAATTTACTTAAATTGTAGTTTACTATTCATTAGTATTTTTGTAGTATGCTGTTCCTGTGAATGTATTTTTGCATGTTAATGCTCAACATTCATGTATTACTTTGTATCATAATCAATGTCACTGTTTCCTGATTTATGTATGCTGTCCTACTCAGGACCTCCTTGTAAATGAGCTTTCTCAGTGGAACCTTACAAATAAAAGTAATGTTTTTAACAAAATAATAGGATATGAGTACTATGATCTATCTTGCTATTGAGGCACTGTGTTTGTATAAATGGTAATTTATTCATTGGTAAAGGTGACTGTGGGAGAATATCTTCAAGGCACTCCAAACCTTACAGACTGGGTCTCCAAGTGACCTGATTGACTCTTGATGCACATGTGACTTCCAAAGAAGTCCAACCCCTGTGATACCCATCCTTTGTCCATCTATGGTCAGTTCAATCTCTTCAATAGCTGTACCTGTATATTTGGTAAATGAGTGTTAGACTGTTATGGTTACCCCACAAAAAAATTAGAACTACGATATACTCAGACAACTACTTATTAAATTCCTATTATTTACAGACTACAGCATGCCAGTAATCCCTGATTTCTCCTCTCAATAGCAACATGCCGTCTGAGTCATGAGCTGCCTCCCATCTGGGTTGGATTTGGAGTGCTTCAGAGATATTCTCCTACAATCACCGTTACCAGATGAGTAAACTACCATTGTGGGGAGAAATCTCTGAGGCACTCCAAACCTTAAAGACTTGGTCATTAAAAAGCAATGCCTAGTTCCAATTAGGGAGGGGGAGACTGCCTGTAACTATTCAGCTGCCCTAGTGCTGTCTCAAGACCCGCTGTACTGAATTGTGTCCTTGTGGAGGAAATCATGTCCAGTCTAAAATGTCTCATAAAACTGTGCACAGTTGCCCATGTTGCAGAGGCACAGATCTCATCAGCTGTGGCTAATTTTTGTTCTACCCATGATGTGGTTACCGCCCTGGCTGAATGCAATTTAATATCCTTAGGTGGGGGGGGGTCTCTGGCTTTGTAGGATTGTGTGATACTCGTCTGAAGCCATGTCTCTACAGTTGACTTTGAAGCTGGTTGCCCTTTCTTTTTCCCATGCAAGAGGACAAATAGTCAATTTGTGCATCAAAAATCTCTTTTTCTGTCAATGAAAGTCATTAAAAGTCTTTTCATGCTTTGTGCCTGAAGCTCAGGTTGGGTTGCTATGTCCATCTCCGGTAGATTGACTGGAAGCTCCATAGTTTGAGCAATGTGAAAGTCTGATTTGACCTTTAGTGTAAAGGAGGGCAGCTTTCTTAGAGTTGTTCTGTCCTGATGAAAAATGATGAAAGGTTCAGTACAGGCTAAGGCCTGCAGCTCACATGTCCATCTTGCCGAGCATATGGCCACCAGGAATACTGTAAAGTCAACTATATAAGATCTATGGTGTGCACAGGTTCAAATGGTGGGGAGGTCAGTGCCTGTAGAACCAAACTGAGGTCCCAGGGTGCAACAATAGTTCTCACTCCAGGTCTTAAATTGCTTGCCGCCTTGATGAACCTCATGATGTCAGGGTGAACCCCGGGTGCAGTGTTGTCTGTCTGCCCTCTGGCTGTTCCAGTCATAGCAATGTGAACCCTCATGGTTGAGTGGGGGAGAGGCCTTTATCAACCCCCTCCTGGAGAAAAAGGATCAGTTCTGGTATTGAAGCTTCAGTGAGGACAATTGCCTTCTGAGCACATCACTTCAAGAATATTCCCCATTGCTTGTTGTGCATGTTTGTTGTTGAAGTTCATCGAGACATCATCAGAGTCTCGACCACCTTGCACGGATAATCTGCTCTCAGCAATATCTCCCTTTCAGGAGCTAGGCAGTTAGTTGCAGGCTGTGAGGGCTGGGGTATGGTACTGGGCCCTGGTGAATGATGTCCTGCATCATTGGTAGCCTCCAAGGTCACTCCAGTTCCATGGTCACTGCTGTCACTGCAAATCATGCCCTTCTCAGCTAGTATGGTGTTATTAGTATCACTCTTGTCCCGGACTGCCGTACATTGTTGAGTCCTTGGGGAATGAGTGGGATGGGGTGAACACATACGTCACAGTGAGCCTTCATTCCATGGACAGAGCGTCCACTCCCACTGATCGATTCTCCCTGACTCTGGAGTAAAATTTCCTCACCTGCGTATTGCATCCTGTTGCTGTTATATTAATTTCTACTGGATCCCAACGCATGTTGATTTTGTGGAATATCTGCTTATTCAGTTATCATTCTCCCGGGTAAAGTCATTGTTGACTCAGCCAGCCTGCTGTCTGATTGAGTCTTTCCACCAAGTGGATTGTCATGAGGTGCTACAAGTTGGCCTGTGCCCAGCTGAGCAGCTTGGTGGCCTCCCTTTGCATTGTTGCACTCTTGGTACCCCCTTGCTTCACTAGATATGCCACTGTGGCTGTACTGTCCAAATGTATGAGGGTGCTCTTGTGGTGGATTAAACCTCAGCGCACAATCTGGCAGGCTGTGTCCTTAGCTCTGAATCAGGTTTTTGATGAAACATTTACACTTAATTCAAAAGTTGTTCTCCTGCATATTCCCCCAAGCTTCTTGAAACTCACCATTCGTCAAGAGAAGTTACTTCTGCTTCTACTAGTTTGTGCAAAGAAAGCCTAAACTAAATGTTAGCTTAAAATGCAAGTCCCAGACTTACACAGTTGGTATTGCATTGTTAATTTTACCTATAGTTTGGAAAAGGCTGCATATGGGTACCTACATAAAGAGGACCTACTGTATGTTTTAATCTCTGGCAACCGTGGATGAATTTTCAATTGACCATTTCTTCTTCTTTTCTTCCGTAATGGTGAGTAGGATTTCCTACCTTACTAATTAGTCTCTATAGAAGTTAGACTTTTGTATTTTCCTATCCCTCTGTTTATGCAATATTGCTCTAATGTATGATATGGCAACTCCACACCATACTATGTACTACTTTACATTACTATGAACTATATTTCATTCTGCATAATTATTTACTGCTGTAGATTGTGGGTAATATCAGTCTAGGTTAGAGATGCAGTGAATTTAAAGTGGTCACTTCGCATTGGTGGAACACAATGCGAAGTGGTCACTGTAAGGTGCTCACTTCACCTTCTAATTATGACTTTGCATTGTCATTCTGCCTTAACGCGAAGTAAGGGGAAGTGACAACAATATAGGCAGTCTCCTACACTTCACATGACTTACAGTACTGTAAGACACATGCTTTAGCCAGGCAGGAAGGAAGTGAGTCAGAAAAGCAGTTACTTTCACTTTCTCCTTTGCAATTGTAGAAGGAGGAAGCCTTTTTGGTGAGAGAGGAGAGTTTGTTTTCTAGTTGCATCGTTGTGATTTGAGCACAAAAAACAGCTTTTTTAAAAGCTACATCTTGATTTTTTTTGTACTGTTTGTCATTTTTTTTTGCTACTGATATTTTTTGTAAGTTTTGTTTTGTGTGTGTGTGTGTGTGTGTGTGTGTGTGACTGTATGTATGCATGTCTGAGAGTGTGAGAATGTGAGTGCGGGTGAAGGTTGTAGTATTGAGGCGTCGGTGATAGTCGGGGACTTGTGCGCGATGGACCCAGGATGAGAAGAGTCTGTGGCCAGTGGGTGTGGGCAGAGGAGAGGAGTGCACACACATGGGGGTGGCCGGGTGTTATTGGACCACTCCCAACTCTTGGGTGTTGTGTCTCCCCCTGTGGAAGCAGCAGCAGCACCAGTGCCACCAGGGGCTGCGCATCCACCTAGTCCGCCACTACCACCACCACCAGTAGCAGCTGCAAGGGCTCCAGCAGCACACCCTCCACCACCTCCACAGCTGCAGGTGGAGCCCCAGGCAAATGTAGGTGGTTCCAGTAGTATATCTGGTCCCCCCCACAGCTCCCCAGTGTGTCAGTTTTTTAACTGTATGGGGGGAGACAACACCATTGTGGTTTGCCATCTGTGTGGTGTGCTGGTGTGCCAGGGCCCCGGGGGACACATTTGGGGACCAGTGGCCAGCGCACACACATGGCAAACCACCGCAAGGTGGAGTGGCAGGCTGCCACTGAAGGGGCCAGGTATCCACCTGCTGGCCCTTCAGTGGCAGTGGCAGAGGGTGCTGGGGGTGAACTTGTGTCTCACCGCCGCAGCAGGAAGAGGGCAACGGCAGCAGCTGCTCCACCACCACCACCACAGCCACCAGCACCACCCTCTCCACCACTACCACTACCTGGCTTTCCTGCTGCAGTGAACCCTGCCACCGTGCCTGCAACACAGACAGACAATGCACTGGTGTGGGTGGCCCTCGAAGAAAGCAATGAGAGGGTTGGTGCTGTGCAGCAGCAGGTGGATCAAATCCAGCAACAGCAGCTGCAAATATTGACAATGCTCCACGTGCTGCTCAAACACCATGGAATCCTCCATTAAGGGATTTTTTTTCTGGACACACCCCTCCCCCCACTACTGTGCTGTACTGTTTTTGCGTGGTTTTTTTTGTTGTTTAATAATAGATATTTGCCCTTCTGTTGTTGCGGTGCCTCAGTAATGTTGACTTTCTGTTGTGGAGTGCTTGTGGACAAGCTGTTGTGAGCAGTGCAAGTATGATGTGCTAAACTGCATTTGTGCAGTCAGTGCTGTTTCCTGTGTGTGTGTGTGTGTGTGTCTGACATCAGACATTGTGCAGTGTGTTGCAAACATATACTGCTGTTGCTGACTTGTTGCAGTGTTTATGCTATAAAGAACAGCGAACAGAATAACGTATATTTTATTGTCACCATCATCATCAGTGGACTAAATAATACAATACTTTTTCAGAGGTGTCTGGCCAGAGTGCACCTCAGTTATATACTGCACACGTAACTTTTAGGAGAGCATGTGTTTTTTGTGCTATGATCTCCGCAAAGTCATGTGTGCACTGTGAGTGACTGATTTGCATAGTGACTCGATACCTCTGAAAAAATATCATATCACTTACTCCGCTGGTGCTGATGGTACCAATAAAATATACATCAGGTATTCTTTGTTATCTTTATTCTTGATACTGCAACAAGTCTTACCATATAGGTACCAATATGCTACCCAAGAGACAAAGTGTGACAATAATTTCCAAAATTTATTTCGGCCAATTGTCATAACCATATCATATTTACATTGGGTGCATGTGGTAGTATTTCAGTCCCCAACATAAAGATAGTTTGTAGTTCAGAGGTGCTAAAAACTGGGATTAAAAGTTCCCACAAGGGCAACATAATGTGAGTAACATTGTGTCCTTGACAGCAAATTTATCATATTATCAAACATATAGTTTTTGATATTACTATGTCTATGGTATCTATTTAGGTAGCATAATATCTAACTTTTCAATTTTTTATCATAAACCTAACTTGTTGGTAATTATGCCACAATATGTTTACTGATCACAGTATGCCCAAATCTGGACAAGTTTAAGTTTGGCTACCACATTCATGTCCTTGATTTTCTAGCCCATTGTTTTTTTGCACAACTATATTACCCTCATAGAAAAAGACAGAAATCACTGAATTTTCAGAAAGTGAATTATACTTTATTTACAAGGTTTTTTTTTCCACAGGATGTCACGTGAGTAACTCAGACTACACAGGATGTCACGTAAGTAACACAGACACAACACAAGAAGTCACATGAGTAACATGGACACCAGAACAGTAGTATCAGTATCATACCAAGTGTCTCACTAAGTCATAACAGAAGTTATTGCTAATGTTCAACCAAAAAAATGATTGTCATACTATGGATATTTGGTATAACATGTTTTGAACATTTTGAAGATTGTACTGTAGTCACAACATTATATTAACTTAAGATATTCACAAATGTTTTATGTTACAGTGTAGTATGGATTGAATCTCACCTGGTTTGTCTATTACATATACCAGCTGGTCCCAGGCCTACAATAAGGGAGAGGGGAAACCAACTATATTTTTATGAGATGAATGGTAGTGTTTGGGATTAATGCATGCCCTTGCTGCTTGTGATATTCAAGGCTGAAGGCAAAACACTGAAAGTGTATTAGTGACTTATAACACGGGGTAGATAAAGGCAGATGAGTGGTAAACAACCATCAGGTGACCATTACTTACTCCACAATATATGACAGCTAGTGGTGAACCATCCCTCTGAGAGATCAGCCTGTGTTTCTGTTCTGATCTTGTTATAGTGCACAATTGCAGTCTGTGGAGCAGCCATCACTATCCCTGCTTAGTGAGTGAGAGCCGAGGCCTGCCATGTAGTCCCAGGCAGTGCAGCAACAGTAGCTGTAGTGTTCAAAGTTTGTAGTCTTGCTTCTTACCCAGGCTTGTTCCCAGGGTGAAGTGTGTGGTCCCCATGGTCATTTTTCTGTTGCACAGCCAGACTGACAGGTAAATTCCATAGTTGTGGCATAAAGTACAATGGAACAGTTTGAAGAGAGGGAGACCCCCCCCCCAATGATGCCATGATCTGAAAGTATGCTTTATGCAGGTGGACAGAGAAACAGAGTTCCAGAAAGACCTGCAAGCTCTGAGTCCCATTAGTTGCCATTTCTTAATTGGTAGAATACAGTCTGGTAGACTGTGTGATTGCACTGCTGGGGAAAATGTTTACTTGCTTGCCATGCATTAATGTAACCATATACAGAGAGAAACAGAGCAGCTAAGCCAGTGGAGGTATAGACACAGAGTCTGCACCACAAGATGCAACTCCATATTTTGCACTTCAGAGCTACTGTGCTGTCTCAGAAGGCATATCATGCACAACAAATGTCAGAGAAAGCATAGCAACACTTTCCTTCTGACATTTGTATGTGCATGACAGCCATTTTGTTGGGAACTATTTTTTTAGGCAGCAGAATACAGTAATTTGCCTGTCTTTTATAAAAGGAGAAAAAACATGTGTATTGCTTTCTCCTTGTTTTGTAGTGCACCCTCTGTTATAAGTGCAATAGCCCACTCCAGGATGTGCGGTTATTGGGGATTAATCAACACACTGGGTGTTGTGAGGACACTCAGCCAGCAGCCTCGTGCTTCACAATGCACTCGGGGTATTGGTTAATCCCTAATAACTGCACACCCTGGAGTGGGTTACTTCCTACTAATAGAACTATGCCCTTGAGTGGGTTGCTTCAATCTTAAAATGTGTTTTAAGAAATGAAAATGAAATTAAAAACTGACTTCAGGGGCCAGATCTTCAAAAGCTTGCCCATGTGCAAAGCCTAGTTTTTCTGCACAAACCCAGATTTGTGCAGATGTCCATATTCCAAAGCCCTGTTATGGGCAAACAAGGTTTGTGTCCAGGAGATTTTCTGAGGTTGGCACAATACAAATGGAAAGTCATGGAGCTGAAATCTGGTGAAGTCCTGTAATCACAGAGTGCAATGTAATTTTGCACGGTCCCCTTGTATGGTGCAGATATACACAATTATCCCTGTTACTGCTGATGCCATTCCCCAGATCACAGCCACAACTGAAGACACAGCCCCTTCCTGTTGTCAAATGGACCCCTCCATGGTACCGTCACTCACTGTGTCCATAGCATGGTCCTGCGGGTGCATATGGCAACCAGTGTATTTTTAGAGGGTGCACTTTTAGGTTTCTTCAGCTATTGTAGTTAATGTCAGTAATCATTTGATATGCCATGCTAGGCCCTCAGCCTATCATGCAGCACATAGCACACCAAACAATTACTGTGATTCACTGCAACAGCAAAGTAAGCCTAAAAGTGCACACCAAAACCTGAATGAAAAAAATACAGAACAAAGGGTAACACTTTAACAGCCACTAACAGCAATCATCCTAGTAAGGAAAAAACTATTTTTCTTCACTTGTACTGCCATGGAAGCCATTTAAGGCATACCATGTAGCACATAGCCCAGTTACTGAGATACACTGCAACAGCAGCCAAATGAGCCTAAAACTGCACAAAAACAATGAAGAGGGTTGATGTTTTTGGTGACTGCAACCAGGTTACCATCAATTACAGTAATTTTACATCCATTTTTGGTGTGTGTGCCCTTGTAGGCTAGTTTTACTGTTGCAGTGAATTTCAGTAACTGTTTAATGTGCCATGCTAGACTTTTGGCCTAATATGCAGCACATGACACACCTAACGATCACAAAACATATTGCTGAAATGTAAATGTTCTGTGCTGGCATTTGGGTGCTCAGTGTTGAGTCAGTAGGTGCAATATGTTTTTTTAAAAAAAGTTGCCATCTTATAGACTCCTGTGGATCTGAGAAATTGGTGGATTACCCAACGCTTCATTTACTGCTGTTGTTATTTGCTGTTATTTGCTTTGCTGCTGCTAAATGGCTTCGATGCACTTGTACATAAAATAAATAAGTACTGTGAGTACGTTTGGAGTGCTGACCATTTTTCTGTTCTACAGAAGTGTTTTTACAAAAATAAATATGATATTAACCAGGATTTCTTTTTAAGTTTAGCAGATAAGCAGGTAGTTTAAAAGTAGTTCCGGTGTTCTGATGCCTCCCACACAATATAAGCTCCTAAAGAGATCAGGTCTACACAAACTGAGCACCTGCACAGACCAGGTCCTATTCATTTAATCCCCAATACAGCATGCATTTTATTTCTCATTATAGAACTCTCCAAACTATAGATATGGTGTTCTGATGCCTAATACAAAATGAGCCCCAGCACTAACCAGATCCAATTGATATACTCCCCAAAACTGCAGTTTTTTTGCCCAGTACAGAACAAACTATTTAGCAGCAGTAACAATAAAGGGGCCCCTGATAGAGAATAGGATCACACAAAATGCCGCCCCTCCACACAGGGACCAAGTCACACGGAATGATCCCCATGTAGAAACTTGGTCTATAGAATAGGTAAATATGTATAACCATTTAATCTAGGAAACCTGCAGTTGTTCAACTTTAAAATGCTTTATAATCAACTCTCTCTGCCCCACCCCACTCTTCTTTACCTGAGCTCAGCATCTTGGGACCATGAGGCAAGGTCCGACTACATATCTCTGTGTTTCCCAAAAAGCAAATGTGTACCTTTACAATCTGCAGACATCTGACACACCGGAGAACAAAAGAGCAGCTGAGATGCAGAGAGATTAGCCCAATGTAGTGCCCGTAACGTGCATAACTCCAAACTTCAGGAGAACAACATGTCTTGTCCAGAATGTAGGTGGCAGTACAAAGAATTCAGACCCACCAGGTCCACAGCTTTAAAGAGCCATGGGGTGATGACTGAAGGTGTCAGCATGCATTTCTGGTTCTGAACATTCTCGGCCAGTGGAGGAACCAATAGTAACGTGGGTAACAAAGGACACAAAAATAACACACCATGGGAAAAGGGAATTTTCTACAGTAAATAAATGAGTTATAACAAACTGCAAGGTTTTGGCAGCATGTCAGTAACAAAAAAGAAGGTCACCAGACACAATAATGCTTTTGGACCACAGTTCATGCAAATTAAAGGCACAGTCTGCTTAGGACAAGGTACTAGATGGACACTAAATGTAACAAACGTTACAGCTGTATAAAATGATTAAATAAAAGGCAACAACTTTTATTCTGTACAGGGAGTTCTAGGGGGAGGCTTAAATGAAGTAATTAGATAACACATTAACAACAGTTGGGTTTCTAAGGCACAATAAAGGGCTGTGTTTAAATACCTAAATTGGGAATGGAAGCAATGTCACAAAATGGAACCCTATTTGAAGGGGTAAATCGATGTTTGTGATAAAACTGAAAGAACACAGTGGAACCAAACTGGGTCATGTTATGTTTAATATCTCTCCTAATGTGGGACTACAAATTAGGTGTGTCATGTGAACCTTTTAACAATTCAGCAAAAAGTTACAGGGTGTCAATGTGCAGTAGGTATGAGTCTCTCGAACACTGTATTCATGCCTATATATATATTTGCATGAAGCTAGACAATGTATGCACACACAGGAAAGAACAGTGACAGCACACATGCAGTTTAGCGCAACATACTTGCATTGCTCATTCTTCATGCTGTTTGCGAAACACTTAAAATCCGATTCATGAGTCCTGACACAAAGTAAACATTACTGAGGCTCTATAACTATTATGTTTGTGAAATGGACATGAAAGAGATTCACCAACTTACAGCATTGCACCCGATATATGGGTGCCTTACCTCCAAGGGACTCTTTCTTGCTCCACATGTCCTTACATAGTGCAATACATTTTGGTGAAAACGGACTGTAATTTCATTAAAGTGTGTCATGTCAGGGAGGAATTCCCATTCTGAAAAGCCACCCAAATTCTGCCGCCCTTTCTCAGCAACGTTAGGATGTGATGCCAGGGGGAACGCGGGTGCGTGCTTCACTATAGTGAATGTCCGGCAGCTATTCAAATGTTTCTTTATGTTATAATGTTCAGTTTGTTGTGAAATGTGGGCACGATGCCACTAACAAGGCTCTTGTTAATGGAAATGTGCCTACGTGTTTCACCACAATCTGACCATTATAACATAAAGAAACATTCAGAAAGCTGCTGGACAATCAGACATTCACTATAATGGAGCAAGCACCTGCACTCTCCCTGGCATCACGTCCTAAAGTTGCTGAGAAAGGGGGGCAGAATTTGGGTGCTATTCTGAATGGGAATTCCTCAGTGATGTGGCACACTTTAATGAAATTACAGGTGGTTTTCACAGAAATGTATTGCACAATGTAGGACATGTGGAGCAAGAAAGATTCCCCAGGAAGTAAGGCGCCCACATATTGGGTGCAACACCATAACTATGTAATGTGGTGAATCTCTGTAAAGCAGCAGCCCAACAATCTGTTGAGAACTCTGACCTATATTTTTTAATGCTATGTTACAACTTCCTTTACTTACATCCTGACTTGTATGATACTATAATTTCCAGTATTTGAGTCTGCTGTACTACTTTTTTTTTCATGTGAGAAATAATGAAAGGAGCATTCCTTTTAATATGGTGCTGACCAGGTCTTTGTCAGTATTTTCTGCTGCTTTTCTCTATCACATCAGTTAGTTGTTATATATCACTTCTGTTGTAAATTAACAGTTATGCAGCAGGCAGTGTTTTATGACCCCACAGAACAATATTTATTGAAAAGCAGCTGCAAATAAATGCAAACCTGGTCATAACAATATTGAAAGTTGTGCTCATTTTTTTTTCATACATGACATAAAATAGTCAACTAAGTAATGCAGACAGAAATTGTGACTAGAAGTGTATAATTCAATTCATGACTCAGAGGTAACTAGTGGCTGGTAATTTAAAATAGCATAAAAAGTACAGTTCAAAATTGCCACCACATTCTTGCAATGCTGCTTTAATTGATAATGTCAGTATGACATCATGAGCTCATAATCACACAACACACAGAATGCATCTGCCTTGTGTCCAGAAAATTGACAAGTGGTAACCAAGTGAAATGGGAGTGTTACAGCACATATAAAGTCTCCCAGAATTAATGGCGCACTCAGTCATGCACGTAGTGGTGGCACAGAGTCCCCAGATTTTTTTTGCATACACAAAATGCATCTGCCTTGCATCCAGAAATTTGACAAGTGGTAACCAAGTGAAATGGGAGCATTACAGCACATACAAAGTCCCCCAGAATTAATGGTACACTTATTCATGTGTGCAGTGATGGCACAGAGTCCCCAGATTTTTTCTGCATGCCCAAAATGTATCTGCCTTGTGTCAAGAAAATTGACAAGTGGTAGCCAAGTGAAATGGGAGTGTTTCAGCACATACAAAGTTCCCCAGAATTAATGGCACACTCAGTCATGCACTCAGCGGTGGCACAGAGTCTCCAGATTTTTTCTGCATGCCCAAAATGCATCTGCCTTGTGTCCAAAAAATTGACAAGTGGTAACCAAGTGAAATGGGAGCATTACAGCACATATAAAGTCCCCCAGAATAAAATGATGACTGTGAGTGGAAGTGGCTAACATCAGTCCTGGCGGTGGTGGTCCGGGGGCTGTACAAACTCATGCTCAGTGGTGGCAGTGGCTAACATCAGTCCCGGTGGTGGTGGTCCAGGGGGCAGACAAACTCAAGCTCAGTGGTGGAAGTGGCTAACATCAGTCCCGGTGGTGGTGGTGGTCCAGGGGCCAGACAGACTCATGCTCAGTGGTGGCAGTGGTTATAATCAGTCCCAGTGGTTGTGGTCCGGGGGGGTGGACAAATTCATGCTCAGTGGTGGAAGTGGCTAACATCAGTCCCGGTGGTGGTGGTCCGGGGCGGACAGACTCGTGCTTAGTGGTGGAAGTGGCTAACATCAGTCCTGGTGGTGGTGGTGGTGGTGGTCCAGGGGCCAGACAGACACCAAAACCACCATGACTAGGCCGGGGTACATATATTGAGGTTGCAGTCTGTGCTGGTATGTGTCTTTCATTCATTATAATGAATGTTAGCAAACTAACATTTGCAGGAGACAGGTGTGTCTGACGATCCCTGACTATTGCACCTGCTGAGATGAATACCCTCTCGACACTTACACTGGAGGGTGGGCATGTGAGGTACTTCGGTGCCACTGCAGTCAGCTCTGTCCATTCACTGACCTTTCCACTCCAGTACAAAAGAGGATCATCAGTTATTGTCAGATGCCTGTTTGCAGACAAATATGACTCAACCATTCTCTGTGCCACACTAAGACCAGTGGTTGATGCATCATCCTGTTCTCCGGAATCATTTATTTCACAAATCCCCACTTGGGACAAAGCATCCCAAAGCGGGCTGACACCAGCCGCTTTGGATGACAGACCACCTGGAATTGCAGTCCTCTTCACCTTGCAGGATATGTTTGATGGTCCTCCAGGTATACCTTCAGCCGGATTATGCTGCTGAGGTTTGATAACCTTGGCACGTGACTTCTGTGCCCCATGAACCAAGCGCACCAGTTGACCACTGATATTTTTTACCTGTTTAGGCCCTCCCTCCAGTACTGATGCAATTCCACATTTGTATCATGGGTCCAGTATTGTTGCTATGGCAAAGATGTCACTACGCTGAATGCTCACAATGTGACGATTATGGTCGAATACTGTCAGCATGTGTTGCAGCAACATACTGCTAGCACTGTCTCTGGCAACATCAAGTCCATACTGTACATTCACCAATGTCTACCTCAGCACCCACAGCAGCGGAATTGATTGGCTAATAGAGGCAGACTGGCCACTCACTGCCTGTGTGACATGTTCAAAAGGCTGCAAAATTGTTATTACAGAGTCCATGAGGCACCACTGTTCAGTCATCATAGACATGGAGGCCCCAGAACTGTCACGGCTAGTGTGCATAACAAGATATTCTGTGATAGCTTTGTATTGTTCGTACAACCTCTCTGCCATGCATAAAGTGGAGTTCCATTGGGTAACAACTTCCAGCTTCAAGCAGTGCTGAGGCAGGCTGTTTTGCATCTGCAACTGCCGCAGTTGGTCACGGGCCTTTCCAGATCTTGAAACGTGAGAGCAGATACGGCCTGTAACGGTCAGCATTTCCATTACATCAGGGTGCTGCAGAAACTCCTGCACCACAAGATTTAAACAATGGGCCATGCATGGAATGCAAAATAAAAAAAGACCATTTGTGATGCATTTCACCACATTTGACCCATTGTCAACTTCAGTCAGCATCACCAGTGTGTGAACAGGTCACATTGCACATAGCAATCATTGCATGCTGTTGAATTCCTGGAAAATTGCTACCACGACAATCCACCTTACTGCAGTAATTATTCACACTACCAACATCACAAACAACCCCCAGCACCTATGCCCAGTGTGCAGTTATACACAAATATGAACACCCCGCTGTTTTGCCACTTGTCCACATATCCATACTTAAATGGATGAATGGAGAGGAAGAATGTTGAAGGGCATGTCTTACTGAGTCGGACACAGTACGGAACAACTTGGGGACAGCACGGGTAGAAAAGTATATCCTGGATGGGATTTTCCATTTTGGACAGGCACGTGCAGCAAACTGCCAGAACCCAAAATTCTCCACAAAGGAGAAGGGCAAAAGACCAATTGCCAGCATTTCAGCTATAGTAGCATTAAGTTCACATGGCACTGTATGATTGGGGGGGTACTTCAGCTTATGAGCAAAAACGCTCTGTAACGTGGGCAGACTTAAACATTTTACATGGGGTGTAGTGACATTGACAAATGGTTCTGCTCTGTGATGATTCTGAATGGCATTGGCAGGGGGTGGATTGTGGATGTTTGATGAAGACGGTTGCACAGGTGATGAAGATAAACCCAGAAATGCAGTTATTTTGCCAGATTTTCCAACTGGGGTTGATGTAAAACCACCAAAACTGATACTGTCACCAGCACTGGACAACATTTCAAAGTCATTATGCTCCTCCACCTCATCATGCCTGTAGTAATCCTCTGCTCTTATTACCTCACTACTGCACATGTTTAATTTCCTTCTGGACTTAACAGTCATGGAAGGGGAATAACGTGCTTGTTATGGTTGCAGATGAGGGTGAACGCCCCACTGTAATATTAGCTGCTATCTTGTGCTGGGTCCTCAGTGTCATATGCCTATTCTTAAGATGAGTATGCTGACCTCCTGTGCCCAGATGGCTCCCCTTTTTACCTCGACTCACACGCACATGACAAACCTGGCAGATTGCAACTGACTCATAATTTGCATCTTGCACAAAAAATCCCAAACAAGGAATTGTGATGCTCTACTTTTAACATGCCCATGATGTGGCTTATTTAACTCCGTTCTTTTAAGCACTGAAGTGGGGGGGGGGGCGACGTGATGTTTCGGGCACTGCACACCTGGACTGCAACTGACCACCATGACTGCCTTTCATTATTACTGAGTCATCATCATCAACTGAAACTGGTAAATCACAAGTTTTTACAAGGGGGGATATTACTGCAAACAGACTCAGACACAGCCAATTTGAATTTCTTTTTCTCCGGTTCCCAACTGGGGTCAATTATATCATCATCATATTCATCAACATCACACACATTCACATCTTCTGCTTGGATGCTGGCTTGTGGACTGCATGTTGCAACCACAGCAACATCATTGTCATCATCACATTCATCATCATCATCTACACCAACATCACCTGATATTTTTTCACCACACTGTGAATCACTGCATGGAAAATGTGTGATATGAACCGCCGCGGTGGTCAAAATATCACATTGTATGCTATCATTGACATGATTATCAGACTCCTCAGGTTCAGTTACTGGGATGTTACTGGGAAGTGTGGCATCATCTACACTGCCACTTACTTGCACTGCTTCACACTCCACTATATTTTTGGATACGGTACACTGGTCAGAATTCGAACTTGAGGCAGCAATACTCATACTACCACCACCACCAACTGCACTAACACCACAGGTAGGGAAAACATCATCTCCTCCAACTATAAGTGAAGCTACTGATTGGGCTGTAAAAAACATTGCAGGAGAAATACCTTTCCTCACATCAGCAATGCACTTCTGTGTCTGCATACTTTCACACCCACAGATTATCTTATTGGCAGCAGTGCCATAGCGAGAACCAGCATTGCTTGCATGTCTTTTGCAGGCATTCTGGGGGATCAACAACAATATTATAAACAAATTTAGATTTTGGTACATTAACTATCTGATTGTTGGGATGCTGGATGTGAAACCAAAAAACCAACTGGTGCTTCAGCAACAGATAGAGACGGTCACGCAAATTCCCAAGTGAAAACACCTCCAGTAACCAGTGGTGCTGAGGTCACAAACAATTCAATCTGGTAAAAAATTCCTTTTGCTGGTGTGGGTGGGGGGAGCACTGACTGCAGATTTTTATGGCAGAACAAGCAGCAAAACAAAGAACAGATACCCGATCGCAGTACAAAATCAAGCAGCTGAAGTGGATAGCAGGTTCACATTGCTGCACCTGCAATTACATTGTGGCACAATGAAAGGTGTATTATTTGATGTCACGCAACACCACACACACACTCACACACACGCACACACAGAACAGTTTGTCTACAATGGTGAACAAGTAATGCGTAGAAAATTGAAAAGTTCAGTAATATGCCATGTATTGTAAACAACCTGAAATTATGAACTGCTGCACCAGATCCACACAATACAGAATCAGCAAGAAAATTTCAACAATTACTGACAATATTATTGTGTGTACATTAACACAGTCAGTTATATAACAAAAATATAATCAAAATACAAAGAAATCCCTATTTCTCCAACTTAAATCTACCTACACCACAGATATGCCCCTCCCCCAAAGCATACTTTCACTGTCTTTTACTACACACATTCAATGTTGTACATTAACATTCAAAATCCACACACAAACAAAAATGCTCGATGATATAAGCACAGGAGGGTTTCCTACAATCGATGAACTAAAGTTTGAGCCCCCCAAAAAATGCAAAAATGCTTTTTTAACAGCTTTTAGAAGGTTTCAATAACAGACAGCTCTCAGAGCACACTGTCTCCTACAGCTTCCTACACACACTACCATGAACTGAGGCTGTGCAGATCAGTATAGAGCCCATGTGACCTGGAATCCCATGAATCACTGCAAAATTCACTTTTGGAGCTTAAAAACAAGGTGAAGTGAGGCAAAGTGTATTGCTTTCAATGCACTTCGCTTAAAAATTGGGTGGAGTAGTGGTCTGGGAAGCAGAGTAACATGAAGTCATTGTTTTCAATGGACTTTGCGTTACTCATTATAACGCAAAGTACTCTGCTTTGCATTGCGTGGCACTCCTTGAATCCGCCTTTACTCTGAGAATCACTTCGCAGAACGGATTGAGCCCACTTCTCCCACCACTAGTCTAGGTTTATATGTTGCTTGCTTAATACTTGTTCATGTTTATCTAGTTTGTTGTCTTTTCTCTCCCTTAAATTTGTATTTGTTGTTTGGTACTTCATTGCTCTCTTTATTGGCTGTTCCTCAAGCTTGTATTCATGGTTTTAGGTAGTTAATAAAGTTTAACTATAAAAAAAAAACCTAGAAGCATGATCAGGGCATTATATACCACCCTCATCTCTAGGACATTTATTGGGAGCTGTGTCTCTGATGCGATCCACCTGCCCTATGCCATGTGGTTGCCTAATGAGGCTCTCTACCCGGTTAGGTTGGCATTAGTTTTATGATGACATCCACCCTGGGATCCAGCGGCATCCCATGGTTAGTTCGTCCACTTTGGTCCACCATGTCAGTGACTCTTGCACTGCTGGGCTTATCTTGAACCATGTGGAAAGGCCCTGGTTCACCAGTTGTCCCTGTCTGATGTATGCCAGAAGCAGTGGTTTCATGTTCCAATGAGTCCATAGTAACAGGTCTATGCAAGATGCCATAATGCCCAGTACTTGAGCTACTCTGAGAAGCATCAGAGCCATATGTGATGCCCACTTCTGAGTGTGGTTCAGCAGAGACTTTATCCAGCTTTCCGCTGGACATAGCGTTCCTGCTTCAGTATCACTCGAGGTCTCCCAGGTGCTCAATGTGCTGGCTGGATGACAGGGTACTCTTCTCCCTGTTGATGACCCATGCATGCCTCTCCAGGCAATATATAAACACCTCCATCTCCACTTGAGCTTGTGAGCAGGATCTTGCCGTATCAGCCAGTCATCCAGATATGGGATTCTGTACTCTAACAAAATATACCCTCCCCAGCCCCAAACCCTGTATGTGCTGCATTGGAGCTAGCCACCCTCACCACCACACCACATGGCTAACACAGCAGCTGTACACCACACTGCCCCACACAAACCTTCTTCCTAATCCCTCCCCTTCCCATCACTGTGCTATGCTACCTGTAACCCTCCCTTGCTCATCGCTACCTTCACTGTCCCTTCCCCTCGCTACCCTTACAGGGTAGTTCAAATGTGAAGTACTGCAAATGAGTTGTTATTAAGGCAGTCACTCATTTGCAGTCACCAATATCAGTGGATACCCATGTTGGCTGCCAAAATCTTTTGAATGTTCTACACCCACAGGACTTGAGCCCTGGTGGCGTATATAGTCAAAGTGGTAGCCTGGATACCCAACCCTGTTAGTTCAAAGTTCTTTTTGAGTAGCTCCACCAGTCTTGCGTTAGTTGGGTCTTTCTGTGCAGAAGTGCCCTCTGCAGGCAGGACCATCTTCTTGCTAAGGGACGTGACCTGTGGGTCCAGTTGCGGTGCATTGCAAAATACCTTGCACTCTTCCTTCTGAAAGGTGTACATATTGTCACATGACCTTCACTCCAGAATCCAAGTAGGTTCTGTAGTGCCTCATTCCATAAAGACCACTTCCTGCACTGCTTCACACACACTGGGAAGGTGTTTGAGGACTTTAGTGTAGGTTTTAGTGAGGCCACGAGTAGAGATGTGTGAAATCTGCAAATTTTGATATGAGAAATATTTTGTGAAATTCATGCATTTCGTAAAATATTTTGTGGGTGTGAAATGAAAAATTCCACCACTGAAATCATGAATTTCACCTGCGAAATCACAAATTATGCCCACAAAATGAGGAATGTCACCTGTGGGCAGTGGAATTTCACCACTTTTGGGTGAAATTCTACCTCTCACAGGCAAAATTTTGCATTTTACAGGCAAACTTTGTGATTTTTCTGCCAGAATTTGGCATTTTGTACTCACAAAATTCATCAGCAAAATCTGTGAATTTCGTAAAATGTTTTGCACAGCGAAATTTGTGATTTTGCTGAAATTTTGCGGTGAAATTTAATTTTGATGGATCTCTAGTGATGTGTTTCAACTCTGGGGCTGCCGGTGACTCTTCAAACCCCACTGCTCACTTCATGAGTTTAACTAAGTTTAGGATATGATTGGTAAAGCAGTACTTGGTCATTAAAGATTGTGGGTCTTGTTCCATTGGTTTCTGTGGCTTCTGTTCTCCACTGGACTGTCTATCGGAGTCATTTCCTGGTTTATCTGAGTTGTCTGGTCGGGGAGCTTCTGTCTGTTGTCTCATGGGGGCCAGTGGTGAGCTGGTTGGGTCTTTTGAATGAGAGTGCTCCACCAACCTCTGCAATATGGCCATCATAAACTGCTACTGTTGCTAGATAAGCATGTTAGTGGTCTGCTGATTCCCTAGGAGGAGCACTGCCATGTCAGGTTGCTGAGTGTTGACCCTGGGCAGCATACTGGTTGGTGCCGCTCCTTGAGATGAGGTGTTCTGCTCCAGGTCAGAGTGGTCAGATTGCTCTGACGGCTGCCTTGCTAAACAGTTGGGGCACAGCTGGTTCAGGTTGGTTGGGGGTAGTTGGACCTTGAAGAAATGGCACATCTTTGTCTTTACATGGTCATCCATAAGGAGACATAAAAATGATGTGGTGCCCGTAGTGTTGATCTTGTTGCCAGGGGTGTTATAAGTGTCTACAATATTTAACTGTTAGGAGGGTGGAGTGTGCTAAACCCCTTGCTGTGTGCTAAACCCCTTCATCACTATTGGTACCCCCCATGTTGTTGTCAGAGAAAGAAGACCCCTTCGGATTACAAATATGGCCACCAATTGAAAGGGGACATTTAGACTACAAATATGACCACTGTTGGAGGGTGATTGGACTACCAATATAGCCGCTGCCAGCCTCTGGACTACAAATATGATTGCCAGTAGTGGAGAAAGGCTGTTTAGACTACATATATGGCTGCCATCCCTCATGGAAGACTGCCAACAGAGATTTATAATCGTCTGCAGGTAGCACTCATGTCTCCCCTTCAGAGATAGTGCCCGCTCAAGTGGAAACTAATGCCACTGTTATGTGGTGGTGACCTTGTCCCTACAGTATCACCTGTGCCTGTCGGGGCAGTCGGCACCGTGTACAATATAGTGTCTGCTGTACTTGCATGTGCACACATCCCATCTGCCATGCTATTTCCAGTATGGTGATGGGTCACACATTCGCAGTAGCAACTGGATGACATACGGGCATAATCTGGCTCGAAAAAAAACTCAAAATGGCTGAGGAGACAACTGTGGGGTCCGTTTATGCTCTGTTGGAACATGGCAGTGGGCATGCCTAATTACTGGCCCACATGAGCCTGAGACATCAGGGATGCCATTTTACACTTAGGAGTTCTCTCTGCAGGGTGAGTCCCTTCTGCTGCTGAAGTTTGGACACTGCACTGTAAATCTCTGATGCAGCCTCCCCTCTTTTCCTCTCTCTCTTTCCCCAATAATGGTGCTGGTGGTAGCCACCTCCTGTAGCTGCTGGCAGGGGCTACAAGGGGTCATCCATGGTGTTTCTATAACCAAAGCACCCCACCACCAGGGGAGTGATCTAGTGCAGCCATGAGAAATGCTTACACCTCCTGTAATCACTGCTATAGGGATCACAGGGGTGTTCTGCAGTTTGGGTAAAATGTGGATTGCTGCTATAAAACCTTTCACATGAAGGTCCTATAGAAGTATTGTATTCTTGCTCCTCCAATGACTGCCAACCCCCCAAAAATGTGTGGCTGGCCCCTTCTAGAAATGGTATGCAAGCAGCAGGGATAGAGAAGGAGTGTTAGTGGAAAGAGATTGCCTTGCTGTTAGACAGAGAAAAAACTAGCCATTTAGTAACAGTCTCTTACCTTCTGGGGTATTAAATAAACTTTCAGATGTATTCTCACCGTCGAGTTCAAGAGCTTGGTTCTGAGATTGCAGCCTGGTCAGATGCACATGAATAACTGACCACAGATGGACAGAAGAGGGGTATCACAGGGGCTGGACTTCATTGGAAGTTGTATATCCATCAAGAGCCTATCAGGTGACTTGGAGACTCAGTCCACAAGGCTTGGAGCGCCTCAGAGATTTCTCCCCACAATTATATATACCATTGTCTGGCAAAACTATCACATTTATTCTTAGCTACAGAGTTTGACCTCCATAGACCTCTCTTCTTATTCTACCACTGTTGAAGTCATAGAGGCCAAAACCTGCAGATAAAAATAAATGTGATATTTTTTTGCAAACCCTAAGCATATCAAATATTTAGAAAATGGGCTAGAAAATAAAGCATGCTGATTGGCTAAAAGCCAAGATCAGCCATGCATTTATTTTTCAATAGAGCCGTGTGAAAAACAAGTGCCAATTCAGGCTGCCCTATTACTTAGGGTATCATTGGGCACCCCAAATTTTCAAACTTGTCAACTGCCATTTTTTTTCTGTTTCGCTTAGCAAGACTGACCTCGCTAAAGACACATGACCCAAAGTGCCCCAGTTAATATTCACTACAAACAGAAAAGTACTCTGTAAAAAATGGGTTAAAAAGTAACACAATGAAGAAAGAAATCTTTGTTTTGTTTGTTTCTTTCAAAACGAAACCAGCAGCAAGAACCCAATCAGTGAATACCCCCCACTCCTGCTTTGCTCCTTACATTACCTCGTTGTTCTTTTAAATAAAAAAAAAATTGTTCAGCATAGCGCTTTTTACTTTTACACAGCAGCATCAATTACAGCCATCAGTCTCCTGTCAGATCATCACTGCGGCCACTGCCTCCATCACTCCAGCTGCCCCCGACTCATCTGTACCACCAAGCATTTTCCTTTGGCTATCTGTTATCCTCCCTGGCTCTGCTTCTCACATGTCTGAACAATATATGCAACCTTGTACATACCGCTCTGTCATAGCAGCTTCTTCCTCAGAGGTGACTTCCCTGCTGATA
This sequence comes from Neoceratodus forsteri, assembly GCA_016271365.2. Lineage (NCBI taxonomy): Eukaryota > Metazoa > Chordata > Ceratodontiformes > Ceratodontidae > Neoceratodus > Neoceratodus forsteri. Next base: position 650,344,860 of record CM057456.1, read on the forward strand.
AGATACAGATGGAATTGGTGCAATTTAAATTAAAAACTGATTTGTCAAACTTCAAGGCAAAAAAATGTTTCGACCACTGCCCTGCCACATTGAACTTCTCACTCTACACTTCCTACTTTTACTTGGCAGGGGTCATGCAAAGTCAGGCACCTAACTGTTTTAATTTCTAGCAGACAAAAAAATAAAAGACTTCTAGGAAGTGCAGAAAACTATTTTTTTAAGCACTGCAACCATGGGGAAAAACTGTACTAGGATGTTCATGTCTTCTTCTGTAGGTTGTGGAGCTGGGTGGAGGGGTACAAGAGAATGGCTGTATGAGGGTGTGGGATAACAGGAGATGGAACAGTTCAGGGTCTAATCGACAAGAAAAAGACTTCAACTTCCTTCTTTACTATATTTTTTTATTTTTTACTTTTTTAAATCCCATATAAAAAATGGCAATGGTACAGGTAGCACATTTTATAAGTGCAATAATACCCTCCATGGCGGGTGGGTGGTATGGGCAGTACTGGACCTTCCAGGGGCTATAAGGCCCTCCCCTATGTCATTGGGTCTCATTAAACCCCTAGGTGGCCCATTATTTTCCAATACCGCCCAGTCTGTATTATTACTTACATATTAGGTACATAACTTAAATTTTCAGCCTTCTCAGATACAGGTGCACTTACAATAGGATCAAAGCTTTAACAATTTAGCTGCGCCATGGATACATGGGTATAGTAGTAAAATGAAATAGAGGGGCATAAGGATAGAAGACCAACTAAGAAGGGGACAGGTGAGTGAGTCAAAGACAGATGGTTAAAAACATGAGCAGGGCATTTTGAAATGACTAAACATTGCTCTCTTAAAGCATCTGATGTTCATTCTGAGGTTTATTCTGAGGAGATAAGGGGAAAAGAAGGCAAGTGCCCATATGTAGCTCTATTTTTTTATTTGTTTATTGGGGAATCAGAAATACCTTTGAGTCAAAAACTCATTTACAAAGGTTCCATGTCACAAAAATTAGGCAACATAACAGACTTTACATAACAATACAATGAGTACACAATCAGTAATGAATACAAGGAGAGAGTAAAGGGTAACAATCAGAGACTAGGGTGAACTAGTACAGTCAGAGATATATGGTAATGCCCAGAGAAAGTCTTGGTTCTTAGAGGCGTAGGAAGAGAGGTCAGTGGCAAAGGTCAGTAGGGAAGGGGAGAGGGTGAGGATTAAGTAACAGTCACAGGTATTAGAGGTCTGGAAGTGGTGCCTAAGATGTGTTTTGAAAGGGCCAATTCTAATTTCATTTACAAGCCAGGTTGGGAGACTGTTCATGACAGAGGGGGCTCTAAAGCTGAAGGACCTTTGGAATTGTGAGGTTCGACAGAATGGAACTGGAGGGGGCAAGGCAGAGGGTGATTTTTTTTAGCCATGAGGCAGGTGTGGAACTTGATCCTATTGTCAAGGTTGAGCCAGTTGGTGGTGTTATAGAGGGAGCAAGTATGGGTGAGACGATCACATCCCAATATAAGGCAACATGCTTTATTTAATGTGAATGAAGTCTATGGAGGGCTCTGGAGCTAGTGGCACTATAAATAAGTATACCATAGTCGAGCAGTGAGAGGACAGAGAAGGAGACGGTGAGCCTAAAGGCATCAGTGGTAAGGCAGTGCTGGAAGCAGTACAGAAGTCCCAGCCTAACATTAAGGGCATTAGACAAGAGATGGATATGTTGGTGGAAGTTGAATGCGGGGTCTAGTGTGATGCCCAGGTACTTGAAGGAGTCCACTAGCTCTAAGGGGGTCTGGTTGGTAGTTAAAACTTGGGGGCAATGCACCTTCTGGGTGCTGAGAGGGTGAGAGAACAGCATAATTTCGGTCTTCTTATAGTTGAGAATAAGGTGATGAGCAGAGAACCAATTCTCGGCGCAGCTAAAAGTGGATTGCAGGGAATATGGAGTTGAGTGGGGTCAGGGTCAGAGTAGAGTAGGACAGCATCATCTACGTATAGTAACACATTACCAGGGAAGGCCATGGGGAGGAAGTTGAGGAAGAGGGTTAAAGTAGAGGTCCTAAGTATGGACCCCTGAGGGATACCTGAGAGGACAGGCAGCCTTTTGGATAGGGTGTTGCCTATTTTGACCTGCTGGGAGCGGTTAGAAGATAGTCAGAGAACCAACAAGGGCATCCTGGGAGAAACCAATGTTGGATAGCGTGGTTAAGAGGAGGGAGTGATTGACTGTGTCAAATGCCTTAGTGAGGTTGATAAAAACAGCACCAGTGACATGACCCCTGTCCAGAGTGGCGTGTATGTGTGAGGTAAACTGGAGGAGGGCAGTGGTAGTGCTTTGACCTTTCCTAAAGCCATGCTGCTGCTTGCAGAGCAGATTGTACTTGTTGAGATGGTCAGTGAGCTGATCAGAGACAATCCGCTCTAAGGCCTTGGATAGGGGGTAAAGAATGAAAATGGGGCAGTAGTTATTGACAATAGAATGGTCTCCATTTTTAACTATGGGGTGGTGGAGGCTGATTTCCACCTAGAGGGAAATATGCCGTGACATAAGGAGTGGTTCAGTATATGGGTGGGGGGTAGAGAACCTCATGCAGGGTGAGCCACAGGAGTTTCAAGTTGAGGGTGTCACTACTGTAGCTGGAGTGACTTAAGGCTTTCCTGATGTATGGCTCCACAGACTTGGGTGAAATGTGGCATAACTGAAAGGGAGGGGCTTTAGGCGGGAGGGAGAGCTAGTTGTGGCCAGGTCAAAGAAATTGAGGGGAAGAACATGATCAAGGTTTGTGAAAGTGTTATTGAAGGCTGTGGCCATACAGGTAGGATTAGATGTCAAGAACCCATCAACCATAATCTGGTTAGGGACCGGGTTGGGGTCTTTTCCACAGATATCCTTGAAGTTGTTCCAGAATTTGCATCCCAAGCCCCAAGTAGAGGTTAAGAAGGATTTGTAATACTCTGCTTTTGCTTTGCGAAGGGCCCATGTACATTCGTTCTGGTACTTTTGTCTATTGGCAGGCAGACCAGTCTCATTGGAGAGGTGCACAGTGAATCGCTAGTCCGAATAAGGGCCAGGATGTGAGCAGATATCCAAGGCACCTGTTTGCCTTTGACCATTCTTTTGGTAGGTGGGGCAAATTTATCACATATGGCATTGAAAGAAAGGATGAAGAGGTCAAGGGCCCTATTATGGTCAAGCATGTCCATTAAAAGGGACCAATCCATATAGCTGAGGTGTGATTTATGAAGGGCAAGTTTGCCAGGGCCCAGCTTGCATGTAAGGTTACTTTGGGGGGAGGTCTGGGTGTTTTGCCTGACCAGAAGCAGAGAACAGGGGAGTAGTCACTAAGTGTGTTTGGGAGAATGGTTGTGCTTTTAATTTTGTGTGGGTGATTGGTGAACACAAGGTCAAGTAGAGAGGATGAACCTGTAGGCTGGTTAAGGCAGGTGGGGAGGTGACTAATTGAGTTAGGTCTTGGGCAGCAGCAGCATCGGCTAATGGCTCAGTGGACTTATCTAACCAATTAATATTAAAGTCCCCGAGAATAATTTTTTCTGTACTGGACAGGAGGGTGGACAGGTAGGACAGTGCTGAGTGGAAGGCCGCCTTCTGGTCCCTGGGAGGAATGTACACAGCTGTAATAAGAAGGGGGGGTTAGGGAGCATCCTAAGATGAGTTTAAGAGTAAGGTCCTGGGGTCCAGGAGCCAACTGAGGGGTGGGAAGCAACTGCCCGCATAGTGTGTCCCTTGTGTAAATAGTGCAGCGACCCCCATGCCTACCCAACTGGTTAGCATGGTATACATTATAACCAGAGAGTGTTATAGTTGAGTCTGGAATCTGAGGAGAGAGCCAGGTTTCATCCACAGCTATAACATTGACTGATGTTGCTGTATCCAACCCTGGAAGGTGTCCCATTTTTTTAGTAGACTGCATACATTATGGGTGGCAAGGCGCAGCCCGTGGGCAGGGGAGTGGGATGATCCTGGGGGAGCAGGAGGACCAGGGTTAGGGTGTATATTTCCTGAGATGAGAAGGTGGAGGAGGATGAACCTGGATACATGGTTCCTGTGTAGCCTTTTGCAGTAAAGGGATTTCTTAGTTGTGTCCCTTTCAGAACAGAGAAGTTGGGAATGGGGAGGTTTAAAAGAAGGGGGTAGCATGTAAAAGGAGTCAATGTGATTGGGGGGGGAGAATGTGTATGGGGTTGCTGGTTGTGTGGTGGCCAGGGGTAGCAAAGCAAGTCTATGGTAATACCACTGGGATGGAACTCATTAGAGCAGTTATAGGGGAAGTATGCCATAGATATGGACCCCATGGTACACACATAGTTGATCAAGGATGTGTTACTTGTAATGGTCACTAGGGTAGGTAAAGAGAGAAGTTGCTCATTAGGAATTAATGATACAAAGTAAGGTATAAAATTGATTAACATTGCTGCAGGGGGGTTCTGTTTCAGGGGTTGGGTGGGGGCAGAGTCATTAGGGGCATCTGTGTGCATGGGAAGCAGGGTACACAGCAGGAGAGTTAACAGGAACATGTTTAGTATTAACTCAAGTAGAGTAAACTCAAGTTCAGTGTGCGAGTGAACACCAGAAAAAATAGGTAGCAAATCCGTAAATCTGCATAATGATAATAAGAGGTGAGCTGTGGACAAAGTGTGGAGGGAAAGAGTTGTAATGAGTGAGTCAAGAGAGGATGTGGGAGCCCTCTGGTGGTGGAATGTGATAAGCTGCAGAGGTGAAAGTGGGCTGATAGGCTCAGCGTGCCACGTGACCACCGCAATAAAAACTGGAGTCCACCAAGGGTGGTGGTGGAGGCGGTGGGGCAGCCAGCATGTAGTGTTGGTGGGGCAAACAGCTGAGCAAAAGACTGAGAGAGAGAGAGCCTCCTCGCAGTCCAAGAACACCGTCCTGCAGTACCTGAGTTCGGGGAGTGAGCAGCTGGGGGAGGGCTTCTTCCTTTGAGCCCTCACTATCTCCTCTCGGTCAGCCTGACTGTGGAAACAAGAAGAAGGGGAGTTCAATTTATCTGGAATGCAGGTTAACTGCCTTGCAAGTAGATTGGAGGGGGTTGGGGAATGGTTATCAGGCACAAAGATTACTTAGAACACAAGCATTCAATTAACTTTCTTTACCTAAAATCCTAGTTTTAAAAAAAATGCATACAAGCACAGATTTCCTAACCCTGGTTTTTCTTTCTAAATTAAAGTGACTAAAGCTGCACAACTAAAATCCTAGTTATAAAAGAAATGTATACAATCACAGGATTCCTAACCCTGTTTTTTATTTCTAAATTAAAGTGACTAAAGCTGCACAGAGAAACCCAAGTTGTCTGTCTAAACTAAAGCTATACAAGTGAACACAGTTTTTCCAGGAAAAGGCATAATACAGTATATAATGCAGAATAACTATCAGTGGGCCTATGCCGACATTAATAGCTTTAATTTAGTTTAACACACAGTCCTGTTGTGAGGGAAAGCAAGTCCTGATAATTCAGAAGATGGCACCAAAATTCAAACAGCTGAGCAAAAGACTGAAAGAGAGACAGCCTCTTCGAGCTCCAAGAATGCCGTCCTGCAGTACCTGAGTTCAGGGAGTGAGCAGCTGGGAGAGGGCTTCTTCCTTTGAGCCCTCAAACCTCCTCATGGTCAACCTGACTGAGTTTGGGGAGTGAGCAGCTGGGGGAGGACTTCTTCCTTTGAGCCCTCATGACCTCCTCGCAGTCTTCCCCTTTATGAAAGCTGTCTAATCTGTATCCGCTCATAAGATATTTGTCCAACTTAGATTTAAATTCTGTTTTATTTTTACTGATAATAATCTCAAGAGGAAGTGCATCCCATGGACTTACTATTTACTAGGTATAGAAAAACTGCTTTTTTAAAACATGAAATCTATTTCCAGAGATTTGTGATGGGTGTCCCCTAGTGTCCGTCATGTTGGGGTAAAATTTCAGGTTTTGCTCTCACATTAAGTATGGGTCATTGACAATGTGGAACATATGAAGGAGGTCACCATTTCACCTCCTGACATACAGTTGCATTAGGTTCAGAGTTAACCATTTTTCTTCATAGGTTTTATTTGCAATGGAGACAATGGATTTGGTAGCTTAGTTTTGCATCTTCTCTGTCTGTTTTATGTTGTATTGTTTGCGAGGACACCAAAACTGAATAGCGAAGTCCAGGTGTGGTCTAACATATATATGCCTCATACAGTGACAACATCCATATTTCTTGATTATATATACCTTTTAATGGACCTTATAGTCCTGTTCTCTCTCATAATCGCTTCATTGCATTGGTTGCTGTATTCCATGGTCTCAAATACAGTGACCCCATGATCTTTTCCAAATTAAGTTTCATTCAGATAGGTGCCACAAAGTAAATAATGTGCTTGATTATTGTTTTTTTTTTTCTCAGCATCATGACCTTACATTTTTCAAGGTTGAATCTAATTTCCTATGTACTCACCCATAGTGTGAATCTATCCAGGTTTGTCTGTAGTATTTTGAGGTGTTCTTCAGTGAGAACCAGTACCACCAATTTAGTATCCTCCACTTACTTTGAAGGCCAACTGAGAGTGTAATTGTTTAAGTAAGCTTTAACGCTATGGAAGATCAGAGGTCCTAGAACAGAGCCTGTGGAACTCCACTGCTAACACTACCAGTTGAACATATATGCCCATTTAGTCTAATTCTTTGAGTTCAATTTGTTAACCATTTACATCTCCAGGTAATCACTTTCTGGTTTTCATTGTCAGTGTTTGCCCAGTGTCAGACCAGGTCAAAGCCATTACTAAAATCTAAATATATAACAGCTAGAAATTTGTTTTAAAAAGTGGTGTTCGAAATGGAATACAATTCCCCCAATATTTGGTATTCCATCTTGAGAGCTGGTATACAAGCCTTTTTTTTTCTTGTCTGTATACCAGTTTGTGTGTCCTTTACACACTAAGAAATGTTAAGTAAAAGGTTACTACAAAAATTGTCAGTCTTTTTTTTTTTTTTGGTTGGCTCGTTAATGTCACCATCAATCCCGTTTCTGCAAATTTATTGCTGAAACATGGGACAGGCTAGCAACAATCCACTAGTATGGTTGGAAAATTGGAAGAGACGAGGACCAGAGTATGAGAGAAATGGCAGCTGTAGCCCTCAAAATTTAACAGAAACGCAGGACATTTAGCAGTTGATCTGGCAACACAATTTGTAAAAACATGATACATTTTACCATATTTCCCATTAGTACTGGACTTAGGAATATCATTAAAATTATAATATACAAAGAGACTAGCACTACAGATAACACAGATCATGTACCTTCCCCCCAGTCACAGGCATTACATTTTTATGGCTGCATGGGAGGAGCCATGCTGATGTATTGCTATTACGTAGAAGAGAAATGGGTGGTGGAAGCCAGTGAATGAATATCTTCCCTCTGTTCTTCCACAGTACTGCAGTCAGTGCTTTTCTATTGTTTCTCCACCATCCCTCCCATCTGTGGCCACACTAGCCCCCTCCTTTGTGGGAACACTACTTTATTGCTGCCCATCACTTCTGTTTCAGTTCCACAGTTGTGGCAAAATAAAAGAGCCTGCCATGCCCAAGATGGCCACAGTGAACTCAGTGTGCATGCACGACTTCACTTCCATGGTTGCATATGTGTGAATTCACGTCTGAAGTTGCGAAGTTGCACATGTGCACTGATCTCACGGCAATATAGTTGACATGCAGGCTTTTTTTTTTCAGCCCTGTGAGTGCTCATAAAGCGGCATAGCTGCAGTGTTGGGTCTGACCAGAATTTGTTTTAACAACAAGCAGCTGGGAGACTGTTTTAACAAACCGTGGGTACCTCTGAGTTACTTTTCAGTTAGGCAATCAAAAACAAGCAGTTAGTTGATTGTGTTTGCCTCTATTTACCAGAAATAAATTGGCTAAGCAAAATGTATAATTATTTGTCCAAACCAGGCATTTTACCTTTACTCAAAGCACTTAGCACACAATTCTTTCAAGCTACCTTCAATGGTTCTAATCTTTTGCTCCCCTACCAGCACACAGTTCTCAATCATGCAACAGTTAAATGGTGCAATTTTTTAGTTTCATTCTGCAGTCAACATAGCCTAACCTTACCCTGAAGCAGCTGCCAAGACTGAGCCCTGTCTACTGTAAATGTTTTGCCTCAGCAGACAGCTAAACAAAACATAAATTGTCTCACCCATCATGACAGGGTGAAAGCTGTTGATGGAATGACTCCTTCTAGATATTTTTTTCCCTCTTCAGTGTTCCTCCCAATTGTTTTCTTTTCAGCATTCTTTGTTTATCAAGTAACTGGAGCCAAACAAGTTGAAGCATCTGTGATGAACTGCTTTAGACAAATTTCCTCCAGAATTGTTGCAAGCTGCAGCATGATGCCAGTGACAACCATGTGCAGGAGCTGCATGCAGAGATGTCATTTTTTCCATGATTTATGACTTTTTTTCATCTCATTGGGGGTAGGGATGGAAGGATGGTGGAAATACTTGTAGCACTTGTTGAAACCTATACAGATTGGCACGATGGAACCTAACCTGATAGCAGGCAGTTGAACTAGGGATTGCAATCCAGTATATAATTCACGGTCCCAGAAGGCATTATTTGGTGTTCTGAGCATTATTTCTTGACTGCACAGAACACCAAAGAGTTGGGAATTTCGAACGCTGTATAATGACACATGGAATATATTTGTCAAATGAGCCACTAATGTTTTCATAAAAGCAAAGTAGGTTAGTAGTGCAGGTGTTTCCTCTAGTAAAGCCGTGTTGGTCAGGGTCACTGTTTAAGATATCAATTTAATATTGTTTCTAATTATGCTCTCAAGGGGATTACCCAGAATGGAACTCAAACTAATTGGTCCATAATAAATCACTGAGTGTCTGCCACCTTTTTTGGTTTTCACCACTATTTAGATCATATGTCAGACAGCATCTTGACTATTGTAATGAGTTATGGTGTCCTTATAGGAAATCATATGTAGACATGATCAAAAGGGAACGCATACAGAAACAAAAATTCTGGTGGAGACCAAGAACAACCCATACACTCAAAGCCCAGAAAAAGTGAAACTCTTTTCTTTAGAAGTACATAGAAAAAGAGGTGACCTGTTATCATTTTATAACATGAAACATGACCCCTACCTCATGAACAAAGTATATGTTTAAATGTAAGGACATCAACTCTAAGTCACGAGGTCATCCCCTCCAAGTAATGTCAGGAAGATTCAGGACAAACAAAAGAAAATACTTTTAAGTCAAAGTCAAAGTCAATTTTATTTAAAAAGACGCCCAATCCCAAAGGCTCTGGGCGCCGCACAAAACTGTACAGTATGTCATACCGTATACATTACATTAAAATATCATACATATAAAACTTAATCTCCAAAAGCCTGCATAAATAAAAAGGTCTTCAGATGACTCTTAAAGGCCTCTATAGTGGGGCCTTTCTCACTTCAAGTGGCAGCGAGTTCCAGAAGCTGGAGCAGCAACTCAAATGGTCGATCCCTGCAGATTTCAACCTCGCTCTCGGAACTTTGAAGGCCACCATTAGAGGCGGAGATCCTGGACAGAGGTGGATGGTACCAGGAGATCAGAAAGGTAACCAGGGCCCTGTCCATGTAGGGTCTTATAGGTGAGAAAACCCACCTTGAACAATACTCTCCACCTGACAGGCAGCCAGTGCAATTCATGCAATACCGGAGTGATATGACAAAACTTACTTTGTCCGGTCAGAAGCCGGGCAGCAGCGTTTTGCACTAGCTGCAGTCTGCAAAGAGAAGTTCCAGAGACCCTGAGATAGAGGGCATTACAGTAGTCAAGCCTAGAAGTGACTAAGGCATGTACCAAAGTAAGGAGGTCCAGAGCCGGAACAAGGGGCTTTATCCTGGTGATATTTCCAAGATGAAAAAAACAGGAACAAACCACAGAGGATATTTGAGCCTCCATGGACAGGTTTCTGTCAAAGATCACACCAAGGTTTCGCACCCATGGGGAGGCCTTCAATGACACAGCTCCTAGCACAATGCCAGTTGCAGAATCAGAGGCCATCCCATCACGAGCTCTGTTCAACTCCACTACCAGTACCTCAGTCTTGTTAGGGTTCAGTCGCAGCCAGCTGGAAGACATCCAGTCATTTATCTCAGCCAGACAGATACACAGAAAGGATCATAAATCTCTGGAATAGTTTGCTTGAAATAATTATTAGTGAGACAAAGGAGATTTTTTAAAATAGACTGGACAAATGTATTACAAACGGTGGAAAGCTAACAAACCGTTCTTAACCTACAGGAGCTACTTTTCGGCTAATTGCCTTATCAGTTCCTTAAGCATCACTGACATTAGTAATGGGAGCAATCTCTGCTGTTGTCCAATCAAGTGGGATTTCATTAGAATCTATTGATTTCTGGAGGATGTACTGAAGCGGGGTTATTATGTGATCTGCCATAATTTTCAGCATGTTGCTTAAAATGTTGTCCGGGCTGGGGGAGGAATTATACTTTAGTATTTTGATTTTTTTATTTAATTGCATCCCAATTTATTGTGATATGCAGGATACCATCTGAGTTAACTTTAGTGAACTCCTTTGTTTTTGGCACATATCCCAAGCAAAAAAAAAATGTTTGCATGCCTCTGCCATATCTGTGGGGCTGTTAATGGTATTGTTTAGCATGAGAATAGGACCCACCCCACAACTGGACTGTTTCAATTAACTTATATAACTGTAAACGATTTTACTATTATTTTTGCTGGCATGCGTGCCAAGCCAGGACTCCATTCTATGTTTTGTGTTCCTAATAGCTTTTTTCACATAACATTGTTGGTTTTAAATGTTGATCATGATTTGGGGGTTTGGTTAGAATGAGGTTTCTGTATGATTTATCTTTTTTACTGAGTGATGTCTTAATTTTCTGTGAAAACCATTTTGGGCAAATGTTGTATTTTGTAATCTTCGAGATGTATTTTGTATTTAGGTCCAAGATTACACTTTGAAACTGCCATATTTCTTCCATCAATGTGTCTGTTAGTAAGGTGTGCCAGTCAATGTTGCTGAAAGCAGCAGTTATTCTCAGTAGATCAGCCCTGTGGTACTGGGTATAGTTAAGTTTTGTCTGCCCTAAAGGAGCGTTTAGTTAGAATTCTGAAGGTGACTATAATATGGTCACTATTTCCAAGTGGGGGGTGGGGGTGGTTATACAGTTCTTTATTTGGATGTCAGATGGAGAAAGTACTAAGTTAAAAATGCTGCAACCCCTTGTGAGACATGACACATATTGGCATAACCACAGTTGCTCAGTTAAGTCAAAGAGATATCTTCTACCCCTTCTGGATGCTGTCTTAAGGTCCCATTTAATGTCACCCAGGTTGAAATTCCCCAAAACAAGGTATCCCCAGCATCAAATACAGATTCTATTTCTGAAAGGATACACATGCTGGAGTCAAAGATGGAGTCAGGGGGCTTGTAACTGATGCCTATAGTTAGACTTTTAATGTTTGGGCTAGTCAATTTAACCCATAGTGTCTCAGGATTTGCCACATTTCTCTTTTTAGAGCTGTGGGTACAGCACTATTGTGATCACTCAATAGCTCTAAAAAATGGCCGATTGTGGAACCTTCCATTGGACTTTTGGAAGTATCCTTCCGAAAGCCCAATGGAGCTTGAACCCCCTCTACACGATTATTGCTGGCAGAATAACAGCTGCACTATTTCATCTGTTACTCTTGCATTCTGGTGTATGATCTGCACATGCATGACTCATGTGCATGCACTGTTCTGCTGGCACTGTCATGTTGTGAATGACAAGATGTCATTCATCATAACTGCACATGTGCAAGTGCTGCACATGCACATTTGCATCACTGGTGCCAGCTCCGTGGCATTCTGTGCCCCTCTCAACTCAAGTGGCACACTGGGAGCTCACTCCTGTGTGCCCAAGTATTGGCATCCTGCACAACCCCCCCCAGTTGCCCAGTTATGTGGCACACTGGGAGCCCACCCCAGTGTGCCCAAATGTATTATTTTTCTGTTTTCTGTAAAAATAAAATTCATCATCACTGCAGTCCCTCCCCACCCCACCCCCACTCTCCCACTGAGCACGCCCCCCTTACCCCATACTTACCTCCATAGATCAGCACTGTCTTCTTCTCTGGACCAGGACACATCTCCACTCTTCAAAGCCGAAAGGCAAACTGAAGAATCTTAGGTATGCGTGCTACTGTATAATGCCATTCAATCATGTTTTCATCTTATGCTGATAAATCAGACATTTTTTTGAATTTTTGCCCCAAATTTTCAACATAGGGTTCTTGGGACTCAGCCTCATGAAAACTTTCACTGTCATTTTGTTAATCAGTCTTGAAAGGTGATTTCATGGTCACTGTGCGGAAACACCTTTCAGGACTGATTTACAAAGTGACAGTGCCACTGTTCATGAGGTGGGGTCCCAAAAATCCCATGTTGCAAATTTGGTGAAAAAGTTCCAAAAAATGTGTTATGAGCATGCATTGTGCAGTTTCTATGCACGCTCCTAACTTTGCCAATTTTTTATATTTTCACTCAACATTTTCAACATTGCCATTTTTGCACACCTCCTTCAAAACAGTAAGCTGTCATTTTCCACAATCTGCACAAAATGTATTTTCATACCTGTGGTGCACAATAGCACATTTGCTCTGTGAAATCACCGTTCCGGACAAGTGAACAAAATTACACTGGCACTGTTCATGAGGATGGCTCCCAAAAAGTCTATGTTGAAAATTTGGTGCACCACCTCAAAAAAATGGCCAAGTTACACCCAGGCATTGAATAATTATTATGCACATGTGTAACTTTGGTCACTTGGTAGCTCTTCATAGCCGTACCAGCTCTGTTTAGAGTGTATTAATTTTACTAGAGATATCATAAACATTAATCCCTTCCCTTATAACTATATTGACCCACCACTTCTTTTACTGGATGTATCTTTATGGAACAATTTGAGATCCATGATTTTTTTACCCCATGAAGAGTCCTCTGTCCACCAGGTTTCAGTGATGTCTTCTAGGGAGAGTTCTTTCTCAAGTATAAAGGCTTCTAACTCATTATTTTTATTTATTAAGCCCCTTGCATTTAACAGGACACTTTACCAGCTGTAGTGTTCAGAATTTTTTTTTTACTAGTCGGATAAATAGGGCCATAAGCAATTTTTGATGAATATTGTAGTTCCCCTATTTTTTTTATTTCAAATGATGGATGTCTTAATTGATTTCTTTTCATAGTATTTTCACTTCCCATTCAAGTCTGTCATAAAAATAGAGTGTACTCTTCTTGTAAAATAAATCCCACATTTCAGTACAGTTTATATCAAGTTTCATGCACCAGTTAGCTAGCCTAATTTTGATTTGTTGTATACAGTAGTATTTTCAATTTAATATCTTAGATCATAGCCCCTGGTAGGCATGATACAGTTCTATTTTCCTTGTCAGATTTGCAAACATGTGGGTCAATGAAATGTATCATAGATTCACCTATTAGTATTCTTTGTCTTGGTGATTTAGGCTGGGCATGATGTCTGGGGACAGGTATTTCACTGGATGTGACAAGGGGGCAAGAAGAGAGAATCGGTTTTGGAGTTGTATTGGTTCTGATGTACATGGGGTTTGTCTTCTGTACCTTATGTTGAAGCTTTTATTTTGTACTAAACACTAGTCATTGCTGGTAAGGTTGCAGTCTTCCCTTCCTCTTTAGGAGACCCTTTCATCTTTGTCAGGGCTATAGTTTTCTGTGTTTTCTTCTGTTTTTTTTTTTACTATCAGGAGACTAGGGGAATACAAAGGGTTTCTGCAGATATTGTCTTGACAAATGACTATTTTATTAATTTTGAGAGCACTGCACAATTCTTTCTTAAAATTGTTTAGGTTGGCTTTGAGTACTGATAATATTTTACATTTTTCACAGATGAAGGCTTTAGTTAGACCCTGTTATGGTAAGGAAACATACATGTAGCAAGTTCAAAGAAGGGCAACAAAGATGGTGCAAGGCCTGCACCTGAGGTCATACAAGGAGTGGCTGGAGGAACTAAATATGTATACCCTGGAGGAGCTGAGAGAGAGAGGGGGGATGAAATTTGGCTATTTCTTACAGAAACAAAGTTTTAATTTTTACAAATTCAGCCTTATCTTGGGAGCTCCAGAAATGTGCTGCTACTAGCTAGGCTGCTGGCTCCACCCCCCAAATTCTAGCTTTTCAATTGCATTATGACCACGATCTGACTCACTTTTCTGTGTGGGATCCTCATGCTGGCCCGCATGCAAGAAACAAAAATTGCCATCAAATGCTTCCTTAACCCAACGTCTTTACCAGGTACTCAAGTGCTCTGCTACCCATGTTTAAACAAATATTGTATGTGCCTTCTGGCTATGTTAGTTCCCTATAATCTAGTTTAAATCCTTCCCAGCTACTCTATCCATTCCTTTGGGTGGTGGCCCCCTGATGGGAACAGTTGCAGCTCTTCATGAGTATAAAACCATACCTTGGAACAGAAGGCCCTCCAACTATCAAAAACCCTAAGCTTTTCCTCTTGCACCAGTTAGGCTACCTAACGGCATGCTGGCACTTCCCACCAGCCTGTAGCAACAGGAGGATCTCTGACTAGATCACATTAGATACCATTCCCTTCAGCAACAGCCACAGATTCATGAATGCTTCCTTATGTCCATGAAACCTGTGCTTCCTATGTCACTCATGCCTAGTTGGACAATGGTCTGCTCCACTCCTGGCTGATTTGCTTTGCTCTTTATAGCACTCACTAAACCCACACTCCTAGCCGGCCACCTTTGTCGAGCTACCATCCTGTACAATGTCCCTTCCACCTTACCCACTGCCTTAAGGGAGTACCCAATGACTACAACCTTCCAACCTTTCTTCCCAGTCTTGTGCTTCCTCTTCCTTTACAAGTTTGGTGCCCAGGTGCTAGGTCTGCCCCCACCATTTAATATACAGCAAAAAGGGCAACTCAAGAACTGATGTGCCAGTTCATCAAAGTTCATCCAAAGAATGTGTAAAGAATGGCACAATCCACCTGGATAAGTGCAAACAAGGATTTATTAACTTACCATTTGGATGTAAAAAAAATCCACCATGCTACATCAGGTACAAACACAGCAAACTCACAAGATGGTCCAACCGGTTTCACGCATGCGCACTTCATCATGGATGGCCTTCCAAATCCACACTCCACATATAAATTGAAATACGTTTAAAGTGATAGTATAACAATGTTAAAGTGAAAAACGAAGAAAGTTAAAAACAAGCATTGCAATGTGATTTTGTATATTTAAGGTTTAAATCCTACTTTTTATAAGAATAATAAATATTCTAATTTTAATCCACAACACAAACTGCAAAATCTAATCCAGTGCTAATGATAAATACACAGGACTATAATATAAATGCATAGTTTTAAATAATAACTTAAAAACACTATAAATATATTATGGCATACATATTGAAAGTGCATTATAGACATAGGAACATTATCAGCTCCAAAAAAACATGTTTTCCCACTGTCATCTTGGCATACCAGGGATCACTAACAGGCTATATGGAGCTGAAAAAAGAAAGAAAAAAACAAATCAGCAACCTCAAAATAATGCTTCAAAAAGGCATTCAAAAATGCACATAGAGGATTTTTAGAGTATTAAAAAACAGCAATCCAGTTTTATTCTAGGTTCATAAAGGAAGGGAAGTGGTTGTATAGGTGGGGGGATGGGAGAGGTGGGTTTAAGGATGAGAGGGGGAAAAAAGATGAAAGGGAAAGGGAAAGAGAGAACTTTTTTCCTTATTCACTTTAATATTGGTTCACTGTCACTTTAAATGTATTTCTGTTTATGTGAGGAGTGTAGATTTGGAAGGCCATTACTGATGAAGCACGTATGCACAAAACTGGTCTGGTCATCTTGTGAGTTTGCTGTGTTTGTACCCTGTGTGGCACAGTGGATTTTTTTTACATCCAAACAGTAAGTTAATAAATCCTTGCTTGCATTTATCTCGTGGATGGTGCCATTTTTGTTACAGTCTTTGTCTGCCCCCACATCCCTGATTGTTTGGTGGCCTCCTTCAGACTGGCTAGCTGAAAGCTGATACTTGTTTCTGGTGTTTACTGGTGCTGGTGCTTCCTTATGGCCATGTCTGCTACCTCCTTTCTTGACTCTGATACATTCACATTCCTACTACTAGAGATTGCTTTTTGCCATCCTCCTCCCTAACCTATCTTCCCTTGCCAACTGCTCCCCAGGGCTAGTGCCCACATCCATATCCATAGCCTCCTCTTCCCATTCTCTTCAGCTGCATACTCATCTCCCTGTACCCAAAAGTGCCACAAACTACCACTGCAATTTGGCAATGCCTCTTTTAGGAGCATTGATCCTATTGCAGTGGCTGCAGAGATATTCCCCATTGAGAAGACTGTGTACTTTACACTACCTATGCAGCACGCCAGATGCTGTTCCCTCCCAGTGTCAAGGATGCTCATCTCTGTCCCAACCCACTCCCTCAGAGTCCCTGTCTACTGCCAGTTTTCCTCCCCATGCCCTCCTTGCACTGCCAGTTGTCATCGCACATGGAATACATACTTCTCCAGAGCTGTGAACAGCTTGCAGAAGCAGCAGATGTACTCCCTGCCATCTGCAGCCATCCTGGCATATATTCTGCATCCCTGGCAGCACTCCAAATATATTTCCATCCTCCATGATAATCTATACTTTTAGAGGCAGTTAGCCCCCTGACTAACTCCATTTCAACAAAACTACTCCTTTGACCAACTTCAATTCTGTTTGTCATCTGACCATTCACCATGGGGACCATTCACAGCTAACTCACACAGTGTATGTCTTATGAGGCAAAGAATCCAACCTACCAGTTAATGCCTGTGGTTATTTTGCATACACGCTTGACTTGATAGCATTTAATGTTCACGGTACCTTAAATTTTTAAAAAGAATAACCTGGCCCCTTAAATTAAATTAGACCCCTTATATTTCAAATATACATTATCCCCCAGCCTCCCTTTCCTGGCCCAGTTTATATTTTCCCTCCATAAGTTACAAATACTGCATGTCCCTATGCAATTTCACATCACTTATATCTCTTGCAGTTACTTACACGACCTTCTTGCAAGAAATTCTGCAACAGTCCTACTGGCTGGCAAAAATGTCCTCCTACATGGTCCACTAGCATGATGTCTACTTGGAAAGTACTTTGAAATTAGGTTAGCAAGCAACATTCAACTTCTTATCCCAGTTAACACCTTATTAATACTGATTACTTAAACTTGACAGCCCTGGTATTCAGAAAATGATTTCAGCTGGTAGCTTGTAACTGCAAGCCTCCTTCTCCTCCTCCTCCTCCTCCTCCTCCTCCACCTTCTTTGTACGATACATGTCAGACAGGCATCATTTTTGGAACACTGATATCTTCACACATAGAATGCTATAAATTGCTCTTCTACCAGCCACAATAACCATGTCAGACTGGCATACTTCTAGGAATCAATGGCAGTTTATCATGTGGGCTGGTGAAAGTGTGAGTGAAGTTAGAAAGTGGAAAGTTTAGGTAGGATCCAGTTCAGACCTCCCCCCCCCCTCCCAAATTGCATTGCGGCCCCTCCAGACTTTGCTCAGGTGCAAACCTGGTTTGAGAGCGCAAACCAGGCTTTTGTGAATACCAACTTGGCTCAAAACCCAGTTTGTGCTGCACAAACTGGGTTTGCTTCGGGGCAACGTTTTGAATATCTGGCCCCAGATGTCTTATTATTATATAAAGTTTTGACACAACTGATACATTTTTCAGGAAATCCATAAAGAACTAACACATCCATGATATGTGGCTATAATTTGCTGTCAAAAGTCTTTTTTGAAATCTAGGGAAAGAAGTCCTATTGGAATTTTAGATTAACCTACTGTATCTACAGTATAATATGGAATATTTTGTAGTGTTGTCAGCTGATATTCTACTTTTAATGAAGCCTGTCTGTTGTGGACCAACTATATGGTGGAAAACTCTTCCCAATCTATCAAACAGAATATTGGCTAGGATTTTAATGTCTGTTTTTTTCAAGAAGATTGGTCTATAACTGCTACCATATTGAGGATCCTTCCCAGTGTTATGTATTAAGTGGATTAGGCCTTGTTTGAAACCACTTCTTCATTGTTTCATTGCTTAATAGGAAGTTGTTTAACTTCCACCTAGTAGTTTTTTCTAGGTTGTTAGACTCTTAAAAGCATAGAGGTACTGGGGAGTGATTGGAAATTACATGTTCTTTAATTTCTACGTGGGTTATCCTACAGATGAACTGTTTTGATACATGCATTTGATCTAATCTTTATCTACTGTAGAATGGTGACACTGATACCAGTAAGTAAATTATTTGATGCTTGGGTTTATTACCCTCCAAGTGTCAACTAAACTCATGTTGCCAATCAGTGGCCAGATATGCAAAACCTTGCACCGAGGACAAAAAGATTGTGCCTGGTTTGTGCACCATTTGGGTGGGGTTGCAATTTTCAAAAGGCCATATAGCACTAGAGCAACACAGCAGTGCTAGCACAAAAAGCTAATGTTTGCACAGGGCAAAGTGAGGGTCGTGGACATGAATACAGATGCAATGGTATATTCAGTGCTCCAGTGCTCTGCAACACGTATCTGCATGACACATAGTGCGGCACAAGATACCACCTATAAAAAGGTGGTCTTAAGTCAGGCAAACCCTACAGGTGGGCAGAGACACTGCAGCAAGGGACAACATGGCTGTGTCCAACAGCCCCCGGTGCACCTGATGGCACAAGTTCAATGCAAAGAAGTGCAAGATAATGCACCTGGGTAAAGGGACCCCTTGGGAAAGCTACAGGATGGGGGGGTTGCTGATTGTCACCAAGGAGGAAAGGGACTTAGGGATTATAATCTCTGATGACCTTAAGGTATTAAACAGTGCACAAAGGCTGTGGGGAGGACCAGTGGCATGTTGGGGTGCATAGGCAGGGATATCACTAGCAGGAAGTGGGAGGTGGTGATGCCATTGTATAAAACATTGGTAAGGCCTCACCTGGAGTATAGCATGCAGTTCTAGAGGCCACACCTGCGCAAGGACATAAACAAGGTGTGGCTGTCCAGAGAAGGGCGACGAAGATGGTGCAGGGCTTGCACCATAGAACATATGAGGTGAGATTAAGGGGCCTCAATAATTACTCACTGGAGGAAAGGAGACAGCAGGGGGACATGATAGAAACTTTCAGGTACCTCAAGGGCATAAACAGGGTGCAGGTGGGAGACTGTTCCAATGTGGAAAAAGTACTAGAATGAGGGAGCACAATATGAAACTGGAGGGAGGTGAATTAAGAAGCAATGTGAGGAAGTTATTCTACACAGAGAGGGTGGCCGATGCTTGGAATAGTCTGCCACAAGAGTTAGGGTGGGCAAGCACAGTAGAGGGGTTTAAGCATGCCTGGAACAGGCACAAGAGAACCTTGAGGGGGAGATGATGAAAAACCATTGATCACACAGGGTCAGTGGCCACATACAAAGTACATGGCCTATGGGCAGATTGGATGGGCCTGGTGGTCCTTATCTGCCAAAAATGTCCATGTTTCTTTGTTTCAATGTTTCACAGCATAGGGGCTGCCATGTGTATGGGGTCAGCTACATGGCAAACTTGTGCTAATGTCTGTATATGTTTCTTACTAGGTCAGTACCTATCCCTTATGATCCTGGTTCCTTATACCAGTCCTCCGTCCATCAAATGTGGCCAAGGATAGATACAATGAGACACACACTCCCACACGTAACATCACTGAGCATGTCGTTGGCATGCTAAAAATGAGATTCTGTTCCCTGGACTGTTCAGGTGGTGCCCTACAGTATAACCCTCAAAAGGCATGTAGAATATTTCTAGCCTGCTGTATGTTACACAACATGGTGCTCAACTGTGAATAGGCCTGCTGGTACATGAGGAAAATAGTGACAGTGACACAGAGCCAGAGGTGCATGAGATACTGAAGCAGCTCAATAGGCATGACCACCGCATAGCCAGGAGGTCCCAGGAACATTGAGGCAACATCTTCAGAGCCTGTCACAGATAAGGTGAGTGCAAAAGAAATGGTCACCATATATGGGTCCAAACTTTAATGACAAACTAGTTAAAACCAAAGTAAAGTGAAACTGCACAACCGACACTATAAAACAGGTTGTCAAAGTAAAATTACAGGGATGGGGCAGAGGGGATGTATTGAATGTAAAACAGGTGGCACAAGAAGGGTGCAGGTGACCATCGTGAAAGGCAGATGTAACTTCCAACACCAAGGCCTCCTTCCACTGCGAGTCACTATGGATGACTGTCCACTAGGCCATGTAGGAGGGGTCATGTGGACTGGGTGGGTAGGGTGATGTCTGTGGGAACAGAGTCACCCTGGGCAATGCATGCTCAGACCTTTGGCTGGACAGTGCTCTGTCCAGGTCATGCCCAGGGGTTTGTGGAATGCCTATGGACAATAGCGTTGCAGGTGTGCTGGCTGACCCCAACCTGCCACTCCATGGGGTCAATGTATGATGGGGGACAGCCCACGCATGAGGCTGACGTAAACTGGAGAGGCCCAGCCTCCCTCATCTTGACAGTGAGCTTCCTCACTGACCCAGTCAGATCCCCAAACATGTGGTGGAAGGCATCCAGGAACCTCACCTCACATTCCTCCACATGCTGTGCTTCGTACTACAAGACAGCGTGCAGGTTCTCATGGAGGTGGACAAGTTCCTCACACATTTCCCTCCAGAAATAGGCAAGCTCCCATTGTGCAGTGGACAGGGAGTCTATGGCAGACTGAAGCAGCTGTTGAGACTCTGATGGAGCCTGCCTCTTGGTGACACTGTCTTCTGGGACAGTACATGCCTGAAGGTGAGGGCGCATACTGGGTTGTGCATGCCCCCCCACCCATGGTGGAGGTCTGAGTTGGCAGGGCCACTGCCAACTTGGAGAGACTCACATGGCAGGATATGAATGTTGGGGGATCATGTTGGCTGCCCATGGACACCCAGTGTGGGGGGCTGGTAGTGTGGAAGATGGAGGATGAGGAGGCCACACCTGTGGTGGTGGTGTGGTGTTGGAGAAGGGGTGTGAAGGGGGTGGTCATGGTGGTGGCAGTGCTAGAGGAGGCTGTAGTCACAAAGGACCTTGCAATCACAGACTTCACTGTGTCCCTGGAGGTTAACTGTGAGACAGCTGTGATGTCCCCTATGCTATCCTCCTCTGGCTTGACAGGGGGGATACATCAGATGGTGAACCCCCCCTGGGCATCAGTGGTGTGTAGGTAATGCTACAGAAGAAAGTAGGTGTCTTCGTTGGTGTCTGACAGTTCTGCTAACATTGTGTTCAATGTCTCCTCCTCCTTCCCGCTTGATGCTGCCTGCCTGCTGAGGAATGGCCAGCCTCCTCCTCCTCTTTATCCACCTCTTCCAAGGTGTCACAATCTTGCACTTTACACACAGGATAACACTGTAAGTATGCTGCACAGCGCATAGTGGGTATGCTGCAGTGATGGCACATGCACCCCCCCCACCAGTCCAGTATATGTCACCCAGTGCCAGCATACAACAAGTGACTAAAGTGTAAACACCCACACAACTAAAGCGGCAACACAACTGCGGGTGGATGTTAGCCTGTACAGGCATAATGGTACCCAACACCAATGTATCCCTCACATGCCACACACATGCACACCGCCACCCACAGTGCAGGCAACATACATGCACCCCGTGACACACATACAGTAGCACCTATGTCAGCATGCAACAGTACACGTGCAATCTCCTTGGTAGCTGTGACATACACCCTGTGTACATGGGGACATGGCAGGGTATCTGTGTGCAGAGTAGTACAAGACTGGGTTTCCGTGGCACACAACGCTGGGCAAGTAATTTGGTAAACACATCAGCAGCCTGTGCCATAAAGCATACTGACCTTCCTAATGCACACAACATGTGTGCAATGGCCAGGGCTGCATTGTGTCACAACACTAATGTATTAGCAGGTGTACCCATGCACACCAGGCTGGTACATAGCCATGTTTTCATATGTTTGGTAAGATGCCACCTGGGTCTTGAAGCCACCACCAGGGACCCCTTCCATAGCCATGTTCCGCAGGGTAGAGGTCACCTCCTCCTCCTCCACAGGGTCAACAGGTGTTGAAACCACCAATGGCCATGGTCCACCACCAGTGGCATGCAGCGCATGGTGCTGTGCCACCATATTCTCTTTAGCACAGCACCAGAGGTCGTTAAAGTGATTTTGCACCACCTCTAGGGAATGACCCTGGCCACCGACAGTGTTGACTGCTGTGGCTATCTCCCCCCACACCATATGGAGCATGGCATCTGTTGTCCTACAGCAGGACATCTGTGTCTCCCTGGCCTTTTTGACCTTCTTGGCATCAACCAGGGTCTTCAGCTCCTCCCTTGAGAATTTGAAATTCCGGACACTTGTCTGTCCATCCGATGCATGTGTTGTGTGAGTAATCCATATGTGTGTGCTTGTGTGTGTGTGTGTGTGTGTGTGTGTGTGTGTGTGTGTGTGTGTGCGCTAGCCCAACAGGCCACACCATAGCAGCAGTACTGGATTACATGTCCCAGGGATGAAGGTGTCTGAAACATCTCCCGGCAGCCTGTTCAGGCCCAACAATGCACACAAATGGACATTATTGATTGGCAGACTACTGTTGGTGTACATGCGACACATACAAACCAGCAGCATTATGCAGAGGGCAGGTGGCAACAAGCCATGTGGCCCGAAGCTACACTTACACGTGTGGAAGCAACACACGTGGGTTGCACTAACCTGTGGTGTTGTTGACCTGGTGAATTCCACTGCCGTGGTTGTTGCACAGCATGAGGTACACATACATATGACACAGTAACAGGGACAACCCCCTGACAAAATTGAGCCAGAAGTTCTGTTTGGCCAGGAATGCTTCCCCCAGGCCACGTATGCTTACCTGTACAAGCACCCCATCACACATGGACAGCCATGTGTGTGTTAGTATGAGAACCCTGTGACAATGACACTGTATGTACAGGTAAGTGACAGGACAGTGTGACAGTGGAGCACACTGTTAGTACACCCCTGACTGCTGGGCCTGGTTTCTCTTGGGCAGAAGCATTCAATGGTACCTGACACACAATCTGCAGTTAGGTTTCCCTCACAATACTGGCTCCACATGTTACCGTAGTGTAGTATACACACTGTAGCAGAAACCGCTATATGCTTATGGCATGCAAAACACCTGCCTGTGCTTGGGGTTTTTGTCTCCTAGGATAACATTCTCCTGCCCATTGTTTACAAAACAGCCTGCAATTACCTGCTTGTACATCCAGTGTGCTGTGCAGGTGGTGCTGTGTCCCCCCCTTAGATATAGATACATACATAAGTACATAGAAGGTGACGGCAGATAAGTGCCATTTGGCCCACCTAGTCTGACTCTCTTCCCCCTCCTAATGCATTACTGCAGACCCTAGTTGATCTTTGGCTTACCCTCTCTTCCCTATTGTGAGAGTACTCATGTCTATCCCATACATTCTTAAATTCCACTATAAATTTTGCCCATACCACCTCCGCAGGCATCCACTACTCGTTCTGTGAAAAAGTACTTCTTCAGGTTGCCCCTGAGCAAACACCCCTCTAGCCTCATTTCATGCCCCCTTGTTCTTGCATACCTTCTTTTCTGAAAAATGCTACCCACCTGTACCTTGTTTATACCTCTGTTGTACTTGAGTGTTTCTATTATATCCCTCCGCTCCGCTCCGCTCCTCTCCTCTCCTCTCCTCTCCTCCAGGGAATACACATTGAGGTCCTCTAGTTTTTCCTCATTGGACTTTTGGTGCAGTCCTTGCACCATTTTTGTTGCCCTTCTCTGGACTGCCTCTATTTTGTCTATTTCTTTCTGGAGATGTGGCCTCCAGAACTGGACACAGTACTTCAGATGTGGTCTCACTAGTGATCTGTAAGTGACATAACCACCTCCTTTTTCTGCTGGTGATACCTCTCCCTATGTACCCTTGTATCCCAGTGGCTCTCCCAGCAGCCTTCTCACATTGTCTGTTTACCTTCAGGTTATCAGATATGATTACTCCAGGTCCATTTCTTGATTGGTGATCATCAGTTCCTCTCCCCCCTTCTTTTACTCCTCCCTTGGATTTCTGTGCCCCAAATGCATGATTTTGCACTTATTTTCATTGAATCTTAGCTGCCACAATCTTTGACCACTCCTCAAGCATGTTTAGGTCCTTTCTCATTTTTTCCACCCACCCGGAGTGTCAACCCTGTTGCAGATCTTAGTGTCATCTACAAAGAGGCATATCTTCCCCTCCAGCCCTTCTGCAATGTCACTTATGAAGACATTGAAGAGAACTGGCCCCAGCATAGATCACTGTGGCACCCTGCTGGTCACCCCTCTCTACTCTGATTGAATGCCATTTACCATCACCCTCTGTGTTCTGTCGCTCTGCCGGTTTCTGACCCAGTTTACCATATTGGGGCATGTTCCCAGGCTGCCCAACCTATTTATCAACCTACTACATGGGACGATGTCGAAGGCCTTGCTGAAATCAAGGTAGGCCACATCCACCGTCCCTCTCTGATCTACCTCCCTGGTCACCCAGTCAAAGAAATGTATCTGATTTGTTTGACAAGACCTTCCTGCTATGAATCCATGCTGCCTTGGATCCTGTGCTCTGCTGGATTCAAGAATTAATGACAGTCCTTTCCTTTAGCAATGACTCCATTAATTTCTCCACCACTGGGATCAGGCTGACTGGCCTATAGTTTTCATCCTCCTCCTCCCTGTTCCCACTTTTGTGGAGGGGGACTACATCCCCAGTCCCCTGGAACCAGCCCTGTCTCAATCAATTTGTTGAATGGGCTGTTAGTGGTGCCGCCACCACCTCTCTAAGTTCTTTTAATACTCTGAGATGTATCCCATCTGACCCCATAGCCTTGTCCCCTTTGAGATTTTTGAGTTATTTTAGGACTTTTTCCTCCGTAAATGGGCTGGTGTCCACCTCTCTTCCACTGGTGTTCCTATTGCCCAATAGTGGTCCTTCTTCTTCCCCTTCTTCTGTGAACACTGAAAACAAATATTTGTTCAAGAGTGTTACTTTTTTTAGGTCCCCCTTCACATACCCCACTGCCCCCATTTTAACCTCACAATCCCACCCCTGATCTTCTTTCTTTCACTAATGTATCAGAAAAAGGTATTTCATCCTTTCATTGCCTAGGCTATTTTTTCCTCCATTTGCACCTTTGCGCCCTTGACTGCTTCCCCTGCCTCCCTCTGTTTTTCCAGATACAGTTCCCTGTCTTCCCCCTCTGTGTTTCTTTGTACCTCCTGAAAGCTAGTCTTTTCTCTTTTACCTTCCCAGCCACATACTTTGAGAACCATAGAGGTTTTTTTCTCTTTGTTTTGCTTAGTTGCCTAACACAAAGGCTTGTTGCCTCTGCTATGTATCCCTTAAGGTTCTCCCATCATTTCTCTACATCACCCCCTTCTTTTTCCCCTGACAGGCTTCCTTGAGACATTCCCCCATTTTAGCAGAGTCAACCCGTGTGAAATCCAGGACACTTGTTTTCATGTGATTTGACTCCTCCACTGTTCTCACATTGAACCACACTTTACAATGATCACTGGACCCCATTTGGCTACCCACCATTACATTGGTGACTCTGTCCCCATTGGTGAGTACCAGGTCCAATATTGCTCCTTTTCTGGTGGGTTCTGCCACAAGCTGCTTGAGGCATGCCACCTGCAGGACATCCAGGATGCCATTGCTCTAGGCTGTGGCTGCAGCCTGGGTGCTCCAATACACATCAGGCAAACTGAATTCTCCCACCAGCAACACTTCACCTTTGGTTGTCATTTTGTGGGTGGCTTCCACTAGTAACCCGTCCATCCCCTCCTCTTGTGCTGGATGTCTGTAGATCACACCAGTGCGAATGGTGGTGTCATTTCCTGTCTCCAGGGTGACCACAGTGATTGCACTCCTTCCTGCATTCCCTGAACTTCAGTTGCTTTAACTTCCTCCCTGATGTAGATAACCATCCCTCCACCCTTTTTTCCCACCATGTCTTTTCTAAATAGAATGTAACCTGGTATGACTGTATGCTAGTCATGGTTCCCTTTGTACTATGTCTCGGTAACAGCAACAATGTCCAGGTCTACCTCTGCCATCAAGGTCACTAGGTCAGGGATTTTATTTCCCAGGCTGCGGGCATTCGTGCACATGGCCTTCCAAGTTTTACAACCTCCTCTGCTAGTAGCTCCCCTCCTATCCCCATGTCTTCCCTCTCTTCCCCTCCTGTTTTTACTCCCATTCTTCCTTATATCTGCCATTCTACCCATCTCGGTTTTAGGTTTTAATGTCGATTTACCAACCATAGGGTCCTCCCTACTCTCTGCTTCATCCTGTTGGGTGGGGGCAGTTAGCTTCTTCCTGCCTACTTTCATCTCCCCCCTTGGCTAGTTTAAATGCTTGCCAATTAAGCATTTAAACCTCTCAGTGAGATTCTTGGCTCCCCCCGGGATAGATGCAGTCCATCCCACTTGTATTGGCCTGTATCCCTTCAGGTGGGACCCCAGTGCTGAATGAAGCCGAAGCCCTCTGCTCTGCACCAGTCCTACAATCATGTGTT
The DNA here is from genome assembly GCA_016271365.2 of Neoceratodus forsteri. Lineage (NCBI taxonomy): Eukaryota > Metazoa > Chordata > Ceratodontiformes > Ceratodontidae > Neoceratodus > Neoceratodus forsteri. The sequence goes on from CM057456.1 coordinate 650,371,574, forward strand.
GAATCTGGTAGAGTGGAGTGCCCTGTCCTCTCCCTTGTCACTGACTGGTAGCATCCCCGAAAAGGTTACAGTGTGTGCCACTTGTCTAAGACCCCTCCCAAGCTCCTTGAAGTCTTCCTGAACTACCGTAACCTCATTATAAGCCAGATCATTTGTTCCCAGATGGACTATGATGTCTAGTGCTCCCCTCTGTCCTGCTTCCCCGTGATCCTCTGGATGCATTTTCCATCCCTCAAAGCCGTGGCATCGGGTAGGCACTTAACCTCCCTCTCTCCGACTCCATCCACCCCCAACTATGAGTAATCATAATTCAGCTATGATGATCAATCTCTCATTCATGTTATCAGCCTCCTGAATTGCCCTAGCATTTGTCTGTGTGTGATGGATAGCTGACAGTTATGTTCTGGGGCTCTCTGCAGCATGTCCATGTGCTCCTCTGTCCAATGGCCATTGGGCCTCTGCAGGTTCCAGTGGTCAGGCGACAGACATGTCAGTCACATTCATAGGCACTCCAGTAGCAATGTCTGTATGGGGTTTTGCCATCCACAGCTGTGCTGTCATATCCCCTGTCTACCATAATCGTACAGCAGCATTTAATGTATAACCCCATTGATGTGACCCCCCATGGGTAACATAATGACTGTGTTGCATGGTCCATGTCCGGGTGTTGGAGGGGCAGGGATGGGACCCAGATGGCCAGAGGTGATGTGTGTTGGGCCTACACTGTCAGTGGAAACAATGAATCGGGTGTCAACTGCAGTGAATCTGGTATGCATACATACATCTGTCTAATCTTGTTTCCCTATGTTGTCTGTACACTGATTTTTAATAGAAAGTTAACAGGCTTAGTAGGAATGCTGTACATCAACCTATACATTACTTTCTACTGACATTGCTCATGCATCCTGTATGATCATTGGTGGGTGGGGATAGACACATTCTTGTGCTTGACAGCTGGCCCTCAGGGTCACTGGCACAGCCCAGGGAGGTAGTGTTGTCCATGAGGGTACTGGCACTCTTCTATTCCCTTCATTCTGCAGGCCACAATGCCAGGGGACAGCAATGACAGGACCAGTAGGATCACCAGCAGGGGACTGTGGCACAGGGCACACATGACAGGGTGGAAGGTATTGTATGGAGGGCAGCATCATGTAAGTATGCCCCCTTTGTGAATTACACATGTTCCATTCCTACTTAGCTGAGACATGTGTGGTACCCCTTCACACCACATCGTTGCCAACAGATGTGCATTTCGCACTGTGGCAAGACAACTGTCCTAGTAATACATTGCCATGGTGAGTATCTGTGAGCCATGGTCTCATGACAGAGACAGCAGTACCCGGACGTGTGTCCTGACATGTGCTGGCCCCACCTATGAGCTGTGTACACTGTCCCTCCTTGACACATGTTGCCCGTGCCCATGATATTTGTTCCATTGTTCTCCCATCTGTTGTTCATTATCCTGTCATGACCTGCACAGTGCTGCATAGTCCTCCTATTGCATGTCATTAGTTTGTCCTCATGGCAAGTACACATATATATGTGTTCTTCTGTGCCATGCATCCCCAATAGCCTATGGCTGCACCCTAATAAATGGGGCACAGTTCCATGCTGGATGCCATGACATGGCTTACAGTACTCACTGATTTCTCTTCCGGGCCTGCAATGTGCCCCTGTTGGGGGACTGCACACACATTGTGTGATACTGGCACACACAGGGGCAGCTTTGTGCTCATTGCTGAACAATATTTCATGGCTGGGGTAGACACAGTACTACACACCTTGTGTCACTTGCTGTGCTGAATGCTATACCCACCGATCTCATGTTATCCTGTGTGCTGACCTTGCCACACCTTTTACCTGTTCAGCATCTCTTCTGTCACATGCACCATTACTTCATGTTGTGGTTACAAATGTTGTATTGCAGAATGCTGGGTTGTATTGCAAGGGGTATATCCTCGAGGAGGGAGGAGGTGATTCTGCCACTGTATAGGTCATTAGTTAGACCACACCTGGAGTACTGCGTGCAGTACTGGCATCCGTATCTGAAGAGGGACATTAAGTTACTGGAGGGGGTGCAGCGCAGAGCGACAAAGATGATCAAGGGGCTGGGGGACTTATCATACGAGAGGAGGTTGAAGGAGTTGAACATGTACTCACTAGAGGAAAGGAGAGACAGGGGTGACATGATTGAAACCTTTAAATACATGAAAGGAATAAACAAGACAGGTACAGAGGGGCTGTTCAAAATAAGGGAGGGGAGGGACACCAGAGGTCATGATATGAGACTGGAGCGAGGAAGGTTCATGAGGGAGATGAGGAGACACTTTTTTACAGAGAGGGTGGTGGCTGGGTGGAATGCGTTACTTGCTGAAGTGGTATGCAGTACAACAGTGGACTGCTTCAAACGAGGATGGGACAGGACAAGGGGGAGGGTTAATGAAGGGGAAGGGTGGAAGGGAGGGAAGGGCAGCTGCAGAATAAGGGGTGCTAGCTGCACACTCGAGCAGACTTGATAGACCTCTAGGCCTTTATCTGCTGGCAAATTTCATATGTTCGTATATGTTGTGGTACTTCTGTCTTCCGTAGATGATGTCTGTTGACCCTCCATGTTTAGACATGTGCGTCATATGTGGCATGTTGACTTATTTTTGATTCTGTTTGTGACTGTCCATGTCAACCACTGGTGCATAGCACACACAGTGTATGCTACATAATTGTGACAAGCTCCTGGGACACATCGGCATGTTTATGTGGCTCTGGCACTTGATTGCTGTCCCATGTGTTGCATGTACTTTACATTGCCTACCAATTTTTCTGGACCACAGGCTTGACCATGCTGCTGCACTATCTACCCTACAATGCACATCTGTAATGCAGCCTGTTGCACAGTGCACCTGGCTGATGTGTCCACTGGCCACACGGTCTGTTGTCCTGTGTTGTGATGGCATGTGAGAACCTCTCAGTCATGCATTGCTGTGTCATAGAGTGCTGGGCCCGCCTAGCCCATGCAGTGCAGTTACTCTGCTCTTAGCTCTCCCCTGCAGTGTGACTGGTTGGAGTGGTATAACTGTTTGCAGCTGCTGCATGGACCACCAATGGGTTGTACACTGCAGGGTTGGTGGGACACCTGACTACAGCTTTGGGACAGCTTAGGGAGTTGTGTAGGTTGTGATGGTAAGACTTCTGAACTGTACATGGGCCACTGAACCCCTGGGGTGGTGTGCATGGTGAGGGGAGTGGTAGTGGCAACCACCAAGTGGGGAGGACATCTGGGGGTTGTCTTATGTACTGACCTTGAGGTGATCAAACAGTGCTACTGGGAAGTGGGAAGGGCTGTTGGGTTGTTAGGGTGCATGGGGAGGGGTTCACTGGTTGCCTGAGGGTGGTGGTGCTGACCCTGTATAACTCACTAATATGTCCTCACCTAGGGTACTGTGTCTGGTCCTAGGGCACACATAATTGGTGGGTCATGGACAGTGTGGTGGTGGTGGTGGTCCAGAAGAGGGTGACTACACTGGAGCTGGTTCTGCTTCACAGCCCTATTATTTGGGACAACAGGTCCTCATGTTGTACAGCCTGTGGACTAGGGTGGTGGCTGATAATATAATGCCTTTTCAGTACTTCATGGGTTTGCTTCTGTGCTAGTGGTCAGCATTTTACAGACATATTGTTGCTCTGGACCATGTGGTTATGCTGTGGGGCTGGTGTGGATTTACTTCAAGGAGACTTTGCAGCAGTATTCATTCACTGACAGGGTTGTTGATGGCTGGTGCGGCATCTCACCAGCAGTGGGAGTGGCACACACAGTCCCAACAGTCTGTTTTTTACTGGGATTGGCCTGGGGTAACATAGTGTACAGGGATGGTGTTGTTAGAAAGGCATGCACCACTGATGGCAGGTCTTAGGGCGAAACTAGGGGCTTAATCCTGGTGATGTTCTTCAAGTGGTAAAAAAACACTTTTGATGACAGATGACACCTGAACTTCAAGTGTCAGTCTGCTGTCCAGAACAATGCCAAGATCCCGCACCCTAGGGGATGCCATCAATGGTGCTGATCCTAGAAACAATCCTGTACCCACTCCAGAGGCACTTCCATTACGCCTACGACCTGTCTCAATCACCAGTACTTCTGTTTTGTCTGGGTTTAGTCACAACAGCTGGAGGACATCCAGTCATTGATCTTGGCCAGGCACTTGTTAATCACTTCCATGGCATTGTGTGTTCCCAGGGCAAAAGACAAATACAGCTTGGTATCATCTGCATAGCTGTGAAACCCCAAACCATACTGTCTAATGAGCTCTCCTAGTGGCAGCATGTATGCTGCGAATACCATCAGTGACAAAATTAAACCCTGAGGTACTTCAAATGACAGTGACCTCTGAGAAAAGAAGAAATTCTCCATCACCACCTGCTGCTCCGTGCTGGACAGATAGGACTCAAACCAGTTAATGACAACACAGGTTAGTCCACAATACTCTCAAAGGTGATCAAGAAGCATGATGTGATCCACAGCATCAAAAGTTGATGAGAGATCTAGGAGAACAAGAACTGACCTCTCTCCTTTATCCCTAGCCCTGTGGAGGTCATTATGCATCCTGACTTATGCTGTTTCAGTGCTGTGCCTAGCCATGAAACCCAACTAGAATGGCTCATTCGTATCAAAGGACATGAGGTGTTCTTCGAGCTGTTATGCCACTAGTTTTTCAACAATCTTGCCCAAAAATGGCAGGTTGGAGATTGATCCATAATTCGCCAGGACATCAGGGTCAAGAGATGGCTTTTTCAAGAGGGGTCCCATTGGTGCCACTTTCAAGGCATCTAGAAAGATTTCCTCTGACATCAAACACCGGACAATCCCAGCGAACACCGGGCCAAAGGTCCTGACACATCTTATCAAGAAACAAGTCCGGCCAGGTCTAGTTCACAATAAGTGTGCTTTAGCTTTGAGATCACCTTAATGACCTAGACCATCTCCACTGGTTTAAACTCATCCCTGACTGACTGAGTGCCTCTGCTCATTCCAGGACAATCACTGTCAGACAAAGCTTGTCTCACTGATGGAATTGCTGCCCGAATGGTGGACACTCTGTCAGAGAAAAACAGAGCAAACTCCTCGCACAAAGTGACTGAAACTATTTTTTTTAGCTGTAGACAGACATATGCAACAATCTGTCCACAATATGAAAAAGCTGAGATGGTCTGTTTTTCCCTGCAACAATCTTCCTGAATAGGAACTCTGCCTTCTTACAGTTGATTGCACCTTGGCACTCATGGTAATGAGCACACAAGGCCAAATTGTCCCCCTCTGAGTAGGTCTTCCACTGGCAACCCTCCAATTTTTGACTATTGATCTTCATCCCCTTGAGCTCCCCATTAAACCAAGTGGATCTCAAGTAAGAAGATCTGGGTTATATACGGACTGGTGCAATGGCATCAAGCACTTCTGAAACCACCCTATTATAAGTGGCCACCACCTCACCCATGCAACTGCACATGCAATGTCTATGCTAGATAAGTCAGCTACTGCCAACCATCCCTCTGGGGAAAATCCCATCAAAGGATGGTAGCTGACCATCTTAGCAAAGGAAGAACTTTCAGGGGGACCCCAGACAAGAACTTCACTGTGCAATGATCAGACCAAATGACCTTATTAGTTTTGAGGTTTACTACCTCAAGTCCTAGTGAGAGCATCAGGTCAAGCATGTGGCCATGGTGATGGGTTGCAGAAGTAATTAGGCCCAGTAATGACATCAACTGGAGGAGGTCATAACCAAATTGCGAGGATTCATTGTCGACCCAGGCATTGAAGTCCCCCAGAATTAAACATCTGGGGGACTCCCACACCTTGCCGATGATGAAGTCCATGATCTCCTGCAGGAAATCTCCGCCCCACCATGTAGGGCAGAAAATGAGGAGAATCCTGCAGCCTGCACCTGGACTCCCACACACTGTCTCACACTAAAAAGACTTGGCCGATCCCACTGGGTGCACAGTGAAGCCCAAGTCAGATGTAAAACAGATGTAAAACAGATGGCCACACCCCCGCCCTTGCATTCCCTCCTCTGGCAGTGCACTACAGAGAACCCAGAAGGGACAGCCACCTCCAGTACTGATTCTGCATCATCGCTCAACCAGATCTCTATGATGCAAGCCAAGTTAACAGAGAAAATCAAGACTGCCCTAATTGCAGTCTTGTTCCTCATCATCCTGACATTGCATAGCATGGCCCAAAGTGGATCAGTAGGTGCTGCCAGCCCCCTGGCTACCTGCCCACTCAGTCTGGGGGGAACCCTTGGGATGCAGACCAAACACATCTGGCCTTTCTCTAAGCTCCGCCTAATCCCAGGGCATTTTCTGCACCTGACCACCCCAATACCACTCACCTCCGCCACACCCGCTGCACCCTGCCAATGTTCGCCTGCATGTATCCTTGTGATCCCGACCTCCTTGCAGCACCATGCTGCAGTAGTTGACTCCGGGAGGTCAGAAAAGGGGTGCAGGTCATGCAGCTGGGTGGCAGTGTATGCTAAATGCAAGGAGCCAAGGCTCTGGCACATCCTAACTCAGACCAGTGCACTGTGCCCTATTCTTTAAAACACTCAACTATACTTAACCTTGCAGGAAAATTAATATGACTAACTGAAGTAACAGATATGCAACACATCCACTTTAATACAAGACAAAAACTATCTATTCACACACACATCCACACAAAAACCACACACACACAACTCACATCAACAAAAATTTCCCACCACACCATAGCCCCCTACCCTCCAGAAAAAATTAAATAACAATAACAGTTGAGCCAATGATTTAATTCTCAGGAGAGACAGAGTCTAGTGCTACCACAGAATAAAGGTGCTCACAGCTCCTTCAGGTAAAATGTCCAGAGTCAGTTTTATAGAATAAAAAGAAAGGTTCAGTACCATTTTCAGATGCAGATCCTGCTGAGATAGAAGAATCACGGTGCACTCTTGCTGGACTATGAGATACTCCCTCATAGGAGCTCTGTTCTCACCATGGAGTTCCAGAAAGAATAGTATTTAAAAGGCTGGCCCAGTGTCACTTAGGATTGAAGTGCTGGACACCACACCTCGTGCCATGCCGGCACCCGTATTTGGGAATGAATGTGGGCATCTGGGGTGTCATCAGAGGAGGAGAAGGACTGAGCATCCCAAGGACTGCTCTTCTTCTCTGGGGACAGGGTCTCTCAGCAGTCAGTGCCCGGCTGGCCCCTAGTGGAGGCAGGTGATGGGTCACCAACACTGCTGACATAGGGTCAGGGGCAGGGCAGATGCCTGATGGAACATACAAGGGAGCATGCCACCACAGGCACCAGCATCATTGCAAGCTTCAACTCTGAGGGGGCTGTACAAAAATGGAGGTGAAATGATTTGCTCCAGCAGGATGATGGATGATGCCTTGCAGATCCTACCCCCAAATAGCCATGGCACCGGCCTCACTGGATCCGGTCTACATTAGGGTTTGGGGTGCCCCGCCAACCCCACCAGGGGGCGTAAGCCCTTGGGGTATCAGTCAGTGCTGGCTGGTGGACATCAGGGGATGGGGTTCGGGGCTCCCTAAAGAGATAGGGCCAGAGCAACGGCGCATAAATTGATAACAAAAAAAAAGAATAGTATTTAAAGCAGGGCCTACACTGCTGCATCTGTTATTTTAAATATAAATAGAAGTCTAGAAGTGGCAGACCCCAGCACTGACCTGTCCCAGAGCTGCTCTCATCTGCCCCAGTAACAGAAACAACTGGGAATGCCAAACAAATCGATGGAAGTCAAAGCAAAGAACAGACTGACTGGGTCAAGTCCTGTATGAATTTCTTTTACATCACTCTCACTGGTGTTCAGAAAAGTCCAGCAGGCCAAGTATCCCAGAGAAGAGAACTCTTCACATCAAAGCCAAAAGTCTCTCCATCCAGGAGATGAACACAACAAGAGATCCAGACAATGGAGTTGCACCGATCAGTTCTCTTCCGTAGCTCTCCACAGGACCTCAGCAGCACACAGCAAACTGAGCAGACCAGGGAAAGCACAGTTCAGTACACTTCATTACTGCTCCACACCCACTGGGGAACCGTCCACATAAGTGTTATAGATGTGAACCATCCAAAATGAACAAAAGTCTCCAGTCAGGCAGACAGCATGTAATTGAAGCAGGGCTAAGCCCACAGTCTGTGACCAGCCTCCCGTGTCAGACCACACAGTAGCAGATACTGCAAGTGTCGAGGAGACCTTCTAAAGTTGCACCTCTGTAAATGGAGCCTCCAGACAATGCCTGCTCCTCAACAAGAAACCATCACTCCTTAGGTGTCCTTGCTCCTCCAATTTTCCAAGACTTCTCCACTACACAAAGCATAGCACTGGAATAAAAATGGCCCTAACTGAAAATAAAAAGCTGGCTCCCCACCCTACATACACTCACCCCACCCTACCTATCACTTTGTCCTGATCCTAGCATCTAGTTAACTTTAAAACAAGTTTAAAATGTATTTTAGGACTTTCTAGTCGTGATAGTGACCACTAAGCTGCTACAGTAAATTAGCCATGAATCTATCTTAAAAAATCGAGCGAAAAAAGACAGGGGAGGATTTTTTTCCAGCTCTATTCAGAGCTCCTGCAGACAGCAGCCAAGCATGGACACCATCTTGCTCCTCCACCTCCTACTAGTTTTGGATTACAATACAAAAATGCTTAGTACTCAGCAATAATAGCAACTGCGTGGATACAAAAATTGTGTCATAAGGCCTGTATAAGCAATGTTAATACTGTCAGGGCCAGAGGTTCCCAGCACATAGCCCTGGTGGGATCAGATCTTTATCATCAGTCCACGCTACAGTCATATGTGTATGTCTTATTACTATATCACATAGTATTACACTATATCCTACCCCACTAAGTATTTCATGAATAAATACATGTGTACCATATGATGCACTAAGTGTAGGTTTGTGGGGGTGTCCAGGTCTACATATCCCCCTTGTTGCCTGCTAAACTTGGCAGCACAAGATGGTGAGTTAGGATAAAACTTTGTTGATTGGGCAGCATAAAGGATGCATAGCTGTGTTTGATGATGCCTGGGGCTGGATCACAAGCAGAAAATTGTAACAATAAGAAAGGAAAACAAAATTGCCGGCAAAATGACAAAGGCTTTAAAAGAAATTTCTAGTAAAGAATCAATTAAAGCAAAATGTAAATCACCATCATATATTAAATCATTTAAATCTGAGTTTATTGATTTTGAAAATAACTAATATGTCTCTTGATCTGTTCAATGTCTCCCCTATTCCAGATTGACATACCCGATCCAAATACACCTGATATACTCCCCACAAGGCCTGTTATACTCAGGTCCCATTTAGGGTGCCTAAGGAGGAACATCCCTTGGTGTGGAGCAATTTCTTGCCCAGCTACAGGGTCTTAAGTTCATACTTGATAAGCTGCAACAATATCTAATAACACAGTAGCATGAAATCTAGAAACATTGGTTTTGGAACAGCGACCATATTCGGCCATGTTTCAATGTGATATATTTAAAACAACAGCAACATGCATAAATTGAACATTGTTAATGAGTGTCTCAGGAATGGAAGTTGCAGTTAGGCCACTAGGTGGACCTGGTTCCAGAGTAGGACACTGTAAAGGCTGTGGTGGAGAAATGGTGGTCTCAGGAGATATGAAAACAGTGGTGTTGGGCACAATAGTGGGAGAAGTCATAGGAACTGGGTAAAAGATCAAGTTTGTGGAACCAACTACTCGTATATGTTTTTTTATATTTAGGAAGCTGCATAATGATTTCAAAACTCCTAGTCCCTTGATCTTGTTGTTGTATGTTCTTTATTATTTATTTAGTTTTTGTTGACTGGATAAGTGCACTAGACAAATCCTACCTATTTTCAGGCACGACCCGGGGGGGTGGGGAATACAGATGAATGCCAACTGACCTTGAACCACATTAAGCTGTTGGTCGTATTCTCAGTGAAATGAGGGAAATTTGGCCAGGACACCAGGAAAATTCCCCTACTGTTTTCAATAAGTGCCATGAGATCTTTAACATCCACCTGAACTACCACCAAACCAGGCAGAAGGACCTCGGGTTAATGTCTCATCCGAAAGACGGCACCTAAGAAGTGCAGCACCCCTCTCATGCTGCACTACAGTGTCAGTACTGGGATAGTAACCCAAGTGCCAGATGTGGGAACTGAATCCACAGCCCTCTGATCTCCCAGCCTCAGAGGCAAGTGTGCTACCTACTGAGCCACTGACACTGTGATAATTAAGAGGGGAACCATATGAGTATCCCACCACTCTGTCTTTGTAGACTTTAGAAAGGCCTGGCTGTCCCTTCTGCCAGGCATAATTGTCGGGATCAGCAGGTCCCTTCCAGGCTACACCATTGGTTACCATTGTACACTGAAGATGGATAATCTTGAAGATCTCATCTGTGCCTGCGAAGGCATGTATCTTCGATCAAGTTGTCAGTGGCCCTTTTTCTTCTAGGAAACTGGAAGTCTTTTGCAGTACCCAGGACAGGACAGTAGAGGACCACTATGAGTAACAGCATTCTGAAATGAAAGAAAAGACATAGCTGGATGTACAAATTCCCCCAGCTCTGTTGAATTACTTACTTAGGGTCTTCAGAGACATTGAACAGTCTGAACTGATTAGTGTGAAACCACTTGTCAATAGGTTTCTTGTGGTTCAGATGCTGCACCTGATAGACAGAGAGACTGAGTTTGTCCATAATGTCAAAGAGACCAGTCCATCTGCTGGATAGGGAGTGGGTGGGTATTGAATACTGCAACACCAGTCAGTCAGTTTGTTTACTGTTAATTGGTTAAAGAACATTACAGCATTACAGATGACAACGCACACAAATTAAAATGCATCTCCAACAAATACACAGTTGGTACAAATTCCAGGTGCTAAGCCATAAAATATATGCTGTACATTTTTACATGAATGCTAAAGTCTCACATCCAGATCATGTTCATTATCCTAATTAATTAATTTTTACAATAAAACCAGGATATTATAGTTATCACAAAATATGCTTTCCACAAACGTTTATTACTTTAACTACCTACTTTTCAATAAGTATCATCCTTAGCCAATGCAGCATAAACTTTAGAATGTTAAAACTTTGGTACCTTACTATTCTTCCTTAATTTACTAGAACCAACCAGCAGCTCCCTAATAAGTATTGGGTTTGGTCATCAATTCGTGCCCCAAATCAGACTTGTTGCCAGTTTGCAAAGGTACTATTGCATGGATAGTGATGACAGTGAGTGAGTCACTGGACCCGAATTAGACAACCCGAGTTGCCAGTAACGCCCACACTTTTTGACAAACTTCCAAGACAGGCTGCCGCCCCTGCTAGCTCTGAGCCTCCAATTGTCACCTATATGGCAGGAATTATAAACCAATAACATTTGAAATCCACCTCTGGGTCATCATAAACATTGCATGCTATCCTGTGTGCACACATCTTTGCTTCATTTCAGACACATTTGCCCTCTAATGGGCCCTACTGTGGGCATCAAAAGATGAATCCACTTAACTTTGGGTCTCCTTTCGGGACGGGTATCAGTCCACTAAGGTACTACTGCATGTCATTCACATAAATTATATACATTTACTTGCATGTCCCAATAGAAATTTCCTTGATGCCAGTTGTACCTGAACCTCTTTAGTAAACATTTAGAAACATCCTGCCACAAATTTTGTTCCTTGCATCTAATTATCATCAGGAATGTTGGGAATTATATACCTACAACAAGTGACGTTCACATCAGGCCACTATGGGCAACCCCCTGCCCTCAAACAACCATACATTTCACTCCACTGTCTTGCTCACTTGCCCTTTATTGGGCCATAGTCAAGGCCACTGTTTTACAGTTTTTACCGGAAAACCTGGTAAAATTCCGGAATTAGGGCTGCCTGAACACCGGTAAAAACAAAGATTTCATGGAATCTCCCATTTTATACTAGATCAGTAATTCTACAAAACTTGTATTTTTTTTTTTTATAATTGCTTCCTGAACTATTTTCAATTTGCTTTATTTAATGCTCTGTATATTAAGCCTTCTTTTATTCTGATTATTTATACACATACTAAAAGAATGACAGCAGAATCCCTGTAAAATCCGGAAATTAGAATAACAATCACCGGTGCAATTCCAGAATCTGAAGTACTGAAAATGGAATTTCAATGTTTTAATCACCGTAAATCAGTGGCCTTGGCCGTAGTATGACTCCCAATCCGATTCTCATAGAGGCCTTCAATCAGTCTATTATAAGTTGTTACAATCTGTTAGCTATTTAAGCTATCAATTCATGCCCCAGGCTCTACAAGCTGCTTTAGCTCAAGTTCATTATCTCAGAAATTTATGTTTTGATTTTATATTTTGAGTTTGCTATCACATACAGTATACATTTTCATTCTAAGATCTGAGTTAGCACTTAAATTTAGACTAAATGGCAAACTATAATGGATTCCACAATAAAAGAGATCATAAATGTGAGAAGTTCAACATTTAAAATTCATTAAAAGCTAGCAATTTGTACTTATATAACATAGTGGCATAGTAATATAACTCAAGGCTGCAAATTTAACTTATTACTTATACATGCAGTCCTTTGAAAATCTTTCTTTGTTTAAAACCTGAAGAAATTTGAGTTACTCCTTTTGGCTGCACTCAGGGCTCAGAAAACAGTGTCTGCATTAGTTCTCTGCCAAAAAGCTTCACAATATTAGTTCAACAAGAAGTATTCAATAACCCAGTATCTCCACCTCTTAACGGGGTTTCAGCAAGGATATAAATAAATCTACTGCTCTCCAAAAAGTCAGAAGTCCGTGAATTAAGGTATAGAGCAAATTAAGTTTCACCAAACTCGGATCTGACAAGCTCCATTAGCACCAGAGACCACCTGTTTGATCATTACTAACTGTTTTGACTCCACATTCAGTTTCAAAATAATGAAAAAGAGTAAAATACTGCACACATCGACACACAAAGAAAACCAAATCTGTAACAGTTTTCAACGAGTTTCTATAACCTTTTCACATGATTTTCTCCTGACTGAGGAGTCTTTTATGGCCTCCTCCAGGCTACTTTATGACCTTTTTTAAATATGTCCATTCATTTACATCAGAAAACACTTTTTAGATAAGAAGTAGAAAGCTCAAAGAGTAACAGCTCAATATACTTTGAGCTACTGGAGCCACATTTAAAATAAGGTTAACAGAAGGGAAACTTAAATTCTTGAAATTCTAAAGTAGCTGCCTAACAGGAGTCCATTAGTTTTCTGGCCATAACATCCATAATTTATTTCAGGAAAGGGAAATGGAGAAAAATTCTGGAGTGCTCTTTTTTCCATAGTATCTACCTCCATGATAGCTTTATTAATTACCTCCAACAGGCTGCTTTACACTTACTCCCTCCGTGTCTGCCATAGTTTCTTTTGCAGTTCCCCTACTCAAAATCCTCAGGCTCCACATGCCATACTGATACTCTGTGTTCTATCTCCGGCTTTGTCTTGCATATCTAGCAAGGTCATCTGGGGGGGTTTCATCGGCTGTCATCCACGATATCACCCAAATTCAATGCCTTCTCCATTTTTTGCCTCTTTTGGCCGCTGGACACACCTGTAGAGAACAAAGAAAACATTCCACTGAGCGTAATAATTTTAACAAATCACAATAAAAGCGATACCCCCTTAGGCAAAGGTGGCATACCTCTTTTTAAGTTGAATCATGCTTTCCAGCACATACAGTGCTCCACTTAGCTCTACAGAACTCAGCGTTCCTGCAGATTATTGTGGCTCACAGCCCTGGATACTGAACTGCAAATTATCATTCTCTCACCATTATCTCACCAGCTCCACACATAAAATGCCACAATTCTTAAAATTATAACACTATATTCCATCCGAGTCTATATCGCTTCAGCACAAATCCACTTTTAGCAATTAGATGGTTGAAAGCGTACCTCCTGGCTCACACTTACAACTTGGTTCCAGCCAGAAAAATCAGTGTAACTGGCAAGGCATCCATTGAGCTCACCAATGGTAAGCCATCACCAAATTCACCCTTGTGGATCCAATGCTGAAGTAATATTAGTTTCATTCAAAAGTTATCAGAACAAAGCCGAGGAAGTTAAAAAAAGGTTAAAAATTCTACAAACAGAGAGCACTGTCTTAGAGGGGTGAGGAGCGAGCAGCGGCATGGCCATCTTGCTGCTCCACCTCCTCCTCCCCCCCCTCTATGGCTCTATAGTGAACCCTACTGCAACACCATGACTCTGTCAGCCACTTGCCAATTGACTTGCTTGACATCTCTGTCAAAGTACATTTTGGACTTTTGTTGGGTATTGCCAAACCTTTGAGCAGCAAAATGGGGAATTTCAACCAAATTTTCCTGTAACTGCTTTACATAGGTGTCAGCTGACACTCTAACCATGGCAGGGGTGTGGACATCCATCCATAAGTGTTCTGTCAATTTCATTTACCAACCAGTCATCACCTCAAAGGGGGTGTACTGAGTAGCTGTTGATTGGGTAGCCCTGATTTCTATTACGAGTAAGGGCAACAAAGTGTCCCAATGTTTACATTCTCATTTACAAATTTTGACAACATTGCCTTTATCTGTCTGTTGGTTCTCTTTACAGCAGCAGAAGACTGAGGATGTTAAGCCATGTGGAACTTCTGCTTTACTTCTAGCATTTCAAGAACTTCTTGTACAACCTGGCCAGTAAAGCTCGTCCCCTTTCCTAGTTTATCTTAAGAGGTAGACCCCAAATGTTGAATACTTGTTCCACCAGAATTTTTGTAGTGGCTTTCACAGTATTGGCCTTACAGAGGAAGACCTCAATTCATTTGAAAAATAGTCAGTGATGATCAATGCATACTTGTTTCTGCTAGTGGTAGGCAAAGGTTCAATGAAATCCATTTGTATTGCATTCCAAGGACCTAATTGCCTCTGTGGAAGTAACTTGGCATTCTTCTTGCCAGGTGTTGGGTTGTTTTGAGCACAGATGATGCAGTTGTCCAGGTAACACTGGACTCCTACTGCTTGACCAGGCCACCACCCTATTATTCTCAGTCTCTGCAGGGTCTTGTCTACACCCTGATGTCCACCTGTAGATGTGTCATGCACCTGGCAGATGAACACTGACCAATGGTGTTTGGGGACCACACACAGTATGGTGACCCCCTGGTTATACAAAACCAGCTTTTAATTTAGGGAAAGGGAGAGGTGGTGGTTGAGGTGTCTCTTAAGGGGGGTTGTCACCAGACACCTATGTGTACTGCAAGGGATGGCTGTATACCTCTTTCATTTTTGCATTTCCCCTTTGTAATATGGCCACATCCAATGGGATGGCTTGTTTTCTCCTTTGTGTGGCTATTGGCTGTGCCTCTGCAAGTGCTGGCATCACCCACACTCCTCCCAATGCGCTTTCTATGGCCAATGTACTTGCTCAGTCCTTCTGCTCATGAAAAGGGGCTGATTTAGAGTGGGCCTTCACTTTGTGGACATACAACTCAAAAGGAACTTTTACTGCCATAGTGTTGATGTTTTGGAACAGGTCTCAGTGCTTGATCAGGGTGCCTTCCAAGGAAGCATACCCATGAGTCTTCCAAAGAGGTAGAAACTCTATAAGAGAGTGGCACACCCACAAAGAGTCAGAAAAAAAGATAGTGTCCCCCCTCTTGTTCCTCCTGTATCAGTTCCATTGCATGTGCAATGTCTGCCAGTTTTGTATATTGTGAGTATCTGATGACACACTGCCTGGCTGCTTCCACAGTTTCCCCCTCCCCCCCCCCGACAAAGGACCAAGATTCCAAATCCTGATACCTGGTGTCCCTCATGATAAAAAGAGGAACAATCTGTGAAAACTTGGCAGGTCTGGGGGTCCACCAAGACAATGTCAGTGGCATGCAGAAATGGCCTGTGTTCCTGTAAAGGAGGAGGTTCCAGTCCACACTCATGTAGGTCTCCATTATAAAGGAGCCTATAGTCCTGAATGGAGGGGATTTTGGTGGAGCATACAGTAATATCCCAATCCTGCATGAGGAGTGACCAATGGGCAAGTCCTGCATTGGAAACATTTCCATCCTTTACTCTGTATGATTTTTTAATTTTATTTTTTTTATTTCAGCTTTTGTTTACTGGGTAAGTGTCCTAAGCCAAGGCCCTTTTTCAGACATGACCCTGGACAACATGTCCAGGTATTAGAATTACAATAATAAATACAATACAAAAATTACAAGAAATACAATACAGTATTATAAACAATTCATAACACTAAATTAATAAACATCAGTGCATTACAACAACAGTTATCATAAGTTAGTAACATTCATATTGCACTTTACTCGTATAGTATTGTTTTAACCTAGATTTAAAAACCGCATGACTAATGTCTTCAGAAAAGGTTGGTGGCAGGCCATTCCAATATTTTGCTGCCATAAATGAAAAGGAACTCTTCCCCCATTTTAGTTTTCCTTTTTGGAAAAGCTAACTTAATAGTTATAGCTGATCTCAAAGATCTTTCTATCTCCTTAAATTGATAAAACAAATATAAAGGGGACTTGGTCTTTTGTCTCATAACATTATCTGTAAGACAATTTAAATTATTCTCAATGTTAAACTTTGGAGGAAGCCAGTCAATTAACTGATACAATAAACAGTGATGATTCTGATATGGTACTTGAAGTACAAACCTACATATACTATGAAATGTAGTAGTTAATAGAGATAGATCTTCTTTTGTGATATTAAGAAAAAGAAATGAATTATAGTTCATAGTTGGTAGTAGTACACTTCTAGCAATAGCTGTACGAGCATGTAAGGTCAGGCAATTGAGGGATCTAAAGAGTACACCTAATTTCCGATTAACCTTTTTACAGGATTGTTTAATATGTGCAGAGAAAATCAAATTTGAACTTAATATTATACCCAAATAACTAAACTGAGTCACTTGTCCCAGTAACTCACAATTCAGATCAAATATAGATAAATATGGTTTATTTATCAATTTAGGCTTACAGCCAAACAGCATACTCTTTGTTTTCTTACTATTTAACAGCAAGTGTTGATTTTTTAACCAGAGGCTCAGTTTATAAAGATCATCACCCAGTTCTTAATTTAAATTTTCAACAGAAGCAGAACTACTGTACAAAATAATATCAACTGCATACATCAGTATACTTGTGATTTGAAAAAGTGCCATTAATTCATCCACAAACAGTGAAAATAAGAGGGGCCCTAGGATAGATCCCTGGGGAACACACAGCTCAATTTTTTACTACTTGTTAACACTCCCCTATATTTCACACATAACGATCTATCTGTTAAATAACTTCTAAACCAGCAAGAAATTGGTACTAGTGTGACTGGTGTACAACACAATTAGGCTGAGTCAAATAATGTAAGTAAAGTGCTTAACAGCCCAAGCTGTAGCCAGAAAGTTTCTCTCACAGAAAGAGTATTTTTGTTCCACTGGTGAAAGGATTTTGGATGCGTAGACAATAGGCCTAAGGCATCCATGCATCTTCTGTGTCAAGATGGCAGACATAGCCATATCAGAGGTGGCATTTTCCAAATAGAAGGGTGAATCTGGGTTTGGGTTAACCAATGCAGGGGCTGAGGCTAAGACCTGTTTTAAAGTGCATTATATTCTGGGCCCCAACACCAGGGGACATTCTTTTTTGGCAACTCATACAATGGTGCAGCTTGCTGAGCAAAATTGAGGATAAAAATCTCTTGAGTGATTTATCATGCTCAAGAAACATTTGAGAGTGGGCACACTGGTGGGCAGCGGTATGCCCTGAATACCTTGCACCTTGTTCAGGGCAGGGATCCTCCCTTCTGCAATAACTTGTAGGCCCAAGAAGGATACTTCTGAGTGGCAAATCTGGACCTTGGCAGGGTTACATTTTA
This sequence comes from Neoceratodus forsteri, assembly GCA_016271365.2. NCBI lineage: Eukaryota > Metazoa > Chordata > Ceratodontiformes > Ceratodontidae > Neoceratodus > Neoceratodus forsteri. Next base: position 650,389,535 of record CM057456.1, read on the forward strand.
GACCAGCACACTGCTGGAGCATGAGTAGTTCAGCAAGCAACTGCAGGTTCTGTTCTTGGTCTACAGTGGGAAATAGCAGATTATTCATATATTGTAGGAGACATTCATGTGTGGAGAAACCTTGTAGTGCATCCCTCATGTGGATGTGAAAGAGGGAAGGGCTATTATGAAAACCCTGTGGAAGGCACATTCAAGTGTACTGACATCCCTCAAAGGTGATGGCAAACTTGTGTTGTCTCTTTGTGGCCAATAGCAGTGACCAGAAGCCATTGGAAATGTCCAAAGTACCAAATCACTTGTTTTCAGGCTTTAAAGGTCTTAGTACATCCGGGGCCGAAGCCACAGTCGGTACACAGCTGGGGTCACCTGATTAAGTTTCTTGTAATCAACTGTTAATCTCCTATTATTAATGGGTTTCCTCACAGGCCAAATTGGGAAACTGACTGTGAAGACACAAGGTCTAATGATCTCTTGCTTTAAGAGCAATTTAATAGTAGTCCTGACGGATGGAATCTCCTCCGCTGGAAAAGGGTACTTCTTTTGACGTGGCGGGTCCCCACCAGTAACCTGCATGAGGATGTCCATCCTTCCACAATCATGCTTGTATCTAGCAAAGGTGTCCTTGTATTGCTTCAAAATAAACTTCAAGCTATTGAAAAGGGGATGATGCTGGAACAGGATGATGACATCATATTCCACATCATTTGCCTGTATGGCTGCTACTACATGTGAACTGGAAATGAGCAGTATGAGATGGAGACAAGGTGCCTGGAGGAACAGCCAATTGGCTAGGTCCCCCATGCACCCATGTTGGGAGAGAAAATATATTCCCATGATGCAGTGAAGATGGAGAAGCAGCATGAGATCAAAGTGATGTTCTGCCTCCAAGGCTCTGTTGACAACCAGTATAGGAATTGGCTAATAGAATGTCAATGTGGTTCCCTCAATGGTCTGGGCAGAAGTACACTTCCCGTTAGACCATGGAGAATGTTGGTATCAGACTGTTGTAAGACCGAGATGGCCGCTCCTGTGTCTAGAAGCATTTTAAGTTGGAGGCCCCTGACCAGAGCTTCCACTACAGGTGACCAGAGTCATAGGTTACTAAAGAGGTGAGTATGCGAACTCGGGCCTGATGCCGTTAGGCTGAGTCTTCATGATTTTGTAAGACATCAATCCAGTGCATGGAGCTCCTGACTCAACTCAGAATACAGGGTCTTTGGTGGCCTGCCGTCTCCTGATTAAGGATTCCATCCAGGGATGGTTGCCAAGACCCTTCACATTTTGGCTTTGGACTTGTATACCCAAAGTTGCTCTACCTCAGCTAACAAATCCCAGTATGAAGGTCAGGGACGATGGTTTTTGTCCTTTATTTCCCTTCATGTCTTGTTGGTTCAACTGTCATTGATTTTTCTTTTTGTAAGAGTATGAGGATCCATTTTGTTGAGGATCTTAGGTTTTCCTCTCCACCTCATTCTGAGTAGATGGCTCTGTGCCCTTTTACACAGCAGCGACTTTAGACGTAGAGCCCAAACCGAGGTCCTTGGTATGGACCTGGTAAATGAGTTCCACCCAATCTAGAATTTGGTTGAATCTGTCCCGCTTAGGGAAAACTGCAGCTTCTACCCTTCCCAAATAGCTGGGAGAAGGTTTCACAAGAAAATACATCTGTACTGTATTGAATTTATTTATTTAGCTTTTGTTGACTGGGTAAGTGCACTAGACAAATCCTGCCTATTTTCAGGCACGACCCGGGGGAGGGGGATACAGATGAATGCCAACTGACCTTGAACCAGATTAAGCTGTTAGTGGTATTTTTTTAGTGAATGAGGGAAATTTGGCCAGGACACTGGGGAAATTCCCCTACTCTTTTCGATAAGTGCCATGGGATCTTTAACATCCACCTGAACTACCACCAATCTTGGCAGATGGGACCTCGGTTTAACGTCTCATCCGAAAGACGGCACTTCAGAAATGCAACACCCCTCTCATGCTGCATTACAGTGTCAGTACTGGGATATTAACCCAAGTGCCAGATGTGGGAACTGAACCCACAGCCCTCTGATCTCCCGGCCTCAGAGGCGAGTGTGCTACCTACTGAGCCACTGACACTGTACCAATGTCTGTCTGCCACTTCCCAAACGAGTCCCTTACCAGTACTGTAAGTGAGCCATAGTGACCGTTATACTGGGCAGGCACTTCCTTCTTACACAGTTTCACCTGCATAGCCAGTATCACACCAACCGTATTTGTATCATGGTCAGCCATTATGTGGGCTGTGACTGCATCGAAAGAGGCCTTGGTGTCACTCCGGACCTCTTCCGGTAGTTTTGCCTACAATGTGGGTTCCATGGCTTGTTTGAGGACCTGGACGTTATGCTCCAGTTGTAAGCTAAGCACTTGGCAGTCCTGTTGCACCTCTTCTAGGTGGCAACTCAAATTGTCACCCGGGGCCATATGGACAGGTTTGTCCACACTGCTTTGAATAGCTTGCACAGACTGTACAGCACTGTGGCTCAATTGGAGTTCAGAACTCCTGGGAACTGTGCTTTTAGCGACTGCCTGTGCTGCAGCAGTAGCCATGTCCTGGATAAGTGTTTGTTTTTCCACTTCCTTTTTCAAAGCATCAGCCACTGCCTTTTGTAGGGCTTTTGCCTGTTTCTCAGACAGCTCACTTTTCTCAATAATCTTACAGGTTCATAGGTTCATAGACTGTATGAGTTCGAGGGACATGCCCATATTGAACTTGCCATCATTTTAACCTAACAACGGTAGATTAATTTTTTAACTCCCATGTATTGATATAGGTTTCTTTTGAACTGTTCAAAGTTTTCACTGGTTACTACCTCCACTGGCAGTGTATTAAATACGTGAGGTACTCTCTCAGTTACAAAGTTTTTTCTGTGCTCAGTTTTACATATCTCTGAATGCAATCTTAATTTGTGTGATCTTGTACAACCGAGTGGAATTTGTTTTGTCAAACAGTTTGATTTAAGGGTCAGCCCGGTGGCGCTGAGGGTTGAGGCTCTGGATGCCACACCTTGCTCCACACCAGCGACCTTGGTTTGGGAACGAGCCCAGGACGTCGGGGGTCGGCAGGGGAAGACTAGGATCGAGCATCTGATGACAGCTCTCCTAGTCCTGGGGTAAAAGGGTGGGTGCATGCCATGCTCTGGTGGTCCCTGGGGAAGCCTGGAGGAACTGCAGTGGCACAGGTGCTCTGTAGGGGGGAGCATGGCAGATGTCTGCACGCTAGTGCACGGACATCATTGCACGTCCATGCTCCCATTGGGAGAAAATAGGGAAAAAGCAGCATGGTCCGCGGCAGCTTGATGGCCACTCAATTCACTAGCTGATGATGCCTTTAATAGGTGTGTGCCGGTAATGGATCCTCGCCGGGCATGGGGGCTGAAGGGGGAGCCCCTCTCAACGGTTGTAGCTGCATATGCCAGCTGTACACGTTGGCTTTGGGTTCGGAGGTGAAGGTAGGAGCAGTGGCTGGATATATGGCAGGACTGTGGTTGCAGGTGAGAAAAAAAGAGTAGTGATAAAAAAAAGTTTGATTTAAGGAATAACTTTTTATTAGATGCCTTGTAGGCCCACCATAGTTCACCTGTAGTTATTCTATATTCTTGGGGAAAAAAGACTTACATTTCTAAGTCTTTCCTCATAGTTTAATAATTCTTGATTCTTGACATGTTTTGTTCATTTATGTTGTATAGACTCATGAGTTACCTTATCTTTAATTAGTGTGGGGGAGCAGAAGGGGGCACAATATTCCAGGTTAGATCTAATCAAACTGTTGTACAATGGAATTATGACCTCTGGCTCACAGCTATTTGTATGTTTAAGAATACACAGTAATATACCATGATACTTCTTAGTTGTTTTGTTTATATGAGAACTAAATTTCAGGTTGTTAGTAATGGTACACCAAGATCTCTTTCGGATGTAGTAACTTCAAGACTTTTCAAGACCCTTTCCCCCTTGAAACTCGAAACAAGCTTGTACAGGCCACTTTTCTCCCCCTACTCGACTATGGCGATGTAATCTATTCCTCCACTACTCTTGCAAATCTAAGTAAACTGGACATCCTTTATCACCATGCGTTACGGTTCATTACCAACTCCCCTTACCGTTCGCATCACTGTGACTTATATGCAGCTGTTGGTTGGACATCCCTTACTACTAGACGCCTGCTCCATGCTGGGCTATGGACTCTTAAACTGCTCCTGCAGAAATTGCCAAGCTATCTCTCTCCCTTATTAGTATCTCACATAGTGCATACTCGTTAAGAAATCTGACTTTATTATGCTTGACATACCAAGGTCCTGGACCTCCTTTGGTAAATGTGCTATGCATATGCCCTTCCCTCCATTTGGAACCAGTTACAAACTGTACTGAAACTAACTAGCACAGTTTCAATAAACTTCTACAAATCGCTAAGTTCAGCTAAAATAAAGACACCTGTAACTGTCATTAAGTCTCTTCCTTCCCCATGTTGCCATATTTATCCACTGGTAAGGTATAATTGATTTGTCATATTAACTGCTTTCCCTTCCCTTCTACTCCTGGCTTTATCTATGCTTACGCCCACTGCTATTCTATCAAATCACTCCTTCCCTCATATCAGTTGTAGTCTGTTGTTTGTTCTAGCTGCCAAAATATATGTATTGCACACACCAGTCATCATGTTTCATTTATCAGTATGCTACCTGTTGTCGCTCTCTGTGTCATATTAATGTTTACCACCTACGGTCACCCTATGTGGTACCCTTGTATGTATATCCAGCCTGTATCATGTAACGTGCATTTCATGTATATACTGTTATTACCTATCTATGTTTGTACTTTAAGTGTTTATGTCACAGGACCTCCTTGTGAACGAGCTTGCTCAATGGAGTTCTCCTGCAATAAACTTGAACTTGAACTTGAAGACTGATGTTATTTATGGTATAGTTAGCTCGTCTATTGTTCTTCCCAAAGTGCATTACTTTGCACGTTGCGATATTAAATACCATTTTCTTCTCACAGGCCCATATGTAAAGATTATTCAAATTATTCTACATAGAAACATAGAAACATAGAATTTGATGGCAGATAAGGACTGCTGGGACCACCTAGTCTGCCGATTTCTCTACCTAACAGATAAACTGCAGATCCTAGTTAACCAACAGCCTACTTCCTCCTGCCCCCCCCAGTAGAATTGCCTTATGTCTGTCCCATGCATTCTTGAATTCACCCACTATTTTTGACTCTACGACCTCCTCAGGAAGGCTGTTTCATGTATTCACAACCCTCTCTGTGAAGAAATACTTCCTCACATTACCTCTGAGCTGTCCCCCCTCTATCTTCAAATTGTGCCACCTTGTTTTTGCACATCTCCTTTTCTGAAAGATGCTATCCTCTTGGACTTTGTTGATTCTCCTGAGGAAGTGGAAAGTTTCTATCATGTCCCATCTCTCCCTCCTTAATGCGAGGGTATACATCTTTAGTTCCTTTAGTCTTTCTTCATATGTCTTCTGATGCAGACCCTGCATCATTTTGGTTGCCCTCCTCTGGACAGCCTCCACCCTGTCTATATCTTTGCCGAGATGGGGTCTCCAGAACTGTACACAGTACTCCAGATGTGGTCTTACCAACTGTCTGTACAGAGGGCCAACAACTTCCTGTTTTCTACTGGTGATGCCTCTCCCTATGCATCCCAGTATCCCCCAAGCCCTCCTTACTGCCTCTAACATTGTTGGCCCACCTTTAGGTCATCTGATATGACTACCCCCAGGTCCCTTTCCATTTTTGTTGTTGTCAGTATCTCACCCCCCATTGTGTACTCTTCCCTTGGGTTTTTGTTTCCCAGGTGCATTACTCTGTACTTCTTTGCATTGAATCTAAGCTGCAATACATTTGACCATTCCTCCAACCTTGCCAAGTCCCTTTTCATCCTTTCCACCCCACCTTGTGTATCAACCCTGTTGCAGGTCTTTGTGTCATCTGCAAAGAGACATACTTCCCCTTCCAGTACCTCTGCAATGTCACTTATAAAGACATTAAAAAGGACCGGACCCAGTACTGAACCCTGTGGTACCCCACTAGTAACCCTCCTTTCTTTACTGTGTACTCCATTTACTATTACCCACTGTGTCCTGTTGTCCAACCAGTGTTTTACCCAGGCTACCACCCTATAACCCACTCCCACGCTGGCTAATTTGTTTATTAATCTTTTGTGCAGGACTGTTTCAAAAGCCTTGCTAAAGTCTAGGTAGGCCATGTCCACAGCCCCTCCCTGCTCTACTGCTTTGGTCACCCAGTCAAAGAAATCAATTAGATTTGTCTGACATGACCTATTATGCATCCTAACTTACTATCATCTGCATACTTTTGTATCCATACACCATTGTCTGTCTGCATGTTAGAAATCATTATGTTGACTAAAGTAGGACCCAGCACCGATCCCTGTGGCACTCCACTAGTCACCTTACCCAACTCAGATTCGTACCCTTTTAGTACAACTCTCTGCTTTCTACCATCCAGCCAAGATGCAATCCACTTTATAATTTGGGGATGCAAGTTAAGTTTTACAAGATGTTCTATTAGGATTCTGTATGATATAGTGTCAAATGCTTTCTCATAGTCAAGGTATATTGCTTCTACAGAAAGTGCTTTGCTGACTGGTTCAAAAAAACTAATCAGATTACTCATACAAGATTTCCCTCGAGTAATCCCGTGTTGAGACATATTGTGGTTCCCTGTAAATTCCAAATGGTTGGTTATTTGATGTTGTAGTACTCTCTCCATTATTTTTCCTATGCATGATGTCAAACTTATAGGTCTGTAGTTGGAGATATTTTGTTTTGATCCCTTTTTATAAATGGGTGTGACATTAGCTGACCTCCATTCATCTATAACAACTCCTTCGTTAATGAAAGTATTAAATAACAAAGTAAGGATTGATAATTCTTTTGCAAGGTTTTCAATTAATGTAGAAGGGATTATATCAGTTCCAGAAGTTGTACTCAATTTTGATTTGTTAATAGCTGTTAATATCTCATTTGTAGTGAAGGAATTTGGTGAATCTGAAATATTTAAGTTGTTTATACTTAAATCTTCTTTTATTTTAAATATACCAGTGAAATATTTATTGAATTCACTCACCAAGGTATTTTTATTAGAAATTAGAGTACCTGTATAACAAGTGGACCAACCCCAATATTGCTTCCTTTTAGAGACCCAATGAAATTATAGAACTTTTTTTATTTGCTGTGTCATTGACTAACTTTAGTTCTAAATGTTTTTTGGTTGCCTAATCAGTTGTTTTGTTTCATTTGAGATAAGTTAACATTTTTCGACATGCTTCTTTAGAAGGGTATTTCCTATAATGATAAAACACTTTCTTTTTTCTTCTGATGTTTCTCTTAATCTTAATGTCCTACCATAGAGGTACTCTCTGTTTCTTACTGTCATATTTTGTGCGTACTGGAACCCAGGTCTCTATACAATAGTTTATTTTATTTTGAATGGCTTCCCATATCGTTTTGACATTGAAACACAGAAACATAGAAACATAGACTTTGACGACAGATAAGGACTGCTTGGCCCATCTAGTCTGCCCATTTCCCTACCTACAGGATAGGCCGCTGATCCTAGTTATCCGGCAGCCTATTTCTTCCTACCCCCCACAAGAATTGCCTTATGTCTGTCCCATGCATTCTTGAATTCTTCTACAGTTTTAGACCCCACAACCTCCTCAGGAAGGCTGTTCCATGCATCCACTACCCTCTCTGTGAAATAATACTTCCTCACATTGCCCCTGAACCGCCCCCCTCTATCTTTAAATTGTGTCCCCTTGTTCTTGCATGTCTCTTTTTCTGAAAGATGCTACCCTCTTGGACTTTGTTGATTCCACTGGGTACTTAAAAGTTTCTATCATGTCCCCCCTCTCCCTTCTTTCCTCAAGGGTATACATATTAAGATCCTTTAGTCTCTCCTCATATGGCTTCTCTTGCAGACCCTGCAACATTTTAGTTGCCCTCCTCTGGACTACCTCTATTCTGTCTATGTCCTTTCAGAGATGGTATCTCCAGAACTGGATGCAGTACTCCAGATGGGGTCTCACCAACTGTCTGTACAGAGGGATAACAACTTCCTGTTTTCTGCTGGTGATGCCTCTCCCTATGCATCCCATTATACCCCCAGCCCTCCCTGCTGCCTTCTCACATTGCTTGCTAACCTTAAGGTCATCTGATATGATTACACCAAGGTCCCTTTCCTCTTTTGCTGTTGTTACTACCTCCCCCCATTGTGTATTCTTCCCCTGGGTTCTTGTTTCCCAGGTGCATTATTTTGCACTTCTTTGCATTGAATCCTAGCTGCCATACTTCTGACCATTCCTCCAACCTTGCCAAGTCCCTTCTCATCCTTTCCATCCCTCCTTGTGTATCAACCCTGTTGCAGATCTTTGTGTCATCTGCAAAGAGGCATACTTTTCCTTCCAGTCCTCTGCAATGTCACTTATGAAGACATTAAAAAGGACTGGACCCAGTACTGAACCCTGCAGTACCCCACTAGTAACCCCTCTTTCTTCAGAGTGGACTCCATTTACAATAACCTTCTGTGTCCTGTTGTCCAGCCAATGTTTTACCCAGGCTACCACCCTGGAACACACTCCCAGGCTGGTTAATTTGACTATTAATCTTTTGTGTGGGACTGTGTCAAATGCCTTGCTAAAGTCTAGGTAGGCCATGTCCACAGCCCCTCCCTGGACTACTATTTTGGTCACCCAGTCAAAGAAATCTATTAGATTCATCTGACATGACCTTCCTGCTGTGAACCCATGCTGCCTTGTGTCCTGTGCCCCACTTGCCTCTAGGTACTCAACAATTGTTTCCTTCAGAAGTGACTCCATCACTTTCCCTACCACAGAGGTCAAACTGACAGGTCTGTAGTTTCCTGCCTCTGTCTTGGTCCCACTTTTGTGAAGGGGAATCACATCTGCCTTCCTCCAGTCCTCGGGTACCACACCATCCTTCCATGATTTATTAAAAAGAGTAGCCAGTGGTTTCACTAGTTCCTCTCTTAATTCTTTTAGAATTCTGGGGTGAATTCCATCAGGCCCCATTGCTTTGTCCACCTTCAGTTTTAGGAGTTCTTGCAGAACCCTTTCTTCTGTGAAAGGACTGGGATCGACCCCCCTATCAAGAGTGCTTCTGTTAATTGGATTAGGCCCTTCACCCTCCTCTCTTGTGAATACTGAGCAGAAATATTCATTCAGCATCCCTGCCTTTTCACTGTCCCCCCTGCCCACCCACCGTTCATTCTATTCAGCCTCACTATCTCTCCCTTTGTCTTTCTACACTCGCTGATGAACCTATAAAAGGTTTTATCCCCCTTCTTAACTGAGTTGGCTATTGTTTCCTCAGTTTGGGCCTTTGCTATTCTGACTTCCCTCCCTGCTTCCTTCTGCCTTAACTGGTAAAGTTCTCTGTCCTGCTCCTTTTGTGTTTCCTTATACTTCCGGAATGCTATCTTTTTCTTCCTGACTTTCACGGCCATCTCTTTTGAGAACCATAATGGCTTTTTCTTACATTTTGATTTATTTGCTTCACACAAAGGCTTGTTGCCTCTGTGATGGCAGTTTTGATGATTCCCCATTGTTGCTCCACACCTCCTTCTAGCCTGTTTGCTAGTGCTTTTCTGAGGCACTCTCCCATCTTGCCAAAGTCAGCCCTCCTGAAGTTCAGTACCCTCACTTTTGTATGACTTGACTCTGTTGCTGAGTTTAATGTGAACCACACTGTTTGATGGTCACTTGTTCCCAGATGGCAACCGACTTCTAGATCTGAGATCCTCTCACTGCCCTCGTTTGAGACTATGAGGTCTAAGGTTGCTCCCTCATGAGTGGGTTCTGAAACTAGCTGTCTGAGACCTGCCACCTGTAGGGCATCAAGAATGGCCCTGCTCTTGGATGTGGCTGCAGCAAATGTGCTCCAGTTAACATCTGGCATATTCAGGTCTCCCATCAACAGTATCTCCCTTTTCTCTGCCATCCTAAGAATGCCTCCTATCAGATCCTTGTCCATTCCCTTCCCCTGACATGGGGGTCTGTACACAACCCCAGTGCCCTTTCCAGTCTCCAAAGTGACCCACAGTGCCTTCTCTCCTCCCTGTTTACTCTTTTGTTCAGTTGCTTTTATCCCTTCCTTTACATAGAGAGCTACTCCTCCCCCCCTTCTCCCCTGCCTGTCTCTCCTGTAGATTATGTACCCTGGTATGTTAACATCCCAGTCATAGTTCTCTGTGTACTATGTTTCTGTGACTGCTACAATATCCAAGCATCCCTCTTCCATCAAGGCCACCAGCTCAGGGAGCTTGTTGCACAGACTGCAGGCATTGGTACTCATTACCCTCCATTTCCTGATGACCTTACTCCTTTTTGCCCCATCCCTGTCCTTCTTGCCTTTGTCACTTTCTCCATTTACCCATACCCTTCTCCCTATCGACACCTCTATGTTGGTGTTTACTGCACTTACTACTGTGATTTTTTGGCGGGGCTAGAATTCCCCTGCTCCTTTCCAGTGTCTCCCCCTTGGCTAGTTTAAATGCTTTCCAATGAAGCATTTAAACCTATCACCTAGGATCCTGGTTCCCCTCCTGGACAGATGCAGCCCATCATGCCAGTATAGGCTTGCATCACTCCAGGTGGACCCCCAGTCCCCAATGAAGGCAAATCCCTGAGCTCCACACCAGTTTTTCAACCACTGATTGAATCCCACGGTGCAGAACACCCTAGCCTCTCCTATGCCATAGATGGGCAGCACCTCCGAGAAGGTTACCGTGTGTGCTACTTGTCTAAGGCCCCTCCCCAATTCCACAAACTCTTCCTGCACTTCTCTAATCCCTTTCTTAGCCATTGAGTCCATTTAACTCTTGTTCCCAGTCCCAAGCTTTGAGAAATCTTTTAATCAATTTGTAATTTGCTTTTTTGAACTTTTTAATTAATGTGGTACCAGAATTATTTATTTTTGAGTTGGTAAAGCTCCATGATAACATAAAATGATTGTTGTTGCCAAGTCATTCCAGAATTATAGCGCTAGAGTCATAATCAGAGTTGCTAGTTAATATAAGATCCATGATGTTGTTATTTCTAGTAGGTTTATTAACTAATTGCTCTAAGTCATTTTGAATGGCATATTGGACCAGTCTGTTGTCCCAGTTTCCTTTTCCAGTTAAAGATGGGCAGCAAATGTTTGGGTAAGTTAAAATTCCCCAACAGGACATAATCATCTTTTATCATCATGTTATCTATTGTCAGAAAAAAAATCATCATTGACTGCAGTTTCTAGAGTTGGGGCACAGTTTCCTAAACCAATTATTAAAGGTTTTAACAGAGAACTAATTTTAACCCAGATTAGTTCGCTGTTTGATTGTCCATTGTCTAATACACAATATTTTAAGTTATTGCTTATATACGATGCAATACCACCACCTTTTTTATTCTGACGGTTTTTGCTTACTAAAGAGTAACCTGATATCTCAGTGACCCAGTTTCCATCCAAGAACCAGGTTTCGGTGACCCTGCAGATATCAATATTGTCCTTATTTAGTATGTATTGTAGTTCTCCTAATTTATTACGAAGACTGCTTGCATTAAGTAATAATATTTTGATTTTAGTGCTATCAGTGTTATCACTGGTTTTATCTGTAGTTGAAAGTAGCATGTCAGTTATATTAATCTTGGAAGTAGTATAGTTATTTAAGTCAGGTACTAGTCCTGTGTCTACCCCGTTTGAACTAGTTTAAACACTAGTCTATGTATGAGTTAAAATGTCCCCCTAAGAGCGATGTTCCCTTTTTTTGTTGGGTGTACTCCATCCCAGCAAGTTAGCTCTTTATGATCTGAAAATTCTTCACAGTGCTTGATGCATTCAAAATTTTGATTCAGGCTCCACCTTCTTAGTCAGTTATTTACAGTTTTAATTTTATAGTTTAAGTAATCATATGTACCAGTAATAGGGGGTATTTCAGAAAAGGCAAACTCATAATTCCTGTCCATTAAGGTATTGGCTAGTCCTACAGATTCTTCTTTTACTTGCTGGGCAGTTTGTTACATGATTTTGTTAATACCAGCGTGAATGATGACTAATGATTTCTGTCCCCCATTCTGAAGTATCTGTTTGGACATTCTTGTAATGTCTCTAACCTTTGCCCCTTGAAAGCATTACATTGTCCTGTTGGCTTTATCTTGGTCACATATCTTCCTAGCTAGGTGTTTTACTATAGAATCTCCTAATAGGTAAACTTGTTGGGGTTCTGGGGTTCTTTCAGGTTCTATGTCCATAAGATTTATATTTCCTTCTTTAGTTGATTCAAGTGGTCGTGTATTGTTACTATTATCAGGTAGGGTATTGGACCCAGTGCCAGGGGACGAGGGAGAGGGTATTAAGTTTTCTATTTGATCACTCATTAAGTTGAAACAGTCGTGGGAAAGGTGACAAAACCTTCAGCCCTTCTCCCCTTTTTTGGCATTTTAGACTCCTTATTTGGTACCATTCATCATTATTCTAGTCAGGGTCAACTTCATTTCTTCCCTTTTCCTATTAGTAAGTGCACTGTTTGTAATGTTATTACTGATCAGCACTTCTCTCAGACCTGGTTGATTTGTAGTGTTAGATAGTGGTATAAGGGGCTCATGATATTCTGGACTTAATGGCAAGAAAGATCGGTGGTTCTTGCTATTAGTTGTATCAGTGGTGCCATTTCTTTCCCTTTGATATGAGTTATTCATTTGAGTTGGCATCTGATTCTGACTTTCTCCTAAATGTATAAGTCTTGCATTAAATAAACTTATTTCCTACATCATATCTTTGTTTTGGCTACATTTAGTGCATAAGAATGTTATGTCACAAGGTATTACTGTTTGAAAGCAGAACATAGTACAGGAGTTGCATTTAATCCCTACTCACTCTGCCATTGTTTGTTGTTAGTATTTCATTCATTTTCTAAATATGTTATGGTAGAACTGATGTATTTGGAGTGCTTGGTGCAAACTTTTCTGGTAATAAACCACATAGTTCTACTGTATAGGTTACTGGGTTCAGTAATATAGCAGTTGTACAAACAAAGTTCTTAGATGAGTACAAAGCTTACCTGTACCAATTGACTAGGTCCACTGGTACCTTGTGTAGTTCTAACACTGAGTAACCCACTAAACACACAAAACACAAGTGGAGGAGTGCGTGTCTTAGCACGTGTCTTCACGTGTGTCACCACATGCTCGCCCTGCTTGCTATGGGCTGTAAAATACAGTGTTCTCATGACCCAGAAGTGGCTCCCAGTGGTCCTGAACTAAAGTGCTGTTCCAGAGAGTTTAAACTTCAAAATTATAGTCCCCAAAAGCTTTAAAGTGCAGTTAGTAGCCTGCAATATACTTTAAAGTAAAAAGAACTGTTGGATTCACCGAGTGGTAATTTTCTCAATAGAGTAACAAACTACACACTCCACTTCCTATTTTCTGTGCAAACAGGAATCAGGGCTCTGAGTTTTAAAATACAAAAGCAAAGCTTACAGAGCTCTAAATATACAGTAAAACACAGTTCAAACAGTAAAATAGTATATTCTAAACACTGCTGTTGAAGGTGGTGCAAGGCAGGCTTCCAAAGTGAGAGCCCCAGGAACAAACACTCAGATATAGTGCTCCCATGACCCAGAAGTAGCTTTCAGGTCTTACCAGGTCCTCTACCTCAGTTTTATCCTTCTTGGTCAGGGTGGCTACCGGTGGGTGGCACCTGTATCCTCCAGTATGCCAAGGAACATCATCATTGTCATCCTTGTCAGAGGACGAAGAGACGATGGGCGATGCCAACAGCAACACTCTCACATGACCCTTTGGGATTGTCAGTTGCTGATGTAATTTTGTAATCTGCTTTCTATACTTTGTATGATTCACACCTCCTTTAAACGTTCCCTTACTGATGTTATCCTGAAACATCCTGTACACGGTGCTTGCTTTGCGGTTTTGCTCCGTCTCTTTCCCTAATTCTTTCTGACACCTTTCAAGCTCTTCTTCCAACTCCTCATACTCACTTTTCAGTGACTCATTCATGCTCATAAGCACACCATTCAACTGTAACATCTGTACCTTATCCTGTATCAACTTCTCATTCTCCTCCTGCAACTTGCTAATTTCCTTGTTCTTCTCTTCTTTAACACCCTCAATCCCTTTCTGTAATGTACACACCATATTGAATTTAGATTTCAACTCCTTTTGCAGAGGCAAAACCTTAGATTCCAATGTCTGACACAAAACATACAAAGCTGAGACCATTATATCCTTTTGGTCATGTTTCTTACTTTTAAACTTGACCTCAGTATATAGCTTTCCTACATACTGCATCAGGTCAGTCTAGTGTTTTGCGTTAGATGAAAAATCTCTCCAACCTCATTGGGAGGTAAGGTACTGTAGGACATCCATGTTGAGCTCAGAATTATTGGCCATTGTATCAGGATCTTCCCTTTGTAAACTGTACTGCCCAGAGATCTAAGGTGTACCGGTTCACCTCGGTCTCAGCTGCCAGATAGCCATGTGTTTCGGCAGCAGATGCCGCTAACGATCACCCGCGAACCAAAGAGTGGTGAAGGTTCTTAACACCTGTTGCTAACCCATCCTTATACCTGCAATATCTTGTCATCAATTCCATCCAAATAGGTCCTACCACGGTTACCACTTTGTTAGCAGGAGTGTTCTATACATGTTGGTGAAACATGACATAGAGACAAGGATATGGCAGGAACAAAATGGCTTATTACCAGAAAACACGAAATGCAGCAAAATACCTGCTGGGAGTCAGAAACAGGATCCCAGATATGATATCTCTTCAAACAGATTTGAACTCAGTAAAAAAACAACTTTGGTGTCATTCTTATACTCTTAGATAAGAAATGTGTTGTACTAGGCAATGATCCACCAAATAAGGTCTCGTGATAGAAAGTTGGCTCAGAGGACAGTTAGCTCATCACTATCTCCGCATGTGCTCTCTGATAGGAATAAAACTAGTCAAAATTAGTTTGGGGTTACAATACAAAAATGCTTAGTACAGCACAATAACAGCAACTGCGTAAACAGAAAAACGGTGTCACAAGGCCTGCATAAGCAATGCTAATACTGTTAGAGCCAGATGTTCCTCACAAATACTGTAGAGATTGGGATGTGGTCTTTACTACCAGTTCATGCTCCAATCATATGAGCATGTCTTATTACTATATCACATAGTACTACACTATATATCCTACCCCACTAAGTATATCATTAATAAATGTATGTGTACCATATGCTGCACTAAGTATAGGGTTTGAGGTGTCCAGGTCTACAGTGTGTACTGCTGGTGGTGGGGTTGGCTCTGCAGGTGTAACATTGCTGGGTACATGGGCGGGCTGTTGGGCCAGGCAGGTCCTTCTCTGCAGTCCACTTCTCAGTATCTACTTTTCTCCACAGTGTTTTCTCCCCATACTTATGCCAACATCTTTCTCCCCATAGGTGGCATATGTGTGTGAGATGACCTGGGAAGAATGAATCCAGGGACAAACTTCTCAAGAGAATTGTCTGACAAAAAGGACAGTCATGGAGGGGCAGACACAACTTGTGTGTCTTCTTGAGGAGAGAGAAGTGCAGCTCCTTGAATACATCTCCAGACACCTTCATCCAGCAGCTGGGCTGTAGACTGCACAAAAACTGTTCCAGTCCCATCTTCCCAGTTTTCACCCTCCCCCCTTGTTGTCCTTTTCTTCCATACTTGATGTTGTTGCACAGTTTCCCTTTATGTTTTAAATTAACCTGGTTTTGAATGTTATGCTTCTTCTTTAATGGTTTGGGACCATTATTCACTGGTTTGCTGTGTTGCACCTACTGCCCACCTATGCCTCACCTTTTTGGTGACATCCATGTCTGTCCTGTGCCATGGGGACACAGTTGCTGTCCCTGCTGTGGCTGTGGCTGGGCATCCACTTGAACAATGTTCTGGGCATTGGTGGGTGTGTTGTCCTCTTGACAGACACATTCTGTTCTCTTTGTGTCCCCTGTGCATCTTCTGTGCATGCTAGCCACCATCTGGGCTGTGGCTGTCCATGGTCCCTGTTACTTGGGCAACTCCCCAGCTGCGTTCCACTGCTAGGTGACCTCAGTTTGTGGACCTGTCGATGACTTTTTCCTTACTGGCATAGCTGCCTTCCATCTCCGTGTCCTCATGCAGGGTGTCATTTGGTGTGCTGTCCCCTGCTTTGTGTCACGGTTCCTTGTCTACTCCCCTTGTGCATAGTCGGCACCCATTTTGTATATTCTGGCACTCCAGACAGGTGTCTTTGTGTGGGACCCTTCCCCACTCTCCCATCTCCACTCTTTTTCCACACTACACATCCAAACAGTGGTACTACTTTTTTGGTTACATGTGTATTGATGTTTCCTTTGGTGTGTCTGTTGCTATTTTCAGGGTTTCAAAATGCTCTCTGCTCATGCATTTACATTTCCTGTGTCCCTTCTGTTCTGGCACCTCTAATGGTCAATTGGTTGCATTCTGTCTGACACCATCTCTGTGTGCACTGGGCTGCTGTTGCTGTTTGCACTGACCAGTTGCTATATTCAGAGCTGTCTTCTTAACAGAACTCTCTTTGCACAGCACACTGGGCTATTTTTACACACCTTCATTTGCCTGCTATAGTCAGAATTTTTTGACCCTGGACTATTCTTTTGAATATTACATGCAATTGGCCGTGGGCTATTTTTGCCCAGAGGGCAGTGCTGTTTTCCCCGAGGGCAATCTTTTGAATATTTGGCCCCAGATCTCCTAAATCCTTGTCAGCTTTGGATCTGCTTGATCTAAAACTGGAACTATCTAAGAGAAGCTCAATTACTGAATTAGTGATTCCAGCAAATATTATAGTTTTATCAAAAATGTTTTCCAACTTTTTAAATATGTTATTAAATGCTTCATAATATGTGGAAGTTGGACGGTGTACATTAATGAAAGTAAAATATTCCTCTCCAATTTTACTATTTAAAATCAAATAATAAACATTTGGGTCTAGATATTGAAAAGTGCACCCGCGACAATGGCGCAAGTGGTTACTCAACACAACTGAGTTGAGCCGGAGCAACAAAGGGATTGATTCAAAACAGATGAGCAATGGCGCATCATTGCTGAATATATCAAAATATGTGGGTGGTGCAAATACAAATGTGTCGGTGAATCCCCCAGACAGGTCTGAATACCTGGAATGGGAATGCACCAGCTCATCTGGAGATGCACTGGGTGCAGTCTTCCAGAGATTCACACATGAACATGCAAATGGGGCCATTATGCTTGCAAGACACAAACTGGGCCATTTACATGTCATCACCTTTCTGGTGCCCTGTACCAAGACCTCCCTACGTCCTTCCACTACCATGCCTCCACATGGTTCAACTCCTTCCCACCCTCAGTCACTAAGTCTACCAAAACTGGTCCCTTTAAAGTCGCTCTCCATAACCACCTCTTTGGTACCCGAAGCTGCAGTTGCCCTTAATCAACCTAATGTTGGGGTCCCTCCCTGTTTCTGGCCCATAGCCTTGACAATGTCGGTTGGACTGCTTCCCCCCTTTTTTTTCTTTTCCTCACCCCTGTTCCCCCCCTCCACATAGTTATCTCCCCGGTATGACCAGGGTTGTGACTTCTACTATTGTTATACTTTACACAATTGCTATTTACTGCACATAACTTTATTCTGTAAGCCACTGTTATATTGTGTTCTTTTATTTATTTATTTGCTTTTGGTGAGTACACTAGGCATAGAAATGTCTATTTTCAGGCATGACCCGGGAGAGAGACAATGTCAAATACAAAATGCACATACATGTGACGCAGCACGAGATAGATATAGAAAAAACAACATAACAGTAAACAATTGATTCAGAGAGTAAATCAACCTGGAAAGGTAGAGACAAAATCCAGTATGAGGCAAACAGGGTTACCTGTATTGCACCTGTTTGCTACCACTGTTGCATCTCACTCTGTAACCATGTCTACCCTCCCTGCAATGAGGTGCCTTTGTAAATGAGTCCCTGACTCAAAGGTTGTAAATCCAACTTTCAGAAATAAATAAATAAATAAATAAATTATGACTCCATTTGCATGAGTTGTGCAGGACTGGCCAGTGGAATGCACCAGGCGCCCTGCACAGCATTCGATGCTGTCAGTGGAAGTCCGTACTACCACACACCCCACTCCATACCCCAATCCCCATTAAAGAACAGTAATAATCATCCCTGGTAGTCTAGTGGATCCCCCCTCCCAGCCTGATACCCTGATCATGTCCATATATATCAAAACCCTGTTCTTGGTAGTCTAGTGGCACTCCTCACCCCCCCCCACACCCACACAGGACCTCCAGGCCATCCCATTCCCCACAGTCATCGGCAGACAGCAAACCCACCTGCACACCTCCATGGCTACCTGCCAAATGACAGCTCACAGTATCTGCTGCATGTTCATTGTTCCACACTGTGGACCAATGGGTATGCAGTGTATACTGTAACAGTCATTCATAACTTTGTGAATGAAGTAATTCATTCACAAAGTCGTGAATGACTATTACAGTACACACTGCTAGTCCACTGGTCCACAGAGTGGACCAATGAACATGCAGAAGATACTGTAAGCTGTCATTTGGCTGGTGGGTTTGCTGCCTGCCGATGACTGGGGGGGGGAGTGGGGTGAACTGGGGGTTCTGTGTGAGTGAGGAGTGCCACTAGACTATCAGGGATGGGGTTTTGACATATATGGACATGATCAGGGTATCAGGTGGGGTGGAGGGTGCCACTAGACTACCAGTGATGGGGTTTTGACGTATATGGACACGATCGGGGTTTCGGAAGCATATGGGGGATCCACTAGACTACCAGGGATGGGGATATGAAGTATTTTACAAGGATCAGGGTACTGGGTGGGGAAGGGGCACTAAACTACCAGGGCATATGGTGGGTGCTTGTACACAGTGTTCGGGGGGGGGGGTAGCGACCCACAGCTAGTGGCTGCTGTGCTGTGCCATGCAATACAGCAGCCTACCTGTGGGTGCCTTCCACTTACACCTGTTTTCTACCTGCTCAGCTTAGTGCCCATGTATGTTACACATCTCTGAGATATGCCAGCAGCTGCACCACACATCTCAGCTGAATATTGAGATGTGCCACATATGTAAGGACACATCCTTTGGAGATGCTCCTCATACATTATCTTTACGCCATGGCACATCAGGAATTATGCAGCACATTTTCTTCTTTTGAATACAGCCGCAGGGCGCATTTCTGGAGTTGCGCCAGTGAAACTCAGTTGTGTCATACTCAACTCCTTTGAATATCTAGCCCCTGGATTCTATGTTGCTTGACTTAAGTGAAAATTCAAAGATCCTTAATAGAATCAATATACAGTCCACTCCACTTGTAGCACCCACAGTTTAGATGGGCAATTGATTTGTCTGGGCAAATTTCAGTAACCGTTTGCCAGTTCCATAGGCTCCAATGTTAAAAATGCTGGATATAGTGTTCTATGCCTGCCTTCTTTTTTGGGCAGATTAGCTCCTAATTAGTGTCAGTTCAAAGAGCCAAAGAGCGAACTGACACTAATTAGCAGCTACAGTAATCTGCCCAAAATAGAAAGGGCATGGAATGCCAGGACCTACACCAACAGGGCTCTGCATTCCTTTGATGGAAAAAAAAAAAACAATCGCACATCTGGTCAGAGAGACCCACAACCCACACAGCCTTATTCTGAGTCTCTCCTCTCTCCCCTCCCTTCTAATTGCTGACATCATGGCACACAGGAATAAGGAGCAGTTGAAATTTCCAGGAAGGACAAAGGAGCTTCTTACCCGATAGTCTACTTAGCAGTTCCATAATCCACCCCTCTCTTCTGATCTGCAGGGATCCTTGCTTGAAGTCTTGCTTGGTGATGGAGAAATAAGGTCTCGGCAGTGGGCAGAAGAATTGCGCTTGCCGCAGGGAGCATCTTACAATGCTCCCGCCTCCCTCACATTGCATCAGAGGTAACATACGGTAACAGTTGCATTTATTTATTTTAACACTGTACTGTAATATAAAATAAACATTTGTAAATGTTTATTTTATATTACATCAGTCCTCCTGATCCTGCAGCAACCTAAGGAGGAACCCTGAAGGCTGTACCAGTATTTAGCACCTATAAAATATTCACTTTAGTTACAGTGCTCAACCCATATAACGGGCAGAATGTACTTGCACATATGTGCCCGTTATAAGCTGTGCAGACTGCACCTGCATTCTTAGAGCTGTCTCTTGGTTAAAATACTTGTCCTACACGCTTCTTATGCATAGCTGAAAACTGTCTTTTGTTAAATGCATTCTTGAAGAAAAGCAATAGAAGCATTAAGTTTCTTCAAGTGTCTTAAAACAGGGTATCTCTTAAACTTATGGAGCCCTATTCACAAACACTGCATGGGCCTACGCACAGCATGCACTGCCGATGTGCAGCTGGATATAAGAGAAAGACATGCACACAGTCTCTGTGCAGCATGCATGAACTGTGCATAGGATGCTGCATACGACCATGGCATGAACATGCATGCCCCTGGAGATAAGTGGGCACGAAGGGGTGGGATCGTGTAGACCATCCATGAAGTACCACATGCACACATGCACAACACTGGGTACATTGGCACAATGTGTAGCAGCCCCATGTATCACCAATGCATCCTAGAGGCAGACGTAAACACCGTGGATGGAGGTGCAGCACTGTAGGGCCACAAAAGGTGCCCCAGAAAGGGCATGGCATGGGCCACCATGACAAGGCAGGCTGCAGCATGCATGGGGTGATGCATGGTATGCTGGCTGCTGCACAACAGTATGACAGTGCACACGCCCCAGCCCCAAGTGCCACGAGCATGCCACAGGGATGCCAGGCCCACCATAGCAAGGCTGTATGCTGCATACACAATGTCCTGACAGACACACAGAAACAGCATGTGTCCATGCCCAGCAAAAATCAAGGCCCTGCCACACAGAATGACACCACACTCACACACCTGCCCAGGCACACCATACCAGGGTGAAGAAGGGACACACACAGAGTGGCTGCATAAACAAACACTTTACTGTGACCACAAGGAATGTCAAAGTAACAAACAGAAGCAGATATCATACACAGGCCAGCAGAGCCTTTACAACAGGGAACAATAGGGGAAGGGGATGGGTCCACAATGGTGGCTGCACTGGGCATCTTAGTGCAAGTCCTCCGAGGTGGTACTGATGGAGCTGGAGGAGGAGGAGGAGGAGGAGGAGGACTCCTGGAGTGCAGTGGTGTCAGTGAAGGGTCTCTCCTCAAGGACAAGCCAGCACAGTGGACCCTGATACCGCTGGAATGACAAGAGCACACAAAGGGGAACTGCTGTCAGTGTCATTGGTAATGCCAGTGGACAGTGTACACACACACACACACACACACACACACACACACCAAGGCCTGTGGCCCCACCTACCTGCGATGGGGTGATGATGGCCCACAGGTCACCAGCATCGTTCCTGTAGAGGTGGTCCCTGGTGGACTGTCAAAGGTCAAATCACCTGGGAATGTCATCCAGCAGCCACTGCTGTGGTGTCACAACCTGTCCCATGCCTCCCAGGGCAAGGACCAAGAGCTCCAAAACAATCCTCACTTTCACCCACCGGGTCCCCTGCAACACAGCACAGGGCAACAGATCAGCACTAGACCCCATGGCATACAGACCACACACACACACACACACACACACAAACACACACCTGTACAGACCGGTTGAAGTGCCTACCTGCCTCCTCTCTGTCACTTCCCAAAGGGCCCCTACAGGGACCCCATCCTGGTAACTGTTTGTGGCCATTTGGTACAGATGCCATGGCAGGCTACGACTGCATCCCACAGCTCATGCTGCTCCAGCTCCTGCCATCATTACTGCAAGGCTGCATATGGCATCCCCAATGGTAACACGCCCACACCACATGCCCATTGCATGCCCATAAAGACCCCTGTACCACGTAGCCCAGTCTAGACCACACTCAGAGTGGATTTGCACATCGGCATTGCATGTACACTGGCCAGTGAGTTTGGTGGATAGAACGGGAAATGTGCCCAGGTGCATTTCTGCACTTTGTCCTCCTAGAGGATGCCATCATGGAGCAACATGCCCGCTGGAGGTAACAGCATTGCCATGTATTCAGGCCTTGGCTGGAGGAACAGATGTTGCAACATACTGAATCCCTCCAGTGTTACCATGTTGATCACAGCATGCTGAGGTACATCTGTGGCCTCGTTGAGGATGCGGTCCAGCCACACACTCAGAGCTCCATGGCCATGTCTGTGGAGACAAAGGTGCTCTGCACCATGCTGTACTATGCAACTGTCAGCTTTCAGAGGGTCACAGGAGACGTGACAGGTGTGAGCCAGTCCTCTATCTCATGGGCATTGCACCAGGTGCATGAAGCCCTGGTGCGACAGTGGGCGAGATATATCTGGATCCCCACAATGCTGGCCAACATCAGGGTGGCAAAGGGGGCATTCCTCAACAGGTATGGCATGCGGACCCCGTTGGTTGCCTTAGACTGCATGCACGTGCCAGTCCTGAAATCATCCATGAATGAGGATGCATACCACAACCAAAAGGGGTAGTACAATATCAACTGCCAGGTCATCTGTGATGTCATGGGCATCCTGACTGACATTTATGCAAAGTTCCCTCGGGCATGCCATGATTCATTCATCTTCAACCATAGCGAGATGAAGCATCATCTGGACTGGCAAATGGAGGGGTATGGATGGCTGTTAGGTAAGCGGCCACCACATCCAGTAGCACACCGTTCCACCTCTGTGCAACTGCAACTATGCTAATGATGTAACCCCTCACCCCACAGGTGACAGCAGCTTAGCACTGCAGACCTACCTCATCATGCTATACTTGGAGCCACAGCACCCTGCGGAAGAGGCCTACAATGCAGCACACATGAAGGCCCGCAACATTGTGAAGTGTACCATTAGTCTACTAAACATGCAGTTCTGCTGCCTTGATCACACCAGAGGCACAATGATGATTGCGCCAGGCATGGCATACAGACTGTTCACCACCTGTGCAATGCTACATGACATCTGCATGTGACGCAGGGTACTGGAGCACACTGATGTGCAGTCACTGCAACAAACTGAGGGGCAACCATCACCTACACATGTCCCGGCACCAGCAGCAGTAGAGGGGCAAGGAGGGGGGCCCAGGGCCCACACAGTGCTGAATGCATGGTGGCATGGGTGGTGCACCATCGCATTGCCCATGTCACCTTTGGGTGGTATGGTATGGCACACGTGGGTGATGATGACTGCCCATTTGAGCAGGCATGTGCAGATGGCTGCACACCATAGGGAACACACACACATGGAGTGTCATCGCTGTGCGCTGTGCATGCACTGGGGGACTGGTATGGCCCATAGCTGTGGTGGTCTATGGGCATGTGCATGGTCACTTCGATGCATGCTGTGCTGACACTCACATGTGGTTGCACAGCACGGAGTGCCTCCCTTGGTATATGGTGCACGCCGTGCTTGCAATGTGTGGTGTGGGGGGCGTGCTGGGTCATGGTTGGGGAGGCCATGGATGGGCATGTTCAGGGTTATTGTTGTGCCAGGATACCAGGGGGTTCCAGTTACTGTCTGTGGCCACCACGGCTGTGGTCCCTGCTAGATGCTGAGCCATGATGGGTAGGGGCCTGTGCCTGTGATGTGGCTGGGGAATGTGGGCCATGGTGGGAATGTCACATGGCAGGGACATGCACCAGCATGGGTGCACTGGTGCCCTGTCTGGTGGCAGGACATTGTCCATCTGGGTGCTGACCTGGACATGCTTTCCATCTGTGGCGGATGGTGCCATAACCTGTTCCTGCACACCACCCTCCATGTATGCGGGTTGGCATGGCAGTGGGGCCGCCAAGTGGGTGGTGATGGCCACAAGGGCATCGGTGCCCCACTCCTGGGCATGGACATCCATGGCCACCTCATCTGCCAGATGCTGCTGTGTGCATGCACCTGCAGTAACCTTCTCCATGAACCTCTCCTATGCCTTGACACCAGTGGCTACGTGGGCAGCCAGGTGCTCCTGCACCCATGCTACCTCTGCCACCACCTCCATGAGCCACCCCATGGCCTCTGTACTCTCCCTGGTTGCCTGTAGGTGATCCCACTCCATTCTCCAAAGGTCAGTGTAATAGTTGTCCAGCAGGGAGCCTGGTGCAGCTCATCATGGTCACCTGGTGGGCGGTGGACCCTGTGATTTCCCCCTGTTGTACTCCTGTGCTGGGGGGTGTATCTGGTGCCCCAGTCTCTGCAGCAGCCACGTTGTTGTCCTCCTGCCATACTGCCACCATGTCACTGCTGTCATCTGATGTAGGTGTCTGTAGTAAGGCCACCTCCATGGCCTCAGGTGTCTGTCCCTCCACAGTGGCCTGTGTCTGTGTGGCCGTGCCCCCACTACTCCCATTCTCCTGTGGCAGTTGTTCATGGTCCATGGCATCATGGTCGAGGGAAGGCCATGCAGGCCACTGTATGGCATCCTCCTCCATCCCGTCCATGTCCTGGCTCCGTGAACCTGTGGGTAGACAGTGGTTAGCACAGCTGTCCATCCACCATGGCGCATAGCAAGTCTGATGTGTTGCACTACCTACCGACACCAACTGACGTCTGCATCCCACCTCTGCCAACACCGGAGGGACCCTCACCACCACTGTCCTCTTCATTCACTGTGGGTGGAATGGTGACAGGTGGTCAGTTAATGTTTGGTTTGGTAGGTGCTGTGGAGGTCTGGTGCTGTGTGTGCCTGCATGTGTCATGCTCACCTGACATGCTGTCAAGCCCGTCTGGCTCACCATCTGTTAGGATATCACTGATGGTGTCAGTGATGAGTTTTTCTATGGGCATGAGGGGTGGGTCTGGCAGTGGTGGGCCTCTACCTGTGGTGCCCTGTGCCTGTCATGCCCTGCTGACCTATTTCTTTACCTGTGACTGGAGGTCCCACCACTTGTGCTTGATCGCTGCAACTGTGCGGGCCTCCAGTCCTGCGGTAGTGATCGCTGCCTGCATGTCCAGCCATACGTGGGCCTTTTTCTCCATGGGGGTGCTCAGGGAACATCTCCTGTACAGCACATCATAGTGCTGGTGGATGTCAGTGACAAGTATTGTCACCTGGGCACCCATGAAGTTGGCAGATCTTTGCTGCCTACTGCCACCACTGGATGGTGCACCACTCCCCGTGGTGGGTGTGGGCTTTGGTGGTGCAGAGCCTGCCCACTGTTCTGGGCCACAGTTGCTCACTGTGTCCTCTGCTGACATCCCTGTTCCACACTGTGCATAACATGGACATGTTGAGATTCCCTCTCACCATAAATGGTGGGTTCAAGGGGCATTCCCTTGCCTCCGCACTGCCTCTAGCCCATCACTGTTCATTGCTGCATGCCTCATCTGGCTATACCCTGCCTTTCAGGGGCATTGTGAGCATCTTCATGAATGCCACGTATACTTTGTGCTCTACATGGCATGCAGCTGTGTGCCCTCACTTACATCACACACCCATGTAGTGTGCTGCCCTTCATGAATAGACACAATGGTTAAGTTCTTTGACATTCTATGTAACCAAGGTTATACCAGTTGAGTTCATCTGTTTACATAACATTTAAATCTAGTAGATAATGCTTCTTATTTTATTTATTTATTTATTGTGTCTCGGATTACACCACCTTTGCACAATAAACTCTTTTACAAAGGTTCCATGTCAGTACATTTAAGAACAGAAAATAAAGGCAAATCAAGCAGAAAACATATTAACAACACATTTCAGAAGCGGAACGTAATACAAAGATTGCAGGAACTTGTACAAAGGGTGCCTGGAGTACAGCATGCATACTATTTTAAACAGGAGACACACAGGTGAACACACTAAAAGAAACAGCCAAAAGGCCTTGGCAAGACTGGTACAAGCAACCAGAGAGAGATTATGTTTGGGAGAGGGGGGAAAGGGTATAATAGGTGCAAGGAGGAGGGCGGAGAGGGGTGGGGGAGAGAGGAGAGGGAAATTACATAGTTATATATATGTTACCCATACTTTTTGCAGAAAGCTTGGAATCTCAAAGCTGACTAAAAGTGAGAAAATGGATTTAGTTAAAGAAGAAAGATAAGAGAGGAAATGAAACCTCCAGTGTCTGATGCCCCATTATTAATTGGTATCATTATAATCTCCACACTAAAATCAAGAAAATATTAAAAGTTCTCAACTGATTACTTAAATACCGAAAACCCTTTGCCTTGCACATCCTTAATTGACTATGAGAAAAGGAATAAGTAATACCCCCATAACTAATCATCTATCTGTAACAGAATAAAAATCAATCAAGTAAGAGCAACTGGATATTGGAGTAAGAAAAAACTTCTGTAGATGCTTAATTATAGCAACCTCATATGTTTAACTGCATTAATCAAAACAAAGCAGAATTAATTTTAAACTAAACTATTGTTTCAGTGTACTACATATCATAAACTATATATTCTAACAGCTGTAATCTATATTTCTTAATTATTTGCAAAAAAACATATTAATGGACCAGTTAGGGTATTTTAAAGGCACTGAAATACGGAAATGTGGCATTAGAGTTTCCAACCCTAACTCCCCAACCCCACCCACCAAGCTGCAAAAGAAAAAACATTAGGGTTTTGGGTCTCTGGAGTCTTGGCAAATCAGTGGTGGGGTGCTCCTTGGGATTGTAAATTCTAATGCTCACCCCCAACCCATAGTCTCCAGTCTGAAGCATAAGGTACAGCTCCAAGCCAATGTCTCATAGTGATGTACTCTTCAAAGGTAGAGAATTATGTCTCCCTACATGCTGCCAATACAATTTACTGTAGCTTTCTTCACAGAGGGCCCTGTGTAAAGAAAGCAGAACATGAGAGACATTGTTTGCTCGGGGGGTGGTGTGAGCACTGTGGTTGGCAACCCCAAGGAACACCCCACCACTGACATGCAAAGATTCCAAAGACCCCAAACCCTTATGTTTTCTCTTTTGCTGCTGGGGGTGGAGGTGGGGGTTGGAAGTTAGGCTTGGAAACTGTAATGCCCCATTTCCCTACTTTTGTGGCATTAACAAAGTTTTTTGCAAAGAATGTCCTTTCTTTTTGAGACAGCAGAATTGTATCCTCATTCATGCAGGTCCCATCAGGACCTTTGTGAACAGGTGCAGATGTGCAGAGCCCTTTGGGCCCTGCACCAGGTGATGACTTTGTCCATCTATAGAAGTGCAGGGCCTGGCACATTAACTCTTTACATAATCACTCTTTACACATTCAGTCGTTACACATTCACTCTTCACACATTCACTCTACTATTTTTATTTAGTCTTGTCCCCAAATTCTCAAGATAGTTATTTTATGACTGCCCATACAAATGTGGCATGCATAATTTATAGTATATTGGCTGAAGTCACCAAGCAGGAGGCGGGGGAGAGGAAAGAAGCTGTACCATGGAGGGGGGGGGAACCTGGTCCACTTAAAGGAGAACTGCTTCTATTTCAGGGGACCTATGTGCTTGCAGCTAAGAAGAATAGTATCTGTGGCTACTATTAAAAGTACCAGAAGTTTTATTCCCCTTTTTTTTTAGTTCAGAATGATGGACAAAGTGCACAAGCAATGTTCATTTCAGTTTCATACCACATAGGTAATGACTCTCATCTTGAATTTCTATGAAATACAATAATTATGAAGTGCAGTAAGCTATTAATCCTGACCCATTCATAATTTTCAAAAGCACGAAACACAGTTTTGTTCTTATTTATGTGATTGTCTGAGTGTTACCTGCAAGAACTTCTGCGCCCCTATCACCCCATCCGCCAGCTCCGCTATGCCGACGAGGGATGGCTAGAGGTTCCCGATGTCCATCTGAAGACCTCAGGTGCTAGGGAATTTGCTGAATCCTGATGATAATGTCAATGTTTTAGATATACAATATGTTATAGAAACATAGAAACATAGACAGAGAAACATAGACTTTGACAGCAGATAAGGACCGCTTGGCCCACCTAGTCTGCCAGTTTCCCTACCTACAGGATAAGCAACAGATCCTAGTTAACCAAAAGCCTATCTCTTCTTAACCTCCACAAGAATTGTCTTATGTCTGTCCCATGTATTTTTTAATTCTCCCACAGTTTCAGACCCCACAACCTCCTCAGGAAGACTGTTCCATGTGTCAACCACCCTCTCTGTGAAAAAATACTTTCTCTCATTGCCCCAAACTGCCCCCCATCTTTAAATTTTGTCCCCTTATTTTTGCACATCTCTTTTTCTGAAAGATGCTACCCTCTTGGACTTTGTTGATTCCACTGAGGTACTTAAAAGTTTCTATCATGTCCCCCCTTCCCTCTTTTTCTCAAGGGGGATACATATTAAGCTCCTTTAGTCTCTCCTCTTATGGCTTCTCTGGCAGACCCTGCACCATTTTAGTTGCCCTCCTCTGGACTGCCTCTATCCTGTCTATGTCCTTGAGGAGATGGGGTATCCAGAACTGGACGTAGTACTCCAGATGGGGTCTCACCAACTGTCTGTACAGAGGCATAACAACTTCCTGTTTTCTGCTGGTGATGCCTCTCCCTACAATCCCAGTATCCCCAGCCCTCCCTACTGCCTTCTATCATTGCTTGCTAACCTTAAGGTCATCTGATATGATTACCCCCAGGTTTCTTTCCATTTTTGTTGTTGTTACTACCTCACCCCCCCCATTGTGTAATCTTCCCCTGGGGTTTTGTTTCCCAGATGCATTATTTTGTACTTCTTTGCATTGAATCCAAGCTGCCATACTTCTGACCATTCCTCCAACCTTGCCAAGTCCCTTCTCATCCTTTCCATGCCTCCTTGTGTATCAACCCTGTTGCAGATCCTTGTGTCATCTGCAAAGAGGCATACTTTTCCTTCCAGTCCCTCTGCAATGTCACTTATAAAGACATTAAAAAGGACTGGACCCAGTACTGAACCCTGCGGTACCCCATTAGCACCCCTCTTTCTTCAGAGTGGACTCCATTTACAATCACCTTCTGTGTCCTGTTGTCCAGCCAATGTTTTACCCAGGCTACCACCCTGGGACACACTCCCAGGCTGGTTAATTTGATTATTAATCTTTTGTGTAGGACTGCGTCTAATGCCTTGCTAAAGTCTAGGCAGACCATGTCCACAGCCCCTCCCTGGTCTACTACTTTTGTCACCCAGTCAAAGAAATCAATTAGATTCATCTGACATGACCTTCGCGGTGTGAACCCATGCTGCCTTGGGTCCTGTGCCCCACTGGCCTCTAGGTACTCAGCAATTCTTTCCTTCAGAAGGGATTCCATCACTTTCCCTACCACAGAGGTCAAACTGACAGGTCTGTAGTTTCCTGCCTCTGTCTTGGTCCCACTTTTGTGAAGGGGAATCACATCTGCCTTCCTCCAGTCCTCAAGTACCACACCATCTTCCCATGATTTGTTAAAAAGGGTAGTCAGTGATTTCACTAGTTCTCCCCTTAATTCTTTTAGAATTCTGGGGTGAATTCCATCAGGTCCCATTGCTTTGTACACCTTCAGTTTTAGGAGTTCTTTCAGAACCCTTTCTTCTGTGAAAGGACTGTGATCGACCCCCCATCAAGAGTGCTTCTGTTAATTGTATTAGGCACCTCCTCCTCCTCCTTTTTGTGAATACTGAACAGAAATATTCGTTCAGTATCCCTGCTTTTTCACTATCCATCTTTGCCCACTCACCGTCCATTCTATTCAGCCTCACTATCCCTCCCCTTATCGTTCTACACTCCCTGACGTAGGTTTGAATTGTTATTTTTGATGTTTTTAACAGCCAATATTATTTTATCTAATGTACAAGCACTTGGATTCTTGCTAACTTGCACTTTTTATAAATAAACTTTGAGATGAGTTGAGTTATTCATACAAGTACAACCTCTTATATCTAGTTGTGAGCAGCACAGTAAACACTGTAATGAAGTAAATGGTAAACTGTAAGTTATCTTCCTGATTTTTCCAAATTGCAAGCAGTCACAGTAATGTTATATTTTTATTTCAATGCTTCTATTTTCATTCATAGCACATTGATGCTGGTTCATCAGTTTCCATTTTAGTGACATTTAGGATGGTTTTGCTATTGAGTTTTATACAGTCAGCTCCCAAAGTGTGTTCTACTTCAGATTAATAATGGAAAAATGCAGCATATATTCTTTTTAATTTTTTTTTTACCCATACCCTCATTTAACTTGGTGTGGTCTTCTGCCATAAGGTTAGGCTTAATGGATTGTTCATTGTATATAGGAAATTCACCATTTGAGATGAGTGCAGGTGTGTGACACAGTTTGTGTGTGGGTGGGTGCAAATTTCTTGTTACGGTATTATGATTGTGATAGCCACTGTTACACAGACTGTGTATACTCGATATTTGCAGCCTGTTATGATATGTCAAATATCTTGAGATAATTAGCAAAATAAATATTTATTTTTAGTGTCCTTATACTAGTAGCCGCTGACCACCTTCCAGATTAATTTTGATAAAATTTACTTAAATGAATTTAATTTAATTCAATTTCAGTCCTAAGCATGATCAGTATGGTACCAAACATCTATTCAAAAGATCCTGCTGAGCATGCTCAGAAATCAAATATCAAATCCTTATAACATGGGAACAGTTTAATATTTTTTTTTACAAACCAATGACAGGCACCATTCTGAAGCAAGCCCTTTCTACCATTAGGAGGATCTACAGCTAACTGACTGGTCAGGGGTGCTGGGAGCTTCTGATACCTCTACTGCAGTCACCCACTTTCTCTCTACTTTGGGGGCTTTGCAGGACAAGCATGCTCCCATGGTTACAAGGAGGGTCAGGGGGACCATCACACCATGGTTGCATGGTAGTCTCCTAGCCCTCATGAGGGTCAGAGACAAGTGTTGGGCCCACTACAACAGCTCCCTCTATCAGACAATTTTCCAGCGATACCAAAATCTCAGAAACAAGTGCAAAAAGGCAATCAGGGCTGCCAAAAGTGACTTCTGTAAGTCTGCCCTACTCAGCTCAGCCAACGATCCCAGACGGTTCTGGAGAAACATCAAAACACTTGTCAGTGGGCCCTCCAGTGCAGGGGTATTTGACAAGGTTATTGGTGGTGTCTCCTGTAACAATTCCAACACGATTGCCACCGTCCTAAACTCTCACTTTACTGACCTGTCGGCCTACTCATCTCACTTCCCACCTGAAGAAAACTCTACTGGTCCTCCTCCTGCTTCTGGGCCGCTGGCTTCCTCCTCCCCCCGACCGGTCTTCTGTCTCAGGGCTGTTTCAGTCACTGATTTGCTTAACCTTCTCTCTGGTCTCTCCCAGTACTCAAGACCTGGGCCTGACAATCTGGAGCCCAAGCTTCTAAAGCTAGGTGCCCACTACATTGCCTCCCCTGTAGCCCACATCTTTAACCTATCACTTGCGACGGCGATCATTCCTGACACTTGGAAGGTGGCCAGGATTGTCCCTGTACTGAAGCAGAGCAATCCCAATGTCCTGGACAATTATCATCCGATCGCCATTCTATCCTCCCTAAGTAAGCTTCTGGAAAAAGTTGTGGCTGAGCAACTCTCTGATTACATCCTAGCTCAAGAACTGCTATCCCCATCCCAGCTTGGCTTTCGGAAGGGGTATAGTACTACCACAGCCCTGGTCTCAGTCTCCTCCACTATCAGAGGAGCCATGGACCAAGGTAAACTCTCTGGAGCTATATTTATTGACTTGTCCAAAGCTTTCGACCTTGTTGATCATGCGTTACTATGCACTCAGCTGTGGTCCCTAGGTCTGTCCCACTCTGCTATGGAGTGGTTCACTGACTATCTACATGGTAGAATGCAAAGGACCAGATTCAATAAAGTCTTCTCTGATCCCCTGCCGGTGACCTCAGGTGTTCCCCAGGGGTCTGTCCTGGGATCTCTCCTCTTCTCACTCTTTGTCAACCATTTACCAGCAGCAGTTACCAACTGTAGTGCCACTCTTTATGCAGATGACCTGGTCATCCTGGCCCACTCCCAGGACATTGCAATGCTAAATCAGCATCTATCTGAGGACTTCAACAACATCCAGGCTTGGGTAACCAAAATAAACTGGTTCTCAACCTGAAGAAAACACAGGCTATGCTATTTGGTTCATCACTCAAAATCAAAGCCGTGCCAGCACCACTGGGTATCATAAGCCAAGACGGTACCTTCCTCCCAACTGTGAACTCTGTCAGATACCTTGGGGTAATGCTTGACCCTCAACTTGACATGGGGAGTCACATTCTAAATGTCTGTAGAGCGGTGAAGTGCAAACTGTGCCTGGCCTATAGAGCCAAATACAAACTCACACCTGTGGCTCATCTGGCTCTTGCGAGAGGTGTTCTGCTCCCCTTCCTTACCTATGGCCTGCACTTATTTGCTAGTTCCAACAAATCCCACCTTACCCGGTGGTTCATGACTTATAATAACATCTGCCGTTTTGCCCTGGCCGCCCCCCATCTTACCCACCATTGTAAGCTTTATGACAATCTCAGCTGGCTCTCTCCATCGAGCTACCTGGAATATGGGCTGGGATATCTCGTGGGCAAGGTGATTAGAACTGGCACCCCACCGGGGTTGGCACAGCTACTATTGCCTGTGGACCACTCCTCCTACTCACTCAGATCCCAGGTCCCAGGGTTGCTTAGAGTTCCCCCCCCCACCTGAACCCTCATGGGGGACAGGGACTTCACTGCAAGTGGGCCTAGACTCTGGAACTCCTTTCCAGAGTAGGTTTGGTCGGCCCCCTCCCACCAGAGTTTCCGCAGACACCTGTGTGGTTTCCTGAAGCTGGCCACTGTGTGTGTCTGTCCCAAACCCCTGTAGAGCCAAGTCCTCCCTCAACATGGCCTATGTGCTTCACTACATATACACGATGACTCAATCTTCTGTTGGCACTTGTTAATTTGTCCACACTAGGCACTTGACTGAGTTATAATTTGCTGAATTTTCATAATAACCATTGACTCTGTTGTTACTTTATCACTGGTAAAAATTGGATGTAATTAATTGCTCTACCACTGTGACACCTTGTTAATTGTTCTTTCCCTAGCTGACATTCTGCTTTGTTTTCCTATATTATCCTGTACTACTCTGTATTCACCATGTTGTACTCTCCCGGGTTGTTCCTGAAAATAGGCATATTACTTGTCTAGTGTATTTACCCGGTAAACAAACGCTAAATAAATAAAATTTCAAACCAAAATTCCAAATCATCTGGGCTGTTGACAAATACAAATAAAACAGCAAAAAACCCACAAATTTTCCTAAAAATACACTATCCAGATCTTGGAATCTGCACATTCGGCAAGAATGAAGCTTGGTAGATCAAAAGACCTTGCTCCTAGACTGCACATGCAAAATTGTGTGCAATTCCGCTGAACAGGAGCAAAGCTATTAAGGTGCAAAGTTAGGGGTCTAACATAAAACCGCCTACTCAACCCTTACTACAGTGGTTCTACTGCACCACTGCAATACTGCGTGTGTGTATATACTGTGTGTGTGTGTGTATATCTATATCTATCTATATATATATATATATATATATATATATATATATATATTATAGTGGCACAGTAGTGTCACTATAGTTAGGGATGAGTAGCCACTTTAATGCAAAACCTCAAATTTTGCACCTTAATAACTTTACAACTGTGCAACGTATTTGCCTGAAATTTTCCATGCACAGTCTGGTACCACAGAGCTCTGGATCTGACAAGTTTTTTTATGGTCAGATGTACAGTTGCGGAGCTACAGAATGCCAAAACACACAAAAAAACTGACCTTTTGCTTGTTTCTTTGCTCTCTCCGACAGCCCACACGCTTTATCTGTTCAGTCTGAAATCTTCCAGGAAGATGCAGTCTTGGTCACTGATGTGCCTTTCAAAGATCTGGTGTAAAAATATTAAATGGTTCAAAAGTTATTCAAAAACCAAATTTCCCATTACAGTCAATGGGAAAAGTTAGCAAAAATCACAAAACTTTCGTGAGAGGCCATTTTTACTGTCATAAATTGCCCTTTTACTTTCATGAGGTGGCCATCTTGTTTTCAGTTAGTGACACAGAAAAATGCCTGATGTTTAAAATTGGAACACTCTAGGTAAACACTGATTGTTCTGTTTACCTAGTCGGGTCCTGAGGATGCTATGCATATCTTTTTGGGGAAGGGTTAAACCTCCCAGAAATGCACTTTTAAAATTTTTGAAAATTACTTTCTCAAAATACTTTTGCAAATGTGAAAGTTTCATGAGGTTTTCTCACAAAACTTACGTGATTTGTGAAAGTAATTTGCGAAAGTACTCCCAAAATAACTGCAAATCTTTGACACCCTCCTGCAACAAAACGCTTAGGTCTTTTGGGCTGAAATTTTCAGGGTGGCAAGCCCTGGTCCCACAGATGTGCATTTTGGTAGATTGGTGCCAAAACAGTACTGGGGACCAAAGTTACAGCATTCTGAAGTTCAGAAATTTTCCCATAGAATAACATTGCAGTGTCCGTGGTGTGTTTCAAAGCCCGTATCTCGAAAACGGTTTGAGATACAGACTTTTCATCGCAAAATTTCTTAGTCGCACCTAAAGGGCACTAAGTGCAGAAGTAGACTGGAAAGCCATGAAACCCATAAAATTTGAATTTTTTTTTCTAGCTTGATCCGTTCCTGAGATATCTGCAAATTAGCATTCCAGCTGCTCATTTTCATGTCTGTAGGTCACTATTATGCCCTCAGAGTTAGCAAACACAGTGCCTTTTGGTGCCTGTATCTCAGAAACGATGTGAGATATGGATTTGATTGCCTTTACGTTGCAAGAAATACTCACTCTCATCATTACAATGACACTTTAATTTTTTTTCTATGTCTACAGTTCACGAGATATTGGCAAATTAGTGTTACATGGATTCCTTGCCCCATAGGGCTGCTGTATGGCTCCGTGCTTATGTGTAGTTAAGAGGGCCCACGCTCCCACAAACACATATCATTATGCACAAATTGGCAGCTTGGTGGGAGCGTGTAGCCATTCAGGCCCCACTATCCCACCAACACGTACCATTTACTATTCATATTACACTTTCTCAAAAAGAAGGGAAATTCATTGCAAAAAACGCTGTTAATGCATCAGTTAGAGTGGTTTCCACTGTGAAAAAAGTTTGGAAATTTGGTGTTAAGGTTAACATTCCACTACCCCACCCCACGACCCCATCCTCAAACCCCTAACTATGCATTCCCCCCACTCCCCATACACACACACACACAAGCAAGACACATGCACGATTTTAAGACACTATACCAGTCAGTCACATCTGTAAGCACAATAATCATGACACTGTACTCCTTTCACATACCACAATGTAATGAAAAAAACATACAGTATGATCGACTCTATACTGCCAGCACGGTATGATGACACCTTTTTGCTGGCATATCTTTTTCATAAAGTGAAACTAGTCTGCACAAATGTTCTAAATACTGCTTTTTATTTGTCATAATTCAATGATTGGCTCACTGCAGGTATCACTGCCACAACATAGGCATGTGGTAGCAGTACAGACACACCTGACACATACATAGTACTTTTCACATACTGCTCAGGTATGAAATTAGCACCATCACATGTTGTAATACTGTTGTGTTAACTGCAAATACTCATTAGCAGCATGTTATGGTTAGCTTTGAATGTCACAACTGTTGCTCTCACATGTTGCTTGTAAACTATACTACAAAACATTACTTTTATTATTATTACCATTTCTTATTAGGACTGACTTACTCTATCAGAAAAATATATGCAAACATCCACTGATTGCTGCTCGGGTTATCCAATACTCTTATTTCCAGTACAGCTATCTATAGGTAACATACTATGTGTGTTATCATGTCTTAACAATTGAAATATAGGCATCTACTTATATCTTGTTATTTATTTATTTTATTTCAATCTAGGATTACAATACCTTTGAGCCGAGGCTCTTTTACAAAGGTTCCACATCAGCGTGTGCAACAGTCATCATTTTTAGTTACAAACATAAAGTCACTGACTTACAGACATGTAATAACCAGTACAAAGACTTGAGCTATGAGCAAGACAAGGGGGGGGTCGATGGGGAGAGAAGTGAGGGTAGGAGATCGAGGGAGGGTAGGAGGTGCAGGGGGTAAGGGGAAATGTTCATGTTTGTTCATGATGTTATTGATGTTTGTAACAGAAAAATGCTACCTGTGGGCTATCTCCCATGGTTGTCCAGCATGCGTGTGTCCCCACAAGGCACTCTGATGGCAACAGAACTCATATAGTAGTTGCACCATGATGATGGATGTCTTTTGTACTGCTTGCATATGTGTGTGTAGGTGGGGGTGGGGGGAAATGTGTAGTTAGGGGTTTGAGGATGGGGTGGTAGGGGGTGGGGTGGGGGGATGGTAACCCTAACATTGAATTTCCAAACTTTTGCCACTGTGGAAACAATCCTAACTGATGCATTAACAGAGTTTCTTGCAATGAATATATATATATATATATGTATATATATACACACACACACACACACACAGAAGGGCCAGTATAGTTAGTGTTGTGCAGCCACTTCAATGGTAAACCCCAAATTTTGCACTTTAATAACTTTGCAACCATCTGTACAACCTGCCTGAAACTTTGCTTGCGTGGTATGGTACAGTAGATCTTTGGATCAGGAAATCTTTACTCCAGTTGGATTTTTGGTTGTGGAGCTGTGGAGTATTAAAAAGTGTGAAAAATCCTCAACTTTTTTGAATTCTTTGTTCATCTCAACAGCCCAAACGGTTTGTCCGACTGGTCTGAAATTTTCTGGGTATATGGGGACTGGGTCAAGGAAGTACATTTTGAAGATTTGGTGAAAAAGATATTAATCTGTTCAAAAGTTATTAAACTTTAACATTTCCCATTATAAACTATGGGGAAAAAATATTTATGTACACCACAAAAGCTTTTAAAAGCTTTCGGGAAAGCAAAATTTGTTTTCGAGCTATGGAATTTGTTTTAGTGCTGCTGCCATCTTGTTTTCAGTTATTGAGAGAAAGAATGTGCTGCAGCTCTAAAAATGCTGCTCCCAGATAAACCCTGCTGATTGTGTTTACCTAATCAGGGGCTGAGGAACACACTGGGGGCATCCGATTTCCACTCTGGCCCCCAGAAATGCTTTTTCCATGGTCAGACCACCTGTAGTTTCATGAATTGCACAAAATGGGTGCAGCAACTTTTGTGCGACAACACAAAAGTTGCCGCACCTGTTTCTTTCAGCACTGCAACACCCACCACCACCACTGATGTGGCACACTGGGAGCCCCAACTAGTGTGCCAAACTAAGCTTAATTTTACTAAATATACCTGTGAAAAAAGAAAATAGTCCCCCGATGTCTTTTGTTCGATGCAGAATCCTCCATTGAAATGTTCAATGCAGGATTCTGAATCAGAGTAGCTTGCCCGGTTTTTGGCTGACATCAGGGTTCCCAATTTCTGTGTTGGCATGCATCCCCCCCATACTAATGTGGCACACTGGAAGCCCACCCTAGTGCACCATTTTTATATGAAATGTTTCCGACACCGGGAGGCCCCCCTCCTGGTGTTGGATGCCCACCCCCCCTCAAGCCCTTTCTTTTATCCTGACATCTGGTGCTCAATCCCTCAGTCAGGTTGTGCCCCCTCATTAGGGTGGCACACTGGGAACTCACCCCAGTGTGCCAAATGTTTTTTTAAATATAATTAATCTGTAAATAAAGAAAAACATCTCCCATCTTTTTTACCTTTAAGAAAAACAGTCCATCATCTCCCAAGTCAGCCCTCCCGCATCCCCACCCTCACGCTGAGCACCCATCTCCCCCATACTTACCTCCGGAGGTCAGGAGCAGTGATCTTCTCTGGAATGGGGACATGTCTGCACTCTTCAAAGCTGATCTATGATCTGAAGGATAAAGGTAAGCTGTATAATGGGAGTCAATGAGGGGGTTCAACTTCTGTAGATATCTTGGTCAATTTTAGGAATTTTGGCCCAAAATTTTCAACAAGGGGTTCTTGGGATCCCACCTCATGAACACAGTCACTGTCATTTCATTACTCTGTCCTGAAAGGTGATTTTGTGGTCACTGTGCAGAATCATCTTTTGGGACTGATTAATGAAATGGCAGTGCCAGTGTTCATGAAGAGGGGTCCCAAAAAGCCCATGTTCAAAATTTGGTGCAAAAATTCCAAAAAATGACTGTGTTATGACTGTGCATTGTGTATTTTCTATGCACGCTTGTAACTTAGCCAATGTTTAATATTTTCACTCCAGATTTTCAGCATTGTCATTTTTTCACACCTCCTTATGAACAGTACAGCTGTCATTTTTTACATCCTTCCAGAAACATATTTTTGCACCTGTGCTGCAGAATGGTGTGGTTGCTGTGTGAAATCAACTTTTGGGACAGATTCACAAAATCACAGTGCCAGTGTTCATAAGGGAAGGTCCCAAAAAGCCCATGTTGAAAATTTGGTTGAAAAATTCAAAAAATTCACTGCGTTTCAAACATACGTTGCACAATTTCTTGCAAAATTCCTCATAGGATAACATTACGATGCCCATGGTGCAGTTCGATGCCCATATCTTGAAAATGGTTCGAGATATGGATTTTTTGCAACTTGCAGCTTGACTAAGCATGGGTGGATGTTTCAAAGTCATGAATACCACCAAAGCTGATTTTTTTCATAGCTGCTACAGTTACTGAGATATTGGCAAATTAGTGTTCCAAGGGTTCATTTTCATGTCTGTAAGCCTCCGTTATGTCCCCGTACCTATGTGTAAGTGGGAGAGCAGGGCCCAGAGGGCCCACGCTCCCACATTTGCATACCATTATGCAAACATTTTCAGCTGTAGTGGGGCTCAGGGCCCAGAGGGCCCATGCTCCCACAACCACATACCAGTTAGATTGCACTACATTTACAATGGAACTGGTGTCAATATTTTCAGTAAACCACAAAAAGGCAACTATGGAAAACATTACTAGGATATTGGTGTCTGCACCACCTTTTGGGGCCCGTATCTCAAAAGTGGATTAGGAAAGTATCAATAGTGTTGTGACACTACCTTTAGCTTTACAAAAGTACCAGTAGTATTGTGACACTACCTTTAGTTTTGTGAAAGTACCAGTAGTGGTGTGACACCACCTTCAGTTTTGCCAAAGTATCAGCACTGTTGCAACACTACTTTTTAGTTTTGCGAAAGTATCCTATGTTGATCTACTGTATGGGAGTTTTGTGAAAGTTGTGGAATTTCACAGAATTAAAGCCCCAAATGAGACAGTTTCTTTGCCATTTCATAGCAAAATAATGGTAAGGGCTTTTTTAGCTGAAATTTGCAATGTAGCAAGCCCTGGCCTGATAGATGTGCCTTTTAGTGGTTTGGTCACCAAGCTGATGATGGTTCCATAGTAACAGTGCTCCAAAGTTGCCAGATTTCCCATAGGATAACACTGCAGCACCCGCTGTGCCTCTTGGTGCCTGTATCTTGAAAATGGTTAGAAATACAGATTTTTCACTGTGGTCACCGGAGTACACCTTTAGGTGGATTAAGCCCCTGTGGAGGTTTTGAGGCCATGATTATGACTGCAGTGGGATTTTTCCTAGGTTGCTATGGTTACTGAGATATTGCCACATTAGTGTTGCAAGGTTCCTTTTCATGACTATAGAGACATGGTATGTCTCGATACTTATGTGTAAGTGGGAGTGCAGGGCCCAGAGGGCCAATGCTCCCACATATGCATATCATTATACAAAAAGTAGGCAGTGTGAAGGAAGCACAGGTCCCATGTGGGAGCACAGGGCCTGGAGGGCCCGTGCTCCCACATATGGATATCAGTATGCAAAAATAGGCAGTGTGAGGGGAGTGCAATGCCCAGAGGGCCTGCGTTCCCACAACCACATACCAGTTACATTACAATTTATCAAAAAGAAGAGAAATTAATTGCAAAAAAATTCATTAATGCATCCATTAGGGTTACTAGTACACCAACAAAAGTTTGGAAATTCAGTGTTAGGGTTACAAATTCCCACCACCTCATCCCCACTCCCATCCTCCACACACACCAACAGGCATTGGGGTATGCGTTGGAGTCATCGGTCCTAACTCTCACCCCATTATCCTATACTGCACCACCTCAGCTTGTTTACACATAGAATGGGGTAAGAGTTAGGCCTGATGATGCCAATGCATACCCCAATGCCTGTTGGTGTGTGGAGGGTGGGAATGGGTGGTGGTGGTTGATAAACCTAACAACGAATTTCAAACTTTGTCAGTGTACTATCAACCCTAACTGATGCATTAACAAAGTTTTTTGCAATGAATATATATATATATATATATATATATATATATATTAGAGGCAAAACTTGTTATCGTATAGTTGTTAATCAACAGTGACAGTGAGTCTGCTGTTAGTAAACCCTCTTAGACCCCCAATCTTTCTCAACTGGCATAGGTGCATTGGGGTCAAACAGCCCCAACTCTCACCCCGTCACATGTGTAAAGCAGCAGAAGTATAGGAGAATGGGGTGAGAGTTAGGACCGATGACCTAATGCACACCCCAATGCCAGTTGGGGAGGTAGGGGTCCAAGGGGGTTTTCAACCCAACAGCGAATTTCCTACTTTGTCACTGTGGAACAACCCTAACTAATGCATTAAATGGAGTTTTTGCCTCTAATTTCCTTCTTTTTGAGAATGATAATGAGAAATAGTGAATGTAATGCAGCGGCGGCCCCGCGCTCCCACCACGTGATGTCTTGAGACAT
Source organism: Neoceratodus forsteri (assembly GCA_016271365.2). NCBI lineage: Eukaryota > Metazoa > Chordata > Ceratodontiformes > Ceratodontidae > Neoceratodus > Neoceratodus forsteri. Next base: position 650,430,465 of record CM057456.1, read on the forward strand.
AGTAACAGGAACAGCAACACAAACAGAAGCGCTAACAGTGGCACACATGGTAATGCAAGCATGAATGAGAACAGAAAGGGTAACGCACACGGTGGCGTAGACGGGAACAGTCTGCCACGTGATGTGTTGTCACATAGAAACATGGTGGCTGCAAACAGAAATTTCAATTGGCATGGTGATGCAAACTAAAACAGAAAGAGAAACAGTACTGTAGACATAAATTGCAAAAAATAACAGAAACGCAACCGAAAATGAAAACTCCAAGGATAACACACATGGTAGCTCAGACGTCAACAGCAAGTGAAACGGGTACGGGACCACAAGCAGAAAGGGCAACACTAACAGTAATGTAGGTGCACAGGCTGGTTTTCCCCAAAACCTGCATAGAGAAAGACAGTGAGTACAAATAATGTATGCATAATAATGAGTATCGGAGCAGAAAATGAGAACTTGGAATACTAAATAGGTTATATCTCAGGAACTGTACGACGTAGAAAAAAAATTTAAAAGTCATATTATTTACAACTATCCTGGCTAATTTTGTACTTAGCCCCCAGTAGAGGGCTAAGAAATTTTCTGACGAAAAGTCCGTATCTAGCACCGTTTCCGAGATACGGGCCCTGAAAGGTGCGGCAAACGCCATAATGTTATCCTATGGGAAAAAAAGAGAAGTTCGGAGTGCCATAACTTTGCCTCCCTGTAATATTTTTTCACCAAACTACTGAAAGGCACATCTGTGGGCTGTTGGCTGTCTTCCCTCCAAATTTCAGGAAAAAAGACCAAACCGTTATTTTGCAGCAGGAATCCAAAGGATTTCTGTAACGCATCGGGCTCCGTAATGTTATCCTATGGGAAAAACCATCAACTTTGGAGTGCTGTAACTTTGCCACTGTGTAATATTTTTTCAATAAAACACTGAAAGGCACATCTGTAAGATGTCGGCTCCGTTCCCTCCAAATTTCAGCCCCAAACTCCCAACGGTTCTTTTGCAGCGCAGTGCCAAAGAATCACTGTCACTTTCCCACAGATGGAAAACTACTGTCGCAATTTGCGAAAGGTTTCGCAAAAAAAGTTCGACACTTTCGTGAGCACGAAAGTACTTTTTCCAGAAATTTGAAAAACATATTTCTGGGGTGTTTTACCACAAAATAAAGACATGGCAAGCATCCTCAGGGTCCGACTAGGTGAATACAAAGAGAATTAGGTTGCTAAAGGGTCCCAAATTTAAATGCCAACCATTTTTCTGATCACCAACTGAAAAAAAAAATGGCTGAGTTGTGAAAGTAACAGGCCCATTTGTGAAAGTAAAAATGCATTTGCGACACTGTCGAACTTTTTAACTTTTCCCATTGACTTATAATGGGAAATTGTTTTTTGAATAACTTTTGAACCGTTTAATATTTTTTCACCAAATCTTCAAAAGGCACATCCGGGACCCTGGCTGCACATTCCCTGAAGATTTCAGGCCAGTTGCGCAAAACCGGAAGTAATTTGTACGCCGGATCAGAATTCCAGAAAAAGCGAAATATAATGCAAATCACGCTTATCAACTCCAGCCGCGTATGCGACTGGTAATGGAACTTGGCAGATGCTAAGGCCTATGGTTCTTGATTGCGTATTCCAAATTTCAGGCAAATCTGTCAAATGGTTGCAAGGTTATTAAGGTGCAAAATGTTGGGGTTTAACATAGAAATGGCTCTCATCCTAATTCATGGTAGTACACTACCGTCTACCATAATATATATATATATATATATATAAAATATATATTATATATATATATATGTGTGTGTGTGTGTGTGTGTGTATATATAAATAGCATCACCCCTGTTCAACAGACTTGCATGACATTTTACATGTACAGTCTGATGGTCATGGTGTCTTGATTTGCCAAGTTTTGTTCCAGTTAGACATGTAAATTCCAAGATCCAGATAGAACATTTTAAGGAAAATTTTTTTTTTTTTTTTTGCCATCGGCTACAGCCCAGAAATTTTGGTCTGAAATTTTCAGGCCAGAAAAGGCTTACAACAGAATGGTGCCTTTAATTGATTTGGAGAAAAAAGGTTAATCCATTCATAACTTAAAAGGATTTAAGATTTTGGGTCTAAGCATGCTCAGTTGGGTATCAAATGCCTATCCATAAAGACCATACTGAGCATGTTCAGAACTGAATTTTCAAATCCTTATAACATGGAAACAGATTAATATTTTTCATCAAACCAATGAAAGGCATCATTCTGGGGCATGCCCTTTGTAACCTGACAATTTCAAACCAAAATTCCTAATTATCTGGGCTGTAGGTGAGGACAAAAAAGACAGCAAAAAAAAAAAATTCCTAAAAATCCATTATCTGGATCTCAGAATTTGCACATCCAACTGGACCAAAACTTCACAAATCAGGAGACCTTGCCTCCAGAATGCACATGCAAACTTTTGTGCACTTCTGTTGAATCAGGACAGATCTATTAAGGTATAAAGTTAGGGGTTTAATATTAAACAGCCCACTCAACCTTAACAATATTGGCATTGCTGCACCACTATAATAATTTATGTAGATGTATATATGGTACATAAATATATATTAATAACTTTACCCCATTTAAATGAAATTGCACAAACATTGCATGTGCTGTCTGTGGGGCAAGGTATCTTAAATTGTCAATTTTTTTTGCAATTTGATGTGTGGATTCCAAGATCTGGATAATGTGTTTTTAGGAAAAACTGGTGTTTTTTTTTGTCATCACCTAGAGCCCAGATGGTTTGGAATTTTTTGTCTGAAATTTTCAGGGTAGAAAAATCTTGCCCCAGAATTGTTGGTTTGGTGAAAAATATGTTAAACTGTTCCCAAGTTGAAAGGATATGAAACTGTGGTTCCTAGCATGCTCAGAAGGGTACCAAACGCATATCCAAATGACCCTACTAAGCATGTTTAGAACCGACATTTAAAATCCTTATAGTTTGAAAACAAATTAATATATTTTTTTTTTTTACCAGGCCAAAGCTAGGCACCATTCTGGGGCAAGCCCTTCCTACCCTGAACATCTCAGCCCAAAATTCCAAATCTTCTGGGTTGTAGGCACTAACCAAAAAACAAAACTGAAAAAAAAACCCTCTGTTTTTTCTAAAAACACACTATCTGGATCACGCAATCCATTCATCCAAGTGAAATGAAACTTGGCAAATCAAGGGATCTTGGTTCCCCAGTGTGCACAAGCAAAATGCTGTACACTTCTGTTGAACAGGCGCAAAGCTACTAAGGTGAAAAATTAGGGGTTTAACATTAAAAAGTCTACTCAACCCTAACTATAATGGTGTTATCGCACCACTATAACACTGTATGAAGATGTATATACTGTACATAAATATATTAATAGCTTCACCCCCATTCAATGGAATCACACAAAATTTAATTAATCCATTGACAAGTTATAAGGATTTTAAATTATGTTTCTGAAGATGCTCAGTTGGGTATCATACGCCTATCCAAAAGACCCCACTGAGCTTGCTCAGAATCAAAATGTTGAATCCTTTTATCTTGAGAAGAAATTAAAATGCTCAGCAGACCAGGAAAAGGCATCATTCTAGGAAAATTTCAGATCAAAATTCCAATCCATCTAGGCTGTAAGCAATGACAAAAAAAAAAAAATAATAACAGAAAACTCAATTTTTCCTAAAAATGCAGTATCTGAGTCTCAGAATCCACACATCCAACTGGAACGAAATTTGGCAAATACAGTGACCTTTTCCCCAAGACTGCATATGCAAAATGTCATACATTTCAGTTGAATGGGGGCAAAGTTATTAAGCTGAAACGTTAGTGGCCAGATATTCAAAACTTTGGCCCGGGGCAAAATTAGCACTGCCCGGCGGGCAAACTTAGCCCAGAGCACAGAGCAAGCTATATTCAAAAGGAATAGCCCAGGGCAAACAGCTTCTGAATATAGCATGGTAATGAGGCCATGCAAACTGGGCTGGGAGTGCAGGGCAAACATAGCCCTGGAATAAGACAGCACTGAATAAAGCAACCAGGAAGTGCAACCCACAACAGCAACACAGTGCACAACAACGTGAGGGCAGGTACAGATGAACTACGTGGCCAATGTGTGTGCCAGCAAATGCATGGACTCAGTACAGCTGCAGGAGGCAGCAGATGTGAAAGAACAGTGATCAAAACTGTATAATATTCCCCATACCGTTAGCGCCGCGCTAACACATTAGTGTGGCATTAGCGGAGTTGTTAGTTAGCCCGTGCAAACACGCTTGCCCGAGCTAAATGTGCCATATTCAAAAGTGCCATGCAAATGAGCCTACTTAGGTAGTCTCTGGGCAAACAACAGGATTAGTATCTCATTATACCCTGATTTGCATGCAGTTTTCCCAGCGTTACTGCACGGTCCCACAGAGCCTCCTGTAGGTCAGTCTGGAAGTACAGGAGCTGACCAGGTCCAACCACAGCTCCACCTGTAGGTCAGTCTGGCAGTGCATGATGATAGCTGCAGGCTACATGTAGACAGTACAGCATAGCATAGCATATTGTACCCCAGGGGACAAGACAGCATAGGCACAGGTGGTAGTGGTGCTGCATGCAACTGTCACACTGTAGGGCATGCTACAGTGCACAGCAGAAACTACAGTAGCAAGGGGGCCAGTAGTGTGTGGACACAGCAATGCCTATAGTGTGTAGGGTAGTGATGATGACTGCACTATACACAGCGAGAGGCCCAACCTGTGGGTGTTTACTGACACTGGACATTACTGTTATGCTGTTGTGTGACCCACAGATGCTGCACCTGTGGCATGGATGCTCACAGTAACATGTACATTTCTGGCTTTGTGTGCTATGGCAGTTGTACAGCTGTGCGGTATGTGGCCGGGAGGGGCATATATTATCCGAAAGGCACACTGGTGTTGGGGTATTCCCAATACTGGCCCATGTACACTGCATGATGTGTCCCAGCCTTGTGGCCACACCTGGTCTGAAGCACAACCTCGCCACCCATACATGCTCCCCTCAACATCCTCCATGCCCACAGTGCTGCATGTGTGTGCTGGCATCTGTTGGTGTCCACAGAATTGCGGTCCACAGGTGTGTGCTGTATGGCCACACTGCCATGCTGTCCACTGGTGGCAGGGTCACCACTTACTGCCTGGCATGGCTGAGACTGGTGGCAGATGATGGCATCATTTTGATGCCATCAGTTAGCAGCATGCTTCCTCTATGTTTGGCTTTATCTATGTGTCATATTTGTTTGTTAGGGTCGCGCAAAACCCGCGCAAACACCGCGCAAAGCCATAGTGTCACGCAAAGCTGATTGCCCAGGGTTAAGACAAGCTTTTCCTGGGTGGTAATGTGCACCGCTCTAAATGTCGCGTAAGTCATGCAAAACCACTTAGCGCGGCGCTAGTCGCTGAATATAGCATTGCGCCTGTATTCATGTCAGTTTGCCGCTTGCATACATTATAATTTTGCCCGGCGCTAATGCAGCTTGCCCTCACTATTTGGCCTTTTGAACATAGCAGACCCGCACTAATCCCACACTAAACCTGCGCAAACAGTTTTTTGCCCGGCTCAAAGTTTTGAATATCTGGCCCTAGGAGTTTAACATTAAACAGCCTACTCAACTCTAGCTGTAGTGGCACTACTATGCCACAAAAATAAGCTGTAGTTTTTTTCTTTGATTATAATACATAAAAACCATTGGGTCACCATATACAGTAATGCAGCTATACAGTGTAGTTAACAAAACTTAAAACAGCATGTTTTGATTAATAAGATTTATGAGAAAATGAAGTCAATTTTTAGGCACTATTTAATTAGTTACTATTTTAAGTGTGCTCAGCATTCCAGAGTTAGTGGTAATAAATTAAGCTGGATGATTGGTATTAAATGATAATGTGCTGGTCATAAAACAGACATGTCTTAGTTAAGCACTCACTGAAATAATAAACATCCTGCTGGCTTAAACTAGAACCAAAGTAGCATTAAAAATTAAGACATAAGAGATCCATTTAAGAAAAAAAGAATACAAAAGAAACAACACTAATAATAACATTAAGCACAATCTTCGACTGAGTGAATTGAAATGTCTCGCATTGAACTGAAACATTATGATGCCTCCATCCATTAGTTAGAAACAATAGGCCCTATGCACCAGTGGGTGGAGTGGCTATGCACTGTGTATCTGCATTGCATAGCCATATGTGCGGTGCGTACCCATACCCATTGCACCCCCCCCCGCGACGGATGTACTAACAGGGGCATGCAGCCCCTATACATCCAATCCCCTGCAGCATAGACAGCAACATGTCAGGGGTGGGCAGGGGTGTGCCGGCACTATGCGCCATGCACTAGGCATGTACTGCTGTCTGCAGAGGTGCAGAGGAGGGTGTGGGTTATGCCAGGGGAGATCCTGCCATAACCTATCATGTGCCCCCATGGACCACAGCTGCCCAGTTGTGGTGGCACTGGGGACTGTACAACCATGCCATCCCAGCCCACTAGGGAGTGCTGGGATGGCTGACCACTTGACCGAATTCCCATATGTGCTTGTGCCCTGGTGTGCATGGATCTGCACCCCCAATGTTCACCGGGTGGCAAAGCTCCTGCCAGCAATGGACAACCCCCTCCCCACACATGCCTTGCCCATCCTGATATATGCCATTGCCACCACCCACAAACACAGACCTTCCCCAAACCCGTAGGTGCCATGCCCCCCAACAAGGATGTCCATATGTCAGTGGCAGCCATCCCCCCAACCATTGCTCTGTCATGCAATCTGTCCTTATCCAATATTACCTGTCCACCCCTGGAGTCCTGATCCCGGCCCCCCAGTGACAACATGGTGGACAGTGGTCCACCACCCACCACAGCACTGACAACCCCTCCTCCTTGCCCTGTACCTTCCTGTTGGTGCCATGGCCAGTGGAGCAGCCCTCCTCACACCACCTCAGCCACCAGCCATCCAAGTAATGCAGGGAACATGCTGCCTATTTAGAGGGGTGCACTCCCTGCATCAATTGAATGGCCAGCAGCTGAGGGATGGTACGGGGGGGGGCTTTTCGGTGCTACAGCATGTGGGGGATACACTGACACCACTGCATGGGTACCAAAGGCATGACATGGCCTGTCAGGACTGGGGCACCTACTGGCTATCATTGGGGCTTGAGGGTGCTGGGTATGAGGTCAGAGGTCTCGACCGGTGTGCCCTGGTGGGGTTGGGGCACATCTGTGCTGGGGGGGCAGCCTGTGGAATGGGGCCGGGGTTCCACTGCTGGGTCTGTCTGTGTGCTGGGAGGGTGCCTTGTAGTACAAGCTGGTGTGGGGGTCCATGGGATGCTGGGGCCATGCCATGTGAATCTGAATGCCTGCTGTAGGCATTCACGCACCCAGACTCACACTGTGATACACAAGGGATCCACTGTGGAACCAATGTCAGGCATCCGATTAGATGCCTGACTGGGTCCATGACCCTGCCCATGGCCAGCTCCTGCATGCTGGGAGGTCAGGCCCATGGACAGGTGGCAGCCATTGATGAATATGGCCAGTGTGCACCTGTCCACAGGTGCAGAGCTACAAGGGCAGTATACGTGCCTCCGGCACATATTTCCTGCCCATCCATGCATAAGATCCAATATAATTATAGATACCTGTTCTACTGTTGACTCTCCTCAAAGCATTAAAAACATAGAAACATAGAATTTGACAGCTGATAAGGAACACTTGGCTCACCCAGTCTTTCTATATTTCCCTATCTACATTCTCATTGCAGACCCTACTTGACCTACAGATCTTTCTCCCGGCCCCACTTCCTTACCACTATGGGCCTTTGTGCCTATCCCATGCATTCTTGAACTCCACCTCTGCTTTTGCCCTCACCACGTCTGCCGGAAGGCTGTTCCAGGGATCCACCGATCATTCTGTGAAGAAGTATTTCCTCATATGTCTCCTGAATCTACCCCCTTCTAGTTTCAGAGCATGACCCTTATTCTTGAGCACTTTTTTTCTGAAAATTACTTCCCTCTTGTATCTTATTTATCCCCATGAAGTATTCAAAGGACTCTTTCATATCCCCCTTCCCTTGTTCCAGGGTGTATATATTGAGGTCCTTTAGTGTCTCCTCACAGGGCTTTTGATGTAAACCTTGCTCCATTTTAGTTGCCCTCCTCTGGACCACCTCCACTCTGGTTATGGCCTTTGTGAGATATGGGGCCTGATTCACAAAGATCAGTGCATGCTGTGCCAACAGCAGCGTAGTGCCCCCTTCTAGTTTCAGAGCATGACCCCCTATTCTTGAGCACCTTTTTTTTCTGAAAATTACTTCCCTCCTGTATCTTGTTTATTCCTGTGAGGTATTCAAATGTCTCTATCATATCTCCCTTCCTCTGTTCCAGGGTGTACATACTGTGGTCCTTTAATATCTCCTCACAGGGCTTTTGATACAAATCCTGCTCCATTAGTTGCCCTACTCTGAACCACCTCCACTCTGCTTATGTCCTTTGGGAGATATGGGGCCTGATTCACAAAGGTTGGTGCAAGCTGTGTCAATGGCAGCTTGTACCGATTGCCAGTGCACCAGCAGCCCTGTGCCCAATTATCTGGTATGGTCCTGGTGGCAAAGTTCCACAACTTGCAGCAACTGTGGTCATGCACCAAAAACAGATGGTGCATCTGAGAGGTTTACCACATGCTCTGGGGCTGTAAGGCACCAGCTGCATCTATGGACAGTGACCAGAACTCCAAGCACAATACAACTCCACCTTCATGGCTAGGGGTTCCCCTCTCCCTATCCCTGATCTGCCCTTATAACATATCACTGTCCCTAGTGGTCTAGTGGATCCCCCAACCCCAGCAGGCAGTTTCCAACCCCCATCCTATCCCTAAGCTGGCTACCAGCACAGCCCTCCTCTCTCCACCAGTCAGCCACCGACTGAGCTGACAGTGAGAGTGTACTGTACAAACAGCTGTTATGGCATGTGCCCATTGACAACTCAGTCAGAGACCAGCCATGGTGGAGACCAGAGGGCTGTGCTAGTTGCCAGCTTGGGGATGGGATGGGGGAGTGGGATTGTGGGGCACTGCCTACCAGGGTGGGGGGTTCACTAGGCCACTGGGGAGAGATATATTATTATATGGGCAGATTGGGGATAGGGAAGGGGGTCAGCAAGACCATCAGGGACAGTTATATTACTATATGGGCAGAGCAGGGATGGGTGGGACTACAGCACATGTTTTCTCCCACCCAGGGAGGACTCTGGGATGAAGCAAGGTCTGCAACCCTCCCAAATGACACACTTCTAAGCATCCTTAGACCAGCTCTGCCTATTCTAACGGTACTTAGAATTTCACCCTCTGGGAGGGTTTAGTGAATCCCAATTTAGGGGATGTAGCAGCTTGCATCTGCCACAAGAACCCTAGTGCCATGCTGCAGCCCATTTTGTTGCACAGGCTGGTGCCAAACCCCTTTGGCACATGCAGCCTATATGTGATGCAGGCTGCTTTTGTAAATTGCTCCCAGTGCATCTTTTGGCACAAGCCACAATTTGCACCATTCTTTTTGGATGCAAGCCCCTTGTGCCATTTAGAAGTGCTTTGTAAATCGGGCCTGTGGTCTCCAGAGCTGGACACGCTACTCTACAGTAGGTAGGATCTTACAAGCAATCTATATAAAGACAACACCACCTCCATCTTTCTTCTGGTCATACCCCTTATTATGAACCCAAGCATTCCAGTAGCCCTCCCCACTGCCTTGTTACACCGACTGGCCACCTTTAGCTCATCAGATATGATTACCCCTCGTACTTTTTCCAGCTTGGTAGTCGTTAATACTACTCCACCCATTTTGTATTCCAACCCTGGGTTTCTCTGCCCTAAGATCATTATTTTGCTTTTTTTGCATTGAAAGCTAGTTGCCAGACCCTTTACCACTCTTCTAATTTTCTCAGGTCTCTGGTCCTCCTCCTTTCCACCTACCCAGGAGTGTCCACCCTATGGCAGCTTTTGCTGTCACCTGCAAAGTGGCAGACCGTCCCTTCCAGCTCCTCTGCAATGCTACTTGTAAATACTTTAAAAAGGACTGCTCCCAGCACCAGTACCTGAGGCACCCAACTGGTCACCCTCCCTTCCTCAAAGTGAACGCTCTTTATCACCACCCTCTTCTGCCTGTTCCCTAACCAATTTCCTATCCAGTTTACCATATTTGGACCCACTCTAAAGCAACCCAGCTTACTTACTAGCCTCCTATATGACAACCCAGAAGTAGCCGCTATGACTCAATCAGTGCATGGTCTTGCTGCATGGAGGGTGGTCAGCCCTAGACAACATTGAAGGCAAAACATACGGCACTTATAGCAACAAAATCACTGAATCAGGAACTTCAAATGCAAAAGCAGTTCATAAGATGCTTAGCTTGATTGCTTGCTCTTGCCCCAGTGTTTCAGCTTTATAATCTTCGTCAGGGGGCCTGATGAACACTATGAAGCTGAAGCACTGGGGCAAGGGCTAGCAGCTTGAGCTAAGCACCTTAAAAACTGCATTTGCATTTGAAGTTCCTGATTAAGCGATTTTGTTGCTACGAGAGCTGTATTTTTTGGATCCATTATCTCCTAAAGTATGTGAAATGGTGTTGAAAACCTTAATGAAATCTAAGTAGGTCATGTCCACCACTCTTCCCTTAGCTAATTCCTTTGTCACCCAGTCAAAGAAATCTGTCAGATTTATTTCACATGATCTCCCCTGTGAACCCATGCTGTCTCGGGTCTTGTATCCTAGTGGGATTCAACATATTCCACATTGCTTTCCTACAGCAGTGATTCCATTAACTTTCCCACAACCAATCTTAGGTTGACTAGCATATACAGTAATTGCCAGCCTCCTCCCTACTACCACTTTTGCATAGTAGGACTACATCTTCCCTCCACCAGAACCACTCCTGTTTCCAGTAATTTGATAAACAGGACTGCCAGAGGTACAGTCTGTATCTCCCAGAGTTCCCTCAATACAATTGGATGCACCCCATTTGGCCCCACTACTTTGTCCATCTTCAGATTAGTGAGCCCCTTGATGACTTTCTGCTTCAAGTTGACTAGTGTCCACCTCCCTCCCTCCAAAAGCATCTGTTACTTTTTGTGACCCCTCACTTCTCCTTTCTGTTTGAACACTGAACAAAAGTATTTGTTCAAGTTGCTTACCTTTTCTTTGTTCCCTCTCTGCACAGTCCTCCCCTTCCCTTTTTAACTGTACAATCCCACCCCGGTCTTCCTTTTTTCACTTGCATACCTAAAAAATGTCTTTTCTACTTTTGTTAGTTGCTGGGCTATTCTTTCCTCAGTTTGTGCCTTTGCCCTCCTTACTGCTTTCCCCTATACACCTCCTAACCCACCTCCCTCTGCCTCTTGTTATACCTTCTGAATGCTATCCTTTTAACCTTCATCTTTTCAGCCATCTTTTTTGTGAACCATAGCCATTCTATTTCCTTTTGCTTTTGCTCTCTTGTTTAACACAGAGCTTTGATTCCTTTACTATGCTCCCTTTCAGCTTCACCTACTGTTCCACTACTCCATCAAAGCCCCCCACCACCAGGTCATCCCAAAGGCGTCTTTATAAAATCTGCCTCCTGAAGTCCAAGACACTTGCCCTTGTGTGGTTCATTTCTGCAGGTATCCTTATACAGAACTACACCATACAGTGATCACTGGTATCCAGGTGGCATCCCACCTTGATGTCTGCAACACTGTCCCTCTATGTGAGTACCAAGTCCAGAATTGCCCCATCATGAGTGGGTTCACTGACTAGTTGCCTGGTTTGATAATGAGATTTTTAACAGACCGCAGAATTACAGTCAAGAAACAAGTAGAATATGTTCTTACTGTTAGCTCATTCATGAAGCTGGTCTCTGGTACCCATATGATTGCAGTACTGAATGAGAGGTAGTTTCACCCTGTGTTGTCAGCTCTGTGACTGAAGATTCCTGCAAGACATGGAAATTTAGTTTTCTAGTAACATATAAAATCCTGTTGAAAAATGCCCTGAAAGATGATTAAAAACCAGACCCAATCAGTCCTATGCTGTAAAAATGTTTCTTTGCTTCCCTGAATTGAGCAGTGCCATTTTTACCCAAAATGCAAAGTGCAGGAACCAGGTGACTTCTTCAGCATGCACAGAGGACCTAAACATTCCATCCTTTTTTGGAATGACTAGCTCTGTCTCATGGAGGAAACATTGAGCATGTTTACTGTTAAAGAATTCTTGCTGTGGGCAGAAAAGAAAATGACTGAAATAAATAAGTTCTGAAAGGACTTCTTGTTTTTGTTAGTGAGGAAAGCAGTCAAAAGGACACTGAGAAGTGCAGTTTAAATACTTACTAAAATAATCCTTGGTGTTAGCATGTACTGAGTTTGTCATGTCACCCCCTTCCAACATCAAATCAATGTAAGAACAATACAAATATTAGCATATTAATTTCAAGTGCCATGGCTTGGTGGGACAGGAAGTGCATCCTCAGGATCACAAGAACAGCAGCAGCAGTTCAGGAGGACTTTGTAGACTTGGGGGAGGGGCCTAAGACAAGTAGCACACACAGTATCCTTCACAGAGGTGCTGCCTGTCAATGGCATGGGTGAGGCGTGAGTACTTTGCACCATGCAGTTTAATGAATGGTTGAAAAAATGGTGTGGAGCACAGGGGTTTGGCTTCATTGGGGATGGGGGTTCCACCTGGAGGGACACCAGTCTATACTGGCAGGATGGTCTGCATCTGTCCAGGAAGGGAACAAGTCTTTTGAGCAATCGGTTTAAATGATTCATTGGCAAGCTTTTAAACTAGTCAAGGGGGGGGAGGCACTGATAAGCAGCAGGAAAATCCCAGCCTCTCCCTACAAAACAGGGTACTAAATGAGAAAAAGACTGAGGTAGAAAGGTCAGTGGGGGATGCTGCAACAGAAGGTAAAGCCATCAAGAAATGGAGAGCAATGAGTACCAAAGCCCATAGTCTGAGTAACAATCTTCCTGAATTAGTGCCCTTGATGGAGGAGGAACATCTGGATATTGTGGCAGTCACAGAAACATGGCACACACAAAACCATGACTGGGACATAAACATACCAGAATACACTATCTACAGGAGGGACTGGGAGGGTAAAAGAGGAGGAGGAGTAGCTCTTTACATAAGGGAAGGAATCAAAGCAACAGATCAAAAGGGGAAACAGGGAGGAGAAGAAGCACTGTGGGTTAATTTGGAGACTGGCAATGGCACCACAATCCGCACAGGGGTTGAATACAGAACCCCTTCTCAGGGAGAGGAAATGGACAAGGAAATGATAGAAAGTATACTTAGAATGGCAGAAAAAGGGGAGATATTGCTGATGGGTGATCTGAATATGCCAGATGTTAACTGGAGTGCAGTTGCAGCAGCCATTTCGAAAAGTGGGGTTATTCTAGATGTCCTACAGGGGGCATGCCTTAGACAACTAGTATTGGAGCCCACTTGAGAGGGAGCAATCTTAGACCTGGTTCTCTCAAATGGAGATGGAGAGAGGATCACAGATGTAGAAGTGGGTAGCCAACTGGGAACTAGTGACCATCGAACAGTATGGTTCACAATAAACACAGCAATAGAGTCAAGCCATACAAAGGCAAAAGTACTGGACTTTAGGAGGGCTGACTTTGCCAAAATGGGTGAGTGCCTAAGGAATGCACTAGCAAATGGGCAGGAAGAAGGGGTGGAAGAACAATGGGGAATAATAAAAACTGCCATCACAGAGGTAACAAGCCTTTGTGTGAAGCAAATAAACAAAATGAATCAATGTAAGAAACCACTATGGTTCTCAAAGGAAGTGGCAGTGAAGGTTCAAGAGAAAAAGAAAGCATTCAGGAAGTACAAGGAATCACAGAAGGAGCAGGACAGAGAACTGTATCAGTTAAAGCAAAAGGAAGCTGGGAAGACAGTCAGAACAGCAAAGGCCCCAACTGAGGAAAAGATAGCCAACTCATTTAAGAAGGGGGATAAAACCTTTTATAGGTACATCAGGGAGCGAAGGAAGACCAAGGGAGGGATAGTGAGGCTTAATAAAGGGAGGGAGGGTGGGCAGAGGGTGACTGTGGAAAGGCAGAGATACAAACTAATATTTTTGCTCATTATTTACAAAGGAAGAGGGAGGTACCTAAAACAAACAGTAGAAGCACTCTGGATACATAAGTTAAAACCAGCCCATTTACAGAAGAAAGGGTTCAGAAAGAACTCTTAAAACTGAAGGTGGACAAAGCAATGGGGCCTGATGGGATTCATCCCAGAATTCTAAAAGAACTAAGGGTAGAACTAGTGACACCAACGGCTACTCTCTTTAACAAATCATGGGAGGATGGGGTGGTACCTGAGGACTGGAGGAGGGCAAATGTGATTCCCCTTCACAGAAGTGGGAGCAAGGCAGAAGCAGGAAACTACAGACCTGTTAGTTTAACCTCAGTGATAGGGAAAATGATGGAATCACTTCTGAAGGAAAGAATTGTCGAGTATCTAGATGCCAGAGGGGCACAGGACCCAAGGCAGCATGGATTCACAGCAGGAAGGTCATACCAGATGAATCTGATAGATTTCTTTGACTGGGTGACCAAAGTAGTAGATCAGGGAAGGGCTGTGGACATGGCCTACCTAGACTTTAGCAAGGCATTTGACACAGTCCCACACAAAAGATTAATATACAAGTTAGCCAGCCCAGGAGTGGGTCCCAAGATGATAGCCTGGGTAAAGAATTGGCTGGAGAACAGGACACAGAGACTAATAGTAAACACAGTCCACTCTGAAGAAAGGGGAGTTACTAGTGGGGTACTGCAGGACTGGTCTTCTTCAATGTCTTTATAAGCGACATTGCAGAGGGACTGGAAGGAAAAGTATGTCTCTTTGCAGATGACACAAAGATCTGCAACAGAGTTGATGCACAAGGTGGGGTGGAAAGGATGAGAAGGGACTTGGCAAGGTTAGAGGAATGGTCAAATGTATGGCAGCTTATATTCAATGCTAAGAAGTGCAAGGTAGTGCACCTGGGAAACAAAACCCCGGGGGAAGAGTACACAGTGAGGGGTGAGATACTAACAACAGCAAAAATGGAAAGGGACCAGGGGTAGTCATATCAGATGACCTAAAGGTGGGCAAGCAATGTGAGAGGGCAGCAAGGAGGGCTGGGGGGATACTGGGATGCATAGAGAGAGGCATCACCAGTAGAAAACAGGAAGTTATTATCCCTCTGTACAGACAGCTGGTGAGACCCCATCTGGAGTATTGTGTGCAGTTCTGGAAACTCAATCTCCACAAAGACATAGACAGGAAGAAAGCTGTCCAGAGGAGGGCAACTAAAATGGTGCAGGGTCTGCACCAGAAGACATATGAACAAAGACTTAAGGAGCTTAATATTTTATTTATTTCGTTTTTGTTGACTGGGTAAGTGCACTAGACAAATCCTGCCTATTTTCAGGCACAACCCGGGGGAAGGGGGTACAGATGTATGCCAACTGACCTTGAACCAGATTAAGCTGTTGGTGGTACTTTTAGTGAATGAGGGAGATTTGGCCAGGACACAGGGGAAATTCCCCTACTCTGTAGATGGGTGGCGCTGTCCGTCTGTCTGCAGGGATGGAGGACCTCAGTCAGACGGAGGCGGTGGACGAGGAAGGTTGTGTATCAGCAGCTCAGGAGCACACCTCTGTTGATAGTGCGTTGGGAAATGGAAATCTTTCAGGTGATAATAATGGAGCTGTGGCTCTGGAGTCTATGGACTCTGCATTGGATTTGGATGTGGATAACTCTGCAGAAGTACTTCTCCAGGAAGAACTTGATCGGAAAAAACTACAACTAATGGATCTAATTAATACAGCGGAACAGGATTTTCAAACTTGCCAAAAAAAGCTGGACGCTGAACGTAGTAAGTGGAAACGTTCCCCGACTAGCCCTTTTAATATTGGAGGGAAACGCTTTGGACAACAGGATAGTGGCAATGGTGAGAACTCACAATCTAAGTCTGCCCTACATGGAGACGGTAACCCAGTGAATAAGGTAGGACACTCCTGCGCTTTAACGGAGTGGTCTCCTGGTGACGCTTTACAGCAAGCTGGGTGGCTATGGTCTGGTGAAAAGTGGGTTCTGGACCCCTCTATTCCAATTCCTGGGGGTACTAATATACACTTACATGGTCTCAAAGATGTGGAGCTCTTAACTGGAAATGAAAAACTTTCTAAGTCTGTGAATATGGGCAATGAGGATGCACAACTCCAAGGTGAGGCTACTGATTTTTTAGGTGCGCAAGATGCCATTGTTAACCAGACTCTACAATCTCCCATTGTGGCTACTCTTTCTTCTTCTGGTATTCCTTCTCCCAGATTTGAGTTAACAATGACCAAGTCAGTCCCTTGCCCACTGTCTTTAGTAGAAGGGTCTACATTGGGTAAAACTGTGAGTACTGTAAGACCAGTTGGTTTGGGTGCTAAATCTTTTGTGGGACTGTTTAAAATCCTGTAGAATCATCTAAAAGCAGGTTCATAGTTTGCCTGAGATATCGTGGATTGGCACCTGCAGCCCCGGACAGACTTTGGGTGGGGAAGATTTTATTGATCGATTCGATGGGTTTTTCTCCCGACGAAGTATATGCATTTATTCACCCCCCAGGGGATAACTATTATGACATCAGTTTTTGTTCGGTAATCTCTTTAGACAGGTTTTGGAGGTTGTACTATGACTTGAAGGATCAGGAAGATTGGAAAGATTTTCAAGCCATCCCTATTAGGAAGCCTACGGTTAAAGCTATAACAATCCTTTTTAGGAATGAAAGAGTGAACATTACGAAAATTTTGTTCTGGTTAGAAAAAATATGTTTTGTACAAGATAAATCTTATTCCATTTTAGATGGGAATGGTTTTTGGACAGGGGATTGGACAGTTCGAGTTCAATTAAAACAGGATGATGAGGGTATACAGCACTTGCCCAGTTCCTTCTTTTTGGGTAGAGACAGGGGAATAATTTTTTATGTTGGTCAGCCAAAAAGTTGTTTCAAATGTTGGTCTTTATCACATTTGAACACCTCATGTGACCAAATTAAGTGCTTCCATTGTGGCATGTTGGGTCACTTAGCAAATGATTGCATTGCACTTTCTGTTTGTAACTTATGCAGTGAAACTAACCATTCCTTTTCAGATTGTCCATGGAAAGATACAGACACAGAAGAGTCCTCTGATCAGGAGCATTTTTTAGCACAAGCTAGAGAATCCCACCTTGACAAAGAAGGGATAGAGATTAGGCCCATGTTTCAAGGTAGACACAGAGGTAGAGGGAGGGGTGGATTTCCTTTGGAGGACAGAAATTCTGGTTTCCAAAATTCCCCTAACTTATTGGTTTCTGAGAACCCGATAGAGGAGGATTCATCAATTGAATGAATGATAGTTGTCCTCTTAGATTCTACCTCAGAACCAAGTAGGGAGAAAAGGAAACTCCATTTGTGACACCTCTAGGGTCTCCACAAAGGGCTCCTGCAAAACTGGGTTCAGAATCTCGTTTTTTTGTCCAAAACAGTAGCCCCTGGTAAAGAAGGGGAAGGCGTAGATGCACAGGATTCTATCTTTATTTCAGTTTCTCCTGAGAGGAGTGGTAACGGTGTTATGCCTGTATCCCCTCTGCCTTTGGAAAATAGATTTTCAGTCCTCTCTTCATGGGGAGACCAGGTAGAAGTTGCCCTTCCTATTCCTGTTTCAGATGTAAACACGATTATTAAAGCTCCTTTACCCTCTGTCCTGGGCAGCTCTACAGGGAATAAACAACCAGAAGCCAGAAAACGGGTGACTAGGTCTAGTAACAAGCTATGTAAACCCCCTCCTTAAAACCTTTTTCTTTATCAGTTGCATCCTTAAACGTGAATAGCATAAAATCACATACCAAACATATAACAACATTTGGTATCCTTTCTTCATTAGGATATGATGTTTTTCTTCTTCAGGATACTCGTTTTCATACTACTTCTGAGATAGTTAGGGCAAGCAAACAATGGTGATGGGGACCTACTTTCTGGTCATTTGGGGAAGAAAGATGCAGTGGATTGGCATATGTTTTACTACGTTGGATGTTCAACTCATTAGACTGGTTGACATTGAGCCTGGTCAAGCGCTGCTAATAGATGTCATTGTAAATGGGTTTTCTTGTCGGTTGATATCAATCTATGGTCCGCAGATGAAATCATTGAGGATAGGGTTATTACAGAAGATACAACCTTTTTTGCACACGGGACGGTACTTATTTTTTTGTGGAGATTTTAACATAAATTTTTTGCAAAAAAATGTAAAAGGGAAACAGTATTGTGATAAGTCCTGTTTGTCAAACATCATCTCTTTAGTGGGTTTGAAAGATTCCCATCAAACTGGGAGGAATTCAGCAAAGTCCACTTTTTTAAAGGTGGTTTAGCGTCTCGTATTGATTTTAATTTTGTTACAAAATCTCTGCTTATCAATAAGTTACTCTATGTACCAATTGAAACTTCAGACCATATTTTGATTGGAATAACAATGGATTTCCCACAGTATAGGAGGAAAGGACCGGGATTTTGGAAGTTGAATGCTTCCCTCTTAAGTGTTCCGTCGATTATTAAAGACCTGGAGATGATAGTACAGGATCATATCACGACAATTGGTTTGCATGAGGATAAAGTGGGTTGGTGGGAAGCCTTTAAACTTTGTTTAATTGATACTTTCAGTCCCAGGGCCTTTTACTGGTGGAATCAAAAAGAAAGGAATACTTGTCACTCAGGCATTCTCTGCAATCATTAATATCTAGACAAAATGAATATGGTTTAGATTTATCTAAAAGTATCTCCCAGACTAAAATATTAATGTTACCATTTCAATACAACCGTATGGATTCTCTAATTAGAGAACAATCTTTTGGGACACAAGGGAAAACAGCTCAAGTTAACCCCTTTTTAGCCTGTAAATCTAGA
Source organism: Neoceratodus forsteri (assembly GCA_016271365.2). Taxonomy (NCBI): domain Eukaryota; kingdom Metazoa; phylum Chordata; order Ceratodontiformes; family Ceratodontidae; genus Neoceratodus; species Neoceratodus forsteri. The sequence goes on from CM057456.1 coordinate 650,449,431, forward strand.
ATAGATAAACGTATCTTTTCTAGTTTAAAAGTGAACGATAATATTTTATTATCTGATAACAAAGGTATTATGGATTTTTTGGATCATCATATTGATAAGGTTTTTGGGGTTTTGCATTGTGATTCTAGCTTTACACCGCAGTTGCTGGCAGCAGCTGATCTTCCTCGTATGAAGCTGGATTTACAGACTGCAATGTTAGCTGATTTTTCAGAGATGGAATTGAGGTCTGTAATTGCCACACTTAAGAATGGGGTTTCTCCATGCTCTGATGGCTTATCAGGAGAACTGTATAAACTTTTATGGAAATTAATGCCGAAAGAACTATTGGCATTATATAATTCTTTCCTTTCGGACATGATTTTGCCAACTCAAATGTACGAAGGATTATTAGTTTTTCTCTTTAAGAAGGGAGATTGCACTGATATAGGCAATTGGAGACCTTTGACTTTATTAAATGTGGATTTTAAGATATTTTCTAAACTTTTAAGGAATCGTTTGTCTATGGTAATGCCGGATTTAATTAACGAGCAACAATTCTGTGCTGTTCCTGGGAGGAAAATAACTGATGCATTGATTCTCCTTAGGGAAATCATGTCTTTAGAAATGAGTAATATTGAAGGACTTGATGTTTCTTAGTGAGCCTAGACCAAGCTAAGGCTTTTGATGAGGTATCGCAGGATTATGTTTGGGAATGTTTGTCAGCCTTTGGTATACCAATGCAGTTTGTGCAATGGGTGCAGATGTGTTATGCACTGGCTAATGTGGTTCCCTTAGAAAATGGATGGAAAGGGAGGACGCATAGAGTCATGAGGGGAGTTAGACAGGGGTGCCCACTTAGCCCCTTATTATATGTTTTTGCATTGGACCCATTATTGTGGGTTCTTAGCAGGTCCCCTTTGATAAGAGCCATTGCTTTGGACTCCATATATTTACCTAAATTCATCGCTTATGCAGATGATAGATGCCATATAATGCCTGACGAAACAACAATAATGTTAGCTTGTGATACAATCACTAAATTAGGTTTGATTATGGGTGCTCGCATTAACAGGGCAAAAACTAAATGTATTAGTATTTCAGGGTTTCTGGAAACTCCGTCTAAAGTGGGTAACTTCTGGATTGAATGCCAACCTTGCAAAATTTTAGGAATATATTTTGGGGGTAGAGATGAAGCAATGGATAATTGGAAATTGGCTTTGCAGGAGGGTAATAATAAGGTGGCTATCTGGAATAGAAACAAATTATCTAAAAAGAAATGGATTTATTTAATTAAAACTTATTTGACACCTGTTTTTTTATTTTTAAGTAATATTTTCTTATTACCTAGGTCAATGGAAACTGCTTTAATGAGATGTTTTTTTTGTGGGGTGTGGGGCAGTCGTCTTAACCCTATTAAAATAAATATTTTATATTCGGTTGTAAAAGATGGGGGTTTGGGAATGATAAATCCTGTTCTGTTTTTCTTTACGACCTTTTTATACCTAAATTTGATTCCTGTTGTAAGTGGTTGTTCCAAAATGTGGGATGTGTTACTTAAAAAGCATTTACAGGGTGTGTTATGTGAATGGAGAAATGATGTGTTTCTCCATCAAAATAAATGTCGTCCTCCATTAATGTGTGTTTGGAGAGATGTGTTTGATAAAATAAAATGTTGGGGTATAACGTGGGTAGTAGTTGAGACATTATCTAGGAAAGGATTGTACAACTCATTTTTCAGGCAATCTTTTTATGACACACCGTTTTCGACTGTTTCTATGGAGACAAGTTTAAAGATCTCTGGCTACATTACTAATCCCCAAATTCCACAAAATATGTGGGATATTTCTTGGATGGGCATTCATGGTAAGGTAAACATTCGTAGTAATCAGAAACATAAGTCAATGCGGGAGCATTTCTGCCCGAGAGAAAAATGTGTATCTCTTCTAGAAACTATGGACCATATGTATTTTGATTGTTGCTATGCTAAGAAATTCTGGGATATACTGAAAGAATGATGGAAGAATGATCTGTTGCTTCCACCTATGAAAGAAAGCTTATATTATGGTTTATTTCAGAAAGGAATGTCTGAGGGTATGTATAGCACTTTACAAGTCTTACATTCTTTTTTTTTTGTATTGGATTTGGATTAGCAGATGCAGATTTTTACTACAACAGCAGATCATTCATCCCCTTAATTTAATATGTATAGTAGAGTCTGAGGTGGGAAAATTGAAGATTAAGGAAAGTCATCAACTTTCATTGCACAGTTGGGGATCTCTATGGAATGAATTTGATTATTTATGAGTACTCATGCAAAAACCACTTCAATCTTGCTAGATGTATGTTGCTTTCCATTTGTCTTGTTTTTTTTTGGGGGGAGGGAAAATAATTTAGGTATGTTATTGAAAGAGAAAAGGGTAAACAACTGAAAACAGTTATGGATTTTCTTTAATCATTTTTTGTTACAATTAATTGCAATTAACAATGCTGTAGGAAATCTATTTGAACTATCTGCAAGATTGCTGTTATGTTTTATGATGTAGCCATGTATACAGTTCCCCTATTTTTCTTTTATGTATGATTGTAATACTTATTTGCTCTTGTTATGATTTGTATTGTTCCTTTGTGTGCAGCAACACTGATTTGTCTTGATTTGTTTTGTTATTTCAATAAAATTCCCCTACTCTTTTCAAGAAGTGCCATGGGATCTTTAACCTCCACCTGAACTACCACCAATCCAGGCAGATGGGACCTCGGTTTAACATTTCATCCAAAAGACAGCACCTCAGAAGTGCAGCATCCCTCTCATGCTGCACTACAGTGTCAGTACTGGGATATTAACCCAAGTGCCAGCTATGAGAACTGAACCCACAGCCCTCTGATCTCCCAGACTCAGAGGCGAGTGTGCTACCTACTGAGCCACTGACACTGCTCTACTATGTATAGCCTCGAGGAAAGGAGGGAGAGGGGGGACATGATAGAAACTTTCAAGTACCTCAAGGGAATCAACAAAGTCCAAGAGGGTAGCATCTTTCAAAAAAAGAGGTGTGCAAGAACAAGGGGTACAATTTGAAGATGGGAGGTGGCTCAGAGGTAATTTAAGGCAGTATTTTTTTCACAGAGAGGGTTGTGGATGCATGGAACGGCCTTCCAGAGGATGTTGTGGAGTCAAAAACAATGGTGGAATTCAAGCATGCATGAGACAGTCATAAGGCAAGTCTTGGGGGTAGGAAGATTTAGGCTGCTGGTTAACTAGGATCTGCAGCTTATCCATTAGGTAGGGAAATGGGCAGACTGGGTGGACCAAGCAGTCCTTTTCTGCCATCAAATGCTATGTTTCTATGTTTCTAAGTGTCACATTTTTCCACACCAGCCTGCCATAGTGATCAGTTCACCAAACTAATCTTGCTGTTGAGCATACCTGCAACATTAGCTTCAATGACAATTTAATGGATAACTCATTATCAGCTGTAGGAGGAGGTTCAGTCCAATAAAATCAGACAAAGTAAGTTAATCTAATGTAAGTTGTATTAGCAGTAACTTCTCGCACCAGTCTCAGTGCTGAAGGGTAGTGAATCCCACCCACTGAGGCTGTAACATGTTACATTGATCTCGGGCCTCCTTTATTACTTCTGGGGAGCAGTGGTAGTAACAGCTCACTAAAGTAAAATCAAAAGAAACCAAATACTGGCATGTTAAGCAGTCTTAAAATAGTTAAAGGGAGGGGGAAATTAGTAACTAGATAGCAACTGATCTGGGTAATTACAGGGTGGAAAAAACACCCTTGAGCCAATTCTGAGTTTGACAAACAAAATGTACAAGGGGAGACAAGAGAAGCAATACCTTTCAGTCATAACATTTCAAGCCCTTTCCAATTAGCATAACTGAAGCATTGTTTATATATTCATGAGCATAGTGTAAAGGATAAGGTTATACTATACATCAGAGGACAATACCAGACACTAGGTGCTTATAGTCTATAAGTAGTGCAATAAGTAGAAAAGTCAAAAGAACCAAACAATGCACAAAGGTGTTTCCTAAGACCAATTTTGGCAGTACTCAGGCCATTGTACTTTTTAACACCATTCGGAGACCAAGGTTTGCGCAGGGTTGGATATAATAAACTGTATTTAAGGCTAGCTTCCTGAACCTTTTTCTTAATTAGAATGAATGCATCTGTTTTTAATGATCTTGGGAGGAGATCATTGAAGATCTTAATTTGACGACCCTCAAACAAAGTGTTATGATTGTCTCTAAGCACCCTTTTGATATACACTTTATGTTGAATGTTAAGCAAACTTTAATACAAAGGAATGAGATCTTTCATTGGAGCCAAGCTTAGCTTTATGAGATCAATGAACTCTCTCAGTGATATAATGCTCGGTGTATGTGTGCAGTGGAGGGGGCAACAATTTGTATTAAGAGTTGAGACTGCTGTTAGTTTTTGACAGAGGATAATCTTGCTTTCAGAGCAAGTAACAGCTGACTAGAACTACAGCTTTCTTACTAATTGCCCCCTTTCCCACCCCTCCACCCTCCCACCTTAAGCCAGTTCTACTTTTATAGCCACTGGATTTGACTGACAACAGCAACTTCCTGTCTGGCAGTAGGAAGGGAAGGATCATGGAGACACATTAGTTTCATCAACCTTGAAGGAACCTAAAAAATAGCTCTTTCTCCCTCCCAAGCTGCTGGCGGTCTGAATCCAAGCAAGGAAGAAGGAGACTACTGAAGACTACAGGGAGTTCCTGTCCTAGAACAGGAAGGGCAAGAGTAGTAAGGGCACATAGGCAGTAGGAAAGTAGGTATAAAAATACAAAGAGGGAGGAGACAGTCATCATACAAAGCAACAGGAGAGGGGACACAAAATAAGTCAAGATGGGCATGGTGCAGTGCAATGGCTGTGGGGCTGCAGAGTTCCGGGAGACTTTCTGGAGGCTGTGATGCTGCCGTGTTTGCAGGCACCTCTCTGTTCTGAGGAAGGAGGTTGCCCATTTCCAGGCTGACCTGGCTAGGATTCATGAAACCTCTTCCACCACCCAGGGACCACCAGGGCCACCACTGCTACTAAAAGTTGTCCAGGAATGAAACCTGGAAAACCACGGGAAATGTAAATATTTACACAACACTTTAGGTCCTTAATTCTGCTGCCTCTTCTGATGTGTTGTCTGATCAAATCCTATGAACCCCACACAAGCCTGAGGGGGTTAATATGATGAAGGGTGCAAACCAGAATAAATCAATATAGGGTCATTATCTTAAAGAGTATAAAATTAATAATTTAATTTATACTTTCATAAATAAAAAAGTTTAGGAATATAAAAATGGATGCATTTAGTGAAATAGGGGCCAGTATGAAAAATAAATATCATTTTGCATCCTTTATGGAAGCTGAAAAAGACAGACTATTGGGACAAGTGAGGGGTGATAGGGATCTAACTACTACTGTATTAGGCAATACTAAACAATTGATGCATAAAGTAGAAAACCAACAATTTAGAGATTGTAGATTAGACTGGCATGCAATCACATTGGGCCAATATTTAGGACACAACTTGATACCACAAGGTTTGAGAATTTACGTGGAACATAACTTTGGAATCAAATCTTTAAAATTAGACAATAAATGGGATGGGATTAGAACCAGGTGTTCTGTGGACTTTGTGTATGCCTTAATAGAGGCTATAATAGAAGAAAGAGGTAAAATAGCTGAACAGTTGAATCAAGAAAAAGAAGCCCTTAAACTAAAAATGCAATTGGAAGATTTTAATATAGCACTTGACCAGATTAAAAAAAAGTTTGAAAGTTATGAAAAAAATTTAAAACAGCAGAAATTAAAAAAAAATAATAGGGATGCCAATGATTATAAGGAGAATAAAATATACACCCACTCTAGAAAAATATTTCAACAGAATTTTATACTGAGATCAAGATTTGAGGAGAGTAGATCTGACAGCGATGGCAGCTACAGTAGAAGTAGCTTGAAACCTCAAAGAGGGGGTAGAACAAATTCCATGAGAGAAAATAGTAATAACAGGATGGGTCAAAAGGCACAAAATATGATTAGGGAAGAACAAGAACAGATTCCCAGAGAAGATTTTTCCAGATGGGAAGGTTTCAACATCGAACCTCCAGGACAGAGCAGAATGAAAATCAGAGCAGGACAGATAGATAACAGATACAACACACAAGCCAGAGGAAACACAGAAGAGGCCACAGAGCAGGGAAGGGTAGACATAGGGATAGGAACAGGTAGAGGCAGAGGAGACACCAGGCCCAAACAGAAATATTACCAGAGGTGATACCCATCTTTAACTTGAGACACAGAAATTTGACGGAAATAGAGACTACTACATTATCTAAAGGTCTATCTTTTGCACCAGTTGCATCTGTAAACCATTTTGATTTGGAATGTGATCTACAAATCTTTTTTAGAAAATTGAGATTACAAGTGCAATATGGAAACCAAGCCAATGTTGAAAATTATAAGTAACAACTTGTAAGGGATTTAAAGGTTAGGTCAAACTACAATCCTCCAATAGGGATATTTCCAGCAGTAGAAACCCATGCGGAAATAGTAAAAAAAGAAATACATGGACTATTTGTTATGGAAAAAGAAAGGAGACCAGCAAAAGATAATTTGAATGTATTAGAAAGAACTGCTTTAAATTCCCTGGAAAGGGATCAGTCCATTATAATAAAACCTGCTGATAAAAGTGGAGGAATAGTTGTAATGGCTTATAATCATTATTAAAGAATGTGTCGAATTGTTGCTGAATGAGAACAATTATGTCAAATTAACATCGGACCCAATGGTTAGATTGCAGGAAGAATTGTCTGTCATGATAGAAGAGCTAACATTAATGCATCAGTTAGAAGATTGGGAAGGTACTTTATTGTTACAGACACATCCACGTACTCCAGTATTCTATGCAATTTCAAAAATACATAAAAATCAAAATAACCCACCAGGGTGTCCTATTATATCTGGTATTGGCAGTCTCTTTGAAACTGTATCAAATTACATAAATTTTCATTTGCAGCCTTTAATGGAATTAATACCTACATATGTAAGAGATACAACACATTTTATAGAAATGTTAAAGGACATTAAATTGACACAAACAGCACGAGAAGAAGTTTTACTGGTTACGATGGATGTTTCTGATTTGAATACCAGTATCCCACATGATGAGGGAATTGCAGCTATGGGATTATTATTGGACCAAAGGGATTGTAGACAACATCCCAATACTAGAACATTACAGATGTTAGGGGAATTTATATTAACAAAAAATTATATAAGATTTGAAAATTATTTTTATGAACAAAGAAAGGAAACAGCAATGGGTTCAACCATGGCCCCAGCTTACGCTAATGCATTCATGCATTTATTTGAGAAAGAATTTGTGACTGATCCAGAAAAAAAATCCATATTTTAAATGGATTATAATGTATAAGAGATACATAGATGATTTATTCCTAGTTTGGACTGATACAGTAGAGAAAGTTATGGAATTTTACACATATTTGAACTCGTTCACAATGTATAAAATTCACAATAGACTGCAATGAGCAGAGTATTCCATATCCGGATGTGAATGTAATAAAGGGGGAATATGGTCTATACACTTCTTTATACAGAAAAGAAACAGCCTGTAATACAATCTTGCATGCTAAAAGCTACCATTCAGAACAACTGATCAACAGTATACCATATTCACAGTTTCTTAGAGTTCGTAGAAACTGTGGAGTAGACATGGATTTTAAGAAATAAATTAATGAGGCAAATTCTAGATTTTCACAGAGGGGATATGAGAAAAAAACATTATTAAAAGCTAAGAAAAAGACAGAAACAGTAACCCAGGAATGAGCATTACAAGGAAAGCAAGGTGTAGAAAAACAAGAAAGGATAGTGTTTAGTTTTAAACACAATCATAAAACTAGGGAAATTAGACAAATCATAAATAAATACTGGACAATACTACAGAATTATCCATCGGATAATAATGCATTTCAACAAACTCCATTGATTGCTGAAAGAAAAGTAAAAACTTTGAGAGATTAACTAGTACATACAAATCATACACAAGGGAGACAAGATACAAGTATACAATTATTGTTGGGACCATTGAGTCCAGGGATGACACAATGTGGACATTGTTCCATGTGTGGGCATACCAGTAAAAAATCAGTCTATATACATCCATGGACAAATAAGAAATACCCCATCAGACAATTTATAACTTGTGTAACTAAAGGAGTTATATATATATATTACAATGTCCATGTGACAAAATATATATAGGAATGACAACACACCCACTTAAACAAAGAATCAACAGCCACTTCGAAGCCACTTCGAAGCCACTTTGAAGAGTGGGGTTATTCTAGATGCCCTACAGGGGGTATGCCTTAGACAACTAGTATTGGAGCCCACTTGAGAGGGAGCAATCTTAGACCTGGTTCTCTCAAATGGAGATGGAGAGAGGATCACAGATGTAGAAGTGGGTAGCCAACTGGGAACTAGTGACCATCGAACAGTATGGTTCACAATAAACACAGCAATAGAGTCAAGCCATACAAAGGCAGAAGTACTGGACTTTAGGAGGGCTGACTTTGCCAAAATGGGTGAGTGCCTAAGGAATGCACTAGCAAATGGGCAGGAAGAAGGGGTGGAAGAACAATGGGGAATAATAAAAACTGCCATCACAGAGGAAACAAGCCTTTGTGTGAAGCAAATAAACAAAATGAAATGATGTAAGAAACCACTATGGTTCTCAAAGGAAGTGGCAGTGAAGGTTCAAGAGAAAAAGAAAGCATTCAGGAAGAACAAGGAATCACAGAAGGAGCAGGACAGAGAACTGTATCAGTTAAAGCAAAAGGAAGCTGGGAAGGCAGTCAGAACAGCAAAGGCCCAAACTGAGGAAAAGATAGCCAACTCAGTTAAGAAGGGGGATAAAACCTTTTATAGGTACATCAGGGAGTGAAGGAAGACCAAGGGAGGGATAGTGAGGCTTAATAAAGGGAGGGAGGGTGGGAAGAGGGTGACTGTGGAAAGGCAGAGATACTAAACAAATATTTTTGCTCAGTATTTACAAAGGAAGAGAGGGAGGTACCTAAAACAAACAGTAGAAGCACTCTGGATACAGAAGTTAAAACCAGCCCATTTACAGAAGAAAGGGTTCTGAAAGAACTCTTAAAACTGAAGGTGGACAAAGCAATGGGGCCTGATGGGATTCATCCCAGAATTCTAAAAGAACTAAGGGTAGAACTAGTGACACCACTGGCTACTCTCTTTAACAAATCATGGGAGGATGGAGTGGTACCCGAGGACTGGAGGAGGACAGATGTGATTCCCCTTCACAAAAGTGGGAGCAAGGCAGAAGCAGGAAACTAAAGACCTGTTAGTTTAACCTCAGTGATAGGAAAATGATGGAATCACTTCTGAAGGAAAGAATTGTCGAGTATCTAGAGGCTAGAGGGACAGGACCCAAGGCAACATGGATTCACAGCGGGAAGGTCATGCCAGACAAATCTGATAGATTTCTTTGACTGGGTGACCAAGTAGTAGATCAGGGAGGGCTGTGGACATGGCCTACCTAGACTTTAGCAAGGCATTTGACACAGTCCACACAAAGATTAATATACAAGTTAGCCAGCCTGGGAGTATGTCCCAAGATGGCAGCCTGGAGTAAAGAATTGGCTGGAGAATAGGACACAGAGTAATAGTAAATGGGTCCACTCTGAAGAAGGGGGTTACTAGTGAGGGTACGCAGGGTTCAGTCTTAGGACCAGTCCTCTTCAATGTCTTTATAAGCGACATTGCAGAGGGACTGGAAGGAAAAGTATGTCTCTTTGCAGATGACACAAAGATCTGCAACAGAGTTGATGCACAAGGTGGGGTGGAAAGGATGAGAAGGGACTTGGCAAGGTTAGAGGAATGGTCAAATGTATGGCAGCTTAGATTCAATGCTAAGAAGTGCAAGGTAATTCACCTGGGAAACAAAAACCCAGGGGAAGAGTACACAATGGGGGGTGAGATACTAACAACAACAAAAATGGAAAGGGACCAGGAGTAGTCATATCAGATGACCTAAAGGTGGGAAAGCAATGTGAGAGGGCAGCAAGGAGGGCTGGGGGGATACTGGGATGCATAGGGACAGGCATCACCAGTAGAAAACAGGAAGTTATTATACCTCTGTACAGACAGCTGGTCAGACCCCATCTAGAGTACTGCATGCAGTTCTGGAGACCCAGTCTCCATAAAGACATAGACAGGATGGAAGCTGTCCAGAGGAGGGCAACTAAAATGGTGCAGGGTCTGCACCGGAAGACATATGAAGAGAGACTTAGGAGCTTAATATGTATAGCCTCGAGGAAAGGAGGGAGAGGGGACATGATAGAAACTTTCAAGTACCTCAAGGAATCAAGAAAGTCCAAGAGGGTAGCATCTTTCAAAAAAGAGGTGTGCAAGAACAAGAGGCACAATTTGAAGATTGGGGGCTCAGAGGTAATTTAAGGAAGTATTTTTTCACAGAGGGTTGTGGATGCATGGAACGGCCTCCAGAGGAGGTTGTGGAGTCAAAAACAGTGGTGGAATTCAAGCATGCATGGGACAGTCATAAGGCAATTCTAGGGGGGTTGGGGTAGGAAGAAGTAGGCTGCTGGTTAACTAGGATCTGCAGCTTATCCATTAGGTAGGGAAATGGGCAGACTGGGTGGGCCAAGCGATCCTTATCTGCTGTCAAATTCTATGTTTCTATGTTTCTAATCCAGGAGCATAAGCTTAATATTAGAAATAGATTAAAGACACCAGTGGCAGAATACTTTGTAACAACAGGTCACATGGCGGCATCCCTTAGATTTTGGGGTTTAGAGGTTATACAAAAAACAAATAAAGGTGGAGATTTTACTAAAATTCTAGAAAGAGCAGAAACTAAGTGGATTTATGAAATGGGAACATTAAATCCCAGGGTAGGAAGGAATACGGATATAAATTGGAATTGCTGTAGGAGATGAAAAAACATAAAACAAGTGTATTTTAGAAAGTATATAAAAGTAATGGAGGATACAAAAATAAAAAATTATGATAGAAAAGGGGTTTAAATAACATGTTCCAAAGATTTAAAATATAAATAACAAAGTTATGGTAGAAGAAAGGTAAATTGTAAATAACAGACAATAGAGCTTAGAAGAAGTTGGGGTATAATGAACCAAAAATATATATATATATAAATATATAAAATAACATATGATTTGAAAATATAATATGTAAATAATAATCATTCCAGTTATCTTTAAACTTCAACAAAAGGAGCAATATAAATGTATTTTGTATATTTTTGTAAATTTGAAGTAAAAGAATATATACAAATAAATTGATACACTAATATGGCGAAATTAGCAATAGTAGGATCTAAATAGAGAAAATTGCAAATAAACCTATATTGTAAAATGTTAGTTATATTTGAGAAATGCCACTAGAATTGTGACAGCTTCAACAGTGAGCAGCAATAGGCTTTGACAGATACCATATTGACATCATGCCAGAGAAAGACATTAAAATACAAATGGCTTTTGAGGTTTCAGTAATCATTAGTCTGATTTGGAACTAATATTATGACAAAGTAGTTATAAGTTCTACTATAAAATACATGATAGCGTTTGATGAAGAGTAGAAGACTAGTGAGATTCGAGGTACATGAAGGTACTATAATGAACTTTAAATGTCACCGATAGTAGAATGAATAAATATAACAAATTTCACAATAAAATACTAAGGAAACTCGAAAAGCAAAATATGTCTTTAATCTAACTAATACCATCATGGGCAGGAACTAGAAAGGAACACAGAAACGAGTGATTTATAATTATAAAGTGGTGGGACTCGAAGCTAGGGAGGTAAAATATATACAGAAGTCATATTAAGAATAAACCATCACTAATAGTGTAGAATAAAATATAAACAAGATATATGCAGGTGCCACATCGTGTGTGTAATTGTTCTGGCAGCTATATTTATAGCATAACATATTGAGATAAGCTCTAAGGACCATATTTCACACAGATCAGATTGCAATTGGGAGTTCCTAAAGACGCTATGCTGTATCAGTGGTAGGATCTGAAGTCATTATAGTGAGACAAAACACTGATAAGCTCAATTAAGCTAAATTAAGAACACATTATTAGCATTTTGAACACAGCTATATTTAACCGGGAGGTTTACAGACGCTAAGTTGTATGAGTGGTAGAATCTGTAGTTAATAATGGTAGGACAAAATACTGATAAGCTATATTCAGAACACATAATTAGCTTTAGAACATAGTTATATTTAAAAAGGACCCTTGAAGGAACTATCGTACATTGGAGGCAGTGCCATTAATTAATATGTATTCGGGTCTCTTCAAGAAGAGATTAAATAATTATCTATGACTAACTAACATACAAATATACTATTTGCCAGCAGATTAGGCCTTATGGTCTATCAAGTCTGCTCGAACCTTAGATCCTTAGTTGGGTGTCGAGGACCTCCCATCCCTTGTGCTCCAGAAACCCCTATCATCCATCCCCACCCCCCTGGGACAGGCCATCATCTGATACATCCACTTTCTGTGTCTGTCCCACCCTCTCTTGAAGCCCTCCACTGTGGATCTCTGAACCAGCTCACCAGGCAGTGCATTCCAAGGGTCCACCACCCTCTCAGTGAAAAACCTCCTCCTCTTTTCCCCCCTCACCCTTCCACCTTCCAACTTCAAACCATGCCCTCTGGTGATACCTCCCTGCTTTAGTCTAAAGATCCCCTCCATGTTTACCCTATTTATTCCCTTGAGGTACTTGAAGACCTCAATCATGTCCCCTCTGTCTCTCCTATCCTCAAATGAAAACAGGCAGAGCTCCTCAAGTCTGTCCTCATATGTCAAATCCCCTAGCCCTCGTATCATCTTAGTTGCCCTCCTCTGTACCTTCTCCAGGAGCTGTATGTCCCTCGTCAAGTGTGGTCTCCAGTACTGTACACAGTACTCAAGGTGTGGTCTAACCAGTCCATTGTACAACGGCAGAATCACTTCCTTGCTCCTAGAGGTGATCCCCCTTACAATGCATCCCAACATCCTGTTTGCCTTGCTAGCCGCTCTCCTGCACTGCTCAGAGTTATTCATACATGCATCCACCATGACCCCTAGGTCTTTTTCCTTTATTGAGGCCTCCAGTGCCTCCCCTCCCAGGGTGTACCTGTGTTTAGGGTTTCCCGACCAAGATGCAACACCTTGCACTTGGTGATATTGAAATTTAATTTCCATGTGTGAGCCCAGCTTTCCAGGGTGTCCAGGTCCCCTTGCAGGGCCAACCTCCCCTCTTCTCCCTCAACTACTGCTCCCATCTTGGAGTCATCCACAAAGAGACTCATTTCACACCCAATACCCTCCCTGATGTCCGATATGTATGCATTAAACAGGATCGAACCCAGGACCGAGCCCTGCGGTACCCCACTACCAACCTCTCTAGGGTTTGAGAGCTCCCCACAGACCACTACTCTCTGGGTGCATCCAGCTAGCCAGTTTTCAATCCATCAGACCATCAAAGGGCCCACTCCTAACCCCATCAGTTTCTCCACCAGACCATTGTGGGGGACAGAGTCAAACACCTTGCTGAAGTCCAAGAATAATACATCCACAGGCTTTCCCTGTCCAGTTCTGATGTTACCCATTCGTAGAACTCCACAAGATTGGTTTGACATGATCTACATGGCACAAACCCATGTTGCCGACTATCCAGACCTCCCACCTCCTCCAAGTACACCCCCAATCATTCCTTTAGTATACTCTCCATTAATTTTCCCACCACCGAGGTCAAACTGATGGGTCTATAGTTACCTGGTACTTCCCTCAACCCCCCTTTATGGATTGGCACCACATGTGCCTCTCGCAAATCCCTAGGTACCCTCCCTGTCTCAAGTGACCTGTTGAAGAGCTCTGCCAGGGGTGCAGCAAGTATGTCCGCCAATTCTCATAGTACTCTTGGATTTATGCCATCCGGCCCAGGAGATTTGTCTTTCTTTAGGGCCTTGAGGGCTAACCACACCCTTTTGGTGGAGATAGCATCATCCGTCCCCTCCACCTTACTGGCCTTTTTATCCTTATCCAGATGTGACACCCCTGGGGTACCTCTCCCTCCCTCTTGCTCCATTTCTGTTGCTCCCCTGATCCCACTCACTGCCGCATCTATCCCCTTCATGCCTTGCTTTGTAGATATCCCATCCCCCTCCCTAGTGAACACAGAGGCAAAGTACTCATTAAATACCTCTGCCTGGTCCCTCGCCTCTTCCACCCACCCTCCTCCTGATCTCAATCTGCTGAGATGGCCCTTAGTTTTTCTCCACTCCCCAATGTACAGGAAGAACCCCTTTTCCCCTCCATGTATCCCCTGTGCCAGCCGTTGCTGTTTACTGGACTTTGCTCCCCACACCATCCGGGTGACTTTTCTAGATGCCAGATGGTACATTTCCTTATCCCTATCCCCTCTTGTTGTTTTATATTTTTTGTAGGCCGCCTTCTTTTCTCTGACCACTACCTGTACCTCACTGGACCACCAGCATGGTTTATGTGACCTTGCTCCCTTACGTTTCAACTTAGCACAGATCCTGACTGCCTCATGAAGTCCCCGTTTTATGACCTCCCATCTCCTTTCCACACTTGTGATTGATGTAATCCCCTTCAAGTGATCCTTGAGAATATTTCCCATGCCCACAAAGTCTGCCCCCCTAAAGTCCACTGCCAGTGTCCTAGATCTCACCCCCTTCCCCCCATGCTTATTTGAAACCAGACAGTATTGTGGTCACTCCCAGTCAGGGGGTCCTGTACAAGCAGGTCCCTTACCAGATCCCCATCTGCCAGAACCACGTCCAGGACATGCCCCTCCCTTGTGGGCTCCATCACATGCTGTGTTAAGAACACATCCTGGAAGCCGTTCAGCAGCCTCTGCTCCTTGGCCACCTTAGAGGACATAGTTCCCCAGTTTGTACCTGGCATATTAAGGTTCCCCATCAACACCACTCCTTCCCCTTTTGGTCCACACTGGGCAATGATGTTGTCCAGCAAACCATCCTCTAGAACATCACTCATCCTGGGGGCCTATATACTACACCCAGCTTGACCTTATCTCCTGCTGGGGATCATAAGGTGACCCATAAGGCCTCCACGTTTCCCTCTGCCTCTTCTACCCTAGCAATTTCTATGTCATCTCTAATGAACATAGCCACTCCACCCCCTCTGCCCTCCTTTCTATCCTTCCTAAGCATAGTGTACCCCCACACGTTTAGGTCCCAGTCATGGTTTTGTTGTTGCGCTCTCCATGACCGCGCCATCCATCCCCCCTCGAACAGCATGGCCTAGAACTCTGGCAACTTGTTTCCCAAGCTCCTGGCATTTACTAACACCAACCCCCACCCGTTATCCCTGGTCTTCTTTGTCGAACCCCACCCAGATTCCTTATACTTCCATCCTCCCTCTGCTCGTCCTGAAATCTCCACCCCCAGTCTGTTTCCCCCCTTCCCCTTGGGCTTGAAGGCTACTCCCCTCATCTGGAGGAGAGGGCTTCTGGTCTTCCCCTCCCTTATCCCTTCCCCCCTTCACAAGTTTAAACCCCACCTTTCTTGAATGTTGTCAGCCATCCCTGTTTAAGGACTTCCTTCCCTAATGGGGCAAGATGAAGCCTGTCCTTGGCATATAGTCCCTTATCCTCCCAAACTCCTTTCCAGTTCCCTAATACCCCCAACCCACTCTCTTCACCCCACTTCTTGAGCCAGTCATTAACCTCTATGAGCTTCATTTTTTTCTCCACTGAGGCCTTTAGTACTGGCAATATCTCCGAAAAGGAAATGTTGCATCCATTATCCCGACAGACCCTGGCAAGTTCTTGACACCTTGCTTGGATTTCCAAAATGCTATTTCCCTCTAGATTGTTAGTTCCCAAATGCACCAGGGAATCCGGTTTCCCTCCACAATCCCTAACCATTTCATACACCATGAACTTTGCTCTGTGCACTGTCAGCCCAGAGATACTCACTACCTTCACCTGGCTATGGCATCCACCCCCCGTCCCTCCCATTGGATACCCCAATCATTGAGTCTCCCAATAACAGGACCTTAACACCGCCATCATCCTTATGGTTACCTCCACTATGCCCTCTCAGCCCCCATCCCCTTTATTCATGATCTCCATTCCATGGGAGTCTTCCTGCCTTATTAGAGACCCCTTGTCACCCTCCTTTCTGCCTCCCTCATTATTTTGCCCACTTAACTCAAGCCCCTCTGAATAGGTGTCCCTTTAACCTCTCTTATCCAAACCATTTATCCTGGCCCTGATGGTTTCCCTTCCCCCACTGCCCCTCCCCGTAATAGTACCCCTGCCTCCAGAGGCTCTCTGTGGGTCCCCTTTAGCTAGGGCCCCATCCTTGGTATTGACCCCCCTGCTGAAGGGGGGCTCTTCTCCCACCTCCTTGTCTCCCAGTTTCTCTCCAGTCATGCTCTCCTCCCTCATGTCTACAATATATTGTATCTCCCCCATTTGCTTAACATTTATATTTCCCCTTCTCCCTCTGGGGCTATTTCTATCCTTTCCATTGCTGTTCTGTTATGCCCTATGGGTATCCGACTCCCTCCTCCCAGCCTCTGTATAAGTTTCCTCATTTCCACCAACCCCTTCCTCCCCCTCTAGGTTGCTTAGTAGCTCAAATTTATTGTGACACTCTATGTCAGCCTCCATCAAGTAACCCGAGTTTCCCCTGACTGCACCTCTAAACTGCCCCTCTTCTTCCCCTCTTACTCTGTTCACCTTAGGAGCTCCCTTCCTCAGTCTGCTGTTTTAGGCTTCCGCACAACAGCCCCCTCCGACTCTTCCCCTCCACTCTCTTTGTATTCAGAATGTTCACCCTGTATGCTTTTCCCTTAGCGTCAACATCCCTATCTAAGGGTCCTCTGTCCCTAATATCCCCCCTGCTTGCTGTAACATAACGTCCTGTAATTTCAGAGCATTGCCCCAGCCTCCCCTCAGCCCCACCCTTCTGCTGCCCATATCCACACCCCTTATCCTTGGACACCCCCCAGCTCCCCCAGCTTACTCCTTAACCAATATACCTCACTCCTGATACAAGATAGCTGTCTACAGAGTGGGCAGCCTCCCTCTCTCCAGGCCCAATTGAGAATTATTGCCATCCCACAGCCTGTGCAGCCTACAACCCTTCTGAAGATGTCTGCCATGGTGGAATATGGCCACCCTGTTTATCCCCCTCTGTTTATAATGGCACACCCCCTTTTCTCAGTCCCTTTCCCCTGGAATACAGTTTCTCTCTATACTGACTGCAGTTATTTACAAACCCAATTTCAACCCCACCAATAAAGTTCCCAAGTCTCTCAAACACATACAGTCCAGTGTGTGTCCAGTCCCACTACCAGTGTGTGTATGCAGACATCAGGTACCGTATGATGTCCCAGGCCCACCAGTTCCTGTTGCTTCGAATTTCAGTCCCAAACAGAAATACTCAGCCCTTCAATCCCAACCCCCAGTGGATTTTCAGTATTTAAGAAAGCCTACAAAACAGGGTGGGTGGGAGGGCTCTTACCAACACCAGGCAAACAACACATTTAAATTTCACTCTAATTATCACTGCCAAACAAGTGTTCCCAAGCCTCAAATGTTACAATATCACAGCCCAAGTAACAGTTCTAACTCAAGGTAATAATTTTTAACACATAGAACTAATTTCACGTACAAAACTATTCAAATATTTCAGTTAAAACAGAATATAACCCCAGACCTCTGTCCTTACCAGCCTCCTGGTTATGTTCCCAAGTGACTTAATTGATCACGTTAACTAAATTGCATAGGGGGATAAAAGCAGGGAGAAAACCCACTCTAACTCATTTAGAATAATTCGAGCTGCAGCGTGGACGGACATGAGAAAAGTCAAGGTAGGCTCTTTTTGACATTTAAACTTGAGGAAAGAAAAGCAGTACAATTAATTCAGAGGAATTCAAAAGTTTTTTTACTTTTAGGATTGTATAATGGCTTAAGAATTATAGCAAGAGTAAATGGGGCAGTTAACAATAGAAGTTAACATACATCAGTTGAGTAGGATGGTCTGTGATGTTTGCAGTTTGTCAGGTAATAGCCGTATTAGAAGCAACGGCTAAGTAAAGTAAACAGTAATCACTCGACTGTTTTAGGGAAAGCCGCATTAGAAGAAAAAGGCTAAGTAAAGTATATGGTAGTGATTTGATTTCTGATATATGATACATAAATGGATGTTTGTAGCCAGTAAAGCAACAGCCACATTAGAATAAATGACTAAGTAAACGGCAATAGTCTGAATTTGTCAGGGATAGTCGCTTTACAAGAAAATGGCCAAATAAAATACATGCCAGTGACTTGATACATAAATGGATGTTAAAAAAATCCTCAACATGTTGGAATTTATATAAAATATAGTTCAGAATGTATACTAAGTATATAAAGGAGGATTCATTTTAGAGGACCTGTTAATTATAGCGATCAAATGACATGAAGTAGTAGAGCATTAGAATGTCCTGTTGAAAGGTGGTTTTACATAAACAGGGGTTAAAGTAATGCATTGAAATAAAAGTATGTTAAGTTATAGTGTATGTAAAATAACATTGTTGATGTTAAACATTTGTGATCATGTTTTCACAGAATTGCCAATAGAAGGGGCTGTTTAGAGGTATTCTAAATAAGGATGTATTCAAAAATCAGAATGTGAATAAGGTAAACGAAGTAGAAGCAATACATTGTCATTAATTTTAGGGTTTTGGACAATCATCAATGTATGGATCAGTCTCATTTTGTGTTTTTTTGTTTCTGTTTTAGAAAATATACTGTCTCTGGTAAATTTAAAGTGAACAATATGACCTGAGACTTATGAAAGGATGTAAGTGACCTAATATTGTCCTGTTTATGGGGATTCATTGGAATTGTAAGATACGAGATGTAGACAGACTATTTATATATATTTACATCTTTTTAAGGTTCATTTAAAGGCACCTCCTGATGAAGCCAATAGTGCATTGGCGAAACATAGAGGAATTGTGCCAATGTTTAAAATAAAAGATTTAGATACTTCAAATACAGAAGAGCTGTCCACCACCGCTACCTCAGAGGTTGCCAAGAAAGAGGAGTGGTTGGACCAAGGTGGGCTCAGAGAGAGAGGGTGGTGGAACAGAGGTGCATCCCTCCAGTTGTATCTCCCCACAGTTCATATGCTGTTCTGGTGAAGAGTGGTTCCTCTATGGAGGCACCTGCAGTGGAGACCAAGGAGAATGCTGGGAACCTCCACAAAGGACACCCACAGGAGGGTGGCATGAGACCCCACAGGGGAAGAAAACAACTCCTGGTTGGGGGCTCAATCATTAGGGGGGTAGAAGTGGGGTAGGAAGGGGATAGGGAGGTAAGGTGCCTGGTGCCATGGCTCAGACGGACATGAGGCGAATCCTCAGGATCGTGGGAGCAGCTGCATGAGGGAAGGAGCTGGATGTCATCATCCACCTAGGGACAAATGACCTGGCTGTAAATGGGATCAGAGCAGTGCAAGAGGCAATTGTGGAGTTGGGGAGGAGCCTTAAACAAGTAGTGTGTACAGTAGCCTTCTCGGAGGTGCTGCCTGTCTATGGCAAGGATGATGCTAGGGTATCCCACACCATGGGATTCAATGAATTGTTGAAAAACTGGTGTGGAGCTCAGGGTTTTGGCTTCACTGGGGACTGGAGAGCCACCTGGAGGGATGCAGGCCTATACTGGCATGATGGTCTGTATCTGTCTGGGAGGGAATCAGGGTCCTAGGTGATAGATTTAAATGCTTCATTGGCAAGAATTTAAACTAGCCAAGGGGGGAGGCACTGAAAAGGAGCAGGGAAATCCCAGCCTCCCCCCATAAAACACAGTAGTCAGAGAGGTAAACACCAAGGTAGAGAAGTCAGTAGGGAGCAGTACGGGGTAAATGCAGAAAAAGGCAGTAAGGACAGAAATGCGGCTAAAGGGAGAAAGACCATCAAAAAAATGGAAGGTGATGAGTACCAATGCCCGCAGTCTGTGTAAAAAGCACCCTGAGCTAGTGGCCTTGATGGAAGAGGGATGCCTGGATATTGTGACAGTCACTGAAACATGGTACACAGAGAACCATGACTGGAATGTCAACATACCAGGACACACAATCTACAGGAGGGACAGGGTGGGTAAAAGAGGAGGAGTAGTAGCTCTCTATATAAGAGAAGGGATTAAAGCAACAGAACTAAAGAGTAAATAGGAAGTTGATGAGTCACTATGGGTCACCCTGGAGAGAGGAAATGGCACCACAATCAGCATGGCGGTTGAGTACAGACCCCCATCTCAGGGGGAGAAGATGGACAAGGAAATGATAGATGGCATCCTTAAAATAGCAGAAAAAGGGGAGATATTGTTGATGGGGGACCTGAATATGCCAGATGTTAACTGGAGTATCTTTGCTGCAGGCACATTCAAGAGCAGGGTCATTCTTGATGCCCTACAGGGGGCATGCCTCAGACAGCTAGTGTTGGAACCCACTCAGGAGGGAGCAATCTTAGCCCTGATACTCTCAAATGGGGAAGGAGAAAGGATCTCAGATTTAGAAATGGGTAGCCATTAGGGAACAAGTGACCACCAAACAGTGTGGTTCACAATAAACATAGCCATAGAGTCAAGCCATACAAAAACAAGAGTATTGGACTTTAGGAGGACTGACTTTGGGAAAATGAGAGAGTGCCTCAGAAAAGCACTGGCAAATGGGCAAGAAGGAGGGGTGGAGGAACAATGGGGAATAACCAAAGCAGCTATCACAGAGGCAACAAGCCTTTGTGTGAAGCAAATGAACAAAACAAAATGAAGAAAAAAAAAGCCCACTATGGTTCTCAAAAGAGGTGGAAGGGAAGGTTAAGAAAAAAAGGATAGCATTCAGGAAATATAAGGAAACACAAAAGGAGCAGGACAGAGAACTTTATCAGTTAAAGCAGAAGGAGGCAGGGAAGGCAGTCAGAATAGCAAAGGCACAATCCGAGGAAAAGATAGCCAACTCTTTTAAAAAGGGGGCTAAAACCTTTCATAGGTACATTAGGGAGCGAAGAAAGACCAGGAGAGGGATACAGAGACTTAATAAAGGGCAGGGAATGTGGGCAGAGGGTGACAGTGAAAAAGCAGGGATACTGAACAAATATTTCTGCTCAGTATTCACAATGTAAGAGGAGGGGGAGGTACCTAAACCAAACAAGAGAAACACTCTGAATAGGGGGGTTGATACCATTCCATTCACAGAAGAAAGGGTTTTGAAATAACTCTTGAAACTGAGGGTGGACAAGACAATGGGGCCTGATGGGATTCACCCCAGAATTCTAAAAGAACTAAGGGTAGAACTAGTGATGCCACTGACTACTCTCTTTAAGAAATCATGGGAAGATGGGGTTGTACCTGAGGACTGGAGGAGGGTAGATGTGATTCCACTTCACAAAAGTGGGAGAAGGACAGAGGCAGGAAACTACAGACCAGTTAGTTTGACCTCAGTGGTGGGGAAAATGATGGAATCACTTCTGAAGGAAAGAACTGTTGAGTACCTAGAGGCCAGTGGGGCACAGGACCCAAGGCAGCATGGTTTCACAGCAGGAAGTTCATGTCAGATGAACTTAATAGATTTCATGGACTGGGTGACCAAAGTAGTAGACCAGGGAGGGTGCTGTGGATATGACCTACCTAGATTTTAGCAAGGCATTTGACATAGTCTCAAACAAAAGATTAATATATAAGTAAGCTAGCCTTGGAGTGGGTCCCAAGGTGGTAGCCTGGATAAAAAACTGGCTGGACAACAAGATGCAAATGGCAATAGTAAACGGAGTCCACAGTGAAGAAAAGAGGGTAACTAGTGGGGTACTGCAAGGTTCAGTACTGGGACCGGTCCTCTTTAATGTCTTTAAAAGTGACATTGGAGAGCACCTGGAAGGAAAAATAGGTCTCTTTGCAGATGACACAAAGATCTGCAACAGGGTTGATATACAAGGTGGGGTGGAAAGGATGAAAAATGACTTGGCAAGGTTGGAGGAATGGTCAAATATATGGCAGCTCAGATTCAATGCAAAGAAGTGCAAGGCAATGCATCTGGGAAACAAAAACCCAGGGGAAGAGTACACAATGGGGTGAGATAATAACAACAACAAAAGTCAAAAGAGACCTAGGATTAATTATATTAGGTGACCTGAAGGCGGGCAAGCAATGTGAAAAGGCAGTTAGGAGGGCTGGGGGATATTGGGATGCATAAGGAGAGGCATCAACAGTAGAAAACAAGAAGTTTTTATCCCTCTGTACAGACAGTTGGTGAGACCCCATCCAGAGTACTGCGTGCAATTCTGGAGACCCCATCTCTGCAAAGATATAGACAGAGTGGAGGCTGTTCAGAGGAGATCAACCAAAATGGTGCAGGGTCTGCACCAGAAGACATACGAGGAGAGACTAAAACATCTTAATATGTATACCCTTGAGGGAAAAAAGGGAGAGGGGGGACATGATAGAAACTTTCAAGTATCTCAAGGGAGTTAACAAAGTACAAGAGGGTAGCATCTTTCATAAAAAGAGATGTGCAAGAACAAGGGGGCACAGTTTGAAGATAGTGGGGGGATGGCTCAGAGGTAATGTTAGAAATTATTTTTTCACAGAGGGTTGTGGATGCTTGGAACAGCCATCCTGAGGAGGTTGTGGAGTCAGGAACGTGGGAGAATTCAAGAATGCATGGGACAGACTTAAAGCAATTCTAGTGGTGGGTAGGAGGTAGTAAGCTGTTGATTAACTATAAACTACAGCTTATCCATCAGGTAGGGAAATGGGCAGACTAGGCGGGCCAAGCGGTACTTATCTGGCGTCAAATTCTATGAGTTTATTGGGAAAGGCAACTGGATCACTTCCTTCAATGCCTTCTTTAAGCCCAAAGATATGGAAGTTGTTTTTCTGGTTTCTGCTCTCAAGATCTTCTTATTTTGCTTCCAACGTCACTATTTTCCTGCTTACTCAGTCTTTCCAAAAAATCCCTATCTGTTCAGTCCTCAACGCTACTAATTCTTGTTTCAGCATCTTTCATCCTTACCTCATATTCCAAGAGTTCTTGCCTCATTTTTTTTAAATCAGTAACCATGTTATTTAAAATTAACTTAATGACTAGAATTTCTGTCATAAGCATGTTCAAGTGTACTACTGTGAGGAAATTAGGAGGAGCCTGTCTTTTGGCATCTGATTCATCTTTGTCATCAGAGCTGTCACTGGAGGCTGTTAAGGGTAATTTCATTGGGTTTGTTTTCTGCAACATATCAACCAGATGTTCCTCCATTGCTTACTGATAGAGTGGACTGAGAAGCTGATTTTGCAGGGTACATGTAAGACACAAAATTACTTCTTTTAACATTTTTCATTCACTACTTTTCTGAATATAAGAATCTCAATCATTTTGAGAGCTTACTCGAAAACTGCCAGTTGCCTCACCACCATGGTGCTTCTGCAATTCCTAAAGTGAAATTTGTGTTAGATACTTAAGTCTGTGTTGGAAAAAGAATGACTCTAAGCTTTGTTTTATTTATTTTTTTAGTTTACAATTAATAAAGAAAATAATTCCAGTGACGTGAGATAACAAACTAAGATTTAGTGGAGTAAAAGGGTAAGTGCGGTGATTCTCACACCCACACACATGCACACACGCACGTACGCACGCACGCACGCAAGCACGCACACACACACATATCCAGTTGACTTGCTGCCATTCAACTGAATGCTATTTCTGTGTTCTTTTTTGTACATTATTGATATTCTGTTAATGCATTTGATGCCAGTTATTTAGAACACATGCAAACAAAAAGAGCTCACTCCACATATCAAGCAGTTTTATGCCTCTTCATTTATTTCATGTCACATATCCATATGATAAGGTAATGTTTCAGGGGTCCACCCTTTCATCAGGACTTTCTGTTGTCACCTTATCATAAACAGCACTATACTTGTCCCATCATTGATTGGGTAAACTCTTTTTTTTCCCAATTGTTTGACCAGTTGAGACACACTAAGCTGAAAGCTTGTTTACAAGTGCAACCTGGGAGCACAAGGAAGTTAAGTGACTTGCTCAGGGCCACACAGTATGCAAGTGTGGGCTGTGGGATTCAAACCCAGGTCTCCAGATTTGCAGCTCAGTGCCTTAAACCACTGCTTTATACTGCTTCCCAAAAACTCTTAGAGTTGCTAGTCTTAGACTCAGTCTGCATATTCTGTTTGTTTAGCTAGGGGATGATTATGCCCTTCAATTAGTGCTGAGCAGTAATGCCTGTCACTGACACCCATGACTAAAAGGAGTAACCCCTTTCTCAACAACAAGAGGTGTCTGATTCCCTATCTCACTGCCAGTTCTTCAAACCCCAGTAAAAATAACACCACCATAGGCTGGTGGTAGGTGGGAGGAACTGGCTTTGAGGTACTCTCCCCGACAACACAATTCTGGGCTGGATGCAAGTTGAAGGAGCAGCCATTGAGATACTCACCACAAAAACATAATTGTGGACTGTGGGAGGAGCAGACCTTCAGCTGCACTCCCTAGGAACACCATTGCTGGTTGGCAGGAGGTGTGATGAGCAAGCCTCTATTTATGTCTCAGTCTCCCTTTGGATTTAAAAGTGAATATCGTCATCATCTATCCTTAGCTGATGCTTGTACATGCTTTGACCCAACCTGAAGCTCCTGAGACTTACCAGTAATGTCACCCCTGCTCTAATCCAGCTCCAAGACTGTCTCCTCTTCCCCTCCCCATATTTTCCTTCTCTTTGTAAATAACTTCTTGACTACTGGCTCTCTTCCTTCTTGAACCTTGTTGCTGACCATCCACTGTTGTTTTTTCAATTACCACCCCTGACCTTCCTTCTGTCAGTCTTTCTTGTTATGTTTGAACATTCCTCACATTTCTCTCTATATAACCTTACTTTCTTATTAACCCTTTCACTCCACAGGTCGGGTCAATGGTTTCTGCACTTATTATATAGCTTACTGCCATTATCTGTATAATTCTTGCCATTATTTGTTGTTGTTTCTACCCATTGTATTTTGGTAGCACTGCTGTACTGTTCGTCTATTTGTATTATTGTACCCATGTTGCTATTGTTCAACTGTTCTCCTTTTGTTGTACTCTCCCGGGTCATGCCCCAAAATAGTCATTTTATGGCTGGTGCACCTCCCCGGTTAACAAAAACTAAATAAATAAAATAAATAAATATTCTCCCTGTAAACACCACTGTGGGATGTAGGAGAATCCAACCCAGAGAATATTTCCCCAGGAACCCCACTGCATGCTGGAAAGAGGAGAGAGGAGCAAGCCTCATGATATTCTCTCCAGAAGCACTTCTGCAGACTTTTGAATGAGCAGGAGTTAAGATACTTTCCTTGGGAATTCCACAGCATACTAGCAGGAGGTGGAATTTTCACTGTATTCTCCATGGGAAAACAACCATTGGCTGTGGGAGTATTAGGACTTGAAATACTTTCACTGAGAAAACAGCCACAGTCTGGTAACAGCTTGGAAGAGCAGACCTCAAGATACTCTTAAGGTCAGCACCCATAATAAAAGTAAAATATTTTATTTATTTTATTCTAGGATTACTAGTACCTTTGAGCCATGGCGCTTTTACAAAGGTTCTATATCAGTTTGGGAGAACAAATACAAACATGACAGTAATACAATTGGCAGAATCCAAGCAGTTGAAATGCTAACATTTGGGAGAGGAGGCAACAACACAGAGCATTAAGTAAACAATGCAAGCATGGGATTCTTAAACAAACTCAATGTTTTGAGATACAGAACAAGGAGGGCACAGGTCAAGACACAGGAGAGGGGAGCAGCCATCGGCTTTGTCAGTAATTAGAGAAAGTGCTAGTGCCAGGGTGGGGGGTGGGTGGGGAAGGAGTGAAAGAGAGGGAGTGGTAAGTGCTAGAGGGAACAGTGGATTATGAGTGACAGTCACAGGAGCTGGAGGCAGAGAGGTGGAGGTGAAGGTTAGTTTTGAACTGGCCCAGATTTTGAAGAGAGGTGAGGTCTTTGTTGAGACCATTAAACCAGAAAGGTGCCCAATGAGCAAAGGACCTTTGTCCCTGCATGGTGTGGCACCTGGGGATATGCAGTATTTGATTTACAGACTCCCTAGTGTAGCATGGGGTGCGGACTGGGCATAGGAGGGTTTGGAGACCAGGGGCGCGAGGCCTAGCATGATCTTCTTTGTCATTAGGCAGGTGTGGTATTTTATCTGGTTGGATAGTTGTAGCCAACCTGTTTTGGTGTAGAGTGCACATGTGTGGGTGAGACAGTGGGATCCCATGATGAGGTGGCAGGCCTTGTTAAGTGCCAGGGACAGGCACCTAAGGGCCATGTCAGTAGCAGAGCCATAGATAACCAGACCGTAATCGATTAGTGAGACAACAGAGCTCTGCACAGCTATCCTTAAGGCATCTGTAGTAAGGCATTGCCTGTGCCTATAGAGAAGACCTATACGCTTATTAACTGCATTTGCAACAGTGTCGGTGTGGATGCCATAGGATAGGTGACTGTCGAGAGTGATGCCAAGGTATTTGAAGGAGTGAACTGGGTCCAGGACGGCACCAAGGCAGTTTGTAATGGTGATGGGTTGTGACTTGTGTTTGTTGCAGGAGCCACAGAAAAGCATTGATTTTGTTTTCTTGTAGTTGAGAACCAGTTTTTGTCTATTAAACCCTTTTTCAATGGAGGTGAAACCCATCTGGAGCTTTTTTTGAAGTAGGAGGGGGTCTTGGTGTGTGGCGTGAATGACTGCATCGTCTGCATAAAGCAGGATTTGTTCAGTGCAGGATTGTGGGAGAGTGTTCAAAAAGAGGCTGAAGAGGATTGGACTGAGAATGGATCCCTGCTGGACTCCTGAGCAGACGGGTCTTGCATCGGAGAGGATGTGTGTAATTTTCACTCTTTGGGAGCAGTTTTCCAGGTAGCTGCTAAACCAGGATATAGCCTCTGGGGAAAAGCCAGTATTATGAAGCTCTGTGATGAGTAGTTGGTGATGGACAGTGTCAAAAGCCTTAGACAGGTCAATGAAGACTGATCCATTCAGTAGATTGTTGTCAAGGGAGCTGTGGATTGCACCAGTGAATTCGAGGAGGGCTGATGTAGTGATGTGACCTTTCTTGAATCTGTGCTGCTGCTTACAAAGGATGTTGTGCTTATCCAAGTATTCTGTCAGCTGGTCAGAGACTAGATGCTCAATGGCCTTGGGGGGGGAGTATGGATATAGGCCTATAGTTCCCGAGATGGGCCTTGTCGCAACTTTTATGAACTGGCGTAACAGTGGCACATTTCCACTTGTTGGGGAATTTGCCGTAGGTGAGGGAGAGGTTGAAAATTCGAGTAAGAGGGGCTAGTACTTTGTCAAGTGTAAGGGACAGTAGCTTAAGGTCGAGGGTGTCCCCACTGGTTCTTGATCCTACGATTGCTTTGCCAATGTATTTATGCAGTTTGTGCTTCCTGACTGCTTTGAAGTAAAAAGGTGGTCGAGTAGGAGAGGAGGGCAGGGAGGTGAGTGGGGGGACAGTAGGGGGGACTTCGCCGAAGAAGTCATCCAGGAGCACACTAATGAGATCCATGAAAGCATTATTGAACGTAGTTGCTATGGAGGCAGGGTCC
This sequence comes from Neoceratodus forsteri, assembly GCA_016271365.2. Classification (NCBI taxonomy): domain Eukaryota; kingdom Metazoa; phylum Chordata; order Ceratodontiformes; family Ceratodontidae; genus Neoceratodus; species Neoceratodus forsteri. The sequence continues at coordinate 650,477,147 of CM057456.1, forward strand.
AGGGTTTTAGTCCCATCCACTTCCAGCATGGTAGATGATGTTTTCGGTAATTTCCCTGCAATTTCTTTAACATTATCCCAGAAAGTCTTCCCCTTTCCCCATGAATTAGTGAGAGCGGCTTTGTAGTAGGAGCTTTAAAAAACAAATGATATTTTTATATGTAAAATCTGCTCACATGTTCTCTACAAATTAGATTTCAGCAATAATACATCACCATCGGGTGGCACCTGAATCTCGGAAGAACTATTTTATGATAAACATTTCTTTTAGAATATTTTTATTTATCTATTATTTTAATATTGTTTGAAATAATAATTTGAATTGGGAAGCCAGACCATTTTCTTATTGCAATAAAACCCTCCAGGTTCTTTGGTATTCTTGGATACCAACACTTGTGGCATCAGAACTCACTGCCTCTGCGGGCATGCTGGTATCTGAAAACACACCCTGCTGGGTCTTGTTCCTTGCTTATTAGCATTAAATTGAATTCTGGAGTGTATAACAGGAATCCATAATCTTATGCAGTGGGTAAAACATAACCTCTGTTATATATTTTCATGGGATGAGATATGAGAAAGGTTCTCGTTTTAACAAGGTGACCTATTACTATAAGTTTATTGCTTAAGTCTGCCAGAAATAACAGCAGATGTTCTTTTGTCTGGGGCCCCTCCCCCAGCTTACTGACAGACATGTAGGGGTAGGGTTTCCCCCACCTGGAGGTGGGAGCTGTCAAGGGAGCCGCACCTCCAGTGGAGAAACCACTAAGGCTGCCTAGAAGGTGGGGGCTTCAAGCTGGAGTGAGGGGAATGAGGGGCTAAAAAGAGCTGGACCTGGATCTCCCTTCACATTTTCCCTCCAGCATGAAGATTAAAGAAGACTCTCCTTCAGCAACACAGCAAGCCAGCAATGGGGCGACCTGACACAAAAGGTATAGTAGTGGAGGCTGGCTTCAGACCTTGTTAAGTTACTGTTGTGTTAATGTAATGCTGGTGTGACTGATTTCTTTAGGAACAAAATGGAAAAGAAAGTGAAGGTGCGTATGAGATGCATTGGGGACTTACAGTTGACTAAAGTATGCCCTGATGCCTGCCCTAATGAAGTGAGGGAGAATCTTGGGCCAGCCATGTGATGAGGACTGGTAAGGAATGAGCCAAAGTGGCAGATGGACTGGGATTCAGAGTGATTAGCTATGGCAGGGAACACGACTCTGTGTTGGCAGCTTAGGATAGGCCCCCATCTGTTGCCTGGCTTCGTGGCTGCGTGGCACTGGGATCAAAGTGGCCATGAGGGCGGCAAGGCCCCTGGAATTAGAACTGCAGTCCGGGATTGGGATCATAATACAATGAAATGACCTGATGCTTACTGGACGGAGTGTGAGATATCATGATGATGATGCAATTCCCCACACCTGGTTCTCCACCATATGCGCTGCAAACTCCTGTATCAGCTAGGTGGCTTCTGCAGCAGGCTGTACAGGAGCAGGGTGAAGGGAACAGCAATGAGCACCCCAGAGCCTCTATAATATATAATAAAAAAAACTGTTCTGGAGGGTTGTGGGGGGAGGCCAGACGTTGGCCACTATGTGGTTGGGGGCATGGAGTCAGAAGGCTGGAATGCCAATGCCATATGGCCCCCCTCCCATCACCTGCATGGTAGGTTAAGCCTTACTGCCATACTACTAGCAGTTGTAATTTATTAACATCATACTGACTAGAGAATACTTTTAATTTCCACTAAGAATAACTAGACCAGACAGGAAGCTATGGGTTCTAGTGAATGAAGTATTGCAATACACCTCCTGGTTCAAATCTCAATATTGCATTTGGATCACTAGATAACCAGAGGCAGATCATGTGACCCCTTTGTGCATTTGTAATCCTAGCTGTAACTTAAGTACAGGACAGAAACAACACACCATACTAAGTAAAATACTGGCTGGTCATATTCTGTAGGCACAAACAAAATGAACAATTTGTGTTGGTAACAACCAATCATTATTCCATGGGCCCTATAAGGGATTATACACCACATGGACACCTAAACCAATAAACACAATTTAATTAATTGAACAAGAAATGAACTGTACAAGTTTTGGGATTTGGCCAGATAAATCTGAACAAGATATAGCTCCTGAAGGGCTGGTCATGTGGTTCAGAGGATAAAGAAAGGAGCTGGAATCATGGAAGCTTCAAGTGAGGGATCAGGATGATGCTGGCAGCTATTGTTTATAGCTTTTGTTCAGCTCCTGAACTAGTGGGAAATGTTACTTTATGGATATATGAGTATATATATTAAAAAAAATACTTTTCTTGTCAGAGTTAAAACAATGTACGGAGAGATAATAGAGTACAAGGTTGACCTAAAGCAAACGAATAAGGGACTTGATCAAATTAGCTGAATGGAACAAGGCTTGGAGTGAGGTGGAGTAGGTTTGCTTTGATGGGGTTCTGGCACCACCTAGTGGTAGTAGGCTGGAATGCAGGTGCTATAGTTCAGTGAGACCTGGAAGGCTCGAGTTAGCACAAAAAAAGGATCAGTGGGTGTCAGGTTTCCTCAAGGTATATAACAAAAAAAAAGGATTGGGGACAAGTAGAGGCAAATGATCTGGTCACCCAGCACCACTGGCCTAGGACTTTACATATATTAAATAAAAAAGGAAGACAGAAAAGGCCACATAGGCCAAGCACACAGATGGGTCATGGCTACTTGGGGTTGCAACAATATTAGGTACGATTAATGATTTCTCTTGCGACAACAGTGTTCTTGCAGATTTGAAAGCTTCATCAATGCCCAGTAAGAAGTCTTACATCTCTCAGACCCAGGCAGTCAAGGCTCTAAATAACAGCAGAAAACAATGCACAAGAAGAAAAGACAGGCATGGTTGGATGCCTGCTCAAAGGGGATTCCAGCTCTGAAACTGACCCATTAGGGGAAATGTGGAAGCTGACATCAGACAAGGCAGAGACCCTGGCCAACACCAAGACTGTCAGGAACAAACTAGGTATGGCTTAGGTTAATGAGATATTGGAGGAGGAATTACAGGAAGTGGTGATGAGGGTCTTTAGGAAAAAGCCCCCCAGCCCCCCGTGGACCCAGTTCCCACTCCCAAGCCTGGCCTGGCAACACTGGTGGTTCTGGCAGAACTGGTCCCCCTAGAACCTGAGGCGGTTATACCAGACAACCTGCAGCCTCAACTAGCAGGCCCAAGCAGGGCAGAACTGGTGACTGAAGGGGGGGACGCCTGCAAAACAAAAGCAAGATAAGCTGCTAGAGGCTATAATGGGCCTGGCAGTGGCCATACAAGGGCAGACCCTGAGAGGGCATCCAGGCCAGTGGGCAATGGATTTCAGCCCACCAAAGTGGGAGACATACCAGCAAAGCCCCGGAACACTTATCCTAGCATGACAGAACCAGTTGGTTGATAATTATTGGACAAAGTCCAGCAGTGGATCTAAAAAAGGGGAGTATGTGGATATATTCTCCCTTCTCAATCTGCCCAGTGAGTCTGATGAGTCAAAAGAGATAAAGGGCAAGGACCTGGACCATAAGAATGTCAAGGTTGAGCGTTCCTTGGAGAATTGGTTAGCGGGCTTTATAGTTTTGGCCAGCACAATTTGTACAGAGAACCCTGAGAAAAGTGATGGCTTCTTTAATTATCTGCACAGAATAATGTGCACATACAGATGGAAGTACATTCTAGGATGGTTAGAGTATAACAAAGAGTTTAATCAACAAATGCAACAAGACCTCAGTAGGGATTGGGATCACTTTGACATGCCTTTGATGGTAGAGGTCATTCATGGTGCAGGGGTACTTCATACCGCCAATGGCATACCCATCAGACAGCCCAATGCAGCAAAAGCTGGCTACAGGGTGTCAGGGGAGTTTCAGACCAAGTATGTTTAATCTTTAATCAGGGGACTTGTTCACAGTCTTTGTGCCATTACAAACATGAATGTCTGGTCTGTAGGCAAGGAAATGCTTTTAAGTGTCATAAGACTGGGAAACAGGCTGAAGTTGGCCCTAGAGGGTACAGTGAGAAGTGCTCCTTTCGGGAGAGGCAAGGGCACCTGGTAAGAGGATGTGCTCCCCACAACAATAAGGGTGGAGCAGCCTAGAGCTTGGCTTGCCTGGTACCCAGATTGGCAGGCAGTGGCACTACTGGAAGAGGGTTATTTGGCAGGCTATTGAATACCTTACAATGGTTCTTGCAGGAGATACAAATCTGAGAACCTCAAGTAAGACAGAGCTTGCCAGATATAGTTCAGACAAAACTGCAGAAAAGAAAAAGATTTAGGTAGGATTAATGGCCCCTTCCTGTCTTCATCAATGCCAGGGTTGCAGGTCTTACTCATTGGGTTAGTACTGTTATCTGAGGTCCCTGCACTCTAATTGATACCCCAGAGGTACACTGCAGATAGCTAGCATTTAGGTATATGTTATACTAACATATAGGGCTAAAGACATCTACTGTACAAGAGTAGATGTCAGGATATGCATGCATATGATTGTTATACGCTTTACTTCCTAATGTACACATGTATTTCTTGCTTGCAAGATGCTAGGACACTTGTGTCCTTGTAGAATTTTGATATATGAGTCGGCATTGACATCTGCTGATGATTTGTATTACTACAAGGCTATGTACAAACTGTACTTTCTTTGTTTCCACAAAGTGATGACTATAACAACATTGTATAATGTTATCTAGGACTGTGAGCCACCTCTGATTTAGCAAATAGGGCTCACTTCTGTAACTAGAAATGTTTCTATCTTACAGTAACAATGGTAAATATCATAGGTATATAATGTAAGACATTACGTCTTTTACCTCAGAGACCCCTGAGATTTTTACACTCCCCGAGGTATAGGGAATGCATAGCATTGGGTCCCAGTTCCTAATGTTAAGAACTGCTTAGGGCAACTGTGATTTTCCTTTTGGTAGTAATAAACAAGATGTACTACTCTTATGCAGCGTGTTTGTGATTCCTTGCATTCCCATTATTTCCAAGAACCTGAGAGTCAGGATTTAGACCTCCTGACAATTGACGACTGCATGCAGGCAATATTAGGTTTTTGCAAAGTTTCACTTGTTGCTTCTACTTTCCCTTCCTAATGGGGACAGAAGGTGTGCACACCCACATGACATCTCCTGCTTTTTAACTCACTTTGTAACTCTTTGCAAAATCTGGCTGCTCGCTGGGTATGGTTGATGTCGACTCCCCATACCCCACGGCAGTTTTGAATTGCAAGCTTGCAAGTGCACAGTAGCCCGCCTGTGACTTAGTGAACCTGTTGTGGATCGATACAGAGCATGGCACCTTTCCACAGTTTGATTTTACATTCCCTCCTACTCAATGGCCACCGTATTGCATATCTGTGCAGACCAGAGACTCGATGTCTTGAACTTCCTTCCCTCCCATGGAGGATGGGCTGACTTCATGCTGGACGCAAGTCAATCCAAAAACTCTCTACTGGGGACTTCAACCCAGTACTCAGAGACAAGACAAACAGCCAGAAAGCATGAAGAGAAAGGGCTGTTGGTCATGGCTATCTACACAGCTCTACAAGCATCCGAAGTGAGGTTTTGAACCCTTGATCTGCAAATCTCATCTCTGAAGAAGGAGATGGGATTGTGGGAAACTGAATGTTTGAAAAGATAGCAGGATTTCAAGTGTGAGCTCCAGACTCTGCGTAATGAAAAGGATTCACTTTTGCATCATTCTGCAGGAAATTTGTATGCTGAAGCAGGAATGTGAAAGTTTGAGACAGGATAAGAGTCAGGCATTGTAAATGAATGATATATTAAGTAGAAATAATGACCAGATCTGTAATGAGTTGGTAGAGATCCAGGATGAGATAAACCAGGTACATAATGATTTAGATGCAGCAACTAGGGACAATCGTGAATTGAGCACCACATATAGAGTGTTACAGAAGCAGTTATAGGATGATGTGGATCAGTATGTTGCAAAACTTACTCATGATGAATGTGAATGGAAAATGGTGAAACTGTGCCATCAGCGAGAGGTACTGGCTGGTCACATCAAGGCATTGGGTGGCATAGCCCCCATCTTGATGATGTTTTCTGAAGAGGAGGAGTCAGATGACAACATTTCTCAGTACAACGCCCAGTCATACCCCTACTGTGGCCCAGTGACCCCACTCTGCCATTCCCAACATGGTGGATCCCTTCACATGACACCATGTCCCTACGTCATCAGTGGAATGATGACCATCATAGGTGATGTCAACATGAGGACCCCCATGATGGTGGGGGGGGAGCAGGCCCAGACCTAGTCCCAATGGCACCACCAATCATCATTATTTTTGTGGACGATAGGGAAGAGGCAGAGAAGATGATTCATGATGCCTTAGGCAATGTGACCCTACCCGAGAGAGACAAATGGACTCTCCAAATGCAGATTAAACAGCTGCTGCAGGAGACTGCTACTCGGGAAGGAATGGTCCAGACTGTGGCTGAAGCTGCAGCTCAGACAGCCCTGCAGGGTGCCCAAGATAATTTACCTCTGAACGATCGTCCCAGCAATCCCCTACAAATAGCTCAATCTGTTCAGCAGATAGCTGACAGTATTGGTTGGATGAGCCCGTCTGACAACCTCAGATGCCACTTGGAAAAGGTGTGTTCTAAGTGTGACATGCTTAGTCTCACTGCAGACTACCAAGTCCAGATCCTATGCCAGACCATTGATCCTGGCCTATTGGTGAAACTCCCCAATGCTATCTGACAGGATAGCCATGACACCTTTGACGAAGTTGCAGCCGAACTCATGACCGCACATAACCCAGGTGTGGTAGGAGTAATGCTTGCATACCCTGTGAAACAGAATGTGAAGGAAAGTCCAGCGACCTTCCACCAGAGGCTTTGGATGGCCTACAAAACAGGAAAGAACCTTTCAAGAGAGGCCATGTATGCAGATATTATTGAATATAAGACCTTGTTCCTTCAGAACATGATCCCTGCAGTGCGAGAGAAGGTAGAGCTAACCACCTATCCCACCACGGAGAAGTTTGCCGATATTCTCTGGAAGACAGAGCGAGTTTACCAGCTGTACATCCATGATTCAAGCTCTGGCTCCAAGAAGGTAGCTGCCATGGAATCCGTTCTGGAGGCCAAGATGCACAACACGGTGGAGGGGCAGACCCAAGAAAAACTGCCTCTCCCCTGAGACAACCAACAGCTCCAGCAGGCCTAACAAAAATCCAGTTGTGGGAACTGGAACTACCACAAAAATAAGGAACACCAGAAAAATAATAAGAGTAAACAACAGAGACCAGGCCCTTTGTATAGGGAAATAGCCAATGAGAGCCAAAGCCTCCAAGACCTTCTCGGGCAAGTGCACTCTATAGGGGACGCTGTTCCAGTTTGGGCACTTGCTGCAGCACAATTGGGAGGACAGACCTCAATAGGCCATGGGGATACTAGAAGTTCAGGCTCTCAGGCCCCTACAGGCCTGAAGCCAGAAGTGGTTCCCTACATAGCATCAGTCCAGCATGGTGAAATGGTTCACAGGAACCAGACCCAAATGCTCTTTCAAGATCTTCCCCATACCTCTACTGATACATATTGACAATTACAGGCCCCAGTCCATATTGAAAACAAGCTGGTCTTGGATACAAATGGAAGGTCCTGCACAGAGGCTGAGGTCGGGGGCAGCCTACTTACAGTATTGCTGGATACAGGCAAGGCAGTGTCTGTACTGCATGATGACAACCCAGCCATATCACCTTGGTCCACCAAATGGGAGACCAATATGTCTGGTGTAGACAGAATTAGGCTACCTGTGTACCACTCCCTGCCACAGCCCGTGACACTGGGACACCTGAAGGCGTATCATACCTTTCAGTTGATGGTACTGCATGATCACCCTAGTATTATCGGAATTGACTTCTTGGCACTGCATGGCTGGGTGGCAGATCTGGCCAACATGTTGCTGATACAGATTCAGGGACAGTACCACACTGTCATAATTCCTAATTCACATGTAGTTGCAACAATAGCAGCAAATGACAAAGAGTATGACGTCATAGATTTGTTTAAGAACCACAAGCTTTTTCCAAAGCTCCTTCCCATCCTACAAAGGCATCTGGAGGCATTTGCCACCAACAAGCATGATTGTGGCAAGATGTATTCTGTCATGGAGGTGACAGGCCCAGTCCATGAGAGGCAAAGGCAATACCCTTTCCCATCCGAGGCCTTGCCTTCTCTTAGGGAAACAATCAAATCATTCCTCAAGCAAGGTGTAATCAGGACATGTGTTTCCACTGCAAATTCCCCAGTGTGGCCTGTAAAAAAAAACATGGGCACATGGAGACTTACAATCGACTACAGAAGACTAAACCAGGTCATCCCTAGTTGTGCCCCAACAGTGGCATGAGCACCAGATGTGCTATGACTACTGACCTCTGACCAACAATGGTTTAGTGCCCTGGACATTTCCAATGATTTCTGGTCACTGCCATTGGCTCCCAAGAGTCAATATAAGTTTGCCTTCACCTTTGAAGGTAGGCAGTACACATGGACCTGCTTACCACAGGGGTTCCATAACAGCCCCTCCCTTGTCCATCTACACATGATGGATGATTTTGAGGGTTTCTCTGCACCCCAATGAATCTTGCAGTATGTGGATGACCTGTTGTTGGCAACAGCCACACAGGAGCAACATCTGGATCTCTTGGACGAACTGCTGACCCTAATTCAGAGGGCGGGCCTCAAACGTAACCCAGCAAAAGCACAACTGTGCCAGAAAGAGGTACTCTTTCTGGGCCTGGGAATAACAGACAAAGGCAGAAGCCCTACCTGGAAGAAGATGCAGGGATTACAGGACTTGCCACTCTCCACCAGTGTGACCACCCTTAGAAGATTTCTAGGTATGGTAAATTATTCCAGAGATTTTATTTGTGATTTTGCTCAGAAGGCCACCCCCTCTGTATGAACTACTGAAAAAGGATGTTCTCTGGACTTGGGGCCCCATACATACCCAGGCTGTGACATCACCGAAGCAGGCCCAGGCCTCAGCTCCAGCCCTGGTCAACCCCAATCCCTCCTTGCCATTCCAACTGGAATCGCGGCCACCTCTGACATTGCCATGTCTGCAATGTTGGCCCAGAAGGTCCATGGTACCCTATGACCCATTGCATATGCATAACAGCTCTTGACCCCAGTGGAACAGAAGTAAAGCCTTTGTAAAAGGAACCTTCTGGATATCTACTGGGCCATCAAGCACTCTTTGTAGATCATTGGGTATTCTCTGCTGATCATCAATACAAACCACATCCCAACAACCTTTCTACTCTCAGACAGCATAAAGGATGGGTCAATCTGTAACACCAGATTGACACACTGGTCACTCCTTCTCCAGGATAGGGACATCAAGGTCCATCCAACTAAAATGCCATCCATGTTGGCGCATGGCCTCCTTTTCCAAGGAGAACCACATGACTGTACACTGCAGCCACCTGATCTACCAGATACAGGCCATTTTCTTCCTGCTACACTGCAAGTACTCAAGAACTCCTCATTGTGTCGCATTTTTACAGACGGATCAGCCTCCTATTATCAGGGAGAACATATAGCAGGAATGGGTATATTCATGGTTTACCCTTTTGGTAACACTGTTAAAATCACCAAATGTTGCTGTATAGCATCATCACAGTATGCAGAGATGGCAGTGGTGGCCTGTGCCCTTGAGTTCATCCAGCATGGAACCGGGGATACTATCATTTTCACGGACTCTAACTGGGTTTGGTGTTCTCTTACAGAATTTCTCCCTTTCTTGCAGAAGAACTCCTTTACCACTTCTGATGGCACCCCAGTGAAACACAAGGAACTGGTAATATACAGTCATTCACTAGCACAGAAATTTGCACACAAACTCTATGCACACAAGGTTAAGGCACGTTCCATAAATGACCCCTACCATGCCTTCAATGACACAGCTGACACCCTGTGGAGGGGTTGTGGGATAACAGATGGACCAGACACTAAACTTCAGGTTCAACACAATCTCTGTGTGATGTTTATTCTAAATACAAGAAATAACCTTCTGCAATGGCATATTTCTTCTTCAGTACATTAGTTTGCAGCAACAGACTATGAATGTCCTTTTTCTGCACTTAGCCAGCACCTACTGACACTGATCTCTGATCCAATTCACTAGTTGAGATGTAGCCACCACCCATATGCTGGACCCATTTGCTTGGGTAGTGCGGGCCCAAAAAGAAAATAAAAAAACAAGCTATAGACAAAGAATCTCAATGCAGAATCACTGCCAGAAGGTCTATCCCAAAGGGCATTGGCAACAAATCAAGTTTCAGAGAAATACATCATATATACTTCCATAATGAAATGCATCATGGGATATATGGAAATCATCATGACATTTCTTACTTAAGTTTACAACAATATACATGCATTTTAAATAACACAACTAGCTTAATTTCTGTAATAGTCACCTAGTACTTTTTACCATTATCGAAACACCTAGTGTCATGGTATTTTCAACATTTACAGGTTTCATAAACATAAGGTATATACATTAAGGTATTTTATGACCTAGTGCTATTACATACTAAATCTAACAACAATAAACACAACCTGTTTTACATATACTCTGAAGTCACCACAATGACCTCCCTGTACGAGGACCTGAGAGAGAGAAAAGGAAAATTAAAAAGACACTATAGCATAGTCAAGGGGGAGTGCTCAAAGGTGGCCAACCTTATGGACTAGAAATAATAAAGGATAGATTAGGCTTAGAAATATAAGAACTGTTGCAACAGATTTAAGAAAAGGTTGGTCCTCAACAGTGGCAGAAGCTCCCAGTCACAAACCCTCGCAAAGGAAGGGGCCCGAGGGGGAAACATCTGGCTGATGGACCATCCAGAAGCCAGAGCTGCTGTGCACATTGCAGCCATCAGAAAGAAACCTGAACTCTTCTCCCCCTTGGACTTGTCAGAAGCCCAGCATGCTGACTCTGAACTCAAGGATGTTTTCAGACTTCTGGACAAAGGTACCAAGAAGAATCTACCTGCCCACAACCCATACTGAAGGCATGAAGGTAAGTTACACCTGTCCCCGGATGACAAGCTAATTTGGTACCAACCAGATGATGCCACCACAAAATTGTGGGTAGTCCCTCATCATCTTAGGCCCGTGTTTTTGCACCAAGTGCATGACACCCCCACTGGTGGACACCAGGGAGTGGAGAACATACTCCAGAGGCTCAAGACCACCGCATGGTGGCCTGGTGTCAGCAAGGATGTCAAACAGTACATAGAAAACTGCCTTGTTTGTGCGCAAAACAACCCCATCCCTACCAAATAAAATGCCAAACTGCTGCCAAAAAGGCATTCTGGCCCTTGGCATGCTTTACAGATTGATTTCATTGGTCCCCTCACCAATACCAGCAGAAGCAACAAATACACCCTTGTGGTAACTGATCTTTTTTCTAAGTTTTTGGAAGCTTTCCCTACCAAGATATGCACTGCAAAAGCCACTGCCAAGATCCTGATGGAACAGATTTTCTCCAGTTGGGGCCTACCTCTTAAGGTAGACTCCGACAAAGGAACCAGTTTTGCAGATGAGTTGATTTCTCTTGAGCTCCTTGGAGTTCACCAAGAGTTCCACATACTGTACCACCCACAATCATCAGGTCAAGTAGAGAGGGCCAACAAACAGATTAAGCAAATGCTTTCCAAATTTATTGAGGACAATCCCAAGGATTGGGATTCCCTACTGCTGTTACTCCTTATGGCAATTAGGGGCACACCCTCAGCCACCACTCAGCTGACACCCTTTGAGGTGATGACTGGCAGAAGTATGAGATTACCTGAACACCTGTTGTTTGACCTGGACACTCCCACCACAGATCATGTCTCTGCGGATCAATATGTAGAAAAGTTGAGAAAAGACATAATACACACTCATTTGTATGCTGCAAACTGCATGGGCAAAGCCCAGCAAGACTCCAAAATACAGTTTGACATGCAGAAGAAGTGGATTGGCAAGTTGGAGATCAGGCAATGGTTCTCAGATTTGCGTATCCAACACACACTTTCTCCAACAAGTGGGAAGAACCCTACCCAATTGTCAACAAGCTCAGTCCAGCAGTCTATCAAATTAAACTCATGCAGAACAAAGACAAATGGTTACAATCAAACCAGTTGAAACTGGATAAAGGAGTATAATTACTTTTCCTCATCCCATTTGGTGGAATAGTACTAACCTTGCTATGTTTGATTTTCCTTTTCAGATACACTGACAAGATGGCTATCTTGTTCCATTTTCTCCTCATCTCAGAAGTAATTCCCTGCATCCAAGGCATGGTAAAGCACATCCTTCCTCACCTTGATCCACCTGCAACTACCCCAGAGGAAGTCTCCATCAATATCCCCAAAATTTGATTATAGTTCAGGAAGGTTTAGATGCCTGCCTCACTGCCTCAATTGTCACTCCTGATAAATCTACTGTACAAGTTGAGTGGCAAAGTCTCAAGGACAAATTCTCCCCATGGCTAAACTCTCCAAGGGAACTTTCCATGGATGGCCCAATGCAAAATTATCCCCAAATGGTACCTTGTCCTTGCACCAAACCCCTCTTATGCAATCAGGTTTATACACTATTACTGCCTTAATTGACCCTTCATATTGTGATACACTATCTAAGGATTCTGCCAGGAAATTTTGTGCCATACACAACATGGCCTCAGTTGCCATGTATGTATCTGTGTTACCCCCTACTGAGAAACAACTTTTGGAGTGTCCAAAACTAAGCCATGGTCCTCAAAGTGGCCTCACAGCCACCACTTTACCTGGCTCACTTATCAAGAATTTACAATACATGCACATACTTGTTTTGTTTAATCTGACTTACTGGAATATGACAGAATTTGGTATATGTCATACTACTAACACATCGTTATTTAATAGTACTTTGTTACTTGATAGTTTAGCAGCTTTTCAGATTCGTAATCAAGACCCTATTGCCAGGGTTCACATTACCAAGCATTGAGGCAATTTTAGGAGAAAACCTAGTTCTCAGAATCCTGATACACAAAGCCATAGAAGAAATGCATGTACCACATTGGACATCACTGGTGCTACAGGCACCCTTACTGGTCTTTTTGGTACTACAATGTCTATCTGGAACAAAGCGGACATTGCAACTATCAAAGCACATTCACAGAAGTTTGAAGCGGGTATGATTAATGACATCATACTCCCATTGTTGCATGGTGTGGACGGTCTTAGTGAGAAAGAAAGATACACTGTATATAATATGCATGACATTGCTAAGGCATTAACAGATTCTAAAGAAAAAAGTAATGCTCTTATTGCACAGAACAATAAGGAAGCAGATAAACAATACATTGCCCATGAAATATTAAGCTCTGCCTATGGGTCAAACATTATGACTACCATCAACAATCTCTTCCGTGATTTGGAATCTGGAAGAATCCCTGATATTATACATGATAGACGTATCTCTAAGTGGTACTGCCCCCACTGCAAATCCCCTAACTGTGTTGCCACGTGTATGCTACAATCAGTTTCTATCCCTATTTCTACTGCTAGGAATTTGGGATTTCTGACCAGGCACCTTAATACTGGTCCTTGCTTTACTTCTAAGAAATGTTCCATTAAGGATACCATGTTTGTGTCTTTTACTGTTTCTTTACCATGTTTTGATCCCAATACAGCTATATTTGATAAACTAGCATCCGTACATGCCATTGGGCACCTTGATGAAGAAATCTACATAGAATGCCTTGACTTGCCACCTCTTCTGGTTTTTCATCCTCTTCTGGACACATGGGTCTCACCGCACATGGACTGTTGTGCTAAGAAAGGGTATATTTATTTGTGTTGCTGTGACGTATTTGATGGTATTAAACCTGCATGTGGATATTTTCCAGACAGTATCGATTGGTCCTTTTCCATGGACAATGCCATCACCACCAATGACACAGAATACCAGGATTCAACATCTGCTCCAGACACTTCTCCATTGTGCCAGTCTTACCGGAAGGAGGTTCACCAGCTCATAACACAGATTCCCTACCAGAATTATACTTGCCCAGTACAACTACAAAAATGAAAACTGCTTACTGTGACACTGCAATGTAAATTGGATGGTGAATTCTGTGTGGTAACTAATTTTGAGCAATTTACTTATGGAACTAAGTCATGTGTTATAACTGATCCCAACTTTTGCTTTGTGCCTCACTAGACAGCCATTATTGGGCACACACTTATCACCCCTGTTGCCTTTGTGGAACCTGATATCATTGATGGTAACCCTGATTATCTTCTTACTCTGAGTATTTACCTTATTTTAATGTACATATTGATCCTCTGACTTTAACACTGAAGTTGCTTTTAGACAGGAAAGGTACACACCTCAGACACATCAGCAATAATATGACCAAAGCAAATGATGCAATATATGACCTTATTAATGATGGTGATTTTAATAGTGCACTTACTACTACTTAGTTAGAGATCACTTTTAAAGGTGTTGTTATTATACAAGCATTTTTGATATTTTTCTTATCATTATGCTTTGCTGCCTCCAGTGTACACTCCGCTTACACCTTGAGCAGCTCGAGTTCCTTTACAAGGCTAGTGCATCGGGTCTGTAAATGACGCCTGTTGTCTCTCTCCACTTCCCTACTTTTGTTTGTGTTACCCCTTCTGAGGCAACAAGAGGGAATGTTACACAAGGTTCCTGCACCCTAAATGAGACCCCAGAGGTACACTGCAGACAGCTAGTGTTTAGGTATATGTTATACTAACATATGGGGCTAAGGACATCTACCGTACAAGAGTAGCTGTCAGGATATGTATGCACATGATTGCTATATGCTTTACTTTATAATGTACACATGTATTTCTTGCTTACAAGATGCCAGGACACTTGTGTCCTTGTAGAATTATGATACATGAGTTGATATTGCCATCTTCTAATGATTTATATTACTACATGGCTATGTACAAACTGTACTTCATTTGTTTCCACAAAGTGATGACTATAACAACATTGTATTATGTTATCTAGGACTGTGGAGCCACCTCTGATTTAGCCAATAGGGCTCACCTCTGTAACTAGAAATGTTTCTATCTTACAATAACCATGGTAATTATTGTAAGTATATAATGAAAGACATTACGTCTTTTACCTCGGAGACCCCTGAGATTTCTACACTCCTCGAGGTACAGGAACGCATAGCATTGGCTCCCAGTTCCTAATGGTAAGGACTGCTTAGGGCAACTGTGATTTTCCTTTTGGTAGTAATAAACAAGATTTATTACTCATATGCAACATCTTTGTGATTCCTTGCATTCCAATTATTGCCAAGAACCTGAGACTGAGGGTTTAGACCTACTGACAGTACCCAAAAATGCCCCAAGGGACATACCATATGATTAATCATTTGCCATACCCAGAGGGTGATTCGGTAAATGATTACATTGACTCGTGATTTACTATAGTGCAACGTGAGTCCTTTTACAGGGTGGTGGAGAGGATACGGCAGGTGGAGTCAGGGGAACTCATGGCAAAAGCAGATATAGAGTTGTTTTTTAGCCTGCTACCAATGCACCTGGGAGATCATGATCTCTTAAGGATGAAGTTTGAGGGCCAGTAATATGTGAACAATTGCATGATCATGGGAAGCGCTGTGGCCTGTGCTGTTTTGGAGAAATTTATCATGTTTTTACATTGGATGGTAGCAAAAGAGCACAAGGAGGACAGGGGTAGTGCATTATATGGAAGGCTTTCTGTTTGAAGGGTCAGCAGATACCCCTCAATTCAAGGACCACCTGGACACTATCCTCGGGGTGTGTTGTGAATTTGGCATCCTGTTGGCTCCAGGAAAGGTGATACCCCCAAGCATGGCCCAAGATTGTCTGTTACCCTAGGATAAAGTGGCAGCTTTGAGGGCACTGTTGGATAAAGTTAGGGTAGCCAAGAAAATCACATTGAAAGAGCTGCAGCAACTCCTGGGCAGCCTTAATTTTGCTTGTAGGATTATATCCAAGGGCCATGCATTTTTGCAGCAGATGGTGAAATTAGGGGTGGAGGCCCAAAAACCTCATCACAGAATTTGGGTGCAGCATGGCTTTTGGGAAGATGTGGTGATTTGCCTTAATTTTTAAACCTATTTCAGTGGAGCAACCATGTGGCACAAAATGGTGCAGAATGATGAGCTGGAGCTATTCATGGATGCCTCAAGTGTTCTGGGATTTGGAGAATATTTTCAAGGAGCATGGTGCACAGGGATGTGGCCCCCTTCATGGGTTGATGCTGGCCTTACCAAACAGTTCACCTTACCGGAATATTTTACCATAGTGGTGGCATTGGTAATTTGGGGTTATAGGTTATGGGATCAGAAGGTGTTTTCTAGCTTATGCTGACCGCACAATGAAACATCCTTAGTGAAGACCATTACAGTGACAGAAATCAACAGAAATTGGCAGGTCACTGTAATGGTCCCTACTGACATTGGCAATGCATCTCACAGTGTTTTGCCTTCTCCCTGAGACAACTCAGACTCACAGTTGTATAATTAAATACCGGGGGTGTTGGGGCAGAGCCCCCCACATAAGCAGTTTGGGGGCACAGCCCCTGAAGAAAATACACTGACACCCCCGACAGCACAATGCCGGCACTCAGCATTGTGTCTGTTGATATCGGGGATGATGGCGGTGTTGCTTTCACCATGCTATAGGTAAACCATTTTTTAGGTTTGAAAACATGGGTGTTGTGCATGCCATTAACAGGCAACTGGTTTTATTTCCTGTAGCAAAGCAGGAAGGGGAGGATCGGAGGGGTATCCACACAGTGACCTCACTTACAGGAGTACAATTAGTTTAAACAAAACAAACAAACAAAAAAATTTAACTTTTGCTTTAATTTTCCTTCTAATTACTCGGACCAGGTTATAAACTTGGCAACTCAACTGGAATGGATATTATTAACTGCAAGTACTGAGGAACACTTTTCAAAAGGGCAGTTATACAGAATTAAGGATGCTGTCCTACTTGCAGGACCATCAGAGATCTAAGGCTGAGCTCCGGGCAACACGGGCAGAGATTGTGTGCCTCAAATCACATATTCAGGAGGAAATATATTATAGAAACCCACCTGCCATTTCCCCAACATCGAAATGAAGCACCTCGACCTCAGAGGGTAGTTGGTCCGACAGGTTGGCAGGTGGTTAGGAGGGGCAAATCAGGTGCCCCATCACTTAATGCTCACCAATGTATCACCTCCACAAACCATACAAGCTCTGGCAGAACCACTACAGATGTGAATGTATTAACTAGATAAGGGTGTTTCATGGACTTAAAAATAAACATGAATTGCCTGTTGCGTGCACTAACTGAATCAAAGTATGGTACATTGAGAAAGGGAAGATATAAAAATATTGCCTCTGTCTGTATTACGGTTACCTATATGTTTCACATTTTATTCTATGTACTATTTATTTATTTATTTGAATTTTGATGAGTAGGAGGGCCCTCTGAGACAGACATATCCCTTTTTCAGGGGTGACCTTGGGAATGGAGATATTCCACAATCAGATGCACACATAGGTGACATGAATCATATATAAAATGTAGGGGGAGCCCTTATTATGCATAGCCTATCTTTTCATTTTCCTGTAATCTCATCGTACTGATGTAGAAGCTGTAAACCTTGCTTGCCTATGTCAGATTGATGAGATTACAAGACAGAACCTAAGTCATTGACATCATTCTTTTTTTGGAACAGAGATCATGGTAGTATGTGCTCGTTTTTAAAACTCGCCCTGGTGTGGCAGTTTAAGCCCGTCTACCAAGCTTCAAACAGTGAGCAGCATTGGTAATAAAATCCTTTTTTTTCTCCCCCATACTCAGGTTTCTGACTCGGAGTGCTGTGCAAATAATTTACTGAACAGATTGCTCCCACAACACATCAGGATGATGTAGCTGTGTGCTGATGTGACCCCTAACTCCAAGAAGCACATGATCATGGTTGGCCAACTGCATTTGATTCCGGAGATGTAGAAAAATGTTTTCTCTGTGCTCACATTTGGAGGGTCAGCAGTCACAAAAAAAAAAGGAATAACCCCATATACTATAAAAGACAATGGGTACGTTTCTGCTGCAAACAGTGATTGCAATCACCTCTCGTGGTTACTATGGCAACAGTAAACCTCTCGAGCTATGCTCTCGAGGTTTACATGATCAGCATGGTAACCACTAGAGGTGATTACAACACTATTAACAGCAGAACCTTAGTCATCATCCTCTATATACAATATCTGAACAAGCTGTGTTAAGAAACAGATATAAGTATTATATAGGTATAGTAGTAGGTACAATGAAGCGCTGTATACATCAGTAGGTCAATAGACTCCCTTCCTGATCCTTTGTAATCCAACAGTAGATAATCTTTTGCAGGCTCAGAGACCAAGACACCGGAGTAAGGATTAACAAGCCGAGTATCAGTTACAGCATAAACAATTACAACATATGCATATATACTATTACAGCATATACAAGCATATAATGCAGAATTTTACATATGTACAACTTAGGAAATGGAGAGACGGTGTGATCAGGAGGAGGAGGAGGAGTTATAGAAATCAACTGAACAGAACCAGGCCATCATATACATGAATATACTGTACCTTAATTGAAAACTCTGCTGAGACAACTACATGTTGTGACAAGGTGGAAGATAAACAATGTTGAGACATGTTTAGGAAGACATTTGATGTGTTTAATTTATTTTTTTAGAGATTGCTATACAGTACATACACATAATTAGTGTAATATAAATGTGCATATACCCAAATGTCACTGTAAATCTTATACATTTCATTACAAGTTGTTCTTTTGAAGGAAGATCTTACTGTACAAGGCCTAAAAATGGGGTTTAGGTAAAAGTAAACTGGTATAGGTGTGTTATTGAGGGTATTACATAGTTTATCTTTTATTGCTGCACCACCCCAGGCAAGCACAATATGAAAATCAACAACCCCTTGATATGAAGCAACATGAATTAGTTAGTACAAGGACAGAAACAAGTAGGAGACTGAGTAAGTGGGTAGACAAGCATGAGTATGGTAAGTCAAATAACATTTCAAAAAGTCTCAGTATTATAATTCATTTTTATATAACTGCATCTGCACAGTTGACAATTAAAAAAAAATAATAACAATGGTAGTTATTCCACATATGTCCACAGATGCCACACATGCAGGTGGAGGGATTTGAGGCCTGGATACACTAGTCTGCCCTGCTTCTGAGTCAGACTATCATGGGGGAGAGGCAGAGGTACTGGGTATTCCATTGATAGCTGTTGAAGCAGAGGGAACCAAATCTGATGAGGCCAAAGAGTGTCTATTAGAATCATGTGAGCCCCTTCCACCTGTAGCTTCAGAAGAACTCTCTGAAACACTGGGAAGTGAGGAAAAGTATACAAGAACCTCCCTGTCCAGCAAAGAGACAGCGCGTCTCACCAGAAAACATGATGCCTGGGAATAAGCAAGCAAAAATTGTGTAGTTTTGCATTGGATTGGGAGGCAAAGAGGTCTATCTCTGGCCAACCCCACAGGTCAAATAAGCTTTCAATCACCTCTTGACTTAGCTCCCACTAATGAACCCTGACAGTGTTGTGGCTGAGACTGTCTGCCAGAACATTGCTGATGCCCAGCACGTGGACAGCAGTCTGGCAGAGGTCATGCCCGACTGCCCAGTACCACACTTGCATCACCTTCCGGCATAGAGGGTACGAGCAAATGCCTCCCTGTTTGTTCAGGTTCCAGACCACAGACACATTGTCAACCTGAATTAGGAGTGTCCCTGGACATAGAAGAGGCTGGAAGGTCTGGAGGGCATATAGCACTGCCCTCATTTCTAACACATTGATGTGAAGAGAAGCTTCCAGCTGAGACCATGTTCCCTGGGTCTGATGGTCTTCTAGGTGGACTCCACAGCCTTGACCCAAAGCATCCATTGTAAGGGTCATTGTAGGAGCAGGGGTTTGAAAGGAAACCCTAGTGGAGAACTCCTGCCACCAAAGAAGATCCTTCTTCATGTACCTGGATACTAGGACCCTGTGGTCCAGGTTGTCCAGCCACTGATTCCATTATACATGAAGAGTATATTGGGTCACCCTCCTATGCAGTCTGGCTAGAGGAACTGTCGGGATCACAGCTGCAATCAGCCTGAGAAGATGGAGAATCAACTGGACTATGGTCCAGCATGAGTTGGCCACTAATCTGGCCTATTCCTGCAGGGTCTCGGCTCTTTCTGATGGGAGGAAGACCCTGCCCTGGACCTTATTGAGCACCACCCCAAATGAATTGTAGGCACTGTGGGTGGGGGGGATGTGGGACTTGGGATAATTGACTGTTATTCCAAGTCAGGAAAAGAGGTCCAGGGTGAAGGAGATGGATTCCCTCAGACTGCTCTGTGATGGGTCTGACAGAAGCCGGTCATCCAGATACATGCACAATTAGATCCCTCTGTGGCATAGGGCCACAGCCACCACTGCTAGGCACTTGGTAAAAACCAGAGGTACCAAGGATGGGCCAAAATGGAGAACCTTGAACTGGTAATATTCCCCCTGGAAGGTAAACCAAAGTAAGCGGTGATCGGCCTGGAAGACAGGGATGCACAGGAAAGCATCCTGCATGTCCAGCGCAGAAAGCCAATGGCCCTTGTGGAGAAGCAGTAGAAGTCCCTGGATGGTGAGCATGCAGAACTTGTACTTGACGTACAGATTGAGCATGATGAGGTCCACAATGGGTCTTAGCTCATCTGTCTTTTTGGGCACTAGGAAGAAGTGGAAGTAGTACTCTCTTTCTATCTGTACCAGAGCCACAGACTCCATGGCTGACTTTTGCAGACGAGCCTGGATCTCATCTCCTATCAGTGACAGGTGCCTTGGAGGATAAAGAAAGAGGCCTGAGGGGTTATCTGGAGGCCTGTCTAGGAACTCTACGGTGTGACCTCTTGCTACTAACTGAATGACCCATGAGTTGGTGGTTATGTCCTGCAACCCCAAAAGGTGGATGGCAAATCTTCCCCCCAATGGTTCCCCTAGAGGATCTGAAGGACAAGGAAAGGGAGCCAGCAGCTCCTCCTGGGGGCTTCTGGGACTTGGCATGGGGAGTAAGGGTTACTGATGTTGGATACCAGCATTTGGCCTGGCGTTTAGCAGGGCCTTCTTTAGTCTGGCATCTCTGTTGCAGACAAAAGGGTTGTCAGCCTTTGTAACCCTCTCAGTACAGGAAGCGGACATCACAGATGGATTTACCACTCTCCTGCAATTCAGTGATAATATTCTTGGTATCACTGCCAAATAACAAGGATTCACCTGAAAGGGGCATCCAGGATTGAGGTCTGGATTTCTTTTGCCAGGCCAGTGATCCTGAGCCATGAATGTCGCCTAATGCAGACAGCAGTGGCTGTGGTGTGAGCAACTGAGTCTACTGTGTCATAAGTGGCCTGGAGGGCATGATGACAGGAGATTTTATCCATTCTCACTGTCTTGGCCATCTCGGCTTTAAGCTCCTGGTCATGGATAGCTTCCAGCTTTTACTTAAGTGTGGCAAGGGAAGATTTCTGGTAGGAAACCATATGAGCCACATAATTAAGGGACCTGAGGGTGCAAGTGGAGGATGAATGGATCTTGTGGCCAAAATTGTCCAGCTGCTTAGACCCCTTATCGGGATGAGACATGCTCAAAAGTTTAGGTTTAGAGGACTGGTCATGGGCAGCCGTGATAACAACCGAGTCTGCATTAGGATGGCCAATAAGGTGTGTGACCCCATCTGGGGGGGGTGGTACATCCTGTCTGCCTTTTTTGAAACAGCCAGAATAGAGGAAGGCTGTTGTCCTATAGTGGAGGTAAGGTCTTCATGGGGCCCAGTCCAAGGCAGTATGGGCATAGGAGCTGTGTCAGTCATGTCTAGATGCTCCTCAAGCCTTTTCTACTTTGGATCCTGTTCCTGGATAACCCAGCCACAGGCAAGTTGTATAATTATGAGGAGTTCTGCAAAGGAAGGGTCCTTCAGAGGGGACTTCGGGGACTCCTTAGTCTGAGGATCTATAGGTGTATGCGTACCCGAGCTGGAGGAAGAGTCAAAGTCTGAAGAGTGCCTGCTGGGGGTCTGAACTCTTTTTAGTGGAGTATCCTGGGTTTTATCCCTGACATGGTGTCTAGAGGACCCTTCTCCAGAAAGGTGGGAATCCACAGGAGAGGCTAGTCTAGGGGTCAGAAAGGGGATGGAAGTAGATGCTGCCACTGGTTTCTGATGGTCAAGCTCCAAGGCTTGTTGAGTCCTGGCCTCCTGAATCAGGGTCTGAAACACTGCCTGGATATCAGCCTGAGGCTGCTGTGGTGGCAGAGGCTTAGGCTAACAAGGAGGAGGAGGAGGAGGTGGTGGTGGTGGTGGAGGAGGAAGCTTGTATAATGGATAGCCCAGTGTGTGATATTGAGGGTATCCATGAGCCTGATAGGAGTAGGGGAAAGCCAGAAGGAGCATATCCTTATTAGACATAGCCCAGCGTGTGGTACTCCGTTGCATAATGGGGTTGATGACAAGGTGCTGGATGCCCCAGTGAAGGGTACATAGGGTATTGTGGGGGCAGATAGCCTGGAACAGTGCCCATAGGTCCAGCTGAAGGTGGTGCTGAAGGCCTGGCAGGAGGTGGGGCTGAAGGCTCAGCAGGAGGTCCAGAAGGACCAGGTGTCAGCCATGTAGGGACATTCAAAGGGGCTGGCATTGGATCAGGCACAGGAATGTCCAGCATCAGAAGATTTGGCACCTGGGGGCCTGACAGAAGGCCATCCAGCATTTGAGGAATGGCCGGTGTGCCAGACATACCCTGACCTGGCGAAGGGTCACCTGGCAAAGAGTCACTTGGTGTCAGGGTGTGAGTAGAACCCGACAGAAGACCCATCATCATCTGGTGAGCCAGAGTCCAAGAAGGCAGAACCTGATTGTACAAGGGGGCTTGGGTTGAGGAGGTCCCGACAGAAGGTCCCCAGAGGGATTAACAATAGGCTCAGTTGGCAAACCAGGAAAAGACTGACCCAGCAAAGGAGGGGAAACCTCCAGATTAATGCCCACCTCTGGCTGTTGATTTTCAGGCAAGCCCGTAGAGTCTGGTTGGGTCAGTGGGAGCGAGGAACCCTCTAAAGACTATTGCGTGTCTGGCAGCTGGCTCAGCTCAACATTGGGGGTATCCTGAGATCCTGATGGGAGAGCTTCAGCTGTGTGGTCCCCAGAAGAACTGGGGATCAACTTATCAGCCATGGTTGTGCAAACTACAGAAGAGCTAATGTCTGACTTATCAGCCTGGGCCATGCAGACAACAGTGAACTGGAGTCCAACTTACCGACTGTGACCATACGCTCCTCGGTGAGGCTGGGGAGTGTTTTATTAACCTGGCTGCTTGTGATACACCCTGAAGAAGATATGGGCCTAAGGGGCTCAATAGGGGTTCCATCATGCAAGAACAGCCCCAACTGCACCTTGAGTAAAGCAGGCAGGGAGGCTGTGGTCTGATCTGCCAGAGACCTGGCAGTAGGGGTACTTAACAAAGTGGAGGCCCCTCTGGTGTCAGTGGTGCCTAATGGTTGCCACCAAGTGGATGGAGACCTATACGGGTCTTGGTGCCTCTCCTTGTCCTTTTTCTTCTTTCTGGGTTCTGGCATTGGAGAGGAAGATTTTTCCCACAGATTCTGCAGCTCCTTTTCCATCAAAGCTATGCATTTCTCCAACAAGTGGTCTTCAAGCATTTTCTGGTGCCTAATCCATGTGGCCTGGTTCAAGGATTGGCAGAGTGCACAGTCCTTGACCCAGTGTTTGGGGTCTAGGCAGATCACACAGCGGGAATGCTCATCCACATGTAGGATCTGGGTGCCGCAGGACTTGCACTTCTTTTCGACGTATCACCCAACTGTTCATGTTCCTAAATTGTACCTCCAACTATATTCCACGCTATAAATTTGTCACTGTTGTTTATTTGCTTTGTCTTTCTTCTGTACATCCCTAAAGATCTCTGCATTAGACCTGTTTATGTTAGACCTGTTTATACTGTATTTTATTATGTAATTGTTTGACCTGGTGTTCTGTTCTCTTTTGGTGTTTAACTGGACATTTGTTTAAATGGGCATTTTTTGCTCACATACCTTTCTGTATAAAATAAAGATTGATTGATTGATTGATGGAATGATTAAAAACTGGACTGACAAACCTTAACCACAGCAGTTCTGTAAAAATCTAAACTTGCCATACTGGGTGCAACTTGCACAAATACTGCTGGTCCAGTCACTCAGGCTGCACTGTTCAGTCTGATTTTATGTATCTGGCTCACTCCTGGAAGTCTGTTTTTTCAACCCTTCCTTGGCATGGTTGAAAATGGAACCATCAGGACCAGACCAGATAG
This sequence comes from Neoceratodus forsteri, assembly GCA_016271365.2. Taxonomy (NCBI): domain Eukaryota; kingdom Metazoa; phylum Chordata; order Ceratodontiformes; family Ceratodontidae; genus Neoceratodus; species Neoceratodus forsteri. Next base: position 650,501,621 of record CM057456.1, read on the forward strand.
CCAAACGTCAGACCAGACCATCTGGAGTGAGTGGATCAACAATATCTGCACAAGCTATACCTAGTCCAGATTTTACAGCTCTGGTCTGGGTCTGGTGATCTGTTTTTTACCCACACCCCACTGCATGTGGCTTAGTGACATACTGTACAGATGGATGCAGAGTCTAACTCATTGAAGGTTGAAGTTTCAGAAAACCATTATGCTTTAATTACCAAGACTCACTAAATTCCTGATGATCCCCCACCCACAAGTCACACTTAGTCCTCTACCAAAGTCATGCTCAAATATTGGTGCCTCTACATCCACACCATTAAGCTTTTAATGCCATCATGTCTCTTCTGCTGCCATGAGCTCCCCCACTCATGAAGTCCCATTCTGCTTGTGGCAACCCTCCCCCAACCAGGTAATTTTCCAGGGAGCAGCTCATTATACCATTTCAACTAAATGACTGCTAAATGTCTTATTTTTAAACATTTTGGTGAGAAATTGTTGTGTTAGTATATCCATGGTCAGGAAAAATGAATTTGTAAAAGAAACCAAAGCCCCCATGTATTAGTTCATTTAATCACTATACAACATGTTATGAATGGATCAGATTCTATGTGTAACCTAATTCAAACAAAAATTAGACACATACATTTCTACCTATTTGCAAGTGAAGCAACTGTGGTTACTATCATTCAGTTGTAAACACCTATAGTCACAAATTGCAGGTTAAGAACATTCAGCAGAATATAAATAGTAGCCCAGAACTGCCTGCCTGCCTGAGAAAATTACATTGGTGTATTATTTGGAAACGGGCATCACTGAGACTCTTAGTTATGGAATGTCCTGTAAAGCAGCAGAATAACTGCTCTTAGGATAGTGGTGGTGCCAAATGGCTTAATGGGGTGTCATAGGGGCTGAGGGCACAGCAGAGCTTTTTTGTTATGTGAAAAGCACCAGGAAGTGTTTAACCCATTCTACTTCTAATAGCTTTCTATGATGTCTGTACTAACAATTGGTAATCTGACACAGAATGACTGTCAGAAGATAATGAGTTAACTTTCTGTGGGCTCAATTAACTCCCCAAACCAGAGGAAAAATAGTGCTGTACGGCTTACTATACACACACCGGCAGCATAGTAACGAGCTTCAGTGGAGGAATCTATTTCTAACACTCTATCATATTGTTTGGTAGCAAAAATTACATCAACCCTTTTCTGAATGCAAAACATCTGCTGGGCTATGCCCACTGCCATAATAAAAACTACAAGGAAGTATCTGCCTCTATCTTTGAAATCAAAAAAAGGGCTAAAGGACACTGCAGAGCAGGACACTGTAGCACAGGATCTAGCACTACAAAACTCTCTGAAAACAGGAACCAAAACAAAAAAGGCAAAACGGAAATCCAAAACACTTCTGATCATAGGAGACTCCATGATTTATGGAGTTGATACCTACCTCTGGCTGGGGGTAATGGTCAGATGTCTCCCAGGTACATTAGCGTGGAGAGACACTGACTGCATTGCTAAAATTGTGCAGGAAGCAGGAGAAAACATTGACATCCTGGTACACATAGGGACTAACGATCTCACCAGCCAGTCAGTTGTGGAGACCAAGGAAAACCTGACAAGGCTGGGAGACAAACTGGCATCCATTTCATCCTGCATCTCCTTTTCTTAGATCCTGACAATCTGGGAGAGGAGGCAGATGGACAGAAGGTCAGAGAATGGGAGATAGGAGAGCTAAAAATGTGGATCAAGGGCTGGTGCCAGCAAAAATGACACACATTTATAGGTAACTGGCAACAGTTTTGGGAGTGAAAGTTCCTTAAATGTGAAGGACTGCATCTGACTAAGGAAGGAGTCAGTGAATTGGAGCAGAAGTTTGATGTCTTTGCAGAATATTGAAACTAGCCAATGGGGAGAGGGATACAGCACTCAATACATCAAATGGGAAGAACACCCTCCCTCCTCAGCTAGTGCTCAAACAGGAGTTTGTCATGTTTGTAATTCATTTGCATCACCAGGTAAGGAAAAAGGTCCAGCTCCCCATATGACATGCAGGGGAATAGCAGGTCTGCACCCCACCACTAACGCACTGCGATCAGACCAAAGAAAAATCACGTACACAAAAGCCCACAATCTGGGTTACAAGATCTCAGACCTGGAGGCAATAATGACAGAGGCTAAATTGGACATAGTAGCCATTAGTGAGATATGGTTCAACAGCAACCACACTTGGGAGACTTCTGTAACTGGCTGTGTACTGCTCAGAAGAGACCGAGGTGCAAAGTGGGGGGGGGGGTGGCCCTTTATGTTAATGAAAATATCAAAGCTACAGAAATTCAGAATACACATAATGAGCCAGAAGAGCTGTGGTTCACCCTAGAAATAGGAAATGGGACGGTCATACAAACTGGGTTGTCTGCAGGCCTCCAGACCAGGGGGAGGACATAGACATATTATTGTTAGAAGATATACAAAACATGACAGCTAAAGGGGAGATTCTGATAATGGGAGACTTCAACATGCCAGATACAGATTGGTCAATACCAGCAGGAATATCCACCAGAACTACACACATAGTGGATTCCCTGGAGGGGAGGGCTCAAACAATTGGTACAACAACCCACAAGAGACAGGGCTATCCTGGATCTAGTACTGACTATTGTAGAAAGGATCACAGATCTCCAGGTAGAAGGTCACCTGGGGGCCAGTGACCATTGCATGAAATGGTTCAATTTGGCCACTAGAACAAAATCATCCCATTCCAAGGCAAAAATATGGGACTTGAGAGGAGCTGACTATGATAAGATGGCCAACAGAATTAAGCTAGCCCTGGCAAGAAGAAATACTGGTGAGGGGGTACAGGCAAAGTGGGAAAGCATTAACGGTGCAATACTTGAAGCAATATCCCATTGTGTTAGGGAGAAAAGCAAGAGCAAAAGAAGAAGGAAACCACTTTGGTTCTCAAAAACATTAGCAGAAAAGGTCAGAGCCAAAAGGATGGTCTTCAGGAAATATAAGGGAATGCACTGGGACGAAGATAGGGAGGCATACCAAACTTCCCTAAGGAAAGCAGGGAAGGCAGTAAGGCAGACAAAGGCCCAAACCAAGGAAACACTAGCACACACTGTAAAAGACTTTCTATAGCTACATTGGTGAAAGGAAAAAGTCCAGAGGGTGTATTGCTAAGATCAAAGGGGATAAGGGAGAGTGTGTGGAGGAAGACCAAGGAAAAGCATCTATCCTAAATAGACACTTCTGCTCAGTATTTACTGAGGAGAAGGTAGGGCAAGGCCCACAGCTCAGCACCATGGACACAGGGGGAGTGAGGTGTGCACAAGTCCCTTCGCAAAAGAACAGGTCCTACAAGAACTCTCTAAGCTCAAGTTGGACAATGCAATGGGACCTGATGACATACATCCCAGGGTAATAAAAGAGCTAAGGGTGGAACTAGCAGAGCCATTATCAAAACTGTTTAGTGAGTCTTGCACAAAGGAGAGGTCTCAGAAGACTTGAGAAGAGCTCATGTGATCCCGCTCCACGAGAGTGGTAGCAGGGAGGAGGCAGAGAACTACAGACCAGTCAGTCTTACCTCAGTAGTGGGCAAGATTATGGAGGCACTCCTAAAGGAAAGGATAGTGCAACACCTGGAATCCATAGGAGCACAGGATCCAAGACAGCATGGGTTTACAAAAGGAAGGTCCTGTCAAATTAATCTCATAGATTTCTTTGACTGGGTAAACTGAGTGGTGGACCAAGGGGGAGCAGTTGATGTCACCTAACTTGACTTCAGCAAAGCTTTCAATACTATTCCACATAGAAGATTGATTAATAAGCTGGGTAGGCTCGGGGTGGGTAAGAAGTTGGTCAACTGGGTGGCAAACTGGTTGACAGGCAGAAAACAAAGTGGTGGTAAATGGAATACAGTCAGAAGAGATGTAAGTCACAAGTGGGGTACCTCAGGGATCAGTCCTGGGGTCAGTCCTCTTCAGTAGCTTCATCAGTGAGATTGCAGAAGGACTGGAGGGTAAGTTTTGTCTGTTTGCAGATGACACCAAGATCTGCAACAGAGTAGATGATCCAAATGGGGTGGGCAGAATGAGAAGAGATCTGGATAAACTAGCAAAATGGTTGGAAGAGTGGCAACTGAAGTTTAATGCAAATAAGTGCAAGACCATGCACAATGGGAAGAGAAACCTTGAAGCCACCTATAGGCTGGGAGGGGAGTTGCTGGCAGTCACAAGGAAAAAAAAAGACTTGGGCGTCATCATCACCGATGACCTGAAATCATCCAAGCAGACCACTAAAGCAGTAGGTAAGGCTAGAGGGATGCTGGGATGAATTAGTAGCGGTATCACAAGTCGGAAGAGGGAGGTAATAATCCCTCTTTACAAGACACTGGTTAGGCCCCATCTGGAGTACTGCATGCAGTACTGGAGGCCACACCTTCACAAGGACATTAACCAAATTGAGGCAGTCCAAAGAAGGGCAACCAAAATGGTGCAGGGATTGCATTAGAAAACATATGAGGACAGGTTAATGGAGCTCAATGTGTATACCCTAGAGCAAAGGAGGGAGAGAGGTGATATGATCAAAACATTCAAGCACCTTAAGGGCATTAACGAGGTGAAAGAGTCAAACATTTTTCAATATCAGAAAAATAGCAGGACAAGAGGATGCATCATGAGATTAGGGGGAGGCTGATTAAGGGGTAATGTGAAGAAGTTCTTTTTCACAGAAAGGGTGGTGGATACATGGAACAGCCTACCTCAAGAAGTGGTGGATATGAATACAGTGCAGGGCTTCAAACAGGCATGGGATAGGCATAAGGGAGCAATACAGATGAGTATGACTAGATAGGCCATTAACAGATCAAAGGACGATGGCACATTCATAAGGCAGAAAAAGAAATGGGCAGACTGGATGGGCCTTGTGGTCCTTATTTGCTGTCAACTTCTATGTTTCTATAAAGATGTTGGTTTCCTTGAGACTTTGATGTAGGGATGCCAGCAGACAATTGGATTTTGAGAGTGTAGTCTATTTAATTTTCATGATTTCTCCAAAAAGTTCCATATGAAAGAGTTGAAATGGTACTGAAAGGATTTAGGAACAAGTCAGGTTGTGATTTAAGACCTCTGTGAAGGTCTAGAGCAGCAGGGCATGAGTCTATAAGTGGAGAGTGTGGTTGGTGAGAATTTCAAGATTTTAGTATAAATTGTATGGGAAAAGAACCCTACAAGGCTTGATGATCCACATGATTAGGGATGCAGTGGACTTTACTGATGTGACTGAGAAGCAATACAGCAATTGACCATGGAATGGGCATCACTACAGATACTGCAAATGTGATGATAGCAACAGGTGGCAAATGAACACCCTGAGGCATTGAAATTGTTGCAAAGAGCCTTGTTCCCCATGTAGGTGATAGGACAACCATGTTTATTGTGATTAGATTGGGGGAGAGCACCAGGCTTAGAAACTGTACAGGTTAAAGTTGCAGAAGTAGAGGCTGAGTTCATAGTGGAATCCTTTCAAGGAGGTATGGATGGTTCAGTGACAGGCAAGGGACAAAGGGAGACAAAATGGGTAGAAGGAGCCACATAGCTGGCAGGAAATAGCCTGAAGCCTGGCAAACTGGTGACAAAATAGCTCGTTATTGGGTACGGCCCAATTTAGCTTCATATTAAAAGTAGCTAGGGTTGCTGCTGCTTTAGCGAAAAATGAACAATGGTAGTCGTAGAAATGAGTGCCTCTGTATCTGACTCCCAAATCCACTATGAGGTATAGATAAGAGTCCAGTTCTTTACGCCTGGAGGGAAAGGCAGAGCATATGATATCTCTATATAGATTGAATGTGAGGACAAATTCAAGTATAGTTAACGTCTTCATAAGCATAAGGTCTTTAGATTTTAGAACAACTGAAATGTCACCACAAGAGACAACTCTGTTCTCGAGGGTATCATGAGATAAAATGAGGAGGAAGATTAAGTTGACATCCTTCAATTCAATAATGGCCTTTCAGAGGTGACTAGGAATGAGATGTACTGGAGATATCATAGGCAGAGAAGAAGCTGAAGTTGCAGAAATATATGATGGAGCATTGGAGCATTGGAATAATCCTGCCATTGTCCTTACTTATGCTGCTGTATTGTATTATTGTTCCAAGTTTTTTTTCCTACTGCTTTATCATTGTATGATTATTGTTGCCCTTTCTGCATGTACTGTCCCCAGGATGCATTTGGAATTGAGTGGTACTCTGCTCAGCTTGTCCTCCTGGTAAAACAAACAAATAAATAAAAGAAGAAGGAACAGTAGGCAATACCAAGTCATCATGGGAAGATCCAGTGGACTGGAGAGTGGCTGAAGCAGCTTGCAGAGGAAGGTGGGCTTTGAGAGATGAGAGGTGAGTTTGAATATTGGATATGGCAGTAGCAAGTGGAGTTATGATGTTGCAAATTTCGGATAAGACGTCTGGCGCAGGTTGAGCAGCCGGCTGGTTGGGAATAGAATTGTCACTTTGACAGGACTTAGCAGTTATGAATAAAGTGATTCCATGTGATAACGGTGAGTGTGGAAAGGCGATTGCCGTTAGGGCAAGTGTACATCACCGAAAATCAATTTGGGTGATTTACACTCCTGGCGCACAGCAAAAGGATGACAGGGACTTCTATTTTTTATGAGGGGGGCTGCACTCCCTGCAGCCCCTAACTAAAGGATTCTCAACTCCAGGGGGGTGCACACTGGGGGGGTGCAAAACCAGAAAAAGAAATTTCACGGCTGGGTGCAACAAAATGAATGTGCGCCCGGACCCATATCTGTCATCCTTGCCACCCTAGCCTGCTACCCACCCACCCACCAAGCCACAAGGCCAGCTTAGCAGCCCACTGCTGCACTATGCCTCACAAACCTCCTCCCTTCCACCTGTCACTTGGGCATGCTTTCTCCTCCCACGCCGCATGAACATACAGTGACATCCTGTCGCCAGTATTTGTGGACCCCCATCGTGTCACTCCTCCTGCCCGTAGCCCTGTGGACAGGCAACCGTGGACTGAATCACCCTTTCTGAAAGAGTTTCAATCATGGTCGCCATTGTCATGGGCTACCAAAAAAGTAAACAGTTCCCTCTTTTTTGCTGAAGCAGAGCATGAAATGCCGAGCTCCTGAAGTTCAGCTATGAGATGAGGAACAGTCCAGTCTTCAATGGAACACTTTGATTTGCTGGATCATTCTTGAGGAATAGAAAGGTCAGATAAGGCATGAGGGGCTTCTGTTGTTCCTCTTCCGAGTCAGGTGATGGGTTTCCTGAAAAAGTAGCAGCCATAATTCTGTAATAATGATTAGGGAACTAGAACTCAGAGGTAGATTCCATTGTGAAGGTTAGCAAGAGATGGGATCTCCACATAGGTCAGTTGTAGTGTAATTGTTCATGTAGATGAGACTGCCATGTAGGATGGTAGGTGACAAAATAGCAGTATGTGACCTCCACATAGGTCAACACATGACAAAAGGCAGACAAGACCTCCACATAGGTCAACCAATGACAATAATAGCAAAACAAGACCTCCACATAGATTGACAGGTGATAAGATAGCGGTATGGAACCTCCATGTAGGTCAGCAGGTGACAAAATGGCAATACAAGACCTTCATGTAGGTCAACAAGTAAGACCTGCATGTAAGTTGCCCAGTGAGACTAGAGTAATAGAGATAATTGCAAGCATATGGAGTTAGAGTTTAAAGCCCTCATAAGTTAGTGACATGCAATCCTTCCTGAAGGCAACTTTAGTTTTCAGGCTGGAGACCTGTGTACAGGGCTAGACTGAGAAGTATGAATCAATTCTGAATGCAGCATATAATACAGTTCCTTCACGAATATGAAGGGGACATCTATAAATACCAGTCTGAATGCTGTTTAGGATGTAGTTCAGTCACAAATACTGAGGACTTAAATGAGCACTGCTGGTGAGGTTGGCAGTAGGAGAGAGATAAGAGTGGAAGGGAAAAGCAGAGCAGAAGGAGAAAAGTAAGAGCAACAGAGTGGTAGCTTTAAGTCAGGCAGTGATGTCACTGGAGCTGACTAGGAAGAGAGAGAGAGAAGAACACTGTATGTGAAATAAGAAACGAGATAAGGTACAGAGAAACAGAATTGTGGGGGGGGTCAGGAATGGACAACATATAGAGACAGCAGAATGACTGCCGCAATGTGGCAGAGGAGCACAGGGGGACAATAGCAATGAGACAAATGGGGGGGGGGATGAGAAGAACACAGTGGCAGCATATGGCAGGCAAGGAGGAAGGGTGAAAGCAGCAGAAGTACAGGGGTGCAGACAGCCACTGAGAGGCAGCAGACCAAAGGGAGGAGAATGCATGAGAATGGAAAGGGGAAGAGCTTCGAGGAGTGGCAATATGAGCAGAGGAGCTTGGGAGGGGGTAAGCATGAACAGTCATGGGGCAAGTAGCAACAAACAGCGAGGAGAAGGAAAGGGGGGGGGGTGAGACACAGATGAGGGAGAGGAAAAATTGTCAAACACGGACCAAACTGAAAGAAAAGAAAAGCTGCTATGAAGCAGGGAGCATAGCTACAGGGACCATGCAGAGGTTCAGTCATTAAGTCAAAAATGAACTAAGCACTGAGTAGTGTGGTAGGCAGGTTTAAGTAGTGCTGGTGGGTGGAGTCATTCCCCCACATTGAACCACAGTCAAAAGCTCTCCCAATATCTGAAAGTAGCTGGGATACTCAATTTTTGTAGTATGGCAGGGATGCTGAAATTTAGAATGTGGCTGTGTCAAATACAGGAGACATATAGCTGCGGGGTATGGCAGGACATGTAATTTCATAATATGTCATTGATGCATACTTAATTGCAACATGTTGTGGTGTTGCACAATTTCAGAATGTGGTGGAGATGCTTGATTTCAGATTGTGGTGGCAACATGCAATTTCATAATGTGACATGGGCATGGGTCTCGGAATGTGGTGGGGATGCAATTTCAGAAGGTGGTGGTCACAGGAAATTTTGGAATGTAGCAAGGATGCACATTTTTGGAATGTGGTGGGATGCATAATTTAAGCGTGGCAATGAAATACATATTTGTACAGTAATCTAATCTCTGTTTTCGGATGATTTTTACAGCCCTCCCACTTCTCAATAATCCCACCCACATAAGTACAATTAAGAATTAGATATCTCTCTGAGGCTCACAACCATGCCTATATACAAGAAAATTGGTTGTTTCTAAGCTTGTGTTACAGAGAGTATTGTTATCTAGAAACACCACAAATACCATTAGTCTGGCCAGTTTTATTTCAAGTTAAAACCATATGCACTCACCTAGACTAAACACATCCCACTGGCCAGCATGAGTGTACCCAATATTTTAGTAAAAATATAAGCCACTAGGGGCCGCTGTCACACTATAAGATTCATTCGGTGGTGATTCTCCTACAGGTCAGTCATGATTTAATTATTATTACCAGCACATTTTGCTGCTTTTTAGTATAATAATTTGATGAGAGTTGTAGAACCCCTAAAACATTCCTAGGGTTCATTATGTGGGCTGAGGGTATTTATAGAGACAGACAGCATCTCTTTTATCTCTTTTTTTAAGGAAACACTTTTTTCTTTTTAATCAGCCCTCTATTTCACTTATTTCTTATCTGAGGGAAGAAGTATAATAGAAACATATACTAGGGATATCCCTATCCCTTTTTATTTTATTTAGGGCACTTGCTTTGTTTCAGGGGTGTAGCCAGAAATTTCTGTTTTGTACACAGACTCCAACAGTTGCCCCCCCAATTAAAAAATGTACACATCATTTCCAAATGGTACCCCCTTCCAAGCAAGACAGAATGTTGTCAGATGATTCCTCGAATCTCTAAAGAGGTTATACATGTATCTGTCTCCCCCTTTGAAGAGTCGTGAGAGTCGAGGTGCTAGGGGTGTTCTTCATTCTAGCAGCAATCACTTTGCACTAGCTGTTCACTGTATATTGATTTGTAAAGACCTTATTAAAGTTTGAGTGTTTTTTTCACTATAAAATGCTCCCTTTTGGTTCTTGGTCTTTACCTGCGTAAGATATTTATCTAGTGCTTGAGGTTTTATTGCGCTCTCTAATTTCAGAGTCTATTCGTTTTTTTTGGGGTTGCCCGCCCTTTTGAGAGCTGCATGATTATTCATTGGATTTTTGTTCATGGTGTTTTCACTTGGATTTCCTAAACAACAGATGTTTAAATGGAGACACTCCTCAGTGGCCTAAACTAACCCAAATACTACATATTAGAATGAAAATTTTAACAGAAAGGCATATAATTTGTGATAGGCAGTCAACAAAACTGTACACAAATGTGTACAGTGAGTATGCCTGCCTACACCCTTGCTTTGTTTCCTTTTGGATCGGGGTGGCTTTGTGTTAGAAAAGAAAAGTAATAGTCATCCCGTTCTAACAGCACCATAGTGCAAGAGAGTGAGAGGGAGAGAGCGAGGAGTGAGCATACACCTCTTTTCTTTCCCATAGTCTCTCTCTCTCTCTCCATATTAACTTGTTTCCTTTTGATCCCAAAAGGTCTCTTTATATTAGTAAAAATGTGGGGTTCGGAAGAGTCATGGAGCGGTGGCCAAAGTAAAGGAATTGCCGCTCCATGCCACAATCCTGCTCCGATGCCGGATTGACATTCTTTTACTTCGGAGCAGTTTTGGGCAGAAAGTCAAAAGTCTTTGCAGCTCCGTTTGACTCCTTGACTGGCTGGCAAATCTTCTTTATAATTCCTATTCTTTCTACATGCCAGCATGTTAACCAGGAGTCTATCATTTGAATCAATCACCACACTACAATCATGGAGTGGCGGCAATGAAAGAGAAAGCAAAAGATCGCCACGCCAAGGTACAACTTGCTATTCCTTTTCAGGAATGAGGCACACTGTAATAGTATACATCTTCTACTACAACTACTACTACTACATTGTAGCTCATATTTGCCAAGACCAAGGCTGTATTAGAGCTGCTGATTTTTAAAATCACAAATTAAATTCTGGGTGCATCAATCTAACAGCAGCTCTGTAAATTTTATTCTGTCTTTTCCTGAGTTCACTAAGGTCACCATAGAAAATACAAACACCCAATAACCTGATGCTCTTAGTAAGTATTTAAACCTTGTGTATGCATATAAGGTTGGCACATAAAGCACTTTTATCATTTATGTTAATTCGTAAGCAAATCATAAAGCACTTTATGCATTTCATTCATTAGCACTTTATGGATAATCAGCCAGCTAGTATGCTGGTCAGTACACAACTTATTTTTATTCTGCTTAGTGATTTATGTTATGGTTGTACTGCTGCTGGGGAGGTTATGGTGAGAGACAGATATGGTAAGGGGAAAATAAAGAAAGCTAGAAAAAGATTCAGAAAGAACAGAGAAGGCTGACTTAGGTGGCCAACCTACGTGAGTGTTGGAAAAATAGAACAGAAAAGATAAATGAGACACTGTTGCACAACAGATTTACAGAGTAGAAAAGAAAGAAGATAGTAAAGTCATCTTTCCACCCTTGCATTCTGACTTCGTAAACTGCAGCTCTACCACACTCCTTCCTCATTAGGGAAAAATCAGTTTCCTTTAAGATACATACTCGTTTTAAGTTACAAAACCCAAAAATGTTTTTGTACATGTTAAAGAATGGGGGTTTGGTTGGAGCTTCCACCCACTCTCACTTAGAAGCTCCACCCCAGGGTCCCTTTAATCATTTAATGGAATACAGTGCAGATGTACAGCACTAGCTGTATTCATAACAATATCCCAGCGATTCATACAGTACTATTAAACCATCATAGTACTTAACAAACACAATGTCAATCACTTTTCACATTCTCATTTCTAAACATCTGCTCCATGTCTTGACAGGAAGTCTGCATTTGTATGTTGAGTCTCAGGCCGATGTTTAACTACAAACTTAAAAGCTGTAAGATAAGATACCACCTCAAAATGCTGGCATTCTGATTCATCATCTGGTTGATCCAACAAAGGGGGTTATGATCTGTTAATAGGGTAAATTCTGAATCCTACAAATAGAAGAGCAAAGCTTCTATGGCCCACTTTATGGCAAGGCACTCCTTCTCAATGGTGGCATACTTCTGCTCCCTGTCATGCAATTTTCGACATATGTAAAGGTCTGGGTGCTCTTCTTCCTTTAAATTCTGCTTAACACAGCTCCAATGCCACTCTACTAGGCATCTGTGTGCATTTCAAAGGGCAAATTAAAGTTAGGGTGTTTTAAAACTGGTGACACACAGAGGGCCTCTTTAATGGCCCAAAATGCTTCATCACATTCATTAGTCCACTTAACAGTGTTGCTACACCTTTTTTTAGTTAGATCTGTTAAGGGTGTAGCTATGGAGGCAAAGTTTGGACTAAACCTCTGACAGTACCCTGCCACTCCCAAAAATGACCTAACATGCTTTTTCGTTTTAGGTATGGGACTTTGGGCCACTGTCTCCACCTTCTCTATTTCAGGGTATACATTGCCATTACCCAGCAACAGTCCTAGATACCTAGTCTCTTTCATGACTACAGCACACTTGGCTGTGTTGATTGTTAGCCCTGCTGTTTGTGTGGAATGTAACACAGCGGTCAACTGTGTTCAGTATGGTGACCAATCAGGACTGTAAATCTCTATGTCGGCCAGGTAGGTGGCACAGTATGTAACATGTGGGGTCAAGATCTTATCCATTAGCTTTGGAAGGTTGCTGGGGCTCCATGTAGGCCAAAAGGCATTATGGTGAACTGGTACAATCCTAATGGTGTACTGAAAGCTGTTTTCTCCTTTGAACCAGGGGCTTACAGAATCTGCCAATACCCATTTGTCAAATCCAGGGTAGTGATGTACCTGGTGTTCCACTATGTCATTTATCCTTGGCATTGGGTAGCTATCAAAGTTAGAGACTTGATTAACCTTCCTAAAGTCCAGACATAGCCTTTTGCTACCTTTCTTTTTGGTACCACTATGATGGGGGAGGACCAGGTACTACTTGATGATGCTGTGATGCCCAGTTGCCTTAGTTTCTCAGGTTCTTGTTTGACCCCAAGCCTGATCTTTTCAGGTAGCCTATAAGGTTTCTATCTTATGGGAGGGGCATCAGTTCTAATATGGTACTGTACACCCACTGCCTTCCCTGGTGCATTTGTGAATATGGTTGCAAAGCTTTGTAGTATCCATAGAATGTTATCTTTCTGGTGTGTCTCTAGTGAGGGGTTGATACTAATCTCTGATAGGCTATCTCACTCATGTAGCCTTTTGTATGCCTTCTCCAACTGTGGGTCTTCCTGCTCAGGCAGTATGTACAAACTTACTGGGTTCTCTTTCCTTTCTACCCATTGCTTGAGTAAGTCACATGATATAGTTTTCTACCTGGATTCTTACTAGGTGTTCTGAGCTCATTTGTTAGAGGCCCAAGCTGTCTTAGAATGGTGTAGGGCCCTTGCCACTTCTTAAGGAGTTTGTTTTTAGTGCTAGGGAGTAGTAACAAGACCTTATCCCCTTCCTGCAGCTCCTTGGTCTTACAATGTTGATCATAGTACATTTTCTGCTGATTCTGAGAGTTAGTGCAATTCTGGTGGGACTTTTTAGTGTACTCTACCAATCTTTTCATGAGCTTGACCATGTACTCTGTTATATTGGTCTGTCCCACCTTAGTTCCCCTCCTCCCAGTTCTCTTTCACAATGACCAATGGACCTTGGGGGTTTCTCCCTTACAGTAAGGCAATGGGGGGTATCCTGTTGCTGCCTGGGGAACTTCTCTATAGGCAAATAACAACAGGGAAAGGTACTTGTTCCAATCCTTTCCTTCATTGTGAACATATTTTTTTAGCATGCGCTTCAAGGTCTGATTGAATCACTCTACCAAGCCATCTGTTTGAGGGTGGTAAGGTGTGGATCGAATGGCAACTACACACAACAAATGGTACATTTCTTTCAAAAGAGCAGCTTGAAAATTACTACTTTGATCTGTTACTATCTCCTTGGGTACCCATAGCCTACTGAATACCTTGATTAGTTCCTTTGCTATCTTTGGAGTAGTGACTGTTCACAGTGGGATGGCTTCAGGGTATCAGGTAGCATAATCACAGATTACCAGAATATACTTATGGCCTCTAGCACTTTTTTGTAATGGGCTGACTATATCCATAGCCGTCCACTCAAACGGGGTACTCATAATAGGCAAAGCCACTGTTTCTCCAGGATTCCGTTAATGTGGACGGAATCCCAGAATCCTGATTGGCCAGCGGAATTCAAACAGCACCTGGAAGTATTGCAGAAGTCACACTGCTTGCATGTGTGTGGGAATTGGGCAACATTAAAGCCACTGTGCAGCAAGCCATCCCCCCTACTGAAAACCCCAGAAAAAAGGAAGAACAAGAAGAATGCAGCAGATGCTCAAGAGAGACCATGAGGGACCACGAGGACACCGAGGATGCCACTTTAATTTTACTCCGGTGACCAGCTCCTCTCGACCCTCTCTGCATTGTGATTCAGTTGCAATCTACTCCATCACATAGATGGAGCTCTTCACCATGGTAATATTTAAAAAAAAAGTATTAAAAAAACAAGCATTGCTGCCACCGAGACAATCGCCATAGAGGCATTGGACCCTTGAAATCTCCAGCAACCCTGCCTTGTCTCTGCACACTTCAGGTAAACTACATTCCCTTGTTTGCCTTGTGCTTTGGATGTTGGTGCAATGAAATCAAGGACCCGAGGGCCAAAATTGGGGGTTGTATTTCTTTGCTAGCTGTAATATACTGTATTTATTTGATGATGCTGCTGCTGGCTGCTGCTGTGTTCTTTTGGGGGGCAAAATGCCAGGGGTACAAACAGTGAGTGAGGACGCCACTTTAATTTATTCCAGTGCCTGCTCCTCTTGACCTTCTCTACGTTGCAATTTGGTTACAGTCTTCCCCATCACACAGACGGAGCTCTTGACCACAGTAATAACATTTTAATATTTTATATTTAAGAAGAAAAATGTATTTAAAAAAATGAGCATTGCTGCCACTGAGACAATCACCATAGAGGCATCAGACCCCTGAAATCACCAGCAACCCTGTATTGTCTCTGCACATTTCAGGTAAACTAAATTCCCTTGTTTGCCTTGTGCTTTGGATGTTGGTGTAGTGAAATCAGGGAACCGAGGGGCCAGTATAGGGGTTGTATTTTCTATATTTATAACATGAGCTGCTGTGTTCTTTGAAAAAGCCAGGGTACAAACAGTCAGTGTTGCTCAACAGAGTCAGTAGTATATATATATATATATATATATATATATATATATATATTATATTATGGTAGCACGGTAGTGCTACCATAATAAGGGTTGAGGAGCCATTTCTATGTTAAACCTAAAATTTTTGCACCTTAATAACGTTGCAACTGTTTGATGGATTTACCTAAAATTTGGAGTACATGATCAAGAACCATAGGCCTTCGGATCTGCCAAGTTTCGTACCGGTTGGATATACGGCTGTGGAGTTATTAAGCGTGATCTGCACGTGTGTTTATGCTTTTTCTGGAATTCTGCTGTTGCGCCTACAGGTCGCACGGTTTGCACGACCTTCCCAAAATCTTCAGGGAATGTGCAGCCAGGGTCCCCAATGTGCCTTTCAAAGATTTCGTGAAAAAATATTCAACGGTTCAAAAGTTATTCAAAAAACAGTTTCCCATTATAAGTCAATGGGAAAAGTTAACAAAAAAGTTTGACAGTGTCGCAAATGCACTTTTTACTGTCGCAAATGGCCCTGTTACTGTCGCAAATCCACCATCTTGTTTTCAGTTAGTGATCAGAAAAATGCTTGGCATTTAAAATTGAGACCCTCTAGCAACCTAATTTGTTTTGTATTCACCTAGTCGGGCCCTGAGGATGTTAGCCATGTCTTTATTTTGGGGTAAAATACCCCAGAAATATATTTTTCAGATTTCTGGAAAAAGTAATTTCGCAAAGTAGTGTCGCACTCACGAAAGTGTCACAAATTTTTGCGAAAGCTTTCGCAAATTGAGACACTATGCCCAAAATAGCAGTAATTCTTTGGCACTCCGCTGCAAATGAACGGTTGGGAGTTTTGGGCTGCAATTTGGCTGGAACACAGCTGACATCTCACAGATGTGCCTTTCAGTGGTGTATTGAAAAAATATTACATGGCTGAAAAGTTATGGCACTCCAAAGTTGACGTTTTTTCCCCATAGGATAACATTATGACGCTTGACGCATTACAGGAATCCTTTGGCACCCTGCTGCAAAATAACAGTTTGGTCTTTTTTCCTGAAATTTGGAGGGAAGACAGCCAACAGCCCACAGATGTGTCTTTCAGTAGTTTGGTGAAAACATATTAAAGGGAGGCAAAGTTATGGCACTCTGAACTTCTCTTTTTTTCCCATAGGATAACATTATGGCGTTCGCAGCGCCTTCAGGGCCCGTATCTCAGAAACGGTGCGAGATATGGACTTTTCGTCAGAATATTACTTAGCCCCCTAATGGGCGCTAAGTACAAAACTAGCCAGGACAGTTGTAAATCATATGACTTTTAAATTTTTTTTCCACATTGTACGGTTCCTGAGATATAACCTATTTATTATTCCAAGTCCTCATTTTCTGCTCCGATACCCATTATTATGCATACATTCTTTGTACTCACTGTCTTTCTCTATGCAGCTTTTGGGGTAAACCAGCCTGTGCCCTTACATTACTGTTACCGTTGCCCTTTACGCTTGCGGTTCCGTACCCGTTTCACTTACTGTTGACGTCTACGCCACCATGTGCGTTATCCTTTGCATTTTCATTTGCGCTTGTGTTTCTGTTATTTTTTGCCATTTGTGTCTACAGTACTGTTTCTCTTTCTTTTTCACTTTGCGTCACCATGCCCATTGACATTGCCGTTTGCAGGCACCATGTTACTATGTGACAACAAATCACGTGGCAGACCGTTCCCGTCTATGCCACCCTGTGGCCGTTACCCTTTCTGTTCTCTTTCGCGCTTGCGTTACCATGTGCGCCACTGTTAGCACTTCTGTTTGCATTGCTGTTCCTGTTACTATGCCACAAGACATCATGTGGGCCTGCACTCCAATGCTGCATTACATTCACTATTTCTCATTATCATTCTCAAAAAGAAGGGAAATTAGAGGCAAAAAACTCAGTTTAATGCATTAGTTAGGGTTGTTCCACAGCAACAAAAGTGAGGAAATTCGCTGATAGGGTTGAAAACCCTAACTCCGAATTCACCCCCCCCAGCACCCACACACACACAGACACACACACACACACACACATGCAAGTATGGGGGAGGACCAAGACAACACAACCAATGACAGATATCCAGCAGCAGGTGACAGAAATAACTCAAAGGATTGTAATTCCAATTTTATTCAATAAATGAATAAATAAATAAAAGTAGTGTTACATTTAGTATGTGATTTACATAGTAGTACATTTACTGCAACTGTTTACTCAAGATAGAGAGGCTGATGTAAATGTATGGAAAAGCATTGCCTGTTCAACGCTGAGAAATTCGTACTGCCAGTATCAGATGCATTCTTACTGATGAAGGTGTACTGCTGATGTACATACATAGACCTTCAGTGTGTTTCAATACTAAAGATGCAGTAAGTATTCTTTGTAAGAAACAGTGTAATTGCATGGATCATGCCAAGCAACTTCTAAATATCATAGCACTACTGAGCCAACAATGACGTACCTGTATCGGAGATGTCTATAGGATAGATTTTCCTGTCGGCACTTACTGAGTTTGTTGTACCTGAGAAAGACAATCTCATTGCATCTGTGATGACTAACGTATTCAAATAGTGATACATTTACTATTGCTGCAATGAGTGATCTATGCCACTTATGGACACAGTGTAATTGTTTTAACAGTTGTTTCATACTCAGGCTGTATGCCTAGTGTTTGGGTTTGCCACACTTCTGTCACTGATGCTATCAAAGTGACAACTATGTTAATTGTGGTACACCAGGAATCAAGTAGGTATAGTGTAGATATAAACAGAATGTCTTTTAGAATTGATTTAACTCACAATGGGATAAGTGTACTAGGACAGCAGGGGTTATTCTCTATCACTGACTGTCAGTTATAATCACACTAAGGTTTTGATGACTGTAATGATCAAGTTACACTGTTCATCTTCATGAGTTCATATTCACAGCCATTCTCCAGTAACTAGACAGTGTATGGTGTAACTGGGTGGGACACTGTGTTGCAAAGCTGCTGCATTGCCTAGCAGAGGGAGAGTATCTACTCATAAAGACAATTAAGCAATAAGGCATGACCAACAGTTATGTTAAATGGTCTGTTAATCACCCTGAAGGGGTTTATTGTTGAATGAGGCGTAGCCGAGTGCCACCTGTCGCTAGACAGTGATAAACTGACCATTAACATAATACCTGGGAGTGGCTTATTGCTATCATAATAAAATTGTTTTTTTAAACAACATTAAACCATGTTCATCATATGGTTAGGCTCTACATGTATCTTAATAAAACTAAACATAAGGCTGTTACAATGTTTACAGTCAATTACAAAGCTGCATTTCTCAAACCCTTGTTATAATCAGAGATATTATACCTGTACAACTCCTTGGTTTTGCTCAACTCTATTGCTCAGGTGGCCCACCACATGTGGTGTGGTCTGGTGTGGGGCATTGGTAGGTAAGGCCATGCAACTACTAAGTATGGTACATTGTATGCAGCTGCAATCAGGGATGTGTACATTTGGTGTACATGGCCTCAGTTTTACTGTTGATCTCCACTGAGCATGCAGTACCTGGTCAGGTGGGTGGGGATGTCTCGTAGTACATTTAGACAATTGTTTGTTATTTCTGTCACCTGCTGCTGGATGTCTGTCATTGGTTGTGTTGACTTGGTCCTCCCCCATACTTGCATGTGTGTTTATGTGTGTCTGTGTGTGTGGTGCTGGGGGGGTGAATTCGGAGTTAGGGTTTTCAACCCTAACAGCGAATTTCCTCACTTTTGTCGCCGTGGAACAACCCTAACTAATGCATTAAATGGAGTTTTTTGCCTCTAACATATATATATATATATATGAGTACTGAGGTACTTAAGTTGTAAAAAAAAACTGCAATTCCTTGTTTGCCTTGCTTCTTTTAATTTTTTTACAGGGATTGCTATATTTATAACATGATACTGGAGTACAAGAAGTCTTGTAAGAGGTGGGGCAAACCAGCACTCCAGCTATGAAGGGCTTTGCCCCGGGGAGGAGTGTTTGTGTCGGAGAATGCACCTTGTTGGTGCTGTATTTTGTTTTTGGTACAAGACTACAGTGGATGTTTGCCCTGGATTTTTATGAAGCCTGGAGTACTGGTTTGCTTAATTTCTTATTTGTTTGGTATTTTTTCCAGCACCCACCTCATTTGGAGTGCACCATGCTTTTTTGAAAACTGTACAAAGTCTTGCTTGGTTGCTCAGCTGAGTCAGTATGTGTGTGTGATCGTCTAAGTATGTGTATGTGTGGGTGGGCAGGGAGGTCTCTGGGGGGACTGAGTAACTTTACCTTCTGTATGCCTCAGAGTAGTGGGGGTGTATATGTGGTCTAGCATGGAGCCCTTTGGTGGGGGGGGTTGGGTATTGTGACCAACTTTGCCCAACAGTCAGTGTGTGTGTGGGGGGGTCATCTGAGTGGTGGGGTTCTGAGTATTGTCAAGGGCTGTTTCTGTGAGAAAAGCAAGCTCACCACCCCCAACATAATCGGAGGTGCCCAGAGAAAAACACAGCACCTTAGACATCACAGGAGATGGCTAGCACACTGCATCCCCTGGCAAGTTTGAGGGCCTGTGGTTCTTCCTGTGTGCCCCAAAGTAAGTGGGGGGGCATTCTACAGTAAGGTTGGCATGGTTGGGAAAAGAGTTGGCACTGGTGCACCTTTAACATCTGATGGCATGTGTTCATTTCTGTGTGCCCCAGAACAAGTCTGGAGAGGGGGATTAGTACCATTGCCTGCAAAATTGCTCTGTGGTACACAAAAATCCAAACAGCTCTTCAGACATTGCAGGTGATGGGGCACGTCCGAAGAGCCTTGAGCAAGTTCTGTTTGCATTTTCTGTGCCCCAGAGTGTGTTGTCATGGAGTGGGGCCATCAAGGGCTGTTTCTGTGAGAAAAGCAAGTTCACCACCCCCAAACTAATCGGAGGCACCCAGAGTGAAATACAGCGCCTTGGACTTCACAGAAGATGCTAGCACACTGCATCCTCTGGCAAGTCCAAAGGGCTGTGGTTCTTGCTGTGTGCCCCAGAGTAAGTGGGATGAAGTAATTGGTGGCACAGCACACTAACATGGGTATGTTTCATGGCTGGATGAGATTTGTTAGTGCTGCATCCCTGAGCATGTTTGAAGGGGCAATGTTGGTTGCACGCATCTGACCCAACCTCCTCCACATCTTCAGCATGGTGCCACAGCCTCCACTAGGGAGCAGGCATGTGCTGACCACTGAGGATCCCTCTCCCCAGAGAAGGCGAGCAGTTCATCAGACGTTCAATCCTTTTCCTCCCCTGCTGACCTCCGGCAGCCCATGCACATTGCCTAACACAGGTCACCTGTGTACAGTGTGGTAAGGTGACCAGCGCCTCAGCTCATTTGTGCCACCAGACCAGCACCAATGTGTGCCCTGGAGTGTAGTGATGTGGGGGTCTGAGTAGTTGGGGGGATGTCTTGTTATTTCTGAGCTTTTGTGTCCATGTGGTCCAGGCACCTGATGGTTGTAGTTCTAAGGTGTGACCTGCTGCAAGAGATTCTCTTGAAGATCTACTGTTAATGGTAAGTTATTACTTAAGTGTCCTTTTTCTCTTGGGCAGGGAGCTGGAAAGCCCCCTGAATCCCCACTGTAACTCTGCGCTCCACATCTGCCTACCATGCTTCTGAGACCAACCTACAGTAGGTGCAGTGGTTTTTCCATCTTACGGTATGCAGACGCAAGTTATTTCTGCTGGAGACATATGAAAACACCCCCACTTCCCACTGCAACACTTGCCTTGCCATACTTGCCTACAGTGTCTCTTTTTGAGGGAAGGTTGGTGCTAAATTTTCATTAAGTGCAGTTAAAGTCATCAGATTTGGCAACAAATGCCAAAGGACACTTGAAGCCACACCACAACCTTGCCCTTATGGTCAGGTACTGTGTACATGGGGGAAAAACAGCTTTATTTGATCAATGCAGTGATACGGGGGGGGGGGGGTCAAGGATAGTAGTATTTTTTCCAGACCAGTTTGCAGTGTGGTTTTGGGAAAGTCATTTTGGGTATATCCATGTGTCTGTGCAAAATGCTCTGTAGCACCAGGTAAGTCTGAATGTTGCTTGTGTGGTTGACAATTCAGAAGAAGATTAATTGCCATGTAGTTGTGGGCAAGTAGGAGGATGTTTATTTGCTGCTGCCATTGTACCTGGAGGATGGGAGTCATAGAATGCTGCTGCTGTCATACACAGAGAATGCAAGTCATAGATTGCTGCTGCCTTCACACCTGGACAATGGGAGTTGTAGAATGCAGCTGCCATTGTTCCTGGAGGATGGGAATCATAGATTACTGCAGCCATTTTACCTGGAGGATGGGAGTCATAGATCACTGCTGCCATTGTACCTGTAGGATGGGAGCTGTAGACTGCAGCTGCCATCTCACCTAGTGAATGGTGGTTGTTGGCTGCTACTGTCATAGGCTGCTGCTGCTGTTGTACCTGGAGGATGGGAGTCACAAGCTGCTGCTGCTGCTGTCATACCTGGAGGATGCCAGTGGATAAAAGTCATGGACTGCACTATCTAGGGGATCTGATTCTCCCATTTTGTTACTTGAATTATCTCATCAAGCAGATTGGTGGACCACACTACTAATATTTTTTTTTCATTGTGACTTCAGTTTTCATACTTTCTGCCTGCATGATGTCTGCTGCTAAATAAGAAAGCCAAGCTCTGCTACACCTCGGCTAAGGAGTGAGCCATTCAGTTTAAATCTGAAGGCCTCTATGAGGATGGAGGAAAACTTTTTTGGCCATCCTGCAACCATGTCCTGGGCCATACCAGAAAAGATACAGTCAAAGATCATCTGCTCAGTGAGAAACATGCTAGGAATAAGGAACGAGCTGCTAGTGAAGGAAGACCAGCTAGGCAGGTGACCCTGACCAGCAGTTTCAGAGCTGCAGCAGAATCATTCATCATAAGAAATGAGATGGTCATGGATACAGTTAAGGCATGGAGGGCTGTGGATATTCCACTGGAGAAGCTGGATCATCCACACCTGAGGGAATGGATGTGCAAGTTTGTGAAGGGGAGTAGAGCAGTGCCAAAAGCAGACATCCTGAGGCAGCTCTATCAACCCAAGTTAAGAGAGCAAATTGATGCAGACCTTAAAGCAGCTCTGACTGGGGAATCATTATCTGTGATATGTGATGAGAGCACAGATGCACAGTCGAGGTGCATTCTTCATGTCATTTTTTTGTTGGAAGGGGGCAAGACGTATCTCAGAAACAGCACAGAACTAGACTCTGTCAACCATTCCACAGTGGCTCAAGCTGTCTTAAAGATTCTCCAGAGTTGTGACATTGACTTTATGAATGTAGTTTCGTTTGTCAGTGACAGTGCTCGTTATATGATTAAATGTTTTAATGATGCACTTCTAGGGGTTCTTGGGGACCATGTTGTGCATGTGAGTTGCTGGGCACATGTCTTGTCCCTTGTTGGGGATACATGGCTGCACCATTTCAAAAAAGTTATTGAACTGGTTTCATTGATAAAATATGCTTTTCAGCAATCACCAAAATGCAAATGAGAATTCATCACATCTTTGCAGGATCTGGAAGCTCCAGGAGAAATTATCGTTTTAGCACTGGTTCCTGTTTTAACTAGATGGAACAAATGGTTTGCAGCTGTGGCTTATTACTCAACACACCTACAATACCTGAGGGACTTTTCAGGGCAGATTCGAGTGATGCCACCTCAATAAACAATCTACGGGCATTACTGGATGACTGGAACAATGAGCTACAAGTACAACTGGCATTTATTACAGATAATTCAGGTGACATTATTGCTGTGATACAACTTTTGCAGTCAAAGGAGAAACCTCTTGTGACATCCAGGTATGACATGCTAATGTCAATTAAGAGCTGCTTTGAGGCTGGCACAACTAAAAATGATGGCTTTGGTGAGAAGGCAGAGCTGTACCTCTTTAAACTGAGGAATAAAGTAAGGGATGAGAACATCAAACTGTTCAAAAATGCTTTCAAGGTCAGTTTGGAGAAAGTGACAAAACACCTGCAGTCAAATCCATCTGTACAGTTTCTCATGGCCTGTCAAATTCTGAACCCGCTCAACCTACCCAAACTCAATAAGGACTTCCAACTGTACTTGCCCTATATCCCAATGTTCACGTTACACAATAAGAAAGCAGTGTTAAGGGACTGGGAGATCTACATATGGCAGGATGTGTGGGAACTACCAGAGATCGAATCATTTGATTTTCACCAGTACTGGATCTCTGTGTCTTCACAGGTACCAACTCTGGCAAAGGCAGCCCTTCATGGCATCTGGGTCCCTGTTTCTAGTGCAGATGTGAAGCGGTCATTTTCTGCACATGGACAAATCCTGCCCGACCAATGGAGAAGCCTGACTGTGGACAATTTTAAATTATTTTCAAGGCTGCTATTCAATAATTAGACTCTCCCACCCTCTTGTGTAATTGCAATTCTGATGCACTATCGCAGAAAAATGGTGCTCCCTGTGCAATAAAGTTGTAGACATGCAGTTCTAGTGCAATATTACAGAAAACAAAGTTGTACTCCACTGTGCATTGACTAAGACGTGCAGTTGTGGTGCAGTATTGTAGGGAAAAAATGGTGCTCCACTGTGCAATAAAGTGTAGACATGCAATATATATATACACACACACACACACACACACACACACACATATATATATATATATATATATTTGTAGTATCTCTGCATTATATGTAGCTATGGGTTAGATTCTACTGTCCTTCACGTAGTATGCTTTAGTTTAAGTAGTCTGGGTAGCATATTTGTCTGGGTAGCATATTTGTTTGGGTAGCGTATTTGTCTGGGTTGCGTATTTGTCTGGGTAATGTTTGTCGACCCATGTTTAGTAGTTAATACTTGAATTGTGTTTTTTGAACATATTTATCTTTGTAAATCTTTTTAAAATAAAACACATTAATTGCATTTTAGCTTTGAGAAAATTTTATTATACATGTCACAGAACACATTGTCAACATTAAAACAAAGACAAGATTTTGGTGTCTATTTAGTATTGCACAGACTTCAGAATTGGTTAATCCCTGTGAGAAAAATGTTACTGTCACATGAGACCATTTATTTTCACTGGCTGCATTGATCTGAGAAGGGAATATTTTAATAATTATGATAGTTTAACCAATGGAGTTCCACAGTCATTAGCCTTGATAGCTGGTAGATGCACAACTTGGATAGCTAATATAACATGCAATATGAGATTAAATGTTCTTGTTTTCTGCTAATGTGACTTAAATCTGCATAGAAACATGATAAAACACTGACAGACAAATTTATTACTTAAAATCCTGGAAATTGGATTCCCAAACACCAGTAAAATCCTGGAATCCATGATGGTCAAAACAGAATTTGCTTTTTCCAAGCACCAAATAACAGTGGCCTTGATTATAGATAGGGGCATTAGGGGCACCATGTCTTTCTTTGTTAACTGGGCAACTTTATGACATACATTGCAGGCTGTACAATGCTTAGCAACATTTTCATGTATGCTGGGCCAGTAAAAACATTGCAATATTCTAGACGGAGTTCTATCCCTCCCTGCATGACCTGCCCAGGGAAGGTCCTATCCCAGATACATTATCTGATTTCTAAATTTTTCAGGGGCTATCAGTTGTTCAGCCTGCTCTCCAGTACATGCATTTATCCACATACTGTACAGAACATTGTTCTCACAGCTATATTCTGGGGCCCCTTGTGTTTTTGTCTGCATTACTTGTAAAAACAAGTCAGCTATGGTAACATCCTTATGTTGCTCTACAGTAATATCACAATCATCAAATATGTTATGTATTACTACATGAAGCAATTCATTCTTCTTTCTCCATTCTTTCTGTAATCTTTTCTTTGCCCTTTTTGATTTTGTATCACTCCCTAGGGTCTCAAATACCTCTCCATCAAAAGAAATAGTATCCCAAAGGTTTTGGGCTTTGGTATGAGACCTTGTGGTTATGGTCATCAGGTGTTCTTTAGGGTTAATCAAAGGAAAAATAAGGAAAGTCCTGACCAATCACCACTGGCATGGGTAACTTGGGTACAATCCACAGTCATGGTAGTTTCTTTTCCCCCATATCCAGAGTCAAGTTGGTGGTGGGGTAACGATATGTATCCCCATGGACACAAATAATCCCAGTAAAAGCTTCAGTGACTGGTGGTTTCTCTAGTACATTAGAGTGTAGTAGGGTCTGTCTACTTTCAGTGTCTATTAGGCCCATCATAATTTTGTTCTGAATCTTTACATTAGTGGTAAAGTAACCCCAGTTCAAAAGGGCTAAATGAGCAGACTCATTCTTCTTTTTATGACAGCATCATTCTATGTGACGAGTCCTAGGTGTGAACGGTTTAACTAACACTTGTGAACTATACTCAAGCACTGGTTGGTTAAACTTGAATAGCAGAATTCAGCACCAAGTCTGTCTATTATCTAAAAAATCCACCCTAGTTCTTGCTCCTCCTGGAGTGAGGCAACTGCTAAGAAGCTCCCCTTTCTCCAGACTAACTAGGGGGTTGAGTAAAGCTGCCTTTATTATCCCATTCCGCTGGACCTCATTAGGGCAATGTTGCTTTGAATACAGGGCCCCTTGCTAGCTAGTCCCTTAACTCTGAGCTGATTGAGGAATTGAAACTACGCCTATTTAAGCCCAAGCTGCTGCAGTACCTGGCCACTCTTAATAACTATGACTGTGTCACTTGTGCCTAATCCTACTGTTATTGATAGTATATCTGTCCTGCATAGCATCCATCTCCCCCCCACTTCCTCCCCCTTCCTGGTGTGACCCCACTGAGCACTTACCCCCACATCCCCTCTTTATCCCCCCAGATTTACTGCTTTCTCTTCATAAATATTAATCCCCCCAATATTCACCGCCTTCCCTCTCGGTTTCCCCTCACCTCACCCCTCCACTTTAAAACCCTTTCCCTTATCCCTCTCTCCCCCCACATTATTCAGTCCTGCCCTATCACCTACTTACACAACCCTGGGTAGATTCCTGTCCAATCCCACCCCTCTGACTACTCAACCCCCTTATTCTGTCATCTTCTTTGTCTCTTCCCCCACCCTCCCCCTGCTCTTATCTATTCTGTCCTCGCACTCCTTTGGTCACCACCACTTCTAACCCTCCATAACTCTATCTGCATGCTGTAAAGCTCAGCTATGACTATAAATTGCTTGTCCACCTTAGGTATGTACTTAGTACTGTAGCAATAAAGTTGACCTCTCCTACCTGATTTTAATGGTACTTGCTTGAATCTGTATCTGTATGTACCATAATGTACTTGTCTGATGTATAAATCCCTATCTGTTTTGTATGTACCTTGTTTATTGCCTTATGACATGGAACCTTTGTAAACAAGCTTTTAGCTCAAAGGTGTTATCCAAGATTCCAATAAATAAATAAATAAAATGTGACCCTTTCCGAAACAATATCTGCAATTAATGTCTGGGTTGTAGGGTCTACTTCTTCTTCCTTCTGGCCTCCCTGCATTTCTTCCCATGGGGCATGATGGGGTTAAAGTAGAAGTTCTTACTGGCTGCTGTGTAGAGGTGATGGAAGGGTCCATGTTTCTATACACTTCTTAGTTGCTTGGCTATGAGGAAATCCTCAGCTAGTGTGATGGTGACCTCAGCTGATAATGGGTGATATTCACTGACCCTGACCTGGATGTCTGTGGGCAAGATTTGCAGAAATTGTTCCATGACAACAGACTCGACAGTGTCCAGCAAAGTTTTTCCGTCTGGCTATAACCACTTGTTATGGAGTTCGTTTAAATGGGTATATGTCTCTCTCAGGGTATCATTCCCTGATGTTTTAGGGATCTAAAGCATTGCCAGTATGTTTTGGTGTTAATGTCAAATAGCTTTAGGATCTCATTTTTCATGAGATTCTAGTTCACTGCACTTTTTTGGTCCATATTACTAGAAGCCAATTGGGCTCAACCCATAAGATAGGGAGACATTCTTAATGACTCACTGATCCAGAGGCCAACCACAAGCTTTGACCACCCTCTTGAAAGTAATGAGATAGGCACCAATGTCATCAGTGGTCATCAACTTTGTTAATTTAATGTCCTTGGGATTGGTGTTGACACCATCTGCATTTCTGCTTTTTCAATTATCTGTAGGGTCTTCATCGTATCCGCCCATCGTTCATCTTGCCATTGCCACTCCTTCCACTCCGGACTGTCTGTCTCTCAAAGTTGCTCCATCTCCAGCTGCTTCATGGACAACCATTTCAGGAGATCCATCGTATTATCCAGGGCTCCTCAACTCACACTTCCTCCAACTCCTCAACCACGTCCTCATCATAGGACTCCAAAAAATGCAATTCTGGTTTGTCCCTCAGTTTGGTTCTGAACTTCAGTCCTGGGAGCAGTTGTTCATCTGTATGCTCTGCCATTGCTCTGGTTAGAGCCTGCCAAACAGATGTCATCATAGTTATGTCACTGTGTCACTGGTTATCCTGGGTTATCAAGTCTGATATTGTCCCAATTATCTGTAGGGTCTTCATCATGTCCTCCCATCATTCATCATGCTGTTGTCAAATGGTGTTTTGTGAGAACTGGAGAGGCTAAAAGAAAGTTCAGGCAGGTTGTGGATTTGAACCAAATCCCACTACAAATCAACTACTCAGTTCTCAAAGTAAAGGAGGTAGTAGCTAGAGAGAATGAGTGTATTTCAGATGCACATGATTTACCCACAAGACAAGACAAGAAACAAAGAGGTGGATGGTAACATTCCAAATAAAAAAAATGTTGTGGCGCACCAAATGAACAGGCTATTACTCAAACACCAGGGGTGGAGGGAAATAATGAAAGCATAAGTAGTAGCATCAGAAGTAACCTTGCAATGGACATAAACAATGCTGCCAAAAATAAAGCTATTGCTGTGGTAGGTGACTCTATAATCAAATTTAGTGACAGAGTCATCTGTAGAGGGAGGAAGGGAAAACACTATGGAAAGTTTCCTCTCAGGGGCAAAAATATCAAATATCAAAAACAATTTAGAGGGACTTCTAAACAAAACAAACAAAGCAACAGTGGTGGTGTATGCTGGTACAAACAATGACAGCAGGATGCCAAAAAGTGGTACAGTATAGAGAAAGACTTTGAAAAGGTGGGAAGGAATCTTAAAAATAGAGGATGCAGCACAATAACCTCAGAAATTCTTCTGGTTCCTCAGGTGAGAAGTAGGAGATTGCAAGAAACTAAGCTAATAAATGGGTGGTTATAGATATAGTGTGTGAGACAGGGTTTTAAATTTCAGAGAAATTAGGCCAGATTTGAAAGGGATGCAAAACTTTATGGCTCAGATGGCCTAAATCTAAATTGTGATGATGCCAGAGTGCTGGAAGGAAGAATTAACCATAGCTAAGGCTGTAAGAAATTCACAGGAAAAATTACCACTTTTAACGGCACCCGCATGGTAGAATATGCCACTTTTCACAGCCAGCACACATATTCCACAGATAATATAAAAAAATGCATCTAAATTTCCTACAATTATGTACTTTAATTAAAATTTACTGTCTTTTGTTAAACATCCGTAAAACACAAAAGGTCTTCAGTGGCTCTTGTCGCCTTGTTTTACCTTTAAAATTAAGAATGCTCCTGTTTCTGTGTAAAAAACACATGGTGCACTGTGTGAAAAACTCCCGAGCAGGAGTGTATGAAAGAAAAGTGCAGGTCAAGCTTTTCTACAAAACCCTGGTGGCTCCAAAAGTTTAAAGGGAAGGTAGTTTTAATACAGGAGCGCACTCGCTCCTTGAGCGCTGTCTCTGTCCCTTGCTGCATCATTGTGTCCATCTAAGCTTAAACAAATACCACAAATGAGTGGAGAAAGAAAATTGAGATGAACAGTGGTTTTGTCACTCGGGGTGGGCTGGCATTGGTAAATTAAAGTCACCCACCCAGGAAGATAAAAAAAATGAGTTTCTTTTGCAGACCACTTGGTTCACACAGAAGGTGAACTGAGCAGGAGGATAGAAAGGTGCTCTGCCTTTTTGTACAGTTTTTTTTTAAAAAATAAGGTGGCAGAAGAGAGGAGAGACTGTTTGCACAGGTGGAGTAAGAGCATTCACTCGTTGCTTGTGCTCCGTCGGTCTCTCTCTCTCTCTCTCACCCTATTAATGAGTATATTAAAGGTCACTAACAAGCTGAAATTGAATGCTATTGCTCTATTGGATCACAGCTAAGTAGTTTGCATGGTATAATAGGAGAGAGGCATTTTTTTAACTACAGGTACTGACACGAACATCTGTAAAACTGTACCGATGCATGGCAAAACAAAGAAATCTGTCAATTTCACGCTACCGCCTGTAAATCATGGTGATCGTGAAATCTGTGCATGGTGTGAATTTCTTACAGCCTTAACCATAGCATAACAGCTTTTTAAAACAGAAGGCAAGG
The DNA here is from genome assembly GCA_016271365.2 of Neoceratodus forsteri. NCBI lineage: Eukaryota > Metazoa > Chordata > Ceratodontiformes > Ceratodontidae > Neoceratodus > Neoceratodus forsteri. The sequence continues at coordinate 650,531,340 of CM057456.1, forward strand.
GCGATTAGGGGAGGAAAAAATACAAACAAACCTGTAGTTAAAGCTGGCAGTGAAAAAAAAGGCAGATCTAACTCCAAAAGTAATATTAAGAAAATAAAAACAACCTGTTGAAAGCAACTAGAAAGTATTACTAACCAGTGCAGGAAGTCTTGTAAAGAAATAAGGGGAACTGGAATATGCACTGGTTAAAGAAGGTGTTCACATTTGTGAAGTTACTAAAACATGGTGGTAGGAGAATGACACCTGGGATAAACACATACAAGGTTATACATCGTGCAGTTAAGACCAGAAAAATACAGTATATGAGGGGGAGTGGTAAAAGTATGTATCAGGAGTGATATAACAAAAGAAGTTAACATGGCTGAATAGCCAGCTATCAAACAAAAATGGGTTAAGATCATATAGTCAGTGGGAATGAAATTATTTCTGGGGTTCATATATAGGCCTCCATCACAAAGGAATTAAATGATCAGATGTGTAAAATATCGAATAACATTAAAATTGAGGATAAAGTAATCCACTTGAGTGATTTTCATATGATCAACATAGATTGGATCAACAGAGAGGCAAAGACATTGCTGGAAAAAGATTTCATGGACTGTATTAATGCACTGAACTTAGAACAGTGTGTGAAAGCTCTCATCAGGGAAAGCCACATACTTGACCAGGTCTGTAGTAAATTAGAAGAGAAATTTAAAAAAAACTGCAGGACCATGGAACCACTAAGTGGTAGTGACCATAATATGGTCACTGTTCAGATTAAAATGAACAGTAAAAGAACTCTGAATGGTAGTTCTAAAGCAAAGTGTCTTAATAAGGTTAATTGTGAGTGAGTGAGAGAGGTTTCACTTCATGAGATTGGAAATCCAGTTCAATGGCAAGAACCAAAATGAACTGCAGTAATTATTATTACATAAAATCTCAGAGTTAGAGAGTAAGTACACACCAGAAAATAGTTAAATATAGCAAGAATGGCAGGGTACCAGAGTGGCTAAACAAAATGTAAAATAAAAAGAGAATGAAAATAAGAGGCAAGACTTGTAGAAAAGCCACCAGAATAAAGACACAACAAGCTTGGGATGAGTATAAAAATCAAGTTATGTAAAACAATTTAAGAAAGGCAAAGAGGGAACAGGAGCTGTAATTAACCACTAGAGTAAAGGATAATTTTAAATATTTTTATAGCCACATAAATAATAAAATAAATATCAAATCCCAGTTGAGTCCACTAATTAATGACAAATGAAATACAACCAGTGAAGAAAAATGTGGTTGCTATATTTAATAGCCTTTTTTGCAGTGTTTTCAGGAATAAGGATATCCAGAAAATACCTGTGGAGAATTTTAGTAACAGCCCTCATATAATTTAAGGTGAGAGTAGTATTAAATAATGGCTTGAAAAAATTAACCCACATAAAGCCCTGCCCAAGACGGGTTATGCCCTCAAATCATTAAGGAAGTAGCTGAGGTGAGAGGAGATCTCTTACTGCTGTAATACTTCAGTATCCTCTGGATAATGGGGAGGTAGTAAGTTTTTGGAAGGAGGCCATTGTTACCCTGTTGTTTAAAAAGGGACACAGAACAGATTACAAGAACTATAGACCAGTTAGTTTGCCTTCAGTGTTAGGGAAGGTCCTGGAGGTCATAACTAAGGATGAGCTGAAGAATTATTTTCAAGACAGAAGCATTGGTGACTTGACACAACACAAGTTTACTAAGGGGAGATTGTGTATGACAAATGTGCTTAGCTTTTCTAATAATGTGCATAAGACTGTGGATATGAGTAAACCAGTTGGAATAGTATTTCTTGATTACAGCAAGTCATTTGACAGTGTACCATACTTAAAACTGATTACCACACTACCAAAAATGGGCATCAGTTGAAGATTAATTAGTTGGCTAAAATCATGGCTCAGAGAGAGAGAAAGCAAAAATTCTCATTGATAGGGTATCACTCAGATTGGTCACTTATGACAAGTAGTGTGCCTCAGGGGTCAGTCCTGGGACTGATTCTATTTAATGTCTATACATCATCCATGTAGTGCAATGAAGGCATTTGGCTCTCCAAATTTGCTGCCAATACCATGCTAGGCTCTGTAACTGATTCTGATGAGGCAATAGTTAATTTGCAAAGTGATATATTGAATTTAGAAAGATGGGTCTCCAAACATAAATTAGTATTTAAAATTGGGAAATGTAGTGTAATGCACTTGGGGAAAAGCAATATCAGGGACAAATATATAATACTAGAACAGGAACTTAAGGAAGTAAAATCTGAAATGGACCTGGGAATTCTGTTGCAAGAAAACATGAACTTTGAAAAAGCACTATAAGGGGACAACCAAAAACTGTTGCAGAATCTTGGGCTGTATTCAATGGCATATTACAAGCAGGGATAAGAGGTGTTGATGCCCCTGTATGGCTCACTGTTGAGGCCAAACTTGGAGTAATGTAGCCAGTTGTGGGCACCATACACCAAAAGAGGCATTAAATGCCTTGATAGAGTACAGAGGAGAGCAATAAAGATGGTTTCTAGGCTAAATAAACAATTTTCTTGTGAAAGACTGGCAAATCTAGATACCTGTATGTATTTGCTGCAGTAAAGATTAAGAGGGGACTTATGCCTGATTTATAAGGCATTTTATAACAGGGACTTATAGGATTTATTAGGCCCAGAACTTAGAGCTTCACATTATGTTCCAAGAGCACATGACCAACAGTTAAAGGGACACTGTCAACCTGTTTTTCATCATATTATTTCTAGGTCAAACCCCACATTTTATGATTGCTTACCCTCTCTAAACTTCACTGATGTTGCTGTTTGTTTTGTATGTCTCCTTGTTTAGTAGAACTGAAATGCATGGCAATGTATATTTATAAACAACCTTGTTTTTGTTTACAATCCTGGTTCTGTTCTTACTGCATTCTTCCTGAGCATTAGAAACACACCGAAACAGTGCCGTCACTCATAAGGCAGTAGTGTCTTAAACTCCCACTGCATCATGAGAGGCTAAACTGTTTTGTGGGTGTTCCCAAGTCCAGGAAAGTTGCATTTGTAGTTGATCAAGGAATGTAAACAAACCTGTTTTGGTGTGATAACACCTGTATGTTGGGCAGTCTGTGTTTTATTTTTTTAAAGAAAATAAGAGTCAGAATCAAACTACCAGCTGCATCAACACTCTTTACAGAATTCTGGCAATCATAAAATATGTTGTTAAACTAGGGACACTTTGAGACCTAAGGGGGGTTGACAGTGTCCCTTTAAAGGGAGGAACATATGGAACTAAAAAGATGGTATGTGGATCACTCAGAGAGTAGTTGCAATATGGAACAGTCTGTCAACTGAGGTGGTGGGGTGCAGTAGAATGGATTCATTCAAAACATCACAAGATAAATATCGCATAGCCAACAGCGTAATGGGATAGAACCTTTGAGAAAAGGTAAGACTTACAGGGCAGGGGAAAGCAATATTGCTGCCTCTGAATTGGTTGCTTGTGACAGTGCTTCTGACCATTCTTGTAGAAAGTGCCCTGTTCAAAGTTATTTTTGCCAGTTCTTGCTTTGCAAAGATGGAAAATGAAAGGACAGGGGATCCTCTCCCTCAAGTGATACCTCTTTTTTTGAAATATAGTCCACTGGATACTTTTTTTTGCTCCTCCAGCCCATGGCCCTCCAGTACTTCAGGCCTGGCAAGCCCATACCACCATTGCTGAGTCCTGAATGCCATCCACAGCCACTCATTTTGCCGTGTCCCTGGGTAACCTGATGTTTCCCTTCATTGGGAGGGCCCCTTCCCCTTGGGGGCTACCAGGGGAGGAGAATCACCTTGAAGGGCTTCCACATATCCCAGGCATTGCAGGGGTCAGCACAGACACTTGTCCAGGGCTTTGGGCATGTGGAGGGACCGGCAGTGGTCATCCAGTTGGCCAGGTGGGTGATTTCCTATTTTCTACCCCACCTACCGCTCCTCCCTATTGTTCCTGCATGCCCATGGTGTCCTAGTTGAATGTACCTGTGGCGTGTGGTCATCCACATCACAAGGTGCATTATCATATGGCCAGCCACTAGGAGCTGCTTAAGGGAGATGCATGATGCAGCCCATCCCCCCCAGAGGAAAACATTCCTGCAAACACTCTGGAATGCTCTGAGCCCTCCCTGCTGGTCTCCGCTTCTGTTGTCCCGGGCTTAGGCTCGAACCCAGGTTGCCAGTATGCCAGGTGAACCCCTTCATCTGGCACCATGGAGCCAGCATGGATAAGTTTTTTTAAAGCTGGTATACTGTGCCTGGGAAGTGAGGAGGCACAAACTGGGGTGAGATTTGTTTGCTCCCCCAATGGCAACTTCAAGCACTATCAAGTCACCTGGAATGACTGCTGCAAATCTGTTGAATCAGTAAATCCCGTAACACCTGGTGAAGCCTGGGAAATTTGAATGATTCAGGCATTGGAAAATCCCAGCTTCTAGAAGGCCAAGCTAGACTTATGCATTATGAATATAGAATCCAATCTCAAACAAACAAATAAAAAAGCTATGATGTTGAATCTGATCTTCCAAAAACAATGGAGGAACTAGTAGAGGTTAAAAAGTGAGTTGAAACTTATGAAGCTAAAGCAACATTCATAAATGCTAAAGCAACTGCTACTATTATGGGTCAGACTGCTATCAGCCAAACTGGATACCTTAGAAAATGCTAATCGGTATAGAAACCTAAAGTGACTTACCAAATTCCCCCGATATCATGTTTGCAGATCACCTTCCCTTCACTGAGTGATGCAAAGCTCAGCTGCCCTGAAGTTAAATATTAAATATATTCAGATGCTTAGTTTTTTTAACATTTTAGTGCCACAGTTGTCTCTGCATGTTTTTTTCTTTGTTTGAAGTTCGCACATGAGCAGTGCATCCACATGATTGAGTGACATCAGCACAGGGAAGGTGTTTCCACTGCACCTTTCTCACTGTTCATTCATTCATCTTTCCTGGACCCAGCTTCAGTGAGTGCAGATCCAAAACTGAACTGGCAAAAATTACAGCACTGATGACTGAAACTGTTTGTTATATTGGCAGCTGAGGCGGATACTTGCTTTTGGGATTGCAGAAGTTGTAATTTCTCCTGATTTTCAGTTTTACTCATCTGACTAAGCTCTGTGTCCTAGGTCCATCGGTTCTAGGAACATCACAATCTACATTGCATGAGTACAGTGTTACAGTTTTAGTAAGTGCTGCAAGTACATAGTTATAACAAGTCTGTATAAAAAATATTTTTTTTTAACTGAGTGGAGCTGTAATCTGTAGCATATTGGGACACAAAAGGATGACTTTTGAACTGGGCTGATCTATAAGTTGCAGTGAGCTTTTCAGTATTGGTACATAGAGGTCTGTGTTAAATGGATGACTTTTTCAACAGCTCAGAACTGTAATGTGCAGTAAGAGTATAAGCACTGAGCTGCACAGTCCAGTCCCAGGAGAACAGTCCAATAAACTGTATTCTTGGCAAGTGCTGCTTCCAGTGTGATTGGTTCAGTAAACTGCCTTTGCTATTGCATTTCTGATTGTCACCATCATTAAAGACATTTTTTTGTTTTCCTGTGCTCCTGTGTTTTCTTGGGCTCATTTGGTGTTCTCATACAAACACCATAACACTGATCACCAAAGTATGCTTAGATGTGCATGAATAAAGGGTCATGGTGCTCTGAATTGTTTCTCCAGCTTGCCAGCACCTCACTAAATTTATACATGAATGCAATAAAACCAGTTATATACTGTACATAGTTATACTGTACATAGTTTACATTGTATCTCAAATTAAACACCTGGGGCTGGATATTCAAATTGTGCTATTTTGTGATGCAAGCCCTTGCACTGCATAAAATAGTTGCACAGGGGTGTGGCCGGGGCGATATTCAAAGGAGTTGCACTATTGAGCAACTCCTTTGAATATCACCCCCTAGCCACAGCCACTGTGCATGACGCAGTGGAACTTGCGCCACCACAAGTGGTCAGAGTGGAGCATTCAAGTTGCGGTGGTGCAAGTACCATTGCGCCATGTGCAAATTTCCCATATTCAAAAGGCGACATGCAAATGGGGCCATAATTCATGCAAGGCACAGGGGGGGGCCATTTGCATCTATTTATGGCCACATTTGCATTCCATTAGCATGCAGGTGCACCGATCCCCGAGGACTCATGCCTGGCACCCTGCCAGGCAGCAGCCATTGGGGACTGACGCCCCCTGCAGCCCGATCATGAGCAAAAGTGTAAAAAATCCCCCACCCCCGACTGGCCCGATCACAGGCATAAGGTTAAATAACCCCCCACTAGCCTGATCGTGAGCATAAGGTTAAATAACCCCCACTAGCCCGATCATGGGCATAAGGTTAAATAAACCCCCATTAGCCCGATCGCGGCATAATTGTAAATACCCCCCACCAGCCCGATGCAGGCAGCACAGAGTCCAACCCCCAAGGACATATCCTGGTGGTCCACTGGACCACTAAGCCCGATGCAGGCTGCAAACTGTTGCAACACCCCAAGGACATATCCCTGGTGGTCCAGTGGACCGCTAAGCCCGATGCGGGCTGTAAAATGTTGCAACACCCCCAAGAACATATCCCTGGTGATCTAGTGGCCCCACCCCAACCACCCATGAAGCCCCACCACCCCACCCCCGGCCAGCCAGCGGGTGGCAGCATCCCACCCACCTGCTCCCTGTACCACCACTGACTGACTGCCGGTGAGGATACTGCTTGGTGCAGAGCAAGAGCCAATGGGCATGCCTTATACTGTAAAGGCAGTCCAGATATGTGAATGAATTTTCAATCACATATCTGGACTGCCTTGTATGTATGATAGTTGCACGCCCATTGGCTCTTGCTCTGCACCAATGGGTGTGCAGCCCTACTGGGCAGTCAGTCGGTCGGTGGCAGGGCGGCAGGCGGGTGGGATGCTGCCGCCCGCCGGCTGACGGGGGAGTGGGGTGGTGGGGCTTCATGGGTGGTTGAGGTGGGGGGCCACTAGATCACCAGGGATATGTTCTTGGGGGGGTGTTGCAACATTTTGCAGCCCCCAATTGGGCTTAGCGGTCCACTGGACCACCAGGGATATGTCCTTGGGGGGTGTTGCAACATTTTGCAACCCGCAATCGGGCTTAGCGGTCCACTGGACCACCAGAGATATGTCCTGGGGGGGTTGGACTCTGTGCTGATCGTGATCGGGCTGATGGGGAAGTATTTTACAATTATGCCCATGATTGGGCTAGTGGAGGGTTATTTAACCTTACGCCCGCGATCGGGCCAGTCAAGGGGAGGGGTTACTCATGCCCCAATTGGGCCGCGGGGGGCAGAAAGTAGGTTGAGGCCAGCCACAGGTGGCAGCTGCTGTTTTGTGCCTTGCAATGTGACAGCTCACCTGTGGGTGGCCCTTGACTTACTCCTTTTTTTTTGGCTCAAAGTTGTGCAGGCGCAGGTTGGGGGTTGAACCTGCACAACTCTGCACAGCCCGCTGAATATCGGGCTGTGCAGTTTATGCATGGTTCCTCACCCTCCAGTTCAGCATGCATTCATTTGCATTGTGCTGTTGCTCAGCTTGCCTTGGGGGGGCGCAACTGCCTCCTGCTGAATATGGCAGAATGGCGCAATTTCGGACTTGAACAGGCACAACCCTATTGCGCATGGCGTAACCCTTTTGAATATCCAGCCCTTAGTTTTTTAACATTTTAACATAAAGACAGTCTTTATAATTAGGATTGTAGCATCACTGTATGTGCTCCAGAGCATCAGCAAAAGATAGACTGCAGTTGCCATTATCTCCCGACACTGTGGTACCAATGTATGGCTTTTATGGTGTTATATTGCAAAGTGTGCTAGTCAGTTCGGCATACTTAGGGAATAATGTCTGAACCAAAATATGGGCTACACAGCAATGAATGCAAGGAGTCTACACAATGCACCATGACATCAGTAAGGCATGGGAGACAGTATAGTGCAGCATCTATTATATCTGCAGTACACTTTATGTATGTGCATCAGAGATCCACTGTAATGGAAAAAATGGGAAAACACACATGGCTTGACACAGACCGAAGTGGTAATGAAGTATGGTGACATAAGTGAGGAAGGGTGGCTCAAATATAGTCTAACACTTGAGCACCTGCCGCAAGGATAAGTCCCTTTTTGTAGTGGACCAATCAAATGATACTTAGGCTATCTAAACATAAATGCAGTCTCTTTCTCTATGAGAAGGGTATTGGCAGTGTCATTTTTAACCTTGGGGTGTGGGGGACGATCTCTGACTGCACTGTGTATTTTTTGTCAATTCATAATGCACCTGGAGGCATACATGTAGCGACAATAAGCCAATGCCAGGATGGTATTACAGATGCTTATGCAGACACTAATGACAGCTGCAGTCTGTATAGTTCTGGGGGCACTTAGAAGTAACATAAAGCTGGTGCAATAATTTGTAGCTTTAAGTTTATAACATGCCGAAAACAGGTGAACCGGTGACTTCAACACGTTACTCAATCACTGAGGGGGAAAGTACAAGCAGGCCTCCCACTCCCAAACACACACATACACAGAGAAGAAAGCTATAGCATAGACCAGTTAGCACTAGGGTAAAGACAGACCCAAACAGTATAAGTAATTTACAGATAATAAAAGTTATATTCTGCAGCATTTTTCTAAGTGTATGTGTGCAGCTGGGGGTTTGGAGTGGTCAGGGTACAAGGTGCCTGCTTGTAATTTCCACCCTGTGCTCCATCAGAGTGAGTGACTGCTAAATCAATTGGCGGGAGGTCACTACTAACTAGTACCAGGTGAGGAATTTGGACAAATTGGATTTGGACAAATTGTGAGCCATTTATCCTGCTCATGCAAGGCCACCAGATCGAGCCACGCTCTCAGTGTCAAGCTGGAACGGCCAGCAACTCATTCACATAGGGAAAGCAATCCCCCCCCAAAAAAAGAAATATAAAAATCCAGGGTACTATCACTAGCATTTGTGTGGGTAGATTGATGCCGGGAGTAACAGAACACACACCATACCTCGATTTTGCACAGTAAAATGACCGCAATGATGGGAACCAAACCATAGCACTAAGCAGCAAAATATAATATTAACAATCTGTGTTGCTTAGTCTGCTCTCACTGCTGTACTGGAATGGATCAGAACTACTGCTGTAACTGCCTGAGCTATTGCCCACATCATTCTCGCTGCTGTCATAGGGTCATCCCTATGGGGATCTGCTGTGCAGCGACTGTCAAATTGTGCCACTATACAAGTGTCCGAAAGATCACTGTTAGTGCAGGACAACATAATGCTTTCATCATCAGACCCTGAAAATGAACTGTTTGACATTGCCATTGCCGTACTGCATGCTGCGACCAAGAGCTCTGTTATCAAGACAGAATTGCTGTGACCAAGAACTAATTTTAATTGCAGAGCGCAGATCTTCCTGTGGTGACATTGCAAAGGTAATGAGTGTCAAAGGTCACCAAATACAAGCTCCAATACACAAAATGACACTTCCTGGTTTGCGAGGGTGAAAACCTGATTTAATTTGCTAAAATCGGCTATGCATCTATCAAAACACATTGCGAATCAGTTCTATATGCAGTCACCTTGCAGTATATGTGTTCATATATCAAAGCTTGGTAAATCGCTTTAAGAATTTTAGGTATCCCTGCTTCCTTTAGCTCCCAGTACCCTGCACTCAGAGGCATGGCTAAAAACATTTTAATTGAAACATTCCAGCTACCTGAGGAGAATCCACCTATACTCATCAAAGCTTACAGAGTAGCTACTAAAGGAAAACCTTCCAATACAAAAACTTCTATGTTAGTGCAGTTTGCTTTTGAAACTGATCATGATTTAATTATTAAATTAGACTGCATTCAAAAACAGCTTGTATCTCGAGGTTATAAATATTTCGTTTTCCCTGAGTTTGCCTTACCTACGCAACAGAGGAAATGATGACTATTAAATTTGAGCGAAGATGTATTAAATACAGGAGTAACTTTTATTTTACAATCCCCTGCAAAAGCCAAGATTGCGTAGAAAGATACTACCCCTTTCTTTTCTGATCCTGAACAGATTGTGGATTGTATTTGTGCACATAGTTCAGAGAGAGAGCTGAGTAGGACTCATCTTCAGTTGATTCTGATTCAGGATTATTAGCTGAGGCTACTGAACTATAGCAGAATCTTGCCGGTAATAACACTTTTGTATATCATGGAATTGACGTGCTAATTTCTCACGAATGTTTGTATTGAAGTTTTAACTAATGATAACAAATTCTTCTCTCAAAGTACTAACCTTTAGTTATAATAATTATTAGGTAACAAAATTGGAGGACATTTTGTTTTGATCTGTTTCAGCAGCTTCTTTTTTAAAAATGTAAAATTTGATTAAAGTTAAGGGCTCTAGTTCTACTGAGATGATTGCATTGTAAATTCTATAATACACACATTTAGCAACTACTAAGTGTTTAAACAATTCTGTACTAACATGGTGAAACTGAATTCCTCAGATGGTGACTGTAACTTCAGTATGCAGATGTAATTCTAATTATTACCTTTCATATTCCTTCACTTACTGCACATTTTGTATGTATCATACTGAAATAAACTGGATATCTGATAAAATATATGTTTAAAAAAGAGGCTTAAAGGGCACATTGCCAGCTGGACTTGTTATTAATTAACCTATGAAATCTATGAAATTAAATTTCAGAATATGGGGAATGCATTATTTTGGAATGGAGTGAGGATAATCTTTTTCAGAATGCGGCAGGGATGTACAATTTTGGGAATGTTTTGAGGCACAAATTTAGAATGTGATGGTGATGCACAATTTTGGAATGAGGCTTTGCCACATAACTTCAGATTGTGGTTGGAACATGAAAGTTGGATTGTGGTGGAGACAAGTATTTTTGGAATGTGGCAGGAACACACAGGTCCTGATTCTTATAACCCTTAGAATGATACAAGGTACCTGCATCAAACATAAATGATGCAAGTGGCACTTTTCATCAAAAAATGCACCCGGAGCAGTTCTCAAAAGCAGCCTGCATCAAATGCAGTCCACTTGTGCTAAAAGGGGGCCTGTGCCAGCCTTGCTCCATAAAATGGGCTGCAGCATGGTGCTAGGAGGCTTGTGGCAGATGCAGGCTGCCATATCCCCTAAGCTGCTATTCCCAAAACTCTCCCAGACGGCAAAGGACTAAGAACCGTTAGACCAGCCAAGAGGGTTCAGGGCTGGAGTGGTCCACTAGACCACTAGGGATAGTTATTTTTTTTTTAATGGGAGATTGGGGCTTGGGGGGCCATTAGACTACCAGGAATTTTGGCATGCCACTTAACAGGAATCTGGGCTGGAGCAGTCCACTAGACCACCAGGGATAGTTTAACTTTTATGATGGGTGATCAGGGCTGGGAGGAGGGCACTAACCACCAGGCACCTGTTCATGGTGCTATTGCCACATGGCTGACCCACAAGCCAGAGAACTTTGATGCTGGCAACCTACCCAGTAAAGAATCAGGTGCAGGGTCCCTGGCACACTGGAAATCAGTGCAAGCCACCTTTGGCATGGCTTTCACTTACATTTAGAGAATCGTCCTCACATTGTCAAAATGTAGCAGGGATGCGTAATGGAGGAATGTGGTGGGAATGTGACATTTTGAAATGTGGGTGCATACCCTTCTGGAATGTGACAGGAACAAGCAATTTCAGAATAAAATTATGTGTTCTGTCAAATTCCACTAGTGCGCAACCCACTATTTTACGAAATAGTCATTTCCCACCACATTCTAAGATGTGTGTCCTGTCACATTCTGAGATTGCCTGTCCTCACCACATTTTGAGATTATGCATCCCTGCAACACTGATATATTATATCCCCACCAACATTCTGAAATTGTGCACCACCTTGACATTCCATAGCTATAACCAGTGCTGCATTTCAAATCTACCTTCTGATTCTAGAGTACAGTACCATGCATCTGAACATTCTGGAAATTCATGCACTGTGCCCAGCCCTTTGTCTGTTTTTTTCCTTTTTTCAAATGATTATTACAACTACAGTTGTCTTAATCTTTAGAAAAGTAAATCCTACAAGGCTGCTGATAGTGAGGACTAGGCAGTGAGTTCTAGCATGACATCATCATCAGCTCAACACTGAAACTGACTTTTTTGAACAGGGAGTGAAATCAGGGTTAAAAAAATAGAAACAGAATTTGATGGCAGATAAGGACCACTTGGCACATCCGGTCTGCCCACTTCTCCCTAACTACACTTTTACCACAGACCTTGCATGATCATCAGCTCTTTCTCCCTCCCCACTTCCTTTCCACTATCATTCCCATGTGCTTATCCCATGCAACCTTGAACCCATCATTGTTTTTGCCTCCACCACCTCCACTGGAAGGCTGTTACAGGAATCCACCACTCTTTCTGTGAAGAAGTACTTCCACACATATCTCCTGAATCTACCCCCATCCAGCATTATAGCATGTCCCCTTGTTCTTGAGCACATTTTCCTCTGAAAAATACTTCCCTGTTGTACCTTATTTACCCCTGTAAGGTATGTATATGTCTTTATCATATCCCCTCTCTCTACTCATTTCCAGGGTGAACATACTGAGGTCCTTTAGTCTCTCCTCATAGGTCTTTTAATGCAGACACTGCACCATTTTAGTTGCTCTTCTTTGCAAAGCCTCTACTCTGTCTATGTCCTTCTGAGATTGTGGTCTGCAGAACTGAACACAGTGCTCTAGGTGAGGGTCTTACCAGCAATCCCTGCAGAGGCAACATCACCACCCTCTTTGTGCTGGTAGTATCCCTCACTATGCACCCCAGCATTCCACTAGCCCTTCCTATTGCCTTGCCACACTGCCTGGCCACCTTTCAGTCATCCAATATGATTAACCCTGGGTCTCTTTCCCGTTTGGTAGTCATTAATACCATTCCACCCATTTTGCACTCCAATCCTGGGTTACTGTGCCGTAAGTGTATTATTTTGCACTTTTTTACATTGAAACCCAGATGCCATACTCTTGACCACTCCTCTAGTTTTCTCAGGTCTCTGCTCATCCTTTCTGCAACCTTCTTGGAATGTCCACCCTTGTGCAGATTATGGTGTCATCTGCAAAGAGACAGACCTTCCCTTCTAGCTCCTCTGCAATGTCTTTTATGAAGACATTAAAAAGGATCTGACCAGCACTAATCCCTGAGGTACCCTGCTAGTTATCCTCCCTCCCTTCCTCAGAGTGAACTCCATTTACCACAACCCTCTGTCACTGATCCCCTAATACATTTCGTATCCAGTTTACCACCTTTGGACCAACACCTAAGCTACCCAACTTGTTTACTAGTCTCCTATGTGGAATGGTGTCAAAACCTTACTGAAATTTAGGTAGGCCATGTCCATAGCTCTTCTGTGATCTAGTTCTAAGGACACTCAGTCAAAGAAATCTATTAGATTCATTTGACATGACCTCCGTTCTGTGAAATCATGCTACCTCGAGTCTTGTAACCCACTGGATTCAAGATATTTCACAATTCTTCACTTCTGAAGTGATTTCATTAACTGTTTCACCACTAATGTCAGGCTGACTGGCCTCTAATTGCCAGCCTTCTCCCTGTTACCACATTTGAGTAGTGGAATTACATTCACCCTCCTCCAGTCCTCTGGAACTACTCCTGTACAGCCAGTATTTCTCTAAGCTCCCTCAGTACCCCTGGGTTTACACCATCAGGCCCCATTGCTTTGTTCACCTTCTGGATAGCAAGTTCCTTCAGGATTCTCACTTTCAAAACAAATTATGGCCTGAGCCGATAAGGCTGCAGCTGAGGAATTTGGGGTAAAAATATTGAAAATTTGCTTTTTAACATTGTTACACTAAATTTTCAACATAGCCTTGTTATGACCCTGCCTGATGAAGAAGGGAAGAGAAAATGTGCAACTCCTGGACTAAAGGTGATTTTGCACTAGGACTGCAAAATCAACTTTCAGGATGCAGAAACACATTTTGGGCAGGAGTTGAAAAATGACAGCTGTCACATTCATGAGGTGCTGTAAAGAAAAGGCTATGTTGAAAAGTTGGGATAAAAATATTGAATATTACCAACGTTATGAGCCGGCATTTGCAAAATTCAACATAGCCTCATAACTTTTTTTTATATGTTTGCACAAAATATAAAACGTAGCCTTCTTATGACCCCACCTCATGAATAAGATCAAAGAAAATTTTAAACTCCTGTCCAAGAGGTGATTTTATGCAGGGAATGTGAAATTATCTTTTTGGATATATGAAGAATTTTGGGCATGATTTGAAAAATGACAGCTGTCACATTCTTGTGGTGCTATAAATATATGGCTATGATGTAAATTTGGGTTAAAAATATTGAAAATTACCAAATTTATGAGCCTGCTTTCACAGCATTTAATGTAGGCTCAAAACTTAATTGTTTTTTAATATTTTTGCACCAAATTTTCATCACAGCCTTCTTTTGACCCCTCCTCATGAACAAGGACAGATACAATGTTAAACTCCTGCCTGAAATGTGATTTCATACAGGAACCGCAGAAACACCCTTCAGGATTTAAGAAAACATTTTGGCCAGGATTTGAATAAAATGACAGCAATCACACTCATGAAGTGCTCTAAAGACATGGCTATGTCGTGAATTTGGGGAAAAAATATTGAAAATTTCCGAAGGTATGAACCTGCTTTCACAAAATCCAATGTAGGCTCATAAGTTTGTCATTTTTCAAATATTTTTACTCCAAGATTTCAACCTAGCCTTTCTATGACCCCAGCTCATGAATAAGGGCACAGAAAATTTGCAGCTCCTGGCCGAAAGGTGACTTCATGCAGGGACTACAAAATAACCTTTCAGGACAGATCTACCTATTGGCAGTGCAATTGTTCATGAGGTAGGGTCGCAAAGAAGGCATATTGAAAATGTGGGCCAAAAATATACAAAAATGCTCAAGTTATGCCTCTGTTCAAAACCTCATTGAAATACATTAAATCACATACCTGTTTCTTCATTTCACAGACCACCTTTGAAGAGTGAAGTCATGTTTGTAGTCCAGAGAGGATTACGGTGTTGGATCCCTGATGGGTAAGTAAGGTCTTGGGGGGAGTGTGGTGGTAGGTGCAGAGTGGGATGGTCAGGGGCAGCAATGGCTGTAAAAGACATCAATGGATGGTTTTCGTTTTGCAGGGGTGTAAAAAAAATAACACAGCATGGAGGATTCTTCATCATGACACTAGGGGATTGGGCACCTCTAGTGTCACTCTTATGGTTCTGGGGGGTGTGGGGTGGTGGGTGCTAAGAGGAAGGGTCTGTTGGGGATATATATATATATATATATATATGGGATTCCAGGGATAATGGAACTAATTTTTTTTTTATTCTGATGGGGCAGAAGCAGGCCCCCTGAGCTAAAACCAGCTTTAGATTACTTTGTAGGGCACCACTGGGCTACAGAAAACTATTTTGAAATCTGGCCATCTTGCCCCTTGCTCTTTGTTCAAGAGTGAGGAATTTCTTTGATTGCAAGGCTGCAAATTCTTCCACCGCCAGATTCTTTGACCACGATCGTGCATCGGGAGTGAGGGACAAGGTGGCCAGATGAAAAAATCTTTTTTCTGAACTCATTGGTGTCCTAGGAAGACAAATGAGGGTGGGATTTACTCAGGGGGCTTCATTCTGATGAATCATGAAGGTGGTTTATCACAATTTCTTCAATTTTTTTAGTTATAAAGTTTTTAATTCTTTGTTCGTGAGCCTGCAAATTCTTTGATCGTGAGATTCTTTGATTGCTATCATGCATTGTGAGTGAGGGATGAGATGGCCCAGATTAAAAATCTATTTTCTCAGCCCAGGGGTGTCCTAGGAAGTCAAATGAGGGTGGGTTTTACTCAGGGGGCTTCGTTCTCTCGAACTACGACAGTGGTTTACCGTAATTTCTTCAATTTTTTTTTATTTATAAAGTTTTTAATTCTTTGTTCATGAGCCTGAAAATTCTTTGATTGCAAGCCTGCAAATTCTTTGATTATGAGATTTTTTGATCACCATCTTCGATCATGAGGGCAGAACAAGATGGCCAGATTTTTTATAATGGAATAGATAAGGAAATTGTACTAATCTTTGACATTGAATATGTTGGAAATGGTTTGGTCTTTTTACTTGAGATTTGAAGGGAAGAAAGACAGCATGCTACAGATGTGGCTTTTGGTGGTTTGGTCAAAAAATGTTACAGGACAGCAAAGTTACAGCACTGTGAAGTTGATGCTTTTTCCCATAGGATAACATTATGACTTCTGCTGTGCCTTTCAGGGCCTGTGTCTCAGAAACAGTGTGAGATACTAACTTTTTGTCAGAAAAATGCTTAGCCCCAATAGGAGCTCAGTACAAAACTAGCCATAAAAGTCATAATACATATGAAATTGTAATTTTTTTTATGTCGTAAGGTTCCTAAGATATAAGCAATTTAGTATTTCAAGTCATTATTTTGTGCTCCGAGGTTCATTATTATGTATACATTCTTTGTTTTCACTGTGTTTTTCAATTCAGTTTTTGGGGAAAAGAAGGGTGTGTCCTTTTGTTACTATGCTAGCTTCTGCAGTTGCGCTTCAGTTACTGTTAGCATCACCATTCCCGTCTACACCACTGTGTGCTTTACAGTTTGCGCTTTCATTTGTGCTTGCATTTCTGTTTCTGTTTTGTTTGGCATTATTGTTGCTATTACTGTTATGATTTGCAATTGCAGTACCGTGTCTGTGCACATTGTGGGTTGCGTTTCCATACGCACTTGTGTTTGTGTTTGTGTTTCTGTCTCCTTTGGCATTATTGTTGATGTTACCGTTAGTATTTGCATTTCTAATTGTGATACCATGTACGTGTGTGTTACCAGTTGTGTTTCGTATGTAATTCTGTTTGTGTCTCCGTTTCCCTCACTGTTTGCTTTGGCATCACTTTGCGCTAACATGTATATTTCCGTTTGTGTTACCATTTACATTTGGAGCACCATGTGCGTAACTGTTTGTGCTTATGTTTGTGTTGCACTTACTGTTACTATGTCACACAAAATCACCAACTTGAGCAACTTTCTACTTTTCTGTTCTTTATTAAAAAGTAAAGAAATTATATGAAAAAAACTTTGTTAATGCATCAGTTAGGGTTCTTCTACAGTGAAAAAAGTGAGGAAATTTGATATTAGGGTTCCCATCCTTTGCACCCCATCTGAGCCCACTCCCACCAACACGCATTGGGGTGTGCATTAGGGTCCTTGGGCCTAACTCTCACCCCATTCCATGTGTAAACAAGCTGAGATGATGCAGTGTAGGAGAATGGGGTGAACATTTGGGCCAAGGACCCCAACACACACACTGATGCCTGTTGGTGGAGTGGGTTGGGGTGGGGTGCAAGTGGTGGGAACTCTAAAATCGAATTGCCTTATTTTTTCACTGTAAATGAACCCTAACTGATGCATTAATGAAGTTGTTAGCATATAATATGTGTGTGTGTGTGTGTGTGTGTGTGTATATATATATATATATATATATATATATATATAAAATACAAAATCACACATGCCCCCAAAATGCAAAGCATCATGGGCTACTTATGCAAATCACCATAGAATATTATGCTGGTTCAACTTTAAGCAGAAATGCATGGTGCTGAATGGCCTCTCGCACAACTTGCAGGTGCTGAAAGGCCTCTCACACAGCTTGCAAAGAGTGCCAACAGAAGACATAGACATGTGTTTCATCCTACCTGGACTCATCAGTATGCCTCATCTGTTTGACAACCCAGTGGAATGAACCAGCTACCCTAAGAGGCCCTTTGGGGCAACCATTTCCTCAGTGCTTGAGCACAGAGGTTCCTTGTCTTCTAAATTGTTTTTTGTTCTAATTGGGTTCACCAGAACATAACCCAGATAGACCATCTTAGGATAGCTGGTTCATTCCACTGAGGTGTCAAACAGATGAGGCATACTGATGAGTCCTGTTAGGATGAAACACATGTCTATGTCTTCTGTTGGCACTCTTTGCAAGCTGTGTGAGAGACCCTCAGCACCATGCATTTCTGCTTAAAGTTGAACCAGCATAATATTCTATGGTGATTTGCATATGAAGCCCATGATGCTTTGCATTTTGGGGGCATGTGTGATTTTGTATTTCTTTGAAACTTGGCTTCCCAGCCAATGGCCTTTGGAGCAACCATTGTATCAGTGTTTCTGCATAGAGGTTCTTTGTCTTCTATATATATATATATATATATATATATATATATTTACCATATACAGTATATATACACACACACACGCACACATACATATGTAATAGACATCCCACTCTTAGGCATGTGGTCACGCTCTGATATATGCATGCCTTGGTGTGCATTGTTATGCATGAGTCCACAGGATGAGTGCATCAGCCACCCAAGGCATCGGTATATCAGAGCATGACCACACACCTAAGAGTGGGTTATCTATCTTATAAAGTGTCAAAATTGTTTTGGGGGGAAAGTGCAGGTGTGTGGTCATGCTCTGATATACACATGGACATGTGATGTGCTGTATCCAATTAGGGATGCCACTTTCCACTGATTTTTTTCTACCCATTTTATATATATACACTGTGTGTGTGTGTATATATATATATATATATATATATAAACATGCATGCGTGGCAGTGGGAGGGTAGCTAAAGCATCAGGCACTTCCTGATTGTGTCACTGGGGGATTTGGCCACCCCAGTGTCATTCTTGTGTTTGTGGGGGGGAGGTGGTGAGTCCTAAGAGGGAGGTTCAGGTGGGGGGAATAACTCAAATTTTAAAGAAAAAAAGAAATGGCAGCCACGGCACACTCTGCTGTGTGCAAGGTGGTTCCAAACTCTACTGCGCATGTGCAGCTACTAGTGCATGTGCAGTAGAGCAGGACTGCCATTTCTTTTTTCTTTAAAATTAAAGTTATTCCCCCACCCAGCCCTCTTTCTCAGCACCCCCACACCCCCCCCACAAACACGAGAATGACACTGGGGCTGCCCAATCCCCAGTTTCATGATCAGGATGCCCCTGATGTTTCTTGAGAAATACAGCATTGTACAGTGCAAGCAGAGCGCTCAGATGCAGAGGTGACTATGGAGCAACTTCATCATGTTGTTCATTCACAATGAATGTGAGGAATGTGGAAGCCTTTTCTCAGAGCAAGAGGTCTGCAGGGCTCCACCCACTGCAGCCCTAAAAAGGATTAGTGTCCACCTCCCTGCTTCCAAATCTTCTGTTACTTTGTGACTGCCTCCCATTCTCCCTCCTCTGTGAACTCTGAACAAAAGTATTTATTCAGGAAGTCTAATTTGCCTGGTCAGCCTCTGATCAGTCCCCCCTTTCCTTTTTAACCTTACAGTCCAACCCCTGTTCTTTCTCATTTTACTTACATACCAAAAAAAGTCTTTATTTATTAGTCAGATTAATACCTTTGAGCCAGAGGCTCATTTACAAAGGTTCCAAGTCAGGTGACACAATACAGAGTCATTGAGTTACATCAGTGAAAACATTGTACAGAGAGAGGAACAAGGGTGACACTAGACAACAATAAACATACGAAAGTGAAACAGTTGATGGCTACATAATAAAAAATATAGGTTACTAAGTGCAATGAACAGGTTTCTAAGTGCAATTGTGCAGAAACAGGCAAAGTGATTAGAGAGTGCATGGTAAAGCAACCACTTTTCTGCTGTAGTGAGGAATTGCCACGTAGGGGAATTAAAGGGTCTAGACAGATCCAGGACAAGGAATATATAAGTTGTGGGGGTGCAGCCAGGAAGGCATTGTCAGGTGGGGGGTGACGTGGGTGGGGGAAGGGGTAGGGAAGCTGTTCAGTGCAGTATGGGGTGCTGGGGAATGTGGAAGACCCTCAGGTGGCATTGATAAGGCCTACAGTTGTAGGTGGTCTCACATGCCAGCAGGTTGTGGAGTCTGGATTTGAAATGGCTGACTTTGCTGAACCCAAGTTCAGTAGGTAGGTCATTAAGCCATTTAGGGGCCCCATAGGAGAGGAATCATTGTGTGAGTGTGGTACACTTAAAAAGCACTAGGAACACTCCTTTGATAGTACTTCCGGTGTTCACAGTTGGTTGGGTGTGGTTGTATAGTCTGGAGGTGGATTCAGGCATTTTTTTCCCAAGTAGACAAGCCTGGTATTTGATTCTGTGAAGGAGGGGAAGCCAACCGGTATCCGAATACAATGTGCATGTATGCGTCTGATAGTCAGCACCCAGGACCAGGAGGCAGGCCTTGTTGAAGAGGGTTATGATTCTATTCAGGGCCGTGTCAGAGCCAGCACCATGGATCCCTAGATCGTAGTCAATATTACATAATACAGAGCTACATGTAACCAGTTTAAGAGCCTCCAGGGGCATACACTGTCTATGTTGGTAGAGAACTCCCAGTTTGGTGTTGCTGTTTTGATGACATGTTCAATGTGTATTGTGAAGGACAGCATGTAATCAAGGTATACTCCAAGATATTTGAAGGTGCTGACCTGCTCTAGCAGCTAACCTTTCTGACTTGTTATGTGTAGGGGCCCATACTTTTTCCTATTTTGTGGCACTGTGAAGAGCATACAGTTGTTTTTTTTTGTAGTTCTGTAACAGTTTATGATGGGAGAACCAAGATTCTAGCCATTTAAAACTGACCTGTAGGTCGGTGGTTATAGTGGTGATGTCCGTACCAGATGCAGAAATTACAGCATCATCAGCAAAAAACATCATTTTTGCTGGGCAGGCTACAGGTAATGAGTTTATGAATAGACTAAATGAGAGTGGACCCAGTATGGAGCCTTGGGGGACTCCAAAGCTGACCTCCCTAGGCCCAGAGAGAATGTTAAAGAACTTCACACATTATGTTATATGTGAGAGGTAGCTTTCGAACCAAGTAACAGTGCTAGATGAAAGGCTGATGGAGAGGAGACACTGTAGTAGGAGTTGGTGGTTAACAGTGGCAAATGTCTTGGTGAGGTCAATGAATATAGATCCTACTGCCCTGCCATTATCCAGAGCCTCATAGACCTGTGCAGTATAGTCTATCAGGGCTGTTTGGGTGGAGTGATGTTTACGGAAACCATGCTACTGTGTTCTTAGCAGGTTGTGTTTCTCTAAATACTCTGTAAGTTGGTCAGATACTGCATGTTCCAGGGCTTTGGAGAGAGGTGGTAAAATGGAGATGGGGCAATAGTTAGAAAGGCAAACTCAGACTCCACTTTTGTGGTCCAGCGTCTTGTCCCCTTTTATTGCCTAATGGGTTATTTTCCTTTCTGTTTGCACCTTTGCATTCCTTACTGTTTTCCTTGCTTCCTTCTGTTTCCCCCTATACACCTAACTATTCTCCTCCCTTTGCATCTCATTATACCTTCTGAATGCTGCCCATTTTGCCTTTATCTTTTCAGTCACCTCTTTCAAGAACTATAATGGTCTCTTTTTCCTCTTACCTTTTCTCACTTGTTAGACAAAGAGGTGTATTGCCTTAATGTAATACCTTTTATCTTCACCCACTATTCCTCCACTTCACCCAGGACATCCTCACCTGCCAAGTAATCCCTGATGCATTCTTGCCTGCTTCTGTTTGAGGCTGATAAACTTGCTATACTGCAGAGAACAAACTAGAATGCATTTGAGGAACTGGGAACCTGGTAAGACATAATATTGTTGGGGACTTGTTAGGAAGGTAAGCTACGCTTTCTACAGAAAGTTTCATTTTTACTTATTGGCATTAAGAAGAGAATTGCAAGATTCCATTAAAGTGTAGTAATGTTATAACCAGAGGGGGTGAAATAAAACTGAAGTTGCTTGATTCCTGTGCTTGAGACCTAGGATTTGGAAGGATATTTGTGCAACATTTTAGAAGTGTCCTGCTGGCTGAGGAGTGAGTTCATTTTTGTCCCTGGACTCAGTAGAGTGGTTTGTGTAGGAGCAGTAGTCTAGTAAGTTGTGGTGTTGGTTGAATTACTATAAAGGGCAGTACTCACCAGGGTGGTGGAGCAGTGGTGTATTTGATTGTTTCTAACAGTCACCAGTGGTTGTGGTATTTCCTTTATAGCCAAGATTCTGACATCACTTCCTCAACAGGCCATGGGGCAGAACTGTCAAATTCTTAATAACCCAGCACAGTGCATAACGGGTAAGTATACACCTAAAAAAGAGAGATATTTTTTATATTAATCATTGTATATTATATGGGAGAGGGACATGTGGGGAGTGGTACAATGCACAGGCTGTGGGGCAGCAGTTTCCGGGAGACATTCTGGAACCTGTTTTGCTGCCCTATTTGCAGGCAACTGTCAGCTCTGAGGGAAGAGGTTGACCACCTTCAGACTGAACTGGTAAGGACTAAGGAGGCCTTCCCTACCGAAAGAGCACCAGTTTCACAACCACTGCCACAGAGGTTGCCAAGTGTGAAGAGCAGTTGGACCACAGTGGGTTCTGGGAGGGTGAGGGTGGTGGAACAGAGACATAGCCACCTAGTTGTACCTCTACACAAATCATATGTCAGTCTGGCAAATCAAGGTTCCTCTATGATGACACCCTCAGTGGAGACCAAGAAGAATGCTGGGGACATACACAAGGGAGACCCACAAAAGGGTGGCAAGGGACACCACAGGGGAAGGAAACAGCTTCTAATAGAGGACTCAATTGTTAGGGATGTAGACCTGGGAAACAGAGAGGAAAGGGAAGTAAGGTGCATGCCTGGTGCTATGGCTTGGAGGGACAGGAAGCAAATCCTCAGTATTGCAGAAGCAGCATCACAGGAGAGGGAACTAGATATCACTGTCCACCTTGGGGCAACTGACCTAGCTAGGCATGAGATCAGTGCAGTGCAGGATGAATTTGTGGAGTTGGGGAAGGGCCTCAGACAGGTAGCAAGCACGGTAACCTTCTCAGAGGTGCTGCCAGTCTATGGCAAGGGTGAGGCTAGGGCACTGCACACCATGCAGTTTAATGAACAGTTGCAAAACTGGTGCAGAGCACAAGGCTTTGGCTTCATTGGGTACTGGGGGTCCACCTGGAGAGATGATGGTTTATACTGGCATGATGGTCTGCATCTGTACAGGAAGGGAAACAAGCTCCTAGGTGACAGGCTTAAATGCTTCCTTGGCAAACTTTTAAACTAGCCAAGGGGGAGGTGCTGATAAGAAGCAGAAAAGTTCAAGCCTCCCCCCAAAAAACATGGCAGGTAGTAGGGTAAACACTGAGGTACAGAGCTTGACAGAGGGCAGGACAGGGGTAAATGGAAAAATAGACAAGGACAATAAGAGCAGGGATGGGGTAAAAAAGGATAAAGCCAACATTAAATGGAGGGCAATGAGTATCAATGCCTGTAGTCTGGGAAACAAGTTTCCTGATCTAGTAGCCCTCATGGAAGAGGAACACTTGGATATTGTGGCAGTCACGGAAACATGGTACATGGAGAACCATGACTGCGATGTCAACATACCAGGGTACACAATCTACAGAAGGGACACGGAGGGTAAAAGAGGAGGTGGTGTAGCTCTCTACATAAGGGAAGGGATCAAAGCTACTGAATTAAAAAGTAAAGGGGGAGGACAAGAGGGTCTCTGGGTCACCTTGGAGACATGGAATGGCATCACAATCTGCACAGGGGTTGTATACAGACTCCCATCTCAAGGGGAAGAAATGGACAAGAAAATGATAGTGGACATTCTCAAAATGACTGAAAAAGGGGAGATACTGTTGATGGAGGACCTGAATATGCCAGATGTTAACTGGACAACATGGACTGAAGCCACATCTAGCAGGGTCATTCTCGATGCCCTACAGGAGGCATGCCTTAGACAACTAGTGGTGGAACCCACTCGGGAAGGAGCAATATTAGACCTTGTATTCTCAAATGGTGAGAGGATCACAAATTTAGAAGTCAGTAGACATCTGGGAACAAGCGACCACTGCACAGTGTGCTTCTCATTAAACACAACCATGAAGACAAGCCATACAAAGACAAAGAAACTGGACTTTAGGAGGGCTGACTTTGGCATAATGGGTGAATACCTGAGGAATGCATTAGCAAATGGCCAGAAAGGAAGGGTGGAAGAACAATGGATAAAAATCAAAACTGCCATCATGGATGCAACAAGCCTTTGTGTGAAACAAATAAAGAAAGCAAAGTGGAATAAGAAAACACTATGGTTCTCAAAAGAGGTGGCAGGGAAGGTTAAGGAGAAAAAGGCTACATTCAAAAAGTATAAGGATTCACAGAAGGAGCACAACAGGGAACTGTATCAATTAAAGCAGAAAGAAGTGGGGAAGGCAGTCAGAAAAGTAAAGGCCCAAACTAAGGAAAAGATAGGCAACTCAGTTAAGAAGGGGGATAAAACCTTTTATAGGTACATTAGGGAGCACAGAAAGGTTAAGGGAGGGATAGTGAAGATTGATACAGGAGAGGGAAGGTGGGCAGAGGGAAACAGTGAAAAGGCAGAGTTACTGAATGAATACTTTTGCTCAGTATTCACAAAAGAAGAAGAAGAGGAGGAGGAGGAGTTTCCTAAACCAAACAATAGAAGCACTCTGGGTAGTAGGGTTGATGCCAGTCCATTTACAGAAGAAAGAGTCCTGAAAGAACTCCTAAAACTCAAGGTGGACAAAGCAATGGGGCCCTGACGGGATTCACCATAGAATCCTAAAACAACTAAGGGAGGACCTAGTGAGACCACTGACCACACTTTATAACAAATCATGGGAGGATGGGGTGGTACCTGAGGACTGGAGGAAGGCAGATGTGATTCCCCTTCACAAAAGTGAGAGTAAAGCAGAATCAGAAAACTACAGACCTCTTAGTTTGACCTCAGTAGTGGGGAAAATGATGGAATCACTTCTGAAAGAAAGAATTGTTGAGTACCTAGAGGCCAGCAGGGCACAGGACCCAAAGCAACATGGATTCACAGCAGAAAGGTCATGTCAGATGAATCTAATTGATTTCTTTGACTGGGTGACCAAAGCAATAGACCCGGGAGGGGCTGTGGGTATGGCCTATCTAGACTTTAGCAAGGCATTTAACATAGTCCTGCACAAAAGACTAATAATCAAGTTATCCAGCCTGGGAGTGGGTCCCAAGATGGTAGCCTGGGTAGCAAACTGGTTACACAACAGGACACAGAATATAATAGTGAATGGAACACATTCTGAAGAAAGGGGGTTACTAGAGGAGTACCTCAGAGCTCAGTACTGGGTCTAGTCCTCTTTAACGTCTTTATAGGTGACATTGTAGAGGGTCTGGAAGGAAAGGTATGCCTCTTTGCAGATGACACAAAGATCTGTAACAGAGTTGATACACAAGAGGGGGGTAGAATGGATGAGAAGGGACTTGGTAAGGTTGGAGGAATGTCAGACATAGGGCAACTTAGATTCAATGCAAAGAAGTGCAAAGTAATGCACCTGGGAAATAAAAATCCAGGAGAAGAGTACACAATAGCAGGAGATGTACTAACAACAACAATAATAGAAAGGGACCTGGGGTAGTCATATCAGATGATTAAAAGTGGGTAAGCAATGTGAGAAGTCAGTAAGGAGGGCTGGGGGATACTGGGATGCATAGGGAGGGGCATCACAAGTAGAAAAAGGGAAGTGGTTATCCCTCTGTACAGACAGTTGGTGAGACCCCATCTGGAGTACTGCGTGCAGTTTTGGAGACCTCATCAATGCAAGGACATAGACAGGATGGAAGCAGTCCAGAGGAAGGCAACTAAAATGGTGCAGGATCTACATCAGAAACCATATGAAGAGAGACTGAGAGAGCTTAATATGTATACCCTTGATGAAAGGAGGGACAGAGGGACATGATAGAAACTTTTAAGTACCTCAAGGGAATTAACAAAGTCCAGGAGGGTAGCATCTTTCAGGAAAAGAGATGTGTAAGAACAAGGGGGCACAATTTAAAGATAGAGGGGGGATGGCTCAGGGGTAATGTGAGGACATTTTTTCATGGAGAGAGTGGTGGACGCATGGAACCACCTTCCTGGAGAGGTTGTGGGGTCTAAAACAGTGGGGGAGTTCAAACATGCATGGGGCAGACATAAGGCAATTATAGTGGGGGGGTGCAAGAAGTAGGCTGTTGGTTAACTAGAATATGCACCTTATCCAATAGGTAGGGAAATGGACAGACTGGGTGGTCCAAGTGGTCCTTATCTGCTGTCAAAGTCTATGTTTCTATATGTTTCACCCATCTTTATAAAATCTGCCCTCCTGAAGTCCAGGACCCTTGCCTTTGTGTGGTTCAGTTCTGCAGCTGTCCTTATATTGAACCACACTGTGCAGTGATTACTGGTCCACAAGTGGCCTCCCACCTTGACATCTGCAACATTGTCCTTGTTACTGTGTACCATGTCCAGTATTACCCCATCATGAGTGGGTTCCCTGGCTCATTGCCAAAGGAACCAGTACCTTATCTAAGTCCTCCCCCATGCAGGAGGTCCATAGATGACTCCAATGCGAATAGTGGCTTAATTTTCCTTCTCCAGGGTGACCCACAGTACCTCTGCCTTCCCTTGTATTCCCTGTATCTCAATCACTTTTATGCTTTCTCTCAAATAAAGCACCACATCCCCTTCTTTCCTTCCAGCTCCCTCCTTCCTGAACAGAGTACAGCCTGGTATGGCCATGTCCCACTCAGTAATGTCCACATTATGCAGGTCAGCTTCTGCCATGATGGCCTCTAGGTCTGGAATCTTATTTCCTAGACTTCTAGCATTCACACACATCGCCTTCCAGATTTGGTTTCAACTCTGCTTGTTGTCCCCCTTTTGCCCTTCCTCCTTACTCCTGCTCTCTTTTACTGATCCTGTTCCTTTCCCTTTTATCTCTATCACCCTGCTTCCTTTACTAATTTGCACCCTGGGAGATTCCTCTCCCCTTGGGTTCTCCTTACTCTCTACTTCAGCCTGTGGGGGGGCAGTTTCTGACTCCCCCAATTCCTTTTGCCACCCCATTTAGCTAGTTTAAATGTTCATCAAATTAACATTTAAACCATCATGTGAGAACTGTGGTTGACCTCCTCAATAGATGCAAGCCATCTTCACTGGATATGCCCTTGTCCAAGTCCCCAATGTGGCAGAACCCTTCCTCGCTGTACTATTCTTCAGTCATGAGTTGAAGCTCCTAGTTTGTAGATCTCTCTCCGGTCTCATCATAGACAGGTAGCACCTCAGTGAAAGCAACTGAATGAGCTACTGTACCTGCCTAACACCCCACCCCAGCTCCTTAAACTCCCCTGTGCTATTCCAGTTCCATCCCTAGCCAGGTCATTAGTCCTCAGGTGGACAATGACATTCAGCTCTCCTTCCAGTCCTGCTGCCTAGAAATCCTCAGGATTTCTCTTCCATCCCTCCAGGCCATGGTACTGGATAGGCACCTAACCATTCTCTACCTCCCCTTTTCCATTCCAAAATCTATCCCCTTCACAATTGAGTCCAGCACCAGAAGTTGCTTCCTCCTCCTCCTCTGTGGGCCCCTACCAGTCTTCTTGTGGTCTTCACTATGGACAGCCCTGAGATCCTCCCTGGTCACTACTGTGGGGGCCATTTCCCAGCAGTTCCACCCTTCCAGAGCAGTGTGGGAATTATGTAGTGATACTGGTTCTGGAATGTGCCTCTGTCCTACCACTGGCACCCTGCCAGAGCCCACCATAGTCTGCCCTTTCCTCCTTCCTGGCATCCTCTGAGGTATTGATGGCAGACTTAGTGGCCTCTGGGTGGGGGAAAAGATCCCCAGATTTATAGCCAACTCAGACTTGACTCTAATGACCTTCTCTCCCAACCCAGGGAGGTGTGTACACATGGGGCAGCACCGCAGTGTCTAGAAGTTCTTTCTGAAAACTGCTGCCCCACAGCCACTGCACTGCACCACTCCCAGCTTTCTCAATTGCTAGTCTCACTATATTACCTGGAAATACTTTTGTACCATTTCCTCTGATAGAGTGTTTCAAATTTTTCCCTTTTTATTTGTTTATATGTGTGTTCCCCTGTGCCTTGTTTAAATCTTTTTGTCCTCTGATTATCCCCTCCAAAATTATTTGAATGTCCAAATCAAATAAAATGGGTGCACAAAGGGAAATATTTATTTACACTACTCTACATATTTATCTATATTTCATCAATCATATTTCCAACATATCAATTTTATTCACAGCAGTCTTACTACAACTGTCCCCAAATTCAGTCTTGCATTGAATTTCCCCATCCTTCTTCTTCTTCTTTCAGGGGCTGGATGCCTCATCCAACCCCCCACCCTTCCCTCCCTGTGCTATTTTGGCTAGGTCCAGATGTCTTGGACCCAACCCCTAGCCGTTCTAGCTACCCTCCCGCAAAACACATCCAGGTGCCTACCCTGACCCGCCTCCCCTGCTTCCCCACCTTCTTTCTAGGCCCCTCCCTCCTACCCTCCTAATTCCCTTTCTACTAGCCCCAACCTCCAGCCTGCTTTGGATGGTGGGGCTTTCTCCCCTTGTGGGGCCTGGCTCTACCATAGTTTTAATGCTGCCATCTGCCATAGAGCTAGCAAAAAGACTGCCAATCCCCTATCCAATAAATGCACCCCATCCCCTGTGTAAAGGTGCAGTTTTTCAAAGTTAATCCCAGGGTGTGGGACACACACTCCACCCATCCCCTTCATAAATGCTGACATCCTCCTATTTAGCCACTTCTGGGCTCTCTTGATTGTTCAGTGCTGGTAGTCTGGTGCCAAACTCTCCAGGGTATAATGTCTGACCAGACAATCTGTACCCTGGGCCACCACTCCTTGATGGTCTTAAAATCCACCATGATGGATCTCAACATGGCACCCCCAAGGGATGTTCCCCAAATCATTCCCCCCAGGTGGATGATTAATACATTTGGCCTACCCCAAGGCAACTTAAGTTCTTCCAAAACAGGTAGCAATTGGCCCCAGTGTATTCCCTGGATCCCTTTCCACCTTATCTATGAGCTCCAGAGTCCTCTTGCAAACTCCTTCTCCCTTTGTCTCCTTGCTGTGTGTTTTTCTGCCCAGTAAACATACGAGTGTCCCAGGAGCCACATACTCCATTGACTCCCCTCACCTGCTGACAGAAGAAAAAAACACAACAAAGTCATTTTCAAGGTCTGATATAGTGTTTGTAACACTCTGAGCGCCAGCAGCCCAAAATCTTTATGTTTTCCATGGATCCCCCCTCCCAAGCTAATTCTGACACTGCCCCAGTTCTAAAGGAATGTGTGGTGAACTGTACTGGGTCATGTCCTTTAAATGCCAATGCCCTCTTCAACACCCCCCCACTTGGTAACAAGTTACCACTCCCCCATTTCCATGTCGAAACCAGGTGCCCCCACCAACCAGCCGGATGCTCCTGTATTTCTCCATGGCATCTGTGGTGCAGACTTGCCCTGTCCCACAGCGTGGAATAAGTACACAGGTGCCATGGCCCATCTGGTCTGTCTTAGAATGCTGCAACCAAATGAGGAGACCCTCTTTAAGAAATTGTATGTCCTCCTCTTGCAAATCGTCATCTGTGTCCCCTTTCCATTTTGACACAAGTTCTCCCACCCGGAATGCCCCCTGTACAGTAGTATGAAAGCAGCCCTAAAAAGGCAGGCCTCCAGTGCTGAGTGGCCATATGGCCCCCAGTGCCCCTATAACTGCCACCAGGATGTCATGGATTATGGGCCTGTGTGTGTTCCTGGGGGCCCCACCCCTTCTGCCACCCCAGTAGCATGCGGCAGACCTTTTGGCATTTGTTGGACTCTGGACAACTACTGAGCTGTGCAGGTCCAACCTATTCCCACTAGGAGTACCCCTGTGAAGGAGTGAGAAAAGCCCTTCTCCCATCTGTCCACCATAAACCTCATTACCTGTTTCTCTGTGGCTGGGGTGCTTACCACCATGCCCTGCTGCCAATGAAACCCTTGGAAGGCTTCCCATGCTCCTTCATATGCCTTCAAAGTGTTGGCTGACCAGGAGCTCCAGTACAACATTTGGGGTCTTGCCACCAAATTTCCCACAAGTGGGCTGGAATCGGTGTTCTCACCATCTCTGCTTGCGGGGCCAACCTCCTGAACCTGCCCAGTTGCAAATGTGAGAGACTGTCAGTGATCTTGTTCTTCACCCTGTCCACATGCCTTGCCCTAAAGGAAATGTTCAATCACAGACCCAGCAGCACCAGTTGTCTGGTGACCCTGTTCACTGTGTCAGTGTGTCTCATTTGTCTGTTAAGTACCTCTACCATCCCTTTGTTGTCACACCAAAAAAACTACTTTCTTGTTTTTCATCTCCCTCCATACCATCATCGCTGCCCAAATAGGAAATACCTCCAAAACGTGATATCCTTCTGCAAATGCTGAGCTCTCCAACTGGCAGGCCATGTCTCTGCCACTCACCTGCCCCTGTAGTATGCCCCAAAACTGGATGCACCTGATGCATCCTTGTACAGCTAAAGTGCCTCACTGTCCACCAAGTCCTCTTGCCAAAAAGTCTTCCGATTGTATTCTGCCAAAAATTCCATCAATACCAAGAGGTCCTCCAGCACCCCTTTCAAGATGTCTACCCAACAGTGTGGCCACTTCGCTTTGCTTGTGGCTCAGCCTAACCTTTGCGAGAAGGTTCTGCCTGGGTGGATTGCCTTACAAGCAAAATTCTGATGGCTCAACAATTGTTGTATCTCTACCAAAGACACCCTCCTCCAACCCACTACCCGGTTGAGGAGCTCCCCGAGTTTTACCACCTTACCTTGCATCAACCGGAAACACTCTGCCACCGAATCCAACTCGATTCCTAGAAACTCAATCACCCTGCCAGGGCCCTCTATCTTCCCTTCTGCTAGGGGATACCAATCGTGGTGCAGTTTCTGAAAATACCGCAACATCCTCTGTACTTTTGACCTGGACTCTCCAGTGAGTAAGAAATCTTCCAGATG
Source organism: Neoceratodus forsteri (assembly GCA_016271365.2). Taxonomy (NCBI): domain Eukaryota; kingdom Metazoa; phylum Chordata; order Ceratodontiformes; family Ceratodontidae; genus Neoceratodus; species Neoceratodus forsteri. The sequence goes on from CM057456.1 coordinate 650,562,303, forward strand.
CCCATATCTGTACTGGAAAACCCATTGCACCCATGTGCTAAATGCCTCGAAGGTGGAGCAGGCCACCAAGCATCCCATGGGCATGGCCTTGTCAAAGTAAAAGCCACCCTCAAATTGGAAACCCAGGAGGTCCTAATCCTCTGGTCCAATAGGCAAGAGGTGAAATGCGTACTCAATATTCATCTTTGCCTACCATGCCCCCTGTACTGCTTTGATAAGCAGTACCACTGAATTGAGGGATGCGTATGACACTGCACTTCCCTGGTCCTGGATACGGTTGTTCACTGAAGTGCCCTCTGGATATGACAGGTGGTGAATCATCTGGTACTCACCCACCTGTTTCTTTCGCACCAGTCCCAAAGGGGATATTCAGAATTGCCCGCATGGGGGGCCCTCAAAAGGCCTCTCAATCCTGCCTGCTTCCTTTTCTTTTCTAATTTTCTGGCACTCTATGTCCTCTTGCCCTTCACTGAGGATAAGTTCTTCTCCCTGGCTCCCTTTCTGTCCCCCTGGAATTTCAATGAAAACCCCTTGGAAAAATCCTCCCTCAGCAAAACCCCCCTTGCCTGATCAGGGTAATCCACTGTCCATGCCCCTAACTATCTCCTGCTTTATTGATGTCCTGGCCAGAGCAAAACCCCATCAAAATACCTGATACGATGCCACTTCAGTTCCACCCATAATTTGAATTATATCACCCCCTGCTTCTGGGACCCCACCCCGTTCCCAAAATTCCCCCCGCCATACCCCTTCCACTCTGGCCCCCACGAAAGGGCTGTTAATGCCCACTCCCCCCCAAGCTCGTGTGAAGGAATTCCTGCATGTTAGTATAGGGTGGGGACCCCACACTTGAAGCAAGTATGCTTGAACTTGCAATTTTCCCAGGTGCTTGCTGTTCTGTTGTAAGCCCAGCATGCCTTTAACCTAGCTGTCCCCTGCCCAGCAACCTTTTTGGCCCCTTCTGATGTCACCCCCATCTGAGTGAGCAAAGTCCTGATCAAGAGCTCTGAATGCATGCATTCCCATCACAAATCCCCCATGAAGCCATCCTCTGCCTAAATGATTCGTCATACTCCAGCCATCCATACCCTTTCTGTGCTTTATATGCATCCTTAATTATGGCTGTGTATGCTAGCAGGGGGATGGCTAGGTCCAGCTGCCTTTCCAATAAAATAGTACTATATATCAAAAAACCTGCCTGCCAAGTGTCCAGGTTTTTTCCCTTATACGTGGCCTCCTCCTCTTTCTGTCCCTCTACCGCTAGTGCCACTGCCATTTCAGATTTTCCAACCATTTCTTTCTGCTCATATTTCTTTGCTGTCTTTTTGCCCAAAAGGCCAAATATGTCTATGTTCTCCCCCGTCCAAATCTTGTCCTTTAAGGAGGCTGGAACATGGTCTCCCAAGGAGAAGCCATGAGGGGTGTCATATAGCTTTCTCCCCTAGCTATGTCTCTCTCCCCCTTTTGTCTTTCCCTTCCCTCCTTTGTCCCTCTTAAGTTCCTCCAGAATCTTTTACATAGAACCCATGACATTCTCTTCCATTTCTTCCAGCAAACTGTCCACATATTCTTTTAAACTGCTTTCATCTGTGGGCACCCCAGTATCCTTACCCCCATCAGCATTCAAGTCTGTTCTGGTGTGGGCTCAGGAAGGGGTGCAGGCTCCACATTCGGTGCTGGTCTTCTCGGGTGCTTACCACCTGCAGCATCAAAATTTGCTTTCAAGCTCTGGTGTTTTGTTGCTGCCACCTTTTCAGTTAGCGGTAGACAAAAATGGCTGAAATTCCGAAACTACTGTTCCTAGATAAACACTGTCAGTTGTGTTTACCTAATCAGGGGCTGAGGAACACACTGGAGGCATCAGATTTTCAATCTGACACCCAGAAATGCCTTTTCTATGATCGGGACCCCTAAGAGTATCACACCCATTTCTTTTGCAATTTGTGCAACTGCTGCAATTCGTGGTAGTGCTTCAATGCCTACCATTTTCTCAATAATGCTCTTTTGACCTCTACCAAGGCCTGTATCAGCCATAATTTATGTTGGTATGGCAGCTTTAGATCTTTAGGGTGGTGTCTTAGTATCCACAGGGAGGGTGAGTGTGGCAGAGTGCTGTTTAAAATTCTGGAGCAACATGCTATGATCTTCCCCCAGATGGAATGGATTGGAGGGCAGTGCCAAAGAATATGGAGAAGGTCTGCACCCCGCACTCCACATCTCCAGCAATTATCCTCTGGAATTAGCCCCATTGTTTTTAAATGATTTGGGGTGTAGTACCATAAGTGTTGTACTTTATTCTGCATCAGGAGAATTTGTGGGTCAGAACAGGCCTTTTTGGTAGAAGCCCAGCAAGCAGCCCAGTCTTCATCCTATAAGGGAGTGTGGAGCATTTCTTGCCACTTACTCTGAGCTCTAGTGGTGGGGTCTGGGGCTGTATCCTAAGGTTTTTGTATATTATGCTGGCTAGGTCTTTTGACTTGTGTTGCCAGCTACCCAGGGGGAAAGGAGGGAGTTGCTTTTTCTTCTGTCAACTGCATGTTTGGCATGAACTAGCCTTATGTAATCAAGTAGTGCAAGCTTGCCTCAGTTGAAGGTATTTCTAAAAATCTCATTGGGGTAGTAGGTACCTATCTTTTAAAGAACAAAAGGAGTCAAGTGTAGGATTTTCAGAGGTGAGGATGTCTCGTATCCTAATAATGTGATTGTCCCTCCATTGGGGCCAATTTATCGGTTTACCTTCAATTAACCAGTTGAGGTTATTCCAGAAGCATACTAATGATTCAAGGCTCATACATGATTTAGCAATTTGGAAGAGTTTATGCCAGGCTCTGTGAGCATTTTGAATAACCCTCCACTTTTTTCCGGAAGCTGGGCAGTGGGCCTCCCAGACAGGCTGACAAATCAGTGCCCCCCAATATCTCGTGCTCTAGGTCACACCATGCCAGTTTGTTTGGACCTAGATCTTGGAATATCTGGCAGGTTATTCTGCTTTTTGCACTGATTCCTGAGTTTACAGAACAGCATTTTGTGCCTTGGCTCCTCTACAAAGCTAGAAGACTAGAACTGTCTGTTTAAATCTCCTGGGGCATATAATTGAGAGCAGGAAGATACCTGTGGTCATTAGAGTAAGTCATCTTGAGAGGAGGGGCAGTTTCCCTACAAAAAGACACGCACTACTAGTGGTAGCGTGGTAGTGCGAGCGTGAGTGAGTGCCCCTCAGAGTTAAAAAATCCAGAGTACAAACAGATCACATTTAATGTTATTTACTGGTGTTTTTTCAAAGATAAAAGGGAATTTTAAAGAGTTGTAAACTGTTGTTTGAGGGGTGTTAATGTTTTTGAAACAGATTCTGGAAATTGAATTAGAAGTTTTCCAGCTTTTTTGGGGGGGAATATAAAATAAAAAAAAGAGATTTTAAAGCTATGCCTCAACCTTTTGCTTTTTTTTTTACTTGATTATTGTTGCTAGGTATTAGTTTCTTATTTCTCTGCTTTTGTATTAGCTGTGATATTCACAATATTTTTAGTTAGTTGTGGATTTTAGGGGTGTATTAACTCTAGAGATATCTATATAAAGATAATAGTTCAAACCAGACACCAAAGAAGGGGAAATGGATGATTTAAAGGCTCCAATTCTAATATTAATGTAGAGATTGATCATAGTTCTGAACAACATATGGTAAATTCTCCCATTGAATTAAAATTATCTATGCATTTCACTTTAGATGATGTTAATGGAGTTAGAGAAAATGCTTTGGATGGTTTTATAAGTAGTTGTACTCCCACTCAAATGCAAATAATGAACCAAGATGGTAGAAAATCAAAGGGATTCATAAACTTAAAAAAATAAAACCATTCCAATAGCTAAAAGAGAAGGAACTATGTTAGGGGAAATACTGAATAATAAGTTAAGGATTTCTAATTCTAAGTTGGACATTATAGAGACAATTTCAGAGGGTACTATTGCAGTAAATAAAACAAAGCAGACTAAAATTAAAGATCATTTTGTTGAAAAAAGCTACAGTCTGCTCAAATGACATCTAATGACATGATTGGTAGTGAGTCAGGGGCTTCCAAGGGATGTCTTAATCAGACCAATAATCCAATTAGCCTTGGAATTTTCTCCTGATTATTTTTATAAATTAAATCCTAAACCTAGGGTGGCATAATGATTTGAGGAATATTGCTAGTGATTTGCAGCACACTATAATTGTTCTCAAACAATTCACAACTCCTAAACAATCAAGGCAATTGTCTCAGGAAAAAAAAGATTGCAAGTTTAATTCTAATACTACCTACCCATTTGCCCTTAGTGAGGATTTAAAAACTTATATTCAAAATCCACACATTGCACATATGATGATTTTAGATCATCTAATTAATCTTAAATTTGAATTAGACACAATTAAAGAAAATATAGCGATTAATGGTAGCAGAATGGATGAGTTATTCCTACAATTGAATAAAATAAGCCCTCAGGAGGATTCGTTTTCAATAGTTATTGATAAGTCAGATAATCAGGAAGTGCTAAATGAGCAATTAAGACCAGATTTCCCTTCTATTGTTTTTCCTGAAACTCCAATACTTAATCGAAATAAAAAAGATAGGAAAAAAGTAAGGAAAAAATAAAGGTAAAGGAAGATAAGAACAGAGATTTGAAGAAAAAATTAGTTTTATCTTTGGATAGTGTTTCTGATAAAACTTTGCTACAAGTGGATATACTACACTGTTCTGTAACTAAGACAAACAAGCACAGGCATTTATGTGTTAACCCAAATAATGATGGTATCTCTCCAAAAGAAAACAAGACCCAATTGAAGGAATTCAGCCCAATAAAAAATCAGTTTGGGATTGAAGAGGTGGTTAGGGAAATACCTAACAGGTCATCAGTTATGGTTTTAGAGGGAGAAATTAAAGATAGAGGTAATACAATTCAAGTGTCATCTATCCCCTCAATAAACACTGAAGTTAGTAAGTCAGTTATAAATATTACTGACTGTACTATATTAAATTTGTATGGTTTTCCAACTGATGCTAAGTGCTCAAATGTATTACTGAAGGAAAAGATTGTGAATTTGTTTAGGGCAGTAACTGGTGCTGATATTGGGAATGAGGATATTATACAGTTATGGGAAGATAAAGATTGTGAGGGTGTGCCTTGTTTATTCATTTTTTGTAAGGTTCCAAGAGTAGCTAACCAAATTTGGATTAATAGAGAATCATTGAGGAAGCTGGGTTATAAGCTGGACTATATAAATAGAGACATGTTGAATAAAACTAAATTAAATAACAATTCACAATCAGTTTTAATTTTTGGATTAAATGTCTCTTCGAAAGTTATTGATTTTAAGTTAAAAACTATTTTGACTAATCTTTTCTCTCAAATACCTAAGAATTCAGAGAATTAAGTTAAAATCCTAGAAGTAAGAAGGGGGGCAATCAGAATTGAGACTTGGTCAGGTAGAGGTCTTATTGGAATCAAAAAAAAATTAGTAGATATAATCACGGAGAAGGCATTACTACTGGACAAGGCTGGTATACATATATTACCAGTGGAATATGGGGAAGTTCCCAACTGCTTTAAAGTAAAAAATGCCTCAGGACATAAGAAAGGGAATTATCCAATGTTTATGCAGCTCTACGGGTTGAAAGGCTCAAGAATGAGAATGATACCAAGCTGGCAAGATTAGTTAAAGATCTATTGGTACAACTATTGCAAGTTCCAATGGAGGATCTTAAATCATTATATGTAACAAGGGAGAGAGGTGATCTATTTTGTGATACAATTATTTTAACAGTTAATAAAATACATTTATACAATAAATGAGTTAACAATTTGGCCTTGTTGGATTTCTTGGGGTTGTATTTGTTGAAGGATAATGATGAAAATGTAACAAAGGCTGCTAAAAATGTTTCACAGGGAAATAATAAGAGCATAACAGAAGAATTAACTAGAGAATCCAAGACTTCAGGAATAATATATAATATTGTAACATCTAATAAATTTTTAGAATTAGCATCCTGTGATGATTGACGGTACAAATCAGATTATTCCCTTGGATGGAACTTTAATAACAAGCTAGGGGTGCTGTCGTGGAATATCTCTGGTTTATCAAATAAATTAGTAGATAGTGAATGGGTGGAATTTATTTTGAAATTTGATATAATTTGTCTTCAGAAGACATGGCACTGTAAAAAATTCAGATATCCACCTAAATGGTTATTGTATATTTCATTCAAGTGGGGAAAAAAACAGAAAAAGTTAGGTTAGCAGGTGGGCTAATTACTTGGATTAAAACAGATGGAAATTCAAAAGTAAAATTAATATGTTCTAATAAAAATATTTTGATTGTACAAGTCAAGACAAAAGGATTTTCATTCTGTTTAGCTAATGTTTATATCCCCCCCCCCAATTCCAAATATTATGATCACTCTATATGGGCCCATCTAGAAGACCTGCTCTATAAAAGCTGGGCACTTTCCGATTTTGAAGAACTCCTACTGTGTGGTGATTTTAATGCCAGAATAGGCAGATATGATGGTTATGCTGATAGTGAATACCATAATTGGGTTTATAAAGATTCTACAAATTATGCGAGATGCTCGGAAGATAATATAACCAATAGTCTGGATAGGAACTTAATTAAGATCTTAGATATATTTAATTTAATACCACTAAATGTCGCCTACAAGGCAACAAAAAAGGTAAGTATTCTCATCTATCAGCAAGAGGGCCATCTTTAATTATTTTTTTTGGAATGAGGACGTTGTCATTATAGGAAAATTTAATAATTACAGATAAAGTGGATAGTGATCACTTCCCACTAGTGCTATTTTCCAAACAACTGATTTATGAAATTGATGATAACCATATTCAGTCACAGATAATAGAAATACCTCACAATAAAATTATTTGGAATGATATGGTAGCTGATCAGATACATAATTTAATAAAAAATAGACTGGATAATGTATTAAAACTTGTTCATGATAGTGGAACCATTATTCAGAATGTTAGAGCATGTTTGGAAGAAATTTAAACATTGCTAAGTAAACCATATATAAAATCAAGTAGTCGGGACTTAGCTAAAAAGACGTAGTTTGTTAAAGAATGTCATCAAGAAAAAAAGATACTTAATAATGTTTTAAGAGGTGTAAAGTTACAAAAGAATGCTTTGACCTTTGAAGATCTAAACAAACAGAGAGAAAATATAAAGCCTTTTTACTTAATAAGAGGAATGCTTTTCAACAGATGAAATGGCGAGAGATGTTAAGGGTTATAAATCAAAAAGATTATAAATCATTTTGGCTTCTAGTAGTGAAGGGATCAAATAAAGTAAGATTTGAAACTGATACATACATTACAACAGAGTCTTGGATTCTCTATTACACAAAGAAATATTTTAGTGATGAATGTGGTAATTCCTGGTTGAGTTTAAATTAAAATCTAATTCAATTTACCCCCTTTAAATTTGAGGAGGTGCTTCAGGCGTTAGCACTGTTAAAACTGAAGAAAGCTCCAGGGCCAGATCAAATTCCTTTGGAGGTTTTTTTAAAGTCACCAGTAATATGGGCCAAGCTTCTTACAGTATTATTTAAAGTATGTAGTAGACAATTGAGTTTCCAGCATCTTGGAAAGGTGCAATAATAATTTCTATATTCAATAACGGTAATAGGTCTGATCCAGCAATGTATAGACCTATTTCTATTTTAGATCACCTAGGCAAAATTTTTGCTAGGTTGATTTTAAATTGATTAAGAGATCAGATGTCTAATGTTAGGGATTTTTCAGAGGCTCAAGCAGGATTTAGACCAGGTTATTCTACTACTGATAATTCCTTTGTGATTTGGCATTTAATTGAAAAATATGTTCCATTAAGGAAAAAAAAAACTTTATGTGGCTTTTATAGATTTCAGTACTGCTTTTGACACCATATCCCGTAATAAATTGTGGGGAATTATGGGAAAAAAGGGAATTTCACAGGAGTTAATTGCTTTATTAGAGAACTTTATACTTATACTTGGGCACAAGTGATAGTTGGCAAAGGAGGCCAACTTTCTGATACTTTTCCGACAAATAGGGGTGTAAGGCAGGGTTGTGTTTTAGCACCAACCCTGTTTTGCATCTATATTGATGTTTTGTTGAATAAATTGGAGGAATCAGAAATAGATTCTCCAAAAATATTGGGGCAAAAGTGTGCTTCTCTTGCTTAAGCAGATAACTTGGTGTTGTTCTCATTAACTCGATCAGGTTTACAAATGAAGTTGAACATTTTTAATAATTTTTCAAAAGAATATGATTTACAGATTAATGATATAAAAAGTCAAATTATAGTATTTGGAGCCAAAAATTGTTCATTTAAATGGAAGATTGGGGAAAAAATATTGGATAAAGTTAAAGAATATACTTATTTAGGTCTTCAATTTTCGTACGAAGGGAAATGGGTTAAACAAGCAGAGAAATTGATTTTAAACCTTAAAAAAACAGGTATTTCATTACATAGGTTTAATAAAAATTATGGAGGGAATTCAGTTAAATCCCTTATTAAAGCTATTGAGGTGAAATACAATGCACAAGCCCTATATAATGGGGAAATCTGGCAAACAAAGGAAGTAAACACAATTGAAATACCAATAAATAAAATATTATGATTAAGTTTAGGGTTAGGAAACTATGTTCCCATGTGCATTATAAGGGCAGAATTGGGCATGGTATCCTTAGGAGCATACTTTGCAGCCAGAAAAGTTAATTATTGGATAAAAATTCAACACTATAAAAAGCATAGATTAACTTACTGCTGTTTAAAGGAAAAACTTAACTGGTTAAACCTTGGTCATCTAAAATCTAGTAGTCTAAAATCTGTATATGAAATCTTGCAGGTCATAGGTCTGGATTTTCTAAGGAAAAATACTGAGAAAGGTATTATAATAGGTTTTAGTTACCAACCCTGTATCATCCAGAGATTATTGGAGTTTTATAAACTTAAAGATTTGGAAAACATTTCTAAGTTAATAATTTCTCCTTGGTTTAGAATAAATGATGCTAGTCATTTTTTTAGACATCATTATAAAATTCTTACTAACCCAAATCAAAGAAGATTGTATACATTATATAAGTTAGAGTTGTTTACCAGTAATATTATGGATGCTAGATACAGGACGGAGAATCAGAGAGATGCAAAACTATGTTCCTGTACAAGAAAAAGTTATGAAGATTTAAAACATGTAATTTTTTACTGTCATTGGTACAAGAAGCCTAGAAATAAATGGATTATGCCAATCTGTAGAACTATTTTACCTGATGATCAAGAGTTATTGTTAAAAATTGTGTTTACGACAAATGATGAAATTATTATTAAGTCCACTGCAAGATATTTAGAAACTATTGTCAAAATTCGAAGGAGGATTACAAGAACACAAACATGAATGCAGTGTTGATGTGAACTATTGATAGGGATTTTATAGTTCTATTATAAATGTTATGATTAGTATTTATGTAGTGAGAATGTTGTTAAAATGAAATGTATTTTTCCCTTTTTTTAAAGAATGAAAAGAATGTTGTACATTTTTGTATTTTTATCTATAAATGTTTGCAATGGTCTGCGACCGAACAAATAAATACATAAAATTCAATCAAATATCTGGCAGGTTCTAGCTACTGAAAAAGCATAGGTATAGAGATGGAACTTGGGAGCCCCATCCTCATTTGTTCCATGGAGCTCTTAATTTTGCCCTGCTGTATCTTGACTTAGTGGTGTCCCACAAGAAGTTGCCAATTAGAGAATCAAGATTTTGTAAACATTTTCTGGGAAATTCTAGAGGCAGGTGGGACATGAGATAAAAGATTCTTGGGCAACCATCTTCTTTACTGCAGTAAATTTCCTTGGCATGGCTAAGTTAAGGTGTCTCCATCTTTGCACTTCAGATTGTAACTGAGCAAATAAAGGTGAGAGATTCTTGTCCATAAGGGTCTGTATATTTGAGGATCTAACCACTCCCAAGTATTTTATGCTCTTTGTGGCCCATGCTAGGCCTGTGTTTTTCAGCATATTGAGAGGCGATGGGGTTTAGTAGGAGTACCTCCATTTTGTTAGTGTTAATGTGAAGACCTGATAGCTTTGCAAAGGAGTCAAGTAAGGACAGGACTGAGGGTAAACTAGCCTGCAAGTCTTTAGTTAGAATGAAACAGTCCACATATAGCATAGTATGAGATGTATTCCTGCCTACCTCCAGCCCCTGTATGTTTGGGTGTGTACTCTAATTGCACATGCTAGGGTTTCTATTGCCAGTACAAAAAGAATGGGTGACAAGGGGCATCCTTGTCTAGTTCCCCTTTACAGACAGAATGGTTCAGAAAGGGTGCTATTACTGAGGACCCTTGCAGTCGGGTTAGTGTATAGTGTTTTAACCCAAGTGCTAAAAATGGGACCAAACTTGAGAGCTATAGGGTAGCATGTAGAAAATACAGCTCCACTGAATTGAAAGCTTTCTCAAAATTAACTGTAATGGCTGCAGCTGGGGTGGGAATCGCAAAAACTCCCTGCAATAATGTTACTAATACTTGAAGGTGATCTGCACTTAATCGGCTTTTAACAACCCCCCACTTGGGAGGGATGAATTAAGTTGGGAAGCACTTTTTCTAATCAGACTGCTAAGACTTTGAACAAGATTTTTGTATCAGCATTTATGAGTGAAATAGGCCTATAGCTAGAGGGGAGAGATTGGGCCTTCCCCTCTTCGGGAAGCACAGTTATGATAGCTTCTCTCAGAGTGTTCCCCTTCTTCACTCAAGGCCTCTTGCACCATGTTGAGCAGGTGAAGGGAGACAGTGTCTTGAACCAGTTTGTACATATCCACGGGGAAACCATCTCCCCCTGGGGCCTTGTGTGGGGCCATGTTTCTGACTGCATCTCTGATTTCAGGTTCTGTTAATGGAGAGTCCAGAAGTTCCCTTTGAGAATCAGAGAGAGACGGGACACATTTAGGTTAGAGATGAAGGTTGTATATTTTTATGCACCCCGTTTAATGTGAGTGCTATAGAGTGTCTTGTAGAACTTAAACATAGCCTGATTTATCCCCACCTCAGTGACCTGAGGTTGTCCACTTTGTTTTGTAAGTGCTATGTGTCTTTCAGCCTGGTGTTTTTCAACCTGATGGCTAAGAGTGTTCCTGATTTTCCCCTTGAGACCAGTATTTGTGTTGCATCCTTTGGTTCTGTAATTCAGCTTTTCTACTGGCCAGACTATTTAACTGTAGCCTGAGGTTTACAGACTCATAGGCTAGGAGCAGGGCCATAAACTTGGGTTTGCTTTGTATAAGATTCTTTGCCTGCCAAGAGCTGCTCTAGTTTAGCCACTTCCTCCTCTCTTTTCTTCCTGTGGTATGAGACATAGCTTTAATTATTTTGCCTCTTAGAGTGGCTTTAAATGCCTCCCAGATGGCTGCACAGAATGCTGTCCCCAGAGGGTTATCATCAAAGTAATGTTGGGTTTCCCTTGACACCCAGGTTTTGAAGTCTGCATCCTGCAGTAATGGGGGTCAAGGTGCCATGTGAGGGATTTTTTGGAGTAGGGCTGTCCATTAGGGCCATCGTTGGGGGGGCATGATCAGAAAGATATAAAGAGGTGATTTCTGTATCCACTATTTTTTGTGATATCTGGGGGGAGGTGAGCCAGTAGTCTAGCCTACTGGCCATCTGTCTGGGAGCAGAGAAATAAGTGTAATATCTGTTGGTTGTATGTTGGAGCCTCCAGATGTCCTACAGGATGTGTAGGCTGACTAAATCTTCAAAAGCAAGAAGTGATTTGGTGTGTAGCTCTGGCTTTGAGTTGGATCTGTCAACAAAGTAGTTGCCTGTGAGATTCATGTCCCCCCCCCACTATGATTTCTGTTTTACTGTCCATAAAGTCTGAGAATGCTTGGGAGATCTCATGAAAAAAGTCAGGAAGGTCATTATTCGGGACATAAACATTTACAAGGACCAGTTTACCCGTGGGAGTATAGACTTTTGCCATCATTCAGTGCTCTTTCATATCTTTTTTGTGGTCCAATAGTGACCATTTTAATTTTTTATGACATAGAATTGAAACCCCACATTTGGCAGACTGTGCCAAACTATGTACCTCCCATCCCACCCATTCCTGTACTAGTTTGGTAGCTTCAGGATTTGACAGTTTGGTCTCCTATGAAAGCAATGTGTGAGTTCAGCTGTTTCAGTCTGTTCAGAATTATGTTCCTTTTATAGGAGTTTCCACCCTCACATTCCAGGAGGTGGCCATAGTCACTCCAGTGTTAGTCATTGAGAGATGAAATAATTACAAGAGGAACCTTTACATAAGAAACAAGTCCTTACAGCTCTGGTTGCTTTCAGGTCTTTCAAACTAGTACCAACTCTTAACAAAATGGTTAGCTGATCCCCGTCCATCCCTTGTCACCCATGTTCCTTAGTTCCTATACTAGTGCCAGCTTGAGAAAGCAGTAGCATATTGGTGTACATGTAAAATACATTCTAGTCAACAACAGTATAAGCTGCACATGCAACATTCATGCAATAAATACAAAGCGTAGCTGTATTTCTAGCTTAAGTTCAAAAGATGCTACCCAGATCTGCCAGATGAGTCTTATTAGACAGCACAAACAGCATGGGTAGCATTCTGAGGTGACATGAATAATAAACAAATAAACCAACAATACAAACAATAACATTTTAACTTTATTTAAAACAGTTAAGTGAAGTGATTTGAGGCCCTTGGTCTCTGGATGATATTGGAACCCTAGAAAGGGGAGGGGGTGGTGGTGTGGTCCTCACCTTTCTCTGCAAAAGTGAGGATGTGCTTCTTCCTCAGTCAGGTTCGGAGGATGTAGCAGGAGTGATCTGAGTGAAGGTGATTACCCTGAAATGCTGGGGGAGGTAGGAAATGAGGATCATCTTTTTGGTTTTTAGTTTTCTTTGTGCTTTATAGATATGGGGTAATGAAACAGAGCTGCCTAATCAGCTGGGCACTCTGTGTTAAGTGAGCTAATGAACAATTATGCCCTGGTAACTAACAGGGTCTCCTTTTACAGGTCTTGCCTCTGGTTCGCATAAGGCGTGGGCATAGGGAACCTCATGGGATTAAAATGTGTGCACTGCATGGCATTATATCACCACTCAGGTCCCACTGCTGTAAGGTTGGGTGACATGGAGCACTGTTAGGACTATCTGGGGGCAAGAGTGAAAAATCGGGGCACTACAACCTAAAATATGCCCTGCTTCACACACCTGTTGAAATGCCACATTATCCACAGCCTGCATCACCAATGTCCCAGTCCACAGATAACTACAGCAGCATGCATGGCATATCCATCAACAACAGCACCTCATATATTGGCAAGACAGCAGCCTGTTTGGGTATGGTGCATTAAAGGCAGGGGCTTCTCCAATGAAGCATCGGATAAGCAAAAGGTTGTGGTTAGGGACTGGGGAGTAATGTTCTTTCCAAAATCAGTTACTCACAGTGCTTCAAAAGACAATTTGTGTGATGCACCATGCTGTGTAGGTTTGTTAAAGCAGCAGGGACACTTCAAAAAAACCCTGCATCCTGTCTCAGCCTCATGGCATGTAAGCAAGATCTCCAAGGTGGCAGAGACAAGTGCAGGAGCTTCCCCCATAGCACAAATAAAGTTTTAAATCCACAAGGAGGTTAATTCCTATAGGAGCCTCAATGGCCCATAGGTGCAGTGTACATTACCCTGAACTGGATGAAAGTCCACCTTGCCACAGAAGTCAGCTCCTTACCCACATGCCAGGATCACTAGACTAATTTGTCCTTGATGCAGTTCGCCCACTGTTGGCACCATGGAATCCAGTCAGGAGGAGGTTCGTCAGCAGTTGCAGGAATTGGTACTGGATATTGTGGTTCTGTAAGGAGTTGTAGAGTCAAGGAGACAGCTCCCGTAAGGGAGTAAAGCAATTGCTCATTTTGACTAGGGTGTCTCTGAGTGAGGCGCTGCTAGCATCAGAGAGCAGTTGGAGCCATTGGTGGCTCCTGGATCTGTTCCTGAAGGATAAAGATTTCATTCCTGAAGCCTGCTTTGTTGGTTTCTTGGGTCTGCCACAGCACTTTCTGCCATAGCTCCTCCAGGAGGTGTTGTTCCATCGGTGGTCTGTCTGGGTCCAGCACCTCAGAGGTTATTTCCATGGGTTGCCAGGAGGAGCTCTGTGGTTCTCGGTGTGGCTGTCCTGGGGCCTTTGCATTTCTTTGAATATCTATGAGTAACATGTCCACTTTGCTAGGGGAGTTGTAAGTGATATATTCCCCATTATGTGTCACACAAAGCACTGCAGGGTAGCAGAGGGCAGCCAGAATGTTAGGCTGATACAGTTGTTTTTTGACAGTGGCATATGCCCTCCGCTTTTTAGAGAGTTTCTAGGAGAAGTCTTGATAGATTTAAATAGAGAGACCTTGCCATGCAATGTTTTTTAGCTCCTAGGCACTCTGCAAGAACAGTTCTTTAACAAAGCACCTTATAAACTTCACCAGAATGGGCCTCAGTCTGGTCCCAGGATGAGGTCTGAGGGTTAAACTCCGATATTCCCTCTCCAGCCCCGGCGAGGCTACATTGTTGAGGTGCAACACATCTGGCAAAGCAGTGCAGAGGAATGTTACCATGTCTCACCCCTCCATCCCTTCCAGAATGCCCACAATCCTAATGTTGTTTGTTCTTGAGCAATCCTCAATATCGTCCACTTTAATTAGGAGGTAGTTTAGTTGCTGCTGTTGTTCTTGCCATATGGCTTGGTGCTGCCGCAGCTGCTGGGTGTGTTGTTGACTGTTGCCTCCATTTTGAACATCCACTGAGATACCAGCTGTAGATCTGTGTTAGTTTTAGTGGTAGTCAGTTTTAGCTCAGCGGTGTCCTGAAGAACCTTTGTCAACATTTGTGTTAGATTGGCAAACTCCAAGGCAGAGTCTAGTGGGAGTGCGAGCATGCCATGCTGCGCCACAGGTACTCCTCCAGTTGGGTAGTGAATGAAGCTTTTCATAGGGCAATGAGTGGGTTGGAGAGTCAGTGCTGTGCCCAGACTACGAGTTGGCACTACAAGATGTTCTACGGCCTTGTGCAGAAATGTCATTATTAACCTTTCTCAGTCAACCAAAGTCTGATTTGCTTGGTGTTTGTAGTGAATTGTAGCCCAGCTGTTACAGTTACTGATTCCTCTTCAAAGTCTCCTCTCAGGGTCAGTGATTCTGTCAGATATTTTAAATTAGCTGCCAAGGGTCCTCTTCACTCAAAATTAGTGTGCTTCCATGTTGGATAATAGGCTCCACCCCCTCGGGAGCTCACCCTAGTGTGCCAAAAAGCATACATTGGTTTTACCTGTTAAATAAAGAAACCATCTCCAACGTCTTTTTTGTTTTCCTTTAAAAAAAACACTCCTATGTCGTCTCCCAGTCCATCCTCTCACTGAGCACCTACCTCTCTGCACCCCCTCACCCATACTTACCTCCAGAGGTCGAGACCAGTGATCTTCTCTGGACTGAGGACATGTCTGCCCTCTTCAAAACTGAACTGCAATCTGAGGAATCAAGGAAAGTCGTAGAATGGGAGTCAATGGGGGGTTTCAACTTGTGCTGATATCTCAGCCAATTTTAGGAATTTTGGCCCAAAATTTTCAACATGGGTTTTTTTGGGCCCCACCTCATGAACACTGTCACTATCATTTTATTACTTGGCTCTGAAAGGTGATTTTGCAGTCACTGCACAAAATCACCTTTCGGGACAGATTAATGAAATGACAGTGCCACTGCTATTGAGGCTGAGTCCCAAAAACCCCATGTTAAAAATTTGGTGCAAAAATTCCCCAAAATGACAGCATTACAAGCGTGCATTGTACAGTTCCTACGTAAGCTTGCAACTTTGCGACTTTTAAATAGTTTCACTCCAGATTTTCAACACTACCATTTTTTAACACCTCCTCATTAACAGTATAGCTGTAATTTTTCACATGCTGACAAAACTTGTCTTCACACCTGTGAGGCAGAATGGTGCAATCACTGTGCAAAATCAACTTTTGGGATGAATTAAAAATCACAGTGCCACTGTTCATGAGGAAGGGTCCTATAAAGCCCATGTTGAAAATTCGGTGAATAAAATCCCAAAATGACTGCATTACAGGCATGCATTTCAAAGTTTCTATCTGCGCTCATAACCCGCAAATATTTCATATTTTCACTCCAGATTTTCAACATTGATATTTGTTCAAACCTACTCATGAACAGTACAGCTGTCATTTTATCATCCTGCCCAAAATGTGTTTTCATGCCTGTGCCGTAGAATGGCGTGGCCACTGTGCAAAATCATCTTACAGAATAGATTAATGAAATCACAGTGCCAGTGTTCATGATAGGAGGTCCCAAAAGCCTATGTGGAAAAGTGGGTTGAAAAATCCCAAAGAATCACCACATTACGCTTCTCTGTTGCACAGTTTCTTGAGAAATTAACCATAGGTTAACATTGCAGTGCCATGGTGCCTTTTGAGGCCCATAGTTTGAAAATGGTTTGAGGTATGGATTTTCTCTACTCACAGATGGACTAAGCATGCATGGAGGTTTCAAAGTCATGAATAGAAATGCAGTGAAATTTTTAAATAGTTGCTATGGTTATTGAGCTAACGGCAAATAAGTGTTCCAAGGGTTCATTTTCATGGCTCTAGGCCTACGTTATGTCCCCATACTTATGTGTAAGTGGGAGTGCCAGGCACATATTCATTCCATTAAGCACAAATTGGCAGTGTTAGGAGGCGCAGGGGCCTAGAAGGCCCTGCACTCCCCAATGACATCCACTTACCATTTATATACACTTTCTCAAAAAGTAGGGACATTCATTGCAAAAAACTCCTTTAATGTATCAGTTAGAGTTGATAGTACACTGACAAAAGTTTGGAAATTCAGTGTAAGGGTTACTAACCCTATCACCCCACCTCCACACCAACAGGAATTGGGGTGTGTGTTGGAGTATGAGACCTAACTTCCCTCATTCTCTATACTGCATCACCTCAGCTTGTTTACATGGAATGGGGTGTGAGTTTGTCTAACACCAACAACACATACCCCAATGCCTCTTGGTGTGTGAAGGGTGGATGGGGTGCTAGGGGTCTGTAACCCAAACACCGAATTTCCAGACTTTTGTCAGTGTAACATATTTTATTTATTTATCAAGTCTAGGATTACAAATACCTTTGAGCAAAGGAATTTTACAAAGGTTCCACATCAGAGAAATACAAATTATGGGGAAAATGAAGATAGACATTACAACAATGTGGACATTGCAAGCAGATTACAGATTAATACAATTCAAGGGTAGCATTGTAAGCAAGGCAGCCAGTGGCATTTGTCAGAGAAAACAGACAAGAGTCATAAGGAGAAGGAAGAGGGAGGGAGGGAGGTGGGAAGAAGGAATGTAGGTAGGGTGGGAGAGGGTGAAAAGTGCAGCACTGGCTATACCAAGATGTGAGGGTAGAATCCAGTGAGGAAGGGAGAGGGGGACCACTAAAGCAGGCAGGGAAGTGGAGAAACAAGGTTAAGTTGGGCAGTCACAGGAGCTGTTGGTAGTGAGATAGTCCAGAAGCCTAGTTTTAAACATACCAATTGTTGGGGCAGAGGAGATGGTGGGGCTGAGGCCATTGAACCAGAGTGGCATTCGATAAGCAAAAGAGCATTGTCCCTGTGAAGTGTGACAGTGGGGTGCTTTCAGTATATATACTGCCACTGCCACTAATATCCGATTAGACATCTTACATCGGTATAACACTGCCTCCCCGGAGCTCTTAGGCTTCATGATCACCTCCTGTCCTGTCCCTAGTGGACTATGGACTGCCGGTGTATGGTGCTGCTGATCAGACCACACTGCATAAAATTGACTACTCTGAATAAGGCCTGCAGGTTAATTACTGGAGCACCTAGGATGACACACACCTGTCTACTGTATGCTAAAGCGCTGGTACTTGATCTCAGCAGGCGCCTCAAAAATCTTACCTCTACCCTTACAAAAAGACCCTCCTTGGGCTTTCCCCACCAGGATTGACCACCACCATACCGCTCTGTCCCACTAGTTCATACTCGGACCTCAGGAAAACCTCTCTTGTTATCCTAGAGCTAGGACCTCTCACGGCCAAAGAGCCTTCAACTTTAGGGCCCCCTCCTGGTTCAACACACTGCCCCCTCCATCTCCGAGCTCCAACTATATCGTAGCTTCAAAACTTCCATACGTAACCACCTTATTAACACCCGATGCTGTAACTGCGCTAGTCAAAGCCGTACTCAATACTTATGACAAAGCTTATTACTAAGCTGCTAAGGACAACATAACTCTGATATTGTTTGCATCCATCCTACCTGTACCAGCTTGTTTGTATCTATGTCTTAATTTACTGTTATACCTATGTGTTGCACTGCTATACTGTGTATTTTGGTTTGTCTTACTGTGACAAGGTACCTTTGTAAATGAGCCTATGGCTCAAAGGTTTTCAAACTGCTGTTTAAATAAAATACAAATAAATAAATATATATATATGTATATATATATATATATATATATATAAATATATATACACATATATATCGTGCCACTATAATTAGGGTTGAGTAGCCATTTCTATGTTAAACCTCAAGTTTGCACTTTAATAACTTTGAAACCCATTGTCCAATTTGCCTGAAATTTGGAATACAGAACTGCCTCCCATAGATCTTTGTTTTGGTTGGACTACGGTTGGGAACCTTAGCGCACTCAAAAACTGAAATTTGACGCTTGTTGTGAATTCTTTGTCCAGCCATAATGGACTGAAGAATGCATTTGAGTAGTTTCAGATTTGTTGGTCTATATGTAGCCTGGGTTGAACTGGTGCGTTTTGAAAATTTGGTGAAAAAATATTGCTCCATTCAAAAATTACTTCATTTTTTCATGTCCCATTATAGCCTACGGAAAAATTAATATTTGCACTGTGAAAACATTCACGATCAAATTTTTGTTGTCAAGCTCCCTGAAATAGTTATCATTCTGCCACTATCTTGTTTTCAGTTAGCGAGAAAGAAAAAACACTGTAATTAAAAAAACAGTGCACTTTAGTAAACACTAAAAATTGTGTTTACCTAATCAGGCCCTGAGGATTGTGCACCTGGCATTAATTTGTTGGTATGTGGCCTGGAAATATGTTTCTAAATTTTGTCTGTATTTTGATCACAGCAACATTTTTGTTGTCTGCAAAGAATAGTACTCAGGTGAAAAAGTAAGCATGATAACATTTTCTGTGAAAGATAACATTCTCATTATAGAGATAGGAGAGTTGCGAAAACATTAAAGTAATCTCACTAACACTGCACAAACACATTGTTAGATGTGTTGATTTCTTTGTTGTTTGATTGTGGCAAGGTGGATTGTGCTAGTGGCCTGAGGTTTTCATGGTGGCAAGCCCTGGTCCCACAGATGTGCCTTTTGGTAGTTTGGTACAAAAACATTGAACAGACCCATAGTTACGGCATTCCTAAGTTGAGAAATTTGGCAGTTGTTTTCTTTGTCACTTCTTTGTGGCAAGGCGGATTGTGCTATTGGCCTGAAATTTTCAGGGTGGCAAGCCCTAGTCACACATATGTGCCTTTTGGTGGTTTGGTATGTAAACATTGAACAGGCCCATAGTTACAGCTTTCTGAAGTTCAGAAATGTTCCTATAGGATAACACTGCGGCACCCCATGACACCTTTCAGTGCCCGTATCTCGAAAACGGTTTGAGATACAGATTTTTCATTGCAAACAATTCTTAGTGCAGAAGTAGATTGGAAAGCCATGAATACCATGAAATTAGAATTTTTTCTACCTTGTATGGTTACTGAGACATTTGGAAATTAGTATTCAATTGCTCATTTTCATGTCCATGGCTACTATTCGCCCACAGAGTGAGCATTCACAGTGCTTTTCAGTGCCCATATCTTGGAAATGATGTGAAATATGGATTCAGACAAGTTATATTGTGAGAACTACTCACTGTCATGAATACAATGAGAATTGAATTTTTTTCTTAGCTCCTACAGTTCCTGAGATATTGGCAAATTAGAGTTATAAGGGTTCCTTGCCTTATAGGGCTGCTCTATGGCTCCCTACTTATGTGTAAGTGGGAGTGCAGGACCCAGAGGGCCCACACTCTCACATATACATATTGTTATGCACAAATGGGCAGCTTGGTAGGAGCATGGGGCCCCACCAACACACAACATTTACTACTTATATTACAGTTTTTCAAAAAGAAAGGAAATTCTTTGCAAAAAAACTTTATTATTGCATCAGTTAGGGTTGTTTCCACATCGATAAAAGTGTGAAAATTCCACATTAGGGTTATCACTCCACCACCCCACCCCACCCCCACACCCCTCCTCAAAACCCTGACTCTGCACCCCCCACACAGACACAAATGCAAGACACATGCAACATTGTAAGACACTATACCACTCCAGCACATCTGTAAGCACAATAATGACAGCACAGTACTGATTTCACATAACACTATGTAATGAAAAAACAAATACAGTATAATCAACTCTATACTTCCAACATAGTATGATGACACATTACTGCTGGCATACATTCTTCATACAATGACAGTTAGTCTGTTCACATTTTCAAAATATTGATTTATATGTGTCATCATTTAACAATTGGGTCGCTGCAAGTATCATTGCTACCACATAGGCATGTGGTAGCAGGAAAGATAGAGCTGACACATACACAGTACTTGGAGATACTGCTCAGTTGGGAAACTACCACCATCACGTTATACTGCTGTGTTACCTAGAAATACTCATTACAAGTATGTTATGGTTACCTTTGCATGTTTCAACTGTTGCTTTTACATCTTACTTGTGAAATATGCTACAAAAAAAAATACTTTTATTAGTACCACTGTTTGTTATTAGGACTGACTCACTGTAACAGAAAAAAAAATGCAAACATCCAATGACTGCTGCTAGACTCACAGAAACTGCCATTTCTAATATACTATGTGTGGATAACATACTGTGTGTTTCATCACTTGTTAACTAGTGAAATATGGACATCTGCTTAAATCTTGTTATTGATGTTCCTAACACAAAAAATGCTTATTGTGAGCCATCACCCATGACTGCCCAGCATGTGTGTGTACCCCAAGGCACTATGATGGCAGCAAAACTCATACAGTTGGTGGACCATGATGACACCTGTGTCTTGTGCAATGTTTAGGGAGTTGTATGTTACTTCTGTTACCTGATCCTGCTTGTATCTGGTCAGTTGTCTTGCCTTGGCCCTTCCCTTGTTTTCATATGTGTTTGTGTGTGTGGAGGGGAATGCGGAGTTAGGGTTTTGAGGAGGGGCATTGGGTGGGGTGGTGGGATGGTAACCCTAACTTGGAGTTTTCACACTTTTGTCAGTGTGGAAACAACCCTAGCTGATGCATTAATGACGTGTTTTGCTAATAATATATTTATATATATGTAATTATAGGTGTTTTTAGGTGTCTTTGGTGAATATTGTCTTGCGCCTTCTACAAGTATAGTGGGTATGGGGCTGGACTGGTACAATTAGTATAGATAGTACTGTATTAGCTTTTGTTTCATTAATAGGTAGTGCTAGCCATGGGTAGGACTGTGGGATGCAATGGTTGTGGGATATCAGTATGGATGAACATATTGTGGAGGCTGGGAGGGTGTCCAATCTGCCACAGGCTGAGGAGGCTCAAGAATGAGGTGCGGTGGCTTGATAGAGAGCTAGAGATGATGAAGGAAATGGGGGATTCTAGGACAGGTGGGAATTCACCATGGAGAAACATGAAGACACCACATGGGAGGAACAATGGCTCGTGGGAAGGGTTGGGGGAGGGGTGGGAGCAAACTGGACAGGAGGCCTAATGACGGAGGGTGGACTTGAGTCAGGCCTAGTAACAGAGGAGGGACAAAATACAGGAGGGAGGAGACAACACAAAGAAGGACAGAGGGAGTAGGAAATATATTTGCTGTACTATCAACACTGGAGGGGGAGCAAGAGAAAGAGGGCAGGCTCCAGGAGGGGGCAGGAGAGGGAACAGGAGGAGATTGCACAAGGGATGGTACTCAGGAAGAGGAGGAGAAGAAGAGGGGCAATACTGGTGGAGGAGCGAGAGGGTCACTGCAGAGGTGAGGGAGGAGCCCAGGGCAGATGGGGTGAGGTGGAGGATAGCAAGCGAGCAATGAAGGGAGGAGGGGATAGGTCAGGGGTGGAAAGGGGGGAACTTCTGGAGTGAATGGTAGCACTTCTAATATGGGGGACTCTAGAAATGGGAACCTGGGTAAAAGGGTGGGGATGAGAGTGAGGAATGAAGAAGGGGGTATATTGGTATTGGGTGACTCCATACTTAATGGGATCAGATGGGGCAGCAAGAGGGAGTGACATAGTCACATATGGGTGGAGTCCATACTAGGGTTAATGGCAGACAGGGCAGAGCAGTCAATTCTAAAGTGCACACGGAGGGGTAGGAGGAAACTGCATATAGTGATGTGTGTGGGGATGAATGACCTGGTGGCAGAGACAGTGGAGGTAGTGAAAGAGAGGTCTGAGTGTGTGGGAAGGCTGTGCAAGGTGATAGGGGAGTCGGTGGCCTTCTCAGAGGTGCTCCAAGTACCCTGTGTGAGAACGGCAAGGAAATGAAGGATTGGGGAGTTCAACACATGGTTGGTAGATGTGGCAGATGTGACAGGGAGCTCCTGCCACTCTTGAGGACTGACCTTTTCTTAAATCTGTTGCAACAGTTCTTCTATTTCTTAGCCTAATCCATCCTTTACAATTTCTAGTCCATAAGGTTGGCCACCTATGGGCACCCCCTCCTCTTTCTTAACTATGCTATAGTATCCTCTTTAATTTTCCTTTTCCCTCTCAGGTCCTCGAATAGAGAGGTTATTGTTGTGACCTCCGAGCTGATATAAAACAACAGGCTGTGTTTATCATTGTTGGATTTAGTATGTAATAGCACTATGTCATAAAATATCTTGATCTATATACCTTATGGTTATAAAACCTGTAAATGCTGAAAATACCACAGCACAAGGTGTTTTAGGTAATGATAAAAAAAAAAATATTAGGTGACTATTATAGAAATTAAGTTAGTTGTGCTATTTAAAATGCATGTAAATTGCTGTAAGTTGAACAAGTCTGAAATGTCATGGGGATTTACGTATATCCCATGATGCTTTGCATTAGGGAAGTATGTGTGATGTGGTGTTTATTTGACACTTGGCTTATTGTCAATGTCCTTTGGGGTAACCCTTGTTTAATTGTTTCTGCACTGAGGTTCTTTGTGTTTAGCTGGAATGTACAAGGGAAGAGGGTGAGGAAAGGAGAACACAGGTAATTTGGATGCCAAATGAGCTTACCCCCCAAGCTAATGCCTCCTCATATATATATGGGTGGATCCCTATTTTGGGGCAGATTTTGGATTCAGATATTATTAGTGCAATATCTGACTAATCAGGATACTTATTGGATTGGATACAATAAGCTTGGAGTGACCACTGATGCCATAGTTATAATAGCACAGAATAGCACACAACCAGCAGGGATGCACACAATCATATGAGCATGTGAACTGATGTTAAACAGATGTTAAACATATGTTTTTGCAGTACAACCAGTAAGGAAAGGAGTCTCAATTTTAAATTAAAATTAACTGTACATATGGACACTCAGGATCCCAGAGCTTGATAAATATCATTGGCATCAGTTCAAAAAAGAATAAATATGATTGCAGATCAAACATTATCGGTAAGAAGCAAGGTGCACAGAGATATCTGTTATTTAAAAAATGAACACTGTCAGTCACACAAGTTTTTTTTCACTCTTACTCAAACTGTACGTAGAAACCAGTATGGAAAGGAATCTCAATTTAATCATTTGATCAGAAAAATAAAATAAAATACTAAAGAAAAAATTAGCATTGCAAGTTGCAATTTACAACTGATGTGAATAAAGCAGCTCTCTCTCTTTCTAGCTGATAGCGTGGAACTGCTAAGCTATCTAACTTTTGGCAAACGTTCTCACACTTTCTGGCCTCTTTCTCACCTCAGACTTTTGATGGATCACAGCTCTCTGATCTTCTCTGTCCCCTGACTACTTAATTGGTGGTGCATGGTAATCCACTTAATAACCCGATTCGCAAATGACCAAGTAATTAACCGTGACAAAGCATTTAAACTGACTTGCATAATTGTTAATGGCTAATGATTACATTAGCTAGCAAATGGTTATATTAGCTGGCTAATCTGACTACTGCAGACATAAATATCTGATCAGAATGATGCAACTTAAAATGGTGATTATCCAACCAGATCATTTTATCAGCTCATAAATCCACCCACCATATATATCCTGATAGGGCCAGTATAGTTAGGGTCGGTGCTTTTTAGATAAACCAGCACTCCAGATAAAATTTCAAAAGAGAATATTTTTTACTAAAAAAGTTATTTTAGAATGCACACTTATTGTATATAGGTGCAAAAAATATTCCATTGTGAATACAGTCATAAAGCAAATCAGATTTCAGTGCATTTCAAGTTCCCATACATCAGTCTCAACCTTTGTACTTCAGGGCTCTAACCCCTTCCTTAGGAAGTGTCAGTCCTCAAACTGACTGCTGGTTTTTGGTGTTTGGCATTCTTCAGGAATCTCACTGAACTTAAGTGAGACAGGGTTTTAAAGGCATGTTGTTGATGGATTTGACTGCCTGAACTAAGCATTGCTGAGGTCTCCTTTTTCACCTGCTGGTTGATACCAGGTGGGCTTACAGTCCAGCTGCAAGAATGCTGAAATTTGCAGGTCTGCAGGTGTATGACAGAAGATGTGCCTTTTGTTATGAATTCAAGTTTTCTAACCTGAGGACACAGTTATTGATGTGTGGGAGCTCCCCACCTATGGATTCCATATGAGTAACATTTCACTTTCTCAAAAAGAAGGGAAATGTATTGCAAAAAACTCCATTAATGCATCATTTAGGGTTAATTACACACTGACAAAACTCTGGAAATTCAACATTAGGGTTATCAATCCTACCACTCCACACCCCACCCTCCACACACCAACAGGCATTGGAATGTGAGTTGGGATCATCGGGCCTAAATCTCACCCCATTCTTACACAGTATACCATATCACCTCAGCTTGTTTACACATGGAATGGGGTGAAACTTAGGCCCAATGACCCCAACGCACACCCGACACCTGTTGGTTTGTGGAGGGTGGTGGGGGTGTGGGTTGGTAGGGTTGGTAACCCTAATTTCAAATTTTCAAATTTTTGCTAGGGTGGAAGCAACCATAACTGATGCACGGTAGTGTAGGTATAACTAGGGTTACACAGCAACTTTGCATGCACCATCTGGTGCTGTAGATCTCTGGATCTGGCAAGTTTAGTTCCAGTCAGATGTGCAGTTGCGGAGCTGTAGAGTGCTAAAAATGTGAAAAATACCACTTTTTTGCAAATTCTTTGCTCAGGGCTATGGCCCAAAGGGTTTTGAGATCTGGTCTGAAATTGTAAGGGTATGTGTGATCTGGGTCACTGATGTGCCTTTTGAAGGTTTGGTAAAAAAAAATATTAATCCATTCAAAAGTTATTAAAGTTTAAAGTGTCCCATTATAGCCAACTCGAGAAAAATATATGTCCACCTCAGAAGCACTTTTTACGAACATACGAACATATGAAATTTGCCAGCAGATAAAGGCCTAGAGGTCTATCAAGTCTGTGCGAATGTGCAGCTAGCACAAATGTGCAGCTAGCACAGCTAACTGCACAGTGGATAGAAAACCATCACAAATTGTGACACTGTTTTGTGAAAATTTCTGCAATTTGCATCACTACTTAAGTGGAAAAAAAAACATGTCTGCTGACATTGGAGTGCCCAATCCCCATGTCAGCAGTAGAAATACCCCCACCACTGCCAGTGTGGAACACTGGGTAGTGCACTCCTAGTGTCCTGAAATATTTCTTTTTTTAAAAAAACCTTCTGTCAACATGGGGTGCCCAATCCCCATTTTGGCAGTACAAATCCACCCCTGCCAGTGTTGTACACTAGCAGCCCACTTTTTGCTTTTGTGACAGCACTTTTGACTGCCACAAATGGGTTTTGCACTTTCGCATGGCTGCCATCTTGTTTTCACAGCTAAAAACAATGTCATTCAAAAAATACTGCCCCTTGGTAAACACCAACATTTGTGTTTACCTAATCAGGGCAGTAGGAACATGATTCTGACATTAGCTTTTACAAATACTGTAATACCTAGAAATATGATTTTTTCAATTTTGCCATTGGAGGTTTCACAAATTTTTGCCATTATTTTTGCAAAAGTGCCACAAATTTTGACAGTTTTCACACAGCTATCTGTACAGTGGATTGAAAACCTCCACAAACGGTAGCACTGTTTTGTGAAAATTGCCACAATTTGCAACACTACTTCAGTGAAAGAAAAACATCGGCCCCTTTAAAAAAAAAAAAAAACTTTTGTGGCCACTTTTTGAGTCGAATAATATCAGAATCATGTTCCTCTGCCCCCGTTTAGGAAAACACCTGTTGGTGTTTATCTAATAAAAGGAGTTTTTCTTCTTTCACTGCCTCTAACGGGGCAGCAGCATGATTTATTTAAGAAAAAAGTTTCTGCTGACATCGGAGTGCCCAATCCCCATGTCAGCAGTAGAAATGCCCTCACCCCTGCCAGTGTGGAATATTGGGTAGTGCACTCATAGTGTCCTGAAATATTTCTTTTTTTTTAAATGCTTCTGCCAACATGGGGTGCCCAATCCCCATGTTGGCAATAGAAATCCACCCCCGCCAGTGTTGTACATTAGCAGCCCACTCCCAGTGTACTGAAATATTTATTTTAAATTACCCATTTTGTTTTCCAACATTGAGGTACCTAATCCCCATGTTGGCACTACCCCCTCTCCAGCTGTGTGGGACACTGGGTATCCCACTCCCAGTATCCCCAGTTATGTTCTCCACTTCCCAGTACTATGGGACACTGGGGACTCAACCCCTAGTGTCACAATATATTACTTATTTGTACCTGTCAAAAAAGAAAACAGTCCTCGTACATCTTTTTTTTAAATACCCTG
Source organism: Neoceratodus forsteri (assembly GCA_016271365.2). Classification (NCBI taxonomy): domain Eukaryota; kingdom Metazoa; phylum Chordata; order Ceratodontiformes; family Ceratodontidae; genus Neoceratodus; species Neoceratodus forsteri. The sequence goes on from CM057456.1 coordinate 650,589,437, forward strand.
AAAAGAAGAAAATGGTCCCTCAAGTTCCCCTCTCCCAATCTGACCCTCCCACTGAGTAACCCACCTCACCACATCCCCCTTGTCCTATACTTGCCAACTGAGGCTGTCGGCTACCATCTTCTGTTGACTGGGACACATCTGCACTCTTCAATGCTGAACCACAAATTGAAGAATCAAGATAAGTGCTATAGAATGGCTGTCTATGACATTTTGAACTTATGTTGCTATCGCAGCCATTTTTTGCAATTTTTACACTACATTTTCAACAGGGACTTTTTGGGAGCCTGCCTCATGAACACTGCCACTGTCTTTTCATTAATCAGATCCATAAGGTGATTTTGCAGTCACTGTGTGAAATCACCTTTTAGGACTGAGTAACGAAATGACAGTGCCAGTATTCATGATGGGGGGTCCCAAAAATCCCATGTTGAAAATTTGGTGCAAAAATAACAAAAAACCCCTGAGTTGTGAAATTTTTCTATGCACACTCATAACTCTGGTGATTTTTCATATTTTCACTCCAAATTTTCCAAATTGCCATTTTTTTCCATACCACCTCATTATCAGTACAGCTGCCATTTTTCACATCATGCCTGAAACATGTTTTTGCTACCGTGGCTCAGGATGACACGTTTGCTGTGTGAAATCACCTTTTTGGACCTAATAACAAAGTAACAGTGGCAGTGTTCATGAGGTGGGGTCCCCAAAAGACCATGTTGAAAATTTGGTGACAAAATTTCAAAACATTCCCGAATTACATGCATCCCTTGAATTTATTCTACACACATGCATAACTGCTACTTTTCAATCTTTTGACACCACATTTTCAGCATAACCATTTTTTCACATCACTGCATGAACAGTACAGTTGTCATTTTTCTCATCCTGCCTGAAATATGTTTTGCACCTATGATGCAGAATGACGTTGCAGTTGAGCATAATTAAGTTTTTCCTCACATTTCACAATTTCTCTGTATGGGGTACATGAGGTGGGGTAATAAGATGCCTATGCTGACAATTTGATCACTGTTGTTTGACACATGGAAGCTCAGGGCCCTCTTCACCTACATACATATGCGTATAGGCCCGATGACCCCAAGGCACACCCTGATGCCTGTTGGTCTGTGGAGAGTGAGGGTGGGGTGGTCTGATAGGGTTGAGCGGTGGGGGAAAGAAGTTGTGGGGGAAGTGGTTGGGGTGGGGGAGTGTTAGGTACTCAACCCTACTGTGTCATTTCCTTACTTTTGTCACTTCAACCCAAACTAATGCATTGACAAAGTTTTCTTGCAATTTATTTCCTTATTTTTTGAGATAGTGTAATAGTATCTTTATTTTACTATGGGAATGCAGGGTCCTTCAGACACTGCACTCCTATCCTTCCATAGATGCACATATGTATCTAGCTTTGGAAACACAGGGGCTCCGGCCCCTGCACTTCCACACATTAAGTTATGAGCATGCATAGTGAAATTGCAACAGATAGTCACAACTGTGCCATCTTAAATAATTTTCACCCCCAATTATCAACATAACCTTCTTATCACCTCACTGCATGTACCCAGTACAACAAATGTTCAAATCCCCATAGAAATGTAATTGTGCACAATTGTAACATCATTCTATGCACAGGTACAGAAACATTTTTGGGAGAGGATTTGAAAAATGACAGCTGTAATGTTCATGAGGTGGTATGAATGTTGAAAATTTGGAGTAAAAATATGATAAATTTTCTAAAGTTATGCATGTGCATAGAAAAATTCCAATGACTGTATGTAACTTGGGCATTTTTAAGTATTTTTGGACCAAATTTTTAACATGGCCTTTTTCAGACCATACCTCATGAGCACTGACACTGGCATTTCATTATTCAGTCCTGAAAGGTGATTTCATGCAGCTACAGTGCCATTCCATGACACTGCTGTGTAAACACATCTCGGGCCAGATGTGAAAAATGAGGCCTGCACTGTTCATGAGGTTGGTGTGAAAAACTGGCAATGTTGAAAATTTGGATTGAAAATATTAAAATTTGCCAAAGCTGTTTGCATGCATAGTGAAATTTCATTAATAGAACTGGTGTTTTGGGGTATTTTTGCATCAACATTTCAACATGGCCTTTTTGGGACCCCACCTGATGAACAGCAGCACTGTCATTTCATTAATTAGTCCCAAATGGTGATTCTGCACAGCAACTGCAAAATCTACTTTTGGGACCAGATAATAAAATGACAGTGCCAGTATTCATGAGATGGAGTCGCAAGAACCCCATGTTAAAAATGTGGGGCCAAAATTCCTAAAAATGGCTGAGATATCAACATAAGTTGAAAATCCTCATTGACTGCAATTATACGGTGCTTAACTTGATTCTTCAGTTTGCGGTTGGGCTTTGAAGAGTGGAGATATGTCCCTGTCCAGAGAAGATGACAGTGCTTGACCTCCAGTGGTAAGTACAGTGTAAGGGTGGGGTGGTGGGGTGCTCAGTGGGAGTGTCAGGATTGGGGCAGGCCTGGTGGGGATGATGAGGGATGGAGTTCTTTTTTGCAGGTTTTATAAAAGATGTTGGAGACTGTTTTTTTTTTTTCAGGGTTACATTCGGGGAATGAGGGTGGGGTGGGACTGCACAGAGGGAAGGAGCAGGAGGGTTCTTTTTTAATCTGACATCGAAAATGGGGAACGAGAGTGGCGGGTGGGACTGCACAGAGGGAAGGAGTGAGAGGAAGTTTTAGTATTACAAAGGGGACCAGACAATGAGGGTGGTGGGTGTGACTGCACAGAGTGAGGGAGCGGGGGGGAGGTATTTTTTTATTACAAAGGGGACTGAGGAATGAAGGTGGTGGGTGGGACTGCACAGAGTGAGGGAGGGAGAGGGAGAGATTTTTATTTTATTACAAAGGGGACCGGAATTGAAGGTGGAGGGTGGGATTTCACAGAGGGAGGAAACGGGAGTTTTTTTTTAAATTGGACAGCTGGGACCGGAGAACGAGGGTGGCGGGTGGGACTGTACAGAGGGAGGGAGTGGGAGGGTTATTTTATTGTGACAGTGGGGACCAGGGAATGAGGATGGCAGGTGGGACTGCACAGTGGGAGGGTGGACTGGGAGCAGTTCTGTGCAGGATTCTGCATCAAAAATGGCAGTTGGATGTAGGATTCTGCAATGAATAAAAAAAAGACATCTGGGGACTGTTTCCTTTTTTTTCAGGAAACATAAAAAAAAACAGATTTTGGAGTCACGTGTTGCAGCCAACTGAGTAGCAACTCTCACAGAGTGCTCGCACTAACCCCACTCCAATTATTCTTTAAATTAATGTTCCTCTAAATTTTTTCACCCTTCATCTACTTAACATTCTGCAGAGAACTTACACAGTGATATCCAGACTTAAAAGGAGAGTGTCTCAGCGAAGTAATGGAAGCAGAAATGTGGGCAGCATTGCCCCGACACATGCCACCATCAACACCCCAGAAGGCCAGCAAAAGGACTAAATCTCAACCTATTACCACTATTTGAACCACAACACCACAAGCTAATTGGAACTTGCTCACAGTGGAATGCTTTCTGGCTGAATTTCATCCTTTTCAGGAAGAGCTCTGCTCTCTTACTACCAAATTCAAATCTATGGCTGGGGATCTGGAGAACATTACCGGAAGAACAGGAAACAATGAAGCCCTTATTAAATCAGTAGAGAAGAAAGTGGAATGCATAGACCCAGAAAATGTGGCGGCTAAACAATGTATGGCCAAGCTAAAAGCAAAAGTAGGAGACTTGGAGGGGAGAAGTCAGAGAAACAATGTTGTCATTATAGGCCTACCTGAGAAGGAGGAGGGCTCATATCCCATGCTCTTCACTCAGAAGCTCATAACTAACCTTGTAGGCCCTTCTTCATTTGGGTCTAACTAGGCCTTTCAGCGCTGTCATGGTGCTTTGCGCACCATGCCTCCTCCTGCTGCACCACCTCAGCCGCTGATATTCTGGTTTCTTAATTACCAAGAAAATAAGCATTTCTTAACCAAAGTGAAAGACATACAGGAAGTTACTTGCGGCAGCAGCGTGGAAACTCCTCACTCCCTCCTGGAGTCGAAGTGCAAGCCGGACGACCTACTGAGCCCTGAGGCCGCATCCCCCCCCAGCTCACTGCCGACCATGGCAGCAGCATGGAAACTCCTCGCTCTCTCCTGAAGTTAATTGTAAGCGGACGACTTCAGAGCCCTGAGATAAAGGATACCTCTCTTCTCCTGATGAGGTGTGGGTGCTACCTGAATGTCCTTAAAGTCTTTTTTTCATCCCCACATGTGTGCAGATAGTTTTTTTCCCTCTGCTCATACCTGCTTATATTTTGACTTGTCTGCACTCTGTAGCGAGGGCTCTTTAAGAGACTGACTAGGCTTTGGGGGGTTTGAGTGCAAAATCGTGGGGACTGTTACTGTTACTGCCTAGTCCACCTGCTTCAGAATTGCTCAGAAGTTTATTCTTGATTGTTGTTTTTGACTTACCTGTTCTCCCCAGAGTCGCCATGTTGGGATAACGCGCATGCGCAGTCGGCAGAGTCGGGACATAGCCCGCACATGCACAGTTCAGTGCTGACTGTTAATTCCTTCCCACTGTATATTAATGCTTAGCCTTTGTCTCTGCTCCATTTAGGCCGCATCCCCCCCAGCTCACTGCCGACTGCGGTAGTAGCATGGAAACTCCTCGCTCCCTCCTGGAGCCGAATTGCAAGCTGGACGACCTACTGAGCCCTGAGGTAAAGGATACCTCTATTCTCCTGAACATTGGTGTTGAGTGCTAGCCCGACGACGCTGCATGTCATCTGCCCCACCCGCCCACACACGGGTGGCCTTCAATTTATTGGCCCACCCCCACGATGTCACTTCCTGCTTACCGGAATACTAAGTCCCCACTTTCCCATTTGCAGGTTATACCTGCTAGCCACTAGGGGCCACTGTGTTCCCCTCTCTTAAAACATCCTTATCCTGTTTGCTCCCTGTTCTATCCCAGCAGCCCCTCTATCCACCTATCCCTCTCTATCCCCTCCTGTCCTACTACCCTATCTCTCCTACCTATGGGTCCCCTCTATCCTCACCCACTGTCTCCCTCCCTGCCCTGTAGCCCCTGGGCTTCCGTTACGCCTTTCCCCATAATAGCCCATTTTTATCTTTGGCCACTAGGAGTCACTATTTAGCACCCCAGTTTCATGCCCGCTTCACTGCTGGTGGTCTGCATCTGGACCATGGATCACAGCCACCACTCTGGGCCATTTTCTATCACCCCAGGTGAGCCTTGATCCTGGTACCCTGTGCGCTAGAGGTGGGGGTTCTACCACTGTACCAAAGTGGCACCTACGCTTACTGGTAGGCCTTTCACCCTCTTCTATCCTCTTCTTTACTGCTGTCTGCAGACCCACCTTAATATGCCTGTCCACCTCCTCTTGTCATGCCTCCCCCTCCTCCTCCTCTCTTGGCCTCCATCCAAACCAGGTGTCTCCATGGCCCCACAGGTCCTCCAATCTGGTGGCCCTGAATTGCCTCCCTACTTCTCTACTATCTCCTTGCACCCTAACTTTTCATACCCACCCCCCAGTCACCACCTAGCTTCCCCCCTTGCATGTATGGGCAATTTATTTTAGTTGCCTGCCCAGCCTGTACCTCTCTGCCCACACCATGTGTCCCTAAGCTCCCCTACTCATACTATACTGCCCGACACAAACACGCCTTCCACTGCCCCTTGTCCAGGGCTGTACTTCTCCTCCTACTCCTGTCTGGGAATACTCACCCCAACCCAGGCCTGACCCAAAATAATTCCTCGACAAGATCCCCTTGGCTTCTTATTCCATCTATGAATATCTGCAGTCTCCTGAAGAAATTTAACTTGCTCCAGTGTTGGGTCACTCTCCACAAACCTGACATCATCTCCCTAGTTGAAACCTGGCTATCTAACTCGACCCCTGACTCCCTTGTCTCACTTCCTGGCTATTCCCTTTATCGAGAGGCCCATATAGGTAGACGGGGTGGGGGCTGTGCAATTTATATCAAAGATTCCCTTACAGGACTAGCCCTACCAGCCCCTCTCCTTAACCTCAGTGCTCAGGCCCTAACCCTAAAACTTACCTCTGATCCCTCCAGAGGCCCTCTCTTCCTAACCTCCGCCTATATACCCCCAAAAAATCAAGCTCAGGCCCTGGTCCCACTAAAAGAGTATCTCAACACTCTACCCCCACTCCTCTGAGCATATCCTTCTGGGTGATCTAAATATCAATTGGCTTAGCCCTTCCTCCTTCTCTACCTGTGACGCCTTCGCTTCTATTGACCTAACACAACTTGTTGCCCAACCTACAAGAGTGAATCCCAGATTGGGGTCGAGCACTCTTCTTGATGTGGTCCTCACTAAACGACCTAGCCAAATTTGCAAACTACAAGTCCTTCCTGATGGAATTAGTGACCACTCCCCTATTCATTTCCACTGGATAACCTCCCTACCCAAACCCACTGCACAGCCCACCCTACGGCGGTGGTTACGACCAGGTGGGCAGAATGGCCTAAAGCAATTCCTAGCTAGCCCAAGTCATTTGGTCACCCATTGAGACCCTCTCCAACCTTGATACAGACCTGGCCTTCTTCACCTTAATGTTTAACAAAGCCTGTGATATCTTTGCACCCTTAACCAAACTTCCTTCCAAAGCACGGCATGCTCCCTGGGTTACTCCTTCCCTGCTCCATCTTCTTAAGCACAGGGATAACCTGTGGCATGTAGCCACAGAATCTGGCCATCCTGCAGACAGGCAGGCGTATGCAGCTGCCCATAACAAATGTACCTGGGCAATACACAAGGCTAAGGCCAATCACTATCGGGCCTCACTCACCTCGTCCTGGGGGAACACCAGAACCTTCTGGGACAACATCAAACAACTAAATGGAGGTACACATACTCCACTGCCATCCCAAATCAACACTGAGGACTCCAGCGCTACTGATCCTACCCTCATCACCAACTATCTCAATAAATCCTTTACTGACCTTAGCCTTGTACTCCCTAGCAACTTCTTTGACCCCCCCACACTCCTGACCCTGTTCTCTCACACCCCTGTTTCCACTTTCAATGGGTCACTGTCAATGAAGTCAGACCGTATCTGACCAAGGCCTTAAGGAGCAATACCACTGGCAGTGACTCCTTGGACCCCAGACTCCTTTGCCGGGTACTGGAACTGGTGATTGCCCCAATCACCAGCATCTTCAACAAATCACTCTGTCTAGGGCAATTTCCATCTGCCTGGAAAATCGCCACTGTCACATCTATTCATAAGGGTGGGGATAGGTCCCTTTCTGGCAATTATCGCCCAATCTCCATCCTCTCACCACTCTCAAAAGCCTTAGAAAAAGTAGTATCCTCCCAAATCTTAGAGTACCTAACCAAATACAGTATCCTCTGCCCTGAACAGCACAGCTTCCGTGCTGGACACAGTACCAACACCGCCCTCATTGAGTTTTCTAAATTTCTTCATTCCTCCCTGGATTCGGGCTCTCTAGCTGGCGCAGTGTTCATTGACCTGTCAAAAGCCTTTGACACTGTCTCCCATCCTCTCCTGCTGGATGCACTCAGCCACACTGGCTTTGCTGCAGGGCCAATCTCCTGGTACTCCAGCTATCTGTCTGCTCAGTCCCAGCATGTCAAAATTAATGGGACACTCTCTAACCTCTGCCCTATTCACTCTGGGGTCCTCCAGGGCTCCATTCTTGGGCCCTTGCTCTTTTCCCTTTATCTCAACACCCTGCCAGCTGCCTATGCTGGTAAACTCCTACTTTATGTGGATGACGCTGTCATCTTCACCTCTGACTGTAACCCCACCACTCTCCAGGAATCCCTGCAACTATCTTATAATGATGTGGATGCCTGGTTTAAAAAGCATAGACTTGTAATCAATCTTAAAAAGACTAAAACTATGCTCTTTACCCACCCCCAAAACAAAGCTAGTAATTTTCCACTTCAGGTCCTCGCCAGCTCCAAGTTCCCTCTTGAGCAAGTCTACACATACAAGTACATTGGGATAACCTTTGACCCTGCCCTCTTGTTGCATGCCCACATCTCCGCCCTAGCCTCTGCCATCAATATTCAGATGGGAATCCTTTACTGCCACAAAAACTGTCTCCGACCCTGATGCCCTCTGACTCGCAGTTATGTCCTCTATTCTGTCACTAGTAGATTATGATCCACTAGTCTATGGGGCTGCTGACCAGACTTAGCTAAACAAAATCCACCTCACCTTAAATGAGGCCTGTAGGCTAATCACCGGGGCTCCCAGACTTATGCATACCTGCCATCTATATGCCCAGGTTAATCTGCTCGACCTTGACGAATGTCTTAGGTACCAAACTTGCCTCCTAACAAAAAAGACTCTCCTGGGGCTATCTCCACCTGGTTTGTCTGCCCTTATCCACCAAGCAAATTCACTAGTACCAACGCGGTCCTCCTGCAAAACCACGCTGAAGGTACCTAGGGCAAGGACCTCTCAAGGACAAAGGGCCTTCCACTACCGTGCCCCATCCTGGTACAATACCCTCCCCACCAGTATCGCTAACGCCTCCAAGATCTCTCATTTTAAAACCTCCCTCCAGAATCACCTTTTCACTACACGCAGCTGCTGCTGTTTATAAGCTCTCTTGCTCATTTATCTGACAAAGCTCCCTGAGTGGCTGCTCAAATCTCTTACCTCCTCTACCCTTGGTTCCTGATACCTCTCAGCTGACTCCACCAAATTTCACCATACTGACCCTCCTCTGTTTTTGCTTGATGAACTAGTTATTCTTGACCAATGTTAACTTCATCAATATTATAACCTTGCAAATTGTAACTATCTTATGTACTCATGTTCCTTCAAATCTTGTACATTGTTTTCCTGTAACTGTTTGTTATCACTGTTTTGTCCTCACTGTAACGAGGTACCTTTGTAAACGAGCCTCTGGCTCAAAGGTTGTAAACTGATGTTTAATAAATAAATAAATAAATAAATAAAAAGGAGTGAAGATACGAGTGGCGCAGGACCTACCAGTTACAGTGGGTCAGAGAAGAGCCTCCTTTCATCCCATGGTGACTAAGCTAATAGCAGCGGGTATCAAATTCAAGATAGGCTATCCTGCAAGGTTCCAAGTATTCATTGCCGGCAACTGGACCAGCTATGAAGACCCGAAGTGTGCAGAGGATGCACTGACAGAAACCCTACCAGAGTTATTTAAGAATCGCTGAGTGATGTGGCTCTTTTCTATGAGGGTTTCAGAACTTAGGTTTGCTGATTTTTGAGCTTAGTCCTCTGATCCCAAATAAGGGCCACCTGTTGTTTGCCTTGCTTGTACAGCAGAAAGCAGCTAACTAAAAGAAGCTACATTTTCTTATTAATTTAACACTTATATCTCAGCAGGAGTCAGTGTCTGTTGAGATTAAGTAGACAGATACTTTATTAGAAGTAGAAGGGGTCTAATTTAGGGTTAAAAAAGGAAGAAAATAAAGAAAGTCAGTGTGTGTTCTGTGCTGTGTAGGGTACTGTATCAGCTGACTTTGCTAAACCAATAGGAGGAGACAGAGCTTAATTGGGGTGTGGCTTAGACACTATCAAAGCAGGTGACTCAAATTACAACTTTCTGTTGCTAGCCTTTTTTCTTACTAATTGCCCTCCTTCCCTCCCTCCACCCACCACCCACCCTAAACCAGGAAATTCCTGTTTGGCAGTAGGAAGGGGAGGATCATAGAGAAACATTGGTTTTGTCAACCCTAAAGGAAAAAAGTATCTCACTCTCCCCCCAGCTACTGGTGGTCTGACATTTAGCAAGGAAGAAGGAGGCTACTGAAGAAGATAGGAAGTTGCTGTCCCAAAACAAGAATGGTGAGAGCTGTAAGGAGAGGAGAGAGTAAGCATACAGAGAAACAGGAGAGAGGACACAAAATAAGACATGATAGGAGTGGTGCAGTGCAATGGATATGGTGCGGTAGTGTTCCGGGAGACATTCTGGAGGCTGCGATGCTGCCCTATTTGCAGGCACCTCTCTGGTCTGAGAGAGAAGGTTGCCCGTCTCCAGGTTGACCTGGCTAGGATTCGTGAAACCTCCTCTTCCACCCAGGGACCACCATGGCCAATGCCACTACCTCAGAGGTTGCCAAGAAAGAGGAGAGGCTGGACCAGGAAGGGCATATGGAGGGAGATGGTGGTGGAACAGAGTTGCATCCCTCCAGCTGTACCTCTCCACAATTCATTTGCTCTTCTGGTGGATAGTGGTTCCTCTATAGAGGCACCTGCAGTGGAGACCAAGAAGAATACTAGGAAACTTCAAAAAGGAGACCCACAGGAGGGTGGCATGGGACCCCACAGGGGAAGGAAACAACTCCTGGTGGGGTACTTAATCATTAGGGAGTAGAAATGGAGGAGGAAGGGGAGAGGGAGGTAAGGTGCCTTCCCGGTGCCACGGCTTAGAGGAACAGGAAGCGAATCCTCAGGATCGTGGGAGGAGCTTCACGAGGGAGGGAGCTGGATGTCATTGTCCACCTAGGGACAAATGACCTGGCTAGGAATGGGATCAGAGCAGTGCAAGAGAAGTTTGTAGAGTTGAGGAGGGGCCTTAGACAAGTAGCGCATAAGGTAACCTTCTCAGAGGTGCTGCCTGTCTATGGCAAGGGTGATGCTAGGACACTCCTCACCAGGGAATTCAATGAGTGGTTGAAAAACTGGTGTGGAGCTCAAGGTTTTGGCTTCATTGGTGACTGGGGAGCTACCTGGAGGGATGCAGATCTATACTGGTGCGATGGTCTGCATCTGTCTGGGGGGAGGACCAGGATCCTAGGTGAAAGGTTTAAATGCTTCATTGGCAAGCATTTAAACTAGCCAAGGGGGGAGGCACTGAAAAGAAGCAGGAAAATCCCAGTCTTCGCCCACAAAACATGGTAATTAGTGAGGTAAACACCAAGGTAGGGAAGTTATTAGGGAGAAGGACAGAGGTAAATGTAAACAAGCATTTGTCAATGCCGAATGTTGTCTTACTGCCATTGGCAGTGCAGGAGTTAGAGAGATGCAGCATAGGAGTGGCAGTCAAGTATTGAACTGATGCCAACCCACCCCCACCCTACAGAGATTGAGAGGCATTAGGGTGTCCCTGTCGGTGTTTGTTAGTGCAGTGCAGGAAAACATGCTGGGCAGGATGTGAAAAATGATGGCTGCACAGTTCATAAGGAGGTGTAATTAAATGGCAGTGCTGAAAATGTGGCATTCAAATATATGAAAGTTGTGGAGCTGCAAGGGTGCATGGGAAATATGCAAGGCATGCTTGCAGCACTGGCAGTTTGTGGGCATTCGGCACCAAATTTTCAACATAGGCATTTTAGCACCTCTGCTCATGTACAGTGTCACTGTCATTTCCTCAAAGTGTCCCAAGAAGTGATTTCGCATAGCGACCATGCTATTCTGTGCCGGAAGTGTAGAAACACATTTTGGGCAGGATATGTGAAGTGACAGCTGTACTGTTCATCAAGAGGTGTGTAAAAATGGCAATGGTGAAAATCCAGAGTGAAAATATCACAAATGCAGGACGGTATGAGCATGCGTGCAATCTGCCAATGCACACTCTTAACACAGTCATTTTATGGAGTATCAGCTCCAGATTTTCAACACAGGCATTCTAGAAGCTCTGCTCATGAACTGTGTCACTGTCATTTTCATAATCTGGCCCAAACATTGATTTCCCACAGCGATTGCGCAATTGTGCGCTGGAAGTGCGGAAACACATTTCGGGCAGGATGTGGGAAATGACAGCTGTACTGTTCACAAGGAGGTGCACAAAAATGCCAATGCTGAAAATACAGCATTAGAATATTGTGAATGCATGAAGTTACGAGCCTGCATAGCAACTGCACAACGTACACTCATAAAACAGGCATTTGTTGGATTTTTTCCACCAAATTTGGAACACAGGCTTTTTGAGAGGTCACCTCATAAACACTGGCACTGTCATTTCGTTAATGGGTCCCAAAAGGTGATTTTGTGCAGTGACTGCGAAATCACCTTCCGAGGCCGATTAATGCCATGACAGTGACAGAATTCATGAGGAATGGCCCCAAAAACCCCATGTTGAAAATTTGGTGCCAAAATTCCAAGAAATGTATGAGATATGCAGCTAAGTTGAAAAAACCCTATTCATTGCATTATGCAGCTTATCGGCATTTCCTCAGTTTGCAGTCGGCTTTGGAGAGTGCAGACGTGTTCCCGGTCCACGGAAGATCGTCGTGCTGGAGTCTGGAGGTAAGTATGGGGTGACGGGGGGTGAGTGGAGGCAGGGTGCATAGTGAGTGGGTGCGGGCGGGGGAGGGGGCATGTAGACTATGAGGGATGGTTTTTGTTTTGCAGGTGGAGAAAAAAAGAAAAAGCGTCGTGGAACAGTTTTTGTATTACAGGGCATTTGGTATGCTGGGGTGGGCTCCCAGCATGCCACCTAAGTGGGTTTTGTGGGGGGGTGTCAGTAGCCGATGGGGGATTGGGCACCCTCATCAGCACACAGCACGGAGGGTAATGCCGGTGGAGGATTGGGCACCCCCGCAGGCAAACAAAGAAAGGGGGGAGTGAGAGATGAGGAGGATTGGGCACCCCCTCGGCATTCAACAGTTGGGGGTGATGCCGATGGGAGTGGGCTCCCCAGTCAGCAGGCAAGAAAGTAGGGGGGCGAGCCGAGAGATTAGGCACCTCGGCATCCAAATTTGCAGGGGATGCTGACGGAGTGGGCTCCCCGTTGGCACACAAACCACGGGGTTGCTGACAGAGGATTGGGCACCACGATGTCGGGAAACCATGGTGACTGCCCACTTTCGCCCATTCCATGATCATAATGTTGGTGAGCACGGCAAGCAAAGGACTGCTTCGTATGATGATTGCAGCGGACCTTTGCTTTGATGTGCTCTCCTCATTATGAATGCATGATGTGGCGGTGGCATGCAGGCTGATTGGTGAATAAGGGATGCACCTACTGATGTGTGCCCTGCATTTGCCCAAGAGCAGCTGCACCCCAAGACCCACACTGTCGCAAAATGTTTCTTGCGCATGTGCGCAAGGCAACATTAAAAAGGCAAAGGCAGTAAGTACAGGAATGGGGCTAAAAGGGGTAAGGCTATCAAAAAGTGGAGGGTGATGAGTACCAATGCCCGTAGTCTATGTAACAAGCTTCCTGAGCTAGTGGCCTTGATGGAAGAGGGTTGCCTGGATATTGTGGCAGTCACAGAAACATGGTACACAGAGAACCATGACTGGGATGTCATACCAGGATACACAATCTACAGGAGGTATGGAGGGTAAAAGAGGAGGAGAAGTAGCTCTCTATGTAAAGGAAGGGATCAAATCAATAGAACTAAAGAGTAAACAGGAGGTAGATGAGGCATTCTTGGTCACCCTGGAGACAGAAAATAGCACCATAATCCACATGGGGGTTGTATACAGACCCCCATGTCAGGGAAAGGGAATGGACAAGGAAATGATAGAAGGCTTCCTTAGAATGGCAGAAAAAGGGGAGATATTGTTGATGGGGTACCTGAATATGCCAGATGTTCACTGGAGCACATTTGCTGCAGGCACATCCAAGAGCAGGGTCATTCCTGATGCCCTACAGGGGGCATGCCTCAGACAGCTAGTATTGGAACCCACTCAGGAGGGAGCAATCTTAGACCTGGCACTCTCAAATGGGGACAGAGAAAGAATCTCAGATTTAGAAGTGGGTAGCCATCTGGGAACAAGCGACCACCAAACAGTGTGGTTCACGATAAACACAGCCATACAATCAAGCCATACAAAAGCAAGAGTATTGGACTTTAGGAGGGCTGACTTTGGGAAAATGAGAGAGTGCCTCAGAAAAGCACTAGCAAGCAGGCAAGAAGGAGGGGTGGATGAACAATGGGGAGTAATCAAAACAGCCATCACAGAGGCAACAAGCCTTTGTGTAAAGCAAATCAACAAAACAAAATGAAGGAAAAAAATGCTATGGTTCTCAAAAGAGGTGGCAGGGAAGGTTAAGGAGAAAAGGATAGCATTCAGGAAATATAAGGAAACACAGAAGGAGCAGGACAAAAAACTTTATCAGATAAAGCAGAAAGAGGCTGGGAAGGCAGTCAGAATAGCAAAGGCCCAAACTGAGGAAAGGATAGCCAATTCTGCTAAGATGGTGGATAAGACCTTCTATAGGTACATTAGGGAGCAAAGAAAGACCAAAGGATGGATACTAAGGCTCAATAAAGGGGATGAAATGTGGGTAGAGGGTGACAGTGAAAATGCAGGGATACTGAACGAATATTTCTGCTCAGTATTCACAAAGGAAGAGGAGGGGGAAGTACCTAAACCAAACAAGAGAAACAATCTGAAGTCAGGGATTGATACCAGTCCATTTACAGAAGAAAGGGTTCTGAAAGAACTAATAAAATTGAAGGTGGACAAAGCAATGGGGCCTGATGGGATTCACCCAAGAATTCTAAAAGAACTAAGGGTTGAACTAGTAACACCACTGACTACTCTCTTTAACAAATATATATTGGGCAAGTATACATTGCAAGGAATAGTACACAAAGTAGGGGCATAGCTATTATGTTATCTAGGCATGTCTCCTTTTTATACCAACAATGCATTCATGATCAAAATGACCCATTACCTTCTTCTGAAAGGGCTCCTGGACTGGACAGAGGTTGTTTTAGGCTGTGTGTATGGCCTTAATGCAGACACCCCAGACTTTTTTATGGAACTTCTGACAGCTCTTGAACCCTTCACCACACTGCCATTTATCATAGGTGGAGACTGGAATTTTGCCATTCTACCCTGACTTAGATAAATCTCATAAGAGAAGTGGCCTCTCTCCAGTGTGGAGGTCAATTCATGACCTGGTTGACCAAATGAGCCCATGTGACCCTTGGAGAATACTTAACCTGGACTCTAGGGAATACACATTCTGATACGGGGTACATGGGTCCCCATCAAGAATTGATTACTTCGTGATCGGCCATATACTTCTATCTGGGGATTTAGAGACTAAAACAAAGCCTGGAGTTATTTCAGATCATGCTGCAATCTGGTGCCAACTGATTTTCTCCCCCAACTTACCTAAAGAAACAACATGGAAAATTAATAACCAATTGCTTAATGATCGGAAGATAGTCGAAAGTATTTCACAAATGATAGACCAGTATACAGAGATCAATCTAAATTCCACAGGCAGAACTGACATGGAATGGGGGGACTTTCAAATGTGTCATCGGGGGTAGCTTATATGCTTAACCTCCACCAGGAAGTGCATAACGGAGCAAAAGACACTAGAGCTTTTGACTAGCATACACAGTCTGGAAGCCCATTCCTCACCAGACACCACAGAAGAGGACAGATGTAAACTGGTAGGGCTTCAGGATCAATACAGTGAACTATTAAGGGAGAAGGCCAAATTTGCTATCCTAAAAACCAGAGCATTGTATATCGATCAGGGAGAAAGGGCAGGTAGATTACTCACCCTTAGGCTTAAAAATTAAGAAGCTTCCAGAATTATTAAAGCTATACGTTCTTTATCAGATAACTCCATTAAGCTGAATCCCAAAGATATCACCAGGGAATTTGCATCATACTATCAAGATCTTCATAGCCCAATGACACACCTCCCTGATAGGTCCACAGTAGATGAGTATCTTGACTCCATACCACTACCATCTTTAGCAGAGGACCACAAATAAAGCCTGAAAACCCCTTTTGGCGACACCGACATACAGGTCATTATTAGATCCCTACTACTGGTCAAGGCTCCAGGGGCAGATGGGTTCTCCCCCAACTTTTTCAAGATCTTTGCTGTTCAGCTAACTCCCTGGCTATCAAAACTATACAAATGGATACTAGAATCAGATTAGAATGTTCTCAGATTTAGAAGTGGGTAGCCATTTGGGAACAAGTGACCACCAAACAGTGTGGTTCACAATAAACACAGCCATAGAGTCAAGAAATACAAAAACAAGAGTATTGGTCTTTAGGAAGGCTGACTTTGGGAAAATGAGAGAGTGCCTCAGAAAAATACTAGCAAACAGGCAAGAAGGAGGAGTGGAGGAACAATGGGGAATAATTAAAACAGCCATTGCAGAGGCAACAAGCCTTTGTGTGAAGCAAATCAACAAAACAAAATGAAGGGGAAAAACCACTATGGTTCTCAAAAGAGGTGGAAGGGAATGTTTCGGAGAAAGGATAGCATTCAGGAAATATTAGGAAACATAGAAGGAGCAGGACAGAGAATATTATCAGTTAAAGCAGAAGGAGGCAGTGAAGGCAGTCAGAATAGCAAAGGCACAAACTGAGGAAAAGATAGCCAAGTCTGTTAAGAAGGGTGATAAAACCTTTTATGGGTACATTAGGGAACGAAGAAAGACCAAAGGAAGGATACAGAGACTTAATAAAGGGGAGGAAATCTGGGCAGATGGTGACAGTGAAAAAGCAGGGATACTGAACAAATACTTCTGCTCAGTATTCACAAAGGAAGAGGAGGGGGGAGGTACCTAAACCAAACAAGAGAGAAACTCTGAAAAGGGGATGATACTAGTCCATTCACAGAAGAAAGGGTTTTGAAAGAACTCTTGAAACTAAGAGTGGACAAATCAATGGGGCCTGATGGGATTCACCCAAGAATTCTAAAAGAACTAAGGGTAGAACTAGTAACACCACTGACTACTCTCTTTAACAAATCATAGGAGGATGGGGTGGCACCTGAGGACTGGAGGAGGGCAAATGTGACTCCTCTTCACAAAAGTGGTAGCAGGGTAGAGGCAGAACACTACAGACCAGTCAGTTTGACCGCAGTGGTAGGGAAAATGATAGAATCACTATTGAATGAAAGAATTGTTGAGTACCTAGAGGCCAGTGGGGCACAGAATCCAAGTCAGCATGGTTTCACAGCAGGAAGGTCATGTCAGACTGTCAGACGAACCTAATAGATTTCTTTGACTGGGTGACCAAAGTAGTAGACCATGGAGGGGCTGTGGACATGGCCTATCTAGATTTTAACAAGGTATTTGACACAGTTTCACACAAAAGATTAATATACAAGTTAGCCAGCCTTGGGGTGGGTCCCAAGGTGGTAGTCTGAATAAAAAACTGGCTGGACAACAGGACGCAAAGGGTAATAGTAAATGGATTCCACAGTGAAGAAAGGAGAGTAAATAGTGGGGTACCGCAGGGTTCAGTACTGGGACCGTTCCTCTTTAATGTCTTTATAAGTGACATTGGAGCACATGGAAGGAAAGGTATGTCTCTTTGCAGATGACACAAAGAGCTGCAACAGGGTTGATACACAAGGTGGGCTGGAAAGGATGAAAAGGGACTTGGCAAGGTTGGAGGAATGGTCAAATATGTGGCAGCTCTGATTCAATGCAAAGAAGTGCAAGGTAATGCATCTGGAAAACAAAAACCCAGGGAAAGTGTATGCAGCAGGGGGTGAGTTAATAACAACTACAAAAACTGAAAGAGACCTAGGAGTAATTATTTCAGATGTCCTAAAGCAATGTGAGAAGGCAGTAAGAAGGGCTGGGGGGATACTGGGATGCATAGGGAGAGGCATCAACAGTAGAAAACAGGAAATTGTTATCTCTCTGTACAGACAGTTGGTGAGACCCCATCAGGAGTACTGTGTGCAATTCTGGAGACCCACCAGAGTGGAGGCTGTTCAGAGGAGGGCAACCAAAATGTTGCAGAGTCTGCACCAGAAGACATACAAGAAGAGACTAAAGCAGCTTAATATGTATACCCTTGAGGAATAGAGGGACAGAGGGGGACTTTGAAGTATCTCAAGAGAATTAACAAAGTACAAGAGGGTAGCATCTTTCAGAAGAAGAGTTGTGCAAGTACAAGGGGGCACAGTTTGAAGATAGAGGGTGACGACTCAGAGGTAATGTTAGAAAGTATTTTTTCACAGAGAGGACTGTGGATGCATGGAGAAGCCTTCCTGAGGAGGTTGTGGAGTCAGGAACAGTGGGAGAATTCAAGAATGCATGGGAAAGGCATACGGCAATTCTAGTGGGGGGTAGGCGGAAGTAAGCTGTTGATTAACTAGAATCTGCAGCTTATCCATCAGGTAGGGAAATGGGCAGACTAGGTGGGCCAAGCAGTCCTTATCTGCAGTCAAATTATATGTTTCTATGTTTAGAATCAGATATTGTTGATAAAAGTCTGCTAGAAGCCCTAATAATAATTCTTCACAAACCCGGTAAAGATGCAGAGAAGGTCACTAGTTATAGACCAATATCATTGCTAAACTATGTAATCAAAATCTTAGGTAAACTACTTGCTAACAGATTAGCCAGGGTGCTACACTCAATAATTCAACATGAACAAGTGGGTATAATGGTGGGTAGAACTTCATCAAACCACCTGTGCAAATTAGCCCACATTTTCTCTGCATCCAGGGATTCTGCCACTCCAGCTAGCCTATTATCCCTAGATGCAGAGAAAGCATTTGATAGGGTAGACTGGCAATTTGTATTCTATGCCATGTATAAATTTGGTTTTCTCCCACTATTTATCAAATGGATAACCTCCCTTTACAATAACCCAAGTGTCTGAATGTACTGTAATGGGGTGTTCTCTGCTACCTTTCCGCTACATTCGGGCACCAGACAGGGATGCCCATTATCACCACTCCTGTTCAATATATACTTAGAGCCCCTGTTAACCAAGTTAAGAGAAAATCCTAAAATACAAGGTATACTCATAGGGTCCCAGGAACTTAAGCTGTCAGCCTATGCAGACAATATATTATTGCACTAAATCCACCCACAGGAATCACTCCCAGCAGCCTTAGAGTCCAGAAAGGAATAGAGCCTGCTTTTTAACTACCAAAAAATCAACTTAGATATGACTATAATCTTTCCCCTTAATAATAGACTAATAAGGCACAATGTCATGCATCTGGGGCTTCAGAGGAGCTGACATAGCCAAAATATTTAGGCATTACCCTAGCCAGAAGTGAATCCAAAATGATAAGGCTTAATCTAGACACTATACTACAATTCATTTAGCAAGATCTAGCCAGGTTGAAAAGCCTCCCACTCTTGCTTTGGGGGCATATCAGTTTGGTCAATATGAACATACTGCCAAGACTTTTTTAACCTCTTAATATACTAAACTCTTGGCTGCCCTTAAAATGATTTAAAAAAGTGCATTTCAGTATCACAGAGTTAATCTGGCTGGGTAAGCCCCCAAGAAGGACGTATCACAAAATGGCAGCACTCAAAGATTCAGGGGGGCTAAGACTGCTGCATTTTGGACTCTATTACTGGGCCAGTCAGGCAAGTAAATACTTACAATGGTTTACCAAGACAGTGGATCTGAACTTCCTTTCGCATGTGCCTATACGGTTAAAACTGGAAAATGAATTAATAGCATCAGCAGGTATCTCCCCGGAAGCCCTTTTACATATTACATTGAAGGACCATCCCGTAGTTTAGCCAGCTCCCCAATAACAGTATTGGTTAGAATACATGCTCAGTTATGTTCCTTCTTAAAGTATAAACGTAAGGAGAATATAACCCAGCCACTTTTAGGTAATCCTAACTTGAAGATTGGAGGTGAACATATTCAAGCCCAGTGGATCCCTCAACTTAAAGGGATTAAGATTAGAAACCTTTTCTCAGACTGAGTTTGTAGTCCTCTAAAAGATATTATGGGTAAATACAATGTAAATCACTTTCAAATTTTCAAAGTTTATCAACTGAGACACCTGCTAATCCAGAAAAAAGACTTGTTAACCTGGGGTGACACTACTGGAGAATTTTTGTTGAATCCCTCTCATCCATTGCTAACTTGCCCCATTCAATATCTAAAATCACATTTCCTTATTTGACAGAGCTTTCTCCTATTTAGATAGTATACCCAATTACTGGTCAGAGCAATTCCCTAACTTTGAGGGAATATGGGATAAGATCTGGCAGGATTGCTATAGATATATTACTGAAGATAAGATGAGATTAACGCAATTCCAATTCCTGAACAATATGTATTGGACTCCAGTTAGACTACATAAACTGGGAAGAATTCCCTTCCCTACCTGTACCAGGTGCCATCAAGAGGATGGAACCTTCTTACATATATTTTGGGAATGCCCACAAATCAGAATCCTCTGGGACACCATTAGAAGTAAGGTGAGCCCCATGCTTGAGATTGAAGATCTTTTCATATTTTCCAAAATGAGTGCACACTGGGACGCAGTGCTCAAGAACCAACAAGTGATAAAGGAGAAAAAAAAGGTTCTGGCACACGCTAACTCATGAGAGGGATGCATAAATTTTATAACACAAATAATTTATTTCACCATAACAAATAAATCTTCTGGCCTCACATGTTTCAGACTGACTACAATCCTTTGTCAAAGGCTAAAGATGAGCCAAAACACTCTTCTTAAATACATACAGCCACCAGGTGGTTCACATACAATACTTAACAAAACAATGTTATTTAAATTGATTACAAGAAAACTTCAGAAGATCAATGTCAATCAATTAACAGCCCTAGCAATTATTACAGAGATAGGGACTGTCATAGGGACCAGAACTGACATTAATGGATAGCATCACTATCTAATTTATTTAATTCATATAAGCAACTATAAAAAACTCAACCTAAAATTATCTAGTAACATTAAAACTTCTAAAATATTCAGATCACCTATTAATCACACAATTATTATAAAATAGAGTATGAGTTTAACAAATAGAGCAGTATTAAATAACAGATGAATAGCATACTATTGAAAAACAGGACATGCATTAATATCTCCATTCATCATTTTTTGAGGTATAGGTGAATTTCTAAAGGGCTATTCAGTCCTGGACCAATATTTTCCCTCAACGTCAGGATCCAATAATTCTCCCTATGTAAAACGAGATTGTCATAATCTCCTCCCTAGGGTTATGGCATAGTTTATCCATAGCCATAAATCTAAAAAAAAAATAGAGGAATTGTCACTAACTGTTGCAATGTGGGCTGCTGTAGCATAAGTTATACATTTTCTTTGAATAGCTCTGATATGTTCCCCCACTCTCACCTTGAAACCTCTAATGGCTTTGCCCACATAAAAAGCTAGGCATTCGCATATTGCCAAGTAAATAACACCTTCAGTGCTACATGTAATGCACTTTCTTACTTCCAAAAACTTTGTTATTATTGACACTGGAGAAATGTTTACCTTGAATAATATAATCATAATACATGCATTTCTTACAATTAAATTCCCCTTTGTTTTGTTCATCCACAGTTCTGGTTGTTTAGTTTTAAAATGACTGTGTCTGAGCAAATACCTAAGTATGGGCACTTTCTTGTAGCACATTCTAACTGTTTTTTGTGCCAATTCTTTTAATCCTGGTTCTACTCTCAGCATGTGCCACTGTTTTTGTAAGTTTTCAAATTCTCTTGCTTCTGCTAAGTATTCAGTAACATAATTAAATCAATCTTTTGTATTCATTTCTCCAGTTTGATTAACAAAAAGTGTTTCTCTATCAATCTTTCTAACTCTTTTCATCCCTGAAGTGATCTTGGTTGGGAATTTTGCAGGTATTGTGGTCCATCAATGTAGGTACTATGTGGCCTTGATCTCTTTCTCCCTTACAAAATTGGTGCTACATCACTGTTGGACTCTTACCCAATCCCCTACACAGAATGGCTGCAAAAGCTGCTTTTCAACTTAAGGGCTGAACAGCTAAAAGCCAGCCTGCATGGTTTCCAACCTAGGTATAAAAAAATGGGAAAACATGCATGCTCTATACCTAATTCAGTCCAGGACTAAGTCACCTTAAGGCCCTTTTATGTACCAATGTATACTTTCTTCTTCTACTGTAATTTTCTCTCAAATTCCTCTTAGTCTTAGTAAGTGCCATCAACTCCTGATGCTAAATTGGGTGGGGTGGGAGGGGTTGGGATGGAGGGACATGGAACTTATATTTTAATGTACCTCTTTTATGTGATCATGATTCACTGTTTCATGTCAAGTAAGTGATGAAACTAATAAAATGTTTAATTTAAAAAAGACAGATTTTGGGACACTGGAGTAAAGGCTGACATGAGGATTGGGCCACCCAATGTTGGCAAAAAATGTCAGTAACCATTTAAAATCCCTTTTCACAATCCCTTTTAGCAAGCCAATCTTGCAAAAAGGGATCAGCAGTCAAAAAGGGATTTTTAAATTAAAAAAAACTTCCTGATGGAAGCAATAAAAAAACAAAAAAAAAACAAAGGCATGGAGAGGTAGAGGTAGTTCCTCTAACCAAAACACATGCTTTGTGTTTTATAAAACACCTCACTGAGGCAAGTTAAAAGATTTTGTGTTCTCCCCTTGCTAAGTGAGAAAACAAAATAGCGGCCATCTAACAGGGATTTTCCTTGTGAAATGGGATTTTGTGAGATTTCTGAATCCCTTTTCGCAATCCCTGTTCACCAGCCATTCATGACTAGGAATCCTTGATTGAAACTGTGCATCTATCCCAAAGACTGAAATGCGTATGCTCAGAACCTGAATTGTAAACACTTTATAACTTTGGAACGGATTGATATTTGTTCGCCAAACAAACTCTAGATTGTTCAATAGGATAACGTCTTTCAACTGTGAAAATGTCGGGCAAGTGTGATCTTGAAAAATGACCCTGACATTTGCCAAAAAGAGCGAAAATGTGTTTTTTGGTGCTTCACTGCATGAAAACCACAAATCCAATTGAAACACAACTTGGCAAACCAAGAGATATACCATCCAAGACTGTGTTTTCCAAATTCCATGTTTATTTGTTGAATGGTTGTGAAGTTATTAACATGCAAAATCTGGGGTTTAACATTAAATTGCCTACTCAACCCTAACTATAGAGGCATGATTGTGCCTCTATAATATATATATATATATATATATATATATATATTATGGTAGCACAGTAGTGCTACCATAGTTAGGGTTGAGCAGCACCTTGAAGGTTAAAGGGTGAAATTTTGCACCTTAATAACTTTGCCACCATTCAACAGATTTGCCTGAAATTAGGTGTGCATGATTGGGCATGGTAGATCTTGGGGTCTGCCAACTTTCGTTCTGATCAGATTTACAGCTATGGAGTTATTAAGTGACAACCAAAAGCACAATTATGTTTTTTTGCAAATTCTTTGCTTTCACCTACAGATCACATGGTTTGTGCGACCAATCCAAAAACTTCAGGGAATGTGTGGCTGGAGTCTCCAATGTGCCTTTTGAAGATTTTGTGAAAAAATATTGAACAGTTCAAAAGTTATTCAAAAAATAAGATCCCATTATAAGCTAATGGGAAAAGTTAACAAAAAGTTTGAAAGTGTTGCAAATGCACTTTTTAGTGTCGCAAATGGCCCTAGTAGTGTCGCAAATCCACCATTTTGTTTTCAGTTAGTGATCAAAAAATGCTTGGCATTTAAAATTGGGACTCTCTAGGGACACAATTATTTCTGTGTTCACCAAGTCAGGCCCTGAAGATGCTAGCCATGTCTTTATTTTGGGGTTAAACACCCCAGAAATATGTTTTTCAAATTTCTGAAAACAGTAGTGTTGCAAAGTAGCTTCACACCCGTGACACTTTTGCAAATTTTTGCAAAAAGTGTCTCAAATTGCAACACTTCTTTTCCAGACTATGGCCAAAATGACAGGAGTTCTTTGCCACCCTGCTGCGAAATAACTGTTTGGTCGTTTGGGCTGAAATTTGGAGGGAAAGCAGCCAACATCTCACAGATGTGCCTTTTTTTGGTTTGGTGACAAAATATTGCATGGATGCCAAGTTACGTTACTCTGAAGTTGGTATTTTTTCCCTCAGCACCCCACACCCACCAACATGCATCAGAGTGTGTGTTGGGGTCATCAGTCCTAACTCTCACCCCATTCTCCTATACTGCACCACCTCAGCTTGTTTGCACATGGGATTGGGTGAGGTTGAAAATGACAATGCACCCCAATGTCTGTTGGTGGGGCGGAGTGGTGTGGGTGCAGGGGTGGAACCTAACATCAAATTCCTCACTTTTGTCACTGTGGAACAACCCTACCTGATGCAGTAAACAGAATTTTTTGCCATGAAAAAATACACACACATATATATATATATATATATATATATATCTATATATATATATATATATATATATATATATATAGATATATAGATATATATATATATACTGTATATATTATAGTTAGGGTTGAGTAAGCAGTTTAATATTAACCCCCAAATTTTGCACTTTAATAACTTGGCAACCATTAAGTGGATTTGCACAGAATGTGGTATGCACTGTTCTGCAGAGCAGATCTCTTGACGTGCCAAGTTTTATTTTGATTGGATATGTGTTTTTTCATGCAGTGCATAGTGACAAAAAGTGTACTTTTCTCTTTTTTCACCTGTTTTTGCTGATTTGTGTCCATCATGCTACAGCCACACCATTTGGAATTTTGGTCTAAAAGTTTCAAGGTAAAAAGATGGTGCCTCTCAAAACAAGCCAGCATCTATTTGGTGACAAAATGTTAATCCATTCCAAAGTTATTATATTTTGACATTTCGAGTTCTGAGCATGCTCAGTTCAGTCTTTTGGACAGGTGTATAAATTGTGAATAAGGATTTGCATCACAAACAGGGATTTTGACAGCTCACAAACAGGGATTTATAAAATTCCTGTTCATCTGAAAAAAAATGCTGTTCGTGAGCCACTATCTTGTTTTCATTTTTTTTTGCAAACCAAACCTTGGTACTTGCCCCAGGGATGTCTGGGTTTTGTTCAAGGTGATGCTGACTACAAACAATGGCTTTGGTTTCCTTTAGTTTACTCAAAAAATGGCCACTTTAAAATGTTAAAATCCTTGTTCGCCATTCGCTTCTGATCCTTGTTCGTGAGTTGTCAAAATTCTTGTTTGCAAGCCAATCCTTGTTCGTGAGCAGTTAAAATTCCTGTTTGTGAGGGGACAACCAAATGGCCCTATCTCATGATCAAGGATTTCTCATGAACAAGGATTCTGGCACCACACAAACAGGGATTCAACTTGCGAACAGGGATTTTGACAGCTCACGAACAGGGATTCTAAAAAAGAATCCCTGTCTGTGAGTGGTCAAAATCCCTGTTTGTGAGCTGTTAAAATCCTTGTTCATGAGAAATCCTTTTTTGTGAGCTGTCAAAATCCTTTTTCGTGAGGTGTCAGAATCCCTGTTCGTGAGCTGTCAATATCCTTGTTTGTGAGTTGACAACCAGATGGCCCTACCTTGCGAACAAGGATTGGCTCACATACAAGAATTTTGACACCTCACAAACAGGGATTTAACTCATGAACAAAGATTTTGAGAGCTCACAAACAGGGATTTTTAAAGGTTGCTGTTTCTTTGCCATTTCACGGCAAAGAAACGGTTAGGACTTTTGTTTGAAATTTGCAGGGTAGAAAGGGGGTGTCCCAGAAATGTGACGTAATGGTTGGGTGAAAAATTCATATTGGTTCCAAAGTTTTGACATTCTGAAGTTGAAAAATTTCACATAGGATAACATTGTGGTGAACACAGTGCCTTTTGTACCTATATCTCAAAAATGGTTTGAGATACAGATTTTTCTCTAAGTGCAGCTTAGCACACATGCAGGTTACCAGTCCATGATTACAACTGCAGTGGAGTTTTTTTTCAAAAGTTGCTATGGTTACTTAGCACCCTGCGCTCCCAAAACCATATAAGGGTAAGATTATACTTTCTCAAAATGTAAGGAATTTCAGTGCAAAAAACTTTGCTAATGCATCACTTAGATTTGAAACAACAAAAGTAGGGAAATGAGGCATTAGGGTTGAAACCCTAACAGCCCCCCCACCCTACCACTTCAACCCACACCACCCCCACTCTCCGTAGACCAACATGTGATGGGGTGTGCCTTTGGTTCATCAGGCCTAAATCTCACCCCATTCTCCTATACTGTACCATGTCAGCTTTCTTATACATGTAATGAGGTGAGAGTTAGGGCTGATGACCCCACTGCACACCCTGTCACCTGTTGGTCTGTGGAAGGTGGGGGGGGGTGATGGGGTGGTCTTAGGGTGTCAGCCCTAATGCCTCATTTCCCTGCTTTTGTTACTTCAACCCTAACTCATACATTAATGAAGATTTTTTGCAAGTGTGAATGACAAAGTACAGTACACACTGCAAGTCCATTGGTTGACAGAGTACACCAATGGGCTTCAGGGTGTACAATAACTATCATTCACAGACAGCTCTGTTGGTGGGCAGCTGTGGTGGAATGCAGCTGGGTTGAGCTGCCCGCTGATCATCGAGACCTGCTGGGATGGGGGAGGGGGTGGGTTGGTCTGC
Organism: Neoceratodus forsteri; assembly: GCA_016271365.2. Classification (NCBI taxonomy): domain Eukaryota; kingdom Metazoa; phylum Chordata; order Ceratodontiformes; family Ceratodontidae; genus Neoceratodus; species Neoceratodus forsteri. The sequence goes on from CM057456.1 coordinate 650,615,769, forward strand.
CTGAAGTGGGTGGGAGTCCACTGGACTACCAGGAAAAGGTGGGACTCATGTCTATGTTTCGATCTGGGCTGGAGGAGCACCACTAGACTGCCAGGGTATTCCATTGTTGATCTATCGTACTGGTGGTGTTTTGGGATGGGAGGGGGTCCACCAGACCACCAAGGATATTTTGAAGGATTGGTTCACCATGCGATCGGGTCAGGGTGGGGAGAGGGGGTTCTGTTACAACTTCTCTACCACCACAGTGAGTGGCATACATCAGGGAGTATTGGGGGGGGTTCTGATCATTATACAGTATAGCTAGAGTGTGTGGCATACAACAGGGGATACGGGTGGGGGGAAAACTGGACCACCAGGGTGGGCAGGCTGCCATGATGCTGTCTGCAGTATGGCAGTCTGCTTGTGGGTGGCCACCCACTTAAGTCTACTTGTTGCAAACTTATCTTTTGGAGGTGCATCTCTGGACTTGCTCCAGGGATGCACCTCCAATTTAGGTTGTGAATGGGACTGCACACCATGTGCATGGGCACGCCCTCTGCACAATCTCTCCAGATGTGCTGCATAACATTATGGGTGGTGTGTGGCACATCTGTGATGCATCAGCGCACTGGCAATGCATCAGTCCACTTCCTGAATTGTGTCAGAGTGCAAGTCGAGGATGTGCTGGGTGCATCCCTTTTGTGAATCTTGCCCTACATGTATATACTGAATCCTGAGACATAAGTAGTACTTTTGATAGTCAAATGAAAAACTCATTGAGCCATGATTTTGGAACAATTTTGTTTGTTCATTTGTTTGTTTTATTTGTTTATACTGGTAAGACCATGGACCAAAGACCTGTTTTCATGGTCGACCAGTTTCACATAAACATACAATTAAACAAATATACAAAAATACAAAATACAAAAATGCTACTCACAATAAATCTCAGAACACCAATAATATACATTACAAGAATACAGTATCAAGTAAAACATTTGCATTCACTTTCCAGTAATAGATTATTCCTAAATCTCTTTCTGAAATACATTAATGATCCTTTCAAGTGAACTAAAATGGGTGACAGATAATTAAAGAGATAAGGAAGAACATACAGTAGAGTTTTCGGCCCTTAGAGGTCTTAACCATTGGCACTGAGTGGGAGGCAATAGAGACCTATACTTGGTGTGTACCAGTCAATAATTATTTCCTGGCTGTAGTTAGAGCCACATTAGCAAATAAAAATGATTTATTTCATCTCCATCTTCAGCCAGCATTTGCTAGAATTCAGTCTTGTAACTCCTGAAGTGTCATCCCGCTGAGCCATTCCCTTGTCTCAGGATGATTTTTTGTGCTGATCTGTTAGTCTTAGGTCATCCTGCCACAACATCTCATCTGAAAGAGAATAAGATTTCAGCCCTGTCAGAAAATGATTTCTGTTCACTGAAGGTGGACAGGAAAATAATACATGTCACAGCTAGAAAATGAAAAATAAAGCACTCCTGCCTGCTATAAATATTTCCACTCTTGCCCTGTAATATATTTTGGTGTTGCACCTGTGATTGAACATACTGTAAGAATGTCAGTGGGAAAGAGTAAATAGTGTTATCTTAACCCCAGTTGTTGCCAAATTCTTTGTTAAATGTGTTATATTTGAGTGGAAACATGCATGAATACAAAGTCAACCTAGATTAAGTAATGCAGCTCAAGGAAAGAGTGTGGGGCTGAAGCACCTGTTGTGCAGTGAAACAAACCAACAACAAAAAATGACACATTTTTATCCACAATTCCATCCTTTGTTTATCCTCATATTTGTGGTGCACCCTTGGTGGACATCATCAGAAAAGTTTTGAAGTCTCATCTGTTTGACCTAGCCTACTGTGACTTGTACCTGTCTGATGATATTTATCTGGATAGTATTGACTTTTGCTGTGTATTGTGTTATCAAAGTCTGTTTGTAAGGCACTCGGTCCCCTGGGATAAGGTGCTGAAAAAATTAAAATTCCATTGCCTTCTCCTTCAGGTTATTATAAAAGGATTTTACCTATCCTATCAATCAAGAGCTGTTGAATCTGGGACTAAAAGATGTCTTGCAGTTCTAATCACTTCTCCAAGGTTGGACTGTAGTGTAGGGGTCAACCTGAAATGTTGGTAGTGGTAACCATCAGAAAAAGTAAGAATGGTGCCCAGGTTTGGCATGCTCAGTTTAGCATACCACTTTAATTTTGCACAGTGTCTCTATTCTTGTATTTTGTTGTAATTTTAAGACACGTGAAACCTCATTTAAATAGCAAATAGACAATGTACAAAATGATTTGTAGTGTTGTCAAGGTGGAAAGTGGCCCCTCTAGAAATTTCAAACTCTCCAGGTGGGCCTGTCTAACATTTTTCTCATCACTGCCATAACAACCCACCTCAGCATTAGAAGCTAGCTGTTGTCTTGATCAGATGCTTCTGTTTGCTTGTTATTCTGTGCTGAAAATGCACATTATTGTAAAAGTAATTGTCAGCAGCATATAATAAAGTGTATTTATGAATCTGTGTGGGTAGATCATAAAGGAGGAATCACGCAGAATAAGTCAACAAGCAGATACAGTAGTCAGAGAGGGGATTCAGTGGGACAATCTGATTGGCACATCAGTTCTGTGTCAAATGGTAAAGCAACATCAATGCTTTCTAAATTTAAGAATGTATTATTATGTGCACAGGAAATACTTGTGTTCTTTTCCTAGAAGATAAAAGAATGAAACAGAGAATATTTAATACATCTGGTACAAACCTTTAATTTAGAATAGGGAGACAGCAGACATTATTTCCAGATGAGAGAATATTTGTAAAAGTGTCAGCAGTGGACAGAAAATGCTATTAATAATTCTTCTGTAAATATAGTAATAGCAGTAAATCCAGGGAAATATATGAGGCACTCAATCTGTAGACTATAAAATTGTGCAAGAGTGTCTCAGATCTGATGGAATACATACAGTGTACATCAGAAGCAGCTGAAATAATGTATTGCAGTACTTCATAGGATCAGTGGAAACTGATTTAGACAAATGTTCATAATTCCTGGAGTATGAAAAAGATTTGCTTGGAAAGTTGCCACAAGATTTTGAATCACCAGTTATGTCTATGGGCGTGCATGCCTTTTCTGGTTCAGACAGATAAGGTACTTTTGGGCTACTCATATTGAAACCAGAACTATGACCAAAAATGTTGCATAGTAAAAAAAGTTGGTGCAAGCAATGTAAACATACTCCATAATGTTGCACAGCAGCTTTGATTTGCTACACTTAAAAGACCAGTGTGAACCATTGTCATCCTGCTCCCCATACACATTCACACAGATGTCATATTTTTGCCTGATTAGTCCAACAGACTTAATTCTCGTATAGAAGGAATGGAAGATTTGCACATAGCAGATAAAAGTTGTGGGGTTTCTTTCTTGAACATGAGTGCAACTGCTGCACCTGGTTAGCTAGATATTTTCAGTGACAGAAAGATTGACCGTCTTCTGGGCACTGCAGTGGCATCAACAAAAGAAGACAAGCCACATAGGGAGTAATGGAACATACAGACACACAAACAAAACCAGAATCATACACTCAAGCTGACAAATAAATTAGATACATCAGAAGTATTCCAATTTACAAAATAAGGCTTAAATTAAAGTAAGAAAAATATATATTTTTCCATTTCTTTTTTTAAAATTTACTGGGTCAGTTTCACAAAGGTTGGTACAAGCTGCACCAAAGGCAGCTTGCTCCAACCATTGGTGCTCCAGGGAACCTGCGCTTGACTCTTTCAGGGTAGGGTCCCAGTGACAAAGTCCCATGGCGTGCGGTAACCCTGGACCTGTACCAAACAGATGGAGCATTGGGAAGGTGTGCCACAAGCAACAGGGTGGCCATGCAACAATAGCATTGGGGACAACAGTCCCTGATTGCTATCACATCCCCCACCTCCAATACCATTTAATACATAAAACCCTAGTGGTCTAGTAGACCCCTGATCAGCCTGGATCCCATTTATTAAATAAAAAAAAATCCCTGGTGGCCCAATGAACCCCCAAGCCCTGATCCCTGTATCCTATACACATCCAGTCTGGTGGTCTAGTGGACCCCCCATCCAGCAGGCAGTGCCCCATTAGCCTGCTCCCCCATCCCATTCCAGAGCCGGAGCCTGGCACAGCTCTCCACTCTCTACCACAGCTGAGTGCCAACTGAGCTGTCAATTAGTGGACTATACAGTCCACCAGGGATTTTTTTATTTAATAAATTGGATCAGGGCACTGATTGTGGGTCCTGTAGACCACCAGTGCTTTTTATGTACTAACAGGAATCTGGGTTTGTGTGGTCCACTGGACTACCAGGGATTTTTTTTTAATTTAATAAATGGGATCAGGGCACTGATCAGGAGTCCGCTGGATGACCAGGGATTTAATGTAATAACGGGGATCGGGGATGGGGTGGGGGGACTGTGGAATATTGCCGTAAATATCAAAACCCTCCTGAAGGACATGTCTAAATACCCTTATACTAGCCCTGGCTGGTCTAAGGGTACTTAGAATGTTGCCCTCTGGGAGGGTTCTGTGAATACTGAAATGGGGGATATGGTAGCCTGCATCTGCTGCAAGCCACCAAGTACCATGCTGCAGCCCAGTTTGTGGCACAAGGCTGGTGCAAGACCCCTTCAGCACATGCAGCCTGCATTGATTTTTGAATAGCTCCTGGGGCATCTTTTGGCACTAGGTGCCACTTGCATCATTTATGTTTGATGCAGGCACCTTGCATCATTCTTGGGGCTTTGTGAATTGGGCCCACTATGTTTTATGGCCTTTTAACACCCATCCTATCCTGTTATCCTCTCTCTCTCCCTGCTCTGTTACCCACTGTCCCTGGGACTTACTTGGGACCCCACAGTTTGCCCCATGTGGTGGAAGCCCCATGGTTTCCTAAGCCCAGGAAGAGTTTTAGCTCAGGTGTAGGTTGGGAGCCTAATGAGCAGTGTGGGGTCTGCAAAGAGAGGAAACATCATTTTGGAGGCTGTTTTTTTTTTCTTTCCTGTTTTTCTGTTTCCCTCTCCAGAGCACCTTATGGGCTGGGACTGGAGAAAATATTTGCATTATTTGTATGTAAGCATACCGATGTCCCAGTCAGGAGGTACACACCCAACCATCACAGCTCTGCTTCCACTGCCACCTGTGGTCACCCAGGGGGCAGTACTGCAGTGGGGCCACCAACTTCCCTTCCCAGTGGAAAGCATCACCTGGGATGCTCAATAGGGCTAGGCAGAATGTTCTGTGGGGGATCTGACCCCCCAGATTGAACCCTCAATCCACAGACCTGGATAAATATGGACTTCACCATAGAAGGCTGGTTCCTCATCTGTGGAGATGCCATTTCCACAATTTTATTATCTACTGCCATGGGGATGCCATCGGCATGTACAGGTAGCTGGCAACATCCAATCAGGCAACAGAATTTCATGTGATGCACCCACAGTATAGAACTGCACTGAAAGCACAGTGCAGCCCCAGAGAAGTGAGGAGGACCAGAAGAGCAGGAGCTGTGCTCAGCAGAGTCAGGCAGCCAGCAGAGAGTTACCAAACAAAAGAGCCAACCCCCCCACAAAATGCAAACAAATGCCAGAAATATATGAGCCAGAGGGGAAGGAAGAGAAGAAATTAGGGAGAGTGAGAGAAAGGAGGGGGAAAGAAACTGATCATTGGGGGTGGGTGAAGGCGGGTTGGGGAGTTGGGACTCAGGACTGAGAAGATAGTGGTGGCAGTATCCAGTGATGATTTTGACTGCAAATGAGTGACTCTGTTATGAGCAACTTACTTGCAGCTCCTGATATGTGAGCTACCCTGTAAGGGTAGCAACGGACAGGTACAGCGAGGGTAGGGATGAGTGAAGGAGGGTTATGGTACTGTAGGACAGCGACCGGAAGGGGAGGAATAGAGAAGAGGATTTGTATGGTGCAGTGTGGCATGCTGCTTCCAAGCTAGCTGTGTGGTGTAGTGGTGAAGGTGGCTAGCTATGGCACATTAGGTACAGGGTTCAGGTCTAGGGAGGGGTAATGTGTTGTGCTTTTGCTTGGGAATTGTTTTTTTGACTGTGTCCTCCTCCTCGACATGCACACCCATGGAGTTGGTAATCTATAATCAGGGGGTGCAGGGAGCACAGCCCCCCACATAACTGTTGTTTTTGGTTGTTAGCTGTGGTGTCACTGAGAAGTGTACATTGCCATTTTGCTTTTCGGTGACATACACTCAATGTGATAGTGATAGCTGTTTTGTGATTGCTATCATGACATGGAACCATGGTGGCCTAGGTGGCTGCCAGGGTGAATGCAAATTGAAAACTAAGGCAGTATGGCAGTGCTGTGTGACTGTATGTATGAGCAAGGGCAGGCTGGAAAAATCTTTGACTTGTGCCATTGCAGATCCAGAACAGAGAGGGAGAGAGATTTTACAGTTACAGAAAATTCTAAATGAAAGCTTTTTTTTTTCCTTTTTTTCTTTTCTTGGCCTCAGACAGTGTAGCTGTGTGTACATGAGAAAGGGCAAGCAGGCAACATCTTTGACTTATGCCATTCCAGAGCCAGAGGAGAGAGGGGGAGACTACTGGGAGCCCAATAGAGATTTTACAATTATAGAAAATCCCTAATGAAAGTTTTTTTATTTTCCTGGCATCAATATGAGAAAGGGCAGGCTGGCAGAACTTTGACTTGTGCCATTCCTGATCCAGAGGAGAGATGGAGAGACTACTGGGGTCCAAGAGAAATTTTACAGTTACATAAAATCCCACTTCCCCCCCCGGCTTCAGTGTGGTTGTATGTACAGGGCAAGGGAAGCAGGGTGGCAAAATAAATCTTTGACTTGTGCCATACAGTCATGAATCACAGTCACTTGTTAACATTCATTCATGATCTCATCCAGATTGGAGACAGAGTGCAAGAGGGCTGACTATAAATGTAACAGTCCCAGAAATCTCAAATAACATTTCTTTTCCTGGCTTCAGTGTGGCTGTGTGTGTGCAGGGCAAGGGCAGCAGAGTGGCAAAATAAATCTTTGACGTGTGACATCCAGAGGGGGAGAGAGAGAGAAAGAGAGAGAGAAAGTGCAGGGTGGACCATGATAACTTTAATAGTCCCAAAAATCCCAAATAATTTTTTTTTTCTGGCTTCAGTGGGGCTGTGTGTACAAGGCATGTGCAGCAGGGTGGCAAAATAAATCTGTGACTTGTGCCATCCAATCATGAATCATAGTCACTTGTTAACATTTATTCAGGATTTCGTCTATTAAAAAAATACTATTCAGACAAGCAACATACAAATTGATGCACCTGTGCTGTTAGCTGTGGGTGGCCCAGGTGATAATCTGACTATGTGACTTATAGCAGGCTGTTTACAGTAAAACACAAGTAAAGTACAGGTACTGTACACACAAGTGTCATCATCATCATGCATTCCCCATTATTCCTCCTTATTATCATAAGTTTTTTGCATATCATGTTAGATTACGTATAAGCATTAACCAACCCCCAGTGTGGGACTGTGCTGCGTGTGGCTGTGCATCATATGTGTCTGCATCTCCAATTCAAATTCTGAGGCATGCTTAACAGTTGCTGAATTTGGTCACTAAACATTAACTCACTGTATTGTAGGAGACAGTCTGGTAATCTTGAAAGGAAGTGGTGGTGGACTGCTGTGCTGCCGGTGTGCTGTGTACAGTCATGAGTCATGACAGTAAATTTGTCCCCGGCCTGTGGGTGGGAGTCATCAGAAGGACAGCACGTTAGTTAGAGGGATCTTTTGTTACAGTTTAGGACACTAAGAAAAAATGGATCAAAGTGTTGATGAGGCGCATTCTATTTCTCAGGTAGGCAATGGCACTGCAAAAGACAGCAATCAGCTTGAAAAGGGAAAACAAAATCAAATCCCTAAAAGGGATTTTTTCACATCTAAGGTTTTGTCTTCCAAGTGAATGATTGAATCCAAAAAAGGTGAATGTCTTGGATCATCATCAGTCCCAAATAAAAAAAAAATTGTAGTTAAAAAAAACTAAAGGCGTGGAGGGTACAACCCACAGAGGCACCCAACGGTATGGAACAATTGCATACTATGCTACTGCCAGTCCCTCATCTGATTCTTCTGAGATTGAACTGACGAGGGTAATAATAAAGATGAAGAGAATGATCACAAGGTTTACTGGAGGGGATGGAAATTGCAGATGAGGAAGAAACAGGCAGAAATGTTTTGACTGTGGAGGGGGGAAGTGGGAATAAACCACAAGAGGAACAGGCCCAAGAAAAATCCGGGGGGGGGGCCCTGAAAAGGTGACCGAGGTGCCTTGTCTTCCTGGGAAAAAACAGAAAAATATCATCTTTTGTTTGGTCACACTTCTTCATTAGTGCTTCCAATGATTTGGTAGCAACGTGCATTATTTGTAAATGGTCAGTCAGCAGGGGTTAAAAGAAAGGAGCATTGGGAACTTCAGCACTGAAAAGGCACCTAGACAGATGTCATAACATTACTGAGAAGTCCAATTGTGAGTCTCGAAGGGAAAGTAAAAGTGATAGCTCACTACACTAAGGGTAACTCCCATTAATGAAAGCAGTGGCAGCCCCCGCAGCACTACTGAAACACCTCCATCACCACTTCCTCCCATTTGAAGGACTCCTCTGTTTTTGAAATTGACCATGTGTTCAAAAGCCCTCATAATTCAAGGAGACAGCTTACCATCTCAGAAACATACTGTATGAGCGTAAAGCCAAATATGCCGCGACTCACCCTGTTGCTGTTACAATAACCCAAAAAATTTCAGAAATGATAACTGCTGATTTGCTACCATATAATGTGGTTGAACATATAGGATTCAGGAGGCTGCATGAGTTCCTCAAACCTCAATATAGTATACCATCAAGGAAATACTTCTCGACAACAGAGATTCCAGATCTTTACGATGTTTGTTGTATTCAAAAAAATAAGACGCATCTTGTACAATGCTGTTGGGAGGGTGGTGCATCTCACAACAGATATCTGGACAAGCTCTCAGCCTGAACCCTTTATATCTGTCATGGCACAGTGGGCATGTTTCAATAATTCATATGGGACTGGAGACAGTAAAGCATCGCAGTTTGCTGTTCTAAGAATGTTTTATTTTCCATCTGATTATACCTCATACAACATCAATAAAAAGCTCCAAAAACCAATACAGCAATGGTTCACCTCACAGGGACTGTCAGTTGGTTTTTTAGTTGCAGATAATGGGTCCAACATAAGGAAGGCCTTGGAGGAAGGGGGCTTTGTTCACATCTGCTGCTTTGTGCATTGCTTAAATGAAATAGTTCATGGTTTGCTTGATGACAACAGAGAGGTTAAGGCTCTTGTTAGCACTGCTAAAAGAATATGCACTCATTTCAGTCACTCAAGCAAAGCCCAACACTTGTTTGAAAAAATACAGCAGGAGCACAGTTTACCTTTGCACAGACTGACCAAAGACATTTCTACTCAATGAAACTTTACCTTCTAAATGTTCCAAAGGCTTCTGGAACTAAAGACAGCTGTCAGGCAGTACACTTTAGAAAATAAAATTGGTGATGCAGATGTCTATATTACTCCACCACATTGGGCAATGCTGGAGTTTCTAATTTTCCTGCTCCAGCCATTTGAAGACATCACCAGGGAGGTTAGTGCAAACACAACAGCTCTCAGCCAGGTGATACGCTTAATAAAAAAATTTAAAATTCATATTGAACCTGATTAGGGAAAAGTTAGATAAGCAAGACAGTTCCATGATCACACAGGCTACAGTGGTGCTGCTGACACATGCAAGTTGCCCCCCAGAATGCAACAAAATCTAATGGGATGTATGATCAAAGATGTTGAAGAAGATGACAAACTATGTAAAATGCTTCATTCTGAGTACTACATTAAAGCAACAATCTTGGACTCATGATACAAATCGAAGCAACTATTGAGTGACGATGATGACACTTGCTTCGAGATAAACAAACAAGAAATAGTTGATGAAGTGCATGTTGTCATGGAACAGAGTACAACAGCAGCACCACATTCAGAATCTTCTTCATGACACAGCACAGCATCAGGTGACCCATCCTCTACTGTTGTGGCATTTTCTCCCTCTTCCTCCTCAGCCACTGCAGCTGGATCTTCTTCTTCACCACCAGCCAAGCATAGCACTGTCTCACAGTCACTCGGTTCAGCTTCTTGTCTCTGGACTCACTTAGAATATGTAATTGTAATATCCTCTTCATCTGCCTCTTGTAACACAGCCTCAGCACAGACCATTGTTGTGCCTGGCAGAGCCCAATATCAGCTGGAATGCTGACCATTGGCAATACTAGAAATCCAAACAAAATATGTGGCCTGCTTTAGTAAACATTGCAATGAAGCACGTGAATTGCCCTCCGACTAGCATCTGTTCAGAACAATTGTTTAATTCAGCTGGTAACATCATTACTGACATGTGATCCTGTTTGACACCATAAAATGCTGAGTACCTCTCATTTCTCAAAGTCAACATTCCTCACTTTAACTTTATATATGATACCTAAATAAAACATACACTGACTGCTCTGAGCAGGCCCTATCCATAAAACACTTTCAAAAATTTATGTCTGTGGTGAAAATCTTTTGTGAATAGAATCTACTACATTAGGTAACAATTAATTGCTACAAGTCAGGTCAGGACAGACTAGGCCAGGCCACTATTACTTGAATGATCACTAGTGCAGCACAGAATGCAGAATTCCGCCAGTGGAATTAGCATGGAATGGCCATTCTACCAATGGAACTTCTGCCAGAATTTCACTGGTTCTTCAGTGGAATTCCACCTACTGTGATCCGTGGAATAATTTTCCATGGAAAAGCAATTTTTCCACAGAAAATTATTCTGCAACAATTTCTGTGGAAAATAATAAGGTCCACAGAATAATATTCTGTGAGACAGCAATTTTTTCCCACTGAAAATCATTCCACAGTCTTTTTCTTCCACGGAATTTCGCCATTCCATTTGTGGTGAAATTCAGCAGAATTTTGAAAATTCTGCAGAATTTCATTCTGCCAGAATTTGAAAATTCCGCATAGCACTAATGATCAAATGAGCAGCACAGAATATAAAAAAAAAATTTACATCAGTGGGTTCAGAGACCAAATACAGCAAGCAACTGCATTTCATGTCACAAACTTGGCTAGGACACCGGGAAAATTCCCCTACTCTTCCTGCAGGGGGCACTGGTGCACTGCAGGAGAGATGGAAGTCCCCAGTCTTGCTTTAGAAGTCAATGGAGAAGGATCTATTGCTGGAGCTCAGGAGCTGTTGGATCTGTTGCCTTTATCACCTGCAGTTATTTTACTAGGTATGGCCCAAGATATTGCTCTGGATTCTGAGGATATGGATGGCATAATAGGCAAGGAAGTGGAGGTGCCGTCTGAGGCAGATATTCTACAAAAAGAATTGGAATTAAAGAAATCTCAACTTTTGGATATGATAACAGTGGCAGAATGGGATTTTGCTCTCTGCCAAGAAAAAAAATAGAAGAGAAAAAAAAAAAAGAAGAGAAAATGGTCTGGGGCTAGCCCTTTACCTATGGGGCACAAGAGTTTGCCAGGGGGTTACTCCTCTGATACAAATATAGAGTTATTGAATGTGAAGGAATCTGTCATGGCTTCCTCATGAAAACATAGATGGAACTTTAACTCTGGCTGCAACAGTTCCGGAATGGACTCCAGGAGATGCATTACAATGAGCTGGATGGTTTCTGCAAGATGGGATTTGGATTCCCGATCCTGTTATTCCCTTACCAGGCTCCCCTGAGGCTGACTCCTTTGTTTGGTCTGACCCAAGGATTGTAGGAGGGATCCCATCAAACTTTCTGGAAGTTGTATCTTCTATATCTCAAGAGTATATCCCAAGAGGGTTCATTAGCGGCTGCACAATTAGATGGGAATGAGATTGGGTGCTCAGCTATGCCAGCCACAACTACTTCTGAGCAGAAGGCCGCCAGTCCTGGATTAGATCCAGCAATATCTGTAGAGGGTCCAGCAACATTGCAAGCTCAGGCCAACAATGACCAGGTACCTCAAATAATGCAGCCTGATATAATACTGGGTGATTCCCTATCAGCCCCAATTGAAGGGGCTGGACCTCAACCACAATGTGGGCCTCCAGGCCCAAATTTGTATACTGGACTTTTTCATCAGCCTTCTGAGGCTGCTAAATGTAGGTTTTTAGTTTGCCTACGTTACCGGGGTAAGGACCCGGTGGTTCCCGACAGGCTCTGGGTGGGGAAGACCCTTTTGACAGATAGTGTGGGTTTCACTCCGGCAGATGTGTATGCTTTTATACACTGTCCTGCCAACCACAACTATGACATCAGCTTTTGTATGATGCAACTACTAGACAAATTTTGGAGACTTTACTATGACATTAAAGACTCAGAGAACTGGCATGACTTTTTAGCTATTCTGATAACAAAACCTACTATCAAAATGGTTATGGTGTTATTTTGCAGTGAAGGGGTTAATATTTCTAACATTTTATATTGGTTGGAAAAAAGATGTACTTTGTATGATCGGCTGAAATCAATTTTTGATAACAATGGGTTCTGGGCTGGGGGATCCACTATCCATGTTTAATTGTCTTATACTGATGCTGGTATACAACACCTACCTAGCTCCTTTTATCTGGGTCAGGACAGAGGTATTATTTTTTATGCGGGTCAACCAAAGAGTTGTTATAAATGTGGCTCTTTGGATCATTTAAATACAGACTGTGATCAGGTCAAATGTTTTGGGTGTGGACTATCGGGGCATACTTTAGCCCAGTGTGAGGCCCCTCCACTTTGTAATTTATGTGGGGATTTGAATCACTCCTATGTGAATTGTCCATGGGCTATTCATGACAATGATGATGATTCTGATCAAGAGTTTTACTTAAGGCAAGCCAGGAGACCTTATGAAACACCCCTTCCTTCCATGTCAGAATTTAGTCCCCGTGGGCGGTGGAGAGGGAGAGGTTCAAAAAATAATGTTGGGGATAGAACTCAGGACCCTATTTCTAGTTTAATTCTTCCAATGAATGTTTCCATGCCAGTTTCTCTAGAACCACCTAGTGTTGGTATAGACCTTGATACCAGAAAGCCTCCTATAGTTCCTCAGGTCATCCCATATGCTACTCCCCTGGGGTTGCCCCAGAGGATGGGAAATTCATTACTCCAAGATTCTCCCTGTAGTATACAGTTAGAGGATTCTGACATAGAAGAAAGTACAAAGTTACTTGATCCACATTTACCTTCACAATTGGAGCAGGATTGTTTTGTGGATGGGAATTTGGGAGAAGGCAGTTCTAGAGTCCCTGTATCTCCAATACCATTATCAAATATATTTGCCCCATTTGAGTCTTGGGGGGAACAAGTAGATTTAGAGCAACCTATGGAGGACAGTGCAGGTTTACCAATCTTGGGTCCTGAAATGAAGGTTGTGGGTGAGGTGCCTTCAACTCGCAAATCGCGGGTATTGTCAGCTCACAAATGTGTTACCCGGTCTAGTGGTAAAATGATTAAACCTCCTCCCTGAGCCCTTCACTTTACAGTTAGCTAGTCTTAATGTCAATAGTATAAAATCTCTGAGGAAAAGGTTATTAACTTTTGGTATATTGCATTCTTTACATATGGATGTGGTTTTTGTGCCAGATACTAGGCTACACACTCTTGGGGAAAGTGCTCAGGCTTCCAAGGATTAGGGATGGGGTCCTCGTACTGGTCACTGGGAGAAGAAACTTGTAATTGGGTGGGAATTTGTTTTTCCATGACAGAGTGGACTTTACATAAACAAGTGTATATTGTTCCAGGATGGGCAATTTTGTTAGATGTGGAAATTAGAGGATTATCTTGTTGGTTATTGAATAATTATAATTCACAGATGAAGAGCTCTAGAATAGAATTGTTAACTAAAATAAGACCATTTTTACACACTAGCCAACAGCTTTTTTTTTGGAGGGAGGAGGATTTCAATATTAATTTCCTTCCGGGAAAAGATCGGGGTAAATAATACTGCTACAAAACTTTTCTTAAGCAAGTTTTACACTACGCAAGGTTACAAGATATACAAGATAGTTTTCTGCAGGTCCCTAAGGCCACATTTTTTAAGGGTATGCTTTTTTTCTAGAGTTGATTTTATTTTCATAAAAAATACATTGGTCGTTGATGATGTTCAGGTGATACCTATTGAAACCTCGGACCATTTATTATTGAGTATGTTTATTAATTCCACCCCCATTAGAGAGGCATGGAGAGGATATTGGAGGTTGAATAGTTCTTTGTTGAATGATAAGCAAATTAGAGCTGACCTACGAATAGTAGTACAAGATAAATTAACTGCTATGTGTTTATGTGACAATATTAGCCTTTAGTGGGAGGATTTTAAGATTTGCATAATTGTTTTTTTTTTCCTTTCAGGTAGGGAAAACCCATGCAAAGATTAAAAGGGACAAGTATGCTGTGCTTTGTTATGAGTTAGGAATATTATTGACTCGACAGATTGATGAACAGATTGATCTTTCAGAAGACATTATGACTATGAAACAAGACATGGGGAGTTACAATACAATATAATGCTTTCCCTACAAAAAGAACAACAATTTGGCACCCAAGGGAAAGCTGAACAAGTCAATCCCTTTTTAGCTAGTTACATGAGTGCTGAAAAATGACTTTTTACAGGTTTGACTTCCTGTAAGGGAGAAGTTCAGAAAATAGCTTGGCAGAAGACACCAGGAGAAAGGACTGCTGTGTGACTGGACTTCTCTGCTGGGACTAAAGAAGAAGAACTTTTGTACTTGGACCTTTAATTTAGGGTAAAAAAAAACTAACAAACAAAACAAAAAAAAAGTGTGTGTTTGTCTGGGTTAACTGAACTGAATGGGTATCTGAACAGTTATCTAGGTGTAAATCTCAGGTGGTTGAAAGGACTTAATAGCTGTGAGGTTTAAATTACTTGTAGAAAGATCTAGTAAGTAGAGGGAGTGGCTTAGCTAGAAGGAAGCTACATTTAAAGACTGCCTTAGAAAGATTCTGCTAATAGCTAGGCAGAAAACACCAGGAGAAAGGACTGCTGTGTGAATGGACTTCTCTACTGGGACTATATTGCCCTCCTTCCCTCCCCTCCACCCCCCCCACCCAAAGCTAGTTCTATTTTTATAGGCACAGGATTTGACTGACAACAAGAACTTCCTGTTTGGGAGCAGGAAGTGAGTAATCACAGAACCACCAAAGACCCACCATCCTAGAAGGGCAAGAGTAGCTCTCCGGCCCCCTCTAGCTGCTGGAGGTCTGCCTCTGAGCAGGTAAGTGGTCTACTGAGAAATATAGGATATTCTTGTCTCAGAACAGGACAATCAGGAGCTTAAAGGGCACACAGGCAGAAAGTAAGGAGAGAGAGAAAAACAAACAGAGGAAAGAATAAGGATTGCAAACAGTTAAGGGCCAGAAATAAGACATGATTGGAGTGGTGCAGTGCAGTGGCTGTGGAGCAGCAGTCTTCCAGGAGATGTTCTAGAGGATGCAGTGTTGTCCCATCTGCAGGCACCTCTCTGGGCTGAGGGAGGAGGTTGCTCATCTCCAGGTTGAGTTGGCCAGGATTTGTGGGACCTCCTTTTCCATCCAGGGACCACCAGTGCCACTGCCGTTGCCACAGAGGTTGCCAAAAAAGAGGAGTGGTTGGACCACAGTGGGCTCAGGAAGGTGAGGGTGGTGGAACAGAGGCACATCGCTCAGTTGTACCTCTCCACAATTCCTATGCCATTCTGGCAAAGTGTGGTTCCTCTATGGAGGCACCATGATGGAGACCAAGGAGGATGCTGGGAACCTCACAAGGGAGACCCACAGGAGGGTGGCAGGGGACCCTGCAGGGGAAGGAAACAACTCCTGTTGGGGGACTCCATTGTTAGGAAGGTAGAACTGGGGAGAAAGGGAGAGGGAGGTAAGGTGCCTGCCTGGCACCATGGCTTGGAAGGACAGGGAGTGAATCCTCAGGATTGCCAGAACAGCTGCACAGGGGAGGGAGCTGGATGTCATTGTCCACCTAGGGACAAATGACCTGGCTAAGAAAGGGATTAGAGAAGTGCAGGAAGAGTTTGTGGAATTGGGGAGGGGCCTTAGTCAAGTAGCATGCACGGTAACCTTCTCGGAGGTGATGCCCATCTATGGCATAGGACAGGCTAGGGTGTTCCACACCATGGGATTCAATCAGTGGTTGAAAAACTGGTGTGGAGCTCAGGGATTTGGCTTCATTGGGGACTGGGGGTAAAACTGGAGTGATGCAAGCCTATACTGGCATGATGGGCTGCATCTGTCCGGGAGGGGAACCAGGATCCTAGGTGATAGGTTTAAATGCTTCATTGGCAAGCTTTTAAACTAGCCAAGGGGGGGAGGCACTGGAAAGGAGCAGGGAAATCCTAGCCCCTCCAAATAATCATGGTAGTAAGTGCAGCAAACACCAACATAGAGGTGTCGATAGGGAGAAGGGCAGGGGTAAATGGAGAAAGTGACAAAGGCAAGAAGGACTGGATGGGGCAAAAGGGAGTAAGGCCATCAGGAAATGGAGGGTAATGAGTACCAATGCCCATAGTCTGGGCAACAAGCTCACTGAGCTGGTGGCCTTGATGGAAGAGGGATGCTTGGATATCGTAGCAGTCACAGAAACATGGTACACAGAGAACCATGACTGGGATGTTAACATACCAGGGTACATAACCTACAGGAGAGAAAGGCAGGGGAGAAGAGGGGGAAGAGTAGCTCTCTATGTAAAGGAAGGGATAAATGCAACTGAACAAAAAGAGTAAACAGGGAGGAGAGGAGGCACTGTGGGTCACCTGGAGACTGGAAAGGGCACCACAGTCTGCACAGGGGTTGTGTACAGACCCCCATGTCAGGGGGAGGGAATGGACAAGGATATGATCGAAGGCATTCTTAGAATGGCAGAGAAAGGGGAGATACTGTTGATGTGAGACCTGAATATGCCAGATGTTAACTGGAGCACATTTGCTGCAGCCACATCCAAGAGCAGGGCCATTCTTGATGCCCTACAGGTGGCAGGCCTTAGACGGCTAGTTTCAGAACCCACTTCTGAGGGAGCAGTCTTAGACCTCATACTCTCAAATGGGGGCAGTGAGAGGATCTCAGATCTAGAAGTGGGTTGCCATCTGGGGACAAGTGACCATCAAACAGTGTGGTTCACGTTAAACTCAGCTACAGAGTCAAGCCATACAAAAGTGAGGGTACTGGACTTTAGGAGGGCTGACTTTGGCAAGATGGGAGAGTGCCTCAGAAAAGCACTAGCAAACAAGCTAGAAGCTGGTGTGGAGCAACAATGGGGACTCATCAAAACTGCCATCACAGAGGCAACAAGCCTTTTTGTGAAGCAAATAAACAAATCAAAATGAAAGAAAAAGCCACTATGGCTCTCAAAAGAGGTGGCTGTGAAAGTCAGGAAGAAAAAGATAGCATTCCGGAAGTATAAGGAAACACAGAAGGAGCAGGACAGAGAGCTGTACCAGTTAAGGCAGAAGGAAGCAGGGAGGGAAGTCAGAATAGCAAAGGCCCAAACTGAGGAAAAGATAGCCAACTCAGTTAAGAAGGGGGATAAAACCTTTTATAGGTACATCAGCGAGTGTAGAAAGACAAAGGGAGGGATAGTGAGGCTGAATAGTATGAACGGTGGATGGGCAGAGGGGGACAGTGAAAAAGCAGGGATACTGAATGAATATTTCTGCTCAGTATTCACAAAAGAGGAGGGGGAAGTGCCTAATCCAATTAACAGAAGCACTCTTGATAGGGGGGTCGATCCCCAGTCCTTTCACAGAAGAAAGGGTTCTGCAACTACTCCTAAAACTGAAGGTGGACAAAGCAAAGGGTCCTGATGGAATTCACCCCAGAATTCTAAAAGAATTAAGGGAGGAACTAGTGAAACCACTGGCTACTTTTTTTAATAAATCATGGGAGGATGGTGTGGTACCTGAGGACTGGAGGAAGGCGGATGTGATTCCCCTTCACAAAAGTGGGACCAAGACAGAGGCAGGAAACTACAGACCTGTCAGTCTGACCTCTGTGGTAGGGAAAGTGACGGAGTCACTTCTGAAGGAAAGAATAGTTGAGTACCTAGAGGCCAGTGGAGCACAGGATGCAAGGTAGCATGGGTTCATAGCGGGAAGGTCATGTCAGATGAATCTAATAGATTTCTTTGACTGGGTGACCAAAGTAGTAGACCAGGGAGGGGCTGTGGACATGGCCTACCTAGACTTTAGCAAGGCATTTGACACAGTCCCACACAAACGATTAATAGTCAAATTAACCAGCCTGGGAGTGGGTCCCAGGGTGGTAGCGTGAAATGAAACATTGGCTGCACAACAGGACACAGAAGGTAATTGTAAATGGAGTCCACTCTGAAGAAAGAGGGTTACTAGTGGGTACCGCAGGGTTCAGTATTGGTCCAGTCCTTTTAATGTCTTCATCAGTGACATTGCAGAGGACTGGAAGGAAAAGTATGCCTTTTGCAGATGACACAAAGATCTGCAACAGGGTTGATACACAAGGAGGCATGGAAAGGATGAAAAGGATTGGCAAGGTTGGAGGAATGGTCAAGTATGGCAGCTAGGATTCAATGCAAAGAAGTGCAAAATAATGCACCTGGGAAACAAGAACCCAGGGAAGAATACACAATGGGTGGGAGGTAGTAACAACAACAAAAAGGAAAGGGACCTGGGGGTAATCATATCAGATGACCTTAAGGTTAGCAAGCAATGTGAGAAGGCAGTAGGGAGGGCTGGGGGTATACTGGGATTATAGGGAGAGGCATCAGCAGCAGAAAACAGGAAGTTGTTATCCCTCTGTACAGACAGTTGGTGAGACCCCATCTGGAGTACTGTGTCCAGTTCTGGAGACCCCATCTCCGCAAGGACATAGACAGGATAGAGGTAGTCCAGAGGAGGGCAACTAAAATGGTGCAGGGTCTGCAGAGAAGCCATATGAGGAGAGACTAAAGGAGCTTAATATGTATACCCTTGAGGAAAGAAGGAGAGGGGACATGATAGAAACTTTAAGTACCTCAGTGGAATCAATAAAGTCCAAGAGGGTAGCATCTTTCAGAAAAAGAGACGTGCAAGAACAAGGGGACACAATTTAAAGATAGAAGGAGGGCAGTTCAGGGGCAATGTGAGGAAGTATTATTTCACAGAGAGGGTAGTGGATGCATGGCACAGCCTTCCTGAGGAGGTTGTGGGGTCTAAAACTGTGGGAGAATTCAAGAATGCATGGGACAGACATAAGACAATTCTTGTGGGGGGTAGGAAGAAATAGGCTGTTGGTTAACTAGGATCTGTGGCCTATCCTGTAGGTAGGGAAATGGGCAGACTAGATGGGCCAAGTGGTCCTTATCTGCCCTCAAAGTCTATGTTTCTATGTAACGCTGGTATTATGGGGGTATTAGATAAATTTATTCAGAATTCCTTTGGCTGCCCTATGGAAGATTCTCCAGATGTACTACAGGTACTGCGGGCTGCAGATCTCCCACAGGTGATGCCTGATGAGATGACATTTCTTGTGTGTACTTTTTAGATGGCAGAAGTAGAAATAGTAATAAAATCTCCTCATAAAGAAGTTCCCCCAGGTTTGGATGGACTAACAAATGAATTATATATAACTTCATGAGACATTATGCACACAGATTTGGTAGAATTATGTAATATCTTTTAATTGGATTGCAGTTACCTACACAATTTTATGAAGGTCTAATGATTTTTTTATATAAATCTGGTAATAGGGAAGTGATTGGAAACTGGAGACCACTTACATTACTCAACAGGGATTTTAAAATATTTTCTAAATTATTAAATAAATTGTCGCATGTTATGCCTGATTTGATTTGTTCTCAACAATTTTGTGCGGTCCCAGGGTGCCATATTTTGGATGCACTTTTGATTTTACACAAAATTATGGAACCCACAAGTAATGCTATTCTGTTACAGGAACATAAAAGTTATATAATTAGCCTAGATCAAGCCAAGGCCTTTGATGAGGTTTCACAATTTTATTTATGGTCAGTTTTGAGTGCTTATGATGTTCCTGAGGAGTTTATCCAATGGATACGTTTGTGTTATGCTTTGGCGTATGTGATTCCATATGAAAATGGGTGGTGGGGAGCAAGCCATAGGATTCTAAAAGGGGTTTGACAAGGGTGTCCTCTGACTCCGAGTTTATATGTATTTGCTTTGGATCCTCTGTTATGGATATTACAGAAATCTCCCCTAATTTATGGAGTGAATGGTTTTAGAGACTATCAGTGTAAATTTCTTGCATACACTGATGACATCTGTTTGGTATTGAGAGACCAATCCTCGTAACAGATTGCTTATGTTTTACTTCAAACTATAGGGAGACTCACTGGGGCTCAGCTGAATTTGGCTAAAACACAGCTATTGAAGGTAGCCTGCTTTCCGACATCACAGGAATGGGTGGGAGGGTTCCCTGTAGCAATGAAACCATGCTGTATACTGGGGATCTATTTTGGTGGGGATGATATGGCCCATTATAACTGGAATATGGCCTTAACTAAAGGAAAACTGAAGGTTGCTGGATCGAATAAATGGAAAGTTTAAAAAAAAAGAGGTTATATTATATTAAGACATTTTTGGTCCCTATTGTTCTATATATTAGCATAGTTTTTCCTTTACCAAAAATATTAGAAGTATCATTGTTAGGAATTTTTTTAGTTGCTTCTGGGGGAGCAGATTGAATCCAGTACGGAGAAATGTGCTGTATCTTGGGCTTCGGGAGGGTGGGGTAAATATGATAAACCCAGTTTTGTTCTTTTTTTTCTATTTTTTTCTATTTAAATTTGATACCGCTTATAGGGCATAAGAAGCCATTATGGGGGAATTGAGGAATGTTGACCTTTGAAGGAATTTTGCAGGAATGGAAGGGAGATGCCTTTGTTCATAAAAAATTAATGGCTCCCAAGTCTCTTACGAAGATGGGAAATAATTTTTGATAAAATAAAATTGTGGGGTATTGGGTTCGACCAAGTCTTAAAAAAGACATGTAAAGCATTATCTAAGCAGATTTTGGATAAATGTTTTGTGGAGTATCCATTTGTGGCTTTTTTGACAATGAATCAGGTCCATATTTCAAATTATATTATGGAGTTTCATATTCCTGTTCATATGTGGGATACAGCATGGTTGGGTCTTCATGATAGGATAAATGTGAAGGGGATCCAGAAACACAACGCATTGCAAGAAAGGTATTGCTCGAGAGTGGAGTGTATTATGAAAATTAAAACAATGTATCATTTATACTTTCAGTGTGCATATACGATTCGCTTTTGGGACATTTTGAAGGACAGATGACAACAAGGTTTGGATACCCCCCCCCCCATCCTGATATTTTATTTTATGGATTTCCCTTAATGGTGCCAAGCAAATGGGCCTTTAGTACTCTTCATGTGGTGCATGTTCATTTATTATATTGGCTTTGGATATGCAGATGTAGATTGGTGTTACAGCAACAACTGATTTCAGAACTTGAACTGTTTTATATAATACAAGCTAATTTACATTTATTGAAATGGAAAGAACTGAAACTACATGATTTACAGACTTGGATAGAATTGTGGGAACAATTTTATTTCATTTGATTTAAGTAAGCACAAAATTTTGATACACTGATTTACTAATGTAATTTTTTTCCCTTTTCCTTTTTTTAGGTACTAAAAAAGAACAGAAATGATATGATTTACAGACTTGGACAGAATTGTGGGAACAATTTGATTTCATTTGATTTAAGAAAGCACAAAATTTTGATACACTGATTTACTAATGTAATGTTTTTTTCCCCTTTCCTTTTTTTAGGGTTTTTTTCAGAAGAAGGGAGCTTTCTTTATATTAATTTTTACCTTCATATACAGTATGAAGGAATACATTGCTGTTATGTTATATTATTACTTTGAGTTTTGGGAGTGTTTTCTGTTATTTTGAATATTGATTTATTTATGTATTTTTCTGCTTGATTGTTTATGACTTATTTTCTGTATTTTTCTGATTTGAATAAAACAAAAGATTCTCCTACTCTTTTCAATTGGTGTCATGGGATCTTTAACATCCACCTGAACTACCACCAATCCAGGCAGATGGGACCTCGGTTTAATGTCTCATCTGAAAGACGGCACCTCAGAAGTACAGCATCCCCCTCATGCTGCACTGCAGTGTCAGTACTGGGATATTAACCCAAGTGCCAGATGTGGGAACTGAACCTACAGCCCTCTGATCTCCCAGTCTCAGAGGTGAGTATGCTACCTACTGAGCCACTGACACTGTACTTGTTGGTACCTGGTACCACTATCTGATCTGGAAGGCAGGGTACTGCTGTCTACTGCTGCTACTATCACTTTTTGTCCTCAAGAGTCACGACTACTACTTATCACTCTTTGTCCTTACTCCAGTCCTCACTATTACTACTTGTCACTTTTTTGCCCTCAGCAACTGATACTGACTGTACTATTTTAATGTTTGTACAGAGCATGGCTTGGCAGATGCCTGAAACCCAGAAATTAAATACTATCTATATATTTCTCATGTCCCCCATCTTTGACTGTGAATACTTCCCAGGAAAAAAATACTACTAAATTGAAAATTCATGTAATTTCTTTATTGTATGTGTGTGCGTGGTATGCTAGCCTGGTTACATCTCATTTACAGTAACTGGGCTGAGATTATTATATTACTATATTTTATTTTTGATATTTAAATTACTTGGCAGTGGCTGGCAGCAATTGTGGAACTACTGTAGGAAGGATGTAATTGTGTTGTGTGTCTGTCATCAGGTCTTCAGGTGGCAGTGGAAAACTTTTTTATGACTGCACTGCACTTGACTGATGCAATGTGTGACTGGCTGCCTGCCTGATTGGTGGTGGTGATCACTATGTCTTTCAATTTTCTTCTTTAAGGATTTAGCGTGTTGATCAGTTTCAGTAGTAGTCATAGTACTAGAAAACATTACCACCTCTTGGACCAAGTAGTGTACCATATACCACTGTACACTGGGATATGTGAAGCAGTTGCATCATTCACATGGGTAGAGTGGATGGGCTCTCGTAGTGCTGCTCATTTGATCATTCATATCCATTTCTTCGGCCTGTTTGGCTCTGACTGAAACATCCATCAAAATAATACCCACACAGCACCATTAATAAAAAAAAAAAAAAGCTTAGCTGCCTGGCATTGCCTGAAGTGCTTGGTGGTGCTATTATATAAATATTTGCTTCTGTCTGTCTCTCTCTCTCTCTCTCTCTCTCTCTCTCTCTCTCTTTCCATCTCTCTCTCTCTGTCTCTCCCAACACACTCATGTCACAGACCCAAGCAGAATATGCAACTCCAGCATTATAGGCTAGCCATGAAGGGGCTAGTAGTGAGTGATTGCTTTTTTATTTAGCAGTTTTACATAATTTTTTATACAAATTAATCCTTTAAATTATTTTCTTTGGGCCTCTGTGTCAGATGTAGAGATGGGCCGAAGAAAAATTTTGTTGGTGAAATTATCATGAAATCGACAATTTTGCGCCATGAAATATTTTGTGAAATTGGAGCGTTCTGTGAATTATTTCACAGGAGTGAAATGCCACAATTCAATGGGAAATGCTGCCCAAAAACAATTAAAAAACATGTTAAACAATTTCCCTTCCCAGCCATGTCCCAGCCTGGTGGTTAGTTCTTCCCCCCATCATCCTCCCCATAGTTAATGGAAAAAAAAAACGTGCTTGTGGTCCTTCCCCCCAACCAAACAACCCACCCAGTAATGCTTGACCCCCCCATCAATTTCCCACATATATATATTATCCCTGGTGGTCTAGGAAACCCCATCCTCCTGTTGAATCATCCCCTTTTTCCAAAATGTACTTTTTTTCTAAATATTCCCTGGCTGGTGGTCTAGTGAACCTCCCTCCCTCCCTATCCCCAATACAGCCCCTTACCCAGTATGTTCTTTTTACATTACCTGGTGGCCTAGTGGCCCCCTACCCCCACCCCAGCAGCTAGTATCCCACTTATGTCCCACCCCTCTCCCTTCCTATCCTGAAACAAGGACAGGCCACCGGCACAGCCCTCCATTCTCCTCCACGGCTGGCAGCCTGCTGAGATGTGAATACTGGTGGGCAAAGTGACAAAACTTCTCTACCTGGAGTAATCCACAAATTTCACCCATTTTGTGGGGTGAAATGTGAAATTTCACCTGTGGAACAGTGAAATTTTGCCTGTGGAACAGTGAAATTTTGCCATCAAAATGATGAAATTTCACCTTCCGTGGTGAAATTTCACCTTCTGTTGCAAAATTTCACTCTCAGAAGGTGAAACTTTTCCTTGGTGAAATTCCTCTAAATGCTGGAAAATTTTGCAGATTACTCCATGTGCTGAAATTGGCCACTTCGCTGCAACTTCACCTGTGAAATTTAAATTCACTGCATCTCTAGGTGTGAATGAATGAGCACATGCTGTGCAGTGCATGTGCTCATTCATGCATATAAAAACAAAATAAATGAACCCTGGTGGCTAGCTGTCCCTCCCCTGACCCCATCACTTGTCAGCTCTCAGTTTGTTTTTTTAAATACTATTCCCTGGTGGTCTAGTGGCCCAACCCACCCCCCAACCCAGTAAGTACAGTCCCACCACCCACCCCCATCCTGAAACAGAGCGGGTTATTGTCTCAACCCTCTACTCTCCTCCACAGCAGGCAGCCCACTGAAATGTGACTGAATGAATGAGTGTATACACTTCATGGGTGAAATTCAGTTTATATTAGGGCAGAATTTTTCATTTCGCTCCTGCAAAAAAGTTCACGAAATGAGCTAATTTCATGAAATGTTTTGTGGAAAGTAATTTGTCAATTTTGCCCATCTCTAGTTAAATGTGACCGACTTTTGCCACTTTTATGCATTTTTTATTTTTTCAAATATTTGTCAACAAATCAGAATGAATCAGAATGAATCAGAACTTCACCATGTTCCAGTTCTTATTTAGTAAGGGTCAGAACTTCACCAAGTTCTCCCAGCCCTAATGCTCAATCCCCCCCCAAACTGGCCTCCAACAACTCAGGATCACTTCCAAACCCTGGTCACCAGTGTCACGAATGGTAGCACTACCACTGCACTGATGGGCCGACTGATGTTTTTTTCTCCATTTCTAGTTCATTACTTTTATAAGAAATAGAATGAAAAGAAAAGTAAATGCCCTGAAGAGAGGACAGGAATGTCAATTTCATGTATATAAAAAAAATAATGTTAGTAGGATTCAACAAGCAGTCCTTCCATTTAGTTACAACATGAAGGGGTAATCATAAGGCAGAGGTCAAACCTTTGAAAAAAAGGTATTGTTATTCAAATTAGCCTTATATTTATTACAGAACCTCGAACCACCCTATATTTTGCATATAGATTGTCTGTTGAGTGTCCACAACTTATGAGTGGCAAAGTGAAGTCTTGAAGTAGATAGCAGAAAGTTCTTATTTGTGTAGCAGTCTATAGACCCCAACCATCAGTCAGTGCTCGACCACCCTGATCCCCTGACCCTTTTTAAGCTGATGACTGGCATTGCCCATCTCTCACCACCATGGCCAGTCACTGACTGAGCTCTTCAGTGAGTGCTTACTGTTCATAGTATGTGTTCAGTGAATGACAGCTCATATGTACAGTACGGTCTCATTGAAGAGCTCAGTTGGTTGCTGGCCGTGGTGGTGAGAGGTGGGCTGTGCCACTCACAAGCTTGACACAGGTCGGGGAGGAGTGGTGTGATCAGGCACTGCCTGGTTGGGGGACCACTAGACTACCAGGGATAAAGGGATCTGTGTGTTTTTCCGATAATATTGGGGATTGAGTATGGGGGGGCATGAGCCAGCCCTGTGGGGCTTTTTGTGCATCTTGGGGGAGCTGGGGTATGAGCAAGCCTTGTGGGGCCTTTTAATCATTATTGGAGGGGGTCATGGAGCATGAGCAAGCCCTGCAGGGCCTTTTAATTGTTATTGGTGGATCGAGGCATGAGCAAGCCCTGTGGAGATTTTATATTATTAATGGAGGATTGGAGGGTACTAGCACCCTTCACATCCAGGGTTGTGGCTTGTGACAAACCCTTCAGGAATGCCCTCCATTTGACATACCTGTGGGATTGTCACAAGTTGCAGGACTTAGCTACGGAGACCCTGCCCCTTACAGAATCGAGCGCAGGGTCCTTAGCGCAACTGTACCCCTCTCATGTCACAACTTAAGACATGCATAGGGGTACTTCTAGAATTGGCCCCATTAACTTTAACAAAGGCTTGGGGAGAGCAACAGAGGGATTGTAATATAGTAAGAAAAGTTGGGGGTAAACCATATACAACCAATGTGGCCCTCAAGAAAGGCCACAATACACGATCAAAGGCCTTGTCCTTATCCAAGCTAGCCAAGACCAAGGGTATAGATTTTTGTGTGATATATAGAGAATAACACCTTTGCAGGTGTGTGTTATGAGGATTTTTTACACAACAAGGTGTGGGATAATCTATAAACCCCAAGAGCGAATCTCAAGGGGTTTATGAGATTATCTCACACCCAGAGTATTTGAAAAATCCTCACAATACAAACTTTGCACAGGCATTATTTTTTGTAACAACTGGTGCAAGGTTTCAACAAAGAGGAAGACTAAACTGTATTTGTGTGAGTGAGTGATTGTGTCCTGAGCAGCCGACATACTTGCACAAATATTGTGAAGTGAGAGTGCGAGGAGGAGAATGCTGTAATAACTTTCTATCGAGTTATTATGGAATTCACCAGGTTATTATAGAGTTTTATCAAGAATGCTTTTCCAGCCATTATAGGAGGTCACCAGTTATTATAGTCCAGTAAAAGCAGAGTTCTGTGCACATTATCATGGGCCTCACATCGGTAAACAAACTTCACCTGGACCCAGTCCAGCAGAGATGGGAGGAAGCCCTTCAGCCTTAAAGCCCAAATGGACATAAACAATTTGTAATCAAAGGTTAATATTGAAATTGGACAATACGATGCAGGAATGGCTAGATCCTTGTCAGGTTTAGGAAGGCTGATATGACAGTATACTGCCAGGAGGGGGCTGCGGTGTCTCCATCCTGAATAGAGAAAAAAAGACATAGTAGCAAAGGTGTAAGAAGAGCACGTACAGGAGGCGATTTATAGAATTCAGAGGGGAAACCATCTATGCCCAGGCATTTCCCTATTTTAGCTGCTTGAATGCCCTTGAGATCTTCCTCTATAGTAATACAGTAGGTTTAGTTGATGAAGCAACCTGTTCCCTAATGACAGCAGAAAGTTTAGCCTGCTGGAGGAATAGATGGAGATGCTTCTCAGAAGTCGGGGGTCCTTCTGGAGTATAAGTTGAATAAAAATACTGAAACATCCTTTGAATTTTGGTCTCAAGGTGAGTAATAAAGCCTGTCTGTGGGTCCCTCAGTTTTGAAATAGTGGCCTGTGCCTTCTGCACCTTAAGGCAATGCACTAAAGTACATGAACCCCAGGCCCCCCTTCATAATACCAATGTCTGAGATAAAAAGGGAATACTCAACCTTTTGGTCAAGTAACTTCTGGATTTGGACCTTAATCTTCAAAAACTGGGGGCATACTGAGGTATCACTTTGCACATGGAACAACTGCGAGGTATGGAGTGTTTGTTGGAGTTCCTGTAATTTCGTTCTCAAACTTTATGTTGGGCCATGGCAAATGCTATAATAGTACCATGATGGACTGTTTGAGAGTATCCAGAAAGAGACTAGAGGTAATGTTCTCCTTATCATTGTCATGCAAAAACTGGGGGATTTGGCTCTCCAATTTGGCCAATAAATCCTGGTCATGTAATTGTCCAAAATGCAATCGCCAGGTAGTCTGACAGCTGGGTTTCCCTAGTAAAATGAGAGCAACGAGCTCGCTGATAGGTGCAGCTGGCTGTGTTGGACAATGTGGAGGCTGTCTAAATGTTCCATAGCAGTGAACAAGTAACCTAGCCTGGCATAACTGCCTTGCTGTGCCGAGTAGTGAGTATGTTACTTCGACAAAGGATGCAAACGATGCCAGGTTTCCAAAATACCCAGCTGTTGAAGGGTTTTGCACGGGTATTTCTGTGCCATAGAGACACAATGTAGTTTCAGATTAGAGACATATAACTTGGGGTGCAATGTTAGATTTAAGCCACCCCCCAAATGAGTCAACCCTGTAAAAGTTGCAATAATTTAGAAAGACAGGATCATTACACTCCCTGATCTGTTCCAAGGGGAAAGTAAGTATTTACCAAAGTAATTGTATTTATTAGTTATTTATTTAAAGTTTAGTGACTGGGAGAGGCACACTGAACTGAGACTCATTTCCTGGTGGGACCCGGGGGGAGGAGTAAGGGTGGCAAAGTATAAATACATTACAAAAGTCGGGCAAGATACAATAATTGAGGTAATGGAAATGAATACATATGCAATAAATAAGAAATAGTATACTTACCACAAATAATACAATTTATACACTATGACAGTGAACCTAGGGCATAAGTGTTAAAGTAGGCAGATGCCCATAAAGAGATCCACTGACTATCATGTACTACCCTGCTGCATCGGACTCTACATGGTGAATTTCAAAGGGAAGGCCTCATCGGAGGAGTGTCAATTCAAATTCAAATGCATTTTTTACCAGGAAAATTCACCATTGAGATACTCATTTGCAAGGCGATCCTGGATGGACAACACAAGATACATACAAGGACAAAAACGTTATACAGTACTAGGAGGATAATACAGAATATACAATTCAGCTTTCACGATAAAAGTACATAGTTGGGATACTCATTTACAGGGTGGTCCTGGAGAGACAACATGAGATATTTACAATAACAGAAGTTTAAACAACACAAGATATTTGCAATGACAGAAGTTTAAACAACGCAAGATATTTGCAATGACAGAAGTTTAAACAACACAAGATATTTGCAATGACAGAAGTTTATACAGTACAGGGTGAAGTAATCCAGAATATATAGTTTCAGTTACACAGTCAGAATAGGCCTCATTTACAAGGAAAAGGAATAGATGTACAATTTGGTAGAGAAGTAGGAAGGTGAGGGGAATGGGAGGGGTAGGGTTAGGGGTTGAGTTAGGACTAGGGTTGGAGAGCAAAGGGGGGATGGAGGAAGTGCAGGAGCTAAGGGGGGATGTGAATGGGAATACAAGAATGGGAGAAAATGGGGTTACAATCTGGGGAAGTAGGGAGCCGACAGGTAAGTGTAGGGTAAGGATCAGTGCAAACTCTTGATGGTAGGGTCAGTTGCTAACACTTACAATTTTCTTTCAGTAGGGGTTTAATTAGTGTTTTGAAGGAGGATAAACTAACAAGACAAGTCCATTTAAGAGTATCTTGCAGGGAGTTCCACCTCACTGGTAAAGCATGACTAATAGCTGAGGTGCCAAAACGGGATCCGACCCTAGGAGTATCAAGCAGGATGTGTGTATTTCCTAAGAGAGTAGGTGGTAAACTTGAAGGGGCTAGAGATGTAAGGAGGTAGTTTATTGATAAGGGCTTTATAGTCCAGACAGAGGCATTTCGCCGCCTTCTGGTAGCTAAGGAGGTCCAGCCAAGTTGGGTATAGAGTGAGCAGTGGTGCGTTTTGAATGGAAAGCTATTACAAACTTTAGTGCCCTGTGATACAAGACATCCAGCTTTGCAAGAATATTCTTAGGGCAGTGGTTATAAAGAATGTCTGTGTAGTAGATGAGTGGCAGGAATGTTGATTGGACTTGTCTTATCTGTGCTTCACAGGTCAGCAAATGTTTGAGATGAAAAAATAGTACCAGCCTTTGTTTTAACTATTTATTTATTTATTAGAATTTTGGATAAATACCTTTGAGCCAATGGCTTTTTTACAAAGGTTCCACATCCATACATGAAGAATAGAAGTACAATTTGTGTGAGATTAGCAAGCAAGCAGTTGAAATAAAAATTTCAGTACAGGGTATACATGGTCTAAAAGCTACAGGTAATATAATTAACAGGAAGTACACGAAAGCTTGCAATCGAGCCAAAAGCTGAGGTATTTGAATTTGTCCACTTTTTCCAGGGTCTTGCCCATCATAGTTGTTATATTGATGATGGCAGGTTGGGTTCTAGCAGAGGTTATTTTAGTGAATGGGGAGATAAACATGGTTTTGGTTTTTTTTGGCATTGAGTAGAAGTTTCAGTTGTAGTAGATTTGTCTGTAGTATATTAAATTATATCTGTAATTCCATGCAGGTGGATTCAATGGTGGGCCAGGCTATATACAATACAATATCATCTGCAAAAAGGTGAACACTGGCAGTGTTGATGCTGTGGTCAATGATATTGATATAAACTGCGAATAGTATGGGGCACTAGATGGAACCCTGGGGGACCCCGCTCAAGAGGGTTTTGAGAGGAGAGAGAGATCACCATGTGCTTTCACCTGTTGCTGCTTACTGATAAGATAACAGGAAAACCATTTGACAGCAGCTTTGTCTGACCCAATGATTTGCAGTTGTGTCAGTAATAGTTCATGTTCCACCAAGTCGAATGCTTTGCTTAGGTCAAGGAATAGAGACGCTATATGATTTTCTGCATTGAGGGCAGTTTGCCAGTCATTAGTAACCTTGGCTAGCGCAGAGACCATGCTATGATTAGGCCTAAAACCTGACTGTAGGGGATTTAATAGATTATGAGTCTCCAGAAATTCTCTTAGTTGGAAGTTTACCAATTTTTCTAATAGTTTAGACAAAGTGGGTAATAGGGAAATAGGCCTGTAGTTGTTTAGGTCACTCGGCTCCCCAGATTTGAGTAGTGGGATGACATGGGTGGTTTTCCACATAGGAGGGAGTGCCCCTTCCATGAGGAACACATTAAATAGGTGAGTGATTGGCGGGGCCAGTTGGTAGTAGCCTACTTTTAGCAAGGAGGGGGCAATTTGGTCAGTCTTTGCACTTTCTTTGGTATCTAGTGAGATTAGAAGATCTTCTACTTGCTTGAGTGTGATGGACGTAAAGTTAAAACTGGCTGAGCATGTGCAAAAACCCCTCTCCAATGGCCAGAGCCATGAGAGGAAAAGAAGACCTGAGTAAAACCTAATTTCATGCTGCTCTGGGGGCAAATGAGTCTCCTGAAGAAAAATAATATCAGCAAGCTTTTCTCATCAAAAATGTAGAAGGTGGTAAAAACTTAACCAGATTGTGCACTCTGTTGACATTATAGGACAGAATTTTAGTACATTATGCTGTTTTTGAGGATAGTGTGATTAATCTTCACTGGTGGTCCCTGGAATGGAGTAAAATCACTACCTGACCTGCCTCCCCAAAAAAGTAGAAAAACACATGATTATTAATCATATTCTTACAGAGATAGATAAAAGAAACCTGTGAAAGTAACACACCCAAGTAAACAGATAACTATATAACACTCCAACAATAACACAGCCTGCCAACAGGGCAGCATGACAGCACAAATGCAAACTTCAGAAAAGCTGAAAACATGATTAAGATAAATGAACTTCCAAGGCGGGGAGCAGTGTGTAAGACTCTGCTTAAGTAACACCGATAGATGGAAGGGTGCTACACGGGGTATAGTCGGGCCTAGCCTGGGCCACCTAGGCTCAGTAAGGACCTGGTCGTCAGTAAGGCAGATGTCTATTTAGAGGGGGATTGAGCAACTAGTCCTTATAGAATAGCTTGCCTGCACATGTATCCAGTCCAACAATGGACACTTTTAAAACTAAACTAGATCTTCACATGGGAAACAATAAATATACATACTACTCATAATAAGGTGGTAAGTTCTTAAAACAGCTTTTAGCCTATTGAACTTGTACACATTCTATGAATCTATGAATCTGTGAAAAACTAATTAATGACTAATATGATTGGAAAAAGGAAACATCGACATTGGACAACCAAGGGCCATGAAAACTAATTTATTGTAAGTCTTCATATGCAAGGCCCCTCCAAGTCAACCAAAACATTGGCCCAACAAGGGCTAAGAGGGATGAGGCCTCTGGGAGAAATGCACTTGGACAATACTAAGTGAAAGTGGGAGGGGGAGAACTCATGCCTGCCCCCTGAGGTGCAGAGAGCAGCCACTGGATGGCAGCCAAGTGGGAAAAAAGTGACAACCTCAAATGCTGCACTAATATACTCAAAAGGATGGGGAGGAATATTGGGGAGGTGTAACATTATGTTTTGCTGTTATTTTTTATGTTCCTGCTCCACAGACCTCGATCCAGAGGGAGCCCCAGTCCAGTCCCCCGACGTCCACCAGCTGATGCCAACCATTACCCCTAGGGCATACTCCCCCAATGGCGGGGCCAACAGGGCACCCCAAACCCCACAGAAGACCTGATCAGGTGTGGATGGTGCCGTGGCTATTCAGGGGCAGCACTTGTGAGCTCCCTCCTTCATCCAGCCGGGAGCTCTTTTCCTCAAGTTTTTCACCACCTCAGGGGCAGAGCATGCAATGATGCCGGCAATGGTAGCATGCACGGTCCTGTGTGTGTGTCCCATCAGGTGTCTGCCCCACCTCTGACCCCAAGTCGGCAGTGTCAGTGTGCTACCCCCAGCCACTGCTAGGGGCCAGGCATGCACTGACAACTGATCATCCCCTCCCCAGAGAAGGAGAGCCGTCCCTAGGATGCTTGATTCTTCTCCTCCCCTTCTGACCCCCAGTGGCCCATGCTCAATCACAAACATGGGTCGCCAGCATGGTGCGAGGTGTGGCATCCAGTGTCTCAACCCTCAGCACCACTGGGCTGGTCTTGAGGTGTAACATTATGTTATATCCAATCACTCCCTCCATCACTATCAAAGCCAACAACCAGTAGAACCCTCCACCCATCCCCCCAGGAAGCAGCACACTGGCATCCCCCAAAGACCGAGTTTACACCAGATCTGCTCAGTTTCAAATGACAAATACCAAAGAGCTCTCAATTTACCCCATCCCCAAGCAAAAATAGTACCAAAAGGTTTTTGTTATTTTTGTTTTCCTTTTCTCTTTTCCCTTTTTCTTCCTCCTTTTGTCATTTCCTCCATTTGAGTGTCCCTTTTCTCATGCTTTTCCTCTTTTCTCATTTTTCCCCTCCCATAAAAGTAAATGAAAGCTTATTGCACTGTCCCATGAAACAGATCTGTTCCACACCATCTTCCAACAAACAGCCAACCCTTAGAAAGTCCATAGGTAATTAATCCAATCACCTACCATAGCACAAGGCTAGCAGTACTGCCCAAGTACGTTCATGCATCATTATAGCTGAGGGAAATTGTACTGTTCCTAAATTGTTCAGCATAGTAATACTAGACAAGGAGCAAAAAGCAACATTATGTCTGCTAGAGATCAATGTATGCCAATAGTACTTATGAAATATGTAGAAGACATGCCTAACTAGTCCAGGAGCAAAGGGGCTTATAGTCAAATCTGGCAGTTAGCTGAGTGGTTCCCCACCTGAATACCAGTGGTGCCCAGTAATGATTAGCTTCATTGACAGAGGGGAACCAATCCATAATAAAGTGTGTAGCTGCTTACCAGTAAAGGTAGTGCCATTATAAATTATGCTCATGTAATGTATTATATCATGCTATAAATTTTGTAGAATCAGGTTCATAATCTAAATTTAAGACAGGGTTCTAGAGCAATACTCAAGTAACATAGTAAAGGTAGGTGAAATACCAACTGCCTCAGTCTCCTCCACCCCTATGACCATGAGGATCTTTACAGAATCAAAATTTGCTCCAGAATAGTAAATCTTCTCATTAAAAGTGAAATTATGGTCTATTGAGTAGTCTGGGGAAACCGTACCAACTAATCATACTCACTGTGATTAGGTTGGCAGTGTATAGCTCAAGGGAGAGAAAATTACTCAGTACATCAGAAAAGGTCTTGTCCTGGGGTAGATTGAGGTGATCATATCCTGAGGGGATGAAAACAGTAAAGACTTTGATCCAGGTAGTCACTGAAGCAGACCCAAAGCTGCAGCAGCAAGAAATTATAAAAAACTATGTTCTCAGCTGCTAGCATGAAACATAAACAGAAACATCCTTGAGGGGCACAGTAATGGAGTTGATAATATTACAAGTGAATGGTTGTCCAGTGTAAATCTTGCAGGCTATTCCAATCCAGGTAATGGCAATCAGAAATACTGAGTGGTGCCATAGAATACCAATGGAAAGAGATAATTGCCAGCAAGAATACATCATTCATCAAGCTGGTCCAGTGATGATAATTTCTCCCTGAAAATGCCAACAATAATTTTAAAGAGAAGAATACAGCTCAAAAGGTAGCAATCCCTGCATTGAAGGCAAATAGGGCTAGTTAGGCAAATAAAAGAAGTATGTTCTGATGAACACTGTGAGGACACCTCTTCCCACTGAAAGGATTGTAGAAGGTTTTTTATTTCAGTAAATGCCTGTTCCGTGTGGTGCTTCTTGTTATGAGAAAAGGATTTTGCCCAGGCTTCCTTCTGAAGTGCCCACTTTTCCCTAAATCTGACTGATCCATAGGCTCCTCAGGAACCTTATACAGTAGTTCCTTGTCCTCAGTGCCTGGATGGCAGTCTGTGGGTCATAAATCAGACGAAAGCCATCTAGGTAAATGATTTGCAAATGGGCCAGGTATGAGGTGGTGAATTTAATTTATGGGCTCTCAGGAGATGCAAGACAGAGGCATAGGCTCTGCATTTGGCAAGAAGCGCTGGGGATTAGTCATTATTGAAAACGAGGGGATGTCCCTAATAACTGATGGTTCCCTTGTGCCAGACTCTTATTAAGAGTGTCTGTTTGATGGCATTGTTCAAAAAATGAATGACGACCGAGCAAGGCAACTGGTTTAGTCCAGAGGGTTTGGGAATAAGAGCTCAATGAGCTTTTTCAATAACAAGCAGGCAAAAATATTCTATGTCCAGAACTGAAGGGAGAACACTCTGCAGGAAAGTAATAATATCCTTACTCTCTTCCCCATCCAGCAGGCTGTATATCTGAATATTATTTCTTTTGGATCTATTTTATTTTTTATATTTTTTTTGGTGCAGGATCCCCAGTGGCTCAGCCTTCACTCCCCCCATCCATGGGATCATACCTTGGGTTATGATCCTCCCAGGCTTGGCCCCAGGGTGGGGCCACTGAGTAGGTACACCCGTGATGGAGCCTGAACTCAGTTCAAAGTACACCCCCAACTACTGGTGTTCCTCACTGGATTGCTGCCCAGGGTGGGGCCATGGGGTCAGACTATTCCCAATGGTTGACTGTAAGCATGGTCACCAGCTGAGTGCCATGGGTGGGTGTAGTGAGACAAGAGAAGTGGGGCTTCATTCTTGGGGCCTGCATTTTGCTTGTATTTCCCATGGGAGGCGTGGCATGCAATGATGTAGGACACCGAACCATTGACATCTGGCACACCTCCCCATAACTCAGGCTCCAGCAGCTGCTCCCCCTGGCTTCCAACAGAGTTTGGTCATATGCCGAATGCACATCCACCCTCTCCCCCAGAGGAGGTGAGCAGTCCTTGGGACACTCAATCCTCCTCTCCTGGCCAGCCTTCCAGTTCCTCTGGTCTGTTCCTGAATACTGGGCATCACCATTGCAAGCAGAAGCCCTACCGCTGTGCTGGGAGGTCAGCTTCCTAGATCTATTTTCAAGATCTTCACAGTAGTCTGCTACACTGTACTGCTCCTGCATTAGTTGAAGTAAAACATGCTCAAGGCAATCAATGTGAGAGTCAATCTCTGTAGTATGTTATTCCATCTCCATCACTTTAAGTTCTATGGTTGCAACCTTTTCTTTCAATTTGGTATACAAAGAGTGGATTTCAGCATGAAACTCCCATAACTCTTCTAACGTGGCAGCATTAGTAGGCTGCATTGCTGCTGTTGGTCCACCATCCGCCATATTGCCTGTCCCTTAGGAGAAGACTCAGGTTGTAGAAATCTAGAGGAATCCTTTGGTAGTTTGGTAGTTTTAGGTTTCATGCCACATCCCATAAACAAAGATAGCTTCAGGCTACATGGGGATTCAAGCTGAAACACTGATAACTGCAAACATGGAAACTATATACTGGGTTAGGTACGGAGCTCAGAGCTTACTGCCCCATTATTGCCAATGACATCACTGGAAGACCCCCAAAAACTAGAATTAACCCACAAAGGCTGCTTACAAGCCATTATTCCTGTCTTTCTTTTCTGGGTGTTATCCAAAGCAGTTTTTGATATGTTTTAGCAGTTTGGTAGTTTATTATAGGTTGTTATGCAGGTAACATTTTCTGGAGTACAGTTGCAGCCAGTGACAAGTACCACTATTTATTTAGACACAGTATACCAAAATATGTATCACAGAAAATGTCATAAAAAGAAAAGGAAATTCGCAGTGATATATCTAGAAATGTCCCTACTTTTCACCAGTTGCTACTTGATGTAATCCTCAGTTTAGTGCTTTTGGTGACCATGAGATGCCCCAGCTTCTGCACTGGGACTCAGATGGCATTAAGCCTGTTCCTCCATTTCTGGTCAGTGAAAATAAGGCCTGGATACATGAAGATGGGTGTTTCATTATGTAGGAAGGCTACTGCATCTCTGTGAAGCTGCAAGGATATTCTAAGGGTCATGAGAGCCAATTTCTCAAGGTGTAGAATGCAAAACATGGTCTGAGAAATTTGAGGTTATCACAAAGACATTGTAAAGCTTTTTGGATCACTGAGAAGGATTCAGAGATAATAGGTCCAGGATCAGGTTAGCAGCTTACTCAGGCTGGTTCTCTCACTCATGTGCTTTAGGGAATCAAACTAACCAGATCTTTGTTGATCTTGCCAAGTTTGGAGGTGCTCCAGCTACTGATGGAGCTCTTTATCTTCAGTAAAAAGGTCTGCTGTTGCTGTGAGTACTTGGACCATCAGCCAATCAGATAGTACTACTAGAATAGATGCCACTCACCATTCATTCCTGTTCTGACACTGAAGAGCAAAGATGCTTACTTTGGGATGGCTTTCTTCTTTACAGGTGTTTAAACAAATGAAATTGGGGTTTGTGGGCTTTGGGGGGAGGTGGGAATATTTATTCGTAAGAGAGTGGGAAAGGGAAGCAGGTTTGCATCACCATATTAGATGGATGGGGAGGGAGCAATGGAGGAAACTTTCTTTTGTGAGTGGGGAGGTAACTAAATTTGAATGTAATTCCAAGTACACAAATAAAAAAAAAAAAACACTTTCTATGTTATTGACATCCAACCCCCTCTGACCAAACAATCCAGTTTTTCACTATATCCCTCCACCATTCCCCCTGCAAGGCACCCACTTCCCTCTTTCCCCAGTACCCTGCAAAGTTTTAAAATGAAATCACATTTGAATTGATTTACCTCCCCCCATAATGACTACTATCTAGCAATGATAGTTTGAGGTACCTTTGAAGGCAGATACCTGTTCTTGCAGTCTAACTAGTAGCAGTTCAGTATTTATGGGATTGATAACTACCTAACTAAAGGTAGAGATGCAGTGAATTTAAATTCTGCCAGTGAAATGCCAGCGAAGTGGGCACTTTGCATTGCACTTCCGCTACATGAAGTGGTCAAAATGAAAGGCTCACTTCGCCTTGTAATTATCACTTTGCCTTGACATTCTGCCTTAACGCAAATTAGGGCAGAGTGACAACAATATTGGCAGCAGCCGGGCCCCCACACATCATGGCTTACAGTACTGTACATTACATGCTGTATGGGAACGCGAATGCCTATGGCTGTACTTCCCTGATGAGCTGTATCACAAAACTACCTGATTTAAAAATGTGTATCAGTGACTACAGCAGTGAATCTATGAGAGATACTACAAAACAGGCTTACATGCAACTAACTAGTAAAAAAATTAATTTTGAGATTTGTGACATGAATGATCTTGAATCTGACCGCATTCGTGACCGTGTTAATGACAAATGTGAATTTATTTTTCTCGGAGTTGGAGTGTGATGAGTGCCTGGTGTGAGATAATCAATTATATTAAACTGTATGGGAACGTGAATGCCATTGGCTGTACTTCCCCAATGACCCATATCACACAAAACTCCCCAGTTTAGAAACTCGTATCAATGACTACAGTCAGTGGTGAAGCCTCAAAAGATACTACAAAACAGGCTTACATGCAACTAACTAGTAAAAAAATTTATTTTGTGATTTGTGACGTGAATGATCATGAATCGAGACCGCATTCATGACGGTGATGATGAAGAAAATTAATTTTTCTTGGATTTGGAGTGTGATGAGTGTTTGGCATGAGATAACCAATTATATTAAACTGTATGGGAATGTGAATGCCTACGGCTGTACTTCCCCGATGACCTGTATCACAAAAAAATCTGCAATTTAAAACCTCGTATCAATGACACTGACTACAGTGGTGAAGCCTCGAGAGATACTACAAAACAAGCTTACATGCAACTAAATA
The DNA here is from genome assembly GCA_016271365.2 of Neoceratodus forsteri. Taxonomy (NCBI): domain Eukaryota; kingdom Metazoa; phylum Chordata; order Ceratodontiformes; family Ceratodontidae; genus Neoceratodus; species Neoceratodus forsteri. Next base: position 650,654,265 of record CM057456.1, read on the forward strand.
GAAAAAAGCGTAGTTTTATGATTGATGACATGATATATGTGAATCCTGATTCATGATGTGACTGGGGGGCAGTGCACTGCAGTAACAGTCCAGTCCACTACCAGTAAAGATACCACAACAAAGCAATACAAAAAAATCACACAGGTGCAGTGGATATAGCAGGTTCACATTGTGTGGCACAATAAAATTAGTCTGATTTGATGGCACACATCATACACACACTTGCATGCAAACACACACACTACAAGTAACACGCACGCAGCAAATTGAAAACTTTCTTAATATAACCAAATATTTTAAACACACTGAAAATATGCACTGCTGCACCACAACAATCAGCAAAGAAATGTAAAAAATGAATTAAAATGCTGCTGCGTGTACATTAACAGTTTAATACAGTTATACAAGAAAAATATAACCAAAACAGAAAGACTGTCATTTCTCCAAGTCAAAGTTAATCTAACTACACCACAGATATGCCCCTCCCCCAAAGCACACTTCAGCACACAGACTGAATGTTCTAAATTAACATTCAAAATCCACACACAAACAATAAACACTCGATGATATGAGCACAGGAGGGTTTCCTACAATCAATGCACTAAATTTTGAGCAAAACAAATTTCTCAGAAAGGCTTTTTTAAGAGTTTTAGAGGGTTTGAATTGCAGAGAGGTCTGATAGCAACCCGTCTCCTACATCTACCTACACACACTACCCAGAGGTGAGGCTGTGCAGAACAATCTAGAGCCTATGTAACCTGCAATCCCATGAACCATTGCAAAATTCACCTTGGAGCTCAATAACAAGGCGAAGTGATGTGAAGTACATTGATCTCTATGTACTTCGCATTAAAATTGGTGGAGAAGTGGTTGGGGGAAGGTAAGGGTAACGCGAAGCCATGGTTTTCAATGGACTTCGCATTCCTCGTTATGACGCAAAGTACTCCACTTCATGCTGCGGATTACTCCACAGATTCCACAATACTCCATGAATCACTTCATGGAGAAAATTATGGTCCCTTCGCCCACCACTACTTAAAGGTTATTCAGATCCTAAACTCCTCAAGGCATTTCTCGATGGTTCAAAGAGAGCAATTGCCCTAACTCTGATTAGAGGTGAAGAAAAGGTCATGTGGCTTGAAAAGACTTGTAAAAAAGAGAAGTTCAAATCCAGATTGCATACAGCTTCTATTTCTATGCTATACTTTCATCTGTTTTAGAGTTCTATTTGATAACTGATGCATTGCTATTTATATGCTGGTATAATCTGCTTTTTGTAACAAAAAAATTACAAACTGCCATTGTAAAACTTAACACATACAGAATAGATCCTAGGAAAGTGTACTGTATGTGGAAATAATGTCATTGTGGGGGCTAATTAACTCATAAACCATGAGACTGAAAGGTTAGTGAATTTATGAGCTTTTGAGTCCCCTGAGATGGTGTTATTTCACAAGTGCCCAACACTTTCCGAGTGTATCTTTTATAAAATATATTAGGTAGCAGGATCATGAGTTTATTTTAACTTTTCAAAGATGTGAAAAACTTTCCAGCATTGCAGGAGTTAATCACTAACATGCTTACTAATAATTCCTGATGACTGCAAAGGAACCAGCATCAGGTACTGTAGTTATATTACTTGCAGATCATGTGATTGTGAGGCAGTGGAGCTTGGCTGCTGTCAGCTTTTGTGGTGTGGTAGTGTTCCAGATTTTGTAAATTTCTGTGTTGTAAGGCAAAAAGGCATATAGGAAAGCCAATGGAATGCTGTAGTGTATAGGGTGGAGCAATGCAAGATACAGGCATGAAGTAATAGTGCCACTTCATAGGTCTCTAGTAAGGCCTCCCCTTAGGTATTGTGTTCAGTTCTGAAGTCAGTTCATGCCTAGCAAGATCTAGCCAGAGCTGATATGGCTGTGTTGAGCTTCCAAAGCTCCAGAGAGCTAGTGCCTCCAATGCCGCTGAATGGCATCTGCAAGATTGCAGTGGCTATGCAACTGCGCATGCCCGGCATTTGCTCATGTGTAGTTGCAGTGAATGGCAATATGCCATTCGCAAGATGGTGGCACCAGCAAAACTGCACATGTGCACATGCACAGTTCTTGTCTCGGAATGGGGAAGTAACAGCCAAACTAGTGCAGCTATTACTCTGTAGCGGCCGACCATGGTGGAGTGATACAAGCTCTGTCAGATTTTAGGAAGGATACTTCCAAAAGTCCAATGGAAGGTGCCACGATCAGCCTTTTTAAGCTACAGAAAGCAAAGCTACTGTAGGCTCCACCCACAGCCATAGAAATGGACAGGAATAGATTGGAGACCATCCAGTAGAGGGCCACTATAATGATCCAGGGACAACAGACAAAATCATATGAGGAAAGCAATTGGAGATCCTTAGTATGTACTCTCTGGAGACAATGAGGGAGAGGGGAATATAATACAGATCTTCACGTTTTTGCAACGATAGAATAAGGTCAACCATTCTGAACTTTTCCAATGCCATTACCTTAAATTTTTGGGACAAATTTGAAAAGACACAGAGGAGCTACTCTTCATGGAAATAGTGGTGGATAAGTCGGATAGCATGCCAAACACCATTGTCAATGTGGACACCACTGCCAGGTTCAAAGCTGGATGCAATTGTACCAATGACTTATTAATGAGAAGAAATGGGGGTTAATGGGCAGTTATTTCAAGGTAGTGTTCCAAAGCAGACTGGATGGATTCAGTGCCTTCATCCCTTCCATGGTTCTATGAACATTCAGTGTTAATTTAATTTTTTTAAATTTACTTGCTGGGAAGTGAAGAAACACTGTCTAGAAAGTTGTTTTTCATGATAGTGTTGTTTCTAAAATGTACTTAATGTGGTGTGAACTCAGGTTGTTTGAAAGGGCATTTCTTTTTCAAGAAAATTTCCTACTATTAAAATATGCTTGTTGGGGAGTGAACATAAAGGTCCAGATTTTAGAAAGAGATGCGGCAGCACAGGGGACTTGTGGCAAAGGTGTTTGATGCAAGTTGTGATTTGCCACACAACTTGAGTCAAACAGAATTTTCAAAAACAGCTTGCATCTGTGTCAGACACACCTGTATCCAAGCTCACTTTCAACAGGGTTGCACCCAACAACCCTGGGTGCCAGGTCGTAAGAGGGCTTGCACCATGGTGGGGCTGCCACATTCCCTTATATGGGATTTTGGAGGTCCCACCATAGACGCAGGAGGGGCCACCAGTTAGACCAGCCAGGTGGTGGTCTAACTAGCTTGTGCCAATGGGCTGAGGTGGGACTTGTGCCTGTAGGGGCACACCAGGGGTAGGACATGGTGTTGGGAGCATGGATTGGAGCTAACAACCTGCCCCCAGCATGTGGCACCCAGCATGATGGTGCATAGGTTGGCATCCGACCCGATGGGCACCCCCTGTGCCTGGACAGTACAGTGCTGAAGCTGCCTACCCCATCCCCATCGGGTTCCCCAGACATTAGTCTTATAGTGCCCCCCCATCACAAGTCCCAATCATCCCCAACATCAATGACAATTTCCACCTTGAGTGACAGTGCCACCCCCATACACGATCACCCGGAATAAAACAACACAAAGTTAAAACACAGCACTGGTCATTCACCCTGATAGTCTAGTGGCCCCCCTTCACCTTGACAGGCAGTCTGACTCAACCCCCTCCACTATCCCTGACTGGCTTCTGCAACTGGCAATACCCTCTACACACCACCACAGACATTAGCAGAATGCAATTGCACAGGCCATGTAACTGACTGTACAGTTATGCAGTCTGTGCGATTGCATTCTGCAGCAGGCTGTGGTGGTGTTTTGAGGGTACTGCCAGTTGCAGAAGCTGGTCAGGGATAGTAGGGGGGTGGATGACATTACCTGTTGGAGTGGGGAGGATGGGTGGACCACTAGACTACCAGGGTGAATGACCGGTGCTGTGTTTAACTTTGTATTGTTTTATTCTGGGTGATTATGGATGGGGCTGGTGCTGTCACTCAGGGGAAATTGTCATTGTTGTTGCGGGTGATTGGGGATTGTGGGGGGCACTATAGCACTGGGAATGCAGGGACTGGCAATAGCCTGCCATAGCAGGCATTCAATAAAATGGCACAGGTGTTCGGCAGGGATAGCCGGACAGTGCCCTAGGGGTCAGCACACCCCCTGCCACAGCCTGGCATCTGCTGCCCCATTCTGTGGCCCAGTTCTGGGCTTGCTGCTCCTTGGGGCACATGAAGTTCCCACTGGCACTATTCCAGGGATGCATCCTGGTCCTGTGCCACAACCCGTCACTGTGCCACTCATCCTGGCACAGGGCCGCACGTTGCAACTATTCTACAAGGTTTGCTGCAAGTGGCAGAGTGCGGCAAACCTTCTAAAATAGCTACTTTTGCCCTTGCCGCAGCTCCATCAGATGCAGCCCCTACTGTGCCGAAAGTTGCGCCTGACACAGGCGGCTTTGAAAATTGGGCCCAAAGTGTTTGGAAAGCTGTTTCCCATTAAAATGTGTTTCTTTTTTAAAATGTGCTTTCTAAGCAGTGAAGCCAGACTGTTTAGAAAGCTTTTTTTTTCCAAGAGTTTGCTGCTGTTAAAATATGCTTGTTGGGGAGTGATCCTGGATTGTTTGGAAAGCCATTTTTTCATAATTTGTTTTTTTACTTTTGAAATTTGTGTTTGTTGGGGCTTGGAACTAGACACTTTTGAAATGCGGTTGTTCATAGAAATGTGTTGCTTTTATAATTTGCTTGTTGTGAAGGGAATCCAGATTATTTAAAAAGCCATTTTTCATTAACGTGTTGCTTTTTAAATGCGTTTGTTGGTGAGTGAAACTAAAATACTTTTAAAGGCATTTTTCATGAAGCTCTCTTACTTTTAAAATGTTCTTTTTGGGGGGACTCAAACTGATTAGAATCCATTGTTTATAAAAGTCTAGTTTTGAGCTTGACGTAAGAAATTTAAATGCATATATATTTAGATATTACATATTATGGAGAAATCAATATACAACTTTCTTATGAGGAAAAGCCTACCTATGTAATAGTGTAATGTCTATAAGGATTGGGAATACACAGAAGACATATTTAGTGTTGCAGAAGGAGTCAAACCATTTCATTAGAAAGCTTCTCCATGTGCAAGATTTGTAGAGTGTACCACATTAAATGTAAGCACCACATAAATAAACTCTAAGAGGTAATCACCCTGTAAATGATCTCAAGGAAGTAAACATCCTATAATGGAATTATAAAGGGTAAGCAACCTACTGTACAACTGAAAGGTGAGTGGAAAGGGGGAAGGGGAATGGGCATAGCAGCTGTCACAGAAACATAGGCCACACCTAACCATGACTGGGACCTCTCGATGCCTGGATTTAAATTATACAGGAGGGAGAGGGAGGTAGAAAAAGGGTGAGACATGGCAGTTTACATCAGGGAGTGTATAACTTGTAAGAGGGAAGAATCAGAAGAGGAGAGGGAAGAAGTAATGTGGGTTCAGTAACTGTCCAAGAGAGGGAGGAAAGTGAGGTTGGGGGTGGGTTACAAACCACCCAACCAGGAGAAGGAAAGAGACAGGGACTTGGACTGACAAATAAAGACTGTGGTAGGGAAGGGAGAGGTGATAATAGTGGAAGACTTTAACCTGCCAGTGGTGGATAATAAGGTACCAGACATGCACTGTACCAGGACACAGGTGATCCTAGAAGTGCTGCAAAGTGGATTCCTGACCCAGGGCATCACAGAAACTACAAGGGAAGGGGCAATCCTTGATCCGGTGCTAATAAATAGAGCCCATGTTCACGATATAAAGGTTGAGGGGCTCCTGGGTGGGAATGACCATCACACAGTGTTGTTCCATTTAGACATGGGCAGGGAAAAAGCCCCTGCTAAGACTAAAATCCTGGGGTTGAATTTTCAAAGGGTGGCGCAGGGCTCGCCTCCAGCCGTGTGCCACTAGACTTAGGTTCTGGTGGTGTGCCAAGCCTCTTCACCGCAACTGCACCAGATTTTGCAATTTCGGGTGCAGTTGCAACAGTTTCCACCATTTATGGCAGCTTGTGCCAAATATGTGGTGCGAGTTCCATAAAACTGGCCCATGGGTTGCCATAAGCTAGACCACAAAAAGTTGGCTTAGCTTGCGGTAATTGGTGCACAGGACAGAAACTCCCGATGCTAGCCAGGAGAATATCGCAAGCCCTGTGCGCTGCATGTTCGGTGCACCTGGGACTTGCAGCATTCTTAGCAATTCAAAAATCCTGCTTCTGGACTTTAGAAAGGTGGACTTCAGAATAATGGGTGAGCTGCTGAGAAGTCATCTTACAAGTGTAGGCCTGGACACCTCCACAACCCTATACTTAGTGCAGCATATAGTACACATACGTTTATTCATGATGTACTTAGTGGGGTAGGATATAGTGTAGTACTATGTGATATAGTAATAAGACATGCGCTTATGATTGTAGCATGGACTGGTGATAAGGACCGGATCCCAACAGAACTATATGTGCTGAGAACCTCTGGCCCTAACAGTATTAGTATTGCTTATGCAGGCCTTATGACATAGTTTTTTCCCCTATCTATGCAGTTGCTATTATTGTACAGTCCTAAGCATTTTTGTATTGTAACCCAAAACTAGTTTTAGCTAGTTTTACTCTTATCAGAGAGTACATGCGGAGATAGTAGTATGCTAACTGTCCTCTGAGCAGACCTCCTACCAATGCGATTTCTGTATTTTGTGATTTTACCTTATTTGGCAGACTGTTACCTAGTAACTAAGACTTCAACAAGGTTCAGCTCTGGTTTACTAACCATCAACTTTTCCTCCACACCAAGAAGAATGTCTCCATGACCTTTGGCACAAGGCAGACACTCTCTAGGCTTCCCTCCATACACACTTTCCACACCCTTGATGGGACTTTACTTGAGGACACATCCTCCTTCAGGTACTTAGGTGTTTGGTTGGACCAATAGCTAAACTTCTCTGGACATATTGACGCCATCCAGAAAAAAATGCACCCCAGGCTTGGTGCCCTGTTCATGAAACACAGTTGCATCCCTCCTATGGCTAGGCATGAACTTGTTCAGAAGACGACACTGCCCACTTTTGACTACAGTGATGTAGTCAATAGTGCTGCCACTAAGTCCTCCAAGGCCAAACTGGACAATCTCTTCAATTCCTTCTGCTGCTTTGCCCTGAATTCTTCCCCCTTTGCACCCATTACTGAAATCTTTATCGTGCCCTATCCTTCCCCTCTCTTACAAATAGGTTCTTTAATTCTCCCACAGTTTTAGACCCCACAACCTCCTCAGGAAGGCTGTTCCATGTGTCCACCACCCTCTCGGTGAAAAAATACTTCTTCACATTGCCCCTGAGCCATCCCCTCTCTATCTTCAAATTGTGTCCCCTTGTTCTTGCACATCTCTTTTTCTGAAAGATGCTACCCTCTTGGACTTTGTTGATTCCACTGAGGTACTTAAACATTTCTATCATGTCCCCCCTCTCCCTCCTTTCCTCAAGGGTATACACATTAAGCCACTTTAGCCTCTCCTCGTATGGCTTCTTTTGCAGACCCTGCACCATTTTAGTTGCCCTCCTCTGAACTGCCTCCATCCTGTCTATGTCCTTGTGGAGATGGGGTCTCCAGAACTGGACGCAGTATTCCAGATGGGGTCTCACCAACTGTCTGTACAGGGGGATAACAACTTCCTGTTTTCTACTGGTGATGCCTCTCCTATACATCACAGTATCTCCCAGCCCTCCCTACTGCCTTCTCACATTGCTTGCCAACCTTAAGGTCATCTGATATGATTACCCCAGGTCCCTTTCCATTTTTGTTGTTGTTACTACCTCCCCCCATTGTGTAATCTTCCCCTGGGTTTTTGGTTCCCAGGTGCATTACTTTGCACTTCTTTGCATTGAATCCAAGCTGCCATACTGCTGACCATTCCTCCAACCTTGCCAAGTCTCTTCTCATCGTTTCCACGCCTCCTTGTGTATCAACCCTGTTGTAGATCTTTGTGTCATCTGCACAGAGGCATACTTTTCCTTCCAGTCCCTCTGTAATGTCACTTTTAAAGACATTAAAAAGGACTGGACCCAGTACTGAACCCTGCGGTACCCCACTAGTAACCCCTCTTTCTTCAGAGTGGACTCCATTTACAATTACCTTCTGTGTCCTGTTGTTCAGCCAATGTTTTACCCAGGCTACCACCCTGGGACCCACTCCAAGCCTGGTTAATTTGACTATTAATCTTTTGTGTGGGACTGTGTCAAATGCCTTGCTAAAGTATAGGTAGGCCATGTCCACAGCCCCTCCCTGGTCTACTACTTTGGTCACCAAGTCAAATAAATCAATTAGATTCATCTGACATGACCTTCTCACTGTGAACCCATGCTCCCTTGGGTCCTGTGCCCCACTGGCCTCTAGGTACTCAACAATTCTTTCCTTCAGCAGTGATTCCATCACTTTCCCTACCACAGAGGTCAAACTGATGGGTCTGTAGTTTCCTGCCTCTGTTTTGCTCCCACTTTTGCGAAGGTGAAATCACATCAGCCTTCTTTCAGTCCTTAGATACCACACCATCCTCCCATGATTTGATTTAAAGGGTAGTCAGTGGTGTCACTAGTTCTCTGCTTAATTCTTTTAGAATTCTGGGGTGAATTCCATCTGGCCCCATTGCTTTGTCCACCTTCAGTTTTAGGAGTTCTTTCAGAACCCTTTCTTCTGTGAAAGGACTGGGATCGACCCCGAGTGCTTCTGTTAATTGGATTAGGCACCTCCCCACTTCCTCTTTTGTGATTACTGAACAGAAGTATTCATTCAGTATCCCTGCTTTTTCACTGTCACTCTCTGCCCTCCCACCATCCCTTCTATTCAGCATCACTATCCCTCCCTTTGTCTTTCTATGCTCCCTGATATACCTATAAAAGGTCTTATCCCCCTTCTTAACCGAGTTGGCTATCTTTTCCTCCGTTTGTGCCTTTGCTATTCTGACAACCCTCCCTGCTTCCTTCTGCCTTAACTGGTACAGTTCTCTGCCCTGCTCCTTCTGTGTTTCCTTATACTTCCTAAATGCTATCTTTTCTCCCTAACCTTCACCGCCACTTCTTTTGAGAACCATAGTGGCTTTTTCTTTCATTTTGATTTGTTTATTTGCTTCACACAAAGGCTTGTTGCCTCTGTGATGGCAGTTTTGATATTTCCCCATTGTTGTTCCACCCCTCCTTCTAGCCTGTTTACTAGTGCTTTCCTAAGGCACTCTCCCATCTTGCCAAAGTCAGCCCTCCTGAAGTCCAGAACCCTCACTTTTGTCAGGCTTGAATCTGTAGCTGAGTTTATCATGAACCACACTGTTTGGTGGTCACTTGTTCCCAAATGGCTACCCACTTCTAGATCTGAGATCCTCTCACTGTCCCCATTTGAAAGTATGAGGTCTAGGATTGCTCCCTCGTGAGTATGTTCCAAAACTATCTGTCTGAGGCATGTCACCTGAAGGGCATCAAGAAAGGCCCCGCTTTTGGATGTGGCTGCAGCAAAGGTGCTCATAGAAACATAGAAACAAAGACTTTGACGGCAGATAAGGACCGCTAGGCCCATCTAGTCTGCCCATTTCCCTACCTACAGGATAGGCCGCAGACCCTAGTTAACCAACAGCCTTTATCTTCCTGCCCCCCACAAGAATTGCCTTATGTCTGTCCCATGCATTCTTGAATTCTCCCACAGTTTTAGACCCCACAACTTCCTCAGGAAGGCTGTTCCATGCATCCACTACCCTCTGTGAAATAATACTTCTCACATTGCCCCTGAACCGCCCTCCTTCTATCTTTAAATTGTGTCCCCTTGTTCTTGCAAGTCTCTTTTTCTGAAAGATGCTACCCTCTTGGACTTTGTTGATTCCCTTGAGGTACTTGAAAGTTTCTATCATGTCCCCCCTCTCCCTTCTTTCCTCAAGGGTATACATATTAAGCTCCTTTAGTATCTCCTCATATGGCTTCTCTTGCAGACCCTGCACCATTTTAGTTGCCCTCCTCTGGACTGCCTCTATCCTGTTTATGTCCTTGCGGAGATGGGGTCTCAGAACTGGACACAGTAATCCAGATGGGGTCTCACCAACTGGCTGTACAGAGGGATAACAACTTCCTGTTTTCTGCTGCTGATGCCTCTCCCTATACATCCCAGTATACCTCCGGCCCTCCCTACTGCCTTCTCACATTGCTTGCTAACCTTAAGGTCATCTGATATGATTACCCCCAGGTCCCTTTCCTGTTTTGTTATTGTTACTACCTCCCCACCCATTGTGTATTCTTCCCCAGGGTTCTTGTTTCCCAGGTGCATTATTTTGCACTTTTTTGCACTGAATCCTAGCTGCCATACGTCTGACCATTCCTCCAACCTTGCCAAGTCCCTTTTCATCCTTTCCACACCTCCTTGTGTATCAACCCTGTTGCAGATCTTTGTGTCATCTGCAAAAGGCATACTTTTCCTTCCAGTCCCTCTGCAATGTCACTGATGAAGACATTAAAAAGGACTGGACCTGCTCCAGGGCAAAAAAGGACAGGACTGCTCCAGTTAACATATGGCATATTAAGGTCCCCTATCAACAGTATCTCCCCTTTCTCTGCCATCCTAAGTATGCCTTCTATCATATCCTTGTCCATTCCCTCCCCCTGACATGGGGGTCTGTATACAACCCCTGTGCAGATTGTGGTGCCATTTCCAGTCTCTAAGGTGACCCACAGTGCCTCCTCTCCTCCCTGTTTACTCTTTTGTTCAGTTACTTTTATCCCTGCCCTTACATAGAGAGCTACTCCCCCCTCTTCTGCCCTCCCTGTCTCTCCTGTAGGTTGTGTACCCTGGTATGTTAACATCCCAGTCATGGTTCTCTGTGTATCATGTTTCTGTGATTGCTATGATATCCAGGCATCCCACTTCCATCAAGGCCACTAGTTCAGGGAGATTGTTGCCCAGACTATGGGCATTGGTACTCATTACCCTCCAGAAGACTGGTTCATTATAAGTACAGCTGATTTAATTCATGCAGAAAGCAGCTGTGTCTCATTCTAGAAGAAGAAGAAGATTAAGGAAAAACTCTATGAGCCAGACTCTTCTGAATGTGAATATAGATAAATAAATAAATAAATGAGCTGTTTAACATTTCTGGCAAAAAATCAGATATCAGTGGGGAAGCTACAAGTTCCTCTGCTATGGTTTCTACAGGTGAAAAAAAAAATATGCTGGCTCAAAACAAATCAAAAAAAAAAAACTCTGCCCTGAAACAGATGCAGATAGCAAGAAAGAGAAGATAAGGCAAAAACTAATATGGTTATTAAAGATATGACTAAAAACTAAAACCAAAATTCTTTGGAATATGGCAATGTGAAGAGTTCTAAAAATATCTGAAATGAAACAGCAGATTATAAACCAGTCAATGGAACATAAATTGCAAAGAATACTAATAAAGAGATTGTTGAGCAATTGATTCCAATAACTATAACATCCATTGGCTTAGGGGAACCAAGATCTAGTAAAACCACAGGCTCAGATAATAGAAAATGAAAATATACCTCCCCCATGGGCCCTACGATTGATTCAAAAGATGAGCAATGTGCATAAAAATCTTGATAAACTAAAATAGATTCCTGACAATATTAATGATATAAGAACATCTATATACAGTATAGATGTTAAACTGGAAAAAAAATAGATTCAAGAATTAAAAGACTTAGAACAAAGACATTCCAATTTGGAGGATATTGTTAATCCGACGATAAAGGATGTGAATGAGATCAAAAAACTGCAAGATGAATTCAAAACAAAGCTAGAGGATCAGGGTGACAAATCACGCATTGCAGGCTATGAAATAAATGAAACAAAGCCAGAAATGTTTAACAGGAATCAGTCAGCAGATATAACACATATTTTGAATGTTACCATACACAAAGAAGGCAAGCAATACCTGAAAGTTCAGATAACAAACAGGACAAGTGCTATCACTTAAACCATCTTCCTTTGCTGACTGCTTTAAATGACAAACTTTAAGTTGTGAAAAATACCCTATCATTGGGGGGTGAGAATCCAGGTATTAAAAATATTGACAGTTCCCCATCTATGATATATATTGGCAAGTAACATATCCCAGGTTCTAGCCACCCAGTTTAAAAAGATCAACATTCTGTTTAGAAACTTTATATGGAACCATAAACATTCAAGAATCACTTGGTCCAACTTGTGTTTTGGTAAAGAACATATAGACCTTGTCTGTACAGACATCGGTTCATATGCATTGGCCTACCTAACCAAACTTACCATTTTGTGGGAAAATTCAGATACCTGGGATTTCAAATTAGAAAATTCAGTTTTTCAAAAGCTGCATAATGACCAGTTATATATTACCAATATCTAGTTTGCTCCATTCAAATGTGCTAAAATAAACAGTGGTATTATTAGAACTATAAATGAAGCAGTTAAAAAGTACCAACACAAAATTAAATGGCCTGATATATATTTTCCGCATAAACCAATCAGGAACAATTCTAACTATACTATTTTGTATATGTACTTTATCGTCAGTTCACAAGATATCAATGGTACATCTTTGACACAGCATATTTTTCTCTTTTTGTTTTTGTGTGCTGAACTAACATGTAGCATGTTATATTAGGAAATTAATTAGCTAAACATAAGGAAACATAAAAAGATAACTTAGGTGATTAGACATGGGCAGTAAATTCTTAGTCTAACATATCTAATTCTCAATTAAATATCTCTATTAGACAATCAACTTATTCTGATGGTGTGCTTTCAGGGGAGCTGCAGTACTCAGATCATTCCTATTATCTCTTATCAAAAGTCTAATTAAGCAAATCTGCATAATATATCTTATATCAGTTATATCTCCTGCCTTATGACGTTATTCAACTCAGAAGGGTCCATCTAGTAAATTTTCTCAGGCCTTTCTCCTGAGCATCTCTTAACTGGTAGGTTAATTCTTCCATGTGCTGTATGTCCTTTATAATCTGTGTCCACTCCGTTACAGCTGGTGAAGTTGGTTGTAACCAGTTTCTTGTGATGGCTTTATTGTATGCTAACACACATATATACCACAAATATAATGTATCTGTCCCTCTCATCCCATCAAGAGGAAGACCCAGAGTCAGAATTTGTATCAGAAGAGGGGAGGGTATCTGAAATAATCTGTGAATCTTGTCTCCTACCCCCTTTCTAAACGCTTCTAGTTTGGGACATGTATAAAATATTTGTGTGGGGGTGGCTTTCTGCTCCTCACAATGTCACCAGCAGCTAGGTGAGCCAGTGGGAGACCATTTGGCTACTCTATCTGGGGTTAAAAAAAAACGCACCCTGACTTTCCACAAATATTCCTGCCAAAGAGGGGACATGGTAGCCTTCGATGTGGATTCCCATATCTTATCACTAAGGGAGACAGGTAAATGAAAGACAGCCTCCCTTTCCCTTTTGGTCTTTAGGGTCTGAGCCATTCCCTCCTTGTGCGAATTTAGGTATTGATATATCTTAGTGATGGCTTATTTTGAACTTTTTAGAGAAAAAAGATCACTGAGGGATAATCCAGGCCTGTGGCAGTAACCTCTTCTCTTCAGTGGAGCATTTGTTGTATGTAAGCATACATCTGTAAATAATATATTTTATCTTTAGGGGTCCATCCCCATCTTTGTATACATTCTAGGAAGGAGAGTACTGTATCTCCCTGTAGTATCTGTATCGGTGCACAGAACCCCATAGTGGCCTGCTTCTTGTACCAGGCATCTCTCTGTCCCAGAATGAAGTTATTTTCAGATATGAACCATTTCACTCTCCACATATCTCTCTTAGGTCTGGCATATGTTTGGAATATATCCCATGTCCCAAGGGCCACTTGAATGGGAGTATAATCAGCTAAATGTTGCAGTCTATCCAACCGAGAGAGACAGGTGTGTATATGAAAGTCTGGGTACAAGGCCTCCTCTATCTCTTGACAATGTGCTTTGGCTGGGGTCTGCATTCAAAATAGTACCCATCTAACTTGTGTAGCTACCCAGTGTTCCCTAAGATTGGGGACCACTCATCCTCCCCTTTGCTTAGTGGTTAAAAGTAAGGTTCTTCGAACTGGAGGTCTACAGTTATTCCATATAAAGTGTAATATCCTGGTCTGCTGTGCATGAAACCTCTTCTGAGATGGTATAACTGGGATACACTGGAATAAATACAAAAGTCATGGGAGAGGTTCATTTTCATGGCCTGGATTCTAGCATACATGGGGAGTGGGAGCAATGACCATCACCTAATATCTAGTTGGAGCTGCTGGTCTATTAGTTTATAGTTATCCAAAAATAGGTGGTTGTTAGTTGCTCTCAAAGTCACTCCCAAGTATTTTAATGTAGTGAGGTCACATCTCATATTATATTTTGTCTTCAGTTGATGCGATGGGTGGTAATTAAATGTGAGCACTTCCATTTTTGTAGTATTGAGGGAATAGCCCGATAAGGCCGAAAAGGTTTTAATCTTGTCCATAACCTGTGTTAGAGAGGTCTCTGGGGTGATCAGGTAGAGCAGCACATCATCGGCGTACAATGCCACTTTATATGTGCTTGGTCCTAAGGGAACTCCTCCTATTTCTGGGTCATTTCGAATCCACTGGGCCAAGGGCTTGATATATAAGGTGAATAAAAGGGGGGGATAGGGGACAACCTTGTCGGGTGCCTCTATTTAGATTAATTTTCTTGGAGATTATACCGTTGGTACATATGTAAACTTGTGGTTCGGTGTATAAGCACCTTATAAGGTTTATAAATTTATCTGGGAAGGCAAACCTGCAAGGACCCCATATAAAAAGTTCCAGCTTACTCAGTCAAAAGCTTTTTCTACATCAAGACTCATTAGGATAGCTGGTGTTTTTTGTTGATTAAGCTGGTCAATAATATGTGTTGTACGGTGAACACTATCAGCTGCCTGTCTATCTGCAACAGAACCTGTTTGGTCTTTATGCATTGTGCAAAGGTGGGGATCCTTGCCGGGTTTGAGGATGATAGAGATAATAGCCTGTCTCCAGGAAGTGGGGAGGGGGAGAACGGAGCCCTCCATCATTATTTCCTGATAGGTGGTTTTCATAATGGGGGCCAATGTTGTCCGAAATGTCTTATAAAATTCCATTGGAAGACCATCATTCCCTGGAGGTTTCCCTGTTTTCCTGTCCCATATTACATTATTAATTTCCATTTCCGATATTGAAGGTAAAAGTTGGGCCTTTCAGGATTCCAAAATTTGAGGAAGGTGCAGTCCTTCCAAAAACGTTTGTATCTCCTCCTGTGGGGGGTCATCAAGTTGGGCATACAGTTGTTTATAATAAGTCTGGAATGCATCTGAGAAGTGTTCTAATTTAGGGGTTTGTATTTTGGTTTGGGTATGTAGAATTTGGGCTATGTGGACTTTAGCTCTTTTGGCCCTTAAGCAGATTGCAAGATGCCTCAGGGCTCTTGAACCCCCCCCCCATAGTAGCTTTGCCTTAGGTATTGGAGGTTGAATTCTATTTTGGCATCTAAAATGCCATTTAGTTCCTTTCTATGTTTTGTCAGTTCTTTTTCTCTTTGTCTAAAACAAATTTCCTGTTGTTGTTGTCCCTCTAGTGTTTGTATCTGCTGTTCTGTTTGTTGTTTTTGCTTTCTCTGCTTCTTTCTGGCAGAAGCCATATCTACTAGTTTCCCTCTAATGACAGCTTTGAGGGTATCCCAGACCATACCTCTGCTGACTTCTCCATTCTCACTATCCTGTAAGGTCTTGGTTATTAGTTGAGGTATTTTTTCCTGTACTTCTTTATCTCTAAATAAAGATAGATTCAGCCTCCAAATCATATTGCGAGGGGGGGGAGGACCAGGTACACGTAAAGTAACAGGGGGGCATGGTCTGAAAGAGCAATTGGACCTAATTCACATTTCTGTATCATAGAGACTGCATCCCCTATTTAAATAAAAGTAGTCTAGTCCTGAATATATATGGTAGGTTGCTGAGTAGTAGGTATAGCCCTTCACTGGACCCTCAGCAAAGGTCCAGGCATCTTGTAAACCTAATTTCTGAAGGAGGGCCTTAATTTGCTTCTGTGGTTTATTAGTCCTCCTAGGGATATTAGAGGTGGAATCTGTTCTCTGATCTAAAATCATATTCCAGTTCCCCCCAACAATCAACGTCCCCTCTGCTTTTTCTGCAATCAAGGTTAATATTTGTCTATACGTTTCATAGGGGGAGCCTGGGGGAACATATATTGATACCACTGTCAATCTGCTTCCATTTAGGTTTCCCTTAAGCAAGGCAAATCTGCCCTCTTTATCACTAACCTTATCGAGCACTTCAAATGGAGTGATATGAGGAATCAGTACTGCTACACCCCTGTACCTACCCCCCTGGTAAGATGAAAAGCAAATATCAGTGAACCCAATTTTTTTTTAACTTTAGGTGCTCATTGTCTGATAAATGAGTCTCTTGCATTATAAGAAGGTCCGCCTTATATTTCTTCACATGGGTAATTATTTTTTTCTGCTGAATTGGGTTTGTTAACCTGTTTACATTAAATGAGAGAACCTTAATCCCCATTTCTTAAGAGAGGCTGATTGAACTTACAGTGGACTAACACCCCTCCCCCACACTCCTCCTATCCCCAGCACACCATCATTTCAGCTATATTAGCTGTCTCACCTAAGAACAGTGAACAAAAAACTTGGGCTACTATTAAAACTAAGGAAGTAGCCAAACCTTGCAAAAAAAACCTGCCAATTATAACTTTTTACAGTTCTTCCAATGTAGGGGAACAGTTTAGTTCCCTAGCTCTTCAAAGTAGTTCTCTGCAGAGATGTAATGTTGTTCTTATCCCCACAGCAGGGTATCACTACAGGGGTAGTAGCAAGTGGGTACTATTACAGCTATTTTCTGTCCTAGCTGTTGGTTACAATAATGATATATTGTTACAGGTAAGGATGTAATTCGTAGGCTGCCTTAATTCCTCACTGCCCCCCCTGAGGGCCACTCTTTCATCCTGGTTAGCTGACAAGCTAGGGATATAAGATCTATTCTGCTTGGTGCTGCTTGCTGTTGCTAGCCTTGCCTGTAGAGCAGAAAGCAGCTAACTAAAAGAAGCTACATTTTCTTATTAATTTAACACTTACATATCAGGAGGAGTCAGTGTCTGTTGAGATTAAGCAAGACAGATACTTTATTAGAAGTAGAAGGGGTCTTATTTAGGGTTAAAAAAAGAAAGGAAAGAAAGTCAGTGTGTGTTCTGTGCTGTGAAGGTTACTGTATCAACTTACTTCGCTAAACCAGTAGGAGGAGAGAGAGAGAGCTTAATTGGGGGTGTGGCTTAGACACTATAAAAGTAGGTGACTCTAATGACAACTTCCTGTTGCTAGCCTTGCTTGTAGAGCAGAAATCATCTAACTAAAAGAAGCTACATTTTCTTATTAATTCAACACTTATATCTCAGCAGGAGTCAGTGTCTGTTGAGATTAAACAAGACAGATACTTTATTAGAAGTAGAAGGGGTCTTATTTAGTGTTAAAAAAAGAAAGAAAAGAAAGAAAGTCAGTGTGTGTTCTGTGCTGTGAAGGGTACTGTATCAACTTACTTTGCTAAACCAGTAGGAGGACAGAGAGCTTAATTGGGGGTGTGGCTTAGACACTATAAAAGCAGGTGACTCTAATGACAACTTCCAGTTGCTAGCCTTGCTTGTAGAGCAGAAATCAGCTAACTAAAAGAAGCTACATTTTCTTATTCATTTAACACTTATATCTCAGCAGGAGTCGGTGTCTGTTGAGATTAAGGAAGACAGATACTTTATTAGAAGCAGAAGGGGTCTTATTTATGGTTAAAAAAAGAAAGAAAAGAAAGAAAATCAGTGTGTGCTCTGTGCTGTGAAGGGTACTGTATCAACTTACTTTGCTAAACCAGTAGGAGGAGACAGAACTTAATTGGGGGTGTGGCTTAGACACTATTAAAGCAGATGACTCAAATTACAACTTCCTGTTGCTAGCCTTTTTTCTTACTAATTGCCCTCCATCCCACCCTAAGAAAGTTCTACTTTTATAGCCACTGGATTTGACTGTCAACAGGAACTTCCTGTTTGGCAGTAGGAAGGGAAGGATCATAGAGAAACATTGGTTTTGTCAACCCTAAAGGAAAAAGTAGCTCACTCTCCCCCCCAGCTGGTCGTGGTCTGACACTGAGCAAAGAAGAAGGAGGCTACTGAAGAATATAGGAAGTTGCTGTCCCAGAACAAGAAGGGTGAGAGTTGTAAGGAGAGGAGAAAATAAGCATACAGAGAAACAGGAGAGGGGACACAAAATAAGACATGATAAGAGTGGTGCAGTGCAATGGCTGTGGGGCAGCAGTGTTCTGGGAGACATTCTGGAGGCTGTGATGCTGCCCTATTTATAGGCACCTCTCTGGTCTGAGGGAGGAAGTTGCCTGTCTCCAGGCTGACCTGGCTAGGATTCGTGAAACCTCCTCCCCCACCCAGGGACCACCAGGGCCAATGCTACTACCTCAGAGGTTGCCAAGAAAGAGGAGAGGCAGGACCAGGGTGGTCTCAGGGAGGGAGAGGGTGGTGGAACAGAGTTGCATCATTCCAGCTGTACCTCTCCACATTTTATTCACTCTTCTGGTGGACAGTGGTTCCTCTGTGGAGGCACCTGCAGTGGAGACCAAGGAGGATGTTGGGAACCTTCACGAAGGAGACCCACAGGAGGGTGGCATGGGACCCCAAAGGGGAAGGGAACAACTCCTGGTGGGGGACTTAATCTTTAGGGGGTAGAAATGGGGGAGGAAGGGGAGAGGGAGGTTAGGTGCCAGCCTGGCACCACGGCTTTGAGGGACAGGAAGTGAATCCTCAGGATCGTGGGAGCAGCTGCATGAATGAGGGAGCTGGATGTCACTGTCCACCTAGGGACAAATGACTTGGCTAGGAATGGGATCAGAGCAGTGCAAGAGTTGGGGAGGGGCCTTAGACAAGTAGCACATATGGTAACCTTCTTGGAGGTGCTGCCTGTCTATGGCAAGGGTGATGCTAGGGTACTCCTCACCAGGGAATTCAAAACTGGTTGAAAAACTTGTATGGAGCTCAGGGTTTTGGCTTCACTGGGGACTGGGGAGCCACCTGGAGGGATGCAGACCTATACTGGTGCAATGGTCTGCATCTGTCTGGGGGAGAACCAGGATCCTAGGTGAGATGTTTAAATGCTTTATTGGCAAGCATTTAAACTAGCCAATGGGGGAGGCACTGAAAAGGAGCAGGGAAATCCCAGTCTCCCCCCACAAAACACGGTAACTAGTGAGGTAAACACCAAGGTAGAGAAGTCATTAGGGAGAAGGATAGAGGTAAAAGTAAAAAAGGCAAAGGCAGTAAGGACAGGAATGGGGCTAAAAGGGGTAAGGCCATCAAAAAGTGGAGGGTGATGAGTACCAATGCCTGTAGTCTGTGTAACAAGCTCCCTGAACTAGTGGCCTTGTTGGAAGAGGGTTGCCTGGATATTGTGGCAGCCACAGAAACATGGTACACAGAGAACCATGACTGGGATGTCAACATACCAGGATACACAATCTACAGGAGGGACAGGGAGGGTAAAAGAGGAGGAGGAATAGCTCTCTATGTAAAGGAAGGGATCAAAGCAACAGAACTAAAGAGTAAACAGGGAGCAGATGAGGCACTCTAGGTCACCCTGGAGACAGGAAATGGCACCACAATCCACATGGGGGTTGCATACAGACCCCATCTCAAGGGGAGGGAATGGACAAGGAAATGATAGAAGGCTTCCGTAGAATGGCAGAAAAAGGGAGATATTGTTGATGGGGGACCTGAATATGCCAGATTTTAACTGGCGCACCTTTGCTGCAGGCACATCCAAGAGCATGGTCATTCTTGATGCCCTACAGGGGGCATGCCTCAGACAGCTAGTATTGGAACCCACTCAGGAGGGAGCAGTCTTAGACCTGGTACTCTCAAATGGGGATGGAGAAAGAATCTCAGATTTAGAAGTGGGTAGCCATCTGGGAACAAGCGACCACCAAACAGTGTGGTTCACGATAAACACAGCCATACAATCAAGCCATACAAAAGCAACAGTATTGGACTTTAGGAGGGCTGTCTTTGGGAAATGAGAGAGTGCCTCAGAAAAGCTCTAGCAAACAAGCAAGAAAGAGTGGTGGAGGAACAAAGGGGAGTAATCAAAACAGCCATCACAGAGGCAACAAGCCTTTGTGTAAAGCAAATCAACAAAATACAACAAAGGAAAAAACTGCTATGGTTCTCAAAAGAGGTGGCAGGGAAGGTTAAGGAGAAAAGGATAGCATTCAGGAAATATATGGAAACACAGAAGGAGCAGGACAGAAAACTTTATCAGTTAAAGCAGAAAGAGGCTGGGAAGGCAGTCAGAATAGCAAAGGTCCAAACCAAGGAAAGGATAGCCAACTCTGTTAAGAAGGGGATAAGACCTTTTATAGGTACATTAGGGAGTGAAGAAAAGACCAAAGGAGGGATACTGAGGGCTTAATAAAGGGAGTGAATGTGGGTGAGGGTGACAGTGAAAAAGCAGGGATACTGAATGAATATTTCTGCTCAGTATTCACAAAGGAAGAGGAGGGGGAGGTACCTAAACCAAACAAGAGAAACGCTCTGAAGACGGGGTCTATACCAGTCCATTTACAGAAGAAAGGGTTCTGAAAGAACTAATAAAATTGAAGGTGGACAAAGCAATGGGGCCTGATGGGATTCACCCAAGAATTCTAAAGGAACTAAGGGTAGAACTAGTGACACCGCTGACTAGTCTCTTTAACAAATCTTGGGAAGATGGGGTGGTACCTGAGGACTGGAGGAGGGTGGATGTGATTCCTCTTCACAAAAATGGGAGCAGGACAGAGGCAGAAAACTATAGACCAGTTAGTTTGACCTCAGTGGTAGGGAAAATGATGAAATCACTTCTGAAAGAAAGAATTGTTGAGTACCCAGAGGCCAGTGGGGCATAGGACCCAAGGCAGCATGGATTCACAATGGGAAGGTCATGTCAGATGAATTTAATAGATTTATTTGACTGGGTGACCAACGTAGTAGACCAGGGAGGGGCTGTGGACATGGCCTACCTAGATTTTAGCAAGGCATTTGATTCAGTCCCACACAAAAGATCAATGCACAAGTTAGCCAGCCTTGGAGTGGGTCCCAAGGTGGTAGCCTGGATAAAAAATTGGCTAGACAACAGGACGCAAAGGGTAGTAGTAAATGGAGTCCACAGTGAAGAAAGGAGGGTTACTAGCGGGGTACTGCAGGGTTCAGTACTAGGACCGGTCCTTTTTAATGTCTTTATAAGTGACATTGCAGAGGAACTAGAAGGAAAAGTATGTATCTTTGCAGACGACACAAAGATCTGCAACAGGGTTGATACACAAGATGGAGTGGAAAGGATGAGAAGGGACTTGGCAAGGTTGGAGGAATTGTCATATGTATGGCAGCTCAGATTCAATGCAAAGAAGTGCAAGGTAATGCACCTGGGAAACAAAAACCCAGGGGAAGAGTACACAATGAGTGGTGAGATACTGACAACAGTAAAAATGGAAAGGGACCTGGAGGTAATCATATCAGATGACCTAAAGGTGGGCAAGCAATGTGAGAAGGCAGTAAGGAAGGCTGGGGGGATACTGGGATGCATAGGGAGAGGCATCAATAGTAGAAAAGAGGAAGTTGTTATCCCTCTTTACAGACAGTTGGTGAGGCCCCATCTGGAGTACTATGTGCAGTTCTGGAGACCCCATCTCTGCAAAGACATAGAGTGGAGGCTGTCCAGAGGAGGGCAATTAAAATGGTGCAGGGTCTGCAACAGAAGACATATGAAGAAAGACTAAAGGAGCTTAATATGTATACCCTTGAGGAAAGAAGGGAGAGGGGGACATGATAGAACTTTCAAGTAACTCAAGGGAATCAACAAAGTCCAAGAGGGTAGCATCTTTCAGAAAAAGAGATGTGCAAGAACAAGGGGGCACAATTTGAAGATAGAGGGGGGATGGCTCAGAGGTAATGTGAGAAAGTATTTTTTCACAGAGAGGGTTGTGGATGTATGGAACAGCCTCCCTGAGCAGGTCATGGAGTCAAGAACAGTGGAGGAATTCAAGAATGCATGAGACAGACATAAGGCAGTCCTAATGGGGATTAGGAGAAAGTAAGCTGTTGGTTAACTAGGATCTGCAGCTTATCTGTTAGGTAGGAAAATGGGCAGACTAGGTGGGCCAAGCGGTCCTTATCTGCTGTCACATTCTATGTTTCTATGTTTCTATGTGCCATCTTTTAGACCCAGGTATTAACAAATGCACTCCCTCTCGCCGAGAAGCCCCCCCATCTTGAAAATGAAGCACAAGTTCACTATATCTTCTACAGCACAGCAAAAAAGAGAACAAAAAAAGAAAAGAAAAAGCATGTCTTCTAGTGCCTGAAAAGGAAATCTAATCAGTAGGTAGTTATTTGCCCTTCAGTCATTTCCCCAAGTCCCAGTGTTTCTGTTCTGCTGTATATTTATACCAAAAGCTCAAGCTTTTATCCCTTTTTTGTGTGACTTACTAACCCTTTCAGTCATTGTCGTCGTAGGGAAGCTGCGTGGACTGAGGATGAAAAAGAGGGTATAATCCAGTTACATCTCTAAAGAGCTATCAAGTGCCCAGGTCTTGTTGTTCACTCTGAAGCTGTTGAGATTGTGCCTGCTGTAGCCTCCCATAGATGTGTGCAAGGCTTTGTTGCATGGACAGCATGTCCAGCACTCTCTCCGGTCTCCTCTGCAGATGATCCCCCAAGTGCTTAAGGTTCCTTTGTTCAGCCCGTGTAGTGGTCCACTGAAAATCTTACACTGTGATTCCTTGTTGCTTAAGGGCTTCGGCGACATTCTCAGGAGTTGAATACAGGCGGGCACCCTCCTCCCAGAACACTCTCATTTTTGCTGGATAGGGGGTTTGAAATCCAATCTTCTTGGAATGTAGTACTTTCATGGCAGGTCTGTATTGTAGCCTCATTTTTTCAGTCTCTGGTGGGTAATCTTGGTCTAGATATAATCGTCTGCCATTATATTTTATTTTCCCCATTTGCCAGGCCTGGTGCAATACCTTGGTGGCATAGCTCGAAAATTTCATGAGGATCTGGCGGGGTCTGGCCGATGGGTCTTTGGGTTTAGGCCTGAGTGTCCTGTGGGCCCACTCAGTTTTGACTTGCATTGTGGCTGCTAAGGCAAGCATGTCTTGCAGAAGATCCTGCATAAAGTGGACCATATTGCCCATTTCAGTCCCCTCAGGCAGCCTTGATAGCCTTAGGTTGTCCCTACAGGACCTAGCCTCCAAGCCTACACATTTTGCTTGAAGCTGGTCTACATAGTCCAGAACTGTTACCATGGCATCAGTATGGAGTGAGGAACTGGATTCTAAATGAGACACTCGGGTATCTACCTCTTTGAGTGCTACATCCATATCTGCTAGTTTGTGGTGTAATTTCTGGAATTCAACCTTGTTCTCTTTCTGCATCTCAAGTATTTCAGTCAGTATTGTGTCTAATTGTGCCTTTTCCTTTGTCCCACTATCGGGAGGTTGTATTGTGGCCTGGTGTGTGTGGCCTGTCAGTGAGGAGCTTGCATCCCAGTCTTCCTGCAACAAGTGATATCAGGAGCCATCTATTGTAATTTGCCCTCAATCATGTGGATTCTTGAATTGCTTTGAGTCCCCTTTCCCTTTCTGAGCCATTCTGGCTGATATGGTTGGGTTTGCTACAGGGAGAAACAAAGTTTTTTATCCCTCGAGGGCAGAGCTCTGATTCTGAGCTGGGTAGCTAGCCGTGGCAGAACCGGAAGTCCTAACTATAACATTAATAAAAAAATTTTATACAAAGAAACACGGGGAGCAAAAGGATTATTTGATGGAAGGACTTAATGGATTATAAACAAATGCCGAGTTGGTCATAGAAGAAAGGAAAATACAATTTTGGGGTCCAGCATCATTTTTTCTTTGATCTGTTATTAGATATTTAAAAAAAAACTTCCAGCACTGGGAAAAGGCACATAATAATAAACAATTAGATGCAGAGCTTGAAATTTGTGTACAGTGTTGGCTCAGGTTGCCCCAGCCTTCCAGGGCTATGTTATCTTTTGATCTTGGGTCACCCATTGTTTGACCAGTATAATTCGATGTACAAACTAATAGGGGCAAACTCCACACAAAAAAATGTTAGTATTCTGTATGAATTTTATTTAGTGTTTTCCTCACACCAAAGTGATGGGCTACGCTTCATGGCCTTGCCACTACCTCAGGCCCACAGTGTTTACTTCGGTTTATTTAGGTTGAGTCACACAAAAGGAGGCCATAGGCCCATCGTGATTGTCCCCCACCTATGTGGGCCATTTATTCCTATTAATTTGTTTAAATGAGCCATTCCTCTAATCTTTTTTTAAAAGAAACTGGATTGCCTTCATCAATTAGGTCCTGAGGGAGAGTATTCCAGAGTTTAGCCACTCTGATATTGTAAAAATGTTCTCTTAGATGTGTTGGCCCTTTGGACGTCCAAGATTTTATTATGCAATCTGCCTACAACTCGTCTATTAGTTAGTTTTAGATCTAAAATACTCATCATATCCTTATATTTCAGAATTTTATGCATTATGAGTAGATCACCTCTACATCTTCTTAATTGGGGTGGGAACAGGCCTTTTTCTTTCTGTCTAATTTCATAGTCCATGATTTTTAGTTTTGATACTATTTTGGTGGCCCTTCTCTGAACCCTCTCCAACATTGCTATGTCACCCATTTGGTATGGATTCCAGAAGGGTGTAACAGTGGCCTAATATAAGTCCTGTAAAGTGGATAAGACATTGTTCATTTCTTGACACAAAAGTTCTCCTTATTCTATTCAACAGGCTGTTTACCTGTTTACTGATTTTTAGACAGTGGTCAGAGGGTGTTAATTTGTTATTTATGATAATACCCAAGTCTCTCTCACTGGTAGTTTGGGAAATTTGCCGGTCATTAAGATAATAGTTTATACATGTTTTTTTTTTTTTGCATTTTTCAACACTAAATGACATATTATTCTTTTTGGCCCACGTCTCAATCTGTAAAAAATAATTTTTAATTGATATTGCATTCTCTTCACTATCTACTTTACCACCCAGTTTTGTGTCATCAGCAAACTTAGAAAGGATATTATTAGTACTTATTGTCATATCTGAAATGAAACTATTAAATAGGAGTGGTCCCAAGACCGACCCCTGAGGCATCCCACTGGTTACCCTACCAACACTAGACACATGTCCATTTAATTTGACTTGCTGAGTTCTAGCAGTTAACCATTCTTTCACCCAATCAATCAGCCATAGGGAAAAGCCAAATTTATTAAGTTTGTAAAACAATGTCTGATAGTGTACAAGATCAAAGGCCTTGCTATAGTCTAGTAATATCACATCCATAGGTGTCCCTAAATCAATTTCTTTGCTAATGTGGTTATAAAAGGAGATCAAATTTGTGGTACATGAATATCATTTTTTGAAACCATGTTGAGTTTTGTCAGTTGTTGTATTCCATTAACATAAAGTAAAAGTTTAGTGTCTATCCTTAAGTTTCAAATCCTCTCTAATATCCTGCTAGTGCATATTTCTGCAACATCACACCCATTATCCCACTCCATGCCATAATCTCAGAAAATTACTTTTACATATATAATATTGGGGTAATGGTCTACCCTGCCATATTCTCTATAGTTATTAAACAGTCTGAGCAAAAATAGGTATAGAAAAGGCTAAATACTTTATACTTCTACTTCTTTGCTTCCACACATAAGTGCCCTTTTAAAATTGATATTTCAAGACAGACATTCAATATATTCTCTAGTTACTGAACAATTAATTCAGTTTACTGCCCTTTATAAATCCCATAGGGATTAAACACATTTCTAAAGATATCAGTTTCCATTTTTCAAACTTTGTATATATGTTATAGGTGTTCTGTACCTGTAAAACAGTTATTCTGCTTCCTTTTGTTTTGGTGCAGTCAGTAGCTACTTTCAATTATTCAGCCTGTCTATATAAAATATAAACAAAACAGCCTACTTTATTCCCAGAGAGGACGTATATATTCTGAAATAGTTACTTCTCAACTCACTGCTGAGTCTGGTGCTCTGTACCTTTTAGAATATATTCTCATTTCCTTGTTTCAGTGCCGTCTGCAGCTGCTTTCAATTTTCCAGTCTATCTACACTAAATGTAAACAAACAGCCTGCTTAGCTTTTAAAAGACTCATATATTCCTAAATATATAGTTCTTTAAAGTAATGTCTCCTCATTCCAGGACAATCCAATGTTGCTTCAATGTTATGGCTTCCAACCAACAAACGTTGAAACCATTTAGAATTATTATTTTCTGCCTTAGTGATAAACAGTATTGAGAGAGAGGAAAGAAAGTTTCTGAAGTTAAACTTTGCATTTGTTTACATCTAGTGTGGTATAAACGTGGTGAAATGTAAGGATAGACACTAAACATTTACTTTATATTAATAGAATACAATACTGTGGGCCTGAGGAAGTGGAAAGGACATGAAATGTAGCCCATCACTCTGATGTGAGGAAAACGGTGAACAAAATTTGTACAGAATACTAAAACTTTTTTGTGTGTGAAGTTTAGCCCTACTAATCTGTACATTGAATGTAGAGCTTTCCAGTAAATCAAAAAATATGTTTCATGGATTATTAATCATTTACATAATAGAATATAAAAACACTTTAAAATTACAATTGAAAAGTGGAATTCTGAACTAAAATCTAATATTTCATTTTTGCAGTGGCAATTAGTATGCAGCTTGATTAGTGAATGCAAAAGATCAAGAGATACATCCATACCGTTTAAAATTATTAATTGTTCCATTTTTACCTTGCAAAGATTGTTCAAAATGAAATGTAAAGAGGACACATACTATGGGATTGCAGCCTACATAAATATTGGTGGGCAGGATCTTCTGAGATACTAGAAGGAATGTGGTCAACTGCAAGGATTTCTAAAAATTTATTTTATTTATTTAGCTTTTGTTGACCGGGTAAGTGCACTAGACAAATCCTGCCTATTTTCAGGCACGACCCGGGGGAGGGGGATACAGATGAATGCCAACTGACCTTGAACCAGATTAAGCTGTTGGTGGTATTTGTTTTAGTGAATGAGGGAAATTTGGCCAGGACACCGGGGAAATTCCCCTACTCTTTTCGATAAGTGCCATGTGATCTTTAACATCCACCTGAACTACCACCAATCCAGGCAGATGGGACCTCGGTTTAACGTCTCATCCAAAAGACGGCACCTCAGAAGTGCAGCACCCCTCTCATGATGCACTACAGTGTCAGTACTGGGATATTAACCCAAGTGCCAGATGTGGGAACTGAACCCACAGCCCTCTGATCTCCCGGCCTCAGAGGCGAGTGTGCTACCTACTGAGCCACTGACACTGCTATACACAGTCCACCATTTTTGAATGGACAAATAGGAAAAATGTAGGTGAAGCTACATGTTTAATATACAACGCAAACGATATTGCTGTCAAAAGATTAATCCCTAAACACCCAGAGCCCAAGATTCAAAACTTAGCCCTGGGGCAAAATTAGCACTGCCCAGTGCACAAAAATGACCCGGAACCATTTGCACGCTGTATTCAAAGGAATGGCCCGGGTGCAAAACCTTTTGAATATAGTGATCAAACAAAGCCAGGCAAACAAGGGAGAGAGACTGCAGTG
The DNA here is from genome assembly GCA_016271365.2 of Neoceratodus forsteri. Classification (NCBI taxonomy): domain Eukaryota; kingdom Metazoa; phylum Chordata; order Ceratodontiformes; family Ceratodontidae; genus Neoceratodus; species Neoceratodus forsteri. Next base: position 650,682,041 of record CM057456.1, read on the forward strand.
CAAACGTTGCCTGGCAAAGAAGACAGCTCTGAATATAGCAACCGGGCAGTGCAAACTGCTACAACAGCCTGGTGCACACAGAGGTGGAGTAAGGCAAGATTTAACTAGGTGGCCAATGTGGGTGCTAGCAAAGAAGTGGTGCACAACAATTGCAAACAACATTGCAGGCCAAATACTGCTGAACCATGCTTGTTTACTTAGAATTTAGTAAGGCCTTCAACTCAGTTCCACACAGAAGACTGGTAAAGAAGCTTGACCACACAGAAGTAGTCAGATGGGTACAAAACTGGTTACAAGGCAGAACTCAGAGGGTACAGGTTAATTGAACTCAGTGAATGGAAGCAGGGTGACCAGCAGAGTGCCCCAGGGCTTAGTGCTGGGGCCTCTACTCTTCAATGTTATTATAGCAGACATTGCTGACGGACTGGAAGGGAAGATGTGTCTGTTTACAGATGACACTAAGATATGTAACAGGATGACACCTCATAAGGAGTGAGCAAGATGGAAGCTGAGCTCAAGAAACTAGAAGAATGGTCTAGAGTGTGGAGCTGAGATTTAATGCCAAAAAGAGCAAGGTCATGTACATAGGAAAGAAAAATCAAAGAAAACAGCATTACCTAGGAGGCAAAAATCTGGCTGCCTCAAACCAGGAACGAGATCTGGAAAACATAATCTCAGATGACTTGAAGGTTAGTAAGCAGTGTGAGAAGGCAACATTGAAGGCCAACAGAATGCTGAGATGCATTGGGAGAGGAATCACAAGCAGCAGGAGAGAGGTGGTACTACCACTATATATATCACTGGTCAGGCCTCACCTAGAATACGGAGTAAAATTCTGGAGGCCTCACCTCAGGAAGGACATTGACTGGGTGGTAACAGCACAGAGAAAGGCAACAAAAATTATTCAGAGTCTGCAGTACATGTCCTATGAGGAAAGACTTGGAAAACTGAATATGTACTCCCTGGAGCCGAGACGAGAGAGAGAGGGGACATGATTGAAACATTCGGTTATATAAAAGGCATTAACAAGGTACAGGAACAGGAACCTTTTCACTTCAAGAAGGGCTCCAGGACCAGGGGATGTGATCTCAGGCTGCAAGAAGGGAGGTTCTCTACCAACACCAGGAAGTTTTTCTTCACAGAAAGAGTGGTGGACACCTGGATCAGCCTGCTCCAAGAGGTTGTGGGGGTTAACTCTGTGGGGGATTCAAGAATGCATGGGATTGACAGAAGGGAGTCCTGACTACAAAGGGCAATTAGATGTCAAAATAGGTCTAAAACAAATGGGCAGCCCAGATGAACCTAGCTGTCTCCTTCTGCCATCAACTTCTATGTTTCTATGTTTGCCCAGTGCAAACACATTTGTTCAGCTAAAAAGTTTGCTATATTCAAAGCTCCTATGCAAATGAGCCTATTTAGGCAATCCGAGGGCAAACATCCACATTAGCATCTCATTACAGCCTGCTTTGCATGCATTACCATGTAGATCACCTGGCGCTATTTCATGGTGCACACAGCTCCACCTATATTACAGCCTGGAACTACAGGTCAGTGGCTGCAGGCTGGGGTTGCACACAACACCACCTGTATGTCAGCCTGGAATAACAGGATGGTAGCTGCAGGCTGGCTTTAGACACAGCAGCACAGACTATTGTGGCCCAGGGGACTAGCACCACAGGAACGAGTGGTTGTGCTGCTTGCCATAGACATATTGTTGTTCTTTCTAAAGTGTGTATCAGACGGTACACTACCATAGTAGCTGGTATTGTGAGGGACACAGTACTGTCTATGGTGTCAGGCAACAGTGACTGCTGCTATCAACACAGTGACATGCACAGCTGGCAGATGAATTCTGACAGTGAACACCACATACTGTCCCATGATTCACATACGCTGCGCTAGTGGCATGGGATTCCCACACTGAGATACACATGGCTGGCTGTGTGTGATGAGGAGCCTGGACAGGTGTGCATTATGTGCCCCAGGGGGGGCAGACACATACCATCATACAGGCATATTGATGTCAGGGGCATTCCTGTCACTGGCCCATGTGCACTGTATGGATGGACCCAGCTGTGTGGCAGCACCTACCATGTGGTGCTGTCTGGCCATCTGTACACCCTCCCCTCAGCACCCTCCATTTCCTCAGTGCTGAATTTGTGTGCTGGATTGTGGTGGTGTACCCCTATGGGGGGACTGGGAGGTGTGTGCTGCATGGACGCACTGACAAGGTGTCCACTGGGCACTGGTACACCCACACATCCCTGGCAGAGTTAGGATCAGTGCCAGATGATGGAGATGTGGAAGGTGCCATCTGTGTGCAGCATGTCTCTTCCATGGCATATGCAGTGGCCCAGGGTGGCCATACAACCTCTCTGCCTTCTCATTGTTTGCATTCATCAGGTGCACCTTGATGCTGTTGTTGCTTACAGCCATGTTGCCTGTTGCAGCTGTGTCCATGCCCCCTACCCTTGTTTTGCCCAGAGTTAAGACTACCATTTTCTGGTCAGTAATTTGCTTCACACAAAGTCATGCAAACACACTTTGCGTGGCACTAACTTGCTGAATATACCATTGCTCCTGTATTCATGTACACACACCCTCTCTTTGTCCAGTGCATACATTATACTTTTGCCCAGCATGAATCCAGTTTGCCCACGCTATTTGGTCCTTTGAATATAAGGGACCTGCATAAACTGACCCCTGATGCATCCAGATATAATGTTTGACTTTCCCAGGTAACTGATGGAACATGCTATTTTCAGTCTTTTTATTTGTTTCTTTGTTTTTTAATACAGTAATCTATTTTTTCATGAGTATGATAAGTTTTGGATCCTATACAACAAAAAGATTGAGGTCTGGGCCAAAGAAGATTTCTTTATATAAAAGCTATGATATCTAATGGATAATTTTGACAAATCTTTTATAATCTATACTTTTGTTTATGAAGTGTGTCAAATGTGTATTTAACAAATACTATGTTGTACACTATGTATTGTCTGCACTTCAGCTTTAGCTTCACTGTGTATAGTTTTTAGATGCTTATACTATATTTTTGTTGTAAAATCTTTTCTCTTCCTTGTATTTTGTTGCAAAGAACTTTATGTCTGTTATTTATGATCAAATTAAAAAAAATATAATTTGAAAAAAGTCAATGATATTGGGAATGGCATTTGTTTATTTTCATATAACACCAAGCTCTGTTGGAGGGTGGACAGAGCAGAAGGGGTACAAGACCTAATGGAGGATCTGAAAAAACTAGAAAGTTGGTCCAGAATTTTTAAACTTTGCATCAATGCAAAGAAATGCAAGGCTATGCACATTGGAGACAAGAACCCAAGGACTGAGTAAAGGTCCATGGGGTCCGGGTATCTACATCTGAGGAGGAGAAAGACATTGGGGTGACATCTTTCGGATGAGACATTAAACCGAGGTCCCATCTGCCTGGATTGGTGGTAGTTCAGGTGGATGTTCAAGATCCCATGGCACTTATCGAAAAGAGTAGGGTAATTTCCCCAGTGTCCTGGCCAAATTTCCCTTATTCACTAAAAATACCACCAACAGCTTAATCTGGTTCAAGGTCAGTTGGCATTCATCTGTATCCCCCTCCCTCAGGTCATGCCTGAAAATAGGCGGGATTTGTCTAGTGCACTTACCCGGTCAACAAAAGCTAAATAAATGATCACTGGTGACCTGAAGCACTCCACACAATACAGGAAAGCAGTAACAAAGACTAATAAAGTGCTGGGATACATTGTTGGGGGATCAGCTGCAAGTGGGAGGAAATAATGCTGCCCTTGTACATGTTATTGATGAGGCCACATCTGGAGTACAGCATACAGTACTAGTGACCATACCTTAAATTCATTTTACAAAGGAGGGCAACAAAGATCATCATGGGCCAGCAGGGTAGGACATACAAGGAGAGATTAGAAGCCCTACACATGTACTCTCAGGAAGAGAGAAGTGACAGGGGACATGATTGAGACATTCAAGTATTTGAAAGGAATAAATGGGGTCGACAAAGAGGGTCTCTTCAACCTCAGTGGGAATTGAAACATGAGAGAACACACTCTCATGTTGGAGGGGGGGTAAGGAGAGAGGCTATGAGGCACTTCTTCAGAGAGAGAATGATGGTGGGATGGAATAGTTTTGTTAAGGAGGTGGTTTCATTGAAAATTGTAGACAGCTTCAACACAGGTTGGGACAAAGTTAATGGAAAAACAATGGTAAAGAGTGGTAGACAGAGGTAAAGGGCTGATTGGGGGCAGAGTCAGTGGGTAATGCTAAGGTCCCCAAAATATGGGCAGACTCAATAGATCTAATGGCCTTATTCTGCTAGCTTTATCATTTCATCATATGTTCATATGAGCACTAAAATGTAAACATAATGTAAATGAGATCTACAGAGCAAGCACACTGTAAATGAACTCTAAGGGATAAGAAGCAGGTTAATAATTTATAGGGAGTAAGCAGTCTCTAACAAAACCTAGTGGTACGCACCCTGTAAATAACCTCTAAGGGGTAAACACCCTGTAAATTAACTCTAAAGGCTAAGCACTCTATAAATGAACTTTATGGGTCACGTAGTAGTAGTAATTATATCTGGCACCCTTCCCCAGAGGTCCATGGCACCATTATAGTAACAACACAATCAATAATCCATAGCAATGACAGATAAAACAAGAAATACTACCAACTTTATTCCATTAAAATGGACATAAAATGCCTGAAAACATAAAATTCACTAAGGCATATTGAAACTATAAAAATGCTGCATATGTGGATCATGTAATATCTCCAAATGTTTATGGAATAAATAAATTACTTGAGCCTCCCCCTTTTTTATTTTTAGTTAGTACTTTTTATCTGTGGCTCCTTGGTCTGCATCCTTCATGTCCTGGCATCCGCCATTCTCTGGCTGCCTCCATTCACTGCCTATTTGGTAAACCCCCACTGCCATCTATATGCCCTGACTTACCCCATAGCAGGGTGTGAAGAGGTCCCCTTAATTCCCACCGCCACAGGATACAGTATTTGAGTGGTGGTGCCCCCAAGGCCAGGCAATTCCTTAGACGGCCATCAAGCCACCGTGACCGATCACCATACTTTCCCTTTTTTCAGCCTGACTTGGGCTTGGGTGTTCAATGACACCAATGGAGGGGTGCACACACCGTCTGCACATGCTCCCTCCCGGCATCGTGCCCCAAACTCACCCCTACCTAGCAGTGCCAGAGCACTGCTCCTGGCCCCTGCCAGAGGTCACTAATGCACCGACAACTGGAAGCCCCCCTCCCCAGGAGTGGGAGAGCAGTCTACGCACACTCAATCCCTCTCCACTGACCCCTGGTGACCCGAGTCCATTTCTGAACCCAGGGCACCAGTATGGAGTGAGGTGTGGCATCCAGCACCTCAGTCCTCAGTGCCACCAGGCTGACTTGAGCCCCTTTTTAAAAGCATCCACTAAGGGGGCCTCCCTCAGGCTCCTGGGAAATGAGTTCCACAATGATGGACCCAGTACTTCAAAGGTCTGGTCACCAGAACTACTCAGTCTAGCCCTTGGAACTCTGAGAATGCCCTCCCCAGATGATCTGAGTAAGAGAACTGGGGTGTATGGATGCAAAAGCTCTTCCAGGTAGGCTAGACCCAGTCTGTCTAGGGCTTTATAGGTTAATAGACATATCTTAAATGAGATACATCACTTCAGTGGCTGCCAGTACAGGTCACGCAGTGGTGGAGAAATGTGGCATGATCTTTGTAAGCCCATGAGGAGTAACCCAGCAGCTGTCTTCTGCAGCAACTTCAGGCATTGCAGCATATCCCCATTAACCCCAAGGTAGAGAGCATTACAATAATCCAACTTGGAAGTCACAAACACGTGGATCAGTGTGGCAAGTCCCATTGGAGGGATAAGGGATCTAATCTGAGATATTCCAAAGATGGAAAAAGCTATTCAGGACTATGGCTGACACCTGGATCTCCATTGTCAGACCTTAGTCTAGGATGACTCCAAGATCCTTTACCCTAGAACAAGCTAGCAGGCCAGAGTCACCAAACTGAAGCCCAGTCACTTCTGTGCCAGCAGCCAATTCCTCCCCCCTTCAGCCTGGCTCAACCACTAATATCTCAGTCTTCTTGGGGTTCAGTTGCAGCCAGCTAGAAGCCATACAATTCTGGATTTAGGCCAGGAATTCATTAAACACATCAACCACAGTCTGAGTCTTGGGAGCAAAAGACATATAGAGCTGGGTGGTATCTGCATAGCAGTAAAAACCCAGCCCAAATCATCTGATGATTTTGCCCTGAGGCAGCATATAAACTGTGAACAATTTTGGCAACAGGACCAAACCCGTGGGTATGCCACAGGACAGACTCACCAGATTTGAGGAAAAAATTTCCTAAGGTCCTGTCCCTTAAAAATGACTCAAACCAGAGGATGACAGTGCCGGTGAGTCCAGCTTACCCATTAAGACATTCGAAGAGTATGCCATGGTAAGCACCCCACAAATGAACTCAAGAACCCTGTAAATGAACTGTAAGAGTAAACACCCTGTAAATATACTCTAGGTGCAAACATCCTGTATATACATGCTCTAAGGAATAAGCACCCTGTAAGTGAACTCTAAGGGGAAAACACCCTGTTTATTATCTCTAAGACATAATCACCCTGTAAATAAACTCTAAAGGGTAATCACCCTATAAATTAATTCTAATGGGTAAATGCTCTGTAAAGGAACACTGCAGCAAAAACACCTTGTACAAGATTCTAAAGGGTCAATGCCCTGTAAAGGAACTATAGGGGGTAAGCACCCTGTAAATCAACTTTATGGAGAAAGTACCTTGTAAATTACCTTACTGGGGTAAGAGCCATATGAATGAACTCTAAGTGGTAAACATGTTGTAAATGAACTCTAAGATATAAACATCCTTTATATGAACTTTAAGGGGTTAGCAGCTTATAAATGAACTCTAAGGGTTGAGTACCCTGAGAACGAACTCTAAGGTGATAGGTACCCTGTAAATAAACTCATGGGAAAGGTACCATATTAATGATCTCCAGGGGTTAACATTTTGTAAATGAACTATAAGGGGTAAGCACCCTGTAAATGAACTATAGGGTATACACACTGTAAACAAACTCTACGGGGTATGCATCCTGTAAATGAACTCTAGGTGGTCAAATGACTGTAATAAATCTGTAGAAGGTAAACACATTTTCAATGAACTCTAGTGATAAACACTCTGTAAATGAACTCAAAGGGGTAAGAATCTTGTAAATGTACTATAGGAGGTAAATACCCTCTAAATGAATACTAGGGGCAAACATTCTGTAAATAAACTCTAAGGGGTAAGTGTCTGGTAAATGAATTCCAGGTGGCAAACAGCCTATAGATGAACTATACTGGGTAAGCACCCTATAAGAGAAAAGGAGGGGGTTAATATTCTTTAAATAAATTCTTAGCGGCACTCTAAGCATCTGTAAATGAACTTGAAGATGTAAGCAGCCTATAAATGAAGTCAGGGGGTAAGCACTTGTAAATGAACTATAGGAAATGTACACCCTGTAAATGAACTCCAGGGGATAAAGATCCTGTAAATTATATTATGGGGGTAAGCACCCTGTAAATGATCTATATGAGGTAAATACCATGTAAATGATGACCTATAGGGTATGAACACCCCGTAAATGAACTATTGGGTGTAAGCACACTGTAAATGAACTCTAAGACCTTGTACACACTGTTGAACTGATTTTAAAAATATTTTAGAAAATGTTTTTTAAATTCACCATGCTAGCCCATCCACATCAACTGCTTATTTTCTAGACTGTGTTTAAATATGGTAGCACCCCATCTGCACTGCAGTCCTTGTAGTTTTCAGGTGTCATGCTAGCACAGTCTCCAGCATAGATCCATGCAACTGGAGACTCCAGAATCCAATAATCATAAGTGAAAAACACAGTTTATCACCCATCCACATTACATGGTAAGCTGTGTTAGGTCTGAAACCATGTTTAAAAATGTTTTTTTAAGACTAGGTCCCTTGCAGGGTTTAAACATGGTTTCAAAAAATTGGTTTCAAACCATATTCAGTGTGGATGGGAACCATTTTCTGGTCTTGTTAAAACATGTTAATGGACTTAAAACATTTGAAAAAGCCCAGTGTGTACAGGGCCTTAGTGGTAAACGCCCTTTAAATGAACTCAAGGGTGTAAGCACCCTGTAGATAAACTATAAGGATAAACACTTTGTAAATGTACAAAAGGAGGTAAATACCCTGTAAATGAGCTATGCAGTAATCATCCTGTAACTGAACTTAAGTGCATAAGCATCCTGTAAATGAACTAAAGGAGATAAATACCCTGTGAATGAAATCTAGGAGGTAAACATCCTGCAAATAAACTCTTAAGGGGTAGGAATCCAGTAAATGAATGCCAGGTAGTACACAGCCTACAAATCATACTAAGGATCATACTAAAGAAGGTTAGAAGCAAGGAGACTTACACAACCAACGTGTGCTTCCTAATTTTTAACTAACAATGCCTGAGGTTAAAACCAAACAAAATTAGGCTATCTAAATGTATTTTGAATTCATTCCTTGTTTTAGTTATCACCATCTCTGAAGGAAGTCTATTCCATGGATTAACCAGTCTTAGGGTATAAAAATATTTTCTGCATACGTGGTTAAACCTTCTGCCTGAAACCTGAAGTGGGTGTCCTCTGGTGTCATAATGATCAGGTATAAATTCAAAATCCAGTTCCAGAAACAAAAAAGAGTAATTAATAATATTAAAGAATAATAAAAGGTCACCTTTCAGGCAACGTGTGACCAGAGACATAAGGTTCAATGATGCAATTCTGTGATCATAAGGCAGATTATGAAAACCATCAATATTTTTAGTGAATCTTCTTTGTACTTTTTCCAATAATGGATTCTCAGATTTTTTAAATGGGCACCAGAGTTGAGATGCATGTTCTAGATGGGGCATTGCGTATGCCCTGAACAGGGGCAACAAAACCGCCGGAGACCTAGATCTAATATTTCTTTTTATTGACCAAATTACTCTGTTTGCCTTATTAACTGCCTCATTTATCTGTTTCTCATGCCCCAAATTATTACTAATAAATACCCCTAGATGTTTCTCATGAGTGGTACTTTCATAGGTATTAATCCCAAGATGATACTCTGTAAATGGATTATGAGTGCCCATATGCATAATTTTCCATTTGCTGTAATTTAATCTCTTGCTCCATGAATTTACACAATTAAATATTTTGTCTAAATCATTTTGTATCATTTGCGTTTGTTCTATAATAAGACAGGGACCACCAATCTTTCAAATTCCATAATACAGCTCCTCTGTGTAAAGAGGGTACGAGAAGTAAACCAAACAGGGTGAATCAACAAACAACCACACTCCTCAGCTGCTACATAAAGGCTTTATTAGAAGTAAAATAGGCCGCCAGTAACCAATATGGTTGTTGTACACACCACTATTTACATTGTCTGCATATTTGATTGAATCACAGGAGCAACTGGTCGTTAGGACTGAGATAAAAATCTGAAGAAGACAAGGGCCCAAGACGGATCCCTGTGGGACCCTGCTGGTAACCTTGCCCACCCCTGATAAAGTGCCTGAGATCAGTACTCTCTGAATTCTATTCTGTAACCAACTATTGATCCAATTAACAAGACTTTTATTAATTTTGAGAGAATGTAACTTAGTAAATAAAGTCCAATGTGGCATAGCATCAAATGCCTTACTAAACTCAATATAAATAATATCATATGGTGTTCTAGAATCCAATTTCAAGCTAACTTGTTCATAAAAACAAAGAAAGTTGGTTGTATATCCTCTATCCTTTATAAATCCATGTTGTTCGTTGTCTGGCTTGAGTATAGAATGGGTAGTTAGATATTTGATTATGCCTTCAAGTACAGTAGTTTGCACACAGAAGACATCAAGCTAATAGGACAATAATTTTCCCAGTTGTTTTTAGGGCCTTTTTTATAAATTTGAATAACATGTGCAATTCGTTAATCGCTGGGAACAAAACCAGTTGACAAACATTCATCAAATAATAGCCTGAGTGGATGAACTGAGCTATCAGCTAAAAGATACAACAAATACCCTGGAATGTTGTCTGGGACAGGATTATATTTGCCCTTAAGGGTGATTAATCTCACATGTATTGATTTTTCAGGTATACCGATCAGGGCATCTAATATTGGATCAGAATGTGATCGCCTACCTACTGTATAGTTTGGAAGGCTTCGCAAAACTTAGCATTGAAAAGCTCTGCCATGTCCCTCGAATCATGCAACTGCTTACCCTTTACCTGCAGTGGATCTACCTGACAGATGTCTTTTTTCAAGGAATTTCTATATGCATAACATTGTTTACTATTTGATTTATTGGTGGATTCAGCCAGATTGTATTCCCATCGTGATTTTGCTCTTTTAAAGTCTCTTACATGTCCCTTGGACCTTAAGGTATGCAGCCCATTTGGCAGGTGTTTTCAATTTAAGGTAGGTGGCATGTCTTTTATTTTTTAGCTTTAACAAGCATTTAAGCGGTCTGCTCCTCCATTGTGGAAAATTTTTTTTATTATTATTTTTTAATTTTGATAGATAAACTTATGTCTTAAGTTTATGACAGTCTGCTTTAGCATTTCTCAACACGTAGACACATAATTATCTAAGAATAGAGTGCCACAGTCAATATTGATCAGTACTGATTTGAACTCAACCATATCAGCTTTGTCATATAAATATAGTTTGGTTAAATTTCTGTCAACACAAAACTCCTTCTTAACAGTAAATGTTATACTATTGTGGTCGTTACCTCCTAGTGGAGATCCCATATTGATGCTATTTATGAGTAGACTGTCACTATGTAACACCAAATCGAGAATTCTATCTCACACCCTGGGCTTGATTTTCAATCGGCCCTTAGAGCAACACAATTTGTGCTGATATACATATGCAGCAAACCACAGGTGTGTCAGGGACCCAGCACCCTATTTTATAAAACAGGGGGTCCCTGTGCAAAAGACCCAAGAGTTGCCACAGCTGCAGGGTTGCACCAAACATTTGGCACACCTGTGGAGTTTGACAAAGGGATCTGCCACCCACTTGTCTGACACAATGCTAGATGGGCCACAGATTTGGGGGGGGGAATATGCTGTCAAAGAGGGGCTGGGGCAGAGGGAGCATGGGGTGCCTTAGAGGGTGACATGGGCACGGAGGCAATGTCAGGGTGCTGAGGTGGCACCCAGTGAGCATGCAATGCACAATTGCAAAGAGCCAATTGGCCCAGGTAGAGGGAGTTGGCTGGGACAGACCATGACCTGGCCCCAGGTGGACACAGCCCTGACACATGCCCCATAGATGCCACAGTTCCCAACATTGTAGGTGGGCAGCTGTAGCTGCAGTTTGGGGGATGCAGGTGGTGGAGGGGAATGTTCTTCTGGCACTGCTGCAGTCCACTGGTACTCAGCCTGCCACATGGAGGAAGACTACTGCCCACTTAATGTGTTGGGAACTGTGGCAACTATGGGGCAAGTGCGAGGGTTGTGTCCCCCTTTTGGCTAGGTCAACATCTGTCCCTGTCAACCCCCCATTAATGGGCTGATTGGTTGTCTGAAATTGCATATGGCTCCCATGCCAGATGTCACTTCAGCGCCCTTACATTGCCTCTCTGCCCTCGTTGCCACATTGGGCAACCCCATGCTCCTTCTACTCTTGTTCCCCTCCTTGCAGGTCCCCTCCATTGTCACTATGCCCGGCTGTGGCACAGGGCCCTCACAACAGCTCCTCACTGGTCTAAACTGAGCCCCCTGTTGCAACCATGGTGGGGCTTCTGGACTTCCAAAAAAGGGGATGGGGCAGCCCCGTCATGGCACAAGCCCCCCATGTGATCTGACACAAAGGTGCTTCTGCCACAAGGGTGGTACAGGGTGGCTTTGGAACACAGCATCCCAATTTTAAAGTAGCTTGCATTCAAAAATTGAGATTGCCGTATAGTTTGATGCAAGGTGCCACTTGTGTCGATGTTGTTTGGTACAGGCACCTGTGCCAAAAAGTTATTTTTTTAAAATCAAGCCCCCTGTGTTGAACAGTAGAGGGTAAACATCCTGTAAATGAAGTCTTAGAGGTACTTTCAGCCCCCTGAAAATGAACTTAAAGGGGTAACCACCCTATATATGAACTCAAGGAGATAAGTGCCCTTTAAATGAACTCTGAGTGATAAGTACCCTTTAAATGAAGTGGGGGGGGTAAGCACTCTGTAAATGAAATGCAAGGGGTATGAACTCTATATATGAACTCAAGTGGGTAAACACCCTGTAAATTATATATAGGAGGTTACCATCTTTTAACTGATCTTAAGTGCATAAGGACCCTTTAAATGAACTATAGGAGGCAAACATCCCATAAATGATTTGTAGGGAACAAACATTCTGTAAATGAACTCTGAGGGGTCAACATCTGGTAAACAAACTCCAGGTGGCACACATCCTGCAAATGACACTAATGGGTAAGCACACTGTAAATGAACTCTAATGGGTAATCTTTCTATAAATAAATGCTAAAGGTTAAACATCCTATAAATTGAATTATAGGAGGTAACATTCTGAAAAGGATCTCTAATGCGTAAGCACTGTGTAAATTAATTATTGCAGGTAACATTCTGTAAATAAACTCAATTGCCTATGCAACCTGTAAAGGAATTCTCAGGGGTAAATATCCTGTACAGGAACTTCAAGGGGTAAACATCTGTTAAATGAAGTCTTGGGGGTTAAAAATCCTTTCAATGAACCCGAGGCAGTAATCATCTTCTTGTAAATGAACTCCACAGGGTAAGTACCTGTAAATGATCCTGGAGAGTAAACACCCTGTAAAGGAACTCTAATGGGTAAACAGCTTGTAAATTATGTCAAAGTGCTAAGTTCCCTGTAAATGAATTCTAAGGGGAAAACACCATGTAAATGAACTCTTAGCTTCCAACAAGCAAACGCTAAGGTGTAAGCATCTGACAAAAGGACTCTAAGGGGTAAGTGCCCTGAAAGTTAACTCTGGTCAGTGACACCTTGTATATAAGATGAAAGGAATAAGCACCCAATAAATAAAGTAGAGTAAATGTAGTAAGCACTGTGTCAATGAACTCTAAGGGTAAACACCTTGCCAATATAGATGGGTGAAGTGGACAAATTTCACTTTGTGAATTAATTTGCAAATTCTGTGGAATTCATGAAGCACAAATTCACTGTATTCACTATGTTTTGACCAGCCAAATTGCAATTTTTTTCCTGCAAATTGACAAAAATTTACTTGTGAAGTGCCAACTTTGCTGAAAAAAAATGGGCACTTTGTGGTTAAACTTTGAAATTTCAGTGGTGTCGAAGTTCTTAAGTTACATGGAAACTTCATGAAGTTCTATGAAGGCAAATTTTGGCTTGTTTGCAACTTGGCTGCTGAAGTTTAAATTCTCATCTGTACCTGTAAATGAACTCTGAAAAATACCCTGGACCAGATTTTCAAAGGGCTGTTAGATCAATGCAAGCTGCATTAATAAGCTCATTTGCATCAGTCTCTGGGCACATCAAATACATGCACCGTATTTTGAAAGAAAACTCGCCACCGTGGAAAAGTCCCCAGGGAATGATGCAAGAGGGCCACTGTATCATAAATTTGATGTATGCAACAAGAATCATAGAAGCTGCATCAATAGAAATGATGGAAGCAAGTGAGGACAAACACAGCCACAAGAAGGATTTTACAGAGGGGGTACTAATATCGTAATAGAGGAGGTGGATGCCCATCCTGCCCTGTGGGGACAAGGAGCTATGGAATGACAGGAAACAGGCCTGGAGATGAAGTGGCCACAAAGGTCAGTGCTGTAGACCCTGTAAGGCACAAGATAAGGGCACCCCAGAAGAGGTACAATATTATCAAATGGAGGTCAAAGGAGAAAGATAGCCCACAACAGACACTGTGCAATCACAGCTGGAGGAGGACCAAGACAGGTGATGCCTGTGAGCAGCCAGAAATGGGGTGCGGCACCACATCTCAGCAGTGGGACCTTTGAGGGGGACAGAAACCTGGGCCTCTTCAAGCTACAGAACACTGCGGGTATGTGTCAGGCATAGATGCCAGGACAGAAGGATCCAGTATGGTCATGGCCCTACCACTGTCATAAGTGGTAGTGCCTGCCCCATCAGATGCTGCAGTAATGTTAATTTATTACAAGAGAGGACTGCTGTGCCTTTAAAGCATCAGAATTTGTTAGTTGGTAGGAAGTTCATCATATAGTTTATATAAAAAATGCATTCCTGACATCCTAAGATTCACACACAGTATATTTGTAGAATTATCAGATACTGTTAAAACAGCTTATGTGAATAATGTTGTAATTAATGACTCATATCATTAAATGTGGCCGCCACTTGCATTGTTAAAAATCTCTCCCGCTGAGGTTACCTGTTGAATGTACATACTATAGATGTACTCAGGTAGTGCTGCGCATGCTTCTGATGGTAAACAGCACAACACTGTACCAAGCTATTTAATTGTTCATAGTGGGCACAGCACAAGAGTGGGAACTGTGAAACACTTCAATGTCCCATATCTTGGTTCAAGAATGACAGAAAATAAAAAGGAAAATGTGTATTGTGATAATTTTGACATACGATAATTCTTACTTTTACAGTGATTACTAACACATTCTGCTGCCTCAAAAGGCAGCATTTGCAGTAAACCGCTTTATGTTACATATCCATTATTCCTTTTGTCGCTCGAAGAGTGTCAGCAGAATTCTGAAAAGTAGAGACCTGAGTAGAGTTGAATGAGGTGGGTTAGGTTCATGGGGTGCAATGTGAGTTAGGACTATAAAATATAAAAGGAAGGCCCAAGCCTTCAGGAGGCATCAACAAATTAGGCTCAGGAAGCTGGTGTCAATCAGTGGGGGGAATTATTCCACAGGTTACAAATATTAGCAAAAAAATGCAGGTTGTCAGGATTGAACCCACTCAACAAGTGTGGGGCAAGGGGAGGTTACCCTTTGTAGCCTTGGCCATATCACTTTTCAGACTTTTCTACCATCAGTGGTGTCAGGGTGCCCCACCCACCCCACCTATGCAGTCCAACATAGTGGCCTACATCGCGACAATGGCAAGTGGACAACAGTCATGTCTGAAGCCAGAGTGGCTGTGTAGATGACACACAACAACAGTGCTCCTGGAAGTGTATGTGTGCCCAAGTCCCCCCACAGGCTGGCAACATCTGTCCCCACCCTCTCCCTGGTCCAAAGACCTGCCTGCACCCCTTGTACAACACGAGGGCCATTAGTGCTGCTGCTGCTGGCATGTTATCATTTCACAACTATGTTGCTCGTGCTTCTGCACTCATGCCTTATTTGTGACTCAACTCTGCTTGCATGCTGTTGGCCTGTTTATATGATCTAGGGTCACTTAGACCTGCTCTGGCTGGTCTAACAGCTGCATGCAATGTTTAAGACAAAGGTAGGGCTCACATTCTTTGAAATTCCCAAATAGGGGGATGTAGTAGTAGTAGTAGTAGTAATAAAATGTTTATTTATACAGGATAAGAAGAACAGCTTCAAACAACATTAGGGCCTTGAGAACCCTCTTTACAAGGTGCACCTGTTAGATGTCAAATTTAAACAGTAGTTACATATTAACAGTACAAAATCAAAAAATCATAATTTACACAATCAAAGAACACATAACACTTTTCAACAGCGTCCTTATAAGTGCAGATTAAAACATCTATTGCATAAGCAATGAACACACATGGCATGGTGCATCATTTCTTTGATGTAGGTTTCTTTGTGACAGGTTTTCTTTTTTTGGTGCAAGCATGGCACAGGTCAGTTTGACATGAGCAGCCCAGAATTTGATGCAAGCACTGTCAGAAAATCAGGAATGATGCAACTATTTATGCATATTGGGCCTTGTGTCATTCTTTTTTGATGCAAGTACTGAGTCATTCTATGCCCTTTGAAAATCTGATCCCCGGTTTATAAACTCTAAGGGGTAAGACCCTGTAAACCATTTTTAAGGAGTAAACACCCTAAACAACACCCAGAGAGTACATGGTTTCTGGAAAGGGGTCCTTCCTGTCTGATCCCTGTTCCCTGGGCTCCTAAGCTTTCCACTGAGCAGGTGGCTAAGGGACAACCTGACTCAGCTCCTCCCCTTAGAGCAGTTCTTTGCCACACCAGGTCTCTTAGGAATAAAATGGCAGTAATGCAGGCCTTCATTGCAGATTCCACAGTAGACCTGGTACGTATCATGGAGACCTGGCTGGGGGACGACATGGGTCCTGTGCTTGAGTTGCCCATTACTCCTGTTTTTCCATGGTCCCTTGCCATAGGCAGGAGCATGGGGGGAAGGGTTGTAGCCATCTGTTTTAGATACACCCTGGGATTGATGGCATGCCCCTTGGGGCAGATCAGATTTTAGAATGCATAGCTGTAAAAGGTGGTATGGGTACAGGTTGCTGGATTGTGCTCATATACCATTCCCTCAGTTGTGGGCACAAATTCCTGCAGGAACTAGAGACTTTCACAACTGATCTGGTTTTGGAATCACCCAAACTTTTGGTTCTGGGTGACTTCAATGCCTTGGTCAATGATAAAACATCTCTTTTTGGAATGCACTTCCTCCAGGTGATGTCATCGCTGGACTTCATACAGGTGGTTGCCACCAGCACCCAGCAGCACAGCCATGCATTGGATCTAGTCTTCTCAATGGTCTTTAAAGCAGCGATGTCAGGATTGATCCAGTCATTGGGTCAGATCATAAAGTCATGCAGTTCCTCTATGGGGCTCCCTCTTAAACCTCCCTTGAGGAGATGGTCAGATGCCGTTCTTTTAGAAAGCTGGAGCCTCAGAGCATCCTGGCAGAACTTGAAATCTTGAGTATGAAAATGGCTTGAGCGATGAGAGCCGAAGCAGCTGTGGAGGGTTATAATTTATTCCTGTCATCTTCTGTTGACTCCCTAGTGCCATTCCGTGTATGCCCATTGAATTTCTGCCTCAGGCTGCCCTAGTATGACGTGGACCTGAGGATGCTGAAGACTAAGGGGCAGAGGTTATAGTGTTTTTGGCAGAGGTCTTGCATGGAGGGGGACAAATTGGTGCTGAGGGCTCACTATGCTGAGTATCAGCAGGCAATCAACCTGAAAATGTCAGCATTCCTGTCACCGGTGATTGCTGCTGGAAAGAACTGCCCAGCTCAGCTCTTCAACACTGTGAACAGACTAATAAACCCAGTCTGTTTGCAGTCCTGTAGAGCTTTTTCCCTTTTACAAGTGTGAGGAGTTTAACTGGTTCTTCCAACAGAAGGTGTCTGCCATCCAAGCAGGGATATTCCCAAGCAGCCTACCACTGGCTGAAAGTGTCCAGTCTTCACATGATCTAGGCAATCCACTTTTGTGGGCTGATTTTGAGCCAGTCTTTGTGGATGATGTATCCTGGATGGTTTCTGATTTGTGTCCCACCTTCTGAGCATTGGACCTTAGGCTAACCAGACTTCTTTTAGAATGCTGGGACTCAGTCAGTCCAACTGTGGTATAGATTGTCAGGTGTTCCCTTCTGAAGGGTGTTTTTTCATCCACCCTTAAAAAGGCTGTGGTGCAGCCTCTCCTTAAGAAGGCTTCCCTGGACCCGATGATCTCTCCAAATATAAACCTGTCTCAAACCTTCCTTTTCTTGGAAAGCTGATCAAGAAGGTGGTGGTGGTGCAAGTAGAAAGACACCTGGTGAGCTATGATGGCTACAAGCCTTTCCAATCAGGTTTCCAGCTTCGCCATATTATGGAAACTGCCTTAGTCAGGGTGCACCATGATCTCCTCCTAGCAAGAGATAGTGGACACCATTCCACTCTTGTCCTGCTTGACCTCTCTTCAGCATTTGACGCAGTGGATCATGGGGTGCTCTTGGATCACCTTAGGCATTATGTGGGACTCTCAGGAGCAGTGTTGCACTGGTGTGAGTCCTACAACTCCAGTAGAATGCAGCAGGTGGCACTTGGCTCCTTTATCACTAGCAGTCCTGTACTCTGCTGTGGCATGTCTCAGGACTGAATCTGGCTCCCATGTTCTTCGCTGTGTGCTTGTTGCTGTTAGGGGAGATCATTAGATTCTATGGCTCAGTGTTTCATTGTTACACTGTTGACACCCATTTGTGTGTGTGTCTTGTGCCCCTGTTGATAGTGCATATGTGAACAATTGCCTCAGAGAAATCCAAGATTGGATGGTGGCTAGCTGGCTTTGGCTTCATCAATCAAAGATAGAGGTGTTACTGATGGAAACATGCTGGTCAGGTTCAGCAGCAACAAGTGGTAGAGCAGCCCTTCAACTGTTTAATGGCGTGGCCCTTTGTGCTTTAGATAGGGTAAAGAATCTGGGCATCATTGTGAATTCCAAGCTGACTCTGGAGTGCCTGGTGTTGGCTGTTGTCCATAGTGGCTTTTACCACCTCTGTAACATTGCTGGATCAAGCCCTATCTTGACCCGACTGATCTGGCAACACTGGTGCGCACCTTATTCACGTCTAGATTGGATTACAGTAATGTTCTCTACCTTGAGGTTGATGCATCACCTGCAGCTAGTTCAGAATGCAGCAGTGCGACTGGTTGCTGGGGCCTCCCAGTTTGAGCACATCACAGCAATTCTTTGTGCTCTCCACTGGCTGCCAGTTCAGTGGAGCATTAGCTTCAAGGTGTGCTTGTTGACATACAAGGCCCTGCATGGTCTGAGTCTGCATTTCCTGCAAAACCTCCTGGTGCCATATGCTCCTGGTTTCACCCTCTGGTCAGTGGAGGCAGACCTCCTGTTTGTACCTAGATCTTGATTAAAATCCTCTGGTGATAGGGAGTTTGATGTAGCAGCCCCGATTCTTTGGAATGCTCTTCCCGGGAAGTGAAAGGTGCTCCTTTTCTGGCTGCTTTTAAAAGATCCTTTAAAAAACACTTCTTTAATTTAAGTTTTGGCCTAGATTCCTGATTTTAAATTATTTATAGCCTCATGATTTAATGTTGTTTATTTTACTTGTTTATTTATTGTTAGGCACTCAGAGCCTCCAGGATTAGATGCCGTATAAACAAAATTGCATTGACTTGCCTTGCCTAAATGAACTTTAGGGGTAAGCACAGCGTTAATAAACTCTAAGGAGTAAACACCCTTTAAATGAACTGTAAGGGGGTTAGAACCCTTTGAAGGAAAATGTCCATCTAAGAATGGTGTAGGACATACTTAGGTGGATGTTTCCCTTTAAATGAACTTTTGGGTGTAAGCATCTTGTTTTATGAAAATGCTTTTAGCAATTATGAAGGGATTAGCTTTAACTCTAACTTTTTTTTTAATCTAAACATTCCAGTTCTGTTTGCTGTATGCCAAATATATTTGTTATGGTGGCTTGAGTACCTTTATAATTATTTATGTCTCATTAATTTAATGTTCTCTAGAATATTTATCACAGAAACATAAAAAAACACTCTGGCTGATAAAATAAGTTGCAGGTGGGAAAAATCTCATCTCATTATATGGTTGATTAATGAATCAGATATCCTCAAAAAAGGGTAATTTTTTTTGATTGCTATTAACAACTTGTGTCACTGGGGGTAATGTGGTACCTATATATCTTTAATTGGAATACACATCTTCAGCTCACAGCAGCTTTGCTTTTTATGCTGTCTGCAGGGAGCTTTCTTTAGTCTTCTATGAGGTTCTCTTACCACTTCCTAAAAGTAGAAAGCAGAACAGAGATAATAAGCTGAGAGAAATTGTCTCAGTAAACTATTCCAGTAGAAGATATATACATTTAGTACAAATCAACCTCACAAAGACCTTGTCAATCAGCTGAAGTAAACTATTTCTTGAAAAAATCAAGTCAGAGTTAATCTGTGATAACAACAGCTGCTGATTATCTGTATAAATTGTGTTTGCATTGGTGCAGTAATGTTAATGGAAGAAGTGCTAATTTAGCAGGTCAGCTATTTTTAAAAGTGAACCAGTGTTGTAGCATACAGTCAGCACTCAGATATCCATCACCCTCCATTCACAGGTCATGTGACAGATATCTGAGAGAAACAGCTAAGTGCATCATTTTCTGCCTGACAGTCAGAAATCATGGAAACCATTAAGAAATGCAGGTAAAGAGTTTCTGGTTGTGCTGCAATGCTTTAATGACTCTAGATACTAAGTAAAACATTAATAAAATACTGTTTAAAATGGAAAATGGTCTTTATGTCTTATTTTTAACACTGTTTACTGTACTGTAGTACTGTATTTTTACATTTTTCACTTTCTAATCTACATTTTTAATCAAACAGCCACAGAACAGGATCACTAAGCAGCACACACAATACTGTACTTGTGTGTACAGTGCAGTACCTACAGCAAACCACAATTTGCATTTTAAAGAATACTGTACAGTATAGTGCAGTAACCCCCATCACAAGAAATCATGGCATTTTTTCAGTTTCAAGGAAAACATTCCACCACACCACCACAAAAGCATGGCATTCCCCCAACACACACACCCCAGAAAGCATGTCATTGTTTCCCATTTTAAAGGACAACATTCCCCCACATACCCACAGGAAAGCATGGCATTATTTTCAGTTTCAGGAAAAACAGTCCACCATACTATTACAAAAGCACGGTGGCCCCCACACGAAAGCATGGCAATTTCTTTTCAGTCTCAAGGAAAACACTCCCCCACACCAGCATGAAACAAAGCACTTGCAATGAAAACAGTCCCCTACATGCCCATAATAAAGCATGGCATATTTTTTACTTTATGGAAAAACTTTCCACCACACCAGAAAAGCATGGCATTCCCCGTACCCCCTCAGACACACAGGAAAGCATGTCATTGTTTCTCACTTTAAAGAACATTACCCACATGCCAACAGGAAAGCATGCTATTTTTTCAGTTTCAGGAAAAACATACACACACCATCACAGAAGCATGGCATCCCCCCCAGGATACTGTAGCATGGAATTTTTTCACTTTAACAGACAACAGTGACCCACATGCTCACAAGAAAGCATTGCATCTTTTTGCTTTCAAAGAAAACATTCCCCTCACCATCACAAAACCATGGCACCCCCCCCACCACAGGATACAGGTACTGTAGCATGGCATTTTTTTTTCACTTTATAAGACAACAGTCCCCCACATGCCCACAAAAAAGCATGGCATCCTTTTTACTGTACTTTCAGGAAACACATTCCACTACACCATCACAAATGCATGGCATTCCCCCGTCCCCCTTCCCTACACAGGATGCAAGTACTGTAGCATGGCATTTTTTTTTATTATTTTCTCTTTAAAAGACAACAGTCCCCCAGAAGCCCAGAATAAAGCATGGTATCTTTTTAACTTTCAGGACAAACATTCCACCAAACCATCACAAAAGCATGCCCCCCCCCCACACAGAAAAGAATGGCATTGTTTTTCACTTTAAAGGACAATATCCCTTCACTCCCCCACATGACAGCATGTCATTTTTTTCAGTTTTAAGGAAAACATTCCAACACAAGCACACAAGAAACCATGGCAAACATCACCTGTGAAATCCAGTCCTGGGACTTACCAACTGTGCCATAACATCACAATGAAAAATTAAATGCACTGACTCATGGTTTGAAGTGTGTCTCACAATTCACTGCCTTCATGATTTTTTTAAAGAATTGCTCGATCACAGTCTGACGTGACTTTTACTGATCCACCACAAAAGTCTTTGCAATGAGGGCATGGTTGCAGTCAATATCCTTTATGTCAAAGAAATCCATATTCTGTTCGGCATATCCCAAGGCAACTTTCAATCCATGACAGGCATCAACTGCTCTCCACGTGACATGTGGTTCTGTGTCACCAATGCTGTCAGTGTCTTCATCTGAATTTTCCACTGTATTAGATGGTTGCACCATCTGAACAATTTCCTCATTGTCTAGTGCTGCACAGGTTTCAGCGTTCTCATCAGCCCACAGGATGTTTACTGCATTTACATTTGTGGTGTCATAGTTGGTCAAGAATGGAGGAGATGGATTGCACCATAGATTCAGTGGAGTTACTAGGTTACTTGGGTGGCATTGTTGTCAGCAGAAGGCTGGGCAACATGGTACAGCTTTTCAGTATATTTCCAGCAATTGATGATTGTTGTTGTGTTCACATCATGCCAACTGTCCTGTATGAAATACAAAGCCTCCTTGATGTTAACATCTGGTAGTTTGACATCATCCAAACAGTTGGCATAGTGCTGCAGTTGCTGTCATTGATACAGAGCCTTAAAGTTCTGGATTATGCCAGCATCCAATGAGGTAGTGTTTGGAGGGAGGAAATGAAAGATGACATTATGGTGGCGCACTGTGTTGGAATGTGAGGAAGCATTGTCAAGCAGCAAAATCACATGACTTCTCTGTAGACGCATAGATTGGTCAAACTCCTTTAGCCGTTCTTTGAAAATTGCAGCTGTCATCCACGCCTTTCTGTTAGTGTACCAGTAGCAGAAACTGTTGGGAACAAAGTCCTTTCCAAAGCACTGAGGGTGGTTAAATTTCCAGATGATCAGTGGCTTACCTTTGTCTGTGCCACTTGCATTGACACATAGTGCCACTGTCAATCTATCTTTATTTTTCCTTTTTCCAGACACTGGGCCTGTTGCAAGTGTAGCATTGGGTTTCATCTGAAAGATCAGACCAGATTCATCCATGTTGTAAATGTCATTAGGGTCATACTCTTTCAAAACTTGTTGCAACTGCAGACACCCACCAGACACAACTCCTTCATCCACACTTGCAGCCTCACATGCAATTTGTAATGCCTAATGTTATGATGCTGTTTAAATCTCTGCAGCTACCCCACTGAATAGGAAAATAAGTCTGGCACACCCAGATGCTGGCCAAGTGATTTTCCTTTTGTTAACAGGACATCATCACTTACAGTCACTTTTTGCATCCTGGCATCTGTGAACCATAAAAATAGGACATCCTCTAGTTGCTTATGCTGAGGCTTTTTTACTTTAGTGCAGGCATCACATGATGAACCGGCTAACCACTTGTCCTTGTACTTGTCTCTCAAATGTCTGACATTTTTGATTTTCCAAGTAACAGTTTATGCTCCTTTAAAACATATGCAAAAATGTCAGAACTTGAGCATTTTGGATTTTTGGTATGGAAAACACAAATGCTGCATTTCACATTTGCAGCAATGGTTGTCATTGCCCTTTTGTTTGCAGGCTGCATCTTACAGTATGTAGTGAACAGATTACTGTAACCACTTCAACCAATCTGTTAAAAAAAAGGTTGCTGTTGTTTACTGTATTCTTTACTGTGCCCCCTCCTCTGCCTTCTGCCCCCCACATTAAACAAAAAACTGGTGCTCAACACTTATTGTACTCTGCAGTTTATGGTTGCTTTGATTTGTGGCTGCTTCACCTGCTTTGGTCTGTCTTCACCAAAGGTCAAGGAACTGTACAGTGTATCCAAAATTACAGTGCTGTACTGTACAGATTTTACTGTTTTTTGTACTCAGGTTTTGTATTTTTATTCCGTTTCTCAGATCTTCAGGATGGCATTTGTGAATGCATATGTAGAAAGCTCTTCCAAAGTGACTGGCTCCTCCTAGATGTGCTGCTTTCTTTGATTGGTCCACCGGGAGAGCCTAGAAGATGTACTGAAAAATCACAATGTTACCCCGGCAAAGTCTCGGGAAAGGTCAGTTATCTGAGAGTGCAGAGCGTGAGCCGCAGAGGAGAGGAGAGAACATGCAGGATGGGTGATGGATACATATACCGGGAGTGATGGATAAGCGGGTGTTAACACAATGGGGGAAAAAACATGCAGCCAATACATGTGTGAGCTGGTTAAATGAGAGTCGGATAAATGAGTGCTGCTGTACCGTACTAACAATTTATAATATTACCATACAGTCCAGTTAACACAAACATTGATACTGTATATACCTAAAGGATGCAGCCAAGAAGACATGCAAGCCTGAGAAGAAATTTTAACAAAACAATTTGAAACCACATTCTTCAGAGAATGCATCTTCACTCTTTGCTTTTCTCTCCCCCCCCACTCCTACTGCCCTCTGTCTCTGCCCCATCAGGGCACCTGGGTGTCACCCCTCTGCCTACCGCCCCACCCGAGGCCTGCCCTGCACCCCATGAAGCCACAGCTATCCCCCCAGGTAGGGAACAAGGTGGGGCCCCATACACCCCATACACTTATGTTTCATTCAGCAAGGCAGCCTGGGTGGGTGGTGGCATATCGAGGGCACAGTCCTGGTGCCCCATCTTCCTGGAGACAAGAAGGTGGTTTTCCTCTGTTTTTTTCCTCCCTGTGTGTGGTGTGTGCCCAGACATCAAGGTGCTATGTGCTGACGTCCACCACATATCATGGCCAGTCCCCCTGCGAGCAGGGCTTGCTGTACCCTGAGCCTCTGCTCAGGGTCAGGCAAGTGGTGGGCAATGACCCCCTCCCTCTCCCCAGAGAAGGTAAGCTGTTGTGGGATGCTCAAGCCGTTCTTCCCCGGCCGGCCCTCCAGCGACCCAAGTCCACTACCTAACCCGGGTCACTGGCGTCACAAACAGAAATCCAACTACTGCTCCAATGAGCCGGCTACTCTTTGCTTTTCTAAATAAGGTGCCCTTAGTGAATCTATTCAACTGCTCCCTAGAAGTGAATTTATTCAACTGCTCCCTAGAGATGGTGGGTGGTCATCCTAATTAGAGGTTTGTAGATGTAGTGCCTCACTACAAGAACAGGAGCATGATCAGGGATAACCTAGGGAACTATAGACTAGCCAGTTAGACCTCTATATTGGGTAAACTATAAAAGACTATCATTAAAGAGCAGAAAGTAGACTTTCTGGAGGCAAATGGGCTTCAAGTTAATAGACAATACTTTTTTGAAAAGAAGGTCATGTCAATTGAACCATATTGCATTCTTTGACTCCATTTTGTGTCCAATGGACAAAGGCCTAATGATGAATATCCTGTATCAGGATTTCTAGATGGCCTTTTATTCAGTGCCGCATAGAAGACTGGACCATACATAATCTTGGAATCTATGGTTGGTAAGTAAACTACAGTAACTACATATGGATAGCAAATGTTGTAGGGTGAAGGACACAAAGGAGAGTGGTAAACAGTGAATACTTGGGGGGGGGCAGGAAGATTATGAGTGTTGCGTCACAGGAATCAATCCTGGGACCAGTAATTTTCAACATCTACAGTACAACTGTGAAATCAGGGAGAGGATTAATGGAAAGATCCTCCTCTAGGCTGATGGCACCAAAATATGTAGCATAGCCAATACTGAAGATGGGATTGGGGATATGAAGGGTGACCTAGAAAGGTCACAGACATGGTCTAGGATTTTGCAGCTCAAGTTCAATGCCAAGAAGTGCAAAGTCATGCAGACAGAATGGCAGAACCTGAGAATGAATAACTGTTTTGAGAATGAAAGAGTTAGACCTCAGAAGAAAGAAATCTATGGATCATCATAAACTGTAGTCTTGTGCAATTACCCAGTACAGTAGGGCACAGGAGAAGTCCACCAAGATGCTGGAGTGCATAAGGAGTGGGTTTACTGTCAGGAGGGAAGAGGTAGTTTTGCCCATATATAAACCCCTAATAAGGCCACTCCAGGAATACTGTGTGCAGTTCTGAGGCCCACATCTGAAAAAAGCATAGGAACTGTGTAGAGAAAGTCTACAGGAGGGCAACGAAGATAATCCAGGGCCAGCAGTAATATCCTTATGAATAATGACCGAACATCCTGAAAATGTAGTCTTTGGAGTTTAGAAGGGAAAGAGGTCACATGATAGAAACATTTAAATTCATGCAGGGAATCAATAGGGCCGATTGTCAGGACTTGCTCAAGTGGTGTAAAGCATCAACAACCAACAATGTAAGTACAAGCTGGTGGTGATGGTGGGGTGGAATTGAAAAAAGATGCAAGGAAGTGCTTCTTCATGAAGAGAAAGGTGGGCAAGTGGAACAGCTTGCCCATAGATATGGTCAATGCCAAGACAGTGCCTGGTTTTTAGAGTGGGTGAGACAGAAATAATGGGTTTCTGAGAATGAATGCAGATGAGAAGGAGGCAGGGGGAGAAAGGGCCAACTGCCTGGATACTTGGACTAATATCTACCAGCAGTTCATTTGTATGGCACAAATAGGATATGGGAAGACTCAATGGACCACTGGTTTTCTTCTGCTTGCAACATTCTCTGTTTGTATTATTGTATTACAGAGATTTGCAGAAACAAATGGCAAGTACACTATTTTGGTGGGAATCCACTAAAACTCTGTACTTGGATATTAATATTGCTGGATCCTCACCTTTAAAATTGCACTTTTTCACTTAAAGATAAGATTCTGAAACCCTTCAAGTTCACTTCTCTTCACTGACTCAGCCAGACCGTATATAGTATTGCTGAGGTAAGTTTGGTAGCATTTCCTTGAAATTGAAGTCTTTCTTTTTATTTCACAGTATTGTCAGGATATACTGAAAAACTTTATCACTTGTCCAATCATGAAACAGCCCACTTTTATGCCCAAACTGTTCATTGTGCAAATTATATGGCATTCCAAATGTTACTTTTTGTGGATCACAAAACTCAAGTCCTTGTCCCTGCCCTCTCTCATTCTCCATTGTCTCGGACTCCTTGCCTCCCATTAATACCCATCTAAAGCCAGGTTCTTTTCAACTAAAACTCCCAACTCCTTTATTTCTTTTCTCCTTCTTCCTTTTTGCAACCATCTCTCTTTTCTCTCCTAGCCACCATAATCACTTTTATACCCATTTTCCTCTTTTGCTGCTTTCTTCTCACCTGCCCCCTCTATGCAGACCATTTCCTTTTTCTTGTCCTATTTTAACCCAAATTACTACCTACACTCCCCAAACCACACCTACCACAGCTTGCTTAGTCTTTTTCTTTCCTTTCCTCTCATTCCTACATTAATTATTTATTTATTTGACAATTGCAAACTGGAAAAGTTACACTGAGCCGGAGATGTATCTGTTTCACCCTTCTCCCCTTTCCTCCTGTATCTTCAGCCCATCTGTGTCTACTACTTCAGTCATAATCCCTTTTCTATTCATTGTCTTTAATCCCCGCTTCTGAATCCTTGCACATGTGACCACAAAATTCCATAATCCTACTGCATGCCCTCTGCTTATTAAAATGTACCATCTTCAATGTCCACTCAAATGGATTACTACTAATCTATGATCTCATCATTGAGCATGAATTACTAGTCTCTGCTTCACTGAAAACTAGATTTTCCCTCTTAGAATGTTTCTTCTTTTCTAAACATTAGCTACTCCTTGGTTACACTTTCACCAAATACTGGGGAGTCAGTACCTATAGCAAGAGACAGAGAGAGGGGGAATGAGTCTAAACAATTGTAAGCTTTAGTTCAATCACCTAAGTGTAGAAATCATTTGACATTTAACTAGTTTAACCTATATATAGTATTCCTTTAATAAAATATATTATTTTCAGAGTGTACTGTATACTGAGTAGACATATCTTTTTTAATGCAGCATGTATGTGTGCATTACAGAGACTGATGGAAATCTTTAGTAATGTTCCAAGCATAAGAGCCCCCTTTCAAAGAGAAGACTCCCTTGGGATAAGTCCAATCCAGACAGAGGAACCTTTTGGAGGTAGGATCACATCGGGGGGCCAGGGAGTGCATAGCTACACATATCTCTAAATGAATGCCACAGTGGTAATGACAGCATTGCTAATGAGAAGCTATAACAAGCAATGAGATACTAAGATGCAAATGGCACACTTTAACAAGGCAACTTGTTTTACTATGACAATCACATACTAGGCAAAAATTAACATGCATCTTAACAGTTGTTTCTTTCTAATATTTGAGCTTAAAGAGCTGCTGATGCCTTTGGGAAAATTTGGAAAACATAATATCTATACACATAATCATCTTGTATTTCATATACTGTATCTTCTATAGATTTCTCCTCTCCATTATTTACTACTGAAGAAATTCTCACAAAAATAATATCTTAATCCTTTAGAGTTCCTCTGTCTCTATAGTTTATTACCTACTTCAAATTATAATACTCTGTTGTGACATCACAGTCTGTTGCCATGGTAATAACTGTGATGCCCCAAGTAGAATATTATGGCATCGGGTTAGGAAGAAGAAACAGAAGCTGATGAATGCTCAAGGAACAACTATCCTGTTTTCACACATATGTCCTCAGTCATAAATAATAGGTTTACTAGGTATTAAAGGACAAGAAGGCACGAGGCCCATCAAGAATGTCCCCCACACTAGTGGGTCAGAATTAGACCAATATCTGCTTGTTGTAAAAAGGTATTGTCCAATGAGGGTTTGAAGGAATTGAAATCCTTAATATTAACCATTGAGGCTGGTAACTTATTTCATGTTTTAGGGATCCTTACTATTCATTACTAGGATTACAAGTACCTTATTAGTAAATGCAAATACAGAGTTAATGATAAATGTAAGCTGCTTTATGTCCAAATATTACTTATTTCAAGGTTCTCCTGCAGAGGTCGATGGTTCTTTATTCATAAAATAGAAAAAATGAACCAAGCACCAGGAAGTTGACTACTACGGTGCTACATGAAGAAACACACGATGTGAAGGAGGCAGTTTAAAGCACCCGTAGTTCCAAACAAAGCATGCTGGCCAGATATATGTCAGTAAAGACAATAATTTATTGCAATAACTGGCAAAATGGCTCAAATGCGAGATAAAAAAAAAACTAACGTTTCTCCTGGCATGCTGCCAGGCTTCTTCAAGTTTAAACTCTGAAGAAGCCTGGCATCTGGAAAGAAACGATAATTTATCTCGCATTGAGCCATTTAACCAGATATTGCAATAAATTATTGTCTTTAGTGACATACATCTGGTCAGCATGTTTTGTTTGGAACTACAGGTGCTTTGAACTGTCTCCTTCACATTCTTTATTCATAGAATTTTCTTAAGACTGACTGGTTAAAATCTTTCACCAAAAAAGTTAAGCTACAGTATACAGGCAACTGACTTCTGGTAATCTAGGCTGGGCTTTTTTCTTTCTTTTAAATTACAGTGCAGTTTTTACAGTTACAATGCATTAGGTAATACTTTGCTTGAGGTTCTGTATTCGGATCTTGGCAATTCAAAATATTTTTCCACAGAGTTACTCAGCAACAGTCAGCAAAAGGTGAAGTCACCAACTGTTATTTTCTCAAAGTTCTGTAAAGCTTTATGATTACTTTTGAAAAACTTGTATAGTATAAGAAATGTTTAAAGTCTAGAGAGGTCTAGAAATGTTCAGCATGACAGCAGTAACTCTTGTGATGAAAAGCATTATTGATTTTGAGATACCTTCTCTTCATCAGTATGTAAATTTCTCTTTAAAGCTCTTCTGTCTTGTCAGGAGATATACAGTAGCTGGTCAAAGCCTCTGTATTTGTTTAGTTTAAAGCATTTTTTTCTGTCTCATTACTATGATAACATCCCTTTTGATTCTTCCACTAGAAGGTGATTAAATATTGATGTGATTTAAACAACTGTATGAAACACTAATCCATATGTTTTTTTTTTCAATCAAGCCTTGTCCAAACAGTTATCATTAAAATCCATCACATACTATAGATGATCCCCATTGATGGCTGTGTTTCTGCCCCTAATGTATCAATCTAAAGTTGGTTCAGGCTTGTTTTCAAACTCAGTAACAGTAAAACAGTAAAACAAAAGTAATTTTATTCTTACTTTGATCTCTGTAGGTCCAATTATTTTTTGAATTTTGTTGTATTATTTATTTAGTCTATCATCAAACAAACTAGAAGGTTTGAATAATGTAAATGAAGAAAGTTTGTTCAAGGGCCAAGGGGTACCTTATTCTACATAGTTAATAGTTCCAGAAAGCAAAACAGAAAGCACTCACTTCCTGCTATGTACCTCACATAGGTGTGAATAAGTTTGAATAATATGTAACAGGAAGTTCATTATATCTCACACTCCCACCAACCTATAGTGAAACCTGATTTTTGCTGTATCCACAATATTGGCTACAATAGTTAACAGGGTCTTTTTGATAATGTATGTTTGTTACCCCAAGTTGTTTTCATTCTAAGTTTTTTTTTATATATATATAGTGCACATCACAGAAGCAGTCCATGGTAAATGGATACTTTCCAATTCTAATAATGGAGAAGGGGTTACTTCTTTGCTGGAGACATACCGTTCAGCCTTCTGCCAATCAAATCACAGACAAAACTTTAAAAATCAGGGAAAGTAGCAAACATGTCTGAGAAATGATGATATTAAGTCAGCAAGAGTGCCACAATGCATAGTTTTGTGGGAAAAGCATTTTTTGAAGGAGAACTAGGGCCAGGATATTCAAAAATCCTAGACAGGGCCCACTAATTGTTTTTTTATTTCCTAGAGCAAATTAGTGTCTGAAGCAAACCATAGGTATATTGGAACATGCTTGGACACTTTGTGAGCACTAAAGACATATTCCAGTACACAAATGCATGCACTAACCAGACTGCACTTGCATTCCCTAGCCACCCTACTGACAACAGGACATATGTATCCTGTAAGCTGCTATTGGGATGGCAGGAGCAATCTGGCTGTTTGTGTCCACTAATGACAATTGCTGCCCTGAAGCAATCTGCCATATTCATACCTTAATATGCAAATAACCCCATAGCAATGGGTAGACTAGATGGGCCAAGCAGTCCTTATCTGCCATCAAATTCTATGTTTCTATGTTTCTAGCACCAGCAAGTCACTAAAGGTCATTTGCATCTCATTAGGGCTTTGTTGCAGTCCTAGGACACACACTTTTGTGATCCCCCTCAGTGCCATTCAGGCTGCCTTCCATGTATGGGCTGTTATTTGTCCAGTACGTCTTTCCTGGTAATGCATTTGGAATAACTACTTAGTAACTGAAAAACTAATGCCTCAATATCTATCCCTGGTGTTCAGTGGTGCTCTCCACCCCAAACACTCCAACAATAAAGTTTTCTCTGGTGTCTAATGTGGTGCCTTCACCCCCAAATGCCCTGTTAATAGTTAATATATTTTTCCATGGTGTCTAGTGGTACCAATCCACCCCCAAACACCCCACCGACACTTAACACAGTTTTTGCTGGTGTCCAGTGGTATGCCCCACACAGAACAGAGAAACAGTAGGTGTGCAATTGTGAACTATCATTTGCTGGCCAGCCCTGAAGGTGAGCAGAAGGTATATGCTGTGGCCAAGGGGGGGTGTGGGTATGGAGGAGAGAGATGGAGGTGGATCAGGTGGGAGTGAAACATATGAGGGGTGCCAGAGACAGGATGGCTAGGTTGGGATAGGGGGATTCAAACCTGGGCTGCGGGGTGAACCACTGGACACCAGAAAAAATGTATTAAGTATTTGCCAGGTGTTTGGGGGTTGGGCACCACTGAATACACTGGGAAACTGTATTAAGTATTGACAGAGTTTTTAGGGGTAGAGGGCACTACTGAACACAGAAAGACAATCTATTAATTATCAACATGGTTTTGGGGGTTGGGGCACCCCCGAACACAAGAAAAAACTGCATTAAGTAGTGTTGGGGTGTCTGGAAGCAAAGGGGACCTAGTGGACACCAGGAGAAAATTTAGTAAGTATTAGTGGTGTGTATGGGGTCAGGGGGCACCACTGGACCCCAGGGAACAATGCATTAAGTACCGGCATGGGACTCGTATTGTATGAAGTGGTGGTAATGAGGCACCATTGATAAGGTCTTGCTCGGGGAGGTGGTAATTAGTGCAGCACTGATGGCTACTTAACACCTATTCAATCCTACCAGCACACCAGAGTGCCTTTATGGAAGGTACTATCAGCTACTCAGCATAGGCACATTGCCATGTTTTAGGGCCCATCACAGATGGGTTAGCAACTCACTAACCATGCCACCCAGTATGGTATTTTTGGTCCTTCTCTGCTTTGGGGCTACAAAGTGGTGTTAACAAGTCACAAACCCATTTGTGACAACAAAAGCATTTCAAATATCCTGAACTTAAATTTTATAACTAAAGTCTGGCATTCTATTATGCTTTAAATTCTACTCTTCAGCAAAATAAATGAAAGTTTTGAAAATGTCCAATGAAAATGTTGATTTGAACTCAGGGACATCCCTAAAAATCAGGAATAGTTGAGGAATATGACTGGACATGCTACCTTTTAGATGAAACTGAAAGCCCTTCTATTCAAATCTAATGTTCATGCAAATGTCATTTAAAGACTGTATGACATTCTTTGACAGTGGTCATATTCCCTATGTGTTTGAGGGTTTCTGCTTACCATGACTGTGTGTGTAATTTGATAAGTGTACAGTGGCTGCAGTAATTATCTGTATACAGATGCTGCAATACCAGCACCAACATCTATGTGTTGTAAAGCACTTTGAGATTCCTGTATTTATTTATTTAATAATTGGTAACAGGGAAAGGCACAATGAGCTGAAGCTCATTTCCAGGTGCAACCCAGTTGAGACACACAATATGTAATACAGGGAAACAAAGCAATTGGATATGGTACAGATAAAGCAGATTTTGTACAAACTATAAATTGGAGAAAGTAGTACAAGAATATACACAGTTGCAAAGGAATTAATACAAATAGAATAATAGATATGTTAATGTATATTACAAGGCAGTAAATCCGTTGAGAGGTTCTGGGGACATAGGGAACCTCGAGAGAGAAGCTTGAGAGGTTCCTATGTCTCCAGAACCTCAAGATGGAATTACTGCCTTGCAATATACACTAACATATGTATTATTTTTTTAATATATGGATCTGCATTTGTATTTTATTATTGTAACAGGTGGTCGGCCACTTCAGTGAAGGATTGACTTGGTCCTGGCCAACTGCCGCACTGCCTTATTGTGCTTTCTCCCTCTCGCTCATCTGGGATGCTCCTCGCCCCCTTTTCCATACCACAAGTGCTGCTTATTTGAATTTGTAGGGAGTCCTACCTGTTCTTCATTAGGGGGCAGCAGAATCAACCAGATAAATCGTTTCATAAAGAGAGGCAAAATTTAAGTAAAATACGAAGAAGTGCCGAGGACCCAGTTCGGTCTCAGTAAGTGAGAGATGGGCCACCATGTTTTTTAAAGTGTTCTGCCCACCCACAGTAAGAAAGCAGCCAATTATGAGCCTTGTTTTGCATTCAGAGGACTTTTTCCTGTTGACTGGGACTTGTTGAATAGCCAGATGTGGGAGACTGCTGCACATGCGCTGTTCAGTTTTTGTGATAATGGTATCGTTCAGAGCTCTGAACTATACTATTATGGGCTCTGAATTATATTATTATCAGTTAAAACAGTGGTATTATGAGTTTTCCAAGTGTTGTATTATGGGGGAATTTTTGTATGCTTTAGTATAGTATTATTTTGGATAACTATGTATTGAAATAATGTGTATCACAGTTCAAGATTGCAGAACAAGAGATATACAGAAGCAAAGACTAATACAATGTACTATTACAATAAAGTGTAACGTGGTGCAGGATGGGAGTGGAAAAACTCTAATTCATACAAATTGCATGCAGACAGTTTAGGGTTACATTGGTATCAGACAGAGAGCTAGGCAGCAGGGGGTCAGATCTGGGGCCTAGGACACCTAGGGTAGAAATGGAGTAGCATGCAATTGAAGGAGAGGGTGTTGGCTGGGAGGGTGCAGGAGGGGGACAGAGGATGGGGAATAACAAGAGCAACTAGTGGATGGCAGCGTTTGGAGTTGTGAATTCAGAGCACCGGGAGAGGAAGAGTGCTGAATATAACAAGGAAGCTGAATTCAGAGGTGAGTGAGATGGTAGGAGAATGCTGCCTGACCTGAGTAAGTGCAAGGTTGGGGAAGGAAGAAAGTTAGAGCATCCCTTGATCAAAGATAATACATGCATGAGTTAGCAGGGAATAGGTAGGAGGTGATGTGGGGGAGAGTGTACCAAACCAGAATCTGGCAATGATACTTTGCAAAATGCAATTTTCCTCAGCCTCATTCTTCATTTTAATAATTCCAAAAACACTGCACTGCAAACTAAAATGTTTGCACCTCTTTTTTTTTATTTACATCACTTTAGTAGAAATTTGAATCTAAGAACACACTTTGAGAAGATCAAGATGTGCAGAGGTATTACATAAAGCCAGAACATTGATGAGCTTTTTATCTGTAGGTTTGATTTCTTCCAGAGACACTGGTCACACAGTACAGTGCTCCTTGACCAAGGGCAGATGACCCACTCCTCTCCGTCACAGCTGAGACTCACTGTAGAACTGAATTACGATAACTGTTGCCATCTCTTCAGAGTCATAAACACAGTTTAGTCAGTTATAAATCAGCTTTACCTCAGAGGACTCAGTCACAGAAACCTGAAGTATATTAAAATAATATTTCAATATTTCAAGATACAGTATTTACGCAGATAATATAGGATACTGTACAAAAACTATGGGGCACAGTAATTCTACATAAATGAAAAAGAAAATATTTTGAACAGCAGGTCACACACAGAACAACCTGTCTCTCTCTGTTCTCTATTTAGCAAGGTAGCATAGCTTACCACTCAAAATACTGTGGTGAATCACAGTAGACTTAAACCTTAGATGGTAGCTGTTTATCATCCCAAACCTGACTGACTGACTCTTACATGCTCTGCCAGACCTCAAGACCCTCCAGCTGTCCCCCAAGACACATTATCCAGTATGTCACTCTGACATCAAAGATATGACATTCTTTTGAGTTCTGGAAAACATCTCATCTGGAAAGACTTGACCAAACTGGAACCTTAGGCTTCATATATTGCAGGGTCCATCAATTTGTTTTTCCTCCTGTCTCACACAGCAGTCACAGGGATAGCAGAGGAATGAGATACTAGTGTTGGTGGGGAGCTAATAGAGAGGTTAGCCACAAGAAGAGGGTAACAGGGGTAGTACAGGAGGGGTGGCAGAAGAGGGCAAGAAGACTCAGGAAAGAGTGGGGAGACAAGGGATGGGAGCAGAAAGGAAGGGGACACCCAGCCAGGGCAGGATTACTAAGAGGGAGAGGAGAGGGTCGACTGTAGAGGAAGGGAAAAGATCAGGGGAGGCACTAGTGGTCAGAGGTAGGGAGAGAACTAATACATAACAGAAGGGGTCTGAATTGGGAAAGGGGTGCAGGTAGGGAATGGTAGAGGAAAGGACACAGCTAATATGGGCATCAGCAGGGGGGAGCAAGGGGGGTCTAGTGCAAGGGTACAATAGGGATCAAGTGAGGCAGAGGAGCCCTCAGCGAAGGAATCAGGAGTAGGAGACCAAAAGGGTGTGCAGAGGAATGGGTTGCACCAGGGAGGTGAGCAGGATAAAGACAGGAGAGTCATTATCCTGGGGGTATTCAATATTAAAAGGTGTAAGATGGGGTGCAGAGGAGCAAGGAAGAGTTGCATATGGGTGGAGTGTATGCCAGGCATGACAGCGGGAAAAGTGGGTCAGCATGTTAAGAAGTGTGTGGGGAGGCTGGGGGGGAACCTCATATCATGGTGCACCTGGGTACTAATGATCTGGAAGGAAATAGGTTGGAAGAAATGTGGGAGAGATTCAAGGAAGTAGGAAGGTTGTGCAGTAGAGAGGGGAGGATAGTGGCATTCTCTGACATACCCCCAGGACCAAGGGTTAGCATGGCCAGGAAACTAAAAATCTCAGAGTTCAATAAATGGCTGGGGACATGATGTGAAGACTTGGGATATAGACTGGTGGGGGGATGGGGTAGCACATGGGAGAACCAAGACCTGTATGTGTCTGGGAGATCATGTCAGACCAACCTTGTTGACTTTTTGACTGGGTGACAAGGTCACTGGACAGGGGCCATGCAGTGGATGTCTTTTACCTGGAGTTTAGTAGAAGGTTTGACTCTGTGCCCCATGGAAGGCTGACCAGCAAGTTAAATAGCCTGGGAGCAAGGCAGAAGCTGGTCAGGTGGATCAAGAGCTGGTTGCAGGGCAGGCAGAAGAGGGTGGTAATTGGGGGAGTGTTCTCGGCACTCAGGGTGGTAACCAGCAGGGTCCCGTAGGGGTTGGTGCAAGGACTGGTACTATTTAACATATTCATAGCAGACATATCAAATGGGATAAGGAGCAAGATCAGCCTCTTTACAGATGACACTAAGATCTGTGTTGAGGTGGATAGTGAGGAAGGGGGTTAGGTACTGCAAGAGGATTTGGCGACCCTTGAGTGCTGGTCCACCACATGGCAGCTGGGGTTCAATACTAAAAAATGCAAGGTCTTGCACTTGGGGACAAAAAAAAAGAATAGCTTCTGGTTGGGGGGGGAGTGCAATTAACCACTTAGGTGGAGGAAAAAGATCTGGGAGTGCTGGTGACAGGGGAATCACCTCTAGGAGGGAGGAAGTGATTTTGCCCCTGTATGTCCCTTGTGAGGTGCACTTGGAGTACTGTGTGCAGTTTTGATGCCTTATTTGAAAAGTGGCATCAAACTACTGGTGGCGGTCCAGTGTAGGGCCACAAAGAAGATTCTAGGGATGGGGGACAAGATATATGAGGAGAGATTGAGGGAGCTTAACATGTACACCCTGGAAGATAGAAGGGAGAGAAGGTATATGATTGAGACATTCAAGTATCTAAATGGCATAAACAGAGTTAAGTCAGAGGGCTTGTTTAAGTTAAATAGGGGAAGGGACACCAAGGGACATAGTCTGAAACTGCAGGGAGGAAGGTTCAAGAGAAAGAGAGATGAGGAGGCACTATTTCATGTAGAGGGTGGTGGCTAGTTGGAATGCTCAAACAGAAGAAATGGTAGCACTGCAGACAGTGGGCAGCTTCAAGAGAGGATGGGATAGGGCCAAAGGGAGTGTCAAAACTGTAGGGAAGGTGGAGGAAGAGAAGTCAGAAGTGGGGGGCACTAAGTTAGAAGGGGTGCAAAGGGGGGCAGCTGCAGTTTAATAGACATCGTGCTGCACTCTAGCAGACCAGATAGACCAAATGGCATGTATCTGCTGGCAATTTTGTATGTTCCTACAGCAGGAGTGACTCCTCACATTAGTGAGGGCACTACACGAAACATGAAAAGGTTGCTTTTTGCCTTCAGTTCTCCAATTAACTGGACAAAGAAATTCTTATCACTCACCAGAGCCATCTGGCATGCTTCTTGGCAACTCAGCTGAAATAGTTTCAAGAGATCTAGCTGATAATAAAAATTAAACACAGAAACATGAAAACAAAATGCATAAACGTTGTTATGTCTCCCCTCTTTTGATAAAGGAAAAGCAAATCTTTTATCAGCACTAAATTATGTTGTTTTTTCATGTGAGCTGGCTGGGTCTGTGGAAGGCTCAAGGGTAGCAAGAAGGACGCTTTGGAGGCAAAAATAGTCTTCAGTTCTTCATTCCTTTATTCACAGGTGGTTAGAAGGATTACTTCTTGAAAAATCACAAAACAAATCGAACTGAATGTTTTAAAAAATAAACAAAATTGCCAACAGAGAAAATAATAATTCAGGTCAGCAGAATATACTACTTCACCTACAAGGTGTTCACAGTTCAACACCCAAATCAGATCTGATCTTAAGTCAAAACTTTCCTGGCATATAAAGGGTGCAGTGAAACAGGATTGGTTCCAGACAACACACGATAAGAAAATCTTTCTTTTTATACAAAAAAAACTTTCCCATTACTTCACAAAATTATTTACAATATAAGCAATAAAGTTCTACAAAAAAAATGCATAAAATAAAAATATCATGACCTTGTTTAGGAACGCTGCCAGGATCCGCCCCATCTTCTCTGGATAAAATACTGAAGAAATTGGCCGGCCGGCTCTTAGTTACACAGAGGAGATGAGGGAAGCTGCAGCATTTCCTAAACATAAAGGGACCTGTTTTCGCAGTTGAGAATGAAATTACCGGACAGTTTTCTTGATATTCCATTTCAGGTATTTACTAGTTGATAATACAAACCAGCTGAACCCCTTTATGTTTATATTCACTCAGAAACAAAATGGGAGGAAGAATAGCAGCACGAACATTCGCACATTCGTGCAGCATTATGAATCGGAAAACTGATGAGTCATTTCTTAAGTATATTGTCATCATATTTTCTCAAAGGAGAAAAGGAGAATAAAAACTATTTCAAAAAGGGGGTTCTAACTTAGTTCCAAACGGCTAACGAAGGATTTTTATTTAGTTTAAGAGGATGGGACCTTCTGTGGTGCTTCCAAAATATTCACGGAATCTTCCTTGACCTATTAGACCATTCAAGCGCTGTGGTCACTGTATACTTTATTTAAGCCAGCTCCAAATTACGACACTTCTGAATCCTAACCATGTTAAAGAATTTTTAATGGATAAATCGGTTTCTTTACAGGCTGCTTATTTATTTCCGGAGAGTGCAAACTCAAAAAAAAAAAAATAGAAACAAACATGTGCGGGGGGGGGGGTAACCTCGCACAACACAAAGGCTTTAGCACTATGACAGTACTATAATGTTATAAACAGTCACGAATCAACTGTGAACAGGTTCTCTTTTTAAAACAGTAAACACAATTCAACAGATGATAGATGGCCAGTCTATACACCCTCATTTTCAAATAAAAAATGTATAACGAATAAACAAACAAGGACAGCTCTCACTCCATGAGACAACCGACACATATATAGCACCATAAAAGAAAAATAGGGAGGGGTGGTTTAATGCCCCTTCCACATACTCCTCCCCCCTTTTGATCCACAAAAGTAATTTTAGTGGAACCACAACCCACCATCTCCATGGTTCCACCCCGGGGTCCCTTAATAAATTATCCTAACAAGTTATAGGAAGATTATTATTTTCCATTTCTTTCATCTGCATCACCCCGGGGTTTTTAGTACTAGGATCATCCATCCCGTATCTGGAAAGAAAATGTGCATTTTTATTTAACACCCCTTTTCGATGTTTTATCGAGAAACAAAATGGCTGAAGAGAAAGATACCACCTCGTAATCCGTGGGTTTTTGTGTTTCATATGCTGTAGCCAGCATAATGGGTTATGGTCTGTCCATATTTTAAATTCAATGCCCCATAGGTAAAAACGTAAAGCTTCAATAGCCCGCTTAATGGCCAAACATTCCTTCTCAATAGTGGCATACTTAGTCTCGTGTTCATGAAGTTTCCGGCTAATATATATAACTGGATGTTCTTCACCATCTAACATTTGTGTTAGTACTGCACCTATGCCATAATTAGAGGCATCAGTCTGTAGTATAAAAGGATGAGTGAAATCAGGAATATGGAGCATTGGTGAAGAGCATAGTTGCGCCTTGATGGAACAAAAAGCCTCTTCACATTTAGGGTTCCATATCACCTTTTCTGGCTGTCGTTTTTTTATTAAATTGGTTAGTGGTCCAGTTATAGATGAGAAAGCTGGGATAAAATGTCTATAATATCCAGCCAAGCCCAGAAAAGCTTGAACATCCCTCTTAGTACTCGGTCTAGGGCAGGAAGCTAGTGCATCTATTTTACTTTTGTCTGGCTTTATACACCCACGCCCTATAAGAAAACCTAAATACTTTGTTTCTTGCACTCCCATGGTACATTTCCTAGGATTTATAGTGAGACCTGAGTTGGAAATAGCCATAAGAATGTTTGAAACATGTTTCAGGTGATCTTCCCAAGTAGGGCTAAATATTACTACGTCATCAAGGAAGGCCACACTGTATGTGGTGTGAGGGGCTAGAATTTTATCCATCACCTGTTGGAAGGTGGCAGGGGCACCATGCAGCCCAAAAGGCGTCACATTAAACTGAAAAAGGCCAATTGGCGTACTAAAGGCTGTTTTCTCTTTGGCTTCCTGGTCTAAAGGTATTTGCCAATAGCCTTTTGTGAGATCAATAGTAGAAAAATACTGTGCGTTACCAAGATGATCTAGTATATCATCTATACGAGGCATGGGATAGCTATCAAATTTAGAGATAGCGTTTAACCATCTAAAATCCAAACATAGACGTACTCCCCCTTCTTTCTTCTGTACCACTACCAATGGAAAACTCCACTCACTGTGGGAGGGTTCTATGATTCCCAATTCCTGCATTTTTTAAAGTTCATAAATCACAGCCTCTCTTAATTTCTCAGGTAGGCGATAGGATTTTCGCCGAATTGGACTATTCTGGGTTAGGCTGATTTTATGTTTTTCCCCTGCCTCCCTTCCTGGCGATTCTCTAAAAGTGTGTTTATACAATTGTATTGTGGCTAACATTTCAGCAGTCTGTTGAGGTGTTAGTTCGGGGTTTATTTTAATATCTCCAATGTTCCCATTTTCCTCTAGTCTCTGGTATGCAATGTCCAGTTCACTGTTCCCAGTTTCAGGGTATACATAACTATGTAAGCTAGATACCCTTTCCACCCAAGGTTTCAACAAATTAGCATGGAAGATACGTTTTTTATGGGTTTTGTCATGCATGTATATTTCATATGTGACAGGCCCCATTCTTCTAGTTACTTTATAAGGGCCCTGCTACTTCATTAATAATTTATTTTTAGATGAAGGAAGGAGTAATAATACTAAGACTCCTTCAGAAAACTCTTTACACATAGTGCCTAGATCATATAGCTTCTTTTGCACAGCCTGTTGTTTTTGATTATTCATCTGTGCTTGTTGTGTATATTTCTTTATTCGGTCTCTTAAATGTTGCAAATATTCAAGGGGGCATTTCTGTTGCATAGCCTTACTATCTTCCCACCATTCTTTTACAATATCTAAAGGACCCCTTTGATTCCTCCCATATAATAACTCAAAAGGAGAGAAACCAGTTGAAGTTTGTGGCACCTCTCGGTAAGCAAACATCAAATATGGTAGGTACTGATCCCAATTTCTGCCTTCATCCTGTACAAATTTCTGAATCATTTTTTTTAGAGTCTGATTGAAGCACTCAACCAGCCCGTCAGTTTGAGGATGATATGGGGTAGTTCGGGTAGCTACAATACCTAAGGTCTGGTAAAGTAGCTTCAATACCTGAGAGCAGAAATTCGTACCCTGATCAGTTAATATTTCTTGAGGTATGCCTATTCTACTAAATATTTTCCCTAGTTCTTCAGCAATTCTAGGGGCGGTGATAGTCCGTAGAGGAATTGCCTCTGGATATTTTGTGGCATAATCACACACTACTAGAATATACTGGTTTCCTTTTGTACTTTTTTGTACTGGGCCCACAATATCCATCACAACTCTTTGAAATGGAGTACAAAATAGGGGCATAGGTTGCATTGGAACTTTGTCCTTCCTTATTACTTTTGCCACCTGTTGACATTCTGGACAACTCTTGCAGTATTCCGCAACTTGCTCATGTATTCCAGGCCAGAAATATCTAGTTAGGAGTCTACTTAATGTACGATCCCTCCCTAGATGTCTGGCCATGGGAATGTCATGGGCAAGTTTTAACAGTACTGCACGATATTGCTCAGGAATTAATAACTGTTCCACTATTTCTTGTGTTCTGGGATTATAACATAGTCTATACATCAAACCATTTTTCAGTTCATATTTCCTTTCACCTCCTGGGAGTTTTTCCTGGGAATTGAAAAGTAACTTTAAAGACTCATCATTTGTTTGTACAACAGCAAAATGATCTTTCCCCTTTTTTTATGTTCCACCCTATGTTATTGTCCAACTCAGCCTGGTGTTTCATAATCCAGTCTTTCTTCTCTTTCCTCCTTTGTTTCCTAGATTTCTTTTCTTTTCCCTGTTCACCAAAAATGTCCTCATTGAAAGGAAACTGATGATCTAATGGTGCCAAAGGAGTCTGGGATCTGGTTACCATGGCACCTAAGTTACTCGTCAACAGAGTTTGAAAAGAAGGGCAATCATATCCGATAACTACTGGGAGAGGAAGGTTGGGCACCACACCTACTTGCATGGACTGTGCTTGCCCCTGTATGCTGAATTCTACATTCATAAGAGGATAGCAATGGGTGTCCCCATGTATGCAGGTCACTGTCGTAGTTTACTCATTGGAAACAGTAGGTGTATTTAGTAAATGAGGGTGTATCAGAGTTTGTTTACTCCCTGAATCTAGTAGACCAGTCACTGTATGTTGCCCTATTTGTACTGGAATCAAAAACTGCACCCAGTTAGCCAAGGCAAGATGTATTTGTTCAGGCTTCTGCTTGGGGCAAAATCTGGCTATGTGTCCTTTTGCTTTACAATCATGACACACAATGTCTGGGTTATTGCATCTTACTACTCTGCCGGGGCTATGTGTGGTGACATTGGAAGTAGCTCCTCCAGTGGTACTATGAGGCTTTGTTAGATGTCCCTGTGGCTGTGATAATGTATGTTGAGTTCTTTGTCTCTGTGATCTGGCAGCAATATAGTCCTCAGCCAACCTTATAGCTGTATCCGAAGCCTCTGGCTGGTGTTCCTTCACCCATAATTGAACATCAGGGGGAAGTACCCGGAAGAATTGTTCTAACACTATAGTCTCAATAATTTGGTCTACAGTTTGGACAGTAGGTTGCAACCATTTGACACATAAATCTTTAAGCTGAGTAAAGGTGTCTTGAGGGTTATCAACAGTGGTATAATGAAATGCTCTAAATCTTTGTCTATACGTCTTAGTATTTATATCGCACCTTTTTAATATGGCCTGCTTGACCCATTCGTAGTTGTTAATATCTACCATCTCGACTCAGCTATAGGCAATCTGGGCCTTTCCAGTTAGATAGGATGCTAAGGGAATTACCCATTGGTCCCGGGGCCAATTGCAGGCTGTTGCCACCCTTTCAAAAGTTAACAAATATGCCTCAATGTCATCACTGTCAGATAACTTAGCCAGTTTGATGTCTTTCTGTCCGGCTCTAGAAATGGCAGGTGGTCCTCCAGATCCCAATGCTTGAAAAGCTTGTAGCATCTCAAATCCATCTAGTCTCATATTCCCTTCAATCCCGGTCTCTCTGTCTCTCTATTTCCAACTGTCGGGCACAGAGCCACCTCAACAAATCCTGTGGCTCCTCAGGTAAATGCTCTTCTTCTGCCCCTCCAGTGGCTTGGAGCATACATTCCTCTTTTGGTTCCGCCATCTGGTCAGTTAAAGGGACTTTCCTTCTAGTCATGGGTTCCAAACCAGGGAGCAAGGGTACCTGGAATTTGGCAGTCACTGTTCGGGTTTGTATTTTCCACTCGGCCTGTTGTTCTCTCTGCTTCTCGTCCCCTGGATCCTGGAGCATCATAAATCCAATCAACCTTAATACAGGTCAACCAGTTGGCTAATCCCAACTAGCCTTTATCCCACTTCTCACACCACTGTGGAAGGCTCAAGGGTAGCAAGAAGGATGCTTTGGAGGCAAAAATAGTCTTCAGTTCTTCATTCCTTTATTCACGGGCAGTTAGAAGAATTGCTTCTTGAAAAATCACAAAACAAATTGAACTGAACGTTTTAAAAAATAAACAAAATTGCCAACAGAGAAAATAATAATTCAGGTCAGCAGAATAT
This sequence comes from Neoceratodus forsteri, assembly GCA_016271365.2. Taxonomy (NCBI): domain Eukaryota; kingdom Metazoa; phylum Chordata; order Ceratodontiformes; family Ceratodontidae; genus Neoceratodus; species Neoceratodus forsteri. Next base: position 650,725,555 of record CM057456.1, read on the forward strand.
ACTACTTCACCTACGAGGTGTTCACAGTTCAACACCCAAATCAGATCTGATCTTAAGTTAAAACTTTCCTGGCATATAAAGGGTGCAGTGAAACAGAATTGGTTCCAGACAACACATGATAAGAAAATCTTTCTTTTTATACAAAAAAAACTTTCCCATTACTTCACAAAATTATTTACAATATAAGCACTAAAGTTCTACAAAAAAAATGCATAAAATAAAAATATCAGGACCTTGTTTAGGAACGACGCCAGGATCCGCCCCATCTTCTCTGGATAAAATACTGAAGAAATTGGCCGGCCGGCTCTTAGTTACACAGAGGAGATGCAGGAAGCTGCAGCATTTCCTAAACATAAAGGGACCTGTTTTCGCAGTTGAGAATGAAATTACCAGACAGTTTTCTTGATATTCCATTTCAGGTATTTACTAGTACGATAATACAAACCAACTGAACCCCTTTATGTTTTTATTCACTCAGAAACAAAACGGGAGGAAGAATAGCAGCACGAACATTCGCACATTCATGCAGCATTATGAATCGGAAAACTGATGAGTCATTTCTTAAGTATATTGTCATCATATTTTCTCAAAGGAGAAAAGGAGAATAAAAACTATTTCAAAAAGGGGGTTCTAACTTAGTTCCAAATGGCTAACGGAGGATTTTTATTTAGTTTAAGAGGATGAGGACCTTCCGTGGTGCTTCCAAAATATTCACGGAATCTCCCTTGTCCTATTAGACCATTCAAGCGCTCCGGTCACTGTATACTTTATTTAAACCGGCTCCAAATTACTACACTTCTGAATCCTAACCATGTTAAAGAATTTTTAATGGATAAATAAGTTTCTTTACAGGCTGCTTATTTATTTCTGGAGAGTGCAAACTCAAAAAAAAAAATATAGAAACAAACATATGTGGGGGGGTAACCTCGCACAACACAAAGGCTTTAGCACTATAACAGTACTATACTGTTATAAACAGTCACGAACCAACTGTGAACAGGTTCTCTTTTTAAAACAGTAAACACAATTCAACGGATGATAGATGGCCAGTCTATACACCCTCATTTTCAAATAAAAAACGTATAATGAATAAACACACAAGGACAGCACTCACTCCACGAGACAACCGACACATATATAGCACCATAAAAAAAAATAGGGAGGGGTGGTTTAATGCCCCTTCCACAGGGTCCCACTGCTATAGGACTGCAGCATCAGGCTCCACCTTAGCAATTTTGAGTTCTGGCTACTGGTTCTTTGCAACCATGTAAGGGTGTGTGATAAGTAATCAGGGTGAACTCTTTCCAATACAAATAACATTGCAGCTTCTGCAAAGCCCCGGACAATCTCTAGACTTTCCTTCACTATTGTGGCATAGACCTCCTTCCTGGGCAGCACTTTCATATTCAGGTACATGACTGGGTGTTCCATTCCAGAATGCATAACCTGACTCAGAACTGCACCTGGCCCATAATCAGATGCACATGTGTTCACAATTAACCTAAAATAATACGGTAGTTCAGGATGATGAGCACAAGTGCCCAACACAATGCTTCCTTCAGCTGGGGGAATGTGGTATCATAAGTTTCCATCCATTTAACTTTTTCCAGTATTTTCTTTTTGTGAAATTAGACAGGGGGGTTGGGCATGCAGCTGAAATTTAGCACACATTAAGAGTAGTACCCTGCTGATGTGACAAGGTCATCCAAGTAGCAGCCTTCCTGCTTAGCTTCCGCTATCTTGATTGATAAAATAACTGATTGGCAAGCAATTTAGTCATCTGCTCCTTCTTTTGTGACTCCTCCTGCACTACTAACTACAGAGAAGTGATTTTGGGCCATGCTGGGAGAAACATGTATGCTGAGATGTGTTCAGCTCCACCAAAACATGCACCCCCTCCCACGCCGGAGAAACAGAACAAGAAGTCTAGGCCGCAAGCCTCGGCCTCCGGCAGAGCAACCACCACTGCTACTGACCAAAACTTGCTTATGGTGGATAAGTTCCTGGAAGAGTTTAGACCCTTTAGGGAAGAGGTGAAAACACTTACCACAGAGGTCAAATCCATGGCTGCAGCTCTGGAAGACATGTCCAGGCATACTGGGGACAGTGAGGCAAGAGTCGTCTCACTGGAGAAAAAAGCTGACCGAGTAGAACCTGAGTTTGCCCTCACCAGACAAAGGGTCACCTGACTTGAAGCAAAAGTGGAGGATCTTGAGAGGCGAAGCCGGCGTAACAACACTGTAATAATCGGATTGCCCAAAAAGTAGGAAGGAACCAACACGATCCTCTTCATTCAAAAACTAGTGCAAAAAATCACTGGTCCTTTGCCATTCGGCCTTCATACTGCATTGAGAGAGCCCACAGAGCTTTACACCCGATGCCCCCACCTGGAGCCCCACCTCGTCCCTTAATTTTCAAGTTTCTCAATTTTCAGGAGCGGCAGCATTTCCTTTTAAAACTCAAGGAGCTGCAAGAGATAAAGTGGGGCAAGCATAAGATCCAAGTGGCCCAAGATCTTCCAGCCATGGTGAGGAAAAGTGGAACTGCATTCCACCCAATTGTGGCAAAGTTGATACCGGCTGGTATCAGATTCTGTATGATGTACCAGGCCAAGCTGCAGATTTATCTGAAGGGGCAGTGGAAAATTTCAAAGATCTCTCAGAAGCAGAGAGTGAGCTCGGGGTAGCCCTGCCTGACCTATTCAAGAATCGCTGATCATCGTAGCAGAATGGTTCTCTTGTTAATCACTAAGGTACTGCAAATCTACCTGAATTTCTACCCAGATTAGAAGGTCTCTGACAGAATGGAAGGTAGCAGAGCTCGGGGGCCTAATTGCTGTAGTTCATAGCATCGGCTATTGTGCAGCTCTTGCTTTCACTGCTGATTTCCCGGGGAATTTGCTGTCAGGATTTGTTGTCAGTCTGTGGCTCCCTCGTCCATAGAGAGCAATCAAGTTAGGACTGGCTCTAGCTCTATTTGATCATTTTGTCTGGGGTTCAAAACTTGGTAGATGACTGTAACACCAGGGCTCCTTTACTCGATGCAGGTTTCCACATGAGTCAATGTGGCAAGCAAATCCTTTATCGCAATATGGGGGGTTTAGTGCAAGTTATGACTTTCAAATTTCAAACTGTCCTGCAAGGGTGAGGTCAAAGTGCATGTAGCAAGTTAAGTTAAGGCCTCACATTCTTCCTCCGAATTGGATCTGTGCATGAGTTAATGCGGCCTGTGTACTTTTCTTTACTTTGAGGGGACTAAGTACTATGCTAGAACATCAGGACATATACTTTACTGCAACCAAGAAATGGTCTCCTTTTGAACTGGGGGCATTTTGCCATGGATTTCTGTTTCCGATGCTGATACCTGCTAAGTCCAGTATATGATGGGAAGAGGGGCACTTGGGGAATTTTTGGTGGTACAGTAACAAATATTTCACTTCAGGTTGAAGTGCATTTAGCATTTTATTTTATGTTAAGAAGAGCATTCTATTCAATAATCAGCAGAAAACTCCAGGAGAAAGGACTGCTGTGTGACTGAACTTCTCTGCTGGGACTAAAGTAGAAGTACTTTTGTATTTAGACCTTTAATTTAGGGTAAATAAACTAACATACAAAACAAAACAAAAAAAAGTGTGTGTTTGGGTTAACTGAACTGAATGGGTAACTGAAAAGTCATCTAGGTGTAAATCTCAGGTGACTGAAAGGACTTAACTGTTGTGAGGTTTAAATTATTTGTAGAAAGATCTGGTAAGTAGGGGGAGTGGCTTAGCTAGAAGGAAGCTACATTTAAAGACTGCCTTAGAAAGATTCTGCTAATAGCTTGGCAGAAGACTCCAGGAGAAAGGACTGCTGTGTGACTGAACTTCTCTACTGGGACTATATTGCTCTCCTTCCCTCCCCTCTGCCCAAAGCAAGTTCTATTTTTATAGGCACAGGATTTGACTGACAACAGGAACTTCCTGTTTAGGGGCAGGAAGTGAGTGATCACAGAACCACCAAGGACCCACCATCCTAGAAGGGCATGAGTAGCTCTCCGGCCCCCTCTAGCTGCTGGAGGTCTGCCTCTGAACAAGTAAGCGGTCTACTGAGAAATATAGGATATTCTTGTCTCAGAACAGGACAATCAGGAGCTTAAAGGGCACACAGGCAGAAAGTAAGAAGAGAGAGAGAAAAAAAAAGCAGAGGAAAGAGTAAGGATTGCAAACAGTTAAGGGCCAGAAATAAGACATGGTTGAGTGGTGCAGTGCAGTGGCTGTGGAGCAGCAGTCTTCCGGGAGATGTTCTGGAGGATGCAGTGTTGTCCCATCTGCAGGCACCTCTCTGGGCTGAGGGAGGAGGTTGCTCATCTCCAGGCTGAGTTGGCCAGGTTGTGGGAACTCCTCTTCCATCCAGGGACCACCAGTGCCACTGCCGTTGCCTCAGAGGTTGCCAAGAAAGAGGAGCGGTTGGACCACAGTGGGCTCAGGGAGGGTGAGGGTGGTGGAACAGAGGCACATCCCTCCAGTTGTACCTCTCCACAATTCCTATGCCATTCTGGCAAAGTGTGATTCCTCTATGGAGGCACCTACAGTGGAGACCAAGGAGGATGCTGGGAACCTCCACAAAGGAGACCCACAGGAGGGTGGCAGGGGACCCTGCAGGGGAAGGAAACAACTCCTGGTGGGGGACTCCATTGTTAGAAAGGTAGAACTGGGCAAGGAAGGGGAGAGGGAGGTAGGTGCCTGCCTGGGCGCCATGGCTTGGAGGGACAGGGAACGAATCCTCAGGATTGCCGGAGCAGCTGCACAGGGGAGGGAGCTGGATGTCATTGTCCACTTAGGGACAAATGACCTGGCTAAGAAAGGGATTAGAGAAGTGCAGGAAGAGTTTGTGGAATTGGGGAGGGGCCTTAGTCAAGCAGCACGCACGGTAACCTTCTCGGAGGTGCTACCCAGCTATGGCATAGAAGAGGATAGGGTGTTCTGTACCATGGGATTCAATCAGTGGTTGAAAAACTGGTGTGGAGCTCAGGGATTTGGCTTCATTGGGGACTGGGGGTCCACCTGGAGTGATGCAAGCCTATACTGGCATGATGGGCTGCATCTGTCTGGGAGGGGAACCAGGATCCTAGGTGATACATTTAAATGCTTCATTGGCAAGTTTTAAACTAGCCAAGGGGGGAGGCACTGGAAATGAGCAGGAAAATCCTAGCCCTCCCAAACAATCATGGTAGTAAGTGTGGCAAACACCAACATGGAGGTGTCGATAGGGAGAAGGGCTGGGGTAAATGGAGAAAGTGACAAAGGCAAGAAGGACAGGGATGGGGCAAAAGGGGGTAAGGCCATCAGGAAATGGAGGGTAATGAGTACCAATGCCCATAGTCTGGGCAACAAACTCCTGAGCTGGTGGCCTTAATGGAAGAGGGATGCCTGGATATCGTAGCAGTCACAGAAACATGGTACACAGAGAACCATGACTGGGATGTTAACATACCAGGTACATAACCTACAGGAGAGACAGGCAGGGAGAAGAGGGGAGGAGTAGCTCTCTATGTAAAGGAAGGGATAAAAGCAACTGAACAAAAGAGTAAACAGGGAGGAGAGGAGGCACTGTGGATCACCTTGGAGACTGAAAAGGGCACCACAATCCGCACAGGGTTGTGTACAGACCCCATGTCAGGGGAAGGAATGGACAAGGATATGATGGAAGGCATTCTTAGAATGGCAGAGAAAGGGGAGATACTGTTGATGAGAGACCTGAATATGCCAGATGTTAACTGGAGCATTTGCTGCCTTGTACATCCAGAGCAGGAGCCATTCTTGGCCCTACAGGTGGCAGGCATTAGACAGCTAGTTTCGGAACCCACTCGTGAGGGAGCAATCTTAGACCTCGTACTCTCAAATGGGGGCAGTGAGAGGATCTCAGATCTAGAAGTGGGTTGCCATCTGGGGACAAGTGACCATCAAACAGTGTGGTTCACATTAAACTCAGCTACAGAGTCAAGCCATACAAAAGTGAGGGTACTGGACTTTAGGAGGGCTGACTTTGGCAAGATGGGAGAGTGCCTCAGAAAAGCACTAGCAAACAGGCTAGAAGGAGGTGTGGAGCAACAATGGGGAATTATCAAAACTGCCATCACAGAGGCAACAAACCTTTGTGTGAAGCAAATAAACAAATCAAAATGAAAGAAAAAGCCACTATGGTTCTCAAAAGAGGTGGCTGTGAAAGTCAGGAAGAAAAAGATAGCATTCCAGAAGTATAAGGAAACACAGAAGGAGCAGGACAGAGAGCTGTACCAGTTAAGGCAAAGAAAGAAGCAGGGAGGGAAGTCAGAATAGCAAAGGCCCAAACTGAGGAAAAGATAGCCAACTCAGTTAAGAAGGGGGATAAAACCTTTTTTAGGTACATCAGCGAGCGTAGAAAGACAAAGGGCGGGATAGTGAGGCTGACTAGAATAAACGGTGGGTGGGCAGAGGGGGACAGTGAAAAAGCAGGAATACTGAACGAATATTTCTACTCAGTATTCACAAAGAGGAGGAGGAAGTGCCTAATCCAATTAACAGAAGCACTCTTGATAGGGGGTCGATCCCAGTCCTTTCACAGAAGAAAGGGTTCTGCAAGAACCCTAAAACTGAAGGTGGACAAAGCAATGGGTCCTGATGGAATTCACCCAGAATTCTAAAAGAATTAAGGAAGGAACTAATGAAACCACTGGCTACTCTTTTAATAAATCATGGGAGGATGGTGTGGTACCCGAGGACTGGAGGAAGGTGGATGTGATTCCCCTTCACAAAAGTGGGACCAAGACAGAGGCAGGAAACTACAGACCTGTCAGTCTGACCTCTGTGGTAGGGAAAGTGATGGAGTCACTTCTGAAGGAAAGAATAGTTGAGTACCTAGAGGTCATTGGAGCACAGGATCCAAGGCAGCATGGGTTCACAGCGGGAAGGTCATGTCAGACGAATCTAATAGATTTCTTTGACTGGGTGACCAAAGTAGTAGACCAGGGAGGGGCTGTGGACATGGCCTACCTAGACGTTAGCAAGGCATTTGACAGTCCCACACAAAAGATTATTAGTCAAATTAACCAGCCTGGGAGTGGGTCCCAGGGTGGTAGCCTGGATAAAACATTGACTGGACAACAGGACACAGAAGGTAATTGTAAATGGAGTCCACTCTGAAGAAAGGGCGATTACTAGTGGGGTACCGCAGGGTTCAGTATTGGGTCCAGTCCTTTTTAATGTCTTCATCAGTGGCATTGCAGAGGGACTGGAAGGAAAAGTATGCCTTTTTGCAGATGACACAAAGATCTGCAACAGGGTTGATACACAAGGAGGCATGGAAAGGATGAAAAGGGACTTGGCAAGGTTGGAGGAATGGTCAGACGTATGGCAGCTAGGATTCAATGCAAAAGTCGAAATAATGCACCTGGAAACAAGAACCCAGGGAAGAATACACAATGGGTGGGGAGGTAGTAACAACAACAAAACAGGAAAGGGACCTGGGGTAATCATATCAGATGACCTTAAGGTTAGCAAGCAATGTTAGAAGGCAGTAGGGAGGGCCTGGGGTATACTGGGATGTTTAGGAGAGCATCAGCAGCAGAAAACAAGAAGTTGTTATCCCTCTGTACAGACAGTTGGTGAGACCCCATCGAATACTGTGTCCAGTTCTGGAGACCCCATCTCCTAAGGACATAGACAGGATAGAGGCAGTCCAGAGGAGGGCAACTAAAATGGTGCAGGGTCTGCAAGAGAAGCCGTATGAGGAGAGACTAAAGGAGCTTAATATGTATACCCTTGAGGAAAGAAGGAGAGGGACATGATAGAAACTTTCAAGTACCTCAAGGAATCAACAAAGTCCAAGAGGGTAGCATCTTTCAGAAAAGGGACTTGGAAGAACAAGGGGACACAATTTAAAGATAGAAGGAGGGCAGTTCAGAGGCAATGTGAGGAAGTATTATTTCACAGAGAGGGTAGTGGATGCATGGAACAGCCTTCCTGAGGAAGTTGTGGAGTCTAAAACTGTGGGAGAATTCAAGAATGCATGGGACAGACATAAGGCAATTCTTGTGGGGGGGGCAGGAAGATATAGGCTGTTGGTTAAATAGGATCTGCGGCCTATCCTGCAGGTAGGGAAATGGGCAGACTAGATGGGCCTAGCGGTCCTTATCTGCCGTCAAAGTCTATGTTTCTATGGGAGAATATGTGCATTTTTTATCAGCTTATGCAATACACAGTTATATCTGTTCAGAGCATTTGTTGGGCTATAAAGATAGTTTAATCATTTTTTCTAGTTAAATTGGGTAAGTAACAGGCGGGAGCGGGGAGGGGTATTGCTTGATAAGCCTGTTCATCATGGGCAGAAGGTTTTTCGTGGGAGGGTGTATAGAGCTGTAGTGCTTTTTTTCTATTGTCTTTGTCAGTATTCTATCACATGTGGTGGAGGGAGGGGGAAGTGATCATGCTCAGGTTACATTTTGCTTATTTATATGTCTATGTGGGGAAGGGGCCTTGGGAATGGGGAAGTTTGTATGTGGGGTATCTGAATGTTGGGGGGGTAATGGCATCATTATTATGGGAGACAGTCACTTGTTGTGAGTTTATCTGGTTAACTGCCTACAAGTATCCTATGAAACAAAAGGTTAAATGGCTGGGCATATAAGATTCCTATCATGGAATGTGAGGGAAGCCAGGAACAAGACGAAGAGATACCAGGTCCCGAAGCATTTTGGTCATCTTAAGGTGGATATTGCCTATTTAAAGGAGACACACTTACTGGACTCCGAGTCTGGCCTCCTACAGAAACAAGATATGGGACAAGTTTTCACAGTGGGGTCAAGCACGCTGAGCAGAGGCATTGCCATTCTTCTTACTCTGCAACTGGCTTTTGCCTGCCTGTAATGCCTACAAGATCCGAACGGCCGATATCTGGTTCTCCATGGGACACTAGATCAGACAGAACTGGTACTTGGCTGTATCTATGGTCCCAATGTGGATTCTCCCCAATTCTTTACCGAACTTCTTAAGATCCTGCCCCCCTTTTCCAATCTTCCCATCTTCTTGGAAGGCAATTGGGAACTCCCGTTTACACCAGACATGGATAAAACTTATCGCAGAACCCAGGGGTTGTCACCAGCTCAAAGGGCCATAAAGGATAGGGTAGATGACTTGGGGTTGTGTGATCCCTGGAGGATGCTAAACCCGTTCTCTAGGGACTACACCTTCCACTCCCCAGTGCATGGGTCCTCATCCAGAATTGATTACTTTCTGGCAAGCAAGGTAGCATTACCAAGGGTTCAGGACTGCGGCATAGAGGCAGGCATAGTCTCAGATCATTCCCAAATCTGGTGTCTGGTCTCCCTTGCTCCCCATCAACAAAAATATACCATTTGGAAGCTCAATAACCAGCTCCTCAATGACCCTGGAGTGGTCAACCAAATTGTCCAGTCAATTGAGCAATACACGAAGGTCAACTTAAACGCGACAGGCAAAATGGATATTGAGTGGGGGGCACTGAAATGTTATCTTAGGAGGGAGTTGATCAGACTAGCCTCCATTAGAAAGAGAAAGAGGGAAGAAAAGACTTCTAAGTTGCTATCACAAATCAGGTCACTTGAAGCCAATCTCCCTGCGAGAGGCGACAAAGGCACTGAGGTTACCCTTCTAAAGCTTCATGAGTTATACAACGAGATGCTTAGGGAACAGGCAGAATACACCATTCTCAAATCTCGGTCCCTGTATATAGACCAAGGTGAGAAGGCTGGTCATTTACTGGCTCTGAGAATAAAGCACCAGGAATCCACCAGGTTAGTAAAAGCCATCCAGTCTGCAGCAGATGGTTACCTCAAAGTCACTCCTAGGGAGATTGTTTCAGAATTTGAACAATATCACAGAAACTTGTACAGTGCAATGCCAACCACTCCCACACCCCAAGAGACTGAGGCCTATTTGGATCAGATTCCTCTGCCCTGCCTGAATAAAGAAAACATAAACCTTTTATTAGTCTCCATCTCAGAGGTGGAGATCAGGGCTGTAGGTCCGTGAACTCCCCTTAGATAAAGCCCCTGGCCCAGATGGCTTTTCCCCTAATTTCTATTAAAAGTTTCTAAATCAGCTTGCCCCTTGGTTACATAGGTTCTTCACCTTTATCCTATCCGAGAATCCCTCAGATCACCACCTACTGGAAGCACTAGTAGTAGTTCTTCACAAGACAGGTAAATCAGAAGATAAGGTCTCTAGTTATAGACCTATCTCCCCGATTAATAATGACATTAAAATATTTGCTAAATTGTTAGCAAATAGACTGGGTAAGGTACTCCCTGCATTGATAGGACCAGAACAAGTAGGGTTGATGGCAGCTAGGTCTTCTCACGATCACCTACGCAAACTTGCACACATCTCTGCATCCATGGAGTCCATCCACCCCATGGTGCTGGACTCCCTGGATGTGGAGAAGGCTTTTGATAGGGCTGACTGGGACTTCATGTCTGGGGTATTAAAGAAGTTTGGATTCCCCTTCCAGTACATTCATTGGATTCAAATGATGTACGCCGACCGGTGTGCCAGAATATATTGCAACTGGGTATTTTCCCCTAGTTTCCCTCTGCAGTCAGGGATGCATCAGGGATGCCCTCTCCCTCCCCTTTTATTTAATTTATATTTAGAGCCACTCCTAAGGAGGCTTGGGAATAATCCTGGCATTCACGGGGTCAAAATTAGGTCCCATGAGTTAAAGGTTTCAGCCTATGCAGACGACATTTTGTTACATCTCACCCAGCTGGTTCTTTCCATCCAGTCCGCCCTGGAAACCATCTCCAAATACAGTCAGGTATCTAATTATAAGATTACCCTGGACAAGACTCAGGTCTCCCCTTTAAATAACAGAACCCACAAGAATGTTGTAAACCAGGCAGGTCTACAGTGGTCCCAGAGCAGCCTTAAGTACTTGGGTATCATGCTGGCAAGGAATGAAGCCACACTGAAACAGCTTAACTTAGACTCCCTCCAACATACTGTTCAGCAAGATCTGGCCCATTGGAAGGACATACCTCTGTCTCTTTGGGGCAGAATCAGTTTGATCAAAATGAATGTGTTACCCCAGATATTTAATTCCCTTAGCATGTTAAATCTTTGGCTTCCCCTTACTTGGTTTAGGAGATTGCATGGGATGGTGGCAGACTTCCTCTGGTGCAGTAAACCCCTGAGGTGAGCATACCACAAATTAGCCACTACAAAGAAAAAGGGAGGATTAAGACTCCCACATTTCAGCTTGTGTTATTGGGCAAGTCACCTAAGTAAATATTTAAGATGGTTGTGTCCAGATGAGGACTCTCATACATTATCTTGCACACCATCATGGCTCTCTATAGAGAAGGAACTAATTGACTCCAGTGATATCTCTTGGCAAGCTATGCTTAATAACTGAGTGAAAGACCTACCCAGAGCTTGGTTGGGATCTCCAATTGCTACCTCAGTCAGGGTGCACATTCAGATATGTGTCTTTCTCAGATATAAAAAAAAACACAGGGCGCTGCATCAGCATGTGGTCTAAAATGTTTTTCTTTTCTTTTCTCAAATATAATCCACTCCAGGATCCAGAAGAGCCAGTTTGCCAGAATCCTAATTTTCACATAGGAGGCCTCCCCTTATCAATAAACTGTCTCCCCTCACTCCAAGGTATATGTCCCAAGGACCTGGTATCAGGGGTGTCCTATCTCTCGATGAGGGACCTGATGAAAAAATTCCCTTCAGGCTCTGGAGGGTTCTTTAAACTATTTCAAGTGTGTCACCTACTGGTTACTAAAACCTATCCTTAGGGGATGTCAGGTAGAAATCCATGCTTTTTCAACCATTGGTTGTCCTATCCCAGCAGCTACACTTCCTCTCCGATATATATATTGCATTATATGTGTTGGCTTTCCCTTCAATAGATGGGGTGCTAATCCACTTTGGGGACCGATTCCCCATAAAGTTATCAACTGGGAGAAAGTCTAGAGATCTTGCCACTTGCATATCACGTAAGATCAAACTGCATGTTATACAGTTTTCAATTCTCCAAAATATGCATTTGATCCCAGTTAAATTACATAAGATGGGAAAGCTCCCCTCCCCTATTTGTGGGAGATGCAATCTAGCCGAAGGCACTTTGCTCTATATTTTCTGGGACTGTCCACCCATTGCATTATTATGGGAGACTATCAAACACAAAACTGATCCCTTCTTGGGCCTAGAAGACTTATTTAATCCAGAGACGTGCATATTGGGGGACTTTACCAGAGAAGGAGTACCTTGAAATAGATTCCGCATGACTATGATTGCACTCTCTCTCAAGGACCTCATCCTCCAGCACTCGAAAGACTCTAATGCCCTATCTTACTCAGAATGGCTTCAGGAATTATTATCAAACCTGGGAGTGGAAAGAATGGTGGCAAGTCTCCACAATCATGTATCAGTATATAAGGACAGGTGGGAATCAATGTATACTTTATATAGTGTATAATCTATTTTTTCTTGAGGATACTATATCTGCTTATTGGAGGGTGGGTTGATGATGATGCCATGGCGGGGGGGAGAGGCACGCCTGTGTTTTTTGTGCATGGTGTGATTTTTTATTGATTTGTGATGTTTTACTGTTTAGTATGTGATTTTATTTTGTGTCTTATCTTGGAAACCCTCAATAAAGCATATTAAATAAAAAAAAACAGTAGTACCCTGCTGTCCCTAGGAAGGCTCATACTTTTCATTTGTTCATGGGCATAGCCCATTCCTGGATGGCCTCAATTTTCACTGACTCAAGTAGGATGTACCCACTCCCCACTCTGTGCCCAAGGTATGACACTTCTGCATTCCTATCTGGCATTTATCTGCCTTGACTGTCAGCTCAGTGGCCTACAGTTCAAAGAATACATCAGTCATCAGTCACATGCCTGACTTGATCCTCCCAAGTCTAGCTATTGATGGCAATGTTATCCATGTATGCCAAAGCAAAGACTCATGCCCCATTCAGAATGTAGTCCACAAGCGTTGAAAAGTGGCTGGTGCATTCTTCATCAAGAATGGCATTACACTGAACTCAAATAATACAAATGGGTTGATGAAGACCAATCTCTCTATAGATTCAGAGGTCAAGGATACTTCACAATAGCCCTCTGTCATGTCTATGGTGGAGACGTAAAGGGTTCCCCCAACCACTCATAGACCGCATCTGTCCTGGGCATGGGGTTTGTGTCTGACTCTGTGTAGATGTTGAGCTTGTAGTAGTTGATGCAGAACCTGGTGGTCCATCCTTTTTTGGGGATCTGTACCATTGTGGAGACCCAGGGACTATTGGACTCCTGGATCACCCCGAGAGCCAGAACCTCCCTAATCTCCCCCTCTATGGCATGTCTTATGCCTTCTGGAACTCTGTAGGGTTGCTGTCTCAGTGGGGATTGGGACCCTGTATCCATGTGGTGCTCTGCCAGTGTGGCAAACACCAGTTTTATTATGAACGTTTCACCAAATATACACAGTACTCCTCACATTTCGGCAGCTTGGGCTTTTGTTAGCTTCTCCAGAAGGGTGACAGGATCCCCTGAGGATTCTCCCTTAACCTCTCCCAGGAGATTCATCAGTGGATCTGCTTCTGCACCCTCCTCCAGATAGCTGCACACAGCCAGGACCATTTCATTCATGGCATGATAGGGTTTCATCAAGTTTGCACCTCTTGTCTGGTAGCTTCAACATCAAATTAACATCGTTCACCCTCCTGATCACTAGTAAGACCCCTCCCAAGCTACCTGTAATTTGTTCTGTAGAATGAGGATGAGCACCATCACCTGTTGCCTGACTTCATACTCCCAGGATCTGGCCCAACAATGGTAGCATGACTTATGCCTCTGTGAAGCTGCTATGCACTCCTGAGTAAACCCCATGAGCTCCTTGAGCCATGACCTATAATTCAGGATGTACTCCACAACAGATTCCCCTTGGGAAGAAAATTCACCCCCCCATTCTTCCCTTATCAAATCAAGGGGGCCCTTACCCTATGGCCAAACAGGAGCTCAAAGGGTGAGAACCCAGTGGACTCTTGGGTACTTCCCTATATGCAAATAAAAGATGAGGTAGGTACGAGTCCCACTCTCATGCATGCTGGTCAGCAAATGCTCTTTACATGGTCTTATAAGACCTATTGAATCGCTCTACCAGTCCAGTAGTGTGGGGGTGGTATGGCAAGGCCCTGAGCTGCCTTACCCCACACTTCTTCCAAAGACTAACCATCAGATCAGACATAAAGTTGGTGCCCTGGTTTGACAAAATTTCCTGGGGCTATCCATCTGGCTAAATACCACTAGTAGTTCATCGGCCAAATATCTTTAGTAGTTCATTGGCCACCAACTCAGCCTCAAGGGAGGACAAGGGCACTGCTTCTGGGTACCTTATGGCATAATCAATGACCACCAAAATGTATCACTTGCCAGTGTGATTTGGGGTGCCAAGTGGCCCCACAGTGTCCACAGCAACTTGTCAAAATGGCTGTTCAATAACAGCTAGTGGAATCAAAGCCAACTTAGCCTTGTCTACAATTTTTCTCACCCTCTGACACTGTGGACAAGTCCAGCAGTAATTTACCATGTCTATAAAAATATTGGGCCATTAAAAATTGTTAGTCAGCTGCCATTTTTTACAACTAACCCCTAGATGTCCAGAAAAGGGTATGTCATAGACTAAGGTTAGAAGCTGCTGTCTATTCTCACTCTATACTCCCTAGGAATTATCTTCAAAAGTACCTCTTCCTCCAGTCTTCCCTCAGAAACTCACTCACAGTACAGGGGCCCATTCTCCCAGTACACCTTTATTTTCCCCAAACTTGGAGAATTACCTTCCACTCTAATGGCTAACTCCCTTAGGTTTTGTAGGGATGGGTCAGATTGATCAGCTCTCCCTAGCTCTGCATGTCTGACCTTTCTCAAAACACACTCTGCTATGGGAGAGTCACTCATAGGTTCGTAGATTTCATAGGTTCATAGAGTTAGTTCAAATTCAGTGAGCCAGGGCCCTTTAATGAACTTGCCACCCTTTCAAGGGTAGAATGCAAACTTTTTTCTCCCATGTAGAAATCCAATTTGCGTTTGAATATAGCTAAGCTGTTAAATTCGATTATCTCTTTTGGCAGAGTATTCCATTTTGTAACAACTTGTTGCATGTAGAATTTATTCCTTTTAACTGTTAATGAGTGCTCTCCTATTAATTTTTGTGTGTGGGACCTAGTAGAGTCCCTGCCTAAGTAATGAGGCAAAGTTCTCCACTGGTGCGTCTATATTGTGTAGAGTATAAATTCAGTCTTTGAAGTCTGTTATTATAACTCAAATGATTCATTGAGCTGATTTTTTTTGTTATCCTTCTTTGGACCTTCTCCACTAATGTCTGAGTTTTTTTTATTCTGAGGTGTGCAAAACTGAGTGCAGTATTCCAAGCGGGGTCGGACCAAACTAGTATAAAGAGGTATTATAACCTCACTGTCTCTCCTCTTGATATTGCTCAGGATGCATCCAGTTAACTTCTGGCAATTTTAACTATTTCTTGATTATGCCTACTGAATGACAAAGCATCTGTAATTTATTTATTTATTTAGTTTTTGTTAACCGGATAGGTGCTCTACCTATAAAATGACTATTTTCAGGCACAACCCGGGAGAGTACAACAAAAGACAATCATACAAAAAGCATTACAAGAGTGAAGGACATTACAGGTATGGTTAGCAAGAAGCAATAAACAATAACAATAAACAGGAGTAGTAAGAAATATTGGCAGGAAAAATAATGACATTTTTTTTTATTTATTTATTAAATTCTCGGATTACAAATACCTTTGAGCAGAAACTGCTCATTTACAAAGGTTCCACGTCAAAGGATGAGGGTCAACATACATACAGAGGTAGTAAAAGAATGCACAATAAACAACCAAAACAACTAAAAGAAAAAATAAAGATACTCAGTTGTAACATACTTTGAGATAATATTCATAAAACGAGCAGCTTGAGTAGGCAGCTGGCTGCGGTAACAATAAGAGAAAGAGGGCACCATTGGCAGTTAGTATTGCAGGCATGCGACCGGGAGAGGAAGTTGGCAGGCTGATTGGCCACTTTCCAATGGTAGTGGAAAATGTCTTGTACCAGTGGAGATGTGAAGCAGGAAAAGAGTCACAAGGAAGGCCCAGTGCCAGAGGGAATGAGATTGGGAAAGGGCAGGCTATGAGACATGAGTGAGCTGGGAGGTGTTTAGAGAGATCTCTGTTCAACAAAGCAGTCACATTGAGTGGTAGAGGTGAGGTAAAGTTTGAGATTCCTTTTGAAGGGTCCAAGTGTAGTAGAGGAAAGTGATTTTTTATTGAGGGAATTGAACCATTGAGCAGCTCTATAGATAAAGGACCACTGACCCATGGAGGTACGACATCTGGGAACCTGAAAGGTTAGAGATTGGGCACCACGTGTTTGTTGAGTGCCACTGTAGGTAGTAAGGAGTGAGCTAACACCAGGTGGCATGAGACCAAGGAGAATCTTTTTGGTAAGTAAGCAGGTCTGGTATTGTATTCTGCTGCGTAGGGGTAGCCAGCTGGCCTGTGCATAGAGGTCACAGGTGTGAGTTTGTCGGGCTGCACCTGTCAGTAGTCTACAGAGTTTGTTGAGAGCAACTGAGATCCTGTGGAGGGCACTTGTTGGGGCAGAGCCATAGATGGCAAGGCCGTAGTCAATGATAGAGGTGACAGAGCTGTAAATGGCTAGTTTAAGGGCATCCGCAGGCATACAGTGCTTGTGTTTGTGTAGTAGTCCAATCCGTATATTGGCGGTCTTGGCAACAGTGTCAATATGCAGAGTGTAAGAGAGGGTACTATCCAGGGTAATACCAAGGTACTTGAACTCCTTGACATGTTTGAGTGGATTCCCAGCGTGGTTCTTGATGGTGAGGGACAGAGAGTTGTGCCTGCTCTGTTGGTTACAGAAGGACATGGCTTTAGTCTTGCTGTGGTTCAGGACAAGTTTATGAGAATTGAACCAGTCTTCATGTGATTGAAGTCGAGCTGCAGCTGGGATTCAAGGACTGTAATGTCATGGTGGCTGGAAACAGGACTTCATCTGTCTGCGATAGTAATATTTTTGTGGCAGGCACTGGGGAGATTGTTGATGAAGAGGGAGAAGAGTAGAGGGCCCAGAATAGACACCTGGGGGACTCTGGAGTGGACTGGTTTCTCATCCGAAGAGATCCCTGCAATCCTTACACATTGGATCCGATTATCAAGGTAGCTGGTGAACCATGGAAGGGCATCGCTGGAGATCTCAATGGAGGACAGTTGCTTGAGCAGTAGGGGTGGTTAACTGTGAATGCCTTGGTAAGGTCTATAAATACTGCCCCTCCACAATTCCCTTTGTCAAGCGTGGCATGGATGAAGGTTGTAAATTCCAGTAGTGCAGTGGTGGTGGCAGCTCTTTTCTGAAGCCATGCTTCTCTGGGCACTGTAAATTGTACTTATCCAGGAATTCAGCTAGTTGGTCCGACACTATTCGCCCAGCGCTTTGATTAGTAGGGGGAGGAAATGAGATAGGTCTGTACTCTGTGCAGTGTCCCATCTCCACTTTTGTGAACCGGTGTGAGAGTGGCTTTCTTCCAGAGAGAGGGGAAATGGCCCAAACTAAGTGAGATATTAAAGATCTTTGTAAGTGGTTCTAAGATTTCATCGAGGACTTGTGCCAGCAGTTTCAGGTCAAGGGAGTCACCACTGTATCCTTGTTTGCCGATGGCCTTTTGAATGTATTTTCTAGCTACTTGTGGTGGGACTTCCTTAAAAAAAAACTTTGGGGTTGTACGTTATAGTTGGGGGGTAACTTGGGAGGAGCTGGAGGGGAGGTCGTCGAAAAAATTTGGTGGAAGGACTCTGTCCAGGTTTGTAAATGCATTATTAAAAGTGCTGGTGATGATACCTAGGTCGAGTGTAGGAGTGCCATGAAGGTTGAACATAGTGGGTGATGCTTTAGGATCCTTGCCTCTGAGTTCTTTCTTGTTGTTCCAGAATTTGTTTCCCTGGCCCCAAGAGTTGGTCAGAGCCTCTTTGTAATAGCTGCGTTTAGCATTCCATATTCTTCGAGTGCAATCATTTCTAGCTGCTTTGTATAATTGTATATTTACTTGTGTCGGAGTTGCACGAGCACAATGCCAGAGGTGGTCTCTGTGCTTGAGCAGAGTTAAAAGGTCAGTAGTAACCCAGGGGTTGGTCTGTCCTTGACCTTCATCTTTTTCAATGGTGCATAGATGTCACAGGCTTCGTTGAAACGTTTGATAAATAGGTCCAGAGCTTTGTTGGTGTCATTGAGGGAGTCAAGCACTGCCCAGTTCAGCCTGGTTAGATGGGATTTTAACAGCTGTAATTGCCCTTGTTTGATAACCCTGGCATAGATAAGCTTGGGAGGGGGCTTGTGGTATTTGTTTGACCAGGAACAGATGACAGGTGAGTGGTCACTTATTGTATCCGGGAGTACAGAAACATTGGAGATGCTCAGGGTGGTTAGATAGAATCCAGTCTAGAAGCGAGGGAGCCTGTCCTATAGTTACACCTAGTGGGGGCATTGACCAGTTGAGTGAGGTGATGCACCGCAGCTGCATCCTTATAGGTAGCGGCCTCAGCAGAGAGCCAGTTAATGTTAAAATCACCCATGATTATGGTTTCAGAATTATGTTGCTGGACCCTTAGATATTCCATGATGCTATGGAAGCCAGCAGTCTGGTCTCTTGGGGGTGGCTACATTAACATAAGTAATCTAGCAATCAGGCAGGGTAGGTCAAATACAACAGAAATATAATAAAAGTTACAATGCATTTCAAGAAGTAAAACAACTAGCTTTAAGTATTAAAGAACAAACGCTGTCGGTAGGGATAGGAGAAATCATGAGACTCACTGGGGTTAGGAGAGACTAGTAAGGAGTATAACACAGCAGGTTGGTGTGACAGACAGAGGAGGGAGTCAGTATGGGAAGGAAACACTTGAGGGTAAGCACAGTAAACAAAAGGTTTGAAAAAGTAAATAGTAGACAGAGTGATAGGCCATAGCTAAGCAGAGGGATGATCTTGTACCAGAGGCTAATAGGAAGGGAAAAGGGGAGAGAGGGTGGAGGAGTGGAGATAAGTGATGAGTTGTTGGAGTGAAAAAATTGAGGAGGGGTATGTCAGGGAAAATGGAGACTGACATGAAGTTATATCAAGTGATGTCAAAACAAGTGCATAAGACAGCAAGCAATAAATGCCATTGAAGTTCTTTTTTGGAAGAAGAATGGGACTTCAATTGTCTAAGGCTTAGGGGAAGAGAGTTCCATAGCTGAGGGGCAACAATCTGGAAGGCACTAGAAGCTTTGGATGTACAACATCTATTTACATACAACAGGGATCTATCAACTGAACAAAGTCCATGAGAGGAGTTGGCAAGAGCAAGTAATACTGCAAGCGAGGAGGGAGTACGTTCCCTGATAATTGAATCAATAAGTGAGCCCAGAGAGTATTTCTTGCTAGGTTAGTTAACAATGATGCTTGAAGCGAGGAGCCAAAGAGGCATAATGGCTTATATTGTTGTAGGTGACGTTCCACTTTTGCAGGGTAGTTTTGTGAGCTGCAGCATTACTCCCAAGTCTCTTTCTTCCTTTATTTCTAATTGTGCAATATTGTATATATTGTATTTTCACATAGGGTTATTTTTACCCATGTGTATCACCTTACACTCTCCTATATTAAACTGCATTTTATTAGTTTCTACCCATAATACTAAGTTGTCAAGGTTGTTTTGAAATGGTTTAGCTTCCAATTCAGATTGTACATAGCCCCCTACTTTACAATCAGCTGCATATTTGCAGATACTTGTATTTCCAGATGATTGAAGAGATGAGATCAAAATGTTGAATAAGATGAGTCCGAAAACAGAACCCTGTGGGACTCCACTAGTCACTTGTCCATGCCTGGACAAATGTCCCTTTATTGATACTCTCTAAGTTCTGTTCTTCAATCAAGATCCAATCCACTCAATGATATTGCAGTGTAATTTTATTTTGCATAGAAGTTCCAGTAATAATGAGTGGGTAACCTTATCAAAGGTCTTAGCATAGTCTAAAAACACCACATCTACAGGACACCTTTATCATGGCTGGGATCTCCCCAGGCTGTAGCTGGTGCTCAGAAATGCTGCTCCCAACTCGTTCCTCAACTACAATTTCTCCTGCTACTGAGGTAGAGGTTGCTTCCTCATGCACTGCTCCCTCTGTGTCCTCAGTAGCCAGTTCCTTCACCTTGTTATGGTTAATGTCACACATGAGAATTGCTCTGCTATCAAAGTTATCACCCTTGATTACATCCATAGGCAGATCTGGTATAACACCAACCTCCAATATGTCCTGGCCACCATCCCAGCTTAGAAAGATCTGGGCCATTGATACCGAGGCTTCAGGACCCATAGCTCCTCTCATTATAGAAAACTGGCCAGGCATGATCTATTCCTCCTGAGTCATATCCTGCTTCACCATAGAAATGGAGCCCCGGTGTCTCTCCATCCATGGGTTACCAATCAATTCACCATCATGGGATGCATATGTGAAATGGCGTTAGAAGGCAGTGCACTAAGTGTACAGGCCACTATCTGTTGTGAGCTCCCTGAGCTACCACCTCCTGCTGCACTAAACCCTTTTTTCACAATTTTCAAATAATCATCACACAAGTGCCCCTATTTCTAGTAGATACAGCACCTGTGTTTATCTGTCTCTCTGTTTTTGAAACCAGGTAGCTTCCCTAGGCATCCTGAGGTTCCATTAAAATCACCTGATGTCAGTGCACTATTGTCTTTGTGATGAGAGGAAGGTTGGCTATAATGAACTGATCAGCCGTCTCAGCACCCTCCTCTGTAGAAGTTGGAATTCTATCCAACAACCATATTCTCAGTTCCTCAGGTACAGCTTTTAGGAACTGTTCCAGAAGAAATACATCTTTTATTTCCTCTAGAGAGTGAGCTTTTGCACCACCTACCCAGCACTTCAAGTTACATAGCTGCACACACATTTCAGCATAGCTGTCCCCCCAGAGCCTTTCTTAACCTTCCAAGAAAAGTGGCAACCCCTCCGACTGGCATACCTTCAGACAACTATGCAACTGTTGCAAAAGTAGGATCTGCAGTGGTAAGTGACCCTATTTCTATTCTTTGCAAGCTAAAAATCTTAGTAACCCGAAAGCGTTTTGGAAACAAATCAATGCATTTCTTAGTGGTCACTCCCCGGTATCTCCAAGCACTGTACAATCAGGTTGCAATACCCTTGTTGATCCTCAGTCAATTGCTGATGGTCTAAATAATTTCTTCACTGACCTCTCTAGCTACACCTCACACTTTACCCTTCCCTCTGACTCCAATCCTTCCTCCCTCCCTCGTAGGGATCCTCTCTCTCGTCCCGAGTTTCACTTCAAGTTGGTTACATTCAAAGAAGTACTGAAACTGCTTCTAAGCCTTAAGAGAAATAGTTCTTCAGGTTTTGATGCCCTCGAACCACGCTTTCTAAAACTAGGTGCTCCTGTTCCTGTTTCTTCCATATGTGCCCTGATCAACAAATCCATTATAAGTGGGACGGTGCCAACTGAATGGAAGGTGGCACTTGTGGTTCCATTGCAAAAAGGGGGTACGTATGCAGTTGAAAATCATAGGCCAATTTCCATCCTCTGCTTACTAGTCAAAATTCAAGAACATCTCATTTTCAACCAGTTTCAGACCTACTTGGAATATCACCACCTCATTATCGACTGTCAGCATGGCTTCAGAAAGAATTATAGCACCGTCACAGCCCTAGTCAAGGATACCTCTGCTATCTTCAACTCCCTTGACAAAGGACTGTTTACTGGAGACATTTTTGTTGACTTAACCAAGGCCTTTGATTTAGTTAATCATACCCTACTTTTGCATAAACTTCAGTTCCTGGGCCTGGACCCCCGCTGTTCATCCTGGTTCCAAAACAACCTATCCAATTACTCTCAAGGGGTAAAATGGTCTGGGGCACTCTCCTCTTTTCTTTTAGAGCCACAATGCATGGGATACCCCAGGGTTCCATCCTGGGACCCCTTCTGTTCATGCTATTTATAAATAACCTTTCAACTCACTGCGGTGAGTCCTCAGTACAACATTATACTGATGACGACGTTCTGTACTGGTCCCATAGAGACATCAACTGGCTTTCTAAGAACTTGGAATCAGACTTCCTAATCTTCAAGAACTGGTTCCTTAAGAATCACCTTATTCTCAATATGAAGAAAACTAAAACTATGTTATTTTTTAACCCGACCTCAAAAGTTGCCTCCTCTCATATGCTTCTCATTTGGTCTGTCTCATGAGTTACTCCTGATTCCTTTCAGTCATTTAAATACCTAGGTATCTTGCTGTACCCCGTCTCTCCTTTGAGGATCACATCACAATGAGCACCAAAAAGCTCAACCAGAAACTCATCTTGCCCTACTGCTTATGCCCCCACCTCTCTCAAGACTCCTGTCATAAGATTGCCACCACCTCTCTCTTTCCTATACTTTTTTATGGTGCCCCTTTCCTTCTCTCAGCTAAATCTTCTATTCTGTCTCAGCTAAGAATATTCTATCACAGCGTAGGTTGTTTTGCCCTTGGAGTTAACTCTCTATGCCATCACTGTAAAGTCCTTGAAGCACTTAACTGGCCTACCTATGATCACAGGATTTGGTTCTTCTCCCTCTGCTTTATCTAGAAAGTTATCTATCTATTCTCTCCCCCATCTAAGTGACTTACTGATACTTAAACCTTCCCCATGGCTACTTAGGTCCTCATTTTCCCCTTTACTGTCCATCCCTTTTGCTGGTTTGGTGATAGGTAGGAGTTCTTTTGCCTAATCTGCCCCTACCACTCAGAACTCACTTCCTTTCTCTGCACTATCCCTCAACTCTCTCACTTCATTCAAGAACTTTCTTTCTGAATATCTACTCAATCCCAAAGCATGTACTTGCTTTTCCTAGTTGTTCTTCTCTTAATTACCTTTCTGGGCTGCTAATTATTTGTTTATTTCAGTTTTGCACCTGTGTCATATATTATTTAACTCTAAACATCATTTTATGTAAACATGCATTGTATTTTTTTTACATGTGTGTGTCTGTGTGTATATATATATATATATATATATATATATATGTATATCTATATATATATATATATATATATATATATATATATATATATAATATTGTTACGAAAACATGGTTACAGAACAATATAGACAAAGAAGTTGTTCATGAGAATTGGATGAGGCTGAAGGTTTCTCTCGCCACAGTTTAGCGGAGGGGTGCAAACTGTGTGAGAGGCCTTTCGGCAACATGCAATTCTGCTTAAAGTTGAACCAGCACAACATTCTGTGGTGATTTGCATATGCAGCCCATGATGCTTTGCATTGTGTGGGCATGTGTGATTTTGTATTTTCTTGAAACTCGGCTTCCCAGCCAAATGCCCTTTGGGGTAACCATTGCCTCAGTGTTTGCGCACAGAGGTTCTCTGTCTTTTATATATATATATATATGTAGTTTATGCTCCTTGTTTGCCTCAGCTACCTCCTTCTAACTGACCCCCCCAGCCCCATTACCCCGGTATCACCAAGACTAAATCCTGCCCTGTTGCTGGTGCAGCACCTGCTAGGGGTCAGTCTTCATCTGCAACTGGAGGTGCTTTTCCTCCATTTTTCTTCTCTCTTCCCTGTTGCTGGGGTGCATACACAGGATGCGTGTATGTGGAGGCATGTGCATGTTTGCAGAGTTCCTGCAGCACCCTCCCTTCTTCTGTACCCCCAGACTGGGACTAACCTCTGGCCTCCAACTGGGAGTTGTCATTCAGTGGGTGTGCCAGTCCTCCCTCCCAAGGACAGAACTGTCCTCCTGATGCTCGATCCTCTTCCTCCCCTGCCGAACCCTGGTGGCCCATGCTCATTCCCCAACATGGGTCATGGGCATGGCACAAGGTGTGGCGTCCAGTGCCTCAAACCTCAGCTCCACCGAGCCAGCTATATTGTTTACTTTTAATGTTTTTTGCTTTTGACGTATGCTGTACAACCACTGTCTTTGTTCTGATTTGTTGTACCCTAACACTGGTCGCCCCTGAAAAAGGGACTGCATTGTCTCAGTGGGCTAACCTGGTTAACACATTTCAAATAAATAAATAAATATTGGCCTATAGGCCTGGGGGTTAACTGAAGCTTTAGAAAGCCATTTTTCACCTTATCATAGTCCATGCAGTCCTCATTGTTCATTGTGGTAACACGTTCTAATGCCTTGCATATGAGCAGTGGCAATAGGTGAGTTGTGCAAGAAGCCATGCCCAGTTCAATTTGCCTCCAGATTCTCTCAAAAGATCTTAAAAACAAATCAAGATCATCCCCTCTCCTGATATTTGGGAAACATTTTAGAATTAATCTTGACTTCCTGGGTTGAACCACTCATGCCGTTACTCACAGTTTGTGGTGATGTCCTCTGGCGCAACATCTTCATCAGTCTGTCATCCTGTCACTGCCTCTCTCCCTCCTGTTTCTCCTCTTGTTCATGCTGGTACTGTTTTTATTGTTCCTCAGCCTTTCACTTCTCAGCCTTCTCTCAGTCCTATGCTTCCATCTTCATCCTCTACAGCTCCACGCCTACCTTTTGCGACTTAGTTTCTGCCTTAGTCTCAATCAGGGCAAGCTCCTCCTCCAGATTTTGTACCTGCACAGCTGCCTCAGTTCTCAGATCTGGCTCACTTTTATTCTCCCTAGTCTCCATTGCATGACTTTGGCTAGCAGTGACCACTTTCACATGGCTTCATGATCATTCTTTTTTTTTTTTGCAGATGGCTATGAGTTCCACCCATGTTTGGCCTTCCTAGCGGTCAAATTCTTTCCTTTTATCACAACTCATAGAGGTGTAGCAGTGTGCATTTCTCATATGGCCCAGACATAGTGATGACGTGCATCCATCTATTCGTGGTTAACAAAAATGAAACTCATAGAATATATGTCCATTGTTGTATATCCTGTTCTGTGAATGGACAGATAACATTTATATGGAGCAAGCTGTTTCATATCCCAATGTCTCCAGTTTGTGGAAAACTAGTCTCCCCAAGACTCAACCTGTGACTGTTACCAGCTTTCTCAAACCCTTCAGATGCCTGCAAATATGCTCAGTAGCTGCCACTACTCAACATAGACAGTTCTTTTGGTGTATTTCTAGATCTGAATCTCTCCAGAGCCACTGCTCACACAGTACAGTGCTCCTTGATAAAGGGAAGATGACCCACCCCTTTGTTACAGCTGAAAACACTTTATTGTAGAAATGAATTATTGTATGGTAACTGCAGCACTCTATTCGGAGTCAGAAACAGAGTTTTGTGAATTATAAATGAGTTAGCTGTATCTCAGAGAACTTAGTAATGGAAACATGCATATAAAAAACTAATATTTTAATACTTCAAAATATTCACACATATTATGAATGATAATACATAAGGACTATGGGGCTTTCTGCAATGGAGTTAATGTTGTTTGGTACCAGTGGGTGGCACTACTCAGCATAGCACTACTGGTATGCCCACTAACAGGCAGTCCCACAGATTTCCTCTCTGTATTCCTCCTCACTCATCCCTCCTTCCACTTGTGGTATTTTACCATGCCACTTCTGACTGCCTTGGCTAATGATGATCAGGAAGAGGCACCTCCTTTACCTGCTTCCTTCTGGTGAAGAGTCCAGCATAAGAGGTATCTGAATTTAGATGTGTATGTTGCCCACCAATGCACAGATGGCTGCCTTTTTGTCCTCTGCTAACTCAAGCTTGGTGCAGCTAACATAAAGTAACTGTTTCATTGTCAGGGTCAAGTGTTTAGAAATCACAAACTAGGGATTCTGTTACCCTTGATTTTTCATGATGGGAGTGTGATGTGGGAGGGGACAGGGTGAAAATGGCCATTATAGCAGCGGTTATTTTTTCTAGGATGCTTTGCAAACTTCAACAATATGTGAAATGGGCTCATCATCAGGAGGGAAAACAGGTAGTATTGGGGAGGGACTTTGGTAGTCTGATGTAGAGACAGTAGGTAAACCCCATACATCAGCAGCATCACCCTTCTTCTTTTTCTTTTTGGGCTCCCATAAGGGATTCATATCATCACCCCCACAATTGCTGAAATCCTCCTTCTCTTGAGCTGTGTCTTCATCAGCAACACTTTCTCCAGTCTCTCATTCTCATCATCATGGCCCACATTTTTAGATGGAGTCATTTCTGACTACTCAAGTGTCAGATCCCCCTCCTCTGACTCATGCTCCAGCTCCACACTTTAATTGTGGAATGGGGCACTATCAGCAAGATCAGGCTCAGTGTCACTGCCACTAGCAGTCACAGAGACAGCAACAACAGCCTCCTTCTCAACCACAGTGCCTGAGCCAAAGGATTTACCACCTCTTGTTGTACTACTCCTTTTATTACTACTTCCCCAGTCCCAACCAGCATGGGAGTTACAGATGTGGCAGAGAAAATAATTGGCTACACTAATGCCACCACCACTGCTGCCAACTACTTCTTTGCTACTGCCTGAGGCAATAAAAGAGAAAGCTACAGGCATACTTTTTTAGCCACAACACTGTTTTGCCCCAAATAACTTTCGCACTACTTTGCTGACTCCCTGGCACCTTTTCCTTTAGCAAAGCATCTCTTCCCAGTCATGTTTATAAATATTTGTAATGTTTGAATGACAAATTTAAAGAAAGTCTATAGTACAACTAAGTAGCAGTAGACAACACCTCCACCAAAGGATTAGCAGTGCAGTATAAAAAAAAAGAAATTAAAAAGAGTTTACTGAGCTAATACTAGCTATTAAAGAAACCCATTATAACACAACAGAGATTAACATGACTGGGTTAATTAACAACTAAGTACAGCCAAGGTACTTTATAGAATACATAACAAAAACTAATATAGAAAGAGACTGACAACATTACTTACAAAATCATCCAGAACTGAAGTACAGAAATAAAATGATAAATTATAGACTGCAGACAACAAATTATGAGCAAGAATGACTGAGAAAAAAATATGATGAATCACTGCTCAGCCAAAAAGGCTACAGATCTTTCAGGGCTGCCTTGGTTGGCTGAAACACGCCTCTGCAATGCTCTAGTATAGACAAAACAAAAGCACTATTTTAAATACAATAATCTACAAAAACAGAAACAAAAAAAATCTAGCAGCACAATGCACTCTAGAATAAACTATGAGCAATTTATAGTAAAAAATGTAAATTTTTCTCAGGCAAGCAATTGGACAAGCATATTCTCTCTGCACAAGATTGGACTGAACACAGCATTCTCATGGCATACAGCTTGTTTTGGCACCATGTGATCTCCAGTCTCAAGGCACATTGTGAACTTCACAGGTAAAGTTATCAAGCTCACAAATTCATGAATTTATTCCCATACTTTAAAT
This sequence comes from Neoceratodus forsteri, assembly GCA_016271365.2. Taxonomy (NCBI): domain Eukaryota; kingdom Metazoa; phylum Chordata; order Ceratodontiformes; family Ceratodontidae; genus Neoceratodus; species Neoceratodus forsteri. The sequence continues at coordinate 650,753,033 of CM057456.1, forward strand.
TGGAACTTTGCAAGGCAGATTAACTTTGAGAATTGCAGAGAATGCCTGAATTACTGTTATGTGCAAAGTGAGTACACCAACTGTGCACACAACTGCTTTCTACACCTGTTGCTTTCCCACTGTAGCTGGGCCCTCCAAAATGAGGTGGAAGTGAAACACATCTGATACAAGCAATGATCCCCTCAGAATTCTCATTCATCCAGTTCATGGGGTTAGCTTGTGTCACTCTATGTTTTCAACAGTGTGTATGGTTTGTCATACTTCTCAAACCATCATTGTCCAAATATGAGATACTAGATGCTATGCACTATTCGGTTGGGGTTTGTGAAAATATTGCGTACCCTGTGTTATGCCTGAGTCCCACATCCTTTACACCCTCATGCTCACACCAATGACAGATGATTTCATCATTACAAGAGATACTGCTTTATTGCACTAACATGTAGTAAGAGGTACTCACTGTACAAGTGTGGATACTAAGGATTATACTTGCTATTGTTTACACTATATCATGCACACTCATTTTACAGTGTTATATACTTATTTTCTGTTATATGCAATATCATATATATTTATTTTACTTATAGTTTCATTATACCTGCTGTGCTTATATTTTCCTGTTATGCATTTACTTATATTATGCATGCATTCACTGATGTTCTGTTGTAATCATGTATTCATACTGTAGGTGCCTTATACTGTACATACTTTCATGATCACATTCTTTTACCAAAGTATCATACCATATGTATTTCTGTATACTCTGCATTGGATCACTGTCAAAATAGTGCATGCAATATCGCGTGTGCAACTACAACGCGTACTAAATATCATCGATCAATATAAGTGTGGTGCAATAACCACGTCTCTGCTATAGTGCTGCAAGTTTCAGCAAACTAGTTGTCCTACCTTTTTTTGTATTATATTCATGCTTCTGATTCATGTCGAATCATGTCTTGTCACAGGGGAAGTGAATTACGACCGCAATAGCTGGTGCACATGTGTTACACATTGCTACTCCCCCTACACACCTAAACTGCCTGTGCAGAGCTAGTGTAGCAACAAACAGATCACTAGTGACAACTCATCTCAGGTAAAGCCAAAATAGTCATGCATCTTTATTCATCAACACACACTTAAAATAAAAGATTCATTAGTAGCATTACATTTGAACTTCTAATGGGACACTATAAGCACAGTCATTTCATCATTGTTTAAGCCTGAAGCTGAAAGTTGTAGGCAATACCTCTAAGGTATTCATTTCTTGAGTGATCGGTATATTGAGCCACAATACCAGCTATTTGTTTTGCAGTGTCCTTGTTCTTTTTCTTTGTATTTGGCACTGTACTCCTGGCAACAAGTTGCTCGATGACAGTGCAGTTGTAATGTTGCTCTGATTTTAAGAACTCAGTGACTCGCCAGATTGAAGGATGGTAAGCACCAATGAAATGGTTAAATTTACGGTGCCATGCTTCTACAGAATTAATTTTGCGAGAGAAAATACTGTACTGTCATAAGCAATTCCAGAGTGAAATGTCAAACATTGGCCGCCTCACCACCTCGGCAGAGGCCTGCTGAGCCATGTATCTTCAAAATAATCAAGCAGAGCAGTTAATGACTCTGCACTGCTTTGGTAAAAATCAGTTCTCATTAGCTCTTCAAAAGCAGAGAGTACATCAGGCACTGGTACATAAGAAAGTGATGGTACTAGACGTATATGTAAAGCATAGTTCGGGTCAGATGTGTATTGACTGCACACTTCTGGTATTTCTTGCACTTTTCTCCATACTGGCCACTGCCTCCTTCACAGCAACCTCGGCTGGGTCCGGTACATGATTATGATCACCAAGTTTCTTTAGCACAGTACTACCCTGCAAATGTAGACGTGCACCTCAGCATCCTTTGTCATACTGCAGGCTTTTGTAGTATGCTTTCTCTTGGGTTACACGTTCTCGACGGTATAGGAACCCATCCAGCAAAGCAAGCTCCTTGTCTTTTTGACTAACAATGAAGCACACATCAGACATGGTGTCAAACTGAAACACATCTGATTATGACACTAAGGGGCACTTGTTTTATGGCATCCTTAATTAGGCAATTAAGTTTAGATGTGGAACCCATGATATGTCATGCTATTTTGACCACGCTATATTGACGCAAGCGCTACTGTCACTGTGCTATTTTGACCGTGCGTTATTGACTCGCACTATTTTGCACATGCTATTTTGACCAGATACCCTCTGCATTTCTTTTGTCCTTAGTTTATAACTGACAATGCCATTTCTTTGTTCAAAGTTTTTTTGCTAACTGTACATTTTTGCTGTGTAAGATTATGCACAAGGGAGACTCCTTATTTACACTTTTGGCCAATGGGGCCTGTTTGCTGTATGTAGAATGTATTTGTTATCAGCAGTATATAATTGCTTGCACAGCCAGCTTCCTCAGAGAGAGAGAGAGAGAGAGAGACTATGCCCGATGACTGGGGGAAACTAGCTCCCTTGTGACTGCTTTGCTTCATTTGTAATGGCATGAGTATTTGTAGTAAACTGTTTTATTGCATTCTATTTGTTACGTTCTTTGTCCAGCATCACCATCCAAGAACCTGAGATGTGACCTTTTCACACATAACAATTGGTGATCATTTGCTAAATGGTTTTGACTGGCAAAGAATAACACTCATTTTACTTTGTGATTTGACTTCTGGGATGTGACTTTTCCCAGAGGCAAGGAGCAGTGAGCATGACAGTTTGGGACTCTGGAGAAAGTACATGGACTGCTGTTCCCCTTTTGGGTTGAACTTGGCAGCTGAGGACTCCATGTGGACAGACTGCTGCTCTTTCTGCTGTGAGCACGTTCTTCATGGAAGCTCACATACACCATCTGCCTGTGTATATATAACTACTATGGATGCATACTCAGCAGTAGACATGGATAAAGTAGCCCCAGTTCGCTCTGTGAAGTGATTCGCGGAGTGAAGGCGAATTCACGGAGTGCTCCACAACGCAAAGCAGAGTACTTCATGTTATAATGGGTAACACGAAGTCCATTGAAAACAATGACTTCACATTACTCTGCCTTCCCAAACCACTACTCCACCAATTCTTAAGGCAAAGTACATTGAAAATAATGTACTTCCCCTCACTTCGCCTTGTTTTTAAGCTCCACAGACAAATTTTGCAGTGATTCATTGGATTTCAGGTCACATGGGCTCTAGATTGTTCTGCACAGTCTCAGTTGGGGTAGTGTGTGTAGGAAGCTGTAGGAGACAATCTGCTGTGAGAGCTCTCTGTGATTCAAACTTTCTAAAGCTCTTAAAAAAGCATTTTTGAGTCATTTTTTTTGCTGAAACTTTAGTTCATCGATATTAGAAAACTCTCCTGTGCTCATATCATCAGGTATTTATTGTTTGTGTATGGATTTTAAATGTTAATGTACAACATTCAGTCTGTGTACTGAGAGACAGTGGAAGTGTGCTTTGGGGGAGGGGTGTATCTGTGGTGTAGGTAGATTAACTTGGAGAAAAAGACAGTGCTTTTGGTTTTGGTGATATTTTTCTTGTATAACTGTGTTAATATGCACAGTAAAGTTTCCAATAATTCTTGCCTTTTTTTGCTGATTGTTGTGGTGCAGCAGTGCATAACTTTAGTTTGTTTAAAATATGTGGTTATATTACTGAAGTTTTCAGTTTGCTATGCATTACTTAGTGTGTTCAAGTATATGTGTGACGTGTGTCATCAAATCAGACACATTTTATTGTGCCACATATTAATTTCAGCAATGTGAACCTGCTATCCACTGCAGCTGTGTGATTTTTGTACTTCTTCGTGGTATCTTTACTGGTACTAGTACTAGTGACTGTTACTGCAGCAGTGCAGTACACTGCCCCCGCGGCTCGCCCGAACTGGCAAAGGTATTGTTTTCCAGATTTGAATTTCTGATGGTGAGCACTAGTTAGGTGTTGTGCCTTTTCAACTGCATCTCTTCAGTGCACAGTGCAATCTTAATCTGTCTGTGCACTTACATCTCTTTAGGGCCCAATCTCCATTTGTAACTTAAGTCACAGTTGTTTCTTTGGCTTCCCTTCAGAGTACTGGACAGGTGTGGTGCATAATTCTGCCTGAATACTGTACTCAGTAATGAGCGTTTTTAAGTCAGGGAGTTTGTGCTACAGCTCATCGGGGAAGTACAGTCATAGGCATTTGCATTCCCCTCCCAATGCAGTTCCATGTTGTTTATCTCACACCATTGACACTGAATCATGTTCTTCTTCATCTCGGTCACAAATGCAGTCACAAATCACGATTTACGATCAAGTCACAAATCACAACACTAATTTTTTGACTAGTTACTTGGCTGTATTGTAAGCATGTTTTGTAGTATCTCTCCAGGCTTCACCACCCCACAATTGTACTCATTAATGAGCATTTTTAAGTCGGGAAGTTTGTGCTACAACTCATCAGGGAAGTATAGCCATAGGCATTCACGTTCCCAATACAGTTTTCATATTGGTTATTTCATACCGTCGACACCGAATCACATTCTTCATCATCATGGTCACAAATGCAGTCACAAATTGCGATTCATGATCACATTATGAATCACAACGTTAATTTTTTTACTAGTTACGTGGATGTATTGTAAACATGTTTTGTAGTATTTCTCCAGGCTTCACCACTCTACCATTGTACTCATTAATAAGCATTTTTAAGTCTGGAAGTTTTGTGCTACAGCCCATCGGGGTAGTACAGCCATAGGCATTTGCGTTCCTTATTGTACAGCATGTGAGTTATAGTACTGTAAGTAGTGGTGGGTGAAGTGGCTCCAATTTGCTCCATGAGGTGATTCACTGAGTAACGTGGAATCTACAGAGAACTTCACAATGTGAAGCGGAGTACTTCGCTGCAGAATAAGGAATGCGAAGTCCATTGAAACCAATGACTTTGCGTTATTCTGAATTCTCCAAACCACTTGTCCACCAATTTTAAGGTGAAGTATATTGAAATCAATGTAATTCACCTCACTTTGCCCTGTAATTGAGCTCCAAATGAAATTCTGCAGTGATTTATGGGATTGTAGGTCACATGGGCTCTAGATTGTTCTGCACAGCCTCAGTTTTTGCCTGGGTAGCGTGTGTTCAGTGGTAGCTGGAGGCAGTTTGCTGTCAGAGCTCTGCAATTCAGAACCTCTAAAAGCTGTTTAAAATGCCTTTTTGAATAATATTTTGTGCTCAAAGTTTAGTACATTGATTGTAGAAAACCCATCTGTGTACATATCATTGAGTGTTTATTGTTGTGTGTGGATTTTGAATGTTAATTTAGAACAGTCAGTCTGTGTATTGTGAGGAATGTTAATTTAGAACAGTCAGTCTGTGTACTGTGAAGTGTGCTTTGGGGAGGGGCATATTTGTGGTGTAAGTAGATTAACTGGGAGAAAAAGGCAGTCCTTCTGTTTTGATTATATTTTTCTTGTATAACTGTGTTAATGTACACACAGTAATAGTTTCAGTAATTCTTGACATTTTTTTTTGCTGATTGTTGTGGTGCAGCAGTGTACAGTTTGTCTGTTTAAAACATTTGGTTATATTAATAAAGGTTTTCAATTTGCTATGCATTACTTGTAGTGTGTGTGTGTGTGCGTGAGTGTGTGTGCGATGTGTGCCATTAAATCAGACACCTTTTAATGTGTTGCAGAGTAATTGAAGCGGTGTGAACCTGCTATCCACCACACCTGCATGAATGTTTTATACTGCTTTGTGGTATCTTTACTGGTAGTGGATTGTTACTGCTGTGCACTAATCCCTCAACTGGCAAAATGTATTCATTTCCCAGATTTGGATTTGTGACTTGTGAGCACTGGTTAGGTGTTGTTGTGCCTTTTTGTATGCATTCCCTGAGTGTGCAGTGCAATCTTAATCTGTGCGTTTGCATGGCACCATTAATTCTGGGGGACTGCATTTCTTGTTACGCTCTCATTTCACTTTCTCGGCACTGGGGAATTTTCTGAACACAAGATAGTAGCATTTTGGGGATGCACATTCATTCTGGTGACTCTGTGTGTAACCTGACCACTGTGTGCATGACTGAGTGTGCCATTAATTCTGGGAGACTTTGCATTTCTTGTTACACTCTCATTTCACTTCATCAGTACTGGAGAGTTTTCTGGACACAAGACAGTAGCACTTTGGGGATGCACATTCATTCTAGTGACTGTGTGGATGGGATGCTGCCAGTATTGTTGTCACTCTGCCTTACTTCATGTTTAAGGTGGAATGACAATGCAAAGTAATAATAACAAGGTGAAGTGAGCCTTTCCTATGGGGCACTCCACATAGTGAAGTGTCAATGTTGCTAGCTTTGCTTGTAGAGCAGAAAGCAGCTAACTAAAAGAAGCTACATTTTCTTATTAATTTAACAAAAACTACTGCCTGTAAGGTTGCACAGGTCCCAGACTGTGCCTGGTAGGACCTACTACTTTTAAAGTGTGTATTTTGTTAACTGTGTGAGCCCTGCTACACTGCCGACGAGGCAGGAAACAGGAAGAGAGCTGGTAACCAGGACAACTATAAACAGTCCTTAAACCAGCTACGGTGGGCTTTCTGTACTGATTTAATGTTTGCTCTGCACTGTAATTAGTGTTGTTACTCTTGTCATTCATAGGCCACTTGTTAAACCACGCAGTATTAGGGTTTAACTGTGCTGCACATCGCGAGGACCCTGTGACCCCTAGTTCTACTTCCGGGTCACCACTCACGTTAAACGCTTGCCCCTGCAGCGAGCACAGCACAAAAACTACTGACTGCAAGGTTGCACAGGTCCCAGACTGTGCCTGGTAGGACCTACTATTAAAGTGTGTATTTTGTTAACTGTGTGAGCCCTGCTACACTGCCGATGAGGCAGGAAACAGGAAGAGAGCTGGTAACCAGGACAACTATAAACAGTCCTTAAACCAGCTACGGTGGGCTTTCTGTACTGATTTAATGTTTGCTCTGCACTGTAATTAGTGTTGTTACTCTTGTCATTCATAGGCCACTTGTTAAACCACGCAGTATTAGGGTTTTACTGTGCTGCACATCGTGAGGGACCCTGTGACCCCTAGTTCTACTTCTGGGTCGCCACTCACGTTAAAAGCTTGCCCCTGCAGCGAGCAGGGCGCGTGGTGAAGCACGCGGAGATGCGCGCAGAGACACGCGCATCATGTGTGTCTGCCGTGTCTGCCGGGACTGCAGGGACCAGGGCCCCAAAACTGTAAGTAAACTCATCCTTGCTATAATACACAGTTACTTCACCTGGTGTTCTGCCTGACATACTAACATGGAGGCTCCAAATAACTATTGTCTGTCATGTGCTATGTATGCCATTTGTCCCCAGACTACCAACTTTGTATGTAATAATTGTTTAATGGTGGAAGCCCTCCAGGAAGAAATTGACCGTTTACTGGCTTCCACAACAGTTGGTCCCGAGACTGAAGCATTGGAGGACTATATTGACTCTATGTTGGGACAGTCTTTATCTTTAGTTCCCCCCATCTGCAGATAAGACAGCAACTGTTATAAGTACTAATGTCATTACCTCCTCTACTCCTGCTGTATTTCAAGAGGAGTCTGATAGTTGGGAAATGGTACCCAAGGGTAAATCACAATGTGGGGGGGACAGATTGGATGCAATATGTTACCCCTACCCTTATTCAATAAATATGATCCACTCAAGCAGGACATAAATGCTCCATCCCATGATGTCACTATCAATACCACCTTCAATGACCCCCTAGTCAGTAGTCCTCCCCGTAGGAGAGAGAATAACTGTACGGTGTTCCCACACCCAAACAAAAAAACTCCGAACAAAAGACCAAAATCACGATTCAGTTATTTTACCACCAAATTCTAGCAACATAGAATCTCACCCACTAACTAAACAAATCTTTGTTCTTGGTGATTCAATTATTAAACACTTGGATGCCTATATGTAACATGGACAAATTCAACACGTACCTGCACTAGCTTGCTAAGGTGCTCGTGTCTCCGACATCACTGCTACTGCAAAAAATATACTGAAAGGGGCTGGTGAAAATCAAGTGTTCATAGTACACGCAGGTACAAATGATATAAATAGAGGTAGTATTGACAAACTTAAACAGGACATTATAGCTCTCAATAATGTACTAGCGGAAAAAAATAGCATAGCATGCTTCTTCTACCCATACCGAGAGTGCCTGATATTATTAATACAAAGATTAAGGCCTTTAACGACTGGCTTAGACGAGGGTGTCTCCGACAGAACATTCTCTGTCTAACACATTGGGAAACCTTCTATCTAGGAGACTCACTGTACTGCTGGGATGGACTCCACCTCAGTCGCAGGGGTAGTTCACTCCTGGGCAAAAGCTTTACAACAGCCATTAACAAACTTTTAAACTAAAACCCGGGGGAGAGATCAGTGACAGAAGATCCTGTTCTCTAAAGAAACCTACTACGGACATTTCTGAGTGTGAGGTACTCAGTTTAAATGCTAGATCTTTAAATCAGGTTAAAATGGCTGAATTAGAAGCTATGTGTCAACTGAATAAATATGGACTCATCTCCATTACAGAAACTTGGTGGGATCCTGATACTTCTTGGATCCAGCACATCCCAGGGTATAAACTGTATCATAAGGACCGCCAGGGACAAATGGGGGGGTATGTCTATATGTTAGAGATGACATATCCTCATTTCAAATCCCCTCAACAAGCAATACTGAATCAATCTGGGTTAACATCCAGTTCGAGGGTTACCCACAGCTGATGGTAGGGACATGCTACAGGCCCCTGACATCAAATAAAGAATATTCTACTTGCTTAAATAATGAAATCTTAGATATGGCCTCTAAAGGAAAAATGTTTCTACTGGGTGATTTCAACCTGCCTACTGTAAATTGGTATTCTTTAACTGGAAGTATGCAGGCCGAGAAAGACTTATTCACACTCATGGTTGATATGGGCATTGAAAAAATCGTTACAGAGCCAACACGAGGTGACAATATACTGGACTTGGTTATTACTAATATAGGGAACTTAATATCCAAAGTTATAATTGGCACCCCACTAGGATCAAGTGATCACTACACCATTTCCCTTACAGTGTCATTTTGTCATCATATCATCAACTGTACTGAATTGAAAAACTATAAAAAAGCTAATTTCAATGCTATTAATAACCAATTAAACTCAATTCCTTGGGATACAGCACTATCCTCTCTTACCATGGAAGAATCCTGGGACTTTTTTAAAACTTCCATTTATAACTCAGAAAAATTATATGTTCCTACAACAATAAAATATAATAAAAAGGGGAAAATACCCCTGTGGTTTAATAAAACTATCAAAGCTCTAATTAAGAAGAAGCAGAGGCTATTTGCAAGAGTTAAAAACAGTAAGGGTGACACCAGAAAATTATTGTTCACTCAATACAGGGAAACTCTAAAATCGCTAAAACAAGCTATTCTGCATTCTAAAAAGAAACTTGAGTTTCATCTGGCCCATACCAAAAACAACTATAAATCACTATTTTCCTACCTTAATAATAAAAAAATAAATAATAGACACATGGGGCCCCTATGCATACATGACACAATTTTATCTACAGACAGAGATATGGCAGACACATTTAGCAAGCAATTCTGCTCAGTATTTACCAATAAAGAGGTTCCCAAACGATTCAAACCTGCGAACAATGTTACCCCCTCTTATATCATCACTGAGGATGATATACTAAAAGCAATTTTGTCCCTAAAACCTAATTCCAGTCCAGGTCCTGATAACATCAGCCCCCGATTTCTAATAGAGACAGCTGCTGCTATCACTAAACCACTCTCAATTATATTCAACAAATCCTTATATGAGGGAATTATCCCTCAGGACTGGACAATGGCTACTGTAGTCCCAATCTTTAAGAAGGGTAACCATTCTAGACCAGAAAATTACCGTCCGATAAGTCTGACTTCTGTTATAAGCAAGATCATGGAGAAAGTTATTAAGAATCTACTAGAGCACGAATCTATTGGGGGTAACTTGACTGACACTACACAACATGGATTTAGACAGGGATACTCCTGTACTACTAACTTGGTTTCCTTTTATAATCATGTCAGTACGGCATTGGATAATGGCATCCCTATGGATGTGATACTTCTCGACTACAGTAGAGCATTCAACAAAGTCCCTCATGACATCCTACTTGACAAAATGAATGATATAGGATTCTCTTACTACATAATCAACTGGGTGTCAGGTTGGTTGAATGGAAGATATCAGCAAGTCAGAATTAATGGCTCACTTTCCCACCCATTGAGTGAGACCAGCGGGGTCCCACAGGGGTCTGTGTTGGGACCCACCCTGTTTAACATCTTTATTTGTGATCTGCAGGCTAGCTCTGAAAATGTTCTCTCAAAATTTGCTGATGACACCAAGCTGTGTGGCTCTGTTCTTACATCCACAAACAGAGAAACCATGAGGAATAACTTAAAATCCATCAAAGAATGGGCAATTTTAAACAAAGGACACTCAACTCAGACAAGTGTCATGTTGTACACTTTGGTAAGCACAACCCTGGGCAGACTTATTTTCTGAACAGTGTGGCCCTTCATGTGTCACCATTAGACTGTGATCTTGGGGTAATCATTAATAATAAACTATCCTCTAGTGATCATTGCAGGATGATAGCTAGGAAATCTAATGCCTTGCTCACTCAAATCCAACGTTCGTTTGTGTCTAGGACACAGGAATGCATAATCCCCTTGTACAGAGCTTATGTCAGGCCCCATCTGGACTATGGATCCCCCTGCTGGAGTCCCTACCTGGGGCAGGACGTTGACAGGGTTGAGAGGGTGCAGAGAAGAGCCACAAGAATGGTCCCTTATTTATCCGAACTTGACTACGAGGAAAGATTAAGAGTTACAGGGTTACACTCACTACACACAAGATGTACTAGAGGTGACCTTCTCCTATTGTACAAAATCAAGAATTCTCAGGAGTTAATGCACTACTGTGGCTTACATTTCTCTTCCAGCTGGACTTCCCCAAGGTATCATAACAACCAGATATTTGTATCTAAAGCTAAAACAACAAAAAGGTTAAACTACTTTACAGTAAGAACCCCTAAACTGTGGAATCTCCTTCCACAATACTTAGTGAACAGTAGCTCTAATACAGTCTTCAAAAAGGGGCTGGATTGTTGGCTCGAGTCTAACAACTTCAAGGTATAATTATCCCACCAATGTGGTGAGGGACAATCTCAATGGGCAGTAGCCTTTTTTTGTCCTTTGAAACCAAGTAAACCAAGTAAGTGGCCACTTCGCATTCAGTTCACCAGCAGATTTTAAATTTGCTGCATCTCTACTCAGCAATAAAGCCACAGAACAGTTACAGGTTTCCCCTTGCATTTATAGACATGTCAGAAATCTGTGTAGAGTTGAGGCTATATGTCTCAAATTATTTTACCTCCGATGGAATTTGGGAAGACTTTGCTTTAAATGCCAAGTCTGATAAAAATCTTGTATAGGTTATCTGTACACAGTATACAGAGACTCAACATACAGCCAAAAAGCAATCACTGAAAGGCTTGTTAGTCACAGCTCTCTTTGCTGCTCTGGAATCTTCTCAAGTGAAAGTAAAATCTCTAGAGCTAGAAAACATTGTTTTGAAAAAAAAAGATGTAGGCTTATAGGCTGCAGAGCATTCCAGATGTGAAGGTAAGCTGGAGAATGAGCACCAGACCTTATATCAACAGAATGAATCACATTTGCATTGTGCAACACAGAGCAATGATCAGGAAGTGAATGCTTTGAGAGAGGAATGAGAAAGAGAGATAGAGAGAGAGATATTAGACAGGAAGCAGGTTTTGCACATGAATGATGTGCTGGCTGATACTAATGATGAGTTGTTTGATGAGAATGAAGAGTTAAGATGTGAGCTGGATCAGGTAAGTGGTGAGATGGATAGGCACCTTAGGGATCATGCCAAAGTGAGCGCCGCGTACAGAGTGTTACAGAACGAGATTGTGAATGGTGTGCATATGAATAATGTAAAGGATTGCTCATGTAAAATGCAGAGCTAATATGGTGAAACTGCACCATCAGTGAGAGGTTCTTGTTGGACATGTTAAAGCTATGAATGGTTTTCAGTATACGCCCATTGACATCACCTTTTCGGGGGGGGGGACTCTGCTGATGGGTGCCCCTGAATGACATGCAGCAGGCATGCCCAATGGCTGTGCCTGCCCATTTACAAAATGGTGGATGCCAACATCATCATGTTGGAATGCCATGCCACTCATAAGATGGTGGATGCCCACATCATCACGTTGGGATGCCATGCCATTCTCAAGATGGCACTGCCCATGGCTGTAGTCAAGATGGCCAACTGTGGGATTCAGGAGGAAATTTGTCACGTTTATTCTCTCCTGCTGTCACTGCTTTGACAAAGGCTGATAAATCAGAGATCTCAGATATGATTAATGATGCTTTGTCCAAATCTGATATGTCTGATGATCAAAGAGAAGTCTTTCGTCAGACAATAGATGAAATGCTGAAAAAAGCAACTCAGCAGCACAGCGTTGTAAAAGCAGTGGCAGATGCAGCAGCGACGGCTGTAATTAAGGGTGCACAAACCACTTTAAACCCATCATTTCCACACAATGCATCAAAGGTGTCAGCAAACCCCATGCAGGCTGCACATTCATCCCAGAAGATTGCTGACAGCATAGGCAGGATGATGTCAAATGACAAATTGAGCTGTCATCTTGAGAAAGTCTGTTACCACTGTGAGATGCTTAGCCTTCCTAGGGAGAGTCATGCATAGGTACTATGTTTAACAATTGACCCTGGCCTTTAGGCAAAACTCTCAGAGACTGTTAGGAGAGAAGAGTCACCAGATTTTGATGATGTTTGTTCAGAGCTGATGGCTGCACAATACCCAGGAGTAGTTGGTGCATGCCTGGCATATAATGTGAAACAGAGTGCCAAATACTTACAAGAGAACTACCATCATTGTCTCTGGATGGCCTACCATACTTGTAAGGCAATAGCCAAAGAGAAATGTGACATAGAACAGGTGGAGTAAGAGGATTTATTCCTCTGTAATATGTTTCCAGCCCTCAAAGAGAGGGTTGAGTGTGCTGTTTATGCCGATTCAGACACATTTGCAAAGATTATGAGAGTAACAGATAGATCCTATCAGATCTATCTTCGTTCCCTCTCCTCTATTCTAAAAACAAGGTTGCTGCCATCCAGTAGTCATCTGGAAGTGAGACCCACTATGCAGTAGAGGGGGGCACAGAACAGTCAGGCCACATCCAAATACAATAATCAGAATAATCAGGGCAATTGCAAAACCTGGAAGAAGAACACAAACTGACAGGGTAATTGGAATAAAAACCCTAATGTTAATCAGAATGGTAAACAACAAGGCAGCTGGATTACCAGACTGGACCACCATACTGACAGATTGCTGAGGAAAATGCCAAGCTAAAAAAATGCTGGATCAGGTAAGGGCTGTGACCAATACTGATTCAGGTCACTCTGTGGCTGTGATAACTTCCACATCACAGATCACGGTGGGGGGGGATGTAAGTGTTCCAGCTACTGCACCTAGTGCTCCTCCAGGCCTGTCATTTCCTCCACCTCCTACACCTGTTGTTGCTGCTGTGACAACCCAGTTGGCGTTGTACCCATTTCAAGAATTGGCTGAGGCCCAAGCAGACTCTGCAGGCCTATGATTTCAGAACCAGTATGAACTGGACTTTAATGCAACACAATGGCAATTAGAGGCCCCAGTCTGTATTGTATCTAACTTAATTGTTGATACATGCGGAAGGCCTTGTGTAGAGGCCTTGGTTGGGGGCCGCCAACTTCTGATGTTGCTCAATACTGGTGAAGTCATGTCAGCACTAAATGATGAAGATCCTGAATCTTTACTCTGGTCTCCCAGCAGGGAGACCAGACCCTAAGGTGCAGATGGTACTAAACTACATACTTATAGGCCCATCTCCCTTCCCTGTGGTGGTGGGGAACCTCATCATGAAGTTTGCTTTTGACCCAATGCCATTACATCATCATCCCAGTATTTGAGGAATTGATTTTCTTGCACTACATGGCTGTGTGGGGGATTTAACCAATAGGCTATTGATTCAAATTCCAGGACAATACCATACTGTCATGATATCAGACTCCCATGTGGTGGCTGCTATTTCCAACAACAACACTGAGTATGATGACATAGGCATCTTTAAGGATCATGATTCATACAATGAACTGCAACCTATTCTTGCCAAACACAGGGATGTGTTGCAACTCACAAATGGATGCGGACAACCATTGAAGTTACACAACCAGATCCTGTCAGAAAACAACAATACCCTTTTCCTGCAGAAGCTCTTCCATCATTGAGAGAGACTATTAAGTCTCTACTCCAGCAGGGTGTGATCAGGCCATGTGTCTCAACTGTGAACTCCTCCATTTGGCCTGTGAAGAAGGCAAATGATTCTTGGAAACTCACAACTGATTATAGGAAACTTAATCAAGTTACCCCTAGCTGGGCCCCAACTGTGTCATCAGCACCAGATGTGTTGAAGATGTTAACACCTGACTGTAAATGATTTTCTTCATTGGATATTTCCAATGGGTTTTGGTCCCTACCACTGGCTAATGAAATTCAATACAAATTTGCCTTCACCTTTGAAGGTCATCAGTACACATGGACCTGTCTCCCCAGGGGTATCACAACAGCCCCTTCCTCTTTCACTTACACATGAAAGATGCATTGCAAGGCTTTTCAGCTCCAGATTGCCTTCTGCAGTATGCGGATGATCTGCTCCTGACCACTGCCACAAAGGTAGAACACTTAGTTCTCCTTGACAAAGTGCTGACCCTCTTACAGAGGGCAGTTCTGAAGTGTATCCCCTCTAAAGTACAACTGTGCCAAAGAGAGGTCATCTTCTTAGGTCTCCAAATGACTGAGAATGGCAGAAGCCCAGCTTTGAAAAAGATTCAAGGATTGCAAGATTTGCCACTACCAACAAATGTGGCAACACTCAGACATTTCCTGGGTATAGTAAATTACTCCAGGAACTTCATCTGTGATTTTGCACAAAAGGCTGCACCCCTGTACTAGTTACTGAAAAAGAATGTCCCATGGACATAGGGTCCAGTACAGGCAAATGCTGTGGCCAGTCTGAAACAAGCTCTGGCTTTAGCTCCAGCTTTGGTTAATCCAAATCCATCACTACCTTTCCATCTAGAAACAGTTGTGTCAGATGTAGCCATGTCAGCTGTTCTGGCTCAAAAGGCTAATGGACATGTTAGGCCCATTGCCTATGCATCACAGATGCTATCCCCAGTGGAACATAATTATATACCTTTTGAAAGGAATCTTCTGGCCACCTACTGGGCTGTGAAACATTTTATGTACATCATTGGTTATGCTCCTATGGTTCTGCATACCAATCACAGACCCACTAATTTTCTTTTGTCAGACAGGGTTAAAGATGGCTCTGTCTCTAGTACTAGACTTACACACTGGTCTCTACTTTTTCAGGATCGTGACATCACAGTACATCCTGTCAAAGTGCCATCTTTACTAGCTCATGGCCTCCTGTATACAATGGTACCACACAATTGTTCACTCCAGCCTCCTGACCTACCTGAACCAGGACCATCCTTCCTGCACCACAGGAAGTGCTTAATGACCCTAGTCTGTGTCATGTTTTGACTGATGGCTCAGCCTCATACTCTTCTGGAGATTAGGTAGCAGGATTGGGAGTTGTCATCATGGAAATGAGTGGTGGCAAAATTCACATTGCTTGGAGTTGCACCATCATTTCCTCACAGTATGCTGAACTGGTTGCTGTGGCCCGTACTCTGGAAATGCTGAAGCAAGGCATGACAGATACAATCATCTTTATAGATTCTGATTGGGTCTGTTCCTCCCTTACTGAATTTTTACCTTTTTGGAAGAAAACAAACTTTACATCTTCTGATGGTACACCAGCAAAATACAGAGCCTTGTTTGTGTATATTAAAACACTGACACAACAGTTTAAATATAAACTTTATATTCACAAGGTTCGAGCACACTGTAAGTGTAAGCCCTATCATTCTTTCAATGACCATGCTGACTCTCTTGTGAAAGCCGGTGCTCTAGGAGGGGATAAATGGGAAATGAGAAACCCCACCATTGCTGCTGTATTTATTGCTGCTGTGAAAAAGGAACAAAGTACTTTTGTGCCTTTAGATCTAGCATCTGCATGAAAACAGGATCCTCATTTGAGGGCAGTGTTCAGATTCCTTGACAAAGGAACTGAGGAAGAACTTCCAGCAGACAGCCCATACACAAAGGTGAAAGATGACCTTCACTTGCCTAGTGATAACATACTCATATGGTCTCACAACCCGCAGGAGTACCATGAAATTGGGGGTAGTTTCTGAACATATGAGGATGGACTTTATCCATCTAGTATATTACACTTGAGGACACCAGGGAGTGAAAAAGACTCTAGACAGACTGATGACATTTGGATGGTGGCCAACTATGAAGGAAGATGTAGAGCACAACATCAATAATTGTTTGATCTCTGCACAGAACAACCTCACTCCAGCCAAAATAAATGCCAAACTGTCACCCCAGAGGCACTCAGGCCCCTGGAACTCCATCCAAATTGACTACATTGGTTCACTGCCAACCACCTGTTGAAGCAACAAGTATGATCTAGTGGCTGCTGACCTGTTCTCAAAATGGGTTGAGGCATTTTCTACAAAGAATAACTCTGCAAAAGTCACTGCAAGAGTCCTGGTGGAACAATTGTTCACCAGGTGGGGTCTCCCTCTGAAGGCAGACTCTGATCAGGGATCCAGCTTTACAGCTGACCTGATGAAGGAAACTATGTTAGGGGTTGATCAGAAGTTTCACATTCCATCCCACCCCCAATCATCAGGGCAGGTGGAAAGAGTGAACAGACAGATTAAGCTCATGTTATCCAAATTCATTGAAGAGAACTCCAAGGACTGGGATTCCTTGTTGCCTTTACTACTTAGGCTACACCCTCAATGAGTACGCAATGTACCTCTTTTGAGGTCATGACCGGAAGATCCATGAGATTACCAGAACATTTACTTCTGAACTTGTGCACTCCAACTATTGACAGAGTGTCAGTAGAAAACTATGTGAGGAAACTCAAACAAGATATAGTTCAGGGACAGCTGTCTGCAGCACAATGTCTGGGCCAAGCCCAACATCAGGCTAAGCTTCAATTCAACAAAACTGTACATGATGTAGATTGGCAGATTGGAGATCATATAATGGTTCTAAGGTTTGCTCATCCTACTCATCCTTTTAAAAACAAATGGGGAGGATCCTATCCAATTGTGAACAAGCTCAGTCCATCAGTCTACCAAGTCAGACTACCACAAAACAAGAAACTCACTGATAAATGTCTGCATGCCAATAGGATGAAGCTGTGTAAAGAAGACTGAATATTTTTTTTTCTTTCCCCATTGGGAGGAATAGTACTGAATTACTGAACTAACCACATTTTCCTTTTCTCTTTTATTTTAGGTACAAGAGGAAGATGACTACCTTGCATCTACTCCTCCTCCTAGGAGTCTTATCTCTGGCCCTTCCACAGGGCCAACCTAATCAGCATTTAAGGAGCCCCTTGTATCCCTACAACACCATGTTGATGTTAATTACCTCATTCCAGCACCCAATCTAAGAGGAGCTAAAGGAGTCCAAATTAAAGTTCCAAAACAGATAGTCACCATTCAAGAGGGCAAAGAAGCCATGCTGAATGCTATATTTGTCAGACCAGATCAATCAAGCCTTCAAATTGAATGACAGACAGATCACAATGGAGAACCACTTCCAGTGGCCCGCCATGCTAAAGGTACTTTTCAAGGATGGCCTAACACCAAGCTTGCCCCTAATGGCACCCTATCCATCCACCAGACACACACAACACATTTTGGTCTATACAACCTCACAGCTTTGATTGATCTAAATTTCTGTAAACATTATGAAGACAAATCCATTAGGGAATATTGTTTCCACAATTATATGGCCACTTCTACTCTTTTTCTAAATGTTTTGCATGACAATAAAGAAGAGCTCACTGAATGTCCTAAACAGGAACCTGGTCCACCCAGTGGTTTGAATGCCACTTCCCTGCCAGTTGCCTTAATAAATAATGTGCAATTTATGCACATACCTGTTATTTTAAACCTCACTAATTGGGACATGGAGGAATTTGGTCTATGTTTCAGAATTAACATTTCCAAATGTTATCAAAGTATACTAGCAGATATTGTTGCTGCATACCAGACTCGTACCAGTGATCCTTACACTGGTGCCCATAGTACTGAACATAGAGGTGTCTTTAGACCACAACCTAACCCTTACAAACAATAGAAACATAGAAACATAGACTTTGACAGCAGATATGGACCGCTAGGCCCATCTAGTCTGCCCAATTCCCTACCTACAGGATAGGCCGCAGATCCTAGTTAACCAACAGCCTATATCTTCCTGCCCCCCACAAGAATTGCCTTATGTCTGTCCCATGCATTCTTGAATTCTCCCACAGTTTTAGACCCCACAACTTCCTCAGGGAGGCTGTTCCATGCATTCACTACCCTCTCTGTGAAATAATACTTCCTCACATTGCCCCTGAACTGCCCTCCTTCTATCTTTAAATTGTGTCCCCTTGTTCTTGCAAGTCTCTTTTTCTGAAAGATGCTACCCTCTTGGATTTTGTTGATTCCTTTGAGGTACTTGAAAGTTTCTATCATGTCCCCCCTCTCCCTTCTTTCCTCAAGGGTATACATATAAAGCTCCTTTAGTCTCTCTCTCCTCATATGGCTTCTCTTGCAGACCCTGCACCATTTTAGTTGCCCTACTCTGGACTGCCTCTATCTGTCTATGTCCTTGTGGAGATGGGGTCTCCAGAACTGGACACAGTATTCCAAATGGGGTCTCACCAACTGTCTGTACAGAGGGATAACAACTTCCTGTTTTCTGCTGCTGATGCCTCTCCCTATACATCCCAGTATACCCCCAGCCCTCCCTACTGCCTTCTCACATTGCTTGCTAACCTTAAGGTCATCTGATATGATTACCCCCAGGTCCCTTTCCTGTTTTGTTGTTGTTACTACCTCCCCACCCATTGTGTATTCTTCCCCTGGGTTCTTGTTTCCCAGGTGCATTATTTTGCACTTTTGCATTGAATCCTAGCTGCCATATGTCTGACCATTTCTCCAACCTTGCCAAGTCCTTTTCATCCTTTCCACACGCCTTGTGTATCAACCCTGTTGCAGATCTTTGTGTCATCTGTAAAGAGCATACTTTTCCTTCAGTCCCTCTGCAATGTCACTGGCGAAGACATTAAAAGGACTGGACCCAATACTGAACCCTGCGGTACCCCACTAGTAACCGCCCTTTCTTCAGAGTGGACTCCATTTACAATTACCTTCTGTGTCCTGTTGTCCAGCCAATGTTTTAACAGGCTACCACCCTGGGACCCACTCCCAGGCTGGTTAATTTGACTAATAATCTTTTGTGTGGGACTGTGTCAAATGCCTTGCTAAAATCTAGGTAGGCCATGTCCACAGCCCCTCCCTGGTCTACTACTTTGGTCACCCAGTCAAAGAAATCTATTAGATTCATCTGACATGACCTTCCCGCTGTGAACCCATGCTGCCTTGGATCCTGTGCTCCACTGACCTCTAGGTACTCAACTATTCTTTCCTTC
Source organism: Neoceratodus forsteri (assembly GCA_016271365.2). Lineage (NCBI taxonomy): Eukaryota > Metazoa > Chordata > Ceratodontiformes > Ceratodontidae > Neoceratodus > Neoceratodus forsteri. Next base: position 650,772,801 of record CM057456.1, read on the forward strand.
AGAAGTGACTCCATCACTTTCCCTACCACAGAGGTCAGACTGACAGGTCTGTAGTTTCCTGCCTCTGTCTTGGTCCCACTTTTGTGAAGGGGAATCACATCCGCCTTCCTCCAGTCCTCGGGTACCACACCATCCTCCCATGATTTATTAAAAAGAGTAGCCAGTGGTTTCACTAGTTCCTTCCTTAATTCTTTTAGAATTCTGGGGTGAATTCCATCAGGACCCATTGCTTTGTCCACCTTCAGTTTTAGGAGTTCTTGCAGAACCCTTTCTTCTGTGAAAGGACTGGGATCGACCCCCCTATCAAGAGTGCTTCTGTTAATTGGATTAGGCACTTCCACTCCTCTTTTGTGAATACTGAGCTGAAATATTCGTTCAGTATTCCTGCTTTTTCACTGTCCCCCTCTGCCCACCCACCGTTCATTCTATTCAGCCTCACTATCCCTCCCTTTGTCTTTCTACGCTCGCTGATGTACCTATAAAAGGTTTTATCCCCCTTCTTAACTGAGTTGGCTATCTTTTCCTCAGTTTGGGCTCTAAGTGTCAAGCAGCTGCTGCTGTAACTGGTGCAGCTGGCACCATTACAGGCCTTTTTGGGTCTGGTATGTCTATTTGGAATAGAGCTGATATTGCTAATATTAAATCCCAGATTGCCAAATTTAAGGATCACATAAAATACATTTTACCACCCCTTTTACATAGGGTAGTTGGCTTCGATAGGAGCGTTTTACTGCTTACAATATGCAGGAAATAGCAAAGGGATTTGAGACGACAAGAAAGAAAATTAATGATTTAATTGCACAAATTAATAGAAAATCAGACAATCATTATATAGCCAGGGAAGTTTTATGCACTGCCTATGGCTCTTATTTACTTACCACCATAAGTAATCTCTTCCAGGATCTGGAATCAGGAAGTGTTCCTGATCTGATACATGACAGATGTATGGCTAGGTGGTATATCCCCCACTGTAGCTCTACTGCATGCATTACTTTGTGTATGTCTCATTCAGTTTCTATTCCTCTGTCTATAGCCAGAAATCTAGGTTATGTTACTACACATCCAAACTATGCTCCCTGTTTCAACACCCGTTCTTGCATCATCTCCTTACCACAATTTGATCCAGTGACTGCTATTTTTAATCGTTTGACTTCCATTCAATCTCTTGGACATCTTGATAGGGACAGTTATTGGGAGAGAAGACTTGAACTACCTCCTTTGTTGGTTTTTCATGCTGCCCTGGATGCATGGGTAGCCCCTCATACTGACTGCTGCTCATGGAAAGGTTACCATTACCTCTGCAGGTGTGATGTTTTTGATATTATCCAACCCATGTGTGGATATTCACCAGACAGTCTCGACTGGTCTTTTACTTTGGACTTGGACATTACTTTGAATGGAAATGTTAATGGAACTGGTAAATCTGGCACTTCATCATCCTTTCCTGGGACTAATAATAATCCTAAAATTTCTTCTACTGCAACTTGGAGCTACCTTGAAGAGGTAACCCGCTTTACTGCACAACTTGTCAACCAGATTGTGATTTGTCCTGTTCAACTACAGAAGTGGAGAGTGCCAACTGTTAAAGAATTCTTTGTTTCTGATGGGGAGTATTGTGTAGTAACCAATTCTGATAAATTTACCTATGGTGCTAGGGTTTGCAATCTTCATTTTCCTAACTTTTGTTTTATTCCACACCAGACAACTGTTATTAGGCATACTGTTATTACTCCTGTTCCCACCCAAGAACTTGATATCTTAAATATTGACCATGACTATCTCAATGCTTTGTTTCAATTTTTACCAGTATTTAATGTACACATAGATCCTCTGAACTTGTCTATCAGATCCCTCTTAGATAGAACAGATAGTCTTCTAATTTACATTAGTAACAACGGGCCCAATTCCAGAAGGCATGGTGCAAGTCACTGACAATTGCAACTTGCACCAAATGGTGATGCACATGGGACCCAGCACCCGATTCCAAAACAGCCAGGGTCCTCAGCAGCTATGTCCATGATTTGTGGCACCCCAAGCATTGTGATAAAGGGAGGGTGCACCTGAACAGGGTGATGCAAGCTGCAGTAAATGCCCACTGACAGGGTGCATACCCAAGCCCCACGCCCTCATCCTCAAGCAATGCTCCACAGGGCTGCTCATGTCCCCCCATCTCTGACAATTTCCCTACAGGGTTGATCATGTCCCCCCAGTCCCCAATAATTGCCCCACAGGGCTAATCATGTCTCCTGATCTCCAAGCCCTGATCCCTGATTTTAAGCTCACCAGTGATAGTATAAACAACCAGCCCGTAATCCCTGGTAGTCTAGTGGCCCCCACCCAACAGTGCTAGTCCACCCTCACCCCCACCCCATTCCCAGTCGGTGACTGGAACATTCCACCTTTCACCTCCACAGCCAGCTGCTGACTGAGCTCCCTCTGAGTGTGTACTACTCTATACAGTATGCGCTCAATGAATGAGCTGTCATTCACTGAGCATGTACTGTATACAGTAATATGTGCTCAAAGGGAGCTCAGTTTGGAATTGGTGTGGGGGTGGGGGTGGACTGGAACTGCTAGGTGGGGGGGTTGGGGCTTCTAGACTACCAGGGATTATAGGCTGAGTGTTTATGCTATTACCAGAGAACTGGTGATTGGGGATGGGGGCTTGGGGACATGATCAGCCCTTTATGCATTTCTTGGGGACTGAGTGACATGATCAGTAATGAGGGGTATTACTTGGGGATCGGGGCTTGGGGTGCCAGCAGCCTGCAGAGGGCAGTTATGTGTGTTTGCCAATGGGGATGGGTGGGTGGGTGGGGCATATGTGAGTTTGTGGAGGGGTGGCCATTGGGTGCACATGGCACAGTGGTGCACCCCCAGTGGACACCGAGTACAGATAGACCAGCTCATAGCTGGTCTAACTGTACTTGGACCAATGTCCTCCAGAAAGTCTCCTGGAATAGCAAGTGCACTGTCCTGGCAGCCACCCTCCTGGAATAATGTGCAACTGCTGCCCTAAACTCCCTTGTGCCATGTCTCAGGGGGTTTATGGCATACATGGGGGCATAGGGCCACTTGGTGCAGCAGCTTGCAACATGTTGCAGGCTGCCTTTTGAAATACTGATTGTCAGAACTCATTGTGAAAAGTGCTACTTGTGCCATGTATTTTGGCACAAGACAATCTGCGCCATGCGTATCCATTCTGGAATTGGGGTCAACATTTCTAAAGCAGATGAAAGACTTGATGAACTTTTTCATGATGATATGACTACTCTTTGGGAACATCCCATGGGTGAATTAACATTTAAACTCTTTGTTGTATTTCAAGTGTTTTTGATTATATTTTTGATACTAGCACTTTGCTGTCTGAGGCATATGCTTAAACAACATCGTAAGCAACTTAAATTCCTTTACAATGCCAGTGCTACAAGTTTGTATCAGTGATATTGTGATGGTTATCCAGTCTTTACGACCTACCAACTGTAGTTTGGATCTGGGCCCTACGCGCTTGCTTGTTGACTGCATTGAGGTCATTGGCCCGGTCCTTGCTGAGATAGTCTGGTTATCCTTGGAGATGGGAATTTTTCCAGCTTCCCTCAAGGAGGCTGTGGTCTGACCTCTTCTTAAGAAGCCCTCCTTGGATCCCGACTGTCTTACAAACTACAGGCCGGTCTCTAACCTTCCCTTTTTGGGTAAGGTTATTGAGAAGGTGGTGGCTTTACAGCTGGATGACCATTTGACCAGCCACAATATCTATGATTCTCTCCAGTCCAGTTTCTGGAAGAGACATAATACTGAGAGGGCTCTTGTTCAGGTACTAAATGACCTCCTGATAGCAAGAGATCAAAAGACTCGTTCCATTTTGGTCCTTCTTGATCTCTCTGCAGCATTTGATACTGTGGACCATGGGGTGCTGTTGGATCACCTGCGGCATATCTGTGGACTTTTGGGGACTGTCCTCAGATGGTTTCAATCTTACCCCATGGGCAGGACTCAGAGGGTGGTGTCTGGGGTTTGTACCTCAGCTCCATTCTCCCTGCCCTGTGGGGTTCCACAGGGATCCATTTTAGTGCCCATGTTGTTTGCAGTGTATATGCTGCCTTTGGGAGTGATTATTAGACCATATGGCTTGAGTTTTCACAGCTATACAGATGATACTCAGCTATACATGTCTTTTGTCCCTGAACAAGATGATGCTGTCTCAGTACTCAACAGCTGTCTAACTGAAATTCAGGCCTGGACGAATGTGAGCTGGCTAAGGTTGAACCCTGAAAAAACTGAGGTGTTGGTTGTGAATCCGGGTCGTCATGAGGTGGGTATGTTGTCAGGTTCACCTTCGGGTTTGTGGCTTGGAGGTGTCCAGCTAGCTACCTCAGACCAGGTGCGGAACCTGGGCATTATATTTGATGACTATCTGACCTTAAAATCACAAGTGTCAGCAGTTTTTAAATTTCTTTTCACCATCTGAGAAATATCGCCGGGTAAAACATCTGGTTCCTACCAATGAGCTTCCAATGTTGGTTCACACCTTCGTTACCTCCCACCTAGACTACTGCAATGCCCTTTACCTAGGGCTGTTGGGGATTGATATCCACCTCCTGCAGCTGGTGCAGAATGCAGCAGCCAGGTTGTTGACTGGTGTTTCCAGAGACAGTCATAGAACACCTGTGCTCCGCGGTCTGCACTGGCTGCCAATATGGTGGCGGATCACCTTTAAGGTTGCTTTCTTAACCTCTAAGGCTCTACACCACCAGGGACTGAGTTACCTGAAAGATCTCCTTTGTCCCTACTGTCTCCTGCATCCTCTCTGATCCACCAATGAGGGATTGCTAGAGGTTCCCAGGGTATGCTTGCAGACATCGGGAGCAAGGGCATTTAGCTTTGTTGGTCCGTCCCTGTGGAACTCTCTACCTCATCGGGTACAAGATTGCCTAACCATCCAGAGTTTCAAAACTGCTTTAAAAACCTATTTATTTAACCTGGCTTTTGCTGATTGATGGGATTATTTTATTTATTATGCTGCTATTTTATTGTTTTTTTGTATAAATTATATGCTGTTTTTATAATAATTTATTTTATGTATTTGATTGTACAGGCGCCTTGGTTTCAAAAAGGTGCCTTTTATAAATAAAACTGATTTGATTTGATAAATGATTCCAACCACTTCCCTATGGTTGTGTTGCCCTTCAGGCGACAAGGAGGGGAATGTTATGCCTGGGTCTCACACCCTTTACACCCTCATGTTCGTGCCAATGACAGATAATTTCATCATTACTGTGATATTGCTGTATTGCACTAACATGTAGTAATAGGTACCTACTATACAAGTGTGGATACTAGGGATTATGCTTGCTCTTGTTTACACTATATCATATACACTCATTTTACAGTGTTATTTACTTATTTTCTGTTATATGCAATATATATTTTCATTTTGCTTATAGTTTCATTATACCTGCTGTGCTTATGTTTTACTGTTATATATTTACTTATATTATGTGTGCATTCACTGATGTTCTGTTGTAATCATGTATTCATATTGTATGCACCTTATACTGTACATACTGTCATTATCATATTCTTTTACCAAAGTATCATTCCACATGTATTTCTGTATACTCTGCATATCCTTTGTTCTTAGTTTCTAGCTGACAATGCCTTTTCTTTGTTATAAGTTTCTTGCTAACTCTACATTTTTCCTGTGTAAGAGTATACCCAAGGGAGACTCCTTATTTACACTTTTTGGCCAATGGGGCCTGTTTACTGTATGTAGAATGTATTTGTTATCAGTAGTATATAATTTCTTCCACAGCCAGCCAGCCTCCTTGGAGAGAGAAAGGCTATGCCCGAGAGCTGGGGGAAACTGGTTCCCTTGTGACTGCTTAGCTTCACTTGTAAAGGTGTGAGTATTTGTAATAAACTGTTTTATTGCATTCTGCTTGTTGTTACGTTCTTTGTCCAGCATCACCATCCAAGAACCTGATGTGTGATCTTTTCACACATAACACCTGCCCACACTGCAGCGCATCTGTGGACAGGTGTGCTCATACTGGCATGCACAAAAGCCAGCCACCTGTAAATGGCTCCCCCCCGGCATGCAGGACTCTGCAGAGTGACCGGAGGAGGAGTCATTATCCCAGGTGGACATCCAATGGGATGCCCCCTGGGATCCCTAGTGGATCCCTCTAGTAGGGAGGCCCCATCCGGTGCTGTGTATGCCAATTGCAGGCACCCAGACCCACATGGAACCATCCCTTCCCAGTGCCACTACCCATGTTCAGTGCCAGGCACTCACCCTGTCAACCGCCCAAGCCATCTCCAGCTGCCCAGTACTCAGGGGCAGCATGAAGGGTCCTCCCTGCCATACTCTCCACCCTATCCACAACTATGATGCCAACACTACATGGATTCATGCATATTGCGTAGTGCTGTCATGCCCCTGGAATGCCCCCACCCACCCCCAGCACATTGCTGTCCATGTGGCTGGGGGATCAGGTGCGTAACCCCAGTGCACCCATGTCATGAATGCCATGCAGCCACCACTCCATGGCATTCACGTGCACAATGCCAATGCACACAGTGCATGTGGGTGTGTTGGCAACGTGCATAGCGCCCACTGCTTATAAATGTGGTACATATTACCAAACATAGAGATTCAAGCTAACAACTATATAACAACTGGTCATCTAGTTTTACAGTTGGGGTTTGTTTATAGAATATCAACAATTTATACACATTGGAGTTATGTGATGACCTTAGAATATGCCATTTACTGTACTGTATCATTATGAGTGAGGGGCAGTACTGTCATGTAAGGGTGCTAAAGCCACAAAATTAGTCGTGTGTGTCCTTTCCATTCTCAAATGAAGATAAATTAAATATTTAAGCTACATAACATGACAGGGTGTGGGTTATGCTGGGATTTACTACGTCTGGTGTGCTGTTTGGTCATGAGGTCGCAGGCCAATTGAGCAAAACACACCAGGCATAGTAAATTCTAGCATCACCCATACCCTGGAGTGGTATATTGTGATTATACAATGCCTCCTGTATTTTTTGTAAGACAAAATAAAGGGAAATAAAGTTTGTTGTGCATTTAAATATTTTTTTTTTACAATTTATTCTTATGCCACAAAATATAGTTCCTTGTTGCTAGGGAGAAATTTTGAGGACCCCCCATCCCTTCTTGCCATTGAGACGTGTCCACAGGAATGTTAGTTTTGTCAGAGCCAGGAAACATCTGCTGATGGGTGTGATGGGTTAGTTTTTGGCATCTTTTCTGGTTTTATTTATACTGTAGGAGTTGCAATAGTTTTGTGATGTGACCTGCTTCCATAATGGAGCACTGGCTCCATTCATAGGCAGTGTGCACAGGCATGGAAGCAGTCGTGCTTCCTGAGTCTCATTACTTGGCCCTGTTCAGATTCTGGGCCAGAAAAATAAAATGATGATTTTTTTTTCATTTGTAGTCTGCTTCTTAAGTATGGAGAGGCCGCAAGGTGCCTAGCGATAACGGCCAACATTTTGAAATCTGGAGCTGTTTTCTACATAGTTACAGGGCTTCTGGCTCCAAGCTGTGTGACTGAAGTATGAACACTGAGAGGAAGGACCAGGACAGACTTCTTTCTGGTAAGGTGTGTGGGGGGGAGGCACTTACAGAAGCTTTGTGTAGGAGCAAAAAAAAAAAACAGAAAATGTAGTTTGTGTCATGTGGTCAACTGGGTCAGAACAGCACTGGAGAGGGAATGGGATTGCAGTGGACAGCGTCAGTGATGAACGGTTGGTGCTGTGAGCGAGCATCATAGCTGTCTTTCCCACTCCTGATTTCTTAGTGCTTGGAGTGATTTCATGGTCACTTCTTGACTTGGCTGACTGGCAGCTTTCATTTTTTCCCATGGGGTGATGCCATGATTTACAACATTGTAAATTGAGCCAGTCAGTCACTCAGGAATCACGATTTGCAAGACCCATTGTATAATCTGAGTTAGGTCATTGCATATCTGGTTGATACAGCACATTGCCAAATGTAAACCTGTCAAATGAGCTCTTTCATGGAGCTCTTGACTGTTTATGTTTATTTTCAAGTAATACTTTATTTTAATATTTATGAAGGATACTTAACAAATAAAATAAACATATATACAACTAAAACATAAAGTAATCCTGGAGCCAACAATATGTTTTCAACAAAATATAAAAAAAGTTGTGGTAGTTTTCCAAAAACCGCACACCCCAGGGACATAGTAAGACATGAGGCAGCAAGCCAAGCACCAGTCACCCCTGGAGTGTGTGGCTGTGAGAGAACTACCACCATCCTGGAATGTTTTTCTGCACTTATAAAATTGCAAACCCCAAAAAATGAACACAGAAAAAAAAAAATGAAAAATACTGAATGTTAAAAAAATAGACCCAGTTAGGGCTGAGGTGCTGGATGCCTTACCTCAAGCTACGTGGGTGACCCATGTTCAGAAACGAGCATGGGCAGTCAGGGGTCAAAAGGGGAGGAGAAGGATTGAGCATCCAAGGGACTCCTCTCCTTCTCCAGGAAAGGGGATTTCAGTGGTCGGTGCTCCACTGGCCCCTAGCAGCTGCTGGGGGGCAGCGCACTGAAGCTGCAGCAAAAAGGGGAGGAGATGGGGCAGACGTCATTGCACGCCCCACCTCCACACAAGGCAGTAAACAGAAAATAGTCCCAGATACATGAAGCTGTCCCCATGGTGCCACCCTTGAGAAGGCACCTCCCCGGCAATGATCCGTGTTGGGTGGGTTGAGTCACTCACCACCACCCTGCCATGAAGGGTAAGTCATGGGTGCTCAAGTGAGGGGGTCTGACCTTCGGGGATCGGCATTGGGGTGACAGTTTAAGGCAGCAGTGCCACCGGGGCTCCAGAGAAATACCATATAAAAAAAAATTGTCCCAGCACTTTACACTACTGCATTGCTAACACCCTCTCCATGTTATAGACACATATCTGCCATCATAATTGCATACATCCCCCCTTCCTCCAGAATGAAACATTACTCCAAATAGGGGGTTAGATCCTGTTGTTTCTTTGTGCTGAAGACCCCACCCACACAATACAAAAAGCAAACGTATAGCTGAAATGTTTTTCACTTACTGGGAAAAGCTGAAAATGGTGAGTATGGGGATCAGAGTTCCCATTAACAACGGTTCATATTCAGCAGTGCAGCCCCACAAAACACAGACTGAGAATCAATCTTCCAAACTACACATGCAGTGGGCCCTATGCACAATGTTTACACTGGCATTACACACCACATAGCGCAGATGAGGAGGCAGGTACACAGGTCACACAGTGCTGTGGGCAGAATGCCACATTCATAATGACAGGACACACCATCTTCACAGCAATGATGTGCAGCTGCATTGGGGCCCACAGTACGGGGCAAAAGGGGGCATGTCTATGGACATGTATATGCTTAGTGGTGCATACAGCTGTAGACAGCGGCTTAGCATTGTGTGAGACACACCAAGCACTGTATGATAGGGTGGGCTACCATAAACACAGGTATGCACATGCTGTAGGCCCCCCATAAAAGAATGAAAGAACACAGAGCAGGTGTATTCACACATATATTGCACAGGTATCCACAACAGTACAGAAAACAAAAACAGAACTATGGCCCCAAACAAAAAAGCAAAAGGGTCCATGCTGATATCCTGGGACACATTTACCATGTGCCCAATGTAACAGTGGTCCTGTGCCTAGGCACAACCCATGTTTCATGGTGTTGCCCACCAACAGCGGGGCAGCCCTACAGACAGGGGCTGGATATAACTATCAAATGTCCCTGGCACAGACTGCTACTACTCGAAAGCAGCACTGTACATAGTGCTCAGTGCACCAGTGTATTTGTACCTGTACAAGGGGGGGGGTCTGATATCCTAATGGGCATGGTGGCCCTGTCACTTGGTACAGGACTGTGTGTTGTGGGTCTTTGCAGCCTCCTTGCCCTCCTTCCTATCCATGGTGGTCTGGCCCTAGTCATCACCGGTGAACTGTCCAGGGGGTCCTAGGGGCTTGGAGCTCTGTGGGAGGGTCAAGTTTCTTCCACTAGATATCATAGGGTTGTGGCAGTGCAATGACTTGGCTGGCATGGGGCATGAAAGTGAGGAGGGCTTTATAGGGAGGATTGCCACTAGTACCAGTACTGGCCTAGGTTGTTAGGTACTGGATCACACCCTAAAGCAGGTTTCCAACCATCCTAACCTCCATATGGAGCACTTCTACCTCCACAGTGAGGTCACAGAGTTGTACATTGTTCTCCCTACAGATCTGTAGCCTGCCTTGCTCCAGTCATTGCACCTCCAGGAAGTACAGTGCCTACTCAGTAGGTGTGTAGCAGTACTGCCCCACCTGTATGGCCATGTCCTATCAGATGAACCCTCATCCCTAATGCCAGGCCAGAGTCACTTGCTATCTGAGTCTTACTGGTATGTCCTGGTGCTTATGCTGTTGGTCACTGCCCAGCTGGGTGACACGGATATGAGTGGGGTTGATGGTGTTGTTACCAGTATAGTGGCTGGCTGGGTTGCATACCTCTGGGTGTCCATGTTAGTGTCCTTTCTCTACCATGGAAGATGTCCAAGGGCTCCAGGACTGTGGTTCTGGTGATCGGGGTTGCACTACATGGGGGATGGTGACTTGGTGCCTTGTGTTCTGGCTGGCCAGTCCCTCTGCACAGTGCTGTAAATTTCCTCATCATTTTGCTGGTCACTGTCTGTGCTGACCGTGGTGGAATTTGTAAGGGGATAGTGTATATTTAATGGCTGGGCAGGGGACTGCTGAGGTCAGTGAGGAGCACCATTGGTTTACTTATCATGCATTGGCAGGACACTGTCCTGGTAGCAGTGTCTAACAGGTCATCATGTGGATGCTGGTCTCCACCCTCATGTCATTGTCCTCCTCCTCCTCCTCCTCCTCATTCTCCATTGATGACATAGGCAGTTATATGGTAGGGGTAGAGTGATGCCATGGTCAGTGTCATTGTCACTCTAGTGAGATCTGTGCCAGGTGTATAGAGCTGTGCTCACTCATCTGACATTGTGTCCAGGCCTTTCTACTCACCAGCCACTGTCACCTGGCTGATAATGTCTGCCACCATGTCCTTCACTGGTGTGAGCTCTGTGGGTAATGGTGGGTCTCCATGAGAGGCATTCAATGACCACCACCCATCTGCCAGCTTCAACGATTGAACTTATAATTGTGGGGAAGAAATGTTCCCTAACTTTGATGGAGTGTAGCAACACAACCAAACAGATTCAACATCCAAGACGCAAGGTGTAACAGTTTTGTTAAAAACATATTTGCCATGCTAGATAAAATTTAGTGGTGCACTGGAGCTACAGTTAGTTAAGTTGAACTATCCATCTCCGAACTTAACAGTGTGAACAGCAGATGGCATTTTTGCAAGGTTTACTGTTTCTGATAGTGACAGTTGACTCTCTGAGCTTGATAACTCTTTCTTGTTAAGAGTGACTCCCTCCATCTTCACCAGGATGTAGTTCTACTTCCTTCTTTCAGATGTCTTTGACTTCCTGTAGATTCTTAAAGGAGTAGTACAGTCAAAATGTGCAATAACATACAGTATGTTGTGAGGAGATTTGATTTGTTTGTGTAGTCCTGGTGTGTCGTTCCCTTTGTTTGCTATCAAGAGTTTTTTTCTAAATTAGGCTGCTAGTCATATGGTAGTTTTATGGCCCCTGGGGATCTCCATCTCAGCAAGCTTATAGCTTTTCTTTGTCCTACAATGCCTTATGTCCCATGTGACAGTGATGTGCCCAGGGGTACTGATTCAGCAAGTACTAGAGATAGGAGCCTAATGTTATGGCCTCCACTAAATAGCTCTTATTCAATATTCCTGTTTTCTATGTGTGTGTCAGGTCTAGCCAGCAGGAGTGTTTTGGCTTTTAAAATTTTAGTTTCATCAAACTACACACAGCCATGAAAAGCACAGAAATCAACCCCAGATCATGGATGCTACAGTATAATTTGTAAAGACTGTAGCTGTTTTCTTACAGAATAACACATTAATTTAGAACTCAACATAGAAATATAGAATTTGATGGCACATAAGGACCACTTGGTCCACCTAGTCTGCCCATTTCCCTACCTAACGGATAAGCTGCAGATCCTAGTTAACCAACAGCCTACTTCTTCCTACCCCCACTAGAATTGCCTTATATCTGTCCCATGCATTCTTGAATTCCCCCACTGTTTTTGACTCTGCAACCTCCTCAGGAAGGCAGTTCCATGCATCTACAACCCTCTCTGTGAAGAAATACTTCCTCACATTACCTCTGAGCCATCCTTCCTCTATCTTCAAATTGTGACCCCTTGTTCTTGCACATCTCTTTTTCTGAAAGATGCTATCCTCTTGGACTTTGTTGATTCCCTTGAGGTATTCGAAAGCTTCTATCATGTCCCCCCTCTCCCTCCTTTCCTTGAGGCTATACAGCTTAAGCTCCTTTAGTCTTTCTTCATATGTCTTCTGGTGCAGACCCTGCACCATTTTGGTTGTCCTCCTCTGGGTATTCTCCACCCTGTCTATGTCTTTGCGGAGATGGGGTCTCCAGAACTGTACACAGTACTCCAGATGTGGTCTTACCAATTGTCAGTACAGAGGGCCAACAACTTCCTGGTTTCTACCCATGATGCATCTCCCTATGTATCCCAGTATCCCCTCAGCCCTCCTTACTGCCCTCTCACACTGCTGGCCCACCTTTAGGTCATCTGATATGACTACCCCCCAGCTCCCTTTCCATTTTTGTTGTCAGTATCTCACCCCTATTGTGTACTCTTCCCCTGGGTTTTTGTTTCCCAGGTGCATTACTTTGCACTTCTTTGCATTGAATCTAAGCTGCCATACATTTGGTCATTCCTCCAACCTTGCCAAGTCCCTTTTCATCCTTTCCACCCCTCCTTGTATACCAACCCCTTTTCAGATATTTGTGTCATCACATACTTTCCTTTCCAGTCCCTCTAAAGTGTCACTTATAAAGACATTAAAAAGGACCAGGCCCAGTACTGAACCCTGTGGTACCCCACTAATAATCCCCATTTCTTCACTGTGGACTCCATTTACTATTACCCACTGTGTCCTGTTGTCCAGCCAGTGTTTTACCCAGGCTGCCACCCTGGGACCCACTCTGAGGCTGGCTAATTTATTAATTTTTTGTATAGGACTATGTCAAATGCCTTGCTAAAGTCTAGGTAGGCCATGTCCACAGCCCCTCCCTGGTCTACTACTTTGGTCACACAGTGAAAGAAATCAATTAGATTTGTCTGACATGACCTTCCTCCTGTGAATCCATGCTGCCTTGGGTGCTGTACCCCACTGGCCTCTAGGTACTCAACAATTATTTCCTTCAGAAGTGATCCCATCATTTTCCCTACCACTGAGGTCAAACTGACAGGTCTGTAATTTCCTGCCTCTGTCTTGTTCCCACTTTTGTGAAGGGGAATCACATCTGCCATCCTCCAGTCCTCGGGTACCACACCATCCTCCCATGATTTATTAAAAAGGGAAGTCAGTGGTGTTACTAGTTCTTCCCTTAGTTCTTTTAGAATTCTGGGGTGAATCCTGTCAGGCCCCATTGCTTTATCCACCTTCAGTTTTAAGAGTTCTTTCAGAACCCTTTCTTCTGTGAAAGAGCTAATATCAACTCCTCTATCCGGAGTGCTTCTATTGACTGGATTAGATATCTCCCCCTGCTTTTCCATTGTGAATACTGAGCAGTATCCCTGCTTTTTCACTGTCGCTCTCTGCCCCTCCACCTTCCTCTTTGTTCAGCCTCAGTATCCTTGCCTTAGTCTTTCTTTGCTTCCTAATGTACCTATAAAAGGTTTTATCCCACTTCTTAACCGAGTTGGCTATCTTTTCCTCAGTTTGGGCCTTTGCTATTCTGACTACCTTCCCCACTTCCTTCTGCTTTAACTTTTACAGTTCTCTGTCCTGCTCCTTCTGTATTTCCTTATACTTCCTGAATGCTATATTTTTCTCCCTTACCTTCTCCGCCACTTCTTTTGAGAACCATAGTGTTTGTTTCTTTCATTTTGATTTTTTTTTATTTGCTTCACACAAAGGCTTGTTGTCTCTGTGATGGTGGTTTTGATGTTTCCCCATTGTTGCTCCACCCCACCTCCTTGCCTGTTTGCTAGTGCTTTTCTGAGGTGCTCTCCCATTTTGACAAAATCAGCCCTCCTGAAGTCCAGTATCTTCACTTTTGTATAGCTTGACTCTACAGCTAAGTTTATCATGAACCACACTATTTGGTGGTCACTTGTTCCCAGATGGCTACCCATTTCAAGATTGGAGATCCTCTCTCTGTCCCAATTTGAGAGTACCAGGTCTAAGATTGCTCCCTCCTGAGTTGGGTCCAAAACTAGCTGTCTGAGGCATGCCCCCTGTAGGGCATTGAGAATGGCCCTGCTCTTGGATGTGGCTGCAGCAAAGGTGCTCCAGTTAACATCTGGCATATGCAGGTCCCCCATCAGCAATAGCTCCCCTTTCTCTGCCTCTTCCTCAAGTATTTAATGTTCACTGGATAAGGAATGCTACACAGCTCTTCTGTTGTAAACTGACTCTAAAGCAGTGCTGAATCCATTGTCCCAACTACAACACTTTCACATGATACAGGAGGCATTGTAGGAACAAGAAGAGCAATAAATGATGATGAGATGGCGAACCCTAGAGGCCATAAAACTATCATAAAACTAGCAGGATAATTTAGGAAAAAACTCCTAATGGTAGACAAAAGGAAGGACACAGTAGGAATACACACACAAATCAAAACACTCTGCATATGTTTTTGCAAATTCTGAGCATACTGCTCCTTTAAGCTACACTAGATCTTGTGGCTTGTTACTACCTTATTTGCCTCTCGACAAGACTGGTATTACAAAGTGACTGAACAGCCATTGCTCTCACATTGTGATTAAAATAATGCTGCAAGCCTAGCTTCGGTGCTCATTCTTTGCATCATCACAGAGGAAAAGTTTACCACCGTCGGCTCCCAACTATATGAGGTAGGCACTGAGTTAAGAAAATGCTGAAGTGCTTTACAAGGGTGACAATAGAAAGCTTTTGTGTTGGAAGGAAGTTTGTGTTTGTAGTGTTTTAAAACTTGCTACTGGACACAAGTTATTATGTGGCATAAAGTGTCTGCTTTGTTTTCTTTATTTGATTCTAGTGAATCAGTTTTTTCCCCCCACTCATTACAGGTTAGAGTTACATTGTCATAACCACTTTCATCTTGTTGGATAGCAATCAATAATGTCTTTAAACCCCTCAGAACTCCCCTCCCTTGTTTGGCTATAAATAAATTGAATATCCAGCCAGACCTTCCTCACTAGATATGTTGCTGTGTCCAATGATTGGGCTGGTGAATTTTTCAGCTTGCTCAGGTCAGTTGCAGTAATGGGATGGGGGGATGATGCTGTGACTGATCTTTGTGAGCTTTTCTGTATCTGTTCAGCTTGGCAAGGAATACATTTTTGCTTGTTTTAAAAACAATGTCCCCAGTCAGGCTAACATTTCTGCCATCTGCCACAGAGTTCATGTGCCTGTTGTGGCCTGCTTGTTGAGTTCTCTACTGCATGCCATTGGAGGCTCTCATTTCACAGTAAATACTCCTTCAAATTGTATTAAGTTCATCAAGTGACACACATTATTGGTCAGTTATGGTATTTTTTGCTGCAGCCCAATCATTAAACACTGACAGTGTCCAAGAGGTTCTTTCCTTGATATTTGCCTCATCTTTCACTTCTATGTTATCTATGTCACTTCTTTCCAGGTTTAAATGCATTTTACTCCTCCCTTTGGAAGGAGGTTCTTCCACAGCTAAAGCATCATTGTCAGGGTAGAAAATCTTCACCGGCATATAGGTAGATCTCAAAATGTATCTGAAGAACAGAGGAAACAGGAAACATATGGGTCTTTAACTTTGTGAAGAATAGGTAAAAGAAAAAAGGCTGCTTTTGAAAACTTCAAAATTCTGAAGAGTTGGCATGAGAATCTAGTATCATGTCAGATTACATGATTCACTCTGGTAGCCTGAACTTTTTTTTTTCTGTTGGTAATAGAATCATTTATTCAGAGGTGTTGCTCAATCAGGCCATATAATTTCCCTTGTTTCTTTTACATAGATACATAGATACATAGACAGTGTCGGCAGATAAGGGCCTATGGCCCACCCAGTCTGCCCATTTGAGCTTGTAAGTTCAGTTTGTTTTCCTAGAAGTCTGTTGCCCCTTACCTCTGACCTCTAGAATTCCTTTATGTCTATGCCATGCATTCTTAAATCCCGTGATTGTTTCAGCCCCCATCACTTCCTCTGGCAGGGTGTTCCACTTGTCCATCACCCGTTCTGTGAAGAAATTCTTTCTCATGTTTCCTCTGATATCTCCCTCCAGCTTCATCCATGCCCTCTAGTCCTGGAACATCTTTTTGCTTAAAATAGTGTTTTCCTGCACCCTGTTCCTCCTGTAAGACACTTGTATGTCTCTATCATATCCCCTCTCTCCCTCCTCTCCTCCAGGGGTACATGTTCAGTTCCTTCAACCTGTCTTCATAGGACTTGTGATGCAATCCATGCACCATCTTTGTTGCCTCTCTGAACCTTCTCTACCTGTATTATGTCCTACGTAGGTATGGTCTCCCAGAACTGTACACTGTACTCAGGTGGGGCCTCACTAGTGTCTTGGCCAGGAATTATGACCTCCTTTTCCTGCTGGTGATGCCCCTGCCTATACATCCCAGCATCCTATTTGCTTTACCTGCTGCCTTGTCACACTGTTTCCTACCTTGAGGTCATCAGAGATGACAACCCCAAGATCCCTTTCCTGCTTGGTGTGTGTGCTATATCCTCACCCCAACTGATATATTGTGTCAGGGTTTTTGTAGCCCCATATGCATTATCTTGCACTTCTTTGCATTGAATTTCAACCTGCCAAACCCCTGACCATTCTTCAAGTTTCTGCAGGTCGCTTCTCATTCTGTCTACACCCTCTGGTGTGTCTACTCTGTTACAGAGCTTTGTGTCATCAGAAAACAGTGAAATTCTGCCTTCTAGATCCTGGACAATGTCACTGATGAAGATGTTGAATAGGACCGGTCCCAGCACTGATCCCTGTGGTACCCCACTGGTCACTCTTCCCTCTGTGGAGTGACAGCCATTTACCACCACCCTCTGTTTCCTGCCACCCAGCCAGTTACCTACCCACCACACTGCTGTCCTGCCCACACCCATATTCCCCAGTTTGTGTAATAGTCTTCTATGTGGCACAGTGTCAAAGGCCTTGCTGAAGTCCAGATAGGCCATGTCCACTGCCATCCCTGATCCACCTCCCTAGTCACCCAGTCAAAAAATTCAACGAGGTTGGTCTGACATGACCTCCCCTGGTGAAACCATGCTGCCTTGGGTCCTGTAGTCCATTGACAACCAGATGTTCCACCAATCTCTCCAGTAGTGCCTCCATGATCTTCCCCACTACCGAGGTGAGGCTGACTGGTCTGTAGTTCCCTACTTCCTCTTTGTTCCCACTTTTGTATAAGGGGACTACATCTGCTGTCCTCCAGTCTTTGGGTACCTCCCCTGTTTCCAGTGATCGGCTAAACAGGATAGCCAGAGGTTCAGCCACTATCTCTCTTAGTTCTTTAAGGACCCTGGGGTGCACCCCGTCTGGCCCCATTGCTTTATCAACTCTTATTACTTCCAGTTCCTTCAGGACCCTTTCTCGTGTAAAGGGACTTGTGTCCATTTCTGCACCATTCTCACCCCTTGTACTCCCTTCAGACCCATTACCCTCCTCTTCCTCAGTAAAGACTGAGCAGAAATACCTGTTCAATATGTCAGCTTTACTGTTGTCATCCTCCACGTGGCTCCCATCCTCCCCCTTCAGTCTCACTATCCCTCCGTTTGTCTTTCTTTTTTCTCTTATGTACCTATAAAAGGTTTTGTCCCCTCTACCCACTGATTTTGCAATGTGTTCTTCTGTCTGAGCTTTGGCTTCCCTTACTGACCTCCCTTCCTCCCTTTGCTTCTCCTGGTACTTCTCCCTATCCCCTTCTGCCTGTGTCTTTTTGTATTGCCTGAATGCAATCTTTTGGCTTTCACTTTCTTTGATACCTCTTTGGAAAACCGTAATGGTCTCCTCTTCCTTTTCCTCTTGCTAACCTGCTTAATGCATAATTCTGTTGTTCTTATAATCCCCATTTAAATACTGCAGACTGTTTCTCAACCCTGATTCCTGTCCCATTCCCTTAATGCCTCTTTCAAGTATCTCCCCATTTTCCCAAAGTCTGCCCCCTAAAATCCAGGATATGTGTTTTTGTGTGGTTTGGTTCTGCTCTTTCTGTGATTTCAAACCACAATGACTGGTGGTCACTGTTTCCCAGGTGCTCCCCACTGTTACCCCCATAACACTGTCTCCTGTTTATGAGCACAAGGTCCAGTATTGCCTTCTGCCGAGTTGGTTCCATGACCAGTTGCTTGAGGAAGGCACCCTGAAGGAGTCAGGATAAATCTGCTCCTAGCTGATGCTGCTGCTGGGATGCTCCAGTCCATGTCTGGAATATTGAAGTCTCCAACCAGTACTACTCACTTTGTTTGCCATCCTTGGATGGCTAGCATCAACTCCTATCTGCTTCTTACTCCTGGGCTGGTGGTCTATAGCCACACCTGTGCGGATAGCTGTCCCTTTTCCTTTCCAGCTTAACCCACAGTATCTCTTCCCATTTTGTTCCTCCTGGATCTCTGTGGCCCTTATGTCATTTTTCATACAGTGCCCTCCTCCTCCCTTCCTGCCTGCTCTGTCTCTTCTAGATATGTTGTAACCAGGTATGGCCATCTCCCAGTCATGGTTATCATTACACCAGGTTTCAGTGATGGCCACAATGTCCAGGTCTGACTGTACCATGACAGCCTCCAGATCTTCCGTCTTGTTGATAAGGATCCTGGCATTTGCACACATGGCTTTCCATAATTTGACCTCCCTAGACTGCTTCACTGTTCTACTCCAGCCCCTTCCTTGGTTGTCATTTATCCTGGTTCTCCTTGCTGTCTTCCCTTCTGCTGAATTTTGCCCCTTTTCTGCTTATCCATCTCTTGGGCACTAATCTCCATCTTTTGCACACTGCTTTGGAGATAGCCACTCCTCTGGTTCACTGGTTCCACTGCTTGCTAGCTTGGGGGTGAGCAAATGGGTACCATCCTTGCTGGCCTGCACCCCCTTTGCTGGTTTATAACTTGTCAATGTAGCATTTAAACTTATCATTAAGTGCTTGGATTCCCCTCCAGGATGGATGCAGGCCATCAGGCTTGAACAAACCTCCATCCCTCAGGTGGGTCCCCAGTCACCAATGAATCCAAACCCTTCCTCACAGCACCAGTTCTTCAACCATGAGTTAAGTTCCTGGTGCATGCTCCCTATGCTCTCCTTGCCTCTCACAGGTAGTACTTCTGAGAAAGTGACAGAAGTAGCTACTTGCTTGAGACCCCTCCCCAGTTTCCTAAACTCTTCCTGAACTTCCTTTGGCTCCCCATTTGCCAGGTCATTAGTACCTAGGTGGATAATGACATCCAGCTCACCCTCCCATCTTGCCTTCCTAGTGATCCCCAGGATCTTCCTTCCATCCCTCCATGCCGTGGCACCTGGTAGGCACCTCACCTCCCTGTCCTCCCCCTCCTGTGTTCCTAGCTGGATCCCTCTTATGATGGAGTCCCCTACCAGGATTCACTTCCTCCTCCTCTGGGGTCCACTGCTTTCCCCGCTGAGGTCACCTCCTTGGCTAACCTTCACATCCTTTCCTTCCACTTCTCTGGGTACCTCTATTGGTTGTCCTCATTTGCCAGTGTGGCATATGAGTTCTTGAGTGGAATAGGATCTGGGATGTGCCTCTGCCTGACTGCTCTAACCCTCCCTGAGCCCACTGTCATCCAAGTGCTCCTCGTTCTCGGCATCCTTTGAGGCAGTTGCATTGGACTGGGTGGTCCCTGGATAGGGTGATGGTACTCCTGACCCAGTTTACTTCCGCTCTGAGTCTGGCTACCTCATCCCACGGTCCAGAGATGCATGCAGATGAGGCAGCACCTCAGTGTCCAGAAGGTCTGCCTGAATATGGCTGCCCCCACAGCCCGCATTGCACCACCCCCACATTATACTGCAATTCCACTACTTGTCTGCTACTGAAACTCTCAGTTTCTTTATTAATTTACTGTACTAAAATCCTGTCACTGATCCTCAGATAATTTTTTTTTAAAGAAAAGAAACCAATAAATAAATAAATGAGTCAAAACACTTGTGCGTGCTGAGGGTGGGCTTCTTTCCCATATGCCCTCTACTTCACCCCTTACTATACCCTGTGTTTAGCTCCTGTCAATCAGATTTATCAGGGCATATAATAAGAGTTGGGGGTGAAAATTTGCAGCAATTAAAGACAGCACAGAATTACACCACCACTATGTTTAAATTTTTCAACCTCCCAAAAACAATTATAAGTAAAGACAACAAAGAAAGTATAGTGTCACTAAAAGCCCACAATCTAAGTTTAAAAGAAAAATAGCAATTACCAGTTACTCTAAAGCACTGAATTGAATATGTTTCCTTCCTTCCCTTCTGGCTTCTTCTGAGAAAATAAACCTCTGCTTGCTACTTTAACTCTGACTAAGCCCCACCTCCAGTTATCACAAAGCTGAGGTCAGAGGCCAGACAATTAACACCCTTCACCCAACTACAGGGCAGTCAGACAAGCCAAGATAAAATCTGCAGCAATTAAAGACAGCACAGAATTACACCACCACTATGTTTTAAATTTTCAACAGCCCAAAACAATTATAAGTAAAGACAACAAGGAAAGTATAGTGTCACTAAAAGCCCACAATCTAAGTTTAAAAGAAAAATAGCAATTTTTAAAATACTTTTTATACAATAAAATTATTTCTTGATATTGGGAAACAGCTATGTTGTCTGCACATAATAAAAAACTGAAAGGGTGTGTAGCTCTGCAAGTTATTGAGTTATGCTATGTACTGTAATAAATACTGAGAGTTCCAAACACTAAAACTACTGTAATTGCAGGTACTACAAAAACAAATTACATAGTGTATGCCTCAGTTTTCTGAGCTCACTGGAATTTGGATAACTGCACTGAATCTAATTTCAAATGTAAAAATAGATTTTTATGTAGTTCTTTACAGTTTATTTAAACTTCCCTTTTCTGGTTTGAATGCTGCATAATTGCACTGTGATATCTCAAACATTGTGTCAGCTGCTCTCCCACTAGTTCAGTGCTCTCCCACTGGTTCAGTACAGCATTACAACTTATTTTACCAATGTTACGTTGTTTGTGACAGATCTTGCTTTACTTATAAGAAAATTTAAACTCATGCCAAAATACAGCCTCTAGAGATTTATACACAAAGGTGCCTGAGTCTTGATTCACTGGTTAAGCAGCAATTTTAGAATGTGCTTGTCTTTCCCCAAAACAGTCTCCAAACTGACAAGATAAAAGTAGTACATTTCCATTGTAATCTTTTGACCATTGAACCTTTCTTTTGAGATTCAAGTCTGTGCTGTATGTACATAGTAATGCATGCTCAAATGATAAAACATGGTTTAATCAGATTTGTAAAGTTGCAAAGAAAAAACTAACAAAAATTAGATATGCAAAGAAAACTCCTTGAGGACTAGTTTAACAAAACATAACAGAGATCGCAAGAAATATAACAATATTCCAGAAGAAGAAAAACACTAACAACAGCTGAAACTATGGGAAATCATGAAAAAAACCATAATTAATAAAGATTTATATCAGTTGTTGTTTTTATTTTCAAAGGGGGGCCATAAACTTCAGCTCATAGACATTCTGAAAAGAGTGTGTGTCTTATTTCAATAATATTTTTATAATCAAGAAAGTAGTACTGTTACTTCCATCATTGAAAAAATGCTTGAATACAGATTTTGAGCCATTATGCTTCTCTTCACATGAGGCTGAAGATGCTATACGTGCATATGAATTAAATAAGGTCCCCAGCCTAGATGGCATCCCAGCTTATGTTTACATGCTCCATTTAAATGTTTGGGTCTTTAACTAATCTTACCAACAGATATCTTAAACACAGGATCATCCCAGAAAGATGGAAAACAAATGTTATTCTCCTACTCTACAAAACAGATGATGTAAAGAACCCAAAACATTTTAGGTCAATTAGTCTTCTGGGCACAATCTCAAAAACTGACACAAATATTCTTCTGAATGAACTTCAATTATGGGTAAAAGAAAAAAGCTATAATTTTTAACTTCCAAACTGTCTTTAGATACAACTGTTCTGCTATTGATCATGTTTGTGTGTTGGGTCATTTGGTTGAAAAATATGTTTAGGTTAAAAAAGCTAAAACTATACACCATATTCAATTGACTTTAAAGCCGCATTTGACTCACCTGACCAAAATATATAATGGACAAATTACATGACTATGGAATAGATTAAAACGTACCTTGTCCAAGTGTTCCATTGCACTGTGACAGTAAGACATTTATTAGATATAATTTTAAGGTCAATGTTACTACTCCTTTTTTGTCTAATTGCAGAGTCAAACAAGGCTGCTTATTTGAACCAGTACTATTTAATCTTTACATAAATTATAATTTGACTAATATCAAAGCTGATCATTTTCACTCAGCATATATTTTCTGTTTACCCTGCCCTGTACTGGCCTATGTGGATAATTTGATTTTTTTCTTGCACTTTCTCCTGCTGGACTACTGTGTAAATTATTTTTTTCATGCACTATCAACAAAATGCAAATTCACTTTCAATTTAGACAAAACAAAGGTTCTCATGCTTGACTATAAGAAATTTCATACTTTCTATGTTAATAATTTCAAGTTTGAAAGGATTATAGAATGCACATACTTAGGTGTAATTTGCTCATGAAATGGCAAATGAACATAGTCAGTACCTCAGACACAGACCAGAACAATTAGGCAGAATGCTCAAGTCATCCTAAGACTCAACACACTGTATGGTGGCACAACTATTTCACCAGCTTTACAAGTTGGAGAAACAAAGCTTAATCTTATAATATTATATGGCATAGATATTTGGGGTACACTTCCTCGCATCCAGCTGAAGTTCCCTTTTCCCTCTTTTATCACTCACTTATAAAAGTGAACAGATCATGGCCTGACAACATATTGGAGCTGCAGACACCACCAATTTGGTCGACTTAATGTACCCTCTCTACACACATGCACATTACACATAATTTGAAAGCTTATTATGTCTGCTTTAAGATGAAGTATGATTGTAGCTGTCAAATGGTGCCTTTACTATAGAAACGGCTAAACAATGACACCCTCAATGCATAGGAATGACCATTTTGAAATATTTGCATTCATTTCAGTTAGTTTAATGATGCTATATATTATTTCAAGACCTTAAATAGGATTTATTTGTGACCTCAAAGCATCACAACAACAATCTATAGGGTAAAACAAAATGTAATAATAAATTTGTACAGGAAATGTAATAGTGCTGGAGACATTTCTAGTCAACATCATTCATACTAGGATTCGTACTAGGAATGATAGATGTACAGGAGGCAGTTGCCCATATAAGTACATCTCCAGAAACCTGGAAACATTTATGCACAATTCAATAGATATTTGTCCAAGTTTGTCTTAAAGGTGTCCTGGCTAGTTGTGTTTAGAAGAGATCTGGGAAGAGCATTCCATATTGGGATAATTCGCTGCATGAAAAAGAAGCATCTACTGTCTTTCCTAGGATAAGTTAACACCAACCGATGCATGTGACTTCTCAGATTACAACCTCTTATATTAAAAATCATGCCTAAGTGTGACATCAATGCTGTCTTTTGATATTTTAAACATTAGCAGCAGATACCCCCAATCCTTCTTAATTCAAATGAAAAGCGATCTAGTTCCTCAAATCATTCATCATAATTTTTATTTTGCATATTATCTATCATTTAGCTCACTCTGCGCTGAACTCCTTCCAGTCTGTTAATATCCCTCCTCAAGTAGGGACTCCAAAGTGGAGAACAAAAATCTAAATGGGGGCATATGTAAGCTCTATACAGTGGAAGGATACAGTCCCTATTTCTGGAGACAAAGGATCTTTTAATACACCCTATTATTCTATTAGCCCAGTTCCTAATATAATTGCAATGATTACTAAATAAGAGATCTGATTTAATGATGATTCCCAGATCCTTTTCTTCTATTATTGGGGGCAGTGGGTTGCCATTAAGATTATACTGTGGGCAAGATTATGGAGGCACTCATTAAGGAAAGGATAGTGCAACACCTGGAATCCATAGGGACACAGGATCTAAGACAGCATGGGTTTACAAAAGGAAGGTCCTGTCAAACTAATCTCATAGATTTCTTTGACTGGGTAACCAGAGTGGTGGACCAAGGGAAGCAGTTGATGTCACCTACCATGACTTCAGCAAAGCTTTCAACACTGTTCCACATAGAAGATTGATAAATAAGCTTGGTAGGCTTAGGGTGGGTCAGAAGTTGGTCAACTGGGTGGCAAACTGGTTGATGGGCAGAAAACAGAGAGTGGTGGTAAATGGTATACAGTCAGAAGAGATGCAAGTCACAAGTGGGGCACCTCAGGGATCAGTCCTGGGGCCAGACCTCTTCAATATCTTCATTAGTGACATTGCAGATGGACTAGAGGGTAAGAGCTTGTCTGTTTGCAGATGACACCAAGATCTGCAACAGAGTAGATGATCCAGATGGGGTGGGCAGAATGAGAAGAGATCTGGATAAACTAGCAAAATGATCAGAAGAGTGGCAACTGGGATTTAATGCAAAGAAGTGCAAGATCATGCACATAGGGAAGGAAAACCCTGAAGCCACCTATAGGCTAGGAGGGGAGTTGCTGGCAGTCACAAAGAAAGAAAGAGACTTGGGGATCATCATCACTGATGACCTGAAATCATCCAAGCAGACCTCTAAAACAGTAGATAAGGCTAGGGGGATGTTAGGATGTATTAGTAGGGGTATCACAAGTCATAAGAGGGAGGTAATAATCCCTCTTCACAAGACACTGGTTAGGCCCCATCTGGAGTACTGCATGCAGTACTGGAGGCCACACCTTCACAAGGACATTAACCAAATTGAAGCAGTTCAGAGAAGGGTAACCAAAATGGTGCAAGGATTGCATCAGAAGACATATGATGACAGATTAATGGAGCTCAATATGTATACCCTTGAGCAAAGGAGGGAGTGAGGTGATATGATTGAAACATTCAAACACCTTAAGGGCATTAACAAGGTGAAAGAGTCTAGCATGTTTAAATATAAGAAAAATAGCAGGACAAGAGGACACAGCATGAGATTAGAGGGAGGCTGATTAAGGGGAAATATGAGGAAATTCTTTTTCACAGAAAGGGTGGTGGATGCATTGAACGGCCTACCTCAGGAAGTGGTGGCTATAAATACAATGCAGGGCTTCAAACAGGCATGGGATAGGCATAAGGGAGCAATACAGAGGAGTATGAATAGATAGACCAGTGACAGAGCAAAGGCAGATGGCACATTTATAAGGTAGAAAAAGAAATGGGCAGACTGGATGGGCCTTACGGTCCTTATCTGCAGTCAACTTCTATGTTTCTATGTTTTTTATTGACATCACCTAGATGCATTATTACACATTCGTCAGCATTATAAGTCATATTATTAAGTTTTGCCCATTCCTCAAGATTTTTTAGATCTTTAGTAAGATTGTATATATCTTCCTCAGTTCAAACTTTTACTGCAATTTTGGTATCATCTGCAAATGTAATAGCAAAATTCTTCAAATCAGTTGTCATGTCACATACAAATATAGAAAACAGCACTGGTCTCAAAATGGACCCCTGCGGTACTCCATTGGTGACAGTGCCTATACTAGAAGAGTGTCCCCTTATGCACATAACTTGTGTGCAATTCTTAAGCCATTCATCAACCCAGTTAACCAATATGCTACTTATACCTAGCTTATGCATTTTATTGATCAAAGTACTATGAGGCACTTTATCGAATGCCTAACCAAGGTCAAAATACACAACATCCACTGGTATCTTATCATGAATAATTTGCTCACATTTTCATAAAAAAACAAAAACAAATTGCTTGTAAGGCAAGACCTTTGGTTTTTAAATCCGTGTTGAGTGGGATCTGCTAGTTTTTGTTAACCATCTCTTCCTCTATTCTTGTTTTATGGTTAGTTTCAAAAATGTTACCCAAAAAGCTGGTTAAGCTAATTGGTCTGTAGTTTGATATCTCACTTTTATTACCTTTCTTAAATATAGGTGTTACAAGTGCTGATTTCCAATCACTTGGTACTATTCCTGAAAACAGGGACACATTGAATATTTTGTACAGTGGTTCAACTAACCATGATGCAATTTCATTTAATAGTCATGGATGAAGTTTATCTGGCCCTGGTGATTTATTTGTGTTAATTTCAGCTAATGTTGTCCTTATTTCTTGTTTAGTAATCTTGGTAATGTTGTCGTCTGTTCCCTTATCAGTATTACCTATATGTTGTTTTGTTAAGATTGGGTTAGAGATGGAACAAAAATATTTGTTACATTTCTGTACCATATCTTGAGGTGTTACAAGTGTTTTTTGCCCAACTACAAGTGGAACAATAGTTCTTGAGGTTTGTTTCTTGTTATTCATATATGCATAAAAACTCTTACCATCATCGTTTATATGGGCTAGCCCAAATTCTAGTTATTTTTTTCTGATCTTATACTTTGCACCTTTTGAGAATGGATTTGTAACTGTTTTTGTTATATTCATTTTTACATCTGACTGATGCTTGATATGCACTTCTTTGTTTTGCTATTAAGTGCAGTAAATGTGGGGTTGCCCAAATTGGTATGTTTCCCCTTTTGTTATACCCAATTTTATCGGGCACATATTTCTGTTCCAATTCTATAATTTTGTTCGTGATTGTGAGCCAGATTTCTTCCAGTGATGTAGAGCCATTATTCCATTTCCATATTTTAAGTTCCTTCTTAATTTGGTAAAAATTTGCTTTACTATAGTTTTTGAAGATTGTTATACCTGAATTGCATTCAAGCATTAATTTAGTATCAAAAGTTATTGCTCGGTGATTGCTATTCTGTAGAGGGTCCTTTATTTTAATATTCTTAATTTGATGGTGGATATCTGTTATTAATAAGTCTAGAATATTATCTTTTCTTGTTGGTATATTTATTAGTTTTTGTAACCCATTGTTTTCGCATACTTCAAGAAACATATTTTCCAGGTTATTATATTTGTTCCTTTTTTCCAATTAATTCCCAGAGATTGAAGTCCCCTAAAAGTATAATATCTTTCTGGTCCACTTTGTTGTTTATATTATCAAGACTAGCCTGATGTTCTAGTAGGTTAGTATCAGGTGGTCTGTAACAAAGGCCTACTAGTAATTTAGCTTGTCTTTCCCTTATTATTTCTATCCATAATATTTCACTTGACATTTCATCTGGTAGGTCATTATTTGGTTTGTATTTGATATTATTTTTAATGCATAAAGCTACCCCTTCTCCCTTTTTGGAAACTCTATTTTTATAATAGATGTTGTATCTGGGAATGTTTATATTCCAGTTGGAGGTTCCCCCCACCAAGTTTTGGTAATTGCTGCTATATCAATGCCATCTATATATTATATCATGTTGGTCATCATCATGATCTCTGCTGAGAGTGTGTAGGTCAACACAGTCTTCCTCGCCATCGCATGTATACAGTTCTGTGCAGGCAAGATTGTTCTGACTACAGACACACTTGATTGTGCAGCAACCCCTTCTGGTACAGGCACAAAATGGGTTGCCATTAAGGGGCAACCCCCATTGTTCCAGGCCAGCTGTCCCTGGGGAGAGACTAGGATAACAGCAGGGGTGGGGGAAGGGAGAAGGGAGAATGAGGTCATAAAGGGGAGGTCTCTCTCATGACGTCACCAGAGTGTCAGGGGGTTGGGGATAAGGACCAATGGAAAACAAAGGCAGGCAAGGAAGGGTGGAGCAAAAGGGGTTTAAGATGGGCAACACAGAGGGGCTCAGTCACTTTCTGCTAGATTTCTTTGGGTAAGTAAATTTCAAGAAAAAGAACCTAGCACATCAGTCAGTGAGTTTCCTCAAAAAAGGTAAGAAAAAAATATATGTAAGGGATGCTTAAATTGGTGCTTTATATGACTGATTGCTAGATCAGTTTTTTGATTGTGTTTGGATAGGAAGTTTTTTTTTAAAATAAGGCAAAATTTGGCTTACTGAGTAATTAACACATGCAGTTGGGGTAGCAGTTGGTTTATGGGTTGCCTACTACTGGTATGCAGAGTAAAATAGGGAGGATTACAGCTGAGATTTGACAGCTATGCAGCGTTGAATGGTATAATATAGAAGGATATAGTTTTGATCGCTCTGAGTACAGGAAACAAATGCTAGTGATCATGTAGTTGGAAAGCATGGTGTGGGCCTAGCAGGCTGTAACAAGATATTGTAGTGTACTCTTTAACCATTAGGCTGGCCAAGAAAAGAAGAGGTTGGTCAGTAGAGGCTTGAGGTTTTTCTCCAAAATGGAGAATACTGACATAATTTTAATAGATCGGAGCAGTGAAGCAAATGCTGGTAATCGTGTTAGTTTGGAACGCATGGTGTAGGCCTAGTAGGCAGTAGCAAGGTGTGTAGTGCACTGTTTAATGAAGTAGGCTGGCCAGAAAAAGGAGAGATTGGTCGGTAGAGGTGTGAGACTCCCTTTTGTTCCGAAAGCGGAAAATACATGAGGAAGCAACAGCTAGTCTTCTCCCTCACAAAAAGGGATAATTATCCCAGTGGTGGTGGTGGTGCTTGGTAGGAGCATCAGGCTCGGGACGCAAGGAGAAGAGAAGGGATATTTGAGAAGGGAGAATAGCTGAAAAAATGAATCTGGCCAACAGGAGGGACAATGGTGGAGAAATCGGAGAGATGAGCAGGAGCAGGCGGTTGCGAGCGACTGAAGGAGAGAACAAAAAAAGTTGACAGGAAGTGGGTCAGGAATAGGTGATCTGGGGGGAAGAGAAGCAGGCCTGGGGTCTTCAGGAAAGCTGTGTGGGGGGGCAGGTGAAACAGGTCAAGGAATGAGAGGAACATGGCGGGCTCCGGGAACTGCGTGGTTGTTGACTTTGTTTCCTAGAGTGTTTTCTGGTGAAAGAACTGTGAATGGGGGAACGGATTGGGGGAGGGGGTGGGACATATTCTGGAAGTGGCCAGTGCAGGGTCAAGAGGACAAGAGCGTGAGCGAGCTGCCGCATGGTGGAGTGTGTTCACAGAGTGTTT
The DNA here is from genome assembly GCA_016271365.2 of Neoceratodus forsteri. Classification (NCBI taxonomy): domain Eukaryota; kingdom Metazoa; phylum Chordata; order Ceratodontiformes; family Ceratodontidae; genus Neoceratodus; species Neoceratodus forsteri. The sequence goes on from CM057456.1 coordinate 650,802,161, forward strand.
GGTCAGAGAGGAACCAGGAAAGGGCAAGGGGGCTGGGCTGGGGGGCCCCAAAAATGGACAAAGGCAAGCAGCAGGAAGCAGAGTCAAAGAGACAGAGGGACCTGACAAATGGAGGGGGGCCTACCATGCAGGAAGCTAACCAGTGTGGGTTGTTAAGGCAAGGAAGTGGCTCAGCAAGTCGGGGGAGGAGCCGGCCACATGGGGAACACCTCAGAACAGCAGCATGGAGGAGAAGGGGCTTTTTCACGTGTCTTTTGTTAAGACATGATGTCATCAAAAGGAAGCAAAAAAAAAAGAACAGTCAGCCAAAAGCCTTCGATCGGGAAGGCAGCGAGTGGGCAGATGCCACAGGATGTAGCAGAGTGGGGGGTGGAGAGCAAAATGGGGCCACTAAGAAGAATGAAGTCAGGACAAAAAGTGGGGTAGGCCTCCATTGTTGAGGAGGCTACTGCTACGCAGCAAGGGCTGGGAGGCTGGCATTGCTGGGGGGAGAAAAATGGGTGGGGCTGCAGGAGGCTCACAGAAAATTGAAGGGGTGTCAACTGTCAGGGTCATGGCTAAAAGAACCTTTTTGCAAATTTAATTAAGCTGGCAGGGGCATGGTTGTTGAAGAATGGGGCCCACAAAAAAAAAAATCAGGAATGTTCCTAACCAGGGGAATAAGCTAGATCATGAGGACCAAGGTCAGGGTCCTCATAACAAGAGGTACAAAAAAAAAAAAAGAAAAATGGTTTTAAAAAAAGGGGGGCACACAAAGTTTTCCTATAGCAGCAATGTAATGCAGAAAGATGGCAGGTGAAGCCTTACCACTTTAACAAGTTTGACACTGTTACCAAGTGCATTTTCAACTATGGTGTCTTTCTGTAAAGGACTGTGCCACCCTGAGCATTGCTATATATAAAAAAAAAAATAGTATATAGATAGGTTGAGGCAGTAGCATTTTTTAGTCAAAAAAAAAAAGAAAATCAAAGGGAAAGACCCAGGGAGTGAACTAACAAAAAATATTCTGTGTTGTAAGCAGGAAAAGACAGGATGAACACCCGTGAAAGCAGTTCGATGAAAGCGGATGCCATGAAAATGATCATGGACCTCATGGACAGGGCCCACAAGGTCCTGGATATGGTGGAGGACACAGAAAACAGGGACGTACCTGCTCAAAAGAACAGGATCAGGAAGGAGGGACAGAGCGGGGCAGGAGGAAAAGGGAAGGGAGCAGGGGCACTGATGCAAAAATGCCCAAGAACAGCTTCGCCTGGGCAGGAACCAGCAACCCTTACAATACCTGACCCAATCCCTGCACCCAGTCAGGTGAGGCCGATGATGAATCCAGAACCTGGCCCAATTGAGGAGGATAGGCCTCTCTCAGGACTAGTACCCCACATCCCTGCACCTGAAGGGAGCCGGCCAGAGGCAGACAGGGACTGGCAAGCCATAAATAACGGACCACGAGGAGGAGCGGAACCGGAACCCAAGGCAACGAGTGAATCAGCCAAAAGAACCTCAGGGAGAAGCAGGTACAGTGTTGACACTGGAAAGTACCATGAAAGAATATGTGGAACAAATGTTAATAGGCATGGGGGGGACAAGGTTAAGAAGTTGCAGAAGGTGCTGGGTGAATTAGAAGAAAAGGAAAAGGGGAAAAAGCAAGGAGACGAGGGGAAAAGAAAATGATAGAACAGAAAAGGGGGGGAGGGGTAAGAATAGGGGACCATGAAAAAATCTGGAAGGGAGAATTTGTCAATATCTTTGTGTTGGTAGATAAGAAAACAGCAGAGCTCTATGAAGAAAAGGAGAGCATCATTAAGAAAGAGTTGCCAGCCGCTGTAGTTCTGGTCAAAAAAGAGGAAGAACAGAAGGGACCCACATATAAAGGGAAATCATGGGAGGCTTGGACCCTGGGTTTTACTTATTATACTGCAACAGCACAGGAGAAAAAGTCTGAGTTGGGCATCCCCTTGCTAGCGTACTCTTTGATCATAAGAAATGCATATAAGATGATGGGAGGTACTAACTGGTTACAGTATGATGAAAGTTCAGGACCCAAATGGCCAACTAAGAGGAGGACTGCAGATGGGACTCCAGACATAATGTCCTATGGTGGGAAACCATGACAGCAGCTGGGGGAGGGGAAAGCGAGTGGCAGAGGGCAGGGCCACAGTATCAGAAGTGCTGTTGGGGATACAACAGAACGCACTGTTCCTTTCCAGGTTACAAGTTTCAGCACCCCTGTTTGAAATGCCGGGGAGCCCACCCAGCCACAAGATGCAGATCGTATGGTGAAGGTAACCCCGGGGGAACAAGGAAGTGGCTCCTTTTGAGGGGGTTACAGGGGGGCACAGAGAGACAGCACATGGAAAGGGAAGGGGCATATGGGTGGGAGAGGGTTCCACCCAGAGGGAAGTTAGAAAAGGTAATTTTTGGCTAGGAAAAACTCCGATCAAGGCTGAATTAATGGAACAATGAGTGAAGGAATACCCAAATAAGGGGGTGGGACGAGAGTTAATAGAGGGTTTCTAAAAAGGTTTCAGTTTACATTATCAGGGAAAGAGGTTTGGGACTTGGGCCAAAAATTTAAACTCAATAAAAGGCAAGGAGGCACTTTTAAAGGCAAAGATCGAGACCGAAAAAGGAGCGAGGAGAATAGAGGGACCATTCAAAATTCCACCTTTCTAGCACCTACGAGTCTCACCTCTAGGCCTAGTCCCAAAGAAGCAGGTAGGGGAATATAGGGTAATTCACAACCTATCCTATCCTATCCTATCCTATCCTATCCTATCCTATCCTATCCTATCCTATCCTATCCTATCCAGAGAAAGAATCAGTTGATCACATTTCAGGGGAGGATAGTAGGGTGTCATATAGGACATTGGAGGATGCAGTGGAGATCATCAGGTTGAGACACACCCCATGTCTGGGAAAGACGGACATCAAGTCCGTGTTCCGGCTATTGCCGGTTCGCAGAGGATTGGGAATTGCTGTGTTTTCAGATTGAAGGGGAATATTATTTTGATAAGGCCATGCCGATGGGTTGTTCAGTGGCATGCTCCACATTTGAAAAATTCAGCACGTGGCTGCAATGGGTATTCGAAGCCAGGTATGGGCACGACATGGTAGTGCATTACCGAGATGATTTTTTGTTCATAGGGGAAGGTCAGAAAGGGGTACCGAAGATTATGGAGGATTTTCAAGAGATGTGCAGGGAGTTGGGAGTACCATTGGCTAGGGAAAAAACAGAAGGCCCTAGCAGGTGCTTGGAATTCCTGGGCATAGAGGTGGATGCGGGACACGGTTTATTCCATTTGCCAACACAGACGGTAAACAAGCTTAAGACATTGCTGGTAGAGGTAGAAAAGAGAAAAAGGGTACCCCTGATTAACAGCCAGCAATTAATGGGACACTTGAATTTCACATGTAGAACGATCAGGCCAGGATGAGCATTTACACGACGTCTGGCAAGGGCCATGGTGGGGGGTTCAAAGCCAGATCACTGGGTCAGTATAGGGAGACCAAGGAAGACTTAAAAGTATGGGAGGAATTCATAAAAAAACACAATGGGATAGCCATTTGACAGGAGGAGTGGCTATACAACACTGATTTGGAACTGTACACGGATGCTTCAGGTGGGCATGGGGTAGGCACCTACTTCCAAGGAAAGTGATTAGTGGAGCCCTTGCCCAGGAGATGGATTGAAGAGGGTCTGACAAAAGACATCACTTTCCTGGAGATTTTTCCTATATGGGCAGTGACAAAAATATAGGGACCATGGCTGCAGAACCAGCGGGTCACATTTTGGTGTGACAACAGGGCAGTCGTTGATGTGTTAAATAACAGAGGGTCAAGGTTGGTCTTGGTACTCCGCATCCTGCAGCAATTAGTGCTACAAGAATTGAGACTCAACATGAGTTTCAGGGAAAAGAGCATTGTAGAAATAGACAACTCCATTGCTGACAGCCTTTCCCACTTGCAGATGGAAAGATTTCGGGTACTGGCTCCGAATGCAGATCCGAGGGGAGAGAGGATCCCAGAGGAACTATGGGAGATTGGCTGGAGGGAGCAGCCTATTTCTTTTGAAACGCATGGGCAGACAACACCCTAAAAGCTTACAAATGCTCATGGAGGGTTTTCCAAGCTTTTAGATTACCACAACATGGAGGTAAGTGAGAAGGTCACAGAAGACCAAGTGGGGAGATTTGTGGTGGAGAACTGGGAGGAAGGAACAGCCTGTGCCGCAGTAAGGGTACATCTAGCAGCCATAGGATGGGTCTGCCGGATGAAAGGGTGGGGGTAGCCAAGCAATAGTATTCTGGTAAGAAGAATGATGATGGGGTGGCAAAGGATAAAAGGGAAAGAGAGAGATAAGAGGGAACCAATCACTCAATACTTACTGATGCAAATACTTAGAAAATTAGTGGAGGTTTGCTACAACCCATACGAAGTAACCCTATTCAGGGTGCTGATTATGGTGTTATACAAGGGAGCATTCAGGGTGTCCAAAATAGTCATACCTGCTATACCCACCCCTGGAGAAAGCCTGCAATGGGAGGATATAGAATGGAAAGGGATGGGGCTCACCCTCATAATTGCAAGGTCAAAGACGGATCAGACAGGCAAGGGGTACAGGGTGAATATCGAGCCAAGAGAGAACCCAGACATGTGCCCATGCCAGCTGATGCTGGACTTCCACAGAGTTAGGCTAAGGCAAGGGGGCCACTATTTTGTAAATGAAAACGGGAAGGAGGTAAAAGGGAATCAAGTATCTTGGGTGTTGAAGCAGAGCATGAAGGAGCTGGGAAACAAAACAGACAGGTTCTCATCTCATTCCTTCCGGATCGGGGCAGCCTCTGAAGCTGCCTCCCAGAGGAAAAAGGGGGAGGACCTAAAAGCCATGGGAAGGTGGGCATCAGACTGCTACAAGAAATATATTAGAGGTACAACACACTAACTTTATCGGTTTTGTCTCCTTACAGGAAAGAACGAATTTATAAGGTACAAAAAAAAAAGTTTTGTTGTAAATGGTTGCCTGCCTCACTGTTTCTTTTAATTGTTATAGATATACGGAAAAGGAAGGACATATGAATGCTGGGAGACTCACACATTTATTGGGCAGAAAGGGAGGCAGCACAGAAGAGAAGCGGAAAGCAACTGGGTTATGATTACAAAGGAATAAGGATCCTGTGGAAAGGAATACAGGGAAAGTGATGGGGGCATCTCCTTCCTCTACTGCTAGAGATGAGAAAGAACAGCAAGGACCCAGACCTCCTGATTATACACCTGGGTGGGAATGATTTGGGACATGGCCCCTGGGTAGAAATCTTTTGTAGCATACAAAGGGATGTCAAGATCATGAGGACATGGTGGCCAAAGATAACAATCATGTGGTCCAAAATGATTCCACATAGAGTGTGGAGACAAGCCAGGCAGCACAAGGCCATAGAAAACGTAAGGAGGAGAATGAATAGCAGAGTGGGGAGGTTTATGAGGGAGAACGGAGGAGCTGCCATTAGACATGATGAAATAGAGGAGAGCATACATGGGTTGTACAAGATGGATGGGGTACACCTATCCCAGATGGGGAACCACATATTCATCACATAGCTAGGTAAGGGCATAGATCAGTGGTTGAAGAGGTTTTGCTAGAAGGGGGGAAGCTTACCATCCAATGCAAGCTGGAGGCCAGCTAATGGAAGCTAGGAAGTAAGGATCTGAGAAGGTAAAAGGGAGAGTCAGGACCCGTGTGTCCCATGGTAAAATCTATAAATATCTTGCACCGCTCGCAAGCGTGAGCGTAGCGCAAGAGTAGTGAGTGGCGCAAGCGCCACTCGGCACTGAAAAATGTTCAGTTGATGTAGGAGGATTAGGCTTCGTTTTATCATGTTGTTGTATTTAAATTTGTAATATTTTAACTATTTAACCTCTTTGTAGGTTTGTTATATTTTAGAGCTAGGCTTGGTGGGTTATTTTTATTTAGTTATTATTTTTATTTAGATAGTTTTGTATTTGTTGTGCCTAAATAGATATGGGAGGATTGAGAGGAGTTAGAATAGTCTATGATGGCTTGATGTTGAGTGACCTGCGCCCTTTCATCCCCCTTCCAGTTTCTGATGTCATTATCAGACGTTGTTGGGAGGTGGGGATTGGTGGGGCTAGCATTGGTCGAGCACCATCGAGTAATCTTAGTTTGGGCCATGAGAGGATTGAAGTTGTCAGGTCCAGGAGGAGCCCTGGGTTGCAACGGGCACATGGGAGAGGCCGGTCGTGTTTGGTGTCCATCCCCAGGGAGCCTATTAGATCAAACGGCCAGGTAACCTGTGGGGCTGCATCATCCCCAAATCCCCTGAAGGCAGTGCATTGTAATGCCAGATCAATCAGAAATAAGATGGCAATTATTGCTGCCTTGATTTCGTTGGTTGATCTGGCATTTATCACGGAGACCTGGGTGGGAGACGATGCGGGCCCAATCTTTGAGGCTGCAGTCCCCCCCGGGTATACCGTGGTGCACTGTCCCAGAGTGGAGCGCAGGGGCGGGTGGTAGCCATCTGTTTTAGATCCAGCCTGACCTTTACTGCACCCAGTGAGAGCTCCGGGTTCATTTGAATAGTGTGGCCATCCGGGAGGACCTGAGTGCGGGCTGCAGGGTCTTTCTTATTTATCGCCCTTCTGGGTTGATGGGAGAGTTCCTGCAGGAGGTTTCAGATTTTGTTGCCGTTGCATCATTGGAATCCCCCAGATGTGTTTTTCTGGGGGATTTCAATGTTTGGTTCGACGATGTGAATCATGGACATGGTTATGAACTTTCCCGGATCATGTCCTCCCTTGGTTTGACACAGGTAGTTACTTTACTGACTCATCGGGGTGGCCACATGTTGGACCTGGTGTTCTCACTGGGACTTGATATTAGTGATCTTAAGGTGAATCCAGTTATCTGGTCTGATCATTGCATGGTTCAGTTCATGCTTGGGGCTCCCACCATAAACCCTTCCCCTGCTGAGATGATCTGCTGTCGCCCTTTATGGGGTTTGACCCCTGAGGGTTTTTTGGCGGAAGCAGATTTGTCTAGACTGGGTGATGCGTGCGTGGGAGGTGTTGTGGTCGGAGTTGACGCCTATAATGAGGTGTTATCCGAAACCATAAACTCCCTCGCACCTGTCCGTAAGGACCCAGGACTTACTGAGGTCACCATGGTTTGATGGTGAGCTCAGGGAGATGAAGAGACTGGGTCGGAGATTGGAGCGCTGCTGGAGGAGATCCCGTCTGGATGCAGACAAACTGGCCCTGCGTGCCCACTATGTTGGCTATCAGGAGGCAATCAACCGTAAGAAGACAGTGTTTTTGTCTGGGGAGATTGCTGCCGGAAGAAACCGACCGGCCTCACTCTTCCAGACTGTCGACAGACTTTTACATCCTGTCTGTCTGCAGCCCAGAAGGGTTTTTTCTAACACGGATTGTAAGGATTTCACTCGGTTCTTTTCAGACAGGGTGTCTGCGATCCGGCCGGTGGTTCCTTCAGCCAGTAATGCTATAGCTGGCAGTGATCATCTGATGTGTTCTGAGTGCACTCTGTCTGGTTGGGGAGAGTTTAGACCAGTGGAGGATAGTGAGGTTATTGAGGTGGTAACCAATGTGAGGCACACCTTTTGTGAACTGGACCCAGTGCCAACGTTTCTTAATGAGATCGTTGGCTCTGTTGGTCTGTGTTTGCCAATGATTGTACGGTGTTCCTGTCTGAGGGTATTTTTCCGATGCCTTGAAGGAGGCTCTGGTAAGACCCTCTTAAAGAAGCCATCTTTGGACCCGGAGATCATGGCAAATTACCGTCCAATCTCTAACCTTCCATTTTTAGGAAAGGTTATTGAGAAAGTGGTAGCGCTTCAATTGGAAGAACACCTCAGTTCTCACGAGTTGTATGAACCTTTCCAGTTGGCTTTTCGTGACAGACACAGTACTGAAACTGCACTTGTTCGGGTGCAGAATGACCTACTCAGGGCTAGAGATCGAGGAGAAAAGACAATTCTTGTTCTCCTTGATCTCTCATCAGCTTTTGACACTGTGGACCATTGTGTGCTGCTTGCTCACTTTGGGGATCTATGTGGACTCACCGGTAATGTTATCAAATGTTTTGAGTCCTTTCTTACTAACAGGAGGCAGCGGGTTATGATGGGAAATTTCTCATCTATACCCAGTTTGCTTCTCTGTGGAGTTCCTCAGGGATCAGTATTGGCTCCAATGTTGTTCGCAGTGTATATGCTGCCTCTGGGTGGGATCATTAGGAAGTATGGCTTGAGTTTTCATTGCTATGCCGATGATACTCAGCTATATTTTTCCTTTGCCCCAGGAACATCCAATGCAGTGGACGTACTTAACATCTGTCTGGCCGAGATTAATGACTGGATGGCCTCCAGCTGGTTGCGGCTGAACCCTGATAAGACGGAGGTATTAGTAGTGGAGTCGAACAGAGTTCGTGATAGGATGGCCTCTGACACAGAAACCGGGCTTGTCCTAGGGTCTGTGTCATTGAAGGGCCTCCTCTCGGGTGCATGATCTTGGCGTGATTCTGGACAGAGATTTAACCATGGAGGATGAAATATCCTCTGTGGTTTGTACCTGTTTTTACCATCTCAGAAACATTGCCAGAATTAAACCCCTTGTTCCGTCTCTGGACCTCCCTACTTTGATACATGCCTTAGTCACATCTAGGCTTGATTACTGTAATGCGCTCTATCTCGGGGTCACGGGAGGATCTCTACGAAGATTACAGCTGGTGCAAAACGCAGCTGCCCGACTGTTGACAGGGCAGCAAAAGTTTTGTCACATTACACCAGTTCTGCGTGAATTGCACTGGCTGCCGGTCAGGTGGAGAGTCCTCTTTAAGGTGGGTCTTCTCACCTATAAGGCCCTACATGGACAGGGCCCTGGCTACCTGTTAGACCTTCTGTCACCTGCCCTCTCCTCGCGCTCTCTTCGTTCATCCAATGAATGCCTACTGACCATTCCCAGAACTAGGCTGAAAACAGCCGGCGATACAGCTTTCAGTGCCGCAGCCCCAGTTCTGTGGAATTCCTTACCGACTATGGTCAGAGAGGCTTCATCGGTGGATGTTTTTAAGGCCCAGCTAAAGACTTTCTTCTACTCTAAGGCATTTAACGTTTAGAGATGGATTTATTGTTAGTTATAAAAAAAAAAAAAAAATGTTGTATTGATTTGTATTTATATGTGAATTTATATTCTTTTATGTTAAATATGTTTGTTTAAATGCTTGTATGGTGCCCAGAGCCTTCGGGATTGCGCGTCTTTTAAATAAATTTTGCCTTGCCTTGCCTTGCCTAAAAAGGGGGGAAGGGTATGGGGGTGTTAAGGAAAACAAAATGGAGGAATTAAGATCTGGAAGAAGGAAATGGGTATGGACACCCTGATATGTGGACAAGAAAGGGGGGGGCAGGAATTGGACCTGCTCAGAGAGAAAGTATAAGACCAGCTCGGATTTACACCCAGGCAAGGAATAGAATGGGACCCCCTCAGGTTTCGACGCCCTGGGGAGAAAAGTAAATGAAAGCAAAGTAAAATAAAGAGGAGTGGAATAAAATGTGACAGAGAAAATAATAGGAACTCAATATTGTAAAAATATGTATTACTGTATTTATGTTTGTGTGGACTATAAAAGGTTTTGCCGACTGAGCAGCCAAATCTACAATATTTAAGTGTGATGTCTCCTTTTTGGGGGAAGGGTTTCTGGAATAAATATGGTCTTGTAGAAGCTTTGATGCCACTGGACCCTTGCAGAATACAGGAAGTAGTTCATCATCCACATTTTTCCATCCATGTTGCAATGGTGATCTAATATCTGGTTTACCTATGTGCAAAGACATCCAAATCTTTATTTGCCAAGATGCTCTTTTGACATGCTCTTCAAAATTGTCTACACATGGTGGGAGTTTGGACAGTGACTTGTCCTTTTTTAATTTATTTGTTTATTTTATTTATTTAAACGTTTTACCAGAACGGCACACTGAGCAGGGTACTGCTCAATTCCAGGTGCATCCTGGGGGAGAAGAACAGAGAGGAAACATACATACAATATATATATGTACTATAGTGCAACATGAACATACAGAAGTAAGTGTTATAAGAAGCATAACACATAAGTAATTACATAACACATGAGGTATGGCAACATTGTGAGGCAAACAGAACATTAAAAAATCAAGGTCAATACCCATTAAAAGATAGCGGACTGGGTCAATAGTTCATTGGCAGACACATCTTAGCCACATGCACAGGTTGAGGAGAAGTGTGCATTGATGAGGTAGCTGAGGTGCTGTGATGGGGGCATTTGCTGGATGCTTGCAGGGAGGGAATTCCATAATTTAGGCATGCAATGTCTGAATGCTACTTGGCCAGCCGAGGAGGACATGCACGGTACGGCCAGAAGGTGGGTGTCTGATTTCCTGAGGGAGTATACAGGAGGGGTAGGGGTAGCTAACACAGAGGTGAGGTACAGTGGCAAGGACTTGGACCAGTACTTGGCCGAGAGTTTGGCGCATTGAGACTGTCGGTAGTCCTGGAGTGAGGGAAGATTGAGAGTCTGATAGCGCTTGCAGTGGTGAGAGGAGGGCAGGCAATCAAGGGTGAAATGGCAGAAAGAGTGTGGAAAAGGGGTCCAGTCTAGCTAGGGTGGACTTAGAAGTGGCACTGTAGACTACATCCCCATAGTTGAAAATAGGGAGAATCATTTTCTGTACTAGAGCACTGAGCTAGATTGAGGCACAATCAATTCAGGTGTCTATGGGTCTTTTCTTTCTCACTCTGGTTATACAGCATTGCTACTAACTTACTTGCTGTAGAAACTGCAGCTTGTTCATCACTTTCTCCCAGATTGGCAAGATGTGTGAAGCAATAAGCTCCCTTTGTTTTAACAACATTAAACACAGAACTTTTCCCAGTACAAAATAGGGATGACACAGAGTCACATCATGTTAATGCATGTACAACAGGAAGAATGTTGCAGAAGTCAGGAGTGCATGCATCACAAACTGCATGCTCAGGTATGAAGCGAAGTTTATCAGTTGTGCTGGTAATGATGCCTGTTTCTACCCACATGTTATATATTTGTTCTATTTTTAGAAAGTATTGAACAGTAAGAACCAAAACATCTGTATCAGGTGGCCTAATTACTATGGTTTCTTTGACACCAAGAGAGCCAAAAGCCATATTGGCACATACAGCGTGCAAAAGCATCCTTGTGTCCATTTCCTCTTGAGTGCTGTACAAGTCTTGGGCTTCTTCAACACCTCTGCTGGTGATGGAATTTGCTACTTCTCCATAGGAAAAGCCTCCAGCAAGAAGCAGTGCATGTGTTGGGTGTGCATACACACTCTCAAGTGCATTCTGAACCATATAGTCACAGAGGAATTTTGCAAGTGATTGCTTGTTAGATGCTACATTTAGAAACATTTTCCATGAAGGTGAAGGGCATCCACAAATCACCTAGTATTGCTTGCATCTAACCTTAGATCCTGTTCGGCATGGTCTTTCTGCAGTTTTCACAGAGTTACTCTTGCCATAACTGTCAAAGACTTTGATTACAGAATCAGCTTTGCCAAATCCTTTTAGGACCTGCCTCAAGTACTCGGCAGCCAAGTCATCAAATGGGTGGAATTTGTCTCTAGCCATCATTTGAATGACAGCCATGACATCTCTGATGTACACTATGGTTTCTTTGTTACATCCTCATAGCTCATGGATGCTTTCAGGATGAGTTTCCAGCTGATGCCCTAATTCAGCTTTGTCTGTTTTTCTCTCATTGTTCCATAAGCACGGAAGAGGGACAGAGGCACAGGTCCTATTGGGTGACTAAGAACAGTTGCCAATGAAACATAATCTTTGCATCCTGCTAAGGACAGGGCTCTGTGGAAAACAATTTCTGGACTGATAGCTGTTGTAATTGTCCCTTTCCTTGCTAGACTCAAATTTGGTTTTCTTGGCCATGTCAGCACGTTTTGATGCCTGATTTCTTGATGGGGCTGAAGAAGCTATGTGTCCCATCAGAATCAAGCACACCTCTCACAAATCTCTCCATTTTTTTTTTTTGCCAAAATCTGCTATTTTCCATAGAAACTCTTTTACATCTGATGTGACATGCAGTCCAGTAGATATGTTGATAAGCACTGCTGGATGTGATTCACAGTCAAACGGGTTTGTCATATTGTTGATGACATGGTTGGTAAAGGCTGCAATGTGCTCTTCATCCCTCTTCAGTGCAGAGCAAGGACTTGTTTGTGGACTTTGTCTTCACTACTTGTTGATAGGCCACTTCTTTCTCTTATAGGTTTTGCATGTTCACTCAGCACATGTCTTGTGAGGGTCCATCTGACAAGGGCTGGCTTCTTCCTTGTTAGTCTTAAAATCCCCCTGCTCTTTGAGACTTTGATGACAGTTTTCTCTGTTACCATGTCAATCTGAATTCCATTGAAAGAACCAGGAGTCTGATGTACAACAAATTCCCTAGATTCAAAGGTACTGTGTACTTTTTCAGGGAGATTTAACATATCAAGAATGTAGATTGCAATCCACCTGGCATGGTTGGGCCTGTTTGCAGCAAAGAAGTATGGAATCATGACACACTGTGTGTGTAGGTGAAGTTTTCCAATCACCCTCTCACTCTGCATAGACATGTAGAAGTAGTATCTGCATAACCTGGAGAAAATTATCTCAGAAATTTAATGTAGGGGGCTGGGCATACCCCCATGTGCAAAATTCCTCCAGTAGTGGTAGCATATGCTGACTCAGAACATCATCAAGCTCTTCAATGACATGTTGTAAGGACTCAATGTCTTCAGACTCAAACACCTTTTGAGTGTCAGCCAACATTTGCAGACAAATGCTGAAACTCCATGAGTACCTCCTCCCCTGCTCACTATTTAACAAACAAAGAAAGTTTCAGAGCAATCAGGGCTTCAGATGCTACAGTCCAGCCATGTAGAGCATGATTTAATAGTTTACCTGCAAGCATTTGATCTGCAGTACAAGCTGCATACACATTAGAATCAACAAGAAGGTCTAGCAATCCTGCATCACCCCACAATTTTCCAGTACATGCAATAAAACAACACAGGGTATGAAAATCACCCAGGCAAATCACATTGGTTCCAAGTTCATTTGGGAGGATCCATTTTACATGCTGAGCAACATCATGCAGCTGCTTATCCATGATCTGAATGGCATACTGCTGGCCTAGAGCTGCAGACATTTCCTTACATTTCAGAAATGTAGTATAGACTATGGCCATGTCAACTGGTTTGGCATCCACAATAGGTGCATATGCAACAGCTGTGTAGGTGCTCTTCTTTGTGGCAAGCTTGTGGTTGAAACCAGTCCAAAATGCAATCACCTGAGTGTGAACAATATCAACGTTATTTGGTATTGGTAGGACATCACGAGATAGTAGTCATAAAAGATACCAGGAGAGTGGGGCATGGCCATGCCGGCATCCAGAATGGCTGCTTAGTTCTGGAGCTCTGAGCCTAAACCTTCAGGAATCTCCCTTTCCCCTGCAACCCTGGGATGCACTAAGATAAAAAACATGGGATTTTGTTGGGAAAACAGTTATGCCAATGAAGATGTCGAAAAAACAGGGGCAATTTCCATTTAAAAGCACCAACAATGGATTTAAAGATCTGGGCCTGGATGCTCTGCCACCATGAGGAGAAAATGCTGGTAATGGGGCTGCAACAACTTCAGCAGGGATTGTGGAAGACAACATGTATAGCCCTCAGTTCTTGATACTGGAAAAGTTATTTAACGATTTAAAATATGACCTGACAAGTAAAATGAATGCTGGGTTTGAAAATGTATCTGCTCAGCTGGCCCTCTTGCAAACAACAGTAAACAATTTGGGTGAGACAGTGGAACAACATTCGGCTCGATTAACGGAGGTGGAAGAAAGGGTTAGTACACAAGAAGACTGTTATAATCAGTGGAGCCCCCAACTGCAAGCAGCAATGACTGAAATAGAGAAGTTAAAAACAATATTAGATGACCATGAAAATAGGGAGAGGCGAACAAATGTAAGAATAGTGGGCATGGTTGAAGGAGTGGAAGGCAGAGACAGTGTAACTTTTTGCCAGGTATGGTTAAGGGCAAAGCTAGACCTGCCAGCGGAGTGGTCCTTGGAGATATAACGGGCACATAGAACTCCCGGTCATCGACCACCTCCAAATGAAAGGCCTCGCCATATTATTGTAAAATTTTTGAGATATTGGGACAGAATGACAGTATTGAATGCAGCACGAAAGGTGGGTGCCATTAGAGAAGGCTCTCAAACTGTTAGTATATTCCAAGACTTTTCACGGTTGGTTCAAACAGATCGGAATACATTGATGCCTGTGAAGAGGAGGTTACATCAACTGGAGTGGTCTTTTGCACTTGTCTACCCTGCTTGACTGATTATAAGGAGAAAAGGCGCTACACCAAATGTGTTTACAAACCCGGACGCAGCAATGCAGTACATCAAACACGAATCGAAAGCAGCAAGAAAATGCAGATGAGTGAACTTTATTTTGGATTTGGGCTGAATAATTAATTACTTTTATACATGCTGACCAGCATTAGAAAGGATGCAGATAGAGGGACTGGGGTTGGGGGGAAGTGGAGCTTTTCTCGGTCTGCTCAGAAACTTCTAGGAGGCCTATTAAGGCTGGAGCGGGCGGCCTTCTCCGTTTCCCCCTTGCTCTAGCTCTGGGCAGGACTGCTTGTTTTCCTCTTCGGAGGTGATTCCAGAGTGACATTACAGAGACCTAACTGATGCATAATGACTTTATATTATATGTTGGGACCAATCCTTAGTTTATTTGTACAGCACTATGTTACATTAGCGGCCTGATCAGCAGAAAGTGATCAACGGGGAGCTGGAAAACTGTTCTGCTTGTCTTTGCACATAAATTGCGCAGTGGGTAGACCTACATAATGGCAGGGCAGCTTTAAGGTGGGATGAGGGTATGGGGGGGTGTTGAGGGGAAGAGGAGCATTTGCCCGGTCTGTTCTGAAACTCTTATGAGGCCTATAATGGCTGGAGTGGGCTGCCTTCCCTACCTCCCCTGGCACCAGCCCTGGGGCCTAGAGCGGCTATACAGTGCTCCACCTGCAGCAGCTGAATTTTGCTATGGTTGTTATACTTGGGTTCCAGAGGCTGTTTTATTTTTTATTTACAATAGAATGCAGAATCAAAGACAAGTTTAATCAAATTAACAGGGAGATGTAGACATATCCTCTTGCTTCTTCTTTGTTTGCAGGGGAAGGATGAGGGTAGGAATTGTATGCCTGATTTTAACTAGTAAAATGGTTCCCTTGAATGTGTGGACATAACATATATCCAGGGGGGAAGGGATTCAGTTGCTTTTATTTTTTTCCTTTGTTCCAGGTGGGGTGGGCGCGGGCCAGTGCAGGGGACTAGTTTTATGCTGGTCACCCCCTACTACTGAGCCAGGGTGTTATTTTTGCATGCCCCAATGATTAAAAGGGAAGGGGAACACTTGGAGAATGAAAGGACGTATGAGCAATAAAAAGACTGTATGCTAAATTATGAGTGGGGGCCTGCTCACTCCTGTTGGGCTCCTCATTCCAGAGGTTCCCTGTGGGGGAATGGACCCCTAAGTGTTCTTGATTAGCCCAGCTCTATATTCACCCACTTTACCTGGACAGTGGGGTTATGGGAAACTACATTTTATGTCTGGCAGTTTGGGGGGTTCCTGGGTGGGGTCCTCTTGCACTGCCACACCTGACTTTATGGAGAGGATAATGACGGTTTGGCCAGCAGGCTATTCCACGATAGTAAAGGGGGTTCTAACTAGAGATATACTTGGGGGGAAGAGAGCTATCTGGTGAGCAAAGAGTCAGATACCACCTCGCTAGATTCCTGACACAGGGGCTGTTTTTCTATTAAATTAGATAGGTGCCGTTACAGGGTGGGTACCTTTCTCTTTTCATTTTCTTTCTTCTTTCTCTTTCTGGTTCTTTTTGTTGGGTCTTCTGAAATGTTACAGATGGAGATGGTGGGGGAAGGGGTGGTTTGTTAATTGGGAGAAAAAATTAAAAGGTCAAGAGTCAGGTGATGCGAGGGGGCTCGAGATAGTTGTTGTGCAATGTGCTTTTGAGATCCTAGCTCTAGGAATATATCCAATGCCACCAGATGGCTAGTTTAAAAATGTTATCCTGGAATGTAAATGGCTTAAAAACAACAGTGAAACAAAAAACGTGGTTGGGCATATATTAAGAAAAAGAATGCAGATATTGTGATGTTGCAAGAGTTACACTTAACATGTGAAGAGATTAAGCGAGTAGAAAAAAATGGGGGGTACGATGGTAGCATCTCACTTCACGTCCAAGGCCAGAGGAACATGTGTGTGGTTCAGACCAGGGATCAGGATACAGATTCATACAACCCAAAGAGACAGTCAGGGGAGATATGTTATAGTGAAGGCTACGGTGGAGGAGGAATTGCTAGTCCTGGGGTCCTTGTATGGACCTACATTTGATTGCCCAGAATTTTTTGAGCATCTAGCTATTATGCTAGCAGTATTCCCTGATAAAATCATTATAGGGGGCGATTATAATACCTATTGGGATCCCCTTCTTAACCATGCTAAACCCAGATTCAGGTGTTCCCTCAGAAGTGTGGGAGCCCTCTGGAGGCTGGCGGAGGAAAGGGCCTTGCAGGAACTGTGAAGATTAAAACACCCAGATACAGAGGAATTCTTTTTTTACTCCTGTACCCATAAGGTCTATGCAAGACTAGATTATTTTCTTGCTTCTCCCACTTTTTTGGGGCGAATAAGGGAGATAGAATATGGTCCTGTTATAATATCAGATCATGCTCCACTATATTTAGAGATGTAGAAAGAGACAGATGGGGGGGTGTGGCAATGGAGAATGGATCCTACATTATTGTTAGATCCCAAATACGTGCAACAAATGTCCAAGAAACTACAGGAGTTTCTTGAAAATAATAAAGTGGAAGATACCTCAGCAAGAACTACATGGGAGGCCCTGAAAGCTTTTGTAAGGGGGAAGACTATCTCATATGCAGCCTTTAAAGGCAAAAAAGAAAAACATACGGAGAATGAACTAGAAGCTAATATATTGAGGTTAGAAAAGCAGATTATGGGTAGTCAATCACCAGGGGATCTGGTGAAATTGAAGAGTATGAAAAAAGAATATAGCCAACTGTGCTGTAAGCGTATTGAGAGGGATATCCCAATGTCAAAAGTGGGACAGTATTTCGAGGGGGACAAGTCGGGGAGATAGATGGCCTGGCTAATTAAGAAACAAAGAGCAGAAAGAACAATTTTAACAATAGAAAATGTGAACGGGAATGTATCTCCTCTGATGAGGGATAAATATAATTTTTAAATCCTTCTATGAAAAGCTATATACATCAGAATTCCCACAAGGAACAAACTTGGATAGTTTCTTAGAAAATATACCCCTTCCTGTGATACCTGCTCAGATAAATGAGATGCTGGGACAGGAATTCACTGTACAGGAAATTAAGGAGGCAAGCTGGGTGTCTAGGTCGGGGAGAGCTCTGGGGCCTGATGGCCTGCCCATGTAATTTTGCAAAAAGTTTTGGGTTGATTTGGGCCAGCTTTTCCAGTATATGGTGAGGGAGGTACTGGGGGAAGGGGGGCTGACACCATCTCAACAGTTAGCTATTATAACAATTTTACCCAAACCGAACAAGGACCCCAAAAAATGTGGCTCTTATCATCCAATCTCTTTACTAAACATTGACTATAAGATCATAGTAAAAATATTGGCAAGGAGGCTGGAGGGGGTCCTACCACAGGTCATCCACCATGATCAGGGGGGCTTTGTTAAGGGGAGGCAAGCAAGGCATAATCTAAGATGGGTAATGAATATTATCTGGCAAGGGTCCAGAGAAAGAAAAGCTTATGGAGGCCTTCTCGCATTAGATGCAGAAAATGCCTTCAACAGGGTTGAATGGCCATTTATGTTTGCAGTATTAAAAAAGTTTGGTCTGCACCCAGTCTTTAGGCAGTGGGTGGAGTGGTTATATCAATCCCCGTGGGCCCAAATTCTTACAAACAATACCCTATCATCCCCCTTTCAGCTCCATAGAGGGACCAGACAGGGGTGCCCACTTTTGCCATTGATATATGTGCTGACCATTGAGGTCCTGACATCAGCCATTAGACACCATCAGAAAATAGAAGGCTATAGGGTGAATGGAGAGGAGCACGTTATCTCTCTTTTTGAGGATGATGTGCTTCTATTCCTGGCCGATCCAGTGAGAGCAATGCCTGCTCTGACCTTCCTTTTTAAGGAATATGGTCCCATCTCAGGGCATAAGATCAACTGGAATAAGAGCGTGTGGCTCCCTCTGGCGGGTGGTGGTGAGTCCATACATATAAGTGGCATAGACATCCCTCCTAGAACAGTAATTAAATACCTGGGAATACAGCTACCACATAGAATAGCGGATGTGGGGCATATAAATTACAGCCCATTAGCAATGAAAATTAAAGAACAATGCAGTAGATGGAAGTCGCTCCCCTTGTCTTTGTTGGGAAGAGTAAATTTAGTAAAAATGCAGATTCTACCTCAGTGCCTTTACCTTTTTCAGACCCTTCCTGTTATGCCTCCACTGGGCTGCCTTAAGTCCCTTGAGGGTTCTATTACTTCTTTAATTTGGGCCAGCTGGAGACCTAGGATCAGGAAGGAGGTGTTATGACAGCCACTTCATAGAGGGGGCCTGACACTCCCCAATTTGAAGCTATATGCTTTAGTGGCCCAACTATCATATATTATGGATTGCCAGAAAATAGGAGGAAGAGCGAGAGCTTGGGTCACTATGGAGTCACAATCTAGGGTGTGTTCCCCCTACGCCTTATGTCTCCTCCCATCAAGTTTTAGGGATGGAGATGGTGAGAAACCTAAGACCCATTCACCAAATGTATGCTTAAAGCCTGGGGAAGGGCTTCACTGTTGATGGGGGACAAAGGGATGTGTCACCAGAGAGGTCCATTTTGTTTAGCTTGTAGAGGGATGGAGGGGCTCCCCCCTTGATCAAACAGGCTCTGAGACAGTGGGAGGGGAAAGGTCTCTTTCTCCTGTCTCACTTATTCAGTGGTGGAACCTTTTCTAGCTTTTCCGAGTTGAGACAACTATTCGACATTCACCCCTCACACTACCTTACCTATGTGGTAATAAGGTCCAGGATGCTTAAATTAACTGGGATAAGGGGGGGAGGACCTTCCTTGAGCAGAACATCTTTGGAGGAGATTTTTCAATAGTGTCAAAAACATGTGGGTGTGAAACCACTGCCCGTACTATGCAGATCCTTATTGGGAGCACAGCCAGATAAACTACAAAAGTCAAAAGACAGTTGGGAAAAGGACTTAGGTGTAAACAGGTTAACAGGAGGGGACTGGAATTTAGCCATGAGGAGTAGCAAGGCTGTTTCGGTAAATAACAGATTACGAATAATTAACTATAACATTGTGCATAGAATCTATCATACCCCTGCTTTGGCACACAAGATTAATCCTCAGATTTCAGACCAATGTCCTAAATGCTATGTTCAGAGATGTACGTTTTACCACATGGTTTGGGCATGTCCAAAAGGGGGAACATACTGGAATGAGATAAACCAAATCTTAAATAAGGTTTTGGAAAGTGAGATTCAATTAGACCCTGTGGATATTTTACTCAGAGTACCAAGAAATGGAGGGGGCCAGTCAGTAGCTTCACATCCTTTGAAAAGACTGACACTAGTAGTGGGTAAGCAGATTTTAGCTCAAAACTGGATGGCTCAGGCCATGCCTACCATTGCTCAGTGGGCAAAAGCCCTCCTAAGCAATATGAAACTAGAACATATTCAATATAAAGTTCTGGAATGATTAGACAAATATGATAAGATCTGGTCCCCCCTGGGGAGGGCCTTGGGGAAAGAATGGTTTCCACTCTTTTAGGTAACCACATGTACTGAGGGCACTGTTTTCAGAATGTAGAAATGAGTTCCTCTGGCTTTGGACTGGACAGGTGTTTATAATATAATGATGGGATGTATTAGTATCCATATGTAAAAATTGGGGAACTCCAGGTATAGAAGGTATTGGTAAGAACACAATGAGTTACAGATAATATGTTTCACTGTATAAAAAGATGTTTTTTAGATGGATCATGGATTGTACCCAAGCTGTGTGTACATGTACTATATTGTAACTGTACGAGATGTCATCGATTATCTGACTATGTAGAGCTCTTCTCAACCCGACGGCTCTTCTATAAATAAAGTTTTAAAAAAAGAAAAAAGATACCAGGAGAAATTTTGGACAGATTTCTCTTGTAGGTGACAGGAGTTTATTTTCTCAACTACTTTTTCACGATGAGTCGGTTCTGAATGTGTTCTAGGTTTTTCAAATGCTGCACGCAGCATATGAGACTTTGATTGCTCAGGGAGAGAAAATGACTTTTCTTTCCCATTCTTCAGTGATATTTCTTGTGATGCCAGATTTTCTGCAGGCTGTTCATGAAATACAACTCTAGCCATTGAATGGAAGGTATTCTTTCCATCAGTGATCTCTATGTTGATGTCTATATTATCATCTCCTTCATGGATAAGATTTCCACCAGCATGAAGTGGTACAATTCCATTTGGAATGAACACATTTTGTTGGAGTCTTTCTACTTCAATTTTTTGCAGCACTAGTCATGAACCACCTCCGCTCATCATAATTGATACAGAATCCATGAAGATGTAGTATGTCAATTTAATTGCAAGATCCAGACTAATGGTGTAGCTGTGCAGCAAGGTTTATGTGCAACAGTGTGATAATTTTGGAACTGTTTAATACTATACACTCTGCAATTGAGAGGCACCTTCTTTGAATGTCTTCTGAAGGATGATACTCATTGCTGGCTGAATTATATGCATATTTATCTATCAACCAAAGGATGAACTCCTGCACCATTGGGGCACAAAAGTAGCTGCCCTCTGTAAACCACAATCCTCTGGCTTTGGATGATATTCTGAGGGTTTCATTTTTGCTATTTAAGACCGAAGGATTGAAGCAGCATTATACAAAACCACTTGTTCATTTGAAAGCTGTTCATCAGGCTCACTCACCAGAAGAACATCCACAAAACATTTGGATGACTGAAGTTCCTGCTTCAGATTACTAGCAGCTTGGGTAGCATCAGCTAATGTTATTGTGTTGCATAGAACTATGGTAGACTTGTCTTGTCCATGCTGTGCATGGAATGAAATTGTAGAACCCTAGTGTTTTTCTAATCTTGCCTGTAATTTGCTACTAGAATAGTTTTCAGTTACTGCATCTGAGGGAAGTAGGGATTTATATCATTGTAGCAGCTTGGACAGAAGAACCTTCTTGTTGTACATAAGATTTATTGTCTATCTCTTCAATTAGCTGATAAATGCAATGCCAAAAGGTGACTGTATTGTTGCAGTGGAAATAGATTGTATTATTTTCAGATTCATTTTACTCGAGTTGGAACAAAGGCATGTTAAGTGATTAACTGCATCCTTAGCAATCAAGTCTTCCTCAGATATTCTGCACAACATGTCATCTCCTATTTGAAGTGCTGCCTCCCTTAGATTGGTTGCTCTCCCAAATGTTTCCATTTTATGATGTTTCTTGTCTTTCTTGTGTGTTTTTCTCAAGTAAACAATGCAACCAGACCAATCACTGGAGGACGTGTTTGCTCTAGTGGCATAGAAACAGGTGAACATTATGCTGTCAGATCGGATTCAAGGTCTGTTTTCTTTCTTGGGTTGAATACAACTTTGACATGTGCCAAATCCAACTAGCTTGTGTATTTCTGAAAGCAACCTCTGTGATAGACTATTGATGACACATCATGTAAACTAGAAAAGTCATCCAGTAGCTGCCAATACAATTCATAGCTCCTGGCTTCTGCTGCCAGCATCACAGAATTCTATCCAGCACTGGTGGCTTTTGACAGTTTTGTATTCTGCTGACTTTCTTTACAAATAGCACATTTTCAGTTTGCAGAGACTCTTTTTCTCTTTGATATAAGCTTTAAGAGGCTTGTATCCGCCATGTCTTCATATACTGTAACTTCTCTGTGGAGGTAAAATTCAAAAAGTATATTGTTAACATTACCACCACCACTACCACCATTTTTCATTTTGTACAAGTATACAGACTTGTGCTAAATTAGATATAAATTACATCTATATGTTAGTATCAAAACTGCCATTTTTGTTTAGTGAGCACTTTGATTGAAGCCCAATATGAAGCTGTCTATTGTCGTCTCTAACACTAATACTGACCTGTGCATAAGTGTCAGTAAATTAAAAAGCTAGTTTCTAGAATATTTCAAAGGCTAGTAATGCATGCATAGGCAGTTACAAATTAAAACCTTCTATGAGGCAGACTAGATGCTACATTGTATGTACAAAATCTTACAAATGGAGAAGCATTACAATAGGAATTCATGTAAATTTACATCTACCCACTATGCAGTACAAACTATGGGCACCCAATCTACTGCTACTGGTGCACAACCTTCAGAATGAGACTGATCTGGTCAGCAAATTTCAATTGAAAATATAGAGACACTTAGACAATTAAGAACCTGTAATGTGAAAACATTTCATTTTAGTATATTGCAAAATGTTGATATTTGCCATTTTTGCTGCATGCTAATCAGCTTCATTTTTGAAAACAAAATACTTGCCAATGCAAAACCAATAAACATCTTTTAATACATTGCCATTTGATAGCTTTTACTAATAAATGTGATATTAAGATGCTGAAATTAACTTAAACAGTAAAAACTGAAGTCATAGTCATGTTGCAGTGTTTTTGGAACTGTGCAAAGAATGACACTTTATTTTGGGTACCATTATTTAACATCACCTACAGGCTTATTGCTTCACTTGACAACTCCACATCATACCTCATCTTAACATACATAAAATAAACTTTCAAATGATGTATGATGAGGGTGTGTGTAGAGTGGGTACATTAAACTAAAAAATATGGTTTAGGACAACTGCTGCACACCTATTAATTTCACCAAAATTTAGCAGCAGCAGGAGGAACAACTCATGAAAAGGACCAGTTTAATAAGCAACTGACCACAGAACTTAAAGCAGGAGAAAATGATGAAACAACATTAACATTAACTTTCTAGTGCTACTCTAACTCTATTGAGCCAATACTATAACTAAAATTACTAAGATTAATATTCTTGCTAAACAGATCTATTGCAAGAATTTAAGATTCTAAGACTGTGACATCTGCACAGTTTGCATGGTATTCACTGCAGAGTACATTTAAAGTTCATTGGGCACCATAAATGGATGTTGCAGAAGGGTTGACCCATGCTGCAGTGACATGCATTTTGGTAACACTAATTATGGCACAGGCAAATTGCCACCTGGCACTACAATGCCAAGCTTTTAGTTTCCCAGGAGTTACAGTGCCAAAGCATCCTCTCAGGAAATGGTCACTTTTGCAGGGGGCTTCGACACATGCACCCCTTAAACTAAATATATCCTCCTTCGGGGGAGGGGTCATGCACCAAATGGGGTAGAAACTGTGGTGGAACAAAGGGCAACAAGAGTGAGGGGGATCTAAAATCAAGATCACCCCTTTCACTGTTGCCCTTGTTGCAGCACTCTAATTGTGGTGCCAACATTGAGTTGACACCTTGATGGGTACATTGTAGAAGAATGCAGAACAAGAAACCTCTGCAAATGTGCTTCCATTGCTTGGATAGTAGAGCAGGTGAGGCAAAGACTTAGCCACTGGGTGTCAGTCAGACCCAGTGATACAAGCAAACACTCTTCTATTCCAAAGGAATGGTGCAAACTGAAAGCCTCTGGACTGTCACCACTAATCCACTGGGAAAAGGCTTGAAAACTGATAACTGAAGAACTGAGCACAAGAACACCTCTGGACCATCACCACTAACCCAGGAAAACTTGAAGAATTGAAGTTGAAGTCTTGATGAATTGATGAACTCTAGCACCCCCAGGCTGTCACCACTGACCTGGGAAATTGGAAGACTGAAGATTTGATAAACTGAAGAACTGTAACACCGTGGTACTGTCACCACTGACCCAGAAAACAGGAAGACTGAAGAATATATGAACTGAAAAACTGCAGTACCTCTGGGCTGTCACCACTAACCAGGGAAAAGCATGAAGACTGAAGAGTGAAGAATGGACAACTTGAAGAACTGAAACACTTCCACTGAAGAGCCTCTGGAAGGCTGAAAACATGCAACAAAAACCCCCAACCCACTAGGTGATGTATCTCTATCTGTAAACTGTGGTGGTTCCCTGCACTACCTAGCTCACTATTAAGAAGGGGTTAGCCTGAAGATCTGGCAAAGAAGAAAGTGACAGGGAGTTCTCTAGCTGTCTACACTATTCCTATGCTGATGACTGGCCCCAAATTGTCCATAGACAGATGGCTGGCACAGTCTCCGGGTGGTCACTGTTAGAGACAGTCTTTGGATGAGCAATTATTGAATGTGATGAAAGACATGAGGCAGAGAAGTTCATGAATATGCCAGCAGTTTGATGGCATGCAGGCCAATTTATCACACGCAGGGCAATTCATAACATACAGTGCAGTTCTGGGTTAATCCAACTGTCTTTGAAATAAACAAGGCAAATTCAAGCAAGAATGGCAATTTGGTGCATGCTGGGCAAGTTCCAGGTTAGTCCAATAGTTTTTTGAATAAACAAGGAAAATTCAAGCAAGAAGGGCAATTACATTATTACATTTCAGGCATTGTCCCTTTTAATGCAGTCTCAAGTCAATGAATGTTTTGCCTTTTTTTTCACAATTCACATACAGTTCAACATTTAAATTTCAAAATGTTCAACAGAATCATTTCTATAATAGGTATAGTAGGAAATGTGATAACAAGGGGAAAACCTGACAAATGCTGGATATACCTAGTTATACATGGACTCTGAGATACGTCCTCTCTCCCACAGGAATTTATTTGGCTTCAAAGAACTTAACAGGAGGCTTACTCTATTGTCTGAGGATAATCTGGCTAGCCTACTTGCTAAGGATCCCATGCTAATTGCCCCTCTCTGGCTTAGGGGGCTACAGGTCAGTTACTCAGGTTACTATCATCTGGCAAAGGTCATGGCAACTTCACTACTGGGGTGGCTAACTGGCTGGTCCACTCCCTTCCCTTTGCTCCTCAATGGAGCTGACACTGGTGCACTTAAATCACACTAGCCTTAGCTTGGCTACTGGTTGCCACTAGGCTACTAACCTCCTTTATCATCTATCTAGGGCTTGCTTCCCCAAACTGTCACACCAGGAAATTAATTAACTGAATAAATAATAATTAAAAAGAACAACTTTTGGGCTAGCTGGCCTTTAATCACTAGCCTAACTGGCTACTTCTTTAACTGGGTCTTTGACCCTCTCCTGCTCCTGGTTGGATTTCTGTTTTTTTTTTTTTGCTTTAACTAGGGCTTGCCTTGCCTATGCTGCACCTCTGGGAACTGCTATATGTTAATAAGCCCGCCCTCAATTTCTGCTCCCCTTGCTGAAGCTTTTTTTACTAAATTTTAATAAATATAAATAAAATCTTAATAGAGCCATCAACACCCTATGCTTCCTTACTGGAGTGTAATCTGAATAAATTTGAATAGATCCACTGTCGGGCAGTCTCAGGTCTCAGGGCTTTGTCCTAGCCCCTGTTACAGCTGCTGCCATTTTTTTCTTTGCCGTTCAATGTGATAAGAAACTTTTTTCTTTTAAATGCACAGTTCTGGTGGACAGCATCTGCCCGATGGTGCTGCTGCTGACTCACCCCCTCAATCTAGGGACAGGTTACTGGAGGGAGGAGATGAGGTGAAGACTATGCTGGCATGCTGGTTGCAGGCAGAGGAGAGGTCTTCTCTTGGCCTTGCAGTGCCCTGACACTCCGCCGGCCTGAAGCATTCTTACTCAGAATGTGGCCCTGTTGCCAGGGATGAAAAACTTTTTTTTAAACAAAAACAAGGAACGGGACCAAACAGAGCCCACACCATAGCTGACTGCTACTATTGCTGTACTGGGGACTCACAGGCACTGCTGGGAGCCACCACAACACAGAACTGACCACTACAACTATGACAGGGAATGACAGGAGGACCGCAGGTACTACCCTTTTAATTTTTACCTCCCTGTGTCCCCTCTCTCCCTTTTGGCCACAAAACTTCTTTCTTCTGGGTTCTCTTTGGGGAATCTGAACATGATCCCACAAAGGGACTCCTCTCTGGTCAACAGAACTCTTCAGTGGCTGTTATTGGCCACTATTGGAACTCTACCTGGTATTTAAGATATTGAGTCCCTAATGGCCCAGGGAGCAACCAGTGGTCCCGTGTGAGCTGGATGTTAGGGCTGGCACAGGCTCATGCCTTCTTAATTAAACATGCTGCAATAAGGCTAAAATGAAAATGAAAAAAAAGCTTCTCAAACTGCAGGCTAGCAGTTTATCTTCATGGGGCTCCTGCCACTTGGTTCATTCCCCCTTGCCACCTAAATTAATAGGTGCACCTGAGCACCTTACTTGAGCTTACTGGGGACACTGGAGCTTGCTAAGGACCCCATTTTTGGGGTATTACAGAGGTACTTCAAGGACTGGAATCCTTGCCTGTATGTATCTTGTGAAATTTCCTATCTTTTAAGGATTTCCCTTTTAACAGGATCGTAGTTTTCTGACTGTGTATTGCCCATACTGTTGTAGGGAAGTTGGGTTTTACTTGTCAGATAAGGTACCTATTGCTGTTTTGGTCATTGGGAGGCTCTAGTAACGTTTTCAAAACTTGTCAGTTATGCTTTGATATCATCCAAAAGACACAGCTTTGTAAGTTTAATGATTTTTAAGTTGTTTGTATTTTGTTTATTTATTTAGTTTTTGTTGAGAGTGAAAGGAGGGCTAGACAATTTTTGCCTATTTTCAGCCTTGTCCTTGGGGAGGGGGAAGATACAGATGGTAACCAACTGAAATTGAATCAGATTAAGTTGTTGGTGGTATTTTTAGTGAATTTTGTTTATCTGCTGGACCTGTACCAGATCCTTCAGCTTTGATAGCTTGCAAAGCATCCAGCAATCATTGCTCCTGTCACTGCATCCCTTCTCTTAATTGTTTCTCAATCTGTTTTTGTTGTGTAGCCCACCATTTGAAGAGGGCAGACACACTTTCAGGTTTTGTCCCTTCCCATTCTTCTTTCATCACTGTTTCATGCTGTACAGTCTCAGTTTGGATTTTTGTTTCTTCTTCTAGTTAGGCTGCCATTCTTCTAGCAATCACTCCTGGGCTTGCTGTTGTAGGATGCATAACTTTTGTCTGTGTTTCCCTGGTGCCAGGTCTAGTATCCATGCACAAAACTCCTGGTGTAAAGTGTGCACGGTGTAAATTCTACTCTGTCTGACACCAACTGTCATAGAGGGATAGGTCAGGAAACACAGGCAGATCATAAGGAGTTTTTTTTTATGTTTATGCTCCCTATCTATGGGGCATCTCTTAGGTTCCCATGCTGAGATCTGCAGCTCCACCACCCATCTGAACCATCCTCTGATATTCAGGATTCTGGGCCCCATGGAGAGGCCCTGGGAATGGCTGACATTGGACGTGTGGCCATGGGCTAGTGATGGTCGCCGTCACCTCACCCGCTAATAGGGGGTTTTTACTTAGTTTTTCTCCCTGAAGCTTTGGACATGCAATGACATCCAGCTCAGCTGGTGTGCACTTCTGCACACCACTATAAGACGTCTGTCGCAGCTTCATTCCCCTGCATTTTGAGGCCATGCACTGTACTGCCTCCAGCCTCCATTAGAGGTCACCAGTGCAGCAGCTTGTGAAATTCCCCCTCCCCAGGGAAGGAGAGCAGTCTGTAGGATGCTCAGTCCTTCCCCATTCCTGCCAACCCCCTACGACCCAGGCTTATTCCCAAACCCGGGTCACCAGTGTGGCGCAAGGTGTGGCATCCAGTGCCTCACCCCCAGTGACACCAGACTGGCTTAGATCATAAGGAGTTATAAAATTCACAAGCAGCATTTTGTTATTATCAATAACAATAGCATAAAGGAAAATAATGAAATTGTACAGGATAGCTCTTCATACAAGCAGTACAAAGAAAGAAAGTCCTACATCTGAGAGGCTATTTCAGTTTAAATCTCAATCTCTCTATATACCTCCAAACAAAACATTGCTCAGTTTATATAAGATGTCTTTTTCTGGCAGTTTAAACTCTGCATCCTGTTACTCAAATGGCCTCTCCTGCTTTTCATAAACTGTCTCAAAACTTTGTCACTCTCCTTCCTGTGACCTGCTTGAAGAGTACATCTTGTCTTAGCATGTGCAACAACATAGACTATTCTGTCCCAGAGCTTATCTCCTGTTGATAATGCTGTAAACAATCTTGTGGAGGTCAAACAACATCTCAAGGTCAACCCTCTGTACTACAAATTTTTATTTTTTTTAAGAAAGCCAAATAGCTTCTGAAATCATTTCAATAATAAAAATATATACATTTTGAAAGCAAGGAATACTAGTTTCACATAAAGATTCACATATAATCCCAGAGAAGCAAGGAGAGAATGAAAGAATGGAAGAAAATAACAAGTGAAGGAAAGGAGAAAACAAGGGGAAATTTTGGGCCCATCAGAGTGGCTGATTCCTAGGTGCCACAAGTAAAATGTGGCTGTGCAATCAGATAGGCAAGAGACAGACAAGAGGCAGTATAGGAGAAGACAACATTTATTCATGCTTTTAAGGCTCTCTGCATAACAATTGCGACATGGTCTTACCCAGCCATGTCACAATATCCCACTTTTTAGTAAAAATCCTAATAACATCCAGATCCTCTAGAAACTACTCACATCCATTTTCTGTATCTATCACCATTAGTATCTTAGTGTCATCAAAGAATCTTACTAGCCATCCCTTGCAATTACTCCCCCATCACAGATGAATGTCTGAAAGGGAACTGGTACCAGGATAAAGCCCTTCAGCATCCTACTCTTCACTGGTCCCTCACATGACTGTTTTCTTTGCATTCATATCCTCTGTTTCCTGTTTATTAGCCAGCTATTGATCCATTTAATAATTTCTCTAGGAAAGCTCATTTGGAACATTTTGTGTGCAGTATCCATGTGGTAAAAGATCAAAGAACTTTGTACGGGAATATATTCACCTTATTCTTGGTTTCTCTACTATGATCAAATATGTTGAAGATCACTATCATTGTATGCTCAGTAGTGGTAGTCCTTGCATATATTATTTAAAAATGATGGCGAAGAAATTTATTTATGCATAAATATTATACAGGTCAAGGCACATTAATATTTGTTTGAGGGAATATATATATATATATATATATATATATATATATATATAAAAATAAAACAGGATGCAGGGAGAAGAGGAGTCTGACAAAACAGTCAACTAGGGAGGGAGACCCAAAGGTGGAGTCTTCCTATCAGTGATTTTATGAAGATAAGGGAAGAGAAGGTACATGGGGAAAAACAAACAATGAATTAAAGTACTATAATGTCAAGTCAAAAAAAGTTCAACCACAATATCTCGGGGGGGGTGTATTAGAGAGGGTGGTGAGGAAGGGGGCTTGGCAGAAAATGAGAAAAGAAAACATTCTACAAAGGAAGTTAAAAAGATCATTAAACATCTTAACCTCCCTAACCAAAAAGAATTTAACCAAATTAGTGAGAATTAGATGCAATGATAGAGAAAAAGATCTCCAGATTCTAGATAAAAGTGATACAAAAATAGAAGTATGACAGAAATAAAATATATGTCACAGAATGTCAAAGGTATGATGGAAAGAATAAAAATGAGAAAGCTGATGTCTGTAAGCAATAAGAAAAATATACAAATATTAATGTTACAAGAGACACACTTTGCAAAGAGAGACTTCAACTACTGTAAACATTTATTTCAGTCAAAAGAGGGTATGGGCTGGCCAAGCAACAAATTCTAGAGGAACAGCAATATTAATAAAAGAAAGTCCAGGATTCCGCATAGTTAAACATGCAAACTATAAAGAAAGTAGCTCCTCTATGGTAGCCATTAAAAAAAGGAGGGAGTTTCTAATGTTAGCCTCAGTATGTGCACCAAATGAAGACAAATCTCAATTCTTTATAAGATTCTTTATAGAACTAACTCACTTTCCTTAACCATATATAATTGGTGGGATTTCAATGTGGCCATGACATTTATAGATCGATCAATAGGTTCAATAGAAAGGAAAACAAGCAGTACAAACAATAAATAAAATGATGGATGACCTCAGTCTGATGGACCTTGTCAGACAGTTGTATCCAGTGAAGGAAATATACTCCTTCTACTTAATACCTAACAAATCTAATTCTAGGATTTATTTCTTTTTAGTATCAAAAAGCTTAATAGATAGAATAAAGGAAAGTGGTTATGGTAATATTAGCCTCTCATATTATGCTCCAACATTAATAACTATAATAAATAAGGATGAAACTCCAAGCACAAGAATGTGGAAATTAGAAAATCACATATTAACAGAGAACTTATACACTAATCTAATTAAGAAATAAATAATAAATGACTTAATAGATAATAAAGGGGTTGACACAACAATACAGGAGAATTGGGATGCATTAAAATTGATCTTAAGAGGGTCCACTATATCATATTTGGCTTATAAAAATGAAACAAATAAAATAATACTTAATCAATCAGAAATAGAGCTAGCAAATGCAGCAGCTGAATTTGTTCAGTCTGGGGCAGAAGAAGATCTAAACAAAATCTTACTCTTGAGAGTCAAAATTAACCAGACTGAGGAGACAAAAACCATAACAGCAATAACAAACGCTTGATACAAAAATTATTTTATGGGGGATAAACCGGACAGGCTTTTCGCATATCAATTAAACATGGAGAATGCAAACAATGCAATAAATACAATACAAGATTCTCAAAGAAACAAACAGAACAATATAAAAATGATAAATTATGTCTTTTTTGATTTTTATGATAAATTATATAGAGAGGAATCCACCAAAGATGCAATAAAAATCAATGACTATCTAACTGAAATATATCTTCCAAGTGTAGAAGAATAACGAGAGAGCTATATTTGGAAGGGACTTCTCTCTATTTGAAATTTTAGAGACAATTGAAGGAATGCCCAATAATAAATTACCTGGACCAGATGCCTTCAGTGTGGGATTTTTAAAAAAAGTTTAAAGAAGAATTAGCTCTACTATTATTAAATATCTTCACTAAATGCTACAAAGTGACTATTTACCAAATTCATTTAATGAGTCTACTACCTCTTTGTTATTAAAACCAGAGAAAAATCAAGAAAAGTGTTCATCATATAAACTGATATCTCTGTTAAACTTAGACTATAAGATTTTCTCCAAAATAATAGCAAAGAGATTGGCACAATGCATTACAAAGGTAATTCATCAGGATCAAACAGGTTTTATGGGGGAGTGGAGGCTGGCAGACAATATAAGATGTATATTAGATCTGATAAAAACTGCAAACAATAAGAACTCAGCCATGATTGCTTTAGATGCAGAAAAAGCTTTTGATACGATAAGTTGGGAATTTCTGATATCTACTTAACAGAAAATGAATATGGGAGAAAAATTCTACAATGTGATCGAAGCCATATACAGTAAACCTTCAGCAAGAGTTAAAACTAATAATCAGCTTTCATCATATTTTAGATTACAACATGGCACAAGACAAGGCTACCCACTTTCTCCCCTTCTTTTTGCTATTTTTATGGAACTACTAGCTAAAACCAAAAGGGATCAATAACAACTAAGAGGAATAACTTTACAAAATCAGAATCATATTATATCCTTATTTGCTGATGATGTATTAATTTATCTGAAAAACATAAAAAAGCCATTATCACCCATATCAATAACAATAGAAAAGTTTTCTAAACTTTCTAACTATATAATTAAATGGGATGAAACAGAAAGATTATGTATAAGGAGCAGAACATATTCAAGAAAAACATAAACAAATATAATATTCCTTTAAAATAGTTGATGAGATATTTAAGGGTTAATATAAGTAATGATCTATCACAGTTATATTATCTGAACTATTCACCATTGTGGACACAAATTTATAAGGATATGGAAACATGGGTGCATCTCACTTTAACAATGATAAGAAGAATAAACATTATTAAAATGAATGTGTTGCCAAGACTAGTATTCCTGTTTCAGACCCTTCCTATATATTTATCAAAAAAGATCTTTTTGGAGTGGGAAAAAAAGCTGAGGAAATTTATATGACCCTACAGAAACTTTATTCACAGCCAGAGTAAGCAGGATTGCGTTTTCCAGAAATTAAATTATACTACCAAGCTACTCATATAGAACAATTCTCAGACTGGTTTCAAGAAGAGAAGGAAAAATCATGGACCAAAATAGAAAAAGAAAGAATAGGAGGTAATGATCTAAGAATCATACTCTGGGTGAATAAGGAAGTAGAAGTCAGGGTAAAAATTGTTACATTCCACAAAAACATCTATTGAAGTATGGCAAGAAGCCTACAAAAGTATAAAGTGGAAAAAAGTAATCTCACTACATACCTATATCAGTTCTAGAAAAACCTTAAAAGTACTAAACATAATTCCAGTCTCAAAGAATGGGAAGTAAAGGGAATTAAACAGATAAAACATCTATATAAAGATAATATATATATATATATATATATATATATAATGCTGCCAGAGGCCAACACTCTGCTGATTGGGGAGTAGCCAACAGAAGCAGGACTTTTAGGTGCATGTTTAAGTTAAAACAGGTATGCCATCTTTGCCTGAAATGTGGTCTAACCAGAAGATCTTTTACCTCAGCCAGTGAGTTCTTGATCCTTGCTGCTGTTTATTTCTTGTCTATGCAGGTAGGAAAGCCAAAGGGGTGGCATTTGGACTGGAGCTGGGAGTCAAGAAGCGACTGTTGGAAGACCGCAAGGAAGTCCTTGTAGACTGCTAGAGAAATTTTTTTTCTGAGAAGCAAATGGGAGAGGGAGTACTGGTTGTGACTGAGCAGAAGCCAGACTGCCTATAGCTGAAGCGGCTACAGAGGGGTGTTTTGGGAAATCCACACACGAGTTGAACTCAATAGATTTTACCATGGACTGGCTTTAGAATTGCTCCATAGGAGAAGGAAGAGAAAGAATCTTGGAGAGAAAAGATTTACAGAGCCTGTGGAGCATGCGGGTTGTCCAGGGAGGGAAGCTAGAATAAATCCATAGGAGTGACTGGAGTCACAGGAATTCAGAAATAAAAAAGAAAAAAAAAGGATTTGTTTCTGCAATCTCTTTGTTTTAGTGGGGATGTTTTTTTACCATGGTTTTATCTTTTTCCTTGTCAGAGTGTAAAAGTTAGCATTTATTTAAACCCTAGTGGCTGATTGTGTCTCTCTGTCAGGGTTCCTCATTGATTTGAAGGGTTTGGTGCTGTGGGATTTAATAGTCCTTATAGGTTTACTACTTGGCAACAACAAAATGTTTGAAAGCAAAACTAGATAATTAGGAAAATAAACTTTTTAGAACTTACGCCCTTTTGGTCACATGACAGCAGACTCCAGTGCTTAAGGGCACATACGTGGCATTCTGGGCTGTACACAATGTCATTTTCGGAGCAGAGAACCCCAGAGTTGGCTGGGGCCAAGCTCCAAAGACACATTATACCATTTGGGTCATTTTTCAGGAGATTCAGAGATATTTAGACTCAGTTAGTAAGTATTGAAGGAACAGAACTTTTTTTTTAACAAAAGGAAAATAGTTTAAGTGCTTTTTAATTCAGGGGATTTAATATTATTTTTTCTCCTTATATAGTTGCATATATACATCAGGGGATACCGACTGCATAAGAGACACAAACAGTGATGGGGAAAGCACTGCTAAGCACCAGGTGACTAACTGGAAGAGTTATTTGAAGTGGAAGTATTTTTAAAGCTGAATTAAGCAGGTCCAAGTTAATGTTTTGCTTGTACTGCTTTTATATATTTGGGCAGCCAAATAGCTTAGCAATTTAATAAAGTACAGCAGTGGATCTTTTAACATAGTGATATATTTATTTTATTTTATTAGTGGCATGTGCAATTGTAAAGAAGAAACATCTACATTTTTGGAGCCAGACTGGTGAAGGATTTTTATGCCTGAAATTTCATCCTCATGGAGCTATCTGATGTAGTTGGCTTCCTGACTACTGGGATTATATAATCTGAAACATATTTATATATTGTAGTTCATGATTGACAATGTTTCTGTCTTTTTGCCCTGTGTTTATAAAACTCTTTATGACATTTATAGGTTATTAAATTGCAAGATATTCCCTTGAGTATTCTGGACAGGTGTAGTTTCTATTCTTAAAAGAAAATGGTACAGACAAAATTGACATGAAAGAAAATGGGAACAAACCCCAAAACATATGCAAATAAAAGTCAAATTAAAAAAGCTAAGGACAACAAAGTAACTGAGAAATCAGATGCTAACAACGTGTTAATTGATAAAAAAATTACCAGCTACATTTTGGCACCTGGTAGCCAACTTAATTTAGTGGGAAGAAAGGAGATATTGAGAATACAAGGCTCTTCTGTTCCTCTCCTTAATTCCTTTCCTATACAGGAGAGGAAAGAAGGGAGTTTACAGAAAGTAGCAGAACACCCACTTATGAAAACTATAAAAGTCCAAGAAGAGGGGATGGGGTCCAATTTAAGGGGGGAAAGGAACATTATGGTGACAAAATACCTCAGAAGAAACACAGAAGACATAACCCTGAATATAATGAATTAAAGGGAGAAATGAGTTCTGCACAGAGTAGTGGCAGAAGGTTGCTGATGGATAAATCACATCAATGCCATAGTGCCTCTTTCTTGGTGGAATTTTAAGCATTTTTAACTCCATATATATTGAGACCAAGGTTGGATCCCCCACCTAAGCAGCCTCCAGATATATTGCATATAATAAATGATCAAGAAGATTATGGGATAGTAAATGAAGTACCCGAGCCAGCCCAGAATAATGATGGGTTAAAAGAATTGTTAATGGAAATTAGAGATGGTATACTGCTAAATAATGAGTTACTTGTAAATTTTTCCTCTCTAATAGGATCACACTTTGGGTGAAAATGACCTAGAAGTCACAAAAGGAGAAACAGCTGGGAATAGACTAGTAGAGGAAAGATCTCAAAAAACAATCTATCAAGTAACAAAGGAAATAGGGGAGAAAGAAAAAAAGGAGACTGAACAGCTGGTGGAGAGATTAAAGAAAAATAAGGCAAAAAATAAAGCACAGCCCAGGAAAAAAGATGGGAGTGGAGTAGTTAGTAGAGATTAAAAGATTACTAAAAGAAATATAGAAAAAAACTAGTTTAAAGTTGAATTACATGGAGGCGTCATTGGAAACAGAGGAAGATAGAATTTCTAGACAAACTGGAAAGAAGAAATTTGGGATAGATGTGGTAGTAGAGAGAATAAAGGAGAAAATAAAGGGCCATCTAAGAAGAAAGTTGAAATTTCAGGGAAAAAGTACTATGGCTATAATAAAGAAGATCTTATAGAAAAAGACAAAATTCTGCCATGTATTTTTTTAAAGGAATCCCAAAGAACAGTAATGAAAACATTATGACATTAAAACTTTGTGTCTATAATATATGTAAGAGGATTATGGGTAAGTAATTTGCCTGGAACGATATTGGATCAACATATAGATACCAATCTGGAAAGGAAAGAGGATGGATCTGCCTGGTATTAAAGAATAAAAATATCAGCCAGACCATCCTAAGACAAAGAGAGCTGTTTAAGGAAATTGGGGTGAAAGCAGAGACAACAATATTAGTAGAGATTATGGCTGGAATGGTTTCAGAAAGAGTAGGGGATGAAAAGGACAGAATTAGTGGAAAATTAAGAGCTGTACAGAAGAAGTATGGGAAAGTATAAAAGAAAATCTCACAGTACATGAAACCCATAAAACAATAACATTCTTTACTTCCATATGATATGGGGGAGATGAAGAAACATATACAGAAAGTAGAAGAAGACAGAAAAGGGGACAGAGAATAAATAATAGTTATGTTTTAGAATCTTCTGACATCTTTGGTTCACCTTTAGCTACACATAAAAATGCAGGAAATTCTGTAGCTGTTGAGCTAAATCTGGAAGATAGTTCTGTTTTTGTTCTGGATGAAATCTGGGATGAAAATTGACAGCAAACTGATGTAAACGAGGTAATATTTCAGAACATTGAGATCCTTTGCTGGAATATAGCAGGTTTAAATGGAAAACTGAAAGATATTGGGGCATTGAAATTTTTAGAGACCTTTTGCATTATATTGGTCCAAGAAACATGGATGTGGAAATGGATAGTAATTATATAGAGGGTTATCAAGGGTGGTGTAGTCCAGCAAAAAAGAGGAAAAAGTAAGGGAAAGCCTCCAGAGGGATAGCAACATTCATGAAATTATGACCTGAAATGTCTGCAAAATGTATTTGGAGTGATGAAAAGTATTACATCTTGGCAATAGAAGTTTCCTGTAAGTGTCATATAAGATGCATAGTGGTAAATGTGTATTTTTTAACAGATACTAAGGACTCTCCAATAAAGAATGCCCTTGAGTGTTTTGGGGACATAATCCAAAATATTGAACTAGAATATCAGGGAAAATGATAATTATTGGGGGAGATTTTAATGTTGAAATAGGAGAAAGAGCTGGAGACTGTTCTCAGAATTGGAGCCTAGATGATATTCTTGAATTCCATTAAGAAGATCAATGGACAAGAAAGTAAACAAACAAGCGGAAATGTTGCTAGAGATGATGAATAAATTGAACTTAAGAGTTGTTAATGGAAGAAGTAAAGGGGATAAAGTTGGAAATTGTACTTATGAATATACAAAGGGAAGTAGTGCATTGGACTGTATTTTGGTAGATACATATTCATTTAAAAATATAGAACATTTCAAGATCATTAACATCCGGGACAGTGACCATCGTCCATTAAAACTTAAGCTTAACCAAGTAATGGAGCTTTTTTGGAGAAAATAAATACCAAAAGTTGAATGCAAATAAAGAGATGCAGATCAGAGGATAAAAATGAATAAAATGGTCTAAAATAGATCCAATTCTAATGAAGAATGTTCTGAGGTTTAAAAACATCACTAAACTCAAAGAGCAAGTAATGGTGAACTTAAAGGCTCATTTAACCCAGGAGGGTATGGAGTGTGTCTCAGAGGAAATTTTTAAACAATATCAAAATGTGGAACAAGAAATCATCTGTGAAATTAATAAAAGAACCTCAAGGGAAAACCAGCAGAATATTATAGAGGGGACAAAGTGGTATGATAAAGAATGCTTTGATAAAAGGAAAATGATTAGGAAAATAGGAAGGAGAATAAGAAAATAAAATAACATAGAAGACAGGAAAGCAATACGACATCTTAAAGTAGAATATACATATTTGCTTATAAAGAAGAAAAAATAGTTTAATAGTTAATAATAGGGAGGCAAAATTACATAGGTGCAAAAAAACCACAAAAGTCTCAGTTTTATCAGTGGAGTTGTCTTCAGAGGATGATTAAACTGAAAGGTAATGCTACTTTTTGACAGTTAGTAGCATTTGGTGTGGAAGAAGGAAAGCATAATGTGTTAGGTGTGATCTTGGCGGGGGGAGTGGGAAGAATATTATGAAAGAATCTTCAATAAAGTGTATGGGAAATATATGGATGAAGAAATTATCTGAGGTAAAGATCAGGGAGAGGTTCTCCAAATCTCAAAAGAAGATGTGGTTGGTTCAATCCTTGCCCAGAAAAAAACAAGGTAGCAGGGATAGACGAGGTGGGAGCAGAGGTCTATCAGGTAGACCCAGAATGGTGGGCTGAGTTATTGTTGGGAGTGTTTCAAAATATTGTTAAATATAAAAAGATCCCAGGGAAATGGGACACTGGTGTAACAGTCCTGCTACATAAGAAGGGCTCAGTGAATTTACCAGAGAATTATAGACCCATTTCTATCTTGAACATTAGCCTCAAGATATTCTCTTTGATAATTCTAGATAGAGTACAGAGTTGGAAGACAAGAAAGTAGTAGCTAAATTTCCGGAGGGCTTTCAGAAACAGAAATCTACAGTAGATCAAATGTTTATTTTACAATATATCTTAGATAAATATACTCAAACAAAGACTGGTAAGATTTATGTAGCCTTTATTGACATCAAATCAGCATTTGACTCTGTTCATAGGGAGACCTTATGGCAAATTTTGGAAAATAAAGGAATGGAACCACAACTATTGGAAATTATTAAAATCCTACATAAAGGAAGTAAAGTAGTCATTAGATATGGCAAAGATGGTATATTGACACAAAGTATAGAAGTTAAAAATGGGGTTAAACAGGACTGTTAACTTGCCCCAACATTGTTTAATTTGTATATTGATTCAATAGTGGAGGAACTAGAGGGTATTGAGAGTTTTTCACCAAGAATAAATGGAATTCCAATAAAAATTCTATTATATGCAGATGATGCTGTGTTACTGTCTCAAACTCCTTTAGGTTTAAAAAGAGCAATACAAACAACTTCAAGTGAAGTAAAGAAATTAGGTATGAAGCTAAATTTGGAGAAAACAAAGATAATGGAATTTGGTGGAAAAGGGAAAAGAACATCAACCTAGGTAATAAATGAATCTAGAATAGAAGTAATGGATGAATTCCAATAGTTGGGGTGAGTTATAGTAAAGATAGTAAGTGGAATAAGCAGGTTAAAAGGGTAAAAAGATAATGCAACTAAAACACTTAATGGCGTTACACATTTTGCCCAAATTATGGCAAAAGATTCTTACTTGGCACAATATCATTGCCTTATGGTGAAAGTACACTCACAATTAATATATGGAGCTGAACTCTGGGGTTTGTGTTGTAAATTTAATTATGTTGAAGTGATACAAAATCAGTATTTGAAAAAAGTTTGGGGGGTTCCCCGATATATGCCAAATGCTATGGTTAGGGCTGAGACTGGTACGGTATCTTTGTATGCAACTATTGTGAAAAAATATATTGGGCTGGATATTCAAACTGCGCCCAAAATGTGCGCAAAAGCAGGAGCAAGCACAAGTCCATTGTGTCCATGCGCAATAGACGCGATATTCAAAAAAGGAGCAAGCCAAATTGTGCCAACAGCCAAAGTCTGAATATCACACAATTTGCACCATAGCGCAACTAGGAAGGGGAAGCTGAGCAGATACGATGCGCTATGGTGAAACAAGGGCTGCCCAGCTGAGCAGCCCAGAGGCACCATGGTGCAAGCAGGGAGCCCCCCAGCAGCAGAGCAATGGAACTGCACAACCATGGAGGTAGGTAGGGGCCCACCACCCATGCCACAGATGGGCACAGGAACACACTGCAGAACTGACAATGCACCCCCACACCCCAAGCACAGCACAACTGGTGGAGGGATGGAATATCCACCGGCCCATGGCGACAAGCAAACAAAGCACAGCTGGGCCATGGTGCCCCAGCACACTCACTGGCAAGCTGAGACTGCCACACAAGGAGGGTGGACCACCCCATGGCACAGCAGCCCCCCGTGCACAGCACACCCTGCACCATGACCCCAAGACACCCTCCATGAGCAGTGACCACCACTGTGGGAATCCCCATGCATAACACCACCCCCACTGCCACACTGCAACCTTGTGTACCACAGAACCATACAAGCCAGACCCACCATGAGCCACAGCAGCCAGCACAGACACCACAGTGGTGTGTGTGAGCATGCAGCACACACTGGATGCAACACAGTGCAGGGGCAAACACACTCCCATACCCATTGGGACACTAACACAGGGATGCAGTAGTGTGGCAACCAAGCCCCCAGTGTGGGCCCATGTAAACTGTGCACACACAGCCTCCAGTCCTCCATGGCACAGGGGTGACACCCACTCTGTGCATGAACTGTGGCCCTGTACACCACCAGCATATGCCTGGATCACAAGTCACAGACAGTGGTGCACAGCCCCTGCAACACACACAAGCCACAGCATGAAGGTGGGACAGCAACTGCGGAGGCCACAGTGTCACCCGAGGCAAACATGCACCACACCATTGACAGGAGGCAACCCAGTATTGTGACAGTCACAGTGGATGACCTGCAGGGACAGCCACCACTGACAAGGCAGCAGACCTCACAGGCCACAGACATGCAAGGGTGTCAGCTGCACAGGCTAAGGACAGGTTGACAGGGGCACAATGGACACAGAACAGGCACCATGGACCACTGCACACAGTAATGCAATGCACAGAGAACAACACACACACCACAGATACCGACTGATAGCCACTCCCACACCAAAGACACTTCCCCATGCACACACACACCCATGACTGAACCACCCAGATGCCATGCACACCACTGCAACTGAGCACCTATAGCCAGATGCAAATCAGAGACCACAACAGTATTCATAGCAAAATAACTATATTCAAAAAATATAACAACAACAACTATTTACAGTTATGTACAAACATGGGGTGGAGGGACAGAAACAAGGTGGGGGTGGGTAAGGGGCAGGGGTGAACATATGGGAGAGGGAAAGAGGGGTGTGAGGGTTGGTCAAAGGGGGAGGTTGTCTGTGGTAACTGGTGGCCAGCC
Organism: Neoceratodus forsteri; assembly: GCA_016271365.2. NCBI lineage: Eukaryota > Metazoa > Chordata > Ceratodontiformes > Ceratodontidae > Neoceratodus > Neoceratodus forsteri. Next base: position 650,842,855 of record CM057456.1, read on the forward strand.
TGGTCCTCTGCTGCCTGGGGCTGTTCTCTGGGTCACCTCCTCCTCCTCAGCCCATGCAGCTGAAGATCCCTCAGGATGGAAAGGGACTCTTGCGCCACCCACACAAGATCCTGGATGGACTGCTGAATTCACAGGAGTATCTGCACACCTAGGACAAGGGATCAGAGTCAATGGGTGTGACTGTCCATCCCCCTGCCGCCCACCCATTATGCATGGCATACAGCCATGTGCCATGCTCCTGTGATGGTGTGCACCCACCCACAATGACCGTATCCACAAGACATGCCCAACCAGGCAGCAACAGCCATGTGTACCACTGCACACACCCACTGCCCATGTCCAGCACAGCACAACCAAGGCCGTACAGTAATGTGGCTATGCGGTGGGCAGGCAGTGCCATAGCCATGTGCCCAGTGCACACATGGACCACTATTGATGCACTCCCAGGCATGCAGTGCCACTGGACAGTGCTGACTGTCACATGTTGCGTGCATGGCAGTGGTGTCCATGGATGGTGGCCATGCCCTGCTTCCCACCCAGTCACACAGCATGCAATAGCAATCATCGTGTCATGGCACTCACCCTCATCAGGTTGTTGCTGGCATTGGGGTTGGTCCCCCACATGCCCCAGTGCAGCGTCCCCCACCATCTGCTGCTGCTCCATATTCCTCCTCCACTCAGCCATGCCTGTGGGAGACAAAAGGAGAGAAACACATCAGTACAAGCCCAAAGTATATTCCCCCTGCCCCAATGTGTGTGCCCACCCACCCAGCCAGACCCACCCATCCCATACCCTGTAAACACCGCCACAGCCAACCCTAGACCATCCCTCCCCTATGTGTTGGACACATAAGACAGTGTTACCCATATGGACCATACAAGTGTGTGGGCGTATCACCCTGGACAAGGCACCACACCCCTCCTGGCACTTAGCATGAGTGTGCCAGTAGCTCGGCTCCCTCCATCTCAGGTCCCCATACCGGTGCCTGCACTGTTTAGCCATTCTGCTGTGGCCAGTGGCTGCCTCCAGGTCAGTGGCCACCTCTTGCCAGACCTGGGTCCAGGCCCTGTCCAGTGGCACCTCACCAAACAGTGGGCCATAGTGTGGCTCCACAATGGCCACAAGGTTGGCCAGCTCAAGGGCACTCCACTGAGGGGCTCTCCTGCATGCCATCTCTAATGCTATAGTTGGCAATATGGTGCTCCACAGCACAGCAACCCCACGTGGAAGTGCTCTGTGGTACATCGCCACCATTACCTATCGCGCTGTCGGTACAGCACCGCCATTCCCTATCGCGCTGTCACCGAACAACACGATAGAGGTGCAGCCATGCCAGACATATAGCGCCAAGGGACAAAGGTTGGGCACAGGGTCATGGGTCTCTGGCACAAGGCCACACACAGTGCCATCAGACATCTATGCATCTAGCATGATTGACTGCCTGTGTGCCATTGCCACAGCGAACTATTGTGCAGTTGTGCCACAGTGCCATGTAGTGACCCTCGCCATAGCGCCACTGGCACAATGGTGGCCATGCCCCTGAATTGCCTACCGTGCACAGCACATCATCAGCATGGCAGAACGCCTGCGTAAGCTACCTGGGCATGTGCAGTGCGGTGTACTACACAGGCCACAGAACTGCGCCATTGGCTCAGTACGTTCAACACAATTGCGCAAAGCGCAAAAACACGATATTCAGCTATCATATGCAAATCATCCAATCAGCCATTCAATGGCACAGCAGCATGATTTGCATCTCATTAAAGTTGCTCCACACCTAATTTGCATGGATTGCACTATAAAAATGTGACACTGTTCTGCAGTCGCCATATTTGGTTACTGCAGTTTATAGGTGAGTTGCATGCTGTGTGGTGTTCTGGACTATGGTCTCAGGGACTTGCTTTATACTGCACAGTCACAGGTAACCACTGTCACCCATACAGGCTGAAAAATGACCGAGCGAGGACTGGGTGAGGAGGACGATGGTGGGTGGAAGAGGAGGCCCAATTCTACTAAGGCCGAGATGAAGGCACTCTTCGAGGCCTACATCGATCAGGAGCCACTGCTCAGTGGACAGTGGGGCACCCCTCAGGCCCATGCTGCTGCATGGGAGGGGGTGGCATGTGCTGTCAACCTGCACGGCAGCCACCAGCGCTCTGTGCAGAAGTGTAAGAAGAAGATGGGTACTGACAGGAGGATGGTGAAGGAGAAGGTGGCTGCCATCAGGGCGGCACGTGCTGCAACAGGCGGGGTCCAGCTGGAGGTGGTGCAGCTGACTCTGGCAGAGAACAGGCTCGCTGCAAGCATGCAGTGCAGTGCCATTGAGGGCTTTCCAGGAGGTGGCTTCCAGACAGGTGGTAGCCCATCACTGCATGGTACGTCATGGTCTGTCGGGGGGGAAGATCACATGCACTAACGTGTCCTTACTTTCTATTACAGATCCTACGCATCTGCAGGGTTCAGCGGTGGAGGGCCTGTCCACTGCGGATAGCCATCTGGAGTTGGAGAAGGGACCATCCACCTCCACAGGTAGCCAGCGTGCATTGCAACAGTGGGTCCTCCTGGCTGTCAACACTGATGTCATTGAGACAGGTGTGGGGGAGGCTCTTCCTGTGTCTCAGTGGTCTGGCATCCAAGGATGCCAGCACGCGCTGTGGCTGTGGCTGTGGCTGTGGCACAGACCTGCACCATTGATGATGCAATGACCATTATGGGCAGTGACATGTGTGTGTCATGGAATGGACACACAGCAGGCCAGCTCACACCCATGGACCTGGCTGGTTCCGACATGTGTGCCAGCATGTCAGCACAGTCCCAGGCTGCACCTGTCAGCACCAGTGGGGCAGCACCGGTGGCTGTTCAGGTCAGTGGCACTGTTGTGGCCACAGCGGTGGAACAACCGCTCCCTTGGGCACAGCAGGCGGAGGGGCAGCAGCAGTCACCCACCGGGACTGGGGGTACAGGGCTCAGCGGTGGCATCTGTGCACCACCTGTGGACTTGCCCATACCTGGTCCTGGTGAGCAGCACCCACCCTCAAGGAGTGCTGAACATCAGGCCCTTCCATACCCTGAGGGACAGGTTGCCAAGGTGGCAGACGACCTCTTTGATGAGCACACCCACCTACTGCAGGCATCAGTACAGCAGCAGATATGACTTGCAACATCCGTGGAGGCACTGTGTGTGGCTCTGGAGCAGGTCGAGGAGTGACACAGCAGGGACACCAATAGGATCCTGTCACGGATTGACCATTTGCAGGAGGATGTGACCGCTGCCATTGACAGGCAAACACAGGCGTTGGTCGCTGTCATGGCCACAATGGGCACACAGTCAGGTCCCTATGTGTTGCTCACACCGCGCAGTTCGCTATCCACTTCCCATTCCCGGCATCATGCGACACCCACCCTGTCGATGCTGGGTTCAGCTGTGGGCATCTCGAACACTCCTGGTGCAGGTATGTTCGGTGTGCTGCAGACACCTGTGCGGGCACGGTCACATTCATGCAGTGGAACCCCTGTTGGACCATCGGTGCCACCCCATGAGGCCTGTGCTCAGCCTGCCAGTGCTGCTGGGTCTCAGCGGGGCCGCCCATGCATCCAAGGCGGAGGTGGAACTGTGCTGCAAGACTGACCTGTTTCCCAGTGTGGGCACTGTCTGGTGCTGCCCTGTGTGCATTGTGTGTTTTGGTGGGCAGTGCACTGGTGGGTGTCCAGCCCTACACGCAGACACACGGTCCACCTGCACACCCTCTCTACTGCTGTCCACAGGTTCGTTTGTATGATGATGCCTGCATTGCACTGTACACCAAAGTGTGATGGTGCCCAGCATCTGACACACGCACATAGACAGTCAGTGGACGTGGTTGCCTGTGGACATGTGTGTTGCTCGTATTTGTGTTCCAGCTCTGCTTTGTACCTGACCCCTGTGCACTTTGTGCCTATTGTGTGTGCGTGTGTGTGTGTCCGTCCATGTGGTGTGTTACTGTTCACCCCTCCCTGGTTGTATGTGTGTGCTTCTGTGCCCTGCCACTTCCCTTGCCATCATGCACCCCTGGTGTGTTTCCATGTGTGTATGTGGGTTGTGCCCTAGTCACTGGTGGTTGCACATGGCCCCATGACTTACCTGTGTTGGCTGAAGTGCTCCTCTGTGATGGTGTCCCGGTGCAGCTGGGCCAGCCCGGATCAGTCAAGGATCCCGTCATCCAAGGGGGGGCTTCCCATCCCCATCATCACCGACATCACCGTCGTCCCCATCACTGTCCCCCCTCTTTGACCTCTATGGCTATCCCACAGTCTTTGGCCATGTTGTGCAGGATACAACAGGCCAGGAATATCCCACAGGCCTTTGAGGTGCTATACTGTAGGGCACCGCCAGAGGTGTCCAGGCAACAGAAACGTGCCTTCAGCATCCCAAACACCCACTCAATGATGTTGCATGTGGTGGCATGTGCCTCATTGAAGCATTGCTGCAATGGGGTCGTGGGCCACCGGTAGGGTGTGAGCAGCCAGGGATGGAGTGGGTATCCACTGTCACCTGTGTGGAGGTAGTGGAGGTTAGTGTCTTGTTCAGGCTCAGACTGCCCCAAACCCTGTGTACCACACCCATGGCACCTCTGGCTTACCCCCCCTTTCCCACAATTTGTCAGTTCCACATGCATACTCACCCACTAGATGACCTGTGGGGATGTCCCCACTCTTGAATTGATGGCACAGTGCCGACTGGTACCAGATGAAGGAATCATGTTCTCCCCCAGGGTGCGTGGCACAGACATTGATGATGCGCCCACTGGCATCACACACCACCTGGCAATTGACACTGGCATATCCCTTCTGATTCATGAAGGTGGCCCGATCGGGGCCAGGTGGTGTGCGAATGGCCACATGGGTGCAGTCTATCGCCCCTAGCATGCCAGACATACTTGCTACCCTGTGGAACTTCTGTATGTTTGCTGTGCGCTCCGCCATGGTGCTGGGAAATGGATGTACTCCACAGCATATGGCAGCAGTGCGCTGAGGAATTGGATGAGAATGTATGATGTGGCTGACTGTGTTATGCCTGTGGTGTCCCCTGTTGGTCTCTGGAAGGTACCCATGGTGAGCAAGCACATGCAGGCTGTTACCTTTGTCTCCACTGACAGAGCATGACTCCGTCGTGTGGGTGCCTGCATCACATCACTGCACAGCTCACAGAGCTGCCTCAGAATTGCCCTGTTCAGGTGGTACCAGCCCACAATCTTGACATCTGTGTACAGCTCTAAGCTGGTGCAGGCTCGGTACTGCCTGTTGGGGGTGTACCGCTGACGGGCCCTTCCATGGCCACGTCCCCCTGCAGCATGCCTTCTCACCCACCCTCATTACAGCTTCCATGTGGAAGGTGGCACTGTCCATGTCCCTGGCTTATGTTCTCCCCCAGCTGTTGCTGCTTTGTTCCCCCCGCTGTCCTGTCTACTACCTCCACTGCACCGGGTACACCTACTGGCCTCTGCTCTCTGTGGCTCCACACACTTTCCCTTGCCCCTATTCTGTGGTTTTGTTTCCCTGGCCTGCCCTCTTTCTCCCTCTTACTCTGTCTCTCTCCCTGCCTCATGTGGCTTCCCTGTAGCATTCTTGCACCTCTTCCTTGCTCCATTTTATTTTGGCTCATTTCCGCTATGGCACAACTTACACCTGCTCCACTGTTGCACATTGCACAAGTCTTTGAACATCGCACTGCGTACTTTATGCATGGTTCCACCCCCTTCAGTTGCGCATGCCTTCATTATCATTGCGCTGTTGCTCAGCATTTTTTCAGTGGCACAACTGCCTCCTGCTGAATATCACAGAATGGCACATTTTCTGACTTGAGCTGGCGCAACCCTATTGCGCATTGCGCAACCCTTTTGAATATCCGGCCCATTGTATATTGGAAAAAGACTAGATTTGCTCCAGAGGACAGCCTGCTGTTTAATTGTTGGATAAACTAAATCAAAGGCATGAGCAGTCACTACTAACTTTGGGGGGAAGACTTAATGAGGTGCTGAATAAGTATGGGCTTATGCATAATGCAATTTTGAGCATGGCAACTAATCCTATTAGATTTGCACAAGAAGCAATTAAAAGAGTTTTTGATATTACAAAACAAAAAGATCTAGAAAATATAAGATCAGTTTGGAATACTGAAAATCTGAAAAATATTCAAACTTCATTTGAAGTAGAAAGATATTTAATAGCATGTGAAAATACAAAATATGGGAATGCACTGACATTTTTAAGAATGGGTTTGTACACCCAAAGGGGAAATTTAAAATATAATGGAAGTACTGCTCAAGCTTGTACTGTGTGTACAAATGCAAAAATGAGTTGGTCTTATCTAATTCTAGTCTGTCCAGAGCTCCAGAAAGAAAGAAGTGATACTATTGGGAACGTGTTTCGAAACTTAGAGGAGTATGCGAAAGAAGAGCAGTTGAATTTTATATGTAACACAAAAAATGAAACTAAGATTTTTGCACTTTCTAGTTTTTCTTATTTAATTGCTAAGCAAGGTATATGGAAGCTACTGTATAAAGGAATGGGCATTTTAAAGGTGATGATTACTGGAGTTTGCATAATGGAGAGATAGATGTGAATATGTTATTCATTTATATGTATGCATTGACCTCTAGATGCATGTGTTGTATTGAAATATGTGATTTTATTATATTACATGTAATGAATGTTTATTTTTATACATGTTTGCAAATAAATTTGAAGCTTAACCTAACCTTAACAGATAAAACATATATATAAAGAGGAGATAATAAAAAAAATTTATGAACTTAAAACAGAATACAATCTCCAAACAGGACACTTTCATATGTATATGCAAATAAGGCATGATCTTAGTAATAATACTGGAAATCTAAAACCCCCAGAAAGATCCCCCATAGAATTATCTTTGATGGTACAGGACGCTGATAAAATATAGGAAACATATGAGATATTACTAGATGCTGAATATATAAATTTAACAAAATTTAAAAAGTCATGGGAAAAAGATATACAGAAGGATCTTAATGATCAAGAATGGGCAGAATTAATAAATGCAGCAGAGGAAGTCTCAAAAAAATAATAAACTAAGACAAATATAATATAATGTACTGTATAAAGTATATTATACCCTAGCCAAATTACATAAGTTTAAAACCGAGTTATCTAACATCTGCCCCAGATGTTGAAACAGTCCAGGAACAAATAAACATATGTTCATAATCTGTTCAAAATAATAAAAAAATACTGGCATAAAATAAGACAAATACTGGGGATAATAATTGGGCTTGACATTCATTTTGATACAGGCATTTTATTCTTTGGTTCACCTTTTATAAGTGGAAAATAGTTAAAAGAGAAAAAAGCACTCCTCAGTTTGGCATTAATAAATGCAAAGAAACTGATATTGCAACAATGGAAAGAGTGGGATCCCCAATAATGAAACAATGGTTACATTTGATGATTCGCAATGCAAAATGAAAAAAGATTTCAGTATGAGAAGGAGGAAAGAATACAAAATTTTCACCAAATGTGGGACCCTTTTATACAATACTTAAATGGAATATAGGATCAAAAATTAGGTAACATTTTTAGAGTTATAAAAAGGACTAGAGAATCTGGAGGCTAGATAAAGGAAGGCACACACAAACTATAAAGGTAGGGTGAAAAATGATGACTGGGTATTTCAAATCCAGATGATCAATCTGAAGAAAGAAAATCCTTAATCTAATTCCAAAGAGAAAAAAAAAAGGTCAAAAACCTTTGCATAATCCAAGAAAATTATATCTACTGGTTCACCTATATCTAAATTTGTGCTAATTTGCTCATATAAATCTAACAGCAATGATGAATGGAACAACACCTTGGTACAGCAAATCAGATGCTGGAAGCAGAGGAAAATAAGTACTAATTGGGATGACTGGAACCACAGATTTGAGTAATGTAAAGTAATATGTATAGGTCTGTACAACAGCTAATGAAGTTGTTGGGAATATTAGAAGAAGCCTGACAAGCAGATTTAGGAAAGTAGTACTACCACTCTATAAGGCACATCTGGAATACTGCATGCAATTTTAGTACTCATACCACAGAAGGAATGTGAATGAACTGAAAAGGATTCAAAGAAGGGCAACGGGTATGATTTCTGGATGGGGAAGAGGAGGTTACTTGAAGATAAGTTATTGAATCAGAACTTGTTTTCACTAGAAAAATAGGAGATGGAGGGGCGTGTGACAATCATTTTTGATATTATGCACAAGCCCATGGAGCTCTATAAGAAAGACTTTTGGGAGGCAATAGATCATGGGAGAACAATAGAACTTGAAATCAACCTAACAACAGAGGTTCACAGGCTGGACATGAGAAAACTTTATATTTTTTACCAACAGAATTCTCAAGCTGTGCAGCAGTTTGCCTGGTGAGGTAAAAAAAGTAGAATTGTTGTTGGAATTTAAGAGCAGTCTGAATACCTGACTGGATTTCAAGGGTATTATAGCATATAACCCATGAGGTAAAAAGGGATAGATTAGATATGCTTTGCCATCTTTTGTCCTGACAAATGAAAAATAATGTTAAGTAGCAGTAACACTCATTATATATTCTCAGTAAAAACACCAACTCATCAAAATCACCAACTTTTTATTAGAATCATATTGCACAATACATTGTACAATGCACATAATCCATAATAAAAAAAGAAACTAGATCAAAGATAGGAGAGACAGTACTCTTATAACCATATTATCCAGATTCTGCTATGGCTTCTATTATGAAGTAGCTTGCCTTTGGAATGAAATGGGGCAAAAGAAAAGAGGAAACAGAATAATAATCATTATGGATTGCAGGGCTTTACAAAAGGCCATCCATATTTGGGCAAATTTATCCATTTGTTTAGAGTTCAAATAGAATACCGTTTCACTTCTGCGTACAGTTGTCATAGCATTAAGACAGTTATTGAAACAAGGAGGGCCCTTATCTTTCCATTTCATAAGTATTATTTTAAGTGCACTAACTAAGCTTATATTAATCAAAACTTTCTATTGGAGGAGTGCATGTTTCTAATAGGCCCACAATATCTAAATAACATCCAGAATGGATCCTTAAGGAGTTTTCTTGCAATGGCTATTGACAAAAAAGAAATAATTGAGGTCCACCATGAGTCTAGTGCAGAGCACAAAATCACCAACTTAACCCTCAGCATCCCTTCCATATCATGCCAGTGATACATGCCATCTCATAAAAAGTGCCCACTTCCCTCTCCTACCCATGACTCATTCACTCACCATGGACCTTAAAACATCTTCTAATCTTCAGACTATCCCTATCTAGCTGCTTTAATTGCTGCTCCTCTCCTGGCTGCTTGGTCTCTGACTCTATCCATGTTCAGTGTTTGAAACTGGGTCCACAAGCATGTGTGAGGTAGAGAGACAGAAAGCAGGCAGACACTGATGATGGATTTAGTACGATCTATAGAAAATAGTATCTTTCAACACCTTCATAGGCATATATAGTATAAGTATGTACAGTATATACAATATATGTATATTAGGGTTGAGTAAGCACTTCTATGTTAAACTCAAATGTTTGCACCTGAATAAATTTGCCCCTGTTCAACCGATTTACATGAAATTTGGAAAGCACAACTTCTGTGCTAGGATCTCGTGGTCCTGTAAATTTTACATAGATCGGTTCAGGGGAGGCAAAATTACATAGGTGCAAAAAAACACAAAAGTTTCTGTTTTTGAAAATGTGAAATATTTGCCAACCGATAACTAAAAAAATAGGAGGCTTTGAAATCTGAAACTTTCAGGTTCAATAGAGGTTGGTCCAAGGTGTGTGCTTTTGTGATTTTTAGGTCTCACTGTTAAGTAGTTTTTAAATTATTTAATAAAAACTCTCTGTTTCTGAGCATGCACAGTTCAAAAAATTAGCATTAAATTTATAACTGAATTTTTGCAAAAAGAAACAGTTTGTACTATATGACACAGCCATCTTTAATAAATAACAGCTGTGTCAAATAATGCAACTCATGCTGCTGTCACCACTTGTAGGTCAGTGACAATGCTACTGTCATTGTAGCCCTGCCATCCTAACTGTGCCTTAATTAAACTGTTCTCTGCACACCAGGGGATGCAATCACCGGCATCTTTCTTTCTTTCTTTCTTTCTTTCTTTCTTTCTTTCTTTCTTTCTTGTTATTTCATGTTGTTATCCAACAATAGGATGCCCACCCCCGTGTCGCATGCTTCCCCACTTTGCAGCCTCTTGATTAATTACCACAACTGACATTGGGGGGCCCAATCCCAGTGTTGGCATGTACACACACACACCCCCAGCAGTGAGGGACACTGAGGAGCCCACCCCCAGTGTCCCAAAAGTGTGTGTTTAGTAAGTTCCCAGAAAAGAAAAAACATCATGTGACGTCTTTGTTTTTTTTTTTACCTGGAAAAAAGAAAACATTCCCTCGTCATTGCCACTGTCTCCCTACCCTCAACCTGATCCTCCCACTGAGCACCCACCACCCTACACCCCCTTGCCCTATACTTACCTCCTGACATCAAGGATACATTAATGCAGACATTAGGGTTGTAGACACAAAGTGCACAAAGATGGGAAATGAAAAAACATTAGGGGTTTGGGTCTCCAGAGAATTGGTGAATCAGTGGTGGAGTGTTACTTGGAGTTGTCAGCCCTAATGCCCACCCCTATCCTGGATCAAATGAGGTCAAATGTGATGTCTTCATGCAGGGTGAGTAAGGCTCTGCATCAAGAAAGTTCTGATGGTCACGTGATGGCAGCCTAATAGAGCAGTAGCAATCTCTGGTAGTTCCATACCTAACTCACTAAAACTACATAAAATAGCAGCGTATCCAATCTGAGATGAAAGATTAAAGCTCAAGACCACCAAAGAAAGGCTCCGCGAAGCAGTAAAAGTGTTAAAAATGGAAGTTTTCATGCAGAAAGCGCCTCCGCAACACTCACCACCGCCATCTCCTGAGAAGGACAAGGCCCCAAAGCGGCCTAAGGCTCAAGCTTCCAAAACTCCGGCAGATCTATCGCTGCTAACAGAAGGTAAAAGTTTCTAGGCCAATGAAACCGGCGCAAGAATCGATCAACAACGTGGTGGAAGAAATCCGCAAATTAAAGCAGTTACCGACTCCTTAAATACCAGGGTTACAGACTCCGAAACCCGCCTAATCTCGGCAGAGAAAAAAATAGATAAAATTATGCTGGACCAAACTCTAACAAACTGAAAAATTAAAAAACTAGAAGATAAGCTAACTGACCTTGAAGGGAGCAGCCGTAGAAACAATCTGATAGTAATGGGCATACCAGAGAAAGAAGGAGGTGCAAATCCCATACTTTCGTCCAGAGTCTCTGTGAAAAAATCATAGGGCCCTCCCCTAATGGCTCGACCTACATTGTGGAGAGAGCACACAGGGCACTCCGGCCACTTCCACCCCCTGGCTCAGCACCCAGGCCCATCATTCTTAAACTGCTCAATTTTCAAGATAAACAACATATAGTAGCAAAGGTTAAGACACTGCAAGAAATCTTCTGGGAAGGGAAAAAGATTAGAATAGCCCAGGATCTGCCATATGCGGTTCATGTCAAAAGGCAGGAATTTCATCCACTCATTACAAAGTTAATAGCCACCAGTAAGCCTTTCCGAGTTAAGTATCCAGCGATTTTACAAGTAAAGCTCGGCTATCAGTGGCAGTCTTTCAAGTCTTTGGAGCAGGATAAGAGTGAACTTAAAGCAGCACTTCCAGACTTGTTCAAATAAAATAATGATGTTAACATACAATGCTTCAACTCGCAAGTGGTGGCAGCTATATGTGCCTATGCTAGTAAATCCATTCTTGGCGCTCCAATGCCTCATAAATCAATGATGACTCACCTAATAATAATGGGAAAAGTTAGACTCTATCTATAATAACACTTTTCTATACCAACGATTCTCAGGTAAAGACTTTGCATTCATACAAACAACATGGCTTCACACGTAGTGGCAGCTTTTTTGTGCCAAAACTACTGAGCTTGCAACTCATGGAACCCGAAAATAGCTTCTGGCAGCTCTCTTCTCTAGCCAGTTGGCCCTCGAGGAAGTCTGATTCCACCTGCATGCTGATCCCTCTTGTGATGCCAACATCTGGGGCATAACTCACCACATGGTTAGACTGCTGCTGTCTCCTGGCAGAGAGATGTTATTTTCACCTTTGCAGGCAACGAGTGATCGCTTTGAACCCAACTTGAAGGACATGCGAAATTCCTATCTTTGAGTTAGCAGGAAAGGAAACGTATTTCCACTGTTACAAAAGAGAAAACCCTGACTTAACCTTGTAAAATATACCTGACATGAAGGGAGTGTTATGAACTGCGAGTTGAGAATCTATTCATGTAGTCAAGTTAGTACGAGTTAAAAACTTGGATCTTACCCAGATCAAAGGGGAAAGTATACTGACTAGGAAGAGACCTAACCTAGCGCTTGCTAATAGGCCAATCGTGGCACTAGTTCCTTAACTCTGGCATATATAGTCAAGCCTGGAGGCTTTCTGGCTATCCTGAAGATTTTCAGTTTCTCTTCTTTTTTTATAACCCAATATCCTGTCAATCAAACCCACATATTTTTCTCCTCTTTAGATATCTTTAATGAGAACCAGCCAGAGCTGATACTGTAATAAATATGCCAGAATAATTTGGTGAGTTGGGACGGAGGCTGGCGGTGGGGGGGTAATAGCCTCTGGGTTGTTTGATGGTTTAGCATCACCTGACATAGCAAATAGTAGTTAGTTCGTTGGAACTGAGAGTAGTTCTGGGGTATGTGTGGGCTAATGGGGGGGTGGAAGGCACATAAATAAATCATCTTCTTTCTATTTATATATATATGGAGAATTAATAAAAGCATTAAGCACTCATCTCAAAATCTGATGCCCCCCAAGGAAATTGGAAACCAGATTTTGTTGCTTAACAATGGCAGGTCCTTTTACGATTATTAGCTGGAATATAAAGGGCGCCAAAGACAGAACTAAGCGGCAAGTAATACTAAGGCACATGAAATCCCTCAGAGTTGATATTATCTGTTTACAAGAAACCCATCTTAGGAGGGAGGACGCCACGCTGTGGTGCAGAGGATGGGTAGGGCAATCCTATGGGGCAGGAAATTTTACAAATAGAGTGGTGTTGCCATTCTCTTTCATAAAAATGTTCCCTTTAGGCTAGAACACGAGATATGGGATAGTCAGGGGCGATATATAATACTGCATGGTATTCTGGGCATGCACCATTTGACAGTAGGATCAGTCTATGGACCGAACAGAGACTCCCCAGCCTTTTTCACTGAATTAATGGGAATTTTGCCCACTACACCCCCTAGAACTATAGTTCTGGGAGGCAACTGGAACATTACGCCCCGATTACTACTAGACAAATCGGACCCCAGCTCAGAGAGCCTTGCAAGACCCAATGGACGGATTGGGCATCCTGGATATCTGGAGGATATTAAACCCTACAGAACAACAATACACCTTCTTTTCTCACCCCCATAACACGTGCTCATGCATAGATTATTTGCTGGCTAGCTCCCATATTTTACCCAACATTGTAGAAGCTGTAATTCACCCATAAGTAATATCAGACCACTCCCCTGTCTCTTTAGTTGGAGTATTTGGGCATGAGATCAAAAGAGACTTCATGTGGAGAATGAATACACAATTACTCCAACCCCCCCTATATGCAGACCCACCTTAAAAATGTTATTACCTCCTTTCTGAACACCAATAAAGGGACTGTCTCAAAAATTGACATAATCTGGTCAACCCTGAAATGTGCCCTACGCGGGGAATGCATACGAATAGCATCAACTCAAAAGAAAAAGTGCAATAGCCAGACCAAATCCCTGCTTCAGAAAATAAAAATGCTAGAATCTAATATTAACAAACAATCCCCAGAGTCTGATTGGATTAAACTCCATGCATTACATGCCCAGTTTTCAGGCTTGATCTATCAAAAAGCAGAATTATCTTTAAAACGGGTCCAGATAAAATACTTAGAAGTGAGTGAACAGGCTAGTAAGCTACTAGCATGCAGGCTTAAACAAATGGAGACAACCCGCTTCATAACCGGGCTCTACTCAAACAAAGAGGGTCCCCTTATCACGGAGCCGAGGGAAATTGTGTCAAGTTTTGCAAAATATTATAGGGAACTATACTACTGCAAAAGTGAGGAGATCCCAAATGAACAGGTACAAGCTTATTTTGATCAGTTAGTGCTCCCAACACTGCCCGAAGATAAGCATCAATCCCTAAACTCCCCCATTATGGAATGGGAAGTAATACTAGCAATTAATCAGCTAGCACTTGATAAATCGCCCGGTCCGGATGGCCTCTCCGCCAAGCTATATAAATTATACACTGCAGAGCTTGCTCCTTTACTAGCCAGAGTCTTTAACTCATGGTATGAACTAGGCCTATCAGAAAATGCATATCTTGAAGCTCTGATTACTATTATCCCCAAACCGCTGAGACCCACACTATGTGGAAAACTACCGACCTATTTCGCTCCTTAACACTGACGTTAAGATACTAGCTAAAATACTTGCCAATCATCTGGGACCCTTTATGGATGTGCTAATTCACAGTGAGCAAGTGGGATTCATGCCAGGAAGGTCTTCAGGTGATCACATGCGATGATTACTGCACCTTATTTCCATAGCTAGTGAACTACCCACACCTGCTGCCCCAGTAGCCTTGGATGCAGAAAAGGCCTTTGACCGGGTTTCCTGGCATTTTCTATTCACTGCACTTTCCCGGTATGGTATCGCACAAATATTTATTAATTGTGTTAAATTGCTTTATTCGTCCCCCATGGCCCGGATTTGGTGCAATGGCCACCTCTCACAACCCTTCCCATTAAATCAGGGCACTAGGCAAGGATGCCCCCTCTCACCACTTCTTTTTAACTTTTACTTAGATCCCTTTATCTGTAAGCTACTCATAACTCAAGGTTTGCAAGGCATTCTGGTAGGGAACAGACAACACCTTATATCTGCCTACGCAGATGACCTGTTAATACGTATAATGAACCCAAACGTAAGTGTTCCTAGTCTGCTACAAGAAATTGAAATATTTTCCAAGATATCCTACTATAAACTAAACCTGACTAAATCCACTATTTATCCCTTGAACCATAAATTATTTAAAAGGGATGTACAGCAGTTTGGGTTGCAATGGGAAAACAAAAGTTTAACATACCTGGGTATAAAAATATTCAAGTCTTTCTCCACTATGGTCAAGGAGAATCTTACTAAATTAATAAAAGTAATTAAGGCAGACCTGGGAAAAATGGAACACTCTGAAGATATCATTGTGGGGAAGAATTAACATTGTTAAAATGAATACCCTCCCCAGAGTTCTTTACCCTCTTAATATGTTAGCCCCCTACCTTCCCAAAAAGTGGTTTGCTGAACTAAGGAGTATAATTAATAAATTCATCTGGAAAGATAAACCAGTGAGGTGAGCATACCACAAGTTGACAGCCCCAAAATCCCACGGAGGACTCTCCCCTCCCATCTTTTTTTAATTACTATGGAGCAGTCCACATCACAAAGCTTGCCACCTGGAAGTATGACCTAAGCAAAAGGAATCCAGAATCCTACACCCCAGCATGGTTAAACATAGAAGAGACCCTTGTATCCCTCACCTCGTGTTCATTACAGTTACTACTGTACTCGCCCCTGAAAAATATCCCCACTCATATCAAAAATTCCCCAATAGGGTGGTCTTTGAGAGCTTTAAACCAACTACAGAACCATTTGAAAATAAACTGGCATGTGGATAGGGAACAACCACTTTTATATAACCCTCATTTTATGATCCAACAGAAGCCTATCACACTAAGCTTTTGGCCTGCCCTAAGAGATGTTAAACTTAAGGATGTCATTGACAATAATAACCTATTACCATATCCTCAGTTTTTGCAAAAATTCCCCTGAACTTAACAGACACCCCTTTAAATACTAGCAAATTATGCATGCAATCTCTTCATTTATAAATACAAGCAGTGTTCTTGAGCCCTCTAGGATTGCCTTATCATCCCTGCTAAATGCTGCTATGCAACCACACTCAATATCTGCAGTAAATAAAGAACTGCAGTCTCTCGATACGAGATTACCGTCGGGCATAAGCCAATATTGGGCAAAAACACTGTCTCTTCCACCCACACCTGACATCTGGCAACGACTTTGGAACAACCTATATAGGTTTATCAAACAGGACCACCTGCAACTTATACAATTCAATGTGATGCAGGACATATACTATACCCCTCAAAGACTCCACAAAATGGGCAAGATATCTACCCCTTGTTGCCCTCGCTGCTCCTATAGGAGTGGAGATCTCTACCATATGTTATGGGCATGCCCCAGAATTCAATTATTCTGGAGAGATATACAAAACTCCCTGAGCCCAATTCTTGCTTTGAGTCCGCTGTTTTCCCCAGACACATGTTTACTTAACCATTTCCCAGTAGGAACCTTGAAACAAAGGAAGTATTACATGGCTCTTATCTCTGCAGTGGCCCAACTTATAATTATGAGACACTGGGCCTCGGATACCTTGCCCACTACATTGGAATGGCATAGAGAAATGTTACTTGCCCTACAACTAGAAAAACATATTGCTAATATGAATAATCGATTGAGAAATTATATTGATAAATGGGGCACCCTGGATGCACTGCTAGTTACAGGGAACCCTAAAAATAATTAACTGCATGAACATCGATCCCTGCCTAATAGCAGGTCCTGACCTGAAGGGGAAAATGTCCCGAACTGAAGTAGAAGAAAATGATCAGTGCTTAATGGTGCCTTAATAGAGAGAAGGAGGGAATAAAGATAGAGATAAATTAGTTGGGGGAATTTGGGTGGAAGGGCAGGGTTTTTTTTTTTCTTTTCTTTTCTTACACACTTCCTTGATGTTACCATTCCTCTGTTAACCACAGGTCAAAAGTGACACATTAATAGGATTGTAGCACACTGCTTTTTTAAAAACTAAACACAGTCACCAGAATGTAAGCTAACGTGCTACAAACTATTTTTGCATAAGTTATCTGACCTAATGTATAATAATGAGGGTAACAGCACTCCTAAAAAATATCATGTAACTGGCTTTGATATAATTTTCTTTTTATTTGTTTTAATGTTTTAATGTCTTAATGTACTAAAAGCCAATAAAGCTTATTGAATTATAAAAAAGAAAAGGCAAAAAAAGAAAAAAAGAAAGTTCTGACAGATTATATTGGCCATACTGTATCACTATGAGGTACTAGATTGGAGCTGTATCTTGGGCTTCAGACAGGATGCTATGGTCTGGGGCATGGTCATTGGGTATGACAGCCCCAAATCAGACCCCACCACTGATTCGTCAGTATTCCAGAGACCCAAATCCCTAATGTTTTTTCCTTTCCTGTCTTTGTGCACTTTGAGTCTTACAACCCTAATGTATGCATTAACATTTTTTTTTGCAAAGGCTATATATATATATATATATATATATACACACAACTTAAATGTTAAACCAGAATTTTTTAATGTTAATACTGTACCTTTGGCACCCTTCAACATGTTTGCATGAAATTTGCTAAATTTCATGGGAATCTGGTGTGTGGTTTCTGAGATATAGAGTGTTGAAAAAACAGAAAAATCCATTTTTTTTACCTTTTTTTGCCCACCTGCATCTCAGAAACATCTTTAGGTTGTGCTCTGAAATTTTCAGGGTAGAAAACCTGTGCCTCTCAGATGTGCCTGTTGAAAATTTTGTGAAAAAAATATTAATCCATTCAAAAGTTATTGAACTTTAAATTTTCCCATGATGGCCTATGGGAAAAAAATATATGAACTGAAAGTGAAAGCAGGTAAACAGCCCCCGAAAAACAGTTTCTTTACCACTTCATAGAAAGAAAATGGGTTTGATTTTTGGGATGAAATTTGCAGGGTGGCAAGCCCTTGCCCAACAGATGTGCCCTTTGCTAGTTTGGTGAAGAAATGGGCACCAGTTCCATACAGTAGTTACAGTTGCAAATTTTTCCATAGGATAACATCGTGGTGGTCATGGTGCCTTTTGGCTGCTATATCTTGAAAAAGGTTCAAGATATGGATTTTTTGCTAAGCGCAGCTTATGCAAGCATGGAGGTGACTGGGCTATGAATAGAACTGTGAAGAAATTTTTTCCGAAATGTATAAGGTTGCTGAAATATTGCAACTTTTAAAACACAAGGGTTACCTGGAATGACTCTAGGTGTGCTCTATCTCTCTATACTTATGGGTAGATGAGACTGCAGGGCATGTAGGGCCCTGGGCTCCCACCATTGGATCCCATTATGCAATAATGGGAGCATAGGGCCTTACATTATGCAGTACTCTGGGTCCTGCACTGCCACACGGAGATGAAATATCATTAAAATAGCAGTACAATTATGTATAGAGGGGAGCACAGGGCCCAGGGCTCTCCCACATGAAAATCAGAGACAATTACACAATGTATGCATGATGGAAGTGCAGGGCCTCTGGGCTCTGCTCCCACAACCACATAGGAGTAACACTACACTTTCTCAAAAAGAAGGGAAATTCATGCAAAAAAACTTTGTTAATGCATCAGTTAGGGTTGTCATTAGAGTGACAAACATTTGGAAATTTGATGTTAGGGTTACCAACCCTCACCTCACCACCAACTCTCCACACACTAACAGGCATCAGCGTGTGCCTTGGGGTCATCAGGTCTAACTCTCAGCCCATTGTCTTAAACTGGAATGGGGTGAGAGTTAGGGTTGGCAGCCCCAAGGCAAACCTGAGTCCTGTTGATGTGTGGTGAGTGGGGATGGGGGTTGGCGGATAGGATTGGTGAACCTGACATAGAATTTCAAAACTTTGTCACTGTAATGACAACTCCAACTGATGCATTAACAATGTTTTTGCAATGAATATATATATATATATATATATATATATATATATATATATATTTATTTTTACAAAATGTGTTTTGGGATGAATGGAGGGATAGAAAGTAGTATCTGAGACAGGCAGTGGAGATATCACTGATATCTCCATGTTTCTGAACATCATAGTGATATCTCCATGTTTCTATACATCATGGTGATATCTCTATTTTCCTATATGTCATAGTAAAGAAAGTGAAAGTACTGAAATGCTCTGCCTCTCGTCGCCCCTGCACTATTGTAACACGTGATTGATCCTGCCATCATTTTCAAAAACTAATTTTTGCTTTAAAATAAGTATCTAGTTGATCCTACCATTTTCCCCAGGTCCTACTTAACCACTTTCACTATTGTAGTAAATTCATAGTGTGACCCAGTGGTTTCACCATAGTAGAACAGGACCTGCCAGTGAATTCATAACATGACCGAGCAGTGTTTCCACAATAAAACCATGACCTGCCACTGATTAAAGTTAGCAATTTTCCCCATGAAAGCTTAGAAATAGTATGCCTTTTTCTGAACTTACAGTAGTTGAGCTTCTCTTCTTTAGGGACAGCAGAAAGGCAAGAGACAGCTCGACTGAGTTACAACTTCACTAAAGGGAGCATAAGCTCGAGTGAGTGTTGTCATAGCAACGTTGCTATAGCAGCACTCATTCGAGCATGTGTTTCCTTGCGTAAAGCTGTAAATTAGTCGCACTCTCTCTCTCCTCTTCCTACTATTCCTACAGTGTTTTAAGAAAAGCTCCACAATGTTTACAAAAAATGTTTACTATTTCTGACCTTTCACAGAGAAAACTGCTTATTTTAATCAGTGGCAGGTCATGTTTTACTCTGGCAACACCCCTCGGTCATGCTATGAATTCACTGGCAGGTCCTGTTCTACTATGGTGAAACTTCTCGGTCATGCTATGAATTTACAACAACAGTGAAACAGCTCAATTAAGACCAGAGGAAAACAACAGGATCAACTAGATAAGATTTTTTAAAAATAACTATTTTTAAAAGCAGCACATTTTTTTAAATTTATACAGCTGGCCCATACTACAAATCAGCATAAACAGTGAAACTACATGGCAGGCTCAACCACATAACTTGTTTCATATAAACATTGCTCTACCAATTAAGGCAGGATAAAACACATTTTTTTTGAGGAAGGCCGCAATTTCTGCCTGATAAATAAGATATGTAGGGAAAGGTGTTAAGTGGAGAATGTGGCAGGTTGTCTTGGGAAGTCCAGGGCCCAGAATATATGTCGCGGATTGGGGCACAGACATATATGGGGGTTGTGTTAAAGGACCAAAACATGTGGGCCCAGATATTCAAAAGGGTTCCACACATTTGCATTTCTGTTGCAAATAACATTTGCATTACCATTTGCTTTACCATTTCTGTTTTCATTAATGTTTGCACTTGTGTTTCTCTTACCATTTGTGTTACTGTTTACGTTTATGTCACCATATTGTTACCATTCTGCTTGTGTTTGCATTACCGTTACTACATCCCAGTCACTATTTATAGTGCACTTTCTCAAAAAGGAAGGAAATTCAGGGAAAAAAAATAGTTTAATGCATCAGTTAGGGTTGTTCCACAGCGACAAAAGTGAGGAAATTCAGTGTTAGTGTTGAAAATCCTACCTGAGCATTCTCCCCCACCACACACACACATACATGCAAGTAAGGGAAGGACCAAGGCAACACAACCAATCACACACAACCAGCAACAAATGACAGAACTAACATACAACTATGTAAACCACAAAACCACACACCCATGCTCCCGTCAGGCTCTTGCATGGGGTTGTCACTGCTAACTCTGATCCTGGACATTCCACGCACTACAAAACACATATCACTACACACAACTGGACATTTTGGGCCCCACACTGCCACCAACACATAACACACACAACACATATGGTATTTTGGGGTTCACAAGATCCAAAAAAGGATTTTGCACATTCTCTGATATACTTTCGAAAATCACTTTCGCTAATGTCACAGAGTTGTGATATGCATTTGTGACACTTATATCTTTGTGACACTATTTTGTGATACAATTTTCCATGCTTTTCCAAATGCGACACTGTTGTGTCTTCCGTTTGTGACAGTATTTGGCAACACTATTGTAAATGCTTTTGCAAATGCAACACTTTTGTCTCTTCGGTTTGTTACACTTTTATGTTTCCGGAAGTTTTTTGCGACAATATGCTCCTCATGACTGCACATATTTGCCATCATCCTGCAACCAAATGGTTGGCTCCTTTGGGCTGCAATTTGCAGGGTGGCAAGCCCTTGTCCCACAGATCTGCGTTTTCCTGCTTTCATGCTAAAATACTTAAGCATGACAAACTTACACTGTTCCAAAATTCAGAAATTTGCCATAGACTAACATTGCGATGCCCATGACGGCTTTTCACCACCCATATCTCAAACACGAACTGAGGTGCACCGTTTTTGCTACTGCCAGCTGAAGTTAGATTTCTTACTTACTTGCTATGGTCACACAGATATACACCTCCTGCTGGTTGTGTGTGATTGGTTGTGTTGCCTTGGTCCTTCCCCTACTTGCATGTATATGTGTGTGTGTGTGTGGTTGTGGTGGTGGGGAATGCTCAGTTAGGGTTTTCAACCCTAACACCAAATTTCCTCACTTTTGTTGCTGTGGAAGAACACTAACTGATGCATTAAATGGAGTTTTTTTACCATGAATAAATACATATACATATATATATATATATATACACTGTGTATATATATATATATATATATATATATATATATATATTGCAAAAACTGCATTAATGCAAGAGTTAGGATCTTTTGCAGCTAAAAAGCTAGGAATACATTGTTAGGGTTTTCAACCCTAACCCGCTTCCCCCAACACCACTCCACCCCCAGCCCCATCCCCACTGGCACACACACACACACACACAGGCAGAAACACACACACACACACACACACACACACACACACAGCACACAACTATGGGGGCAGTACAAGAAAATACAACCAGTCACACAGACCCAATCTCCACAAAGACATACACAGAGTGCAACCTGTTCAGAGGAGGGTAAACAAAATGGTGCAAGGTGTGCAGCAGCAAAGATACAAGGAGAGGCTAAATTAGCTTAAGATTCATACCATAGAGCACAAGAGTAGACCAGGCAAATGGTGCAAATTTCAACAATGTGAAGGAAATTAACAAAGCACATGACTATATCTTTCAAAAAAACAGATGTAAAACAACAAAGGTCAACAATTTGAATATAGAGGGGCAGTGCCTTAGAAGTAATGTTAAACACAATTTTTATCACACACAGGCTTCTGAATGCATGTATGAGGCTTCCTGACAATGTTGTAGACTAATGAAGACTGGCAGAATTGTAGAATTCATAAGGCATAAGAGTATTCTAGTCAAGATCAGCAAGAAGTAACACATTGATTAATTAGAATCTGTACCTTGTTGATGACATATGGAAATGGACAATGTTACTATGCAAGTATTGCTTATCTGGTGTCAAATGAATCTCTTAAATGTATGTTTCTATCTGCATGGAAATTCTGTTATTATGTTGCTTGCACGCATGTGCAAGAAACATAGTGCCATCATCGGAGATTTCAGAGGTGTGTCACCTCCTCCTCCAATTCAGTCAGTGTGCTGGCAGGTGCGGCCCCTGTAAGCCAATGCATTTTGGAGCTGTCTATGACACGCTCCAAAATGCAGTGGCATACAGTTGAAAGGGGAGCTACGCTTCAGGAGCACCAATAAGAGGCTGCCTGCACACAGCACCCCTCTCCACCCGCAGGTGCGCGCCTTGATGTACTGTATAGCCGATGGGGTGCTCAATCCCCATCGGCTGAGCTGCGGCTCTAGGTAGTAGGTGCCACGCTGGGAGCCCACACCAGCATGGCAAGCAGTCCCATGGCAGACAGGTGACCAGTCCCCATTGGCTGAATGCCCCCAACATCCTTGTGCCATTCTGGGAGCCCACCCAGTGTGGCAAACATCCCAATGTCTTTTTTTAAACCTGTAAACGAAAGCGGTCGTCACAGCCCCCAGCCCTCCCACAACCCGCACTCCACCCACTGTGCACCCAGCCTCCCACACCCCCACCCCATACTTACCTCTGACTCCAGCGATGATCTTTAGTAGACCAGGAATACGCTCTGCACCTTCAAAGCCGACCGCGAACTGAGGAAATGCCGGTAAGCTGTATAATGGGCTAGATAGGGGGGTTTCAACTTTGCTGCATATCTCAGACATTTTTGGGAATTTTTGCACCAAATTTTCAACATAGAGTTTTTGACACCCCTTCTCATGAAAGATATCACTGTCATGGCGTTATTCGGGCCGGAAGGGTGATTTCACGCAGTGACTGCACAGTGACTGTGAAATCACCCTTTGGGCCTGAATACCACCATGACAATGACATCATTCATGAGAAGGGGTCCCATAAACCCCATGTTGAAAATTTGGTGCCAAAATTCCAAAAAATGACTGTTTTATGAGCATGCTTGTAGTTCCTATGCACGCCAGAAAGTTTGCGACTTTTCAATATTTTCACTCCAGATTTTCAACATTGGCATTTTATCACACCTCCTCATGAGCAGCACAGCTGTCATTTTTCACATCCTGCCCAAAACATGTTTCCACCCATGTAGAGCACAATGGCGCAGTCGGTGTGCGAACTCAATGTATGGGACAAATTAATAAAATCACAGTGACACTGTTCATGAGCAGAAGTCTTAAAATGGCTATGTTGAAAATTTGGTGAAAAAATTCCTTAAAATGACTGTTTTACGAGTGTGCATTGCGCAGTTTCTACGCACGCTCGTAAGTTCGCAAATTTTCAATATTTGTACTCCAATGACTTCCAAATACCTAAACAGCACATAGAAGCAAGCAACATTCGGCATTGACAAATGCTTGTTTTTATAGTACCGCAACATGTGACTGTAATGTAGCAAGACACTGTGTATTCTTTTGTACACTGTTCTTGGCCCTAAACAGTATTCACAACCATTTCAAGCCTGAGCAGAATGTTTTTTCAATTCTTCTGTCAACAAGCATTATTATAACAGTTAGAGACCATTCACTAGATTGTGATACATGCCTTCCCATTACAAGGCATCTGCCTCTACATTCTACAGGTTACTGTTGTAAGCTCTGAATGACTTTGGTACATCCAGTACTCAAGACCTGAGCTTGATTCTCAGAAGCTGAATCTCCATGCTCTGACTGTGAGTAAGTGACATAAGAGACTAGTGCTGTAGCTCATTCCTGAAAACAGATAGTTGTTCCTAGTTTGTGTCAGCCTGTTACAAAACATCACAACATATATATGTATATTAAGTCTTCATGGGAATTGATTAAGACATCTCTTCTGGAATAAGTTGTATATTATTGTCTTACTTTGTTCTATTTCTGTATTTTCTGAAAAATGCTATCCTCTTGTGCTTTGTAAAGGCCATAAATGTAAAAGATGTTTTACTCTCTCTCTCATTGTATCTTTTCTGCTGCACACCCTGCACCATTTTGTTTACCCTCCTCTGAACAGGTTGCACTCTGTGTATGTGTTTGCGGAGATCGGGTCTGTGTCATTGGTTTTATTTCCTAGTACTAACCCCATAGTTTTTTTTGCGTGTGTGTGTCTCTGTGTGTGCGTGCATGTGTGTGTGTGTGTGTGTGTGTATATGTTTCTTCCTGTGTGTGAGTGTGTGTGTGTGCCAGTGGGGATGGGGGATGGGGGCTGGGGGATGCAGTGGTGTGGGGGGGAGCTGGAGTTAGGGTTGAAAACCTTAACAACGAATTTCCTCGCTTTTCTAGCTACAAAAGAAACCTAACTCTTACATTAACACAGTTTTTTTGCAATTAATCTCCTTACTTTTTGAGAAAAACTAAATGCTATATTTGTCACCACACCTTTACAAAGTAAATGTAACCTTACCACTGTACTTTTCAATACAGTATGCGATATCCAGCTTCAGGGATCATCTCTGTATTGCAGTATTCCACTATGTTATTCTAGTGACACACAATCATAACTATTTATAAATACTTCAAACAATTTCTGCACCATTTTCTCTGCTGTCTGTACTATTAAAATACCGAAAGCAGAAGAAATGGCTCAATAAATCATAGAAATTTCAGAAATAGATAATAGTGTCTGTGGCCCCTAATGCAATTGTAAAATGTAACGCAAAGCAAACCAGTACCATTAACAGTGTGTCCCTTTCATATAAACCATCATCTTGCTGTGACACTGATGTTCACTTAACTGTCACAGATGTAATAACCTGTAGCCACCCTAGGCAATAACTCAACAATATACATATCTATAATAATGAGACAAACACATGTTTGAAAAATTAAAACTCTTTATATAAATATGATTTGGAGCAAAAATAGAAAACTTAATTTACAAAAATATAATAAAACTCACACATAAATAAATATACAAATAACTTAAAAGCTAGGAATAAATGCAAAAAAAAACCCAAACATAAAATTAAACTTCTGTGAAAATAAATAAAAGTGTTGTATCACACTAAATGAATAAGGAAAGGATAGGGAAAAAGAACTGTAAATAAATTATCTTTCTTAAAAAACTATTTACAGAAAACTCTCCAGGAGTGACACAGGGGTGCTGGTCATTCAGTCTGTGGGGACTTGGGGAGGCAACGGTGTCGATGAAGTAGAAGTCTGTTCAGGAGTAGGTGCAGCTAGGAGCCCCTCTTGTGTAGCAGCTATAGATGGATATGTTGGAGGGGCAGCTTCGAGGAGCACATGCTGAGGTTCTTCAGAGGGTTGGTCATCCTCTAGATATTGCAGGTCCTGATGCAGAAGCTGGTGAATCGCTTCTATGGCTTCCAGCTGGTTCTCAGCCAGCCGCACCATGAGACTGTGCGTGGACTCAAGCGAAACAACAGAGACCTTCTCCAAGTCCCTCAGTGACTCAATTGCTTTGGTGAGGCTCCTGTTGCTCTGCTCAAGCCCATGAGTGGCAACTAATGACGCATGCCCTACATGCCCATGATGCTGCAGCAAATCTATAATTTCATCCCCCTGCTGAATGATTTCTCCCGCCTGACCAACAAGATAATTCATTTTTGCTGCAGAGTCACAGGCATGTTTGGCAGCAACCTGGTTGCCACTCTGCACAGTCTTGAGCAGCTGGCTGAGGGTGTTGCTGATTTTATTGAGAACGGCAAGTTGCCCTGTGTAGACAAAAGAAAATACAAGACTGATGTTAGTAGATAAAACTGTACTGGTCTTTTCTAAAATAGACTATAGAAACTGCCTGTCAACAATATATTAAACACCTCTAATGTATTCCAATCTATTGCACTTACAAACAAAAAGTGAGTTGACTTAAGATTACTGTTGTAAATGTTTCTTATACACACATGTAGCCTCAGCATAACATATATAGAATAATAGAAGACATATTCTACCTGAATCACATTCTGTCAACTCCACAATAGGTGTTTATTTTCACTATCCCTTAAACCAGTCTATTAATCACCATATATCAAGTATGTATAACAGATCTAGCATTAAGAAGCATCAGCACCTCTACATTCTTGCATGTTTAACATTGTACAGCACAATGATGTCATGTTGAATGACATGTGCACAGTGGAACTATTGTCACCATGGGACATACAATAACAAGCAACACTAAACTGCCAGTTATATAAACTAATGTAACAGCACTTGAAAACTACTTCAAGCACATGCAATGTTTGAAATTTCACCACTAAGAACACCAGCAAAACCCCCTCATTACATGTGCAGACATATTGTCTATTTAAGGACTAAATACTACAGTTCCACACTCTATGACCATTTGATGTGTGTCAACAGCATTTCAGTGTAAGTCAGTGATACTATGCTGCAACTGAGACATTGTCCCAGATTCCCCCCTTTTCCTTCACAAAAAGACAGAGACCATTGTCTGTTGTTGTGCTCAGACTGGCAATTAATTTATTTATATATCACAATTCCATGTTCCATTTCATCATCTTTTATTGTTATATCTCTCACAATTTCATTTATTTTCTTCCATATATCCATCTTTGATCATCCCTCTTTCTTCCTCTTTTTCTCCCTCCAGGTGAACACCTGGGTGCCTTCTTCTTCTCCTTTTCTGTTAGGTAACAGTGAAAACCGAAACCACTTTTCTCCTTCAGCTTCTTCCTCTTTTGGTCTTATTCCTTGTTCTTTCACCCTCCCCTCCTTCCCCCCCCTTTTCCACCCCTTTTTCCTGCCATCCACCTTTGGCAGTCCAATACCCATATCCTTATCTGCCATCCACCTTTGGCTGTCCAATAACCATCCTACCAGATGTATCTGTCATCCACCTTTGACAGCCTACCATACAGTCCCATCTTGACTGTCTTCCCCTCTTGCTCTGCCTTGTAGGGTGGTTGGGAGGGATCAAAACTCCAGGAAAAAGTGGCTGAAACCCTCTGTGCTGTCCATTATGTACCTCCACTTGCCCCTCCCCTTCCTGTTGCCCGACCATTGTTC
Source organism: Neoceratodus forsteri (assembly GCA_016271365.2). Taxonomy (NCBI): domain Eukaryota; kingdom Metazoa; phylum Chordata; order Ceratodontiformes; family Ceratodontidae; genus Neoceratodus; species Neoceratodus forsteri. Next base: position 650,870,386 of record CM057456.1, read on the forward strand.
TATCCCCTGGCCCCTCCCCTTCCTTCCCCCTCCCCTTCTGAGCACACCATCTTGATGGAAAGGGAAGGGGTGCACCAGGAAAACCTAGTCTTCCCCTTAAAGGGCAAACTCCACTGTCTTGGATTCCCCCCTTTTCCTTCACAAAAAGACAGAGACCATTGTTTGTTGTTGTGCTCAGATTGGCAATTTATTTATTTATATATCATAATTCCATGTTCCATTTCATCATCTTTATTATTATATCTCTCACAATTTCATTTATTTTCTTCCATATATCCATCTCTGATCATCCCTCTTTCTTCCTCTTTTTCTCCCCCCAGATGAAAACCAGGGTGCCTTCTTCTTCTCCTTTTCTGTTAGATAACGGTGAAAACCGAGATCACTTTTCTCCTTCAGCTTCTTCCTCTTTTGGTCTTATTCCTTTTCTTTCCCCTCCCTCCCTCCTTCCCCCCTTTTCCCCATTAGCCAGTCTCCAGCTTGTGTTGGATGACTGGCTTCCCCCTCACTTAGGGTATTATTCTTCCTTACCTCAGGGGAACCTCCTTCCTAATCCTCCTGCTCTCCCCTCTGTTATTTATATTTCCCCCTTCTGTTTTTTTATCTTCCATTTTTTGCATGCCTCCTCCATGCTTCTATGAAACCCATCATTTCTGTATTAAACATGTCTATGGCTAAATCCAACAGGTGCACCCCATCTGACCTGTAGAAATCTTCTACCCACTCTTCCACACCCTGCAGTATTACCTGTCCTCCCATTTTTCTTACCAGTGTCCCTACCCTTCTGTTCATCTTTCTCCTAGCCCTATCCATGGCTGTATGGCTGTGCTCCTGTCTCCAAACCCTCTTTGGTATCATATCTGACCAGGCAAGGCTTGCCCTAGGCAACCACTGCTGTATTGTTTCTAGGTCCCTTTTTATCTGCAAGTATGTGTCCACCCATGGCTTGCCCACAAGGTCATTGCCCCCTAAATGTATAATAATTAAGTCTGGACTGGGTCACCATTCCTTAAGTTCCTTCAAGGTGGCAAGCAGTCGTGCCCATCTCATCCCCAGGATGCCACGCCAAACCGACCTACATTGTTTCACATCTTGGTAAAGCTGTTTCCCCCAAGCCTTTTTCTCTGCTCTCCTTTTTGCCCAATAAACATAGGAGTGGCTGCAGATCCAGACTTCCGTGATCCTCCCTCTTGCTATGGGGTTTAAGCAAAAATAATTATCTTATATATGGTCTTAGCTTCTTCACCATAGTATCCCTCTCCCTGTCCCCCCTTCCCATTTTGTCTCCAGATTTGTAACAAAACATAGGTAAAGCATTAATCTTCACACTGCAGTGCTCGAATGTATCTCTTATAACTGGTAGACCACCAGCATCCTTTTTCCAAAATACTATTCACAGTTTTGCCTGCCACTGCCCACTGTGAGGCAGCCCCAATCCACAAGGAGTGGGATGAATAATGAACCAGATCCTCCCCCAGGAATTGCATGCCTTTTTTGAGCAATACTGTGACTTGATAACCTGTGACCCTTCCTCCATTGCCATGGCGAATAATCACCCTGTCCTGTTCCCATGCTCTGCAGTGAAAGCCCACAAAGCTTGCACTGGGCACACTGCACCCTCTACATGTTTCTTTAGTGTCACCATGCAACCCTGTCCCCTTTGATCCATCTTTGACCTCTTAATCCTGATCTGTTTCTCCTTCATCCCCCAGCTTATATCTTCCCATTCTAATCTCCCTTCCTTGTCTTTTTTGCCATGACCTACTACCTCACTCCCCCTCATGGCCCCTGCAAACATCACCACATAAACTGTGTGAAATAGCTGGGCCTCAGTCTTCGATATGCATATTGCCAGTAGCACATCCTTTAGTTTTGCTAGCAACTGCTCACCTATTGGTCTTCTATTGTCTACTGGCCCTTGTTTCAACCTACCCCATCCCTGCATCATTCTTCTAATGAACATTGATTTTGTTGGATCCTTCCATCCCTTCAAACTGCAGATAACACTAATCCCTGCCAAACAGACTCCCATTGTGGCGTGGGATGTTCCTTTCTGCCATTGCTCTATGATGAACTTCTCTAATTGGTCCTCTGTGAGTGGCCTACTTACTTCCATATGGTGTGTTGCCCTGAATGTTTGAAACACTCGCCAGGCCCCATCGTAGGCCCTCAGAATCTGAGGCGCCCATGAGCTGCAAAACAACAGTTCTGCTCCTTCTTGCCAATGTCCCAGATGTTCTTTTGGTGTTTTTTTTTTTGCTCCTCCGTTGTTGGCGCCAGCCTCTGAAAATGGTCCAGCTGCAGATGGGAAAGGCTGTCAGTCAGGGTATTGTGTACCCCTGCTATGTGTTTTGCTCTGAATGACATGTTCGGCTGCAATGCCCTTAACACTAAACATTGCAAGACTTGCATGACTGTTTCTGACCTGGATCCCCTGTTGTTTAGGACCTCCACCACTGCTCTATTATCACACCAGAGTGTCACTCTCTGATCCCATAATTCCTCCCCCCAAACCAGGGTGCATGCCCAGATGTGCATGATCTCTAACAATGTTATATCTCTTGCCTTGTCTTCCCTTACCCAGTCAGAAGGCCATGGTTCTGCAAAACACCTGCCCCTCAGATAGCCCCCCATGCCTAGGCCCCTGGCTGCATCTGTGTAAAGCTCAAGGTCTGTGTTATACACCCACTCCTCTTGCCAGAAAGAGCAGCCATTATACTCCCTGAGGAATTCCTCCCATATGCTAAAATCCTCCCTGACACCTTTTGTCAGGTCCACCCAATGGTGTGGTTTGGTGACCCCAGCTGTAGCCCTTGCTAACCTTTTTGTGAATTGCCTTCCTGGCCCAGTAGCCCTGCAGGTGAAGTTCAGGTGTCCTAGTACCTGCTGTACTTGTTTTAGTTGTACCCTTCTCCTGCTGGTGTGTACATGGATCAGTCCTCTCAGTTTTTCCCCACATTTTTGTCCGGCAGCCTGCATATTTCTCTTGGGGCATCTATCTCAATACCCAGGAATTCAAGCACCCTGTTGGGCCCTTCTGTTTTTCCCGGTGCCAGTGGAACCCCTAACTCTTTGCATAGCTCTTGAAACTTGTCCAGCATTTGTTGTGTCTCCCTTTTCCCCTTAACGATGAAAAGAAGATCATCCAAATAGTGGATGACCATTCTATACCCAGTTTTCTCTTGAAATATCCACTGCAAACAGGTGCTGAATGCTTCAAATGTTGCACATGCTATAGAACATCCCATGAGCATGGCTTTGTCAAAATAGTACTGACCCCCAATTTTAAAACCCAATAGGTCTCAGTCTTCTCTCCTAACTGGCAGTAATCTGAATGCGGATTCGGTGTCCGTTTTTGCCATCCATGCATCCTGAGTAGCCCAGATTGTCCAGACTGCGTCCTGTAATGTCGCATATGTCACCTTACTATACTTCTCCCCGATAAAATCATTCACCGAATCCTCTTCTGGATAGGATAGGTGGTGAATTACCCTGTATTCTCCTTCTTGTTTCTTGGGTACCAAGCCCAATGGCAAGAGCCACATGTTCTGCAATGGGGGGTTATCAAATGGGCCTTCTATTCTCCCTGCTGCCTTTTCTTTTTCTGTCTTCTGTCTTAACATCCCTTCCCTCCCTTTGACCGACCCCAGGTTGCTCACCTCCCTTGCTTGTCTGGGACCCTCACACTCAGTGAAAAACCTGTGCAAAAACCTTTTATGATCATCTCTGCTACTGTTTTGTTCAGATATCTGTCCAAGCAAACTCCCCATGCTTCTAACCTGATGAGGGTTCTGGTCACCCCAAACTGCTCTCTGTCTTCCCTGCCTTTCACCCTCCCCGGTCCCTCTCTCTCGCTCAGTGCTTGGTTTTCCAAGTCAGTGATTCTGACCTCCTCTACTCGTGTTCCCTCTACCCCTCCTTCCCCTGTTCCATGCCTGCCTTTTAAACCCCTGTCCCTCCCGAAAAAACTGTTGACCTGAACTATGACCCCCGGATCCTTGTGCTCCTTGGGCCCATGTCATTCTGCATCTGCTTGCTGGGTGCGTACCTCCGCATTTCGAACATGCATGCCGAAAATTACATTGAGGCCATGAACAGAAGGCCCTGTTGTAAGCCCCGCAGCATCTCTGGGGTGTAACTCCTTTCCTTCCCAACTCCCCTGCAGGCATGGACTGATCCATTACATAATCTGTCCATAAGTCTAATTGCTTCATATCCCATCTTACATCCCCTTATGTTGCCATTCTCTGCTGAAAGAATTCATCATAGTATATCCACCCTACCCCCCCTTTTGCCTTTGCCGGCCTTATTATCAGGGAATGTGTGATGAGCGGGATGCCCAACTCCGGCTACTTCTCCAGCACAATGGCTGAGAAGGTGACAAAACCTACGAACCACCCATCCCAAGTCTTCCCTTTCGTGAATTTGTCCTCCTTCTTCTTCCCTAACAATACTACCGCTGCTGCCATGTCACTCTTTCCTATGTTCTCCACTTCCTCATACTTCGCTGCCACTTCCCGGCTCACCAAAGCGAATATATCCACATACTCTCCTTTCCATATTTTTTCCTTCGTGGCCAGTGGGACATGCTCGCCTACCCTCATCCCCGGGGCACCTATCTCCCTTGTTCCTTTTCCTTCTTTCTCTGTACCCCCTTCATTCCCTTTAGGCACCTCTTTCCCCATCCTAATCTCTGCCAGAGCTGATTCCATTTGCCCTAAACCTCCTGTCCCAGGTGCTGACAAAATTTGACTTATATATTCTTTTATAATGTCACTCACTGTGCTGGGTGTGTTACCTGTATCCTTGTCTGAGCCTTGTCACCTGTCGTCTTCCTGGTGCCCCATTATGGCACCCTGTGGTTGAGGGGATGGGTGACCCACAAGGGGTTGCGGAGGAAACACTATGTTCTGGGGATCCAGTCTCGGTTCCACTGGGGAGATCCCAACTTGGTCTTGGGAACGTACTGGCTGTGCCAGGTCCATGGGCTGCAAAGGTACTGGATCAGCCACCTTGGTGGGTCCCAGTGCTAGTGGTTGCACCCTAGTGGGACTGCATGGCCTTTCTGCTGGTCATTTCCCTCTGCCCCCTTTTCCCATTCCTGCTTTCCTTTTCTCCCTAGGCCTCCCTGGTTCCTCCCCTTCCACCAGTTCCCACATTCTGTTGGCTTTTTCCACCAACTCGATTATAGACCTGTAAGCATCTTCCTCTGAGGGCCTGCTCCTTTTTGGTGCCATGTCCTTCAATCATTCCAACTGTGAAGACAACTGACAGGAAGAAAACAAAGATTCCATTGTTAAATTATGGTTACAACATGCCTTCATGTGGAAGGGTCCCCCTTTCATATATATATATATATATATATATATATATATATATTTATTATTATTATTTATTATTATTTTTTTTTTTAAACTCTGCCTGACTCAGCCACTCACCCCTTCCCTGAGGCCTTCAAGATGATTGTAGCCTTCCTGCATCTCAGAAGACCCACCTGTGGCCTCCCCTGTCTGTTGAACTTCCAAACCCACTCCCCCTTTTTTTTGCACCCCCCGAGCCCACACCTGCTCATAGCCTTCCCCAGTTCTTTACTCACTGCCTCCTGCAGTCTTCAGGCTTCCCCCCTTTTTTTTTATGTATTTTTTTTTTTATTTTTATGCCCTTGTTCTGTGGCTGCTGACCCCCAATGCCCATCCAATCCCTAATTCCGTTCCTGGTCCACTTCCCCCTTTTTTGCCCCTCATAGCCAATGGCCACTCACCCACAGCCCCACTGTTCTCTTTGGGCTGCCTTTTGTGGCCTGGTTACTGGCCTGTCCCCACCTCCATTGCTACCATCTCCAGCATCTGCTGCTACCCGTAGTGCCCTAGACCTTTCCCACCAGCGCTAGGCACTTCCCCCAGCTTGAACAGATCCTTTCTGTGTAGCTGTGTGGTTCCCCCGGGTGTGTGACATCACACACAGCACTTTTTCAGGACTTTCCTACACGCCCAGCCTCTACTCGCCTTCCTCCTTTTTCTGCCATGATTGCCCTCTCATTCTCTTGCTTTTCCATAGTGCACCCCCATAGCCTTTTCTTTGGCCCCCCCTTTACCTTCCCAATCTATGCTCACTCGCGGTCGAAGTGCGGCATGTGACGTCATGCCATGTGGCTGCCTGGATGGGTCCCATGCTACCCTCACACTTTGGGCTTCACTACAGCCCTTCTGGGTGCTCCCCGCTCCTAAACCAACAGCCGACAAACAACCCCAGGTTTTTTTTTAAAGCACAGGACTCTGCCATTCCTTGCTCATTCCTTGGGTATCATTCTGTTCCCCTAGCCCATTCCTTGACCTTGACTTGCTAGGCCCGACCACACTCATGTATTGCCCCTCTTCTAACGTCTCTTCCCTTCTTAACACCCACTCACTGGGCCTATACTGTGGCCTACTTCCCCTACTTCCCCTAACTTTCCTGGTGCTGCTTGAGATGCCGCCACTTTATTCCTTAGTGCCTCACTTCTGTCCCATACAAAACCTAGCTATCGTTGTCACTGCTGAGCACCATCGCTGCATCCAGACAATAAAATCATTACCAGTACAACTTTCTGTGCTAAATAGCATACTTCCACCTCAGCACTTCACTCCTGCTTTCAGCAAACAACCTTGCTACCTGGACCTTTGCTTACAACCTAACCAATACCATCGCTGTAGTCATATTCATTAACCATGCAATTCCTTACACTAACAAGTGCCTAATTCCACATCAGCTCTTTCCCTAGTGCTGTACTTCTGTAAGCAATGCATTTCTTCTCTCACCTTTTCTTTCTTTTTTTTACACAGCATCTTATTAACCCCTGCTTCTCTCTTTCCTTCATCTTATATCTTATATGTCATTCTGCCCAAAACTATATCTAAAAGATATATATTTTTTTTTTAAATAAACCACTTCAAATATCCTTGACCAACTTAGTTGCTTGTTTCCTTACCTTTCTCTCCTGGTGAACAAACCTCAAATCAATATGCCAATCCAACGTGCTGCAGTTAAGTGTAGATTAAAACTCCAGCAAAAAGTGGCTGAAACCCTCTGTGCTGTCCATTATGTATCTCCACTTGCCCCTTCCCTTCCTCATGCCTGACCATTGTTCTATTCCCTGGCCCCCCTTCCTTCACCCCTCTCCTTCTGAACACACCATCTTGATGGAAAGGGAAGGGGTGCACCAGAACAACCTGGTCTGACCCTTAAAGGGCAAACTCCATTGTCACTCAATATTTCAACCACTGACACATACCACTTTGATAAAAACCATCACTGTAGTGATGTGTGATCTGTTACAAATTCTTAAGATGTGTCTACTCAGTCAAAATAGTTACATAACTCAGTCTCTGATGGTGTTTTACAACCTAACTCATATATAAAAGATACAATAATTGAACATCTACATTAAATTTAGCACCAATGAAGATGAAAACAACATTTAATACTGCCTATCTCTCCATACTTACCCATACACCATTGTCTATCTGTTCAACATCTTGAATAGACAAATATGCAAACAGATATGGAATTTATAAAACCCACACAGTTCAACAGCAGGCAGTCAATTAAGATGATGTACAATTATGACACATACTGTGCCCCTCATTGAATACTTCATTAGAGCTCACTTAGGATGACATGTAGATTCTCTGTCTAAGAAAACATTTCAAAATTATACATATACAACCTACCTATTACTTTATTCAGGCCTCTCCATATACACAGTAGATAGAAAAATAAATGTTCATGCCTGATGCATAAGATTAGATATGCTGATTAAGCACTGCACACTCCTACTACATACCATCATGTTATGTGATAATGCTATCTAACTCTTTCATAAGTCCCTGCTCTGATGGGAAATTGAACAGTCAGACCCAAGATTGTTTGTTACCACAGCATAATAATCCTGCAACACAAAATGAAGATGGAATGGAACAAAGGATACACACAGTCGTGGCTACTGCTCTCAGAGTGAAGAGGTCTGTATCAAAACAACAAACTCAGAAATAACAGGTTAAAGCAAAACCAGTCATGAGCAATAACTCTTCTGGGGATATGCTGAAAAGGCAATTAGACAATGTACCATGACTAGCAATATTGTGATAGATAAGCATGCTTACACCCAGTTACTGTGTCAAGGAACAATTTTGAACTGGGACTGTAAACTAACTGCAGTACTTATATCTCTGAAAAGATCAATATACTCACCACCCTGTACTAATCTTTAATAATAGAAACACAAACTATATAAGAAGTACTCACATTCCTCAGCTGGAGGCACACCTGGACCTGCAGGTGTCAAAGGATGACCTGCTGCTGGAGATTGTGGCATCTCCTCCACAGAGGGTTCAATCTCAACAATCTATATCCCCTCTGTGGAGTCTTCTCCTCCAGCAGCACCCTCTGCAGATGGTTCATCCTCTGAAAAACATAATGAAATAGAATGAGTCAATCATCTCTCCATATGAATATTTGCATATATAAATATGCATATCACCACAACCAGTTGTGCAAACTCCTTAATCTTCACAGGTTGAAGGAACTGAACATGTACTACCTGGAGGAGAGGAGGGAGAGAGGGGATATGATAGAGACATACAAGTATCTTACAGAGAGGAACAGGGTGCAGGAATACACTATTTTTAAGTGAAAAAAGATGTTCCAGGACTAGAGGGCATGGGATGAAGTTGGAGGGAGGATGATTCAGAGGAAATGTGAGGAAGAATTTCTTCACAGAACGGGTGGTGGACAAGTGGAACACCCTGCCAGAGGAAGTGGTGGGGGGCTGAAACAATCACGGGATTTAAGAATGCATGGGATAACTATTGCAGATAACCATGACAACCATTGTGACATGGTCTGCAATAATACACACATAAAGGAATTCTGGAGGTCAGGGGTAAGGGGCAACAGACTTCTTGGAATACATAAACTGAACTTACAGGCTCAAATGGGCAGATTGGGTGGGCCATAGGCCCTTATCTGCTGACACTGTCTATGTATCTATGTATGTATCATACTATGTAGTGTTCAGGTAATCACAGAACACACATCTGATTTACTAATTAGAATAATAAATAGAATTATTAGCAGCTATATGCAATCATCTCATTTCATATTAACACACTGTAATGCTCTCTCACTGATAAAACACCTTTACACATTAATACTTATAATGACACTAAACATATACATAAATACTTCTTCTTATACCACTTGCTGATTAAATATATATGTGATGCATAATACAGTCTACAACTTATCCTGAATAGCTATTTCAAATGTAACAACTATATAAGTAATAAGCAAGCAATGATATCTGACAGTGTAAGTGCTATTGGGCAATACTGGACCACCCAGAGGTGTGATGAGGCCCAATGCCACAGGCACAGGGCTTTATTACCCCTGGAAGGTCCAACATTACCCATACCGCCCACCCTGGAGGGCATTATTGTGCTTGAAAATTTCTCAGTTTTAAGATAAATAAATGTTATACAAAACTGTTAACTAAAAAAATATGCTAAATATCTTTTGTGATAAAATAGTTCATCTGCCTGCATCAGAATATGGTTTTAAAACTATGGACTTTTTAGTGTTACTGTACACACACACACACACACATACACACAGGTGGGTGTCTATTGTCTGATTGATGCCCAGCTAGAGAAGTGTTTGAGCCAATCAGATGCCTCAAATAGGTGTGCACATCTTCTAACATAATACCAACTAGATACAAGAACAATTAATATGACCAGAGAAGTACACTGAGCATTCTCATGCCCTGTAAAGGCATACTACCTATTGAATTATAATACAGACATCAGTACATTATAATAACTCACCAGCAGAGTTGAGCACAAGTAGCTGCACAAAAATCAGTTTTTAATATTTAAAAAACACGCCAAACAGCATCCACTCACAGACTACCTCTACCGGTCTCACAAAAATTGCTTCATCCACCTCCTGATGATGCAATTTTTGTGAAACCGGTAGAGGTAGTCTGTGAATGAATGCTGTTTGGTGTGTGTTTTTTTAAATATTAAAAGCTGCTTTTTGTACTTTAAGCTTGTGTGGTGTGGAGATTTGTTGTTTTCTCTGATTTTCTATATCCAGCACACACCGTGAGCCCTCAGAGTGGTTTTTGTTGTGGCTTAATATACTATGATGGCTACCAACATTGTTTTTGTCTGACTGATGCCACACCACCTCAACTGGCAAGACAGTTATATGGTCATGCACCAGTACAACTGCATTGCTACAGGTAGAGAAAGTGCAAGATTGAGTGATGAAATACAAATTGGCCCATAGCATATATAAAGCACAAACGGCTATATTTGCTTCTCATTCTACCCTCATTAGCATACAAGTAGACATATAGCTGTACCCTTCCACCTGTCATTATGGCAGTCTTCTGTTGTTAAGATTAAGTTAACCTGTACTTCACTGGCAGACCAGCCTAGTACCCGATAATATGAATTTGTCATATAAAGTAACAGTTATGTCTATTGAGCTGCTCCAAAATCCTATACACAGCCCAATCATTATGAGATGTGTTATTCAAATAATATAAATATATACACAGTGCTGTAATAGACTGGCCCCACTCTAACCACATATATTAGAAATGCAGTATTCCCACCAGGCCAAACAGTGTCCTCCCAATCCTAATCGCACAGATCCTGAAAGGAAGAATGTAGTGCTTCAACAGTATCCCCCTTCCCACCTGGCCACTTACATGCACCACCACAATGTTACCTGCTCACCAGCATGTGCCACATCCCCACCCACAAGTCATCTGCCCACCCACTGACTGCTAGAGTACAGTAAAGCTGAACACCAGTTGCTAACAGCATACATCAATATGCATACACACCATGCTATGGAACACATTGATAAACATGACACTAAATCCATAGAAATATCAGTAGTATGACATTCACCAATATACTGACAACCATTGTGACATGGTCTGCAATAATACACACAGACACGTAGTATATGGCGTTACTCAACAGCCTAGTGAACAGTTCTGTGGGTTATGACGTCCTGCCCAATACAACTACCTGGTAGCAGACACACAGATCTCAGTATCTGTCTAGGCAGGAGAGTACTGCTGGGACTCCTACGTCTCTCCTTTCACAATGTCCACAAGCAGGCATCACACTAACCCCACTGTATCAGCAAGAACATCAAAATGTAATTTCCAGTACATACAGCACAATGATTAAGCTGTTAATGGCACACTGTGGCAAAAACAGTCAATGAATTTGCAAGAAATGCTACTGAACCCACTGCTGTCATCTATCACATGTGTAGCTGGGTATAAAAATGTGAAGTCTCAATCTAACCAAACACCTACCTTGCTCCATGTATGGGGCAGGCTCAGATTAGTCGCACACATGACAATTAAAGCATTGGCAAGCTCCCTTACAGCCTGAACTAGGGACAGCACCTCTGCATCAGTCCAAGACTTTGGCATTTTTGGTATCTGAAATAAGAAATTAAAAAAAAAAGACAAAAAAGAGATAGCAAAAAAAACTATTAGATGTTATATTGATACTGTTCTACCTTAATACTGTTTCTGTTGCTTGGCACTCACAATGAAATATGTGTGATAATATGTTAATTCTGAGCTAACAATTAGTCTATTATTAAAACACATGAATGCACTTCCTCCTTCACATTACCAAAACAGCATAATCATAAAATATCCATAACTGCTGCACTATCAGTTTTAAAAATAAGACAAGATGTATTATTAATATATTAACATCATAGTCTGATAGGTCATATCAAACAGCTGTACAGCATTCAGACACACTGAGGATTCTTCCATCTATTCCTCACATAACTGATCTGCTGGCACGAGCAAATATTTAATACCCAACAAGATGGGCAACATTTCAGAACACCATGGCATGCAGTTGTAGAATGCCACCCAAGTGATCATCCTGTACTGCATACTAATACGTTCACAATGATTACTGTGTGAGATGTATTGAAAATACATATGTTAGTAACTCTTCATGTTATTTTTTATTTGCACTTGCATGTAAAACAAGTAATACCTCCACTTTCTTTTCAGTTATCTTCTATGCATCCTGTTAGCAGACACCACCCCCCCCCGAATCACCAGACACAATTGTGTCTCACAAAATACATCCAATTCAACAATGACATAAAACAAAAAGGACAATACTTACTGGACAGGAGAGTGTTGCTGAAACAAAAGTCACTCACAATAATCTAGCTGTTTAAAGAAAACAGAAAAAAATTCAAAAAACTTTTAAACAACACAAACATTTCACACAGCAAAACAGTATCACTGAGTTCAGCAGTCAATATACCCTAGCGACACATAACACAGTACATCAACACCATATGTCTCCTCATGTCACAATACCATCCTTTCCTTGCCACTTCATGTTCAGAAACATATATCACATTTTCACCCATACTTGGATAATGCATTCCCCCTTATAACAGACCATTCTCAACTGTTACTAAAAAAAAAGAAAAGCTAGGAAATTTAACAGTAACAAAACACACACTCTACATATCAACAAAGAATGAGAAACAAGCAGCCATTTGCACAATGACAGACAACCAATATGCCACATAACCCACCTAAAAAACCACACATACAATGTCAAGCAATAATAAACATCCTACTCATCTATTGATAAGCATCATTACACATTGCTGCTGTAAAAATCAGGCAATCTGCGCTTCCCAGACACTCACAACCTAACATACAGAGAACAATGTGCAAGATGTGAATAGTTTTATTTTTTGACCATTTGTAGTGGCTCTAAAAAGAGCCATTTTTTTGACAGTGTTAATGTGATGTACTTGAGAGGCACCATCCAACAGGCACACAATTACAGAACTGTAAGGATACCATGTCGAAGGTCCCCAACAAAAATGTCATTGCCAGTGTTAGAGAGATGCACACCATCTTTTAAATATAGCCAATATTTGTCATAAGTAATTTAGGGGTGACGAATAGTGTGCATTCCCATAACACAGAGGAATCCAGATATTTGTATGTTCACCTTCCTGCATGATCTTTCAAGTGCAGGACAGTAATCCTCACCTTTCCAGACCATGCGCTGTGTAATATCGGAATACATGATTTTACACAATGGTAACACACTGATCAGATGCTGCAAGTCAGACTGTGCAGCTTCTATTAAGTCAATGGCCCTTTTGTAACCCAAATCATTGCCTCCAAGATGGATAAGCAGTATGTCTGGTTCTGGGTGTGTCTCCAATAAATGGCACATGGTAGGCATGAGCTGCTCCCACCTCATGCCACCCTTACCAAACCAAGACAGTGAGCATCCAGGTGGGTGTAAATCATTCCAAAAATGACTACATCTACCGAACACTGCCGCCCTTCTCACCAAACTTGATCCTACTATCCATACAGTTACTGGGGATTTTTCTGCCATGCTGAGTGGCACACCTTAATAACTCAGATGTAGAAATATCACAAGTGTGTCTATCTGACTACCAAGTACTACCAAGTCTAACCACCACAATGACCACTATTCTATTGCATCATCCAGATAAATGCAGACAAAACAATCACAAATAATAACCTGCTCACAGATTGGCTAATTCAGTCTAGGAGATCTAGCTATGTATATAAGCCGTCTTTCTATTGGCATGATGTTTATCAGACATTTTTTTTGTTTTAAGGGAGAATACTGTCATCTGATTGCCACACTTCATGACTTGCCAACAACACCAATTTTGATTGGTCTAACTTACTAACCATAATACTCTGTCAAACTAAATTCCCTCTCTTACTCAGCCAGCTGCTTGAGTGGTGAGTGGAACCATTTCTTAGTACTTGACAGAGATTATGTACAGCAGTAACCAATAGCACTATACTAATTAGACTGCACAGGTCTCACAACCACAATTTAATTTAACCAAAAACTATTTCCAATGAGAATTACTGTTATTTAATTTGTAAAGTTAAATATATAAATTTGTGTCTCTGTACTGCAAGTGCAAATGCAGTATCTGGTTAACCTAGATAACACACAATATCATTACAGGTCAGGATTCCACAACAGTCAAAACACACACATATGTAGCCAGAAAGTCCCAGTGTTATCAGATCACTAACCAATTGTCACAAACCAAAGTAGCACTAAGGAACACTAAATCTGTTTAATACACTATCTGGTAACTTGTAAGATGTGCCAGTCTGAGATAGAGAAAATGTGCTAGCAAATGTTAAATAATAAAGACTACTCTCAGCCACAAGAAAAGATCCTTAGGACAGTAACTAACTTAAAAAAAAACAACAGCAGTTTTATTCACTACATTTCAATATGGATATTACATAATGCAAGCTTCCAATAAATCCCAATAATTTTTTTTCCCTTGTACAATTGTAACTCTCAACAACCTATTTTCATGGCTTTTCCAAAACCAATCCATTAGTAAAGCACATGCAGAAAAACTTGAATGTATTGCCAAACGGTATCACACTTTTCCTGGCCATGATGCAATCAGAATGTAACAGTTGCTGCAAACTCCATTAATAACCCAAATAAAATAAACACTGCCTGCCAAGATCAGTAGAAAAAAACATATATAGCCCTTCCTAACTTGTCAATTAACCATAACACCACTTCAAATAACTTTAAAGATTAGTTTTTCCCAAGTTGTATGCTATTTAGTTCAAACACTCACTTTAATGCTGTGGCCTGTTAGCTGCTCGATCATTCGATCTAAAATGGCCCCCAGAGTGCTACATAGAAACATAGAAACATAGAAGTTGACGGCAGATAAGGACCGCAAGGCCCATCCAGTCTGCCCATTTCTTTTTCTACCTTATAAATGTGCCATCGGCCTTTGCTCTGTCAGTGACCTATCTATTCATAGTCATTTGTATTGCTCCCTTATGCCTATCCCATGCCTGTTTGAAGCCCTGCACTGTATTCATAGCCACCACTTCTTGTGGTAAGCCATTCATGCATCTACCACCCTTTCTGTGAAAAAGAATTTCCTCACATTCCCCTTAATCGGCCTCCTCTAATCTCATGCTGTGTCCTCTTGTCCTGCCTATTTTCTTATATTTAAACATGTTAGACTCTTTCACCTTGTTTATGCCCTTAAGGTGTTTAAATGTCTCGATCATATCCTCTCTCCCTCCTTTGCTCAAGGGTATACATATTGAGCTCCGTTAATCTGTCCTCATATGTCTTCTGATGCAGTCCCTGCACCATTTTGGTTGCCCTTCTCTGGACTGCCTCAATTTGGTTAATGTCCTTGTGAAGGTGTGGCCTCCAATACTGCATGCAGTACTCCAGATGGGGCCTAACCAATGTCTTGTACAGAGGATTATTAGCTCCCTCTTACGACTTGTGATACCCTACTAATACACCTAACACCCCTAGCCTTACCTACTGCTTTAGGGTCTGCTTGGATGATTTTAGGTCATCAGTGATGATGATGCCCAAGTCTCTTTCTTCCTTTGTGACTGCTAGCAACTCCCCTCCCAGCCTATAAGTGGCTTCAGGGTTTCTCTTCCCTATGTGCATGATTTTGCACTTCTTTGCATTAAATCCCAGTTGCCACTCTTCTGACCATTCTGCTAGTTTATCCAGATCTCTTCTCATTCTGCCCACCCCATCTGGATCATCTACTCTGTTGCAGATCTTGGTGTCATCTGCAAACAGACAAGCCTTACCCTCTAGTCCATCTGCGAGGTCACTAATGAAGATGTTGAATAGGACTGGCCCCAGGACTGATCCCTGAGTACCCACTTGTGACTTGCATCTCTTCTGACTGTATACCATTTACCACCACTCTGTTTTCTGCCAGTCAACCAGTTTGCCACCCAGTTGACCAACTTCTGACCCACCCCGAGCCTACCTAGCTTATTTATCAATCTTCTATGTGGAACAGTGTCAAAAGCTTTGCTGAAGTCAAGGTAGGCGACATCAACTGCTCCCCCTTGGTCCACCACTCTGGTTACCCAGTCAAAGAAATCTATGAGATTAGTTTGACAGGACCTTCCTTTTGTAAACCCATGCTGTCTTGGATCCTGTGCCCTATGGTTCCAGGTGTTGCACTATCCTTTCCTTAAGGAGTGCCTCCATAATCTTGCCCACTACTGAGGTGAAGACTGACCGGTCTGTAGTTCCCCACCTCCTCCCTGCTACCACTCTTGTGGAGTGGGATCACATGAGCCCTTCTCCAGTCTTCTGGGACCTCTCCTGTGCTCAGAGACTCACTAAACAATTCTGCTAATGGCTCTGCTAGTTCCTCCTTTAGCTCCTTAAGTACCCTGGGATGTATGCCATCAGGTCCCATTGCCTTATCCACCTGAGCTTAGCAAGCTCTTGTAGGACCCTTTCTTTGTGAAGAGGGTAGTGCTCACCTCCCTCCCCTGTGTCCATGATGCTGAGCTGTGGGCCCTGCCCTACTCTCTTCAGTAAATGCTGAGCAAAAGTATCTATTTAGGATAGATGCCTTTACAGGGTCCTCCTCCTCACATGCTCCCTTTTCTCCATTAAAGCTTAGCAATACCCCTCTGGACTTTCTCCTTTCACTAATGTATCTATAGAAAGTCTTGTCACCTTCTTTTACTATTCGTGCTAGTGTTTCCTCAGTTTGGGACTTTGCCTGCCTTACTGCCTTACCTGCTTCCCTTAGGGCAGTTTGGTATGCCTCCCTATCTTCATCCCGCTGTGTTCCTTATATTTTCTGAAGGCCAGCCTTTTGGCTCTGACCTTTTCTGCTACTGTATTTGAGAACCAAAGTGGTTTCCTTCTTCTTTTGCTTCCTTTTCTGTCTAACACAATGGGATGTTGCTTCAAGTATTGTATCCTTAATGCTTGCCCACTTTGCCTGTACCTCCTCACCTGTGTTTCTTTTTGCCAGGGCTAGCTTAACTCTGTTGGCCATCTTATCAAAGTCAGCTCCTCTGAAGTCCCATATTTTTGCCTTGGAATTGGATGATTTAAAGTAGTAGCCAAATTGAACCATACCATGTGATGGTCACTGGCTCAGGTGACCTTCTACCTGGAGATCTGTGATCCCTTCTTTGTTAGTCAGTACTAGATCTAGGATAGCCCTGTCTCTTGTGGGTTGCTGTACCAGTTGTTTGAGGCCCTCCTGCAGGGAATCCACCATGTGTCTAGTTCTGGCAGATGTTCCTGCTGGTATTGACCAATCTGTATCTGGCATGTTGAAGTCTCCCATTATCAGAACCTCCCCTTTAGCTGTCATGTTTTGTATATCTTCTAACAGTAATGTGTCTATGTCCTCCCTCTGGTCTGGGGCCTGTAGACAACCCCAGTTCTTATGGCTGTCCCATTGCCTGTTTCCAGGGTGACCCACAGTTCTTCTGGCTCCTTATGTGTATTCTGAATTTCTGTAGCTTTGATATTTTCATTAACATACAGGGTACCCCTCCCCCCCTTTTGCACCTCGGTCTCTTCTGAACAATACATAGCCAGGTACTGAAGTCTCCCAAGTGTGGTTACTGGTAAACCACGTCTCACTAATTGCTACTATGTCCAGTTTAGCCTCTGACATTATTGCCTGCAGGTTGGTGTCTTATTTCCCAGGCTGTGAGCATTTGTGTACATGATTTTCCATTGGACAGATTTTGGTGTGTTAGTTGTTGGGTGAAGTTTGGCATTACCCTGTGCATCGTGTGGGGACAAACCTTTTTCTTACCTGGTGATGCAAATGAACTGCAAACCACGCTGAATTCCTGTTTGACCACTAGCTGAGGGGAGGGTGTTCTTCCCATTCGGTAGTATGGGTGCTGCCCCTCTCCCATTTGCTAGTTTAAATATTCTGCAAGGCGTCAAACTTCTGCCCCAATGCACTGACTCCCTCTTTAGTCAGATGCAGTCCATCAAATTAAAGAACTTTGCTTCCAGAACTGTTGCCAGTTCCTACAAATCTGTGTCCTTTTCCTGGCACCAGTCCTTGAGCCACTGTTTAGCTCCCTATCTCCCCTTCTCTCACCTTCCGTCCATCTGCTCCCTTCTCCCAGACTGGCAGGATCTCAGAGAAGGAGATGCCGATGAAATAGATGATAGTTTGTCACCCAGCCTAGTCAGGTGTTCCTTGGTCTCCACAACTGACCGGCTGGCGAGATCGATAGTCCCTATGTGTACTAGGACATCAATGTTGTCTCCTGCTTTGTGAACAATTTTAGCAATGCGGTCAGTGTCTCTCCATGCTGATGTACCTGGGAGACATCTGACCATCACCCTGGCTGGAGATGGGTATCAACTCCCGAATCATGGAGTCTCCTATGATCAGAGTTTTTTGATTTCTTTGTGCTTGTTTAGTTTTGGTTCCTGATTTGGGTGAGTAGTGTTGTGCTAGCTCCTGTGCCACAGTGTCCTGCTCTGCAGTGTCTTCTGCCTCTTTATTTGATTTCAGAGATAGAGGCAGATACCTGTTTGTAGTGTTTATATGGTTTTTGGAGGTAATGTGTTGGAGAGCAGAGAGTGATGGGGCACCTGATTTGCTATTCTTTGATTCTATTGGTTCAGAAAAGTCACATGACAAACTTAGCCATTTCTTTGATCGTGACTGGCATTGTTCGCCAGGATCGATCGTGAGCGTGCAAAATCTTTGATAGTGAGACTAACGTGAGACTTCGGTGTAAAATGTTTCTCACAGTGAAAAAACAGTAGTTTTCAAAGCTTTACAGCAAAATAAACCCTGATAGCATTTTAATAACTCATAAGTAAGGAATATAGTGTTTTTATTTACTTTTGCAACATTTGTAAATGATTTCCGCATTTCTTATGATCTTTGACCGTGAGCATGCAAATTCTTGAATCGCGACTCAGTTTGTCCATGAGGCTTGACTACAAGCATACAAAATCTTTGATCGCGAGAATAATGCGAGAGTTCGACATAAACTGTATCTGACAGTGCAAACACAATACTTTTTAAAGAATTACAACAAAATAAACCCTCCTAGCATTTTTATAACCCATAAGTAAGAAAAATAGTGTTTTTATTTATTTTCAATACATTTTCAAATAATTCCCACATTTTTATGATCTTTGACCATGAGCGTGCAAATTTTTTTGACCACGACTCGCTTTGATCGTGAATTTGAACTGTGAGTTGACAAATTCTTAGGTCGCGACAAAAACATGTGATTTCACCCAAAAAACAGTAAGTCTTCTAAAAACTCAAGTCTTAAGATAGTTTGTCACCACACAATGCGCACATATGTGAATTTACACATTATAAGTTGTGTCTGCAATGAAATCAAGATAAACAAGCTTCTATAGGAATTTCATATGATTTACGCATTCTTTGTTCGCTAGACCGAAAAATCTTTGATCGCGAGAGTCTTTGACCATGAGGATCGTTTGTGAGGTGACAAATTCTTTGTGCGTGACAAAAATAACACATTTTTTAATTTAACTCATACAACTTTCTATTGCTTCACTATTACACTCAATTATCATCAGAGTCATGCAATTATCTCATCACAACAATAAATAAACTTATATTATTTCAACAACACAAGATTATTCACACCATCACCACATTCAGACAGACCCATAGTAGTATCATTGCCACAATTCAGTAATACAACACTTTCTATTCCCATCATCATAATATGTCAGCATAAGTGCATGTAACAATGCCACAACTAATATTTGACAGTTTCACAAATTTAAACTTGCTACTACCCAAATGCATCAACCAATAAAGTTGACACACATATTCTTTTTTCAACTATTGCCTAGATGACAGCTGCTTGTAATATTCAGGCCACACCGCAAGGTACAGAATAAGTAATTTGTAACAAAGCAATGCAAATCGTAGGAGATTTTTTTTTATCACAGTACTATGTCTTATATTTCTTATGCCCAATGTCTGCTTTACTACCATGTGACAAATGTTTCTTAGTACTAAATATATTCTGTTTCACTTTTCTTAGGGGACTACAACCAAGAAGATATTCAAGAAATACTTCACCAATTTCATCACGGCCATTTGCCATAACACCAGAGCACAGACATAAAGTGCTAGCTGTACTGCTTGTTCATTGTCATGCCATGCAAGAACCAAAGGTAAAACTTCTCAACAGAAGCATAAAAAATTGTATTCTGTTCACATCACACACAGAATTAATCATACACATTTAAAGAAACAGAAAGCCTCTTCTAAGAAAATTACAAATAGTCTTCCTAAAGAAACAGTACAATCACAATGTCCAACACTGTCATCAGCAAAGCGTAGACATGTGAGACAGAAAAAAATGCTAGGCTTATTACCTCTGCTAACTCATAACACAGCAAGGTAATGTTTTTCAAAAAGCTGGTCCATAGAGCTAGGATTGAACGTGTGATCTCCAAAATAGTGAGACGCAAAGGGAACAGACTGCGTTCTAAGATCTCATTGATGAAACTCCGCTTAAGAGCAAGACGATTTGTCAATTTGGCTCTAGCAATACATTCCCAACTGTGGACTGAAATGATGTCAGCCATTGATAAATTGAGTACAAAGACTGAGGAGATGAGAAACAGTATTTTATCTTTTGAACACTTAAGCAGAGAAAATATCTCTCTTGTGTTTCAAGGAGACTAGTTTCATTCAGAGTACTCAGAAGCATTCTTCTGGGAAGAGACATACCATGCACACAATAGAAACATCACTTTAACAATAGATGAACATGGAAAACTGCAGAATGTCTTTACTCTATCCCATGAAACCCTTCATCGGGAGGATGACAATGGAGTTGAAGAGGTTGAAAGTGATCCAAAGTTGTCAGCTAAAAAATGGGCATTGACAGCACATGCAATATTAGAGAGGAATCCATCATATCTATAAAAAGTTTCATCTCAACAATTCTAACCACGAAGAGAACTGAATGACACACATTGCTTCACACCATTGGCAAGTGTGAGATTCGGCCTCACAAAGGCCTGATGGGTCACTCCCTTGCATGCTTAGAGACCATGAACTGTAACAGCACATTTCATTACTTTCATATGCTAGCAGTGCATAATTATGGCATTCGCAAATTTGTGCAAAGGTTATATCGAGTGAGATCTGTCATTCAAGACTACATGCAATTTCAAGCATTGCTTGATGATGGAGATGTTGAAAGACTTACTGAGTTAATTAAAGAGTTGCAAATAACCCATAGATTGAGGTCTACTGCTACTACACATGAAGAAGCAAGTACTCCTGAGACATCACTGGTTAAAGAAGACCACCTTCTATGACATTTTGGTCATGAGTTTGATAAATTTGAATTAAGCAAAACAGAGAAATTTGATACAATCTGTGTGTTATGTGAACAATTGTTCTACAAGCAGTTATGTGTCAGAGTAGACCTGCAAAACATTCCATGTTGGAATGAAATGTGGGGACATCTCCATGCATACTTCCTCTTAAAGTCTAACTTTGAAGAAGTCACAACTATGTCACTCTGTTCCTACTGTCATAAAAAAATCAAGAATGACAATTTACCTCCTCGTTCTGTACTCGATAAAATGGAATAGAACTAACACCTGTTGAGATAACAGTGTTGAACTTGTTTGAAAGGATTCTGATTCAGACCATGAAGCCATTTCAAATGATCATCAGGCTGAATACAAAGACACGAGACCTACCGAACAAAGAACTTGTACGCTCTATCAAAGGTTCTGTTGTCTACCTGCCTTTACCTTTGCACGAAAATGTCAACACTATTTCTCAGGACAATAGCGTAGTCATCTTGGTAAATGGTGTGCCAACAAAGGCCAAAACAATATGGCAGGACATCGTCAATTTAAGTCATTAAGAATGCTTTGAAATACCTGAAAGAGCACAATTCTTTCTATGCTGACATTGACATCGATGCATTTGGTGGTCTTTCAACAGACAACTCTGACAAGGCAATACTGGAGAAGGTTGACAGTGCAACTGTACAAAATGTATATGAGCAATTTACTATACACCCATTGCAAGGCAAAGAACCAGTAATGAATAACATTGATTTATATTAAATGAAGCAAGTGGAGGGCAATCCTGTTAGTATCTGGGAGGCTACTCTAGAGGCTAATTTCCCTGATCTGTTCCCACTTGGTTCAGGTGGTTGATTAGATGAACAAGAACTTTGAGTACCAGGAGCTGAGTATAGGACCTCATGAGTACTCCATAAGGATGGCAAGTTTCGAAGAAACATTGCATACCTGTTCTGCCTTCTTTGGGAAAGTGAGCTTAGTGTCCTATCTGCTAGTATTGCTCATACATTGAGACTTGGAACAGAATTCAATAATATGACAGCTGCACAGTTACTACAGAAGTTGCAGACCAAAAGATGAAACACTGCAAGTCAGTCTTTCTTCCATTTTGTCTAGCATGGTACTAAGGAATATTGGTACAGGCGTCCTCTGAGGTAGTGCATGCTGAAAGAGTTTGGACCAACAACATGGTTTGTGACACTGAGTTGCGCTGAATATTATTGGGTTGATCTGCTTGATCTTCCCAGATGGGCAAACTCTGATGTTGAGAACATCTAAACAATGACTCTCAATGAACTTTGCTCACTTGATCCAGTAACTGTTTCACATTACTTCCACCACCAGTTCCAGAGTCTTTTGAAATTCATACTGTCTAAGACAAATCCTCTCCTGGGTATTGTTGAACACTACTTCTGGAGGGTTGAGTACCAAGCCCATGGAGCCCCACACATACATATGTTGCTGTGGATTAAAGATGCCCCACGAATTGGAGACAATGAAACATCTGACATTCTAAGAATCATCTTGAAGTATGTTACATGTCAGATACCAGACAGGTATGATAGTGCAACACTTTGGGAACTGGTCCAGAAATTCCAATGACACCTCTGTGGCAAATACTGTTGTAGGGAAGTTAATAACAAAGGTCAGTGGTATACTCGCTGCTGTTTTGGCTTCCCAAGGTGAGCTTGCCTAGCTGCTTCACTGAATGATGTATTTTCAGCCATGTGACACCAACTGAAAGCAAAGTCAACAAAGCAAGTCTATGAACTACCTCACACAGTATCAGAAGTCTATATCAATGACTATAGTCCTTCTCTTCTGTTGATGTGGCAAGCAAACATTGATGTTCAGTTTGTTGCAGACAACTCAATGGCTCTTGTAAGGTATGTTACATCATACATTACTAAGCATGAGCAAACAAGCCTGCAAGAAATGTAGGAAGAGCTGTCAAACTGTGATAGGTCAATGTCTTCCAGGCTTTGGTCACTAGGGCTTAAGACTCTGTCACACCGTGAGTGCGGAGCCTATGAAACAAGTGACTGGCTCACAGGTGTGTGTCTATATGGTAAATCAGACTCCATTTATTTCATGAATATAAATCACAAGCAGAACAGGCATTGTGTTCTTAAGAGCCATGAAGAGATTGAGGACTTGGCTGCTACAAGACCAACATCCACAAATATTCTTAAGAGCAACTTAATTGACAACTACTATCCACAGTGCCACCGTGCTATAGATGATCTCAGTCCCTTTGAAGTTGCTCAATGGTATGACTACAAGTGGGGTGTTCCTTCTGACCCAGAAAAAGTAATATATAAAGTCACTGGGTTTGATGGCTCACCTGTCAAAAAGCACAAACCATGGCTAATTGACCACTGCAAACTGACCTTGAACACAACAGAAAGCAAAGAACATTATTACTTTGCTGTATTGTTTCTGTTCAAACCTTGGAGAACAGAAGCTGAATTAAAAGGATTGTCTGATACGTATGAACAAGAGTTCATGGAAACATATCATACCTTTCAGAGTCATGTCTTTGAGACGTACATTGAGAGACCTGAAATGGAAAAAAAAACAGCTAGAGAACATGAAGAAAGCCCTAGATGATGACACACCTGTAACATCACAGGAAATGGTTGATGTGGAAGGAGAAGGTACTCTTGGTGCTCCTCTTCCTGCTAATGACTCAGCTGTGCTAATGTCAGAGGCTGAGGGCACAATACAACAAAGCATGTACTTGTCAGAGTAAGTCACCAACATTGTCGACAAGTTGAACTCACACCAAACAGTTGTGTATCACTCTGTGATGCACGCTGCGAAACATGCTATCAAGCACAATAAAAAGCAGTGTGTTTATGAGGAACAGACACCAATCAGGATGTTTGCAAGAGGTGCTGCTGGGACTGGAAAAAGTTTCTTGATCGAAGCCATTAGCAAAGAAGTGCATGACCTTACCAGTGCAGCAACATCTATTATTGTTGTGGCCACTACAGGTTTGGCAGCTTATAACATTGGTGGTATCACACTTCATAAGTTATTCATGTTGCCAGTTGAGCATGGAAAGAGTGGCGATTACAGAAAATTGTCATATGAAGTTATCACTGAACTGAGGTCAATGTATGACAAAATGCATGTGCTCATAATTGATGAGATCAGCATGGTCTCAAATGTTCTCCTCACATTTATGCACCTACATCTGCAGGAGATACTAGGAACCAATGATGACATGCTATTTGGTGGAAAGAACATTCTTGTTCTTGGAGATTTCCTTCAGCTGGCCCCCGTAAATGGCAAGCATGTTTTCTGTAGTCTATCCATTGAAGAGGCAAAGAAAATAATTGGATGCATTGGTGGAGTCAATCTGTGGGAATTCTTCTCATATGTTGAACTGTCTCAGAAGATGAGACAGCAAGGTGACATGTCTTACAAAGCATTACTTGACGAAGCGCATACTGGTGCACTGACACCCACCCACATTGAGATGCTAAGACAGCGCATGATCACAAGAAATAATGCTCCTATTCAGGATGCTTGTGATATCTTTTCACATGTTCAGAAAGCTGGGGTACATGTTGTACGTCTATTCCTGAGGCTTAAGCAGTGTGCAGAGTCCAATGACATCATGATGAAGAGAAAACAGCAACCTATTGTCACTCTACTATGCATAGATACCATAGATGGTATCACCCTATCACGAACAATGGTATCAAAAATGACTGAGCGTCTCAAAGAGCTCACAAGTGATGTGTCATGGACAGCTGGCTTGGAAGCTGTGCTACCACTGTGTAGAAATGCACGTATCACGCTTTGCAGAAACACTGATGTCAACCGAGGTCTTGTAAATGGAGCCATGGGATATATCCAAGAGTTCCTGCACAATATACAGGGTACAGCAGTGGAGTTCGTAGTTGTTAAATTTGACAACTGTGAAATCCCTCACCCAATAGACAGAGTAACAGTTCAGTTTGAACTTGTGAAAGACATATATGTGACAAGGAAACAATTTCCATTGTGTGCTGCTTATGCAGTTTCCATTCACAAGTCACTAGGCCTCAGCCTTGACAGAGCCATTGTAGATATAGGCACTGGTATATTCAAGGATGGCATGTCTTATGTTGCCTTGTCTCATGTAAGACAATTGTCTGGAGTACACATTGTCAATCTAGCAGAAAGCAAAATATGTGCTGACACAAAATGTATAGTTGAGTACAACAGATTGTGTACATTGTACCAACCAAATGTTCCTTGACTACCAGTTCCAAAATATGCATCTGTCACAGCAATGACAATTGATGAAGGATGCAAACTGAAAAGACAGTGTACCTAAACTCCAGAGTCATCACCTGAGTACTCCATTAAAGAGCACTCTCTCAAGAAACTACTCGCATCTCCACCTGCGAAAAAATGTATTGGAGTCAACACACTCCCAACATTTGATAACAGCACAGGAGTCAACTACTATGCGAACGCAACTATTCAAGCACTCCTCCACATCCCTGAGTTTGCTAATGTGTTAAACTCTAGTCAGTCGACACCTGTGTCGGAAGCATTAAAGAGAGTCACAAGAGGTACTCAAAACCAGTTCCCCAGTTTACAAAGCTTGACCCCTCTATGACCAACTCTTGGTCAATATGCAGGACAATCTATGTTTGCTGACAATGCACAAGATGTCACAGAGTTCATGATGGGAATAATAAACAGTTAACAGATGATGGCATAGATCTGCGTCAACACTTTAAAGCTGACTATGTGTCCAAGTACGCATGTTTGTCATGTGGACACAAAGAATCACAAACAACTCAGGATATGCTGTGGCTCTCTGTCTATGTCTCTGAACAGAGAACTGTGAAATTCCACAAGTTAGTTGCTAATGCAGAAACTGGTTGGCTCTGCTGAAGATCTGGTCGTGCTTGTGTATGCTCTCTGAGAGTTACATATTCAAGCTCATACATTATTATTGCACTGTAGTGCTTTAACTCTCAAGGCATAAAAGTCACAATGCCAATTTCACACTTCATTGCTGGAAGAACTATGTTCCCAGGTACTCAATTTGATAGGCATGCAATAATCTTCCATCATGGCCTATCCATTCACTCTGGACACTATGTCACTTGGCAAAGATTCAGAAAGGGATGAGTGGAGTGCAATGATACAGTATGCACCCTAAGGGAAAGACTCCCAAGAAATCTGAAGGATGCTTATGTAATAATACTCCGCTACACCAATGCTGCACAACGTATGGAAGAGTGATGCTATCTAATCACAGCATATCAGTAAACCAGTGTCTCTGCAAAAAATAACATTGCATCTGCATATTCCACCCAAATGCTTTTTCTTAACCATCAATGCACATATATATTTCCCTTACAACCTTCATCAAACACTACTAGTGTGTGATGCCACCCATGGTGACCAAAGTGTTCTAATTGTTGCAAAAAATCACCACAGTTACTGCTAATTTACCAGATTTCTCTACCATTGTAGAAAGACAACACAACAGTACAGCAATGCAGCTACCTGTAGCACACAAATCCCTGTGTATGACACTGCTATCCTCATAAATCGGAGGCAAAACAAGACTGTTTTCATTATTAATCACAATCTAATTTCAAAAACATTCTATTGTGATATTCAGCATTTGCAACTTAGATGTACTCGCAACAAAAAACTGCATTATTACTGTTCAAGCAGACTTGAGAGTATTGAATTGTAATCAATAGCCAGTCAGTTAGTCACATCTTTTTTGCAAATGCCTTACTTAACTTTGCATATCTCAGCACATATTACTGTGTACTCACTTGTGTCACAGTACTATCTTACATGGCAATAGCAAATTCATTAACCTATTGAAACACTTTCAGAGATGCAGCAACTGTTCTCAACATATTGTGCTGAGAATCCTACTTGTTTCAACAACACACATCAGGTAAAGTTTTGACTCCTTTTCCTGTTGTTGTCTACATTGTTGACCATTACTATGATGCTGACTAAATTGACTTCCACCAAATCCAAGCAGACTCGATGGTGTTGGATATTACTAAACATCAGTTAGTAATTTATGTCTTAGCAAATGTAGCAATCACACTCACATTGAGAGTATGACCACCTATGCCATGGTGTAATCTCTACTACTATGCTGAAATTGTTGAAACAATGTGATAGAATTTTCCATCACTTTGTTGCACTCTGAACACTGACTATGACAAACCATCACACAAACATTTGACTCAGACTTGTCCATATGTATATTATGCTGAGCTTCAAATAACATGTATATAACGAATAGTGACATCCACATACATATGTTTAAGATAACAGAATACCTAAATAATATGAACTCATTGATTGTCTGTGCTACATTATGTGCCACTAGCCAATGACTTACAACACTGGACATGACAAACTATTCACAATAAATGCGACTCAGTTCATATGTATATAATACTGCACTTCAAAATGAATGTACATAAGTTCAATAGACTTAGAAATGTACATCTTTGTTATTAAAAAACAGTACACAACAACGGAGTTTGCCCTTTAAGTGGCAGACCAGGTTGTCCTGGTGCACCCCTTCCCTTTCTCATCAAGATGGTGTGCTCAGAAGGGGAGGGAAGGGGAGAGGAGGGGCCAGGGGACAGAACAATGGCCAAGCAACAGGAAGGGGAAGGGAGGGGCAAGAGGAGGTACATAATAGACAGCACAAGAGTAGTTGAGCCACTTTTGCTGGAGTTTTGATCTACAGTGGAACTGCTGCATTTCAGATTGGCAAACTAGGATCTTATTTTGGAGCTGAGGTCTGTGCACTACAGACAAGAAGGTAAGGCAAGAAACAAGTGGGCTATAAAAAAAGGAAAAAGAGAGAATAAAAAAGAGAACTGAAAAAATATATATATAAACATATATAATAATATTATACTCTAGGGAAATAGTACTGTTTTGTGATGCATTTAGAGAAAGAATTGTGAGGAGCAACAACTGGTTGCTAAGAGTTTTTTCCAGAATGGCTAGTTTATAAACTTTGCACAGGTAGATTCCAGTGGTTGTTGCCTGGAGAGGGAATCACTTGTGGTGGTCAGCTGAGTCATGGGAAAGTGGAAGAATATCTGTTCAGCATGAGATAAGCCTTGGATGCTATGTTAGTGGGAAGTGGGGCCTTGCTTGAAGGCAGAGAGAAGGGTTCCCTAGCGATGGTGAGCATCGTATTGTCCCGAGGGCAGTTTGCCTGGAAAATGCAACCCTCTTTGTGATGATTGAGGTGTTATGAGTAAAAATCACAAGAAGAGTAAGATGTGGGGTGAGGAGGCAGAGGGGCAAGCAGGGAGAGCACCAGCAAGCGACGACCACATGGTGTGACGTCAGACACCGCGGGTGCATTTCAGTGAGAGGTAGTGCTTCTCTAAAGTGCATATTCCAGTAGTTGATGTCCCTTCTGTGGTGATTTAAATTGTTTTTAAAGGGAATCGCAGTCTGATTTACGATGTAGGACATAGAGGCAGAGGAGCATGTCAGGAGAGCTCCCGTGAGCGGCGACCACGTGACATCAGACACTGTGGGATGCATTTCAGCGAGAGGTAGCACTTCTCTAAGCACATGGTCCAGTAGTTTGTTTCCCCTGTGGTGATTTAAATTGTTTTAAAGAATCGTGAGGCTGATTAAGATGTAGAGACATGGAGGCAGAGGAGCATGTCAGGCGCCTCGGCGACAGCGATCCGCGTGGCATGATGTCAGAAGCCATGGGTGCAACTGGTAAGGGCAGCATTTTTAAGCTGGTAGGTCCATTAGGCGAGTGGAAGAACAGCAAGGGAGACAAGACTCTGGTACAGCAAAGCACACAAAGTGGCGATATTTGATGCCCCTCAGGAGAAGGGTCAGGTGGGGGTGGGCCTAGAACCGCATGGGTGTGAGGCATGTGGGAGCGGGTGGGACTGAACAGGCCTGGGGCCTGCAGCCAGAGGTAATGAGGAGCATGCTGGAGGCATCTACAGGCCAGAAGGCCACAAGATGAAGTGCAAGGGATGCAGCATGGCCATAAGTGGTCAGAGGCCAGCTGGGGGGGTGCAGGAAGAGAGGATAGGCCTGACAGGCCAGGAACATGGTGACAGATGCTATGGCAGCATAATTACAATTTTTGGGCTCCTCAAGGGGATGGGGGAAAGCGCTTAGGCTGGGAGGCCACGTGGCGCACCCCGGAAATGTTATATGCAGGGGGATATGTCTAGGCCTGGGAGGCCACAGGAGGTGGTGCATGAGGTGTGACCGTGGGCAATCAGAGTCTGGGGGTGCACAAAGTGTTTTGGCCTTACTGGCAGGAGATGGGGAGATATAAACCAAGGGGGGAAGGAGGAGCGGTGAGAGCACACACACAAAAAAAAAGCCTTGTTTGGCAGTTTGCCTCAGGAAGGCGCGGGGAGCTGCGAGGTTGAAGGCCTCAGGCAGGGCATAATTTGGGCCAACAGTATTAAATGGTGGAGGATAAACAATTTGATGGCCAGGAGTGCAATTTTAGTGTGGAAAAACCGCGGTTTGACTATTAGTTAGCCGGTCTTTAAAGGAGCCCGGACTGGCCATGTGAAATTACTACAGGAAGAATTTTTAATAACGGAATTTTCTTTTCCTTTTCTTCAGTTATATTTTACAGGAGCAAGAAGCAAGGAACATGGCACCAAAGAAGAGCAGGCCTTTGAAGGAGGACACCTACAGGGCTTTTGTGGAGCTGGTGGAAAAAACTAATAGAACATGGGAGCTAGTGGAATGAGAGGAACCTGGGAGATCAGGGGAGAAAAGGAAAGCGTGGAAGGGAAAAGGGGCAGAGGAAAATGGGTGGCTGAGAGGCCATGCAGCCTGACCAAGGTGTAGATACCAATAGTGGGATCTACCAGGGTGGCTAGTCCAGTACCTCTGCAGCCCGTTGACCCGGTACCGTCAGTACCTCCCCAGGACCAGGTTGTGGTTCCCATAGTGGAGCCCAGACTGGATCCCCAGTGCACAGTAGTTCCTCCACAGCTACTATTAGGGCAACCACCCCTTCAACCACTGGGGACCATGCTTGGACACCAGGAGGGCAGCAGGCAGCAAAGAACGGACAAGGCCACAGGTAACTCACCCAGCTCTGTGGGTGACAGCAAGAAAGAGTATATAAGCCAAATTGTTTCAGCACGCGGTACAGGGAGTTTGGGGCAGATAGAGTCAGCATTGGCAGAGGTTAAGTAAGACAAGGAGGTGCCGAAGGAAAAGGAAGGGTGAATGGAGAAAGAGGGAAAAGGAATAAATGAGATAGGAGCTCCTGGGATGAGGGTAGGGGAACACATCCCATTGGCCACAAAAGAAAAGATATGGAAAGGTGAGTATGTGGACATAGTCGCCTTAGGAAGCCAGGAAGCAGCAGCCAAATATGAAGAAGCAGAGACTATAGGGAAGAGTGAAATGGCAGCAGCAGTAGTTTTGTTAGGTAAGAAAGAAGAGGACAAATTCACCAAAGAGAAGATATGGGAAGGATGGTTTGTAGGTTTTGCCACATTCTCAGCTATAGTATTGGAGAAAAAGCCAGAGTTGGGTATCCCACTCAACACATACTCCCTGATAATAAGGCGAGCAAAGGCAAAAGAGGGTGTGGGGTGGATATATTATGATGAATTCTTTCGCCAGAGAATGGCAACTTATGGGGATGTAACATGGGATACAAAGCAATTAGATTTGTGGACAGACTATGTAACCGACCAGTCCAAGCCCGAGGGGGAGTTTGGGAAGAAAGGAACAATACCCCAGAGGTGTTGTTGGGCCTACAATAAGGCCTTTTGTTCCTGGCCACAATGCTGCTTTCGGCACGCATGTTCAAAATGTGGGGGAACACATCCAGTGAGCAGATGCAGGACAACATGGGTACTGAGAACCCAAGGTTCAGGGGCGCAAGGATCAGGTCAACAGTTTTTTGGAGAAGAGCAGTGGTATAGGGTGCAGGCATGGAATAGACGGGGAGAGGCAGAGGGCATGCAAGAAGAGGGAGTCAGAATCACTGATCAGCAAGGACAGACACCGAGCAATGGGGGAGACTTGGGTGGAAGAGAAGGGAAGAAAGAGAAGGGGCAATTTACAGAAGCAAGAACCCCCATCAGGATAGAGGCATGGAAGGAATGGTTGGACAGGTACCTGAACAGAAAAATAGCAGAGATGATTAAGAAAGGTTTTCACACAGGTTTTTCACTGCAGCGTGAGGGACCAAGGTGAGTGAGAGAGGCGAACAATCTGGGTTCGGTAAAAGGGAAGGAAGAAATGTTAAGACAAAAGATAGAGAAGGAAAAGGCAGTGTGAAGAATAGAAGGACCTTATGATACTCCCCCATTGCAAAATATGTGGATTTCCCCATTAGGCTTGATACCCAAAAAACAGGAGGGAGAATACAGGGTGATTCACCACTTATCCTTTCCTGAAGGGGATTTGGTGAATGATTTTATTGGTGTGGACTATAGTAAGGTGACATATGCCACATTAAAAGCCGCAGTCAGGATCATCCGAGCAACTGATGATGCATGGATGGCAAAAACAGATATAGAGTCCACTTTCAGGTTACTTCCAGTTAGGAGAGAAGACTGGGATCTGCTGGAATTTAAAATCAGGGGGGTGGCAGTACTATTTTGACAAGGCCATGCCCATGGGATGTTCTATAGCATGTGCGACATTCGAAGCATTCAGCACCTCTTTACAATGGATATTTCGAGAGAAGACTGGTTACAAAACAGTCATTCACTATTTGGATGATTTCCTTTTTATAGGCAGTGGGAAGAAGGAGACAGACAAAATGTTGGCCAGTTTCCAAGAACTGTGTGGAGAATTAGGGGTTCCATTGGCACCCTAAAAAATAGAAGGGCCCAGTAAGGTGCTAGCATTTTTGGGTATTGAGATAGATGCCCCGAGAGAAATATTTAGGCTGCCGGACAAAAAAGTGAGAAAACTGAAGGAGCTGATTCAAATACATAGCAGTAGGAGAAGAGCACAATTAAAACAGGTACAGCAAGTATTGGGACATCTGAACTTCACGTGCAGGACTATTGGGCCAGGGAGGGCTTTCACTAAAAGGTTAGCAAGGGCTACAGCTGGAGTGATCAGACCACACCTCTGGGTAGGCATGACAAAAGGAGTCAAGGATGATTTTAAGGTATGGGAGGAATTCCTCAGCGCCTATAATGGCTGCTCTTTCTGGCAGGAGGAATGGGTTCATAACACAGACCTTGAGCTCTACATAGACACTGCCTGGGGCCTAGGGATGAGGGGTTATTTGAGGGGCAGATGGTTCACCAAACCGTGGCCTGCAGACTGGGTGAAGGATGGCAAGATAAAAGATAGAACACTGTTGGAGATCATGCCCATTTGGGCTTGCACCCTGGTGTGGGGGGAAGAATTATGGAGTCAAAAAGTGACATTTTGGTGTGACAATAAGGCAGTGGTAGAGATTTTAAACAACAGAGGAGCCAAGTCAGAAACAGTCATGCAAATCTTGTGATGTTTGGTGCTAAGGGCTTTACAATTGAACATGTCATTCAGAGCAAAACACATCGAAGGGGTATACAATATCCTGGCTGACAGCCTTTCCCATCTGCAGCTGGATCATTTCCAGAGGCTGGCATCAATGGCAGAGGAGCAAAAAATGCCCATACCAACAAACATCTGAGACCTTGGCAGGAAGGAGCAGAACTGTTGCTTCGCAGTTCATGGACACCACGGACTCTGAGGGCCTACGATGGGGCCTGGCGAGTGTTTCAAACATTCAGGGCAACACACCACATGAAGGTAAGTAGGCCACTCACAGAAGAGCAACTAGGAAAATTCACAGTAGAACAATGGCAAAGAGGAACAGCCCACACCACATTGGGGGTCTATTTGGCAGGGATTAGTGTAGTTTGCAGTCTGAAGGGATGGAAGGACCCGACAAAAATCGATGTTCATTAGAAGAATGATGCAGGGGTCTGGCAGGTTAAGACAAGGAACTGTGGATAATAGAAGACCAATAGAGGAGCAATGGCATGCAAAGCTAAAGGATGTTTTACTGGTAGTCTGCAGATCAAAAGCTGAGGCCCAACTATTTCACACAATTTATGTGGTGATGTTTGCAGGGGCCATGAGAGTGAGTGAGGTGGGGGGGCAAGGCAGTAAAGAAAAGGAAGAGGGATTGGAATTGGAAGATATAAGCTGGGGGATGAAGGAGATACAAATCATGATTAAGAGATCAAAGATGGATCAAGGGGGCAGGGTTGCATGTTAACACTTAAGAAACATGTAGAGGGTGCAGTGTGCCCAGTGAAGGCTTTGTGGGCTTTTGCAGCAGAGCATGTGACTAGGACAGGGAGATTATTTGTACATGGTGATGGAAGAAAGGTTACAAGTTATCAAGTCACAGCCTTGCTCAAAAAAGGCGTGCAATTCCTGGGGGAGAATCCAATTAATTACTCATCCCACTCCCTAAGGATAGGGGCTGCCTCACAGTGGGCAGCGGCAGGGGAGACGGTGAATAATATTTTGGAAATGGGGTGCTTGTGGTCTGCCAGTTACAAGAGATATATTCGAACACTGCAGCATGGAGACTAACTTATCACCTGTGTTTTTTGTTGCAGATTTGGAGCCACATGGGGGGGTGGGGGGACAGGGAAGGGGTATTATAAAAGGAAAGCTAAGACCATATATAAGATATTTATTTTGCTTAAACCCTATAGGAAGAGGGAGGACCATGGAAGTCTGGATCTGTGGCCACTCTTATATTTATTGGGCAGAAAGGAGAGCTGAGAAAAAGGCTGGGGGAAAACAGCTGTACCAAGATGTGAAGCACTGCAGGTTGAGGTTGTGTGGCATCCAGGGATGAGATGGGCACAACTGCTCCCTACCCTGAAAGAGCTGAAGAAGCGGTGACCCATTCCAGACCTAATTATTATACATCTAGGGGGTAATGACCTTGGGGGTAAGCCATAGGTCAACACATACATACAGGTAAAAAGGGACCTAGAGACAATACAATGGTGGTGGCCTAGGGTATGCCTTGCCTGGTCAGATATGATCCCAAGAAGGGTTTGGAAACATGAGCACAGCCATACAGCTGTGGATAGGGCCAGGAGAAAGATGAACAGAAAGGTAGGGATACTGATAAGGAAAATGGGAGGACAAGTAATACTGCTGGGTGTGGAAGAGTGGATAGAAGATTTCTACAGGTCAGATGGCGCGCATCTGTCAGATCTAGCCATAGACATGTTTAATACAGAAATGATGGGTTTTATAGAAGCATGGAGGAGGCATGCAAAAAATGGAAGTTAATAAAAAAAAAGAAATAGAAGGATTGGGAAGGAGGTTCCCTGAGGTAGGGTGGAACAATACCCTAAATTGAGGGGAAAGCCAGTCTTCCAACATGAGCTGGAGACTGGCTAATGGGGAAAAAGAGGGAGGAAGGAGGGGAGGGGGGAAAGAAAAAGGAATAAGATGAAAAGAAGAAGAAGCTGAAGGAGAAAAGCTTATTAGTTTTCACCATTACCTAACAGAAAAGAAGAAGAAGAAGACACCCAGGTTTTCACCTGGGGGAATAAAAACAGGAAGAAAGAGGGATGATCAGAGATGGATAAATGGATGCAAATAAATATAATTGTGAGAGATATAATAATAAAAGATGATAAAATGGAACACGGAATTATGACATATAAATAAATTAATTGCCAGTCTGAGCACAACAACAGACAATGGTCTCTGTCTTTTATTGAGGGAATAGGGGGTAGTCTCGGACAATAACTTTCTTTTGTTAACTGCTGTTCCAAACAAACTATTTCTGTGCATTTAATGGTATTGCATTGCATTAAGTGCTACTATTGATATAAGTAATACCTGATAAAAGAGATCTATACATGTAGTTATCTGGCCTATTCCCACTGTATAATTTATCTCTATACATCTGTGCAGATGTATACAAATCATAACTGATCAACAAATACTTACAATGATTGTATACTTCTGCTATACAATGCAAACAATTGGTGTATTCTTGCTGTAACAGGATCGTCCATATTTTTGGAGGTCGGATGAGGAATTTTTTTCCCAGTTCTATAAATAAATAATACTTCTAAAAACTCATCAATTATTAGCTTTACCAACCATATAGATATATATATTTTATTTATTCTTTTACTCCCCCAAGCCGCTAGCCACCCGTTTTTTTTGGCCCAATCACGGAGCCACGATTTCCACCCCTCATATCGGCCACTGGGTCCCTCAGCCCTAGCTTCCCCATAATGGGGCTGTGGCCTCTCTCCTGCACAGCGCACACCCTCAGATAGGTCAGAGGGCCCTAGCCTGAGGGGCTAATTGAAGCCATGGCAGGGCTTCATGTAGGGCGGCTGGTGACTGTTCTTTTTCCATTTTCTGGGGGAGGTGGGACTGTGCAATGATGTTCAGTGTCCACCCTGCCTCCTGTCTGAACTGAGCGCCAGTAGCTGTGTGACTCCTGTCCTCCACCAGGGGTCCCACATGCACCGGACACTAACCCACCCTCCCCCGGAGAAGGAGAGCAGTCCATAGGACACTCTATCCCTCTCCCCCACTGGACTCCAGCAACCCTGGTCTGTTCCCAAACCTGGGTCACCGGCGTCATGAGCAGAAATCCAACCACTGCACCGATGGGCCGGCCAGCTTTACCAACAATATTAACATGAGTACCCTCACCACAGCATAAAATACAAAAAAAATGTAACACATGTCTGTGATGGTTTCATTTTGTTTTACTATGTAACATTGTAACATCTAACTTGCAATAAATTACTGCTACTTTAACATAAGTAGCACCAACAAATATCAACATATCACTAATTTGCTACAATAGTACCCAAATCAGAAAAGAAAAAATGTCACGCATTTAACTGAAACAAAACAGAAGCATAGCAGGGAATTAATCTTCATAATGTAAGTGTTAATTTTTAACTAAAAGTATTTTCTGAGATGTAAAGTATCTCCACCAACTATAACACTACTAGATTAATCTACACATGTGGTAATACTGTGGGAAAATGTATTAATGCTGGCATGATAAACACATAATGTTTCTTACTTCATCATGTGAACATGTAGACAAACATTAAGTACCATTAAAGATAGGTCAGTCACTAAATAGCAATATTCTAACCTGTTGCCCAAAACTACCACTTTAATGTTGAAAACCGCATGTTAAATAATATTTTGTTACTATCCATTCTCTTAACATGGAAGTGGTCACTGGAAGTGATAATAATAAACTACTGTTAACAGACACATAACTAATTAAACTCAGCAATAAATGTAGAAAAAAATAACATTTGTTTACAAAATATTCTCTAGCATAAACATCCATACAAACCACTTTTCAAATATTTAAAATTCTTACTTCTTAACGCTATGTGTATGCAAAAAATATGTATAGAAAGGAAACACTGTAGATTAACTCAGGAAAATGGCAACAAACAAAATACATCCTCAAAAATGATAACAGATACAGTATAAGCAACAAACTGATTTTTTGCCCATCCCAAGAGCAAACAAACAATTATATATATATATATATATATATATAGATAGATAGATAGATGGTTAAATAATAAACTAATTGTTAACCTAATTCTATGTCTCCTGAGTTTTATTTTCAAGCAGTTACTGTTATGGGCTTGTGTAATATTGATCTACATGTCTTCTATTGCACTGTGACTGGATAGCACTGACTATGAAGACTATGTAGAACAGTAGCAAGAGCATCTCCTAGAAATGGTCAACGGGGGGGGTGGTAGAGACACCTAACTAACTGTCTCATGGGACAGATCTCACATGGGTGCAGAGTCACAATAGTATCAATTCTTGTCAGATAACTTATTCCATCCCCACTCACAACCTCAAAGATAATGAGGAGAAATTCTGAGTATCACAGTGTACTCTCAGCATCAATCTGCAATGTGCCATCTCTACTTATGACTCTGTGAACACACCGGTTGATCCAGTCATTGCACATTCACAGAAAGGATGCTTATACCCTTTCTGGCTCTATGCCTACATGAGAAGACATGTCTCAGTGTGCTTTGCCATGTGGGCCACATATTGAACCCAACTCACAATGCCTGTAACTTGCAATCTGCATGTTCTCATGCAGGTTCTTCAAATCTCTGTTACAGAGTCTACATACAGTGCCACCACAGACATTGCCACCTATTTCCAAAAATTCCTCAGATATTTGCAAATAGATCTAATACTTCCTCCATTTCTACAGTAGTCCCAGTGTACATAAACCCTTTAGAATTTTTGCTAAATTTCTGGCAATGTCTGACAATGTCTGTGCATACAATTGTGCTTGCCACATGCACCCACAGCTCACCAGACCTGACTGCATACCAACTTAGTGGAAGCATATAACTCAGTCATGGGACAACTTATGATAAGAGTCAATGTGGAGCATCATTTTGTAATCCAGCATCTACAATACTAAAACTGTCAATACATGTATGAAGGCAATCTTTCAAAATTCTTAAGCAACTAGGTAATACCCCTCTGTGGCTCTATCCATGCATGTACATTACAGCACCACAGACAAGCAAGAAGAAATTACTGCCAGCCATGCATCTGTTTAGACACCTGAGGCTGAAAGATACCATCAGATCTGTGAACCAGAGAAGGTTTCTTTTGATCTGAATCTCAACATGACCTGGTGGGTGGAAGGTGGGGTGGGCATCCAACAATGTAGGGGAACCCACACTGGTATGTGTGCTTTTCTTTCACAGTTGAAATTGAACATAAGTGTTGCAGACAAATATCTCTTCCCAACCCCCCCCCCCAAAAAAAAATGACAGTTGCTTTGAACCAAGCACCCAATGCTTCAGCCAATTGTAAAACACACTAACAACAATGATATCTGACTGGGAATCAGCCAGATTCAGGCTGGCACTATTTATTTACTGCACATCTACTGCAAGTTAATGTACACCACTGACAGCATTACCATCCAATCAGATCCCAGGAAATAAAAATCCAGTTTTCTAAGAAACTATACATTATCACTCCAGTTTTCATGGCATGATGTAAGCACCCTCCAAGTTCCAAGTCAAGACACCAAACCATTTCCAAAGCATTGAATCATAAACATCAGTAAAATTTCCCTATCTATTCCATTAGGGAAATCTGGCCATCTTGTCCCTCCCTCACGATCAAAAATGGTAATCAAAGAATCTCACAATCAAAGAATTTGCAGGTTCACGATCAAAGAATTTGCAGCCTCACAAACAAAGATTAAAAAAACCTTAGAAATAAACAAATAGAAAGAATTGAGTTAAACCACCACCATTGTTCAACAGAATGAAGACCCCTGAGTAAAACCCAAGCTCATTTGACTTCCTACAACATGCCTGGGCTTAGAAATTTTTTTTTTAATTGGGCCATCTCGTCCCTTGCTCACGATGCATGATCACAATCAAAGAATCTCACGATTAAAGAATTTGCAGGCTCACGATCAAAGAATGTGCAGGGTCACAATCAAAGAATTAAAACTCTTCAAATTTACAAAATATACATAATACCAGTAAATCACCACCATGATTCATCAGAACAAAGCCCCCTGAGTAAAACCCACCCTCGTTTGACTTCCTACTACACCCTTGGGCTCAGAAAATTGATTTTTTCATCTGGCCATCTTGTCCCCTCTCTCGCGATGCACGATCACGATCAAAGATTCTCACGGTCAAAGAATTTGCAGGCTCATGATCAAAGAAATTGCACATTCATGATCAAACAATAAAAAATGGCAAAACATGAATTTTTGACTGCTTTGAAGTGAAACAACACCATGCTACAATAGAACGGACCCTCCTGAGCAAAGCCCACCTTCATTTGTGTCCCTAGCCCACCCCTGAGCCAAGATATTTGTGTGTTTAGATCACAATTCAAGATCGCGATCAAAAATTATCTCGATCAAAGAATTTGTCGGCTCGTGATCAAAGATTGTAGGCGAGCCACGAACAAAGAATTTAAAAGCTAATAACTCTGTTTTTTTGACTGATTTTGATGGAACCAAAGCCATGGCTTGATAGATTGGGGTCCCCTGAGTAAAACCCATTGAAGTTTTACTTCAGAAGTCACCCCTGAGCTGCGATATTTGTGTTTTTGCAATCGGAAAACTGAAAACAAGATGACGGACCTCACAGTCAAAGAACTTTTCAAATTCCTCTGGATCAAAGATTCTTGAACAGGAGGCTGCAAATTCTTTGACCGCCAGGTGGGACAAGATGGCCAGAACCCCGATTATTTGATTGCAACATATACATGTAAATGTTCCCATTGACTTATAATGGGAACTTAAAAGTGCCATAACTTTTGAATGCCTTCATATTTTTTCACCAAACAAAAAGCGGCATGTTCAGCCAACAAAGCTCTTTCAAACAAGCCATCTTTCAAAGTGACACACCACAAAACAGCTGTGCAGTACCACATTAAGAATGCCAAAAGGTGCCTCCAAAAATGGATAATTTTGCATTTTTCAATGCTTTTGTACTGGAAGACCAGCAAGCTGACACAAATGCAATTCAGCAGTTCAAGAGACCTAGTGTGCTCCAATGCATGTACCAAATTTCAGGCAAATCCATTGAACGGGTCCAAAGTTATTAATGCACAAACTTTTGACTCTAGTATGTAAATGGACGCTCAACCTAACTATAGTGGCGTGACCACGACACTATAATATGTATATGTATATATATATATATATATATATATAACTTCTATGTTAAACTCAAATTTTAAAACATTATTAACACTGGAATCATTGGGCCTGCATAATCTCTAGGGGTAGTTCTCTTGATGTGACAAATTTTGTGCAAATAAATTGTATGGTTTCTGAGATGCAGAGTGTGGAAAAAAACAGAAAAAACTGTGTTTTTTGCCTTTTTTTGTCCACCTGATCTCAGAAATGGTTTTAGGTTGTGGTCTGAAATGTTTAGGATAAAAAGCTTTTACCTCCTAGATGTGCCTTTTAAAGGTTTGGTGGAAAAATATGAATCTGTTCAAAAGTTATTAAATTAAATTTTAACTTTTCCCATTGTTTCATATGGGAAAATGTATATGTCAGGCATGAGAGATTTGGATTTTCACATAAAATGATAATTTGCACAAAATACAGTCCCCTTTTTTTGCAAAGAAGGATGTATTTTGCATATGGATCACGCTGGATTTATCTCAGGGGCTCTTTGGTTTCCGTCATTTTGTTTTGCTCTTAGCGAGGACTAACAACTGTTGAAAATATGCCAAAAAAGAATGTACTATAAAAAAAATCAGAAATTAGTTAAAGGGGACCCATTTAGCTACATTATGATGGGTTTTGATTTTGTTGGTGACCCAATACAAGATTATTAAGCTCCCGAAATCTTGGGTGCTAGCTTAGTGAGACAACGCTTGTCTCCCATTCTCTGTATGAGAACAGCAGTATTTTTCATGACTTCTGCAGCCACAACTGGAATGCATGCTACCATCTGCAGAGTCATCCTTGATCTACCCATTTTCCCTTGTGTCTAGTGGCACCCCCAGTCATATATCCCCTCCATCCAGCAGTTTGGGACACTGGGGTTCTCACTTCCAGTGTCCCCAGTTATATTGTGCACCCTCCCAGTACTGTGAGACACTGGGAAGCCCACACCCAATGTCTGGAAACTTTTTTTTTATATTTGCCAACAGCGGGGTGCCCAATCCCCCTGTCAGCACTGTAACAACTACCCCCCCACTGTTGGACACTGTGGAGCCCACTCCCAGTGTCATGAGAGTTTGATTACTGCCTCCCTTGCTTGCAGGACCACAGAGGAGCCCACTCCCAGTGTCCTGAATCTGTGTCCTCCCCTCTCCAGTGGTGTGGAACAATGGGCAGCCCACTCCCAGTGTCCCAAGATGATTTTGATTTTACCTGTAAAGAAGGAAACCGTCCCCAATGTATTTTTTAATTTTGCAGCTGTAAATAAGAAAACTGTCCCTCTCCATCCCCCAGCCTTCTTTATACCCCAACCCTGACCCTCCCACTGAGGACACACCACCCCACGACCCCCTTTACCCTATACTTACCTCCAGGAGGTCATCCACTGTCATCTTCTGTGGACTGGGACATGTCTGCACTCTTCAAAGCCAAACCACAAACTGAAGAATCAAGGTAAGTGCCATATAATGGATGTCAATGGTGTTTTGAACTTATGTTGATATCTCTGCCATTTTTTGGAATTTTTGTACCAACTTTTCAACATGGGCTTTTCAGGACCCCACCTCATGAACACTGGCACTGTTATTTCATTACTCAGTCCTAAAAGGTGATTTCACAGTTGCTACTTGAAATCACCTTTTGGAACCCAGTAATGAAATGACAGTGTCAGTTTTCATCAGGTGGGATCCCAACAAGCCCATGTTGAAAATGAGGTGCATAACTATCCCAAGACACCCGAGTTATACAGGTCATTGAAATTTTGCTATGCATGCTTGTAACTATGGTAATTTTTAAAATGTTCAACATAGTCATATGTCCATGCCACCTCATGAACAGTGTAGATGTCATTTGTCACATCCTGCTCAAAATGTGTTTTCAAGCCAATGGCATGGAATGGTGTGACTGCTATATGAAATCACCTTTTGGGACCAAGTAACAAAGTGACAGTACCGTGTTCATGAGGTGGGGACCAAAAAAGCCTATGTTGAAAATTTGGGGTCAAAATTTGAAAAATTGCTGTGTTATGGCCATTTGTTGCAATCTCATGACGCATGTTTGTAATGTTAGAAATTTCCAATATTTTCACCACATATTTTCAACATAGTCTTCTTAGTACCCCACATCATGTATGCCACAGCTGTCATTTTTCAAATTTTGGCCAAAATATGGTTTCACACCTGTGGCATAGAATGGCATTGCAGTTGTGCAAAATTATGTTTTGGTGGGGATTTGAACATTTTCTGTACTGGGTACATATGGTGAGGTGATAAGAAGGTTATGTTGCATATCTGGGGTGAAAATTATTTAAGATAGCACAATTAGCATTATCTGTTGCAATTTCATTACACTTGCTTGTAACTTTATGCGTGGAAGTGCCGGCCTCTGCATTTCTACAGCTAGATACATATATGCATCTACGGAAGGTGAGAGCTCCCACCCCTAAAGATGTTGTAGCATGAGGTCTTTGGGGTTCTATGCTGTTGCTTGTGACACTGTGAGAATGTAGGGTCTGAAGGACCCTGCACTCTCACCCCTAAAGACATTGTAGCACAAGGTCTGTGGGCCAGTGCTGGTGCATCGCATACTGTGGCAGTGTAGGGTCCAAAGGATCTTGTTCTGGCACCCCTAAAGATGCTACCACAGCTACATACATATACACATCTGTGGAGGGATGGGAGTGCAGGATTCAAAGGACCCTGCACTTTCACAGTAAAATAAAGATACTATTACACTATCTCAAAAAGTAAGGAAATTTATTGCAAAAATCTTTGTTAATGCATCAGTTAGGGTGAGTACTATAGTGACAAAAGGAGGGAAATAAGGTATTAGGGTTTCCAAACCTAATGTCCCACCCCTCCACCCTGCAAAGACTGACAGTTGTGGGGTGTGTGCCTTGGGGTCATCAACCTTAATGCTCATACCATTCCACCACCACCCCATCTTGCAGACACTGACAGGCATCAGGTTATGCCGTGGTGTTGTAGACCCTAATGCTCACCCCATTCCATAAGTAAATAGGCTGAGATCAGTACATTATAGGAGAATGGGGTGAGCGTTAGGGTCGATGACCCCAAGGCAAAACCCGGGCCCTGCGCTTCCGCCATGTGATGTCTTGTTACATAGTGACAGGAACTGCAATGCAAATGCAAGCGGAAATGGTAACGCACATGGCAAAGCAAACGTAAATGGTAAAGCAAATGTTAATAGAAATGCAAGCGTAAAGTGATGCCGAAGCAAACATTTACATAAACAGAGACATCAAACAGAAGTGCATACAGAACGCAACTGGTAACACATGCATTCATGGTACTGCAATTGTAAATGCAAATGGTAACAGTAACAGCAACAATAACGCAAAAGTAAACAGAAATGCAAGCGCCTACGAAAACGCAAACTGTAATGCGCACACTCATGGAACCACAATTGTAAATGCAAATGGTTATGGTAACAGCAACAATAAAGGCAACAGAAACGCAAGTGTGCATGGAAAAGCAAACTGTTACATGCAAGGTCGTGGTACTGCAATTGTAAACGTAAATGGTTACAGTAACAGCCACAATAAAACCAACAGAAACAGAAACACAAGCGCATAAGAAAACACAAACCGTAACACACACGGGCACGGTAACACAATTGCAAATGCAAATGGTAACGGTAATGGTAACAGCAACAATAACACGAAACAAAACAGAAATGTAAGTGCAAACGAAAACGCAAACTGTAATGCACACGGCGGCATAGACAGGATCGGTTATGCGAACGGTAACAGAAGTGCAACTGAAAATGCTAACTAACACAGTAATGAAAGGGCTCACCCTTCTTTCCCCAAAAAACTGCATTAAAAAAAACACATTGAAAACAAAGAATGTATGCATTGTAATTCACTTCAGAGCAGAAAATTACGACTTAGAATACTAAA
The DNA here is from genome assembly GCA_016271365.2 of Neoceratodus forsteri. Taxonomy (NCBI): domain Eukaryota; kingdom Metazoa; phylum Chordata; order Ceratodontiformes; family Ceratodontidae; genus Neoceratodus; species Neoceratodus forsteri. The sequence continues at coordinate 650,914,286 of CM057456.1, forward strand.
TTGCTTATATCTCAAGAACCGTGTGACGTAGAAAAAAATAAAAATTTTGTATGAATTATTACTTTCCTGGCTAGTTTTCTGCTTAGCCCCCACATGGGGGGATAAGCATTTTTTTTAAAAAAAGTCCGCATCTCGCACTGTTTCCGAGATACGGGCCCTGAAAGACGCAATGGACACCATAATGTTATTCTATGGCAAAAAGTGTCAACTTTGGAATGCTGTCACTTTGCCGCCCTGTAATATTATTTCACCAAACCACCAAAAGGCACATCTGTGGGATGTTGGCTTTCTAACCTCCAAATTTCAGCCCAAACAACCAAACCGTGATTTTGCAGCAGTGCAGCAAAGAATTCCTGAAATGCAGCAAACACTGTAATGTTATCCTATGCGAAAAAATGACAATTTCATAGTGCCATAACTTTGCCACCCTATATTATTTCTTGACCAAACTACCAAATGCCACATCTATGGGATGTTGCCTTTCTTCCCTTCAAATTTCAAGTTAAAAGACCAAACCGTTCCCAAGATATTCAATATAAAAGAGTACTAACATTTCCCTATCTATTCCATAATAAAAAATCTGGCCATCTTGTCCCTCTCTCACGATCAAAGATGGCGATCAAAGAATCTCATGATCAAAGAATTTGCAGGCTCATGATCAAAGAATTTGCAGGCTCATGAACAAAGATTTAAAAACCTTATCAATCAAAAAATTGAAGGAATTGCTGTAAACCACCACCATGCTTCGACAGAACGAAGCCCCCTGAGTAAAACCCACCCTCATTTGACTTCCTATGACACCCCTGGGCTGAGAAAATTGTTTTTTTTAATTGGGTCATCTCGTCCCTTGCTTGCGATGCACGATCGCAATCAAAGAATTTCGCAATCAAAGAATTTGCAGGGTCACGATCAAAGAATTAAAACTCTTGCAATTTAAAAAATATACATAATCGTGATAAATCACCAACATGGTTCATCAGAACAAAGCCCCCTGAGTAAAACCCACCCTCATTTGACTTTCTATGACACCCCTGGGCTGAGAAAATTGATTTTTTCATCTGGCCAACTCATCCCTCGTGATGCATGATCACGATCAAAGAATCTCATGGTCAAAGTTTTTGCATCCTCACAATTAAAGAAATTACTCGCTCATGAATAAAGAGCAAGGGATGAGATGGCCAGATTTAAAAATTCATTTTCTCAGCCCAGGGGTGCCCTAGACTGTGAAATAAAGGTAGGTTTTGCTCAGGGGGCTTCGTTGTGCCCCATCTGTATGCCTAAAATAATATAATAATGATCCCTGGTAGTCTAGTGTCCCCCCCTTCCTAAATATTATCAGACCGCCTCTTTGCATTACCACTCGTAATGCAGACAGTCGGTGGCTGGCCATGGAGGTGAGAGGAGGGCTGTGCCAGTCCTGGCTGGCAAAGGGTGGGGGATTGCTGAGTGGGGAGCCACTAGACTACCAGGTATGATATCAACTCAATATTTCTTTCTTGATGCTGGATGGGCCACTAGACTACCAGGGATATAAAGATTGACATATTATAAGACAATACAGCTCGGGGAGCCACTAGACTACCAAGGATCTAAAAAAAAAAAAAACCGGGGGTGGGGCACTAGACTACCAGGGCATTACTTAATTTTTATATTTTATTGGGGGGGGCCACTAGACTACCAGAGATGTAAATATTTTATTAGGGGGTGGCACTTGACTAACAGGGATCATTATTACATTATTTTGGGCATGCAGACGGGGCACAACAAAGCCCCCTAAGCAAAACCCACCTTTATTTCACAGTCTAGGGCACCCCTGGGCTGAGAAAATGAATTTTTAAATCTCACCATCTCGTCCCTCACTCGTGATGCATGATCACAATCAAAGATTCTCACGATCAAAAAATTTGTTGGCTCGTGATCAAAGATCATTAGCGAGCCGCAAACGAAGAATTTAAAAGCTAAAAACTCTATTTCTGGACTGATTTGGATGGAACCAAAGCCATGGCTCAATAGATCGGGGTCCCTTGAGTAAAACCCATCGGAGTTTTACTTCAGAAGTGACCCCTGAGCTGAGATATTTGTGTTTGTGCAATCGGAAAACTGAAACAAGATGGTGGACCTCGCGGTCAAAGAATTTTTTAAATTCCTCAGGATAAAAGATTCTTGAACTGTGAGGCTGCAAATTCTTTGACCGCAATGTGGAACGAGATGACCAGAACCCCGATTCTTTGATCGCAAGGTATACATATAAATTTTCCCATTGACTTATAATGGGAACTTAAAAGTGCCATAACTTTTGAATGCCTTAATATTTTTTCACCAAACAAAAAGCGGCATGTTTGGCCACCAAAGCTCTTTCAAATGAGCCATCTCACAGAGTGGCAAGCTGCACAACAGCCATACAGGACCAAATTAAGAATGCCAAAAGGTGCCTCCACAAATGGATAATTTTGCATTTTTCAGTGCTTTTGTACACGAAGACTGGCACTCTGACAGAAATGCAATTTGACAAGTCAAGAGATTGAGTGTGCCTCAATATGTGTACCAAATTTCAGGCAAATCCATTGAATGGGTCCAAAGTTATTAACGTCCAAACTTTTGACTTTAGTATGTAACTGCCTGCTCAACCCTAACTATAGTGGCGTGACCGCGCCACTATAATATATATATATATATATTATATGCATTGCAAACAACTTCTTTAATGCATCAGTTAGGGTTGTTTATAAAGTGACAAAAGCAGGGAAATGTGCTGTTAGGGTTTCCAACCATAACAACCCACCCCCACCCTGCAAACACCGACAGGAGTCAGGTGTGTGCCTTGGGGTCACCAATCTTAATGCTCATCCCATTCCATAAGTAAATAAGCTGAGATGGGTACAGTATAGGAGAATGGGGTGAGCATTAGGGCTGATGATGCCAAGGCACACCCCTGATGCCTGTCAGTATCTGCACGGTGGGAGTTGGGTGTTAGGGTTGGAAACCCTAACACCGCATTTCGCAGCTTTTGTCACTTTAGTAACAACCCTAACTGATGTATTAATGAAGTTTTTTGCAATTAATTTCCTTACTTTTTCAGAAAGTATATCTTTGTTTGTCTGTGGGAGTGCAGGGCCCTCTGTATCCTGTGTTCTTGTTCATCCATAAATGCATATATGCATGTAGCTGTGGAAGGATAGGGCCCTCCAGACCCTGTGCTTCCATTTATACAGAAACAGTGACTGAATTGCTAGCATCACCATCCTATTACTCCACCTCATGTACCCTGGCAAAGAAAATTTTTGAATCCACGCCAAAATGTGCCACAGGAGCAAAAATACATTTTGGGCAGGATTTGAAAAATGACAGCTGTGACTCACACAATGAGAGGTACTAAGAAGGCTATGTTGAAAATCTGGGTCAAAATACTTAACATTTCCAAAGTTACAAGCGGGCAGAGAGAAATTCCAATGAATGGTCATAACTTTGGCATTTTTTCATATTTTGACCCCAAATTTTGAATATAGTCTTATGACCCCACCTCATAAACCATATAAGTGAAAATTTTCAAATGTGTGACAAAATGCCATTCTGTGCCACAGGTACAAAAACACAATTTGGACAGGATGTGAAAAATCACAGCTATACTGTTCATGAGGTGATGTAAACAAATGGCTATGTTGAACATCTGGACTTAAAATATTGAAAATTACCAAAGTTATGCACGTGCTTAGAAAAATTTCAATGAACGCTCATAACTTGGCCATTTTTAAGAAACTTTTCACTAAATTTTCAACATGGCCTTTTTGAGGCCACTCTTCATGAACACTGGTGGTGAAATTTTGTTATTTGGTCCAAAAAGGTGATTTTGCACAGCAACCGCTAAATCACCTTTCAAGCCTGATTAACAAAATTGCAGTGCCGGTGTTCATGAGGTGAGAACCCAAAAATCCCATGTTTAAAATTTGGTGAAACAACTCCTAAGAATGGCACAATTATGAACATAAGTTCAAAACACCATTGAAATGCATTATATAGCACTTACCTTGATTCCTCAGTTCACAGTTCATCTTTGAATAGTGCAAATGTGTCTCAGCCCACAGAAAATGACAACCTATGACCTCTGGAGGTAAGTATAGGGTAAGGGGTATGTGGGGTGGTGGATGCTCAGTTTGATGTCAGTATGGGGGAGGGGAAACATGGGGAAAATGAGGGACTGTTTTCTTGTTTTTAAGGTTAAAAAGGACATCAGGGGACTGTTTTCTTTTTACAGATACTACTACATTAATATTTGAGGACACTGGGAGTGGGCTCCCCAGTGTCCCACACTGCTGGGGGGCAGGGGGCTTGTAATGCTGACACGGTGATTGGGTCCCCCAATTTTGGCAAATATTAACAGAATTGACTGCAGTGGGGCACATCTGACACTGGGGGTGGAAACCCCAGTGTGAGATTATATAAAGAAAGAAATAAAATAAAAATAAATAAACATTTGGGGACACTGGGGGTGGGCTTCCCAGTGTTCCACTCTTCTGTGGGCAGCTTGTCATTCTGACTCAAGGATTGGGCCACCTGATGTCGACAAACAACACAAGGGACATCTAACACTGGGGGTGGGCATCCTTGTGTCAGATTATATAAATAAGTAAATATGGGAACTGGCAGGTGAGGGATGCCACTAGGCACCAAGGAAAGATATGGGAGGAAAAGGGTTTCCACTAGACACCAAAGATAGGGGACAGAGATGATTGTAGGGTGGGGGTGCCACTAGACACCAGGGAAAAGGGCAGATCACAGCTGAAACTGCAGTTGGCAGAATGAGTTCCAGCTGCAGCTGCAGGAGTCAAGAAAATCCTGTTGTTCTCATACAGAGAATGCTGGAGAAGCAGTCTTCTCACTGAGCTAGGCACCCCGCAATTTTGGTTGCATAGAAAAGGTGTTTCTTGCTGAAATAAAAAAAATATCAGAATGTAGCTAAACGACTCCTATCTAGCTGAGTTCTGATGTTACGTGTTTTCTTTATCTTCTGTCTACCACTAACTGAAAAACAAGATGGTGGACACAGGAGAGCTCTGTGAAAATGAATTAGACTTCTTGTGAGACTCTATGACCCTGACTGTGAAAATACAGTAGCTTAATAACTTCTGAATAGATTAAAATGTTTTCGCCAAATCTTCAAAAGGCACATCTGCGAGGCAAAGGCTTTCTACACTGACAATTTCAGACCACAACCTAAAAGAGTTTCTAAGATATAGACAGACAAAGAAACAGCAAAAACATATACATTTAGGGGTTTGTGACACTCTGTATCTCAGAAACCACAAAACTGAGTCACACGAACATTACCATGTCAAGAGACCCATGAAGAGAGATTATGCATGCAAATTTTCATGCAAATCCCTTGAAAGGTTGCAAAGTTATTAAGGTTCAATAATTTGGCTGTAACATAGTGATCCCTCAACCCTAACTATAGTGGCATGGAACATTGGGGAGCCCACTCCCAGTGTCCCAAAATACTACTTTTACATTACATCAGAAAATAAGCAAATTGTCCCCAAACATTTTTTTGCTTAACCTGAAAAAAAGAAAATGGTCCCTCTTTTTCCCCGCAATCTCTGCCCCCATCCCAACCCTCCCATTAAGCACCCATCACCCCACAACCCCCTTACCCTATACTTATCTCTGGAGGTCATGAGGTGTAATCTTCTGTGGACCGGGACAGAATCACTGTCTTCTATCAACTGGATATCTGATGTTTGAAAATGTGGTACTGTATGTGCAAAAAATAGGTATAGCTTATTTTTGCACATGCTACATTTTCAAAATGTAATATCCAGTTGATTGACACATTTGATAACTACAGAAAAAAGCACCTTTGCTGTTGTGCTTCTCCTGTGGTGCAGAGGACACAGCACAGGGATGAGACACCCAGGAACAAGGTGCAGGAAAACACAACTTTTCATAGAAAAAGATTCTCCATGACTAGGGGACATGGGATAAAACTAGAGGGAGTGAGATTCACAGTTATAGCACAACAGTCATGAAATTTTCACCATAGCCATCTTATTACCCCACATTCATGAACCTAGTATAGAAAATTTTTGAATCCACACCATTCTGTGCCACTGGTGTGAAAACACACTTTGGCCAGGATTTGAAAAATGACAGCTGTGACATACATGAGGTGAGGTAATAAGAAGTCTATCTTAAAAATCTGGGGTCAAAATATTTAAAGTTTCCAAAGTTACAAGCATGCATACCAAAACTGCAATGAATGGTTACAACTTTGACATTTTTTCATAGCCATAGGCATGGTCAGATATTTCCTGAAATGTTTGTAATATATCTGGATATTTCTTGCCTGCCTGCAGTACTACCAGAGAGAATCTCTTTAGAAATTTTGCAAAATATCTGGAAATATCTGACCATATCATGGCTGTGACTGTATTTTAACCACAAATTTTCAACATAGCTTTCTTATGACTCCACCTCATGAGCAAGGGTAGACAACACTTCCAAATCCCGCTCAAAAGGTGAATTCACCAAGTGACCGTGAAATTATCTTCCAGGTGGGAGTTGCATAATAACAGTACTAATGTTCATGAAATGGGGTCCCCAAATGGCCATGTTGAAAATTTGGGGTCAAAATCTCAAAAATGGCTAAGCGATGCATACAAATTGAAACCCCATTGAACTACATTGAATCACATTTACCATAGTTTCTCATATCACAGCCACTGGTTCCAGGAGCAAGACGTGTCTTTGATAGGAAAGTGGGTCTTGAATCTGTGACCTGTTCAGGTGAGTGAGGGTGTGTGGGGGTGTACTGGGGTTGGGTTAGTGGATGCTGAGTGGGAGGTGGGGCTGGAGGAGGCTGATTGATGAGGGACCATTTTTTTTCGGGTTAAAAAACAAACAAACATTGAGGGACTGTTTTGTTTTTTACAGGTGACAGTACACCAGGGTGCTGACAGTCCAGGTAGCTTGAGTTTGAGAACTGTCTCCATCTATTAATGGAATCTGGTCCTCAGGAGGATGGTGTCAGTCCAGTGGTGGGCTGTCAGCTGGTAAGATCCCACTTCTGGAAGTGGAGCCAGTAAGAATGCAGTAAACAGTACAACTTTGGATCACATGGAATTAAAAATGAAATCCCCTCTGCCATGAGTTCTAAGTGAAAAACTTCTGTATTATCAATATCAATAACATGTCTGTTTTACCTTACTCTCTTCTTTGGCATTAGAAGGTTTATCCACATTTTGATCATAGCACTGGCAGTCATTGTGAATCAGAGGCAAGCTTTTGTGTCCAGCCAGTGTCAGACAGCCCATCGTCCTTCGCTCTCAGCTCTATATGACCTCTGTCCTCCTCTCTCCATCTGCAAATCTTGCATCCCACTTGTATTATACCCATCCATTACCATCTCAATACACTAAATTCCATGGCTGAGTTATTTTCAAACACTAAGGGTCGAGATCGCAGGCTTAGTTGCGGCCATCAATCAAGCCTGACAGGTCACCCCTAATTTTCAGTGGCCAGCTTGCATACCCAGATCATGACAGATGTCCAGCCTACAACAATATAATAGAGTTGCAGTACAGACTCCTGGAATGCTTGTAGGGTGCAGTGGGTCACGCAGACTTGGGCATGAGATGCCTGCAATTCCCATGGAGCAGGAGCTGGCATGTAGGCTTTACTGCCCCATCTTAAAAATGCTCCAGATCATCTTAAAGCTGTCACTGTCCCTTACACAAATACACAATGTTAACTGAACATGAGCAGGTGATTAGTTCAATCACACAGATCTCAACCAAAATTACTGTGCCTCTTGTGATAAACAAATGCTCCTGATATTCATGTTTATTAATTGTTAACTGTTTTACTGGAAGAGATCCATTGAGCTTATTTCTAGATACCCCTTTAAAAATCCTTTTTTGCCAGACAATTTCCTTTTTTGCAATGTTGAGAAAGGGATCGCGAAAAAGGAACTTAGCGAGTGGCAAAAAAGGATTTAAGTAATTGAAAAAAAAACATTTGGAGGGCATGGGAGCTGTTACACAGTGAAACTCCTCAGCTCCCAATGAGCAAGATACATGTTTGGATGTCTGTAGAAGACATCCCTGGGCAGAGTTATGACAGTTTGTTGTGTGTAGAAAGAGAAAACAAGATGGCAGCTCATGAAAAAGGATATTTTTTCTCTCAAAAAAGGATTGGCTCTTCCCACAAAATGACCTTTTTTGTGAGGCCAAATCTTTTGTCAAACTTTTTATGTCTATCCTGAAAAGTGCTCTTCTCATAAGAAATAATGTGAACTTAAAAACTGAATAATTTTGCAACAGATTAATATTTTTTTCACAAAGCAAAGCATGACAGTTCTGCTACCTAAGCTGTTTCTACCATAAACAAATCACACCAAAATTCCACACCATATGGGCACATGGTGGTGAGGAAAAAACTGCAAAAAGTGGTAACCTTTAAAGGTTTTTGCACTATCTGGATCTCAGAATCCTCAAATCCTACTGGAACACAACTTTCTACATCAAGCGTTCTACCCCACAGAAGAGAGCATGCCAAATGTTATGCAAATCCACTGATCGGTTGCAAAGTTATTAAAGTGCGAAATTTGAGATTTACATTAAATGGACTACTTAACTCTAACTCACTCTATCTATCTATCTATCTATCTATCTATCTATCTATCTCTTTATCTCTCTCTCTCTCTCTCTCTCTCTCTCTATATATATATATATATATATTAAGGGGATACATGATGGGCAGCTATGTGATAGCTGAAATATCAGCATGAGTGGCAAGTGAGCTCAGGGTTATACACGGAGCCATGGTGATTTAATCCTGAGCTCAGTTGCCATGAGGTGCTGATGTTTCAACTATCACATAATACTGCTATATATCTATTCTCTAATAGAGTGTGTTTTGTGCTGTTTTTGGTTGATGGAGTTCTGACACTATGATGATGTCATCAGAGTGTGATAACCAGGCGTGCTAACCAGGAGTTTGATAACTGAAGTTGTCACTCTGCAGTGAGAATACCTGTTTTTATCTAATGGGTTATCTGCTCACTCTATTGTATAAATATATATATATATATATATATATATATATATATAAAATATAAATATGATGTGTGTGGCATGGTAGTGCCACTATCATTAGGGTTGAGTTGGCTGTTTAATGTTAAACTCCAATTTTTGCACTTTAATAACTTTGCAATCGTTCAACGGATTTGCACATTTTGCATGCACGGTCTCATGGGGTAGGTCTCACGATGTGACAGGTTTTGTTCTGGTTGGATGTGTGGATTCTGAGATGCAAATAGCACATAAACATTAAAAAAAAATTGCTTTTTTTTTTTTGCCATTGTCTAGCACCCGGACATTTTGGAGCTTTGATCTAAAATTTTCAGGGTAGAACGGGCTTGTCTCAGAAGAATATCCTTTGGTGGTTTGGTGAAAAAAAATATTAATCCATTCCAAAGTTATTTAATTTTAAAATGTTAGGTTCTGTGCATACTTGGGCATACTTGGGCATACTTGAGGAGGCAGTATGGCGCAGTGGTTTAAGGCTCTGAGCTGAAAATCTGGAGACCTAGGTTTGAATCCCACAGCCCCCACTTGCATACTGTGTGACCCTGAGCAAGTCACTTAACTTCCTCGTGCTCCCAGGTTGCACCTGCAAACAAGCTTTCAGCTTAGTGTGTCTCACCTGGTAAAATAATTGGTAAATACTTAGTAGGTATTTCAAAATAGCTGTATGAAGTTATCATATGGGCAGTCCTTTTTTTGTGAGGGGAAAAAACCTTTTCTCATTTGCCACCATCTTGTTTTTCTGTTTTTCTTAAAAAAATATAATTGGTAAACGAACAAAAATGGCACTGTAGAGAGAAAGAGACCAACACATGTATTTTGGTCATCGGGACCTCGTTAAGTGGATCCTACACTTAACTGTTGGAAACATGAGCCCTAAAGGTGATTTTTATTTGTTATTGTATTCTTTTTTTTGTGATTCACTTCTGCTTTCTTTGTATTACCTCATATGAAAATGTCCATATGACTTATAACAAATTGTTCTTTTTTTGCTGGAGGGGTTTTGCCATCACCTACCACCCACAGCATTTGGAATTTTGGTCTGAAATTTTCAAGGTAGAAAGGGCTTGACCTACAGATATTTTCTTTGCTGGTTTAGTGAAAAAAAATATTGTGTGTCAAAGTTATTACATTTTGAAAATGCAGGCTCTGAGCATGCTTAGTAACTACTTCAAAATAACCATATGACATTATACTAGGGTAGATATGTGGTGGTATTATTAACTTAGGCACACTTTTGGTGCCTTTCTGCCATCAAGAAGTTCAGGTTAGCAGTAGCAAAAAAACAAAACAAAGCTCTCTGAGATCAGTTCTGTGCTAGAAAATGATTGGGTAATCAGGGCTTTTTGAAACTAATCTGGAGAAACTATGTTTCTTCCTCCTGGACTATGTTTTAGGTGTGATTGCCTATATACACAAACTATTGAGATTCAGCTATTTTCATTTGCCCTATATTTTATGAGTGATTGCTCATAAAGTTGCACAAAGTAAAATGCCAAACTACAACTGGTACAATTAACCTTTCTATCCTTGATAGATTATGCTGACATCCTCTACAGTCACTGTCCCATTTCTTACCTCACCAAACTTGACACATTATATCATAGAGCTTTGAGGTTCATCACAGGCCTGCCTTATTCCACTCACCACTGTTCCCTATATCAATTAGCGGGGTGGAGTTCTCTTCAATTCAGGTGTGATAAAAATGCAGCCTTATGGACCCTGAGAGCCATCTCCAAAATACTGCCCCAATACATTACAGACTGTCTTCCTATAAAACCAATAGGCAATTATGCCCTGAGAAGTTGAAAATCTTTCCTACTGATGGTTCCCAAAGTTAACTCTCACTTTGGCAGGGCTGCTACATGCTTTACACTGTCCTCCTTGTGGAATAAATTTAAAAAAAAACTGAAACTGAGGTCACCCATCGGCATCTCATCTTTCAAGCTCTTATATTCACGTCTCAGAAATGATCAGTGCAATTGTTTCCCATGACCATGAATTGTCATCATGCAAACCTGTACCATTTAAACATGAACTAATTACTTCTAGTGCTTGTCTCCTCCTTGGCCCTGGTCTGTCATCATGCTTTCATGTAACACCTTAATGTCTCTGTCCTTCCTTTGATACTTGTCTATCTTCCCGCAATCTCCAGCCTTCTTTTCACAACTCTATACTGCACTCATCCACAATCTACACGCAATCATACTATAAAAGTCCTAACTCCCCTTTCCCTCTCCCTGTAGGCCCCCACTGCTGCATAAGTTCTACCGACCTATCCTTGGGACTTCATTTCTCACAATGTTTATCCTTCACTTACATATTACATACCCCTCCTGGTACCCCATCTGCCATTAGTTGGTGGTTCTCCAAGCCATTTTCATGGCTAGTACTAGTGACTTCCCCTGGTAAATGAACTAACTGGTACTTCTATACAGAAAACATGGTTTATATACAGTTGCATGGTTCAATGGTGGACCTGCCCCCTTGTATTTGAATCCTCCTCTGTTATGGCTTACCTTGCCTTGTCTTTCTTTTATCATTTGACTCCCCTATTACTGCACCATTGTGTTTGTGTTTATATGCTTATTTACTTGTATTTATATGTTTTTATGATGGATGTTACCCGACCCTGTTCTAACCAGGTCCATCTTGTAAAAGAGCTCTGCTCAATGATGTTCTCCTGGATAAATAAAGATTTTGATAGATTGACTGACTGATTGAAACTGTGAAGTATTTTTCTTTTAATTGTTAGGTGCAATATTCATGTAGAAAGGGCCATTATGACCAACTAGTTAGCAACAGATAAGATTGCTTCATTGGTATCACATTTTAAGAGTGATTGTCTTTAAAGTAAGAGGTTATACGTTAGAAACTCTGTTAGCCGGGTAGTGGTTTAGCCGACGAACAGTATAACTGCTTCATCTTACCGCGCTGTTTCAACTGTAAGCTACAACATATGTTTTTGCATGATATTTGCTTGTTAGTAATTTATAATGAGAGTGCCACATGTCAAGGGACCAGCCAGGAATTGGGATAAGTAAAAATAAAGGAGCCCCCAGGACCAGTTCTGCAGAAATTCTAAGGGGACCCTATAGCGAGCAGCAATGAGGCACTCCTAAACAAGACTTGGCAATGGAGATCTGGTGGGACACAACACGCACTGCAAGAGCATGGAGCAAGGCAAACTGCTCCCACTGACATTTTTACATCAAGTTCTAGTGCACAGGGTGGCAACATATACTTGCTGACTCAGTCCAATCGCTGACCAAGGGCAATAATGAGACTTATATATGGAATTTGCAGAACTTTGACTTCTCGCAGCTCTAATGCCCTCAGCTATGTCCAGAGCAAGCAGCATACTGCGGCTTGCTCAAGGGGCACAGACTGAAATGTAATCTGCATCTCTGGAATACATTACAAAAATGCTAGCAATATTAGTAGCAGACATGGCAGAACCAAAAACATCAGCGCTGCATACCAATGAAGAGATACACGATGTAAAACATTGGATGCAGGTCACAGAACAAAGAGCTGATGATTTTGAAACCTGGCAGCACCAGATTAATCAGCAGCTTGAAGATCATGAGAGGCAGCTGCAGAAGCTTTGGGAATGAGCAGAAGAACAGGAAAATCAGGGATGCCGGAATAATATCAGAACTCTAGATGTGACTGAGAAGGCTGAGAGGACAAACATGGAGTGTTTCTTGAGGGAATTCCTGCCACAATGCATTGGCTCCAGATGGCAGGGAGAGGTGGAAGTAGAATGGGTTCATTAGACAAGAGGGCCACCTGCCCCAGCTGGGGCTTATACCCAACCATTTATCATCTACCTGCTCCACTACTCCATGTAAGAAAAACTGTTGTGGGCAGCCTGGAAAAAAGGAGATTTATATTGCAGGGGGTTCAGAATGTCCCTCTATCAAGACTATTCCCAAGAAGTTACACAAAAAAAGAAAGTCTATAACCCCCTCAAAGTGCCTCTCAGGGAGGTTGGTATGTGGTACAGAATCCAGGGGCTAACAAATCTCAATGTCAGTAGGGATGTATTGGACTTTGAAGGCCATTACCCTCATGAGGTAGCCACCTGGGTATAGCATCAATGACCAGAAACCAAGCTAGGAACTAGAGCTCCCAGATGACTTTGGGAAATGCACCAACCAGGCCCTGAAAGAAAGAGGAACCCTGGAACCAGCAGAGATGGCATAGGGGAAGGTTAATAGCAACTTACCCAGGACCCTAAGATGGCAGCCAACACCAAGGACTCCTCGGCACCATGGTAGCACCCTCAGGAAGACTGTGATCTGGGCAGGTTTAGAGGCAGGAGTGACCAATGGTACCCCAACAGAACAGAGGTGGAGGCACACCACTCCTGAAGCAGCACACAAAGAGGGCAGATGCACATAATGAACCCTTCATCTCCATCTGCTAATTCTGCCCATGATGAACCAGTTGTCAGTAATGAACAGGTGCAGCATGGGGAACCGTATCAGGACTTATTTGGACCACTGGCACCCCCAATTCACAGTTGGGCTAAGGAGACCACTGATCCTGTCAATATGGATGTGGCAGAAAGAAGAGATTTGCCAATCCAACCGGGACATTGATCCTTTGCAGAGATGATGGCTGCTGGACAGACTTGAACTTCACAAGAGAAGTTACTGCATAGCCCCTGAGCTTGCCTTGATACTGGGGTAGGTGACTTTTTGCTACGCTGTGTTTTTGCTTGTGACCAAGATTAAAGTGGGAGGGAGGGTACTGGGGTCAAGGAATGGTCATTGCATGTATACTAGGGGCTAGGGCTGCTCGAGAAGACGAGAATGCAGTGCAGACATGGGAGAACCTTAGTAATTGTCAGGCTGTAAATGATAAAAGCAAATATTTACAACTATAACAAGTGCTCCTACAAACAAGCACTCAACATTGCACTGCAGGAAGATTTTAGAGCAGTAGGCCAAATGGGTAAACTTGGTAAGGTCCCTGCCCTGCATTTTCTATAATTTATCAGGGGATGGGTGGGATTATGCAGACACAGATGAACATGCATATCAAAAGACCATAAAGATGTGAGATAAGAGGAAATGACACACAAGTTTTGACTTGCCCTATGGCCTTGAAAAGAACTCTCATACCCCCCTTACTTACTCCCTACTCAGGTATTATATCCTACTATGGTAGCAATGAGGGATAGCCCCTCATCCGCATCTTCTCCAACTACAGTGTAGGTAGAGGATAACGCATAAAATAGCTCTAACTTGAAGATATCTCTATGCTGTATAGATACTACGCAATATTTCAGAAACAATAGGAATATAGGATGGTAAATGTCTCCTCCAGAAAAAAGAGTATCGCCCCCATCAAAGGTGGAGGTGCCAGCGATACAGCTATCCAAATTCAAAGCCAGGGTAGCACCATTAGATTCACCCCAGAGAGCTGACCTCAGGGTGGGACCTACCTTCTTGCTTTGGCAAAGAGAATAATCAACTAATCATATACCTGAGATTCATCACTTTGGATGGTGAAAGAATGGATACAAGGACCCCTCAAGCAGGGCCTCATGCCCTAGCATCACAATATAGGGATCCTGGGAGACTGTTGGATATAGATAACCCCTTCCCTATCCATCACAGAAGGTGATTAAGTGGACTGTTTTTCTTTGCAGATAGGTTCTGGCATAAAGGATGGGTAATATCTCCAGCTCACACTTTAGGAAAAAGGGCTGAAATGGAGGACTCCTTTATTTCTCCGCTAAACCCTCTCATTGAGTATCTGTGTGGCGAAGTTTGAAATATCTTTTCCCATTGCTGCTCGCTTACACGCCAGGTGCTTTAGTGTATTCACAATACAGTTGTTTTCTTGGCCTTTACTAGGCACAGGCAGCTGACAAGGCAGTAGTTAATGCTCTGTTCTTACTCACAATTGATTGTTGTTGTTACTATAATTAATACTTTTCTTCTGGTTAGTTATACACACTTTTCAGTTGTTGCATACTTATGGTATACATAGCCTAATTGTTACAGTTATCTGAAACAAGGCTCAGGTCCTAAGGTATTCCCTTGAGGTGAAGCAAACCAAGGGGATCTCTGGTACAGTACTACTCTTTACTCCCCCACCCCCTTTTTTCTTTTCCAATTGAACACAAGGTTTAAATTACTGCTCATTGGTACTCCCCCCCTCACTTGCTCCCACAGGATCCTAGACAGAAAGAACCCCCCTTCCCCTGCTTGGGGCTATATCAGCAAGGGGGTATCTTTTTGAAAGGGTTGAACAACACATACTAAAAAGGATAAATTATGGTGTGTTTCCTGGAATGTAAAGGGGTTCAACAACCTGGTAAAATGAACAAAGGTTTTACAAGAGGCAGTATAGCACAGTGGTTTAGGGCACTGAGCTGCAAACCTGGAGACCTGGGTTTGAATCCCACAGCCCCCTCTTGCATACTGTGTGACCCTGAGTAAGTCACTTAACTTCCTTGTGCTCCCAGGTCGCACCTGAAAACAAGCTTTAGCTTAGTGTGCCTTTCCTGGCTAAATAATTTCCCCTTCCCTTCCCTATAACACCTCAAATCCCTCAGGACAGATATTGCAATAATCCAGGAAACACACCTAACAAACCAGACTATACACTGGAGCCGAAAGAGCTGGGTGGGCCAGATATGGCACAGCTCCTCAACCATGAAATCAAGAGAAGTAGCTATACTCCTGTACAAATCACTTCCCTGGATGATTGAAAAAGTTAAGACGGACAAACAGAGCAGGTGGGTGGTAGTTCTCCTCTCTTACCCTGGAGGGAAGGTGATAATCACCAATGTATATGCCCCGAACACTGACGATGTGGATTATTTTCCTCAGGTCAGCCAGGCAATAGCAGAGATTAAGGGGAAGAAACCTCTATACCTCTACTCTAAGGAGGAGACATTAACCTGGTCCCAGACATTTTCCTGGATAGATCACAGGTGACCCCCGATACACATCCAAAAGCACAAGCCGCCCTAGAAGCCATAACAGAAGACTGGGGATTGGTAGATATATGGCAAAAGGAGAATCCTAAAGGGAGGGACTACTCCTTTTATTCAGCCATTCATGGGTCATATAGCTGTATTGATTACTGGCTAGTCGATAGGGTGACAGCCCAAGGAACTTGTAACCCTATGACAGAATTGGCACTTGTGTCAGACCATGCCCTCATAGGTGTCTCATTCCTACCATCAGGGGACCAAACTAAGTTGCCCCACTGGAGGTGTGACCTCCTACTCCTACATGACACTGAGTTTTGTGACTGGATACAAGCAGAAGTTAAATCATATTTCCAGATAAACGACACAGGAGAGGTTTCAGCAGGCACTGTGTGGGAGGCTTTTAAAGTCTTCACTATAGGGTACATCATATCCTATGCCACAGCACAAAAGAAGAAGAGGGACAAAGAGGTTTGCAAATTAAATCAGGAATTGCGGGCACTAGAAAACCAATACAAAACTACCGACCTATTTACGCCAGAACTTCTTTCATCCATAATTGGCTTGAAGTACTAAATTAATACCATACTGCACCAGAAAGCAGAATGGCAAATGATGCGGATCAAGTACAAATTCTGGGACTCGGGAGACAAAGGGGGAAAACTGTTAGCTTATAGCATCAGAAAACAAAAAGACAACTCACAAATCATGGCTCTCAGAAATAGTATGGGAGACAGCATTACAAACCCCAAAGGCATAAATGAGGATATGAGGCAATATTATCAAGCACTCTACTTATCCAAAGCAAGTGCCTTACTTAATGAAGAGGCAATTCACTCCTTCTTAAGGACATGCCCCTTCCCAAACTGGAGCCTTGGCTTCATCAGGAATTGGATAAACCACTATCTGCCGAAGAACTTCAGACAACACTGAAGCAACTGGCCCAAGGGAACGCACTAGGGGTAGATGGGATCACAGTGGAACTATACCAGCACTTGTCACACATCACAATCCCACCTTCTAGTAGCCATGCAGGAAGCTAGATTGAAAGGTACCTACCACTCACGATGAAAGAGGCAGTTATCACACTTACCAAAAAAATCTTCAGACCCCCTAGATTGTGCGAACTTCAGGACTATTTCACTAATATCCACAGACACCAAAATTATAGCCAAGGCATTAGCTAATAGAGTAGAAAGGTCCCATCCTTCCTTAATTAACCCGTCATAGGCAGGGTTTCATAAAGGCAGAAAGGGAACAGATAATATCTGCATGGTGTTAAATCTCAGATGGCATGCTGCACAAACCTTCACTTCCATGGTGGTAATAACAGTCGATTTCCGAAAGGCATTCGACTTCATAGAGAGGAAATATTTACACACTGTTGTAGAGTCATATGGCTTCAGGCCATACTTCTGCAGCTGGATAGCCACCTTGTATAATGACTCCACAGCATCTATATTCACGAAATACACCCTCTCGGCTCCATTTATGCTTCATAGAGTGACACGGCAAGTTTGTCCACTATCCCTGTTACGCTTTCTTGTGACCCTAGACCCTCTTACCCAGAAATTGCTAACATCAAACTACATATGGGGCAAAAAGATCCAAGGGAAACACTACTTGATCAACACTTATGCAGTCGACCTATTGCTCACCATCTCTAACCTGACACAATGTCCATTTTAGACCAATTTTCTGCAGTTTAAGGTCTCATGGTGAATTGGAATAAAACCACTTTGTCACCTTTGAACTTGTCTTGTGGTAAAGAATGTATTAATGGCACAGGGATGGGTTGGACATCAGGGGAGTTTTCATACCTGGGAGTACAGCTGACAACCAATAGGAAGGACTGAGAAGAAACAAATTTCTCACCTCTGCTCACTTCACTTGAACCAGAAATCTAGAGACGGCAGAAACTCTGCCTATCTTTCAAGGGAAAGTTTGCAGCCATTCGTATGTTTATACTGCATAGGCTGTCCTACCTATTTCATAACCTCCTTTAAGGAGTTCCAGACAAAATCTTCCATAAAATAGAGAAGCTCATAGCCACCTTTTTGTGGGAAGGGAAAATTCCCAGAATCAGCAGGGGAAAACTTAGGAGTTACTGGACTAGAGGGGGACTGGGGCTACCACCTTTCCAGGGGTACTTGTGGGCCTATAGAATGGTGCAAGCCACAAAATGGTTCCTCTCACACACTAGAGACTCACCTGCCAGGGTGGCGCTAGAGGCAGACTTGGCAAGAGTCCCTTGGCTAGGCCTGCCACTTGGCAACAATGGTACATTAAGAACAACAGACAATCCCATTATTCTAGAGACCCTAAAAACTTAGAATAAGTGTATGAAGGTCTCCCACACCCACAGAACAGCTTGGGGGCCACCACAAAATATACACCACTGTGGAACAATCCATCTATCCAGATTAGACACACTGCAGTGGAGTGGAAAACTTGGGATCAGGCAGGCATATGTAACATTTCTGATCTAATGGCCTCAGATTCAGAAGACTTATTATCCTTCCAGAAAATCCAGGACAAATTTAACATACCCAGAAGTGATTTCTGGAAATTTCTGCACATCAGAAGTGCCAGTTCATCCTTCAGACAGACAGTACCCATAACCAAACAGCGGGACTGGTTACTACACCTACACAAAGCTATCAAAACTAAAGGACTGGAAGGATGTGTATACCAGATCCTTAAAGATGTGCAGCCCAATCCCACAGAGAGATGTAGTTGATACCAAGAACTACAAATGCCCATTCCCCCAGACACCTGGACCCAGTGTCTCAAGAATGGCCACACAGCATACCGTGATGCGAAAAGCCAGTTAATACAGTGGAAAATTGTGCTGAGGTGGTACCACACTCTGGATGTATTATGCAAAAGAGAATTACTTCCCCACTCTAAATGCTGGTGATGTCTTGCCCCTTACACCTGCACTCATCATATGTTGTGGCAATGCCCAAAGTTGATGCCCTTCTGGTCGAGTGTTCTAAAAGACTGCTCAAAGATCCCTGGCCATCAAATCCCATATCACCAAGCACTGGTCCTGTTGGGGAAAAACTCTGATATCTCAAAGCCCACTTCAGGAAAAGAAATGGCTTCAGGTGGCACTCATGGAAGCTAAACAAGCTATCCTGTTGAAATGGAGGCACCCCAACTCCCTTCTTTACTTACATGGCATGCCACTTTGGCAAATCTGGCAGTTTTTGAGAGACTTACATTCTCCATATGCAATCGCCTCCATCTATACCACCAGAAATGGAGTAAAACATATTTGCACCCCCACCTTTGCTCAGTGCCACCACCCTAGAAATCTCCCTATGTAATTCAGGGCCCCCATCCCCCCCTCCACGGGTGGAGATCTTTCATTTTCCATAAATGTAAGCCTTATTGCTATTTTTCCTGTCTTCGTATTTTGTTGCTTTTACAACTTATAAAGATATAAGAATGATACATGATCCTTGTCTATTAGATACTATGCTCACCAGACTCAATGTTATTGAAATTAATAGCCTGAGTAGTGGTAAGTTCTGTTTGGATTATGATTTGGCATATAATGTGTTACCTTGCAGTTGAGTTACATACTATGACTTGTATTTATACCTGTTATGTATCTAAAAAAAGAAACCAATAAAAATATCTCATGTTAAAAAAAAACTCTGGGAGCTGAATGCAGGTTTGAAAATATGGTACGCACTGTAGTTAAGCAGTCAAGAGTCTTATACAGATTAAATAACTTGACTGTGTCTGAGAGATTACATATTTTTATTTATAACTGTGTAGGTGTATTTTTTACTCTTAGAAAATGAACACTGTAGGAACTTCATGTAAGGTATTTGTGCCTTTGTAAAGAAACAGCGTCTATGTACTGTCATTGCTTTATGATGAATAGCTGCACTTTGAGTCTGTTAAGAACACAATGACAGTTATATGTATACCAAATTCAAAAATGTGAAACTGCAATTTTCTTTCAGTCAATTTATACCTCATTTCATGAGTATGAATTACACTTACTATCAAATGGATAACTCATTCATACTCATGGTGAAGCCACTCAACCAACACAACAACAAAAAAATAAATAAAAAGGTTCTCATCCACTTGCGCTCACTCACTTGCACTCGCACTACCTTTTAGTCAGTGAGTTTCATGTACAAATCGAAAGATAAACTCCAACTTAATTTGCTAAAAACTCACAATTTATCGTGCTGTACTGCCCCATTGTTCTGTGAATCAGTGGCATAGCTGGGGGGTCAGGCTGGCCCCTGAAAGAAGGAGAAGAAGACATCAATGTACTGACTTGTGAAAGGGGACACGTTCAACCTAATCTAGGTCCTCCAAGCTCTAAGTGGCAGGTCTGGTGATGCTTTTCCTGCCACCTTTAAATGTTCTCCTTATTCCAGCTCATCCCTGCTGCACACAAACCCTTATTCATCCTGCCATCAGCTGTCCTCTCTCTCTCTCTCTCTCCTTAGAATAATTATTAGAGTGCTGAGGATATGTTTACACCAGCCAGACAGCCCTGCAACAGCAGTGAGAGGGAAGGTACTGTCCCTGCCAGCCAGGATCACTAGGATGACACCCCAGGGTTGTTTTGCACTCCCTCCCTCTTATTGTAAGTGATTTGATGATGTTTGGGAGGGGAGAGTGGAGAACCTGACTTGTAGCACCTACTTCCAGCAAAGGAGAACTCAGTCTCGGACAAGATTAGCTAAAGGATCCCTTCAGCCTTGTGCACTGTGAGGACTGCAAGCGAATGATGAACTGTAATTACCACTCACTCCACTGCTGCTCCCCGTTTGCAAGAGTTTGTCTGTTCTTCTTCACCTCTGTAGGTGAGAGCTGCTGCTGTCCTCCTCCTAATGTTTCCTAGTATTGACTGACCATGAATCAAAGGGTGGTTGAGTCAAGCCAGGCTCAGAATAGGTACTGGTACTGTGAACAGTGCATTGTGCTCAGAGGGAGGGTTAGGTGGCTAGGCAGTTACAGGGTCACCAGCAATAGATGTTAATGTATGGTTTTCATTGGTACAGGCTGTACATGTATAAAAAAAACTAAGAGGTGGTGACACTGGGGGATTGGGCACTCCCAGTGTTGGTGTTATGTTTATGGGGGGGAGATGTGGGGTGGTGATGGCTGAGAGGGAGAGTCAGGTTGGAAGGCCAGTTACAGGGGCATCAGCAACAGACATTGATGGATGGTTTTCTTTGCTACAGGCAATATACACAGATACATATTTAAAAAAAAATGATGAAGTAGTGACACTGGTGATTGGGCACCCCCAGTGTCAGTGTTATGTCTGGAGGGGATGGGGCAGTGGGTTCTGAAACTGAGGGTCATGTGGAGGAGACAGTTACAGGGGCACCAACAACAAACATCGATGGGTGGTTTTCCTTTTTATAGGTAATATAAACATATATTATTTTATTGGTATCTGTGATAGACTTCTTCCTGTTAAGAAAGTTAGAGGGGGCAATAAGGTTTGGATAACCCTGGGCCTGTTAAAATTAATAAGGACTAGAAATAAGGCCTGGAAAATGTTTAGGAAAACAAAACTAGATGAACATCAATTGAAGTTTAAGGAGTTAAGGAATAAATGCTAGAAAGCTATCCAAGTTGCAAAAACTGAATTTTATAATCAAAAACTAATAGAATCTAAAGGTAATTCACAGTCCACTTGGAAAACCTTTTACACTCTTATGGGAAAGACATAAGTACAAGAAAATTTTGCTCTTGAACTGGATGGTCATATAGTAAATGATGCTAAAAGAGTGGCAGAAGCATTTCATTTGCATTTTTCCAACCTTGAACAATATAGAGAAAGGTTTAACAGTAAGGACAGCGTAGGGATTATCTCTGATGCTTCACACCAGAAACTAACAACTAAAATATTAAATAAAACAGTGCCAAATTTTTATTTTTGGCTTTTACAACCTGCTGACCTCATTAATTATGTTTCCAAAATGAATCCAAAGCCAGTTTTTGGCTCTGATAATTTGGACTTCAGGGTTATTAAAAAGGTCATACATTTGATAGTAGAACCATTGACTAAATTGTTTAACTATTCTCTCTGCAATGGTGTTTATCCAAGGACTTTGAAGAGTTCTATTGTTAAACCTATTTTTAAAACTGGTCCTAGGTCCAATATCAGTAATTATCAACTGATTTCTCTCTTATCTCCCCTCTCAAAAATTTTAGAGAAAATTGTGCTTGACCAAGTCACTGACCACTTGGAAAAGTACTATTTATGGACAGATTCATAACATGGGTTTCGACTCCACCGCAACACAGATACTGCCTTGATGAGGTTCATAAGCCAAGCCACTAGAGCTGTTAATGAAGGGAAAAATGTGGCAGTGGCTTTTGTGGACCTGACCAAGGCATTCGATCTAGTGGATCACATTGAACTCCTTAATTGTTTATGCAGAGTTTCCTTTTCTAGGGAGGTGATTTCCTGGTTTGGAAACTACCTTTCACTTAGAAGTCAAAAAATAGTGGTTAATGTTTTTTTTTTTTCAGAACAAGCTCAGATAAGGTGTGGAGTTCCTCAGGGCTCCATACTTGGGTCATTTTTATTTTCTGTTTTTGTTAATTCGTTGTCAACTGTTTTCTCTTAACAGAATTAATTCTTTACACAGATGATGCAGTATTGTTTTTTTTTTACAGGGCCAATTTACCAGCTGTTAAGAAGTCCCAGCAAACTGATTTTAGTTTACTGCATCACTGGTCTGGTTTATATTAATTGGTTTTGAACTCTGCTAATACCAAAACCATGTTTTTTTACCACACATAGGAAACTTCCAGTTCCTGAATTTAACATTTTAGATAATGATGGTTTGTCACTTGAGCATCTTAAGGAGTTCAAATATTTGGGGCTAATATTGGATCATTATTTTTCATTTGAAGTCCATGTTTTGAACTTAATCAGCAGACTTCATAAAAGATTGGGTTTCCTTTATCGAATAAAAAAACATCTTACGGTTGAAACCAGAACCATGTTAACTCATAGTCTTCTTTTTTCTATTATAGATTATGGTTCAGTAGTCTATTTGTATACTCAGAATGATTATTAACTAAACTTCAGGCAACTTATCATTCAGCAATACATTTTGCAACTGGACAGTTAAGACTGACACATCATTGTTTATTATATAACTCATTTAAATGTCCATCACTTACTGAGAGGTTTAATATTAGGTCTTTAATCTTTTTGAATGAAGTCAAATCATAGCATTTCTAGTTTGTTTCCAGTAATCCCCCTAATTTCCATTACTCATCTTCAAATTAAAAATTCCTTTCAGACTTCATTTTATCGTACTGTGTTTGCCCAAAAGTCTGTGACCTTTGTAGCTCCAAAACTTTACAATGATTTACCTAGTAGTGTTGTCCAAAAATTTATATTTTTAAGACAGTACTTAGAAGGAACATGTTTATTAACTCTGTTTGTAGGTGTTTTACCTAGTTTCTAATTATGATGTAATTGTTTTCCATTGTCCTGGCTAGCCAGTCATGTTTTGATGTGTTTAACATGCATACAGTGAATTTTATATTATCTCCTTTGACACTCGTGAAATGGTTCTTTTAAAAGATAGGCATATTTACAAATGATCACCATAAATGTGCATAATAATAATACATTTGATTGTTCCTACTGCACTCTGTTTTAGGTGTGATTGCTTATATACAGAAAATACAGACTTAGTTATTTTTATTCACCCAATGTTTTAAGAGTGATTGCTCATAAAGTTGCACAAAGCAATCTCTGAGACACATCTTAAAATTGCTAGGTGCAGTATTGATATGGAAAAGGCTGTTATGACTAACTAGTTAGCAAGGGACAAGATAACTTCCTTGGTCCCACGTTTTAAGAGCAATCACCTTTAAAGTAAGTGGTTATACATTTAAAACTCTGAGAGCTGAAAATAGGTTTAAAAATATGGCTTAACACTCATGAAATGGTTTGCTAAAAAGATAGACATATTTATTGACAATTGCCATAAATGTGCATAATCATAAAGATGGGCTTTGAGAGTATAGGTTTTTTTAAATGATAAAGTTAACCATGAAAATATCAGCTACACAATGAATCAGATGAATCTTTACCCTAAGTACTTCATGCCTTATTCATTGGATTCTAGCACTAAATGGTCATTTAATGTCTTTTTTGTTTTTAATAACCTGTAAAAAAGAAAACAGTCCCTCACCGATCTGACCTACCCCAACCTCACACTGAGCAGCCACCACCCCTCACCCACACACCCTCACTCACCTGAGCAGGTCCCAGGATGAAGATCCACTCTGAGATCGAAGGCATGTCTTGCTGCTGGAACCCTCGGCTGCCATATGAGAAACTGAGGTAAGTGTGGTTCAATACACTTAAAATGGGGTTTTCAACTTTGATGCATAACTTTGCCATTTTTGCACATTTTTACACTGAATTGTCAACATGGCCTTTTTATGATCCTACCTCATGAACAATGATGGCGGAATTATGTAAATTCAGCCTGAAAGGCAATTTCATGTTCATTTGGTGAAATCACCTTTAGGGCAGGATCTGAAAATGTTCATTGGCCTTGTTCATGAGGTGGGATCATAAGTAGAGTATGTTGAAAATTTGAGGTAAAAATATGTAAAATGGCAAAGTTATGTGCATCTATTGAAATTTCCTTATGCTCACTCATAAGTTTGATCATTTTAAATATTTTGACCGCAAAATTTCAAGATAGCCTTATTTCTGTACCACCTCATGAACATGACAGCTGTCATTTTTCAAATCCTGGCCAAACTGTATTTTTATATCTGTGGCATGTAATGATGTTGCAGTGGTGTGAAATCACATTTTGGTGGGGATTTGGAAATATTCAGTACTGGGTTCATGAGGCTGGGTAATAAGAAGACTCCATACCCTGCATTTGCACAGCAACATACGGTATATATATGCATCCATGGAGGAATGGGGGCACAGTAAGGGAGACAAGAGAGGATACAATTACACTGTCTCAAAAATTATGGATGGATGAGACCACAGGGCCCAGAAGGTGCTGCTATCCCACAGGCAAGTAAGATATGATTTTACTGTCTTAAAAAGTCATCTGAGATTGAATAAATAAATAAATAAGGAAATGCATTGCAAAAAAAAAAACATTGTTAATGCACTAGGCAGGGTTAAAGTGACAAAATTAGGGAAATGTGGCATTAATTTTTCCAATCCTAACACCCCATCTCCACCCTGCAGGCATCAACAGGTGTGAGGTGTGTCTTGGGGTTGTCAACCCTAATGCTCACCTCATTCTCATAAACTGTACCCATCTTAACTTATTTACTGATAGAATGGGCTTAGCATTAGGATTGACAACCCCAAGGCACAACCTGCTCCTGTTGGTGCCTACGTGGTGGGGGTGGGCTGTTGGGGCTGGAAACCCTAATGCCACATTTCCCTACTTTTGTCACTTTAATCCTAACTGGTACATTAACAAGATTTTTTGCAATGTATTATAGGGGTGCAGTCATGCCCCTATAGTTAGGGTTGTACTGGCAGTTCTAAGTTAAACCCCTATTTTTGCACTTTAATAACTTTGCAACTGTTTAATGGATTTGCTTGAAATGTTGCATGCACAGTCTTGTGGGGTAGATCTCCAGATGTGCCAAGTTTAGTTCCTGCTGGATATGTGGTTTCCAAGTTCTGGATAATGCAAAAATTAAATGTTTGTGTTTCCCCATTGGTCATAATGGGTTTTTGTTTATCCACTGTACAGATCAGACAGTTTGGAATTTTGGTATGAAATTTTCAGCGTTGAAAGGGGTTGACCCACAGATGTGCCTTTTGCTGGTTTGGTGAAAAAATATTAATCCATTCCAAAGTTATTTAATTTTAAAATTTTGGTAAATTTGTTTCTGAGCATGCTCAGTAATCACCACAAGATAGCTGTCTGAAATTAAAAAATAAATATTTTTTTCTATTAACATCATCCTTTTTTGTTTGAGGAAAATCCTTTTTCATCTAGCTGCCATCTTGTTTTCCATTTTTGCCTGAAACCTCAAATTATGAAACTCGTAAAAATGACATTGCGGGGAGGGACCAACACATGTAGGTTGTTTATCAAGCCCCAATTAGCTTTATTCTGCAGTTCACTGTTTCACGAATGCCTTAAAAATATGTT
Organism: Neoceratodus forsteri; assembly: GCA_016271365.2. Classification (NCBI taxonomy): domain Eukaryota; kingdom Metazoa; phylum Chordata; order Ceratodontiformes; family Ceratodontidae; genus Neoceratodus; species Neoceratodus forsteri. Next base: position 650,940,487 of record CM057456.1, read on the forward strand.
TTTATTTAGCATGAAACATTCTTTTTTATAGTGTGATAAGAAAAAAGATTCTTTTTCATATCACAAGATATGAAAAAAGATCTTTTTTCATATCATGAGAGATGAAAAAAAAGCCTTTTTCATGGGGGAAAAAATTTATTTTTTTCTGGAGTCCTGAGGCCCAATTCTCAAAGCTCCCAGCATGGTGCAAGGGGCTAGCATCAAAATGAATGGTGCAAGGTACCCCTTGCACCAAGCAATGCCACTGGGAGTAATTCTCAAAGGCAGCCTGCAACAACTGCCATCCCTGCACCCAGCAATGGGCTACGACAAGGCACTAGGAGGCCTGAGGCAGATGCAACCTGCCACAGCCCCAGGACTGCAATTCTCAGACCTCTCCTGGAGAGAGAAAAACTAAGTACCCTTACATCAGCCAGGACTGGTTTAAGGGGACTTAGAAAATTCTCCTCTGGGAGAGCTGCTGGTTGTGATAGTGGTACTGGTCCCCCATCCCCAATCCCCGATGTGCCCCACAATAAAAATATCTCTGAGAACCCCCCACCTGATACCCGATGTGCCCCACAATAAAAATATCTCTGGGATTCCCCCACCTGATCCCCGATGTGCCCCACAATCTAAACATATATGGGATCCCCCACCCGATCCATGATGTGCCTATTGGGATGTCAGATACTCCTTACATTGGTGGTCCAGTGCCCCCCACCTCCACCCCAGCAGGCAGCCCCCATCCCCGGACAGAGCCAGGGACTGGCATAGCCCTCCTCATACCACCATGGCCAGTCCCCTGCTGAACTGTCAATGAGCACCTACTGTAATGTGTTAGTGAAAATTTGCTGTAAAAATATTAACAAACTAAAAAGTTATAAGCCTACACTGAAATTTGAAAATGCAGGCTCATAACTTTGGTAATTTTCAATATTTGGGGCTGGGGTCAGTAGTAGTAAGGTGGGTGCAGTACTGGATGGGGGCAGAAGGCAGAAGGTAGTCATTAATGGGATCCCCTCAAAGAGGGCACGGTCACCAGAGGAGTACCCCAGGGGTTTGTGTTGGGGCCAATCCTCTTTAATATCTTCATAGGAGACACAGAGGAGGGGCTGGAGGGGAGAGTGTGTCTATTCACAGATGACAGAAAAGTCTGCAATTGAGTTGATATGCTGGAGGGAGTTGAGAGTGTGCGCAAGGATCTGGAGAGACTGGAGGATTAATCCAGGGAGTGGCAACTGTTCTTCAACACAAAAAAGTGCAAGATCATGCACATAGGTAAGAAAAGCCAGGGAGTGGAGTACCAGATGGGGGGGCATGTCCTAGAGGAAACTGAGCTGGAAATGGGCCTCAGTATACTCATTTCATGAGACCTAAAGGTGAGGAAGCAGTGTGAGAAGGCGGTGACAAGGGCCATGTAACAGAAGTGTGGGATACACACGGAGACACCAGTCAGAGTATAAAATCAAGGCACCTTTATTCAGTGAATTCCAAACAAAATAATAATGACTTTATGCGTACCATACATCTTATAAATGAAAAGAAATAAAATGATTCCAGGCATCCATATAAACATAACCAATGAGACTGTGTAGGCACCATATGTTTGACAAATTAGAGCTGGAAGGAACCAGAAAGACAGAGGGCACAGCACCCTGCTGAGCCCAAAATGAACTGAACTGACCTTAAAAAATTGCCAGGCTTTTATAGTGCTGGATTACCATGTGATACAGGGTTTCTCCACCCCTATTTACCTACTTTTCCTATAAACTCTGAATGTTTCAAACGTTATTGCCATATTCTCAAACTACACGCTATTAAGTATTATTCCCTCAGTTTCAGAGTACTCAGAATACATTATTTGAGTGGCTATCTTACAATTTAGGATATAATAACTTCCTGTCAATCATAGCTAGTCTTCTCCCCTTTAAGCCTGCCTATAATAATGGCAGAAGAAGGGCCGGCCAGCTTCATAGAGCAGTAGTGCATTTCTCCAGTCAGACCCAGAGTCAGCACTGCGTTTTAATGCTGCAAATACAGGTATTTTGTTTTTCCTGCAATACAGGCATGTTTTAGGAATGTTTAAAATGGTTGAAAGGGCTAAGTTAAAATGTGAGCTTGTAGGGGACTAGATGCTAGCTCTGTGTTTCAGAGGCCAGCGCTTTACAAATTCTACAAATATAAAGATAGAAACATTCCATTACAGCTCCGAGTGACCAACAGCTGAGAATGGGACTGACAAACAATTTCTAAGGGGCCCTAGCCCTTTGCGAGGCTCACCATTCTTTTCTCTATACCAGAAACTAAATTAGGGGACAGAAAGAGGCATTAGGACATTGCGACTCAGCCCAATTACAGCATTTACTTAAAGTTTTATTTACAGCTTCTGAGGGCTAAAGAAGCATGTAGTTAGCCTTTTCAAACACTTCATTTGCAAGGGGACACATGATACTGGACAATGCAATGCATAATATCTATTTTTACTTTTTGGCTCGCTATTGGCATGCTCACATGATCGCGTTGGCGATCGTGTGCACGTTCGTGAAGACGATTGTGTGCACGTTCGTGCAGGTGCTTGTGCTCATAATCGTGAGGCGTATGCAGCAATCCACAGCATAAAAAGGGAGAGACCACCAGAAAGGGTAGTCAGAAAGTTAGGCAGGTGGCCTACCTGCCTATGGGAAGCATAAAGGAGGAGACAGCAAGGAAAGAGCTAGAAGTGCTGTTGCAACAGTCTTTTGCACAAAGGGGAAAGAGAACAAAAAGGGGTCTCATGATTTATACTGTAGCTCTGCTACACACTCCTCCCCACCTAAGAATAAAACCCAGTTTAAGGGTTTTTAGAGATTTAAAGCAGGACTTAGTTTAATCAGAACTCTCCAAGGAGAGATGGAGCTTCAGCCCACCCACACTCTGAAGCTCCACCTCGGGGTCCCTTAGTAACAAAAAAAAAATAAAAATCAAGAAAAACTTAAACGTAGCATCACGAGCTATTCTCTGATGCTAAATTATTTATTACCCTGAGGTCTGTTTCACATGGTCCTGCTCCAAAACAGGACATAAAATCTGCATTCTTATTAGTAGATCCGAATCTATGCTTAATGGTAAATTTATAAGGCTGTAAAGCAAGGTACCATTGCATGATATGTGGATTTTTATCCTTCATGGCATGAAGCCAGCACAGGGGGTTATGGTCTGTCCAGACCTCAAACTCTACTCCCCATAAATAAAATTTTAACACCTCAATAGCCCATTTAGGGGCTAAACATTCTTTCTCAATGGTAGAGTATTTAGTTTCTCTACTATGTAACTTCCTAGTAATATATATTATAGGATGTTTTTCTCCCTCAAACATTTGGGTCAGTACTGCTCCTACACCAGTGTTAGAAGCATCGGTTTATAAAATAAATGGGAGGCTGAAATCGGGACTTTTCAATACGGGTGATGCACATAGATAGCCTTTGAGGGTACAGAAAGCATTTTCACATTCTGGTGACCATTTTACCTTGGATGGATGATTTTTCTTAGTTAAATCTGTCCGGGGACTTGCTATGGTTGAAAAGTTTGGAACGAACCTTCTATAGTAGCCAGCAAGCCCCAGAAAGGATCTCACATGACTTTTTGTAATGGGGCGGGAGCTGTTGGCTACTGCATCTACCTTTCCAATATCAGGTTTTATTTGCCCCTTTTCAATTCGAAATCCCAAATATTTTACCTCCTGCATAGCTAAAGTGCATTTACTGGGATTTATGGTCAGTCCTGCTTGGGTGCTTGCTGTCAGAATATTTTTTAAGTGCTGCAGATGATCTTTCCAGGTTTGACTGAACACCACAACATCGTCCAAATAGGCAGCACTATAATTTATGTCTGTTATAAGCAGATTGTCCATAAACCTCTGAAATGTAGCTGGGGCCCCGTGCAACATAAAAGGCATGGTGGTGAATTGAAAATGTCCTATAGGAGTTCTAAAGGCTATTTTTTCTTTATCCTCCATATTTAGGGGTATTTGCCAATACCCCTTGGTCAGGTCGAGCGTACTGATAAATGTAGCCTTCCCAAGGCGATCTATAATATCATCAATCCAAGGCATAGGGTATGAATCGAATTTTGATATTGAGTTAAGGCGGTGGAAATCTAAACATATTCAAATGCCACCCTCCTTTTTACCAACAATCACCATCGGGGAACACCACTCACTAATTGAGGGTTCTATGACCCCTAATGTCTGCATTTTTTCTAGTTCCTTTACGACATCTTGTTTCACCTTTGCCGATATTCAGTAAGGTTTTTGCCTTATAACTAACTGTTGATTTAGATGTATCCGGTGTTCCACCCCTTAGCTTTACCAGGCTGACAGGAGAAGGTTTTGAGAAAAGTTTGTAACAACCCATTTAACTTCCTCCTTTGGCCTCCCTCTAGATCAAGATTGATAGTGACCGATTCAATACCACCTGCTCCTTCTAGTCTTTGATAAGCTTGATCTACTTCACTAGTAGACTGCTCTGGGTACACAAACAAGGTAGGGGTGGTCTCTGAAGGGCATCTATCATACCATCATTTTAGTAAGTTTGCGTGATAGATTTGTAGCCTTTTACACCTCCCAAGGATATCTATTTCATAGATGACAGGGCCAATTTGTCTCTGTATGACATAAGGCCCCTGCCACTTCATTGTCAGCTTACTTTATGAAGATGGTAGGAGTAGCAATACTTTATCCCCTGGTTGGAACTGTTTAGAAACTACTCCTTGGTCATAATATTCCTTTTGCTCCTTTTGCTTTCTGGGATTATTTTGATGTGCCAGGGTAATATACTTAACTAGCCTCTGCCTTAGTCGGGTTATATACTCCAGACTTGGGGTTCTTTCTGGTGCTTTACTATTTTCCCATTTTTCCTTTGTTATATACAAAGGCCCCCTTGGATTTCTCCCATAAAGGAGTTCGAATGGAGAAAACCCTGTAGATGCCTGGGGTACCTCTCTATACGCGAACATCAAGTAAGGCAGATTGAGCTCCCATTCTTTCCCATCATCCTGTACGTACTTCGTGAGCATCTTTTTTAGGGTTTTGTTAAACCTTTCCACCAACCCATCAGTTTGGGGGTGGTAAGGAGAGGTGTACACAACCCCAACACCCAACGATTGATAGAGCCAGGCTAAAAAAGCAGAAAAAAAGTTACTGCCTCTATCAGTGAGGATCTTCCTGGGTACCCCCACCTGACTAAATACTTTTAGGAGTTCTTCAGAAATTTTGAGGGCTGCAACAGTACGCAGTGGGACAGCCTCAGGGTAGAGAGTGGCATAGTCGCATATCACAAGAATAAATCTGTTGCCTTTATTACTCTTTGGCTAAGGCCCCACAATATCCATGGCTATGTGAACAAAGGGGGTATCTACTAAGGGAAGAGGTTGTAAAGGTACCTTTTCTGCCTTTGTTATAGTAGCTACCCTTTGGCATTCTGGGCAGGTTTGACAATAGGTGGCTACCTGTTCGTGGATTCCTGGCCAGAAGTATCGGTATAACAATCGGCTTAGGGTTTTATCCCTCCATAAATGCCCTGCCATTGGGATGTCATGTGCCAAGGAGATTAGCTGTTGTCGGTACCGAGTAGGTACCACTAACTGCTCTATGATATACCCGGTCTTTGGGTTCTTGCACTCCCTATATAGAAGCTGGTCATGAATAATATACATAGGGTAGTCTACCTGATTGCTAGCATCTACAACCTGTGAAAAACAAGGGGTTAAATCACAATCTTTAATTTGTTTATCTCTAAAGTCCACTTTTATTCCAACAGTGTCCTTGTTATCAGGTATGTCCTTGTTACAGTTCCACAGTGCTTTCGCTCTTCTTCGGCTTGACTTTGGTTTTCTGTCTTTCCCAGGGCTATTATAAATGTCCTCCTCAAAAGGAAACTTCTGAGGAAAGGTTACTGATTGCTTACTTTGCACTCTTGTAGTTATAGCAGTTAACTGAGAGTCTTTACAGATTAGAGTGTCAAATGCAGGGTAATCCTGACCGATAACAACTGACACAGGCAGATTGGGCACTAAGCCAACATTCATTAGCTGTTCTTGCCCCTGAATCCTTAGGGTAATCTGCTAAACAGGGTAGGTATGGATGTCCCCATGGATACATGTAACCTTAGTGGTGTGTGTACCATGTCTCTTAGGTAACAGAGTGTCTTGGATCAGGGTATGTTTACTTCCAGAGTCTATCAGGGCAGGGATCTCATTCCCATTTAGCTGAATGGTAGGAAGATATTGACCCCAATTAGCTAGAGCAAGATGAGCCTGATCCCTCTTTCTACGTGGACAAAATCTCGCAATATGGCCTTTCCCTTGGCATTCATGGCAAATTATTTCAGAGTTCAGTCCTTTACTCATTTTAGTGGTTCCCAGGGTCCCTTCACTACTTCCCTTGACTATGGGTGAAGCCCCAACACGATTAGTATTAGTAAAAGGGATAGGTCTTACCGTGGGTGAGGGTCTGTGAGTCCCTAGGTTTCTCATTTGTGGTGGCCATGCTGTTATATAGTCCTCTGCAAGATCAATAGCCTTCTGTGCAGTCTCAGGACGATGCTCCCTCACCCACATTTGGACATCTGGAGGAAGTATTTTAATGAACTGTTCCAAAGTGATGGCTTCCATTACCTGTTCCATTGTTCTCATGTTGGGTTGTAACCATTTGTTGCTGAGGTCTCATAACTGGGTGTAGGCTTCCTGGGGGGTTGCGGCCATATGATACTTAAAAGTTCTAAACCTTTGGCGATAGGTCTCAATGCTGATGTCATATCTTTTCAGAATGACTTGGCAGACATAGTCGTAGTCGTTGATATGGGCACTGTCCACATGACTATAGGCCAATTTCACCTTTCCCATAAGATAGGGCGCGAGTCGTACCATCCACTGTTCTTTTGGCCATCGACATGCTTCAGCCACTCTTTTGAAAGTGGTGATATAGGCTTCAATATCATCGGTGTCTGTCAGCTTGGAAATTTTAATGTCCTTCTGGGTCCCTTGGTGCAGGTGGTCTAGCCACTCCTAGTGTTTGGATGGCTCTGATAGTGTCTGCCCATCGGGCTTCATTTTGCTGACGGTCCATCTCTCGCTGTTTCTCTAATTCCAGCTGATGCACACACAGCCACCATAGTAAATCTCATACCTCCTCGGGAGGCCTCTCCTCCGGGTCCTTTATTTCTGGAGCAGTGGCACTTTCTTCCATCTCCATCTCCATTCCTTCCTTTTTGGTTTCCCAATGTATTACATCTGGCAATCCAGTCAGTAATGATATTTGGGTAAGTTCAGTCATTCTGTGGGTCTGGACACCTCCTGGACTAGGTTGGCTGGTAACTGGAGGACTGACAGCTGAGGGCACCAACATAGTGCAATACGGATGCCAGCTTCGGTATTCTTCCCTCAAGATTTCTTCTCAAGGGTATCCCACTTCTAACACCAGTGTAAAAGAAGCGTGGGATACACACGGAGACACCAGTCAGAATATAAAATCAAGGCACCTTTATTCAGTGAATTCCAGACAAAATAATAACAACTTTATGCGTACTGTACGTCTTATAAATGAAAAAAAAATAAAATGATTCCAGGCATCCATATAAACATAACCAACGAGACTGTGTAGGCACCATATGTTTGACAAATTAGAGCTGGAAGGAACCAGGAAGACAGAGGGCACAGTGCCCTGCTGAGCCCAAAATGAACTGAACTGACCTTAAAAAATTGTCAGGCTTTTATAGTGCTGGATTACCATGTGATACAGGATTTCCCCACCCCTATTTACCTACTTTTCCTATAAACTCTGAATGTCTCAAATTTTATTACCATATTCTCAAACCACACGCTATTAGGTATTATTCCTTCAGTTTCAGAGTACTCAGAATACATTATTTGAGTGGCTATCTTACAGTTTAGGATATAATAACTTCCTGTCAATCATAGCTAGTCTCCTCCCCTTTAAGCCTGCCTATAATAATGGGAGAAGAAGGGCCGGCCAGCTCTATAGAGCAGCAGTGCATTTCTCCAGTCAGACCCAGAGTCAGCACTGCATTTTAATGCTGCAAATACAGGTATTTTGTTTTTCCTGCAATACAGGCATGTTTTAGGAATGTTTAAAATGGTTGAAAGGGCTAAGTTAAAATGTGAGCTTGCAGGGGACTAGACACTAGCTCTGTGTATCAGAGGCCAGCGCTTTACAAATTCTACAAATATAAAGATAGAAACATTCCATTACAGCTCTGAGTGACCAACAGCTGAGAATGGGACTGACAAAAAATTTCTAAGGGGCCCTAGCTCTTTGCGAGGCTCACCATTCTTTTCTCTGTACCAGAAACTAAATTAGAGGACAGAAAGAGGCATTAGGACATTGCGACTCAGCCCAATTACTGCGTTTACTTAAAGTTTCATTTACAGCTTATGAGGGCTAAAGAAGCATGTAGTTAGCCTTTTCAAACACTTCATTTGCAAGGGGACACACATTACTGGACAATGCAATGCATAATATCTATTTTTACTTTTCGACTCACTATTGGCATGCTCACACGATCGCGTAGGCGATTGTGCGCACGTTCATGAAGGCGATCGTGTGCATGACCGTGAGGCACATGCAGCAATCCACAGGATAAAAAGGGAGAGACCACCAGAAAGGGATAGTCAGAACGTTAGGCAGGTGGCCTACCTGCCTACGGGGAACGTAAAGGAGGAGACAGCAAGGAAAGAGCTAGAAGTGCTGTTGCAACAGTCTTTTGCACAAAGGGGAAAAAGAAAAAAAAAGGGGGTCTCATGATTTATTCTGTAGCTCTGCTACAGGCCAGTAGGATACTGGGTTGTATGGGTATGGGAATTACTAGTAGGAAAAGGGAGGTCATAATGCCCTTGTACGGGCAACTGATCAGGCCACATCTTGAGTATGGAGTCCAGTTCTAGAGGCCATATCTCAAGAAGGATGTGGATACAGTGGAACGGGTCCAGAGGAGGGTGACACAAATGGTGAAGGGTCTCAGTCACCTGTCCTATGAGGAATGAGTTAATAACTTAAACATGTACTCCCTGGAACAAAGAAGGGAAAGAGGGGACATGATTGAGACCTTAAAATATATCAAAGGTATTAACAGAGTACCAGTAGAGGACATCTTCCAGCTAAAGAGGCAACTAAAATCTAGGGGGCATAATATGCAGATAGTAGGGGGGAGATTCAGAGGAAACATTAGAAAATGCTACTTCATGGAGAGGGTTGTAGATAGCTGGAATAAACTCCCAGAGGAGGTGGTAGGGGCAAGAACTGTAGGGGGATTCAAGGGAGCAGTGGATAGGCATGTAGTCTGTTGGACATCAGGATGGGGACAGTAGGAAATAGCAAAGACCTAGCAGCTTGCTAGGCACACTGGGCAGACAAGATGGGCCTGGTGGTCCTTTTCTGCTGACACGTTCTATGTTTCTATTTTGACACCAAATGTTCAACATAGCCATTTCTTCACATCAACTCATGAATGTGACAGATGTTATTTTTCAAATCCTGGCCGAAATGAGTCAGCCCATCAGAACAGAGGTTGGATTTCCACTTGCGATGCCAGCAACCTGGGTTCAGGAATGGATCCGGGTGCTGGAGTGCTGGCCAGGGGGAGAGAGGGGGGGAGAGAGGGCTTGAGCATCAGATGACTGCTTGCCTTCTCTTGGGGGGTGGGCAGGGAAGTGACCCAATGCTTGCTGACCCCTGGCAGAGGCTGGGGGCACAGCAACATGTGGGGTCCCACTAACTAATAGGTCATGGTGAACATCAGCATATACCTGATGTTAGTGGCAAGCCATGCCCCCGCGGGGAGCAAATAGGAAAATGAGTCCTGTGAGGCAGACAAGATGACAGTCACCAGCACCCACTGCTGTGAGACCTCAAGCAGTGCATGGACCACTCCAGCAGCACCCGGGACAAGAATTGCACTGGCTGCCCCACCAGTGACTTCCCCCTGGGAGGAGAGGGACCCACCTGGCTAAGGGTTACATTCGGGTTACCGGGGGGCTGCAATATCGGGTGGTGGGTGGCTGCATCAAGGCAGTGTGGCAGTGAGGGCCATAGGAACACCTGAAGTAGAGGCCAGTCTGGAGCTGGGGGAGCAAAAACAAATGAAAAATCCTGACCCAAATGTGTTTTTGTATCCCAAAAAGTCATTTCGCAATCACTTGGTGAAACCACCATTTGGGCAGAATCTGAACATTTTCACTGGCTCTGTTCATGAGGTGGGGTGATAAGAAGTCTATGTTGAAAATTTGGGATGAAAATATGTTAAACTGGAAAAGTAATGTGCATGCATTTGAAGTTTCCTACACTCACTCGTAACTCTGGTAAGTTTCAATATTTTTAACCCAAATTTTCAACATAGCCATATTTTTACAACACCTCATGAACATAACAGCTGTTGTTTTCCAAGTCCTCACCAAACTGTTTTTTGCACTTACACTACCTCAAAAAGTATGTATACATGGAAGAACAGGGCCCAGAGGGCCTACACACTCACAGGCAAATGAGGATGTGATGATACTATCTCAAAATGTAAGGAAAGTCATTGAAAAAACTTTGTAAATGCACTAGTTAGGGTTGACGCGACAAAGGCAGGGGGAAACCAACCCTAACACCCCACCCCCACCCTGCAAGCAGCAATGGGCACTGAGTTTGCCTTGGGGTTGTCAAACCTAACGCTCACCCCATTCTCATATACTACACCCATCTCACATTATTTAGCCATGTAATGGGGTAAGTGTTAGGGCTGACAACCCAAAGGCATGTATACAGGAAAGGGAACATTGTTTAACCAGGAGTAGCACACTAAGCTGAAGCTTGTTTCCTGATGTGACCTGGGAGCACAAGAAAATTAAGAGATTTGCTCAGGATCATGTAGTATGCACGTAGGTGGCTGTGGGATTCAAACCAAGGTCTCCAGATCTGTAGCTCAGAGCCTTAACCCACTGCGCGCTATACTGCCTCATAAATGGACAAATTCAATTGTCATCATCAGAGCATGATCATTACCTCTCCAAGTGCAGATTAAAAATTTATTAAATCAAAGAGACAGGCTACCATAAAGTGCTCAGTGAAGCAACATGCATATAGTGCAAAGAAGTGCATGTGATAAAGTAGAAAAATTAAGAAATGCAGGTACATAAACAACAAGCAGCAGGGTCCGCAAGTCATACTGCAACAATAGGGCATTCAAAATCAGCAGCAGAACAAACAAGTCATGCTACCCTTATAAATATGAGTGTAAAGGGATTTCATCATTAAGTAAGAAAGGAGACACTGGGCTCAATTTTCAATGCCCGGGGTATGACACCACGTGCCTGTGTCAAACATAATTGATGCAAGTGCCACCTTGAGTCAAAAGATGCTGCAATACCTGTTTTTGAACACAGTCTGCATCCAAAAGGGAAGCAATTGTGCCAAAGTGGGACTCTGGTAACCTTACAACTGAACTCGAGGTGCACCAGGTCATAAGGGAACTTGCACCACAGCAGGGCTGCAACATCCAATTTTTTTTGTGATTTTGAAAGTCCTGCCATGGATGCTGCAGGGGTCTCCACTTAGATGAGCCAGGAGGTGGTTTAAGGGATATGTGCCAATGCCACAAAATGTGGCAAAGACAGGCAGAGTGTGAAAGTAGGCTGCAGGGGGCAGAAAGGGCATGGGGTGCCATAAGGGGCAACAGAGAACTAGATCAAATCAAATCAAATTAAACTTTATTTATAAAAAGTACCTTTCCAAAACCAAGGTGGTTGTACATAACATAACATAATAAAATAAATCAATAAATAAAACAGTTTTAAAACCATAAATAAAATAAAATTCATGACAGCGACATTAAAAGTCATTATATGCTAGGCTAAAAGGAAATGTTTTTAATGCTACTTTAAAGCTTTGGATGGTCGGGCAATCTCGCACCTGATGAGGTAGAGAATTCCACAGGGTTGGGGCCATAAAACTAAAAGACCTGGCCCCAGATGTCTTTAAACGAACCCTGGGAATCTCTAGCAATCCCTCATCAGTGGATTGGAGAGAGTGGGAGGGACAGTAGGGATGAAGGAGATCTTTCAGGTAACCAGGTCCTTGATCATGTAGGGCCTTATAGGTCAGAAAATCAACCTTGAAGGAGATCCACCAGCATATTGGCAGCCAGTGCAGTCCGCGGAGCACAGGCGTTATATGACTGGTCCTAGATGAACCAGTCAATAGCCTGGCTGCTGCATTCTGCACAAGCTGCAAGTGGCAGATATCAACCCCCGGTGACCCAAGGTAAAGGGCATTGCAGTAGTCAAGAAGGGGTGTAACGAAGGTGTGGACCAAAGTTGGAAGGTCGTTGGAAGGAACCAGGTGCTTCACTCGGGTGATATTCCTCAGATGGTAAAAAGAGGCTTTGACAACTGCCGACACCTGAGATTTAAGTGTCAAACAGTCATCAAACATAACCCCCAGGTTCCGCACCTGGTCTGAGGTAGTTAGCCGAACACCCCCAAGCAATAAACCTGAAGGTGATCCCGCCAACAAACCTGCCTCCCGTCGACCTGGGTCCACAACCAACACCTCAGTTTTTTATGGGTTTAACTGCAGTCAACTCACATTCATACAATCCTGGATTTTGGTGAGACAGTTGTTAAAGACCAAAATGGCAGCATCTTGGTCGGGCACAAAGGACATGTACAGCTGAGTATCATCTGCATAGCAGTGAAAACTCAAGCTGTAAAGAATAATAATCTCTCCCAATGGCAGCAAGTACAGCGCAAACATCATGGGCGCCAAAATGGAGCCCTGTGGCACCCCACAGGATAGGGGGAGTGATGTCAAGAAAAAAATCTCAGACACTACCCTCTAAGTCCTACCCTCGAGGAAAGATTGAAACCAACTGAGGACTGTACCAGACAGCCCACAGATGAACCGCAAGTGCTCCAATAGCACACCATGGTTAACAGTGTTAAATGCTGGGCAGAGATCAAGAAGGACCAAGATGGAATGGGTCCTTCGATCTCTCACTATTAGGAGGTCATTTAGTACCCGGACAAGAGCTGTCTCGCTACTATGTCTCTTCCTAAATCCAGACTGGAGAGAATCATAAGACATTCGGGCTGGTCAAATGATCATCCAGCTGCGATGTGACCACCTTGTCAATAACCTTACCCACAAAGGGCAGGTTAGAGTCAGGCCTGTAGTTAGCCAGACAATCTGGGTCCAAGGAGGACTTCTTAAGTAGGGGCTAAACCACATACTCCTTCAGAGGATCAGGAAAGATCCTCCTCTCCAAAGACCTCCAGACTATCTCGGCAAGGACTGGACTGATTTTATCCATACAGCCCACTAGGAGACTTGTGGGGCCCGGGTCCAAACTACAGTTGGTCAGAGGCAATGAATGGATGATCATCACAATGTCAATGATTGTGGGAAGACTGAAGTCAAACCACACAAACTGGGTGTCCGACATCTCCTGCTGACCACCACAGCTCCCATTAGGGAGGGTCAAGCGGATATCAGACCTGATTGTGGCAACCTTATCTGAAGAGAACTGAGCAAACTCCTCACACTGTTCTTGAGAAAAAGCACTTCCAGGCTGAAGACAGATTGGATTGCAGAATCTGTCCAGAGACTGGAAAAGCTGAGCTGGTCGATTCTGTGCAGCAGCAATTTCTCTGGATAGGAATACTGCCTTCTTATGGGTAATTGCTGATTGATAGACCATGTAATGGTTCATCAAACTAAGTTTGTCACAATCCAGGCCCGACTTCCTCCAGCACCTCTCTAGCCTTCATCCAACTCTCCTCAACTCCCTCAGATTCTCATGAAACCCAGGAGACCTGGGGCGAAGAGTGAGGGGATGAACATGAACAGGAGCAATGGAATCCAGGGCCCCTACCACCACCTTATTATAGGCTAATACCAGGTCCCCTGGATCCATGCATTCACTTGGTAAACCCGATAGGTCTAGTACTGCCATCAGGCCATCTGGGGAAACACCCCTCAAAGAGCAGTACTGGACCATCTCCATAGGGGCTGGCCTACTAGGGGTGGCCTCGAAACTGAACCCAATGGTATGATGGTCAGACCACCCAACTGGTTCCACCACCAAATCAGATATCTCCATCCCCAGTAGGAACACCAAGTCCAATGAATGACCACCAGTATGGGTCAAGGAGGAAATAACCTGTGTGAAGCCCAGAGAAATCATTAACTGGAGGAAGTCCTGACCAAACTGTGAGAGTTCATTGTCGACCCATGCATTGAAATCCACCAGAACCAACCATCTGGAGGATCCCAATGTCAGGTCAACAAAGAGGTCTGTGACTTCCAGCAGGAAAACATTCCCACCTCCTGGTGGACGGTAGATGAGAAGTATCCTGCACCTCACACCCTCGCCCATAATACATTCAAAGGAGTTGATAGTTCCCACTGGTACCTCTATTAGACCCAGTTATGATCTAAAACAGTTGGCAACACCCCCACCCCTACAATCCATCCTGGGGCGGTGTATCACCAAGAACCCAGCCAGAATTACTGATGCCAGAACTTGGCCAGCATTCTCATCCAGCCAGGTCTCGGTGATGCACGCCAGGACAGATGATCCAACAAAATCCGTTATTATAGTAGTTTTATTCTTAGTAGACCTGGCATTGCATAACACTGCCTGAGTAGGATGAGAATCCAAGGATGACCGTGCTACCTGCCTGCTATAAGAGAAACCCTTGGATATGGGAACCAGACAGGGAGGACCCCTTTCCTGGACCCATTTCACCCCAGGACATCTCCTTGTCCCCACTATTCCTATTCACCCTATCCACCCACTCCTTTCCATTCCCTCTCCAGGCCCAGCCCTCATCCTCCTTCTCCTTCTAACAATCCCTAAAGCCCTACTCTGTCTATGTACCTCTGGTGACAGATGGCATGAAAGGGAGTGATGTGGCACCCAGTGGGGTGCTGTTTGTATAGTCTTTCAGCCAATATGATGGGTCCACCAAGCAGGGGTTCCAGGGACAGAAATGACATGGCCCCAGTTGGGCACAGCTCTGACAGCTGCCTCTAATTGTTAGGGCCTATGTGATTTTGTTTTCGTGAGTAGAGGTGGCAGCTGTGTT
The DNA here is from genome assembly GCA_016271365.2 of Neoceratodus forsteri. Lineage (NCBI taxonomy): Eukaryota > Metazoa > Chordata > Ceratodontiformes > Ceratodontidae > Neoceratodus > Neoceratodus forsteri. Next base: position 650,955,586 of record CM057456.1, read on the forward strand.
TGAAATGGATATCAGGAATTTTACAAAAAATGGCACTGATACTGTTAGTGTGTTTTTTCCTAATTGCCAGCACTTTCTTTAACCCATGTGTTGTGTTCAGCTGTCAAGGCTATGCCCCCCTGGGGCCATGTCACTTTCTGTCCCTGGAACCCCCTCTTGATTGTCCCATTCCATTGGCTGTAAGACTATGCAAATGGCACCCCTTCCAGGTGCCGCCACATCACTCCCTCTCATGCCTGCTGTCACCCAGATGCCCCTATGGCACCCCTGTTCCCATTTTGCCCAAAGCCCCCTCCGGTCAAGCAGATTCACCACCCCCAAACCATCCCAGCCCCTCTCATGTTGTGTGGGGTGGGGAGCATGAATCCCTGTGCAATTCTCCCAGGTGCCCCAAATGTTTGGTGCTACCCTGTGGCTGTGGCAACTCCTGGGTTTTTGGTGCAGGTACCACCCCTTTTATAAAATGTGGTGCAAGATCCTTGACACACATGGAGTTTGACTCAGCACTAGAGCAACAATCAATCAATCATCAATCAAATCAATCAATCAAGCAATCAATCAAATCTTTATTTATCAAGTTGCATTGCTCTAAGACCTCTTTGAAATTTGAGCCCATTGTACATACAGTTAAAATCCAAAAATGCCTCCCTTTGGTGAAATTTCTGTGTAAGGTCATTGCCACATATTCCTAATGCAACCCTCTCCAAGCCAACAAATCTCAGAGTGGCAGCTGATCCATGTCACACAGCCTTATAATGTCTTGCCATTGCATATTCCTCATTATACAAAGGCAAGAAAGAATGCTGACCTCTGATTGGTCAGTCTGGGAATGGACCCGGGCTGTTACACCAGAATAACATCCAAGCTCTAGGCCCAGCACAATCATGACTGCATTAAATGTTAAAAAAAAAATCACTCCACAGCCATCCTCACCATCTGCTTCAGTAATTCCAGTTCCAAAGTGAAAGTTGTGTTACCGATCAACTTCACATTCATTCCCACAAACAAACTTGCATTCTCTTAGTAAAAAACCAAAAAACAACAAAAACATAGCTAACTGAAAGCCATCTTAGAGACAGGCTCCATAGCAGTCCCCTGCTCCTTCCACGCTGCCCTCCCGAATGACACCACCAGGGGTCTCACATTCACTTCCATCAATAAGCAATTTAAGTCTGTTCTTACTGTGATAAAAAAAAAAACAGTAAATACTGAGATAGCTGACTTACTCACTCAGCTCAGTTTTCAGTCACAAAACCGAGACGAGTGAGTGAGTCAGCTATGGCATCTCTCAACAGTCACCACATGAACATTCTTCTTTCGCATCCTTGGCAGTGGGGGGCTGGCAGCAGTGGTGATGGGGTGGGAGGTCCAAATACTGGTGAAAACTTTAACTGAACATTACTCCATGAAGTCGTGCGTAGGGAGCAGCAATTAGACAGCCACTGCATTAACACAAGGAACTATTTTTTTAAAACAATATCCTTCCACAATAAAAAACAGCAACAGATAAAATTCAAACACTATTAAACTATTTTTTATCTAAATGTTAATGAGCCTTTGTACAGTAGGAATAATGCACTCCAGGGTGGGTGTTATGCTGAATTAATATTCCTTCTTGGGTGTTGGACACCTTTGGCCTGAGGCTCAGGCCCAACCACCAGAGGTGGGATGTTATCCTAGCATAACATCCTCCCTGTTATGCATTATTCCTTTATTGTTGTTGCATATTGCAGCCTTGTGTTCATGAGCTGTAGTTGTTAAGGCCCCTTTTGTCTGGCCAACATACCCTAAACCACAAGGACAAATTTACATATAAATAATGGATGTGCTACTACAATTAATAAACTGTTCAATTTCAAAGAATTGTCCTGATCATGGATGGGTAAAAGAAAGTTTGTTAAAGGTGTTGCAACAATGCACACAATGAAGACAATGAAGATTTCCATTTGGTGGCTTTGGTAGCCAAGTTCAGTGGCCATCAGTGGGTTTCAAAACTACATGCATCAATAAGTCCTTTAAATGTTTCCCTCTATGAAAAGTGATCTTCAGTTTATATCTGTAAAGGGGTTCTAATTTTGGATTGAGGCATGACATCCTCCAATGTTTTTTGATTACTTCCCAATTTTTGGAACAATAGTATTATATTGTGTGAAATAAGTTCCATAAAAATGGCTACCTTTGGAACTGTTAGTCTTAGAAGCTTTTTTTTGTTTAATGAGAACTTGGAACAATGTTAATATGTTAGTGACCTGTCAGTACAGTTTCCATGTATCAGTACATGAAAATGCATGCTGATAAACATTAACACACTATTATTTCCTGTTCTGAATTGTGATTTTATTGCACTTGTATGCATAGTTTTAATTTAAGTAAAATGCATTGTCTATGATAGGACTGTACAATATGACTTTGAATTGTAATGGCCTTATGGTTCAACAGATAAATAACTTTGTTGATTTGGGAAGGCGGGCCAGCTGTAAATCCAAGTCACTGTCTATCCCTAGTACATTACTTTATTTTCAAATCTAATAATTTTGACTATACCTTAAGATTACAATCCCAAGAGATGCAATGAATGATTTAAAAGCCCCATTATGAAATTGGTAGGGAACATACTGAACCCTGATTGGCTAGGACCTGTACACTCATAGAACATAACACACAGGTAAAAGAAAGTGCTGGCAATTAGGACACAGCACACTTATAGTATCAATTATATTTTTTTTATTATTCCTTATACCCATTACAAATGTGGCTGCCAACTTTACTCTCTAAAGAAATATCACATAGGCCATAAAATTAAAACAGACTCAAAATAAAAGAAAACAAACAAACAAACAAACTGATTAAATGGTCTTTCTCTGTATATTCCCCTCCTTGCAAACATACACAAATTAAGATGAAGTACTAATCACATTTTAACATTTTTTGAGCTTCTTTTCTGACCATGGGCCCCCTTCCTCATGTATCCTTACCTGCCTATCAGGGAAATTTTTGTTATTTGTTCTGCCTAGAAACAGTTGAACCCTGGTTTACTGAAACCTTCTCGTGTGTGTGTGTGTGTGTGTGTGTGTGTGTGTGTGTGTGTGTGTGTGTTGTGTGCGTGCGTGCATGCGTACATATGCCGTACTTACGTACATGTGTGTGTGTGTGTGTGTGTGTGTGTGTGTGTGTGTGTGTGTGTGAAGAGTGAGCATTCAGTTAGTACAATTCTTCAGAAGTCTGAATTTCTGCATTCCAAGATAAACAAACATCCCAACTACTGAAGTGTGGAGAGACAGATGCTTAATAGCTGCTGGGGTAGGGGTTACTTTTTACTCTAATGTTTAACAAAAGAAAATACATGTTTTTATTATAACAAGTTGGCCTTTGTTTTAATTTTTTCAGTTTACCTCTATTATAAGTGCAATAAGACACTTTGATGTGAGCATTGTGCTGATGTAATGCACTTCATGGGCTGAAGGCACTCCACCTGCAGAGTCATGCCTCACTGTGCCACTGGGTGTAAATTGTGGCAGCATAATGCACACCATATTGTGTCTTTTTGCTTAAAGCAGCAGTTCAATGAAAAAGGTTATTCCAAAAGGCTAATTTTCTGCTATAGTTATGAAATATATTGGCAGAACTGTTGATTTGGGTTATCTGGATGCTTCCTATGCTGTGAACTGTACATTTGTATTGTTGTCTGGACTCTTATCCTCCTCTGGTCCTCAGTATTATTTATATGCAAAAATATGGCAGCCATCTTTTTTCTTGAGAAATAATTATTTTGAAACTTCATAAAATTCTTAAATGATGATGAAAACTGAACATTTTACCACCAAAATAAACTGGAGGAGATTTGGCATCAGTTAGGAAGAAAAAAAGGTGGGGTCAAATTTTTACCCATTTTCATTGCACTGCTGCTTTAAATTATGTACTATGCATACTAGATACATAGCTTAAAATATATTGCTACCTACTGATTTAATTTGGAAGTTGAATATTCTTATTAATGCAATGCTTTGGAACCCACATTTTTTGTTTGAGTCTTCTTCTTCTTATGATGCTCTCAAAGAAAACATTATGCTCAGGAGTAACTACAGTAGTACAGGCTTAAAGGAAATAGGACATGTGTTGTAATAATCAGCAGCTGGTATTGTTCCTATTTACAGAAATGAAATTCATGTCCCAAAAGATCCATTCATATTTAATTATAATGTACTGGAATAAACAGTGATGTAAAAACATTGAGAATACTGGATGGGCAACTATGCACAACCAGTGTGTTATGCAACATAGGGGTTTTGATTCCCTCTGACCTCAAGAGCGAAGCTCGAGAGGTCCATGGGAATCAGAACCATGAGGTGGCAAAACACTGGTTGTACATAGAGTTGCTTGTCTTGTATTTTTTATAGTGTATAGTACTGTGTGAAATATGTGTCTGTGAGTTCTTTTGCTTTTAAAATTAAACTGACTAAAGCAGTCTCTAGAGGTTCTAGAATGCTGTTCTACTACAGTAGAGTAGAATCACATTCCATGACCTTTGTACTGTGGTACAACTGCATTTTGAAAGGGGATGGAATTCTATACAGAACAACACTCCACTATACACTATATTTGTTTTGTTTTTCTGCACAGGTCTTTCCATGGAAACAGTAATTTGGAGTATTTACTATAGCATGGTTTATATACAGAGTGCTAAGCATGACCTGTTAGTCATATCAGAACCACGATCAGAGTTCAGTGAACAAACTGTGAAATAGTTTAAACTTCAGATCACAGGTTCCATGAAGCGAACCGTAACAGAATGCTGCCCATAAAATAAAACAATGCAAAATAGTTATTTTTTTTTGCTTCACTTTTATTCAGGTATATTTACAAATAGATCATTTAGGAATATGAATATCCTTTTTGAAAATATGAACATATAACTTCCTATCCTCTTGGAAGAACAATGTTGTCCCCATTGTAACTCAGAAAAGTTCTAAATTATCCTGGTTAGGTTGCATTTCAACTAAACAAGCATCCCTTTTAATGCCATGTGAGATTAGAGATTTGTCCCTAAATTATCTCGAACCTGAATAAATCACTTAGCTTCAATCTCAGCAATTCTAACATTGTCACCAGCTAAAAGGGATATTGCCCCTGTTGTGATGCAATGACTCAGTAACTAGAGGGCCAAAGATGTCATTATGATTTGACTCTGAGCATGTTAGCAACCTCACTCATCAGTTTGCTTCTGCCTGTTGTAGTGGTGGTGGCCAAGTCAGCAAGGCTACTTTTGTCAGTTCCCAGAGGCCAATTTAAGTTACCTTACATCTTCTCCTGGTGCTGCCCTACTGCTGCTTGTGGTGGCATAGACTCAGCAGCCAGACTGTCTTGCAGCTTTGTGGAAATGTTACTGTTGCACCTTGCACTTCAAGGTGCCCCTTCACTGTGGTTATCTAGTCCCATACTACTCTCAGGCCTATAAGGACTAAATGTTGTTTATGCATCTTCCCTCTCTTGTTTCACCACCTCTCTATATCTGTCCTACTCCCTATCTTTGCTCCAACATTTCTGCACTGAAATCTGCAGTGCCTTTTTTCAGACTGCTGTACTATATTAACATTTCGTACCAATGGTAGTAGCACATGACAGGCTATTCTTATTCAGGGATGGTCATTCTGTCTCTCTCTTTCTCTCTCTCCACTGCACATGTACAGAAACCATGCCAGTTGCTTATGGTGGCTGGCAGGCTCCAGAGGAATATGTATGTCTGGACTGAACAGCTCAGATTTCAGCAAGCACTCTTAGTTTTGCAAACCCCACCAAGCAGTTCAAGTTTATCATGGCTCATTTTATAGCCTGAACTGCAAAGTCACACATAGCCCCATGCATTTTGTGGTCCATTTAAACTTTCAGAATTTAATGCTCATAAGCAAGTGTAATTAAAACAGTGTTCCTTGATTTCCAGTTTAGCAGCAAACTTTCAAGCTTACCATAAAAACTTTGTTTTTAAAGATAATTTGCATGCTAACTAATTGGAAGTTGTGCATTCTGTGATTTTTATTTAGAAGAAAGAGATTCAGTGTCTTTAAAAATTCATGAGGTAAAATTGCTCTGCAACAATGCACAATACCCTATTTTTCATTCAGTGCTGTTTTCATTTTTCAGTACCCCAACTGACTTTACTTATAGGAAGGGAAACAGTGTGATGCATCATTTATGTGCTGTTCTGCATTTATTGATTGACAGCCTCCTTCAGTGTCAATCATCCCATGGCAAACTGTCAGAGATTATGTTGGAATTTAAGTCACTGAAATAACTAGAGTGCATTCACCTGTAAACAAATCCCTATGAAGAATTCAGCACCAGTGATTCAGTAAGGTCATTTGATTGATGGTAAGAGCCTAATTAGAAAACAAAGTGTGATGTCACCTTGGTAACCAACACTACTGAAATTGTATCTAATAATTCATCATTCCCACAATCAAGGATTATTCAGCCAAGTTTACAGAAATAAAATGCACCTATAATACTCCATATAAAGTACAGTAATTGCTTTGTGAAGCCACTCACTAATATGTTTGACATGCTCATGAAAATGGCTAAGCAAGCCTTGTTCTGTGTTAGTGGTAAATCAGTTACAACTTAATTATGCAAAATTGGGAAAGGATTGTGTTTACCCTGGTAATCAGCAGCATTATATAATAAATAGTCAGTTGCAATACATGAACCAGTTCTAAATGTAGTTATCCAATAGTGGTTGTTTAGACTGTTTTCAAAATACATTATTTAACAAACATTTACAGTAACTGTCACTTTAATGATAATCCTTATGCATTTGTTAAAACAAATACATTTAAATGTCTCTCTGCAGGGGGTGTTCCTCAGGCAACTAGTTAGGAAGCCCACTTGTGGGGAAAGGGGCAATACTGGACCTTGTACTGCCCATCAGTGATCACCATAATGTGTGGTTCAGTATATGTACTGGAACAGAATCAAACCACACAAAGACAAGGGCCCTGGACTTCCGGAGCGTTGATTTTAAAAGATGGGGGAATGCCTCAGGGATGCCCTGGCAGGAGGGGGAGACTTGGGTGGAGTGGGGGAACCTTGTGCGAAACTAAAAGAGGCATAGAAAACACAACAATCTGCATCAGGCTAGTAACCAAAAGCATAAAAGCAAGAAAAGTGGTTCACACTCTTAGATGGTGCAGAGAAAAAGAGGTGCTCAGGACAGGTATGTCAGACCTCCAACAGTCACAAGTAGCAAGAGCCCTTGCACACTCAAACATTTTACCACATACTGTACTGAACATGTAAATATTTATTATGAACTGCAGATAAAACATGGTGGTGAAGTCTCAATTTGCTACAAACGCCAAATGCCCCGCACTTCTACAATCAGTCTTCATCAAGGGGGTGGGCTTCTGGCGTTACCCCCAGCCATACAAACCAGCATGCTTTGGTCTTATCCAATGTGGTAGACCAATTACAATCAAATAGCATTCCTGGATAAGGTGGGTTTCGAGCTTATGATAACATCATTTACATTTAAGTAAATAAAGTGCTCAAACTGGATGCAATCACAATACACACAAAAAAGTTTTAACTAAATATCAAATCACTAAGCAGAAAAAATTATTAAAAACAAGTATAGCATAAGTACTGCAATTTATATGAAAATAAATAGCAATTGCTTTTCAAAACACAATTTACATCATATAGATGATCATTACATTACATACAAAAAAATGCAGACTTAAAAACAATCACTTCAGAAAGGTTTACTGTAATAATAGCAAATGTAAAACCCAATAATTCAACTCTTATTTTATTTACATTACCACTAAATAAGTTTATCTATAAATAGTGCTTGAGAGCTAAATCTTGATTTAAACCTTTTGGAGACAATGGGCTGGATTCACAAAGACAGCCAAAAGTCCTGCAGCTGTGGGAAAAAGGCCTGCAGCACTGTGGAAATGCTGATGTGGGATAATCTGAAAGAAAAATTGCGCACGTGCGGAAATCCATAAAAAATAGCAGTTTCAGAAATTCCGCAAGTGCAGATCTGCAGCTGCAGAAAAGGCTTAGGAGGCACAACAACAGGTGATCCATATTAGCTGGAGCAGCAGACTTTGACAGTCTTGCCAGAGATGTAGCGAAAGTACCCACAAAAAGACCAGCAACCATTCCCACAACTGGAACCACAGCAGCACCACTGGTACCAGAAAAAACATGCACCACAGTGGCTGTCTGTAACTGATGGTTGTGTCTTTCCCTGGAGTGTTTATATTGCCTGCTGCAGTAGCACCCACTGCAGGTTGTTCAGCTTCCACTGCCTGTGGGGCTCCTTCATGGGCTGCACTGGGTCTGGTGGTTGTTTGTTGTCATTCAGTGACAATGTGTGCTAATGTTGCTGTAACTACAGCCACTGATATACACCCACTGGTTTGCTATTAATTGTGCCTGACCTCCACTATAATTGTATTTCAATTGTTGGGGCACTGCATTTTGCTCAGGGAGTGTTACACCTCACTGTCATGTGTGCAACATTTTTTCTGCAACTGCAGAAAAACATTGGCTGAGAATAGCCTTTAAGGGGATGTGCCATACTTATCAATTACTTTTTTTTCCTCAGGAACTTCTGCAGCTGCACTTTTTTCCACAGTCTATACTGTAGTTTTTCTGCCGCTTCTGAAGTTTTCTGTATAGCACTCAGAGCAATTTCCCTTGTTTTCCGCAGCTACAGAACTTTGGGGGACTTAGGGAAGATTTTGCCCCTTCAGATTGTTTCATGAATCCCCCCCTCCCCCCAATGTGCCTAACTGGAAAATCCAGTAACTTTCCTTCTGGAGGAGTTTTTTCTGCCTGTCACCACCCCTAGGGTCAATTTTAATTTGTTCAATACCTATCTATTTTAATACATCACGGTTACCATTGTGACAACATAAGAAGTGTTCCCCCATTGGTGTATCTTCTCATTTGTTTCAGATATCTCTGAGGTGTTCCTGTATCATTAAACAAAGAGATCTAACTGTTTTTCAAGTGTAAACTTTCAAACAGGGACACCAAACAGCATATACTGTACAACAAATTCAGTTCCACATGTGATGAATTTGCAAATTTGGACAGTTCTTTGGAAATGTTGCAGTTTGAATTCCTTTGCTTGATTACAATTTTTGCAAATGTTACGCTTTCCAGATCTATACATGCCAGAAGGTTTTGGAGGAAGCAAATTTCTACTTTCGGAACCCTAAAATACTGGTTCAGTTTTTCATCACTAGTCAAATTGACCAATACTATTTGACAACAGCTCCAATTTGACCCTCCAAATTATTATAATCAGTTACGAAACAAATGTTGTCACTTTTGTTGTTCCCACATCTATTCTTAAATTTAAGCAACTCAGTCCTTTCAAAATTACATGCTTTTTGGAAAGCATTCTCAATGTGACAATATGAGTAACCGATAGACTGAAATTATTCTTTCAGTTCAGCAGTCTGTTCCTTAAACTTATCAAGGCTGGAACAGTTTCTTCTTAATCTGACGAACTGTCTATACAGAATGGACCTGATAAGAGATTTGGGTGGGAACTGTCAGTTCTCAAGAGTACATTTGTAGCAGTCGGCATTCTAAATTACCTCGTTTTTACAACTTGGCCTCTCACAGCAGACAGGATTATATCAAGAAAGTTCAACTCTCTGTTACTGATACATGCTGTAAAGTGTAAACCTAATTCATTCATATTTATCCAGGCTAACAAGATTTCAGCCTGTCCTAGTAAGCAAAGGCAGGAGTAAAAAAAGACTGTTATGGTTCTCTAAGGAGGTAGCTGGGAAGATAATGGCAAAAAGGTTAGCATTCAGGAAATATAAGAAGACATAGAATGAGGAGGACTGGGAATTGTATCTGGAGAAACAAAGAGAGGCAGGGAAATCAGTTAGGAGCACTGAGGTACAAACAGATCAGAAAACAGCCCTGGAAGTTAAGAAAGGGGGCAAGCCATTGTTTAGGTATGTAAGTAAAAAGAGAAAGACCAGGAGAGGGATTGTAAGACTAAGAAGGGAAGGGGGGAGATTGTTTGGAGGGGGACCAAGAAAAGGCAGACATCTTGAACAAATACTTTTGTTCATTGTTCACAGAAGAAGAAGAAGGTGAGGAGCCACATATGAGGGACAGGAGCATATAAGGAAGGGAGGTGGACACTAGTCCATTTACAGAAGAGAGAGTCCTGAAGGAACTCACAAATCCAAAAGTGAATAAGGCAATGGGACCAGAAGGGGTCCATCAAAGGATACTACAGCAACTCAGGGAAGTACTGGCTGCACCTCTGACAGTCCTGTTCAAACTCTCACTGGAGGTGGGACTGGTTCTGGGGGACTCTAGGAGGTCAGATGTAGTTGCACTTCACAAAAGTGGTATTTAGGGGGGAGGCTTGCAACTACAGGCCAATCAGCCTAACTTCAGTGTGAGTAAACTATTGGAAACTCTACTGAAAGAAAGGATAGTAGAATACCTGGAATCATGTGGCTTATAACACCTGAGACAGCAGGGATTCATAAGAGGGAGGTCTTGTCAAACTAATCTAATAGATATCTTTGACTGAGTGTCCAGAAAATTGGATTAGGGAGGAGTGGTGGATGTGGCCTACCTAGATTTCAGCAAGGCCTTCAATACCATTCCACATAGGAGACTAGTATGCAAGCTCTGTATCCTAGGAGTAGGACAAAAGGTGTTAAACTGGATAAGAAATTGGCTAAGGTATAGGAGCCAGAGGATGGTAGAAAACAGAGTTCACTCCGAGGAAGGGAGGGTGAACAGTGGGGTACCACAGGGATCTATACTGGGACTGGTCCTCCTTAATGTCTTTATTAGAGACATTGCAGAAGAGCTGAATGGAAAAGTCTGCCTGTTCGCAGACCACACTAAAATCTGCAGCAGGGTATATACCTGGGGAAGGGGGGTGAAAAAATTAGATGGGATCTGAAAAAGTTAAAGGAGTGGTCAACGGTATGGTAACTGAGCTTCAATGTAAAAAAGTGCTAAATCATGCACCTGGGGCACAGAAACCCAAGGGCAGAATACAAAGTGGGAGGAAACGCTTTGACAACCACCAAAGAGGAAAGAGACCTGGGGGTTATCATATCTTGTCCAGAACCTGCTGCACTCCAGGAAAAAAACACTGAGTCCACTTGATAATATCTAGAAAACTTTAATGTATCAATACACAATCAAAATGTGGACAAGTGTCCTGCAGCCATATACAGGGAGTGTGCCTCAGCACTTCGCTATTAGGGCTTTGTCAGGAGTTGGGGAATACCTGTCAGTCACATAGCTAAATACAGCATTATCAATGATGTCACAGATTAAAACCATCAATGAAAAATTGCCAAGAATAATGTTATACAAAAAACACCATGTGAAAAGAAAACAACAGGGCCTGGATTCACAAAGGGAGCACAAAGTGGCTGCAAAAGTTTGCGCTGCACTTCCTGTTTGTGCTGGTGGGCAACAGAGCTATTCACAGCCAGACGGGCTATCCAGCTGTGAATAGGGGCCATCAGGGGCAGCACTAACCAGGAAAGGCAGTGGAATACCTAGTAGTGCTGTCCCACAGCCAGCCAGGAAAATGGCCCCGTAGCCAATAGCGCTAAACTGCTATTCACAAACAGAGGTATGCAAATGAGCTCATTGGGCATGCAAGGCACTAGTGGCCATTAGCATGCCCATTATGGGCTAATTTTCATGCCATTAGTTTGGCTGTATGCAGCTCCCCCACTAGCCCGAGCCCCGTGAGCCACATTCTCCCGTAGTGTAGTGGTGCCCACCCCACCCAGATTGTGGACCTGATGTTAAAAAAATATATATTTCCACAATGTAGGGTCCCTCCCCAGTCCCTCATCTCTTGTTCTCTCATCCATTAGTAAAAGAATATAATTTCAATGGTGTAGAGTCCCTCCTCAATCCCCGACTGCCCGAGTTCCCACCTGGTAATAATATAAAATATTTTCCATTGATATACCATAGTGTAGTGGTCTCTTCCTGATCCCTGATTGCCAGTTTACCCACCTGGTAATAACATAAAACTTGTTCCATAGTGTAGTGGTCCCTCTCCAATCCTCAGTTACCCAAACACCCACCTGGAAATAACATGAAACTTTTTCCATAATATAGGGTCCCCCCATTGCCCGATCACCTGCCCGATACAATAATCCATATTTTTCAATAGTGAAGTGGTCCTCCGACCCCAAATCCACTCCAGTAATGACATACCTCCCTACTCTAACTGCCCCAGCATGGCCGCCAATTGGTGAGTAGCACAGCTCTCCACACACCTCCACAGATGCCCACTGACTGAACTGTCAATGACAGCTTATAATATACATTACAAATCCGCTGGTTGACAGTGTCACACAGTGAGCTTGTAGTGTATACTGTAAGCTGTCATTGACAGTTCAGTTGGTGGGCAGCCATGGAGGTGTGTGGAGAGCTGTGTTGCTCAACAACAGGTGGCCATGCTGGGGTGGGGGAGAGGGGTGGTATGTCATTATCAGAGTGGGTGGGGGCTTAAGGGACCACTTCACTATAGAAAAATATGGATTATCATATAGGGTGGGTGATTGGGCAACGGGGGGACCCTACACTATGGAAAACGTTTTATGTTATTATTGGGTGGGTAATTAGGCAATCAGGATTAGGGCGGAACCACTACAGTATGGAACATAAAGTAATTAATGGATGGGTGTTCGGGGAATTGGGGATGGAGTGGGTCCACTACACTGTGGAAAATATGTATTTATAGTAACAGGTGAGAGCTCAGGGGATTGGGAAGATGGATAGGAGGCTGCAGTGTCTCTGCTAACTAATAGGGTTGCACGGATTACCACCAGCTTTTGTTCAGCGGTAATTTGCTCCACGCGAGGACCTTCAAAAAGGCCCTTGCATGGAGCAATTTCTTTGTGAATGGGATTGTGAGGATAGGCATGTCTCCACCCCCTCATTTGAATTGCTCCCCCCCCCACTGCTTCGCTTGGGTGCAAACCCAGTTTGTGGGGGTAAACTGGGCTTTATGAATACCAGCTATTCACAAGGTCCAGTTTGCTCTGGGCAAACTGGGTTTTCACCCAGGCAAAGGTTTGTGAATCCTGCCCCAGATCTTAAGTGCATACAAGGTAATTATACAAAAAATTATATAGAGACCTCTAGAGACATATAAAATTACATGCAGACTGTCAACTGTGATCACCCAAACACTTTTTACTGTGTAATTCCCATCTCTGTCAGTGATCTACAGGAGTTGGGCCAGGCCAAGAACCCCTGTCTCATTCTCTGAGTCTTTTTTACCTTACCCTAAAGACAGATTTAAAGAGAACAACAGTTAATAATTCACCAAATCTTCAGTGCTTCTATAAAGAAATGCTCCTATTTAGATAGATTTAGAAGGTAATTGAAAAACACAGAAACATGGGTAGACATCAAACTAACTTAACACCACAAGAAAAATTAACACTAGATACCCTTTAAAAAAAAACAACATTCTCATCAAACAGGCAGAAAAGAGGGGTAACGTTATCATCATGAGAACAGAATAATATGAAACAATAATTATGAAATTATTTATTGATGAGAACAGCTATATGAGATTGTCATACAACCCCTTATTTGCCTATAAGAAAGAAATGCAGTCATTATTGCAGGAGGGGTTACAGGAGGGCTAGATTACAGAACAGGAGTCTAATTATTTATGGTGTGAATGTATGAGCATTACAACTTTCTATGCCATATCAAAGGTCCAGAAAACATGGAGGACCCACTTGGCAGACCCAGTCCCTTGTGGATAATCTATGTAATTTTTTTGATTTTGTTCTTAAGGCAAAGTGCTGTAGCTTTGCCCTCATACCTGAGAGACACTGGAGTACTATTACTGCACAAAGTTGAAAGGGATTAAGTGTAATGAAAACATGCAATGGATTACCATATTGTAGATGTTGAATCCCTGTACACATCGCTCTGACATAGAGTTGGGGTCAGGGCATGTACATACTTTTTTTGAAGAGTCCTCCTAGAAATAACATGCCCCTAAATCTTATCCAACTATTTTTAGAGTTCATATTAGCTCAGAATTTTTTTTTTATTTAACAACAATTCTTTTTTGCAAAGTTGTGGAAATGCGATGGGGGCAGCTATGGCCCCCACAAATGCAAATCTCTTAGTGAGGTTTCGGGAGGAAGGGATGATTCACAACCCAAATGTAAACCCTTATGAACGGAAGGTAAAACACTGGCTCAGATACATTGATGATTGCCTTTGCATTTGGAAGGGCATGACAGATGAGGCATATGCTTTTATTGAGTGGTTAAATCAAAATAGCATGAATTTCAAGTTTACAGCACATACTGATGCTGTAAAGGTTAACTTCCTTGATTTGGTACTGGACACAGAAGTACCTAGGGGATAGATTGTCACCAGGTGATATAGAAAAACAACCTCCATAAATAGCCTATGTTGGTATGACTGTTCCCTCCCCCATGTCTATAAGAATTCCATACTGTATATGCAATTCCTCAGGGTGAGGAGTAATTGTACTGAAATAAGTGATTATGACAAACAATTCATAAAATGAACTAGGAGATTTTGGTATGGGGTATAGTGAGGGGATGTTGAGAAATTCATATATTGAGGTAAGGAACAAGGAAAGACTAGATTTGCTGGTAAAGGCTCCTAGCTTCACCTGAGCTCTTTTCTTCTAGGTTTGCTTGTAAGGACAGAGCAAGGAACATTATCAGAGCAAGGAAAAAGATTAAGGCTTCTTTTGGCTAGGCAGATTTACTGTGTGTTACTATTTTCTTTTGTACTCACAGGGTCTGTTACTATTTTTTGCTAACATTGTGCTGCTTTATTGTTCTCGGATTCAAACTGCTGTTGCAGGGTATACTTTCTGCTGCATTATTACAGGGTGTACCTACAGGTTTGTTACTGTTTTCTACTTACAGATTACTGCTGTACTCTTCTCTGATTCAAATTGTTTTTTGCAAGGTTTATCTTCTGTTACTGCTTTATTTTTCTCTGTACCAAAGTGTTTTTCTGCAGGGTATATCTTTTGTGAAATTGTTACAGGTGGTGCTTACATTTTTGTGACTTTTTTATCTATCGCTACGCTAAGCAAAATTACTATTTGCTACTATTTTATTTTGTTTTTGTTGAAAGGGTTTTGTTTTGGTCTCAATGGTGTTGCAGTCTCCTTCTCACATTGAAGAGGCTAATTGCTTTCCTCCCATAGCTCTTCCATGGGATTAGGTGTGTAACTGGGGGGTGGAGCTGACAAATTCTTAGTAACTTCCAAAAGAAGGAAGAATTAAAAGGTCAGGTTAGTTGGTGTTTTTGGGGTAGAAGACTAGGTTTGCTGGCAAAGGCATCTAGCTTCACCTGAGCTCTTTTCTTCTAGGTTTGCTTGTAAGGGCAAAGCAAAGAACATTATTAGAGCAAGGAAAAAGATTAAGGCTTCTTTTGGCTAGGCAGATTTACTGCGTGATACTATTTTCTTTTGTGCTCACAGGGTTTGTTACTGTTTTTTTTGCTAAATTTTACTGCTTTATTGTTCTCTGATTGAAATTGCTGTTGCTGGGTATACTTTCTGCTCCATTATTACAGGCTGTGCCTACAGATTTGTTATTGTTTTGTGCTTACAGATTATTGCTGTAATCTTCTCTGATTCAAATAGTTTTTTACCAGGTATATCTTCTGTTACTGCTTTATGCTTCTCTGTAGCAAAGAGTTTTTTGGAGGGTATATCTTCTGTGAAATTATCACAGCTGGTGCTTTACAGGTTTTACAATTGTATCTATCATTAGGCTAAGCTTTCAGCGCTACTGCATTTCTTGTTGGTTGATTGTTTCTGCTCTTAGATCCTTGTTTCTTTCATCCATGGTTCTTCTGTTTGGACAGAGGAAGGGCCCAGTCACCCACCCCCATCTTTAACCACCCCATGATACACTCCTCTTATAGGATACCACAGTCATGACATTTCCTGTAGCAAAGCAAGAAGGAGAGGATCAGAAGGGTATTGACACAGTGACCTCACTTACAGGGGCACAACTAATTTAACTTGTTATAACAAGTTATACAAAAACAAACAAAACAAAAAATGAAACTTTTGCTTTCATTTTCCTCCTTCTAGTTACTCAGACCAGGTTATAAACCCGGCAACTCACCTGGAATGGATATTATTAATTGCAGGTACTGTGGGACACTTTTCAACAGGGTAGCTATACAGAATTTAGGATGCTGTCCTACATGCTGGACCATTAGAGAGCTAAGGGCTCAGCTCCAGACAGCATGGGCAGATATTGCATGCATCAAATGGCATATTCAGGAGGAAATATATAAGAACAGCTCACCATTTCCCCAACATAAAACTGAAGCACCTCGACTGCAGAGGACAGTTGGTCGGGGAGGTTGGCAGGTGGTTAGGAGGGTCAAATTGGGTGCCCCATCACTCAGTGCTCTCCAACATATCACCTCCATAAACCATACAAAAACAACAAACAGGTATCTACCTCTATCTCCAAAATCAAGCAAAGGGGCAGAGGGCACTGCAGAGCAGGACACTGCAACACAGGAACTAGTGCAACAAAACTCTTCCAAAACAGGGACCAAAACAAAAAAAGCAAAAAGGAAATCCTGAACACTTCTGATCATAGGAGACTCCATGATTCAGGGAGTTGACACCTACCTCCCAGCCAGGGGTAATGGTCAGATGTCTGCCAGGTACATCAGCATGGAGAGACACTAACTGCATTGCTAAAATCATGCAGGAAGCAGGAGAAAATATTGATATCCTGGTACACATAGGGACTAATGATCTCACCTGCCGGTCAGTTGTGGAGACCAAGGAACACCTGACCAGGCTGGGAGATAAACTGTCATCCATTTCATCTGGCATCTCCTTCTCTGAGATCCTGCTGGTCTGGGAGAGGGGGGCAGATGGATGGAAGGTCAGAGAAGGGGAGATAGGGAAGCTAAACATGTGGCTTAAGGGCTAATGACAGGAACAAGGACACAAATTTGTACTGTACGTAACTGGCAACAGTTTTGGGAGCAAAAGTTCTTTAAATTCGATGGACTGCATCTGACTAAGGAGGGAGTCAGTGCATTGGAGCAGAAGTTTGACATCTTTGCAGAAAATTTAAACTAGCAAATGGGGAGAGGGGTGCAGCACCCGATACTTAGAATGGGAAGAACACTCCTCCCCCATCAGCTAGTGATCAAACAGGAGTTAAGCATGTTTGCAGTTCATTTGCACAACCAGGTAAGGAAAAAGGTCCAGCTCCCCATACAACACGCAGAGGAAATTCTGGACCTTGTCCAACAACTAACACACTGAAATCTGGCCAATGGAAAATCATGTACACAAATGCCCACAGTCTGGGAAACAAGATCCCAGACCTGTAGGCAACAATGACTGAGGCTAAACTGGACATAGTAGCCATTAGTGAGACATGATTCACCAGTAACCACACTTGGGAGACTTCAGTACCCAGCTATGTACTATTCTGAAGACACCAAGGTGCAAAAGGGGGGGAATGGCCCTTTATCTCAAGGAAAATATCAACACTACAGAAATTCAGAATACACATAAGGAGCCAGAAGAACTGTGGGTAACCCTGGAAACAGGAAATGGGACAGCCATATGAACTGGGGTTGTCTACAGGCCTCCAGACAAGGAGGACATAGACACATTACTGTTAGAAGATATACAAAACATGACAGTTAAAGGGGAGGTTCTGATAATGGGAGACTTCAACATGCCAGATACAGATTGGTCAATACCAGCAGGAACATCCATCAGAACTAGACACATAGTGGATTCCCAGCAGGGGGAGGTCCTCAAACGACTGGTACAACAACCCACAAGAGACAGGGCTATCCTAGATCTAGTACTGACTAACGGGGAAAGGATCACAGATCTCCAGGTAGAAGGTCACCTGGAGGCTAGTGACCATCACATGGTATGGTTCAATTGGCCACTAGAACTAAATCATCCCATTCTAAGGCAAACATATGGGACTTCAGAGGAGCTGACTTTGATAAGATGGCCAACAGAGTTAAGCTAGCCCTGGCAAGAAGAAATACAGGTGAGGGGCTACAGGCAAAGTGGACAAGCATTAAGGATGCAATACTTGAAGCAATATCCCACTGTGTTAGAGAAAAAAGCAAGAGCAAAAGAAGGAGGAAACCACTTTGGTTCTCAAAAACAGTAGCTGAAAAGGTCAGAGCCAAAAGGCTAGCCTTCAGGAAATATAAGAAAACACAGCTGGATGAAGATAGGGAGGATACCAAACTTCCCTAAGGGAAGCATGGAATGTATTAAGGCAGGCAAAGGCCCAAACTGAGGAAACACTAGCATAAACAGCAACAGAAGGGGACAAGACTTTTTATAGATACATTAGTGAAAGGAGAAAATCCAGAGGGGGTATTGCTAAGCTCAAAGGGGATAAGGGGGAGTGTGTGGAGGAGGACCAAGGAAAACATCTATCCTAAATAAATACTTCTGCTCAGTATTTACTGAGGAGGAGGTAGGGCAGGGCCCACAGCTCAGCACAATGGACATGGGGGGAGGGAGGTGTGCACTAGTCCCTTCACAAAAGAAAGTGTCCTACAAGAGCTCACTAAGCTCAGGGTGGATAAGGCAATGGGAACTGATGACATACATCCCAGGGTACTAAAGGAGCTAAGGATGGAATTAGCAGAGCCATAATCAGAACTGTTTAGTGAGCCTCTGAGCACAGGAGAGGTCTCAGAAGACTGGAGAAGGGCTCATGTGATCCCGCTCCACAAGAGTGATAGCAGGCAAGAGGCAGAGAACTACAGACCTGTCAGTCTTACTTCCGTAGTGGGCAAGATTATGGAGACACTCCTTAGGGAAAAGATAATGCAACACTTGGAATCCATAGGAGCACAGGATCCAAGACAGCATGGGTTTACTGTACAATAGGAAGATCCTGTCAAACTAATCACATAGATTTCTTTGAGGGGGTGACCAGAGTGGTGCACCAAGGGGGTGCAGTTGATGTTGCCTACCTTGACTTCGGCAAAGCTTTTATACTGTTCCACATAGAAGATTAATAAGCTGGGTAGACTCATGGTGGGTCAGAAGTTGGTCAAATGGGTGGCAAACTGGTTGGCGGGCAGAAAACAGAGAGTGGTGGTAAACGGTATACAGTCAGAGGAGTTGCAAGTCACAAGTGGGGCACCTCAGGGATCAGTCCTGGGGCCAGTCCTCTTCAATATCTTTATCAGTGACATTGCAGATGGGCTGGAGGGTAAGGTTTGTCTGTTTGTAGATAACACCAAGATCTGCAACAGAATAGATGATTCAGATGGGGTGGGCTGAATGAGAAGAGATCTGAATAAACTGGCAAAATGGTTGGAGGAGTGGCAACTGGGGTTTAATGCAAAGAAGTGCAAGATCATGCACATAGGGAGAAACACTGAAGCCACCTATAGGTTGGGAGGGGAGTTGCTGGCAATCACAAGGGAAGAAAGAGACTTGGGCATCATCATCACTGATGACCTGAAATCATCCAAGCAGACCACTAAAGCAGTAAATAAGGCTAGAGGGATGTTGGGATGTATTAGTAGGGATATTGCAAACCGTAGAAGGGAGGTAATAATCTCTCTTTATGAGATACTGGTTAGGCTCCTTCTGGAGTATTGCGTGCAGTACTGGAGGCTACACCTGCACAAGTACATTAACAAAATGGAGGCAGTCCAGAGAAAGGCAACCATATGAGGACAGATTAACAGAGCTCAATATGTATACCCTAGAGCAAAGGAGGGGGGGAGAGAGGTGATATGATCGAAACATTCAGACATCTTAAGGGGATTAACAAGGTGAAAGAGTCTAACATGTTTCAATATAAGAAAAATAGCAGGACAAGAGGACACAGCATGAGACTAGAGGGAGGTCGATTAAGGTGGAATGTGAAGAAGTTCTTTTTCACAAAAAGGGTGGTGGATGCATGGAACAGCCTACCTCAGGAAGTGGTGGATATGAATACAGTGCAGGGCTTCAAACAGGTATGGGATAGGCATAAGGGAGCAATACAGATAAGTGTGACTAGATAGGCCATTGACAGAGTACAGGCCTATGACACATTCAAAAGGTAGAAAAAATGGGCAGACTGGATGGGCCTTGCGGTCCTTATCTGCCGTCAACTTCTATGTTTCTATGTAAGCGAACTGTTCAGAGGTACAGGTAAACAACATAATGATCCAGGAAAGCAAGGACCAGTTTCTTTCTCACTGGAGTATAATGAAGTGGTATGACAAATTGAAAATGTAATTTGGAGAAATTGGAACATCATTCATAGTGATGTACTAGTCAGGGAGGTGGTTGGAGAAACACCAAGAGTTATTTTGAGAAAAGCAGAAAGCTAGTACATAGCCAGTTTTATGTCCCACAAGCTGAAAACAGAGCATGGCTGCAAAGACTAAAGGGGTTTCATTTATGTAAAAGATGCAATATATGCCAGTACAGGGTGCAAGGGACACAGTTTAGATGCCAATCAATCATTCAATCAATCAGATTTTATTTATAATGTGCTTTTCCAAAGCAAAGCGCAAATACAGTATAAAAACAAATATTCAATAAAAAAGACTTTAAAATAACAGGCAGCAAATAATAAAATTAAATATTGTCCCCAAAGGCCAGGCCGGAAAGAAACATTTTTAATGAGGGCTCGGACTGAGGACCATGTCTGTCAGATGAGTTCAAAATCTATGAATTAGTTCCTGTTCTACTAATTGTGTTGGTTATGTACTTTGCTGTACTTGCAAACTTGAACTATGTGGGAAGAACAGAAAGAACACTAAAAGAGAGGGTAGAAGCACAGATGACAGCCATGATACGTGGAAGAGTGGATTCACCAGTAGTCAGGCACGTTGAAGAAAAACATCAATGTGATCCCAAGCAAATGAAGACTGTGGGGCATCTTAAGGTACCAAGACAAGGTGGTGACAGGTTAAATATTTTGTTAAGAAGAGAGAGATACTGGATACTTAAGCTCAGCTCTATCAACCCACGTGGTTTGAATGAATACTGGTACCTGAAACTATTTTTAAAGATAAGATGAATTACATTATGGCTAGCTAGTTGACAAGGAAAATATGTAATTTTTCTTTGCCATTAAACTTAAAAGACTTCGCGGAACCCCCAACCATGAAGTTCCCATATACTTTCACAGCCTCATTCTCTTCCCCCTTCCCCAAAACCCTCGGCCCTTTCCTAGCCTCACTTTTTTACCATGGTAATAATGTAAATATAAGCAGTTCGTTATAGAAGCACTGACTATTTGGCGAATGCTTATTACACTGTTAACTTTTGTGCTCTTTAAATCCCTCTTTAGGGTAAAAAGACTCTGAGAATGAGACAGGGTTTTCTGGCCATGTCCAACTCTGTAGATCACCGACAGAGATGGGAATTATATAGTAAAAAGTGTTTGGTCGATCACAGTTGATGTAACATGTTGCAAGATTCTTGACAGTCTACATATAATTTTATACATCACCAGAGGTTTTCATTTATTTAATTATTTTTTTTGTTTAATTACCTGGCATGCACTTAAGATGTGTTGTTTTCTTTACACACAATCAGCCTGATTCTAAGACAGGTCCACCATGGTGCAGTTCGACTTGCGCCAATACATATGGTGTTAGTCGCAATTTACGCCATGGGTTCTGCTGGCCAGAAATCCAAGAGGCGGCCTGTGCCATGCCGCGGGCGGCCTGCACACAGTGGAACATATGTCACCCAAGGCCCTTACAGCATGGAGGAAGGGGGGGTTATGGCAGCAGCTGCCCCCAGTTCCAGAATGGCAGCTACCATAACCCCTCAACGCCATTCCAGGAGGTGCTGCAACACTGTGGGATTAGACCAGCTCTGTGCTGGCATAAGGGGAATCTGCTGTTTCCAACTGGCTGATACCTCCCCACATGGCCCCGAACCACACATTGCCATGCCATCCCAACCCCCCCATCGCATAGTAGTCCCCCTACCCCTGGCCAAATTGGGGTCCACCCACCAGCTTCTAGTACTGTGCTGTGGCGATGCCACCTTCTGGTGCCAGTGTGTTTCTGGAAACACCTCCCCATGACCCACTGGGGCTTGCAGGCATGTATTGGGGCCGGAAGGGGCTGTGCTCTATCATCGGGCTTGTCAGAGGCTTGAGGCACCAAGGTCAGGTGCGCCCTTCCTGTGGTGCACCGCTAGAGGTATCACAAGTCATAGAGCATAGGTGCTGGAGACCCTGCTTGTTCTGGAATCTGGTGCAGGGTCCCCAGCATAGCGGCATATGTCGCAATCCACATTCACCAGCAAATTGCACCATATGTCTTAGAATCGGGCCCAATGTGTTTTTTAAAATATTATTATTGCTGATTTTTCATTGGTGTTCTTAAAAATTGACATCATCGATAATGCTGTATTTAACTGTGTAACTGACAAGTAGTCCTCACTTCCTGACGAAGCCTTAATGGTGAAGCACTGGGGCACACTCCTTGGATATGGATACAGAGTGCAGGATACTTATCCACATTTTAAGTGTGTATTAGTATAATAACTTGCTTGTTTATTCCTGGAGAGCAGCAGGTTCCGGACAGCATTTGAAGTACTGGAGTAGCCACCCCTTCTGACTGCACCCTACTAACTCTTCTGAGTGCAACCATTGAACTTTGGAATTCATAAGTTATCATATCTGATGACCTAAAGATGGCTAGACAATTTGTCAAGCAGTCAGTAGAACTAGTGGGATGCTATGGTGCATTGGGAGGGGTATCACCAGCAGAAAGAGGGAGGTGGTGTTACTCCTTTATAGATCACTAGTGAAACCTTACCATGAGTAGTATCCAGGTCTGGAGACATCATGAATGGAAGGACATAGAAAGACTGGAGGTGGTCCAGAGGAGGGCAAACAAAATGGTATATGGTCTGCATTAAAGACCTGTGAGGAAAGACTGAAAGGCCTCAATATGTATACTATGGAGGATGAGAGGGAGAGGAGGAGATATGATGAGAAACTTTCAAATACCTCACAGGTATAAATAAGGTTCAAGAGGGAAGCATTTTTCAGGAAAAAGATGCTCAAGGACAAGGGGTCATGCTATGATCCTGGAAGGGGTAGACTCTGGGGGGATGTGAAGAAGTATTTCTTTATAGGGATGGTGGTGGATGACTGGAACTGCCTCCCAGTGGATGTTGTGGGGACAAAAACTGTAACAGGAATCACAAAAGCATGGGATAGGCATAAGGGAACCTTAGTGATACGACAAGAGGGGGGATAAGCTGGAATTCAAGTAGGGTCTGCAGTGATGCAGTAGATAGAGAAAAAATTGCAGACTATACTGCTAAGCAGTCCTTAGCTGTCACCAAATTCTATGTTTCTATGATTATTACTACATTTTCTGTTTTTCCATCTAGCTACACTAGTTCTACCAAGGTCTGTCCTCCTATCCTCTGTCATGCCATCACTCTAGAAACCTGCCAGCTCCCTCAGTTGCACCATCTATCATTGTCACTATTAAGAGCAATTGTGGAGAGTCCAGGTGAGCCAGTGGCCATCATATTGGCAGCAGTGGGGGGTTCCATGTTTTCCTTGTTTCTTTCTTCTGGTCCCTCCTACTACCGCCACACTACCATCACACAAGGCCCTGTAGGTCCAACTCATGTGCATTCATGTCCCTTTGACAGAAAAGCAGACTCTCAGTTCACTGTTGGTGCTTGCCTTGTCAGTGGAATAAACAAACAGACCCACACCTGCTAGGATACGTGGACATCAGCAGCATCACTCCCCACAACCTGCACAAGTACTGGCTTTCTGCATTCACTGCAAATCTCAGTTTGCCAGGAAGACAGCACAGGATGCTGTTGCAGAGCCATTGGGTTGCCCTATTATTATTACTATTTATTTTTTTTGTTGTATTACCTGTTACACTGTACAACATGCTACAGTACATGTCATTCATTTTCAATGTCCTCTAACACTGAAATACAGAGCAGCTGTCTGAAGTTTTCTTCACATTTGCTCTTTTGTTGTCCTTTTACTTCGTACCCTGTTCAACTTATTTTTATCACATCTATTGTATGTATGAGGTAAGCATACATACAGTATGGTTGTAATACTTATGACATTGAAACACAAAACACTCTTAACTGATGTGCCATACTGAATCTGATCTATAGTCTGTGGGAAAGGGCTATTGTTCATGGAATTCAACAAACTCCTAGTGTTGTTGTAACCTAGTAGTGATGTCAAATATTGATTGTACCATCTTAAGTACATCACTACAAGGGTACAAGAATAAGGAATGCCCTCAGTCTCAACTGTCCTGACAGCTGCACTGATCACTCATTTGTTTCTTCGTCAGTTTCATCTGTCACTTCTGAGGAAAACAATGAGCACTCAGCATTGTTTTTAGTGGTCTTTTCAAAACTGGACAGCACACTTAAATGACTCTTCATAAATTCTCCGTTGCTGTGCAGAGTTGCCCATACACAATAAAAGACATCAGATGGGCAGCAGTGAACAACAACACTGGGTTTACTTCTTGAGGTTGTTATCACAAATGCAGACTTCTGCTCGCGAGATCTACTTGTTGTCCTGACAACCTCTGGATGCAAACACAGCATTTCTGTTCACTGTTGCCCATCCATTATCCTCTATATTCTATACTGAGAAAAGAGGTTAGCTCTTCTATTCTTTATGTCTTGATTGGAATTTTTTCAGATACCCAATCCCAAGATATACTTTACATTTTTGAACTGCTGGTATAACAAAGGTGGTCTGATCACAGCCTAAATGACAAACATTTTTAAAAGTGATTTTTTTCTAATTTACATTATTATGGTGTAATTTGTAAACATTATTACATACAATGAAAGAGTTGCAGGCTTGAACAAGTTTATTACATGCCCATTTCTACAAAAGCTCATAGAAGACCATGTTTTTATTGGGGGGGGGGGTGCATACAAGTAGTGATGAATTGCAGTGCTATTTACTTGTAACTGACATTTCAGAGGTACATGTTTCTAAAATAATTTATGTTAAGCTTTTAAATGTGGCTGAAAAAGAAATAGCCATGTATATAGCACTTATTTGTAATCAGCAGTATCTACTCTATATCGAAATGGATTATAACAGAAGTCTGCAATTATGTCCCCAGTAATTAAAAGAGGTTCTAATGAGATAAAGTGTATTATAAATAGTGCTGTCTATTTTAGCAAATATATAAAAAGTAGTAGAAAACCAACTAAATTCTAATTTTGAAAATCATAATGTTTCATCCTTTGACCAGTTTACTCAAGACACATATACAGCAGCATTTGCCTGTGTAATTCAAAAGTTATAGCCTCAACTCAATAAACAAAAGGAAAATACCATGTGCTCCATTTGTGGATCTCACAAAGATCACAGAAGATCATTGTGATTTAGTCAACCACTGTTACTTCCTTGTGAAACTTTAAAACTGTGACCTAGACTATGATGCTGTAGATTGGCTCAGGGATGCAATGCTGGTCACAAGTTGTGGAAAATAACAATCATGTATTCAGTTCTGCTTCCATTAGAAACATGTGCCAGAAGGATCAGCTCTAGGACTCCTTCTTGTCTCTTTATTTAGAAAAGAACTGCCAATCATCCCTGATTAAAAAATTCAAATGTATGCAGAGGTTATGGTTATTTACTGTGACAATCAAATGTCAACTAAAGTGCACATCAGAATATTGTACAAGAGCTGCTTTTTTTGTATTATCTGCGTACATAACTACTCAAACACAAATAAACTGTGGCACCAGAAACAGATTAGAGAATGTTCCTGAGATAGTGTGGAGCCCCCACTTTAGGAAAGGGCTTATTTAGACTGTGCATGATGAAGCTGTCTTCCTGACTGATGCAGAAGCTGCAGAGACCCTCAATTGATCATGTGTGGTGAGCTAAGAGAGAGGCTGTGCTGTACAAGACAGGCCATGCTCTAGAACAAACTTTGGTGCCTTTGTGCTCTCCTTCCTCAACTGCTGCTGCATTCTTCATTCCTGGCCCTTTAATCCTGGCATAGGGGACTGAGAACAAGCATCATAGATACCACCTCTCCATTCCTACAGTGCTTCAGTGCACCAAGAGGACACAAACTGCTGCCTTCAACAGAGCAGGAGGGCATGTGGAAAAATGGGCTTATCCTGTATGCTCCCTACTCAACCATCTCTAGTATGCCCAACTCAGGGACCCGCCACACTCACAACTGCAATTGAGATGACCGGATAATAGCCCAGAAGGTCTACAAACAAATACTAGGGAGCCAGTGCTCATAAATGGGACACATAAATAATTGCAGACAAAGACTTGTAGAGCACATGTCTCCTCCAGAGACATAGAAACATAGACAATGGCAGCAGAAAAAGGCCAATGGTCCATCCAGTCTGCTGAAGTTCTCAATTTAGCCCAATGACCTACTGTTCCTCCAGGGTCCTAGCCCTACCCCTCTTCTCTGCCCTGATTATGATGCACTGAGCAACCACAATGCCCTTCATTCTGTCCCAGCAATGCTTAAAACCACTAATAGTTTTTGCACTCACCACCTCAGCTGGCAGCTTGTTCATTGGCTCCACGACCACTTCATTAAAGTAGTATTTCCTCACATCTCTCCTCATCCTCCCTCCTGTTAGCTTCCACTTATAACCATGTGACTGCTAGCTGGTACTCAAGTTAAATAGTTCCCTGGAGTTCACCCTGTTATTTCCTTTTAGGAATTTCAAGGTCTCTGTCATATCTCCCCCACTCCCTTCTGGTCTCCACCGAGTACATGTTCAGTGCCTTGAAGTGTTTCTCATATGACATGCCCTTTTGGCCCTGAATCATTTTTGTTACCCAGCGCTGCACTGTTTTGAGCCTATCCCTATCTTTCCTGAGGTAAGGACTCCTAAACTGGGTGCAGTACTCCAGGTGTGGCCTCAACAAGGATCTACACAGGGGAAGTATTACCTCTCTTTATCTGGTATCAGTACCTCTCCCGATACATCCAGGCATCCAATTTGCCTTGCTATAAGACCTGTTGCACAGATTTGATTGCTTTAGGGAGTCACTGATGATAACTCCAGGTTCTTGTTCCTTAGTTGTGGTACTGTCTTACCTGTCTTATCCAGTACTCCATCCTGGGGTTCTTGTTCCCTAGGTATGTCACCTTATACTTCTTGGCACTGAATTTTAAATGCAAAACCCTTGAGCACCTCTCTAGCTTTTGTAAGACTCTGTGCATTTCCTTTATTCCTTCATCACTATTCACCCTCCAACAGAGCTTAGTGTCATCTTTGAAGAGACGTAGGCTACCCTGGATCCCCCCACCAACATCACTGATAAACATGTTGAAGAGGACCAGACCCAAGACAGATCCCTGTGGAACCCTATTCATGACACCCCTCTTTTCTGATTTAACCCCTCTGACAACAACCCTCTGCTGCCTCCTCTTTAGCCAGTCACCTACCCAGTTTATGATGACCATAGCTGCACCCGGATCCTCCATCTTCTGCAGCAAGTGTCTGTGGGGTACTGAGTTGAAAGTCTTGCTGAAGTTATAATTAGGGCTGTAATTAATTCACGGTCATGACGGATTTCACGATTACCGTGAAATCAGCTCAGTGCCATGAAATTTGCTCAATGCTGTGAAATCGGTGATTCAGGTTTCTTTCTGTTCTTAGACTCTCTTTGTGGTTGAGCGAAAAGACTTCGACAGTGATGTAAAGTACTTACCACAATAGTAGCATCTCCTTGTCTGTGTCCTGGGGTGTTTTGTAACATCTCTCAGGCAGGTCAAAAAAGATCAGGCTTAAATTTGAATTTCAGCAGGCATTTGAGGTGCGCCAATGTCAGGGTTGGCCGGGGGGTCCATTTTTCCTACTCCCGATATCCAGCAGCAATTGTTGAGGGAGGGCTGGAAGGAAGCTAGCAGCCCTACAAACCCTTTTGTCTGTGTTCTATGGCATTCTAGGCCTGCATGTTCGAGAGAGGGCTGGAAGGAAGCAAAACCATCGCCACCTACTTCCCATCCATCTGCCCCCTGTCCATTATTTCGGCTCCAGCCCGAATATTTCTAAATCTCAACCAGACAATGTGGTCTTGCTGCTAGCTTTGCTGTTTCAGGAGGGTAGTCTTATCATCACTGAACACCAGCCACACAGCTTTCTTTTTTAAATTTGAATTAAAAAAAAACAGTGAAAACAACTTCTACAATGCTTCGGAACACAGGGTTTAGGGGGGTCCATGATGATCACTAGGGCTGTAATTATTTCATGGATTTTATTGATTTCATAGATCACTGCTGACCATGAAGTGCAATGAAATGACTGATTTATCACCATGCATGTGCCGTGCAAAGTGTGATTTTTACCGTGAAATAATTACAACCCTAGTTATAATAGAGTAAATCCACAGCATGGCCTCTATCCAATTCCCTCATCACCAAAAGAAAACTGTCAGGTTAGTCTGACAAGATTTCCCTGCCATGAATCTGTGCTGCTTATTATCCTGGAGACCGTTGATCTCCAAGTAGTTTACAAGATCCTCTTTGACCAGTGACACCATCAGTTTTCCTACAATAGAGGTAAGACTGACGGGTCTGTAGTTCCCTGATCGCTCCTTGTTTCCCTACTTATGGAGTGGAACTTTGTCCGCCATCCTCTAATCCTTCAGAACCACCCCTGTCCATAGAGAGCTATTGAACAGACCTACCAGGGTATCAGCCCATTCTGCTACCAATTCCATCAGTATCCTCGGATGCAAACCATCTAGTCCTGAGGCCTTATCAATTTTAGGGCTACCAGCCCTTTCAGGACCCTTTTGCTAGTAAATGCTAGCTGCCTCATCTCCAGAACCCACTTAATGGCAACTTTGATTGCCACTGTCTGGCAAGGGCCCACCATCCTTCCTAGTGAAAACTGTGCAAGAGAAACTGGCGGTTGTTTTCCCATCCACCTTAATCACCCTATCCCCCTCTGTTAGCCTCAGAATTCCACTCTCTCAAAATTCCACTCCTTTCTTTCTTTTTCACTAATATACCTTAAGACCTGTTTTTGTCTGCTCTTGACCCCCTCTGTAATATGCAACTGTGTGTTCACTTTTGCCTCCCTTATTGCCCTCTTTGCCTTCCTATTTTTAACCAATTATTCTTCCTATTATTTATCCCCCTGCTTTCCCTTAAATCTACAAAAGGCCTTTTTCATGGCTCTCACCATTTTCAAGACCCTTGCTGAGAACCGCAGTGGTTTCTTGAATCTGTTATTTTTGGTTACCACTCACATGCATACCACAGATGCCTTGAGAATGGCCCCCTTATTGTCCCTCATCTCTCTTCCACCCCATCTATGTTGTCCACCCTTGCTAACTTATCCCTGACCAGCTCCTTCATCAAATTGATGTTTGTCCTTCTAAAATCAAGGACTTCAGTTCTCAATTGCAGTTTACCAAACCCAAAGGCCAGTTCATACCAAGCAGGGTTATAGTCACTGTGATCTAATGGTTCCCCTATTCCCACAGCTGCTACCACTTCTGAGTTGGTGAGCACCACATTGAGACTTATATTTCTGCCTGGTGAGCTCTTTAACTAACTGTACCAGGAGACAGTCCTGGAATGCATCCAGCAAGACCTTTCTTCTGGTGCTCCTGACCAATAGAACATCTCAGTCAATGTCCGGCAGGTTCAGATCAACAACCACCACATCCACCTTAGCTATCCCCCCTTCCAGTTCTTCCCTGCCTGCAGCCATGTTGTTGCCTCTTGACCCCACTGGCCAGCCAATCAAAGAGCTAGAAAGCCCAGTAGCAGACAGCAGAGACTTGCTGGTAAGTATGACAGGACCCTCATAATGTACAGGTAAGTTGAGGGAGCCAATCTGAATGCTGTACAAGGCAACAAGACAAATAGACAGCCTCTTACACCCAATAGGATTCTGCATATGGAAATACATTTCTGGCCTCTTGAATAGCTCAAGGCAATGGAAGAGAGATAATGAACATATCTGACTTGTTGCTGCATGAAATAGCAGCTGCCTAACCAGGCCTTGATCTATTGAGACCTTTTTTGAGCTTACCCTTCTAATCTAATGTGGGACTTATCCTGGGCTCTTATTGCTGTGAACTGTGCTTGAAGGACACCTGCTAAGCAAAGCTACCAGGAATCTTTGCCTGTGGGGCATTTCTAGTGACTGAACTTGCTGTGATAAATCCTGAAAGACCGATTCCTGTGAGAGCTGCTGAGCTATGAAATTGAACAGAGACAGCTGCATTTACATCAAGGTACTGCAGAGCCAGATAGGGGGGCCTGCTAACCCTTACCAAGTCAGAGCAGAGTTGAACCATGGGGAGTCTCTCCTGGGGTCTGGGCACATCAAGAATCATGAAGCCACTATGTAGTGCTTCTGGGTGCACTGTGAGAGTTAAGCCAGGATGGCCGTGTTGCTGTGAATCATCTAAGAGTAAGTCAAAAAGCTTCATATCCAAACCACAGGGGCCTAATCCTAAATGCTGCCCTACCTGCTGCTGTGAGCTGGTTCCTGCCTCAGCTGAACTGCTGTATCCATGAGTCATGTGATTTTTTTTGGCATTGATGGCTGGGTTCCTTTGTACTTTTCTTGGTTGGTTTACAGTAACCTCGTCTCCATTACAAAGTTGTTTTTCAATCATTTTGCATTTGAGATCTCAAGTTTCATTAATTGTGCTAGCCTGCCATTGCCTGTTTGGGGGGGGGGGTTAAAATGCGAGCTTGCTAATTGTCAGTGAATGCACCACCAAAATGATCGACCAATGTATCTACCAGGTCTGCACCGAGTTAGTGACTTAGTGTCACTCTTTGGTACCCCAGAGTCATTTATTGTTATTTTATACTTTCAAGTATAGTTCTAGTAAGGTATCAGATACAAAATATACTGCACCCTGAGTAGTTTAAGTTCTCTATCATGCTCTTTGATTGGGTGGGTGCTTATAGTGATTGTGTGGGATCTGAGAGGGTGGCAGTGACTCACAGTACAGTAGCTAACAAGGAGTATTGTGCTATTGAATGGAAGTGCTTAAAGTGACTTTCTATTGCCTATCCCCCTCTTTCATTCCAGTTTCCACACATGAGAGGCACAATAAAAGCATTGTTCATTTGTTGAACTTTATATTTGTGTTTACACCCATTTTGTGTAACCTGCTTGTATTGTTTATTAGTGAAGGTAACAGCTGCCTCATTGGTCCCCAGTGGGTGCTCTTGTCCATTAAGGGGAAATAGGTAGGTACTGCTTCCCAGGTAGTACTGTACATAATTTCTGGTATACTTATTCTCCATGGGTGGAGATACTGCCCTACTATTTTTTCTGGGGAAGAAACTCTACCACAGGAGAGACCAAACTCAACCTCTCAACCAGAATGGTCTGGTACATTTACCAGGCAGGAGTGTGAATCCAGTCATGGAGACCCACGGTCATAAGTCGGTTCTGTATTAGAAGTTCTTATGGTATTTATGGAAGTTGATTTTGACAAGGTTTATACGGAATCAAAAATATTTTAACACTGGATGTTAAAACGGTAATGGCAAGCCTTGTACTGTTCCCAAAATGGGATTATGCTAATATATTTCACAATGTAAATGAATATGATTAAAATGAGATAAAAATTGCCTATAATAACATCTTTAAATCTGTTGTCAGATATATAGGTTTCTTCATATTTCTTCTAACTGTACTCATACTGTACACTGTAAAGCCTTAACCCCTGTAGAAAGCATCATGGGTATATAACTCTTTCTGCATGGTAGGATGTCAAGGCTCCACCAAAACAAATATTGCTTTCTATTTAAATGTTTACAATGTTTTGGCCAAGGCTGGGAGCAAAAAACTGCAGACTTGTGTTGTCCTGTTAGGTCTCCTCAGTGCAGAGCTGTCACTATGCAGCAAGGTACTGTTTCAGTCACAAAGCATTTCAGGCATGTAGTACACTATTTTATCATTGCTCAGAATGACTCAAAAATTCTTATTGCGTTATTAGATTAATATATTATCTCCATTGCAAAAGAATCTGCTTTGAACCCAGAATCTTTAATATATTGCATTTTAACATTTATATCCAATTATAATTAAACCATGTCACTGATAAAACAGAATGCAGAGAAAAATTCCTTACCCTTTTAAGCCTCTAGCTGGTAGAATAATATGCCTGAGTGTACTAAATTTATTTTTAACATCTCTGAATTTCAAATTAAATTGGGTTCAATGCTTCTAGCAAAAATAATTTGCACATTTAGAAAATAATTTGACTTGCTAATAAGATCATCCTGAACTATTTATTGAGCAGTGACTATTTTCATAGAAATACACTTATTGGTTGTTAGTAACACGTTCTGTGATGTAGTATACTTTGTAAGTTATAATAATATTGTACAGGGAATGTTATGTTATTATGCTTGTTTATTCTTTTGTTTGTTAACCAGGTACACTCATGGACATCCAGTGCCCATTTTTGAGGGTGATCCAGATATACTACATATAGGAGATAAGAATAGAGACAGTAACAATACATACAAGCAGACACACAGAAGGAGAAGGAGAAACTGTCGGAGCCACAGGCAAATAGCTATGCACACATTCAACGGTGTTGGACTCCACAGACTCCTGAAACCAGCAAAAGACTATAACTTGGTAGTAGGATTACTTTCAAAGTTTATTAATACTCATTATTACATAGAGATGCTTTCTGAATTCCAAGTTTTCTATTGTTTAACATTGATAAAGAATAGCTGCCCAGGCATAATTAAATGCAAAAAAAGTAGCCCTCACCCCTAGCATGCCAACGTTTCATGCAGACTCACTGTATAACTTTCATGAAGTCCAAGTTTCTGATTGGTTTAAGTTTCTCTTCTCAGAAGTGCATTACCCAAATTGCCACCTATAATGTTCATGCTGACTTTTTTGACCCCTAAAAAAGTTTTCACAGCATGATATCCCAGTGCATTTACTATGTCCTTCTTTTTAATACATCACACATATTTACTGATACACACTATTGTCTTATTGTTTGAAAAATATAAAATGCATTATAGTTGTGCACCACCATGATAACAGCCAAAATCATACTACAATTGAAGTCACAAATTTTGTAATTTTCATCAACCGTTGAATGACTGAATGTGGATAACCTGGATATGATTACAGGATTTACAGTACATGTAGCACATCTGTGGTTCCCATCTGGAAGTAGAGGTCTCACAGATTCAGTTTTTGGTCCCTGATGAAGACTGTGAACCAATTATCTGCAAATGCTGTCCCTGTCTAAAGACCATTGCTGGTGTTTTCATTGTGCATCCTTTCAACTTGGGCTCTGTCATTAAAATATGCCTTCAGAAAGTGCACAGTGAGGCTACATGAAATGCTAGCATGTTGGGGGTGCGTTCCACTTTTTAACACTTAAGGGGACAGGAAATTAGTGCTAATTGTCAATCAAAGGTTAGTATATGGAGGGGCGGCATGTAATAAGAGTATTTGCCCTTTGCAACTAGAAGACTTGATAGACCATTTATGCCTTCTTCTGCTGGCATTTCATATGTTCATATGTAACTGTACCAGACCAAACACTGATGTAAAAAAAACTTTGTTTTGAAATGTGTTCTTTTTATGGACAATATTATATTCAGTTCTTTTTATGGAACAAGATATTCTGAGTTTTTACTATGTCACTTTGTGTTCGGAATGCTAAGCCTGACCTGTTGACCTATAACAACCATACTTATAGTTTAGTACGCAAACCATGACATAGGCAAAACACCAAACTACTGGTTCCAGTGAGAGAACTGTAACAGAATACTGTTCATAAAAATAAAACAATGCAAAATAAAGTCTTTTGTATGACATTTTATTCAGGAGAAATTAAGTATGGATCTTTTGGGGTATACATATAATTTCTGAAAATAGAACATAATAAACTGCTTACATTCAGAAATAATTGTGTATACTCTTTAATATAACTTTGAAAAGTAAAACTATGACAAAGCTCTGGTCTTTTGCTGGGCTCTAGAGTCTATATTGAGCCCAGATCCATTGACTGCATAACAATGCTTAGAAAATGGGCTTTTTATTTCCTGGGCTCTCATTGGCTGATACCCCTGCCAGGGGGTACATTAACTTTCAATAGATGCCCAGGAAATAAAAAGTGCCAGTCAAGTTACCCCTTCACCCACACAAGGATCCTTGTCTCCACCCTGCTTGATAATAGGTTAAAACCTCCCCACTGAATTTGAAATTGCCACATTTTTATCTTCGCTTAGCTAGAGATATTGGCCCCAACACTCACTGCCAACTGTAAATGAAACCGCACACAATCCATCACTTGGCTTATATAGGGCTATTTTTTAAATGTATTTTCCTTATCTATGGTGCCGTCTTCTACCATACCCCCATGACTTTCT
Organism: Neoceratodus forsteri; assembly: GCA_016271365.2. Taxonomy (NCBI): domain Eukaryota; kingdom Metazoa; phylum Chordata; order Ceratodontiformes; family Ceratodontidae; genus Neoceratodus; species Neoceratodus forsteri. The sequence goes on from CM057456.1 coordinate 650,990,035, forward strand.
CTATACCTGACAGAGAGTGGACTGCGCTCGTCTCTCGTTCCTGCCTCCTCCAGCAGTCACTCGCTCCTCAAGAATTAACCTGCTGCTTTTCAGTTCTTCCAGTTTCCATGTTCAACCTGCATTACCATAAACCCTACATCCCAACAGTATTCCCATTTCTTTAAAAAAAAAAAATGAGTTTCACTGCCGATGGTTTTTGCTCTCGTACTCTCGCTAATCAACAAACTGAAGTGCCACTCCCCCTTCCCCTGAGAAGACATCAACTCCCGCACAAATGCAGAAGCCCACAAACTTTAACCCTATTCCCCAAATCCTGGAGGTTGCAGGCAGATATTGGAAATTGTGAGCACATGGTCGGGAACCAGTTGTTCAGGCTGTATTTTGTAAGTTTCCCAGTCCTCGCTGCCTGCTTGACTTCCGGTCCGGCATGGAGTTATTTTTTTTCTTAGTGTTTTCAGTGCTTGTTAAATGAACTCCCAGTCCTTCTTGCCTTCCACTAGGACCGGGAGTGTGAAGAGGAGCATCTGTTCTGTCCATGGAGTGAGCCTGCATGCTAATGTACCAAACCAGAGGAGCCCTAAAACTAAACAGATGATTTACCCCTTAGGTACAATTGGGTGAGGTACTGTATATCAGGAAGTGGATCTGCATGCTGTGGCAATATATTTTTTTTTCCTTTTAATTTCCCTAACAGTCAGGGAAAACTGTTCTAAATTGTCAATTGTAATATTTTTACATTACTGGGTGTGGTGGTGTCTGTTATATATGAGTGTATATATGGGTATGTGTGGGGGTGGGGTGGGGGTAAGCATGACAGCTAGCTGCAAAAAAAGAAAACACCATTCCAATACAGGCAGAGGAACTATTTTGCTCAATCTAATCAAGCAGTTTAGAGTTTTAACACTTAAAACAAAATAATAATAATAATAAAAACATTATTTAATACAGTTCCCCATTTTCTAAGCACTATAATACCCTCCAGGGTGGGTGGTATGGGCATTATTGCTTGCATACAACCTAGTAACAAATACATTATGCAGAATCATACAAAAAACACTTCAGTGTTAATATTAAACTTTATAAAGTTGTAATATGATATCAGGGGACAAAACAATTTAGCTTATAACTGCAGTAATGGAGAAAACTGTTTAAATCATAACATATTTTTTTTCTACATGGATACAATATGCAATAATTGAAGTGATCCAGTATCCTTTATCTGGCAACTTGAAGATATCTAAATTAATATGTGGTGACTCATCCAGCAGAGTTTTTCTAGTAAAACAAAAAATACCTCAAAATATTGTATCCATTGTTCAAACAGTAGCCTTTTGAGTTCAGCATAAAGCTTACAGTGATGAATTGATTTGTTTTCAACTAAACCAAAGTAGCATGTCTTATTATAGAAGCTAATAACTCTCAAAAGGATACTTGCCTGGGTTAAAGGACAGAAAACCGTACCATAGTCAATTAATGAAAGAATCAAATTAGAAACAGCATGATTTCTCAAGTAAGTATGATGCTGTGCATATGAAGATGTTTTATGTTTCCGCTGTTGTTGCTGTGAATTGTTTCTTTTATCCTGGGTTATGGCTAAAAAAACAGGGCACTTTCCTAGTGTACTAACCCAGAAAATTGCATAACTATATAATAATACTGGTTCATATATCACTGGGGGAAATTCAGATAAACAACCTCTACCTCCTTCAGAAATGTCACCATCTTGATAGTATAATACATACTTAGTGCAATAAGTTGGAAAAATAAGAATCATGATGGGACATTTTATGTAAGTAATAAGCCACAACAGGGTGAGCATTACAAGATTTTTGTGCATGAACCAGAGGTGTAATGAGACACAAGGCCAAAGGTCGAGTATCCTTACAATCCTGGGAAGTACATTAAAAAGAAAATAATGAATATGTGATTATGTATTACAAAAGAGTAAAACCATCAAGAGATTATGAGGTCAAGGAAACCTCGAGAGCAAATCTTGAGAGGTTTCCTTGTCCCCAGAACCTTGAGATGGTTTTATTTCCTAAACATACACACTCACCAATTTTTTTTTTATATATATACCCGATACAAAAAAATCCTGCAGGTCTGAATTATTTTATGCTATGTTGTGACAGCAGGTACCCGACCGCTATACTGAGCACTCACTAGCTTACCTGTAGGACCACTGTGAACACTTGCTGTCAACTACTGCACCAGTATTCTTACCTCTTACTTGTTGCAGAGCTGAGTGAATGTTTTAAATGTAAAAAATTTCCACAAGTAGGAGGGATAGAAATCAGTCTCACTAAGCGAGAGTCAGCCGCCATATTTGTAGAAGTGTTCTGCCTGCCCACAGACAGAAAAATAGCCAATCATAATGCATGCTTGGAAAACATCACATTGATTGTCTATGAAGTGCACTTGACACCATGGCAACCAGTCTGCACTGTCAGCAGTCCTGCACTTGCTCTCTGTTGCAGTTCTCTGATAATACTGTTGTTCAGAACTCTGCACAATAATATTATGGGCTCTGAACAATAGTATTATGGCTTGCCATTGATGCTATTATCCATTCTAGGCAGTAGTATTACTGGAATTTTTTTGTATGCTTTTGTAGCATATTAAAATGACTTATCCATATATTAAAATCCTATAATGCACACTGTGGGGTGGCTTATCACACTTATAAAAATGAGCCACTATCAAAACAATTTGTAATGGAAGCATATGCAGCAAGTTTGCTTTCAAAAGATAATCATGTTAGAGAATAAATTTAACTTAACATCCCTATTTGGGGAAACATAATTCCTATGGATTGATCAACTAGTTATTAATTGTATGTAAGAGAATACATGAACTGTATGAACTTATAAAAAATAGAACCTTAGTTAATGAAGAATTTCTACAACTAGAATTCTTTTAATTTGTGAAAGTTGGTCTACTTAACTCTGAAATACATTAGAGAAAATACTTTTATTTTAACTCAACTGGTTTGAGATACCAACATTTCTTATTTAAGTCAAATAAGTCATAAAAGCAATCATATTTTTTATATTCTGTTTACTTACAGATAGTAGGTTACAGTCAAGCAGTGGTTGTTTGAAGATTAGCATAAGGATGGGGTTAGAAGTGAGTTAGGAAGGGTTAGTATAGGATGCAACATCAGGGAAGGGGCAAGGTAGTGCATAGCTAGTTTTTTTTTTCATCAGACTTGAAGGGTTCCAGTCACCTTTTTGGATCTTGCAGCTGTTTCTGGTACACTGTTTTAATTTGTTTTATTTTTATTTTTTTGCAGGGTTGCTTTTTTCTTTTAGTTGAGGCACTTCAGTGACAGTGGATGCAAAAAAAGAGCCACAAAACTGAGTGCAAGCTTTGATTTTTTTTACAGGCTATCAACGTGCATTACTGTTGTGGAGTTAAGAAAATTTAAAGCATGCATTTGGAACAGTAGGTTAGGCACCATCATTCAGAATATCTTAAATAAGATGGAGTACCTCTTTTTTTTTTAATTGTGCTTGTTACCATTTTTTTGGGGAGGAAGGTTGTGAATTAAAGAAGCTGTGCTGCCGTCTTCTAGGCAGTGGTGGTGGAGGTCCTGAATACTGATGATGCAGTACACTCTTGTTTTGAATAGCATGTTTGTTATGCTTTAACGGAAGTAAAATCATTATAACTTGTGCTATACTGCAGATTCTAAATGTTATTTATAAGTAATTTTTTTGCATTTCCATAAGGGAGAAAATATAGACCTCAGGATGGGGAGAGTGTTTGGTGCCTGATTCATGAGGCCTGAAGAAAAAGTAAATACTTATTTTTCAGGATGGTGATTCTTATTGTGATAGATAGACAGACAGACAGACAGACATACAGACAGACAGACAGACAGACAGACAGATAGATAGATAGATAGATAGATAGATAGATAGATAGATAGATAGATAGATAGATTGATTATAGTGGTGCAGTAGTGCCACTATAGCAAGGGTTGAGCAAGGCTTTCTATGTTTAACCCCAAATTTTGTACTTTAATAACTTTGCAAATGTTAAACAGATTTAAACAAAAGTTTGCATGCACTGTCTTGAATGGTAGATGTTTTGAAGTGCCAACCTTTGTTCCAGCTGGATGTATAGATTTTGAGGTGTGGATAGTGAACAAACATAAGAAAATCACTGTTTTTTGCAGTATCTTTTTCATCACCTTGTTCCCAGATTGTTTGGAGTTTTGGTCTCAATTTTTCAGAGAATAAAGGGATTGAACTACTGATGTGTCTGCTGCTTGTTTGGTGACAAAATATTCATCTGTTCAAAAGTTATAACATTTTAAAATCTCAGTTTTAATCAATGGTCAGTGCAGTCTTTTAGATAGCTTCCTGGAACAAAACATGTTAAAAAAAATTGAAAATCCACAAAAACGACATTCTGCTGAGACACCAACATGTGTATCTTGCTCATCGGGACTCCGTTATCTGGTTCTGCAGTTATCTGGTGCACAAATTATCCAAGAATGTGTTTTTTCGCTATTTTCATTAATCTTTTTTTTGTTCAAATGAAAAAGGATCTGTTAATCAGAAAAAGGATTTAAGACTGTTTTCCTAATTCATTTTTTATGACAAGGCATCCTTTTTTATTTGACATTTTTGTTAAAACAAAAAGAAATACCCTTTCTCATGGACAAGGATTTCCAGCTTAGTTTATTTCCAAGTTCTTTTTTTCATTTGAAGGAATACTTTTTTCATTTGATGTGGAAAACAATTCTTTTAAATGAAAAAGTTTTTCCCAAGCCCTCCTCTTAAGTCTATGAATTTTCCCTAGTGTCTAGTGGCACCCCTTCACCCTCCTATGGCTGTAATACCATGTTTTTATGCTTCCCCAGTGTCCATTGGCACCCCTCAATCTCTGATTACCCTCTTCATATTTTTTTAATATATTTTATTTTTTTCCCTGGTGTCTAGTGGTGCCCCCCCTTCCATTGCCATCCCTGTAATATTCTTTTTTCCTCTAGTGTCCAGTGGTACCCCACCTTCTGATCACAGTCCTCATAATATTTTCTTTTTTGTCCCTGGTGTCTAGTGGCCCCCTACCCTCTGAATTCCTATCCTCTCTTGCTATAGATGTAGTAAAGAAAACAGTCCTTTGATGTCTTTTTTTAACATGTAAAAAAATGGTCCCTTGCCAATCTGCTCCCCCACCAGACCTTCTTCAGAGCACCCACCACTCCTCTTCTCCCCACACTCCCCACACACCCTCACTCACCTGAATAGGTCACAGTGTGAAGGCCCACTCTCCCATTGAAGACACGTCTTACTGCAGGAACCACTGACTGCTATATAAGAAACTAAGGTAAGTGCAGTTCCATGTACAATATTTCAATAGGGTTTTCAACTTTGATGCATATCTTTGTCATTTTTACAAATGTTGACCACACATTTTTAACATGGACTTTTTGAGACCCCACCTCATGAACAATGTCAGTGGAATTACACAAATCCATCCAGAAAGGTGATTTTATGGTCACTTTGCAAAATCACCTTTTGGTCATTATTTGCAAATTTTCACCACTCCTATTCATGAGGTGGGGTCATAAGAAAGACATGTTGCAATTTTCTGCTCAAAATATGCAAAAATGGCAAAGCTATGCACATACATTCAAGTGGTTGCTATCCTTGCTTGTAACTTTGACAATTTTAAATATTTTATACCCAAATGTTCAACATACCCTTTTTTACACTATGTCATGAGCATGACCACTGTCATTCTTCAAATCTTGCCAAAGCTGTCTTTTTGCACCTCTGGCATGGAGTGATGGTGAGGTGGCATGGGGGTTACATTTTGCTGGGGATTTTGAAAGGTTCTGTACTGCATACATAGATGGGGTAATAAGAAGACTTTGCTGACAATTTGCTTGTTGTTGTCTTTCAAATGGAAGTTCATGGCCCTCCAGGCCATGTGCTTCCACAGCAACACACATATATGCATTTAAGGAGGTATGGTAGTTCAGGGCCCTGTGAGCCCTGTGCTCCCACAGGCAAATAAGGATATAATTACACTATTTCAAAAGTTAAGGAATGGTGGAACACAGGGCCCTGAGTGCCCTGTACTCCCAGAGGGAACTAATGATCTTATCATGCTATCTCACAAAGTAAGGACATTAATTGCAAACAAATTTGTTAATGCACTAATTATTGTAGGTTAAAATGACACAAGAAGGGAAATTTGGCATTATGGTTTCCATCCCTAATGTCCCACCCACACTCTGCAGGCAGCAAACAATGTGTGGAGTGTTCCTTGGGGTTCTTAAGCCTAATGCTCAGTCCAGTCTCATACACTGTACACATCTCAGCTTCTTTACTGATGGAATGGGATGAGCATTAGTCTTGAGAATCCCAAGGCACACCCCACACCTGGTTTGCTGTCCGGAGGGTGGGGGTGCAGTGTTAGGGTTAGAAACCCTAATGCCATATTTTCCTGCTTTTTTCACTTTAACCCTAACTAGTGTATTAACAATTTTTTTTTTGCAATGACATATATATATATATATATATATATATATATATATATATATATATTCATTGCAAAACACTTTGTTAATGCACCATTAGGGTTGATGCATCAAAAGTAGGGAAATATGTCCTTAGGGCTCCCAAGCCTAAGACCCCAACCCCACTGTGCATGCAGGAACAGGCATGGGGGTGTGTTTTGGGATTGTGAATAGTAATGCTCACCACATTCTATGGATAAGTAAGATGATATGGGTGCAGCATTGAAGAATGGGTTGAGCATTAGGGTTCACAACCCCAAACACACCCCTCATGCCTTGTTCTTGCATGCACAGTGGGGGTGGGTTCTTAGGCTTGGGAGCCCTAAGGTTGTATTTCTCTACTTTTGATGCTTCAACATTAATGGTGCATTAATGAAGATTTTTGCAGTGACTTTCATTACTTTTTGAGAATCAATCCATAGTGAGTGGTAGGAACAGAGGACCCTCAGGGCACAGTGCTCCCATCCATGCCTTTTGTAATTGTCACTCATTTCCATGTGGAAGGGCAGGGACCTCTGGGCCCTGCACTTCTATCAGTCCTTAGTGAGTGGTGGGGGCACAGGGCCCTCCAAGCCCTGTGCACACATCTATGCCTTTTGTAATTGTCCCTCATGTGTAAGTGGGAATGAAGGGCCCACATCAGTGCATAGTGTGTTGTGGTATCACTGTGCCCTGCAAAGCAGTACTGCTGCCATGTTGACAATACATGCCACAGTATAGGTCACATTTGCCCCATTTGTTACAACTCACCAACAGTTTGAAATGGAGCCTGGTAACATGCAAAACAATTTAGTACACCCCAAGGTGCATTAAACTGCTCATAGCATTGAGGCTGTATCTTAAAGCTTTTTTGAGATATGGCATCCGAAAAGTACCCCAACCATCACAATGTTACCAAAAGGGAAATTCCAAGACTTAAAAGTGTTTTAACTCTGCCGCACAGTAACATTTTGCCACCAAACCAGCTAAAGGCACATCTTTGGGGAAAGTCCTTTGTACCCTGAAAATTTCAGCCCAGAAGCTGAAGCTGTTTTTAGTTATGAAGTCAGACAGACATAAGGCAATTCTAGAGGGGGTAGGAGGAAGTAGGCTGTTGGTTAACTAGGATCTGCAGCTTATTCAGTAGGTATGGAAATGGGCAAACTAGGTCAGCCAAGTGGTCCTTATCTGCCATCAAAGTCTATATCTATGTTTAAAGTGCCAAAGAAACAGACATATCTGGAAAAGTAGTGTCACATAATGCAGCAGTATTCTAGTTATTTTGGCAAACAATGTCGCAATTAAGCAGTTCAAAATAAGTTAGCCCCATCAACAGAACCAAATTGTGAGATAATGTATGCAAAATTTCATGCACATCCATTGAAGGGTTGCAAAGATATTAAGGTGTAAAGTATGCAAAACTAGAAGACTGTGAAAATGGAAAAAACATGTAAATTTAAGGATGTTTAAGACACAGTATCTCAGACACCACATTCACAATTCAAATGCAGGTAGCAACATAAGCAGACCTATCCCATGAAATTATGTATGCAAACTTTCATGCATGTCTGTTGATTGGTTGCAAAGTTAAAACATGTAAATAATTTAAGGATATTTGAGACACAGTATCTTCAAAACCACACAAGCAATTCAAATGGAGTTAAACACATCAACAGATCAACCCCATGTTATTATGCATGCAACATTTTTTGCACATATATTGTAGGTCTTCAGAGCTATTAAAGTACAAATTAGGTAAAACGGGAAGACTTAAAAATTGAAAAAACATGTTAGTTTAATGATGTTTGAGACACAATATCTCATAAATTTCATAAGAGGCTCAAATGAAATTTACCACATCAACAGATAAATCACCTGAGATTATGCATGCAAAATGTCATGCAGATCTTTAGGAAAGTTCTAATGTTATTAAGGTGCGAATATGCAAACCTGGAAGACTGCACAAATGTGAATGAAACATGCAAGTTTAAGGATGTTTGAGACACAGTATCTCAGAAGAAGCACAACAGATTTGAATGATATTTACCATGTAAAGAGAGCAATCACCAAAGCTTATGTGTGCCAAATTACATGCACATCCACTGAAGGGTTGCAGAGTTATTAAGGTGCAAAATATGCAAAAATAGATGACAGTGTGCGAAAAGCATTTTCACTTTTACATCTGTTTTTCCCCATAGGAAATAATGGGAAATTTAAAATTGTTATAATGTTTGAATGGATTAATATTTTTTCAGCAAACCTTCAAAAGGTACATTAGTGATGTAAATGCTTTCAACCCTGAAAATTGCAGACCACAACATAAAGGCATTTCTGAGACACAGGTGGACAAAGAAATGTCAAAAAACTGGTAAATTTAGGATGTTTTCATTGTTTCTGTTTCAAAAACCACACAACAGATTCACACATTGGCACGTTAAAGGACCTACTCAGAGATTTTGCATGCCAAATTTCGTGCAAATCTGTTGAACAGTTCCAAAGTAACTAAGAGCCAAGATTTTGGGTTTAACATAGAAGTTTGCATTCAACCCTAATATATTGATGCTACTGCACCAGTATAGTTATGGTAGCACAATACTACTGCCATAGTTAGGGTTGAGTACCCCTTTTAAGGTTAAATGGTGAAACTGTGCAGCTTAATAACTTTGTCACTGTTCAACGGATTTGCCTGAAATTTAGCAGTCAAGGGGCACAATCATAGGTCTTGGGAACTGGCAACTTTTATACTGGTTGGATATACGGCTGTGGAGTTATTAAGCGACATTCTTGTATGCAATTAGATTTTTTTGTGCATTCTTTACTCGCTCCTACAAGTCATAGAGTTTATGTGACTGGTCCAAAAACTTCATGGAACGTGCAGCCAGGGTCCCTAATGTGCCTTTTTGAAGATTTTGTGAAAAAATATTAAACGGTTCAAAAGTTATTCAAAAAACAAGTTCCTATTATGTGTCAATGGGAAAAGTTAACAAAAAGTTTGAAAGTGTCGCAAATGCACTTTTTAGTGTCACAAATGGCCCTAGTAGTCTTGCAAATCTGCCATTTTATTTTCAGTTACTGATCACAGAAATGCTTGGCATTTAAAATTGGGACCATCTAGGGGCATCATTCTTTTTGTGTTTACCTATTCGAGTCCTGAGGATGCTAGCCATGTCTTTATTTTGGGGTTAAACAACCCAGAAATATGTTTTTCAAATTTCTCAGAAAGTATTGTCTCAAAGTGTTGTCGCACCTGTGACACTTTCACAAATTTTTGCGAAAGGGTGTCGCAAATCACAACACTACTTTTCAAAGTATGGCCACAATGACAGGAATTCTTTGTCACCTTGCTGCAAAGGAATGGTTTGGACGTTTGGGTTGACATTTGGAGGGAAGAAAGATAACATCTGACATATGTGCCTTTTGGTGGTTTGGTGAAAAATTATTACAGGGATGCAAAGTTATGGTACTCCAAAGTTGGCACTTTTTCCCATAAACTAACATTTGGTATCCATCATGCCTTTTGGGGCCCGTATTTTGGAAACCATGCGAGATACGTTTTTCTAGGCTGAAAAATGTTCAGTGAAAACATAGCCAGAAAAGTTGTGAATCATGTGAAATTTAAAAAAAAAAATTTCGACGTTATATGGTTACTGAGATATTAACAATTTAGTATTACAACTGCTTGTTTTCAGCTCCGAGGCCCATTATTATGCAGACATTCTTTGTTTTCACTGTGTTTCTCAATGGAGCTTTTGGGGACAAATAGGGTGTGTGCTCCACTTACTGTTACATGTAGGCTTTACACTTGTTTTTCCTTGCCTGTTTGCATTAGTATTCCCATGTACTCCACCGTGTGCGTTACCCTTTGCATTTCCATAGGCGCATGCATTTGCGTTACTGTTACCATTTGTTTCTCCACTACTGTTTCTGTTTGTGTTTTCCTTCGTGTCACCATGTGCATTACCATTTCTGTTGGTGGCCACCCTTCCATTTCCGTTTGAGTTTGTCCTTAATTTCGCATTATCGTTGTTTTTACAGTTACCATTTGCCTTTCCAATTGCGTTCCCATGCCCATGCGCATTACGGTTTGCATTTCCATACACACTTGCATTTGCATTTCTGTTTCCTTTGGCATTATTGTTGCTGTTACCATTACCATTTCCATTTAGAATTGCAGTACCATAACCATGCGCATTACAGTTTGCTTTTCCATATGTGCTTGCGTTTGCATTTCTGTTTCCTTTCACATTATTGTTGCTATCACAGTTATGATTTGTGTTTACAATAGTGGTACCGTGGCCATGTGTGGTACCAGTTGCATTTCCGTATGCGTTTGTGTCTTTGCTTGCGTCACTTTTCACTTTGGCATCACTTTGCACCTGCGTTTCTATCAATCCTTGCTTTACAATTTACGTTTGCATCACCATGTGTGTAACCATTACCGCTTGCATTTGCATTGCTGTTACCATTACTATGTCACAAAAAATCACGTGGTGGGAGCATGGGGCCCTTTCCCACCACCACATTCCATTCACAATTTATAGTCCTCATTCTCAAAAAGAAGGGAAATTAGAGGCAAAAAACTCTGTTTAATGCATCAGTTGGGGTTGTTCCTCAATGACAAAAGTGAGGCAATTCAGTGTTAGGGATGAAAAAACCCCTTACAACCCCTCAGCCCGCCCCACCCAACCGGCATCTGGGTGTGCATTGAGGTCATCAATCCCAACTCTCACCCCATTCTTCTATGCCTCAGCTTGCTCATACATGTGATGGGGTGAGAGTTAGGGCCAATGACCCCAATGCACACCCCGATGCCAGTTGAGTGGGGCGTGCTGAGGGGGTCCAAGGGGTCTAACCCTAATACTGAATTTCTTCACTTTTGTTGTTGTGGAACAACCTAACTGATGCATTAAACAGACTTTCTGCTCTCTATATATATATATATATATATATATATATATATATATATATATAAAATATGGAATATGCAATGGGAATGAGTGAAATAAATGATTTATCTGTACAAGAGCAGTTTAACCTCAGGTAGAGATGTTGCGAAATAAAGTTTCACCAGCAAAATTGCTGCTAAATTGGCAATTTCACTGCACAAAATATTCCACCAAATTTACACATTTTGAGAAATATTTCACAGATGAAAAATGCTAAATTTCACCCCAAAATTGTGAAATTCTGCCCAACAATTGTGAAATTTGGCATTTTGCAGCGAAATGTCACCATTTTTGGTGAAATTTCACAATTTTGGGTCAAATTTTGCACTTCACACCCACAAAATATTGTGCAAAATGCATGAATTTCACAAAATATTTCACATAATGACATTTCTTAGTTTTGCCAAAGTCCGAGAGGGTAGCATCTTTCAAAAAAAGAGGTGTGCAAGAACAAGGGGGCACAATTTGAAGATAGAAAGGGGACGGCTCAGAGGTAATTTAAGGAAGTATTTTTTCACAGAGAGGGTTGTGGATGTATGGAATAGCCTTCCAGAGGAGGTTTTGGAGTCAAAAACAGTGGTGGAATTCAAGCATGCATGGGACAGTCATAAGGCAATTCTAGGGGGTTGGGGTAGGAAGAAGTAGGCTGCTGGTTAACTAGGATCTGCAGCTTATCCATCAGGTAGGGAAATGGGAAGACTGGGTGGGCCAAGTGGTCCTTATCTGCCATCAAATTCTATGTTTCTATGTTTCTATGTTTGCACAACACTAGTGAGGTGTCCGAGGTCAAACAGCCCTTGTGCAGATAAATCATTTATTCCACAATGTCCCCATTGTATATTTCATTTATGCAATAGGGATGCTTTTTTGGTGCAGTTATTATTTATTTTTTCTTTACTTATCTTTGCTTTCTTTAATGAAATAGTGAGGATTATGTTGTGGTCTGCTGTGCATTAATGTGCAATTCCCAACAGGTTGTGAGGGATAGATACATGGTTGTTAGGAACTCACTGTCTCTACATTTACAACACATCTTGTCATAGGCTTTTAATTCTTTTTGAGAGGGCCAGAAATTTTGAAAAACATGGCGGCTCCATCTCTCACATAACAAGAGTTATTGGTGGTCTCTATAGTTAGAATGTGGCAGTCTATGTTTCTAATTAAATGTACTGCATTTTGTTTCTTTTATCTGGCTGATCCTGCCTTTTATATTCAGTTTTGTTAACCTGCAAGTGAGTGAGCGAGCGAGCACTCGTCAGGTAAGAGACCAAGAGCATCAGGTCAGAGACCAAGCCAAGAGCACTAGTAATGTATGGTTTGGCAGTTCATTAAAAAAATGTATTCTTTTGTATTTGTTGCCTAGATTGCCCTAAAGAAGAAACTGGAATGGAGAAGCAGAGTGGTTGTTTGGGGTACAGATGTGTTTTAGGGAGCAAGCGTGAGTAGGACGAGAGGCTAGCAGCTGTAAGCAGAGAAGGATCATAGTCCAGAATGCTCCAGCGAGGAGAGCATGGGAGGAGAGAGAAGGAAAAAAGCACATAAAAGGAAAGAACAACAACATTGGATTGTGGGCACACTGGTGGAAGAGAACATTGGATGCTACAGACATTATTGCAGTCCAGTGTATTTTTTTTTTAAGCTGAACCTTGCTTCCAGGGTGAGTTGAGCTAAGCCTCTTACTGTTTGTGTGGTGTGTAAAAGCTTGAAGTAGTGACAGGGTGTGTGTGTGTGTGTGTGTGTGTGTGTGTGTGTGTAGGAGGGTGATTGACAGGTTATGTTTCTCACACATAATGTGTGATAAATTTTGAGTTCTAATATTTATCACACATATGCAGAAAAATATGGATTTATCACATGGCTTTAGGATACACACCTAGTGCAAAACTATATATATATCTATATATATAAATATATATATATATATATATATATATATATATATATTCATTCATTGCAAAACACTTTGTTAATGCATCAGTTTGGTTTGATAGTACACTGACAAAAGTTTGGAAATTCGGTGTGGGTTACCATCCCCACCACCCCATCCCCATCCCCCACCCTCCACACACCAACAGGCATCAGGTGTGTGTTGGGGTCGCCAGCCTAACTCTCACCCCATTCTCCCATACTGCACCACCTCAGCTTATTTACACATGGAATGGGATGAGAGTTAGGATGATGACCCCAACGCACACCCTGATGCATGTTGGTGTATGAAGGGTGAGGGGTGGTAGGGGGTGGTAACCCTAAAACTGAATTTCCAGACTTTTTTCAGTGTACTATCAACCCTAACTGATTCATTAACAAAGTTTTTTGCAATAAATTTCTCTTCTTTTTGAGAGTATGTAATGTAACTGGTATGTGGTTGTGGGAGCACTGCCCATTTTTGCATACTGATATCCATGTGTGGGACCGTGGGCCCTCCAGGCCCTCCGATCCCACTTGAGACCTGCACTCCCTCACACTGCCCACTTTTTGCCTAATGATATGCATATGTGGGAGTGTGGGTCCTCTGGAGCCTGAGCTCCCACTTACACATAAGTCTGGAGACATACCACACCCTATATTCATGAAAAGGAACCCTTACAACAGTAATCTGGCAAAATCTCAGAAACCTTAGCAACCAAGGAAAAATCCCACTGCAATTGTAATCATGACTTCAAAACCTCCACGGGGGCTTAGTCTACCTAAAGGTGTACTAAGGTCACCCCAGTGAAAAATACATATTTCAAACCGTTTTTGAGATGCAGGCTCCAAAAGGCACAGTAGGTGCTGCAGTGTTACCCTATGGAAAATCTGGCAGCTTTGGAGCACTGCAATTATTGAAACAGCATCTACTTTGTGATGAAACCACCAAAAGGCACAGCTGTGGGGCCAGGGCTTGCTACACTGCAAATTTCAGCCAAAAAAGTCCTAACCATTATTTTGCTATGAAATGGCAAAGAAGCTGGCTCATTTGGGGCTTTAATTCTGTGAAATTCAACAACTTTCACAAAACTCCCATAGATCAACATATGGTACTTTTGCAAAACTAAAAAGTAGTGTTACAAAACTACAGGTAGTTTTATGAAACTAAAGGTAGTGTCGAAACACTACTGGTACTTTTGCAAAACTAAAGGTAGATGTCACAACACCCAAGCACTCTAAAGTCTGTTGGTGTGGAGGAGGTGGGGTTGTGGTTAGTAACCCTAACATCACATTTCTGCTTTTGAAGTTTTACTAAAAACCTAACTGATGTGTTATGTTTTTGCAATGGATATTATATATATATATATATATATATATATATATATATATGGATATATATATATATATATATATATATATATATATATATATATATATATATATCCATTGCAAAAAACAGGTTAATGCATCAGTTAGGGTTCTACTAATAACAAAAGTTTGGAAATGGCGTGTTAGGTTCAAAACCCTAACTCAGCATCCCCCCACACACACACATATACAAGCAGAGGAAGGCCCAAGGCAACACAACCAATCAGAGACAACCAGCATCAGGTAACAGAAATAATATATAATTCTCTAAATGTACTACAAGACACATCCATCATCATGGTTCACCAACTGTATGAGTTCTGCTGTCATCCAGTTTCCTTGGGGGTACACACACATGCTGGGCAACCAAGGGTGATGGCCACCGTAAGAATTTATTTGTGTTACAAACATCAATAACAAGACTTAAGCAGATGCCTATATTTAAATAGTTAACAAATGATGAAATGCACAGTATGTTATCTACAGATAGCTATGTTGGAAATAAGAGTTTTGATAACCCTACCAAAAGTCATTGGATGTTTGCATTTTTTTCTGATAGAGTTAGTCAGTCCTAATAACAATGGAGTTTGCCCATTAAGGGGCAGACCAAGAAGTCCTGGTGTGCCCCTTCACCTTACCTGAAGATGATGTGCTCAGAGGGGAGGAGGGGAATGTAAGGGGGAGGAGCAAGGGGACAGAACAATAGCCAGGAAACAGGAAGGGGAGGGGCTAAAGGAGGTGCATAATGGACAGCACAGGAGTGGTTCAGCCACTTTTGCTGAAGTTTTGATCATTCTAAACTGCAGCACATCAGATTGGCATTGATTGGAACAAAGATTGGTGAAATATTCCGGTAAGAAACAAACAACTGTGAGAGCCAAGGCTAAAGTGCAGGATGTATATGGTGAAGAAGTAACAATAATAACCTGGAATTAAATTCAGTGAAATTGTGTCAGCGCCAGGTGAAGTAGGAACCATAAGTAATAAAAACACATTATAAAAAAAAAAGATAGAGTCCTTGCTAGTGAGGACAGACAACAATTGGAAGAAAGGAGAGAGAGCACCACGTGGTGGTACCATGTTCGATCGGTAGGGCATGGCCCCGATTTGTTTTAAAGTTAAAATGGCTGGTAGAAAAAGAGTAGAAGTACAAATTGTTGGTCCAAATGGGTATATTTCTGCTGTGGTGGGGGGCAGAGCATTGATATACATGTGTTGTCTGTTGATGGAATGGCAGGGCCTAAAGTTGTGGCTGGTAGAGGCCGGGCAGTGGTTAGGAAGTGAGCGTAATGGTGGTGCTTGGAGGTTTCCCCTGCAGTCAGCAGGGCCTGTTTTTGCTGCATTTTTAATGGAGTTGATTGGAAAAGGCATTGAATAGGCCTCTTCCGGGCATTAGTATGAAATGAGGGGAAGTTTTTGTTACAGGGTTTTTGGGCGAGCAAGCTGTGGAGTGTTTGGTGCTGGAAAAGCTCCTTTGGATGGCATTCTGGCCAGAGATGGGCTGGAAGAGGTGAATGGGACCCAGAATGGGTTTGGGGGGAAACAAAGAGATCATGAGGGACAGTCAGAAGAGGCAGCGCAAGTGCTGGCTCACGGAGAGAGCAGGAAGAGGGCTCGGAGCAGGAGCCAACACACTAGGCCATGTGGTGTGACATCACATGCCGTGGGGGGAGGTCCTTGAGTTAGGCAGGCCACAGGGGAAGGGTGGGGGGTCAATTAGTAGCCCTCAGAAGCTAGCGGTTTACAATGCAGTCCTCAAAGGGCATCGAGCGCATAGCGACAGCTTGGGGGAGCAGGATAGTGCAGCCATCAGAATCGGCCTGCGGCGTGATGTCACACGCAGTGGGGTGAGGCCCTCGAGATGAACAGGGTACAATGAAGGAGTGTGGGGGCCAGGCGGTGCCCCTCAGATGCCAGTGGGCTGTTTTTATGCAAAAAAGCATTTTGGGGCTATGTTCAAGCGAAGAGAGGGTGGGGGAGCGCTGAGCCAGATTGGGGTGGCCACATGGCATGGCGGCACATGTCGAGGAGCAAGGCCATAAAGGGAAATGGGGGGACAAAAGGGGGAGTAGAGGGGTTCAGTGGAAGCCTTCAGGTGGGAGGCACAAGGGGGGAGCAACGCCATGTCTGCAGTTGGAGACTAGGAAGAAGCAGACAGCAGGCACAGGTGCAAGGACCGAATGGGGTGGCCACATGGCAGGGGGAAGGCTGCTGATGAGCAGCGCCTCGGAAGACAATGAGAGGGGAGAAGGTGACAGAGGGAGTGAGAACAAGGAAAGTGCTGGTGATTTGGCCCAGTCGCTAATGCATGGAGGGGGGATAGCGTAGAGGCCTAGAGGGTCATGTGGGGAGACCAGTGGCACCCAAGAGACTGGGGATAGTAGGCCAGGTGACTGCAGGCATTCGGAAGAGGGGGCAGCAAGGCCCCAGAGGAGGCTGATGGAGAGCGGAGATTTTGGGGGAGGGCTTAGAAGGCTGCAGGGGGCATGTGCAGCCCAGAAGGCCACAGGGAACGACCCCCCCAAAAACATTTTTTAATAAATAAATATGCAGGAGTATTTCAGTTTAAGGGATTAATGAGATTTTCAATTTTCTTGGTTTTGGCCAGTGTCTCTACAGTTTCCACAGACCAATACAAAGACATGGCACCGAGGAAGAGCAAGCCATCTAAGGAGGATGCCTACAAGGCCATAATGGAGCTAGCGGAGAAGACCAACAGAGTGTGGCAAATGGTAGAAGGAGGGGAGACGGGGAGATCCGGGGAGAAACAGAAAGTGGGAAAGGGAAAAGGGGGTGATGGGAAGAGGCCAGCAGGGAGACCAAGCAGCCCTACCAGGTTGCAGCCCCCGACAGAGGTACCTTCCAGAGTGGCCTGCCCAGTACCGTGCAGCCCCAAGTCCCTCCCCCATCAGTACCTCCCCAAGAACAGGTGGTGGTTCCCCCCGCAGAATCCAGACCAGATCTCCCTAGCACACCAGCCCTCCCACAGCCAACAGTACAACTGGGCAACTCAGGGTATCCAGAGTCCAGCAGGCCACAAGAAACCGACAAGACAACAGGTAAAGTAGCCAGGGCAGTAGGAGAAAGCATAAAAGAATACATAGGTCAAATTATTGCAGCACTCGGGTCGGGGGGTTGGGTCAAATGGAATCTGCACTGGCAGAAATTAGGTCAGATTCAGTGACAGCGGTAGGGGATGAGAAAGGGGTGGGAAAGACAGGAAAAGGAATAAGGGAGATAGGAAGCCCGGGAATGCGAATAGGGGAGCATGTAGTGTTGGCCACGAAAGAGAAAATTTGGAAGGGCGAGTACGTGAACATATGTGCTTTAGTGAGCCGGGAGGCAGCAGCAAAATATGATGAAACTGAGAATATAGGGAAGAGTGAGATGGCGGCAGCAGTGGTTTTGTTGGCAAGAAAGAGGAGGATAAATTTATCAAAGGAAAGACGTGGGATGGATGGTTTGTAGGTTTTGCTACTTACTCAGCTATAGTGCTGGAAAAGAAACCTGAACTGGGCATACCATTGATCACGTATTCCCTGATAATAAGATGAGCAAAGGCAAAAGGTGGGGTAGGCTGGATATGTTACGACAAATTCTTCAGGAAAAGGATGGTGACCTATGGGGATGTAAAATGGGATACAAAACAGTTGGATCTGTGGTCAGATTATGTAACTGATCAGTCCACACCGGAAGAGGAGATAGGAAAAAGGGGAGGGGCACCTCCGAGGTGTTGTTGGGCTTACAATAGGGCTTTCTGCTCTTGGCCCCATTGCGGTTTTTGGCATGCCTGTTCAAAATGTGGGGGGGTCACACCCGGCGAGCAGATGCAGAACAACATTGGCGCACGGGAGGCAAGGGACAGGGGGATAAGGCACAGGCCAACAGTTTTTTTGGGAGGGACAGGGATATAGGGGGCAGACTTGGAATAAGGGGGGTGGGGTAGAGGGCATGCAGGCAGAGGCAGCCAGAGTTACTGAATGCAGGGAACCAGAAAGGGGTGGAAAAGTGGGGTATAGAAGAAAGGGGGGAGGGCACAAGGGATCGGTTCCAAGCAGCAAGAACGCCCATTAAGATGGAAGTGTGGAAAAATTGGTTAAGAAAATATCCCAATAGGGAGGTGGCGGAGTCACTTAGGACAGGGTTCGAGACGGGCTTCCCATTACAATGCAAAGGCCTGCGGCAAGCGAGAGAGGTGAATAATCTGGGTTCAGTAAGGGGAAAAGAGGATATCTTAAGATGAAAAATAGAAAAAGAAAAGGCGGCAGGTAGGGTAGAAGGACCGTACAAAAAACCGCCACTGCAGAACATGAGAATATCTCCATTGGGGTTAGTTCCCAAAAAACAACAGGGGGAATACAGAGTGATTCACCACCTGTCATTTCCAGAAGGGGAATCAGTGAACGATTTCATAAGCGAGGAACATAGTAAGGTGAGCTATGCCACTTTAGAAGAGGCGGTACAAATTATCTGGGCAACCAAGGATGACTGGATGGCAAAAACAGACATAGAATCTGCATTCAGATTGCTTCCAGTTAGGAGGGAAGATTGGGACCTACCGGGCTTTAAGATTGGGGAACAATACTATTTTGACAAGGCAATGCCCATGGGGTGCTCCATAGCATGCGTGACATTCGAGGCATTTAGCACCTGTTTACAGTGGATATTTCAGGAGCAGAGTGGGTATAAAGTGGTAATACACTACTTGGATGATTTCCTGTTAATAGGTAGTGGGAAGAGTGAGACAGAAAAAATGTTAGCCAGCTTTCAAGAGTTATGCGGAGAATTAGGGGTCCCGCTGGCTCCAGATAAAACAGAAAAGCCCAGTAAGGTTTTAGAATTCTTAGGCATAGAAATAGATGCCCAGAATGAACTCTTTAGGTTGCCAGATAACAAAGTAGTGAAACTGAAGGAGCTAATTAGAGGGGTCACGGGGAGGAGAAGGGTGCGGTTAAAACAGGTGCAAGAGGTCATGGGTCATTTGAACTTTGCATGCACAACAATCGGACCAGGTAGGGCTTTCACAAAATGACTGGCAAGGGCAACAGCAGGGGTATCAAAACCACACCACTGGGTAGACATAACAAAGGGAGTAAGAGAGGATTTCATGGTATGGGAGACGTTCCTCAATACCTATAATGGCTGTTCCTTTTGGCAAGATGAGTGAGTATATAACACGGATCTGGAGCTTTACACGGATGCAGCAGGGGGGCTGGGTATGGGAGGCTATTTAAAAGGGAAATGGTTTGCAGAAACATGGCCAGCAAACTGGGTGAAAGATGGGAAAATAAGGGATATCACACTGCTGGAAATCATGCCCATATGGACTTGTACCCTGGTGTGGGGAGAGGAATTGCGTAACCAGAAGGTCACATTTTGGTGTGACAACAAGGCAGTGGTGGACGTTTTAAATAACAGGGGAGCCAGATCAAACACTGTCATGGGGGTGCTGAGACATCTAGTTTTAAGGGCCCTGCAACTGAACATGTCATTCAGGTTAAAACACATAAAAGGGGTACAAAACATCCTAGCTGACAGCCTTTCCCATCTGTAGCTGGACCATTTCCGGATGCTGGCACCAGCAGCAGAGGATCGGAGAACACCAGTACCAACGAACATCTGGGATGTTGGCAAAAGGGAGCAGAACTGCTATTTCACAGCTCATGGGCACTACGGACTTTGAGGGCCTAAGAAGGGTCATGGCGGGTGTTCCAAATATTCAGGGCCACGCACCACATGGAGGTAAGTGGGTCAATCACAGAGGAACAGTTAGGGAAGTTTACAGTAGATCAGTGGGAGAGAGGCACAGCTCACAGCACGATGGGGGTGTACCTAGTGGGAATTAGCTTAATCTGCAGCCTTAAGAAATGGGGGGACCCAACGAAGTCCATGTTGATCAGGAGAATGATGCAAGGATGGGGAAGACTGAAGCGAAGACCCGCGGATAGTAGATGACCCATAGGAGAACATTGGCTGGCAAAATTAAAAGGGGCATTGCCAGCGGTCTGCAGATCAAAAGACGAGGCACGGTTGTTTCACGCAATTTACGTGGTAATGTTTGCAGGGGCTCTGAGAGTGAGCGAAGCGGTGGGGCATGGCAAAAAAGAGGGAGAAGGGGGCTGGAATGGGAAGATATAAGCTGGGGGATGAAGGAGATACACATACTAATAAAGAAGTCAAAGACAGATCAAAGGGGGACAGGTTGCATGGTGACTTTGAAGTCTCTAGAGGAAGACTCAGTGTGCCCAGTAAAAGCTTTGTGGGCTTATGATGCAGAGTGGGGATATAGAACAGGGAGCTTATTTATTCATGAGGACAGAAAAAGAGTGACCAGCTACCAGGTTACAGCCATGCTCAAGAAAGGCATGCAATTTCTAGGCGAGTACCCAGGCAATTACTCCTCCCACTCTTTTCGGATAGGAGCTGCATCACAGTGGGCAGCTGCAGGGGAGACAGTGACAAACATGTTAGAAAAAGGGTGCTGGTGGTCTGCCAGTTACAAAAGATATATTCGGGCATTGCAGTATGGAGACTAACAAGTCATCTGTTTTTCGTTTCAGGTACAAGACCAAAAGGGGAAGGGGGCAAGAAAAAGGGGAATGTGGATGTGAACAAAAACACATGCTTTAAGTATTATATTCTGCTTAATTTCCATAGGAAAGGGAGGATCAAGGAAGTATGGATCTGTGGCCACTCATTCGTTTATTGGGCAGAAAAAAGAGCGGAGAAAAAGCACAGGGGAAAACAGTTATACCAGGATTTGTGACAATGTAGGTTGGTTTGGCGTGGCATCTGAGGGATGAGATGGGTGCAGCTACTTCCTACACTAAGAGAGAGGAAAGAGCAGTGACCAGTTCTGGACCTAATTATCATACATCTAGGGGGCAATGACACTGGGAGAAAGCCATAGGTGGACACATATATGCAGGTAAAATGGGATTTAGAGAAAATCCAACAATGGTGGCCAGGGGTATGCCTCGCCTGGTAGGACATAATCCCGAGCAAGGTCTGGAGACATGAGCACAGCCATAGAGCTTTAGACAGGGCTAGAAAAAAATGAATAGGAGAGTGGGAACATTGATAAAGAAAATGGGGGGGGAAGTAATGCGATGGGAGGTGGAGGAGTGGGTAGAAGATTTTTACAGGTCAGATGGAGTGCACCTGTCAGATCTAGCCATAGATATGTTTAATACAGAAATGATGGGCTTTGTAGAGGCATGGAGAAGACATGCAGATGGTACTATATAAAAAAAAAGGGGAAAGGAAAAAGGAATTTCCCTAGCTGTTTTGAGGAAAGCCAGCCATCAACACAAGCTGGAGACTGGCTAATGGGAAAGAGGGGGAAGGAGGGGAGGGGAGAGAAAGGAAGAGAATGGATAGAAGGAGAAGCTGAAGGAGAAAAAGCAGTCTTGGTTCTCACCGTTACCTAATAGGAAAAGAGGAGAAGAAGGCACCCAGGTTTTCACCTGGGGGAGCGAAGATCAAAATGGATATATGGATGCAATAAAATGCAATGGTGAAAATATAAGAATAAAGAAATGAGATGAAAATGGAATCATGGTATATTTAATAAATTGATTGCCAATCTGATCACAACATACAGTGGTCTGTGTCTTTTGTGGGGGAAAAGGGGAAAATGTGGGACAATGGAGTCTGCCCTTTAAGGGGCAGACCAAGTTGTCCTGGTGCACCCCTTCACCTTACCTGAAGATGGTGTGCTCAGACTGGAGGAGGGGAACAGAAGGGGATGAGCAAGGGGACAGAACAATAGGCAGGAAACAGGAAGGGGAGTGGCTAAAGGAGGTACATAATGGACAGCACAGGAGTGGTTTCAGTCACTTTTGCTGAAGTTTTGATCCTCCACCCACCCTGTAAATATGGAACATGTGGGAAGATAGTCAATAAGGGACTGTGTGTATGAGGGGAAGACAGTCAAAAAGGGACTGTGAGTATGGTCTGTCAAAGGTGGAAGACAATTTGTCCGGAAGGACAGTATTGGACTGCCAAAGGTGGATGGTATATATAATACATTGACTGCCAATCTGAGCACAACAACATACAGTGGTCTGTGTCTTTTGTGGGGGAAAAGGGGAAATTCTGGGACAAAGAGTAGTAATAATAAAAGTAATGTTTAGTAGAATAGTTTACAAGTAACATGTGACAGCAACAGTTGTAACATCCAAAGCTAACCATAACATGCTGCTAATGAGTATTTCCAGGCAACACACCACTATAACAACATGTGATGGTGCTAGTTTCATGCCAGACCAGTGTCTGAAAAGTACTATGTATGTGTCAGCTGTATCTTTCCTGCTGCCACATGCCCATGTGGTAGCAGTGATACCTGCAGTGAGCCAATTGTTGAATTATGACACAAAAATATATATTTTGAAAATTTGTACAGACTAAGTTTCATTGTATGAAGAAGATATGCCAGCAATAATGTGTCATCATACTGTGCTGGCAGTATAGAGTTGATCATACTGTTTTGTTTTTTCATTACATAGTGTTATGTGAAATGAGTACAGTGTGGTGATTATTGTACTTACAGATGTGACTGACTCATATAAGGTCTTACAATATTTGAATGAAGTTGTAACAGAGTAATTAAATTGCATTGAATACTAATATTGTATACCATGATATTAATAATAGTTATTTTTCTTGTATGTAACTCATACTGTTTATTTTCATGTTCTTGTGGTACATTTACCATGTCAGGATGTCAGCAGTGAGACACGATGGGATGTGTGTTAGACAGTTGTAACGCACAGCTAGGGTGCATAGTGAGGCACAAGACCACAGGCCGAGTGTGCCCAGTCCCCTAGCCGTGCCTTACAAGTGTCTAATGCACATCCTCAGAGTGGCTCATTGTACTTATAAAATGGTTATGTGTATTCTAAATGTGGTTTCTAGTTTTAGCCATGCATTAGATACTTGTAACGCATGGCTAACTACCAATCATACTGCTTGAAACCCTTTGGCCATTATATAAATAGTAGTAACACTTGTATTTGATTATCAATGTAGTAAATTTTGACAAACCTAGTTATATTATGCCACAACACATGACAAGCTGTTAACATTGATGGATGAAGCTTCTGTCATTTTCAAATAATTACACATATGTGTTAGTAATAGTTATTCTTAATTATGTTCTGTCAATGTTTGCTATGAAATTATGATAACAATAGGTGTCTTACACAACAGCAATATTTTAAGTAGTGTTTTGATATGAGATATTCATGTAAGTATAGATTTTATACTCTTATTGAAGTGCATTGTCCAGTTTCATAAGACTGATTAGATAATACATTCTCACAGGATTTAGGCATGTTCTGTGAGACAGTAAGTCATGTGGGCCATCACCCATGGTTGCCCAGCATGTGTGTATACTCCCAAGGCACTCAGATGGCAGCAGAACTCATACTGTTGGTGGACCATGATGATGTATTTTATTTTATTTTATTTAAACAGCAGTTTGGAAAACCTTTGAGCCATAGGCTCATTTACAAAGGTACCTTGTCACAGTAAGACAAACCAAAATACACAGTATAGCAGTACAACACATAAGTATAACAGTAAAATTAAGACATAGATACAAACAAGCTGGTACAGGTAGGATGGATGCA
The DNA here is from genome assembly GCA_016271365.2 of Neoceratodus forsteri. NCBI lineage: Eukaryota > Metazoa > Chordata > Ceratodontiformes > Ceratodontidae > Neoceratodus > Neoceratodus forsteri. The sequence goes on from CM057456.1 coordinate 651,014,403, forward strand.
AACAATACCGGAGTTATGTCATCCTTAGCAGCTTAGTAATAAGCTTTGTCATAAGTATTGAGTACGGCTTTGACTAGTGGCAGTTACAACATCGGGTGTTAATAAGGTGGTTACGTAAGGAAGTTTTGAAGCACGATATAGTTGGAGCTTCGGAGATGGAGAGGGGCAGTGTGTTGAACCAGGAGGGGGCCCTAAAGCTGAAGGCTCTTTGGCCGTGAGAGGTCCTAGCTCTAGGGATAACAAGAGAGGTTTTCCCAGAGGTCCGAGTATGAACTAGTGGGACAGAGCGTGTATGGTGGTGGTCAATCCTGGTGGGGAAACCCAAGGAGGGTCTTTTGTAAGGGTACAGGTAAGATATTTGAGGCACTGCCGAGATCAAGTCACCAGCGCTTTAGCATACAGTAGACAGGTGTGTGTCATCCTAGGTGCTCCAGTAATTAAACCTGCAGGCCTTATTCAGAGAAAAGCGAATTTTATGGAGGCGGTCTGATCAGCAGCACCATACACCGGCAGTCCATAGTCCACTAGGACAGGATAAAGGAGGTGATCATGAAGGTCAAGAGCCTCCGGGGAGGCAGTGTTTATACCGATGTAAGATGCCCAATCAGATATTAGTGGCAGTGGCTAGGCAGCGATGTGTCCATGGAAGGAGAGGGAGGGGTCAAAATGGATCCCTAGGTATTTATAGGAGCAAACTTGTTCGAGGGGAATGAGGACCCAGAGGAATGAGGAGTTTGAAGTTGCAGGACTTGTTTTGGGGATGAGTGAAGAACATGGTTTTGTTTTTTAAGATTTATCACCAATCTATGTTCCTTGAACCAGCCTCGGCTTCAGTGAAGGACTTCTGCAGCGAGTCCTGGAGGGCAGTAGGGTTACAACTTGAGGCAAAGATGACTGCATCATCAGCGTGCAATAGAATGTTCCCGAGCAAGAGCGTGGAAGGGTGTTAAGGTAAAGGGAGAATAGTAAAGGGCCCTGAATGGAGCCCTGGGGAACCCCAGAAAAGATGGGACAGATGTCTGAGTAGGTCCCATTAATTTTTACATGCTGTGAGTGGTCAGACAGATAACTGGTGCACCAGGAGATAGGCCCAGCAGCAAAACCAGAGAGACTAAGGGCATCAAGAAGGAGGGGGGGAGACAGTGTCGAAAGCTTTCGAGAGGTCAATGAAGACAGCGCCAGCCAGAGAACCAGTGTCTAAGGAGGAGGGAGAAAGTTGTAGAACTCTAGGAGGGCTGTGTTGGTACTGTGGCCCACCCGGAAGCCATGCTGCTCAGGACAAAGGACATTGTAGGTGAAGAGGTAGTCAGAGATTTGAGAGGCCACCACTTTTCCAAGGCCTTGGAGAGGAGAGAGAATGGAGATCGGTCGATAGTTTCCAGCCACAGTCCTATCACCACCTTTAAAGATAGGGGTGACAGTGGCGACTTTCCAGGCAGTTGGAACCTTCCCAGGCAAAGAGAGGTTGATGAGGCATGTGATTGGGGTAAGGACTGTGTCTAAGACCAGCCGTAGGATACACAGATCCAGGGTGTCACTGCCTGTACTATTACTCTTGAGGGCAGTGACAAGGTGTGGCCTAAGTTCTTGGGCAGAAACACGGCGGAGGAGAAAATAAGGGCGAGAAAGATTTACGGCAGGTGCTGGGGAGGAGGTCAAAAATTTGTAGGGAGGATAGGGCTAAGGTCAGTGAATGAGGTGTTGAGGTGGTTGGCTATGAGGGCTGGGTCTGAGGAGATCACACCATTAATGTTGATCTGGTGGGTGGGGGAGTGTGCACTTCATTTAACTGTTTAATGTTATCCCAGAAGGTTCTGGGATTCCCCATGAGGCAGTGAGTGAGGACCAATAGTGCTCAGACTTGGCCTTTCTGATGGCCCGAGTGCACTTGTTTCGGGTGGCAGCATATAACCGCCTGTCATTGGGCTGGCCAGTTTCAATGGCACAGTGCCATAGGTTGTCGCTATGTTTGAGCTGGTGGATCGAAGCTGGGGTAACCCAGGGGGCATTCTTCCTTTTAGAACGGCGGGTCAACACTGGGGCAAAGATATCACAGGCATTATTAAAAGTTTGGGTAAAGAAGGAGAGAGCTGTGTCGATGTCAGGAGTTGCCTGTATAGGAGACCAGTCAATTTGGGACAGAAGTTCCTTAAGTTTTATCAGTCCACCAGGTATTAGACGCCGCCGGCATGTGGACTGTGCTATGGGTTTGGGGACTGAGGCTGACCAGTGGAATAGAATGGGGGAGTGATCACTGAGAGAGTCTGGGAGGACTTGTACATTGGGGATCCGATTAGGGCTGTTGGTTAGTACCACATCAAGCAGGGTACTGGAGCCTCTCTTGGGGTTAGTCCTGGTAGGGTGGGTAACTAGTTGCGTTAGGTCTATTGCAGAAAAGGAGTCTCGGGTAGAGGAGGAGGAGGGGCTGAGCCAGTTGACATTTAAGTCACTCACCAGAATTTGATCAGCAGAAGGAGGTAGAGAGGTAAGGTATTCTGTAAGAGAGGCAATGGCCTGCATTTGGTCCCTGGGGGGAACGTATGCAGTAGTTAGATAAAGGGGTTCCTTTAAAGGGTCAGGGGTTAGTTTCAGCGTAAGCACCTGGCCCTGGAGTCAAGGATGGGAGTGGGCAGGGCTAGTACGGGGAGAGATTCCTTGACATAAATAGCGCAGCCGCCGCCCCGTCTCCCAACACGGTCAGACCGGAAAAGGGTGAAACCAGGAAGGGAGACTAGGGAGTCAGGGGAGGATTTTAACAGCCAAGTCTCAACCAGGGTGATGACATCAGGGTTAATTGATGTGACCAGGCATTGTAGTGAGTCAAACTTTTTGGAGGCTACAGATATTCATGGAGACCATGCATAGGCCTGTGGTGTGAGTTGGGAGCCCTGGGAACCAGGCCAGGGTTTGATGAATGTTCCTGACAGGAGTAGTAGCATGACTAACACCCTGGCTGGGAGATGGTGAGAGGTTTTCCTACGATTGACATGAGAGGGAGGGGAGGGGAGGCTAAGGGAGCAGGGGGTGGGCAGGGAGGTACAGGAGGGGAAAGCAAGAATAAGAAGACACCCAGATGTGCCTGAGGTGAAGAGAAAGCTAGGGGGAGGGCAGGGGGGACGGGGACACACAGAGGTCCCAAGGGGCAGGAGAGGAGGTTCAGGAGCAAGGGGAGGGAGGGGTGCCAGGGCACAGTGTGAACTAGCAGATGGGTAAGTGGGTAAGTGCACTGCTAGTGGGGATAGGCACAGGCAGAGCGTGAGGCAGGGCCAATACATTGTGGTGAGCAAGATCCCAGGGAAGTAGTGCTGTACAGGTAGGAGTAGGAAGTAGTGAGGGAGCATAGGTCCCTCTAGTGGCCAGCAGGTATAACCTGCAAATGGGAAAGTGGGGAGATAGGTTCTGGGCAACAGGACGTGATATCACCGGATGTGATGTCACGGGGTGGATCCTTAAATTGACAGCCGCCCCTGGGTGGGAGGGTGGTTGGGGCGAGGGGCAGACGGCGCAAAGCGCCGTCAGGCTAGCACCCCTCTGCAGGTGTCCAGACGAAGAGAAGAGGCTCTCTTTACCTTGAAAGTTATCAGGCTGGAGATTTGGCTTCCTCAGCTACTCAGGTGAGCTGCTTGTGCTTCAGTTGCTTGATTGTCCCGAGTGCCTAGCTTGGGGGGAGCTGCCTCGAAAGTTATCAGGCTGGAGATTTGGCTTCCTCAGCTACTCAGGAGAGCTGCTTGTGCTTCAGTTGTTTGATTGTCCCAAGTGCCTAGCTTGGGGGCTGCCTCAAAGTTATCAGGCTGGAGATTTGGCTTCCTCAGCTACTCAGGTGAGCTGCTTGTGCTTCAGTTGCTTGATTGTCCCGAGTGCCTAGCTTGGGGAGAGCTGCCTCGAAAGTTATCAGGCTGGAGATTTGGCTTCCTCAGCTACTCAGGTGAGCTGCTTGTGCTTCAGTTGCTTGATTGTCCCGAGTGCCTAGCTTGGGGGAGCTGCCTCGAAAGTTATCAGGCTGGAGATTTGGCTTCCTCAGCTACTCAGGTGAGCTGCTTGTGCTTCAGTTGCTTGATTGTCCCGAGTGCCTAGCTTGGGGGAGCTGCCCAGTGGTGAACAGGAACAAAGTTCATAAAATATAAGTGTTCATCAGGTAGCACCCCTCTGCAGGTGTCCAGACGAAGAGAAGAGGCTCTCTTTACCTCGAAAGTTATCAGGCTGGAGATTTGGCTTCCTCAGCTACTCAGGTGAGCTGCTTGTGCTTCAGTTGCTTGATTGTCCCGAGTGCCTAGCTTGGGGGCTGCCTCGAAAGTTATCAGGCTGGAGATTTGGCTTCCTCAGCTACTCAGGTGAGCTGCTTGTGCTTCAGTTGCTTGATTGTCCCGAGTGCCTACCTTGGGGGGGGGGAGCTGCCTCGAAAGTTATCAGGCTGGATATTTGGCTTCCTCAGCTACTCAGGTGAGCTGCTGTATGTGTCTTGTAGTATGTTTAGAGAGTTGAATGGTAATTCTGTTACCTGATACTGGTTGTCTCTGATTGGTTGTGTTGCCTTGGGCCTTCCCCTGCTTGCATATGTGTGTGTGTGTGTGGGGAAGAGGAATGCAGAGTTAGGGTTTTGAACCCTAGCATAGCATTTCCAAACTTTTGTCGCTGTAGAAGGAACCCTAACTGATCCATTAACAGAGTTTTTTTGTTGCAATGAATTTCCCTTCTTTTTGAGAAAGTGTAATGTAACACTTATGAGTTTTTAGGAGTGTGAGTCCTACGGAACCAGCACAATGCAACACTAGAAAATCTTCTCGCTAGTGGTGTCTTGCTAAGTATGATGCTGAACGTACAAACATTGGGTTACAGTACTACAAACAGTGATAACTGCATCAAAATATTTGTAAACAGTTAATTTTACTTAATTTTTTTTGTACCTTTTTGTGTCTCAGTGAAAATCTTTGCCATTTTTGCAGTCACTTGTATCAATGACAGACATAGTTATGCATTTTCATGCTCAACAATATTGAACATATTAATTTCCTTGTTGAACTGTTCTGAACTATTTTCAATTTACATAGATAATAAACATATTGCAAAATAATACATAGTTACAGATTTTTTTTGTAAGATTTGCTGTATTGTCACAGTGATTTACTGCTGTTGCAGTTAAAACACAATACTAAAACCTATTACCATGACCATACTGTTTTTGTTAAGTATAATAGATAGACATAATGAAATCTGGTGTATTTCTGTTGTACACTGTATTTTAAAAACTGAACATAAATACTATAACTGTGATGTAATAGATACGTGAAAACATAACACAGGTACTTAAGGTTAAAAAAAGGATTTATGGGGGAGACCACATGATGCAGGGTGCTGAGTAGAAGATCCTCCATGTAGCTCCAGCCTCCCCATTTTATAATCAGTTATTTCGGACTGCTAAACTACCTAAAACCCTTCGCTCTCACGTAATTCTGCCTTCTAACTATCCTGGGCTTCAGATTAGTGAGATTGAATACTGATGGAGGCTTACATGAAAAAAGTGCCGGAGAAACACACTCCACCAGTCACCCCTGAGAAGGCCCCGAAGAAATCTCAGGCCTCGAGTGGGCCAGACAGGCCCGATCATCCCAGCCAGGTCTCGGAGCAGGAGCTTTAACCTTGAACAGGTTCTTAGAAGAGTTCAAACCCTTCCGCAAGGAAGTAAAAGAGATGGCGAAGGAGCTTAAAGCCCTTTCTAAAAAGCTGGATGAGGTCACTATCACAACCTCGGACAATACTGCTCGCATTGAGTCTCTGGAGAAATGCCTGGAAAAGGTAGATCCTGGGCTAGTGGCTATGCGGCAGAAGCTTTCCCGCATTGAAGCAAAATTAGAGGATCTCGAGGGCCGTAGCCGGAGGAACAATATTGCTATACTGGGGCTACCAGAAGGTGAAGAGGGCCAGAACGCCATTGTTTTTATACAGAAGTTGGTGGAACAGATTGCCGGCCCCTCTCCCTTCAGCTCTACGTATACCATTGAGAGGGCACATAGGTTCTTACAGCTGAAACCTCCATTAGGGGCTGCTCCCCGTCCTATCATATGCTGCTTTTTAAATTATTTAGAAAGGCAACATTTCCTGTCCAAAGCGAGAGACCTACAAGAAGTCCACTGGGAGAATTCCAAGCTAAGAATAGCACAAGACCTACCGGGATCTGTCTGGCAGAAGCACACAGCATTTCATCCCATTGTGTCCTGGATCATCACTGCTGGCTCAAGTTCAGGATGGGGTACTCAGCCAGGCAGCAAGTTTTAGTGAACGGATCCTGGTTAGCCTACGAAGACCCAGATACCACCCTCTCTGGCCTCAAACTTGCCCTGCCTGACTTGTTTCGGGACCCATGAGGAGTTCTGCACTAAGGATGAGGGGGAGCCCTGAATCATCAGGCTGAGTCTGCTTTTTATATAGATTGATGGAAAGGACTGCAATCACTGGATGAGTTCGGGAGAACCCGATATTGGAAGAAGCAAAGTTACCATCTCGCTGTGTTAATTCGATTTGGGACACTTTCGCATTGAATTTAAGCATGGGACTGACTTTCACATTAAGGACTTGTTCTGAATAAACGGTTTGCTTACTTTGGGGAAGGTGTTTTTTGTTTTAGTATAGTTGGGAGCACAATCGTTTAGCAATAAGGGGTTGCTTGTTTTATACCACCTTGGCTCACTACTCAAATTTGGGGGTAGTTTAATTTAAGGGATGTGCTGGGCTTTTTTCTGTATCAGTGTAGTGATGCACTTTCGCTCCGAAGCCACAAGAGGGAGCTCAGTGCATACGCATTACAGATCAGCATTAGCTGACAATTCGGGGCTTGTTTCCTCCTGCACGGCTCTCTGCTCGAAGCCTGGGTTATTTAATATACCCATTAGTGGGTTACTTGGCCCTCGTGCTGGCAAGATTCCGAGGTAAACAAGACATATTTTCTATATCATTTACCTGGGGTTCCTGGGTGTCTATGTTTTTCTAGCAGGCTACATGAATCCTGCTAATTATAATAGCACACTCGCTGTGCCCTCATGTCATAAGCCGAGCACCTCTCTTTAAGCTACTAGGAGCTGGTTAGGTAGCAGAATTCTCTTGTTCTTGACTTGATGTTTACTTGTTCTTGTTAGGAGTTTGCTGTATTTGTCTGGGGCTGAAGGGCATTCTCAGGAGGCTGGGGGGAGAGGAAGGGACGCGGTACTTTGTTGAGCATTGTTTGTGACAGTTGGGGTGGTTGGGTGGGGGGCTCTAAGATCAGGCCTAAAGGATTGGTTAAACTCACATTAAATGAAGGGGGAGCTTTATGGGGGTGACAGGGGAAGAAATGGTTTGTGTTGGGTGGCTGGGGGCCAGGTGAGGGGTACAGCAGTATTTAAGGGAATCTGGATAGTGATTTCTCGCTGTTATTGTACAGTGATTGTCATCCTGAGCTCATTATTACCAACCTAGATGGCTAATAATGTGGTTTTTGCAACTTGGAATGTGAAGGGGATTAGGAAAAAACCCAAACAATACCAGGTGCTTAAGCACTTAAGCCTATTGCGTTCCCAGATAACGTTCCTACAGGAATCCCATTTATTAGAGTCAGAAGCTTTACAACTAAGGAGGCAACAGGTGGGTCAGGTTTTTAATGCCTCGGGATCCACTAACAGTTGTGGGGCTATGCTAATTATTAATAGAGGCATTCCCTTCACCTCCTCACATGTTATTAAGGATCCAGGGGGGCAGGTTTGTCTTGGTTCAGGGCACTCTCTGGTCTGTACCACTTTTACTTTGCAGTATCTATGGGCCTAATACAGATGATCCTGGCTTTTTTATGAGGCCGATTACCATTATCCTCCCAATGCTTCCCACTATGATCATCGAGGGTGGTGACTTTAACTTGGTTTTGGACTCCAACATGGATAGGTCAGGTAGTGAATTGAGGGGACTGTCCCCTGGGCAAAGGGCGTTCAGGGACTTGGTGGATCAGTGCAGGTTATGTGATGTCTGGAGTGTTCTGCATCCTAACTCCAAGGAGTATACTTTCAGTTCACCGGTGCATGGATCGCAGTACCGCATAGACAACATACTAATTTCCCAGGGGCTCTTGTCCAGGGTCATGTCCACCTCAATTCAGCCTGGCCCTATTTCCGATCACTCCCTTGTGGTATGCAATTTAGCTTTTCTTAATACGCCTAGAAGGGAGACCCATTGGAAACTTAATGAACAACTATTAAAGGACGCCAGGTATTGCAAGCTTATAAAAGAACAGATTGAGCTTTTCTTCTCAACTAACCCGATTGATAGTGCAAAGCTGAATATTTTATGGGACGCCTTTAAGGCCTACATGCGGGGAATTCTTATTAGTTTAGCAACGAAGAGGAAAAGGGTACAAGAGGAAGAATTATTATCCTTACTGTCCCAAATATGGTCCCTAGTAGCTAACTTTTCTATCAGCACTCCGAGTGAGGACAGAAAGAAGCTTCTGGTAGCCAGAGATAGATATTTAGACTTGCTGAGCGAATAGGCAGAGCTAGCTATTATCCGAACCAGAGCTAGTTACACAGATCAGGGAGAAAAGGTGGGGCGCTTACTCGCATTACGGTTAAAACAACAGGAATCTGCAAGATTTATTCCCCAATCCAGACTCAGGTGGATGGGTCTCTAACAGTATCCCCTTCTGAGATAGTACAAGAGTTTGCACTGTACTATGAGCAATTATACAGGGACATGGATTGTCCTCCTCCTTCGGAGAGTCTGGAGGAGTACTTAAGGGACTCCCATCTGCCTACCCTATCAGAACAGCACAGGAGCTTCTTAGCCTCACCAGTATCCCTGGAGGTGATCTCGGAGGTTATCGGGGCCTTGTCTTCAGACAAGGTCCTGGGGCCGGATGTTTTTTCCTCACTATTTTATAAAGCTTTCCAAGAACTATTCTTGCCGGTGCTTCACTGGCTATTCCAATACATTCTCTCCAGGGTTGTGGTAGATGCCTATTTGTTCGAAGCCCTGATTGTTCTTCTCCCCAAGCCAGATAAGGATCCAGAGTTAGTACAAAGTTATAGACCTATATCCCTTTTAAATCAAGATATCAAAATCCTCTCGAAGATATTGGCCGATAGACTAACATTGGTTCTCCCTGACCTGATAGGCATGTCCCAGGTCGGGTTCATGAAGGAGCGTTCATCTTCAGACCATCTGCGTACCCTTTCACATGTCTTCTCGGAGTCCAGGGAACCCACCTTTCCTGCTGGGTTGGTCTCCCTGGACGCTGAGAATGCATTTGATCATGTGAATTGGAATTTCCTATTCCAGGTTCTCAAGGCCTTCCATTTTCCTACCATGTTCATAGACTGGATTTGTGCACTGTATAGAGCTTCATCAGCTAAGATTTCAGGAAACAGTGCATTTTCTAAATCCTTTTTTCTATACTCAGGCACCAGACAGGGATGCCCCCTCTCCCCCCTCTTATTCAACCTTTATTTGGAACCTCTTATTCAAAATATCCTCAACAACGCTGGGATACAGTGCATTTGGGTGGCGTGCAATGAGATCAAGATCACAGCATTTGCGGATGATCTTCTCCTTTATCTATCCCACCCAGTGTCATCTATTCTGGCTTTGTTGGGGGAAATTGCTAAATTTAGTTCCCTTTCAAATTATAAATTAAATGCTAATAAATCCTCCTTTTTTTTCCCTGAACCACAAGGTCTTTAAGACCGATATTAGCCCCTTCAGCTTGTGTTGGGCACCCCAGATGCTAAAATACTTGGGTATTAAACTAACGCATCATCCCTCCACATGGTTCAAAGAAAACTTGGAACCTCTTTCCCAGTTAATTGTTCAGGATCTGGATAGATGGTCCAAACTCCCGGTTTCATTATGGGGCCGAATCAACATCATCGAGATGAATGTCTTCCCATGTATTTTTTAACCCCTTTCTCTCCTTAATTCATTTATCCCTTTATCCTGGTTTCAAAAAATGCACATAATTTCACCAATTTTATTTGGTCAAATAAATACCCCCGATTGGCATACTATTAGCTGTCCGCCTCTAAACTTGATGGGGGACTGCGGATCCCTCACTTGGCAATCTATTACTGGGCCAGTCATCTGGCTAAATCTCTGAAGTGGGTGTGTCCTGGTCCCGAGAGTCTGAAACTGACTTGGCTCAAAATAGAACTAGACTTAATCCGGTCTATGAACATGGATCCCCTAACTTTGTTTTATGTCAAAGCGTCTCTTTTGCAAGGTACTGGGAAATGTCCCACCCTTATGACTTCTCTAAAAGTGATCATGCAGCTCTGTTCTTTCCTGTGCTATACTCCATATTTGGACCTGTCCCAGTCTATTTGAAACTCTCCGGCCTTCACTATAAATAAACAGTTGATTCCTCATACATGGTTGCCCCAGCTGGGCGACGGGATAGTATCCATGTTTTTGGACGATGAGGGAATGTGGCTTCCAGTAGCTAAATTTACCCAGAAATTTAGTATCCCAGCATCTTTACAATTTAAAGTGTTCCAATTAAAGCACTTGCTTACAATGGTGCTGGGCAGTACCCCCCTTGCCAGTCGGTTAGTGCACTGATTCTGGAGATTTCCTCCTCACTAGGGTCTTCTGGTGTCATTTCTAAATTATATCATGACTTGTTTCATCGATGGTATGGGGGCTCTTTTGGACTGACTAGGTTCTGGGGATCTGTTTTTCCCCAATATACTCTCAACTGGCGGGTCTTATGGAAGTCCTGTCATAAATATGTGTCCCAAGACAGACTACGCCTTATGCAATACCACATTTTACACAATATGTATTATACCCCAGTCAAGTTAGTGAAATGGGGTCTCCTTGAGTCAAACATATGCACCAGATGTTCCCAAGGAACACTCCTTCACATATTCTGGTCATGTCCCAAAATAATCCCCCTGTGGGATTCAATCAAAATGAATCTGGACCCCTTACTTTGTTTGTGGGATTGTTTCACACCTGATATTTGCCTTCTGGGGGACTTGTCCTCCATCAAGGTTAAGGTTAGGAGATTTCACATCTCCATGATTGCATTATCTGTCAAAAAACTTATATTACGGCATTGGAAAGACAAGGTTAGTCCGACATTTCAGGAATGGGTGATTGAAATCCTCGCTAACCTTCACACAGAGAAAGCTATAGCTAGTCTCCACAATAGACTACCAGCTTATAAATGTATCTGGGATCCCCTTCACACCTCAATTATGATTATTCAGACTTAAGTTTTGTTATGTATTAATTATCCCTGTACTCATACGATTACTGTCATAGGAGCTCATGTTATAATGTGGCATAATACTGCTGTACGGGGGGGAGGAGAGGGGGCAGTTTGAGTATTGTACTGTGAATTAGTTGTACATGTCATAATTGCTGCCTCCAATACTGTGGAAAAATGTGTTAATAAAGTTTGAATTAAAAAAAAGGATTTATTTCAAAATTATTAAGTGATTAAAAAGGCTGAATTGAAAGCCAATTCGAGAAACACAGTTAGCCTCACAATGCAATACTGAAAAAAAGGTGTTAAATTTGTAAATTTGTAAAAGTAAGGCGTAAACTTAATATAGTATTACACATATCTGTGAAGCATTCCTTGTTGTATATGAAAGTAAACATCAGATAATCATTGCATACAACAGACATGTGTGTACACTTATTAGTATAAATTAAACTTTTGTATTGCTATTGTCACTGTGTGGCTGACAGTGTCAATGTTCCTGGAGTGGGCAAAAAACCCAAATGCTACATGTTTAACAATAACTAAATTAATGAATTATCAGAGCAACCCAAAATAGAACAATAGTATTAATGCAACATACATTAAATATTGATAAATATTTATATATATATGTGTGTGTGTGTGCGTTTGTGTGTATACATATGAATATATATATATATATATATATATATAAGAGAGAGAGAGAGAGAGAGATGCATAGATACATTTGAAAAATTCCCACTCGACCCCTCAATTGAGGTGATCCAGAAAATAATCAGGAACATGAAAATCAGTTGTTACTAGAGCAAGTGTCTGATTTACAAGAGTTAACAGACATATATGTAAATAGATAATAAATTACGTGTTAGAATAAGCAATAAAACAAATTGTAATATCTTTATGAACTATAATGGCAAAATGTATAAATGAGTAACATTCCAAGATAACAGTAAAATAAGTATGCAATGGTATATACATTAATACAATATGACTATAGCATAACAGTAAACACAGTGGGCTGGATTCACAAAGCTTTCTGAAGGTGCAAAACCTTCCCTAAGTCACCAAAACTGCCGTAGCTATGGAAACAAAGGGGAATTTTCACTGAATGCTATTCACAAAACCCTCCGCAGCTGTGGTAAAAAACACTATGGATTGTTGAAAAAAGTGCAGCTGTGGAAGTCCCTGAGGAAAAAAAGGTGTGAGATAGTAAGGCACATCCCCCGGAAGGCTATTCACAACCAGTTTTTTTCCACAGTTGCGGAAAAAATGTTACACACAGTGGAATGAGGTGTCACTCTCCCTCAGCAAACTGCAGTAGTGCCCTAACAATTGGAATCAATTAAGGTGGAGGTGAGGCACAGGTAATAGCATCCCAGAGAGTATAGCAGTGGTTGATGTTACAGAAATAAAAGCACACATTGCCATAATATGGCAACAGGCAACAACCACCAGACCCAGTGCACCCCATGACGGAGCCCCACAGGCAGTAGAGCCTGGCCAGCCTGCAGTGAGTGCTACCCCTGCAGGCAACAGGAACACCCCAGGGAGGGAGGACCAGTAGTGACAGTCAGTCACTGTGGTGCCATGGTATTGCTGGTACCTATGGTGCTGCAGTGGTCCCAGCTGAGGGACTGGTTGCTGGTCTCTTTGTGGGTGCTTTCAGCTTCATTCTATGACAGCAATGTTAAAGTCTGCTGCTCCAGCTAATTAAGTCCACTGTTGCTGTGCCTCCTAAGCTATTTCTGCAGCTACAGATCCACAGTTGCAGATTTTAGCACTTGCTCAATTTCCGGAGCTGTGGAAATTTTACAGAATTCCGCATCTGCTCAAAATTTCTTTATGAATAACACGCGACTGCATTTCTGCAGTGCTGCAGGCCTTTTTCCTGCAGCTGCAGAAATTTTGGCTTTGTTTGTGAATCCTGCTCATACATCTTTGTACAAAGTGAGGCCTGTTGAGAAATGCTTGCGTTCCTGAATTGGCGTAGCAGTTAACTCCAGTACTGTTATCAAATGCTGGGACAACAGCTACACCAAGTGACTTCTTATGAGGAGGTGACTTTGTATCAGTGTGTGATATGGTAACCTTCTCAATAGTATTAGAAGTTAATTCAAGAGTGGTTGCTCAGTTTGCACCTAAAGCTGTGACTGTAGCATTTGACTGTACTACATGCATGGGTGGTGGTATTAGAGGCATGTCTGGCTGGTGCAGAGTACGTAATCTATTGTACTCAACATTACACTGCTTGCCAGTGCAAATCTTTTGTGGTTTCAAAGTGATGATGTGCAAACCAGCAAGACTGTGAACATGGGAAAGTGCAAAACAGCTCATGCCATGTTTGAAAATGCCACTGCCAATGCCAACCATCGCTGAGTCAAAACTTAAGCCCTGTGACTAGTGTATGGAAACAGCATATGCAACACATAGTGGAAACTGTTTCCTGGTTACATATATATCCTTTAAAATCTGGAACTTCACAGAAGTTCGATCAGTTTGCATAAACTGTCCAATGTTGTTAAACTTAACAACAAGTGCCTCTATGAATGTTTTCTGAACATCGTACAGAAAGTTGATAATGTGACCCATAGCACCACTGACCATGCCAAGTTCAACGTCAAGGTTTCTACATAGCATAATACGTGCAGTCTTGCAAATAATAAGAACAGCTTCTAGACCAACTGTACAGGACACATCTGACTTGAGTTCAGACAGTCGTTCAGTCTTAGTTAGCTACTAAGTTGCGACTCAAGCAAACACCATCAACTGTATCAACAGCATGCAGAGTGATGATTTCTTGACCCTCTCTCGTTGTAACATGATGCTATTGAATTCAAGACATTGCTTAAGCCGTGGCACAAGACAGATGATACATGTACTGTTTAAGTCCACTTTACTAAATACATCACATGCAGCATGTATTGATGCACCAGCAGCAGTGATTCCACATGTATTCAACATCAAAAGATGCAGTAGTGATAAACTGCCAGTGCGAGCTTGATCCAATAATGCCTTAGAAGCTAGATCATCACTCTGTTGCATGTTCTGAAACAACTCAGTGTAACTGAGTAACTCCTATAGGTTAAAACCTCCAATGCACCCTGGCATCTTCTTAGCCTGCTTGACAGTCAGTGCAGTAAAGATATATTCTCCATTGATGGGTGCAAGTTGTAAAAGGTCTCCAAATGCAACAATACTTTTCCCACCAAATGCATCACCATATTCACTGCCCAGAATCTTCTGCAGTCAAAGGTGTTTGCATACAATCATCACATTAGAGACCATGCTGATCTCATCAATGATCAGTAGCTTCATTTTTGTAAACAAAGAACAAAGCTCAGATGCCAGCTCCAAAGACAGTTTACCATGCTTTACTGGTAACATAAGCAGTGTAGGGCAACTCCACCAATATTGTATGCAGCCAGTCCAGTTGGAGCACTAACAGCAACAGACATTGGTGTCCCAGTGTGTTACCTTATGTCAGCTGTGATGGCCTCAATAAGAAAGCTCTTGCCTGTCCCTGCAGAACCAGTAACAAACATTAGCAATGGCTTGTACTCATCACATTGGCATTGTTTCTGTTCATGCAGTATACCGTGCCTAACTGTGTCTGTAACAGCAGCATAAACTACGAGTTGTTGTTCATTAAGACTTTCTTTTAGTTGACCAGGATCAACTGTACAGTGTGATCCATGCTGCATAGCACTTTACACTTCTACCATGAGTACTTCTGAGTCATTCATAGGTAGAGGTACTCCAAGTCTGCACTGTCCTTCTGGATCAAGGTTATCTTGTGCATTAACAGGAGTATCTTCCTCAAGCTGTTTCTTTGCTCTGTCATGCTGTTCTTTCTTGAGTTCTAGTCTGCGTATGTACATCTCAGAGTGCTCTATTTTGAAGGTATCATAACTGTGGTTGAATTGCTCCTCAAAAGAATCACAACCACCTTTAAATGTGGTCTCATCCCTCCAGGGTTGGAACAAGAGCAGTAGAGAAAAATAATAATGTTCTCTGCTCTCAGAAGTGGACAGACGTAACTTACAATGGTCAGTCAGCCAATGCTTACTTCTCTTAATGAGACAGTCATCCAGTCCTCTGACCTTGTAAATGTCATCTGTACAATCAAATGAAACATCCATTTTATAGTCATTCCATTTTGCTACCTCAAATAGACACATACTGTCCATGGCACCGTGTCTGCTGGGGTAGTATGTGTCAATCAGCTTGTTCTTCAAGATATGCTTTGAAGAAGGCTGGTTGAGAGCCAGTTCCTCAAGCTCATCATGAGGTTTTAGCACTCGCTTGCATTTCTCATTGTAGTTCACACTGAGAAACCGTACAGCACTAGATTTACTGTACAAGTGTGTCCCGATCAAACAATCACTGGTCTCATATGCACCACACTCCCTGTGTGACAGTGTCTTTAACCCAAGTGACCACAACTGTTATGTGAGTGACTTGCTTTGATCTGGCAATATCCTCCCAAAGTTCTTGCAAGCTGGTCTGCTCATGCTTGGTAATGTAAGAAGTAATGTACCGAACAAGAGCCAAGAATTGTCAGCCACAAACCGAACATCAATGTTTGCTTGCTACATGAGTAGAAGAGTGGGGTTGTAATCATTGATGTACACCTCCTTATCCTGTCTGGGTAACTCATATACCCTCTTGGTAGATTGTGCCTTCAAGTGATGGCGCATTGATGAAAACAGTTAGTTCATGTGACCATTCTGACAGATACGTCTAAGAAAACCAAAGCGACATCTGGTGTACCAGTCAGAATTACTTTTGACTGCACATTGGCAGTATTTGGCACAACTATGTTGTTGGAACTTTTGCACCAACTTCCATAGTGTAGGACTGTCATATTTGTCAGGTATGTGACAAGTGATGTAATGCTTGATAAAGCTTAGCACTTCTACTTCTTCGTTTTTGCCTATGCACGGAGCATCCTTGATCCATAGTAGCATATAAATATGAAGAGCACCACATGTCTGATACTCCATCCTCCAAAAGTAGTGTTCAACAAGACCAAGAGACAGATTGTCCTTTGACAAAATGAAATTTAGAATCTTATGGAATCATTGGTGGAAATGCCTGGTGACAGACACCCGGTCAAGTGAGCACATTTCATCAAGAGTCATCAATGAAATGCCCTCAATGTCAGTGGCCCACTTTAGAAGTTCAATCAACTCATCCCAGGTGTATTCAGCACAGCTGAAAGTGACAAACCACGTTACTGCACCATACTCTTGAAGCATGATCATGACCTCAGAGTGTCTACGATACCAGTATTCCTTAGTGCCACGTAGATTTGAAAGTATTGATGACAAATTAACCTGCAATGTGTCATCCTTGTCCTTCAATTTCTGAATAAACACTATGGCAGTGATTCCGTCAAGTGGAGTCATGAGCTGCAGAGTGTGTGCAATGGATGCAGAAAGTATACTAAGCTCACTCTCCAATAACAGGTGAAACAGATATTGAATGTTTCTGCAGGATTTGCCATCCTTATTCAAAACTCTACATGAACAGTATTCAGCACCTGGTACAAGCACTTGTCTAGTATTCAAATGACCACCTGATCCTTGTGGAAACAAATCAGGAAAGCAATGTGCTTCCAATGTGTCCTCCCAGATACTAACAGGGGTGTCTTCCACCTGTTTCATCTGATAAAGGTCAATATTGTCTCCAACTGGATCCCTGCCATGTAGAGGGTGAATTGTGTACTGTTCGTACACACTTTCATTTATTTCTACATTTACCTTCTCAGTCATTTGCTTCTTCATGTCCAACACTCCATTCTGAGCAGATATACTGCTCATTCTGTCAATGTCAAGGTCTGCATAGAAGGGATTATTGTTCTTCAAGTAAGTGAGAGCTTTTTTCACTTTTTGTACATTGACAATATCCTGCCAGATAACGTTTAACTTAGTTGGCACACCGTTAACAAGAAATAAATGTTTTCATTTGAGATAGCCTCCACATTCTCTTGTAAAGGAAGTGGCAGATACATGATGGAGCCCTTCAGAGATTTAATGAGCTCTTTCTAGGGTATGTTCCGTGTCCTAGTATTCAGACATAGAATAGTCTGGAACGGTTTCATAGTTTGAATAAGAATCGGTTCAAACATATTCAACATAGCAATCTCATTGGGTATGAAATGTGCTTCCATGTTGTTTAGAACTGACCTAGGTGGCATTGTGTTATTTTTAACCTTAGAAAAACAGTATTTACATATAACAACCTTTGGTTGTAGATCAACGTTATGTTGCAATAGTAAGAACGCCAACAATCGGGCACACATCTTGTTAAAAAACTATCTTTTCCAGATCAACCATGACAGTCTGCTTCTGGTAACACAGTCTATTACATGAGACACACACAGAGTCGAATTTCTCTCTCTTTGCCAACTCAAATTTGGTGATGGGTTTACCAAAGACTTTAACAATCTGTTTCCATGAAAGACACACTACCGTAATCAACAGCTGATGTTTCTTGAAGAATTGTATCCATAGCATGACTGCTGCATTGTACCTTTTCAATAAGATTAGTAACACCATTCATGTCACCAGACTGCAACAACTCAGAAAGGTATGTGTACAGTGAAACAGCTCACCTTACTTCATATATCTTGCATGCAAAGGTGCGCATGCCATACTGATGGACCGCTAGCATCCGCAAATGGTGAAAGACACTGTCACAAACACCACTGCCTAAGCATGCCAGTGAATGACCCATTAGTCCATTATGTGGATGGATTTCACAATGGTTTATTGTCTGAAACAATTTATATCTCTCTTTATGATCAGTGACAACAAAGAGATTAATAAACTATTCAACTTTATCAAAAGATGACTGTCTCAGATTGCATGCAGCATCACATGTCCATGTTAGACATCTGCATCTATGTGGGCATTGTGTTGAGGCATTGTCATCATCAGACTCAGTTGGTGTGTCATGACATACAGTCAACACATTACATACTTTGCCATCCTCATTAATGCAGACATTGCTGTCCTTCTTCTGTGTGTGATATGATTTCTGCCAGAAACATGCCTCTGAATGCTGTGTGTGTATCCAGCTGCCTATGAAAATTTCACAAAAGTTGTGTTTGCTCAGCTGCAGGAAGTGTTGTGACTTCCTTTTCACAGCATACACAACTTTTCTGAAGCATTCAAGTATATCTATAATTTTATGCCACTAGCGTTGAAGCACAGCTAGTGCTCCATTGACAAAAGTGTGCACTCTCAGGCATAGCTTCATTAAGGACAGATGACTCTTCAGTCTCCTACCTTCATGTCACGACAGCTGCAATAAATCTATCAACCTTAGCTTTAGCTGCTAATGATGAATAATACTGCTTCCTCAGATGACTAGTGACAACAGGGCTAGATCTCTGTTGTGAACTACGTATTCTTGTGCATGACTGTCCAACAGTTTTCTTCAGTTTTGTTATGGTTTTAAACTGTTGAGTAGTTGTGCATCTTTTTGTTGCAGTTGAGCAAACATGTAGCATTCCAGTGGAATCAGTAATTGGCAACCTAGGTCTCTTTACAGATCGAGTCCCCTTCACATGCTTTGATGTGGTCTGTGTACTGTTCTTTGAATGCTTCAGTAACACTACACTACTATGGTACCTTTTACATCTTTGCTTGGCATTCTGTCTCTGCTTTGATGGCATGTTTACTGTGTCATCTAATAATTTTCTGAAATAGCTGACCGGTATCAGACACCTACAGGAGATGTAAAGAAAACATGCAATTAGTATCACCAAGAAACTGGCTAATTTTCATTCAGCTTTCAATAGTTCATGGCCTTGTCTTATATCCTCATATCAGTAACATTTAAAAATCCACATCTATTGATATACAGCTTTGCACACATCAGATTTGACATAATTTGGTCAAACCATTCAATTGCAATTAGTCTGTAAATAATGGAACAAAAATTGGATGATTATTGTAAAAAACACAAATTTTTCATGTTTTGTGACAGAATAGCATGACAGTGTTGTGTTTGCGGCATCACATTTGCAAAACTGTTGCATTTGTGAAAGTATTACCACCGTGGTTTCATGTTTGCAAAGGTGCATTTGCAACAGTTTCATGTTTGCAAAAGAATGTTACGGTTCTTTTGTGTTTTGTGAAACTTTGATATTCTTTCTTTCGTGTTCGCGAAAGAACCCAACATATCCTTTCTCAAATGCAGAAGTTTTGCATATTTACTGTCGCAAATCACAAAACTTTCCCATAGTGTCACACATGTGAACATTTTGCAAAATGCAACTTGACCTCTTAACCAAGTGGTTCCCATAATGCATCACAACCAGGAAATTCTACCAAATCATGAAAAAAAGTCAGCAACCCAAAAACACAGTAAAATACATTACAGTAAAGCATATGACAGTAACAGACATGGTAAACATGCTTACATTAACTTACTTAGTAGGTTAAATGTCATGATTTTAAAATATTAGAGCCTTCATCCAATAAGAGTGGCCATGTTTTTTTTTCTGAAAAAAAAAACACCCACAGAGCTGCTTTAACCAACCAGATTGTCCAATACAGTTGATTGACATCCACGTAAACCAATCATATATTGCAGTATATTAATATGTATTTATTTAAATTTATAGTCTCTGGAGGCAATCATGTGATGTTACAAGGACCAATGAGACACACAGAAAATCGAAGAAGAATCACCCGGCAGCCATCTTGGGACATACTGCAGACCAGCTTTCAGACAGCTTTAAGTACAGCAAGTTTCTGCTTTATTTTTATTTAAGTAATTAACAGTTTTGTGGCACAAAAATAGCATTAAACAAAATGTTTTATTAGAGGTGATCTAGACAGTATCAACATAAAGAACAAGTAATACTGTGAAATCAAGGTACCAATGTTTGAAGTCAAAACAGTATTGTAAACTTACCACCACAAATGACAGCTGAAAATGGAGGCAGCACACAGTGTGCTCAGGTTCTATAAAAGAACTAGCAAACAATAAATGAGCAGCAGTCATTTGTTGTTGTTTAAACAGACCGATTAGCAAGCTATATTTTCTGTCTCACTAACTTTGCTACATTGCAGTGTTCCACCAGCATAAAGGGTTCATTAGCATAATGTTAGGTGCACTTTCTCAATTGGCAAGGAGAAAATGATATAAATCAATAGATAAACCAATAGATTTGTTTTTTACAACTTTGATTACAGCCCACAAAAGAAAATAGTAAATAAGGGAGGGAAAACTACTTCTTTACTCAGTCTGTACTGACAGGACACTGCATGATACACACTGATTTCTTAGTAGGTAGCTGTCAGTTTCTCTGTTTAATCAACTTAGAATGGCAGAAAACAGCAAATGTATTTTGTGGATGGTGAGAAGCAGTTTAATTAGAAGAGGTGGTGAATATGCTTGATCAAGTGAATTTGGTAGTGACCTGCAGCTGCCAAATTGTTGTGTGAAGTGGTTTAGTGGGAGAGGCATGAGGTGGCAGCACCTCATGCCAACCATGCACAGGTTACTAAGCAACCTACCTCCTCCAGACATATTGCTGATCCATCTTGGAGGCAATGATTTAGGTGACAAAAGATGGGTAGATTTTGTTGATGACGCAAAATTGGACCTAGCTTCACTAATAGAGATGTTGCCTGCCTGTAAGATTGTCTATTCAGACATCACAGAGTGGATGGTCTGGCATGCAGAACAGCACATGTACCTGCTCAACAGAGCCAGAAGAAAGTTTAAGATCCAAATATCTGGATATTTATGCATGCTTGGGATGCATACCATATGTCACCCAAACATTAAATATTATAAAGATTGGCTTTGACCAGCCAGGTGACACTGAGGGTTGAGGTGCTGGATGCCACACGTCATGCCACGCCAGTGACCTGGGCTCAGGAATGAGCCCGGACTGCTGGGAGTCGACAGGGGAAAGAGAGGATCAAGCATCCATATGACTGCTCTCCTCTCTCGGGGAGGGATCCAGGGGTAGCCTGGTGCAGCAGCAGCCTCCAGTGGAGACTGGCATCACTGCTACACACAGGGGCTTGCAAGCAAGCAAGGGGTAGACATCAGGCAGCTGCCTTACGGATGTGAGTGGGAGCACCACATTGCAGGCTGAGCGGCATTGCACGTCCCACATTGGGGACATAAACACTACCGAAAAAAACCCTCTGGCCTGGATAGGCAATGGACCTCCCAGAGCTGTGCCACCACACACCCAACACTGGAGCCCTTCCACCACCTCTTTGATCTCCTCAGACCCTATGTCCCTCCTGGTGGCTCGGGAAGAAAGTAATGACCTTGAGGATGGTGGGGCTCACAGTGGGCGTTAGAGTGACACCAGTCAGTGGAGAGGTCTGAGAGAGTTCCAGTTCCAAGGGTGACAAACAGAATTGTAAAAAAAAAAAAAAAAGATTTGCTTTACTTACAAGACAGTGTGCACTTCTCACATGCTAGCAATTGCCTCTTCTTAGGAGACCTCCGAGATGACATCCTCAGAGTGCTCTAAACTTCAGAGTGCACAAATGTGACCTGTATAAACAAAACGGCTCTTTTAAGAGCCAACTCATTTCTTTTGTCAAAAAATAGAAAATGCACATCACCCACACAAGCACAGTTGTGAGACAGGAGTAGTAGCTAAAGTAATCTTTCTATAAATATAAGTTCAATAATAAATTGCACACTTCCACAAAATTCCATTTATTGTTATAGCAGAGAAAACATATATTTAATTTTCTAATGTATACAGTATCAAGAGCTAGTACTTGTCTCATAACAGTAAATAAATGTTGTATATAGAGAATACTGAATCAGCAACTATGTACAACCAGTGCATTGTGCCACAGAGGAGTTGTGATTACCTCTGCACTGGAAAGCAAAACTTGGAAGGTCCATGGGAAGCGGAAACCCAAGGTGCCAGAACACAATGGCTGTGCAGAAAGTTGGTCATTCTGTATTTTTAATACTGTATAGTATTATCTGGAATGTGTGTATTATGTATTTGTTTGAATTTAACAATGGAACAGAGTTGTGCAGTCTGTGGAGGTTTAAGAATGCTGTTGAACCACAGAATGGTACAATAAAATTACATAAACTTTTAATCAGGAACAACTGCATTCTTAAAGTGATGTAATTATATACACAGAACAACACTGTACTATACACAATGTAAAAAAGTAATATTATACTGGCATGGTAGTGCCAGTATAGTTAGGGTTGATAGGGGTGTTTAATGTTAAACCTCACATTTTGCACCTTAATAACTTTGGAACCGTTTAATGGATTTGCAGAAAATTTGGCAGACTATGTGGGAAGGGGAAGTTCTCTTGCTATCCCAAATTTTGTGTCAGCCCCTTGTGTCGTTTCTGAGACACAGAGTGTTGAAAAAACAGAGGGTTTTGCTCTTTTGGCTGTTTTTTTACTCACTTGTATCTCGAAAATGGGTTAAAATTAGTGACTGAAATTTTCTGGGTAGAAAGCCGGCCTCACAGATGAGCCTTTTTTGAAGATTTGATATAAAAATATTAATCCGTTCCAAAATTATTAACATGGGGATTTCCCATTATTTCCTATGAGAAAAAATATATATGTCAGGCACGATGCAGGATTCCAGACTTTTTTGATGCAGAATTCTGCATCAGACTATTATGTTAGATGCAGAATCCTGCATTGAGGCATCATTTCTGGATGCAGAATCCTGCATCTAACTGCCATGTTGGATGCAGAATCCTGCATATAACTGCCATGTTAGATGCAGAATCCTGCATCGAGGTGCCATGTATGGCCACATTAAAGGGTGGAGAAATGGGCCAAATACCACCCCCACATAGAAAGCCCCCCCACAGCATGGCTCTCATTAAAAAAAAATTCCCACTCCCTCCCTCTGATCAGTTCCACCCACCACCCTTGTACCCCATACCCCTGTCATTTCACAAAAATCCCTCCCGCTCCCTCCCTCCCTCCGAGCAGTCCCACCCACCACCCTCGTTCCTCGGTCCCCAGTCCATGTAATAAAATTGCCCTCTGTCTCCCTCCCTCTTTGCAGTCCCATCCACCACCCTCATTCCTTGGTCCCCGGTCCATGTAAATAAATTACCCTCCCTCTGTGCAGTTCTACCCACCACCCTTGTTTCCTGGTCCCTAGTCCATGGAAAAAAATTACCCTCCCTCTCTCTCCCTCTGTGCAGTATCACCCACCACCCTTGTTCCCCAGTCCATGTAAAAAAAATTACCCTCCCTCTCCCTTCCTCTGTGCAGTCCCACCCACCACCCTTGTAGCCCAGTCCCCCTTTCTTATACAAATATAAATTCCTCCCACTTCCTCCCTCTGTGCAGTACCACCCACCACCCTCATTCCTCAGTCCCCAGTCCATGGAAATAAATTACCCTTCCTCTCCTTCCCTCTGTGCAGTCCCACCCACCACCCTTGTAGCCCAGTCCCACTTTCTTATACAAATATAAGTCCCTTCCACTCCCTCCCTTCCTCTGTGAGGACCATCTGATGCCCTCCCTCCTTCCCTGGTCCCTGGTCTATGGAAATAAATTGCCCTTCATCTCCCTCCCTCTGTGCAGTACCACCCATCACCCTTGTTCCCTGGGTCCTCATTCCACGTAAAAAAATGACCCTCCCTCTGTGCAGTCCCACCCACCACCCTTGTACCCCAGTCCCCCTTTCTTATACAAATATAAATCCCTCCCACTCCCTCCCTCTGTGCAGTACCACCCGCTGCTCTCATTCCCCAGTCCCCAGTCCATGGAAATAAATTCTCTCCCTCCCTCCCTCTGTGCAGTCCCACCCATCACCCTCGTTACCTGGTCCATGTAATAAAGATTCCCTTCCTCTGTGCAGTCCCACCCACCACTCTTGTAGCCCAGTCCCCCTTTCCTATACAAATATAAGTCCCTTCCACACCCTTCCTCTGTGAGGATCAACTGCTGCTCTCTTTCCCCGGTCCCCAGTCCATGGAAATAAATTACCCTCCCACTCCCTCCCTCTGTGCAATACCACTCACCACCCTTGTGCCCCGGTCCCCAGTCCATGGAACTAAATTGCCCTTCCTCTCCCTCCCTCTGTGCAGTACCACCCATCACTCTCGTTCCCTGGGTCCCCATTCCATGTAAAAAAACCCTCCCTCTGTGCAGTCCCACCCACCACCCTTGTAGCCCAGTCCCCTTTTCTTCTACAAACATAAATCCCTTCCCGCTCCCTCCCTCTGTACAGTACCACCCACCACCCTCGGTCCCCGGCCCATGGAAATAAATTACCCTCCCTCTCCCTCCCTTTGTGCAGTACCACCTGTCACCCTCATTCCCTGGTCTCCCTTTAATAAAAAAGAAAAACAAATTTCCTCAATGTCATTTCCTTTTTACAACCTGTAAACAAGAAAACAGTCCATCGTCATTTTCTCAGTCCCCTCTCCCCCATCCCCCCTTCCACTGACCACCCACCTCCCTACACATCCCCCTTACCCATAGTTACCTCTGGAGGTTGGGAGCACCCATTTTCTCTGGACCGGGACATGTCTGCACTCTTCAAAGCCCAACTGTGAACTGAGGAATTAAGGTAAGCGATCTATAATGGTACACAATGGGAGTTTCAACTTAGGTTGATATCTAAGCCAGTTTTAAGAATTTGTTCACCAAATTTTCACCATGGGGTTCTTGGTACCCCACCTCATGAACACTGTCACTGTCATCATGTTAATTGGACTCAAAAGGTGATTTTGCGGTCGCTGCATGGAATCACCTTTCAGGACTGATTAACAAAATGACGTGCCACTGTTCATGAGGTCAGGGCCCAAAAAGTCCATGTTAAAAATTTGGTGTGAAAATTCCAAAAAATGACTTCATTACGAGTGTGCATTGTGCAGGTTCTACGCACGCTCATACCTTCACCACTTTTTAATATTTTCACTCCAGATTTTCAGCATTGCCATTTTTTCATACCTCCTTATGAACAGTACAGCTGTCATTTTTCAAATCCTGCCCAAAACATGTTTTTGCAAGTGTGGCACAGAATAGCACGGTCACTGTGCAAAATCAACATTTGGGATGGATTAACAAAATCATAGTGCCACTGTTCATAAGAGTATATCCCAAAAAGCCCATGCAGAAAATATTGTAAAACAATTCCCAGAAATGACCGAATTATGAACATGTGTCGTGTAGTTTCTGTGCATGCTCGTAACTTCGCCAGTTTCTCATGTTTTCACTTCGGATTTTCAAGATTACCATTTTTCACACCACCTCATGAATATTACAGCTGTAATGTTTCAAATCCCACACTAATTTTTTTGTAATTCTGTAGTACAACAAACGCGATAGTTGCACAGAATTATATTTCAACAGGAATTTGTAAGTTTTCTGTATTGGGTACATGTGGTGAGATAATGATAAGAAGGTTATGTTAAACATTTGGGGTGAAAATTATTTACGATTGCACTTTTATGACTATTTGTTGGGATTTTGCTAAGTCTGTTCGTAACTTTATATGTGAAACCACAGGGACCAGAGAACCCTGTGTTTCCACAGCTAGATACATATGTGCACCTGTGGAGGGATGGGAGTGCAGCTCCCACTGTGACATATGGATAGTTACATAGTTGCATGTTTGCCATTATAAAAGTATGCAAACTAAATGTAAAAAATCTCATTTATGCACCAGTTAGGGTTTCTGTCATGCCTTTTGATAGTATGGAAATATCATGTTCGGGTGTCGAATCATAATAGCACACCCAGACTCAAAACACAGATACACACATTGCTAACATACAGAACTACTTATACAAATAAATATAAAATGTCTATCTGTATCTGAACAGAGGATGGGGGTGGGTGGTATACAGTAGTGCAAACAGTACAAGACCAGATCATTCACACATATGTATTATTTAGACCAGTATTACTTAACAGCTAGCTTACAGCTTCACACATTGTGGAGATCCATGTTACCATCAGACAAACTCTCACATCATTCCATGTGTAGAGTTTATCATATGCAACAGCATATGACAATGACAATGGGGTGCAAGTTTACTCCTGTGACGTCATGTCACACCCCAGCATCTACTGGTGTATGTTGTGTGAGCAGGGCTGTAGAAGAGGTTGTAGTGGGGGGGTCTGGGGAGTGGTATAACATATTGTTTCACAAACATTTTTTTTACTACAATGTGATACCAAATGTTTAATTTTAACCCATTCCTTTTGTTGTAAGTAACTGACATATCAGTAGATGTTGTGGAAGGTGAAATATACCTTTAAGACACAGAGCGAGCACACACTGTTGTCATATATATATCTATATATATATACAGATATATATATGTATACTTCACATTTAAGCAATAATACACTCCAAACGTGTCTCTCATGCTAGGAGAACCTCACACCTTGAGTGCTGGTTGGGGTCAATGCCGCAGGCCAAGTGCGTCCAAGAATCACAAAACTGAACTAATCACTGTACGACACGCACACTGGACTCAAACATTCAGGCTGTGGACATGACCTACCTAGATTTTAGCAAGGCATTTGATACAGTCCCACACAAAAGATTAATACACAAGATAGCCAGCTTTGGAGTGGGTCCCAAGGTGGTAGCCTGGATAAAAAATTGGCTAGACAACAGGATGCAAAGGGTAGTAGTAAATGGAGTACACAGTGAAGAAAGGATGGTTACTAGCGGGGTACCGCAGGGTTCAGTACTGGGACCGGTCCTTTTTAATGTCTTTATAAGTGACATTGCAGAGGAACTGGAAGGAAAAGTATGTCTCTTTGCAGATGACACAAAGATCTGCAACAGGGTTGATACACAAGATGGAGTGGAAAGGATGAGAAGCGACTTGGCAAGGTTGGAGGAATGGTCAAATGTATGGCAGCTCAGATTCAATGCAAAGAAGTGCAAGGTAATGCACATGGGAAACAAAAACCCAGGAAGCATACACAATGGGGGGTGAGATACTGACAACAGTAAAAATAGAAAGGGACCTGGGGGTAATTATATCAGATGACCTAAAGGTGGGCAAGCAATGTGAGAAGGCAGTAAGGAATGCTGGGGGATACTGGGATGCATAGGAAGAGGCATCAATAGTAGAAAACAGGAAGTTGTTATCCCTCTGTACAGACAGTTGGTGAGACCCCATCTGGAGTACTGTGTGCAGTTCTGGAGACCCCATCTCCGCAAAGACATAGACAGAGTGGAGGCTGTCCAGAGGAGGGCAACCAAAATGGTGCAGGGTCTGCACCAGAAGACATACGAAGAAAGACTGAAGGAGCTTAATATGTATACCCTTGAGGAAAGAAGGGAGAGAGGGGACATGATAGAAACTTTCAAGTACCTCAAGGGAATTAACAAAGTCCAAGAGGGTAGCATCTTCCAGAAAAAGAGATGTGCAAGAACAAGGGGGCACAATTTGAAGATAGAGGGGGGACGGCTCAGAGGTAATGTGAGGAAGTATTTTTTCACTGAGAGGGTTGTGGATGCATGGAACAGCCTCCCTGAGGAGGTCGTGGAATCAAGAACAGTGGGGGACTTCAAGAATGCATGGGACAGGCATAAGGCAGTCCTAGTGGTGGGTAAGAGGAAGTAAGCTGTTGGTTAACTAGGATCTGCAGCTTATCTGTTAGGTAGGAAAATGGGCAGACTAGGTGGGCCAAGCGGTTCTTATCTGCCATCAAATTCTATGCTTCTATGTTTCTATGTTTCTAAGCAGTAAAGCATTCCATGCTGTATGTCATGGTTGGATAACCTAACAACAAAGTGGTTCAGCACAAGACAGCAGGCCAAGTGCTTACAACGACCCTAAAAGTGAGATTATCACAGCACGACACACACCCCATGGTACAGTTTTACAATGATACAATCAGTGGTTGTTATACAAAATAAAGCAACATGTTAGAAATGTTTTTAGTACATTTTTTACTGTGTTAAAATATCTTTGTTTCTGAAAAAAAGAATACAACAATACAATCACAAATCAATACAGTGAGGTTATTCTTTGATAATACACCCATGATGTTATATTGTGATAACATCACAGGTCCAGTGCCAGACTAACAATAACAGAAAAGCATTCTTTCTTGCCATAGTATAGCAGATGTTACTTTCTCCTGTCAACCTCATAACACACCACATCTGTTGTTGTGCATACTGTGAGTGCAATGTGTGTATGTGTGTGTGTGGGAGGGGACTGGGGTGGAGGGTGCTGTAATGTGGTCAGCACTAATATAACTGTGCTCCTGAAGTAAAATACACAACTATATGTCTGCACATGTGTGTGTGTGTCTGTTTGTGTGTCAGTATGTGTGATTTTGTCTCTGCATCTGTATGTGGTGTTAGAGGTCTGTTTCAGTCTGTCAATCAGAAGATACCCTGTGACAGAAATAGTGATAAAAACAGTAATACAGCAAATGTAGCTGTTGTGATTAGAGTTATATGTGATACAGTATAGGACAATGTATTGACGACCCCAACACAAACCTTGATGCCTGTTGTTGTGTGTAGAGTGAGTGGCATGGAAGGGTGTAACCTAGCATCACATTTCCAACGTTCTGTTGCTCCATTATTGACCCAAACTGATGTCTAATGTAACTGGTAACTAGTATGTGTTATTTGGAGCATGGGCCCTCTGGGCCCTGCACTACTTTCACATTGACCATTTTTTTGCATAATGGTATGCATATGTGGAAGCATGGGCCTTATGGGCCCTGCACTTCCACTTACACATAACTATGGAACAGTACAGCAGCCCTATAGGGCAAGTGACCCTTGCAACACTAATTTGCCAATATCTCAGCAACCGTAGTAGCTGTGAAAAAAATTCCAGTGATGTTGTAATCCTGACAGCATGACCTCCATGAGAGATAAGTCAACCAAATCTGTATCTCACATCATTTGCAAGATAAGGGCACTGAAAAGTGCTAAAAAGGCACCCTTGGAACCCTTGTGACACTAATTTGCCAATATCTCTGTAACTGTAGCAAGTAGGAAAAAAATTCAACTGCTGGTATAATCTATAATTTCCAAACTTGTTTCTGTATAGCAAAAACTCTGTATCGCCTTCGTTTTTGAGATACGGGGGCCGCAATGTTATCCTATGGAAAAAATCTCAACTTCAGAACACTGTAACTTTGTGCCCATTGAATGTTTTGGCAGCAAACCACCAAAAGTCACATCTGTGGGACCAAGGCTTGCCACCCTGCAAACTTCAGCCCAAAAGCCCAACCATTTTGTTGCAGGGGGGTGGCCAAGATTTGGACTTATTGGGCAAAGTTCTTTCACAAATTGCGAAAGTTTCGCAAAAAAAAGCCCAACACTTTCGTGTTTGTGAAAGTGCCATGGCCATTTCTTTTGCAATTTTTGAAGGTTCTGGAGTGCCAATTTTAAAAATGGCATTTCTGGGGTTTTTTACCCCCCCAAAAAAAAAAGATAGGTCTGGCATCCTCAGGACCTGACAAGGTAAACCCAACAGTCAGTGATTACCTAGGGTCCCCAAATTTAAACTCCAGGCATTTTTCTCTCTCACTAACTGAAAACAAGATGGTGGCAGCACAAAAGTAAAAGGGCCATTTGCGAAAGGAAAATGTAGTGGCGGCAGCTTTCGTGAGACACATACTGTATATTTTTTCCTATTGACTATAATGGGAAATTTGTGTTTTAAATAACTTTTTCAAGGTTTAATATTTTTTCACCAAATCTTTGAAAGGTACATCAGTGACCCAGATTGCATCTTCCCTGAAGATTTCAGACCAGAGAAATTGTGCACGCTGTAGGCACAAGCAAAAAAATTCACACAATGGCCTTTTTTTTTTTTGGCGTTCTGCAGCTCCTCAACCATACATCCAACCATAATGTAACTTGTCATATCCAGAGATCTATGGTACCAGACTGTGCATGCAAAATTTCACGTAAGTCTATCATACAGTGGCAAAGTTATTAAGGTGCAAAATGTGAGGTTTAACATTAAAGTACTTACTCAACCCTAACTATACTGGCGCTACCGCACCAGTATAATATATGTGTGTGTATATATATATATATATATATATATATATATAAAACCAGTACAAAACTTGGCAGATCCCAAGATCTACCATGCCCAATCATGCATACCAAATTTCAGGCAAATCCATTGAACAGTAGCAAAGTTATTAAGGTGCAAAGTTTGACCTTTAACCATAAAAGTGCTACCATAATATATATGTATATATATATATATGTATATATATATATATACACACATATATACACCGTATAACAGACGTGCAGCAGCATATGGAAATGCCTGAAAGAAGAGATCTAGAGACCTTCAGTGTGCATTTGTTCTGGTTTATGTATTACTGTAAATTGGAGAATCAATAGTGCTGGTTATGTGGGACACATTTGGGTATTGCTGAAAGTTTACTTAATAGTGCAGTGAAGGTTTTATTCTTCTGTAATACTTTCTGGGTCTTGTGCTGTTTTAACAAACAAAATGAGAGACATTTTTCATGGATCGGGGTACTTTTTTGGTATGTTTTTAAAGAAAACACCTTGTGCATCAAATGGATTTACATACTTGCAAATAATGTGAGTGCTGCCACTATAGATCTTCAAGTTGTGTATGTTTAAGGAAGAATTATTTTGCTGGTATAGGTCTATGTTTATATGTGGGAATAGTTTGATTTTGAGCACAGTACCTATAGAAGTTGTTGAACTTTGCTGATTGCAGATGGTCGCTATGTAGCACTGTGGAATCTGTGCTTTTTTACTGCAATTGATAATGATACTACTCTATTCTTTGTGGTCAGCAATAGGCTAACCAGTAGTTCCTTAATGACTGCTCACTGTAATTAACATCATTTGTTGATATGTAAATCCAGTATCTGAGAGAATGTGAACAACAGTACTTGACAGGCAGTGATTTCTGCACTTTGTTGAGGGGACTGCTTCAGATGAGGGCTGCGGCATCATATTTCCTAAATAGTTGATTCCCATCGGCTCTCGACTATATTGGTAGGGTTCATTTTCCAGCACTTTGGAACAGCCATCTGGGAGGAAGATAAAATGCCTTAGGGTTTAAAGGACATTTAGAAACATACTTCAAAAAGATTAAACTGGGCATAATTTGTGCCCAGGTTGGTTGAACATGAAGCTGCAATTGGTCTCTTAGTTCATTTTTTGTGGGATGTTTGTGATTCTTGGTATTTTCATTAAAACTGAGGGATATATATTGCTGTCTGCTCACAGTTTTGTTAACATTAAATGACTGGAATGTTGGATATCAGTGTTCTTCTTGTCCATTCTGAGAACAAGACATTTGAACATTGAGCTGCACCTAACGAGCTAAATCTGTGGCTGTATCAGGTGAATGTGTTATTGAGTGTGTGAATGTTGCTAAATCAATGTCACTGATTCTAGCACAGTGAGCAGCCTTATTTTCTCAACTTGCAGTAGTGCTTCAACACAATAGCAAAGACATTATTTGAAGTTTTAAACTCAGAGCCAGTAACCAACTTTAGATTCCTCTGTATTTCCTTGCTATTTAGGTAGCAGTTCAGTCGTGCTCCGAGTGCTAAAATGTGGTGGTTATGCTTTAAGTGTCTGTTTCAATGTAACTAATCACTATTTACATGCAGCAGGGTAGTTATCCTGTAGGAACATGTTTGTTGCATGCAACAATATTGTAATTTACAATGTAGTTACACTGTAACTATACTGTAAATAACTGAAGTGTAACAAATGTGGCTATGCTGTATATTAACATTTGTTGCCATGTTGGTTGCTTTTTTCTGTGTGTGTATGTTATCTTTGTCCTTGTCACACTGTTTCATTCAGTTCTGTCTGAAATGTATGAAGATGCCTACTAACAGTTACAGATTGTACATATTTTACTTTTCTTAATCACTTTAGGTGTTTTTTTTTTCCAAATGATTGTTCTAAACACTTTTCATAGTCACCAGACGTATTCAGGTTAAACTGGTATGCAGCTAAGATGTTCATTGCTGTAAATGTTATTTTTTTCTCTCCATACCTCCACAGCAGTGTGAAATAAAAATGGTGGCTGTTTTTTGATTTGTGTACTGTGCCATGTAAACAGACTAGTTGGCAAAACAAATTAGTTCCAGTTGTATGATTTGTGTTTATAGAAATGTAAGGTATGGTCAGTTGATGCATTTTAACTTATGAAACAATTTCATTTTTTATGTCCATTTTACAATTTGGCTTGATTTCCTCTTAAAATCTTCAAAGTTGGTGTCTGCCACCAGGAGGATTGCAAACTATCAAGGGCCACAATCATCTTTGTGATGACTTGCGTTATTATGTCTCAAACATGGGAGATGACCATGCAGAAATTTAGTATCAGCTTGAAATTACTCTAGCAGCTTTGATGGTTTCATTAAATGAAGACTGAGAACCCTTATTTTACCAGTATAACAGTTA
Organism: Neoceratodus forsteri; assembly: GCA_016271365.2. Taxonomy (NCBI): domain Eukaryota; kingdom Metazoa; phylum Chordata; order Ceratodontiformes; family Ceratodontidae; genus Neoceratodus; species Neoceratodus forsteri. Next base: position 651,047,048 of record CM057456.1, read on the forward strand.
ATTAAATTCCAAGACTACATGGTCATTATGAACATTGTAATTATTATTCCTGTTTAGCAAACGTAAGCCAAGGCAAAGCAATTTTATTTATAGAGCACCCTATCCCCAAGGCCCAGGGTACTTAACATACACATATTATAATCATAAACCCACAATAATATTATCAGGTTCAATAACATAAATATCATCAGAGGTACAGACCAAAAAATCAGAAATCATGTTCATAGGCCTGTTCAAAACGATGGCTTTTCAGGCCCTTTTTAAACATCTCCACAGAGTGGAAACTCCTAACATGTTATGGCAAGAAGTTCTAATTTGCAGGTGCTGCCATTGACAAAGCCCTACCACCAGATTATTTCAGACAGGATCTCATGATGGCTAGCAAACATTACTCAGTGCAGCAGACAGAGTGGATGGGAGCATACCAAGCCAGGAGGTCTTTAAGATAGGTGGGGCCCAATCCATGCAGGGCTTTGTAGGTCAACAAAGCAATCTTGAAGGTGGTTCACCACATAATCAGAAGCCAGTGCAGCTTAATCTAGGAGATCTAAGGATTCAGAGTGAACCACATATGCTGCATGAAATGAAACGATAATGTTCATCATCAATGTGTTGTGGGATTCCATGAATAAAATGTTTTATCAAAGCTGGCTATCTAACAGACTTTATTTATTTGCACCTCATCTGCCACCATGCCAGTGACCCAGGTTTGGGAATGACCTTGTATTGTTGGGGGTTGGCCAGGAGGAGGAGGATAGCACATCCTAGGAACAGCTGTCCTCTCCCAGAGAGGGGTGGCTAAGCCATCTCGGCTTTTGACTGCCCCAGGTGGAGACCCAGGGGTAGTGCAGGTTCCCACTGACTTCAGTGGGTGCATCTGCAGTTCCACAGTATGTGCGCACCTCCACATGCACACTCTTGCATGCAATTGCAGCTTAGAGAATGGGTAGAAAATGGAAATGGATCCAAATGGGCTTAATGAATCTCAATCCACTCTTCCTTGGCCCACACCACTACATGAACCCCAGAAACATCTGAATTTGTGCAATGGGGGTGGAGAAGATGGCTCTCCTCCCTCTGGCTCAGCATTGGAGGAACTCCTTTGAGGACTTAAGTCCTAAGGACCAAGGGAGGTGGTAGTCACTTATAGGGAGTGTGAATGGGACTGAGCAGCTGCCCACCTTATCTTGGGAGAAAAAGCAATATAAAAATTAATAACTGTGAAAGGCACACTGAGCTGAAGTGCATTTACAGGTACGACCCAAGAGAGAGGGAAAGGGACTACAGAATACAAAGGAACATTAAGCTATAAAAATGCATTTGGAGTGATAAATTGCAAAGGTTTACTAATGACACCCTCAAGGCCAATGACAAAGGTCACTACACCATATATGTCATTGTTGACCTGACCAAAGAGTTCGATCTTGTAGTCCATGCTCTCCTCCATGACACACATTGAGGTCTGCACCTCTCCAATAATGTTGTCAATTGGGTCGGTAGCTGCCTCCCTGGGAGATCCCATCAAACCTCCATTGAAAGTCACCTCTCTTCTGCCTGTCCAATTAAATATGGGGTCCCCCAGGGCTCTATCCTGGGCCCACTTCTATTCTCACTCTTCGTCAGTAACCTTCCCTTTATCTGCCAATCCACTCAATTAGTTCTATATGCCGACAATGTGGCCCTTTTCTACAGCCACAAAAACCAGACCACTATGTTCCACAATCTACAGCCCTAATTCAGTAAGCTCCAGTTATGGTTCTCTGGGTACAGCATGGTCCTCAACTCCAAGAAGACCAAGCTCATGATCTTCTCTGGCCCTCGTAAAGCACCTGTAACCAGCCTTACCTTTATTGACAATTCAGGTAATCTCATCAAGCAGGCTACTAAATTCAGACAAATCAGTCTCCACCTGGACCCCCACCTCTCCTACAATCTGCATGTAAACAACCTCATTAAAAAGATTCATACTAGACTTGGTCTTCTTTACAGTATCAGAAAGTTCCTGCTTCCTGTCTCCACAGTACGCCTGACTACATCTCTACTCCTACCCCCCATTGACTACGGCTCCATAGACTTTCCCCTCCAGCATCCTCGCTCCTTTACTCTAAACTACATAGTAACATAGAAACATAGACTTTGACAGGAGATAAGGACAGCTTGGCCCACCTAGTCTGCCCATTTCCCTACATATTGGATAAGCTTCAGACTCTAGTTACCCAACAGTCTACTTCCTTCTACCCCTCACTATAATTGCCTTATGTCTGTCCCATGCATTCTTGAATTCTCCCACTGTTTTTGACCCCATGACCTCCTCAGAAAAGTGGTTCCATGCATCCACCACTCTCTCTGTGAAAAAATACTTCCTCACTTTGCCCCTAAGCCGTCCCCCTCTATCTTCAGATTGTGCCCCCTTGTTCTTGTACATCTTTTTTTCTGAAAGAGTCTCCCATCTTGGACTTTGTTGATTCCCTTGAAGTACTTGACACTTTCCAGCATGTCCCCCAGCTCCCTCCTTCCCTCAAGGGTATACATAGTAAGTACTTTTAGTTTCTCTTTGTATGGCTTCTTTTGCAGATCCTGCAGCATTTTAGTTGCCCTCCTCTGGACGGCCTCCATCCTGCCTATGTCCCTGAGGAGATGGGGTCTCCAGAACTGTACTCAGTACTCCAGATGGGGTCTCACCAACTGTCTGTACAGAGGGATAACAACTTCCTGTTTTCTACTGGTGATGCCTCTCCCTATACATCCTAGTTTCCCCGGCCTTCCTTACTACCTTTTCACATAGTTTACCTACCTTAAGGTCATCTGATATGACTACCCGCAGGTCCCTTTCCATTTGTGTTGTTGTTAGTACCCCCCCCCATTGGGTACTCTTTCCCTAGGTTTTTGTTTACCAGGTGCATGACTTTGCATTTTTTGCATTGAATTTAAGCTGCCATATTTTTTACCATTTCTCCAATCTTGCCAAGTCCCTTCTCATCCTTTGCACCCCCCCCTTGTGTATCAACCCTGTTGTAGATCTTTGTGTTGTCCGCAAAGAGGCATACTTTTCCTTCCAGCACCTCTGCAATGTCTCCTATAAAGACATTAAAGAGGACCGGTCCCAGTACTGAACCCTGTGGTACCCCACTAGTAACCCAGCTTTCTTCAGCGTGTTCTCCATTTACTATTACCCTCTGGGTTCTGTTGTCCATCTAGCTTGTTATCCAGGCTATCACCCTGGGACCCAATCCCAGGATGGCTAACTTGATTTTAATCTTTTATGTGGGTCTGTGTCAAATGCCTTGCTAAAGTCTAGGTAGGTCATATCCACAGCCCCTTCCTGGTCTACTACTACTTTAGTTACCCAGTCAAATAAATCTATTAGATTCATCTGACATGACCTTCCTGCTGTGAATCCATGCTGCCTTGGGTCCTGTGCCAGGCTGGCCTCTAGGTACTCAACAGTTATTTCTTTCAGAAGTGATTCCATCATTTTCCCTATGACTGAAGTCAATCTAACAGGTCTGTAATTTCCTTCCTCTGCCTTGCTCCCACTTCTGTGAAGAGGAATCACATCTGCTCTCTTCCAGTCCTCAGGTACCATACCATCCTCCCATGATTTGTTAAAAAGGGTAGTCAGTGGTGTCACTAGGTCTCTCCTTAGTTCTTTCAGAATGCTGGGGCACATCCCATCAGGCCCCATTGCTTTGTCCACCTTGAGTTTTAGGAATTCTTTCTGGGCCCTTTCTTCTGTGACTGGACTGGTATTGATCCCCCCTGCCCAGAGTGCTTCTTTTATTTGGTTTAGGTACCTCCCCCTCCTCTTTTGTGAATACTGAGCAAAAGCATTTGTTCAGCATCTGTGCCTTTTCACAGTCACCCTCTGCACACCTCCCCTTCCCTTTATTAAGCCTCACTATCCCTCCCTTGGTCTTCCTTCACTCCCTGATATACCTGTAAAAGGTTTTATCCCCCTTCTTAACTGAGTTGGCTATCTTTTCCTCAGTTTTGGCCTTCGCTATTCTGACTGCTTTCCCTGCTTCTTTCTACTTTAACTGATACAGTTCTTTGTCCTGCTCCTTCTGTGATTCTTTGTACTTACTGAATGCTATCTTCCCCCCTAACCTTCCATGCCACCTTCTTTGAGAATCATAGCAGTTTTTTACTTCATTGTGTTTTGTTTATTTGCTTCACACACAGCCTTGTTGCCTCTGTGATGGCAGTTTTGATTTTTCCCCATTGTTCTTCCGCCTCTCTTCCTGTCCATTTGCTAGACCATTCCTTAGACACTTACCCATTTTGGCAAAGTCAACCCTCCTAAAGTCCAGTACCTTTGCCTTTGTATGGCTTGACTCTATAGCTGTGTTTATCGTGAAACATACTGTTCGGCGGTTGCTAGTTCCCAGATGGCTACCCACTTCTAAATCTGTGATCCTCTCTCCTTTTCTATTTGAGAGTACCAGGTCTATGATTGCTCCCTCCTGAGTGGGTTTCAGTACTAGCTGTCTGAGGCATGCCCCCTGCAGGGCATCGCGAATGACCCCACTCTTTGATGTGGCTGCAGCAAATGTGCTCCAGTTAACATCTGACATATTCAGGTCCCCCGTCAACAATATTTCCCCTTTTTCTGCCATTCTAAGGATGCCTTCTATCATTTCCTTTTCCATTTCCTCCTCCTGAGATGGGACTCTGTAAACAACTCCCATGCATATTGTGGTGCCATTGCCTGTCTCCAAATTGACCCACAATGCCTCCTCTCCTCCCCGTTTACCCTTTAATTCTGTTGCCTTGATCCCTTCCCTTATGTAGAGAACTCCTCCTCCTCTTCTTTTACCCTCCATGTCCCTCCTGTAGATTGTGTAACCTGGTATGTTTACATCCCAGTCATGGTTCTGTGTGTATCATGTTTCTGTGACTGCCACAATATTCAGGCATCCCTCTTCCATCAAGGCCACTAGTTCAGGAAGCTTGTTACCCATACTATGGGCATTGGTACTCATTAATCCCCATTTTTTTATGGCTTTACTTCTTTTAGCCCCATCCCTGCCCTTACTGACTTTGCCTTTTCCATTTACCCTTGTCCTGCTCCCTATTGATCTTTCTACCTTGCTGTTTACCTCACTAACTTCCCTGTTTTGTGAGGGGAGGCCGGGAATTCCCTACTTCTTATCAGTGCCTCCTCTTGGCTAGTTTAAAAGCTTGCCAATGAAGCATTTAAACCTATCACCCATGAGACTGGTTTCCCTCCCAGACAGATGCAGACCATCATGCCAGTATAGGTGGGTATCCCTCCAGGTGGAACCACAGTCTTCAATGAAGCCAAAACCCTGTGCTCCACACCAGTTTTTCAACCATTCATTGAATGGTATGGTGTGGAGTATCCTCGCCTCACCCATGCAATAGACAGGCAGCACCTTCAAGAAGGATACTGTGTGCGTTACTTGTCTAAGGTCCCCTCCAACTCCACAAACTCCTCCTGCACTGCTCTGGTCCCATGACCAGCCAAGTCATTTGTCCCTAGGTGAACAATGATGTCCAGATCCTTCTCCCGTGCAGCTGCTCTCATGATCCTGAGGATTTGCTTCCTGTCCTTCCAAGCCATGGTGCCAGGAAGGCACCTTACTTCACATTCCCCTGCCTCCTTCAGTTCTACCAACCTAATAATTGAGTCCCCCTGCAGGAGCTGCTTTCTTCCCCTGTGGTGTCCCATGCCACCTTCCTGTGGACCTCCCTTGTGGCGGTCCCCAGCAACCTCCTCAGTCTCCACTGTGGATGCCTCCATAGGGGAACTATGCTCCACCAGAATGGCGTATGGATTGTGGAGAGGTACTACTGGAGGGATGCCCCTCTGTTCCACCACCCTCACCTTCCCTGAGCCCACCGTTGTTTAACCGCTTCTCTTTCTTGGCAACTCCTGAGGCAACGGTGGTAGCCTTGGTGTTTCCTGAGTGGTGGTGGTTCCCCTACTCCTCTCCAGTTTGACCTGGAGATGGACAACCTCCTCCATCAGAGCAGAGAGTTGCCTGCAAATAGGGCAGCATCGCAGCCTACAGAAAGTCTCCCGGAAGACTGCTGCCCCACAGCCAGTGCATTGCACTACTCCCCACTTGTCTGTCTTCTTTCCTGTTTATGCTGTTTATTTAATTTTTTTTTTTAGTTAGTTTGTGTGTATGAGCATGCGTTTGCCCTCAGTGTAGTGTGCTGTTCTGGTAAGGATATGACAGTTGTATGCCCCTTGCCCTCTTGGGGAAATGATGTCAGAACCCCCTGGTATAAAGGAAATGACACCTTGGGGGGGTGGGCCCAAGCCCGTGCTCTCCGGAAACAATCAACTACAAGCTCTGACCCACCACTACGGTGATTGTTGACCTTCCTTTCAGCAAGACAACCTGCACAACAATTTAACAGGGAAAATACCCAGCAAAAAAACAAACAATTACAATAAGAGAAAAATCAAGCAGTTGAGCCCAATACCTTTGATGCAAGCCTCCTCTGACCCAATACAACCTGGTGTTCTGTGCTCTGAAAGCAATCAGGGGAAGCCAGGTTCCATCACCTGAGGCACTGTCTGGGTTCAAATAAACAAGCTGCAGGGTTTACAATGACAACTCCTCAGCCACCAGTAAATTATTTCAAAATAGTTTGATGCAAACTGTCACAAAACACTAGTAGACAATCCAGCTAACCACAAGGGAAACCCAGTTATGCAGTATTTCAGTCCTTCTGAAGTTACTCAAAAGATAAACCATTTGGCAAAATCACTTCTTGATTAAAAAATAAAAACAAAGCAATACTAAGTGTAACAGTTAAAGTAAAGTAAGGTACACCTCCATCAGATTTGAGCAAGAGTGAGCTTTCTTGCAGATCACCAGTTCAATGTAGTGTCTCCCACACAGTTCCCAGTTGTTTCAAAGCAGCTTGCTTCCAACTTCAAGAAGATGGGCTTTCTAAGAACCACTTACAATGGTACAGGGTGTTTCATCACTGGTCTTACATGGAATATTCACCACTGCAGCCTCTATTCCTCCCTCAGCTGGCCCTCCCTGGAAGGAAGGTTCCACCTCAAAATGCACTCCTTTCTTCACAAAGTATACCTCAAACAGCTGCTATACAGTGTCAACTCCCTTTTCCTACTCTTGCTGCCTGGACGGCTGACCCGAGTTTCCACCACCATGATTTTTGACATCCCATATTTTTGGACCAAGCAGGCTCAAAACTCAGCCTCATACACTGGGACAAAGCTGTACAACAAATTACCCCTTGCAATCCAGGCCTGTAATACAGTCCAGTCCTTCAAGTCCTCCCTCAAGGCCTATCTCCTGAATGCATCCAACTGCAGCTGCCCAACCCAGTCCCAACACTGAACCCATCCTGACACCCTCATTTACCTAAGTCCCCAGGAATGCTTCTTTCCACAGCTAACTTACACTTTTCCCACACTTTTGCACTTTTTATTCTCCCAGTTTTGTCTCTTACTACCTCACCTTAAACTATTTCAGCTCTCTATTCCGTATGCATCCCGAGATCACCATCTTAACCACTTTACTGTTTTGTATTGTATTTTATTGGTGCCCTGCGAATCTACTTTTGTGTTTGCTGTTCTTTGTTTATTATTGTAGTCTGTACATCCCAAGATCATCTTATTAACCATTCTACCATCCTATACTGTATTACATGGCTTCCCCTGGGAATGTATCTTTTATTTCTGCTGTACTCTATTATTTCTGTATTTTATCATCCACCATGACTGGGTTGGCATGGTGGATGGTATCTGCATGCTGATAAAATAAAGGATTTGAACTATTTGTTTCTGGTTGGTGTGAGGTAGTGCCTCATTTTATTGCCTTTTCCTTATGTCTGTATTTTGTACTTCAGTTATTCTTTGCATTTTTGTACTCTACACTGGATGTTTGTGAAAATGGGCATTTTTGCTCACATACTTTCCAGCATACATATAAAACTGATTGATTGATTGACAAATAACAGAATAATAAATAAGCAGGTGCACAATACCAAGACAAATGTACCACAAATTAGCTCACTGGGCAGGATACACAGAAAACAATAGCTAAGTTAAGTGCACAGTCTCTTTAAAAAAGTGACAGTGCAATGGTAGCACTGGTGAGAAAGAAAGACAGTTCCAGTTTATAGGTAGGAGCCAAACTTACAGGGGGTGTAGGTGGTCTTAGAAGGGGTGCAGGTCAGGAGCAGAGGGAAGGGTCAGGTGGTGGTTGGCAGTAGCAGGAGGGAGCAGGATGAAACCTTATCTGATATTTAAGGGTAGGGAGTGAGGGAGAGAGACAGATGGATGAGGGTAGCAGTTCCAGAGGGAAGGAAGATAATTGGATAATTGGAGAAGGCAGATTGCCCAGTAAAGGATTGAGAATAGGGAAGGGAGAAGGTGTAATGGTCCTAGTAGCAGAGGGATTAGGAAGAGGAGGATATGGGAGAGGGGTATAAGGACAGGAAAGAAGGGAGAGACCCAAACCAATATTAAGAGATCAGTGAAGCACAGTGGGACTGGCATTGTGAGCGGAGAGTGAGGAAACAAAAGGGAGGAGTAGAGGGAGTCATTATGAGTAAAGGAGGGTGAGTTGGCAGCTAAATGTCAGACAGCATTTCAGAGGGTATCCAGTCTAGTAAGGGAAGTGGGGGGGCAGTGTCATAGACCACAACTCCATAGTCGAAACCTGAGAGAACACTCAAGGTGACTGGCTCCCAGTGTACCTTGGGAGAAAGGCAGTTCTTGCTGCAGAACATGGCACTAAGTTTGGGGCACAGCTTGGCATGAATGGCATCAGTATGAGCACAGATGTCCAACCTGCTGTCTAGTCACATACTGAGGTATTTGAAGGTGTGGAATACTTCAAGAGAAGTGCCATCCAGTGTGGAAAAATAGGTTAGAGATGAGAGCCTGGCTAGTTTCTTGCTAGTGTCAAAGCTCATAGACACTGTTTTCTTAGTGTTGACCTGGAGTTGGTAGATATGGAACCTTTACAATACACTGTGTAAGTCTTACTGGACCAGGTCTTCCACAGCCACAGCTGAGGGGCCAGAGGAGTAGATGATGTGTGTACATGCAAGTTGACATAGGCAGAGGACAGGTTATTGAGGATCTAGAGAAGAGTATGGGACCCAGGATGGGGACCTGTAGGATTGCAGCTTGAATAAGTAGGTGAGGAGGGAACAGGACACCTCCAACATATACCAACTGTTGGTGACCCATGATGTAGGAATAGAACCAATCAAAAGTGGGAGCTGAGAGGCCAGCAGAGCTCAGCCTGTCCAGAAGGAGAGGATGGGGCACTGAATTGAAGGCTTTGGCCAGATCGATGAAGATAACTATAATGATATGTCCCGGATCCATCCCAGTGAGGATGGAATTAGTGATGCACAGTAAGGATGAAATAGTTGAGTGGTGCTTCCAAAAACCAGACTGAAAGGGGAAGAGGAAGTTGGAGAAAGACAATAAGTCAGCAAGCCTGAAGTAGGCAAGCTTCTTCTGCAGTTTTGCAAGAGATGGAGGAGGGAGGGAGGTAGACTGGACATTACCAGGTGTGGTGGGATCATCCCCTTTGTGTAGAGGTAGAACCCTGGCAACCTTACAGGACTGAAGGACAGCACAGCAGGAGAACAAGAGCTTCAGGAGATGAGTGAGGGGAGAGGCAATGGCAGGAGCTGAGAAGTTGAGAAGTTTAGGGTCCAGCCCACCTGGGTTGGTTGTAGATGGGTTATGCGAGGAAAGGGAAAGCAGGGTTTTCTGAAGAGTGATGGGAGGAAAGTAAAAGCCTATAGCTGAGTGGGACAGAGGTGAGATGGGGGAGGGGACATGGTCTAGTGGGAGAGGAAGAGGGAAGAGCAAGAGTGGTAAAGAATCCATTGAAGTGAGCTGCAACAGTGGGAGGGGCAAAGACTAGTGAACTATCCACTTGGAGGACTGGGGAGCTGACTGGGTAGGGGGAATCAAAGAGGGAGTAAATAACTTTACAGAATTTAGTTGAGGATTTAAAATTATTGTGAAGATGTGCTTTGTTGTAGTGGGCCTAAGTAGCACAGACTGCCTTCATGCAAGAGATTCTAAGTGATCTGTAGGACAATAGGTCAGACTGGGTATGGGATAATTTGAAATGGTCCCACACATGGTCTTAGGACTTAAACTGGTTGATAATGCTGGATGTGATCCATGGGTGGTAAGACATTTTTACCTTTGATTTTTAATGAGGCATGTTTGTCCCAGTAAAGAGTGAATTTGGCATGGTAAAGGGATAGAGCCTCATTAATGTTAGGGACCAAGTAGATGGGGGACCAACTGATTGCAGCCAGGTCATTTCAAAAGGCACTAATATTTAGCAACTGTAAGGACCGAGACCAAATATACTTGGGGTGAAAGGGGGGCCTGATTTTCCTGATACAGAAAGTCATACAATGGTCACTGAAGGTGTTCGGAAGAGTACCAGCTGCTGTGATACGATGAAGGTAAGAGGATAGCACCCAGTCCAGAAAGGTGTGGTTGAGAAAGTGGGGATTGAGATGAATGGGTTCAGTAATTAGCTGGGTAAGGTTTAGTGACTCAGTCTTGTGGGAGATGGGCCTGGTAACTGAGGAGAGCCAATTAATATTGAAGATCCCAAGGAAGAGAAATTCACTAGAGTAAGCATGAGAGGCAAGGGCAGTGAGACAGTCAACCAGAGAAAACAGAGAGGTCTTAGGTGAGGTGTAGAAAACACCTATGAAAATGGAAAGGGTAGAGGGGAGGGTGAGCATGACTAAGAGAAGCACACAAGAGGAGGGCACAGACTCTATGTGAGTGATGAAACAGGATAATTTATGACAGACATAAAGGATGACGCCACCGCATGTATCATGGTCCTGCTTGAAGAGGTGGTAGTCAGGGAGAGCCAAGGTAAAAATCAGGTATCCTGGAGGATAGACATTTTTTTGAGATACACAGCAGGTCAGGAGAGTGTTGAGAGATCCAAACAGTAAGGGGTCCAGTTTGGGTGGGAGGCTTCTAGCAGTGAGATGGAAAATAACATGCTAAGACCTTTAGCTCAGTGGAGGAATTCAAGATTTAGAGAGAGTTGGAGATAAGTCCAGAGTGGATGAAAGGGAGTGGGGAGGAGGAAGGGGAGGGAGAAGTAAGAGCAGGAGGAAGGGGGATACATATTGCCTTTACACCATTTATACAAAAATTGGGCTGAGCAACAAAAGCCACTCAGAATGTGCAATCACATCTGACTGCAACATTTTTAATTCATGCTGCTATAATTTTCTTTTAACACTGTTATTCTTTTCCTAGTGCTGCTAATTTTGTGTCTGCAAAATGAGGGGTGCTGTCTTGCTACAACAGGAGACACACATGGTGGATGATGAGACACTCATGTTGGATTTCTAGTGGGGGTTGGTGTGCAAATCTGAACCTCCAAAGCTATAGAGGTGGCCATATGGATCCAGCCAGGACTGTCAGATTCCTTAATTTGCCAGTTAGCAGAGCCACATGGTAGATACATTATTTGTGTGCTTCAACTGGTGGGAGAGGTGCCAACCTTGGCATTGGTCTATGGTCCCAGATTTTATCACCCAGGTTTTCCCAACCAGTTGGCCCTCATGCTGATTAACTTTCCCAACTCACTGATTATGGATGGTGATGCAAATACTCCCTGGTACCTGTAATGGACTGCTCTACCCTGCCTATCCATCCTCCCCTGATGAGATCACAAGCATTAAGAAGAATGGCATTGGAGAGGTCCCTTTTTAATGTGTGGCAGTTTCCTTACCCCACAGACCATGAATTCTTTAGTCAGATCACATCCCCCTAGTAATATCACAGATGTGGTCCAAGCACATACTAAAGGTTCATATTAAAGATGTGTAAGGAGCAAGAATGCAAGTGACCCCATAGGTGCTCCTAATCAAATTTACAAGTAATATTCAAGAGTGTTTCCAGAAAGCAGAAAGGAGCCTAGACACTTCTTAAATACAGACTTAGTTTCACTAATCATAACTTCAAGGGGCAAGGAGTTCCAGTGGTTAATAGATCTCAAGCTGAAAAAATATTTCCTACTAATGTGAATACATTTTCTAAAAACTAATTGCAAGGGATGGCCCCTCAAGTTATAGGAACAATCTTTAAAGTCCAGCCCTAATCCCACCATTAAGTAAGGATCATGTACGATATCATATAGAAATGGCAAATCTCCTTGTAGACACCTTGTTTTCAGTCATAAAATTTAAACTAGTCAGTCTAGTTTCATAGGATTCATCGTATAAGCCATACATCTGTTTTATAAATTTACATTGGACCTTTTCCAAGAGATCATTTTTATTTTTTAAAAGGGGCATCACAACTGAGAGCAATATTCCAGATGGGGATGGACATAAGTTCTATACAAGGGCAACAGTACTTTTGGATCACGAGATTTGTTGTTACGTCTAATGGACCAAATTACTTTGTTAGCTTTATTGCTAACCTCATTAATGTGTCTGGCATATTTAAAATCATTTGAGACAGTAAAGCCTAAGCCTTTTTCATCATAACAAGGGTTTAAGGTGACACAGCCCAGCGTATATAAAGTGCTTGGACTTTTTATGCCCAAGTGCATAACATTACACTTATCTTTATTCAGTCTAATTCCCCAAGTAGAGACCCAGGTTAAGATTTTATCTAGGTCACATTGTAACAGGGAAGAGTCCCCTAGACTGGTGCAAGGACCAGAGATTTTAACATCATCTGCATATTTAATCATTGCTGTTCAGCAATTACTGGTCATATCAGAGATAAATATCTGGAAAAGACAAGGGCCCAAAACGGAGCCCGGGGAACCCCACTGGTGACATGTTACAAGTGTGATAAGTGTCCATCGATCAGTAACATCTGTGTTCTTCTGGTCTGTCAATTACAAATCCAGTGTGTTATTAAAGGGTTAATCTGTAGATTATTTCACTTGACCCTTAAAGGGACACTGTCAACCCCTTCAGGTCTCAAAGTGTCCATAGTTTAAAAAAACACATTTTGTGATTGCCAACATTCTGTAAAGATTGTTGATATAGGTGGTAGTTTGATTTTTTTCTTAGAAAAAGTGAAAAACAGACTGCCCACCATGCAGGTGTTACCACACAAACACAGGTTTGTTAACATTCCTTGATCAGCTCCAACTGTAACTTTCCTGGACTTGGAAACACCCACAACACAGTCTAGCCACTTGTGATGCAGTGGGAGATTAGGAAGCTACTGCCTCATGAGTGACTGAATGATTTGGGTGTGTATCTAATGCTCAGGAAGTATGCAGTAAGAACAGATCCAGGATTGTAAACAAAAACAAAGTTATTTATAAATATACATTGCCATGCATTTCAGTTTTACCAAACAAGGAGACATATGAAACAAACAGCAGCATCAATGAATTTTAGAGAAGATAAGCAATCATAAAATGTAGGTTTTTAACTAGAAATAATATGATGAAAAAAGGGTTGACAGTGTCCCTTTAAGGCTCAATGGGGCATGGTATCAAATGCTTTGCTGAAATCTATTTATATTGCATGATGTATTGCTATGTAAATTAGAACTAATGTGCTCATAAAAACACATTAGGTTAGTAAGACATCCCCTGCCCTGTTTAAATCTATGTTGTAATGGGTCAACAGAAACAAGCACTGGAGAGATCATGGCCCAGATATTCAAAACATAGCACAGCGCACAAACCAATAGTGCAGGAATAGCACAGAAATAGTGCAGAGCTGTGATATTCAAAAACCAGTTAGCGCGTGCTACCCACAATAGCACAGGGCAAACAGACAATGTATGCAAGGGGCAAAGTGAGGGGGCGGGAACCAGCATACACGCGCTGCGGGATATTCAAAGCCATAGCACCTCACTAGGACACATAGTGTGACATGTAGCGTGGCACTAGTTACCACCTATAAAAGGGTGATCTTATCCCAGGGCAAACTGCAGAGGGGTAGGGACCACACTAGGAAATGGAAATGGCAGCAGTGCCGACAGCAGTGATGCTGTCACTGATAGCAGCAGTAGTGGAGGAGGAGGAGGAGGAGAAGGAACAGGGCCAACATGGGCTGCAACGCAGGCCAAGGAGACGGTATGCTGCACACAAGTGGTACTGGCTCAGGCTCTCCTTCAAGACCCTGCTAGATGAGCACATCACTGGCCAGTACAGGATGAACAGGGGTATGTTGAGGCAGCTATATGAACCCCTGCATAAGCAACTGCACCTCAGTACCAGACACAGCCATGCCATGACAGTTGAGGAGAAGGTGACAGCAGCAATGTGCTTCCAAGCAATAGGGATGTTCCAATGACCAACGGGGACACCATAAGGGTATCGCAGTCTGCCATCTCACGCCTCCTGACCCAGTTCCTTGAAGCTTTCCTGCCACATGCTGGTGATTTCATGGTATTCCCTAGCATGGCAGCAGAGCACAGAGAAACCACGCAGCAATTCCATCAAGTTTCGCACCTACCAGTGGTACTTGGTGCCATTGACTGCACCCATGTCCCCCTCCATGCACCACCTGGCAATGGCAGTGAGGTATATGTCAACAGGAAAGGGTACCACTCCATCAATTGCCAGGTGGTGTGCGATGTGACTGGGTGCATCAGCAATGTCTATGCACAGTACCCCGGCAGCGCCCATGACACCTTCATCTGGCACCAGTCCTGGCTGTGTCGGGCCTTTGAGGAGGGCAGAATACCCTGTGGACACCTAGTCAGTGAGTAGCAGCAAACAAGGCACGTACACACACCACATCAGGAGTGGGTATAGGCAGGGGAAGGCAAGGAAGGGGCCTGGGATAGCAACACAGGTGGTGCAATACAGCAATGGGCAGACAGCAGAACAACACTAACAGGTGCACATCTCTCAAAAGGGGACAGCGCCTATCCCCTGTGACCCTGGCTGCTGACACCAGTATCCCAGCCAGCCACAGTGGCCGATGAGTTGTATAATGAGGAACACGCCACCACCAGAAACATCATAGAGAGGGTGTTTGGCATACTGAAGATGCACTTCTGATGCCTAGACACATCAGGTGGTGCCCTACAGTATGGGCCTCAGAAGGTATGTTGTATCTTCCTAGCCTGTTGTATGCTGCACAACATGGCAATGAACCATGGGATACAGGCACCCGAACCTGAGGAACAGGCTGACAGTGACCCAGAGCCAGCGGTCAGGGGGATAGTGGAGCAACTCGAGAGGAGAGATCCTCATGTGGCCCACAGGGCTGTGGAGCACAGGGCCACCATCATCAGGACACTGTCACAGGCCAGAAGGTGAGTACACACAGCACAGAAACAGGAAACAGTACAGTGGAAAACAGTTTATTATGTGCAGACAACCACAACGTGCTGACAAGCAACAAAGCAAGTACACAACGCAGTGGTACCGAATGCACGCTTGATGTCAGTGTGATGTGTGGGTTGTGCAGGACACACATGTGATGAGGACGCACAGCCATAGTACAGTAATGCAGGTGATGCTTGATGTGTTGTGGCAGTGTGGGAAGGGACACCATGGCTGTGCATGTGGGAATGTGCTAGTGACAGTGCATGTGTGTGCATGTGTGCGTGGGTGTGCTTGTGTGTACAACTGTGTCAACAGTGCACATATGCATGGCAGCCATGCCTATCTCTGGCAGTTACCACCATGCACACGGCGCACACACCACACATGCGGGACACAGAGCCAGGGGTGCTCTGAGCTCAGGACATGGTTGGGGAGGACCACGGTGAGGCTGGGAGGGTGGACCGCCTTTGCCTTTGCCAACCAGCAGAGCTGAACAGGGTGGGTGGCCACCCACGGCGGTGCTGGGTGCTGGAAGATGCACACGATGCAGTGGGGCTCATGCCAGTGTCAGTCCTGCGGCTGTGTGTGGCCCACCTGTGGTCCCCTGTACCACGGGTACACTAACCCCCTTGCACAGCCTGCTGTCCTCCATGCACCCCATGCAGCACTGTGGTGAGGTCAACCACCGCGGCCATGAGCCCAGCACAGCCACGGTTGAGTGTGGCAACCATGCTGCCCAACCTGTCCTCAGCCCACTGTTCCGCCCATGCAAATCCCAGGGGACACTGCCTCCCGCATCTGGGACAGCTTATACCTGAGCTCCCACTGCAGGCCATGCAGGTCCATCTGCACCTCCTACTGGGATGAGTAGGTGGCCTGGAGCAGAGGGCAGGCCCCCAAGGCATCCAGTTCCATGTCGGCAGCACCCTCAATGGCAGCTGGTGGTGGTGCCTGCAGCTCACCATGGTGGGGATGCTGTGGCAGCAGCAGAATGTCCTGCTGCTGCAAGGCACCAGTGGTGAGCTGTGTCCCCTGTGGGCCCTGCACCCCTCCCCACAGAGGGCACCGCATGTCCAGTGGGGCACACACGACCCCCACAAGGTCCACCACAGGCTGCACAGGTACACTCATGCTGACATGGCTATCCCACCCCATGGCACCTGTGATACAGACTGCACCCTGCCCCACCCCTGTGCCTCCCTCCACAGGCCCCTCCATGGGCAGGATGTAACCCCCCCGACACATCTGACTCCATGTCGCTGGTGACCGTAGGCAGGATCACCTGGCCACCACTGAGATCCTCCACCTGAGCATCCTCCAGGGCTGCACTGTAGTCCAGGTCCCCACCACCATTGGAGCCCCACCAAGCAGGTGTACCCCATGTCCAACTGAGTGCCACACATGGTGTGAGGCCGAGGGTCCACGACCGGCACCCAGTCCAGAGGTCAATGGCATGTTCTCCTCCTTCTCCTCTGCCTCTGATTCCATGGCAGGCATCCCAGCCTGGTTCTGGCATGCTGCAGGCCTGCAAACACCGCTGGGGAAGAAGACAGGACAGAGTCACTGACCGGTACATGCACAGTGTGCCACAACCACCACCAGTACATGCACACCCTAGGATATGTGCTACACACCACAGACATGCACAGCACACAGAACAGCCCCACAGACATAGCCCATGGCCACATGCACACACCCACACCACAGTGCACATGCCCCAGCCTGTCAGCTGTGGTGGAAGCCTTGCCGGGCAGTGGTTGCATGCAAACCCACCCCATGTGTACAGTGTGCACAGCAGAGCACCCCCACAGTGCACCCCAGGCATGACGGCAACACCAACACCCAGCAACTGTGCAGTGACTCCATGCAGGGTGCACAGACGTGGATACTGATCTGTCCTAGGTGGTGTGAGTGGCATCTCACGCCCTCCACCAAGCACACAGCAACGGCCACCGGCCGAAGGGTGGATGCCACCGCAGACATGAGTGGGTTGTCCTGCCGCTGTTGTGAAGATTGTGGGCCACCTCTGGTCCACATTCTGTCATGGAGATGCTGTGCCTCCTCCTCCTTGGCTTGGCACAGCAGGTCTCTCCAGCACTTGTACACCACATCTGTTATCTAGCCACGGCCGCCGACAGTGTTCACCCCTGCCATCACCTCATCCCACATCTTGCATACCACTATGTCTATCACCTTGTGGCATCACAGCACCTGCTCCCTCTCCTTGACCCCATGCACCAGCATCTTCAGCTGATCCTTGGAGAAGCGATGTGCCTGGTTGCATTCAGGATGTGTTGCAGTACCTATGGGAGAGATATAGAGGGATACGTGTCACAAGCTGTGGTGAGCCTGTGATGCATGGCACATGTGAAACACTATGTGCATGCCACCCCCAACACCCACACTGCCCAACTGGTAGTGGCATGGTGACAGCCCAGGCCAGCATGTGCATGTACAGTGCACACAGCCACTGTGTACTGTGGCCACCCCTGTGTGCACCATGCTAATGCATGTCTGATGACTTACACTGCAGACACACTGCACACACTGGCCCCCACATGGGAACTGCATGGCCCATGTCACCAGCACCCATACCACTCATGTGTTCCCCGGTATGAGGGGCATCCCAACAGTCACCACCAGGCATTCACCCTTCCTCATCCACCCCCAAGGGGGCATGTGCGCCACACACAGGGCAAGTGCTGCACATCCAGATATTACAGATGGTACGCATACTATTGCATGATACCAGGCCCAGACCCCACGGTGCTGTTGTTGTCACTATGGGATCCGCACAGTCCTGAGCCTGTGACCCCTGGGCTGTGGCTGTGTACCACCATCAGAGGGTCTGTGACCCTCCATGTCCCTCAACCTGAGTGTCGAACACGGGTCAATGAACCCCATGTCGGTGTGACACTGTTGCAAGGCATACCTGATGGCCAAGGTGGCTCCCCCAGCCCAGTGACTGGCTACCACAGTGTGCTGGCACTCCACTCACATTGGTGGCTGAGGCTGGTGCATGGGCATGTCACATGGCCCAGTCAGATGGACAGCTGGCCCAATGGCCTTGTGCACCATTATGCAGCACCATGATGGCCTGTAGACCTGCATTCAGCTGCCCTGTCCCCAGCCTGTACCATGCAGACTGCAGGTGCACAGTGTGTATGCTCCAGCCTGGTGATGCACCACTGCCATACCATCAGGCCTCTGGCTGCTTTACAGACCTGCCTCTTGCTGCTCTGCCTCCTGTGACATGGCTCTGTCAGAAGTGCCTTTTTGTCTGTAGCATCAGATGAGTGCTGCAATCCCATGACACAACACTGGTGGAGCACTGCTTGCCCTTATATAGCCCAGCTGGGCAAGCCAGCCTGTTACGCATGCAAATGATTGGATAATGATATGCTAATCACACAGTTTGCACCTTGCATGCACAGGTGCCCTCATTTGCATGAGCCGGTTGAATATGGGCCTGAATAGCGCCGGGCAATCAGCTTAATGCCATGCAAACATTGGCACTGGGTTATGTGGTGTCCAGCACCATGCTGTCCCATTAGTACAGTGCTATGTGGCATAGTGCAACTGGCCCCTGTGCCACACTAGCACCCCCGTGTAGTGTGATGTAGCTACGTGCTAGGTCACACAGCGCAGCACTCTGTGCATGCATGGCAATGTGGCTCCAGGGTCATGACAGGGTCACACATGCGCAGCGCTGCCACTTCTGGGTAGTGTCGTGCTATGTCATGTGATAGCATGGCGCTACTGCACAGTTTGCTGGAGGGACCAGGGTGTGGCACAGGCTGTGCATTAGAACAGGTGGCAGGGTACCAGGGATGCATGTACAATGTCTGGGAGGCATCGACAACATGCAGTGGTGCACAGGGACAGGTGCTGGTGGGATGTGGAGTCAGCCAACCTGATGCAACTTGTGCAGCAGAGGCACAGATGCCTCTTTGGGGAGGTCAGGGAGTTTTGCTGGCCATAGCACCTAGCTTCACCTGAGCTCTTTTCTTCTAGGTTGCTTGAAAGGACAGAGCAAAGAACCTTACCAGAGCAAGGGAAAGGATTAAGGCTTCTTTGGCTAGGCAGATTTTCTGTGTGTTGTTATTTTTATTTTTTACTCATAGGGACTGTTACTGTTTGTTGCTAACATTTTATTACTTTATTTTTCTCTGATTCAAATTATTGTTGCTGGGTATACCTTCTGCTGCATTATTACAGGGTGTGCCTACAGGTGTGTGCTAACAGATTACTGCTGTAATCTTCTGATTCAAATTGTCTTTTGCAAGGTATATCTTCTGTTACTGCTTTATTTTTCTCTGTAGCAAAGTGTTTCTTAAAGGGTGTATCTTCTATGAAATTATTACAGGTGGTGCTTTACAGGTTTTACAGTTTTATTTTTCATTAGGATAAGCTTTCAGGGCTACTGCATTTGTTCCTGGCTGATTGTTTCTGCTCTTTCCTCCTTGTTTCTTTCATCCGTAGTTCTTTGTCGGCAGGGGAAGGGCCCAACCACCCACCCTCATCCCCAACCACCCAACACTACACTCTTTTTATAGGGTAGCACAGTAGTGACATTTCCTGTGGCAAAGCAGGAAGGGGTGGATCAGTGGGGTATCCACATGGTGACCTCATTTACAGGGGCACTAGTAATTTAACTTGTTATAACAAGTTATACAAAAACAAACAAGACACAAATTCAAACTTTTGCTTTCATTTTCTTCCTTCTAATTACTCTGACCAGGTTATAAACCCAGCAACCCTGGAATGGATATCATTAACTGAAGATACTGCAGAACACTTTTCAGAAGGGCAGTTTTACAGGATTTAGGACACTGTCCTACATGCTGGTCCATTGGAGATCTAAGGTCTCAGCTCCCAGCAGCATGGGCAGAGATTGCGTGTCTCGAATTGCATATTCAAGAGAAAATATATTATAAGAACCACTGCCATTTCCCCAACATCTAACAGAAGCAGCTCGACCACAGAGTGTAGTTGGTCCTGGAGGTCGGTGGGTGGTTAGGAGGGGCAAATCGGGATCCCCAACACTCGGTGCTCTCTAACATATTACCTCCAAACACCATATAAAAACTACAAATAGGTATCTGCCTTTATCTCCGAAATCAAACAAAGGGGCAGAGGACATTGCAGAGCAGAACACTGCAGCACAGGTGTCAGCACAACAAAACTCACCCAAAACAGGAACCAAAACAAAAAAAGCAAAAAGGAAATCCAAAAAACTTATGATCATAGGAGATTCCATGATTCGGGGAGTTGATAACTATCTTCAGCCAGGGGTAATGGTCAGATGTCTCCCAGGTACATCAGCATGGAGAGACACTGACCACATTGCTAAAATTCTTCAGGAAGCAGGAGAAAACATTGACATCCTGGTACACATAGGGACTAATGATCTTGCCAGCCAGTCAGTTGTGGAGACCAAGGAACACCTGACGAGGCTGGGTGATTAACTATCATCCATTTCATCCGGCATCTCCTTCTCTGAAGTCCTGCCAGTCTGGGAGAGGGGGGAAGATGGACAGAAGGTCAGAGAAGGGGAGATAGGGGAGCTAAACATGTGGCTTAAGGGCTGGTGCCAGGAGAAAGGACACAAATTTGTAGGGTACTGGGAACAGTTTTGGGAGCAAAAGTTATTTAAATTTGATGGACTGCCTCTGACTAAGGGGGGAGTCAGTGCATTGAGGCAGAAGTCTGACGTCTTTGCAGAATATTTAAACTAGCCAATGGGGAGAGGGGTGCAGCACCCCATATGTTGAATGGGAAGAACACCCCTCCCCCTTCAGCTGGTGGTCAAAGAGGAGTTCAGTATGTTTGCAGTTCATTTGCATCACCAGGTAAGGAAAAAGGTCCAGCTTCCCATAAGATGCACATGGGAAATGCCAGACCTCACCCAACAACTAACACACTGAAATCTGGTCAATGGAAATTCATGTACACAAATGCTCGCAGTCTGAGAAACAAGATCCCAGACCTACAGACAATAATGACAGAGGCTAAACTGGACATAGTAGCAATTAGCGAGACATGGTTTGCCAGTAACCACACTTGGGAGACTTCAGTACCTGGCTATGTACTGTTCAGAAGACACTGAGGTGCAAAGGGCAGGGTGGTGTGGCCCTGTATGTCAATGAAAATATCAAAGCTACAGAAATTCAGAATATACATAAGGAGCCAGAAGAACTGTGGATCACCCTGGAAACAGGAAATGGGACAGCCATACGAATTGGAGTTGTCTATGGGCCCAAAGACCAGGGGGAGGATACAGATGCATTACTGTTAGAAGATATACAAAACATGATAGCTAAAGGGGACTTTCTGATAATGGGAGACTTCAACATGCCAGATACAGATTGGTCAATACCAGCAGGAACATCTGCCAGAACTAGACACATGGTGGATTCCCTGCAGGGGGAGGGCCTCAAACAACTGGTACAACAACCCACAAGAGACAGGGCTATCCTAGATCTAGTACTGACTAACAGGGAAAGGATCACAGATCTCCAGGTAGAAGGCCACCTGGGGGCCAGTGACTATCACATGGTATGGTTCAGTTTGGCCACTAGAACTAAATCGTCCCATTCCAAGGCAAAAATATGGGACTTCAGAGGAGTTGATTTTGTTAAGATGGCCAACAGAGTTAAGCTAGCCCTGGCAAAAAGAAATACAGGTGAGGGGGTACATGCAAAGTGGGAAAGCATTAAGGATGCAATACTTGAAGCAACATCCCATTGTGTTAGAGAGAAAAGGAAGTGCAAAAGAAGGAGGAAACCACTTTGGTCTCAAAAACAGCAGCAGAAAAGGTCAGAGCCAAAAGGCTGGCCTTCAGGAAATATAAGGGAACACAGCGGGATGAAGATAGGGAGGCATACCAAACTTTCCTAAGGGAAGCAAGGAAGGCAGTAAGGCAGGCAAAGGCCCAAACCGAGGAAACACTAGCACAAACAGTAAAAGAAGGTGACAAGACTTTCTATAGATACATAAGTGAAAGGAGAAAGTCCAGAGGGGTATTGCTAAGATCAAAGGCGGTAAGGGAGCATGTGAGGAGAAGGACCAGGTAAGAGCATCTATCCTAAATAGATACTTCTGCTCAGTATTTGCTGAAGAGAAGGTAGGGCAGGGCTCACAGCTCAGCACCACGGAGACAGGGGGAAAGGAGGTGTGCACCAGTCCCTTCACAAAAGAAAGGGTCCTACAAGAGCTTGATAAGCTCAGGGTGGACAAGGCAATGTGACCTGATGGCATACATCCCAGGGTACTAAAGGAGCTAAGGGTGGAATTAGCAGAGCCATTATCAGAACTGTTTAGTGAGTCTCTGAGCACAGGAGAGGTCCCAGAAGACTGGAGAAGAGCTCATGTGATCCTGCTCCACAAGAGTGGTAGCAGGGAGGAGGCAGGGAACTACAGACCAGTCAGTCTTACCTCAGTAGTGGGCAAGATTATGGAAGCACTCCTTAAGGAAAGGATAGTGCAACACCTGGAATCCATAGGAGCACAGGATCCAAGACAGCATGGGTTTACAAAAGAAGGTCCAGTCAAACTAATCTCATAGATTTCTTTGACTGGGTAACCAGAGTGGTGGACCAAGGGGGAGCAGTTGATGTCACCTATCTTGACTTCAGCAATGCTTTCGATACTGTTCCACATAGAAGATTGATTAATAAGCTGGGTAGGCTCAGGGTGGGTCAGAGGTTGGTCAACTGGGTGGTAAACTGGTTGATGGGCAGAAAACAGGGAGTGGTGGTAAATGGTATACAGTCAGAAGAGATGCAAGTCACAAGTGTGGTACCTCAGGGATCAGTCCTGGGGCCAGTCTTCTTCAATATCTTCATCAGTGACATTGCAGATGGACTGGAGGGTAAGGTTTGTCGGTTTGCAGATGACACCAAGATCTGCAACAGAGTAGATGATCCAGATGGGGTGGGCAGAATGAGAGGAGATCTGAATAAACTAGCAAAATGGTCGGAAGAGTGGCAACTGGGGTTTAATGCAAAGAAGTGCAAGATCATGCACATAGGGAAGAGAAACCCTGAAGCTGCCTATCGGCTGGGAGGGGAGTTGCTGGCAGTCACAAGGGAAGAAAGAGACTTGGGCATCATCATCACCGATGACCTGAAATCATCCAAGCAGACCACTAAAGCAGTAGGTAAGACTAGGGGGATGTTGGGGTGTATTAGTAGGGGTATCACAAGTTGTAAGAGGGAGGTAATAATCCCTTTTTACAAGACACTGGTTAGGCCCTTTCTGGAGTACTGTGTGTAGTACTGGAGGCCACACCTTCACAAGGACATTAACCAAATTGTGGCAGTCCAGAGAAGGGCAACCAAAATGGTGCAGGGACTGCATCAGAAAACATATGAGGACAGATTAATGTAGCTCAATATGTATACCCTAGAGCAAAGGAGGAAAAAGAGGTGATATGATCGAAACATTCAAACACCTTAAGGGCATTAACAAGGTGAAAGAGTCCAACGTGTTTCAATAGAAGAAAAATAGCAGGACAAGAGGAAGCAGCATGAGATTAGAGGGAGGCCGATTAAGGGGTAATGTGAGGAAGTTCTTTTTCACAGAAAGGGTGGTGGATGCATGAAATGGCCTACCTCAGGAAGTGGTGGATATGAATACAGTGCAAGGCTTCAAACAGGCATTGGATAGACATAAGGGAGCAATACAGATGAGTATGAATAGATAGGCCATTGACAGAGCAAAGGCCGATGGCACATTTATAAGGTACAAAAAGAAATGGGCAGACTGGATAGGCCTTGCGGTCCTTATCTGCTGTCAACTTCTATGTTTCTATATTTCTATGTGACCTCCCACGCCAGCAGGTGTGGGCGTCCATCGCTAGAAGACTCTCAGAGTGGGCAGACATCCAGAGAGATGCTGAGAAGTGCCACCACAGGTACACAGACCTGCGCCACCACCAAAGGAGACAGCTGGAGGTGTACAAGTGCATGGTGCATGAGGGCACTGTGCCAGTGCCAGGTAAGTGCCTATGCATGATGCACACATCTGCCACATGTGTCACGGTCTGCCTGTGTGTGCATGCATGTGTGTGTGTGTGTGTGTGTGTGTGTGTGTGTGCATGCACAGGTGTGCTGGTATGCAAGGTGGTCGGTCGCATGTGGCACTGGTTGTGGGGCACCCAGTATGTGAACGGGGGGCACTTTGGTATGAGGGGAGGGCTCGGGGGCCACTATTGCCAGACGGCCAACACGGTGGTAGGGGTGCGTGTGTGTGGTGCATGCTGTGTCCATGGGGGGGACACTGCAGTTGTGCCATGCACAGCTCTGACACATGGCCATGGTTTGTGTGTGGCAAGTCTGGTCATTGTGGGTGGTGGGACATGCTACAGGACCATCCTGCAGCCAACACCAGTGTGGTGTGAGGGTGATGTCGCCTGGGCACTGGACAGCCTACACAGCTGTGTGTGCATCCAGTCACAGTGCACATGCATGTGGCATAGTTGCACCACTGTGCCAACATGCCTACATGCCCTGTGTGCCTGGTGCACGCTCTGTGGGACATGGGGTCCACTGTGTGGGTGTCTTCTGCATGCTGACACTATCCCTGGGCTGCCGAGCATGTATGGTGTCATGATGGTGGGTGTGTATCTTGCTGTGGCATTCTGGTACATGCTGTGCATTGTGCTAATGCTGCTGTTTCCTCTGTCCACTGTAGAGTGGATTGTGCAGGCCAGCACAGGGAGAGGAGGCCAGGAGCTGTCCCAGGCCACATCCGGAGGCAGCCCGAGGGTGCCAGCCATGCCGCAGCGGGCACAGGAGAATAGCCCCAAGTCCAGGGGCCTATTGCGTGAGTACATCTCTTTCTTCATTTGTGCTGTGCCTCTGTTTTGTGTTGTACCCTCACTGGGCTGCAATTGACTGTGCTGGTGGGTTGGCCACCATGGGCATCATGCCATTGCTGCTGCGGCTTTGTACTGTGTTGTGCAACACTGTTTCATGGTGCTGCTGTTGTCTGGCTGTCTGGATGCCGTGCCCTGTGGCAGAGGGCGGTATGTGTCTCTGTCAGCATGCATAGCTGGCATTGCCATGCTGTCCACATTCACCGCTGGTCATGTTCAGCTGGTCACCTGCCATGAGGGGTGTTCTGGCTGCAGGCCACCGCACACATTGCCAGATGGTGCCACTATTGCCAGATGGTGCACCACTGCTGGTGTGTGCACCCTGGGGGCTTGAATCTCCTGCAGGTCAGTTTTGCCCTGGCTTGGGTTGGCCATTGGCCACCCACCATGCCTGCAGTGTGCTGCTCCTGTGCCCCTGTTGTTTGCTGTTGTGCTGTGCTGTCTGGTACATTGCTTTCTGACTGTGGGCAGCATGTCCAGATGTTTGGTCTCCCATGTGCTTGTTGTTGTGTGGAACCCACACCCACCACCATTTGGGGGGTATGTCTGTGTGTGTGCACCGTCTCACTGTCTGCAGTGCTAGGGTGGGTGGTGCTGTCCATGCCTTGGTGTTGTCAGAGCCTGCTTCTCCATGTGTATAGGTGTTTGGGATGTTGTCTGTGTCTTCCGAGCCGGCCCTGTGGGCAATGGTCGGTTGTGCCTACCATTGTGTTAATCAGTGCAACATGGGCATGGCTGTCATGACATGCTGTCCATCCCTGTATGGCCACCTGTGGCAGCAGTTTGCCTCCTGGCTGGTTTCCCATACTCATATGCTCCCCCTTCCTCTTGTAGGTCCACTCTGATCCTCACTGTGGGCTATGCGGCTGGAGGAAACTGAAGGCAGCAAGGACCTCCTGCGCTGCATCGTGTTCCAGCAACGCATGCTAATTGAGCAGCAGGCGGTGCTCATCACTGAGATCCAGATGGTGGCCACTGTTCTGAAGGCATGTTTGCCAGAGCTCGTGGACTCCCAGCCTTGACCTACATCAGCGCACCTTTGTTTCCCTTGCCCCCCCCCCCTTCCTGGACTGAGTTTTCTGTTGCCCTCCTTATCCCTCATTGCTTTGGTGTATTTCCTCCACCGCTGTACATATGTTTTGCTTTGCATATACCTTTGTGGCTGTTGTTCGCTAGTTAGTTGTAGTTTAGTCACAATTGTAGTATAGTGTGTAGTTGTAGTGGTAGCGTAGTTGGTCATAGATAGTATAGTGGTAGTTGTAGTTGTAGTGTTAGTCGTAGTTGTAGTCACAGTGGTAGGTCCTGTTCTGGTGTCAATAATGTTTCGTGTAGGTTTCCTTATGTATTTCTTGTAATTTTTCATTACATTGCTGTTTGGTTGCTTGTGTTGTTCACCTGGTTCTGTTCCTTGTGGCACTCATATTATATATACCTTGTTCATACTTGCACTGTGTCCTGTGTCATTATTGTGTGCCTGCCATGTGCTACAGGGTTGTTCTGTTCTTAGGTTCTGCTCATGGGTCCTGGTGACCTCTGGCCTTTCCCCTGGCTGTGTGTGTCTCGGTGTCTGGATTCTGCACTGCTGTCTGCACTTGGGGTCCCTTTCCAGCCTGTGCTCCTGTGCCTGTGGTCCAGGGCCTGGCGGCTTCATCTGCATTGTGTTCCTGTTGGTGTCTGCACTGCCTGCCTTGGGTGCTATATTCAGTGCTGTCTTTTGCCATATTCAGTGCTGTGTTATTCCTGGGGCTATTATTTGCTCTGCACTTATGGCCCGGTTTGCTCGGATTCCTTTGCTTGCTATAGTCAGCTGGGTTTGCACCGGGCTATTCCTCTTGAATATGGCTTGCTTTTTGCTCCGAGCTGTGTTTGCCGACCATGCAGTGCTAATTTAGCCCAGGGATGAGGTTTTGAATATCTGGCCCCATATCTTTAATGATACTCTCCAAAACTTTACAAATAATAGAGGTTAAACTGATTGGTCTGTAATTTTCCCCATGATGATTTTGGACCCTTTTTATGCAGTGGGATGACATGAGCAATTTTCCAGTCTTCAGAGACATAGTTATGAGCTAAACAACTATCATACAATAGTTTTAAGGGATATGCTAGGCAATCTGTTTGTAAATATAGAAGATGACCAGTGATATTGTCGGGACCTGGACACGTTTTTACTTTTTGGGCAGTTAGTTTCTTTTTAATTTGTTCTTCTGGTATACTAATGGTGTTTGTACCAGTTGGAATAGAATCAAGGAGTAAATCATTAGCAGTGGATACTGTACATTATACAATGGAAAGAAAATTTCCCCTATCCTGATTGGTCAATGCGTGCCTGGCACAGTGATGTTATTAAACTATAACATCGCTGTATAAAGTCCATGCACACAAGTGACCAGAAAACAGTGAAATCAATCCCTCCCTGCCCACACAAGCCACCCAGAAGGTGACAGTCCCCGAAGCTGTCACAGCTTAGCCCTGCTCACCCCCCACACACACCCACACCACATCCACAGACAAACCCACGTTCCCTGCCTGACTGTCTCACTCCTTGAGCCAAGTAAACAAAAGCCATAATAGTCATAAATAAAATGGCAGCTGTCCTGCTTTTACTTCACTGAGCTGCCTCAGACTGTGAAACTGCAATTGCTCAGCCGTTTCAAGAAAATCCAAACGTACTGGCAATTACATTTGAAACCCTTGCCAGCTTCTCAGCAAACCCACAAACTTTGACTCTTCCAAAAGAGCAGTTCACCAAAATAAAAAGGAAAAAAAAGACCTGTAACTTACAGGTTCCAAGTGATGTCCCGTTACAGAGTGGAGCGGGAAACCGGAAGTTACCTCTCAGCTTCGCTGTTTTTTTTTTTTTTTTATCCATGTCTTTCTCACGCAGCTAACAAAACTAAAAAAACACATTGTCAACTGCTCCCAGAGGCAAGAAGCAAGAGCACACTCATGAAATGTTATACTTCACCAAAAGTTACATGATGGGGGAGTGACCATGCACAAGAAAGGCACAGTATTAGCAGTAGCACCACCCGCTGGACTAATTTTTCTTTTATTTCCAAAATATGCCTCTCATACCAAAAAAATGCAAATATTAAAAAAAAAATGTTTTTGGTTTTAACTTTTTAATATTATCTTAAAATGAGTCATTGTCTAATAGCAATACGGCACTCCAGGGAGTGTGTTATTGTGTAATAATGTCACTCCTGGGGTAGTGGAAGCACTGGGCTTCACCTCGTGCTTCAACCCACCCCAGGAGTGATGTTATTACAAAATAACACACACCCTGTCGTGCCTTATTGCTTAATTGGAAAACACCTCACAAAACTTTGTGTAGAAGAAATCAGCCATATGTTTAGCTTTGTGTATTAGTTCTGTTTCAGACAAAAGTGGACCTACTTTATTGATAGTTTTTTTAAAGAATTAATACAAGAAAACAAGTTGTTCCCATTTGTTTTATTGGCTGTACTAGCTAGGAAATATTCCCAATTAGATTTTGACGTTTTAATTTTAGCCTTACATCATTTTTGAATCTTAAGGAAGGCATTCCAATTGGCATTTGTTTTATTTTTACAGAGAACCATGACTGGGATGTTAACATACCAGGGTACATAACCTACAGGAGAGACAGGCAGGGGAGAAGGGGGGGAGGAGTAGCTCTCTATGTAAAGGAAGGGATAAAAGCAACTGAACAAAAGAGTAAACAGGGAGGAGAGGAGGCACTGTGGGTCACCTTGGAGACTGGAAAGGGCACCACAATCCGCACAGGGTTGTACAGACCCCCATGTCAGGGGAGGAATGGACAAGGATATGATAGAAGGCATTCTTAGAATGGCAGAGAAAGGGAGATACTGTTGATGGAAGACCTGAATATGCCAGATGTTAACTGGAGCACATTTACTGCAGCCACATCCAAGAGCAGGGCCATTCTTGATGCCCTACAGGTGGCAGGCATTAGACAGCTAGTTTCAGAACCCACTCGTGAGGGAGCAATCTTAGACCTCATACTCTCAAATGGGGGCAGTGAGAGGATCTCTGATCTAGAAGTGGGTTGCCATCTGGGAACAAGTGACCATCAAACAGTGTGGTTCACATTAAACTCAGCTACAGAGTCAAGCCATACAAAAGTGAGGGTACTGGACTTTAGGAGGGCTGACTTTGGCAAGATGGGAGAGTGCCTCAGAAAAGCACTAGCAAACAGGCTAGAAGGAGGTGTGGAGCAACAATGGTGAATCATCAAAACTGCCATCACAGAGGCAACAAGCCTTGTGTGAAGCAATAAACAAATCAAATGAAAGAAAAAGCCACTATGGTTCTCAAAAGAGGTGGCTGTGAAAGTCAGGAAGAAGAAGGTAGCATTCCGGAAGTATAAGGAAACACAGAAGGAGCAGGACAGAGAGCTGTACCAGTTGAGGCAGAAGGAAGCAGGGAGGGAAGTCAGAATAGCAAAGGCCCAATCTGAGGAAAAGATCGCCAACTCAGTTAAGAAGGGGGTAAAACCTTTTATAGGTACATCAGTGAGCGTAGAAAGACAAAGGGAGGGATAGTGAGGCTGAATAGAATGAACTGTGGGTGGGCAGAGGGGGACAGTGAAAAAGCAGGGATACTGAATGAATATTTCTGCTCAGTAGTCACAAAAGAGGAGGGGGAAGTGCCTAATCCAATTAACAGAAGCACTCTTGATAGGGGGGTCGATCCCAGTCCTTTCACAGAAGAAAGGGTTCTGCAAGAACTCCTAAAACTGAAGGTGGACAAAGCAATGGGTCCTGATGGAATTCACCCAGAATTCTAAAAAGAATTAAGGAGGAACTAGTGAAACCACTGGCTACTCTTTTAATAAATCATGGAGGATGGTGTGGTACCCGAGGAATGGAGGAAGGTGGATGTGATTCCCTTCACAAAAGTGGGACCAAGACAGAGGCAGGAAACTACAGACCTGTCAGTCTGACCTCTGTGGTGAGAAAGTGATGGAGTCACTTCTGAAGGAAAGAATAGTTAGTACCTAGGCGCCAGTGGGAGCACAGGACCCAAGGCAGCATGGGTTCACAGCAGGAAGGTCATGTCAGATGAATGTAATAGATTTCTTGACTGGGTGACCAAAGTAGTAGACCAGGGAGGGGCTGTGGACATGGCCTACCTAGACTTTAGCAAGGCATTTGACACAGTCCCACACAAAGATTAATAGTCAAATTAACCAGCCTGGGAGTGGGTCCCAGGGTGGTAGCCTAGTAAAACATTGGCTGCACAACAGGACACAGAAGGTAATTGTAAATGGAGTCCACTCTAAGAAAGAGGGTTACTAGTGGGTGCACCAGGGTTCAGTATTGGATCCAGTCCTTTTAATGTCTTCATCAGTGACATTGCAGAGGGACGGAAGGAAAAGTATGCCTTTTGCAGATGACACAAAGATCTGCAACAGGGTTGATACACAAGGAGGCGTGGAAAGGATGAAAAGAGACTTGGCAAGGTTGGAGGAATGGTCAAAGTATGGCAGCTAGGATTCAATGCAAAGAAGTGCAAAATAATGCACCTGGGAAACAAGAACCCAGGGAAAGAATACACAATGGGTGGGGAGGTAGTAACAACAACAAAAAAGGAAAGGGACCTGAGGGTAATCATATCAGATGACCTTAAGGTTAGCAATCAATGTGAGAAGGCAGTAGGGAGGGCTGGGGGTATACTGGGATGTATAGGGAGAAGTATCAGCAGCAGAAAACAGGAAGTTGTTATTCCTCTGTACAAACAGTTGGTGAGACCCCATCGGGAGTACTGTGTTCAGTTCTGGAGACCTCATCTCCGCAAGGACATAGACAGGATAGAGGTAGTCCAGAGGAGGGCAACTAAAATGGTGCAGGGTCTGCAAGAGAAGCCATGAGGAGAGACTAAAGGAGCTTAATATGTATACCCTTGAGGAAAGAAGGGAGAGGGGGACATGATAGAAACTTTTAAGTACCTCAGTGGAATCAACAAAGTCCAAGAGGGTAGCATCTTTCAGAAAAAGAGACTTACAAGAACAAGGCGACACAATTTAAAGATAGAAGGAGGGCGGTTCAGGGGCAATGTGAGGAAGTATTATTTCACAGAGAGGGTAGTGGATACATGGAACAGCCTTCCTGAGGAGGTTGTGGGGTCTAAAACTGTGGGAGATTTCAAGAATGCATGGGACAGACATAAGGCAATTCTTGTGGGGGGTAGGATGAAATAGCCTGTTGGTTAACTAGGATCTGCGGCCTATCCTGTAGGTAGGGAAATGGTCAGACTAGATTGGCCTAGCAATCCTTATCTGCCGTCAAAGTCTATGTTTCTATGTTTCTATGTAGCTGATATATTTTCTATTCTTTTTTTAATGAACTTTCTGATGGAATTATTCAGCATTTTATTACTGTATTTAGGCTTGGAAGGAATGAATTTTTCCCTAATATTATATAGGGCATTTTTAACAAAGTCCCAATACATATTAATTGTACTGTGATTATATTCATGGTACCAGTCAATGTTGTTTAATGCAATTTTTACTGCATTAATATTTGCCTTGTAATAAAGGTAAATTTTTGTAGGTCCTGAGTTATAAAAGAAACATTTATTTATTGAAAACAGAATCACATTCTGATCACTATTACCTAGAGGAGCAGAAACAGAGATTTTGACTAAGTTAATTTGATTGTTACAAGATACCAAATCCAGAATTCTATCATTTCTGGATGATGTAAGAATATTTTTCTTAAGTTGCAATTGTGCAAACAATGACAACAATGTATTCCCTAGAGGGGTGAGGGCAGTTTTAGTTGACCAGCCTATATCACCCAAATTGAAATCTCCCATAAGCATGATGTCCCCCATACTACAGACCAATTCAATTTGCTGGAAGATCACATCAGTGATTAAAGTTGTTGAATTAGGGGGATGATAACATGTCCCAATGATAATATGATCAGATTGTTTTAATACTAATTTGATCCACACAGTCTCAGTATCATCATTATGAGTCCTAATTTTATTTGAAATATCAATAGCAATTAGACTGTTCTTGATAAATAGCGCAACACCATCACCCTTTCTATTATTATGACACAGCCCAGGCCAGACGCTGAACCCTGGAACCTAGACTGCTAGTGGATCCTAGCTTCAAGTCTACTATGATCAAGGTTCTGACTCACTACCTGAGCAAAAATAGACAAGGGAAGATCACCATCTCCACTTAGTGGGAGGAGATGAAATGGTTTGCCAGAGTGGTTGCCATCTTGGAGGCTGTACGTAAGAATAAAGGAGAGGCACAGATGGAGAGGGAGCTAGAGGAATGCATACTGACTTTGGAAAAATGTCATATGGCTAATCTAGCCATTTCCTCACTTCAGGAATTAAAGGTGTAAAAAGACAAACAGAACCAGATAGTCTCTACCTGTCTGGAGTGGAACATCTTACTCAGCCATGCTGGCTCCTACTTTGAAGGAGATAAGGGTGGCTGGTGGTTGGACTAGAGACTCAAGTAAAAGGAGGCAGATAAATCAATCCCATGTGTTTTGATGGGCCCTTGCTCCTTATCAGCTGTCCAGGTGGACATTAGTGGCACTTTCAAATAATTTTACAAAACCCTCTACATTTTGGTGGTGAGCAGTAACAGCCCCTCTCTTGCAACCTTTCTGGGCACCATCCCCTTGCTGACATTGATGGAGGATGATAGTGAAGCTCCAGATCTCACCCCCAGGGTAAAGGAGATGTATTGAGCAGAGCAATCACTGAGCTCTGTCAAGGCACCAGGCTCTGATAGCCTACTGGATACATTTTTCAAAGGATTTTGGGAGGTTTAGACATGGCCTTGGAATCTTGAGAGAGGGGTTCATTCCCTGACTCCATAAATTTGGCCACTATAATTGTCCTCACAAAGCCTGGTAAGCACCCAGTGCTGTGTAGTTCCTACTGCTACATATCTCTGCTGAGTGCAGAATATAAGTTCATAGCTATGTTCTTCACAGATAGGTTGATAAGGGTCCTGCTGAGCTTGATCCACCTAGACTAGGATGTTTTTTTCAAGGGGTGCCATGCCTAGAATAAAATCAGATGTTCCCTAAATATTATCTAGAGGTGGTCTGGGAGAGTCTTCTTGGCCTGTTCTCCATGATGTGGAGAAAGCCTTTAACTGGGTCCAGTGGCCCTACATGTTTGACTACCCAAAGTGTTTTGGCTTTGAGCCAAAAATTTGGTCCTAGATCTCTATCCTCTACAGTGCCACATGGGCTCAGATTCTGACCAATGGATCTTTCGCTCAGACTTTCTCGCTGTTAAGGGGCACGATGTAAGGGTTGTCTCATTTTCCCTACCATACATCCTTACAACTGAACCTCTGGACTAAATATTATGTTTTGTTAAAGTTGTTCTAATGGCATCAGCTGCTCTTTAACAATTTAATTAAATTTAGAAATGCTTTCGTACACTTCCTTAAAAAAGCAAAAACTATGGCCAATGTTTCATGACTGAGGGGCCACTTTAGGATCCACAGTGGTCTGGAAGCAGTCTGCTTTTGAAGCACTAACACCTGCTAATACAGATAGGTTAAGTTCTTGTATATCCTATATGTATGACTCTAGAGTCAAGTCCATTGAGGTCCAGAAATCTGATCAGTGGAACCAATGCTAATTTCCCATTGAAGGAATTTCAAATTAGAAGCAATGAAACATAGAAACATAGAACACATAACATCAAATATTGCAAAGAATCAAGTTCTGTCCAGTCTGCCCATGATCCATACCTAAAATCCTACAATCTATGGCCACATAGGCCACTTTACTGGCAAAAAGAGATAGTTATTCCATGGCTCTTATCATCTCTGTCTGCCAACTCTCCTCCCCCCCTTCCCCCACCAATTACCTTTCCTCTCCTAGGGACTTCCAGTCCCTTCAAATTATATGTCTTTCATGAAACAATATATCATTTAGCCTACATCATCACCTTTGGCAAGCCATTCCATTTTTTCACAGTACACTTTCTATGGAGTACAGCAGTACTTCCTGATATCCCTCTTAAATCTCCTTCTACCAGTCTCAGCTCTGGGAAAGGAAATCAGATACTCTTGTAATCCTTTTTTTCATTATTTAAGCAATTTCTGTATTTATGTATATATTTGTTTCATAGTTTAATTTACGATATAAATTGTATGGAATGTATTTTATATTCAAATAGTGATGCTATGTAAACAGGAATACTGTTGACAATGGGACCTTATGTCGCAATGTGTACAATCCTGTATAAAATATATTTGTATCATGTCATGCCAAAAATAATCTATTTACTGTAGATGACAATTCTTTTGCATGATTTTATCAAAAAGGATATTGTTCCTAATAAAAGTATAAGACTTTCCATTAATTCATGTTAGGGCCCCTCTCCATAAACATTAAGATACACAACTCACTCCTTTCTCTCACCTACTTCCAAAGAAACAGCATCCTCTATCCCTTACACTCCCTGTTTGCTGTTCAACAGAGGATAGGAGAGGAGAGGAGAGGAGAGGATAACAAAGGATAGGAACCTTTCTGTGCCCCATTTACTGACTAAATTCCTTCCCACACCAACGTGCAACCCCAGGTTCTTTTTGCACACCCACCCTAAACCCACTGTCAACATCTTCATAGCCTCTAACCAACAAGATAGTAGATCTCTCAGTAATCTCTGTAGAGGTGGACCTAGACTGGGTAGCAATCACTGAAACCTGGTACAATGAAAACCATGACTAGGAAACAACCATCCCCAGTTTCAGCCTCTTCCGGAAGGACAGTGAGGGCAAAAAGGGAGGAGTGACATTGTATGTGAGGGAGGGGATCAATGCCAGAATGATCCAAAATACTCAGAAGGAGTCACTTTGGGTCACACTCGAGGTGGGGACCAGTGTGGTGACTAGGGTTGGCATGATCTACAGACCCCTGGTGCATTGGCTGGAAGGTGACAAAGAGCTCATAGAATCCATACACAAGATGGCAGAAAAGGGTGAAGTAATACTGATAGGATTTTAAGAAACTAAACCAGGCACTCACCACCTTAATAGTAGTAGGACACCACTCAATTGTCAAAGCCTTTGATAATGGACTGTGTTTGAAACATGTCAGGTGGGCACACTAGTGTCTCTGTTCAATAAAGCTTCTTTTTTGTGACAATCGAGTGGTGTCCTTCTATTATTGAGGTGGTGAGTGCCTGGTTTAGGTTCCTAAAACTGAGTATTTTTTACCATGAGCACCTCAGTCCATGTGCACTTTTTTTGTTTTCAGTAATACTGATGCAAGACTTCAACTAGCCGGACATAAATTGGAGTTCCTACACAGAAAACTCATTGAAGAACAAAAGCTTTCTCGATACTCTAGGAGGATCAGGATTAAGGCAGCTAGCCATGGAACTGACTAGAGGGGAAGCAGTCCTTTACCTGCTGCTCATGAATAGCAAAAACATCTCAGAAGTAACAGTCATTAATCATCTCAGAACTAGCAAGCACCGTACGGTGTAGTTCCAGGTGATTACAATTAGGGAAACGAAGCACTCCAAAACTAAAGACTTGGGGCAGAATTCACAGAAGAGATGTACCGGATGCAAGTGAGATGCACTGGCACAAAAAGAAATGTGCCATGAAGCAATTCACACACAGGGAGGATGCGCCGGCACATCCCGGATCAGTCTTGCTGAACTGGATGCACTGTAGGTGCATCATAATCTTATGCAGTGCAAATAGAGGGGGCGGGCACATGCATTCACAGTACAAGGTGATTCACAGTGCAAAGAGACAGCAAACCCAGTGCAATTACCAAATGCACCATGAAAAAATAAGTATAAAAGAAGCAGACTTAAGTGCAAGCCACCAGCAGGTCAGTGGCAGAACAGCAGCACCGGCACCCTGGCAGAGAGAGGGGGAGAGAGTGAGAGAGAGACACAGAGCGAGAGCACACCACCACCAGTAGCATGGATGCTGCACCATTTGCAATGGTTGGTGTGCTAATGAGGATGAGGGGACGAGGAGGCAG
The DNA here is from genome assembly GCA_016271365.2 of Neoceratodus forsteri. Taxonomy (NCBI): domain Eukaryota; kingdom Metazoa; phylum Chordata; order Ceratodontiformes; family Ceratodontidae; genus Neoceratodus; species Neoceratodus forsteri. The sequence goes on from CM057456.1 coordinate 651,083,212, forward strand.
AAGGCACCATAGTCAGCCTGCCCCATGGTGGTATCATGCCAGGCTGTCATTCAAGCAGCTGACTGATGTGAAGACAGTAGGTCAATACTGCCTGAACAAGGCCATACTGAGGCAGCTCTGTGAGCTGTGCCATGAAGAAATGCAGGCACCCACTGCACGTGGTCATGCCATCTTTGTGGAGACCAAGGTGACAACAGTAATGTGCCTGCTCACCACGGGAACCTTCCAGAGGCCTATTGGGGACATCACTGGCATATCACAGGCCTCCACTTCCTGCCTCCTGGCATAATTCCTCACTGCACTGTTACCACATGCTTCAGAATACATCCATTTCCCCAGCAGACAGGCAGAGTGGACAGAAGCCATGCAGTGGTTCTACAGGGTGGCACACATGCCAGGCATCATAGGGGCCATTGATTGCACCTATGTGGCAATCCGTGCACCACCTGATGAGGACTCCATCACCTACATCAACCACAAGGGATACCACTCAGTGAATTTCCAGGTGGTGTACATTGCCACAGGGCACATCAGCAATGTCTGTGCCACACACCCTGGGAGCACACATGATGCCTTCATCTGGCAGCAGTCAGCCCTCTGCCAGAGGTTCCAGGCAGGGGACATACCAAGTGGCCATCTATTAGGTGCATGGGACATGGCAACCAGCAGCACAGCAGGGCACCACTATCAGGACAAGGTGTGTGTGTGCAGAGAGAAACATGCACAGTGCACAGTATGCACAGCTGCCATGGGACAGTGGATGTATGCAAGGGTACACAGGCAGACACCTGCAGGTACAGGGAGGCACACGGACAATGCACGGCATGTGTAGTGCAGTGCCATGGGGGTGCATGTGTGGCAGGGAAATGCACAACACAAGCAGACAGTGGCCAGCAACAGCCACCAAGGTAGGGTGGTAGGAATGCAGGGAATGGACAGGAACAGGCAGTGGTGGATGCATTCTGCACACACAGGTGTGGACTGGAGCAGGGACGGGGAGCATGCCACACATGGGACCAATGTACTAACGGCCATCCATTCCCCCCACAGTTGACACAGCATACCCACTGAGGCCCTGGCTTCTCATCTCCATCCGACAACCTGGAACACAGGCGGAGGAGTGGTACAATGAGGCACACATTGCTAAGCACACCATCATACAGTGCATCTTTGGCATGTTGAAGATGCATTTCCAGTGTCTGTGTAGGTCGGGTGGTGCCCTACAATATAGCCCTGAGAAGGCCTGTGGCATATTCCTGTCCTGTTGTATGCTACATAACATGGCCATAGACCGTGGAATACCTGTCTATGCCAGTGAGGGTGACAGTTCTGGGGAGGAGGATAAGGGTGGAGGGGATGATGCACCACCACAGGGCCACAACACAGAACCTGCAATGGGTTGCAGGACCCACAGCTGGCAGCAAGGGGCCAGGCAGTACCGCAGCAGGCTGGTGGAGGAGAATTTCAGGAACCACTGGTAAGAATCGGAAGTATGTATCTGGGAGGTGCACTATGCTGAGAACAGCTAGTCACAGAGCTGTGCAGTGCACTGTGGACACAGAACAGTACATAGACAGGCCCACACAGATGCACACACATAGCCTGCAACATACATGTACCGCCATGACAGTGCCAGGGATGGTATGGATCAGTGTGCACTGCGACCAGCACACAGGCACAGGAGACACTGGACTGCACTCATCACGCCCATGCCACATGGCACAATAGTGGCACACACAGACATGCAGGTAGCACTGCACAGGGAGCCCACGGTGGTGGTGCACTGAGGCAGGAGCCTGCCACACACGTTGCCCCATTCAATGCCAGACTGGCATGCAGGATACAGTGGTGGTATGGGCTGCAGCCAATAGAATGAGGACCAGAACATTACAGGGTGGCATCTCAGCCACCACGGACACATGGGCAGCCTTTGCCATGACTGGTGGATGCAGCCATGGCACCACCAACCACAGGGGGTGCAGCAAACAACCCTGCAGGGGTACTGCAATGAGACCGTGAATGGGTGCTCATTGGCATGGTGGCCCCATTGGTCACATCTGGGATGGGGACACTGGGTGTTGTGATGTGCAGCAACGGCATCAGCACCAGAGGCAGACTAGGTGGGCCAAGTGGTCCTTATCTGCCATCAAATTCTATGTTTCTATGTTTCCACCTAATGCCACTGCTGGGGTGTGTGGGAGGTGCTCCTAGGTGTCAGACTGGATGCTCGATGTCCACAGCATGCAACAGCTGCAGCCACCACCTCCACAGCAACTGCAATCTGCTCCAATGCTGTGGTTATTCCCACCCACAGGAGGCATGCCTCGGTCAACATCTAAGCACGACATGCAGCTGCAGACTTGTGCTCCAGGACCATCACTGTCCTGTAGCTCCTGAACTCCACATGGAGGCCACCTGCTCCTCTGCATTGTCACGCAGAAGGTGAACATAGCCCTTCATGTCATCGGCGGGTGAACAGTTAAGGTGGCGTCACCAATGAGCTGGGGTAGGACAGCCTGCCCCGTGGCATCCATGGGCAGCAGTTGCACCATGGCAGGCTGCGGCATGGGGAGGCCTTGGCCATGCACATCCACTGCACATCCATGGCTGGTGACATCAAGCTCCAATGGTGCATGCTTGTGCCCCGCTGCACCTGGACCAGATGACCCTGATGGCCTGGTCACTGCACCTGGGCCAGCCACAGGGTGCATAGCACCCACTGATGTGGGCAACTGTTAGACCACTGCAGCTGTGCCATGTACAGCCAGGCCATCCGTGGCATCTGGGGCCACCCGCATAGGACCCTGCATGCTGCATGTCCCAGTGTTGGCCATGTCCCCTTCAATCTGTGTGGTGTCATCATCAGTGGTGTCATCACTGTATACCTCCTGTGTGCCACTGGAAAGCATGAGGAGGGCATTGGAGATGTCCACCGCATCTTCGTGGTCATCATCAGGGAACCCTATCAGACGCCCCAGCCATGTATTGTCATCACCAGCCACTGTGCAAGCAATGGCCGAGGGGTTTGATAGGCCCACCACCACTGGGGCTGTGTTTGGTGGGTCTGGTGTGGTGGATGGTCCAGGAACAGCACCATCCACTGCAGTGACAACAGCCCTGTGTGATGGGCCTGCAGCATGACCCGCTAGGGCATCCTGTGCAGCCATGCCCATGGCTGCACCCGTGAGGTATGATGGAGCTGTAGAAAGAAGATGGGAGAACATGGTTAGTGCACTAGATTAAACAGTGGCATACAGAGATGCAGACAGACATGTACAGAGTGGCACAATGTAGTGCCATGAGTGAGCATACTGGTCTGCAGTGCAGCTGTGCTGTGCCCACCACACCACACCAGCCATGCACATGCTGTGACCAGTACTGTGTGGTGACAGGCCATGGCCACATGGCACCATGTGTAGTGTTGGCAGCACAGGCATGCCCAACAGTGTGTGCCACCCAGTAGCGTGACTGGAGAGGTGGCACCTCACATGCACCATCACGGGCATGAGCGGTGCAGCCAAGTCTAGCAAGGCACTGGATACCCATGCACAGCCACCACACATGGCACAGCCCCTGGGTACACAGTTGCACTGCACAGCACACTGGGATAGGCATGGCAACCAGGGCACACGTGGCCAGCCACATGTTGTGTCCATGGCTACTTACAGTGTTGCAACTGGCTTCCACCAGTCTTGAACCCCCCCACAAGGGACACCCTGCATGGCAGCCCTGTCAATGATTGCCACAAGTAGCTCTTCATTGGGGCTCAGGTGGACTTCTGCCTGTGGGGCCACCCCCTGTCTGCCACAGGGAGGCCTCATTGTGGGCCATCTTCTCCTTAGCCCTCTGTTTCCCATCATTCCAGTGCTTCCTGCACTCCAGGAGGGTTCTATTGAATGCCTCCACAGCATTGACATGGTGGGCCACCACCTCCCAGCCCTCCTCCTGCACCGTACGGCTGCCACCCCACCACTCAGGACGTCACGCCGTAGGTGGCATGCCTCAGTGAGGGCCTGCTCCTCATCCTTGGTGAAGTTAGGCAGTCATCTGCTGGTGGCACTGTTGCCTTTCTGAAATTGTGGTTTCTGTGGGAGAGTACAGACAGACATTAGCCATGCTCTGGTAGATTCCTGTGTGGCCAATCCCAACAGACAGTGGTTGCAGTAGGACACACCAGCACCTGTCAGACAGGACCTGCAGGCTGTGCACATGTGTGGGTGTGCACGGTGAGCCATGGTGGTTGTGACTGCATCTGGTGTGTACATTGCACATTCCATGGATGGCTGCAAGGCCATGGCCGTGCCACCTGTGCTGCATGTCCAGCTACAGGTACAGCCATCAGCACATCACATGCACTATGCATGCCACGCTATTGGTGCAGGCACATCGGCCATCATGTCCCCACCAGTGGTGCTGCCTGTGGGGCAGTGTGTGGGATGCCATGTTGCCCACCAGGAGCCCCTGCACATGGCATGCTGGTGATGGGATGTGCTCTGTCAGCCCCGGCATGTGGCATAGCTACAGTGCAATTGTGCCTGTGCACAAACGGTAGTGTGTATCAGACATTCCTGTAGCAGCCTGCTGTTTCCCCCACCCCTGGGATGTGCCTTGGTGTAGACAGAGGTCTACAACAGCACATAACCAGTCCACAATGTCTGCAGTATTACATGTAGGACTAGCTGTGTACTCACCCTCAAGACTGTGAATCCTCTCAGTCACCTATTCTCAGTGTGGGATGAGTTGGGAGCATTTATGGTTCAGGGCATGCAAATGATGTCTGGGGCAGTGTTAATGAGATGCTAAACAGTTGAGATGCCCCTGCATACAATATGAGGCTGATTTGGGTGCATTGTCTGTGAATTGCATAATTTCCCTCAGCTCTTCTCAATCAGCATGGTGCATCTGCTGAGTTGGGAGCATCCGTACAGGCGCATGTCCCTCGCATGCACATTGCATTAGGTGCATCTTCCTGGATAGAGCGCATATGCCTTGGTGCTTGCTCCGTGCATGTGCTGTGCATTGTACCCATCACACAGCCCTGCATGTGAGTGGCTGTACTGTCAATCACATCGCGGGCATGCAGATGGTGCCCATCATGCGGTACTGCCTGTCCGCGCATTGCACGCCCACCTGTGCAGTGCCCATTGTGCTGGTTGACAGTGTTGTATACAGATTGCGCTTTACGTACAGGTGCATGACGGTGTGCTACCATGCTTCATGGGCACACTGTGTGATTGCACTTGCCACACGTAATATGGCAGCCGCATACACATTGCGCATGCCTGACCCAGTCATGACCAATGCCCTGCATTCCCACCTTAGTGGTGCACATTGCGCATTCGCCAATGGGCACTTGATGGACCAATCACACTTCATACCACTGTGTGTGGTGTACTCCACGTGGCCTGCTGGTGCTTGTGGTGCCATTTTGGTTTAATGCCATACATTCTGTGATTGCACCACTGGGCTGCTTCTTGACTTGTGATGCCTAGGGCAGGGAGGACTTGGCCTAGGGTCATAAACTGGTCCCAACTAGAGCTGCTTCAACTGTTGGCACTGGTGATGTCTGTGGAGGAGCAGCTGTTTGGTTGTGAGGACCGGCGAGGTGTGGGCCACCATTGCCCATAGGCTGGTTCAGTGCATGGGGATTCCCTGCACCGGGGAAACAGTGCATTCACCGGTATGGTGACATTGGACTGAGGGACAGGGACCATCTTCAGTTGCTGCATAGCTGTGCAATCAGGGGTGCACTGCCATGGCCAGGTAGGTTGTTCTCCTATGTGTGCATCACAAGCACATGCGGTAGGGCTGGATCACACCCACATGGGAACACCACACCGTGCACACTTGGCTGTGGCTGCACCTGCCTGTGGTGATGTGTCCTGCATGCAACACGGGGTGGGCATTCCACAGTGCTGTGTGTGGGTCAGGTACACTGTGTCAGATGTGGGGTGGGACCACTGTGTGCGGTGTATGCCCATGGGAGAGCACTTTGGGGGTTTGGGCACAGTGGCTGTGCACTTCTGTGGTCTGCATGGATGGACACTGGTGTTGCACCGGCTGGGTACACCTACACTACATGTACACACTGGTGTTGGGGTGGGTTTTGTGCACTGATGTGTCTACTCATGGCAGTATCTGTCTGTTATGCCTTGCAGGGCTGGAGGCCAGGCAGTGGGCCATGGAGGCTGCTGAGAAGAGACACCAGGGGGCTGCGGAGGCTCGACATGGTGTCCGTCTGGGAGCAGGTAGGTGGTGCCCTTCTGTGTGCTTTGCCTCTCTGGTGGGGTGGGCTACTGCCTGGTGGGGGTTGTGTGTCCACCATGGTCTTTAGTATGTGTTCTCTCTGTCCTTTGCTGTCGGTCCCCGGGATCATCATGCAGTGGCCAGAGGTGGAGAAGCCATGGACTGTGTTGGAGACCTGGACCAGCGGATCACTTGGACCATCCAGGAGTTGCTCTAGCCCATACAGAGGACCATTGAACAACTAAGAGAGGCCATTGGGTCCCTCCCCTGACTCCTGCCAGCACGTGGCCATCTGGGGTTGAGGCGTGGAGATGCACGGCCACACATGTAGCCCTCGTCCATCTGCAGGCATATCCCTGCTGTATATAGCCCACTTTTACCAACCCCCTCCATTCCTCTGTTGATGTTTCTGCACCCTTCCCCTTCTGCACAGATGTAGCTGTAAATAGTTCCTCACTCCCCTTCCCTTTTGATTGAACTATGTACATAGTTTCTGATTTTGCTGTTGATTATATCTTTGTATGTTCTGTTTCTGTTGTCACGATAAATATTTTTACACTCTGCTGTGGTGTCTGTGGTTATTCACTGTTCCACATTCCTGGGTATGTGTACTGTCAGGAGTTCTTCTCTGAACCCTTCCTGCTATGGCTCTGTGTGCCCATGGCATTGAATGGTCTCCTTCCCCCCGCCAGGCCCCCCTCCTTGTGGCACCACAGTTGCCTGTGGTGTGTGCATGGGCCTCTATCCTGCTGCTCATGTCCCTGCCTATGGTCTCTGTGTCCACACTGCTTGTGGCCTGCATACATTGCACTGCTGCACAATTGCTGTGGACCTGTATGCAGTATCCTGTGTTTAGGGTTGTGGCCTGGCTATGTGGCATTGTGGTGGCACGGTGTACTGGCCACTGTTCGGCATGGTGTTGCTCTGTGTGTCCCCCCCATGGCCACAGTCATGGCCTCCTGTGGGGTTGGCCCTGTTCAGTGCCCTCCACCTTGCTCTTTGCACCTGCACGCTGTTGTGTGGCACCATGCCTGCTACAGTGTGCCTGTTCTGTGTGCCTGTCCTGGACCTTTGTGGGTTGTGGCCTGGGGCTCTGTGTGGTGTTCTTGGGTCCCTGTCATGGTTCTGTTTCTGTTGTGCCCTTGGCCTCCCTGGTGTGTACTATTGTTCCTGTGTTCCTCTGTCCTTTGTCCCACTGTTTTATCCCCTGTTGCTCCAACATGCCTTGCTGGCTTGCTTCATATTCTCTGTGTTGCTCCCCTGGGTGGCTCTGCACATCCTGCATGTGCTGGTGCATCTCCACTTGTGCCCTACCCATTCTGTGTGATTCACAGTGGGGTTGCACATGGTGCATCCTTTGGTGCATCCCTTTGTGGATCGCTTGGCATTCGGTGGGTGTATCCTCTTTGCACTGGTGCATCTCACTTGTGCCCAGTGCATCTCTTTTGTCAATCCTGCCAAAGGACTTGAAGAGGGCAGATTTTAATAAAATGACGAAACATCTTAAACAGAACCTTCTAGGCACATTAAGTGGGGGGAAGGGTGTAGAGGAACACTGGATAAGGATCAAGATGGTTACAACTGAAATCTCAGATCAGTGCCTAAAAAGACTGAGTAAAATGAAAGAAGAAGAAAACCACTTTGGTTTTCCAGGGAAGTGGCTGCCAAAATCTAAGAAAAAAAGGCAGCTTTTAAAGGTTACAAAGACACTAAAACTGATCAAGACAGGGATACATAGAAGGAGAAGTTAAGAGAAGCAGGAAGGACAATCAAACTCGCAAAGGCATCAACATAGGAAAGGATAGCTAAAGGGATAAAGAAGGGGAACAAAGCCTTCTTTAAATATATTAGTGAAAGAAGAAGGAAGGGAGGGTGATATAGTCAGAATAGCAAAGGAACTGGGGGGACACGCGAAGGATGACAGGGAAAAAGCAGAGTTACTGAATGGCTACTTTTGCTTGGTTTTTACTAAGGAAAGAGATGGTAGCAGACCCAAGCTAGGGAGGAACAGCACCTCTGGTAAGGAGGTAGACTCAGGACCATTCACAATGGAGAGAGTGAAGAACTAGGGAAACTCAAGGTAAACAAAGCAATGGGGTCTGATGAAATACACCCCAGGATACTCAAGGAACTGAGGGAAGAGCTGGCAGAACCTCCGACAGAACTCTTCAACCTATCTTTGGAACAGGGAGTTGTCCCTGAGGATTGGAGAAGAGCCACTGTGGTCACTCTTCATAAGAGCGGGAGTAGGGAAGTCATGGGTAACTATAGACTGAAAGCCTCACATCGATTGTGGGCAAGATTAAGGAAGCACTCCTCAAAGAAAGAATCATCTCCTATCTGGAGTAGAGTGCAACATCCTAGACAATATGGGTTTACGGTGAGGATATTATGGCAAACAAATTTAATAGACTTCTTCAACTTGGTGTCTAAGATAGTGGACCAGGGCAGAGCAGTGGATGTAACCTATCTAGATTTCAGTAAAGCATTTGACTGCATTCCACATAGAAGGCTGCTAAACAAGCTAGCCAACCTAGGAGTGGGTCTGAAAGTAGTAAACTGGGTGCAAAACTGGCTGAGTGGGAGAACCCAGAGGGTACTAGTAAACAGTACACTATTGGAGGAAAAGGAGGGGACCAGTAGGGTGCCTCAAGGGGCAGTATTAGGTCCTATGCTATTTAGCATCTTCATTAGTGACATAGCTGAAGGTTTAGAGGGTAAATTGGGTCTGTTCTCAGATGACACAAAGATCAGTAACAGGGTAGACACTCCCAGGGTGGGGGTACAAAGAATGAAGTCTGACCTAAAGAAACTGGAACAATGGTCTGGGACCTGGCAACTGAATTTCAACATGAAAAAGTGCAAGGTCATGCACTTGGGGAAGGGAAACTCGGAGGAGGAATACTTCATGGGAGGAGTGAGATTGGAGGCCATGAAGCAGGAGAGGGACCTGGGGGTGATTATTAAGGACTACCTAAAAACAAGCAAACAGTTTGAAAAGGCAGCACTTAGGGCAAATAGGATGTTGGGTTGCATAAATAGGGGAATCTCCAGCAGGAAAATGGAGGTGGTGCTCTCACTCTACAGATCTCTAGTGAGGACACACCTGGAGTACTGTGTACAGTTCTGGTGATCAAATTTCAAAAAGGACATACATAGATTAGAGAGGGTTCAGCACAAGGCAAATAAAATGATACAAGGGCTGCATGAGACACCATATGAAGACAGACTGAGGGAACTCAACATGTATTCTCTCGAACAGAGGAGGGATGGGGGAACATGATAGAGACCTTCAAATACCTAAATGGTATCAACAAAACACAGGTACAAGGCCAGTTCCTGGGTAGAAGCTACACAATAACCACACAGCATGATATGAAGATTGAGGGAGAAAAGATACGGGGTAACATGAAGAAGTTCTTCTTCATGGAGAGAGTGGTGGACCCATGGAACAGTCTCCCTCAGGAGGTGATAGGGGTCAGGATGGTCGGAAGTTTCAAATGCGCATGGGATGAATACAAAGGCATCATAGCATGTGTCAGTAAATAGGGGAGGGGGATTGTTACTCTAAAATGGGCAGAATAGATGATTGTAAGGTCACCTTCTGCTATCACTTTTCTATCTTTCTATGTTTACCATTACCCATTCCTATAATAGTGGGGAACTCTTTGGCACCAGTGTCACTTTACAGTAGACAAAGTCATGACATGCTGGATAAGGCCAAACATCAGCTTCATCAAAGCAGCAATGTAAGTCAATCATCTGACTTTACTGTGTTCCCCCAGGCCAGCAACTGATTTTGTTACTAAACAGGGCCTGTATACAGGAAGGCCTAATTCTGCATTACACTCCTCAGGTGGTGCACTGACTGTGTCCTTGCTTTACAAGCAAAGGGTCAGAGGTTCGATTCTAGGTGAGGGAACATACTGTATTTGCTATCTTATCAAGGATATTCATGAATAATGCAGTCACTATACTCATGGTTTCACCATGCACTTCCCATTTTAGTACAAGGAAATGCAGAGGGAGGAAGACAGGGAGCAGTATAGCACAAAGCAGAAGGAGGTGGAAAAGCAGTCAGAAGTGGAAAGGTGCAAACAGAGGAAAGGATAGCCCAGACAGTAAAAGAGGGAGACAAAACATTCTTCAGGTACATTAGAGAAAGAAAAAGACCAAGGAGGGATTGTGAGGTAAAAGGGGGGGCAGAGGGGGACCTAGGAAAAGCTGAAATCCTGAATGAATACTTCTGCTCAGTATTCACAAAAGAAGGGGGGGGGACCCAAATTAGGTAGAAGAAACATGCAGGGAAGAGAGGGTGGACAGGAGTCCATTCACGGAGGATAGAGTCCTTATGGAACTCTGAAAATTGAAAATGGACAAGGCAATGGGGCCAGACAGGATACTAAAATATTTAAAGAACTCAGAGAGGTGCTAGTAACATCACTGACAGCATTAGTCAACAAACCACTGTAGGAGGGAGTGGTACAGCAGGACTGGAGGAGGGAAGACGTGATACCCCTCCACAAAAGTGGGAGCAAAGTATAAGTGGGTAATTATAGATTGGTCAGTTTGATATCAGTGTTGGGGAAAATAATGAAATCAGTGTTAAAGGAACAGATTGTAGACTATCTAGAGGCCAGCGTGGCACAAGACCCGAGGCAACAAGGAATCACAGCAGGAAGGTCTTGTCAAACAAATCTGATAGATTTCTTTAACTGGGTGACAAGGGTAGTAGATCAGGGAAGGGCAGTAGACATGGCCTACCTAGATTTTATCAAGGAATTTGATACAGTCCCACACAAGAGGTTAGTAAACAAGGTGAGCAATCGGGGGATGGGTCCCAAGGTGGTAAACTGGGTCAGAAATTGGCTGAGCAATAGAACACATAGGGTGGCGGTAAACAGAGTTCAACCCGAGGAGAGTGGGGTAACCAGCGGGGTACCACAGGGTTCAGTGCTGGTGCTGGTCCTCTTTAATGTTTTCATAAGCAACATTGCAGAGGGGACTAGAAGGAAAGATATGCCTTTTTGCAGATGACACTAAGATCTGCAATAGGGTTGACACTCCAGAGGGCTGGAGAAAATGAGAAGAGACTTAGGCAAGTTGGAGGAGTGGTCAAGAGTGTGGCAGCTTAAATTTAATCCAGACAAGTGAAAAAAATCATGCACTTGGTGAACAAAAACCCAGGAGAGGAATACATAATGGGGGGTTACTAATGACAACCTAACCAGAAAGAGACCTGGGGTAGCCATAACAAATGACCTAAAGGTAGCCAAACAATATGAGAAGGCAGTGAGGAAAGCCAGTGGGATGCTGGTGTGCATAAGGAGAGGTATCTTCAGTAGAAAACAGGTGGTGATGATACCACTGTACAGATAGTTGGTGAGACCTCATCTGGAGTACTGTGTTCAGTTCTGGAGACCATATCTCCATAAGGACATATGCAGAATGGAGGCAGTCCCAGAGGAGGGCAACACAAATGGTGCAGGGACTGCACCAGAAACCATACAAGAAGAGACAGAGGGACCTCAATATGTATAGCCTGGAGGAAAGGAAGGAGGGGGGGATATGATAGAGACATTCAAGTACCTCAAGGGGATTAACAGAGTTCAAGAGGCCAGCATCTTGATGAAAAACAGCAGATGTGCAAGAACAAGGGGCCACAATATGAGGCTAGAGGGGAGAAGATTCAAAGGCAATGTGAGGAAGTATTTTTCATGGAAAGGGTGGTGGATACATGGAACAGCCCCCCTGAAGAGGTTGTGGGGCAAAAATGATAGGTGAATTCATGAATGCATGGGACAGACAGAAGGCAACCCTAGTGGTGGGACGGAGAAGGTAAACTGCAGATCAAACAGGATCAGGAGTCCCTGGCTCCCACCTTCCAGTCTGGGGGAGAAAACCACGGCTGAATGGGGACGGCCACTGAAGTCCCTCAGAAGCCTGACAGAGCTCTACAGCTGCTTTGGGAGTCCCAGACAGAGAGGAACAAATGTGGAGAGAAAGGGGATGTAAAAAGTGCAGATAAAAAAAAATAAGATCAGGAGTTTATGAAATAGAGAAATGGGCAGACTTGGTGAGCCAAGCGATTCTTATCTGCCATCAGATTCTATGTTTCTATGTTTCACTGTTGGGGGAGGGGGAGTAAGGACTGTTTTTTCCCTGATGGTGGGTGGGAAGAAGGGGTATATATGCAAGTAATAAGTCATTGCAGAGTGTGCAATATAGGATTATATTTACTGGGTAGTGCCAATAACCAATCACTGGCACAACCTCACAAACTCCGTTAGTCACACATGTGGATAACAGAGTTATGTTAACCACCTTTCTAAAAATAGCTTTTTCTGCACCCATCCCGACCACCTGTACAACAGTCTGTCCTCACGTTGGCCATCCACTTGCATTTCCTCAGTAAAACTGCCAGTGTGAATGACAGGCTTCTGACAGTATTATGTGCTCACACTGTGTCTGCCGGATTAATCATGATTAGGAGGGCTCAATCCTAGCTGACTGATTTTAAAAAAAGAAAGAAAAAAATGTTTTTGATCTAAGAGGTCCAAAAACTTTAGTACGTCCTTCTAGATGACGTTGTCTTACAAAAGGGCTTTCTTTTGACCCATTAGGGAAAATCAGTACATATAAAAAATAAAGCATGGAGAAATAGAACACAGATTTTATGCATACTATCGCGATGTCCAGATAAACCCCAGGGCTTCACCGGGTTTATGGGGCATCGCACACCTCGGATGCACATAAAATCCTCATTAACCACACTTCCCCATGTATCATTCCATATTTATTGCATGGCCTAGGGGCATAGTAAGGCATGAAGTCAAAGGCCAAATGTACTTACACCACTGAGAAGTGCATTAAAATCCTAAAATACACACCTGGCTCATTTTCATTGTTAGTAAGAACATAAAAAAATTAAACCACTGTTTTTGTAAGTAAAGTATTTAACTATAGATGAAATAGAAAAAAAAATAGATTTTAGCCTAAAAAGTCCTTGTTTTGTGTTGCATTTTTGTATTTTGTGATGTTGTAAGCACAAGCCTGCAGGTGTCGCTTTGGCTCCACTGTGACTCAATGTTTTGTCCTACTTCTCATGTTTTACCTCACATTTTCTGCTCTCGGGTGTTTGTAGTCTGTATGGTGTTTTGTGAGGCTCCACTATTTTGGCCTTTTTGGTGCATGGTCTGAACGGTTTTGAGCAGAGTGTGAGTCAAGTGTTATCGCTAGAGGCAGAACATAATGAGGAGTGGACATTAGATAAGCAGCGTAGATCAGGAGGCATTTGTGCTTTTTTTCAAGTAAAGCAGGAAACCTGAGAAGAGTGTGATTGCATATGTAGATGGAGACAGTTTAAGGTAGGAGGATCTATTAACAGCATGTACCTGTTGTTCAGCACTAACGTGCATCTGCCCTGTGATGTTGCAGCTGATTGTTTTTTGTCTAATGATTCTGAACCATTTAACATTTCACTTTTAGTGACTGATACTTGCCCACTCAGCCACTCTTGCAGTGTTCGAAATGATGCCCACATTGTTCTCTTAACATTGCCCATAGGTGTTGTTGTACTTGTCAAGGTTATGTTTCAATATGTTATCTGTAAATTACAAACACGATACTGTGTGCTTTCTAAACTGAGATTTTGGACTGGGTTAGTGCTGTGTAGTGTCACTATGCAGGAGTGGGAGCAAATGTCTAGTGGGAAATGTGAGAAGGCCAGACACAATTTTTGGAAGAGTAGGGCTAGTTAATAATGTTTTTAAACTTGTAGAAAAACTGTGAAATGTTGTTGTTAGACTGGGATAAAGATGTACTTTATAGGTTGTGGGTTATTACATGAGATATAACTGCATTTCTTCAGGAGGTTGATGAAGTATAGGAATTTCAACATGACGGTCTCCGGCATTTTTTTTAATTTTCATTTTGGTGCTAACTGCTATGTCCAAGTAGGTAGGCTATGTTGGAAAGAAAATGAGCTCCACACCTGACCATGCATTTATAAAGATTTAATACATGATCAGGTGACGTCTCACAACAAATTATATTTCTAGATTTTTCTTACTCTTTTATATACATTCTTTACAAAAAACTGCATTAATGTACCAGTTAGGGTTCAACTTAATGCAACAAAACTAGGGAAATGTTCTGTTTAGAGTTTCCAAACCTAACTCCCCACCCTCACCTCCAAGCAGCAAAGGGAATAAATATAAGGGTTTGGGGTCTCCTGAGTTTTGATGAATCAGTGACGGGATGTTCCTTGGAATTACCACCCTTAATTCTCCCCCCCCTCCCTTGAGCAAACAAGGGTAGATGTGATCTCTTTTCCTCAGGCAGGGCTCTGTAGGAAGAAAGTTAAAATAAATTTTATTGGCAACATGTGGTGGGACATTATTTTCTACCTCTGAAGGGTGTATCAGTGTGAGGCACTGGCTTGGAACTCTAATGTGTGCTTCAGACAGGAGGCTATGGGCTGGGGGGAGGGGTGAGCATTAGGGTTGACAACCGAAAGGAAGAACCCCCATATACTGATTCACCAAGACCCAGGAGACCCAAAACTTTAATGTTTGTTTCCTTTTGCTGCTTGAGGGATGAGGGTGGAGAGCTAGAGTTGGAAACCGTCACTCCACATTTCCCTACTTTTGTTGCATTAAGTTGAACCCTAACTAGTGCACTAATGCATTTTTTTTGGCAAACAATTTATTTTCTTTTTGAGGTAGTGAATCATATCCTGAAGGGACCTGTGTGAACAGATGCAGGCACACAGGGCCATCTGTGCCCTGCACCAAGAGAAGACTCTTTCCACCTATGGGCCTGCAGAGGCATGCTAACTCATCACTTAAGTGCAGCCTGGATGTCAAAAAACTTACAACGTTTATAAAGATGTGTAGAAAAATGTCAATGTACTTTCATAGCTTTGTTGTTTTTTTAATATTTTGCCCCAAATTCTCAACATTGCCTTCTTAGGAACCCACCTTATGAATCTGTAAGTGACAATTTTCACATCTCAGCGGAAATGTAATTTTACACCACAAGTTCGCAAAACACATTTTGAACAGGACTTGGAAAATGACAGCTGTTACATTCATGATGTGCTGCAAAAAATGGTTATGTTGAAAATTTTGAGTCAAAATACTGAAAATTTAAACAGTTATGGGTGTGCATAGAAACATTTAAACATATGAGCATAACTTTGTTCTGTTTTACTATTTTTACCCCAAATTTTCAACACAGCCTTCTTATGACCCCAGCTCAGGAACAAAGGTGGCAAAAATCTTCAAATCCTACTGGAAAGGGGATTTTGTGCAGAAAATGTGAAACCACCTTTTGGGATGGCTTTCTATAATTTCACCACCTTTGGCCTTGAGGTTGGGTCCAAAAAAGGCCATGTTGAACATTTGGCAGAGTGAGGGTGTGCAGGGTGTGTGGAGAGGTGGGTGCTTAGTGGGGGGTCAGGGTGTGGTGGGTGAGGGGTGCTGGGGGTGAGATTGCCAGTGGTCCATTTTCATTTTTCAGGTCTAACAAAAAAAAAATCAATGAGGGACAGTTTCTTTATTTTAGGGGGACTCAAGTTGACAATGAGATTGGGACCCAAGTGTTGGGATAATCTTCAGTGGCACCGGGAGTGGGCACCCTAGTGCCTTCACCTATTTCTTTGGGTGGGGGGGTGATCTGGTGGGGTGTGGTTGAAAAGATGTTGTGCAGGGGCAAACTGGTCCACTATTATTATAATTAGAAAGGGGAGTGGGTGACCCAGAGAAAAGGGGGGACAAAAGAAATGGTACAAGGAGTGGGCACCCCAGTAATTTAAACAAAAAAAACATTGTGAGTGGGGGTGGGAGACCTGGAAGCAGAGGGGGGAGGAAGAAGCAGTACCGGGGATTGGCACCCGGTCTGCTAAACAAAAATTATAGCACGCATTCTTCTTTCATGTGTTCTTTATATGATCATGAAAGAAGAAGGTTGACTAATGAAAGAACTATGGAAAAAACTAAGTCCACCATCTTCTTTTGTGAGCTGGGATTCTTCCTTCATGAGATGGAAATCATCTTTTGGGAGTCTCATAAAACAAGAATTTTGGCTCAAATACAATTGTTCTTTACAAGTGAGGGGCCTGCTGAGATTTGAGAACTGGCTCTGTAACAGTGAAGGCTGTTTTCACAGAGGGAGAGAACAGAGTCAGTGTATCATATACACAAAGGCTTGTGGGGCTGGAGACTTAAAGGAGAGAACTCAACTGCATCAATCTGTAAGTTATATCCTAGCTATTATTTATTTATTTATTTATTTAGTGATTCAGAAAAGACCTTTGAGTGCAAGCTCTTTTACAAAGGTTCAACGTCACAGATTGCAAAACAAAGAACAATAGGAGAAAGCAAAGGTACATTACAATGAATGATACAGCTTGGATTCAGAGCTTACAGAATAACTCAAAACATAGGTACAAGTTAAAATAACAAGAAAAACACTTCATGGGGGAGGATAAGCAACCACGGAGTTCCTTGTCAGTAGTTCAGAGGGACAGGGATAGCTTGCAGTAGGGTGAAGAAAAGAGGTACAAGAGAGAGGTATGTAATGCGGTGCAGGTGAAGGGTGGGAGAAGATGGGCAATAAGGTATAGGGATAAATGGTGGGATGAGGGGAGACTGAGTGGAGAAGACATGCTAAAGTAAATGGTGGGGTGTGAGGGGGCATGGTCAGGCATCCTGCATCAGTAGTGACTGTTAGGGAAACTCACGGGACTGCGAGTTGGGGGAGGGGTAGGGGGGTGGCAGGTGCCAAAGAAGCGTGACGCAGACTGATTGCTAAGGCAAGTCATGAGAAGGGATAGAGGGAAGGGGTGCCTGAGGCCTGCCTAGTGCTTGCTGGGGGGCAGAGAGAGCAGGTGTGGCTGAACTCAGGAGCAGGTACATTTAGAGAGTGTTATTAGGTGCTGTTTGAGGTCAGTTTTGAATTGTGCAAGACAATTGGTGGCCAAGAGGTGCCCAGGAAGTCTAGTGTGCAATTCTGGTTTAACTCACTTAATTTTCTATGTCTTTTTCTTGTAAGCACTTTTGTTCTGTCTTGCCAATGTGTAAATATACTGTGCAAATACATTAGTTACTAATTATCACACTATACAGACTGGTAGTGCATTTACATAAAAAGAGCATAGTCTGTGAGTGTCTGGGGTACCCATCATCCAGAAGAGGCATGCTAAATCTGGTTTAGGTAATCAGTAAGCATGTTACTTCCTGGTGCAGTGAAAAGAGTGATGAAACGTCTGATGAAAGACAGAAAGCACACTTCATTTGGGGTTCAAGCAGTTAACCTTGGCTTGATCCAGGGTTACTGGTGACAGGGCTCAGAGAATCCAGGGGCCTGGGGTGCAACACAGGTGAAGGTCTGTGGCAGCCAGCAGCAAAAGGGATGTTGGTTGGGGTGCAGACAGGTGGATTTATAACATCCAGTGGGAGCTTATGGGATCTATGTGACGTGTTCAAGTACCAGCCAGTACATAAAGTATTTGCACACAATTCCTAACCTGAGAGATTGCACAAATACCTAACCAGTCATAAAAATCAAAGTGTAGAGGAAAAACAGTTTCTTTTTTTATTTGCTTTTTACTTTTATTTTCGGGTGCAATCATGTTAATGCAAAATGTCAGCAAAGGTGCCAATTAGGTAAAGAAGCTAAACTGGTAACAGCTGCAGGAGATATGCAAAAGTAAAGACATTAACCATGAGATTATTAGTAAAAAAATCAGCTCATAAAAGCCATGCTTGAAATGGACTAGGAAGAACGAGGGTCCTCAGGCCACAAGCTGTGGACAAGCAGGAGTCCACCCAGCCAGGAGAGGATGGCCATGAGGTGGGGCAGCTGAGTGAAGAGTACAGTCCAGAACCAGTGTAGTAACAGCCACCAAAGCAACCACAGGCACTGCTTGTTGAACTGGGAAATCTAAAGTTGCAGTTTGAATGGCAAAAGCTGCAGGTAGAAATCCAGCTGGAAAAGATGCAGATGGATCGAGCTGAAAAAGACACAGCAGCACAGTACAAGCATGGATTTGAGTTGGTGCAATTACATCAGCAGTCATCAAGAATGGTAAGTGGGGCAGATGCCAACAGGCGGCTCATGGCATCATGCATTGCACATCATGGCATCATTCCATGCCATGTCTTATAGGAGAGGAAAACATGGGAAAACATCCTCTGGCAGGCAAGATTGTGCTCAGACCCTCACAGGCTCTGCTATTGGCTTGCTGGGCATGCCAGGCCAACTACTGGATCTGGTTCTGGTGGTGGGGAATAGGGGCCACACCAATCCTGCTGGGGGGGGCAAGCCCTTGGAATACTGGCTTGCAGGTATGTCCAGGTGGATGCCACGATGATGGCTCTGGGTCCAACCTGAAGGAGGCTCCAGAGAAGCAAGAGGAAAAAATATAAAAAAAAAGAAACAGAATGAAGAAAGTTATATATAGATATGGGTACTGCTTTCAAATTTGCTCAGGAGATGGTTAGAGGGTGCATCAGCATCTTCTGATGAGCAACTTATAGAGGTGCTGTTACTTGAACAGTTTCTCAGGAGCTGTCTAGAAGACCTAAGTGTGTGGTTGGCTGGCCAAACCCCAGTTTCAGAGAGGGGCAAGCAGCCAAAATGACTGACAGGTATATGGCAAATAGGCTCTTTGCTAGCTTCAAGAGTGCTGGGGAGGGACAGCTAGATTTAATGGTATGGGTAAGCTAGCAGGGCAGCCTAATGGGAACCCAGCTGAACCTGAACCCATTGGGAACACTTCCAATTCTCTAAAATGAAAAGGGATCAGAGGGAACAGAAGTACCATGTGTGCCAGCAAGTGGGGTATCTTTCCTATAACTGCCCAGATCAGAAGACCCAGGGAACTGGGGCAACAGGAGGGACACCTACTACCTCAGGCTCTCGTAGTGTTAACTCTGTACGGCATTGAAGAAGTCAGGGTTAGTGAGGACCTTGATGGTACATATGCCTTTGGGGAGTGACCTGAAAGGCAGGGGTGAGAATGTGTGTGCAGTTACCTGAATTCAGACCAATAGGTTGAAGGGTGATGGAAGAGGCAGCAGGGAGAAAGAAGCTACTGAAAGCATGTCAGTCTGCTCCAAATCAGCTATAGAGCAGGCTGACAAGGGAACATAGCAAGGGACTGAGACTTTTGAAAGTCCAGCCTCAGTAGCAGCTGAGAATTGCTCAGGGCAAACTCTAAAGGAGGGTGTTTTCTTTCCAGGATGATTAAGGAGCACAGATTTAAAAGGTGCTTTACGGAGGGATGAATCCTTAATGGAGCTAAAGGAACAGGCAGGCAATGCTAACCCTGACCCTCAGGGTGGAAAGCAGAACTGAGGGTATTGGGAGAATGGCTTGCTTTATCATGAGTGGGTACCACAGGAAAGTGCAGAGGAATGGCATTTGAGCAAGCATGTGGTAGAACACAAGGAGCTTACGCAACAGTTACTTAGTATTGCACATGACATTCCACCTGCAGGGCACATGGGAGATGAAATGGACCAAGCAGAGATTGATACAAAACTTCTATTTGTCTAGTGTCTATAAAGATGTGGCCGAGTACCATCACACTTGTGACACATGTCAGAGAGTGGGAAAGCAAGGTGGAAAAGGCAAGGCAGATTTGGTTGCTTCACCTGTAACAGAGGTGACATTTCTGTGGGTTGCTGTAGATATTGTGAGGCCTCTAAGTGTGTCGGAAAAGAGGTACGTTCTGGTGGTTGTGGATTATGCTGCCTGGTACTCCAAGGCTGTGGTAATGTCCTCCATAGAGGCAAAGAAGGTGTCGGATGAACTGCTGAGGATATCCAGCCTGACTGGATTTCGACAGGAGACCTTTTCTGACCAGGGCACAAACTTCATGTCAGCTCTGATGAGGAAATTGTTGGAAAAATGTGGAGTGCAGCAGCTATGTACTTTACTTTTCCACCTACAAACCAATAATCTTGTTCAATGCTTGAACAGCACACTTAAGACCATGCTTAAGGCTTTTGCAGAACAGTATGGGAGGAGTTGGGACAAGCATTTGCTCCATCTCTTATTTGCCTATAGGGAAGTCCAACAGGAGTCCAGACCATTCCCCCCCCTTGAACTTCTGTATGCATGCAGAGTGAGAGGACTCCAAAATTTAGTGTGGGATGCATGGGAAGGCATGTTTGCTGCCCGATGACAATCAGTGGTAGAATATGTCCTTAACTACAGGGAGAAGTTAAAAGGAATTCTTGGGCCTGCACTGGATAACCTGGCAGCTGCACAACAGAGGGAGAAAAACTGGTAGAACCATACAGCCAGGGATAGGACCTATGAATCGGACAGAAGGTCATAGTGCTCATTCTTATTCAACAGAAGAAACTGCAAACAGCATGGGAGGTAGACAAGGTGAATTATGTAGTAGAACTGCCCAATAGCAGGCACAAACACAAGGTTTATCACATCTACATGATGAAACCTTATCATGACACAACACAGGCTGTCCTGATGGTTTACAGCCAGGCAGATGGATGGGGAGCCACTAATAGACCTATTAGAAGACAGTATGAGGAATGGAACAGTGGACTCTGCTACCCCATCAGAGCAGTTGACTCCTGCCCAGACAGCACAAAGGATGAGGGTGCTGCACTCTGTCAGCACCCTCTTCTCTGGAAAGCTCGGGTACACCCCACTTGCAGAATATGGAGTGGACACAGGGACTCAGATGCCACTGAAGCAGCATAGCTGACAGTGTAATACATCCCATGCAGGTGGAGCTAAAGGAGATGCTAGACCTCAGGGTTATCCAAGAATCCAGTAGTCCTTGGTCTTCACCTGTTATTTTATCCTAAGAAAAGATGGGACAACAAAGTTTTGCATTGATTATCAGAAGCTTAATGCTGTCAGTGTCCAATGCATATCCCATACCACGGATAGAGGAGATACTGGAAAAGTTAAGGAGAGCAAAGTACCTAACAATCATAGATTTGACAAAGGTTTACTGGCAGGTGCCTTTAACTGCAGAAGCAAGGGAGCAGTCAGTATTTATCACTTCTTTTGGCCTGTACGACTGCTTGGTCATGCCATTCGGAATGAAAAATGCACCAGCTACCTTTCAGAGACTGGTGGACCGAGTGCTGGTAGGAGCAAGTGACTTCCCCATATTGTACATGGATGATGTTGCTGAATTTAGACAAATGTGGGAAGAGCATCTGACACATGTGACATAGATTCTCAGAAGACTGCCAGTTGCAAAGCTGACAGTCAAAGCTGAGAAGTGTCAGGTGAACATCAGCGAAGTGCCACACCTTGGACATTGAGTGGGAGGGGAGCACATATGGCCAGCACTAGTGAAAGTGGAAGCTGTAAAGGGATGGACCACCCCTACAAAAAAAAAAAAAGTAAAAGCATTTTTAGAGACTGCTAGGTATTACAAAAGATTTGTGGCTAATTTCTGCACAACTGTAACACCTCTCACAGATCTGACCAAACAGAAAATGCCTGAAAGGGTGCTCTGGTCAAAATGCTGTGAGAAGGCCTTCTGTCAGCTCACCAGGCCCTATGTCAGGCTGCAGTGCTAGCCAGCCTTGACCATGGTCTAAAATTCATAGTACACAAAGATGCATCAAATTTTGGAGTTGGAGCTGTGCTGAGCCAGGTCAATTCAAAACAGGAGGGCACCCCATTATTTACCTTAGCCAAAAACTCCTGCCATCATACACCACTATAGAGAAGGAATGTCTGAATGTAGTCTGGATATTGTAAACGTTGCAGCCATACTTGGAATTTTCTGTGGGAGTTAGCACTGCAAGAATACTATATGCACATTTAACATGGGAGGGGCTAACAAAATGCTGCTGCTGATGGACTGTCCCATCAGATGGCACAGACAGCATCGATGATGCACTCACAGTGTTGTGTTGTCACACAGTGCCAGCATCGGACTTGGGAAGGGAGGTGTAGCGTACTGACACTTTAACTTAGTTAGCTAACTGGATTGCTAATCTTTGATTTACTTATAATTTATAAAGTTTGCTAAGGTTGCATGCTTATGTTTTAATATGATTAGCTAACTGGAATGCTAATGTATGATTCAGTGACGTTTTAAAGTTTGATAAGCCAGATTTCTGTTGTTCACATCTGAGGAGATCCTACAGGTCACAGATCTTCTCTGAGGTGGCAACTTTATGTTTCACACAGTTAATTGGCAAACTACGGGAGTCCAGCAAGAGAGATCACCCACGTCAAATTCCAAAAGACACACATTTGGGAAAATGGACTTGGTGGTTATTAACTGGGTTTACAAGGGGGGAAATGACAAGATTTATATGTTATAAAGTGATACATTTGACACTGTTTAAATGTGTGTTGTTTTATGAATTACCTGGGTGTCTTCCTTGTCAAATTATGGGTGAGGAGCCTGCTGAGATCTGAGAACTGGTTCTATAATAGAGAAGACTGTTTTCAGAGATGGGAAGAAGGGAGTCAGCAATCATATGCACAAAAGTTCATGAGGTTATAGAATTTAGGGAGAGAACTCAGCTGTAGGTTCGAGTTCTTTGAAGAAAAGAGACTTTCTTTTCTATATGTCAGTCTGTGGGTTTTAACCTAGCTATCAGGTAGCTAAGTGTATATTTATGGTTTAACTCACTTAATTTTCCAGGACTTTTTCCTGTAAGCACTGTTGTTCTGACTTGGTCAATGTGTTAATATAATGTGTAAAGTAGTTACTAATTATCAGCATATATGGACTGGAAAAATGGCACAAAACTGATGTAGCTATCAGTATAGCTCAGCTACATTTGTGGTGAAATTGTGGCTGCATAGTTGCATCACTTTTGCATAATTTTTTGGACATACACACAGGTACAGCAAAAGTGACTTAACTTACTATTGCAGCCATCACAGCTCTTTGAAAATACAGGCCTACACCTTTTGTCATCAGAGTTTGCTCTAATACAGGAAAAATCAGTGATAGTTCATCTACTGTTTTCATACCATTGTGGTTAATACAAACTATGCAAAAAACTGATAAGGTCCTTGCAGATTGTTAAGGTGTACACTGCTGTTTCTATTTACACAAACACCACTGAAATCAGTCCCTTTAGCATAGCTAATATATGTCACTGGAAACTAAGATGAGGTACGGTTGAACACGGGGCAGAAATTATGTTCATAGGACCCTGGCCCCACACAGGGATAATGTTGATGGTAACCTTGGTATACCATTACTCATTTACAAGGCCACCATAGAAGTCAACAATCAGAGGGTATCTGGAGATTTTGCAGATCTGGGTGAAAGAGGACTAAGGCTGAACCAATGTGAAAACTGGCAACAAAGGTTTGGCTTTATTTTGGACCCCACTGTCATTGTTTTGGCTTTGACATTTCAGCCTAAAACACTTTAAGTCCTTGGTATGGTGGTCTAGCAGGCTAAAAATGGGGAGAAGAGACATGACTTCACCATCGCTTGCTCACTCCCATCAATCCAAACCCCTTCCACCCTTCCTCATTTGTCCAGCCAGGTTAAAAAAAAAAAAAAACTCAGTCAGCATCTGGCACAGGGTTAGGAGCTAGAAACTGTTTTGCTAAAATAAAAGTCTGGCGAGAGTGGGGGATGGTAGAGAGATACCGATATAGATAACATGGGGACATAGGATCTAGTCATCTGTTAAGGGCTAGAGTGTTATGTTTTAAGTTATTTAACCAAAGGTAAATGTGCTCCTATGTGGTCCAAAACTTAGATTGGGTCAAATCAAAGATTAAAGTGCACACATTCATCCAATATAAATTCAGCATCGGTTCATGCTTTAATAAGGGTATGCTCCAGATGACCTATGTTGCTCAAAGGATCAATTCAATAGGCCACCATTTCATCTGATGATTCTATTGGTACATACAACAGCTGTTGTAGTAAAGCAGCTAGAGTGTACACATGCCAGAAAGAATGTTTCAATTGTGGTCATAGTTTTGTAACATTTGTCACTGCATTCAAGCCCCAGAATGAGCTGTGCTCTCAAATTCTGTGACTTCATTCTGCACCTGAAAAGGCTATGATTAATGGGGTTTCTGACTCCATAAAGTGAATAACTGACATATCCGACTGTACTGCTATTTTTATTCTCCACGTGCTTTATGAGACCCATGTCTGTTGTTTGCCCTCTCTGGATGTGCCAAGGGGACCTACTTTGTGTTGGCAGTGCAGTTTTTTTGTTACTGTTTAATAAAACTAATTTTGAAATAATCTGTTGTGTTTGTTCTCTGAAAGTTAGCATAATGTTTAAACGGTCATGTATGTACTTGGTCATGCTATATGGAGCAACATACTGTGCTATCCATCAAGAAAACGCTCTGTCATGTGAAGGAATGATTGCCATGTGCATTCAATCAGTTGCCCCCAGCAAAGATGTAAATGTAGCATATGTTTCTTTGTCTATGCTCTTGTGATGTGGTAATGGTCACCAATGACTTGGAACAAAAAAACAATGTGAGATGGCAGTAAATAGGGCAAGATGGGTTCTAAGATACATCCATTGTAACTTTACCAGTAAAAATTAAGGAGTACTGGGTTACTATACAGAATGTTTTGCTTGCAGTTCTGGGTGCCACATTACAGAAGAGACATATATTACATTGAAAGAATGTAAAGACAGCAGCTAAGCTTACTGGAGGTCTTCAAGAGATACCTTGTCCATGAAGACGGGATAAATTAAGAATTCTTAGTTTTGTGAAGATAATAAGTGAAGATTTTTATTTATTTATTTTACCAGGAAAAGGGCTCCATTGATCAAGTTCATTTACAAGCAGGTCCATCATAGGACAGCATGCAATCTTAAAAGGCAATGGTTCAGAATTCCGAGGTATACAAGACACAGGGAATAATACGTAGTTGAAGCAAAGTTACAAAAATTAAAACTCAGAGGGCCAGATATTCAAAGCATAGCACGGCGTGCAAACCAATAGCGTGGGAATAGCGCGGAGCTGCCATATTCAAAGGACCAGTTAGCGGGCGCTAACAGTATTAGCGCGGGGCAAACCACTAATGTATGCAAGGGGCAAAAGGAAGGGGGGGGCCAAGAGAGACGTGCAAAGGGATATCCAAAGGCCCAGCGCCACGCTAGGATACATAGTGTGACATGTAGCGTGGCACTAGTTACCTCCTATAAAAGGCTGGTCTTAACCCAGGGCAAAACACAGAGGAGGAGGGACCACCACAGGAAGTGGGAATGTGTGTGCAGTGCCAGTAGCAGTGAAGCTGCCATTGACAGCAGCTGTAGTGGAGGAGGAGGAGGAGGAGAGGGAGCAGGCACAACATGGGCCACATCGCAGGCCAAGGAGACAGTATGCTGCAAACAGGTGGTACCAGCCCAGGGTCTCCTTCGAGACCCTGCCTGATGACCACATCATTGGCCGGTACAGGATGAACAGGGGAATGTTGAGGCAGCTCTGTGAACTCTTGCATGAGCAGCTGCACTCAAATACCAGATGCAGCCATGCCATGACAGTGGAGGAGAAGGTGACAGCAGTGATGTGCTTGCTTGCCACAGGGACGTTCCAACAACCAACGAGGGACACCATTGGGGTAACGCAGTCTGCCATCTCACGCCTCCTGACCCAGTTCCTAGAGGCTTTCCTGCCACATGCTGGGGAGTTCATAGTATTCCCCAGTAGGGCGCAGAGAAACAATGCAACAGTTCCATAGAGTTGCACACATACCATCCATACTGGGTGCCATTGACTGGACCCATGTCCCCATCCGTGCACCACCTGGCGATGGTAGTGACGTGTATGTTAACAGGAAAGGGTACCACTCCATCAACTGCCAGGTGGTGTGCGATGTGGCTGGGTGCATCAGCAATGTCTATGCACAGTACTCCAGCGGTGCCCATGATGCCTTCATCTGGCACCAGTCCCAGCTGTGCCAGGCTTTTGAGGAGGGCAGGATACCCAGTGGGCAACTAGTCGGTAAGTAGTAGCATACAAGGCATACACACAACAGCATGGATGGGGGCAGGCATTGCAGGCCAGGGAAGGGGTATGGGAAGGCTACACAGAGGTGCAGGACAGCAGCTGACAGACTGCAGTACAGCACTAACAGGTATACATCTCTTGACAGGGGACAGTGCCTCTTCCCTGTGACCCTGGCTGCTGACACCAGTACTCCGACCAGCCACAGTGGCCGAGGAGATGTACAACGAGGCACATGCCAGCACAAGGAACATCATAAAGAGGGTGTTTGGCATCCTGAAGATGCGATTCAGATGCCTGGACACATCAGGCGGTGCCCTACAGTATACACCTCAGAAGGTATGCCATATCTTCCTAGCCTGTTGTATGCTGCACAACATGGCAATGAACCATGGGATACAGGCACCTGAACCTGAGGAACAGTCTGACAGCGAGCCAGAGCCAGCGGTCAGGGGGATAGTGGAGCAACTCGAGAGGAGGGACCCTCGCATGGCACGCAGGGCCATACAGCACAGGGACAACATCATCAAGACACTGCTACAGACAAGAGGGTAAGTACACACTGCACAACAACTTGAAAGAGTACAATTAATAATCTATTTAATGAGCACAAAGAAACAGAACAGTGACACCAACGATCTCACCAGTAAACCAACACAGTGGATCAGACAACATGTGTGCATGTGGTGTGAGGTTGGGAGTGTTCAGAACACACGTGGGGGGGACAGATAGAAATGGTGTAGTGTTGGTGGGGAAGTGTGATGTGTGCTGTGAGGGTAAGGGGTGCAACTGTGGCAGTGGAAGTGTGTGTGAGCATGTCTGCACGTGCATGTGGGTGTGCCAATGTTGCAAAGGGGGTGATGACTGCGAAGTGCCGCAGACTGATTGTGGGCATCACCGACGCCTACCTCCATACATGCGCCATGCACCTGTACTGTGGGACACAGACCCTGGGGTGCTCTGGGCAGAGGACAATGCTGAAGAGAAAGGTGAGGCAGGCAGAGTTGGCCTCCTGTGCCCCCGGGGGACGGTAGAGCCTGACAGGGTGGGTGGACGGCCATGGTGGCGCTGGGTTTCAGATGGAGTGTGTGATGCTGTGGAGCTGGAACCACTGGCAACCCTGCTGCCATGGTTTGCCCGCCTGTGTGCCCCTGTGCCGTCTGCACCATGACCAAGCTTCCAATGCTGGCGACCACCGTGCACACCACGCAGGACATTCCCTATGTAGACCACAGCAGCTGTCAGACCAGAAAAGCCACGGTCGATGGCACCCACCAGGCAGCCCAACCTGTCCTCCGCCTGCTGTTCAGCATGGGCAAAGCCCACTGAGATGGCATCTCTGATCTGTGCCAGCTCATGTTGCAGCTCCCTCCGTATGCCATGCAGGTCCATACGGCCTCCTGCTGGGAGGTGACAGCAGCCTGCAGGAGTGGGTGGGCACCATGGCCATCCTGCCCCAGGGGCACAGAACCCTCAGCTGCAGCTGGCAGAGGTGCCTGCAGCACAGGAGCAACTGGATGCTGTTGCACACCAGGCACATCATGCTGCTGGTGACTACTGGTGGTGGTCAGTGGCACGGTTTGGACATGGACTCCAATACGTGTTGGACAATGCATGTTCTGTGGTTCTGCGATGTTCCCCACACTACCCACCACCGTGTGCCCAGGTACAGCCACACTGGTGATGCTGAATACACCACTGGCACCCATCCCACAGCCTGCAAGCATCCCCAACCCTGCATCCCCTTGCACAGGAATGGCCAGGTGGTGTGAAAACTCCGACACATCAGTGTCATCGCCACTGGTAACAGTGACCAGTAGGACCTCCCCTACACCAACATCCTCTGTCTGTGCAGCATCCAGGTAGCCAGTGTATCCCAAGCCCCCTACTGAGGTGTGACCCCCCTTCCCAGGCAGTTGCACCCCTGTCCATGTGATTACCACACATGCATAGTGTCTGTGAGCCATGAGCTTCACACAGCCCAGATGTTGATGGGTGTTCTCCATCCTCCTCCTCCACAACTTCTGGAACCTGGCTGTACATCCTTGGCACCTCCTGTTGTGCTGCAGGCCTAGCAGACACCACTGTGGAGACAATAGGGACAGGGCCAGTCACCCGTACATGGACACTGTGCCCAAACACCTCCACCACTACCACCACTACACCATGCAGACTTCAGGACATTTACCCCCTTCACACAAGCCCATGACCACATGCACCCACCCAACCCACAGTGACCATGGCCATGCCAGGCAGATGTTCAGCACCACACAGTGCACCCTGTGCTGGACACCAACAGCATGACCATGCACCTATGCCACCACAACATACAGGATATACACATGCGAATAGAGACCTGTCCTTGGCAGTGTGAGAGGTGTCTCACATCCACCACCTGGCACACCTGTGACTGCCACCATCCTCAGAGTCGATGCCGCCACAGCCATGTATAGCTCCTCCACCCGCTGCTGATGTTCAGGTGGTCCACCAACGGTCCTCATTCTGTCCCTCAGTTGCTGTGCCTCCTCCTCCTTCGCATGTCGCAGAAGTTGTTCCATCGCTTGTGCACAGCCTCTGTTGTTCTGCCACGTCCTCCCGCAGCATTTGCAGCTGCAGTCACCTCCTCCCTAGCTTGGCGCACCACTGCATCTGTGGCCCTGTGTGTGCGTAGCACCTGTTCCCTCTCCTTAACAGCATATATGAGGGTGTTCAACTCCTCTTGTGAGAACTTGTGGGCACAGATATGTTCCTGGTGTGCTGCCAAACCTATAGGATGGGGACATGTGTCATCGGCCCTGTCAGTGCTGCATTGAATTACACACAGACATCATGATGCCACCCCCTACAGTGCCACAGGCCACATGGACATATCAGATTGCTGCATGTGCATGTACGGTGCACACAGCCACATAGTCACTGTCCGTCCTGTGTCCAGACAGCGAGCCCTGTACACACATGTGCACTGCTGTCGCCTGTGGCTGCCATGTGCTCCCATGACTGGGCCCACCCCTACGCTAACCACCTTGCACTGTACTGTGCCCCTCTTGAGCACTACAGTGGTTGCATGGACAAGTGCACTAGCAATGTCAGGACACCATGCTGCATGGGACGGCACATCACTGGAACACTGTGTATGTCCTGCAGGGGGGCCACAGCCTACCACGCCACACATCCAGGGAGTCATGTGAGTGGGCCAATGTCACAGGACACACCACGGTAGTGCAGTAGTACCCCTGCCTGGTGGACACAGTGCAGGCAGTGCCACACGGAACAGTTCCCTGCAGGGGAACATGCACAGTGCACTGGACGGTAGGATTCCCAGGCAGCCGTCTAGGGCTGTGCACCATCACACAGCACAGTGCATTCAAGAGTGTTCTACAGCAGTCATACACACCTGCCTCTCACTGCTCATCCCCCTGTTGCATCTCTCCACCAGTCTGTTGTTGGCACTCACTTTCGTTATTATGCTGCATTATCACAACTTGTGTTTTACATCTTTTTTGGATCTTTTTCTAGATAGATGAACGGCATCAGTTGTCAGAATTCTAATTTTTGTGTGGTAATATTGTATGTGTGTGTTTTTGGTATTTTGTATCCAGCTTCAACTTACCTGTGGGTACGTTGCAGTGTTGTGTTTAAATAAACTAAATTAAACTAAACTAAACTTTTGAGTTGTTTGTTATGCCCATGCATATGGTGTGTCTCCTGCTTAAACTCCAAATTAAATTTGACCATAAGGAAATTGTCCTTTATGATATCATTTAATAACAGTAGATCTCATAACTCCCCAACTCATCTTTTTAATGTATCACACACAAGTCATGAAATATCATTAATCTAGAAAACAGCAGACATCATCCCCCTCCAAAATGATAACAATTCCAATATTCTCAACAACTACAAGCCTATATCCATCTTTCCTGTATTAGCAAAACTTCCAGAGAAGTTTCTCCTGGATTCCCCCCTTTTCCCTCACAAAAAAGACAGAGACCATTGTTTGTTGTTGTGCTCAGACTGGCAATTAATTTATTTATATATCATAATTCCATGTTCCATTTCATCATCTTTATTATTATATCTCTCACAATTTCATTTATTTTCATCCATTTATTGATCTCTAATCATCCCTCTTTCTTCCTCTTTTTCTCCCCACAGGTGAGAACCTGGGTGCCTTCTTCTTCTCCTTTTCTGTTAGGTAATGGTGAAAACTGAGACCACTTTCCTCCTTCAGCTTCTTCCTCTTTTCGTCTTATTCCTTTTTCTTCCACCCTCCTTCCCCCCCCTTCCTCCCTTTTTTCTGCCATTCACCTTTGGCAGTCCAATAACCACATTATTAACTGTCATCCACCTTCGGCAGTCCCATAACCGTCCAACCGGACACATCTGTCATCCACGTTTTACAACCCTACCATACAATCTTTTTTTGACTGTCTTTCCCTCTTGCTCTATTTTGTAAGGTGGGTGGGACGGATCAAAACTCCAGCAAAAGTGGCAGAACCACTTCTGTATTATCCCTTATGTACCTCCACTTGCCCCTTCCCTTCCTGTTGCTTGTCCATTGTTCTATCCCCGGGCCCCTCCCCTTCCTTCACCCCCCCTTCTGAGCACACCATCTTGATGAAAAGGGAAGGAGTGCACCAGGACAACCTGGTCTGCCCCTTAAAGGGCAAACTCCATTATCAGTGCTTAGCTTAGAGACTACTTGGGGCAATCAAAAACTATAGCTCCTCTGTAATCAAGTTTCAGACCCAAAAATAGTACCTTCTGTGTCCTGGCTAGGGTTATCAATGACTAGTTACAGGCCATACACTATAAACAAACTTCTGGAGCTATCTTTCTTGACCTCAGCATGGCTGATTGATTCAAAATTTGGCAAAAACAGGGTTGGTCCCTGCTCCTCTGCAGTGGTTCACAAACTATGTAACTGGATGGGTGCAGCAAATAAAAGTAGAAGGTTTCTACTTCCCCTGTACACCTCTCCCTATGGATGTCCCCCAAAGCTCAGTGCTAGTCCCCCTTCTTTTCATGCTTCATATCAATGAAACAGGTGAGAACAGCACAGATGCCCACAAACACTTTTATGCTGACAACACAGCCCTATACATATCTGGATCTAACATCAATTCTGTCTGCTCTGACCTCCAGAAGGCATTTAACAGAATACATCTCAACATTTTTCACCCCAAATTGCTATTAAATGCCTCCAAAATTAAGGTCATGTTCACCACTTCACACAAGGTATTACCACAATGTGCATCAGCTTCAACCATCACTACCTTATTAAGGGACACTATAGAAACTGTAGAAACACACAAATATCTAGGAGTGTGGATTGGAAATAAGTTATTCTTCTCTACACACATATAGAGGAACTATGTAAAAAACGTTGGGTCAGACTTTTTTTTTCTTAGAAATAAGCATTGTTTCCCATGTGACATCACCAAATGCCTAGTACAGTCCACCTTCCTACCAATTGTAGACTATGCAGATCTAATTTACTCTCACTGCACAGCCACCTATCTTGCCAAGTTAGACATGCTCTACCATATAGCACTCGGGTTTATCACAGAATCAGGAGCAACACCCCCCCCCCCGCCCACTGCACTCTGCATAGCACAGTAGGCTGGCCCTCTATAACAACTAGGAGTCTGATGAATCTGTGTACCTGGGCTTACAAGGTTCTCCTAAATGGTCTCTCAAGTTGTATCACTGAGCTATTCCATATTTTGCACAGCAACTATTTCCTCACAAAGAATAGTTATACACTTCTGGATATCCATAAACACACCATGCAGGCAGGAAAATCTGCAGTCAGTTGATGCATCACCACTGCATGGAACTCAGCACAAGCCACACTAAAACTAATCACACTGATCAGATCTATCGCCTTTAAAACCCTCACTGAAAAATTATACACTGTGGGCCAGATAGCCAAAGAGTAGTGCTGGGCGCAAATCTGTTGCACTGGACTAGCACTGAATTTGCGCCTGGCTGTGATATTCAAAGGGACATTTAGTGCCAGTGCTAGGTGTTAGCACTGACATTAAATTATAATGTATGCAGGGGAGGGACAGAGGGGAGGGGCCCTGAATGCTGGAGCACTGGCATATTCAAAAGTATAGCACCACGCTACAGGCATTAGCATTACCTGTAGTACGACGCTAAATACCGCCACCAAAAAGCTGCCTGTAATGCAGTGGTGCCCCCCCAACCCCTGCTCAAATCCCAACCCCCATTGACCTTAAAAGTAAGGATATTTCCATGACAGTCTAGTGGTCCCCCTATCTTCCAGCATGACACCCGGCCTCCATGTAATATATAATAAATAATTTTCCCTTGTAGTCTAGTGGTCCCTCCACCCCCAGCTCAACTCTCAATCTCCATGTAATGTAAAATAAATAATTTTCCCTGGTAGTCTAGTGGTCCCCCCAGCTT
Organism: Neoceratodus forsteri; assembly: GCA_016271365.2. NCBI lineage: Eukaryota > Metazoa > Chordata > Ceratodontiformes > Ceratodontidae > Neoceratodus > Neoceratodus forsteri. The sequence goes on from CM057456.1 coordinate 651,115,855, forward strand.
GACTCCAGATCCCTATTGAAAATAAAATCTATGACTTGTCCATGGTAGTCTAGTAGTTCCCCCCCTCCCCAGCTGTGACTCCATCTGCCCATCCAAATCAGACCACCCATGAACCGAGCTGGTGACTGGCTCAGCCCTCCTCTCACCTTCATGGCCGGCTGCCAACTGAGGTATGAATGAGCTCATTCATGCCTCAGTCAGCAACCAGCCGTGGAGTGAGAGGAAAACTGGCACCTGGCTCAGTTCATGGGGTGATCATTCAGATGGTGAAATCACTGCCGAATGGAGGGAATTACTAGACTACCAGAAAATTATTTATTTATTTTACATTACATGGAGGTTGAGAGTCAAGCTGGGGGTGGGACCACTAGACTACCAGAAAAATTATGTATTTACAGTACACGGAGGTCAGGAGTTGTGCTGGGGGTGAGGGGACTACTAACTACCAGGGAAAATGATGTATTTTACAGTACACGGAGGTCAGGAGTCATTGTGGGGGGACCATTAGACTACCAGGGAAAATTATGTATTGTACAGTATATGGAAGTAGGGGGTCATACTGGGGGTGGGGGGAAAACTAGACAACCAGGGTTTACAGTGAAGTGTGAGGCTACTGGAGGTCAGGGAGCATGTGGGGGGGAGGCACTAGCCTACCAGGGTGTAACAGGCACACAATGGAACAGGGACCATGACGGCAGAAAAGGACTGCCTGGCCCAGCCAGACTGTCCTGTTCCCTATCTACTGGATATGCTGTATATCCTAGTTCCTAGTGACCCTACAGCCTATGGCCACCTGGCCCCACCAGGTTTATCAGAGGAACCAGTCTGGCTTGTTTCCACTGTTCAGGCAACTTGCCTGTTTGCACTGCTTTGTTAAAAATATTACAAACCTGTGGTGCTATAAGATCAGCTCCCTTTTTCCAGTCCCAATTAGGGATGGTATCTGGTCCAATAGCTGTGTTTATCATTAATTTTCCTTGTCTTGGCTACATCTATATCCACATTTACCTTTCAAAACTGTCATACAGATTTTTTATACTTAGTGTCTGATGGATCTCAGAATTAACAGAGGATTTTGTGACTAGTCATACTATAAATCCATTTATAAAAGCTTGACAACTTCTTGTCACTGGAGAATAATCACAGATACTCCACTGAGCCATATTGGGAGAGACGCTCCAAATCAGCTCCAAAGTTTTCATCTGATACATGGACAGAAGTATTAGTAGTGAAAATGATATATCAATCAGTTTCCCTCTTTTAACAATCCATTTACTGCATTTGGAGGTGGGGCATTACTAACTAGCTACTGTAATTCAAGTAGACTCATTAGCGGGCATTGTGATAGTGCCAGTGACAAAAACACACAACAGCCATTGTTTTAAACTCTTTAGTGAGGAAGGATTACAATGTGTAGAACTCACTGGTACATTGAGCATATTACTGTGCTCTAAGAGAAATGTCTGGTCTGAAAGGTGCCTATAATACAGTGCATTTACTTCTCCCTGAGTTCCAAGAAGGAATGGCAAGCCCAATACACTATGTGGGCTGCATATTGATGTGGAACATAGCTCCTTATTATGAGCTTAAATTCTTACTTGCAGGATATAACATGGTACAACATACTTAGCCCTCCAGTCTAAAGGCCATGCTCTAAGAGTAACTTTTTAATATAGCTATAATCTGTTGGCTGTTTATATGGATTCTGATTGAGATGCATATTTGTTTGCATATGGATCGTGTAGAAACATTAAGAGTGGCAGTATGAATTAGCATTCAATATGGCAAATATGCAATCATGCTCATGACTTTAATTATCATTACTGGTGCAGCAATATTATGTGCAAGTATAATCATAATTTAAAGCACAATTACAATTACAATGGACTAAGTGTGAAACTGCTGTACTGTACATTGCTAATAAAAATTGAACCTTTGCCATAACAATGTATCCTTTTGTCAGGCCAATTACTTTGAATATCTACTTTAAATATGAACAACATATAGACCCATAAAATGATAATAACCAAGTAAAGTGTAACAATATCAAATAGATAAAGTGAACGTCATAATTTTCTCAGAATGTATCCATTTAGTATACACGTGCAGTGAATTGCACTTTGTATTTTGGCTTGTCCCAGGAATTGTCTTTTTATAAACTATTATTTATTTTTCAGATACTTGTTTCCAAGCCAACACTGTGAGATGCAAAAACTTCTCATTTTCACTCAGCTTAGAGGCACAGAATATGTTGGAGACCTGTTACATTTTATGGTGGTGAGCCAAATGTCATTGATACATACACCTCATATGGGAGGGTGCACATTGTTAGTAGTCCATCCACTTATAGGAGTATCACTATGGGAACTATCAAATAGGGAGCTAAAAGGACATTCAATGGGCATTCACAGAGGAGGGTAACTCTGGTTGGCTTGCATGATGAAAACTGCTCACCAGCTCCATACCCATTTTTTTTGGGGGGGGCAGGGAGCAATATATATCTATCTATACATCTATATATATATTTATATATATAGATATATATATAGAGAGAGAGATAGATAGATAGATAGATAGATAGATAGATAGATAGATAGATAGATAGATAGATAAATAGATAGATAGATAGATATTGCCCCATACCCATTTTTGAGGGAGGGGCAGGGGGCCTTACATGACTCCTGGCTTTATCCCTGGTGTCCAGTGGTAACCCCCCACCCTCCGATGCCCACTTTTTTCATTGGCAGCTAGTGGTATCCTCCCTACCCTCCATTTTCAGGTTTTTATACCTGGAAATAAGAAACCAGTCCCTCAATGTCTTTTGTGATTTTTTAACCCATGGGGAAAAGTCCATATCCACTCACACCCGCATTCGCCACCCCGACCCTCAATGTGCCTCATTCTCTCACCTACCCACCCATGTCCCCACCCTCACTCATCTGAGGACGTCCCAGGTTCAAGATCCACTCCACAGATTAAAGTCATATTTTGATACTGGAATTAGTGACTGCAATATTTATTTTATTTAGTTTTTGTTGACCGGGTAAGTGCGCTAGCCAACATGTGACTATTTTCAGGCACGACCTGGGAGGTACAGTTACAGAACACAGTGATACATAAAAAAATTACACAAAGCAAGATACATTGGCAAAGGACAAAGTCACACAGTGTAGTCAAAGCATAACAATTAAGGATAAACTTACACGTATTCATTGTTGATAATTAGGGGGTGAGGTGGTAGGGGACAGGTGGATGGGTAAGGCATGAGAGAGGGAGAAAGGGGGAGTAGAGCAAATAGTGAGAAAAGGGGAGGGCATGAGGGAAGGTTAAGGTGGCAAGTGCGGCATTAGCGGGAGAAGGTTACCACCTGCAGCCGGGTCGGTGGAACCGGGAGTCGGCAGGAGAGACGGAGAGGTCTGGGAGCAGGGGAGAGTAACTATGGGTGCAGAAAATATGAGAGGGTGATGTGCAGGAGAGGGGCGATTGGGAGGGACCAGGTGCAAGGGTGTAGAGGGATTTGAACTAAGGGGATGGGGGAGGACAGGAAGGTAGGGGGCAGGGCAGGGTGGGAAGTGTGGGGTATATATGGGAATAGGGATGATGGGGCATGGAATAAATTGGGAAATGAGTGAGGGGAGGTTAGATGGAGTGCTCCTAGTAAGAGCGAGGCAGCACAGAAGGAGGGAGAAGAACAAGAATTAAGGCAGCGAATACGGCATTGGCGCCATAGAGTAGCAACCTGCGGCCGAGCCGGTGGAACTAAGAGACGGCAGGAGAAGAGGGGAGATCGGGAAGTCACGGTCGGATGCAGACAGGTGGGCGGTATGATAAATAGGAGAGGGAGGGGTGATGACAGAACAAAGGGAGAAGAGGAAGAATGAAAGAAGGAGGAATTGATGGCAGGAGAGGGCAGAACAGTGAAAGGAGGGTAAGAAGGGTGGCCATATAGCATTGGTGGTACAAGGTTGCAACCTGCAGCCAGACCGGTGGAGCCGAAAGGCATGGAGAGGGGAGTAGAGGAGGCTAGAGGAGGAGTAGTGGCAGAGAGTAGGAGGAGGGAAGGGCAGGAAAAGGGGAGGTAAGGATAGAAAAGGTACTGGAGGAATGGCTAAAGTGGGAAGGGAAGAGAGGAGGCGAGGATGGTTAGGGTTACAAGACCAGAGGGTGAGGTTAGGAAGGAAGGATGGTAGGGAAATAGGCTCAGGGGACGAGGGTGAGCTAAGTGACTAGGCAGAAGTAGAGAACTTACAACAGGATGTTACAGTTACATCAGCATATCAGGGTATGAGTACAGGGCATCAGAACACACGATTATACAGCATCATCAAAATAAAAGAAAAAAAGTGCAAGTGCATATCATACAAAATAGAGGAGGGGAGGAGATCTGGTTAGGAACATGGGATTCAAGAGGGATCAAAACAAACACATTTGTCCATCGAGGCAAGGAAAGTTCTGAGACTGTGCTTAAATGCAGCATAGGAAGGAGCATTTCTTAGTTCCAGGGGCAACAAGTTCCAGAAGTGAGGGGCAGCATAACTGAAGGATCCAGAACCCTTGTTTGTATGGCAGAGAGGAATATTTAGTAAGGACTTGTCAGAAGATTTAAGGTCCTGTGAAGGTATTACCGGCTGGAGCAGTTTTAAGAGATCAGCTGGCTTGGACACTCTGATGATGGTGTCAGAAAGACTGCAAAGGTAATATTGCCTGGTGGAGGAGGGAGACAGCCAGCCTAGGTCTTTGTACAGCTGACAATGGTGTTTCAGGCGTGGTGCTTTAGCCGCATACCTAAAAACATTGTTAAAGGTGGTGTCCCATTGATGCAGGGCAGTTTTGTTGGCCATGGTTAGGATGGGAGCACCGTAGGTGAGGGTTGGTAATAGGATTCCTCTGGCAATTGCCAGTTTGGTAGCCGAGGGTAAGCAGGTAGTTAGTTCTGTGGCGGCCCTAGCTTACAATTGACAGATTTACAGGTTTCCTGGATATGCTGTTTTAAGTCAAGATTTTGATCTAGATGGATGCCCAAATAGCGAAAAAGAGCTAACCGACTCAGAGGATACCGTTAACATCAGGCACAGAGAGTGGAGAAGAGCAGGTTCTTATTTTGTGTGGTGATCAAATAGCATAGCTTTGGTTTTATTTAAGTTGAGGATAAGGCGTTGAGTGTGTAGCCAGCGCTGCACCAAGTGGAAGTCAGTGGTAAGGGCATCATTCAGGTTGATTATATTGTCAGGTGGGCATAGATGACCAGGTCATCAGCATAAATGTAGTGAGTGGCCAGAGGTTATTACGTCAGGAAGATTGTTTATAAATAGTGAGAAGAGGAGGGACCAGTATGGAGCCCTGAGGGACACCAATATTGATTACTGCACTGTCAGATAGCCGAGTTGAATTTCACTGCTTGAGACCTGTTGGCAAGGTAGCTGCTGAACCAAGTAGTGACAGGGTAAGAGAAACCCAGGTTTTTGAGGGAGGCAAGTAGTAATGGGTGGTCAACAAGGTCGAATGCTTTAGTAAGGTCGATGAAAACAGCCCCTGTTAGCTGCCCTTTGTCCATGTTGGTGAGAATGTCAGAGGAGAATTTTGCTAGTGCAGTCATGGTGCTGTGGTGTTTTCTGAAGCCATGCTGTGCGGCACAGAGTAAATTGGAATTTTCAATGAATTCGGTATTCGGATATGAGGTGAGCAGCTATCTTTAATAGATGAGGTTCCATTGCATCAGAGCCAGGGCTGGTATTGTCAGAGATAGCTTTGAGCAGTTTGAAGACTTGATACAAAGTGACCGCCTTGAAGTAAAATGGTTTAGCCGAGGCAGATGAAGTGCCAGAGAATGTTGAGTTTAGTTGTGTGGCTGGAGATTGAAGGGAGGCTGTGTAGGCAGATGGTGGGAAAACTGCTGGTTAAATGCATTTGCAATAGTGAGGAGTCATTACAGTGACACCTTGTAGGATCATTTCAGAGGGAGTGACAGCTTGCGTGGATCCTAGGAAGGTTTAATGTGGCTCAAAATTTTCGAGATCGTTGGAGGAGTTAGCAGCAAGTTTGACAGTACCTGCTTTTAGCCTGCCTGATGAGCTTTTACAATCATTTCTATGCTGTTTGTATAGGATGAGATCCGGGAGCCAGAATTCTTAAATTGTTTCCATTGCTTGTCCCTGGCTTTTAGTTTACATAGAAGTTCTTTATTTAGCCATCTTGATTGCTGACCTCTGACCCTTCTTTTTACCTTTGGGAGGTGTTTATTTTGCTTGCCAAACTTGGTAAGGAATATGTCAAGGGCAGTGTCAACACTGGATGTGGAGAAGGCGTCAGACCAGTCTATGTCAGATATGTCAGATAGAAGGCTTGTACATCCAGGGCAGCATAGTTCGTGAAAGTAATCAGGCATGATCGAGGGCAGGCAGTGGGCAGGGCGCCAATGACAGATCGTTGGTGAGTGATCTGTAAGTGAGTCAGCCAGGACAGCAGCTTTAGAAACATGATCCGTCTGTTGGTAAGGATCCAGTCCAGTAGCGTACCTGATAGTGAATTAGTGATTCTAGTGCATTCAGTTATAAGTTGGTGAAAATGTGCTTCTGGATCAGTGAGGCAAGGAGACTGTGATGTGGGCCCAACCAGTTCAGGTTCAAGTCACCTAGGAGGAGGGTTTCATTTACTTTTACAGTTTGAGAAACATACTGCAGTAGATTCTGGAGACCGCTCAGCCCACTGGTGGGCGGGTTATACACGCATACGATGTGCAGGTATTTCGACCCAAGTGTCAAAGTCGCATGCAGCATTTCACATTGCATGAGGGAATCAGGGTTAGGCAAGATGCTAAGAGACAGATGATTTTTATAGTATATGGTGACCCCGCCCCCCCTCTTCGAACCAGATCGGTCTCGTCAAAAAATATTATACCCAGGCAGAGAGCAAGAAGTATCAGATACATTTAGTTTCAACCACGCTTCGGGTGAGGCATAGTATGTCAGGATTCACCAACTTAGCCCAGGCTTCAAGTTCAGCAAGGTGACTCAGGAGGCTTCTAATGTTCATGTGGGCTAGTACCAGGCCTTTTTTTGTGCTAGTTGAGTTAGACAGTGGGGTGTTAAGTTTGGGACCAGGGTTAGATTCAATATCACCTGATAGCATGAGGAGCCTCCATACAAGGTGTATAAACATGTCTCTAGGGAACATGCCTAGTTTACGTTTAGGTTTGTGACTGCCTTGGAGATAGAAATGGAGGGATAGGTAGGTACACCCCCTTTTGAGTAGTATAAGGTGGGTGATGGGTAGATGAGCATGAGAGGAAAGGAGAAGATTGGAAAATCTAAAGTCATTTGTAGACTGAGTGTAGCATTCCTCGGTAGTGGAGAAAGACACAGTGATCCAGTTCAGACAAATAGGAGAAATAGGCAGATGATGGGGACTAGTTTAGGATGGCTAATAGTATAGAGCAGATTCATCGTGGAGTGACCGGAGTGAGGGGGCATTCCAACAAGTAGGGTGGAGAACAGAGGTGGGTTAGGCAGGGTGTGAGGGGTCGGGATAAAGCTGGGATCCTGTAGTACACGTATAGCCGGTTTCAGGTTACGGCATAGCACTGCAGGACAAGCTAGTTAGCGCTGAAGGAATATAAGGAGCCAATGGAAAAGTAGACACTTAGTCATATGACAGACAGGAGACTATATAGCTAAAGGGTCGACCAGGGTGGGTGAGGTGGGGGGAAGGTGGGAAGAATGCTATGGAGGAGCTGTATCACGAGGCCATGGCAGCAATGCTCACAGTCCCCGGGGGTTCCAAAGTAGAAGCTAACTTCAGAAAAAGGAAGCGAGAACAGCCACTTTCTGTGTGGAATGGTACTGGTTAAAGTCCTGACCCAGCAGAAGAGAGCCGGCGGCAGGGAGGATGAATGAACGTACCTTGCGGGCTTTGCGCCTTCAGCGGCACAAGGTACCAGGGATCGGCCGAGCTCCTGGTTCCCTTCCTCGGCTTTAGCGGTTTGATGCGGCCCCTGGCAACAGGTGAACTGGAGGAGCGCAGCTTTTCTTTTGGGGGCCCGCTTTAGGAGCGGAGACCCTGGCGGTTGTCTTGGCGGTGGTCCGATGGTTCCTGGTCCTGGAGGAGGGGGATCCGAAGCCCCGGCAGGAACTCCGGGGAGGCCTATTTAAATTTTTTTTTTGTGAGGATTTTTTTTTTTTTATTTATTTAAGAATCAGTTTACAACCTTTGAGCCAGAGGCTTATTGCTACTTCTCACACATAAAGACATACATATGCTTCAGTTACATAGCACAGATTTGCCAAAAATCAGTAGGCATTCACCAGAGGTGCCACGTCACATTGTGGTCAGACAGATACAATTGGGTACAGGGTACATGTAATCGATAGCAGGTATTAAACAAGTTGGTATCAAGTGAGCAATTCTGGTAGATAAACATTGAAACAGCTGGCACTGGCCAGGTTAAACCTAGCAAGGTGGACATGGAAGTGGTGTAGGGGATGGTTGGGTGGAGAGCTGCCCGGGGGCATTGTCAGAGAGAAAATAAAGAGGTGGAGGCTATGTTCAGAGACAGGAGCAGTTGGCTAGTGCTGAAGATGTGGTTCCGGGCGTTGTTTGAATGTGGAGATGGTGATGGCATTGGTGATGGTGGCAGGGAGAGAGTTAAACCAGGTTGGGGTCTATAGCTGAAGGACCTCTGGCCACGGCTGGTTCTTGTTCTGGGGACTTTAGAGTGGTCTTGTAGGAAGACCGTGTTGCAATGGTGGGAGGCTCTGGTGGATGGATGCTGTTACCCCAGGGGAGAGCCCAAGTAGGGTTTTTGGTGAGGAGACAGGTCTGGTATCGGAGCGTTCATCCAGGGTAAGCAGGTTAGCATCGACATATAGCTGACAGGTGTGTGTGAGTCTGGGGGCACCAGTAATTAATCTGCACGCTTTTATTCAGGTTAGTGAATTTTGTTTAGTGTAGTGGTGTCGGCAGCACTGTGAGTACTGGTAGACCATAGTCTACAAGGGACAGAACGGACGATGTAACCGCTAGCCGGAGAGCATTTGGGGAAGGCAGCTTTTTATGGCGGAATAGGATGCCAAGCCGCGTGTTGGTGGCGGATGTTAGGTGTCGATTGGGTGTGAAATGGAGGCTGAATCAAGGTAACCCCAAGGTATTTGTAGAGCAGACTTGTTCCAGTGGTTGGTTGGTGCTTGGAAGGATATAGAGTGGGTGGTTGCTAGCTTTGTTTTGGGGGTGTGAAAGAGCATAGTTTTGGTTTTCTTGAGATTGATGATGAGTCTGCGCTCCTTAAACCAAGCCTCGGCACAGTTGAAAGACTGCTGTAGGGAGTCCTGTAGGAGATGGGATTATGGTGGGTGGCAAACAGGACAGCGTCGTCTGCATACAGCAGGATTTTGCCAGAGCATGCACTGGGCAGGGTGTTCAGATACAGTGAGAAGAGAGGGGCCCAGGATGGAGCCTTGGGGGGACCCTAGAGAGAATGGGACTGGAAGATTTGAGAGTGTGTTATTAATCTTGACACACTGGGATCGAGTGTCAAGATAGCTAGCACACCATGCCAGGGGCCAGCCGAGAGACCAGTGAGGCAGAGTGCGTTCAGCAGCAGTGGATGGAGACAGTGTCGAAAGCCTTTGAGAGGTCAATGAACACTGCACCAGCTAGGAGCTGGAATCCAAGGAGGATTGTAGGAAGTTGGAGAATTCAATAAGGGCAGTGCTGGTACTGTGACCCTTGCAGGAAGCCGCGTTTGCTCTGGGCATAAGATGTTATGCTAGCCAGATAATCAGTGATTTGAATGGCCACCACTTTCTCCAGGGCTTTAGAGAGGGGAGAGGATGGAGATTGGTCGGTAGTTGTTGGCCGACGACCTGTCGCCTCCTTTATGAATAGGTGTGATAATGGCTGTTTTCCAAGCTGTGGGAATTGTCCCAGGCAGAGTGACTGGTTAATTGGAGGCTTGTGAGAGGTGCAAGGACTTCATCTAGCACCAGCCTGAGGATGCTGGGGTCCAGTGAGTCACTGCCGGGATTGTTGCCATTGAGAGCTTTGGTTAGGATGGGTCTGGCTTCCGGTGGAAATCTTTCAGGGAGGAAGCTGGGGTGCTGGAGGACAGGGGAGTTTGGCTGGGGGAGGGTCAAAGAAATTACTAGGGAGGACTGAGCTAAGGTCAGTGAAAGTGGTGTTGAACCAGTTAGCTATGGTGGCAGGCTCGGTGGAGATTGTGCCATTTCTAGTGAGCTGGGATGGGGGGGAGCAAGCTTTACCATTGAGTTGCTTAATGTTATCCCAGAAGGTCCGGCAGAGCCCCAGGAGGAGGTAAGGAGGCCTGGTAATGGTCTGCCTTGGCTTTCCTGATGGCCCATGAGCATTTATTTCGGGCTGCATTGTATGCTTGCCTATCAGACAGACGACCTGTTTCAGTGGCAAGGTGCCAGAGGTTATCCCGGTTTCTAAGTAATTGTAGGAGGGCCGGGCTAACCCAGGGTGCGTTCTGTTTTTTGGACCGGGTTTGTTTAGTAATGAACTCTTTTGTCTAGTATGAGGATATTTGTTAGGGCATACAGGGTGCAGCTGTGGTACGCCTGTCTACCCAGGTGAGGAGTCTGCGTGCTTTGTTGATGGCTAAGTGGATTTTATTTAGGGCAGTGTGGTCAGCGACTGAGTATACAGTAAGCCCATAATCTACTAGAGAGAGAACAGAGGAGGTAACAGTAAGGTTAAGGGCCTCTGGCGGCAGACAATCTCTGTGCCGATAGTGTAGTCCTGTGTGAATATTTATGGCTGAAGAGAGATTATTGATGCGTGGATGAAATGAGAGGCTAAGATCAAATGAAAGGCCCTGGTATTTATAGGTATGTATCTGTTCCAGCGGGAGGAAGGCTTTGGAAAATATTTTTAGTTGGGCATCACATTCCTTGCTCTGACGGTGGGCAAAGAGCATTGACTTAGTCTTTTTTACGTTGACCACCAGTCTGTTGTCCATGAACCAGTTTTTGATGTGGTTGAAGGGAAATTGCAGGGAGGACTGTAGAATTGTGGGATCTGAGTGGGAGGCAAATAGTACAGAGTTGTCTGTGAAGAGTAGAAGATTATTAGGGCAGGATTTTGGTAGGGTGTTCACACCACACATAGTTAATATATCAAAAGTATTGCTGTGAAATTAAAAAAAATACACTGTAACCTGCTAGAGATGTTGGGGAGATAATATACATAAATTGAGCCATGTAGTAATAATCAATAAAAAGTATTTTAATAATTTCCAGATTTGTCTCATTTTTTTTCACTGTCTAGGTGGAACATTTTAAACCATGCTATGTTGCAGGCTTTGTAACAACTTAGACAAATGCACTCGGGATTCAAACTGCCTCTGTATGCCATCTAAATAAAGATCTTTTCAATACCCATTTTGCTCTGTGTCTTTATTTCATGTTTTTTGATAAAAAATGAGTTTTAAAATGCCATTCCCGTATGTAACCTTCTCTGTTCCCCCATGTTACATATGAGATACTGGCTGATAACTAGTCCAGTTTTGAAAATTCAGAGCACTCGACCACCCAGAAATGAATGCTGCTGTATTTCTTAGCTTTCAGGCTGATTAGCCTGATAAAAATGATCAACCCCCACTCTCTGTCTGTTCCAGAGGAACCACTATATCTTATTCTGTCCCACCCCATCTACTTACATAACTAGGGCTATCATACCCTGGGAGCATGATTTCTTCTTGCTTGCACTGATTGGCTTATTGCAGCCAATTCTAACCCTTGGTGCTGTCCTTTTACCTTTGTGTAGCCCACAAATTGGTCTACTTTGCTCCCGAACTGCTGACGTGTGTGACCTCTGTCTCCTGCAAGCTCTGTGTTATGAACATTAACTTCAGTGATGAATGGGTGTGTAAATATTGCCATTTCTCAGCAGGAGACACCAAAGGGGGCTTAATTTGGTTATTAGCCAGTAAATGTGGGTATTTGGGGTAAATTGTGCAACAATGTGGAAACACCAGTATTAGGAGCCCAGAATTGCAGTTTGCTTACCTGAAAGGGACAGAGAAAAGCTTGAGCCTGTTTCTAACAAAGGACAGAGATACAGTGTCTGTCCCTGTTACAATGGCCCTCGGGATACTGGGGTGTTTGTGAGTAAGAAAGGCTCCAATTTAAGAGTGTTTCATGCCTAGTATATAAAAAATGAATATGAAGTTACAAAAATGTTATAAAATTACTAGTTTATAAAATGGCAAGTTATAAAAGGGCAGTTGTTTTGGAATTTACTTCCTTGATCAAAATATAATTTTAAGTTCTCAGTATTCATGGTACTAGATATTGGTCTATGCCAGGTGTAATTACCAGTGTTTGTGTGTGTCTTTTGGAGACTGTCACATCTGCTTTTAGTGGTCTAAAGGTTCTAATTTGTTTGTAATAGATGACCCTCTGAAAACAGGTGTCCTGGTTACAAACAAGCCTTTTGGTGATGACTTGTTTTTCAGCTGTGATTATTAGGAGCTTTTTGATTGCCTTCAGTAAGCATTTGTTAGGGTACTGTAACAAAGGCTTGGGGGTAGAAAATGGCTGTCCATATGCATTGGAGGAGGGGGGAAGCCATCTTATGTGAAAAGGAATATGAATGGCATGTTTGCTGCAAAAGTATGAGCTTATCAATAATGTATATTTTGTGCCCCAGAAATGTGATGATGCACTTAACATGAAAAAAAGCCTCAACTCCAGTTTAGCATTTTTAAAAGGAGTCCAAAAAGCCCACTTTTAAGTGGAATCTTGTTTGTAACAGGGACCATATGAAAACAGTGGTCCCTGTTACAAACAAGACTTCTGGTGATAACTTTTTTTTTGGTGCTTATTAAGTAATTTTTGTTTTGTTTGACTAAGTATTTCTTCAGGAGGTGAAACAAAGGCTTAGGGTTTGAAAATGGCCATCTGCATGGTTTGGGGGAGAGAGGAAGCCATCTCATGTGAAAAGAAATGTGAAATGGGATGTTTGCTGCAAACTTATAAGCTTACAAATGATATCTATTTGGTGTCCCAGTAATGTATAGATGCATTCAAAGTGAAAAAAAGCCTCACATCCAGTTTAGCATTTTTAAAAGATGTCAAAAAAGCTCACTTTTAAGTGAAAACTTGCTTGTAATGGACCACCTGAAAACAGCGGTCACTGTTACAAATGAGACTTCTGGTGATACCTTATTTTTCATTTGTGCTTATTTAGTGATTTTTGTTTTGTTTGACTAAGCATTTCTTTGGGATGTGTAACAAAGGCTTGGGGTTTGAAAATGGCATGCTTTGAGGGGTAGGAGACTGCCAGCTGTTCATCAAATGGGATGTCTTTCTGAAATGGGCAACATTATGTTGGGTGCCAACACTTCCAGTGGCTCAAGCATTTTAGTTTTCAACATGTGCGAACAAAAGTGTCTTGCAAAGAGAACTTTCAATGTGATAAAAATAAAGATTGTGGTTGAGGTGGTGGTGAATAGCTTCTTGTAAGCACAATGGCTCCAACTGGCTTTTAAAAAATGATTCTGGCCCCATTACAGCTAATAGGGCAGAGGAGACAGATGCAGTTGCCAACAGGTACCCCAGGACTACCGATGGAAAATGGGGAGGGGCATGGGACTGACTTCTGGTTCCCGGGAACTGCTGACAGGGTTAGTGAGCTCCAGGACAATGCCACCAGGTCCCAGGGACTTTTGACAGTGGTGTGGGGGTATGGGACACACCTTTGTGCCCATGGAGGCTGCTGAGTTGCAGAAGGGTCTACCAGGCCCCATGGACTGCTGAGGGGATGGGAGGAGAATCGGAATTATGCCTCCATTTTGTTTACAAACAGTGGCTGTGTGTGCCTGCTTCTATTGATTCCAATTGTTGTGCATTCTCCCATTTTGATTGCAGTCCAGTGTGTGCTTGCCTCCATGTGGATTGCAGTCCACTGGGTGTATGTGCGTGTGTACCTCCATGTGGCTTGCAGTCCACTGGGTGTATGTGTGTCTGTACCTTCATATGGTTTGCAGTCCACTGGGTGTATGTGTGTGCATACTTCCTTGTGGTTTGCAGTCCACTGGGTGTAAATGAATGCATGCTTCCATGTGGCTTGCAGTCCACTGGTTGTATGTGCATCCATACCTCCACATGGTTTGAAGTCCACTCGGTGTATGTGTGTGCATGCCTCCATGTGGCTTTCAGTCCACTGGGTATATGTGCATCTGTACCGCCATGTGGTTTTCAGTCCACTGGGTGTATGTGCATATGTACCTCCATATGGTTTGCAGTCCACTGGGTGTGTGTGCCTGCCTCCATTTTGTTTGCAGTCCTCTGGGTGTGCGTGCCTGTCTACATTTTGTTTGCAGTCCACTGGGTGAGCATGCTCACCTGGTAATTTCAGTCACCCCGCATTCTTGTCTAGTGGATTCAGTTACACCATCACATGGGGTCTGCCAGGTCTCTGGTCAGTCTTTCATGGGGTCCTGGTGGGTTGCAAAGGTGGTATACTGCACAGACCTGCTCCAAGAGTCACTCCAGGCTGGCTCCTGCTTACTTGTCTGGTGGATTCAGTTACACCATCGCCTGGGGTCTTCAAGGTCCCTGGTCAGTCTTTCATGGAGCTCTGATGAGTGCACAGGTAGGTAGCTGTGCACACCTGCTTCAGTGAGTCACTCTAGGCCATCATCCACATTCTCATCTGGTAGATTCAGTTACGCTGTCACCTGGGAACTGCCAGGTCCCTGGTCAGTCTTTCATGGGGCCATGGTGGGTGCACAGGTAGGTTACTGTGCACACCTGCTTCAGTGAGTCATTCTAGGCCATCACCCACATTTTTGTCTTGGTGGATTCAGTTATGCCATCACCTGGGTTCTGCCTGGTCCCTGGTCAGTCTTTCATGGGGCCCTGGTGGGTGCATAGGTGATGTACTGTGCACACCTGCTCCACTGAATCACTGTAGGCTGGTGCTTGCATTCTGTTCTAGTGGATTCAGTTACGCTGTCACCTGGGGTCTGCTAGTTCCCTGGTCAGTTTTTTTGAGCCCTAGTGGGCACACAGGTAGGATACTGTGCACACCTGCTTCAGTGAGTCAGTCTAGGGCATCACCTACATTCTCGTCTGGTGGATTCAGTTATGCCATTACCTGGGGTCTGCCAGGTCCCTGGTCAGTCTTCAGTGGGGATCTGGTGGGTGCATAGGTGGTGTACTGTGCACACCTGCTCCACTGAGTCACTGCAGGCTGGCACTTGCATTCTTATCTGGTGGATTCAGTTACGACAACACTTGTGGTCTCCCATTTTGTGTTTTCTCGGAATCTATACACTCACAAAATAAATAACACCACTATTCCAAGTAAGCATGCCACGCCATGCGAAACTTCTGGGAAAACATCAAAGCCAACCCAGATGTACAGTGTATTAAGAATACTGAGAATCGGAGTCAAAGAGACTACGCGAATTCCACAAAAACATTGATGAAGAAACCAGAGAGAAGTACAATGAGGCTAGCAAGCTGAGGATGCATGAATACCAAATGCAGAAGAAGTTGCAGGCCTTGGCAGACAAGGAAAATGATGTGAGATGATGCACCAGAGCAGATGAGTAAAGGAAGAATCTGCAACATGAGGCTTGGCATTAAAAGAAACAGAAACAGCAGAGAGACATGTCAGCCCAGAAGAAAAGACGTTATACGGACAAGGATGCTGAATGGAAAAGAAAGCAGTATCAGGAACAGAAAAGTAACAGACAGACAGTAGTCAGTGAGATGAGTGACATTCAAGAATGTTTATTTATTTATTTAGTTTTTGTTGACTGGGTAAGTGCACTAGACAAATTCTGCCTATTTTCAGGCACGACCAGTGGGAGGGGGATACAGATGAATGCCAACTGACCTTGAACCAGATTAAGCTGTTGGTGGTATTTTTGGGAATGGGGGGAAATTTGGCCAGGGCACCATGGAAATTCCCCTACTGCATTGCTGACAGTAGGGGGAGCTGTTGGCATTTGTCTGCAGAATGACAGACTGTGTTCAGCCTTCTGGGGGGAGAAGGATGTCTTGCTGACAGAGGGTCTGGAGAATTCTTGTGCTTTACCTGTTTTGGCTTTCCCTTGGGACCCTGTTACTGTGCGTGGTGAACCTCTGGAGCTTGGTGGTGATCTGCATGGTGCTAACTGTGCAGCAGGTGTTTCAACTGAATTGACATTTTCAGAGTCTATCTTTGAAGCCCTACCTGTTGCTGTGTCTCTAGCACCATTTCTGGAGGTTTCTGAACATTCTGGTAGTGTCTCTCCCATGGTTTCTAAGGTTCCTCGACCTGTCTTGGCTGCCTGTCATTTGCCGAGCACTTTGCAAGCTTCTCCAGTGAATCAGAGGGCTGACTCTTCTTGCATCAGAATGCAGAAGCATAGGGTGGATGACGTGGCTTACTCTGCAACAGACTGGAGCAGAGTCTGCTTTGGCCGATTCTAACTGGGTTCAGCATGGTGATTGCTGGATTCCTGATTCTTCTTGGATCGCCTTTCCCAGGAGTCATCACCTGTTCAAGGGGCCCCTTTGCTATGAGAGGAACTGCTGGGTCAGTTGGACCAGGATTTGGGTGCTCATCTCGATGCAGGTTATGTAGACCGTCCAGGTACTGAGGGTGCTGAGTCAGGGGGTGGGTTGGAGCCTCCTCATAATTCCCCCCTCCTTCCCCTCATAGGGATTGTTTTCGAACTGGCCCATGATTTTCAGACCTCTTTGCCCAAAACAAACTTGAACAAGCTCCTAGACACAATGCAGTGCATTTACGGTATTGTGGGGGCCTTCAGGAACACCCTGATAGGTTCTATGTTGCTTGCCAACTTTTGAAGAACTCGATGAACTTTCAAGCTTCTGACATTTATGCCCTTATTAATGTTAGGGGTGAGGACACCTTTGATATCAGTTTTAAGACCTTTGCTGAACTTGTCAAATTTTGGTTGAAATATGAGGCTTTAAAAACCACACCTCTTTGGACTCCTTTTTGAGCTATACCCCTTACTAAGCCACTTTTTAAAACAGTCAACATCATGTTTCATAATGAAGCGGTTAATATGGGGGATATTCTTTTTTGGTTGGAAGATAAATGCACTGTGCTGGGTCCCCCTGATCCCATTATTGATGGTGAAGGTGTTTGCATGGGGCATTGGAGGTTTAAAACTAAATTACACACAGTGGGGGATGAGGTCCAGCACATCCTGAATAGTTTTTTTCTGGGGAAGGACAAGGGGGTCTGTTTTTACTCAGGTCAGCCTAAAGCCTGCTATAAGTGCTGTAGCACTAGACATCTCAGCAGTGCTTGTGATAAAATTAAACATGCATTGTGTGGGGAATTAGACCATGACAGTGGGACATGTCGCAATGTTTTTCATTGTAATCTTTGCAACAAACAGGGACATGCCTATCACCAGTGCCCTTGGGCTGGGCAAAACAAACATGGGGGTCTGGACAAGGACACTTTGATTTCACAGGCCCAAGATAGATTTCATCCTTGATCTGATGAGGAGGGTGGGCCTCCTAAGGCAGACCCCCCCCCCTTCAGATCCTCCTGCTACTTCTGAGCCCCAAGATATAGATCCTGCATCCCACTCTGAAGGGATTCCTTCCAAGCTGCCTGTGGTGGTCACTGGGATGGAGCAGCCTGAGATGTCTTCCATGCCTCCTCCTCCCCCTGCCCCTGTGTTTCAGAAACCTCACCCTAAGAGAGTTACCAGGTCTCATGCAAGGAAGCTTTCACAACCTACTGATGTTCCTTTACAGAATGCCTTTCAGGCTTTACAAGATCAGGAGGGGGACTCTGAATCTGATGTCTCTGTCAGGTCAGGGACTGCTTCCAAAATGGAATGTGAGGATGAAGGGGGGTGTAGAACTGCTTGGTGTGAAAAAGAAAACTGGTTGTAAATAGAAAAAAGATAGGCCCTAAACTTCAATTCTGGCTTCTTTGAAACTAGTTTCTATTAACACATGTAGCATCAAGAATTCAAAAAAAGATAGTTTTTTTTTACATTATTGCACATCCTTTGCTGCTGATACCATTTTGCTACAAGAAAATAGGTTCACCTCTTTACAGGATGTAGTCCAAACAAAAAAACTCTGGGTATTTGGACCTTCCTTTTGGTCTTTTGGTATTGATGCTGCTGATGGTATTGGGATTCTTTTTTGTACTACACAGGTCCAAGTGCTTCGACTGGTTGATACTGTTCCTGGTCGGGCTTTACTTTTGGACTGTACTTGTAAGGGTTTCTCCCTGAACTTAATATCTATCTATGCCCCACAGGTTAAAACTGCCAGAATTGAACTTTTTCACAATGTTGAGCAGTATCTCTTTACTCCTCAGCTTATTATTTTGGGTGGGGATTTCAATTGTAGTCTGGATGCTAAAATTAGGAATCATGTGCAGCAAAACGTTTATTGTGATTCCCATGCTTTACATGAAATCATCACTAAAGCCTCAGTGCTTGACTCTTATAGGGTCTTATACCATGACTCTGGGTCCACCTATCGGTGGAGTAACTATGCTACCAGGACTGATTTTATTTTTGCCTCTAAACATTTACTCCCTTCTTCTTTTTCCTTGTCTCCTTGTGAGTTATCTGACCACATGGTTTTGTTTTAATCTTTCCCGTTTACCTCCCCAATTTTCTGCTGTATCCACTAGATGGAAACTTAGTCCTCCTTTATTGTCACAAATTGATTTTCAGAATGCCCTGATAGCGGTTCTTCACTGCCAACCGTCACTTGCCGGAATGTATGACTCTTGGCTATTGTGGTGGATGGATACTAAGAAGGCCCTGGCAGCAGATTATATTGCTTACCTTGGTTTTAGGGACCAGTTTTATAAATTAATGTCCCTTCCTGATGCTTCCGATGTTTGTATTCAGGAACAGATCTCTATTATCACAACACAGATGAGGCAGTTCCATATAGTAGGGCCTGCCATTTCCATGATGAGATGCCCTATGGTTTGAAATCAACATTTGTTTTGGATCCTTATTCAGCCTGCAAACAGGTTTTAGACAAGAAATTGATGGATGGCCTCTTGGATTCCAGGGGCATTTTAAAAGTTTCAGATGTTGAAATGTTGGTTGTTGTCCGGGATGCCTTGCTGAACCATTGTGGGTTGGTCTTTCATCCTACCATTCACTGGACTGACCTATTTACTTTCTCTCCCCCGGTTCTGACTCTGCAGCATTCACAGGAGCTGGAGCTACCTATTTCAGTTGTAGAGGTCCGGTCTGGAATTGCTCATGACAGGTAATTCACCGAGGCCTGATGGTCTGATTTCTGAACTTTTTAAATTTTTATTGGATGATCTTAGTGTTATTCTGGCACATGTCTATAATGAAATTTTGGACACTGGATCTATGCCTCCGGATTTTTCTGCTGCATTGATTTTTTTTTTATATAAAAAAAGGTTACGACAGCATATTACCAATTGGAGACTGATCAGTTTATTAAATACTAATTATAAGATTCTTTCAGCCATTTTATGTCACCGGCTTCAAACCATTGCTTCTTTTTTAATACACTCTGTACAGACTTGCTCTATTTCAGGCAGGAATGTCCACCAAAATCTTACTCTTTTACAGAATATTTGCAAATGCAGCAGGTTGGGGCAGCTCTCGGGTTATTTATTATCTCTCAACCAGGCCAAGGCTTTTGATAAAGTGTCCCATGATTTTTTGTTTCAGGTTTTACAACGATATGGTTTTTCCCTGAAGTTCTGGTCCTGGATTCATTCTTTATATGATCAGGCTGTTCTGTATCCTATGGTGAATGGTATTATTGGGAATAGTTTAGGATTTTGTTGAGGGGTGAGACATGGCTGCCCTATTAGCCCCCATTTGTATACTTTTATTTTGGATCCCTTGATTAGGGAACTCTTGTGTCGCCTTGCAATTCAAGGGCTTACTCCCTCTGCTTAGGTTCCACCCCAGGTCTGGCTGTTTATGCAGATGACATGTGCCTGCTTCTAGGGGATGTCAATTCGGGACTAGTGACCCTTGACATCATTGAGAGGTTTTGGGGCCATTGAGGGTACTGATGTAAATTTAGATAAAAGCTCAGGGCTTTTTCTCGAGGAGGGGTCTTTTGCTTCTTTAATTGGGGGGATTGCAATTGCTACTGAACCTATTACAATTTTGGGGTATTTTTTGGGGAATGGGGATTTAGCTGACCTAAATTGGAAGTCACAGATTGAAGTAGGGGAACGGAAAGTCCAACTGTGGAAATCCTGGTCCTTCTCTAAACAAAAGACGGTCATGATAGTTAAAAAATTTATACTTCCTCTCTTTTTATATTTTAGTTCCATTTTTCCTTTACCTAAGGTTTATGACACCTGTTTGTTTAGTGTTTTCTTTCAAATGCTCTGGGGGAGCCATTTGACCCCCATTCAAAGAGATTTTACTTATTTGCCCATTGGTAAGGGGAGGAGCTTGGTATGATTCATGCCCTGATTTTTTTTCTTTTTTTGTTAAATCTACTTTCAAGGCCCCTGATCAGTATTCATCGCACCCCTGGGATATATGGACTTTTCATTTGATTCAAACTTTTTTGCTGAAATGGGCTGATGTGGCTCCTATTGTTAAAATAAATTCTGGTGCCCCTCTTTTTATTTCTCAGATGGCTGCCAGACTTAGAATATGGACTATTACTCAGACTTTAGTTCACAGGCTTTCTAAAAAAGCCTTATATCTTGATACTATGAATCAGAATTTTTTGACTTCTGTTTATTTTCCTACAAAGACCCATTTGGCCTTAAAAGTTCTTAAGGATAAAAGAATACTGTCCCGGATGTGGGCGTAGTTTGGCTTAGTTGTCATGGGAGGTTGGGAGTTAAGGGCAATCTAAAACATAACGCACTGTCTGAACATCTATGCATTTGGCCTAAGTATGTAGGTATAAAGGAATCAATGGAGCATTTCTTTTTATCCTGTAGTTCTGCTAAAACTTTTTTGGATTGATTTGTTTTCAAAAATGGGGTTGGGGTCCTGTTAGAACTGTTTCATATAAATGCTTAGTGCTTGGAGATTATTTTTTTTTTTTTTCTTGATACCATCCCAGCACTTTGAATTTAATTTTTGCTTGTATCAAATTTTATATGTGGCAGGCGAGATGTCAGTATTCCTTGCAGCACACTAACACCTTGATATCAGTACTGCTTACTCATATTGAATTGGCTATTAGGAAACAGGGAATTTGTGTTAAGTTTTTGGTCCTCACAAATTTCATGAATACTGGAAGCATATTTTTTGGTTCTGATTCTTTTTGTATCTAATTTGTGGGGTTTTCTGGGGATATCTGGTTTGTTTCCTTCTCTTATTATTTTTGTATGCTCCTGGTTATTACATGATTTCTGTTTGAATTTTTGATTGCTATGTTGATTTTTTGTTTTCTTTTTTTGATTTCATGTTTACTGTACTGATGTTATGTTTTCTTCAATAAAAAATTCCTCTACTTTTTTCGAGAAGTGCCATGGGATCTTTAACATCCACCTGAACTACCACCAGAATAGGCAGATGGGACCTCAGTTTAACATCTCATCTGAAAGATGGCACCTCAGGAGTGCAGCACCCCCTCATGCTGCACTACAGTGTCAATATTGGGATATTAATGCAAGTACCTGGTGAGGGAATAGAACCCACAGCCTCTTGATCTCCTGGCCTCAGAGGTGAGTGTGCTACCTGCTGAGTCACTGACACTGACAATGAAGGACTATCAACCTCCAGAGACTCTGTGAGAAAAACAATGTTCTGGGCCAAACAGAAACTACCACAACCTGCAGAAAGATTTGTTGCTGTGATCGCTGGATTGATTAATAGATTTTGATTTTGATTAATAGAATTAATTTATAGTTTTTCCTGATCCCTGACTTTAGCATTTAAATTAGTCCCTAGCTATAGTTTCAGCTAGTAGTTATTGCTGATCATATTATTTATAAATTTTATAATGAGTTATAGTGTAGAATATTTATTTTGTACATTGCGATGTTATTTTGTATATATAATTTATTGATGGTGTTTTGTATGCAATTTTAACATGTTCGGTGCCCAGAGTCTCCGGGATGGGCATCTTTTTTAAATAAAATTTGCATTGCCTTGCCTTGCCTTGTGATTAAAAATGCAACCAGTAAGGAAAAGGAATTGTTAAAAAAAATCAGCATAGGCTATGATGGGCAGTCACAAAAATCAATTTTAAAATGTGTAAAGGAAACGTGCCACACACTAACACATAAAAGAGTTTTCATTAGCCACTTAGCTGCATATTTAGATATTAAACATGGACTGTAAAAAAACATCTGCAGTGAATTGAGTATAAATGGAAAATACTTGAGCAAGTACTGTGCTTTACGACGATCTAATGTAAATGTGGAACTGCCAGTGAGAAGAGTAGATGCATTAAGTACAGAGGCTCGGCAAGCAATTCTTGAGCACTATCACAACCCTGATGTGAGCACAGTTATGCCAAATAAAAAAGGAGTTATTTACGTAACCCCAAAATACGTTCTGCAGTGATCCATAACAGAGATCTATTTATCATTCATAAAGGACAGTGAAGGCAGTGTTGGCAAATCAAAATTCACAGAACTCTGACCCAGGCATGTACTGGTACAGAGCAAGGCCAAGGCATAGCAGTGCCTTTGCGAATACTGCACCAATGTAGATCTGAAATTAAAAATCCTCAGTCAGTTAGACAGATCAAAAAAAGCGAAAAGTCTCATTTCAGACAAATACCATACATCTGAATTGACGTTTTGCCTGCATGACAGCAGATATGCCAAATTAAGAAATATCGACCGACAGTGCTCCACATGTGGAGTGTATCAAATTAAAAAATTCTTGGATCCATTAATCCATGTTTTTGGAAATGAGCATGTATCCTGGAGAATATGGGGGCAAACAACAAAGAGACAAAGAATAAAGCACTTTTAACAAGAAATGGAAGTATCTGTGATTTAATTGATGAACTGATGGCAGAATTGGGGTCCTTTTCTTCATATTTGCTTGGGGCAAGATGGCAGCAGACACAGTTTATCAGCATCATCAAAAGGCCTCTGATGGCATCTGTGGTGATAGTTATGGATTTCATAGAAAACTATAACTGCATCATGCAAAATGAAGTGGAGAGTGCACACTGGACCAAAGTTCAGATAACCACACACCCTATGGTGGCATACTACAAATGCAATATGTGCAGCAGACCGGATGCAGAAAAACAAACAACAGTAATTATTTCAGATGATCAGCAACACGATGCTCACGCTGCGAAGCACTTTGCACATATTGCTGTACAGCACCTTGTAAAAGTAAGACTTCTTCCTATCAATAGGTTAATTCAGTTCAGCGATGGGTGTGGTGTACAACACAAGTCAAAAACTCCATTGACTGATTTAACTTTTGCCAGAGATGACTTGGGCATTGTTACAGTTGAGAGCCATTATTTTGGTTCCTGTCATGGGGAAAATCCCTGAGACGGAGAGGGTGGAGTCATTAAAAATGCTGCAAAAGCAGTGAAATCTGAGACCAACCTCATAACTGATGGGTCAATCAGGTTTTACATGTTCACCAGTGACAGAATGACCAAGGACATTGTGAATTTAGCTGGAGAGTGCAATGACTCACGGCGCTCATGTTTTCTTGTCAATCAAGGTGAGATAATCAGAGAACATCCAGAAAGATCAGAAGTTGGCACTTTACCAGGAACACAACAGATACACGTTGCCGTTGGGTTAAACCTTGCAACAACTGCAACTATACCACTGACTGGGAAGAAAAACACTTTAAATTAAAACATTGAGAACTGGAACCACAAACCATTTGTTTAGGACTTCATAGCACTGAAATCCACCGCAGTGAATGATCAGTATCTGAACCATGATGGTGAGTATGTAATATTTGGATCATATTGCTCAATGTGTGAAAATATAATGCCTAAACAATCTAAATTGTATCCTTTTTTCAGAGCTCAACCTTTCAAGCATCCATGCTGAAGATAATCAAGATACAATGGCTACTGAGCAATCTTTGGATTTGGATATCGTAGAGAGTCCAACAACAGATAGAATGTAAGTAAAAGTCACATTCTAAGCTTCTGCTTTTCAAATAGAATGCATGTATTAGCTGGCCTGGTGGCACAGATGGCTGAGGCACCATGAGCCCCTTACCTTGTGCCACACTTGTGGCCCGAGTTCAGAAATGGACTTGGGTCACTAGGGGGGTTGGCCAGGAGAGGGAGGTTTGAGCATCCATAGATCAGCTCTCCTTTCTTTTGGGGGGGTTCCATGTCCCACTGCTTGACTGCCATCTAGGGGAAGCCTGGTAGCACCCCAAGCGAGCATGCCATGAGTGGGAGTGGCATGCATTCTGAGCACTGGGGGCATCTCTGCAGAGTTGGAGCATGCATGCTGTGCTCATTGCATGTCTCTACTACTCAGTGGGTAAACAATAGGGAGAAAACATGGATTGTAGTTTTAATGATGCTATCTTTGTCTGCCAAGGGCCTGCCCTGCCTGGTATCTTCAGATATATGATCTGGGTGGGGAAGGATGGCCATCCCTTCATGGCTGTCCTGTGGGCAGCAACCCCTGGGATATACAAGCCCCAAGAGACCTGAGAGGTGGAACAGCTGCAGTAGAGGGGATAGGGCTGAGACAACTTGTCTTCCTAGCTAGAAGCAATGTAAAACCTATGGAAAAGAGTGCAGGTGGTATCTTATTGTTTTATATACATATTCATAGAAACATAGAAGCTGTTATCAGAAAAGGACCACCCGGCCCACAGTCTGCCCTATGTCCATACCTACTGTGCAACCCACTTTCAATTTTGAGGGTAGGATTGAAATGTCTTTTACCTTTTTAGACTAGTTTTCTCTTTGTAGAGTGTAGGTATTAGCTGGCATGGGTGGTGCAGAGGTCTGAGGCACCATGAGTGTCATACCTGGTCCAACATTTGTGACCCAAGTTCAGAACTGAACTTGGGTCACTTGGGGTGCTGAGGACTGAGGCGCTCTGAGCACCTTACCTCATCCCACACTTGCAACAATCTGTGATACTGAGCAGGCCTGGTATTCTTCTTTGTTCCACTTGACAATTAGAGCTTTCTTTAACATTAGTGCCACTAATTCTGTGGCACATAGTGAGACCATGGTAGAATTTCCTGAGCTCTGTAGCCTGCCCTGATGGCAAACACACCTGGCAACACAGGACTGGACTAGGCATCCAGATCTCCTGCCTGCCAGAGTGCTCTCCTACTGATCAGCACCATAAAGTTGACTAAATTAATAAAGTGTTACAGAAGCAGGCAAGACTTGAGTGCATTTATTTATTTTTTCAGCAGTTATGTCTGCCATAGGCCCTTCTGTTCCTTCAGTCTGGCTGTACCTGTGTTAGGAAAAAAAAAAGAAAAAATATAATGAAATTCTACCATGGTCTCACTATGTGCCACAGAATTAGTGGCACTAGTGTTAAAGAAAGCTCTAATTGTCAAGGCACCTTTTTTGCAGGGTGCCTTCTCGCCTTAGCACACCCCCACAAGAGACTTATGATGCAGCACAGAAGGACAGCAAAAAAGGACAGAAATCCTATTATGCAGTATTCTATGATAAGGAATACTACTTAGGGAGGCTCATGACAATGAAGGACTCAAAGTACACTTTTACTTTTATGCATCGACAGCGATAAGCATCCCAAAATGCCACATTTCATTGGCCAAAGAGAGAGGATATAGACACAGTTGATGAAAAATATGTACTGTGTGGGCCACTGGTTGTTGTGGGGGATGGGCCTTATATAGTGAATGACATAGAAAAAGTGAACAAAGCCTTCAAAAAAATGAAATGATAAAGCACTTGTGCAAATAATAAGATGTATATTTGTTGGAGGGGTTTAGGAGTGTAATAAGCAATGTATATAGTGGGCCAGATATTCAGAAATGTGCCAAAGGCTGGCACAAGTCTGGCGCAGTCCAAATCCGATGTGCCATGGTGCAACACAAGCCATATTCAGAGGTTGCACTGGCCGCACTGCCCCAGTGCAACATGGCTGAATATGGCACAGTTGCACCATGGCGCAACCATGGATGCACCATGGCGCAACCACAGGTGCTCCATGGGCAGACATAGAAGTCCCAGGGCAACTGTGGGAGCAGAGCACTAGAGCAACAGAGGGGGGGCACAGCACAGAGAGGAGACCCATGGACAGAGCCAGGGAAGCAGAATGACAGGCCACAGGAGGCCACCACCAGTAGGGCACAGCAGGGTGCACACAGGCACCCAGACCCCCCACACCAGAACACAACAGTGGCACAGACAGTAGGCAACAGGGGGTACCAATGGGGGTTGGAAGGCCACCAAGGGGGCCTCCCGGAGGCAGCAGGCCATGCCCCCCCGCACATCCAGACCAGGCCAGGCCACACCAAAGACCACACAGCCAAGCAGACACACCCACCACACACACAACCCTGACAGCTGCCTCAAGGGCACCACAAGGCCCAGCCATCAACTGAGGGAAGGGACGACACCACCACAACCATGGGACACACAGCAGTACACAGCAGTGATCCACGGAAGCACAACACGTGCCCCAACACATGTGCACCACATGGACAGGCACTGGGCCACTGCAGCATGGCTCCTCACACCACCTGCAAAGCAGACACAGACACAGGCACAGGCAGGTAAGTCAGAAACATATATTAACACAGAACTATGTACAAATACCAGGGGTTGGGAAAGGGCAGGGATAGCGAGGGAAGGGGACAGGGAACAGGAAACAGGGACTGTACAGTGGGATGAGGGACTGGAGGGGGAGGTATGGCTGGGGAAACAGGGGAACAGAAAGTTGGGCTAGCAGCTGCCATGTCCTGCCACCCCCAGCTGCCTTTGGTGCCTCCTGACCAACAGGAGCAGTCTCCAGATGGGGAACACTGTCTCCATTGTCATCAAGGTTATTAAGATGAGCTGCCTCAGGAGTCTGCAGTACAGGGACATCCTACACCGTCGGTGGACACCTATGACAAGGGACAGGACAGGTGGTGATCAGTGCAATGTCCCAAGGAACATTGCCCAACCACAGCGCATACCAGGCAGGGGGAACCCCCCCCCGGAGGGCCCATACAGGCCACCCACAGGGGCATGGGCCAATGCCAGCCGGCAAAGTGGCACACCACATCAGCGCACAGTGGTGGTCTCTGCTGCACAGTGGCCATCCAACTGCGCCATGGCAGTCACAATGGCACAGTGCCCTGGCAGCACCACAGCAACATCCGTGGTGGCCGTGCACACACCCACCCCACCAGCAGCTGGCACATGTGACCAATGGATGCAACACAGTGGCGGGCACCATGCACAGTGCGACACAGACAGCAACCATGGCAAATGGCACATGGCACAGGTGGCCATGCCCACACTCATACCCCCGCCACCCCCTAATGATGGTGCGCAGAACAAAGTCAGTGCCAACTTTCCCCCTTTGGCCCCACTGGTGCTGGAGCTGCTCCTCCTCCATGGGCTGCTGTGGATTGGCATCCTGCCAGCACCACCTGATGTCTGTCCTCAGGTCCTGTTAATGGAACAAAAACAGGTACACATCAGTAGCCAACCACATCAGCTGCCCACCACCCCCACCCCTATGCACAGGGTGAGCTCCTGCTCGACACATCCCACAGAGTGGTAGCACAATGCAATTGCCGGAGGGCAATGCCACCCCACAATGCACACAATGGTAGTACTCCACCCTGCAGGACACATTAGGCAGCCTAGTCAACACCACAGTACAGCACCAGGGCACACATGTATGATGGTCCTACTCACCTGGCTGTGGCACAGCCCCATGCCTGACGTGTGCCTCCATCCTCCTGAGGCACTCTGGGTCCCTCTGCACCAGGTCCCCATTTTGGTGGTGACACTGCTCACCGGTTATGGCCACCCCTGTGCACTGGATGAGGGAGGAAGCAATTGACTGTCACACAGCCACCTGGGGCTGTTGCAGTGGCACCTGCCCAAACAGCTGGGGTGTGTGTGGCAGGACGCAGGCCATGAGGTTGGCCAACTCGACCTGTGTCCAGTTGGCCACCTGTCCACGTCACTGCTGTGCCATCACTGTGGTGTGAGCCAAGGAGCAAAATGGCGGCAGGAGGCACACGTGGCCAGATGCACAGACAGAAGGGACGTGCGCTGTGTCCACCCATCATGCAGTCACGGAGATGCGTGTCATGGGTGTGGCTAGGCGGGGTCACCCAGGGACAGAGGTCACAGCAGGGGTTAGGGGTTGGCCACTGCACAGTGTGCATGTGCACAATAGCAGGCATGGTGCACTGTGCACCACGGTCCCTATTGCACAGTGGGTGCACAGTGCACTATAGGTGGAAGCACACCAACCGGTGCATGGGCACTGCGGTCCTACACAGTGCACATGCATGCGCATTGCACTGCGACTTGCTCTGAAGCAATCTCACTGTGCACAGAGCAAATATGCAATATTTAGCCACCACATACAAATTAGCTCATCAGCCAATGCGTGGTGCCAATGCTCATTTGCATGAGTTGCACCATAAAAGCACCAGGGGTCGGCACAGGCCATGGACCAGTATTGCAACCTCTTGAGGTAAGTTGCACATGCTGCTGGAGATCATGAGCCCAGCCAGCACAGCAGGGGGGTGGAATAGGGTGCTGCTGCTGACACTGACACACTGTGCTGTCCATGTCCACAGGTAGCAACATGTCAGAACGTGAGGAGGGTGAGGAGAGTGGGCCTGATCACAAGCACAGGCCCAGTTTCATGAAGGCAGAGGCCCTGTTTGAGGCCTACCTCAACAGGGAGTCACTGTTGAGTGGTGTCACAAGCACACCACAGCCCAGGGCTGGGGCCTAGGAGGCAGTGGCAGCATGCGTGAACCAGCAGGGCAGCCACTAGTGGTCAGTGCAGGAGTGCTGCATGAAGGTGGGCATGGATAAGCAGCACATGAAAGAGAAGGTGGCAGCCATCCGTGCAGCCTGGAAAGCCACCAAAGGGGGGCCTGCTGATGCACCACAGCTCATGGTGCAGGAGGAATTGGTGGCAGCCACCATGTGCTGCAGCACCGTGGAGGGTGTGACAGGTGGAGGATTTCAGATGGGTGGCAGCCCATCACTGGCATGGCATGGCATGGCATGCACAGCATGCACAGCATGCACTGGCTGTGTTGAGGAAGTGGTGTGCACTCGTGGGCCTTGCATTACTGACACACCTGTTTTCTCTTTCAGCACCTGCACACCTGCATGCAGAGTATGGGGTACCTGCAGCAGCCATGGGTGCAGGACCAGCCCCGGAAGACCAGCCATCCACCTCCATGGGCATCCGGGGGCCTGATAGGCTGCAGCACACCACCGCTGTCCAGGTAGATGTCCTGGGAATGGGGTCGGATGAGCCCTGAATGTGTTTCTACAGGATGCCAGTCTCGGTGTCCTCTGCATGGAGACACAGATTGGGGTGGGGTATGACACCGATGATGACCTAACCATAATCCTGGACATCATGGGTGGTGTTGTGGGGGAGATGTCCATACCAGACACCAACACAGGCAGCACACCCAGCAACCTGACAGCAGTGGAACAACTGCCTGCTGCCATTGCTAGTGCTGCTGCATGCACTGCCACAGCTGTGCCATGTGGTGGTGGTGGTGTGGAAGCGCAGGTGCTGGGCAGTATTCAGCGGCCAGATGGGTAATGGCAGCAGGCTGCAGGAGCCACAGGGCAGCCGGATGCAGGGTCCCCTCTGGGGAGACCTATTGTTTTGGGCAACAATAGTCTGACAGAGCCCTTAGCAAAATATGTAAACTCTTTTTTGACTGAACTGGTGAGGAAAGTACCTTCTTTTATAAAAGATATGGGGGATATGTTAAAGATTTTACAAGACATAGAAACTGAGAGAGAAAGTATACTGGTGACATTGGATATAGCCTCATTATATTCTAATATACCTCATGTGGAAGGTTTAGAGGTACTTGCATACTGCTTAGAGAAATGGTTATTACAGGAACCACCCACTGAAATTCTAATACAACTGAGTAGATTTGTGTTGGAATATAATACGTTTTTTTACAAACAGGACTTCTTCCTACAGAAAAAAAGGAAAGCGATGGTTGCCAGTTTGGCACCAAATTATGCAAATTTGTTTATGGCCAAATGGGAGACAGAAACAGTTTGGAGTACCAGCAATCCCTTTTTACAGAAAATCAATCTATATAAGCATTTTATAGATGATATTTTTATTATCTGGAAGGGTAGTGAAGACGAGCTATTTGATTTTGTGAAGTACTTGGAGGGGAGTAATGAGAATTTACATTTCAGTATAAGTTTTAGTAGGCAAGAAGTCAGTTTCTTAGACCTTATAATATATAAAAAAGAGGGTGGTGGTTTAGGTACTGACTTGTTTAGAAAAAGCACTGATACAAAATACCCTGCTTATGGCTAGTAGTAACCACCCACCACATGTTATGAGGGCGATTCTGAAGGGCCAGTATATTTGAACAAAAAGGAACTGTAGTAGTCAGTTGAAGTTTGAAGAGAGAGCAGCCGAGTTGACAGAGAGGCTGGAAGAGAGGAGATATCATAAGGAGAAGTTAGTGAAAACAATGGAAGAGGTCCAAAAAATTCCTAAGGAGAAACTGCTCAAGGAGAAATATCAGGGTGAGAAATGTGATCCCCAGCTTACCTTTGTTTCAATGTACAGTCCACAGTCTAATCAGATTACATACATCATTAGGAAACATTGGCATTTGGTTACTATGGACCAAAAATTGAAACATGTTAGTATACAAGGCCTTAGAATGGCATAACAGGGGGAAGAATATTAAAAACATTATTGTGCATTCGGTCCAGCCTGTGCTGGAGAAACCTAGAAACTGGTTGACAGAAAGGATGGGTGGTAGTAATAAATGTGGCAACTGTAAATTTTGTCTGATGGTAAGAACTACAAAAACGTTAAAAAAATCCAGCTACTAATGGAGATGTACGGGTGAGGGGGTCCATTACCTGTAGTACAGTATGGGTCATCTACATGGCAGAATGTAAATGTGGAAGGTATTATATTGGTAAAACAAAAAGACAATTTAAGACCAGAATAAGGGAACACGTAAGAGCAATTATTAATTTGGACCTCAAAAATGCATTGGCCTTACATATGTCAAAAGTGAAAAACAAACATGAAAATGGATTTATGTTCATGGCCATAGAAAAACCCTTTCTCACTAAACATGGAGGGGATTATGACAATCTGTTGCTTCGAAGGGAACAGTATTGGATTTTTCCATGAAAGCTAAGCAGCCACCAGGATTAAATGATAGAATTGAAATCAAACCTTTTGTAAAGGGAAATTAAGTTGTCTTGATGTGTAATTGCTATCTTTTTATGTTTGTGTTTTTTATGTTGTTTTTAATTAGCTTTATTTCTACCTTTTACAGCATTTGCATGGTTGGTGTTCACCTACCAGGGTGGAGACTAAAGCACCTAACATACATCTAAGATGTTGGAGAAAAGTTCTTTTGAATCTATCATTAAGGGACTTGTGCAATTTTTTCTGGTGCTCTATAAAGTATAGTTGGCACAGTATTATTCTATCTTTTGAATAGATTAGTCATGTTTTAGTAGTAGTGATTACAATACATGTAGTTTTTTGTATATCTGTGCATTTTTACACTGTTGAGTACTGTTTGTTCATTATACTTAATAGTACTAGGTAATGTCTCTTTAAGAGAGTAGTAGATAAGGAGGTATTGGAGAGTTAATGGTCATCCTTTGAGAAAGTACTGATCTTAATACAAAACATGTCAGGTGACCTTGGGAAGCGGACCCCCTCCAGTTTGCTGTTGTAAGCTGCGAGCTACAAGCTACAAGCTAGATGTTGGCCTGAACTGGGCCTGCTTTTTATCTTGGATTTGTAATGGACTTGAAATGGACCTATGTACTTTTGCTCACATTTCCAAACAAAGGGCTTTTTTCTGTGCAGTGAGTAATTTGTGATTCATGTCATAAAGTGTGA
Organism: Neoceratodus forsteri; assembly: GCA_016271365.2. Lineage (NCBI taxonomy): Eukaryota > Metazoa > Chordata > Ceratodontiformes > Ceratodontidae > Neoceratodus > Neoceratodus forsteri. The sequence goes on from CM057456.1 coordinate 651,147,859, forward strand.
TGTGATGGATTATTAAAGTTGAACACATGGTGGAATCTTGTTAAGGGTCCATTTCGGATTTATTGAGCCTACACATTATGTGTGCCTTTAGGTGAGTGCTGGCTACTACAAAACTTTTGTCTGAATATTTTTAGCCTTGCACCACCGTGTCCTAGATGCGGTCATTCCAAACAAACATCCACTGCCGGGGTGCCTGCTAGGGACCTACCCCATGAAGACCCCACTATGCAGCATCCACCTGAGTGGGGGGCTGTGCAGCGTGATCGGTCATCGCAGGAGGGTCGGCGCCACACCCAGGTTCCCCAGGGTGCTGACCCATTGGTAGAGCACACCCATTTGCTGTGGCCTCCATGGAGCAACAGGTGTTGCCACTGGGGTACATGCACTGCATGTGGAGGTGCGCCAGGCAGCTGAGCAGTGCGAGAGGGGCACTGCACAGCTCCTGGTGGCTATACAGCACTTGCTGGAGGACACGACCACATCCCAGGTTCACACTGCCAATGCAATCAAGGATGGCCTTGCACTGCTGGCTGCCACAGGCCATGGCTGGCCACCATGGACCCCATGCAGTACACTGTCCACCCCACAATCTTGGTGTTGGGTAACACCCTCACTCTTGACACTGGTCTCTACTGTTGGTATTCCTGGCACTTCTGGGGCAGGCCTGTTTGGGTACTTACACACCCCTGCATGGACCCAGTCATGGTCCCACAGTTCAACCCCTGGGGGACTTTTGCAAACACCCCCTGTGGCTGATGAGCAGCCTGTGGTTACCAATCAGCCCTGGCATAGCTGCCCACATGACAGCTGTGGCCATGGTTCTGTGCAGTGGCCCTGATGTGTGTGCTGCCCTGACAACAGTCTGCAGCTGCTGCCTGTGTGTGCATGGGCAGTGTGTGTGTGTGTGTGTGTGTGCATACCACTGGTGTGGCATCTGTGTGTCATACCACACGCTGTCTGTGTGCGTGCCTGCCCGGCCGCTGGCCTGTGTGGCGTGGGCATGATGAGGGAAGTTCTGCACTGGTTGTGCCTGTGCACCACTGCAATGCATCTGATCCCCACCACTTGCCAGTGCCTGGGCACCTGGGTGCATGTGTGTGATGCTGTGTGCAGTTGAGTGTGGATGTGTGCCACTGACTCCCCTACACCTGCACCATGCCTCTGTGTGTGCATGCCCATTGCCATGCATGCCCCTGCCTGTATGCTGTACCTGTGTGTGTGGCCTTTGCAAGGGTTTGGTGCCACCTACCTGCATGCACCATAGTGCTCCTGTGTGATGGTGTCTCAGTGCTGCCCCACCATCCTTTGCAGCCGGGGATCCCTCTGGCCAGGTGGGGGTTCTCCACCACCCTCTGACTCATTGCCTCCATCGTCCCCAGTACTGTTGCCCTCATCAGCCTCAACAGCTATCCCACGGTCGAAGGCCATGTTGTGCAGTATGCAGCAGGCCAGGTATAGGCCACAGGCTTTCGAGGGGCTGTACTATAGGGCACCGCCAGACCTGTCTAGGCAACAGAACCATGCCTTCAGCATGCTGAATATACACTCAGTGATGTTTAGCATGCTGGCATGTGCTTCATTGTAGCGTTCCTCTGCTTGGGATGACGGGCACCAATAGGGGGTGAGCAGTCAGGGCCTTGGTGGATAGGCACTGTCTCCTGTGTGGATAATGACATGGTTAGCCCTGTGACATCCATTGCTGTGCCCCTTGCCTCTACTTGGCACCCTCACCAGCATACCCACCCTGCCTTCCCCCATCCCATGGCCTGCTCTTCCCAGTCCCCCCTGTCCATCCCATACTCACCCACAAGGTGGCCCATGGGGACATCCCCACACTCAAACCTGTGGCACAGCACAGATCTGTGCCAGATGAATGCATCATGTGCACTCCCAGGGTGTGTGATGCAGACATTGGTGATGTGCCCCTTGGCATCACACACTACCTGGAATTTCACACTCAGGAACCCCTTCCTATTAGTATAGGCCACATCCCCAGGGCCAGGTGGCATGTGGATGCCCAAATGGGTGCAGTCAATGGCCCCAAGCATGCCAGGCATACGTGCTATCCTGTGGAAGTCCTGCATGGTTGCTGTACACTCCACCTGTGTGCTGGGGAAATGGATGTATTCTGAAGCATGTGGCAGCAGAGCATTGAGGAACTGTGTGAAGAGGTGTGACGTGGCTGTCTGGGTTATGCCTGTGGTGTCCCCTGTTGGTCTCTGAAAGGTGTCTGTGGCAAGCAGGCACATGACAGCTGTCACTTTTGTCTCCACAGACATTGTGTGGCTCCATCTTGTGGGTGCCTGCATCTCCTCACTGCACAGCTCACAGAGCTACCTCAGAATGGCCCTGTTCAGGCAGTACCATCCCACAATCTCTGTGTCAGTGTAGTTCTCAAAGGTGGTGCAGGCATGGTACCACCTGTTCTGGACATACTGCCAACGGGCCCTTCTTTGGCCATGTCACTGTTCCTCCTGCCCCCTCACACCCCTCATTACGGCCTCCATCAGGAAGGGCACACTATCCATGGCCCCTGTTGTCCTGTCTCCCCCTGGGTGGTTGGCTTCTGTGGGCTGTGTGCCACCCAGGTGCACTGCTGGGCACTGTGCTTGTCTATCCTTCAAGCTCTTTCTCTCTCTCTCTCTCTCTGCCCCTGGCTCCCTCTCCACTGCCACCTCTGTCCCTCTCCCCCTGTGGCTTCCTGTGACAGCCTCTCTGTCTTTCACTCACTCTGTCTCCCTTGGTCTCTCTTTCTGTCTGTCTGTCCTTCCTTCTTGCTGTGTTTTGCCACTCTCTCTCTCTCTCCCTCTCACCTGGCACAAGTGCTGTCTGTGTGCTTGTGCACTGTATTTATAGGCTCAAGTCTGCTTGGCGCATCCACTTTTTGCTCCGCACTTGCACCATGGTTCCACGGCTGAATATTACACTGCGCTGGATATTCATGGGCATGCCCCCTGCTCTTGCACCTGCAATCATTATAGCTGCGCATTGGTGCAATGGGATTTGCGCTGTGCAATGGCTCCTGCTGAATATCATTCCTTGGTGCATGTCCGCACTTGTGCTGGTGCAACTCAGTTGTGCCATGCATAACTGCTTTGAATATCCTGGCCAGTGTGCATAGTGTGGTGTTTTGGTTTGGTTTTAATTTCAATGTGTGTTTCTGGTATTTCTAGTGAGATGGTGAATTTGTTGTGTCACAAACTTCCTTTTACCCTAATTGATTTATAAACTTTACACAATTAACATATAAATCTTTAAATAATAAAGGACTCAAATAGCCTCATTTTCTGTTTTCAACAATGTTTTCCATGCCAACTAGCAGTTTTTGAATATTTCTGTGTCCTGTTACATACATTAATGGAACTCTTTTTCACTGATTTGTGGGGTTTATCTTTGAAAGTAATCAAAAAAAGTTTTAAATGTCATCTACTCTAATCCCCAGTTATTTATGAAAGCATTTAAATCTGTAACTATCCAGGAAATCTTGATGAGGAAAAACTTGGAAATTACTTTGCTCCGTAGTTCTGTGCATGTGCTAGATTGATGGTTATTACACTCATTTGCAAGCAGATACTTTACTTTTGCTTAGTGAATTAACCAAAGGAATTACAGTACTGCAAATTCATGTAGCGATTCAACAATATTTATAAAATTTTTTGTTTAAATATTCAACATCCCAAGGAAAGTATAGTATTGTAAACACCATGGAAGTGCAATACTTAGATATTATCAGTATACTCCAACATGTGTCAACATGTGTCAATACTTCAATATGCAGATATACTCATTCTGCAGCTCAATAACTGTGATATGAAAAGTGATTATGTGCACAGTCTGCACTGTTTTGTAGGCGCACTTCAATCGTGTATATTGCATAAATCACTAGCACACCTGTTGCATCATGTAAGAACTGTAACCACATCTTAAGGTAACTGACATCTTTCCTAAGTCTGTAAATGAATAACCATAGACTTCACACACATCATGTGAACAAGCTGTGTCTATTTGAAAGTGTTGTACAGCACAGCAGAAACATACGCCACATACAGTGTGACTACTATTCTGCTTCATGAAGGCCATTGAAGTAACATAATGATCACAATGCACACACAGCCCATGGTGGAAAATGACATCCTGAGTATCAAATCGTGTTTGTCCAAACATTACTGTACTGTCTGTAAAATCAGTGATAGGTGTGTAAACTCTTAGTCCAAGAAAATCAAATCTCTGCAACACAAGGACAAGGTACTGAGAAGAGGTTCTAACTCTAACAGACTGAGTACACTCCCCTCCACACCTTCTGCACTGCCAGCCACATTGTGCATTTCTAAAGAGCTCTCTGAACTTCACAGTCCTTGAGTGGGGAACATACAGAGAAATTGAAAGCATGTCCCTTGTGATTTCTTTGTGTAAATGACCACAAGAGAGACAAGTATATTTACTCACATTAGTGACAATAAAGTACTGTTGCATAAGAACATGTTCATCATCAAGAGTGTTTATGATGGCTATCATAAACTCTGTGACATCTTGCTGGATGTTGTTCGCAAAACTTCTATGTTCATCATAACCACCTAGAACATCTCATAAAGGTGTGAGAGACTGAACACTGCTTGTATGATTAGCAATATTGTTCACAGCTTGCTTCAGTGACTTTGATAATGCAGTCTCAGGTGAAGCTGTGACAATTTGAACAAAATGAGGAAAATGAAAAAAATTCCTGCGGTGCTGAGTTTGCGTAGCAATTCACTCCAGTGCTGTTATCAAACTTTGGGCCAACAGTCAGGCCAACAGACTTCTTTCATGGAGGTGAGCCAGTATGATTGGGTGATGTTGGTTCCTTCTTAGAAGTGACAGAAGTCAATCCATCAGCGTTTTTTTTTTTGTCCGTCACAGCGTCGGTTTTTAGCCTGGTCATGACCTTCTCCACCCCTCACTCCCAAATCAGCCACACTCCCAGTTTTACCCCCTGGCTTGCTCCCCAGGGTGGGGCCATGCCACCAACCAAGGTGCCACAGACACAGGTCGGGTTGTTGGTAGCCAGCCTAGGAGGGATGGAGGGGTGATGAGGTGGCGTCATGGAGGTGCTGCTTCCCAAGACTTCAAAATTGGTAATTTCTGCCAATTTCAATGTAATATTAATGTTTAAAACCACAGAAGAATTATTAAATTCATAAGATAATATTTGTGAAAAATAATTAACTCAGTCCTTATTATCAATTGAACTCTCTATGTAATTCATTGACTGTTTATATCCTGATGCTACCAATTGCCAAAAGGTTTTATCATCTGTATTAAAAATTACATAGTGCGTATGTTTCCATAACCACACAAAGTGTTTTTTTCCTTTTGTCCAACAGAAATGTCTTATATTTGCTCCTTTCCTCCCTCAGTCTAGCTAAGTGATCTTCATTATGTGAGTTCCTACTGTATATCTCCTAAGTATCAATTTCAAATTATTCTTCTTGATTATGCATTCATTATCAAACCATCCTTTATTAGCTTTTTTGTTTTTTTTTGTTGACCTTACAATATATTATTTCATGAATATTTTCCAGTAATTCTACCAATATTTTATTTTTAATAGCAATATTTGTATTAAGATTCTCGTGATATGTAAGGAAAAAGAATCGTAATTCCACAACTGTTCTTTGTTCAATAGCACTGGACCAAATAATTATTTTTATATTCCACATCTCTAGATTGTCAAGTACATCCATATTACATTGAATGGGGCCTTTATGAGCACTTTCTTTTTTTAGTGCAGTTAAACAAATGGGCCCAGATATTCAAAAGAGCTGAGCCATGAACAATAGGGTTGTGCCTGGGCAAGTCCGAAATGCGCCATTCTGCGATATTCAGCAGGAGGCAGTTGCGTCCCCAAATCATGCTGAGCAACAGCGCAATGCTAATGAAGGCATGCACAACAGAAGGGGGAGGAACCATGCATAAACTGCACAGCCCGATATTCAGCCGGGCTGTGCAGAGTTATGCAGGTGCAACCCCATACCTGCGCCTGCACAACTTTAAGCCAAAAAAAAAGGATCAAGTTGAGGGCCACCCACAGGTGAGCTGCTGCATTGCAGGGCACAACACAACAGCTGCCACCTGTGGGTGGCCCTCCACTTGTTCTCAGTGCCCCCGCAGCCCGATTGTGAGCATAATAGTAACCCCCCGTAGCCCGATCGCGGCAGCAGAGTAGTCCGCCACGCAGCCGCGGATCTGCATAGTAAATTCTTCCCACCTCAACTAGCCCGATCGCGGGCATAACGTCAACCCCAAAGACCAATATCCCTGGTGGTCCAGTGGACCACGGTCGATCGTGGCATAGGTCAAACCCACCCCCAAGTCCAATATTTCTGGTGATCTAGTGGTCCCCACCAAGGGGCCCACCACCCGCTCCCGTCAGCGGCGGCTGGCAGCACCACCCGCCTGCCCACCACCTGCCGACTGACAGCTCAGTAGGCTGCATGCCCATTGGTTCAGAGCATGAGCCAATGGGTGTGCAGCCATTATACTAGGACAGTCAGATATGTGAATGAATTAATTCATTCACATATCTGGACTGCTTGATAGTATGGGCTGCATGCCCATTGGCTCATGCTCTGAACCTATGGGCATGCAGCCCTACCGAGCTGTCAGTCGGCGGGTGGTGGGCGGCAGGTGGTAGGTGCTGCCACCCGCTGGGTTGATGGGGAGCGGTGGTGGGGCTCTATGGGTGGTGTGGTGGGGCCACTAGATCATCAGGGATATTGGTCTTGGGGTGTTGACGTTATGCCTGTGATCGGGCTATCAGGGGTGGGGATGTAATGGATGCCCACAATCGGACTAGTCGGAGGGTGGGGATGTGAAGATGCCCATGATTGGGCCAGTCGAGGTGGGGGACGATTATGTTATGCCCATGATCGGGCTACTGGGGATTGACATTATGTCTGATTGGGCTGCTGGGAGGGGGGACAGAATATTGTTCTGCCCGCGATCGGGCTGCAGGGGACGTTGGTCCCCGATGGCTGCTGCCTGGCAGGGCACCAGGTGCAAGTCGTCTAGAATAGGCGCACCCGCATGCTAATGGCATGCAAATGGAGCTGTAATTAGATGCAAATGGCCCCCCGTGCGCCTTACATAAATTATGGCCCCATTTGCATGTCACCTTTTGAATATCGCAGGTTTGCACATGGCGCAATGGAACTTGCATCACCGCATCTGAATGCTCCACTCTGACCACTTTCCGTGGCGCAAGTTCCACTGGCTGTGGCCAGGGGCGATATTCAAAGAAGTTGCTCAATAGCGCAACTCTGTTGAATATTGCCCTGGCCACACCCCTGCGTAACGTTTTTGAGCAGCGCAAGAGCTTGCGCCACAGAATGGCGCAGTTTGAATATCTGGCCCATGGGGTAATGATCACTTTCTGTATGACATTTAACTTCAAGTGACGTCCAAAAATTTAAAGGTCCTCTCCATAGTGCAATATCTAGTACTGATTCCGCAGTTGCAGAATGATAAGTAAATTCCCCATCCAAGTCACCAGGCAAGTGATCATTTAATGGGAACATTCCACTAGTTTTGAGATATTAATAAGTTTGGTACCATTATTATTAATACGGTTATCTTTAGATCACCTAATTTGTTTATCTGTGTTAGGAAAAATATAATTTAAGATAATATCATCTGCAAAACCAACAAATTGTCCAATCCTGGAATTCAGATTACCTATTAAGAGAAAATGATCTTCTGGATAACCATAGCTTAGTTGTGAAATTTTCTCTTCTAATATACTCCAGACTAATGCATCATAATATTTCAACTTATTGGGGGGAATATAAGAATTGAAGACAATCACTGAAAAATATTTTCCAGTTAATCTTAATATCTCATAATAATTTTTCATATCTATCTCTAAGATATGTATAAATACGTTAATTTTAACATTTATAATCAATCCACCTGCTCTACACCCTAATGTTGATATTTTTTTCCCTGGTATTTAGTAGGTATGAAAACTATTCATGCTAACCTCATCTTCTTCAGAATGCCAGGTTTCTTGTAAAAAAACAAGCATGAAACCAGTCAGATAATTAACAAGCTCTGCATCTAATGATTTAGTCCTATAGCCAGCAATATTCCATGAAATAATAGAGCTACTATCATCTTGATCATTTAATACTATTTTACTCTTTGACTCCAAGTCATTTATTTGCCCCAGTGATTTTTCTAATGATTGTCAATTGTATAATTCAGAAAGTATTTTGAATCTATTATCAGTCCATGCTTCTGTGCTTTGTATCTGATTTTTCCCAAATGTTCTGATCTCTGTTTGTGTATGACATGGATGCTTATGCTGCTGATGTACAACCCAGCCAGTGTACAAACACATGACAGTGTGACATAGCACATGCCATCTTTGAAGATGCCATTGCTTATGTCAGCCATTGCTGAATCCAAGCTTAAGCCTTGTGACTTGTGTATAGAGACAGTATATGCAACACACAACAGAAACTGTTTCCTTGTTACATATATGTTTTAACTACTTGAAACTACACAGAAGTTCTGTTAATTGGTTGAGGGTGTTCAATGTTGTCAAACTTCTCAACAAGTACCTCTATAAATGTCTTCTGGAAATTATACTGAAATTCTAGGCTGTGATCCATTGCACCATTGACCAGTCCATGATCCATATTTAGCTTTTGATGTAGCATGACGTGTGCATTCTTACAGACTGTAAGAATAGTCTCTGGACCAGTTGTGCAGGAGACATCAGACTTGAGTTCAGTCAATCATACAGTAGCTTTGCTGCCATCTGTCGACCCAAGCAGACACCATTAACAGTGTCAATAGCATGCAGCATGCAGAGTGAGTACTTCTTGCTCCTCTCTGTGCAACATGATGTCATTGAATTTACTACATTGCTTAAGTCACAGCATGAGACACACTATTTGTGCACTATCTGAGTACACTTTCTTGAACAGATCATATGCAGCAGTCAAGGATGTTCCATCAGGAGTGATCCTGCATGTGTTCAACAGAGAAAAATTGTGGAGTGTTAAATTCACAATCCCAGCCTCATCCAACAATGCCTTATAGGCTACATTACCACTCTATTGCATGTTTTGAAACAACTCGACATAGGTGAACAGCTCCCAGAGGTTGATGCCTGCAATGCACCCTATAGTCTGTTTTGCTTGCTGTACAGTCAGAGCTGAAAAAAACATTCTCTACATTTATGGGTGTGAGTTGCAGAAGGTCTCCAAATACCACAATGCACTTTCCACCAAATTCAACACCATCATCACTTCCAAGGATCTCCTGCACATGAAAGTGTATGCAAGCAAGCATGACATTGGAGGCCATACTGATCTCATTGATGAGCAATACTTTCATTTTTCTAAACATGCTTTGAAGTTCAGATGCCACTTGGAAAGATAGTTTGTGATACTCTCCACTTTTACCATGTTCCACAGGCAGCATGAATAGTTAGTGGAGAATGACACCACCAATATTATATGCTACTGTATGCTGCCAGTCCAGATGGAGCAGTAACAGCAATAGACATGATTGTTCCTGTGTGTTTCCTTATCTCAGCACTAATGGCTTCAATTAGAAAACTCTTGCCTGTCCCTGCAACACTATTGACAAACATCAGTAAAGGTTTGTAGACCCAGCAGTTACATTGCTTCTTCTCATGCAGGATGCCATGTCATACTAATTCTGTAACACCATCATAAATCAAAAGCTGCTGTTGGTTCAAATGTTCTTTCAATTAACACAGCTTCTTTGTACTAAGGCAACCATGCTGCATTGCACTTTTTACTTCTGCCATGAGTACTTCAGGGTATTTTTAAGAAGAAGAGAGCCAAGGGTTCCTTTCTCCTTCTGGTTCAGTGTTCTTCTGTGAATTGACATGAGTGTCCTCCTCAAGTTGCTGCCTAGCTTCTTCAAGCTGCTCCTTTTCTAACTCCAGTCCATGTATATATGTTTCGGACTGGTCTATTTTGTAGATCTAATATGTCAGGCTAAACTGTTCCTCATATGTAGCACAGTCTCCTTTCAGCATGCTCTCATCCCTCCATGGCTTAAACAAGAACAGAAGAGCAAAGTAATAATGCTCCATGCTGTCAGCAGTGGAGAGACTTAATTTACAATGGTCAATCAGCCAAGGTTTATGTGTTTTTACTAGACAACCATCCATGCCTTTGACTTTCTAAATATGTTTTCTAACATTAGGTGCCACATCAGTTGTATAGTCATACCATTTAACTGCCTCAAAGAGACACAGGTTTTCCATAGCACTGTGTCATTTTGGGTAGTATGTGTGTCAAGCAGGTTATTCTTCAAAATATTCTTGGAAGAAGGCTATTTCACTGCCAGGACCTCAATCTCCTCATGAGGTTTTAAGACGCATTTACATTTCTCTTTGTGATGCACATTGAGAAACCATATAGCATTCGATTTGCCATACAGGTATGTCCTGATCAAGCGATGACTGGCTTCATATGCACCATATTCCCTGTGAGACAGTATCTTCAAATCCAGTGACCAAAGTTGTGATCTGAGTAATCTGCCAGAACTTGAAAGTTCCTCCTAGAGATCTTGCAAGCTGGTCTGCTCATGTTTCATGATATATGAAGTGATGCATTGAACAAGAGCCAGAGAGTTGTCAGTTACAAACTGAACATCTATTTTCACTTGCCACATCAGGAGAAATGTTGGGCTGTAATCATTGATGTACACCTCATTCTCCTGCCTGGGTAACTCATATACCCTCTTGGTAAACTTGCTTTTCAGGTGATGATACATTGCTGAAAATAAAATCATTCATGTGTCCTTGCTGACGGACACATCTAGGGAATCCAAATCAACATCTGGTGTACCATTTAGCATGACTCTTTACTAGTCAATGGCAATACTTGATACACAGATGCCACTGAAACCTTTGCACTAGCTTCCATAATGTACAGTAGGACTGTCATACTTGTCTGGCATCTGACAAGTCACGTATTATTTGATGAAGTGTAGAACTTCTGCAGCATCATTCTTGACAATGTGTGGAGCATCCTTAATTGGGATATGTAAAGTGCCATGTGCCTGGCTGTCTGTCCTCCAGACATAGTACTCAATGAGCCCAAAGAGGCAGATTGTCCTTTGATTAAATGAATTTCAAGATGTCATGGAAACGCCCACAAAAATATCGGGACACAGACACTGGGTGAAGCGAGCACATCTCACTGAGATTCATAGATGAGATGCCATCAATGTCTCTGTTAGCCCACTTCAATAGATCAACTTGTTCCAGCTGTATTCAGAACAACTCAGAGTGACAAACCAGGTAGGTGACCCATACTCTCGCAGCATACCCATGACCTCTCATTGTCTCCGGTACCAGTATTCCTTAATATCACACATGATAGAGAGAATGGGGGTCAAGTTCACCTGCAGTGTTTCATCCTTGTTCTTCAACTTTTGAAGAAACTCTGTAGCTGTGATTCCATTGAGTGGACATGTCAGCCATAGAGTATGTATGATGGATGCTGAGAGTATACTGAGCTCACTCTCCCACAGCAGGTGGAACAAATATTGAATGTTCCTGTGGAATTTGCCATCCATATTCAAGACTCTAGATGCTCAGTACTCTGCAGCAGGTACCTGTACATCACGTACATCCAAACAACCTCCTGAATCACGTGGGAAGAAGTCAGTTAAGCATTGTGCCTCCAATGTGCTCTCCCAGATGCTAACATGAGTACCTTCAACCTGCTTCATCTGACAGAGATCAATGTTGTCTTCAACTGGATCTCTTCCATGCAGCGGGTGAAGTGTGCACTGTTCCTACAAATTTTCATTAGTAGTAATATCAACCTTTTCTATCATTGGCTTTCTGGTGTCCAACACTCCAAACTGAGCTCCCATATCACTCACATTATCAATGTCAAGGTTCTCATATAAAGGATTGTTGCTCTTAAGATATCTTAGAGTTCTTTGAACCTTCTCAACATTGAAATCATCCTGCCAGATAACCTTGGACTTCATGGGAACACTGTTCACAAGAATAACAAAACTGTTTTCATGAGAGATTGCCTCCACATTCTCTTGCAACGGTAGTGGCAGATACATGGCAGCACCCCTCAGAGACTTCACAAGCTCTTTCTGTTGTATGTTACATGTCCTTGCATTCAGGCACAGAATAGTCTGTAATGGTTTCATAGTTAGAGATGTGCGAAATTGGCAAATTTCAATTATGCAAAATATTTCACTAAATCTGCCTGTTTCACAAAATTTTGGGGGGATGTGAAATTCAAAATTTCACCTGCGTAATGTGAAAATTTGGCTGTGGAAGGTGAAATTTGTACCGTGGAGGGTGAAATTCTGCAGTTTATGTAATGAGAAAATTTCTCAAAATATTTCATAAGGCAAAATTACTGATTTCATGGGAATTTCACTGGTGAAATATAATTTTGCAACATCTCTATTCATAGCTTGTGTAAGAAAACATTCTAACAGCCATATTGTTCAACACAGAGAGTGGTGGCAATGTGTTATGTTTCACCTTTGCAAAACAGCACTGACATATAGTAACCTTTGGTTAAAAGTCAAAGTTGTTCTGTAACAGCAGGAATGCCAACAATTGTCCCCATATCTCATTGAAAGACATTATGTTCTCCAGATTAACAGTAACAGTATGTTTTCTGTAGAACAGTCTGTGACATGAGACACACACAGAATTAAACTTCTCTGTCTTTGACAACTCAGATTTGGAAATAGCCTTGCCAAAGTTGTGAATGATATCAGATTCCCTGAGTGAGAAAATACACAAATCAGTGGCTGTGCTTTCATTAGAGACTGCTTCTGAAAGAATGCTACTAAGTCACACTTCTCTAATGGTGACCATAACAACTGCCATGTCACCTGCATTTAGTGACTTATCAAGTTTTGCATTAGAGCTGTGTGGAATATAAAATTCCACCTACTGAATGCTGACAGAATGACCATTCAAAGTCCACAGAATTCCAAAGAATGTTTGTAAAAATTCCACAGCATTTGCCAAAGTTTAAATTTCAGTTATCTCACTATACTTTTAAAAGTATGCCTCCAAATAAAGTCCAATTTGGGACTTGAACAGTACACAATGACATACATGAGTGTACCAAACTTTAGATTTGTAGATTGAAAGGGGGCAGAGTTATGGGTGGCCAAACACTTAATCACAATTTCATTTTCAGTTATTTTGAATTAATTTTAAAATTTCTTATCCAAATTTCTCCACAATATCAGGATTTAGAGAACCACCTAGAATGCATGTATGCACCATGTTTTAAGTCTCAATCTTCAATTGGAACTGAGTTACAGGTAGCCAAATATTTTGCCAAAAGTTGGATTTCTGTAAATTTAAGAAAATTTTGATAGTATTCATTGAAATGTTATAACAATCGACAGGTATACAAGTTATTACTACATTTGTATATGCACATAGTTTCAGATTTCTAGCTTTAAATGGGACTCAGTTATAGCCTGCCAAACATGTTGCCAAAATTTTTAATTTTGGTTAGTTCCCTCTAATTTTATAACTACATATCCAAATTTAACCAGAGCTGAAACATTTAAACTACTATACCACATGGTCATTTCTGAACAAGTTCATAGTTGCAGCTTTAAATGGGATTGAATTAAAAGTAGTCAAACTTTCACAACATTTAAAAATTTAATTTTTCAAGAATGTAAACTACAAGGGCCCGATTCTCAAATGCTGCACCAGGACGTAAGGTTCGTGCATCACATAGTAGGACGCAAGCAGCACTTTGTGCCAAGATGCAAACAAAATGGGATTCACAAATGCACCATGCATGACTGCAGAGACCTGCTGTGTCACCCACCCCATGTGCCAGCACAGTGCCAGATGGCTGCTAGTGCCATGACGCATGGTGCATTGTGACAGGGGTAAGACATGCAGGATGCAGGAGTGCAATTCACAAAGCAGCCCACAACAGCAGATTTCAGACACCTGCTACACCACACAGAGCTGATCTAAGGGGACTTAGAAAAAGGAAGGGAAGAGGCAGGGTAGTGTAACAGGACTGAGACACAGGACTGCAGCAGGACAGAGACAGATGAATTCCAGGAGGATGTTTGCACCACAGGCCCTACTAGGCATACAGCTGGCCATGCAATGCCATAGGTGATATGCCCACCAGGATGCACAACAGGGTGGTGCTGTACAGCAGGTGCACAGACAGCAGCAACCCAGACACCAGAGGCAAGCTATGTGTGTGTACTGTTCATGCACTGCCCACAGGGACCTGACCAAGAAGCAGCACATTGCATGATATCAGCTTGACAAGGCAGCCATAGCACAGCTATGCCAGGAACTTGATGCTGACCTGAGAAGCAGGACCAGAAGAGGCCATGCCATACCAACAGAGGTGAAGGTATGTGCAGCCCTATGGGTAATGGCCACTGGTGGATTCCAGACACCCAGTAGCGACACTGTGGGCATCTCACAGACCTCCATATCATCATGCCTGAGGGCAGTCATGGATGCCCTTCTATACAGGTCACACCAATACATCCAGCTACCCACAGATGCCCAAGAGCAACTGGCAATCAAGCAGGGATTCTACAGCACAGCAGGATTCCCACGTGTGCTTGGTGCAATAGACTGCACACACATTGCCATAAGGGCACCACTGGATGAACCAGAGACCTATGTCAACCATAAGGGATACCATTCTATGAGTATACAGGTCATCTGTGACAGCAGGTGCAAGATCATCAACATCATGGCACAGTATCCTGGGTCCACACACAATGCGTACATCTACAGGAACTGTGAAGCATGTGAGGTCTTCCAGAGCGGGACACTCACAGACGGCTGGCTGATTGGTAAGGCACACACAGACACATGCAACATAGGTGGGCATGGGAATCATGTGGGCACAAGAGTGACCTACACCCCCTCCCCACAGGTGACAGTGGATACCCACAACAGCTCCAGCTGATGGCACCAGTGAGGCATCCACAGAGTGCAGCACAGCAATAGTACAATGATGCCTACACAGCAACATGCAGTGCTATAGAGTGCACACATTTTGCATCCTCATGATGAGATTCCAGTGCCTTGACAGATTATGTGGTGCACTGCAGTACACACCAGTAATGGCATGCAAACTGTTCATAGTATGTTGTGTGCTGCACAATATAGCACTTGTACATGGCACACCACTGGCAGAGGATGAGGAGGCACCCAGTGAGGATGGTGACACTGTGGGGGAGGAGGAGGAGGAGGTAACGGGGCCTGCCAATGACTGGCGACATCAAGGCCAGGCACAACACACACTGGCTGGACAACAAATGCGAGCGCAGCTCACTGGGTCACACTTTGGATGAGCACATGGCAGCATGCACAGTGTGCAAGAAAACAGGTACAGCATCACCACCATGCTGTGTGCTGGCCGTGGACCATAGCCCTGAGACCATGGGAAGACCACACGCATGCAGCAATGGCATACACAACAGGCACACTGGGCAGCATTGCCATGGCATTGTGGAGAACAACAAAGCAGTGCCAGGAACCCAGGGACCACCGTAAAGTGCACACACTGCAGGTGGACTGGAACAGATGTGGTAATATGGAGGTGTCACCACCTGGGCCACCACACAGGCAGTGGCAGCACAGTTGACACAGATGTGCCTATTGTCTGTATGCTGACCCAGATGGTGCAATGCACAGTGACATTGACAGCGGCATGAGTGGCCGGATGTCCGTTGCTAGCATGGGCAACATGTGGACATGCAGTGTATGGCAGGGATGGTGAGACATGAGGGGTCCCATGCATGGTGGCCACAGCACTAGGCAGCACATGTAGACTGCAGGGGATGGGAACAGCACTACAGTTATGTGTCACGCAGCACACCGGTGCTGGTGCCACCATGCAATGTCATTGCATGGTGGGCACCAGAGGCAGGCACAATGGGGATATGGAGAACTGTGTGGGTGGGTGGCTGCACAGACCATGCAGCACAGCCGAAGGTGTGGTACATGGCTGGATGCAGTGCACCCATGGCTGCAGAACATGGGTGTGTGTGGCATACCCATAGGGCATGCCATGAGGACTGGCACAGTATCACTGGAGGCATGCCTGCCACCCAAGCACAACCATGGTACCCTACACAAATGCAGTGTGCTGTGACAGGGGGATGACCACCCATGCACCGCAGAGTGCACTGTGCAGCAGCAATGAGAGAACGCATGTTGTGCTGGGTGACAGCTGCAGCCATGCTGCTTGCGTAGCATGTCATCCCCTTATGCAATGCACAGCGCATTGCGTGCTGCATGCCAATGCATGCTGCATTGTGCAATGCAGTGTGCATCGCAACGTGTGAATAGCCATGGGAAAGCAAGGAACACATGGAGCTTAGCCACCAACACATGCAGGACTGCAGTAGCTCAAGCCACAGGACACTGGATAGTGCAGCACAGAACGCTGCTCCACAAACAGTGCAGATGGAGTCAAGGGACCTAAACAATCCCAAGGACAAACACCAGGTGGCAGTCCCAGTTGCAGTTGTATGCTGGAGCAGGGCACCAAACTTTACTGATGATGAGACAGTGCTTCTCTTCAGCCTGGCTGAGTAATGGAGCAGAGTGCTGTTCCCACAGGGAGCACAGCAGTCCAGCGCAGCAGACAGGGAGAGGGTGTGGTCCACCATAGGTAACAGGCTCCAGGCAGTGTCTGGAATCAATAGGATCACGCAGCAGGTCAGACACCAATGGAATGACCTGGCCTGGAGGAAGGGGTGGCTCCTTGCCCACCTAAGGAGGATGGCATGAGAGGCAGATGTCCAGATGCATGGAGGACAGCCACACCAGTCAGGCATGTGTAAACAATGACATGGATGACACACAGCACAATACAGTGACCATGACTGCACAGATGAGTACTGATGATGTTACACACCATTATGTCTCCAAAGGAGAGGACAGTGACACCGAAGGGCAGGGCAGGCCCAGGGAACCTGGATCAGATGGCAAGGGAAGAGGACCCCACAGAGAGCAAAATTGCCAAGGTAGGTGTACAGAGGTCATGACATGTATGCAGCTGCGTAGGCTACTGTGTAAGGAGCAGCAGGCAGGGGGGATGCACACACACACACACACACACACACACACACATATACACGCAAGCTAGCAGGGCCAGCAATGTCAGCCGTGGCTGTTGGTTGCTGGTGGGCACATACACTGTGGACACATGTGTGGGTGTGTGCACCACACATGGTCAGTGCATGTCACCACCCATGCAACACATGGCATGGCATGGTGATGGCCTGTTGGCCGTGCATTGGTGATCTGGGCAACATACATTCATTCAGTGCACAGAGTGGCATGGACGCTTTGCTCACTCACTCACTCACTCACTCACTCACTCACTCACTCACAGGCTGTCACATTGTCTTCCAGGTGCCGATGCTAGTGAGAGGAGTGGACAGCAGGGCCTGGATGCATGGTGGCATTCCCTGGAGCAGGCGATGTGCTGTCTGAAGCGGAGTGATGCACAGGCATACACAGCCAGGACATGGATGATGGCCCAGGGTGGGCAACAGGTGACACTGCAGCAGGATGTGGAGGGCACAAAAGAGGGGGAGGAGGATGTCCTGGGTGAATGACAGGAGCATCACGAGCATGCAAGGCCAGACAACAGTGCTGTGGGACTGTCTGTGGCAGAAGATATGTCCGACATGGCAACAGGCGGGGCCACCCATGACACAGCTGGACAGGTGGGTGCTGACCAGACTGGGGATGGTGCTGCCCCATTCATGGTGGTGGTGAAGCAGCCCTGAACATGGTCCAGGGCAGCCCGTGGAGTGACAGGGACACTTGCCAGACAGGGACGTGAGGAGTGAAGATGACATGCAGCCCCACCCACCCACCCTCCATGACTTTGCTCAGGGACTATGCCTGTGCATCCTGCCCATGGCAAGGCTGCTGACCAACTTAAATGACACAGTGCATGACCTTGCTGGACTACCTGGACCAGATTAATGGACATTGAGTGGTGTGAATGTGAGTGCAACATAGTCTTGGCCTCACACATACAATTGTGGACATGCAATGGACAGGGCACATAGGGTAGAATGGACACAGATGTCTGGTACTGCAGGGATTCTGCAAATGAGCATACAATGCAGTTAATTGTATTAGAAACATAGAAACATGGAGTCACGTGATGCAAGCTCTGTGAACACAGCCTGGCCCTGTAGCTCCAGCTTCCCGCTGCATTTAAGCTTATATTTCTGGTAATTTGGGCTAGCCCACGACTTCAGCTGACTTCATTAGGCAGTGCGGGAGACCCTTAAAGCAATTTGGTCTTGAACTGGGTGCATATGGAGGTAGAAATGAGGAAAAACGCACCCCGACACACCCCGCCGGTTTCGCCCGCGAAGGCCCAGCCGAAGAAAGTGAGAGTGAACATGGAGTCTGAAACCTCTGAAAGTGAAAGCACTGCTCGCGAAAATGAGCCCCTAACACTGGCTCAATTTCTTGCTGAATTCAAGCCGTTTAGATCGGAACTCTGCACGGTGTCAGAGGAGTTGAAGGCAGTCACTGTAGCCCTGGAGGACTTGTCTCATCGCACGGGAGATACAGAGGCAAAGGTGTCATCCCTCGAAAAGAGAGTACAGAAACAGGAGCCGGAGATTGTAAGCCTGAGACAGAAATTAGCGAGAATGGAGGCAAAAATCGAAGACTTAGAGGGACGGAGCAGGAGGAATAACTTAGTCGTTATTGGCCTCCCGGAGCGTGAGGAGGGGGGAGATGTGATCTCGTATATGCAGAATCTTTTTAAGGAGCTTGTAGGCCCGACGCCCTTTGGCGACAAATTTACTATTGAAAGGGCCTACAGGCACTTCGCAGCTCCATCACCAGGCTCTCCCTGCATACTGTCATTGTGCGTTTTGAATTTCAAGAAAGGCAGTTCATTCTATTAAAGGCTAAGGAGAGTAAAGAATTGAGATGGAAGGGAGTGCCTATCAGAATCGACAAGATTTTCCGCTTGCAGTGCGGCAGAGAAGAGCGAGTACCATCCTATTGTGGTAAATTGATCCCAGCGGGTATTCGGTTCCGTATGCTCTACCCTCTAAGTTACAAGTTATGATTTCTGGGCAATGGGCTTCCTATGAAGATGCAGTAGCGGCAAGAAAGAGACTGACTGTAGCCCTCCCGGACCTCTTCAGATAGCCCCTCGGACGTCTGCAGAGAGAGAATTGGGCTATAATGCCAAATCTGAGGCTTGATTGTGACCCCTTAAAGCAAAAGAGCGAGGCCTTGCGGATATGAAGAGTACCGATCTAGTTTATTCCTTTTTTTTTTCCCCCCTCTCCCTCGTTTTTTTTTTTCTTTTGCTTTGCCTGAACAAATCGCTTGGGACTGTCAGAGGCACGTATTAACGTGGAGCCTGGAAGTGGGGAAGCGCGGTAGTTGAACCTGGGACCTGCAGATAAACCGACCGATCAGAGAGACGTTTGGAGAGGTGTGGTAGGCTTATAGTATGCAAGAGTCTGGCCTGGAATGCTGCAACGAGTTGTATATGGCCTACATTCGTCGTGATTGACTGAATGTGCCTCAGTGGGCTAGCTGGTTCTTCGTAGGAGTCAGGCCTGGGTGTGCGAGAAAGTGCTGTTATGTGCTCACGTGGCGCTGATGTTCTACTAGGCCCTGAGGGAGATCGTAGTAAATGAAGAAGTATCCCAGGCTGAGAACTGGAAGGGAGAAACCTGAAGACTATTTGCGATTGCAGGCTATGGAAATAGAAGGAAAATGCACCTATTGGAAAAAAATTTTTTTTTCTTCCTTTGTTGGTGTATTGGAGCACCGCCTGTGCCTCAAATCGGGGACTGTATATATCGTGGACACTGCCTGCTGGATCTCCTGCAGATAATTATGACCTTTTCTTTCTATTGGTTTTAATTTATTTTATTGAAAGAAAAAAAAGGGAGGGGAAAAAAAAGGGGGAAGGAAAGGGGGCGGGAGAGGAGGGAAAAAAAAGGAAAAAAGAAAAAAAGTTACTTAAGATAGTCTTACTTGTACATTTTGGGGATTTCTTATACTGTGGAGGGGTCAATTCTGCTATTGAGTGTAGGGGCAGGGATATATGGAGTGTTTTTGGGGAAGGGGTTCTGTGGTGCAAGTTTATGGTCTGAGGGGTTCTATTGCTTATGTCCATCATATTCTGCCTCGTCGTTTCTTTTTCTCCCATTAGGTGAGTGGTTAAAGGGGAATCATAGGGTCAGTGGGGACTGTGGATTAGTCTCAGCTAGACATTTTGTCTTTTGCAGGAGGGCTGGAGGAAGGGTCTGAGGTAGCGGAGCTATGGATATCACGGGCCGGAACGTGATGGGAGAGGGGAGGTATTCGGTGGGAGGGATGGAGTGGGGGGTGTTAATGACTTTAAATATAGGTGTATGGGATTGGATTGTTCTAGGGGTTTCTTTTTAAGGTAGGGCCGGGAGTGGGGAGGCTAGCAGCGAGAGCTTAGAGGGGTGGAATAGTGGAAGATCTGCTCTCCCAGTTATATGGGACAGGATGAAGAGACAAGAGGGCTGCTCATGTTTTTTAGGAATTGTTCGAGGATGGTAGTGCTTTGGAATTTGTTACGTGGAATGTCAAGGGTGCCAGGCAAAAAGTAAAGAGATATAAGTTATTAAAGCATTTGCAATTGGTAAAGTGCCAGATAATATGTTTACAGGAAACACATTTGCTTGAAAAGGAATTGAGTACACTCAGATGCCAGTTTATTGGCCAAGTGTATGGAGCTGGGTATAATACTGCTGCTAGGGGGGTTGCGCTCCTATTGCATAGGAATGTTGCTTTTGTTTGTGAGGAAAGGATAACGGATCCGGTAGGCCGTTATGTAATTGCTGTGGGACTCTTAAACCAAACAAAGATAGTGCTGGGCAGTGTATATGGTCCTAATGCGGATACCCCTGGTTTTTTTATGGAACTAATGAAGGTTTATGTCCGTTTCACCATCTTCCGATGGTGTTAGAGACTGGAACTTGCCATTTACTCCGGAATTGGATAAAGATAGTAAGCAAAGTAAGTGTCTTCACCAGCCCAGAGAGCTATTAGGGATTTGTCTGATAACCTGGGCTTGTGTGACCTGTGGAGGGTTTTACATCCTCTTGTAGGAGTATACCTTTCTATCGGAAGTTCATAAGACCAGGTCCAGGATTGACTATTTTTTGGTGAGTAGAGGCTTACTTCCAGGATTGGTACATAGTAGCATTACACCGGGGATCTTTTCGGATCACTCCATGGTTCGCTGTTCCCTTGGCTTTGCTCCTGATGCCCCCACACAGACTATATGGAATTTAAATAACCAGATACTTCGCTCCACGGAAATAAGGGAGCACATTAGTGGTCGGATTGAACAATATGAGGTAGAGAATAGGCACTTATCTATTAGAGGGGACTTGTGGTGGGCTGCTTTAAAATGTGTCTTGAGGGAGAGTTTATACAGTTAGCAGCTGCAAGAAGAAGAAGAGGATGATAGAGTTAGGGTTTTGTTGGAACAAATTAGGGACATAGAGAGAGCCTTATCAAGGGATACACCAGAGGAGACCGAGCAGTTAATTAAACTGCGCCATGAATATGAAGAGATATTGGGAGAGAGAGCAGAATATCGATGAATAAAACAAAAGCATTATATTTGAATCAAGGGAGAAGTCAGGAAGGCTTTTGGCTGAATGCGTTGAGGGCTGTTGAGACATCGAGGATAGTCCAAAGTATCACGTCTCAAAAAGACGGGTCGGTTAAAACTTTGCCTAGAGAAATCGTAAGGGAATTTGAGGACTATTATAAGTTGTTATACAGTTCAATGAATCCCAGACCCAGTAAAAAAGAAGTTGAAGTTTATCTAGATGCTTGTAACTTGCCCCAGGTGACAGAAGTTCAAAAGAGGGAGCTCTCATATCCCATTTCTGATGAAGAAATCTTGGAGGCAATCCGAACACTTTCCAATGATAAGGCACCTGGCCCAGATGGGTTCTCACCCAATTTCTATAAATGTTTCGACTCTGTTATGTCCCGTCTTAAAGATTATTTCAGAGTATCTTGACCTTAGATGTAGTGGATGGCTATTTATTTGAGGCTTTAATCATGCTTATTCCGAAAGAGGGGAAGGAGTTAAATAAAGTTACAAGCTATAGACCTATTTCCCTGATTAATTGTGATGTTAAGATCCTGGCGAAGATTTTAGCGAGTAGGTTATCTAAGGTCATGCCTACTTTAATCCATCATGATCAGGTTGGCTTCATGAAGGGCAGGTCTGCCTCGGACCACCTGCGAAAACTGACTCATGTCTTCTCTGCATCCAGGGACTGTGATTCTCCATGTGTGTTGATGTCGGTGGACGCAGAGAAGGCGTTTGATAGAGTGGATTGGAAGTTTTTGTCCGTTGTTATGGAGAAATTTGGTTTTCCGGTTCAGTTTGTCAGACATGTGTTTGCTCTTTATAAAGATCCCAAAGCTAAAATATATTGTAACGGAGTGTTTTCTACAAGTTTCTCTCTGAACTCTGGTACGAGGCAGGGCTGTCCTATGTCGCCTCTTCTATTTAATTTATATTTGGAGCTTCTCCTCGCCAAATTGAGGTTAGATCCTAGAGTTATGGGTGTTAGAGTGGGGTCCCAAGAGCTGAAAATTTCAGCATTTGCAGATGACATTCTATTGCATCTTGCTCAACCAGGCGACTCAATTCAGGCAGTCATGGGTAACATTGAGGAATATAGTAGATTGTCAAATTATAAAATTAATGTAGAGAAAACTCAGATTTTTCCGCTGAACATGAAGGTGCATAAGTTTGAGGCGCTGGAGCTGGGCATGCAATGGACCCCGCATAGCTTGAAGTATCTGGGTATCTATTTGGCCAGATCAGATTCGAAATTAATCAAACTTAATATGGATGCCATTAGGAGTACTATTAAGCAGGATTTAAAAAGGTAGAGTGGTCTGCCGCTCTCTCTCTGGGGTCGGATCAATATAATTAAGATGAATGTATTACCCAGGATTTTTTATCCGCTCAATATGCTCAATGTCTCACTACCCCAGAGGTGGTTTAGTGAGTTACACTCAACAGTCTCGGAGTTTATCTGGAGGGGGAAGATGCTCAAGAGGGCTTATGGTAAACTGGCTGCCCCGAGAGAGCAGGTTTGAGACTTCTGCATTTTGGTATATATTATTGGGCCAGTAACCTTGTAAATATCTGAAATGGATTGTGCCCGCCAGGAGGTTGGAGTCCTTGCCTTATGTTCCTCATGGGTCAGATTGGAAATAGAGGCAATTAGGAGGTGGGGATAGACCCGAAAGCCTTACTTTACTCCATTCCAAGGAAGTTACCCCCTAGGCTGACTGTTACCCCAATAGTAAAGTTTGTACGTATACATAGACAGATATGTGCCAAGTTAGGTTATATCCCAGATAGGGACAAGTGCCAGCCGATTTGCCTAAATCCCAATTTAAAAATTGGGGGAAAGATGATACCGGGTCGATGGCTTCCCCAACTGGAGGGCTTGCGAATTGAGGACTTAATGGCAGACGGTCGTATACTGCCTGTAAAAGAGATCCTGGCAAAGTATAACATTGAGTCCAAGCAGGTTTTTAAAGTTTACCAAATCACTCACTTATTAACCCAGTTGTTGATTAAGCTTCGAGTAGAGTGTAAAAATGGGAAATGGTTTGAATCATTGGAGCCAGTTACGTGGGAACCACATGCGGTCTCCAAAGTATACAAGGCGCTCCTGGATCAAGTTCTTGCAGATTTTGAGTATAGACCTAGATATTGGTCTAGTTGTTTGGGAAAGCAGGGACGGGACTGGGAGGGTGTATGGAGACATGTGTATAGATATCTTAAACAGGGTAGATTGAGGGTGATGCAGTTTCACTTTTTGAATAATTTGTTTTGGACCCCTTCCAAACTACATAAAGTAGGTCTTAGGCCTAGCCGAAGCTGTTTCCGGTGCCGTCAGGCAGTTGGAGAGTTATATCATATTTTTTGGGAATGCCCGACTATAAAGCAGTTATGGATGCAGATTAAGCAAAAAGTAGATCCATTGTTGGGTATTGACCAGTTTTTTACCCCAGAAGTATGTCTGATAGGGGATTATTCTGGCATTAGGTTTAAAGAGCGTAGATTTTACATGGCCCTGATCTCCGGTTCACTCAAAAGGTAGTTTCACGGCATTGGATGACTGGACTCTCAATCACGTATGTGGAGTGGTTACAGAAATGCTATTTAACTTAAATATGGAGAAATTATGTGCAGGAAAGGGTAACCAGCTCCATGTTTACGAAAAGGTTTGGAGTCGTTTTCAGGCTTTATACCTTCTCCAGATGAAACCGACCCAGTAAGGTAACATTAGACATGAAGATGGGTGAGCGGATCTTCCGTGGAGTTATTTAGTATGGTAGGGGAGGCTAGGTAGTGGGGGAAGAAGGGCGGGGGCTGGGGGTGTGTGTGTTTTTGTTTTTTTCTGGTGGGGAGAAAAGCGGTTTAGCGGTTCTAACCTATGTTATTGTTATGAAGGAACAAAAAATTTCTATCTATGTGTCTTGTTATGGTATTGGTAATTTCAATAAAAAATTTTACATTTCAAAAAAAAGAAACATAGACTTTGACGGCAGATAAGGACCGCTTGGCCCATCTAGTCTGCCCATTTGCCTACCTGCAGGATAGGCCTTAGATCCTAGTTAACCAACAGCCTATTTCTTCCTACCCCCCCACAAGAATTGCCTTATGTCTGTCCCATGCATTCTTGAATTCTCCCACAGTTTTAGACCCCACAACTTCCTCAGGAAGGCTGTTCCATGCATCCACTACCTCTCTGTGAAATAATACTTCCTCACATTGCCCTGACACGCCCTCCTTCTATCTTTAAATTGTGTCCCTTGTTCTTACAAGTCTCTTTTTCTGAAAGATGCTACCCTCTTGGACTTTGTTGATTCCACTGAGGTACTTAAAAGTTTCTATCATGTCCCCCCTCTCCCTTCTTTCCTCAAGGGTATACATATTAAGCTCCTTTAGTCTCTCCTCATACGGCTTCTCTTACAGACCCTGCACCATTTTAGTTGCCCTCCTCTGGACTACCTCTATCCTGTCTATGTCCTTGCGGAGATGGGGTCTCCAGAACTAGACACAGTACTCCAGATGGGGTCTCACCAACTGTCTGTACAGAGGGATAACAACTTCCTGTTTTCTGCTGCTGATGCATCTCCCTATACATCCCAGTATACCCCCAGCCCTCCCTACTGCCTTCACGTTGCTTGCTAACCTTAAGGTCATCTGATATGATTACCCCAGGTCCTTTCCTTTTTGTTGTTGTTACTACATCCCCACCCATTGTGTATTCGTCCCTGGTTCTTGTTTCCCAAGTGCATTATTTTGCACCCTTGCATTGAATCCTAGCTGCCATACTTCTGACCATTCCTCCAACCTTGCCAAGTCCCTTTCATCCTTTCCACGACTCCTTGTGTATTAACCCTGTTGCAGATCTTTGTGTCATCTGCAAAAAGGCATACTTTTCCTTCCAGTCCCTCTGCAATGTCACTGATGAAGACACTAAAAAGGACTGGACCCAATACTGAACCCTGCAGTACCCCTCTAGTAACCTCTCTTTCTTCAGAGTGGACTCCATTTACAACTACCTTCTGTGTCCTGTTGTGCAGCCAATGTTTTACCCAGGCTACCACCCTGGGACCTACTCCCAGGCTGGTTAATTTGACTATTAATCTTTTGTGTGGGACTGTGTCAAATGCCTTGCTAAAGTCTAGGTAGGCCATGCCCACAGCCCCTCCCTGGTCTACTACTTTGGTCACCCAGTCAAAGAAATCTATTAGATTCATCTGACATGACTTTCCCGCTGTGAATCCATGCTGCCTTGGGTCCTGTGCTCCACTGGCCTCTAGGTACTCAACTATTCTTTCCTTCAAAAGTGACTCCATCACTTTCCCTACCACAGAGGTCAGACTGACAGGTCTGTAGTTTCCTGCCTCTGTCTTGGTCCCACTTTTGTGAAGGGGAATCACATCCACCTTCCTCCAGTCCTCGGGTACCACACCATCCTCCCATGATTTATTAAAAAGAGTAGCCAGTGGTTTCACTAGTTCCTCCCTTAATTCTTTTAGAATTCTGGGTGAATTCCATCAGGACCCATTGCTTTGTCCACCTTCAGTTTTAGGAGTTCTTGCAGAACCCTTTCTTCTGTGAAAGGACTGGATCGACCTTCATCAAGAGTGTTTCTGTTAATTGGATTAGGCACTTCTCTCCTCTTTGTGAATACTGAGCAGAAATATTCATTCAGTATCCCTGCTTTTTCACTGTCCCCTCTGCCCACCCAACCGCTCATTCTATTCAGCCTCACTATCCCTCCCTTTGTCTTTCTACACTCGCTGATGTACCTATAAAAGGTTTTATCCCCCTTCTTAACTGAGTTGGCTATCTTTTCCTCAGTTTGGGCCTTTGCTATTCTGACTTCCCTCCCTGCTTCCTTCTGCCTTAACTGGTACAGCTCTCTGTCCTGCTCCTTCTGTGTTTCCTTATACTTCCGGAATGCTATCTTTTTCTTCCTGACTTTCACAGCCACCTCTTTTGAGTATTGCTATTGTACCCCTAATGCTGTGTGGAGAGCTGTGCCCAGTGCATTGTGTACCTCTTGGATTGCCTTCACTGTTGATGTTGTGAATTGCTGTTGTGTTACAAATACATTGTTGTTCCATGTGCAAGCTATGTCTGTGTCATTCTGTACTGTGCATGCTCTTCATTTGCCAATGCTGTGTACTGGTCAGTGCCAGCCAATGTGTGGGTACCAGACCACAGAGGCCTACGTAGGGTGATATGTGGACAACAGGGACCACTGTCCAGCATCTTGTGGCATGCACCACATTGTGCCACAGGGCTTGGTAGTGCGACATGCTGGGCACAGTGACAGGACACTGTATCCCTGTGGGCATGTGTCACCCAGTGTTGGGGTCCTCTTAGTTCCACAGTGGCATGCCACAGTGGTTAAGCCAAACCACCAGTCGACAAGGTGGGATCCCTCAGTTTGGACCTGCACGTGCCGTGCATGTGACAGTACCAGACATGGGGTACACATGTCCATGGTGGAGCTGGGTGGTGTGTCACAGTATGTGGCATATCACAGGGCCCACCCAGTGGCATGCATTGAGCAGCTCTGTATGGCTGCCATGGTGCCATGTCCTACAGTGGGTACTGTGTGTGAGTATTGGTGCTGGGTAGGATGTGATGCCCCTTGTGTGGTGGGGAGGCAACAGTTCTGCAGAGCCCATGTGCCTTGGTGTGTGGGCATGCAGGGCACCATGGATGGGTATGGTGCCGTGTGTGCCACAGGTCATGCCTGTACTGGTGAGCAGCACCATGGTGTGTGCGCCCACTGCTCTCTGGACACATTGGGGGGCCTGCCTTGTTGGCGATGGTTGGTGGTGCATAGGTGTGGGTGTGCGGTGTCAGCAATTGTTGGCATGCAATGGTGTACACACCCAGGTGCATGCGACTGCTCCCAGGGCAGGCATTGGGGGCTATGCAGGTGTCCAGTATGTGCTGTCTGGGATGGTAGTGTGCCTATCACTGACATGTGGGGGGTGCCACTGTCTGGGGATGCAGGCTTGTGTGCATGTCCCATGCTGTGGTGACATGACTCGGTGTACCATGGCCATGGGCACTGTACAGGGAACATGGGGTACACGTGTATACAGCATGGGTATGCATGGCACATGCACATCCATGTGTGGTGTGTGTTTTACTGTGAGTCCCTGCGCAGGGTGTGTTGTGGGCACAGAACCAGGGAGTAGTGGAAGCCATTAACGGTGGTGGGCCCCCCCATCTGTAGCGCATGCCTGGCATGATGCGCACATCCTACTGGTGTGTTTGTGCTACTGCCATGTTGCTGCTCTGTGTGGCATCCTGCAGTGTGACACACCCTGTCAGCACCTCTGCCACAGCTGGCACTGTGTGCACCCTGTGTCTCTGTGACCAATGTCATGTCACTAGGGGTGTCTGTTGTGCTTCAGCAGTCCCTGTCATACTGCTGCTGTTGTTCCCGCTCTGTCCAGTTCTGCTGACTGCTGCAGCCATCTGTGCAACAGGTTCTGCTGCTGGTGGTCCTTGCCCAGCCATCCGCACCTCACAGGCCATTCCACCTGCCTCAGAGTGAGCCCTCTTGTGGTCTCGGGATCGGGATGTCATGTGTTGTCCTGGCTTCTGTGCTACACTGGATGTTGGCATGGCCATGTTGTTGTCCAGCACCATACTGTTCTGTGTTTGTCCGGACTGCTCTATGTCACTGACAGGCAGGTGGATGTTCTGCCCCTTGTGCCCATCATGTTCCAGTACCCCTATGTGCCTGTGCACACCCTCAGCAGTGTTCATGGGTGTGGTGCTGCAGTTGACTTCTGTGTCCTGTGTTACTGTGGCCCCCTGCAGTGTGTGCCCCTCTGCACCATGGCCATCACCCACACTGGCATCACTGCATTGCTCCGGCCCATCCTTGATGTCAGGCCTACTTGTCTGCCCTTAGGGGCATTTGCATCCAGCTGCTGGTCCCCTTTATCTGCATGTTGGCCTGCCATGTCACCCACCGCCCTGTTCTCGGGCACGGCTGTGCATGTCATGTGCTGTGTCATTACACTGTCTGGCTGTTGTTCCATAGGCTTCAACAACTGCCCCATGCCCTGTGTGCCCTCATGGCTCTGTCGCACATGCTGTATGCTGGCTGTGTTCCCCATGCTCTGTTGTGCCACTGCACACTGCATTCCGGACATACCTGTGGGACTGGTGCCATACTGGCTGCATGTTGTTGTATACATCTTGCGATCTCCTGCAATGCTGTTGCCATTGCCATTGTTGCCTCTGTCTGGGTGATATGCAGCACCATGCTGCATTCCATGATCATGGTCTGCCATTCTATAGCATCCACTTTGGCGAGTGACTCACAGCCATATGTCCTGGAGTAGCCTTGTTGTCTGTGTTGTTTGGCCTGTACCTTCTTGAATCCCATGTATGATGGCTGCATGGATATCTGCCACTGCCAGCTGCAGCTGTCATATGTGTGCTACCATGGCAGTGGTGTGTTCCCGTATACTGTCTCATATCCCTGCCAGCTTACGCTATGCTGCCTCCTGGGTGAGCAGGACATCCTGGTAGTATTGTGACAGGTGATTCCCGAGGTCATCATCCAGTGGCAGTGATGTTGCACCATGTTCGTCTGTCCCACCTGCACCTCTATAGTCTGGTGTGGCGGTGCTGTGTGCCTGGCTGTCATGGCCTCTAGTGGTGAGTGCGCTGTCTGCCTGTCCCACCACAGTGCCATCCCTTCTGTCCCCCTGTTGCTGATTTCCACCATGGTCCTGTGCTGGTGTGCAGTTCTAGCCACAGGTGTGCAGTGCCCCACAGTGCCCCACAGTGCTGCCGCTGTTGGACAGCACAGCATTGCTGTTGGTGTCACTGCCCTGTTGGTCATCCACTTCACTATCTGTCACCCTCCTGTAGGCCTGGCTTACTGTGCTGTTGCTGGTAGATGCCTGCTGTTGTTCCTCATCACTGATGCTATTTGTGCTGTGCTCCAAAGCTTCACTGTCACTGTGGGTCACAGCATGTGATGGTGTTGCCCACCTGGCAGTGGCATGTCCTCCAGTCGCTAGAGTCTGGACATCTGCTGGGTGTACAGACAGATGTGCACAGTGCATTACCTCTGGTGCCAATGTGCCGGTATGTGTCCATTGCCTGTCCAGCCTGTGGTGCCTAGCGGAGGGGTCACCTCTTGCATCCCATGCATCTGCATGGTTGCCCAGGCCACACTGTGTCCCTCTGAGTCTGCCCCTGGGTCCCTGTCCATTGTGGATACCTGGTGCCCATGCAGTGCATCATCCCTCACTGGTGGTGCCACATCTGCTGTCTGCATGGTGGTGCTACCCACCACATGCATGCCCGGTGCTTAACTTGTACATGTTGTTGCAGATACAGGTCTAGCTCAGTGTCATCCTGTATGCTGTGTATGCTGATCTGTGCCACTACATGTTCCTCATGTCTGCTGAGGGGTCATGGTTGTGAGGGTCCTCCACCCATTGCCGGTATGCAGTGCCTGTTGTGGGCTGCCTTCTCCTTGGCATGGCACTTGATGTCACAATGACGCTTCTGCAGCTCCATAACACTGCACCTGCAGGGTGCCACTGTATTCACCAGTCTGGCTATCTCATCCCATGCCTCCTGCTGCTGTGTCCATACCTTCTGGACCCCTCCCCAGGATGAAGCAGGTCTGCCTGTTGAATGTCACACTCAGGTCAGGGCCTTGCACCATTGGCCATCATGCTCATGTGCTGTCACCCTCAGTCCCACCTACCTAGGCCTCAATTGGATCCAGGAGGATGTCTGTCTCCTGGTCCAAGAAGCTTTTCTTCCTGGAGTGCCCAGTCTTCTTCCTCTGTGTTCCTGGGGTTGGCTGCCCCCTCCCTTCTTGCTGCATCCTCCGCGGTTTGGCCATTCATCTGCCCCCTTGCATTCTGATGCTGCCTGCACCTTGTGTGTCAGCTACATTATTTATTTGATGCACTGTGCATTCTTGCACCCTGTGCACTGCATCTGGTGCATTCCTTGCAGAATAGGGTACATTGCCGATGACGCAGGATGCTTTGGTGCACAGTGCATCCAACATACCTTGCACCACTCTAAGGTCTTATTTTTGAATCGGGCCCCAAATATATAA
Source organism: Neoceratodus forsteri (assembly GCA_016271365.2). Taxonomy (NCBI): domain Eukaryota; kingdom Metazoa; phylum Chordata; order Ceratodontiformes; family Ceratodontidae; genus Neoceratodus; species Neoceratodus forsteri. The sequence goes on from CM057456.1 coordinate 651,178,615, forward strand.
ACCCCTGAAACTTTAAAACTAGAGAATGCAATACCATTAAACATGGCAAGTTCTTAGACCTTACAAGGTGACTGTGTGTGCCAATTTTATCAATTGCTTGCTGTGAGAAATTGAAAAATAACATATGTACTTAAAGTCAAATACCATGAGTCTTTGTGAAAATTGTAGAATTTCATGAACAAGTCCATAAAACTGTAATTTTCTAATTTCACTCAGCCTTATTTGGGGGATTCTAATTAAAGGATAGTGGTATAAGAGGCAGGTAGTGCAGAGGATCACCAGGTTCTGGAGTTAGATGCACAGTTTTACCAAGAAATGGACAGCTGAGCTGGGTAGCACAACACTGGAAGACCCCCAGGTTGGAGCAAGAAAGCAGAGTGTCAACAATTCCAACCTGAATGCAGGATATTAAGGATCACATACAGTAAAGTTATAATCCTGGGAGCCAATTGCACATGCAAGTCTAGGACTTAGAGGTACAATGTCTTGGGCAGCAGGAAGAAATAATTCTGGCTATTCCAACAGGGTAGGTTGATAGGAAAAGGAGGAGGTGACTCATGTTTTAAGGGAGTTTGCCACTGTAAAGAACAAAGAGGATATCAGTGGGATCAGTAGTTCTACTGAGTCAATCTGGCTATGTCAAAAGAGAAGGGGAGGGGGATAGTTACCCAGAGAGGAACAGCAGAAATGCAAAAAGGTCATCCCAGCTTATCAAATGTAATGATATGTGCATTGTTAATGTTAAATTCCACAAAAAAAAATGGATGCTTCATCTACAGTATATGCTATCGTCCATATCATAAATATGTGAGAAAATGTTACTAATATATTTTTTTTCTTCTGCAAAATTAAAACTGCTTAACTAATTTATCCAGTTGTGTTAGACACCAGGATACATTGACTATGGATATGCATGTCAAGTGTTAACTCTACGCATGCAAGAGCTGAGAAGTTACAGACATCAACATTTTTTATAGTTTTCACAAAGTTTTGCAAATATTTACATAATTATATAAGCATTACAAAAAGGTTACCCATACCAGTTTATACACATCTAGCTCCAAAGGTGCCTGAGTTATTTGCCTTTGAAATGTTTTCATGAAATTTCCCGAACAAAATAAAAGGACAAATTTTGAGCACATATAATTTTGAGATGATGCATCATATTGTCATGAAATCTGGCACATTGCTAGAACACCTATCATCAAGAAATCATGCCAAATTTAAGATCCCTGATGCAATAGATAGTTAAGGTATATGCAGATAAAAATGTTCATGAAATTTTACACAAACAATAAAATGACAATATTTGAGCACCTACAATATTATTTGGCACATTACTGGCCATTGACCCAAAGAGTATACATTCCATATTTCAGAGCTCTAGCTTAAATGGTGGCTGAGTTATAACCAAATTACTAAATTTTAAAAATTCTGAAGAAATTCTGTGAAATTCAATGGAATTTTGTGAAATGTCATTGAAATTCAGCAGATTTGGAATTTTCCCATTCCGCACAGCTCTACTTTGTATACCTTGAGACATCTTGCCTCACTCGATATATCCTGCGTACAAAGTTACACTTTGCAGTATGGTGTACTGCAATCATACACATGTGGTGGAACACACTATTGCAGCCACCACTATCCAAGCTTGCCAAGGAATGTCCCATGAGTCCAGAATATGGATGAATGTCACAGTGATCAATAATTTTGAACAACTTGTATATCTGTGACCTTTTAATAGTAACAAACAGGTTTACAAATTTCACAGTCTCATCAAATGATGATTGTCTGACATTGCAAGTGTCATCACAAGCCCATGACAGGCAGTTGTGTGTTCTTTTTCCACCTGTTAAGTTAGACTAATCTTCTCAGTCATATGCAGAGTCCCCCTGACAAAGACTCAACACATTGTACGCTTTCCCATCTACACTGACAGTCAGAGTACTGTCCTTTCTCTGTGGGTGATACGATTCCTCCCAGTGGATTGCATCAGAATGTTGTATGTGTAGCCATTTGCCATTGAAAATGGTGCACATGTTGTTTCTGTTCACATTTTCAATCTCTTGCAATTTCATCTTTACAGAGTAAATTACATGTTTAAAGATATCAATCTGATGCATAATTTGCATCCACAAACATGCATGGACAGCTAATGCCATGTTCACAAAATTGCAGACTTTCAGATGGAGCTTCATTAAAGCTAGTTTGCTGTTCAGCCTCTTGCCTTCACATCACATAACAGCAATAATTCTCCACTCAACTTTTGCTTTGGAAGCCCAAGTTACAGAAGTACTTAACTTTACTCAGATGTCCACTGGCAGCAGAATAATGTTTTTGTTTTTTGCTCTGGTTCTTACAACTTGAGCATACAACAGCTTTCCTCTGCTGTTTACTTTTCTTCAAGTTATCAGCTGATATACATTTGTCACTCACCATTCATGGAGGAGCCATTGAATCAGTATCCAATTACTTTTTTCTTGGACACAAAATGACCACTACTCCCATGATGTGCACTCTTAGTCAAAATGCAGTTTGTAATCTTAAACAGCACTATACAAGTCCAAGAGGGTAGCATCTTTCAGAAAAAGAGACTTGCAAGAACAAGGGGACACAATTTAAAGATAGAAGGAGGGTAGTTCAGGGGCAATGTGAGGAAGTATTATTTCACAGAGAGGGTAGTGGATGCATGGAACAGCCTTCCTGAGGAAGTTGTGGGGTCTAAAACTGTGGGAGAATTCAAGAATGCATGGGACAGACATAAGGCAATTCTTGTGGGGGGCAGGAAGATATAGGCTGTTGGTTAACTAGGATCTGCGGCCTATCCTGTAGGTAGGGAAATGAGCAGACTAGATGGACCTAGCGGTCCTTATCTGCCGTCAAAGTCTATGTTTCTATGTTTCTATACCTGCCCTGTCTATGGATACTATGATATGTCTGTCTGGGAGGCATATTCATATAGCCGGGATACAATGACAGTCCAAATTCTAGTTTGTATCAGACACCTAAAAAAAAAAAGAAAAGAAACAATTATATATTAATGATAATGCATAAGTACATCCTATGTGCAAGCTTTTCCAGTTCATTCCTATGGTATTTCAACGGAAGCAGCAGGTGTTTTTGTGAAAGTACATCCTTTGTCCAAGCTTTCTCCATTCATCCCTATATGACTTTCATGAAAGTGCTTGTTAGTCTCATGAAACTACGACCTATGTTCAGTCTTTACCCATTCATCACTATAGCAGTTTTGTGAAAGTACTAGACACTTTCGTGCAAGAACAGTGTATTTGCAAGGTTTCCCATCCATTCCTATGGGAGTTTCATGGAAGTACCAGGTAGTTTTGTGAAAGTACACCCTATGTGAGAGCTTTCCCCATTCATTCCTATGGCAGTTCTACATTAATTTGTATCTCAGCACTATAATGTAGTGATGTGAGTGCTATAGACTTATGGAAACACAAGGCCTGGAGGTCCCTGTACTTCCACATATAACTGAGGGACAATTACTATATTTTTAGATTGGCCCACAGGGCTTGGAAGGATCTATGCTCCCACAAGTCACTACAGAGTGATGGGAGTGCAGGGCAGGGCTGTGCATGGACCGAATATATAGCAACAATTATTTAACAGTGCAGCATTTGTTATTCTTGCAGTACCCATTGAAACATTTGCAACTATATATAGATTGTCACTTAACTCCAAATATTGACAGTTATGGCCTGTTGAAGTTCTAGTGTTACCCTATGGGTATCATTATGTTTTTTTACTTGTTTTTTATAGTAGCCTGAATTATATAAGGGCGTAGCACATGTTATTCATGTAGTACCCATTGAGACTTTTCAGAGCATGTATTGGTTGTCACTTAACTCCAAATACTGACAGAGTTATGACATGTTGAAGTTCCAGTGTTGTCCTATGGTCATCATTATGTTTTATTACTTGCTTTTTTTTAATAACCAGAATTATTTATGGGTGCAGCATATTTCATTCTTGTAGTACCTATTGAGGCCTTTGTGACCATATATAGATTGCTACTTAACTCCAAACATTGACTGATCTATGGCCTGTTGAAGTTCCAGTGTTATTCTTGTAGTACCCATTGAGACTTTTCAGAACATATATTGATAGTGACTTAACTTGAAATATTGAATTATGGCCTGTTGAAGTTGCAGTGTTATCTTAAGGGCATCTTTATGTTTTATTGAAGTTGTTGGCCCTCTGTACAGACAGTTGGTAAGACCTCATCTGGAGTACTGTGTACAGTTCTGGAGACCCCATCTCCACAAAGACATAGATAGGGTGGAGGCTGTCCAGAGGAGCGTAACCAAAATGATGCAGTGTCTGCATCAGAAGACATATGAAGAAAGACTAAAGGAACTAAAGATGTATAGCCTTGAGGAAAGGAGGGAGAGGGGAGACATGATAGAAACGTTCAAATACCTCAAGGGAATCAACAAAGTCCAAAAGGATAGCATCTTTCAGAAAAAGAGATGTGCAAAAACAAGAGGCACAATTTGAAGATAGAGGGAGGATGGCTCAGAGGTAACATATAGAAACATAGAAACATAGAAGTTGACGGCAGATAAGGACCGCAAGGCCCATCCAGTCTGCCCATTTCTTTTTCTACCTTATAAATGTGCCATCGGCCTTTGCTCTGTCAGTGACCTATCTATTCATAGTCATTTGTATTGCTCCCTTATGCCTATCCCATGCCTGTTTGAAGCCCTGCACTGTATTCATAGCCACCACTTCTTGTGGTAAGCCATTCCATGCATCTACCACCCTTTCTGTGAAAAAAGAAATTTCCTCCACATTTCCCCTTAATCGGCCTCCCTCTAATCTCATGCTGTGTCCTCTTGTCCTGCTATTTTTCTATATTTAAACATGTTAGACTCTTTCACCTTGTTTATGCCCTTAAGGTGTTTAAATGTCTCGATCATATCACCTCTCTCCCTCCTTTGCTCAAGGGTATACATATTGAGCTCCGTTAATCTGTCCTTATATGTCTTCTGATGCAGTCCCTGCACCATTTTGGTTGCCCTTCTCTGGACTGCCTCAATTTGGTTAATGTCCTTGTGAAGGTGTGGCCTCCAATACTGCACGCAGTACTCCAGATGGGGCCTAACCAATGTCTTGTACAGAGGGATTATTACCTCCCTCTTACGACTTGTGATACCCCTACTAATACACCCTAACACCCCCTAGCCTTACCTACTGCTTTAGAGGTCTGCTTGGATGATTTTAGGTCATCAGTGATGATGATGCCCAAGTCTCTTTCTTCCTTTGTGACTGCTAGCAACTCCCCTCCCAGCCTATAAGTGGCTTCAGGGTTTCTCTTCCCTATGTGCATGATTTTGCACTTCTTTGCATTAAATCCCAGTTGCCACTCTTCTGACCATTCTGCTAGTTTATCCAGATCTCTTCTCATTCTGCCCACCCCAGATAAGGTAATGTGACGAAGTATTTCTTCACAAAGAGGATTGTGGATACATGGAACAGTCTTCCTGAGGAGATCGTAGAGTCAAAAACAGTGGGGGAATTCAAGAATGCATGGGACATAAGGCAATTCTAGTGGGGGGGTAGGAGGAAGTAGGCTGTTGGTTAACTAGGATCTGCAGCTTATCCGTTAGGTAGGGAAATGGGCAGACTAGGTGGGCCAAGCGGTCCTAATCTGCCATCAAATTCTATGTTTCTATGTTTATTTATTGCTTTTTTAATAGACTGAATTATTTAAGGGTGTGGAAAATGTTATTCCTATAGTACCTATTGAGACATTTCTAAACATATATTGATTGTCACATAACTCCAAATATTTATGTAGGTATGGCCTGTTGAAGTCCCAGTGTTATTTTATGGGCATTGTTATGTTTTATTAATGTTTTATTTGAATAGCCTGAATTATTTAAGTGTGTGACAAATGTTATTCTTGTAGTATCCAATGTGGCCTTTGTGACTATCTATAGATTGTCACTTAAATCCAAATATTAATGGAGTTATGAACTGTTGAAGTTCCATTGTTATATTATGAGCATCTTTTATATTTTATTATTTGCTTTTTTAATAACCAGAATTATTTAAGAATACAGCATATGTTATTCTTGTAGTACCCATTGAGACCATTAATGCACTAGTTACCTTCAAGAATGTGCAGCCTACTTGTAAGCTTTCCCCTTTCATCCCTAAGGGAGTTTCACAGAAGCAACAGATGCTTTCATGAAAACACATCCTATGAATGAGCTTTCCACATTCATTCCTATTGCACTTTCTTGACAGTATTAGGTACTTTTGTAGAAGTACCTCTTATTTGCGAGCTTTCTGCATTCATTCCTGTGGTACTTTTGTGAAAGCTTGTTATTTTCTTGAAAATACATCCTATGTGTGAGCTTTCTGCATTCATTCTTATGGTAGCCACATGAAAGCACTAGATAATTTTGCGAAAGTACATCCTATGTGCGAGTTTTCCCCATTCAGTACGAAGATACTTTCACAAAAGCATCTCATACTTTCACAAAAGTACGTCCTATGTGCAAGCTTTCCACATTCATTCTTATGGCATTTTCACGAAAGCACTAGATACTTTTGCAGAACTATATTCTATGTGCGAGCTTTCCCCCATTCAGTCCTATTGTACTTTCCCAACAGCATCAAGTACTTTCGTGAAAGTGCATCCTATGTGTGAGTTTTCCCCATTCATTCCTATGGTACTTTCGTGAAACCATCTGGTACTTTCGCAAAAGTACATCCTATGTGCGAGCTTCACCCATTCAGTCCTATGGTACTTTCACGAAAGCATCTGGTACTTTCATGAAGTACATCCTATGTGCGAGCTTTATCCATCTATTCCTATGGCAGTTTCTCCATTAATTTCTATATCAGCACTATACTGTACTGGTGGGGGCACAATGGACTTATGGGGCCCCTGTGCTCCTACATGTTATTGAAGGACAATTACAATATGCATGGATGGGAGTACAGGGCCTGGAAGGCCCTGTGTTCCCACAAATCACAATGGAGTAATGGTAGTGCAGGGTAGGGTGTGCTTGGACCAAATATATATGCACAATTATTTAAGGGTGCAGCATATGTTAGTTGTATAGTACCCATTGAGACCTTTGTGACCATATCTACGTTGTCACTTAACTCCAAATATTTGTGGAGTTATGGCCTGTTGAAGTTCCAGTGCTATTGTATTGGCATCTTTATGTTTTATTAATTGCTTTTTTTAATAGCCTGAATTATTTAAGGTTGCAGCACATGTTATTCTTGTGGTATCCAGTGAGGATTTTTGTAGTACCCATTGAGGCCATTGAGGCACTAGTTACCTACACAAAAGTACAGTCTATTTGAGAGCTTTTTCCATTCATCCCTAGGGGACTATTGCAGAAGCACAAGGTGGATTCCTGAGAGTACATCCTCTGTGTGAGCTTTCCACATTCATTCCTATGGTACTTTCATGAACGTACTAGGTACATTTGAGAAATCACATCCTATGTGCAAGCTTTTCCAATTACTTTCTATGGCACTTTTCTGAAAGTATCAAGTACTTTCAAGAAAGTATAACCAAAGTGCTAGCTTTCCACCTTCATTCCTATTGCAATTTTGCTAAAGCACTTGGTACTTTCATGAAAATACTGGTATGTACATGTTTTTTCCCATTCATTTCTATAATACTTTCACAAAAGTAGTCAGTTCTTTCACAAAAGTGCATGGCACTTTCAGAAAAGGAATGCCCTTTGATCTGTGTATCCCACAATGCACTGCAACCAGGAAATGCTTCAAAAACAAAACGTGAGTATGAGTGCTCAGCTAATAAGGCTGAAAACAACAGAAACAACCACACAGCAATCATAGGAAGGAACAACAGATAACTAACATATGAATTTTCTGCAATAAATGGAGACTTTTATAAACTAAGTACTGCCCTCACTAACGTCCGCCATGTTTTTTTAAAGATACTCACATTCACCAGTACTAGCCAGTCATAGCAACTTAACAGATGGTTGACATATGTTGTCTAGAAATTGTATAGAGACAGCTTAAGTACACATTTAGACCCATTAAAATTATTTTCTCAGAACATTTTATTCAAAGATTCTTAATAACTCCATGGAATCATAAATGTAGTGGAGCACAATACAATCATCAAAAATAAAAAAGGTTATTTTGCAAAAGCAACAACCAATAAAATATCTAGAAAACCAGAATGCATCATTTATAAAGAGGGTTGAACAACAGCAGGAAATAGTCCAGAAACACCCAATCATTCAGCAGCTTAGATGAAGAAGGAGGGAGACTACCATCTTGTTTTATCACTGCTGTGAAACAACAACTGCTGCTTTAACTACAAGCTTTTACAATGTATTATTTACTTATATAACTTGATGCTGTTTATCTACTAAAATAGATAATTTCAAAATATTTTTTAAACCTCTATCAGACACTGTAACTATAAATACTTTGCCATACTGCTAATAGCAGATATCAACAATTAAAGAGAAAAGCATATGCACATCTTACCACCATCAATGCCAGTTCAAAAAGGAGTGAACAAACTCTGCACATATGTAGACAAAAGGAACTGTTAACCAATGAAGAATCAGGGTTTTTCTTTGTGTTTGTTCAAAACAATCTATGAGGTTACACAAAACTCCCTCCAAATGACTTAACTGTGTTTATGTATGCAAACCAACTAAAGTTGACATGCTGTACACTGTGAAGTGATGTTTTTAAATGGAACAGACATAATAATGCCATCCAATACACATTTCATAAAGCAGTGTTGCTACCTGACTCAGCAAACCTCTCCCCCCATAGCAAGGAGCACATAGCCTGTTCCTCAGATCTCACAAACTACTGAGAGACACAGACTGACTTTTTGAGATAGTTGTCCCTTGCTCTGTTTTTTAAAAAAGACACAGAATGGCAGAAGGCTACAGAAACACTGTTTGGATGGTTGGCAGCATCTTGATTTTTAGATTTAGAGTTTATGATTTTGCTCGAGCAAGTTACTTTGACACTGATTTGCACCTGCCAAACTGCTGAGTTCAGTGGTTTGGTAAGGGAGGCATGAGATGGCAGCACCTCATGCATCCTATGCACCAGCTACTGAGCACCAACCCTGCACCAGACATTTTTCTAATCCATCTTGGAGGTAATGATTTGGATGACAAAAGATGGGTAGATTTAGTGGCTAAAGTTAAATTGGACATAGCTCCACTTACAAGGATGTTGCCTGCATATAAGGTTGTCTTCTCAGACATCACAGAGCATATGACTTGGCAAGCAGATCAACACATGTATCTGCTTGACAGATCTAGGAGAAAGGCAAATATCCATATTTCTGCTTTCTTACATGATCTGGGTATGCATACTATACGTCACCCTGAAACTAAATATAATAAAGATTGACTATACCTACAAGACAATTTGCACTTCTCGGACACTGCAAATTGCCTTTTCCTGGGAGACCTCCAACATAGCATCCTTACAGTGCTCTGATATGCAGTGTGCCATGCACTCAGTACAAACTGTACTAAAACAAGACAGCTCTTTTAAGAGCCAACTATTATATGGACACAAACAGATGAACTACACACACACATACACCTCATTTATTTTCTATATGCACAAAATCTTACATCATGGAATAGTTAGTAACAATGGTGTTAGAGTGTGTGTGGGTGTTAGGGGGGAGTCTTAAGCAGCACTATATGACATTACATCACACACATGCTAAAACTGCACCACATTGCTGTGGCCTCTGCTTTTATAGGTATTTTTATGTATACAGTACAAAACACAAAACAAAACATGCTCAGCACAGAAATACCTCAGTAGTATCATTCCAAGGTGACACACCAAGAGGAAAGAGGTGTGTGAGGCGGGGGTGTTAATATCTAAGAAACCCAGTAACATAGAACATGCATACCATGACACAAACAGAAATTACACATAAGGTATGTAAAGAGAGAATAGTGCAAGTAAAATACAATGGGCTAACTCAGAAGAGCCACCTATCATATTGCTATATTAACTGTATTTCTTTACTTTCCCTTCACATATTAAATGCCTAAAGTGTGGTCTGATGAAGAGGTGCCTCTGTTGCTGGAGGCAGCAGAAAAGTTTGGAGACCCAAATATTATAATGAGGGCCACAAACTGAAAGCTAACATTAACATGGAAAGAGATCTCCAAGTTTCTGGGGAAGAAAAAGAAGCTTGATAAGAAATTGGGAATGTGCATGCAAAAGTGGAAGCTGGTATGACAATGTTTTTACCAGCTAAAGCAAAGGGGGACTTCTCCACCAAAGGATTGGGCCTGGTTTCAGATTGCGGAATACCTGTGGGGAAAAAGCTGAAAAAACGAGTCCCAGTGAGAGAGCTGTACAAGGTAAGTAAACCATGTACACAATTCACATTGTAAACACTTCTTTCACATGATATACCGTATGTATCAGGAAAAAAGTTGCCTACGCACCTAATATCTGACTCATGTATGCAACCCTAAGGGAGCCCACCTCTTCCCCTGCAGCCACAATATCTCTACAAGCAGCCATGTAACAATCAAGTACTCATGCAGTGTGTTGCAGGAGGGGGGGTAGTGGTGTCAGTTGCATGGGGGGGAGTAACTAGCCACCAATGTATCTGACTGTGATTAAGGTATGGGTGACAGGGTAGTGTTTACCAGGGCATCACTATATGTGTGTGTGTGGGGCTTGGGGTGATGGTGACTTGCAATATTCTGTAGTGTGGCTGTCTTGCAATATTCCATAGTGTGACTGTCTTGTTGTGAAGGTGGGTAACAGTTAGATGGCACCACATACAGTACATAAGTAGATGGTTCCACTGACCACCACTGTCAAGCCCATTTCACATGATTTGTTGGGGGGGATGGCAGTGCGGCACAGAGGGGGAAAGGGGGAGGTGGTTGGAGCCTCTCAGAACAGTATACTACTACACACAACACATCCATTGGCTGTGATTGTTACTTTGAATCTGCACCTTGGTGTCCCATTTACTACTGGGCAACACTGTACATGTATCTAGACCTAATGTATGCTTAAATAGGTTTGGAGCCATAGAATATGTACAGTTCCTGTGACATTATTATGTTTTCTAGAGTCAGCATAGCTGACATGCATCCTGCGTACCAAAGGTTATGTATAGTGACCTACACCTGTGGGTCATACATGTACATGTTACAGCTACAGAGAACTGGCCATGTCTCTGTGGAGGATGGGGGAGGAGTCGCCATAATGACATGGTCACTGTGTACTAGAGATGCAGTGAATTTAAAATTTGCCAGCAAAATTGTGGTGGTGGCCAATTTTGCGCTGCATAGTGCTTTGCGAATTTCTGCCTCTAGAGGCGAAATTTCGTCTTCCTTTCTGCAGGTGAAATTTTGCATTATGCCTCGGGGAAAAATTATGTGAAGTGGCTGCAATTTACATAATGTTTCACATAGCATAGTTTAGGCACTTTGCCCATCCCTACCGTGTACTTTTTGTGTTGGGAAGTCACTCGACAGATCCTAATTGGACTGGGTAGCAACTTCATGCTAGTGGGGGGGAACATATGTTCACCACAGGAGTCACTCAGGGTCTCACACCTCATAATACAGGGACACAGACATTATGGTGCCCAGGTGCCTATGTGTCTGTACACACCTGGACCCACACCCCCACACACACCTAACGCCCACAGAGTTGTAATGTACTCTTGAACTCATACACACATACAATTGGATACCTGCCTCAGTCCACTGGTATTGCCCCCTCCAGCTGCACTGTGCAGTCCTGCATGCAAGAGACCCAGGGCTGCAGACATGTGCTCCAGAGCTATGTGCAGTTGTGCATACCACATACAGTACATATGTCTTAGTATGTACTGTAGAACTATGTGAGTGGTGCACAAAGCAGCAGCATGTACCTTGCCCTTCCACTGGTACATTGGCTCCATTATTCCTTTCTATATGTTACATGTTAGACTTTGTTCACAATGCTGAGCAATGCACTGCTACATCTGAATACAAAACAAATGTTATACAAGTTGCTAAAAACCGCTAAGTTAAGTAACATAATATCCAAATGACATATCAGAATAGTAATTAAATAATTACTGTTAAACATATAGACTGTTACATTTGACTTTCAAGATGTTGGAAAACCGAGTAAATGTGCATGTGAAGTGTATCACAGACTTCTGCTCCCAATCAAATTACATTTAAAGTAACACAGATGCTTTTATATGGCAAGACATTAATATTACCACCAAACTATGTCAAATCACAAATAACATACTTTATATGCTAGCATATAAGTTACAAGTATTAAGTTGTCATTGTAATATCTACAGTTTTTTTACTCTATGTGCAGCTGTACATATTTAATACAAATAGTAAGAAAATAAGACCTATGTGGCTCTTAATTCAATTATTAAAGACAACATCTTTCTTCTCATTCATATTCCATAGAACCTCTACAGATGCCGGCATCTGCTCTACAACTTAAAGATCTGGAACCAGGCCCAGCTAAAGTCGTGGAGGAAGAGAAAAGGAGGACAAACCTCACACCCCTATGAATACTGAGCCAGATGATGATGTCATCTTCATAGAGAAATCTGGTAATAAAAACTAAGTTTAAACATGAGACAACAATGACTCTGTGGTGTAGGGCAATGGGGGATTGTCTGACACGCTGATGACCTGGGTTCGCACCCTAAGCCTGTGATGTCAGGATCGGAGGACATCAGGGAGGGTATAGTCTGTCTGCTGTATGCTCTCCCTGCAGTGGGGGGTGCAGTTTTGCACCGGTCTGAATATAAATGTACTAAAACAACATTGGACAAGTATTCCTTCATAACAGTTTTTGTTACAGAATTGTTACAGAAAGTGTATTTGCTACAGTTTTTTCTCAGTGTAACTTACATGTAGAAACTAATGCATTTGTTCCTTAAGCCACTGCAATAAATATTAACGGAATAATGCACACCAGAGTGGGTGTTATACTGGAGTAACATCCAATCTTGGGTGGCTGGACACAAGGTTACACTCAAGAAGGGATATTACCCCCAGCATAATACCCACCCTGTCATGCATTATTCCTATTGTACAATGGTTAATGTTTAACTAAAAGAAAACATAAAAGAAAATGAAAGAAGCAGTTTTGTATGTTTTTCACTTGATTTCTGTGCGCGGAAGTGTATTTATACAAAAAGAAGTTCCTTTTTTCTCTCTGTTCAACAGGTGGCACTGTCTGTGCAGTAGATGGATTTTTTTCCCTTTTGTATCTGCATCTCAGTCCCCACATGTGCTTTAATTTCTTTCACTCATTCCCCCCCTCCAGAAATGTGTCCTGGTTGCAGTTCTTATGGTACAGTTTGCTGTCATATTTAAATGTTGTAACAGGAGATTATTACAGTGCTAACATTTTTACTGGTGTTTAATGCTCCTGCCCTGTCACCCTACTACCAGCGTCCCACTGTGGCCACTCTCAACTTGATCTCTGCCAATCCAATCTGACAAACTACAGGAAAGGAGGTAGGGAGGTGGTAAGAATATGATTTTTCTTCCCATATTTGCTGATAAAGACACATGCCATTTTTTTTAAACAAATATGAACTTAACACTGAGTAAGGACAACAGCTGCATAGTGACTGCTCAAAGACACAGTTTCCCAGTCACTCGCTTGGTCAGGAATTGCAGTGTTAGGGAGCAGAACAGATTTAAATGTAAAAAAAGGCAAAGGCAGTAAGGACAGAAATGGTGCTGAAAGGGGTAAGGCTATCAAAAAGTGGAGGGTGATGAGTACCAATGCCCGTAGTCTGTGTAACAAGCTCCCTGAACTAGTGGCCTTGATGAAAGAGGGTTGCCTGGATATTGCGGCAGTCACAGAAACATGGTACACAGAGAACCATGACTGGGATGTCAACATACCAGGATACACAATCCACAGGAGGGACAGGGAGGGTAAAAGAGGAGGAGGAGGAGTAGCTCTCTATGTAAAGGAAGGGATCAAAGCAACAGAGCTAAAGAGTAAACAGGGAGCAGATGAGGCACTTTGGGTCACCCTGGAGACAGGAAATGGCACCACAATCCGCATGGGGGTTGTATACAGACCCCCATCTCAGGGGGAGGGAATGGACAAGGAAATGATAGAAGGTTTTCTTAGAATGGCAGAAAAAGGGGAGATATTGTTGATGGGGGACCTGAATATGCCAGATGTTAACTGGAGCACCTTTGCTGCAGGCACATCCAAGAGCAGGGTCATTCTTGATGCCCTACAGGGGGCATGCCTCAGACAGCTAGTATTGGAACCCACTCGGGAGGGAGCAATCTTAGACCTGGTACTCTCAAATGGGGAAGGAGAAAGAATCTCAGATTTAGAAGTGGGTAGCCATCTGGGAACAAGCAACCACCAAACAGTGTGGTTCACGATAAACACAGCCATACAATCAAGCATACAAAAGCAAGAGTACTGGACTTTAGGAGGGCTGACTTTGGGAAAATGAGAGAGTGCCTCAGAAAAGCACTAGCAAACAGGCAAGAAGGAGGGGTGGAGGAACAATGGGGAGTGATCAAAACAGCCATCACAGAGGCAACAAGCCTTTGTGTAAAGCAAATCAATAAAACACAACGAAGGAAAAAACCGCTATGGTTCTCAAAAGAGGTGGCAGGGAAGGTTAAAGAGAAAAGGACAGCATTCAGGAAATATAAGGAAACACAAAAGGAGCAGGACAGAGAACTTTATCAGTTAAAGCAGAAAGAGGCTGGGAAGGCAGTCAGATTAGCAAAGGCCCAAACCGAGGAAAGGATAGCCAATTCTGTTATGAAGGGGGATAAGACCTTTTATAGGTACATTAGGGAGCGAAGAAAGACCAAAGGAGGGATACTGAGGCTTAATAAAGGGGAGGGAATGTGGATAGAGGGTGACAGTGAAAAAGCAGGGATACTGAATGAATATTTCTACTCAGTATTCACAAAGGAAGAGGAAGGAGAGTTACCTAAACCAAACAAGAGAAACACTCTGAAGATGGGGGTAGATACCAGTCCATTTACAGAGGAAAGGGTTCTGAAAGAACTAATAAAATTGAAGGTGGACAAAGCAATTGGGCCTGATGGGATTCACCCAAGAATTCTAAAAGAACTAAGGGTAGAACTAGTGACACCGCTGACTACTCTCTTTAACAGATCATGGGATGATGGGGTGGTATCCGAGGACTGGAGGAGGGCAGATGTGATTCCTCTTCACAAAAGTGGGAGCAGGACAGAGGCAGGAAACTACGGACCAGTTAGTTTGACCTCAGTGGTAGGAAAAATGATGGAATCACTTCTGAAGGAAAGAATTGTTGAGTACCTAGAGGCCAGTGGGGCACAGAACCCAAGGCAGCATGGATTCACGGTGGGAAGGTCATGTCAGATGAATCTAATAGATTTCTTTGACTGGGTGACCAAAGTAGTAGACCAGGGAGGGGCTGTGGACATGGCCTACCTAGATTTTAGCAAGGCATTTGATACAGTCCCACACAAAAGATTAATACACAAGATAGCCAGCCTTGGAGTGGGTCCCAAGGTGGTAGCCTGGATAAAAAATTGGCTAGACAACAGGACGCAAAAGGTAGTAGTAAATGGAGTACACAGTGAAGAAAGGAGGGTTACTAGCGGCACCGTGAGGGTTCAGTACTGGGTCCAGTCCTTTTTAATGTCTTTATAAGTGACATTGCAGAGGAACTGGAAGGAAAAGTATGTCTCTTTGCAGATGACACAAAGATCTGCAACAGGGTTGATACACAAGATGGAGTGGAAAGGATGAGAAGGGACTTGGCAAGGTTGGAGGAATGGTCAAATGTATGGCAGCTCAGATTCAATGCAAAGAAGTGCAAGGTAATGCACATGGGAAACAAAAACCCAGGGGAAGTGTACACAATGGGGGGTGAGATACTGACAACAGTAAAAATAGAAAGGGACCTGGGGGTAATTATATCAGATGACCTAAAGGTGGGCAAGCAATGTGAGAAGGCAGTAAGGAAGGCTGGGGGTATACTGGGATGCATAGGAAGAGGCATCAATAGTAGAAAACAGGAAGTTGTTATCCCTCTGTACAGACAGTTGGTGAGACGCCATCTGGAGTATTGTGTGCAGTTCTGGAGACCCCATCTCCGCAAAGACATAGACAGAGTGGAGGCTGTCCAGAGGAGGGCAACCAAAATGGTGCAGGGTCTGCACCAGAAGACATACGAAGAAAGACTAAAGGAGCTTAATATGCATACCCTTGAGGAAAGAAGGGAGAGAGGGGACATGATAGAAACTTTCAAGTACCTCAAGGGAATTAACAAAGTCCAAGAGGGTAGCATCTTCCAGAAAAAGAGATGTGCAAGAACAAGGGGGCACAATTTGAAGATAGAGGGGGAAGGCTCAGAGGTAATGTGAGGAAGTACTTTTTCACTGAGAGGGTTGTGGATGCATGGAACAGCCTCCCTGAGGAGGTTGTGGAGTCAAGAACAGTGGGGGACTTCAAGAATGCATGGGACAGGCATAAGGCAGTCCTAGTGGTGGGTAGGAGGAAGTAAGCTGTTGGTTAACTAGGATCTGCAGCTTATCTGTTAGGTAGGAAAATGGGCAGACTAGTTGGCCAAGCAGTCCTTCTCTGCCGTCAAATTCTATGTTTCTATGTTCTTTAACTGTTTCTTCTAACCGACCCTAAATTGAATTATCTAGTTTTATTTCAATCAATATTTCAAATTTTTTTGCTAACTGCTGCAGTATAGGGAAGAGCAAGACTGTGATATGGGGCGTCTTTATATATAATAGATTGTGGCTAAGTACTCACTAATAAAACAATAAGAAGTGACATACTGTGAATATGACAGCTCGAAAAGTAATTGAAAATACTAATTTTGAAAATCAAAGTATGTCTTGTAATTGTGACAATATCAGAGTAATGTATATACAGTATGTATATTTTTTTTTTTACAGAGTCCAGGGACTCTGGTAGTGGTAGAGAGCCAACAACACCTGAGTCCTGGATTCTGTTAAAAATTAAAGAAGAAATGCCTGATGATTTTCCATCGGCATCAGAAGGTCAGCAACAGGATCCAAAACTACAACATCCTGCTGCACATAGTATGGCTCATGGACCATCATGTAAGTAAAAGTGAAAGATACTCCCCTTTACGCCAAATAATTCTGCCAATGCAGTAAATGTACAAACCCACAGGGCACCTGTGTGAGACACAGGTGCATAGAACCACACATGATGGCAGGGGGTTTAATAGCAGAACCAGGCAGGCAATTAACTGGTGGTTAGTGGTCCCCAATTCACTCACAGCACCAACCCCCCCAGTGTCCCCATAGCTTTCAATCGGTGCTGTGGTCATGGATGGCCAGCGGCACAGCCCTCTGCTCATCTCCACAGCTGCAAGCCATTTGATTTGTGCAGGGCATGTGTATCCATGGACAACACACTCCCTGTGTAAGTCAGATGGCTGGTGGACATGGAGGCATGTGGAAGGCTGTGCCTCTGGGCATCCATGATCACAGCACCGACTAAAAGGTAGAGGGTGTTGGGATGGGGTGAGGGGTCAGTGCCACAGCTGGGTCAGGGACCACTGGCCACCAATGTGACTGACTGAGTGGTGGGTGCAGGTTAGTGATGTGTTGTGCCAGGTCTCATCTGTGGGTGAAGAGGGGGTGGAGGGTCACTTCTGCATCACCAGGGACATGGACTGCCATGTGTGAAGAGGAGTAGTATGCTTAGCCACACCGGGAACAGGGTCTGACATGTGTGCATAGAGTTGGTGATGCTTTCCACTATGGGTATCAGGACTGACATGTGTATGGAGGGTGGCTGCATTTGCAGGACAAAGTAAGAAGGGGTTAGAGTAACAGTCTGTCAATCAACCCCTGGAGTAGAATGCATCACAAAGTGTAGCCAACTGCTACATTGGTAGTAGGGTGGTGATTAACACACTGTGAATCCACCCCTAGAAGTGCCTCACTACTACTACAACAAATTATTCAAAAAACTAAAGTGTTAAAAGTATTTCTTTGGACAGTTTCCATCATTTTGATAATTTTCATGGTCATCAGTGGTTATTGTTAGTTCACACGTTGCAGCATGTAAAACTATCCAAACACTGATATGTCAAAAGAGTAATTCTAAATCTTTGTAGATAAGACAGTAGCCTGATCTGAAAGAGGATTCATGGAACTATACATCACAAATGCAACAATGGTTGTTTATTTACTAAATAGGTGACTCTGGCACCAAAACAAAATTGCATAAGTGACAAACCTGAAGCTATGTCAATTCATTGGCAGTAGAAACAAAATCTGTTTCCTGTTTTAAGGAAATTCATGCTCATGCACACAACATAATTTTAAACCATGTAGTTATAAAGGATGTAAAGGTGAAGATAACCAAATTATTCTATTTTTATTTAAATAACTACTTTATTTTTCTTGATTTGCATTCACATTTGAAACTTATAAAAATTAAAAATGTCATAGTTGTTTTTTACCTAAGTATTATTTGTACAGCAGCAAAAGTTGATTGACCCTATTTTTTATTCTATAATGTGTAAACAATAAAGGAAGACATATTTTGTTTAATATGTATAATCACAGAAACAACATGACTCATGTATTCAATTACTTACCCAGGCACTTAACAATTCTCAGAGGGTTACTATGTACAGAGATTCTATTCCCATGCAAGAACCACTAGTAGTTTTGTGAAATACTGTAACACTGGAAGATGTTGGGATGTGCCTTGAGGTCGGTCCTAATGCTCACCCCATTCCATGTGTAAGGAAGCTGAGAATGTATAGTATAGCAGAATGGGGTAATCATTAGGGTCAATGACTCCAAGGCACACCACGACACCTGTTGGTGCATGGAAGGTCAGAGTGGGGTAGGGTAGTAGGGTTAGTTGGGGGGTGAGATTGGGTGTTAGGGTTGGGAACCCTAGCATCACATTTCCATATTTTTGTCACTTTAATATGGACACTAACTGATGCATTAACACACTTTTTTGCAATGAATTTCCTTACTTTTTTGACAAAGTGCAATATTACCCTTATTTCTGTGAGCCCTGCACTCCCAACAGTCCATAGTATATTATGTTAGAGAAGCTCACCCAAAGTTTCTATTTTCAAAAGAGTACCTAGCGGTTTTGTGAAAATCCCATTGAAATACATAGGGAAGTTAGAAAAAGTCTGGTATACTGTGAAAGCACTTCGTACTTTGGCAAAAGTCCAATAGAAATCAATGAAGGAAGCTCACTCAAAGGCAGTTGTTTTGTGAAAATACCTAGTATTTTCATGAAAGTGCCATAGAAATGAATGGGGAAGCTTGTACAAAGGCTGTACTTCTGAAAAAGTGCTTAGTACTTGCTTGAAAGTCCCATAGAAATGAATGGGGAAACCCACACAAATGTTGCACTTTTGTGAAAGTATGTAGCAGTTTTGCAAAACTCAAGTAGGAATAAATGGGGAAACTCATACACAGGTTGTAGTTTAACCCTAAACTCTAACCCTAACTCTAAACTTACCCCTACCCCTAACCCTAAACCCAACCCCAACCCTAGCTCTAAGTGTAACCCTTAACCCAATCCTAACCCTAACCCTAACCCAAATCCTAACCTTTACCCTAAACCTAACCCTAACCCTAATCTTACCCCTAATCCAAAACTGAAACCTAAACCTAACCCCAACCAAAAGGTTATACTTTTGCAAAAGTACCTAGAAGTGTCACGAAAATCACATTAAAATAAATAGGAAAACTAGCAAAAAGGATGTTGCACTGTGAAAGTATCTAGTATTTTTGCAAAAGTCTCATAGAAATGAATTGAGAAGCTTGTACAAAGGGTTACTTCCATGAAAGTGCCTAATACTAGCATGAAAGTCCCATTGAAATTAATGGAGAAATCTGCACAAAGGTTGCCCATGAAAATATGTAGCAGTTTCATGAAACTCCTGTAAGAATGAACAAGGAAGCTCAAACACAAGTTGTAGATTAACCCTAAACCCAACTCTAATCCTTACCAAAGCATAACACCAGCACTAACCCTAACCTTAACCTTAACCTTAAACTTAACCCTCATCCTACCCCTACCCCACCCCTAACCCTAAACCAAACCCCAATCCTAACCCTAAGCATACTCTAAACCCAACCCTAACCATAACCATGACCCTAAACCCAATGCTAACCCTTACACTAAACCCAACCCTAACCCCAACCATAACACTAACCCTAACCCCAAACCTAAATGCAACCCTAACCCTAAAGCAAGTGCTAACTCTAAACCTGACACATATTCTAACCCTAACCCTAATACTAGTCCTAATCCTAATCCTACCCCTAAACCCAATCCTAACCTAACCCTAACCCAAAGGTTGTACTTTTGCAAAAATACCTAGTGGTTTTCTGAAAATCACATTGAAATAAATAGGGACGTTTGCAAAAAGGCTGTTGTACAGCAAAAGTACTTAGTATTTTTGTGAAAGTCCCTTAGAAATCAATGGAGGAAGCTCACACAAAGGCAGTTTTTTCACAAAAACACCTAGGGTGGGATATTCAGACTGTGCCAGGCTGTGGTGCAAGCCTGGGTGCAGCACAACTTGGATGCGCAGGGGCATTGACAGGGTGATATTCAATGGAGCTGCACCATGGCACAGCATCGTTGAACATCACACCTTGGCCACCCACAGTGCACATGGCACAGTGACACTGCACCAGCGCTAGCGGCCAGAGTGGAGCAGGGGGATGTGCTAGCACAAGTTCCGTTGTGCTAGGTGCAACAACCGCGGTATTTAAAAGTGCACATGCAAATGGGGCCATAATGTGTGCAAGGTGCAAATGGCCCCATTTCCATACATGTGAGCCAATCCTCGGTGACTGCCAGGCTGCAGCCGTTGGGGACCGACACCCCCTGCACAAGCGGCAAGCCCTTACCTGCCCGATCGTGGGTATTTTGTAAAATAATCTGATCCGATATCCCTGGTGGTGCATGGCACCGACCGCAGGCATATGTAATAAAAAGAGAGGTCCAATATCTGGTGGTCCAGCAGTACCACCTCCCCTACTGAGCCCCAGCACCGCCTCCCCGGGTCAGAGGTGGGTGGCAGTTCTCACCCACTAGCCACCCTGCCACCCGCTGAATGACTGTGTATGGTAGGACTGTATGCCCATTGATCCACAGCATGGGCCAATGGGCGTACAGACTGTACCGTACTTCACAGTCCAGATACGTGAATGATCCATTCACGTATCTGGACTGTGTTATACGGTACAGTCTGTATGTCCATTGACCCACCCTGCGGACCAATGGGCCTACAGCCCTACCATATGCAGCAGTTGGCGGAGTGGTGGGGTGGCTGGTGGTGGGGAGCTGCCGCCCGCCACTGACTGGGAAGCAGAGTGCTGGGGCTCAGTGGGTGGGTGGGGAGGGGTACCGCTGACCACCTTGGATGGTGGACCCCTGTTTTTATTACATATGCCCACAATTGGCTGGGAGCGATCCACTGGACCACCAGGGATATAGGACGATTATTGATATACATATGCCTGCGATCGGGCTGCAAGTGGTCCACTGGACCACCAGGGATTTAGGATGATTATTGATATACATATGCCTGCGATCAGGCTGTGAGTGGTCAACTGGACCACCAGGGATATAGGGCCTCTCTTTTTTAATACATATGACCGCGATCAGGCTGCGAGCTGTCCACTGGATCACCAGGGATATGGGACTATTAGTTATAACAAATGCCCATGATTAGGCATGGGGGGTGCCACCATGAAGGTGCCACCAGAGCTCGGGTGGCCACCCACAGGTAGCAGCTGCTGTGTTGCACCCTGCAATATGGCAGCTCACCTGTGGGTGGCAAGCTGTTGCTCCTATTTTTTTGGCTCACCTGTGTGCTACACAGGTAGGGGTTGTGCATGCATGGGCTCAGCACATCCCGGGCTGAATATCGGGATATGCAGAGTATGCATGGGCACACACCCCCTACCAGCACTGCATACATTACTGATGTGCTCCGGCGCATCGGGATTTGTGCCAGGCTCAATCCCACTTTGAATATCGTGTCAGGCGCATCAGTGGGTTGTGCATGGTGCAACTGTGTTGCACCATGCGCAACCCTTCTGAATATCCCACCCCTAGTATTTTCACAAAAGTCCCTTAGAAATGAATGGGGAAGCTCGTACAAAGGCTGTACTTCTGCAAAAGTGCCTAGTACTTGTTTGAAAGTCCCATAGAAATTAATGGAAAAACCCACACAAAGATTGCACTTTTGAGAAAGTATGTAGCAGTTTTGCAAAACTCTTACAGGAGTGAATGGGGAAGCTCACACACAGGTTGTAGTTTAACCCTAAACTCAACACAAACCATTAGTGTAACTGTAACCCAAGAACTAACCATAACCTGAACCCTAAACCTAACCCTAACCAAAATCCTACCCCTACCTCTAACCGTAAACATAACCTCAACCCTAGCCCTAAGCATAACCCTAAACCTAACCCTAACCATAACCATGATCCTCAACCCAACACTAACCTTAAACCCAACCCTAACCCCAAATTTAAATGCAACCCTAATCCTAACCCTAAAGCAAGTGCTAACCCTTAACCTAACCCAAATCATAACTCTAACCATAACCCTAAAACTAAATCTAACCTTAATCCTAATCCTACCCCTACTTTAATCCTAATCCTAATCCTACCCCAACCCTAAACCCAACCTAAACCCAACCCTAACTCTAAACCTAACCCTAACCCTGGCAGTATAGCCTAGAAGTTAGAGGAACAAGGTGTGAACAAACTTGATACATCCAGCAGACCAGACCTGAGTTTGATTCTCACAACCTCCACTTGCATACTGTGTGACTCTGAGCAAGTCACTTAACCACCCAGTGCTCCCAGGTTGCCCCTGAAAACATGCACTTGTGTCTAGTGGGCCTTACCCGGTTACCAAAGACTAAAATAAAGCAAAAAAAAAGAAACCATAACCCTAACCCTAACCCAAAGATAGTACTTTTGCAAAAGTACTTAGTTTCATGAAAATCACATTGAAATAAATATGGAAGCTCTCAAAAAGGCTGTTGTACCACAAATGTACTTAGTACTTTTGCAAAAGTCCCATAGAAATCAATTGGAGAAGCTCACACAAAGGCAGTTGTTTTGCAAAAATACCTAGTATTTTTGCAAAAGTCCCATAGAAATGAATGGGGAAGCTTGTACAAAGGCTGTACTTCTGTGAAAATGCCTAGTACTTGCATGAAAGTTCCACAGAAATGAATGTGGAAACCCACACAAAGGTTGCACTTTTGCGAAAGTATGAAGCAGTTTCTCAAAATTCCTGTAGGAATGAATGGGGAAGCTCACACACAAGTTGCAGTTTAACCATAAACCCAAACCTAATCCATACCAAAACTGTAAACCCAGAACTAACCCTAGTCCTAAACCCAACCATAACCCTAACCCCAACCCTAACCGTAACCCAAATTCTAACCCTAACCCTAACTCTAACCCTAAACCCAACCCTAACCCTAACCATAACCCTAACCCAAACTCCAACCCTAACCTTAACCCTTACCGTAACTGTAACCCCAGTACTAAACCTAACCCTAAACCCAACCATAACTGTAACCCAAACTCTAACCCTCAACCTAACTCTAACCCTAACCCTAAACCCAACCCTGACCTTAAATGCAACTCTAACCCTAACCCGAAACCAAACCCTAACCCTAAACAAAACCCTAACCATTAACATAACCCTAAACCTAACCCCAAATCCAACCCTAACCCTAACCTTTACCCTTATCATAACCATAACCCAGCACTAACCCTAACGTAAACCGAACCATAACCATAACCCAAACCCTAACCTAAACCTAACCCTAACCCTAACCCTAACCCTAACCCTACCTCTAAACCCAATCCTATCCATAACTGTGTCCCTAAACGCAACACTATACCTAACCCTAAACCAAACCCTAACCCTAACACAAACCCAAAACCCAACCATAACTGTAACCCTAACAGTAACCCCAAACCTAAACACACCCCTAACCCTAAAGCAAATGCTAACCCAAATCCTAACCCTAACCCTAAACCCAACTCTTCTCCTAACCCTAACCTAAAGGTTGTATTTTCATAATAAAACATAATGATGCCCATAAGATAACACTAGAACTTCAACAGACCATAACTCCATCAATATTTGGAGTAAAGTGACAATCTATATATGGTCACAAAGGTCTCAATGGGTACTACATGAATAACATAAGTATGCCTCCCCCTTAAATAATTGCAGTTATTAAAAAAACAGGTAACAAAAGATGATGATGTCCATAGGCTAGCACTGTAACATCAACAGGCACTAGCTCCATCAATATTTTGAGCTAAACTACACTCTATATATGGTCGCAAAGGTCTTAGTGGGTATTACAAGAATAACATGCCACACCCTTAAATAATGCAGCTATTAAAAAAAAGTAACAAAACATAATGATGCCCATAGGCTAGCACTGTAATTTCAACAGGCCATAACTCCATTAGTATTTGGACTTAAGTAAAAATGTATATATGGTCACAAAGGTCTCAATGTGTACTACACGAATAAAATATACTGTATCCTTAAATAGTTCAGGCTATTAAAAAAAGCAAATGATATAACAAAATGAGGCCCATAGGATAGCACTGTAACTTCAACAGGCCATAACTATGTCAATATTTGGAGTTAAATGACAATCTGTATATGGTCACAAAGGTTTCAATGGGTACTACAAGAATAACATAGGGTAGCTGGTCCATTCCACTGGGGTGTCAAACAGACTAGGCATACTGATGAGTCCTGGTAGGACGAAACACGTGTCTATGTCTTCTGTTAGCACCCTTTGCAAACTGTGTGAGAGGCCTTTCGGCACCATGCAATTCTGCTTAAAGTTGGACCAACATAACATTCTGTGGTGATTTGCATATGTAGCCCATGATGCTTTGCATTGTGTGGGCATGTGTGATTTTGTATTTTCTTGAAACTTGGCTTCCCAGCCAAATGCCCTTTGGGGTAACCCTTGCCTCAGTGTTTGCGCACAGAGGTTCTTTGTCTTTTAAATAGTTTTTTATTTTAATGGGTTCACCACAACATATCCAAGACCCACTGTCTTAGGGTAGCTGGTCCATTCCACTGGGGTGTCAAACAGACGAGGCATACCGATGAGTCCTGGAAGGACCCTTTGCAAACTGTGTGAGAGGCCTTTCGGCACCATGCAATTCTGCTTAAAGTTGGACCAGCATAACATTCTGTGGTGATTTGCATATGTAGCCCATGATGCTTTGCATTGTGTGGGCATGTGTGATTTTGTATTTTCTTGAAACTTGGCTTCCCAGCCAAATGCCCTTTGGGGTAACCCTTGCCTCAGTGTTTGCACACAGAGGTTCTTTGTCTTTTAAATAGTTTTTTATTTTAATGGGTTCACCACAACTTATCCAAGACCCACTGTCTTAGGGTAGCTGGTCCATTCCACTGGGGTGTCAAACAGATGAGGCATACCGATGAGTCCTGGTAGGACAAAACACGTGTCTACGTCTTCTGTTAGCACCCTTTGCAAACTGTGTGAGAGGCCTTTCGGCACCATGCAATTCTGCTTAAAGTTGGACCAGCATAACATTCTGTGGTGATTTGCATATGTAGCCCATGATGCTTTGCATTGTGTGGGCATGTGTGATTTTGTATTTTCTTGAAACTTGGCTTCCCAGCCAAATGCCCTTTGGGGTAACCCTTGCCTCAGTGTTTGTGCACAGAGGTTCTTTGTCTCTTAAGAATAACATATGATACACCCACAAATAATTGTGGCTATATAGTCAGTCCATGTACACCTTATCCTGTGCTCCTATCACTCAGTAATGACTTTTGGGAGCACAGGCCCTCTGGGCCATGTGTTCCCATCCATGCATATTGTAATTGTCCCTTAGTTCTGCATGGAAGCACAGGGACCTCCAGGGCTGCACTCTGATAAGTCCACAGTGGGCCCTGTGCTCCCATCCATGCATATTGTAGTTGTCCCTCAGTTCCATGTGTAAGCGCAGGGCCCTCTGGGTTCTGCACACCCATAAATCCATAGTGTTCCCATCAGTACATAGTGTGTTATGGGAGCACAGGGCCCTCTGCACCCTATGCTCCCATCCACATGTATTGTAATTGTCCCTCAGTTCCATGTGCAAGCACAGGACCCTCCAGGCCCTGCATCCCATAAGTCCATAGTGAGCCCTGTGCTCCCAACCATGCATATTGTAGTTCTCCCTCAGTTCTATATGTAAGCTCAGGGCCCTCCAGGCCCTGCACTCCCTTAAGTCCATAATGCTCCATAAGTGTATAAACATTGTATTAAACCCTCAAGCCCCTGTGGAAGTGTAGGGTTCTGCAAAAATTCTGTATCTCAAACTGCTTTTGATATACAGTCCCCCAAAAGTACCCGACCACTACAATGTTATCCTATGGGATATTACCAAATTTCAGAATTTATAACTATGGAACCAATGTAAATTTTATGTGCAAACCACTAAAAAGCATATCTATGTTACAAGTCCTTTCAATCCTGAAAATTTCAGCCCATTAGCCCAAACATTGTATTTGCAATGCAATGACAAAGAAATGCAAAGGCTAACGGAAGTAATGTTGCAAATTTTGTGACACAACCCTGGCACTTTCACAAAAGAACCTCTTAATTTGTGACACTTTCACAAAAGTAGTGTCAAAAATTGTGACAGAGTCACTAAATTTGAGACATTAAAAATGGGACAATAAAAAAAACATATTTCTGACCATAATTTCTCAAAACTGACCACAGAATCCTGTTCCTTGGCCCCAATTAGGTAAAAACAACTGTTGTTTACCAAGGGGGCAGTACTTTTTGAATATCATTTTTTCTTCATTCCTAACTGAAAACAAGATGACAGAAGCATGAAAGAAGTGGACCGATTTGTGAAAGAGAAGGTGCTTTCACAAACGAGAAATGGTACTTTCACACGGAACAGCTAATTTTTCCCATAAGAAATAATGGGAAACTTTAAACTGTAATAACTATTAAATCGATTGATATTTTTTCACCAAACCTTCAAAAGGCACATCTGTGACCAGACCCTATATACCCTGAATGTTTCGGACCAATCTCCCAAGTGGTTTCAGAGAAACGGCGTGTGAAAGAAATTGACAAAAAAGTGGTATTTTTCAAATTTTTCACATTCTGTAGCTCTGCACCGTACATCTGACTGGAACAACACTTGCCAGATCTAGAGATATGTGGTGCCAGATGGCACATGCAAAATTGCAGGTAACTCGGTTGAACAGCTGCAAAGTTATTAAAGTGCAGAATTTGAGGTTTAACACAGAAGTGACCATTGAACCCTAACTATAGCGGTACTACTGTCCACTCTAATATATATACTCTGGGCTGGATATTCAAACTGTGCCATTCTGTGGCGCAAGCCATTGCGCTGCTCAAAAAAGTTGTGCTGGGGTGTGGCCGGGGTGATATTCAATGGAGTTGAGCTATTGAGCAACTCCTTTGAATATCACCCCCCAGCCACAGCCACTGTGCATGGCACACTGGAACTTGCACCACCACAAGTGGTCAGAGTGGAACATTCAAGATGCGGTCATGCAAGTTCCATTGCACCATGCGCAGCTTTCTGATATTCATATGGTGACATGCACATGGGGCCATAATTCATGCAAGGTGCAGGGGAGGCCATTTGCATCTACTTACAGCCCCATTTGCATGCCAATAGCATGCAGGTGCACCGATCCCTGACAACTTGTACCTGGCACCCTGCCAGGCAGCAGCCAATGGGGACCAACACCCCCTGCAGCCCGATCGCGGGCATGAAGTAAATCTCCCCCCTGACTGGCCCAATCGTGGGCATAACAGTAGTGAACCCCCACTGGCCCGATCGCGGGCATAACAGTAGTGAACCCCCACTGGCCGATCGCAGGCATAACAGTAGTGAACCTCCCAAACTGGCCCGATCGCGGGCATAAGATCAACCCCCCCAAAGACCAATATCCCTGGTGGTCCAGTGGACTGTGAAGCCCATTGCAGGCATAAGGTCAACCCCACCAAGTTCAATTTCCCTGGTGATCTAGTGGCCCCCACTCCACCCACCCACGGAGCCCCACCACCCTGCTCCCCCATCAGCCGGCGGGTGGCAGCACCCCACCGCCTGCCACCCACAACTTACTACTCAGTAGGGCTGCATGCCCATTGGTTCAGAGCAAGAGCCAATGGGCGTGCAGCATCCTTGCTAGAGGCAGTCCAGATATGTGAATGAATGAATTCATTCACAAATCTGGACTGCTCTGAGCATATGGCTGCACGCCCATTGGCTCTGCTCTGAACCAATGGGTGTGCAGCCCACTGAGCAGTCAGTCAGCAGGTGGCGGGTGGCAGGCAGGTGGGGCTGCTGCCGCCAGCTGACAGGGGGAGCGGGTGGTGGGGCTCATGGTGGGAGGGTGGGGGCCACGAGATCACAAGGGAAATTGACTTGGGGTTGATCTTATGCCCACGATCGGCTTCATGTCCACTGACCACCAGGGATATTGGTCTTGGGGAGGTTGATCTTATGCCCGCGATCGGCCAGTTGGGGTTCATTACTGTTATGCCCATGATCGGGCTAGTGGGGGTTTCAGTACAGTTATGCCCACGATTGGGCCAGTGGGGGGTTTTAGTACTGTTTTGCCCGCAATCAGGCCAGTGGGGTTAGTGAGATCTGCCTGTGATCGGGCTCGGGGGCACAGGAACAGTGGAGGGCCACCCACAGGTGGCAGCTGCTGTGTTGCACTCTGCAAAGTGGCAGCTCACCTGTGGGTGGCCCTTGACTTACTCCTTTTTTTTGGCTCAAAGTTGTGCAGGCGCAGGTAAGGGGTTGCGCCTGCACAACTCTACACAGCCGGGCTGAATATCAGGCTGTGCAGTTTATGCATGGTTCCTCCCCCTCCGGTTGAGCATGCCTTCATTAGCATTGCGCTGTTGCTCAGCATGACTTGGGGAGGCACAACTGCCTCATGCTGCATATCGCAGAATGGTGCAATTTTGGACTTGCGCAGAAGCAACCCTATTGCGCATGGCGCAACTCTTTTGAATATCCAGCCCTATACGTATAGTCAGGGCTCAACAGTCACTTCTATGTTAAACCCTAGATTTTGCACTTTAACAACATTGCAACCATACTACTGATGTGCACACAAGTTTTCATGCACCATGACTCACCATCAGGTACCATAGATCTCTTAATCTGGCAAGTTTCATTCTGGTCGAATGTGTGGTTGTGGAGATGCATAGTGTCAAGAAATGTGAAAATTACCATTTAGGTGCAAATCCTTTGCCATTCCGCATGTTTGAAATGGCTTGGGGGTCTGGTCTGAAATTGTTAGGGTATATGGGATCTGGGTCACAGATGTGCCTTTTGAAGGTTTGGGGAGAACATATTAATCTGTTCAAACGTTATTGAAGTTTTCATTTTCTCATTATAGAGTATGGGAAAAATTAGATATTTTGTGCCAAAGCAGGTTTTGCTGCCACAAAAGCACTTTTTGCTGCCTCAGATGGTATCAGTAGTGTTGTGCTGCTGCCATCTTGTTTCAGTTAGCAATGGGGGAAAAAAGCTGCAATTCAAAAATTAGCGCCCCTTAGTAAACACCAACAGTTGTGTTTACCTAATCAGGGCCCGAGGAACACGATTCTGCCATTAGTTTTTGAAAATAGTGGCTGGAAATGTATTTTTTTACTCAGCCTTTGACAGTGTCATAAATTTACAGCAATATTTTTATAAAATTGCCACAAATTGTGGCAGTTTTCGAACAACTAATGGCACTGTTGCGCTAAAACTGTTGCAAAGTGTGGCACTGTTTTATGAAAACTACTGCAAATTGCAGCACTAATTTAATAAAAAAAAAATTGGCGCCTGCTAAATCCCAAAGTGTTCTGGCCATTTAAAAAAAAATAAGGCCAGAATCGGATTCCTCAGCCTACTGGTGTTTACCTAAAGAAAGGATCTTTTATCCTTTTCCTGCCTTCAAGTGGGCTGAGGCATGTTAAAATAAAGAAAATGCTTTTGCCATCAATGGGGTGCACAATCCCAATGTCAGCATTTTCCCCCCCAGTAGTACAGGGCATTGGGGAACCCACTCCTTGTATCCCCAGTTATGTCCTATCCCCCTCCAGTACTGTTGAACACTGGGGAGCCCACCCCAGTGTCCCAAAGAATTGCTTCATGTTTACCTGTAGAAAAGAAAACAGTCCCTCAATGTCTTTTTTTTTTAATGCTCTGCCAACTGTGGGGTGCCCAATCCCACTGTTGGCACTAGAACACCCCACCACCAGTGTGGGACACTGAGGAGCCCACTCCCGATGTCCCCAGCTATGTCCTACTCCCTCCAGTACTTTTGGTCACTGGGAAGCCCACCCCTAGTGCCCTGAATTATTGCTTTATGTTTACCTGTACAAAAAAATCAGTCTTCCCACATCTTCTTTTTTTTATTCTCTGTCAACAGTGAGGTGCCCAATCCTTCTATCAGCACTAGAGCACACCCCCTCCCAGTAATGTGATACCCCATCCAGTACTGTTGGACACTGGGGAGCCCACCCCCAGTGTCTCAAAGTATTGCTTTATGTTAACTTGTAAAAAAAAATCCCCTAACATCTTTTTTTTCAATCAATCAAAATGTATTTAATATAGCACACTTCTCATTTTGATTCAGTGTGCTTTACAGTAAAAACAGCATTTAAAATGTGAGTAAAAAATAGATCTATACATAAAACTATCTAGTTAATGCTCTATAAAAGCTTGGTCACACGAAAAAGACTTTAGCTCCCTTTTAAAAAGTCAATGTTTTGACTATCACACACTAGATGAGGAAGGGAGTTCCAAAAAACTGGTGCTGCAAATGAAAAAGCATATACTCCTGAAGATTTTAAACAAATCTTGAGTACTTCCAGAAGAAGACCATCATCACTGGAGCATAGGGGGTGAAAGAGGAGGAA
The DNA here is from genome assembly GCA_016271365.2 of Neoceratodus forsteri. Lineage (NCBI taxonomy): Eukaryota > Metazoa > Chordata > Ceratodontiformes > Ceratodontidae > Neoceratodus > Neoceratodus forsteri. The sequence continues at coordinate 651,209,654 of CM057456.1, forward strand.
AGGAATCAGGAGGTCTTGCTGGTATTTATTTATTTATTTTTTAATTTGTACAATTGGATTTGCAACCTTTGAGCCAGAGACTCATTTACAAAGGTACCTTATCACAGATAGGACAACAGTGTAACTGAGCCCCTGTCCATGCAAGGCTTTATATGTCAACAAACTGACATTGAAGGTGATCCTCCACCTAACTGGCAGCCAGTGTAGAGAGCACAACACAGGTGTAATGTGACACGATCTTGGCAGACCGGTCAACAACCTGACCATTGCATTCTGCACCACCTGCAAGCAGTACAGATCCACCCCCACCAGTGCCAAGTAAAGGGCATTGTAGTACTCCAAATATGAGGTCACAAAGGATTGAACCAATGCTGACAGATCTGCTGTGGGAATCAGGAGTTTCACCTTAGCAATATTTCTAAGATGGTAAAAAGAAGTCTTGACCATGGCTGACACCTGATATTTCAGCATCAGTCCACAGTCAAGAGCCATGCCAAGGCTCCTTACCCAATTCTAGGTAAGCAGCTGGGAGTTCCCAAGCCTTAGCCCTGAAGTTTGACCAGCTTGCTGTCCCATCCCCTGGGTGACGAGGTTCCAGCATTAGAACTTCTGTGTTATCTGGATTAGTTTCAACTAGTTCATCCTCATCCAGTCCTGAATTTCATCTAGGCAGTTGTTAAGCACTGAAACTGACCCTTACTGCTTGAAGCAAAGGACATATAGAGCTGAGTATCATTTGCACTGCAGTGAAAACTCAACCTATGCTGCCTTATAATGTCCCTAGTGGCAGCATGTACACCATGAAAAACATGCATGACAAAATGGAGCCCTGTGGGACCCTACAAGGTAGAGGCATGGGGCTGAGGTATATACCCCAGACACCACACACTGTGATCTACCTGTGAGGAAAGATTTAAACCAACTGTGGACTGTTCCCATTCGCCCACAGCATACCTACTATACAGATGCTCCAACAGCACCCTATGGTCTGGGCTGTCAAATGCCACTGAGAGATCGAGAAGAACAAGAATGGAATGTCTTGTTTGATCTCTCACCACCAGGACATCATTTAGCACCTGAACCAGGGCAGTTTCAGTGCTATGCCTTTTCCTGAAACCAGACTGGAGAGGCTTATAGATGCTGTGAGCTGTTAAATGGTTCTCCAGTTGAGTGGCCACCACCTTCTCAATAACCTTCCCCACAAATGGAATGCTAGGGACTGGTCTGTAGTTTGCCAGACAGTCCACATCTAATGATGGTTTCTTTAGGAGGGGCCTAATGACTGCTTCCTTCAAAGGCTTAGAAAAAAAAACTGACATCAAAGAACATCAGACTATCTTGGCTAGGACCAGGCCGATGACTTTAACGCGCCCCAGTGTGTTGGTCCCAGGTCCAAACTACAGTAGGCAGGCTGCATCTCCTGGATGATCCTCATGACATCTACTATTGCTACCTGGTCAAAGTCATACCAGACAGACTGAATGCCTGTGACCCTGTGATTGTTACTGCAAAGCCCGTTAGAGGACACTGATCTGGTCTCCGATCTAATAAAGGCAATCTTCTCAGCAAAAAACAGAGTGAACTTTTCACATCTTGATTGTGATAAATCCCCCCTGGACTGCAGACAGGTTGGATTACGCAGCCCGTCAACAGTGCAGAAGAGCTGAGACGGTGTGTTATGTGCTGCCGCAATCTCCCTGGACAGGGACTCTGCCTTCTTACAGGAGATTGCAGACTGATAGTCCCTATAATGGACTAGAACTAGAAGCCTGTCCTCCATCAGACCTGACCTCTGCCAGCATCTCTCCAAACTTCAACCCCTCCTCCTCATCTCCCTAAGAGTCCCATCATACCAGCGGGACTCATGCTGTGAGGTGAGGGGATCAAACACTGATAGGTGCTATGGAGTCAAGGGTCTCAGTGATGACCTTATTATAGGCCAGCACCAGCACCCCCAGCTCCTCACAAGCCTCCATTAGGCCTAATATGTCCTGAACCATCATCAGACCCTGAGGGGTCAAACCTGTAAAGGACGGTACTGGACCATCTCAATTGGGGAGGGTCTCTTTGAGGGGCCTTGTGAAATCACCTTTAGGGACCAAGTAATGAAATGACTGTGCCAGTGTTCATGAGGTGGGGTCCCAAAAAGCCCATGTTGAAAATATGGTACAAAAATACCAAAAAACACCCGAGTTATGCGTGGTCATTGACATTTTTCTAAATACGCATGTAACCTTGGCAATTTTTAATGTTTTCACTTCAAAGTTTCAACATAGCCTTGTTTTCACACTGTCTGACAAACAATACAGCTGTCATTTTTCACATCCTGCCCAAAATGAGTTTTTGCACCTGTGGTGTGGAATGGTGTTTTGCAATGGATTTTAAAATCATCACTTATGGGGTTTATGAGGTGGGGTGATAAGACTATGCTGAAAATTTGGGGTCAAAACATGAAAAAATTACAAAGTTATGACCATTCATTGCAGTTTCGGTACCCTCTCTCATAACTATGGAAATATTCAAAATTTTGACCACAAATTTTCTTTTATTTATGTCACAGCTGTACTTTTTCAAATCCTGGACAAAACAGGTTTTTGCACCTGTGGTGCAGAATGGCATTGCAGTTGTGCAGAATTATGTTTTTGCAGTGAATTGAAAATTTTCTGTACCAGGTACATGTGCTGGGTTAATCAGATGGCTATGGTGATAATTTGCTCATGCATCTATGGAGGGATGGGTGTGCAGAGTCCAAAGGACCTTGCGCTCACACAATCACATAAGGAAAATCATGGAGAATTTGGGCCCTGTGCTCCAACAGGGAGATGAAGGTAATTACAATGTCTCTACACTTACAGATAGATGGGAGCACAGGGCCCTAACAACTACAGCTATGGTGATTCCTTCACAAAAAGTAAGGAAATTCATTTCAAAAAACTCTGTTAATGCATCAGTTTGGGTTCATATTACAGCAACAAAAGTATGGAAATGTGTTGTTAGGGTTCCCAACCCTAATACCCCATCCCACCACCCCAACCAACCCTACCACCCTACTCCCAACCTCCACACAACAACAGGTGTTTGGGTGTGTCTTGGGGTCATCGATCCTAACACTCACCCCATTCTCCTATGCTGTACCATCTCAGCTTACTTACACATGGAATGGGTTCAGTGTTAGGGTTGACTACCCCAAGACACACCCTAATACCTCTTGGTGTGTGGTGGGTGGAGGTGGGTTGGGTTGGGGTGGTAGGGTCGGGAACCCTAACACCACATTTCTATACTTATGTCACTATAATATGAACCCTAACTGATGCATTAATGGAGTCTTTTGCAATGAATTTATGTTATACTGGCATGGTAACTTCAGTGTGACTCCTGAGCAAGTAACTTAACCTCCCCAGTGCTCCCAGGTCACCCCTGAAAACTAAGCCAAATTTGTGAACTTCAATAACTTTGGAATCATTGAACGGATGTCCACAAAATTTGGCATACATAATTCCTAGCAGTAGGTCTCTTCACACTGCAGTCTTTGTGAGAATCCGTTAAGCAGTTTTAAAGTTACTAAAGTTCAAAAATCAGTAAATTTACCTTTTTTTTTTTTTTCAATTTCTTTGTCCACCTGTATCTCAGAAATGGCTTTAGGGCGTGGTCTTAAATTTGTAGGGTAGAAAGCCTTTGCCTCACAGATGTGCCTTTTGAAGGCTTGGTGCAAAAATGTTAATCAGTTCAAAAGTTATTAAATTATTACTTTTCCCATTATTTCCTATGGGAAACGTTAGATGTTCCACATGAAAATACATTTTTTCAAACAGTCATCCTGTTTCACATAATTTGCACCTTAATAACTTTGTAACCATTCAACGGATGTGCATGAATGTTTGCATGCATAATCTCATTGTGTAGGTCTGCTAATGTGGCTAATTTCATGTGAATCACATATGTGGTTTCTGAGATACTTTGTCTCAAACATCATTAAATGTACATCTTTTTATTTCCATGTTCACAGTCATCCAGTTTTGCATGCTTTGCACCCCAATAACTTTGCAACTGTTCAACTGATGGGTATAAAGTTTTGCATGCATAATTTCTTAGGGTAGTTCTGTTGATTTGGCTAATTTCATTTGAATCACTTGTGTGGTTTCTGAGATACTGTTCATAGTCGCTGTGTGAAATCACCTTTCGGGACTGATTAATGAAATGATAATGCTAGTATTCATAAGGCGGGGTCTCAAAAAGCACATGTTGGCAGTCCTGATGGGCCTTGTGCCATTTTCTGCCTTTAAAATTGAGTAAACCATGAAAATGTGGTGAAACAATTCCTAGAAATGGCTGAGTTACATGTATTTGTTGAAATTTTTCTATGCATGCACGTAACTTTATTAATTGTTAATATTTTTACTCCAAATTTTCAACATAGCCATTTTTTCACATCACCTCATGAACAGTACAGCTGTCATTTTTCACATCCTGCCCAAAATGTGTTTTTGCACCTGTTGCATGGAACGGTGTTTTGGCATGGATGAGTACCTTTTCACCTATGGTGTTTGTGAGGTGGGGTCATAAGAAGACTATGTTGAAAATTTGGGATCAAAATATGGAAAAATGCCAATTATGACCATCCGTTCCAATTTCCCTATGCCTACTTGTAACTTCAGAAATTTTTAATATTTTGAACCCAGATTTTCAACATAGTCTTCTTACTACCAGACCTCATGAATGTCAAAGCTGTCATTTTTCAAATCCGGCCAAAATGTGTTTCGCACCTGTGGAATGGAAGGGCATTGCAGTTGTGCAGAATTCCATTTTGGCATGGATTAAAAAATGTTCTGTACCGGTGTACATAAGGTGGGGTAATAAGATGACTATGCTAACAATTTTGTGACTGTTGTCCCATGAATAGAAGCTGAGGGCACAGAGGGCCTTGTGCTTCCACGTCTACATACACATATATATTTGTATCTATGGAGGGATAGGGCCCTGCACTCCCACAGACAAATAAGGATATTATTATGCTATCTGAAAAAGTAATGAAATTTGTTGCAAAAAACTTGGTTAATGCACAATCAGGGTTGAAGCATCAAAAGTAGGGAAATGCAACCTTAGGGTTCCCAAGCCTAAGACCCCACCCCCACTGTGCATACAGGAACAGTCATGAGGGGTGTGTTTTAAGGTTCTGAACCCTAATGATCACCCTATTTTCCTATGCCATAACCATCGTACTTTACTTACTCGTGGAATGGGCTGAGCATTAGTGTTCACAACCCCAAAACACACCCCTCATGCCTGTTCCTGTATGTACAGTAGGAGTGGGGATTTAGGCTTGGAACCCTACGTTTGATGCCTCAACCCTAATGGTGCATTAACAAAGCTTTTTGCAATGAATATATATATATATTTAACATACAGTACTTATTATTTACAGAGATGAAAATAAAACTACAGGAATGAAAAAGGACTTGGACATTATTGTGAAATATAATTGTAGGGCTATCTCTCAGTGTAGGGAAGCTACAGGCAAAGCAAAGAGGGTTACATTGTCATAAGACATATTTGCAGCCAAAGCCCAAACATATTTCCTTCCCTATATAGATTGAATGTGCATCCACATTTGAATTATGGGTCCTAATTTCACTCCTCGTAGAAGTCAAGGGAAACTGACAGACCTGAAAGGGTGCAGAGGAGGGCTATCAAAATGATTACTGGTTTCCCCATCTATCATATCAGAATAGGCTAGGACAACTAAATTTCATGTCATTATACAGACACAAGACATACTACTGTGTCTACTTTGGGTTTCCCCATCTATCATATCAGAAAATAATACTCCCTTACTTTGCTTGTCTTGATCTCTGATGATACCACATGTTGTTCTGCCTTGTTTAGTGTCTATCTGCCTCAAAAGCACTTCAGTAGTTGTATTTGCCTTGTTATTACACTGTTATATTCTGTTGATGAGAAACCTTTGTAAATGAGCTCCTTGGGCTCAAATATATTGTATCTGAACTGTACAAATAAATAAATAAATATACTGGCAAAACTAACTCTCATGTCATTGCACACACACAAAGCATATTCGGGAGGAGGCAGTCTGATTTTACTGTTTAACAATATTAATGACCCTGGTTTCATGCTGCATTTAATTATGGACTTTAAACTAGATGAAGTAAGTTCTAGAGGTCAACAACTCCAAATGAAGATCAGTTTATATCAGAATAAAGTAAACACTTCTTCAGCCAGTGGATAACTGTGCCTTGAAACAACCTTCCTCAATATGTGGTCTTAATTGAGAAAAAGACAAAGCTCAAACAAAGCCTAGACAAATATTTATTAAATGTGGGGTAACTAACTTACTACCACTAAATTAATGGGGGAGCAATTCACTTGTGCACATCACCTTTTTCTTCTCCTTGTTACTGTGGAATGAACTGTCATATGAAAAAGCTAGATCAGAGCGAGTAATAGAGGTTGGAGGTTAAAAGCTGTGCCAGTTTCCATAGTTGTTTTGAGACGATGGCAAGAACAGCACATACTGGTTTACTTTATACAACCGAACTGGGACAAGGCCATACAAATATGTTAGACAACATGCAACTCAAAATAATAATATGAAAGAATGGATAGAGATAAGAATGTTACTTTAATCGGCAAACGATTTCTAAATCATTTAGCATGCAACAAATTATTTGTCAAGTCAAGACTCTTCAGTATCAATATGGAATATATATATGTATATATATACACACACACACACACACACGCACACACACACACACACACTGCATCATTGCAAAAAATGTTGTTAATGCACTAGTTAGGGTTAAAGCAACAAATTTAGGGAAATGTGGTGTTAGGGTTCCCATCCCTAACACCCCTCCCCCACCTTGCAGGCAACAACAGGTGTGGGCTTGTCTTCGGGTTTTTAACCCTAGCACTCACCCCATTCCATGATTAAATAAGCTGAGACAGGTACAGTATATGAGAATGGGGTGCAAGTGAGGGTTGACAACCCCAAGGCACGTCCATGACTGTTGTTTCCTGCAGGGTGGAGGTTGGTGTTAGGGTACTGTCACATTTCTCTACTTTTGTCACTTTAACCCTAACTAGTACATTAACAAAATGTTTTGCAATCAATTTATTTACTTTTTAATATAGTATAATCGTAATCATATCCTTATTTGTTGTGTGAATGCAAAGCCCTCTGGGGCCTTTACTTCCATCCATCCATAATTTTTTAGATGATGTAATTGTATCCATATTTGCCAGTGGGAGCTTAGTCCCAGAGGGCCCTGCGCTCCATCCCTCCATAGATGTGTATATGTATATATGTTGCTGTGGAAGTGCAGAATCCATAGGGCCCTGCACTAATGTTTGTAGGACAACAGTAACCAAATTTTCAGCATAACCTTCCTATTACCCCACCTCATACACAGTACGTGGTAATGAAACTTTCCAAAACCCTGCCAAAATGTGATTCTACTCAATCACAATGTCATACCACATCACAGGTGTGAAAAGACAGCTTGGGCATGATTTGAAAAATGACAAGTATCACTTTCATCAGGTGGTGTAAATAATGGCTATGTTGAAAATTGGTAGTCAAAATGTTTATAATTACCACAGTTATGAGTGAGCATAGCAAAATTCCAATGGATGCATATAACTTTGCCATTTTTTCATATTTTGACCCAATATTTTCAACATACCCTTCTTATGACCCCACCTGATGAACAAGGGTGGTGAAAATGTTCAAATCCTGACTGAAAGGTGATTTTGCCAACCGATTGCAAAATCACCATTTAAGACATATTTGTGTAATTCCATTGACATTGTTCATGAGATGTGGTCTCGAAAAAAGCCATGTTGAAAATTTGCATAAACATATGTAAAAATGGCAAAGTTATGCATCAAATTTGAAAACCCCCATTGAAATACATTGAACTGCACTTAGCTTAGATTCTCATATGGCAGTCAACATTTCCAGAAGGTGTCTCTTTACATTTCATAATGGAGATAATCACCTATAAACTGTGCCATACCATAACATCCACTTATTCACACTGTTTCCCCTATATACAAAAGAAAAATGTCCTGACAGTTTAAATAATAGACTGTAGACAGGATATCAGATGCTGCAATGACAAAATGTAGATTCCTTGATTGCTTTGTTTAACATGAGGTGCTAAAAGAGATATGATGAGTCATTTTTTGTAACTGCTATTACATAAATGACATGAAATAAACTCTATCAAGAATATCTTGATATAAAACATTTGTGTATTGGAAAAAATCAGTCAGCAATGTTCTTGATAGAATACAGAGGGCAAGCTGTGAAAAAGAGAAAACACTGAAATTATTGGCCAGAATGTGGACCGTTCTTAGCACATGTATGTAACCATAGTCAGATTTTTTGCTTACAGTGCTTCTGTTCCAGGAATGCGATGGTATAGTGGACATCAAAAGGATGGTGTATTGGATGTCAAAAACAGCTGTAGTGAGGGAATCTTGTATTTGAAGGCAAAGTATTATTATTTCAATTTGAATTTTTTCACCTCTGTAGTGTAGAAGCTGCATGATCTGGTAAACCCTCTAAGAAGACACAAAGAAAGCAGTACTGACACTCTGGGACAAAATGACTACAAGCAGTAAGGCAAAAAGAAAAAGTGGTTAAACATGTACCATCTCACTGTTATAAGATGAATGGGTGCTGTGTGGTCCTACATTGTAAAGTTTGAAATATGGTAACTAGTCAGCTTTATTGACAGATATACACAATTTACATACTTGATCAGATGACTATGGCAGAAAAGTATTATACTGGAGGCATAACTTACCACAGGCTGACAATAATTGGCTGATGGTATCATTGCCAATGATAAATGACCTCAACCAGGAGGTAAATGTCAGCTCTGTCCTTAAAATAAAAGGCCCCACACATAAATAGTACCTAAAATAAATCTTAGTTGCGAACACAATGTAACAGAACTTAATGTAAAGTATAGCACTATTTCTGATTATGCAATAATAAAAAAATATTTCTATGCATTTAGCACCTTTCGCAGACCAAAGTAAATCTTAAAGTACTACACAGAGTGCAATGAGTTATCTATCTGTTGTTGAGGGATTGTGATTGTCTTTATAGTGGCTTTTTAAATTTGTATTTGTAGGGAAAAACAGAAAACAAGATAGTGACATACGAAAAAGGATTTCCCCCTGACAAAAAAGGATGATGTCAGTATGAAAAAGGATTTTTTTTAAATTTCATACAGCTATTTCAAAATGCTTACTGAGCATGCTCAGAACCCACATTTGTTAATAAAATTTTTTTAGAATGGATTCATATTTTGTCACCAAACCAGCAGAAGGCACATCTGTAGGCCATCCCATTTCAGCCCTAAAAATTTCTGATGAAAATTCCAAACTGACTTGGTGCTATGGATCTCAAAATCCACACATTTTACCAGTGCAGAACTGGACACACCTGGAGACCTACCCCATGAGACTATGTATGCACATTTTCAAGCAAATCCATTGAACAGTTATGAAGTTATTAAAGTGCATAAGCTGGGGTTTAACATTAAAGTGACTATGCTACCCTAACTATGGTGGCACTACCATAGCACTATAATATACATATGTATATTGTAGTGGCATGGTAGCTCTACTATAGTTAGGGTTGAGCAGTCACTTCTATGTCATATTGGAAATTTTGCACTTTAATAACTTTGCAACTGTTCAAATGAGTCACATTACATTTTGCAAGCCTCATGAGGGACCATAGGTCTCTTGAAGTGGCAAGTTTCATTTTGGTCAGATGTGTGGGTGCAGAGATATGGGAGGGGAGTCAAAAATGTTTATGTCTATGTTTCTGTGTTTCTGTTTCAAATGTGAAATTTACCATTTTTTGTGAACATTCTTTGTTATGTTACTGCATGAAATGGTGTGGAATTTTTATCTGAAACTTTTTTTTAATTTAATATACTTTATTTAAACATATCCAATGCAACTACAATAAAAAACAACAACTATATAACAAGAACAAACAACCAACCAAACAACTCCCTCCCATCCCTCCCATCCCCAGTAAAGTGATACTGTATCAGTTGGCTAAGGAAAGGTTAATAACCATGTAATCTCTAACCTTAGAATGGTACATGCAGCAGAGACTAACTCCAATTGGGAGTCCACCCAACAGAACTCACACAGTGTACAGAGTGTGCAGTTTTCCCTATTTCTTATTGAAGGATGAAAGCCGGTTAAGAAAACTGGCAATCATCTGCCCCACCCAAATATTGAATAAGAGTTCCTGTAACCATTTATTGTATGACAAAGAAGTGGTATATAGCCAATGATGGAGCACTAACCTCTTAACAGACAGAGAAAGAAGAGTCATAAAATATCTGCACTCATTCACCTCAATACAACTATAATGACCCACTATGCAGATATCAGGAGTAAAGAAATCAGCTATCCCAAGAAAGGGTCAGCTTTATTTCTGAAGAAGTCCACAGTGGGGCAACTTTAGAGCATTCTCAAAAAATATGAAGAAGCAACCTCTTGGCTTGCCCATATTGCAAACATGTAGAGGACTGAATTTTGCCCATCTTCACTAATTTAATAGGTGTAAAATACAAGTTGTTCAAAATTGGGAATTGGGTAAGCTATAACTTGTCTTGAGATGTATAAACATACAAATCTTTCCATATCTTCTGCCAACTAAAAGTGAACTGTGGGAATTGGGAATTCCAATACTGAGAAACACCATCAAGCTCTGAGAAAATCTTTAAAAATAAAACAGAATACAATTTAGAAACTGAATGTAAATGAAGAACTAGATCCTGTAATACTTGCAGTAACTCGAATAAGTTACTATCCTCAAAGGTAGTCCCAAAACATTGCAAAATAACATGATGTAATTGGTAAATCTTAAAAACAAACTTGTTATTTAGTTGAAAAAGACCCAATATTTTCCTAAAAGTTATCAGCCTCCCATTCTGAATCAAATTGCATACCCTGACATTCACAAGCTGTGGTAACCAAATTGCCATACCATCCCTCTAATTTTAAAGTTAGGATTCCAGAAAACAGGCTGAGAAGTGTCCTGCAGCTGACTATACCTCAGAAGTGTATGTAATTGTGAGTGGACAAGAATAGAAATGCCAATCACAGAATGACGAAGGTCCATGGGTAGATCTTTAGGAGAAAAGTACAGCAGAGCCCAAGGAGACAAGCCTGCCTAAGCTATGTTTTTTTCTCCAAGGCCAATGAAATGGGGGAATAAACTGGAGATCCCTACTCGGGTTGCAGGCAGCACCACTTTAAATATTTGCTGGCATGGCTGGCCAAATAGTACAGAGAGAAATGGGGAAGCTGAAGTCTCCAAGCTCCTTAGGTGCCACAAATTTATTGTAGGCATGCCAGGGAGTCTTGCCTAATCAAATAAACTCTGATATTAAACTATGCAATTTTTTGAACCATGATTGGGAAGCCAGATATTAAGCATGCTAAAGGAGCAAAATATGTGGGGTAGAATATTCATCTTAACAATGTTTACTCTACTCCAAAGGGACAAAGGTAGAAATTTCCATGGTTGCAAGTCCTGCTGGAGGGTAAATACCAAGTTAACCAGGTTAAGCTTCCAGAGATGAGATACACTTCTTTTTTAATTTTTGATTCTATTTGTAGCCCTCAAGCCTGGAACTCTCTCAGGCCACTGCACTCACCAGCTTGCTCTACCACCCACTGTGTTCTCCTGCCATCTTCAAGTTTGGTATGGTTCCCCAGGTTGGGGAGGACAACCCAGGGATACCATGGGGCAGTGGCAGGGAACCAGCCTTGGGCATGTGGCAGTGGCACTGGCAGGGCCACTGCCTATCCAGGGCTGGAGGGGTGTTTCTTGTGGTTAGCCTGAGATCCCCCCTCCTCCTGTGTGGTGCACATCTGATGCCAAGGTGCACGGCAACCCTGCCTGCATCAGCCACGCTTTTACGTGCAGCCCAGCAGCTTGATGGTAGCTCTGGTCTCCACCGGGGGTCACCAGAGTACTGGGCATCTCTAACCCTCCCACATGGAGAGGAGAGGAGAGCTGCCCAGAGACGCTCATTCCATCTCCCTTCCCTGCCAACCCCTGACTCCCGAGCTTGCTCCTGAACTCGGGTTGTTGGCACGGCACGAGGTGTGGTGTCCAGTGCCTCAACCCACAGCACCACTGGGCTGGCTTGCGATACACTTCTTGAGAGAAAAATATCTAAATACTCAACCTGTTTAGGGAACCAACACAGGCCAAGGGCAAGAATATTGGATTTAAGAACTGCAGAGTTTAAAGGCATTACCATAGTTTTATCTAAATTAAGCCTATAGTTTGAGATGGCAATGAATTCCTGGATTGTGGCTAGGGCAGCAGGAATAGTGATTTAGGATGTAAAACATGTAATAAAATATCATCCGCATAGGTGGAGAACCTTAGCTTCAAAGATTCAACCCAGACACCAGTTAGATCCTAATTGGCTTTGAAGTTTAAGAAAAAGGGGTTCTAAATAAAGGTTAAATAACAAGGGAGACAAAGGACACCCTTGTCTAGTGCCCAAAAATAAGGAAAAGGTAGAGGAAAAAACCCAATTGCAATAAATTTAGGCACTAGGAAAGGAGTACAAGACTTTAACCCAGTGAATAAATGATAAGGGAAAACCAATTGCTCTAAATTGGAAAACAAAAAATCCCAATTAACCCTATTGAAACCTTTTTCCTCATCCAGGGAGACCAAAGCTGTCGGGGTAGCCAAGTCCCTGGAAGCAGAAAAATATGGGTAAGCTTGCAGAGATGGTCCATCGAAGAATGGGAAGACATGAATTCCACTTGTTTAGTACAAATTAGACCGGCCCAAACCAGATTAATTTTTGAAGTAAGAATTTTAGTTAATATTTTAATATCATAATTAAACAAGGATACAGAACGGTAACTGATGACCTTATCCAAGGACTTGTCCAGTTTGGGGAGAAGGACAATCAGTGCTTCAAGGAGAGACTTATCCAAAACACTGGATGTATATATGTACTGAAAAAGGTGATGCAACCATGGAGCAAACTTGACCACAACAAGTTTATAAAAATTTGGGGTGAAACCATCTGGCTCAGGTGCTTTGTCCAATGACAGGGCATAAATGGCATCTAGAATTCCAGCTTCAGATAGAGGGGCCAACAAGAGGGATTGTTGTTCTTCAATGAGGACGGAAAGAGGGATAGAGGCCAAATACTCTTTAACATCGGAGGGTGAAGGGGGAGTAGGCATGGGCCCATATAACATCTGATAGTATGCCTCAAATTCTAAAGCAATATCTTTAGGGGACATTTTAAGGGTTCCATCTTAAACTGACTGAATAGCAGTTATGAGCCAGGATGCCTCTTTTTTAAGAAGACACAGGGCTAGAAGATGGCCTGCTTTCTCCCCCTGATTGAGTGGGTTTTGAAAATGGTGTACTCCTCCTGGTTCCGCAAAAGTTCGGCATATTGATCCCTAAGCGAGAAAAGTTCTAGGAGGGAAGCCTCTGGAGTAGAAGGGCTCAAATTTTTTTCTAATTCCTTTATGCAAGTTAATAGATTCACTGCCACCTCCTCCCTCCTTCATTTATATCTGGAAGCCAGATGAATAAACACCCCCTGAATAAAGCATTTTAAGGAGATCCATTCTATATGTATATCTACTTTCCCAGTAGAACTTGTATTCTGTAAGGTAAACACCTCTGTCTGTGCCTTAATACGGGATACAGCATACTCCTCTTTTAAGATTTGATTGTTCAACTTCCAGGAAGTTTCCTTCCAAAAAGAGGGTAGCAGGAAAAGTTTAAGCCAGAATAGGGAGTAGAAGGATATGACCCTGGGAACAACCTCATAGCAACCTTATAGCCCAAACACCCACCCAATAAAGTCTGACTGATAAAGAAGTAATCAACATGAGAGGATGATCCATGAACCAGAGAGTGAAAAGTGAATTCCTTAACGTGTTGATGTAGGACACGCCAAGGATCACAGAAACCTAATGAATTGGACGTATCTCGGACATACTGTAGCGCTGGGCAGGAGACAAGCCAGACTGTCCATTCTATCTAAATCTTGGCAAAAGGAGATATTCCAGTCTCCACCTATGATAATAGGAAGAGAAAGGATGACAATTCCATAAAAAAGGAGAGGGTGTCAGCATTAGGGCCATAAACACAGCCAAGAAGTACCTCAGTACACTCTAGTAAACATTTTAAGAATATGTATCTGCCATGAGGGTCCCCTAAACATTGTGTGCGAGAAAAATTAACATTCCTAGAAATAAGTATGGCTACTCCTCTACTGTTAGTGCTGCCTCAGCAGACCAAACCTGGCTAACAAAGTGCCTATAAAACAGGTTGCCCTCATTCATGAGGAGGTGGATATTCTGTAAGAAAACAACGTTACATTGATAGTGTTGCATGTGTTTAAGAAGCTGATACTGTTTTACCTTGGAAGGGGCTCCCTTTATATTCTATGAAGCACAGGTAGCTACAGAGGCCATGTATACTCACCCTGTAGGTACCCAACAAATATAATACTTTCCTTAGCCTCACAAGTAAAAGAGTAATATAAGTAAGACCACTCTGCCACCCCTCCCACCCAATTGGAAAACCCAGCCTCTAACTATAATTCTGAACTTCAACCCTGGAGAAGAAACCGCAACATGTGAACCAATTCAAAACAGTAAACCAATTAAATTCTAAGAGGTCATTCCAAATGTGGATAAAAAGTATCCTGTCTCCCCCCCCCCACCATTCTCCATGGAAAAGAATCCAGCCTCTTAAATATTCTTCCAAACCCCATAAATGACCGATGGTCTAGAAAACAGATATTCCATCTCATAACGATGAACCATTTGAGTATTGAGAGGCCCTTCAAAAAACAAATTAAGGACATATCAACCCCACCCTCAATAGATAACCCCCCAACCCAACCAGTAAGCCCCACAACCAGTAAAGAACAATAATCTTGAAATGGAGCCTCTCTCCATACAATAATCACAACACATTTATTTATTTATTTATTTATTTATTTTTTGTTGACCAGGTAAGTGCACTAGTCAAATCCTGCCCATTTTCAGGCACGACCCGGGGGGTTGGGGATACAGATGAATGCCAACTGACCTTGAACCAGATTAAGCTGTTGGTGGTATTTTTAGTGAATGAGAGAAATTTGGCCAGGGCACCGGGGAAATTCCCCTACTCTGAGGGTACGGAGACTCGCTGACTGTCAGGATGGAGGGCTCAGTTGCTGAGCAGCTTTCAATGCAGCAGGATGTGCTGCAGGCCGAGGGGCCAATAGCTACACCTAGTTTGGATAACGTGGAATCAGACATCTTCTTTGAAGCACCCGCAGAGCCAAATGCCTACATAGAATCTGAACTGCTGATGGATGCTTTACCTATGCAAACTATTACGGAAGTGAAGTTAGCACTATTTCTGAAGGATCCTGAAGTTAAACTTACAGTTCTGACAGCCAGTCACTCCTTTCAGCCTTTACCACTAGATGCATTGCAAAGTGGGGATGTAACACCTGCGGCAGCTGTATCAGCAGAGTTCTTACAGATTGACAGCAAGACTGCCATGTCAACAACTTCTGGTCTCTCTTCCAAAAGCAACATGGCTCCAGATGCTGCACCACAGTCCTTCGGTCCGGGTAAAACCGTAACAGGTACTGTTTACTCTTCAGAGTTTTCTGATCAAAATCAGACAACAGTCTTTTTTTTTTGCTGCTAAACAGCGAATGGTAAAAAGTGTTGCAAAACCTTCTACTAAACAGCCGCCCTCCTGGGCCAAACAAGTAGATGAAGCTGATGCTTCAAGGTCTGTAACTAAAACCTTAACATCGCCTGGCTGGGCACAGCTTCCTGATTCGGGCCGCTGGATTTCTGGATTATCCACAGTTGTTATTCCTGGGGTTCGTATGACGAAAGGGGATAAGCATAACCTTTCCTCCCCAGTTTCTACTTTAAATGACTCTACCTCTCAGGACACTGTAGGTCAGACCTGTCCTATGGAGGTCCAGCTCTTGGACACTATGATAGCAGGTTCACCTCTAGTTCTCCCGTCTGGTTTACAGTTGACACAGAAACCTGAACTTTGCTTTAAATTCACAGATACATAGATGCATTGACAGTATCAGCAGATAAGGGCCTGTGGCCCACCCAGTCTGCCCATTTGAGTTTGTAAGTTCAGTTTATGTTTTCCTAGAAGTCTGTTGCCCCTTAACCCTGACCTCCAGAATTCCTTTATGTCTATCCCATGCATTCTTAAATCCCATGATTATTTCAGCCCCCACTACTTCCTCTAGCAGGGTGTTCTACTTGTCCACCACCCATTCTGTGAAGAAATTCTTCCTCACGTTTCCTCTGAGTCGTCTTCCCTCCAACTTCATCCCATGCCCTCTAGTCCTGAAACATCTTTTTCACTTAAAAATAGTGTATTCCTGCACCCTGTTTCTCCCTGTAAGATACTTGTATGTCTCTATCATATCCCCTCTCTCCCTCCTCTCCTCCAGGGAGTACATGTTCAGTTCCTTCAACCTGTCCTCATAGGACTTGTGATGCTATCCATGTACCATCTTTGTTGCCCTCCTCTGAACCTTCTCTACCCTGTCTATGTCCTTATGTAGGTAAGGTCTCCAGAACTGTACACTGTACTCCAGGTGGGGCCTCATTAGTGTCTTGTATAGTGGAATTATGACCTCCCTTTTCCTGCTGGTGATGCCCCTTCCTATGCATCCCAGCATCCTATTTGCTTTATCTGCTGCCTTGTCACACTGTTTCCCTACCTTGAGGTCATCAGAGATGATAACCCCAAGATCCCTTTCCAACTTAGTGCATGCTATATCGTCACCCCTCCAATTGATATATTGTGCCAGGGTTTTTGTGCCCCATGTGCATTATCTTGCACTTCTTTGCATTGAATTTCAACTGCCAAACCCCTGACCATTCTTCAAGTTTCTGCAGGTCCCTTCTCATTCTGTCTACACCGTCTGGTGTGTCTACTCTGTTACAGAGCTTTGTGTCATCAGCGAACAGTGAAATTCTGCCTTCTAGGTTCTGCGCAATGTAACTGATGAAGATGTTGAATAGGATCGGTCCCAGCACTGATCCCTGTGGTACCCCACTAGTCACTCTTCCATCTGTGGAGTGACAGCCATTTACCACCACCCTCTGTGTCCTGCCACCCAGCCAGTTACCTACCCACCATACTACTATCCTGCCCACACCCATATTCCCCAGTTTGTGAAATAGTCTTCTATGTGGCACAGTGTCAAAGGCCTTGCTGAAGTCCAGATAGGCCAAGTCCACTGCCCTCCCCTGATCCACCTCCCTAGTCACCCAGTCAAAAAATTCAACGAGGTTGGTCTGACATGACCTCCCCCTGGTGAAACCATGATGCCTTGGGTCCTGTAGTCCATTGACAACCAGATGTTCCACCCATCTCTCCTTCAGTAATGCTTCCATGATCTTCCCCACTACCGAGGTGAGGCTGACTGGTCTGTAGTTCCCCGCATCCTCTTTGTTCCCACTTTTGTATAAGGGGACTACATCTGCTGTCCTCCAGTCTTTGGGTAACTCCCCTGTTTCCAGTGATTGGCTAAACAGGATAATCAGAGATTCAGCCACCACCTCTCTTAGTTCTTTAAGGACCCTGGGGTGCACCCATCTGGCCCCATTGCTTTATCAACTCATTACTTCCAGTTCCTTCAGGACCCTTTAGAAACATAGAAACATAGAATTTGATGGCAGATAAGGACCGCTTGACTCACCCAGTCTGCCCATTTCCCTACCTAATGGATAAGCTGCGGATCCTAGTTAACCAGCAGCCTACTTCTTCCTACCCCTACCCCCTAGAATTGCCTTATGACTGTCCCATGCATGCTTGAATTCCACCACTGTTTTTGACTCCACGACCTCCTCCGGAAGGCCGTTCCATGCATCCACAACCCTCTCTGTGAAAACATACTTCCTTAAATTTCCTCTGAGCTGCCCCCCCTTATTTTCAAATTGTGCCACCCTTTCTCGTGTAAAGGGACTTGTGTCCATTTCTGCACCATTCTTACCCCTTGTACTCCCTTCAGACCCATTACCCTCCTCTTCCTCAGTAAAGAATGAGCAGAAATACCTATTCAACATGTCAACTTTACTGTTGTCATCCTCCATGCAGTCCCCATCCTCCCCCTTCAGTCTCACTATCCCTCCCTTTGCCTTTCATTTTTCACTTATGTACTTGTAAAAGGTTTTGTCCCCTCTACCACTGATTTTGCAATGTGTTCTACTGTCTGAGCTTTGGCTTCCCTTACTGACCTCCCTGCCTCCCTTTGCTTCTCCTGGTACTTCTCCCTATCCCCTTCTGCCTGTGTCTTTTTGTATTGCTTGAATGCAATCTTTTTGTCTTTCACTTTCTTTGCTACCTCTTTGGAAAACCATAATGGCCTCTTCTTCCTTTTCCTCTTCTAACCTGCTTAAAGCATAATTCTGTTGCTCTTGTAATCCCCATTTTAAATACTGCCCACTGTTCCTCAACCCCTGATTCCTGCCCCATTCCCCTTAATGCCTCTTTTAAGTATCTCCCCATTTTTCCAAAGTCTGCCCCCCTTAAAAACCAGGATACATGTTTTTGTGTGGTTTGGTTCTGCTCTTTCTGTGATTTCAAACCACAATGACTGGTGGTCATTGTTCCTTCCCCAGGTGCTCCCCCACTGTTACCCCATCACACTGTCCCTGTTTGTGAGCATAAGGTCCAGTATTGCCTTCTACCGAGTTGGTTCCATGACCAGTTGTTTGAGGAAGGCACCCTGAAGGGAGTCCAGGATAAATCTGCTCCTAGTTGATGCTGCTGCTGGGATGCTCCAGTCCACATCTGGAATATTGAAGTCTCCAACCAGTACTACCTCACCCTTGTCTGCCATCCTTTGGATGGCTAGCATCAGCTCCCCATCTGTTTATTCCTCCTGGGCTGGTGGTCTATAGACCATACCTGTGCAGATGGCAGGCCCCATTTTCCATTCCAGCTTAATCCACAGTATCTCTCCCCCATTTTGTTCCTCCTGAACCTCTGTAGCCCTTATGTCATTTTTCACAAACAGTGCCATTCCTCCTCCCTTCCTACCTGCCCTGTCTCTTCTGAATATGTTGCAGCCAGGTATGGCCATCTCCCAGTCATGGTTATCATTATACCAGGTTTCAGTGATGGCCACAATGTCCAGGTCCGACTGCACCATGACAGCCTCCAGATCTTCCATCTTGTTGCTAAGGCTCCTGGCATTGGCACACATGGCTTTCCATGATTTGACCTCCCTAGACTGTTTCGCTGTTCTACTCCAGACCCTTCCTTGGTTGTCCTTTATCCCTGGTTCTCCTTGCTGTCTGCCCTTCTGCTGAATTTTGCCCCTTTTCTGCCTCTCCCACCTCTTGGGCACCAATCTCCATCTTTTGCACACTGCTTTGTAGAGATAGCCACCCTCCAGTTCACTGGTTCCACTGCTAGTTGTGGGGGGTGATCAAGTAGGTACCCTCCTTGCTGGCCTGCCACCCCCCTTTGCTAGTTTAAATGCTTGTCAATGTAGCATTTAAACTTATCATTGAGTTCTTGGATTGCCCTCCAGGATGGATGCAGGCCATCAGGTTTGAACAAACCTCCATCCATCCAGGTGGGTCCCCAGTAACCAATGAATCCAAACCCTTCCTCACAGCACCAGTTCATCAACCATGAGTTAAAGCTCCTGGTGAATGCACCCCATGCTCTCCCTTGCCTCTCGCAGTTAGTACTTCTGAGAAAGTGTTTCAGTGTTACACCTTCTCCTGCAGAACATTCTCCTTGGATGACCCCCTCTACGTCCATGGAACACTTAGAGGATCAGGCTACTGGGAACGTCCCTGAAGGCTCTTCAACAGGTTCTGCTCCTGGCCCTGACCGGACTACTCTTCATTCTTATGCCTCCTTTTTTCACTCATCTACTTTTTCTGCCAAATGGCATAATGCCATTTGTTTTGTTTATAAAGGGGGTATGGAAACATTCCCAGATCACAAATTTGTTGCTAAAACTCTGTTAGAAGACAGTCTGCATTTTTCATCAGCTGAAATATACGCACTAATGCATGTTTCAGGGGGAAAAAATTTTGATGTTAGTTTTAAACTAAATAGTGGTTTGGATAAATTTTGGAATGGTTACCAAAAAGTTCGACAGTCCCCTTTATGGTCTCCTTTTGATGTATTTCCCCTGACTAAATCAGCCCATAAAACAATTACGGTACTTTTTAGCAACAATGGGGTCAATGTTACAGATCTCATTGGTGTGGTGTAATTGGTTATTCTTATGCTACTTGTCCAGTGGGCTGCACACCGACAACAGGATCCACACGATTCAAAAGAACAAACACTGTTGATTTCTGCTGCACAACAATCATGTACTACACACTCAGAAGTACTCCCCCAAACTTCACACCCACATTCCCCCCCGAGCCACCCCCACATCATTCCAGATCCCTCGGCCCCTTTACACCCCCCTCCCTTGTTGTTGGATGATATGGCAAACACCCCAGAGGCCTTAACAAATGTACCACTGATTCAAACTTCAGCCATCTCTGATGTGCTATCCATGCCCCCCCCTCAACTTCAACAGGAGATACCCTTTCACACTAGGGTAGCAAGACGTATGCTATATGATTCACAATCAGCCTCTAAGGTCCCCAAGTGAGTTAGTACCCCCACTACTAATCGCTTTCATGATCTTTTGTTTGCTCAGGATGTTTCAGATGCTGAATCAGAATCTTGTCAAACAGGGATTGATACCTCAGACAAAATTTCAGATGCATAATCTGAAGGGGATCGACTTTTTTCATTCTCCCCAGCCAAGGCATTACCTTCTAATGAAGAAAGGGGAAAAAAATAAGCGTAAGACCCCTTGAAATCTTTTCCTTCATTTTTTGAATGTCTTCTTCCCTTACTTTCTGCTCATTGAATGTGAACAGTATTAAAAATAAGCTTTGACAAACTACATTATTTTCCCTTTTAAAGTCCCTGCACTGTAATGTATACTTTTTACAAGATACTCGGTTACATACGGTAACTGAACTATCCTGTGCTACAGAATGGTGGCACACAGGAGTTTCTTACTAATCATTAGGACTGGAACCTTGTTCTGGGGTTGCAATACTTTTTCATAACATAGATGTGAGGTTTTAAAATTAATTGATCTTGTCCCAGGTCGAGTTTTGATTCTGGATGTATTATTTCAGGGGATTTGTTTCAGGCTAATTAATGTTTATGCACCACAAACAAAAGCGACTAGGGTTGATTTCTTTCATCTCATCCAACCGTATTTGCATACATCTTTTCATATTGTTTGGGGAGGTGATTTCAACTCTGGGTTGTCTAATAAAGATAGGAGTAGGGGTACAAAAACTTAAAAATTATTTTGTGATATGTCTTGCCTAGCTACAACTGTCCAAACAGCAGGTTTAAGTGATGCATATGCTCGATTACATGAGACCACTGTCCCTACTTTCCATAAAGGAACCCTTTCTACCAGGATAGATTTCTTTTTTATTAATAAATCCTTACTGCTGAGCTCAGGTTGGGTAACCCCTGTGGAATTTTCAGACCACTGTGCTTTATGCCTTACTGTTGGCTCTACAGCTGTGTTCTCTTTCGGAAGAGCCATCTGGAGACTAAACTCTATGCTTTTAGCACAGCAAGATGTTCTGCAACATTTAGATTATTTCATGCAAGCTCGAAAGTCCCCGATATGTATGAGGATCCTCTATCATGGTGGATCAATACAAAAAAATATATAATTTCCTTATTGTAATCTCTGGGGAAGTTACAGTGGGAATCAGATTATTTTTCTTACCTTAAAAATGGGCAACAACTGCAGAAAATTATGTCTTTAGTCCAAACCACTAAACATGATTTTACCTCCCAAATAAAAATTCTCAAAGATAAAATGGTGCCTTTTCATACACATCAATCCTCTGTTTTTAAATTACAACAAAAGTATGGTATGCAGGGGAACTTTGCTACTATTTGTCCCTTTCTTGGTAGTAAGGATAGGGTGAGGAAAAGAGTTTTTGACTGTATTACAGGACAAGATGGTCAGGAGAAAACTATGCAACAAGATACGATGTCAGAGGTGATGTCATACATGGCGTCGCTCTTCCAGGACCAGCCTGTTGATTTAGCTGCAGCTCAGGCTATTTGCACAGTATAGATATCCCAGATTGTCCCCTCTCCACACTTTCTCAGTTAGAAAATCCTCTAACTCCTCAGGAAGTACTTACTGCAATTCATTCACTCCCAAGGAATAAAGCACCTGGTAAGGACGGTTTGACATCAGAACTTTATAAACTGATGCGCACTGAATTCTCTCAGGAGCTTGTTGATGTATATAATGACCTGTTGTTGCATACTGACTTCCCTCTAGATATGATGGGAGGTATTCTCACTTTTTTACACAAGAAAGGTGACAGGAAAATTCTTTCAAATTGGAGACCAATTAATCTCTTATATGTTGATCTGAAAATCTTAATGAAAATTTTGAATACCTGTCTTTTAACAGTGTCACAACACCTAATTTCTCCTGCACAGTCTTGTGCTATTCCAAATTGTACCATGATTGATCAGTTGCTTTTCTTACGAGAAATTTTCGATAGGTCATATACTGCAGGTTTACCAGGGTTTGTTTTGTCTCTGGATCAAAAAGGGAGCTTTTGATTCTGTAAACCATGACTTTTTGGAGCTCACTCTACTACATTATGGTATCCCATCAGTTTTTATTTCCTGGTTATATAAACTCTATAAGTACGCTACAGTTTCACCTATGGTTAATGGACATCTGGGGCCTTTGCTTCTGGTTAAAAGGGGAGTGTGACAGGGTTGTCCGGCTAGCCCTTTATTATATGTTTTCAGTATTGATCCACTTTTGAGCACCCTAAATAAGTGTATACCTCCTATTATGGTCCCAGGTGTGTTAGTCTGATTTTCAGCTCTAGCAAACGCAGATGATATTTGCATCTGTACCTCTACAGTCTCATCAGTACAGGCCTCTGTTGAAATGTGTGATTTTTTTGAAACCCTTTCTGGAACTTCTCTAAATAAAAGTAATTGTCTTGGGTATGAACTGGGCATGGTTTCTCCTGCCCAAGCCCATATCCTCGATATTAAACTTACGACAAATCCAATTCAGATTTTGGGCATTGTTTTTGGTTCCCCAACTCCTGCGGTTTTTAACTGGGATATACAACTTGAAAAAGGTAGAAGTATGGTATATTACTGGAACAAATGGCGGCTTACTAAAGCAAAATGTATCTATATGATTCGGACTTATTTATTATGTCTTTTTTTGGTTTTGAGCAATATTTTCCCCCCTCCAAAACTGCGTGAAGCCACTTTGTTTAGTATATTTTTTCAGGCCATTTAGGGTAGTCACCTCAATCCCATAAAATGTAATATTTTTTATTTACCAGTTTCTAGAAGAGGTCTTAATATGGTAAACCCCCTATTGTTTTTTTATTGTCATTTTTTTTTCTCTAATTTTCCACCTTTATTAAAACATATCTTTAAATTATGGATGGAGCTCTTCCAACAGGCAGTTGAGCAATGGTTTCATGATTGGGAGGATGGCAGACTTGGCCATCTTAACACTACTACCCCAGTGAGTTCTTACCGTCGCAAAGTTTTCATCAAATTACGACAGTGGCAAATCCCTTGTGTTTGGTTTCTTTTAAAATGTAAGATAACAGATTCTCACTTTACTGAGCAAATCACATTTCCAAAATGTCCAGATTTACATATTTTACCATTACAGGGTTTATTGACTAATAAACGTATCCCCCCCAAAAAAACTTTAGGATGTTACCTGGTTATGTGGTCATGAGAAGCTTAATGTTAAGGGTAACCAATATCATAAACAGTTGCAAGAACAAAATTGTTCTCATCCTGGTTGTTCTCAAATACTCAAAACTATGCATCATTTATATTTCTCATGCTAATACATTTCTACATTTTGGCAGTATGTTGCCAATGTTTGGCGAGAGACAGTTTTTTCGACTGTTTCGTATGAAATCTTGATTTATGTTTCATATCCCTCAGTTTGGAGTAAATGGGATACTAGAACTTTGCATGTTCTTTTTGCAGTATTTAAATGGTTTATTTGGCAAAGTAGGTGCCTTTTTACTTTGCAGCTGAAGGAATTCTCCTATGTTGAACTTCTACACAAAATTAATACAGAACTTTCTAATGTTCATAAGTCTGAAGCAGCATTATATAATTACAATGTTCTGATGATGAACTGGAGACATTTACCATGGGTTACAGATAATTATGTACCTAGTACGTAAATTTATATTTTTTTCTTCCTTTTTTTTGTTGGATTTTTTGTGATATTTTCTTTACCGGTATGAATTAATACTGACTTCCTTGTGTTTTTTCCTTTTTTGCTATTTTATCCTATAATTCCTTTGTATAAGTGTGATTTAACACTGTTATATTTCCTTTGTTTTGTCTTGAAGCTTTGTTAATAAAAAATTTCCCTATTCTTTTCGATAAGTGCCATGGGATCTTTAACATCCACCTGAACTACCACCAATCCAAGCAGATGGGACCTCAGTTTAACATCTCATCCAAAAGACAGCACATGAGAAGTGCAGCACCCCTCTCATGCTGTACTACAGTGTCAGTACTGGGATATTAACCTAAGTGCCAGATGTGGGAACTGAACCCACAGCCCTCTGATCTCCTGGCCTCAGAGGTGAGTGTGCTACCTACTGAGCCACTGACACTGCTATACTGACATACTAGCAGGCCCATGGTTACCCAGAGCCAATAAGCTAGTCATATACAAGCCCCCTCCACCTCCCCATCCAAACATCCCACAACACAGGAGTCACATAATAATCTGATGCAACACCCACATATAAAGTACACAGTGCACCCCATGAACAGAAAATAATTAAAGAACACAGTCCATCACTCCCAACTAATCTGATACTAATTAATATGTGGATCCAATGTGTATTAGGTGCTCAGGACCATAAAAAGGAACATAGTGCAGAACAAAATAACAGACATAGAACACAAGGTATAGAAACTGGGAGCCAGAGGCTGCATTAGGAGTAATAATAACACTATACAAATATTAAATAACAATAAACCTAGTAACAACTATGTGAACAGCCCAGTCCATTATCCTATGCATCCGAAGAGCCAGTAGTCCAGAACTGAGATAATCTGGTCAATCTTGCAATAGAGATCAGCTATTGACTCTGAGGAGGACCTTGGTAAAATAAAGGAAAACTAAATGCTAGGCAACTCCTGGAGTCAAAGAAATAAACAGCACAGACTCCAGTAAAGACTTCCATTTAAAATCCTGAAAATTAGGAGTAGATGCTAATAAATGAAGAGCTGGAAGGTGCCATAAAAAAGAAAAACAAGAAGCCATGGAAATTGCCAGATCCAAACACTGTCCACTATAAATGTAGTGCAAAGAGCACTCCAGCATTATTAATAAAATTAAAAAAGGAAAAGTGCAACAATAGAGTTCTGTAGTAAGGTTGGGCACCAAACAAATAAACCAGCTGGCATCTCTAAAACTCATTGAAAGAGTGGCAAGCCCAAAGGGGAGTCCAAATCCAATTAAAGCAGTCTCTTCAACCTGTATGAGCCACAGACTCTCGGGCAGACCAAGAAATCCAATAATAGCCAATACTATCTGAGGATCAACTGGAGTAGGAGGAAAGTTCACCAAATAGCAACCTGGAAAAAAGTACAAGGTTCATAAAATGATCACTGTTCAATGCAGGATATGCCTGGTGGTTAGGTTGCAGAATGAAAGCTGAATGCTGAATGTTACATACTAAACTCGACTGACCACAAGGATATCCTGTTTGGAGTAGATGATGACCAAGGAGCAGCAAAAGTTAGAGATCAAACTCCAATGAAGAGGGTAAACTCCAATGGCATTAGACTACCCAGTGACTCAACTGCTATAAGGTAAGGGAATATGGTCCGAGCTTGAATCCCTCATTGATTCAGGATTTATCAAAAAGATGAACTGCAGGAAATCATACCATGAGTATCCACACAGTCCAGAGGACCCTGTCAGAGTGAATGATGACCAAGGAACATCCAAAGCTAGAGGGCAAGCCCAATATAAAAAAGATTATAGCCCCACAAGAATTGTCGATTATCCAACTGCCATGCAACAAAGGTATAAAGTCTGAACTAAAATCCTTGATTGATTCAGCATGTATCACAAAGCTGGACTGCAGAAAATTATGCCATGGATATCCAGACAGACCAGTGGGTCCTGTAGAAATAGATGA
Source organism: Neoceratodus forsteri (assembly GCA_016271365.2). Lineage (NCBI taxonomy): Eukaryota > Metazoa > Chordata > Ceratodontiformes > Ceratodontidae > Neoceratodus > Neoceratodus forsteri. The sequence continues at coordinate 651,236,015 of CM057456.1, forward strand.
CACCCAAGAAGCAGCTGAAGTTAGAGGGTGAGCACCAAAAGAGGTCATTAACAATCCACAAAAGCTACTGAGTAGCCAACTGCTATGCAGCAGGAAATATAGTCCAAACTAAAATTCAAGGTCAAATCAGGGTGTACCAAAAGGATAAACCACAGAAAATCATGCCATGATGGTCAACACAGTCTAGAGGATCCTGTTTAATTACAGTAGATGATGACCAAGGTGCAGCTAAAATTAGAGAGCAAGTTCTAGTATAAGTAAGTGTAGACCCTACAAGAATTATGAAGTGCCCAATTGCTATGTGACAAAGAAATGCATTCTGAATGTAAATTCTTGATCAATTCAGGATATAGCCAAGAGATGAACTGCAGAAAGATACACTACTAACCTGTCAGCAGTCTTGGAACAAGTCAGGGAGCAGCAATTTCAGTTCCTCAGCTGCTGAAACCACTGCTTCAAATGATTTCCAAGATCCTTGTATATGGACCTGCAGATGAGCAGGATATGCCATCCTAAACTTGATGCTAGCTGCAATCAATTTTGTTACCAAAGAATGAAGGTCAGCTTGTCTTTGTCGAACTGTGCCAAGACGGTATTGGGCAATCCAGAGATGGGTGTCCTTTCAGGACACCTTCTTGAGCTCTTTAGTTTTATTTAGCAGATGTTGCCTGTCAAGGAAGTTAAGAAATTTAAAAATAAAAGGTCTGGGGGTGAGCCGTCTGGAGGTATAGCACACAGGGAGTGATGTGCAAATTCAATAAGGTATGTTGAGCCATATGAAGTGAGGCCAGCTATTTTAGTAACTAACTTTTCAGCAAAAAGAAGAGGGTCAGAGTCTTCCACCTTTTCTGGAAGTCTGATGACCACCACATTGTTCCGATGCCACCAACCCTCTAAGTCCTCCAATTTGGCCTCCAGTTGGGCAGCTTTTTGGTGAAGAGCGACTACCTCTGAGTCCATTTTGTCTTTCCACTTCTCTATAGAGAAGGTGCTTGCCTCATTATCTCCAATATGATGGTTAAGCACATCCACTGATACTCGCATAGCTTTGACTTATTGGGTCAGCCCCTGCAGTTCTTCTTTCAAGGTCAGAAATTCCAACAAAAAACACTCTCCAGACAATGGCATTGGTGAAAGAGTAGCAGTAATGGGATGCCTGGAGGTAGATGCTTGGGCCTTGGAGCACTTATTACTTTTGTCAGAAGTAGATGGAGGTGTATGTTTAGGAGGTGCAGCCTTCACTTCAGCATCCATGTAGAAATAAATTGAACCCCAATGGCACTGTCCAGGATGAATAAAGTATTTACAAGTAGAAGCAGATGTAGATCCCACAAAAAGGTAGCAAAAAAATTGGATTTTTAGTGAGGGAGAGCAAGAGCTTGAGAGGAAAGCAGCTAGCTGGTTCCTTGTATAACATGACCTCCTAGTCTGAAAATCTTTAGGGTATATTGGTCTTGGGTCACAGTGGTGCCTTTTGAAGGTTTGAACAAATATTAATCCATTCAAATGGTATTAAATTTCAAAGTTTCCCATTTTTTCCTATGGGACTAGACAGGTGTCCCACTGGACAAATGATTCTTTATTGCAAATGCAGAATCATTTGCCACAAACATGGAATCATTTCCCACAAAAGAAGAATCCTTTGCCATGCTGCCACCATCTTCCATACCTACCATGATCTATTAAAAGGCAAAACATACAAATAAGACACAGTGATCTTACTGGTGTACAAAATGTACACACACACATAAAAAAAACTATACACCTTGTCATGTTACTTCTTCATAATGTTGTTCCCCCTTTTTGGGCTCAATCATCCAGTACAGACCACAGTTTCTGTTTCTGTGACAACCATATCTACCACTTGAGCAAAATATAACTGTAGTACTGAAATGTACTTTTACTTGGACTTATCAACGTTATCTAGCATTTTGCAATCATAAGTTATTTTTATTTTATTTTTAGTTTTTGGTAACCAGGTAAGGCCCACTAGGCACAAGTGCCTGTTTTCAGGGGCAACCTGGGAGCACTGGGCAGTTAAGTGACTTGCTCAGAATCACACAATATGCAAGTGGAGGTTGTGAGAATCAAACCAAGGTCTGGTCTGCTGGATGTACCAAGCTCATTCACAGCTCATTGCTCTAACCTCTAGGCTATACTGCCAAGCCCATTGCCAAACCTCTTGAATATATCTGTTTCTGAAATACAGTTTATTTTCTTTTGTGTGTTTGTTTTGCATCAGGAAGATACCAACATTCTAGGCTGATATGGAGCTGCCACACCTAGTAGAAGCAGTCAAAAAGTATGCTGAGCCTCACATTGTCATGAGTGCCATTAACCAGCCACTAACAGAGATGTGGGAGTCAGTCTTATCCTTTCTCAAGAATGAGAATCAATTTGACAAGGATTATGTAGTATGCAAAAAATAAAAAATGGAAACAGCTACATCAAAAGTTTTATGAACTGCAGGCAGCTGGCCATACAGCAAAAAGGCATAGATTGTGGTTTAAGATGGCAAAGGATCTCTGGAAGAGAAACTGGAAAGCCAAAACTGGGAAATAGATATTTATGGCCATAAGTTTCAATCGATTAGCTTACCATCAATTAGTACTAATTAGCTGTCTTACAATACTGATGTGAAGAACAATATATAGATATGCAAGTTTACACAACCTTTATTCAAGTCACCATGTCTTGAGAACTGCTTCATTTCATTGTATATCCTACGACAAGTCCACGTTCCTTCTGAACATAGGTAAAGGCCATAACTTGAAGAACCACAACAAGAACAAGATGACCAAAGGGCTGAAGACCCTCATGACAACAGAGACAGTACTGCTTCTAATAATAAATCAGCGACAACCTCTACAAAAAAAAAAAGAAAGAAATGTCATAGTTTGCACAATAAGTAAATAAATAACAAATGCATTGCTATGTATCGGTGGCAGATGTTCAGCAAGACATAGAAGACACCACTCTGGTAGTTGGAGTCAGAGAAGTGCAGCAGGGTACTACATCCGAAAAAACACCAGAAGAACCTCAACTGCTTGCTGCTGCCTCTCCTGCAAAAGACAACATAGAGCTGTCACAGTGCAGGACATTTACACCTGTACAGAGACACATCATGCAGGAAATTTATAGTAGACACCAGAACAGCAAAATAACAAATTGTGCATAAACTTGGCAAGGGAATCCCTCTGTCCTGATTGCCTTACACCTGGCTCTAGCCAGGGTCATAACACAGCAGTACCAATGGCTAAAAACAAGTCCCCGACAAACAGAGCAGTTCAGAGGGAGAATTCATAACCACATACCTCCTAATTTCCATCACACACATGGGCACAGCCTTTATTCATATATAGAAACCTTCAACTACACCCAACCATTAAAAGTACATTCAATGAAAGTAATTATATAATTTACTGTGATTTTCTCCAAAGAGTCCCCCCTTGCACACATACTCAAATTTAAACATATCAACTACTAATCACAGGTTCCTTTGCTGGTTGCTTGTTTGATGACCATAGAAAAACCCCTCATATCACAAATAATTATATAATTTAGTGTTATTTTCACCAAAGAGCCCCTCCTTGCACACATACACAAATGTAAACATATCAGCTATGATTCCGAGTTTCCACTGCTGGTTGCTTGTTTGATAACCATGAAAAATCCTCTTCATATCACTACCACTTTACCAGAGAAATCCTCACTCCTTTCCTTGCAGCAGATGAAATTGAGCTTCTGGCACCAACTGAGGCCTGTGTGTGACACTATGTGTGTAAGGCACCCAAACGCTGAAGAATTTTGAATTCAGAGATTCCATGTTACCACCCCATGTTGCATGGGGTGATTAATCTACTACTGGAACAATGCAGAGTTTTTAATTATTTTATTTCATGATAAGCAGTTAGACAGTGTATTGAATCTGAAGAAACACAGGTGACTGACACATAAAATAAATCTGTGAAGGGACTAGTTCACATTTTCTAGCAAAATGTTATTTGTTTGTGGCTTGAAAAACTTTTAGAGTGCTTGTTTTTTATTAGTAAAGTAAGGGACCATTTTATATCAACAATAACACACTTCAGGGACATTGCTTGTACTGAGCTTACCCCACAGTCAGGCCCTGAAGGCACTCAGCTTTGGTTTCTTCCTAACAACAGCCATGACTGTGGGAAAAACCTAGTAAAACCAAACTATCTTGTGGCTCATTGCTTAAACAATGTAACTATGTACTTTACCAATGACGTGGAACCTTTGTAAAAGAGTCTTGGTATTTGTAATCCTAGAACAAATAAATAAATGTACTGCCATAGAAACTATAAAAAATTACATCTATGAAAACCATCAGCACAACCACAAATCTGGAAGACTGTCTATTTCCATGTAACAATGACAAGTTCAATAATCTTGGGCACCCACAATTGCAATTGTTTGTCACAGCTTACTGTCAGTTTCTGAAGTGACATAACATAAACAAATCCACAATATTTCTATAACAGTAATTGTTTCCTATACCATCTTGTAACCTACTAAAGTGTGGCTCAGTTGGTAGCACATCTGCTTCTGGACCAGAAGCTCATGGGTTCTCATCCCACACTGAGATGGACTTGCATCTAAACATCGCTGGCATCTGAGTGCAGTATTGGGGGAGCTGTACTACTGGGGTGTGCCGTCCTTCGGATGAGACGTTAAACTGAGGTCCCTTCTGCCCATCCTGGTGTTGTCCTAGTGGGTGTCCAGGTGGAAGTAAAAGAACCCAGGGTACTCTTCGTAGAGAGCAGGGAACATTCCCAGTGTCCTGGCCAACATTCCCTTTCCCATAAACCAGTTCATGCAATTATCCAGGCTCTGTGTGGGTGATGATGTGCGATATGGCTGCCACCACACATCCAGTCACTTCACTACCAGTCTAGCATTGCTTGTAAAGCTCTTTGGGATACTGTGTATGAAAAGCGCTATATAAATGCTGATTCTTCTTCTTCTTCTTCTTCTTAAAGTCATAGCGCATAGTACTATAACCAGACTTAAAAATGCATGACATCACACACAACACCATGTTGCTGTGGGAAATTGATAAGCACATTCAGGGATATGTGTAGAGACTCTGCTAAACAGCAGCTAGACCACATGAAATTACTGTGTGACCCTGGTGGCTGAATACATTAGCAAGACCAGTAGATAACAACTTGAGACACTAGAAAGAAACTGGAGGAATTTTTACCTTTTTTTCACAGATTCCTCCACTGAGATTGTATAGGAGCTTCAGCACCTTGACAAATTATTAAGAGAAGTGTTTGTGGAATAGTGGAGAGCACTCACTCCTGCTCAGGAATGTACAGCAAATGAAAGGCAATATCACATAAGCTGTGTCAGTAGCTTTTTATTCTTCCATAAGTGCAGATCCAACAGTAAAAACAGGACAGACAGCACAAAACTGCCATCTTATGTTTCACTCGACTCCACAAGTGTCTTCAGAGATAGTGAGAGCTTGAGGAGTCAAGTGAAACATAAGAGGGCAGTTGATGTTTGCTCTTCTAGTTCATATTTTGAAAAACAACATTTTGAAAGAAAAAAATAATTTTGAGAAAAATAAAATATTTTTACACAAAAAAATACTATGTATCCATACTGTTTTACTTCACTACAGGAGGAAAAGGCTGCAACCAGGGAGTGGTGGGCAGGGTGGGGTGGATGCAAAAAGGAGAGAGAGGGTCTGCTGGGATGTTTGGAGGGATTGCTTTGATGGAAAACTACTAATACCTTCTAAAGTAATTGAACTTTAGAGTTCAAATTTCAAAATAATCAAAATTCCACTGTCACATGGATGCCCCGTTCAAAAAAGAATTATTTTTTCACAGATGTATAAATTATTTTCACAAAAGGGCCATCCTGTATTACAAACATGAAATCTTCTTTCATGCAACCACCATTTTCTTTCACTACTTAGGAAAGGAAGCCAGGGATGGAGATGATGATTGGAAGGTCTGTGGGGTGCCATTAAACACCAGAAAAATAGATAAAATTAATGGGATGTGACTCAAAGGGTGGGGGGGATATTATACACCAATGAGATTAGTAAATATGGGCACAGTGATGGGAAGGTGGGGGATGCCTCTGGACACCAGGGATATACATATTTCCAACTGCTCTGTATAAAAAAGCAACACTGGAATTGGGCAAAAGGGCCCTCAATTACCAAAGTGCATGTGTTGCTTTCAACATGTAATTTTTTCCACTTATTGAATTTTGTTTCCCTCGCGAACTGATAAACAAAATGGCTGTGGCACAAAAAAAGATTTTCCATTTGCAACACAGGAAAAGGATACCCATTTGCGACAAAGGATCCTTCTTCCAATGTGACAAACATGAATTCCAGTTGTTGTTGTTGTTGTTTGAAATGAACAATTTAACAACTTATTTAGACATCAAGGGACCCTTTTATTATTTACAGAATATGAGGGACATGACAGGGTGGTGGAGGGGGTACCACTTGACACTGACCAAATGAAAAAAATAAACTCTTGAGGAGAGGAGGATCTGCTGGGGTGGCTGTATGATGTGTTTTTTTGGAAAAATATTAATCACTTCTAAATTTAGAGACTTTTAGAGTTCTCATTATACTATCAAAAAACTGGAAATGTCAGAGTTTTTATTATTTACAGAATATGATGGACATGAGAGGGTGGTGGGGGTACCACTTGACACCAATCAAAATGTGAAAAAAAATAAAACACTCTTGCAAGGAGAAGAAGATCTGCTGGGTTGGTTGAAGGACATGGTTTTCTGGAAAAATATGAATCACTTCTAAACTTATATAATTTTAGAGTTCTGATTATTGTATCAAATAATGGGAAATGTCACAGTGAGATACAGTATATGCCCCAGTTAAAAAGGATCCTTTTTCACGAATTTATAAGACTTTTTTTGCAGACGGTTCATCCTGTCGCAAATAGAAAATCTTATTTTGTGCGATGTCCATTTTCTTTTTTCTTCTCTACAGGTCAAGTGGTACCACCCCAAAGGAGTCTTAAGACAGTATTTCCTTTGTCACTTTACAGTTAACTAATGGTTTAGGCTCTCAGTTAGGCTCTTGTTAGTGATCTGCATCACAATGTTGGGGTCCCCAAACTTGACTATTGCCTCTACCAGGAGAGGCAGTTCATTATCACTCCAGATTTTTGGCATCTTTTTGTAGAGAGAGAAAAAGAAGAGACACAGACAATTATCATGAGGTGCTAAGTACTATATATGCACAGATTATTTAGCAATGCAACATTATGATGTTTTACAGAGTAGTTGTGTTACATGTTGCTAGTTCCTTTGATGCAGTGAGGTATAACCTGTTACTAAGTGAATGGTTTGTGTGTTTGGGTGTGTGTGCTTAGACACAAGGTGCAGTATGTGTCTCAAGTTTGTTCAATAACATTGCAACCTAATATACTACATCTTGTGTATTGCCATGCCACAAAATTAATAAGAAAGCTAGAGAGAAGCAACGTCTGTAGAAATTTCATTACACTACAGAAGTATGTGAGATGGCATTAAATGTATGTAAATTGATGGCAAAAAATATGCTTCCAGCACTTATATGTATGCAAAAAAGCATCTATGAGCTGTAGATTACAGCACTTAATGCAGTTTCAGAGGATGTACAGAGACAAGCTGTTTGGCAAAGTGAATTACTACACAGCTAGGGTGTGCAGTGAAATGCTATCGTGAACAGGCTAGCATGCTTAATACTTACTAACCAGCTTCAGGCTGTGCATCATGCAATTCTAATGTGTTTCCCATGGTTCTGAGTATACTTTGGCTTTGGCGTTGTGCTTTAGTATACTTGTTTGTTATGCATTAAAAGTCTGTAATGTGCAGTCTGTCATAGTTTTGTAGTTACTAGGCTGCTGCAGGGTGTCAATTATAGAATTTAGTACACTGTCCAGGTGTGTAAGTGGACTTCGGATTCAGTCTTGTGTCTTAGTACACATGTGGGTTATGCTATTTAATGGTATGATACACACCCTGTCATGGCTTACTAGTTAATGACACTGTAGAGGGTGTGCATCGAAAGATTTTAATGCACTACACAGGGGTATAAGGACACTCGTTTTTTGTCCTTGTGCTTTACAATAACACAGGGGTGTGCATTGCAATACTAAAATGCAGAGGCTGTTTATTTATTTAAAAGTTTAACCAGTAAATATATACTGAGCTTATAACAGCTCGTTTCCAGATGTGTCCTGGGAGAGAGGGGAAAGAAGATAGCTAATCAATGTAACAATAAAAGTACAGAAGTCAAATACAATGAAACAGGCAGACAAGCAGAGTCATAAATATTGGAGGCAATTTAGTACAGAATGTAATTAGAAAAATATAACAGTATCTTATATGAAAAGGAGGGAAAAGTAGTGAAACAACATGAAGAAAGCAAAACTAGAGAGGGAGAGAAGAAAAGGTCAAACAGTAACAAGTAGAGAGGGAGTATAACAGGAAAGGGTCATGTACAGTTGCAGGAAGGATAACAATGAACATAAAGAAGAGACTTCAGTGAGAAAGGAGGAGAGGCAGAATGATAAGAAAGGTGAAGAGAGAACCAAAGTCTAGAAAAATGGTAGAAAAAAGCATACTGACCAACAGTAAATTTTCTAGAAGGAAGAGACAGAGAGAAAGAGAGAGATGGAAATGGTGTTGCAGAGAGGGTAGGAGGAAGAAGGAGGAGCAGGAGATTGAAGGGATCTGAGGTAAGAGGGAAGGGATCTGAAGCAGAATTTGGATAAAAGAGACACAATGGGATAAACACCTAGCTTCAGAAAAGGGGAGAGAAAGGACTGAGTAAAGATAACAGTGGTGAGAATGAGGTGAGCAATCTAAAGGAAAATGACAGAAAGAATGAAAAAGAGGGTTCCGTCTTGCAAGGGAAGATTTAGGGGCACTACTGTAGTCTAAGTCACCATAGTCAAAGATTGGAAGGATCATTTTTAGTACAATTTCTCAGTGGGCAGGGAGTGGAATACTTGCTTTATTCCTGTACCAATCACCTAGCTTAGGGAGAAGCTTACAGTGAATTGCATCAATATGCACTAAGAAACCAAGATACTGGGCAAGCCAGACCTCAAGGTACTTAAAGGAGAAGTATGTTCAATCTTAGCACCATCAATGGTATAAAATAGAGGGACAGAAGTAAGTTTGGCAAGCCTCTAACAAGTGCCAAAAGTCATTTAGAATGTTTTTGGGGCATTAAGGGACAAAAGGTTAGACTTCAACCAGTGCTGAATGCTGTCAAAATCTAACTGCAGCTGGGAGGTAAGGTCAAGGGGAGAGGACCCAGATGCAAAAAGAACTGTGTCATCAGCATACATATGAATGGATGCAGAAGAACAGACAGAGGGAAGGTCATTAAGGAATATAGAAAAGAGAACAGGACTCAGGACCGACCCTTGGGGACTCCTGAGCTAATGGGATTGAGGATGAAATAGATTTTCCTATCCAGACAGCTTGGGATCTGCCTTCAATGTATGAACAAAACCAACTTACAGAAGACTCAGAGAGGCCCGCAGCTTTAAGTTTGCCTGGAAGGAGAGGATATGCCACAGTGCCAAAAGCTTTAGTGAGATCAACAAAGATGGTAGATGTAATCAGACCTTGATCCATACCTGTAAGTAAGGAGTTAGTGAGCCATAGGAGGGAGGTGGAAGTGGAGTGGGATTTCCTAAAACCAAACTGCAAGGGAGTGAAGAAGGAGGAGTTATCAAGAAAAGAAGTGAGCTGAGATGGTATACCATTTCTGCATCGAAATCCTGATGGCAAAGACCACCACAGTGACAGGATTCGGCCAAAATCTGCCTGTTGCTGTGATGGTCTCCACACGGCCAGAGGATTGCCTCGCAGGGTGTTTAACCCCCCCTGGTCCAACTCTGACTCAGAGTTGGAATCCTAGAGACTGGGGGGGATGTGGGTAGAGCCCACATGGGGGTGTTTAGTTGCAGCCCCCCCGATGTAAACAGGAGGCATCCCCGACACTGCATTGCTGACACTCGGCATTGCAGCTGTTGCTGTCCGGGATGTCTCCATAGCTGCTGTTGCTGTGGCATGGTAATACCAGCTGAGATAGAACAATGTGTTCCTGTCACTTAGCCAAGGTAGGAAGGAGAGATATTGGATAAACGTTACCAAGACAAGTGGGATCACCACCTTTGTGAATAGGTATTATGGCAGCCTGTTTCCAAACATCAGGAACAGTTGCAGAGGAGAAGGAGAGATTTAAAAGTAAAGTAAATGGAAAAGCAATGGCAGGTAGAGATGCAGCTAAATTTAATTTTGCCGGCAAAATTCCTGCAAAATCGGGAATTTCACCACTCAAAATATTTTGTGAAATTAGCGTATGTCGCATAATATTTTGTGGGTGCAAAATTCTGCAGGCAAAATGCAGAATTTCACCTGCAAAATGCAGAATTTCACTGGTGAAATACAAAATTTTGCCCTGAATGGTGGAATTTCACCAGTGGGTGACCAGATTCTGCATTTCACTGGTAAAATTCCACATTTCACGAGTGACATTCTGCATTTTACCAACAGAATTTTGCATTTTGCACCCGCAAAATATTTCATGAAATATTTAGTGGAACAAAATTTTCCAGTTTCACCCATCTCTAATTGCAGATGCAAACAGAAGGAGAAGTTTAGGGTCAAGACCATCAGGGCTACCTCTCTTCAAAGGATTAAGGGTTAAGTAGAGCCTTTAGAGAAACAGGGGGAGTAACAAGTGAGAAAGAAAATGAAAGAGGAGAGGAGAGGAAGGAAGACAGAGAGAGGGAAGGAGGAGGAATGGGGAGGAAGGGATGAGTGGAAGGGCACAGGTAATAAAGTAAGAGTTAAAAGACTGGCAACAGCAGAAGGGTCAGAGATAAGGGAGTCACCAACATTGAGATTGGGAGGGGGGACTGTGTCTGAGGAGTGAAAAGGGAGTGAATAACCTTCCAGAACTTAGAAGGGTTATTAATGTTGTTTTGGAGAGTGGAACCAAAATACTGCAACGTCGTGAGTCTGATGGCTTTTGTAAGGATGTTGCGGAAGCATCTATAGTTGGCCAAGGAAGACTGGGAGCCAGTCACTTTAAAAGTATGCCAGGCAAGGTCTTGGGAGTGGAGACAAGTAAGTTCTTCAGCCAATATCCAGGGAAGATGTGAACCCTAGACTCTGGTTTTCCTCAGAGGTGCAAGACTATGCCGTACAGCCATGAATTTAGACTGAAAGTATTGTAGGGTAGAATTTATATTACTGGCTGTAGAGATGGGAGACCAAACAATAGACCATCAATCAGCTAGGAAAGAGGCCAAGTCAAGTGACTTAAAAGACTTGAGAAATATGGATTTGGGGGGGCCTTGGGACAATGTAACTTGCGCACACAGTAAACGATATGATGATCGCTGAGTGCATCATAAAGGATACCTGTATCCACAATACAGTGAGGATGGGAAGAGAGGACCCAGTCTAGTAGTGAGTGACTCAGGAGTTTGAAATTGAATCAGGCTTGCTCAGAAATCAATTGGTTCAGCTGCAGTGACTTTATATTTTGTAACAATTCTTTTGAATTAGGGTAGAGCCAATTTAAATTAAAGTCATATAGAATAAGTAGCTCACCTGTCAAGGAGTTAGAACAGATAGAGGAAAGAAGCTCCAACAACTAAAGCTGAGGATACACCAGGGCAGCAGTAAAGACCAGCAATAAAGGTTATAGGTAAACAATAAAGCTGTTATAGGTTATTAGGTGCTAAGAACCTCAAGATTCTGCATTATAGGATTTCAATACACATTGCAGGGTTGTTACAACACTTGGCATTTGGTATTGTGTACTTGTAGATCTCTGGGATGTGTATTAAAATCTAATAGTATGCAGCCTGTCATGTCTTCTTGCTTACTTGTAAGGTGTGGCATGTCCACGCTCCCCAAAAACTGCCACTCTGGGTGGGGGGGGGGACTGCAACACCTTACATGTAAGGAATAAACCATGAGAGGCTCCAAATGATAAGATTTTATAATATGCAGCCTGTCATGGCTTATTTATGTTGCAAGTCCCCTTTTTGAGCTGGAATTCTTGGTGGTAGGGTGCAGCTGCACAATACACATTTTTAAACATATTTTTATATAGATATTCTGGATAGAAAAGCATTAACAGTGATATTAGCTTGTGCAGTATAAAATCCATTTTGTAAAACTATATTGTGTTAGGTAAAGTGGCTATAGTAATATTATAAATCAGTTTGAAAATAATGGCACTCACAGCAGCTTTTTTATGCACCTCCTTTGTCTGAACAAGATGGCAGACTTCCTGCTTCTTCTCCAGTAAAGATGGGTTGTGATTGGGTGATTTGTGGCATCTCCTGTTTATGTTCCACCTCATTTTTAAATGATACAGACTTGTTTAAATTTTGACTATGGATTGTATTTAGTAACATATAGTTTCCCCATAGTGTATGGTGTTTGCTATGTATAGTTTAATATTTCTCTTTTGATCTGTTGTAAAAACCAAAATATTTATTTTTCTTCATTTTATTCTGTAGTTTATGGGAGGTTGCTGTGGTCTTTGTTGTCATTGTTCTAGGACAGAAGTCAATGCCTGTGTATTCTGGCCTCTCATTGGCTGCTGTGGTGCTTTGGGAGGATTTTTTTAGGAAAAAATGGTGGCATTTTCACTCACTGAGCCAGTGACTGGTGAGTTGTGCACTAATGTAAAGTATGTGGTTGATCCTGCCATTCATCGTTGTTTATATTGTGGTTGTTAGTGAGCAGATGTCAATCTTTCTGTACACTGGCCTTTTATTGGCTGCTGTGTTTTTTTCTAAAAAGAAAACACGGTGGCCATTTTACTTGTTAAGAGAGTGACTGCTGACTTTGGTAGTAAAGTGATATTGTCTACTACTGTAAAACATCTGGTTGATCCTGCCTACTGTGTTATTTGGTCAGTCTTGCTGTTTTTCTAATGCTACTGCCGCCACTCTGGCTGTCTATCTACATGAAAGTGTAATGTGAAACAGAATTCTTTTCTGTGCTATGTCATCCTTGATTGCACTTCATTTTGCGACGTATGATCCTGTTTTGAACCTAGTTCGGCGAGGCTCGCATTGAAACCACTGTGCCAGTGGGCCTGTCCCAACTGTTGTATTTAATGGGAAAACATGAACAAGGATTTGATTTTGGAAAGTGAAAATGCAAAACAGGATGAGTAAGCTCAACAAATTTTCTTTTCTGTGCTTTATTTAATGTAGTTCAGTGGCAATTTATACTTATGTTATTCTTATGTGTCAGCATGTATTATTGTCAATTTAATTCAGGAGGCAGTATAGCATAGTTGTTGAAGGCACTGAGCTGCAAACCTGGAGACCTGGGTTTGAATCTCATCAGCCCCCACTTGCATACTGTGTGACCCTGAGTCAGTCATTCAACTTCCTTGTGATCCCAGGTTGCGCCTGAGATCAAGCTCCTGCAAAGTGTGCCTTTCCTAGTTAAACAATTTCCTCTTTCCCTTAATTCTCAAATATTACAGGTTCTTTTTTTGTGCGGTAATGCATAACCTGGATCTCACTGCCTCAGTTTGTAGTTAGGTAATATTTTTAAAAAGAGAAAGAATGCATAGGTAGAGATCGAATTGATGTTATACTTACATGTCAATTTTGTATTTTGAGTAAAAAAAAATTCTGTTCTTTTTTAGCAATCTCATAGAATATATCAGTTGTACTGCTCTTGTAAGACTGATTTTAAGAAATGCCATAGAGGGAGAGGGGGAGAGAGAGAGAGAGAGAGAGAGAGAGAGATTGAAGAGCCTCCATAGAAAGGACAGATACTATAAAAGTTGTGTTGTGCAAAGTAAAGAACTCTGTAGTAGCAAAGACTGTGGATCATGGAGCTGGTGTAGTGTCTGTGTCCAGAAAAGACTTCAGACAGGCACTCAGTGTCACTTTCAGTGATGCAAATATCATTACCAGAGGGACACAGAAGTGCCTGTCTGAAGTCTTTTCTGGACATCAACATGCATGGTTACGGTTCATAACACAGCAATGTATAAATTTGTGCTGAAAATCTATCGAGTGAGGCATGCTGTTGCATGATTTATGGCGTTCGGATCGCTTATTGAGTGAAGGTGACATACAAGGTGCTGCTGTTCTCATCAGAGAAGTGCAATGAAAAGTAAATCCTTCTGATGCTGTCTCTGAACATACTAGACATGAAAAGTGCAGGGTGCAGGAATACACTACTTTTAAGTGAAAAAGATGTTCCAGGACTAGAGGGCATGGGATGAAGTTGGAGGGAGGACGATTCAGAGGAAACATGAGGAAGAATTTCTTCACAGAATGGCTGGTGGACAAGTGGAACACCCTGCCAGAGGAAGTGGTGGGGGCTGAAACAACCACGTGATATAAGAATACATGGGATAGACATAAAGGAATTCTGGAGGTCAGGGGTAAGGGGCAACAAACTTCTAAGAAAACATAAACTGAACTTACGAGCTCAAATGGGCAGACTGGGTGGGCCATAGGCCCTTATCTGCTGACGCTGTCTATGTATCTATGTATGCTTGTGTTTCTCTTAATGAAACACAGATTATTCAAATGTTTGGCAAGCACACAGCAAAGCTTGAATTGTCTAAGAGGCAGAAATTTGATTGTGTCTATGTATATTGTAACAGACTCTTTTATAGAGAACACACTGTGAGAGTTGATCTGGAGAACATTCGGTTGTTCACTCTGATGTGGTGTCGTTTAGTAGCATACCTACTCCTAAAGCATAATTTTGGCTTGGATCTAAAGGTTACCATGTGTCGCTACTGCTTTAAGGAGATAAAATGTAATGAACTGCCTCCTAGGTCTTTTTTAAACAACATAGAAACTGACATCACACCTGCAGAGATGCTGCACTGAACATGTTTGAGCGGATTCTAATACAAACAATGAAATTGTTCCAGACTATTTTGTGACTGAATACAAGGATGATGAATCTGCCACAAAAAGAGCTTGTGAAATCTCTAAAGAGCTCTATGATGTATCTCCTATTACCTCTCGAGGAGAATGTGGAAGCAATTTCCCAAGATAATAGCCTTGCTATTCTGGTGAATGGTGTCCCCCCAAAGTCCAAAGTTATTTGGCAGCCTGTTGTGAATGTTGAGAAGGTTAAAACTGCTCTAAGATATCTGAAGATCAAGGACCCTTTTTATGAAGCTCCTAATACTGATCACCATTCCAACATGGGTGCACAGGTAGGAATAGTGGAGACAAGACAGCCAATGATTGAAAAGGTTGATGTCACACAAAGGAGGATTTGTATGAACAGTACACAATTCACCCTCTACATGGCAGGGATCCAGTTGGAGACAGTATTGACCTGTATCAGATGAAACAGGTTGAAGGTAGTCCAGTTAATATCTGGAACAGCACATTGGAAGCACAGTGTTCCCTAATTTGTTCCCACATGGCACAGGAGGACCTTTGGATGCGCTTGAAATACAGGTCCCCTGCACTGAGTACCAAGCATCTAGAGTGCTGAATGTAGATGGGAAGTTCAGGAGTAATATTCAATATTTGTTCCACCTGCAGTGGGAAAGTGAACTAAGTATACTCTCTGCATCCATTGAGCATACTCTATGTCTGATGACATCTTTGGATGGCCTGATAGCTATAGAGTTGCTACAAAAGTTCAAAGAAAAGGATGAGACACTGCAGGTTAACCTGAGCTCAATTCTTTCTTTTTTTTTATATGTGTTTTTTGTCACATGTCCCAGTCAGCCCACATTCCTGCCATCCTCCCAGCCCCATCCCCCAACCATCAGACTTACCTTCTGTCTTCTCCCATGGCTTACCCTAAGTGCAGGGTGGCAGGGAACCCCCCTCTCTATCATCAAGGACTGGATCCAGTTTGGGGAGGTGCCTTCTTGGGGGTGGCACCTGCAGAGGACAGCCTTCATC
This sequence comes from Neoceratodus forsteri, assembly GCA_016271365.2. NCBI lineage: Eukaryota > Metazoa > Chordata > Ceratodontiformes > Ceratodontidae > Neoceratodus > Neoceratodus forsteri. Next base: position 651,251,971 of record CM057456.1, read on the forward strand.
CAGTTCAACCGGGACAGGTTTTTCCATTTTCTATGAAGGATAGCATGCAGTGCCAACAATGGCTGAGCTGCATGCAATTCTGCACATGGCATGCCAGTCTGCTGTTCCACCTCTGAGCCCCACAGTACAGGACATGGAGTGCCAACATCCAGCCTCTGCTAGGTGTCAGACATGTGCCCGTCTCTGTTCCTCCCCCTCCCCCAGAGAGGAGAGCTGTCCCCAGGATGCTCAATCCTCTCTCTCCCTGGCTGACCCAAATGATCCTCTCACACAACAAACATTGGTCACTGGTGTGGCAGGAGGTAAGGCATGATGCCTCAGCCCTCCACACCACTGGGCTGGCAGCTCAATTCTTTCTAATATGTGGGGTACTAAGGAATACTGGTACCACAGACACTCTGAGGTTATGTGTATGCTTTAAGAGTACGGCACAACCAATTGTTTGTAACTCTGAGCTGTGTAGATCACAGCTGGGATGAGTTGATAGACCTATTGAAGTGGGTTAATGCCAATGTCGATGGTATTTCATCTATGACTCTTGGAGAGATGTGCTCACTTGGCTCAGTATCTGTGTTACAACACTTCCACCACCATTTCCATGACATTCTAAAATTCATTTTGTCAAATGATAATCCTCCTTTTGAATTTGTTTAACACCATTTCTGGAGGGTGGCGTATCAGGCATATGGAGCTCCTCATATCCATATGCTACTGAGGGTTAAGGATGCTCCACACATTGGTGACAATGAAGCTGCAGAGGTTCTCATCTTCATCAAGCAGTACATTATTTGTGTGGTACCTGCCAAGTATGAGAGTCCTACACTGTGGAAGCTGCTAGAGAAGTTCCAGCATCACCCGTGTAGTAAGTATTGTCACTGTCTATTGAAAAGACATGCTCAGTGGTACAGCAAATTTTGCTTTGGATTCCCCATACATGTATTTGAGGAGGGGTGCATAAATGACTTATTCTCATCAATGCACCATCACCTGAAAACAAAGTCCTCCAAGAGGGTGTATGAGCTACCCAGAAAGGAGAATGAGTTGTACATCAGCGATTACAGTTCTGTTCTTCTCCACATGTGGCAGGCTAACATCGATGTTCAGTTTGTTGCTGACAACTCTTTGGCACTTGTTCGGTATGTGGCTTTGTACATAATGAAACATGAGCAAACAATCCCGTAAGAACTTTGGGAGGAACTTGCAAACACCAGCAGATCCATTACATTATGACTGTGGTCACTGAGATTAAAAACACTGTCACACAGGGGATGTGGTGCATACAAAGCCAGTGATCATTTGATCAGGACCCGCTTGTATGGAAAATATGATGCAATCCAATTTCTCAGTGTCAACTATAAAGAGAAATGTAGGCATGTCCTGAAGCCTCTTCAAGAGACTGAGGACCTGACATTAAGAAGGCCTTCTTCAAAGAATATTTTGAAGAATAACTTGATTGACGCATACTACCCTAAATGACACCATGCCATGGAAGACATGTGCCTCTTTGAAGTGGCTAAATGATACTATTACATAACTGACATTTCACCTGACCCAGCAAAGACACATTTTTAAAGTGACAGGTCTGGAAGGTAGCCTTGTGCAGAAACAAAAACCTTGGTTAATCTGCCATTGTAAGCTAAGTCTCTCAACTGCTGAAAACACAGAGCATTATTAATTTGCTTTTCTTTTCTTGTTTAAGCCATGGAGAGATGAAACATCATTGAAAGGTGATTGCAATAAATGTGAAGAGCAGTTCTCCTTGACATTTGAGACCATCAAAACAGACAAATCAGAGGCATACATCCACCAATTAGAGGTGGAAAAAGAACAGTTGGAAAAGGCTAAGCAGCAACTTGAGGGAGACACTTCTGTGAATTCTCAGGACTTTGACCCAGAAGGAGAGAGTGCTTTTGGACCACCTCTTCCAATGGATGACCCTGAAATACTGATGGCAGAAGTTTAATGTGCAGTGCAGCATAATTGCCATGGTGCCATGGATCCATTTAATATGAAGGAACAGTTGAACCAACAGGAATATTTGATTTACACTGTTGTTACTGACTCAGTGAAGCATGGCATGCTACACGAAAGCAGTCAGTGCAACTGTAATAATTAAAAACCACTACTGATGTTTGTTTGTGATTCTGCAGGGAGCAGCAAGAGTTTTCTAACTGACCCCATAAGTGCGGAGATTAAAAAGCACACTGAGGCAACAATATCTGTTGCTGTTAGTGCTCCAACAGGCCTCTCTGCATACAGGTATAATATTGGTGGTGTCACTCTGCACTGGTTGTTTATGATGCCACTGGAGCACGGTCAAACTAGTGAGTAACGTAAATTATCTTTTCAAGTAGCAGCTGAACTTTGTTCAGTGTTTAACAACATGAGAATTTTGATCATTGACAAGATCAGTATGGTCTCAAATGTGATGCTTATCTGCATACACCTTAGTCTGAAAGAAATTCTGAGACCAGATGATGATGCTGCATTTGAAGAGAATAGTATGTGGTGTTCAAAGATCTTTTTCAACTCGCACCCATAAAAGAACATGTGTTTTCTGCTTTGTCTGTACAACAATCAAAAAAGACTATAAGGTGCATTGGAAGCATCAGCCTCTGGGAGTTGTTCACCTATGTCAAACTGTTGGAAAACATGCAAAAGAGTGGTGACATTGCCTACAAGGCTTTGTTGGATAAGGCACGCATTGGAAATGTGTTGTCTCCTAATGCTGCTTTGTTGAACACATGCAGGATCAGTAGTACAGGAATTTCTAATGTCTGCTGCATGTGACATGTTCTGCAAAGTGTACTCAAATGCTACACGAATAGTGTGTCTCATGCCTCATCTTAAGCAATGTGTTGAGTTCAATCATATAGCATTGCAGAGAGAGGAAAAAGAGATCTTCACACTGAATGCAGTTGATGCCATTGATGGTGTTTGCTTAAAGGGACACTGTCACCCTCTTAGGACTCAAATTGTCCTTAGTTTAAAAAACTTAATTTTATGACTGTTCACATTCTATAGGGACTGCAGATGTAGTCGGTAGTTTGATTCAGATTCTTTTTTCTCTTAAAAAGTGAACAGCTGAGTGCCTACCATACTGGTGTTACCATATCAAAACATGTTCATTTACATTTCTTGACCAACTCCCACTGCATCTTTCCAGGACTTAGGAACACCCCCAAGACAATATAGCCACTCATTATGCAGTGGGAGTAGAGGAGACTATTGTATCATGAGTGGCTGCACTGTTTGAGGGTATTTCTAATGTTCAGAAAGTATGCAACAACAGTAGTTCAATGACTTGAAGCAAAACAAGACTGGGTTTAACTATACATTACCATGCATTTTAGTTCTAATAGGCAAGGAGGCAGATAAAACAACCAGCAACAACAATGAATTTTAGAGAAGGTAAGCAATCATAAAATGTGGGTTTTAACAAAGAAATAATATGATACAAAAAAGGTTGACAGTGTCCCTTTAAGTCGAAAGATAGTACCAAACCTGACTGAACAACTAGAAGACCTGAAGTCTGATCTGTCCTGCACAGCTGGTCTAGAGGCAGTTCTTACTGTGTGTAAGAATGCACCAGTCGTGTTGCATTTAAACCTTGACGTGGATCATGGACTGGTCACTGCTGCAATGGGTCACATTGTCAGGTTTCAGTATAATGTCCAAAAGACATTTGTTGAGGCACTTGTGGTGTTTGACAATATTAAACAGGTACAACCCATTGACAGATCTACTGTCAAATTTCAAGTGGTAAAGGACATGTACGTGACCAAAAATAGTTCCTTGTCTGTGTTGCATATGCTGTTTCTATACACAAGTTGCAAGACTTAAGACTGGATTCAGCAATGGTTGACATAGGCAATAGCATCTTCAAAGATGGCATTATCTGTGTTGCACTATCATGTGTTAGAACTCCGGCTGGATTGTACATCATCAGTCTTGTGCCAAAAAAACTTTGAGCTGACAAGTGATGTATAATAGAGTACAACCACTTGAGAACTCTGTACCAGCCAGATATGACTCTGATTCCACTACCTACCAATGTAGTGCACCACAATGCACCTGGAGTAGCTTGTGATACACAAATGAGGAAAAAAAAAACAAGCAAAGATGGATTTTGCTCTGTAACTCATGAGAAGGGATGTGCTTCACCTGATCATAGAAACTCTCCTCCTCCTAAGAAGTCAAGCTAACAATCAAGCTTTGGTTCAGCATATGTTTAGGTCATCTACATCAGCAAAAGTGGAAAAGGGTCCAACTTCTCAAAAATCACAAAAGGAAGGAGATAGACCTCCCACCATAGCTAATAAGCCACCATCTGGCACATGGAAAATCATATACACAAATGCCCGTAGCCTGAGAAACAAGATCCCAGATCTGGAGGCTGCAATGGCAGAGGCTAAACTTGACATAGTAGCCATAAGCGAGACATGGTTCTCCAGAAACCACAGATGGGAAATAATGGTACCTGGCTATGTACTGTTCAGAAGGGACAGTGGGGAGAGGAAGGGGGGAGTACCCTATATGTCAAAGAAAACCTAAAGGTGACTGAAATGCAAAATACACATGACGAGGCAGAAGTATTTTGGGTCATTCTAGAAACTGGAAAAGGGACAGCCATAAGAACTGGAGTGGTCTACAGACCACCTGACTGGGGGAGCGGGTTGACAGATCATTGTTAGAGGACATACAAAGGATGGAAGCAAAGGGGGAGGTTTTGCTGATAGGGGATTTTAACATGCCAGATGTGGATTGGTCAATATATGCCAGAACATCAGCCAGAACCAAGGTTATAGTGAACTCCCTGAACAGGGAGGGCCTCAAACAATTGGTGCAGAAACCTTCCAGAGATGGGTTACCCTGGATCTGGTGCTGTCAAATGGTGAAAGGATCTCAGTCCTCCAGGTCGAGGGTCACCCAGGGTCCAGCGACCACCACATGGTATGGTTCAATTTGGCCACAGGAACACAGTCAACTCATTTCAAGGCAAAAATCTTAGTCTTCGGGGGGGCTGACTTTGGGAAAATGGGTGAAAGGATTAAACTGGCCATGTCAAGCAGAAATATAGGAGAGGGCATAGAAATGAAATGGACACATATCAAGGTAGCAATAGTTAAAGTAACAGGTCAGTGTGTTAAAGAGAGAAGCAAGTGCAAAAGAAAGAGGAAACCACTTTGGTTCTCAAAAACAGTGGCAGAGAAAGTCAGAGACAAAAAGGTGGCCTTCAAGAAATAAAAGGAAACACAGAGGGACACAGACAGGGAGGCATACCAGAGTTGTCTAAAGGAAGCCAGAAAAGCAGTGAGGAGCCAAAGGCCCACACTGAGAAGGCATTAGCACAATCAGTAAAGAAAGGAGAAAAGGCATTCTATGGATACATTAGTCATAAAAGAAAGACAAGGGGGAGGATTGCTAAGCTCAGAGGGGATAAAGGGGAGTGTGTAGAAGATGACCCGAGAAAAGCATCTATCCTAAATGGATATTTCTGCTCAGTCTTTACTGAGGAAAAGGATTGACAGTGCCCTCAGCTGGACACAACAGACACAGGGGGGAGAGAGGTGAACTCAGAACCTTTCACAAAACAAAGGGTCCTAGAAGAGCATGCTAAGCTCAAGGTGGACAAAGCAATGGGGCCAGATGGCATACATCCCAGGATACTAAAACAGCTGAGAGAGGAACTAGCAGAGCCATTAGCAGAACTGTTTAGAGAGTCACTGAGCATAGGGGAGGTTCCTGAAGACTGGAGAATGGCTCATGTGATCCCACTTCATAAAAGTGGTAGCAGGGAAAAAGCAGGGAAGTATAGGCCAGCCAGTCTATCCTCAGTTGCAGGTAAGATCATGGAGACACCCCTTAAGGAAATGATTGTAGAATGCCTGGAATCCATAGGAGCATAGGATCCAAGACAACATGGATTTACAGCAGGAAGGTCTTGTCAAATGTATCTGATAGATTTCTTTGACTAGGTGACCAGGGAGGTGAAGCCAGAGGGCGCAGTTGATGTAGCCTACCTTTAACTTCAGTAAAGCTTTTGATACTATTCCACACAGAAGATTGGTAAACAATCTAGGTAGACTCAGTGGGCCAAAAGGTGCTCGACTGGGTGGGGAAATGGTTAAAGGACAGAAAGCAGAGAGTGGTGGTAAATGGTGCCCAGTCGGAAGAGAAGCAAGTCACAAGTGAGGTACCTCAAGGATTGGTCCTAGGGCCAGTCCTCTTCAACATCTTCATCAATGACATAGAGGATGGACTGGAGGGTAAGGTTTGCCTGTCTGCAGATGATACCAACATCTGCAATGGAGTTGATGACCCAGAAGGGGTGGGCAGGATGAGGAAAAATCTGGAAAAATTGGAGAAATAGTCTGAGAAGTGGCAACTGAGGTTTAATGCAAAGAAATGCAAAATCATGCATGTGGAGAAGAGGAACCCAGTAGCAAGATATAGGTTGGGGGGCATTGCTCACTATTTCCAGGGAAGAAAGGGACTTGAGGGTCATCATCACAGATGACCTGAAAGATTCTAAGCAGACAACAAAAGCAGAAGGAAAGGCTAAAATGATGTTGTGTATTGATAGGGATATCACTAGCCATAGGAGGGAGGTAATGCTTCCACTCTACAAGACACTGGTTAGACCCCATCTGGAATACTGCATGCAGTACTGGAGGTCACACCTGTGCAAAGAGATTGAAAAGATGAAAACTGTCCAGAGAAGGGCAACCAAAATGGTGCAGGGGCTACAGTATAACACACATGAGAACAGGTTGAAGGGCCTCAATATGTACACCCTAGACCAGAGAAGGGACAGGGGCGACATGATCGAAACATTCAAACATCTTAAGGGCATTAACAAGGTGAATGGGTTAATCATGTTTCAGCACAAAAGGAACAGTAGAACAAGAGGTCACGACATGAAAATAAAAGGATGCCGACTAAGAGGAAATGTGAGAGAGTTCTTTTTCACAGAAAGGGTGGTGGACACATGGAACGGCCTTCCCCAGGAGGTAGTGGAAGCTAGCACAGTGCAGGGCTTCAAAAGGGCTTGGGATAGACACAAGGGAATCATAGAGATAGGTAGGAGTATACGGTCAAAGAACTAAGTGTAGTCATATGACATATGGAGGAGAGGAGAGACAGGGGGGACATGATTGAAACCTTTAAATACATGAAAGGAATAAACAAGACAGGTACAGAGGGGCTGTTCAAAGTAAGGGAAGGGAGGGCCACCAGGGGCCATGATATGAGACTGGAGCGAGGAAGGTTCAGGAGGGAGATGAGGAGACACTTTTTTACAGAGAGGGTGGTGGCTGGGTGGAATGCGTTACCTGCAGAAGTGGTATGCAATAGAACAGTGGACTGCTTCAAACAAGGATGGGACAGGACAAGGGGGAGGGTTAATGAAGGGGAAGGGTGGAAGGGAGGGGCAGCTGCAGAATAAGGGGTGCTAGCTGCACATTCGAGCAGACTTGATAAACCTCTAGGCCTTTATCTGCTGGCAAATTTCGTATGTTCGTATGTTCGTATATGCATCAGGTAGGTAAAATGGGCAGACTGGATGGGCCTGGCAGTATTGATCTGCCATCAACTTCTGTGTTTCTATGTAAGTCAGTTGACTTGACTGTTGCTACAAAATTTGATAACAGTACTGGAGTTAACTGCTATGCAAACTCTGCAATGCAGACATTTCTCCATATGCCTCACTTTGTTTAGACTTTAGCGGCTTCACATAAGACTGCTTTGTCAAAATCACCGAAGCAAATTGTGAGTGCTTCTGAAAAGCATGACAACAGTGTCTGGTCTCTGACACCTTTATGTCTTGCGTTGGATGGTTATGATGACCACAGAACTTTTGCTGATAACATCCAGCAAGATGCCATTGAGTTTATAACAGCTATCATAAACACACTGGAGCAAGCAGACACTCCAGTATTTTTATTTATTTCTTTATATTTTATTTCTTCCCCCCATCCTGGCTGGCCCTCATTCCCACCGGACCTTCCATCCCCGTCATCCCAGCATCTCCCAGTACTTACCTTCTCCTGGTATCCCCCACTGCTTGCACTCTATGGCAGGAAGTGGGGAGCCCCCTTGACGTGCCAGACTGGCTCCAGATTCAGGAGGTGCCTGAGTCACCAGGTGCAGGGCCTGCGGAGGTTCGTGGTCAACATATGTGATAAGGACCACTTTCCTGTTTCCATCCCTGGTGCGGAGGTAGGGCATGAAATTTCTCCAGTGGTGGTGTCGCACACACTCCCATGTGCAGCGCACCAAGCACCTGCCCTGCCGCCCACCCCACATTGCAGCATGGGTGTGCCAACCCCCAGCTTCTGCTATGAGTCAGGTTAACACCAACCACTGGATCCCTTCCTCCCTGGGAGAAGAGAGCAGTCCTCTGGACACTCGATCCTCTCCCTCCCTTGCCAACCCCCAGCGACCCACTTGTACTATGAACATCGGTTGCTGGCATGGCAGGAAGTAAGGCATTGATGCCTCAGCCCTCTACACCACTGGGTCATCTGGAAGACGTTCCAGCATGATAGTACTTTACTGTCAGTTATGTGTGTAAGTATACTTGCCTGTCATGTGGTCATTCACATATAGAAGTTACTGAAGACATGTTGTGGATTTCTCTCTATGTTCCTTATGCATGGTCTGTAAAGTTTAGACAGCTGTTTAGCCATGCACAATCAGGATGGCAGTGCAGAAGGTGTGGAAGGGAGTACACTCAGTCTCAATGACTTATATCCTTTTCTCAGTATCTGTGCCTTGTATTACAGTGCTTTGACTCTCATGGATTAAGAATTGTGATACCAATCACTGATATTACAGCAGGTAGAGTCGTGTTTGTTCAGAACAATTTTGATACTCATGCTGTCATTTGCCATCAAGGACCATCTATACATTGTGGCCATTATGTCACTTGGCTCAGGTACAGTACTGGTTGGGTGGAATGCAATGACTCGATATGCACCTTTAAACAGTGATTGACGAAGAATCTTAATGATACATACTATATGTCTTGGTTCTCAGGAACTGCAATGACCTTCATCAATCAGAAGAGTAGTTGTAGTATATCTGCCTTGTGTGTCTGCCTTAGTATGATGGTTACAAGCAGACATACCTTGTCTGACTCTTGTATGAAATGTCTTTGCTGCATCTGTAAGCTAAATGAAAAAAAAATTAAATTAAGAGACCACTTTCTAATCAAACTAAAAGTTATGACAGGTGTGTCAGTGACTTCTTGCATTATGCATGGTAGAAGAAGGCCTATAAAGTGTTGCAGACTGTGTGCAGAATCACTTGCTGTGACACATTTGATCAACTGTAGGTTTGTGTCAGCGTATACAAATATAAACATATGCTATGTTTAAATTGTTTATTTGCTTTTGTAGACTGTAGGCACAAATTTGTGTCATTATAATTCACTGCAGTATATCATGTTAATGTGCTGTGCATGGACAGTGCTGTGCTTTATCTGCAAATCAGCTCAGGTGAAACAGTTTGTCAGATGTAGGTCTTTATGACGTGCTTCTATGTCACATGAAGATAATCTGACAATTACTTGTAAGAATCCATACCTTGAATAGCTTTTGTCTTTAAAGAGCCACTGATGTCTCCAGGAGAACTTTCAACAGCATAACATTTGGACACAATGCAGCTTATATTTCTCATATATCTGTTTTCTCACTTCCGGATAAATTATTACTGAAGTATTTTGCATGAAAACATGATTTTTTTTCCTTGTGGGTTCATGAGCTCCTATTGCTTCTTCACAAGCTGATATCATAATACCCTGCTTGTGACATCATAGTTATTCCAATGGCAACCAACTGTGATGTCACAAAAGAGCATTATGATTTCAAGTAAGGAATAAACTGCAGGGCAGATGAGTGCAAATGAATATAGGTCCTGTTTTGTGGGAACTTTCTCGGTAATAAATAATGGGAAGGAGAAATCTATATAAGGTAAATGAAATACAAGCTGAACTATGTCTAAATATTATGTTTTCCAAAGTTTTACTAGAGGTGTCGGCAGCTCTTTAAGCTGTTGTACAAATGTAGTGGTGAATGGTCACTTTCAGTGTATTGTTTGCTGGTAGCACACTGCATAATAACTATGTCACATGTAGCTGTGTTATGTGTAACTGATGCAGAATTCATTGGTCTCATTTATTTTTCATGCAGCACTACACTAGTAGGTATTACCATGTTCCTTTAGCAGTACATTACAATGTTTATAACTGTACATATAGAACTACTTTAAAATAAGATTGAGTATATTGTTATATGACAAAGTTATGAATCTTACATTTCTATTTAAATGTCTAAAACAGTCTTTGCACACCATAGTGGACTCAAATAAAACTCTCCAGGCAAAAGATATTATAAATATAACACTTTACTCACAGGTTTCAGAAAAGAACAGCGGCAAAACTCAGTACTTAAAGTGCTACTTGTAGACACAGACAAACTCCTCATGCATGTTTCACCTGAACACGGACTTTGTCTGTCTTAGCATGCACCACAATGTCTCTGAGCATCCATCCCTCTGAGCGGCTCTATTTGGTTGTTCTGATTTCTATTTAAATGTTGTCCTATATTTTCTGTTCATTATGTTGTACAGAGGATGTATTGCAAAATGTTTTTGGTATTGTATGAGTTTTGTGTTATATATGATTATACAATGGCAAGAAAGAATGCTTGCCTCTGATTGGTCAGTCTTGGGCTGGACCCGTGATGTTATCTCAGTACAACATCACGGGTCTAGTCTCAGCCTCACTGTGAACCTGTAGATGAGCTATATGATGAGCTAGATTACCTCTTTTTTTGCATCTCCTCTTAAGAAACAAAAATATTTTCACACACTAAAAAACATTCTTTAAAATTATTTTTTTATTTTATATATAACAATGAGCCGTTGTATAATAGCAATAATGCCCTCCAGGGATAACATCATGCCTCAGTTGTTGGATGCACTCAACCTGCAGCCTCGTGCCCAACCACCTGAGGCGTGACGTTATCCCAGCTTAGAAAATGGGCTTCTTACTTGCTGCAATCTGATTGGTCAGTACCCTCAACATAGGGGTACATTAAGTTTCAATAGATGACCAGCAAGTAAGAAGTGCCAGCCCAATCCTGCCTTATGCCCAGCCAAGTATCCTTGTGCCCAGCCTGCTTCATCATTGGCTGAAGCAACGGGCACAAAATTTCAAACTGCCACCATGTTTTCTATTACTTAGCGAGACAGCTAGTGAGATCAGCTCCCCCACACACACACACACACTCTCTCACTCTTTTGACCAGGCATCACCCACTAGCGGTCCAAAATAAAAATATGTGCCTGGTTTCCCTGATGTAGAGCTGGCTTTCTTTTTTCGTTATGTGCCTAAAACCCCTAACGCCACTGCTCGCTGCCACCGCTCACTGACCACAGACAGGCATGAACTCACAAGTTTGTTATACATAAACAGCCCTCCTACCCACACAAAAAGATACAAACTAAAGGGAAGCAACACAGAAAATATGTTTTTTTCTCCTATAGAGAACCACCACGCCACCAGAACACACACGATGGCTCGTTTCACTGGTACTGTCACACACAGCAATTTGTTTCAGGACTGCTCATGCATGCGGCCATTCGTTTCAGCTCTGCTCTCCGAGTATAGGAAGCAATCTTCCTCACAGCGCTATCACTGTTCCTGCAATATCATCGTTTTTATTGCTCACCTCAAATAAAGAAATGGGAGAAATAAAGTAGCTGAGTAGCGTAGTACTAACATTACCTCTCCTGCACTCCATTGTCCTTCCCAATCCCATTGCAATCAGTAAACACAGAGGACAGCATGCATCGGTTTCTGTATTCAACTGCCAGGCTACCACTGCAGTACAAAACACAGATGCTTGTAAGCAGGGTCTCAGTAAAAAAAAAAATGTAACTCAAGTGGGGTTGATGGGTTCAAGTGCCAAGGTGAGATATACTGTACACAGTGGTAACAAAACAGTGAAATGCTGCACTGCCCTCTACTGGTACATATTGTCAAGAATACCAGTAGAGGGACTACTTTACTAACCAAGCAAGTATAAGTTAATTTTTTTTTTTTTATGTTTATTCTTAAATATTGCAAAAAAAAAACTGTTAGCCCATTTTCTAAGCGCAATAATACCCTCCAGGATGGGCGGTATGGGCAATACCGGACCTTCCAGGGGCTATAAGGCCCTCTGCCTGCAGCGTCGGGCCTCATTACGCCCCTGGGCAGTCTGATATTGCCCAATACTGCCCATCCTGTTGGGTATTATTGCTTGCATAACACACACCCTGTCAGGCATTATTGCTTAAGTAATGGGATTTGTTTCAAAATTATTATGATTCAGTAGGTATGTACAGTTGCTAACATAGTTAAAGTTTCAATATGTATTTCAAAAATACATACATAACTGTTACTGCTGCTCTCCTTTATGGTATCCTGTGATATCGGAGAGTCAAACTGAGCTACTTAGTTCAAGCAACTCAGTTTGACCACCTGTGAAAAAAGCGACTGTAAAAGGATAGCGAACATCGCAAGAGCGAGAGTAAGAGGACAATAACCATGATTGAAGGATTGAGCAATGGTATGACAGAGCTCAAGTGAACGAGGATATAGGAGGTAGTCTGGCCATGCAGTTCGCAGCTGGCCATTTGGTCTTGTGGAGGAAGTCTATGCCTCCAGTGCTGGAGAACCTGGGTTCGGAGTTGGCTTAATGTGTGGGTATAATGTTTTTGTTTTTTTTTTGTCTTTGTTGGACTTTTAAATTTTTTTCATCATGTTCCCCACATAAAAAACTTTACTAGATATTGATTGTGGACAGAATGGTGCAGATTGCCACTGTTTTTGGATCCACTGTAGTGCAGACCTCTGTTCTAGTATTCGGTGATTTGCACTCGCTCATGTTCAGTTCGTTATTGTTTCCTCACTGATATTACATGGAACCCTCCTTTATAGTTGCTATTTATAGTTCTAGCTATATTACACTGAGAATGTATAGTAAAAGTGTTTTGATACTGCATGTCTTCTTTCTTATGTCCTACTTTGAGTATCTGCTTTACATTAGTACCATTTAGTATTGCCATTTTCCTGTTAGCCTAGTGAAAGTTGTTTTAGCTATTTGAAATGCTTACTTAAATGTTACTGTTCTTGTGTTTTAAAATTGATAGCTATAGTTATGTAAAACAAGATGCTCACCTAGGGCCTGATTCTAGAAAAGTTACACCTAGCATAATATCACTTGCGCCACGTAGAATGGCGCATGTAGCAACTTATGCCAGCAGTTGCGACATGCATGATGCTACAAAGTGGCCTGTGACATATTGTATGCCACTTGCACCGAACAGCTGTTATGCCAGCAGTTGTGCCATAAACCCCCTGTGACATGATGCTAGGGGGTTTATAGTAGCAGTTGCGCCCCATTCCAGAAGGGCAGCAACAAAGTCCCCAATGTCAGGATTCTACAAGAACCCCCGGAGGAGAACTTGCAATGTAAGTTACACCAGCTTTTAGCTGGTGTAACTTACAGATGCCCCCGGGGGTCCTGTAGACCCACCTGCAGTCATGCCACAGTCATCCTTCCCCCCATGCCCAGCATACCTGCAGGGCTACCCACACCAACTGCCCCCAAAGTGTTTGTACAGAACCCCACACAGCTGCCTACACCAACTTCCCTCAAAACCCCTCATTGTGAATTACCCCGCAGGGCAGCACTGTCATACTCCCACCCATGTGCTGACCCTGAGTCGATGCTGCAAATGTGGCAAATACCCTGCCCTGGTAGTCTAGTGGCCCCCCGCCCAGATGTGCCAGCCCACCCAGCACCCCCCACCCGTCCCCAGCTGGCAACTGGCACAGCCGACATCTCACCTCCATGGCCAGCATTGGGCGGGGAAGGGGGACCCACCATACCACCAGGGAGTGTTTACATCATAACACTGGTGTTCAGTGGCAAGGGATGGCATGGGGTACTACTGTGTTCCCTGGTACATGGGCCACTTGCTGTGCAGGGCATCATGCACATTTCACTGGCCAGCCCTGCACAACACATGCAAATAGGTCCATAATGACATGCACATTTCCCCATTTGTACTTTGCATGCATAATTGCTCTGTTTGCATATCCAGGTCTAAATATCTGAGAATTGTGCCCAGCGTAGCTACAGTTGTGCTGGAGCATTCCTATTCCTGGTATTCAGACCTGTCTGGGGGATGCTCTGGCACATTGTATTTGCACCCTGTGCATTATGTGCAATTCAGAGGAGATGCACCATGGCACATCTCTTTTGAATATCTCTCTTTGCTGCTACACCGCAACTCAGTTGTGCTGTGCCACCACTTGTGCCTCTTCCAGGTGCAATTCTGAATATCGGGGCTGTTTTCTTTTGTGTCTTTTTAACATTATGTTATAATGTTACTTATATGTCAAATGTCATGGTTATTTAGCATTTTAAACAATATTTATTGTGTGGGAAAATAATACATTATACTTTTTTCTTTGTAATTAAACATGAGTCATAATCTTCACTGTATATATGTAAAACAATGTTTTGACACAGGAACAAAGGACCACTGGTATACTACAATATGGAAAGATAAATACTAAAGAAAATAGACAATACTAGATACTAACTGTGTATGAATACTCTATACTGTCACAGACAGATTTAGATTCACTGTGACTTTAACAGCAAAGCTCAAGAAGTTATTGTGAGTAAGAACTGCAAGGTAGACAACATATTACTTGTGCATCATGTTGATAATTCTCAGTTTTCTGTTCTATATAGTATAATGTGTAATGTGTGCAGTGCAGATTTTTCACTTATACAACACAAACTAATTGTAAAGTCTGTACTGCTTTCAGAATGTTATTGTACCACAGACGGGTACAATCACATTATGTGATGTTTCACCTGTTCAACAACAACATTTTCAAAAGGAATAGAACTGTACACAAATCAATGCTTTACTATACACTATGGGTTATTAGTTAAACAGGAAAATAATCTATAAGTGTAGAATAATTTGCACTTATATTGGTTGTCTAACATTTGAGTTCTCAAAAAGAAAGGAAATTCATGGCAAAAAAACTTTGTTAATGCCTCAGTTAGGGTTGATACTAAAGTGACAAAAGCATGGAAATGTGGTGTTAGGGTTTACAAGCATAATACTGTATCCCCCCCCAACACACACACACATACACACAAAAAACTCACAAGCAGTAGAAGGGCCAAGGCAACAGAAGCAACCAGATATAGTCATCATCATCAGGTAAGACAAATGGATGAATGGATGTGTGCTGTGGTTGTGTCTTTAGTAGAGATCAATCAGTAGTGGAGGTAAAGGGGGACTGCGGGGATCAGTCAACCTGCCTGCCTGACCCACTGTGAGTAGTGGTGCCCCTCCATCATGTTTATTTACTGTTTGGTGGCCATATGGATACAATTATGAGCTGATGGGAGCACAATGCCCAGAGGGCCCTGCATTTCCACATGGAAATAAGGATACAAATACAATATCTCAAACATTATTGATGAATGTGAGCACAGGGCCCACAAGAAAATAACAATACAATTACAATATTTTAACTATTATGTATGACTGTGTTACAGGGAACAATGCATGTGTTTTGTAATTCACACTAATTCACTGAATTGTCCTCTCAAATCTTCGGAGTAGAAAACATATATGTTGTCCACTCATGTCTTCAGTGCCTTGTGGTTTGAGGTATACCATCAAATGAGTGACTGCAAATGAGCGTCTCAAATATGAGTGACTTTATTTGCACACCTGAAGGGATAGTGAGTGGGTATACATAGTGATGGTAGGAATAGCAACTGTGGGAGGGTGGTAATGGTGAGAAAAAATGATTGGAGAGCTGTACTGTTGCTGGTGAACTACAGCAATGAGGCCTGCTACCACCGAGCTGTCCACCTGGTGTGATGGGTAGGGTCCTCAGCTGCCATAGCAATCATCCCGGGTTTGGGACTGCCAGTAGGTAAAATTTTTTTCTGAATGGTTTTAGCTGTTAGAATTTTTTTTCCTCACGGTGTTCCCTGGACTGATGGTGCCCCAGTTGCTGTACCCCCTACATACTGTTGCCCCCCTCCCATGTATTCCCCTTTTCACCATTGTCTGCTCCCCCATGGAATTTATTATATTAATTTGGGGGTTTTTAGAAGCTTGCTCCCACAAAAGGTAGTGAAGGGGATGTAGCCCCCCCCCACATTAAATCTTAATTTGAATGCCCATCTGGTCACAGTATTGGCAGTCATTTTTATTGGTTAGAGGCCAATTTTTCTTTTAGTGAAATGTACTCACTATTGTGGAAGTCACCATAGAAAAATCACCCTCTAGGACATGGAACCATTGTTTGAGGGCCATGTGTTTGTGGGCCTGACACATCGACACAGTCTGTCATATTTTACCAGTCACTTATGTTTTCTGCCATGCATCCCTCCATCTCACCCCCAGTGCCTTGAAGTTCAGGGTGTATAATACACTACAGATATGTACCATTACTTTGCTGTGATTAGTTCAGCTACAGATGGTGTTGGTAAATGTCTCTGTGTATGCAGTATAGTGATCTTGACAACCGTAGCTGCCTCCTGATATGTCTGTGGTGATTATGTCTGTGGTGAGTTTCTTAATTGATGCATGGGACTGAACATAACTCAGTGGCACAACATAAAAGACAGTGTGCATGTTGTACAACAACACACATGTTCCTTGGAAACACAAGGGGCTGTGGGTGCAGTGCACTGATGAGTGTATACCTCAGCTTTGTTGATAGTGCTGCAGTGACAGACAGGGGCTGTACAACTGGACTAGTAGGTAATCCTCTTAAAGCATACAGTACTCCACGTTCCGTATTCCCATGGCTGTATATCTGAATAGAATTTATGTTACTGCACTGTTATCTTAATTGTAAACTGATTCTGAAGTGCAGAGTGCCAAAGAAACAGCTGATATTATAATGTTATCTTGTGAAATAAAGAAACATTTTGTGACTGGTATACTTTGCCAGTGTTGCAATGAGGCATCCTGTTTCATGAAACAGCATTGTGGTTTGAATCACTGTCATTGCAGTGAAAGGCAAACCATGATTATGTTTTTTTTTTTTTTTTTTAATGAAACAGGATTCTGATTCGTGGTAATGCTAAAATAGTGAATAGGCAAGCAAGATCAAGAATCCTTTTTCACAAAACAGTATTCTGATTTGTAGCAATGCTACTATACCAAATGGTGATCTAGAATAATTTTCCGTGAAGAAGAATTCTGATTTATGGCAATGTTATTATAGTGAATGTCAACCACGATCAAGGATTCTTTTTCATGAAGCAGGATTCTGATTTGTGATAGTGCTATTACAGTAAATGGGAACCATGAGCAAAGATTCCTATGCAAAACAGGAATCTGATTCATAACATTTTTACTCCACTGAATCATAAAACATGATCACAAATTCTTTTTTGAGATACAGAATTGTGATTAGTGCAAATAAAATTGTAGTAAACTGAAACTTGATGAAGGATGCTTCTCTGAGACACAGCATGCTGATTTCTGACAATGCCATTATACTGAATAGTAACAGATGAGCCCTGTGCTCCCATCAGTCCATAATGGTATCCGTATGGTCACCAAACAGTAAATAAACATGATGGAGGGGCACCACTACTCACAGTGGGACAGCCAGGAGAGTTGACTGAGCCCACCACTCCCCCCTTTACCTCCACTACTGGTTGGTCTCTACTAAAGACATGACCCCAACAACCTACCAGTAAGATTATAGTGAGCACTTCGGGGTGCAGTACCAGCAGTGGTCCCCCTCCATGGTGCCCAGCATGCGGGTGTCCCTGCGAAGACACTGGCATGGCAGTGTATGTCATATACCTGGTGGACCATGATGATAGATGTGTGCTGTGTATGTTGTTTGTCTTACCTGATGATGACTGTGTCTGGTTGCTTCTGTTGCCTTGGCCCTTCTACTGCTTGTGTGTTGTGTGTGTGTGGGGGGGTGCAGATTTAGCGTTGGAAGTGCTAACACTGCATTTCCATACTTTTCCCGCTTTAGTATCAACCCCAACTGAGGCATTAACAAAGTTTTTTGCCATGAATGTATATTACAAGGGTGCAGTAGCACATCATAGTTAGGGATGAGTAGGCACTTTAATGTAAAACTTCAAATTTTGCACTTTAATAACTTTGCAACTGTTCAAAAGAGTTGCTCAAAATTGTGCATGCTCAGTGTTTTGTGGTAGCTATCTTGACATGCAAGTTTTGTTTTGGTGGGACTGGCAGATTTTGAGCTGCATATAGTGCTAAAATGTTAGAATTTGCCCTTTCTGCACTTTTTTGTCTTTGTGGTGCACCCAGATGGTTTGGAATTTTTGTTTGAAATGTTCAGGGTACAAAAGGCTTGCCCCACAGAAGTGCCATTTGCTGGTTTGGTGAAAAAATATGAATCTGTTCCAAAGTTATTAAATTTTTAATTTTCAGGTTTTGAACATGCTTACTATAGTCTTTTGAATAGCTTCCTGAAACGACAAAGGAATTGGTTTCACAAAAAAGGATAATTTTCCTTTTTAATGAGAGAAAATTCCTTTTTCGTGAGCTGCCATCTTATTTTCTGTTTTTTTTTAAACTTAACAACTGTAATGCTCTCTAAAATGGTGCCCAGCAGAAACACCAAAACATCTATCTTGCTTATTGGGACTTCCTTGTGTGGACTGTTTTATTCTTGCCTTCCAATATGTCCCTGTCATTTTTTTTTTTTTTTATCGTTTTTCAAATCCTTTTTCGTGACTCACTTAGATTCTTTTTCATGAATAAATCATGGGAGGATGATGTGGTCCGTGAGGACTGGAGGAGGGTGGATGTGATTCCCCTTCACAAAAGTGGGAGCAAGTCAGAGGCAGGAAACTACAGACCTGTCAGTTTGAACTTAGTGGTATGGAAAATGATGGAATCACTTCTGAAGGAAAGAATTGTTGAGTACCTAGAGGCCAGTGGGGTACAGGACCCACAGCAGCATGGATTCACAGCAGGAAAGTCATGTCAGAGAGATCTAATTGATTTCTTTGACTGGGTGAACAAAGTAGTAGACCAGGGAGGGGCTATGGACATCACCTACCTAGACTTTAGCAAGGCATTTGACACAGTCCCGCACAAAAGATTAATAAACAAATTAGCCAGCCTGGGAGTTGGTCACAGGGTGGTAGCCTTGGTAAAACATTGTCTGGACAACAGGATCCAGTGGGTAATAGTAAATGGTTACTAGTGGGGTACCACAGGGTTCAGTACTGGTGCCGGTCCTTTTTAATGTTTTTATAAGTGACATTGCAGAGGGACTGGAAAGGATAAGTATGTCTCTTTGCAGATGACACAAAGATCTACAACAGGCTTGATATGCAAGGTGGGGTGGAAAGGATGGAAAGGATGAAAAGGGACTTGGTAAGGTTGGAGGAATGGTCAAATGTATGGCAGCTTAGATTCAACACAAAGAAGTGCAAAGTAATGCACCTGGGAAACAAAAACCAAGGGGAAGAGTACACAATGGGGGGTGAGATCCTGACAACAAAAATTGAAAGGGACCTGAGGATAGTCATATCAGATGACCTAAAGGTGGGCCAGCAATGTGAGAAGGCAGTAAGGAAGGCTGGGGGGGATACTGGGATGCATATAGAGAGAGGCATCACCAGTAGAAAAGAGGAAGTTGTTGGCCCTCTGTACAGACAGTTGGCAAGACCACATCTGGAGTACTGTGTACAGTTCTGGAGACCCCATCTCCACAAAGACATAGACAGAGTGGAGGCTGTCCAGATGAGTGCAACCAAAATGGTGCAGGGTCTGCACCAGGAGACATATGAAGAAAGACTAAAGGAGCTTAAGATGTATAGCCTTGAGAAAAGGAAGGGGGGGCTATGATAGAAGCTTTCAAATACTTCAAGGGAATCAACAAAGTCCAAGAGGGTAGCATCTTTCAGAAAAAGAGATGTGCAAGAACAAGGGGGCACAATTTGAAGACAGCTCAGATGTAATGTGAGTAAGTAATTCTTCACAGAGTGTTGTATATGCATGGAATGGCCTTCCTGAGGAGGTCATAGAGTAAAAAACACTGGGGGAATTCAAGAATGCATGGGACAGACATAAGGCAATTCTAGTGGGGGGTAGGAAGAAGTAGGCTGTTAGTTAACTAGGATCTTCAGCTTATTCGTTAGGTAGGGAAATGGGCTGACTAGGTGGGCCAAGCAGTCCTTATCTGCCTTCAAATTCTGTGTTTATAAGTTTCTTTGTTTCTATGAATCATTTTTCATTCTCACGAAAAAGGATTGCATTTCATGAAAAATAATTTTGGACTTTGTTTTCTTTTATCCTTTTCCATGACACGGGATCCTTTTTTGTGAAAATGGAAAAGGAATCGAAAAAAAGTATCCTATTTCCTAAAAAATCAACTAAGTCCAACATCGTTTTTCACAAGGTGAGGTCCTTTTTAATGAGAACAAGAAAAGATTCATGATGAAATATCCTTACTCACAAAAAAAGGATTCAAAAATATAGAAATGTACAAAATTCTTTGGCATGACAATAGATCCTTTTTCATGTGGACAAAAATATAGTGAAAAAGGATTTACTGGCATGCAAAACAGTTTTTACCCCCATTGCAGTGCTAGATCTTCCAAAGTATCATTGGTGTCCACTGGTACCTCCCACCCTCCAATTTTCTCTGTTCCATGTCATGCCAAAATTGATATCTCTGGTGTATAGTGGCACCCCTCACCCTCTGAGCCCCTATTACTTTAATTTCATATCCCCCGATGGTAGCCAGTGGCACTCCTCACCCTTCTTTGTCACTGTGAACCTGAAAATAAGGAAATGGTCCTTAATGTCTTAATTTTTTTTGCAAACCTGTAAAAAAAAAAAAGTCCACCATTGATCTGACCCACATCCCCACCCAACCTCCCACTGTGCACCCACCACCCACACCCCACTTGAACCCCCACACACCCCCTTACTCACCTGGACTGGCCCCATCATAAAGATTCACTCTCTGATTGAAGATATGTCTTGCTGCTGGAACAGGTGACTTATGTATGAGAAATAAGGTAACTGTGGTTCAATGTATTTTCCAACTACAGTTACCTTACTTGTCAGACAGCAGTCGTCAGTTCCAGCAGCAAGACACATCTTCAGTCAGAGAGTGGATCTTCACTGTGTGAACACTTCAGGTGAGTGAGTGAGTGTGTGTGGGGGGGTCTAGTGGGTGCAGGGTGGTGCATGCACAGTGAGAGGTCAGGTGGGAGTGCAGATCAGATCAAT
Organism: Neoceratodus forsteri; assembly: GCA_016271365.2. Lineage (NCBI taxonomy): Eukaryota > Metazoa > Chordata > Ceratodontiformes > Ceratodontidae > Neoceratodus > Neoceratodus forsteri. Next base: position 651,273,319 of record CM057456.1, read on the forward strand.
ACTGGACTTTTTTTTTGCAGGTCTACAAGAATAAATAAAGACATCGAGAGACTGTTTTCTTATTTTCAGGTTCACAGTGACATAGAAGAGTTGGGGTGCCACTGGCCACCAACAGGGATATAGAATTAAAGTAATACAGGAATTGGAGGGTGGGAGGTGCCACAAGACACCAGGGATTTAGATTTTGGCATGATACTAAATGGGGATAATTGGATAGTGGGGAGTACCACTGGACACCAATGATTATATGTAAATCATATACAGAACTGGGAGGGTTGGGGGTGCCACTAGACATCAGAGCTAATAACTTTAAATTAATGGAGACTGTTGCAAAGTTGCAGTTTAGGGGTACCACAGAACACCAATGCAAATATAATAAAACATATATGGAAACTGGAGGATTGGGGGTGCCACTAGACACCAGGGCTATTCAGTTAAAATTAATGGAGATCAGGCACTAATTTAGGGTGAGGGGGTCCAGTGAATACCAGGGAACAGACAATCTTCAGTTAGAAAAATAAAGTGTGACAAAATTATGCATACATAGTAGTGTCGGGTCCAATAGACCCTGCACTCCCACAGCAAACAGCAAATTAAAGGATACAATTATAATATCTCAAAAAGTAAGGACATAAACTGCAAAAAACGTCATGAATGAACCAGTTAGGGTTAAAGTGACAAAAGCTGGGAAATGTGGCATTAGGGTTTACAACCCTAACATCTCTTCTCCAGGCAGCACATCAGATGTTGGGTGTGCCTTGGGGTACTCAAGCCATTTTTTTTTCTGTTTGTCAACACAACAAACGGTGATGACTCTGCACATTGATGTCTTCAACAGACACCAGAACATGTATCTTGCTCATCGGGACTTGATGAGCTTCATTCTGTAGTTTTTATTTATTTATTTATTTATTTTTATTACTATTTTAACTCCTTCTGCATGCTCCACAGGGTTATGACCCCCCCCCCTCAGAGGGGGTACATCCTCAGGCCCAACCCCAGATGGTCTGCCCCCTAGGTTCCTCCATGGATTCTCCCTCCACAGCAGGCCAGGTGGAGGGGTGCTGGCAGTCCCCACCACCTGGTGAGGCATAATTGGTGGCCGGGGGCAGACTTCACAGAAAGCAATTGGGCCATCATGGGTCCATGAAGCCCAGACCTTTTTCCATTTTCTCCCTCTCTACCCTCTGACATAAGCATCTTGGCTTCTGAGCCTCCTGACCCATACTGCCCTCCAGCCACCACTAGAGGGCAGTCAGCGGGTGGGACAACTAATCATCTTCCCTAGAGAGAGGAGAGCAGTTCTCCAGTTGCTCAATCCTCTCTCACCCCTGCCAACTCCCAGTGGCCCAGGCTCATTCCTGAACCTGGGTCACTGGCATGGTGCTAGGTGTGGCGTTCACCACCTCAACCCTCAGTGCCACTGGGCTGGCTCATACTGTAGTTTTTAACAGCTCCCATGCCCCCAGAGTTTTTGTTTTACATTGTTTAAATCCTTTTTTGTAACTCGCTAACATCCTTTATTGTGAAACCTCCTTCATTCTCAAAAAAAAAAAGGATTGTATATCGCGAAACAAAAACATTTAAAAAAAAAAAACAAGTCCAAAATCCTTTTTCGATACTTTGGATCCATTTTTATGAGAATGAAAAAGGATTCATGATGAAGGATTGTATCTTGCAAAAAAGGAAGGAAAAAACAGTAAGTCCAAAATCCTTTTATGTGGCAATAGATCCTTTTTCACGTGAATGAAAAAAAGATGTCATGGAAGGATTAATTGGCACCCAAAAGGATGTTCCTCTTTTCCCAGTCCCAGATACTGTATTTAATGTCCCCATTGCTGTCCAGTGGGACCCCTCACCTTCCCATTTCCATATATATTATATTTAATATCCCCATTGGTTTCCAGTGGCACCCCCCACCTTCCCATGTCTGTCACAACCTGCAGATAAGAAAACGGTCCCTCTATGTTTTGTTTTTGTGTTTTTCATGTAAAAGAAAGTCCACCACTGACTGAACCCTCACCCCCACCCAACCTCCAACTGTGCACCAACCACCCCACACTTCTCTAGACCCCCACACACTTCCTCATGCTCCTGAACTGGCCCTATAGTGAACATTCACTCTCCAGTCAAAGACGAGTCTTGCTGCTGGAATCGGTGACTGCTATGTGCGAAATAAGGTAACTGCAGTTAAATCTATTTTACATAACTTGCCAGACAGCAGTGGTCAGTTCCAGTAGCAAGACGTGCCTTTGACATGAGAGTGATTCTCCACTGTGGGACCACTTCAGGTGAGTGAAGGTGTGTGGGGGGGGTCCAGGGGGATGCGAGGTGGTGTGTGCATAGTGGGAAGTCAGGTGAGGGTGTGGGTCCACTCAACAGTGGACTTTTTATTTAACAGGTAGAAAAAAAAACCCATCAAGAACTGTTTTATTTGCAGGTTGTGATGGACATGGGAGGGTGGTGGGTGCCATTGGACACCAATGGGGATATTAAATGCAATATATATGGGGATGGGAAGGTGGCAGATGTCACTGGACACCAATGGGGATATTAAATACAATGTATATAGGGATAGGAGGATGGGGTGCCACTGGACACAAGAAAAATATGAAACAAAATATATGGAAATTGGAGGGTGGGGGCACTAGACACCAAGGTATTAATTTACATTTAATGGGGACTGGAGCACAATTGGAGGGTGGGGGATAACACTGGATACCAATGAAAATATATGGAAATTGGAGGGTGGGGGTGCCACTGTGCAACAGGCCTATTAACTACAAATTAATTGGTATTAGGTCACAGTTGGGGGGGGGTCCACTGGGTAACAGGAAAAATGGACGTTTAAGTTTTAAAAATAAAATCTGAAAATAATATGTATTTGTGGGAGTGCAGGGTCCCTCAACAAAATGCATGGGACCACAGGATCCGAAAGACCCTGTGCTCCCACAGCCAAATAATGATACGAGTATACTATCTTAGAAAGTAAGGAGATTAACTGCAAAACACTTCATTAATTCACTACTTAGTGTCAAAGGGACAACAATTGGGAAATGTGGCGTTAGGGTTTCCAACCCTAACACCCTCGCCCAGCAACACAGCAGGTGTAAGATGTGCCTTGGGGTTCTCACGCCTAATGCTCACCCCATTCTCATATAGTGTACACATCTGATATTATTTATTGATGGAATGAGATGAGCATTAGGCTTGAGAACCCCAAGGCACATCCCACACCTGCTGTGCTGGCTGGAGGGGTGAGGGGTGGTGTGTTAGAGTTGGAAAACCTAACACCATTTTTCCCAACTTTTGTCACTTTGATCCTAACTAGTCCATTAATTACATTTTTTGCAATTTATATTATAGATAAGGAATATTTTGGTTAACTGGATTTCAACTGAATATTCAAAAAAGACTTTGATGCTCCAAAACTGAAATAACATCTTATTTCTGGATGACAGAAGTAAGTCCCATAGCCGAGGAGCTATGCTACTGCATTAAGTAGTTACTGTAGATTCTAGCAATACTCATTTTAGGTTGAAGGAAATAATACTAAGGTGCTGAGTTTTAAGGAACAGAAGCACCTCAGGTGTAATACTGGGGCTGATTAGGTCTTCAGGATCAAGGCCACAAGTAAGCTAAGTAGTTAGCAGATATTAAAGTGGCTTTGCTGCCACACAGTTGCCATTTAAAAAACACTGAAGGATGGGAGAAATGTAGTCTGATGGATTGGTCATAAAACCATCACTACTGCGCATTCAAAATCAGCTCATGATTTTAAAAGCTATCAAAGACCTGAGAGATACTAAACCCAGAATGGTGTACAGGAAGGGAAAAAGTCTTTAAGGACACCCTAGTTCACTAGGTGCAGCCGAGAAATGTTAACTCTAGAATGTGGCTTCCTAACAGACAGGAGGATTGCCACAAATGTGACAATTGTAAAATTTTGCCTCTCAGTTAAAACACGAAAAGTTTCCTAAACCCAAAAATAGATAAGGAAACAAAAGTACGGGGATTTATAACATGCACCACAGAGAGTGTAATTTACTTGGCTAACTGTTCATGTAGGTGTTTTTACATCGGAAAAACCAAAAGGAGGTTTAAAGAATGAATAAGGGAGTACCTTAGGGCAACTGAGAATAAGGACCTCAGAAATTCACTTGCTGCACACATGAATAGTGTAACAAATGTGAAGGAACATGTATGGTCATTTTTGGGCATAAAGAAACCTACAAGAAGCCCAAGAGGGGGCAGCTATAATGATGTCCAATTTAAAAGGGAACAATATTGGATTTTTTCCATGGGGTGCTCAGAGAAACTAAGTTTAAATGAAAAGGTGAAATTAAAATAATTCTTAAAGAAATTAGTACCCCGATTTGGGCCATTCATTGTAGCACACTGCACTTAAAAACATTTTAGGGCTCAGGTTACCCTAATTATGTCACATTCTTAAGGGTGCTGCTCAGTCTAACCATTGCTGCCATATTTTGAAATTTAATTGAAGAAGGGGACTAATTTACAGAGAAATACCCATTTATGGTTAAACAAAATGAAGTATATTAATGAATGTAAATATTGTAAAAACAGATAATTTCTTATAATTTTAAAGTTAACTATATTTTTTTCATTTTGCTAGGTTCCTCAAGAAGGTACCTGGAAGTTTGACACTATAATGGAGCCTTATGGGAAACCATGTATAAAGCACAGGACACTATACTGTGGACTTTCCAGTTATGGTAACATTATGAATATTGAAGTGGTTGATAACTCCTGTAGTTCTCCCAGTACAAAATAAGTTTATTATTGAATAGGTTTTTATCCTTCATTATGATTGTGGTTGTGGTACATTTATATGTTTTAATTACATTTTCAGGGAGTGTTGCACTGTCACTTTAAGTGCTTGCCTTTTAAAATGTACTACCTGATGTCATTGTCATCTTAAGATTCAGCGCCAGGGGGTGTGAAACACATCAGGAGGAATTTCCTGCTTGTTGTTATGTAGGGGTAAGCTGGAGTTCCAAGTTGTGCACTACTTGAATAAAATGAAGCACTTTTTTGAAGAACATTGAAGTTCGTGGAATTATTCTCCAGCAAGCAAGCAGCCTATTTGTTGTGAGGTCAGTACAGTGTGAGTAACCGGTGCCGGCAGACTTTTTTTTCCTCATACAAACTACCATAATCAGTCCTAGATGGAGTGGTGCAGTGTAAGGAATAGTCCAAGTGGAAAGGGTTCTGTAAGAAATGACCCCATAAGAAAACAGTTTACAGATGGCAGAAATGCTACAAGCAACCATGTTTAAGTATTGGCTAAATAAAAAAAATAGCAATCAGATACCCTAATTCTGTGTTTAGCATGATGGGGAGATTAAAGATTCTCCATAAAATTTAACAATTAAGAGTTAGTTATAGAGCAGTGCTTTGTATCTGATAACTAAACTTTTTGTTGTTAAGCTTTAACGGTAGAAAACTGTCTCCAGTTTAGACTTTACTGACAATAAAGTAGCTGGAATTGTAATGGAACTCATTTTTTTAACCAAATAATTAACAAAAAAATAGGAAAGTCATCCAGAATTTTGGCATGGCAGTATAGTCTAGAAGTTAGAGTAATGAACACTGAATGAGCTTGGACCACCCAACAGACCAGGGTTTCAGTCTCACAACCTCCACTTGCATACTTTGTGACCCTGAACAAGTCACCTAACCTCCCCAGTACTCACAGTTCATTCCTGAAAACAGGCCTTTGACCTAGTGGGCTTTACCTGGTTACCAAAAGAACAAACAAACAGAAATAGCATGTTTAGTATACTTATTTATGGAATGCAAAACATGTTATTTACCCATGGTACTGTCCAGGGAGGTTGGGAAGGTCCTTCATAATGGATGCCCCAAGGTGGGAGGCAGAAGACACTAAAATAGGAGGAAGCAACTTCTAGTGGTGGATTCAGTTGTTGCAGGGGTATTTTTGGGAGCAGGATGGGAGGGAAAGAGGGAGGTGAGGTGCCTACCTGGCATCTAAGCATGGAGGGATGGAGAGTGAGTGCTTACGACCACTAGGGTGGTAAGGCAACAGAGGGAGCTAGATTGTCCATCTGGGGACTAATGACCAGGAAAGGGATGCAGCAGGGGTGGTGCGGAATAGGTTTAGGGAGCTGGGGGGGGCCTAAAGCAGGTTGCTCGCATGGTGACCTTCACTGAGCTGCTACCTGTATATGGCCAAGGGAGGCTAGGAAACACCACACCAGGATCTTCATCAAGTGGTTGAAGGCATGATGCAGGAGCAGGGTTTGGCTACTTTGGGGACTAGGATCCTTACTGGGGGATAGTGGCCTGTACAAAGAAGATGGCCCCCCTCCATACATCTGGGAGGGGAATAGCAGTCCTGGGTGGTAGGTTTAGATGCTACTTTGATGAGCATTAAACATGCCAAGGGGGAGGCAGAAAACTGAGGATGACAGACTTTGCCCCCCCCCAAAATAAAGCAGAAGGGAAGAGCAGCCCAGGGAAATGAATTCCCCAAGGGTAGATGTGCATAATGACAAGAGGGAAGGCAGGATGGGAGGGTCAGGATGTTGATCTAAGGCTGAGAGAAGGGTTAAGGAGGGTAGGCAGAGGGATAATTAAACAGGGGAGGACAGTACTGAGGAAACAGCATCGGCAAAGCATGGTACCAGGAAGGGAAGGCAGAATAGGGAGATTGAGGGACAAAATGAGTGGAGAGCCATGTGTGCCGCCACAAGGTGCCTAGGAAATAAAATGATTGACCTTGAAACAGTCATAGCAGAGGCAGACCTGGTTCTGGTGGCCATAATGGAGTCATGGTGCACTGACAACTACAGCTGGGAAGTGACCATAGTAGGCTACATCATGTTCTAGATGGGCAGGACATGGAGAAAAGGTGAAGAGGCTGTTTTATATGTGAGAGAAGGCATAAAGGCTTCAGATATTCAGGACCACCAAGGGATAAGGAAGGGCTTGACATACTCTGCTTTGGCATACTCACAGGGTCTGGGGTCTTTATCCGCATGGTGGGGTGTACAAACCTCCAACATGGGGGAGGGGTTAGACAAGGTTTTGGGGTGGCCAAAGGCAGAATGGAATACAAAGGGTAGGTATTGTTTATGGGGAAATTTAATCTGCCGGACCAGGACTGGTGCATTCTGGCCACAGTGACAACCAGAAGTTTGGCAATCCTTAACTTCCTACAGGGTGATTTCTCAGGTAGCTGGTTAGGGAACCCACTAGAGATGGGGCAGTGCTGGATCAGGCATTCACAAATGAGGACAGCATTGCAGACATCACAGTGAGTCTCCTTGGTACAAGTGATCACCATACTGTGTGGTTTGGTATATGAACAGAGCAAGAAAAAAAACCCACTATGCCTAGGGTCCTGGACTTCAGAAGAGCAGGTTTAAAAGAAATGGGAGACTGCCTCAGTAAATACCTTGAAGGGGGAAAGTCATGGGGTGGGGGAGAGGAGACCCAGTGGAAAAAAAATCATGGAGGGAATAGCTAGGTCAGTGCCATGCTGTTTGAAGGAAGTAAGCAAGGATAGGGGGAAGAAGAGATCACCACAGTTCTCAAAGTAGGTGGCTAAAGCAGTAAGGGAGATGCACACAAGTTTTAGGAAGTACAAGGAGACCCAGACAGAGGTGGGCAAGGATGTATGTCTGGAAAAGCAAAGGGAGGCAGGAAGGAGGGTGAGGGCAGCTAAGGCACAAACAGAGGACAGGATCATCAAAGAGATCAAAAAGGGGATAAGAATTTATTCAGGTATGTGGAGGAAACCGAGTGGTGGAATAGTGGGAATCAGGAGGGTAGGGGTGACTGTATAGAATAACACCAAGAAAAAGCTAAAATTTTAAATGAGTACTTTTGCTCAGTCTTCACTGTAGGGGGAGAATAGACCAACATGTAGCAGCAGACAGAGGGGAGTGATGGCAAATGGACACAAGTTCATTTTTGGAGGAGCGATCCAGAAGGGTATTGTAAGTTCTGAAAGAAAACAAGGTGATGGGATAGGACAGTATTCATCCAAGGGTTCTAAAAGAACTGAGCATGGTGCTGGCCACAATGCTAGCAATACTGTTTCAGCACCTCATTGGAGATGGGGGTAGTTCCACAGGACTGGAGGAGGGGTGATGTGGTCCCTCTACACAAGAGAGACAGGTGGGAGGAAGCTAGCAATTATAGGTCTGTCAGTCTCTCTTCGGTGTGGGAATATTAATGGAGGCCCTGCTGAAGAAGATGCTGATGAAGTACCTGGAGGCAAATGGGCTGCAGGACCACTGGCAGCACAGTTTCACAAGGGGAAAGTCATGCCAAAGAAATCTCATAGATTTATTTGACTGGAATGACACGAGTGGGGGATCAGGGAGGGCAGTGGATATATCTGGACTTCAGTAAGGTTTTTAACACTGCCACACAACAGTCTACTAAAGAATCTTAGTAGTCTGGGGGTTGGGAAGAAAATAATAAGCTGTGTGTCAAACTGGTTGAAGGATAGGAGGCAGAGGGTGGTGGTAAACTGCAGACACTCAAGGGACAGGAGAGTGACCTGCAGGATGTCACAGGGATCACTACTGGGACCAATCCTCTTCAATGTTTTCATCAATGACATTGCAGGGGAACTGGAGGAGAAGGTGTGTTTCTTTCTGAATGACACAAAAATCTGCAACAGGGTGAGTACTCAGGAAGGGATGTCAAGAATGCAAAGGGATCTGGGGAAACTAGAGGAGTGGTCTAGGGTGTGGGAGTTAGGCTTCAATGGCAAAAAGTGCAAAGTGATTCATGTGGGGCAGGGAAGCGTGGGAGCTGTGTATAAGATGGGGGTACTTACAGTCACCAAGCAAGAAAGAGACCTTGGGGTAATCATAGCTAATGATCCCATTGTGGCAGAGCAGTGTGACAAGGTGTTAGACAAGGTTATAGGATGCTGGGGTGCACAGGGAGAGGAGTTATAGCAGGATACTTGAGTTAATGTTGCCACTCTGTCACTCACTAATGAGAACCCACCTACAGTAATGTGTTGACTTCAGGAGGCTTCACCTCAGCAAGGACACTGACAGGGTGGAAGCAGTCCAGGGGAGGCTTGCTACCAAGATGGTATGGGAGTTGCAAGGGAAGCTATATGAGGAGAGGTTGTGGGATCTCAACATTTACTCCCTGAAGGAGAGGAGAGTGAGAGGGGGCATGATTGAGACCTATAAGTACCCCATGGGGATGAACAAGCTGCAGGTGGGGAGTCTCTTTCATAGGAGGAGGAAAAGCATTAGAACACAGAGGCATGCAATGAACCTGGGGTAGAGTTTAAGAGGGATGTCAGGAAATACATGTTCACAGAATGGGTGGTGGATGCCTGTAATAGCATGCCAGAAGAGATGATAAAGACAAAGACAGGAGCTTCAAACATGCGTGGGATAGGCACCCAGGCATAATAAGTAACGAAAAGGGAGGTGGGAGGGATAGCGGTGACCAAATAGAGTCTGAGATGTCAGAATAGGGAGGGATAAATGGGGCTGATTGGATGGGCCTAACATTCCTTTTCTGCTGGCAAATTCTGTATTTTTATTCTGTATAGTCAACAAGAATGGCTAAGCACATGTGAACATCACCAGTGCAAGAATAATATCTTAAGTTGAGACAACTGATAATTGGGACTTGAAACACCATTCTGTATACGGGTGCTATTTGAAAAGAGTAGGAATTAATGTTGAGCACTGAGAAACCCTGCAATGAATATCAGTATGCTTTGAAGTAAAAGAAGAATTCAGCATCAATAACAGTGTGGCGGATGACACACGGATTCCTACAAGAGATACAAGATTAAGATGTACTGTTCAAAGCTTTCCTAATAGAAAGGGAAGAGATCAACAAAAGATTCAGTCAGTAAGAATAGAACAGCTGAATTCAGTTTATTCTGAAAAAAAAACAAGTCTCTCACTCATGCCAAAAGAACCAACTATGTCATGTTACTATGACATTTTTTGCACTTCTGCTCCTCTTATTGTACCTGTAGCAATTGAACATTTTGAAGAAAGTCCTTTTCTTCATGACTGTTGATTTTTAAGTTTGAAGTTCTGCTAGGGTGATCTTTTGTTCTACTATTTTTTTTTTGTTAACAGATAAAGGCTTGGCAAGCAGAAAGTAACTTCACTACAAGTTCAGGTGAAGGGTTATTACAATCAAAGGAACTACTTCACTGCCTTGATTCTGGAAATATTTGGAATTAATATATTAGATGCTGCCTAACCTTGCCCTTCCATTTTTCACTGCAAAAAACATACCAATAAAGTCCCTGAAAGGCAATGCAAGAGAACTGAATATATGCTCTTCTGTTCATGTTTTTTTAACAAGGAGATTCTCACCATGACTGCTTGCTAATTAACAATTTAGCACTGTATGAAGAATGTAACCAACTAGACTTTCTCAAGTAGAGAGACATTTTGGTAGGATGTTGTTTGTGGACAGATTTACCACTATTGTCTTTCTAGTATATGGCACAATTTTTTGAATATAGGGCTATTGTTGACAATGGCAGATATGGAACATCAAAGTGTCATTATTATTTAGTAACAGCTTACAGTGAAATCAGCATACTGACCTATGCATCTGCACAACAATAACAAGCATTTGTCAATGCCGAATGTTTGCTTGCTGGCATTGGCAGTGGTAGTATAGAAGTTACAGAGCTGTGTAATAGGAATGGCAGTGAAGTATTGAACTGAAGCCAACCCCACCACCACCCTGCAGAGAGTGACAGGCATTGGGGTGTACGTTTGGGTTGTCAGGCATAACGGCCACGCCATTTCACCACACCCCACCCTGCAGACACTGGCAAGTGTCACAGTGTTCCTTGGGGTCTTTGGTCCTTATGCGCACCTCATTTCATTAGGAAATATGGTGATATGGGTGCGATATAGGAGAATGGGGTGAACTTTGGGGCTGAAGAGTCCAAGGCATACCTCGATGCCGCTCACTGGCTGCAGGGTGTGGAATGGTATGAGCATTACAGGCAAGAATCCCAAGTCACACCCTGATGCCTGTCATTCTCTGGGGGTGAGGCGTTATGGTTTGGAAATCCTAATACCTCAGGCGTGCGTTGGTATTTTCACTCCAAATTTTCAACATGTTTGTTTACGTGACCCCCACCTTATGAACAGTGGCAATATCAGTTCGTTAGCTGAAAGCTGATTTTGCACAGTAACTACGCCATTTGGCGCCACAGTTGTGAAAACACATTTCGAACAGGATGTGAAAAATGACAGCTGTACTGTTCATGGGGAGGTGTTAAAAAAATGGCAATATTGAAAATCTGGAGTTAAAATATCAGAAAAACTGGTGAAGTCATGAGTGAGCATAGAAACTGCACAATGCACACCCGTAATGTAATTAGTTTGGGGATTTTTTACAGCAGATTGTTAACACAGGCATTTTGGGTCTCCACTCATGAACAGTGTCATGGTGATTTTCTTAATCTGTCTCAAACAGTGATTTCCCACAGTGACCATGCATTTTTTCGCTGGAAGTGCAAAAACACATTTTGGCCATGGTGTGAAAAAATGACAGCTGTACTGTTCATAAGGGAATGTGGAAAAATGCCAGTGGTGGAAATCTGGACTGAAAATATTACAAATTCATGAACTTATGAGGGTGCGTGGAAACCGCGCAATGCTCGCTCGTAATACAGTCATTTTATGAACTTTTGTCACCAAATTTTTAACATAGCCATTTTAAGACCTCTGCTCATGAACAGTGTCACTGTGATTTTCTTAATCTGTCCAAACATTGATTTTCGCACACCAACTGGCGCCGATTGTGCGCTACATGCGCCGAAACACATTTTGGGCGTAGATATGAAAATGACAACTAAAATAGTCTCTGTTCATTTGTGTGCTGTGGAGGAGCTGCCAACCATTGAATTATGTAGAGCAGACACTTGGTAAAAAGGTATGAGGGAATTATTGTGAAACTATTTACAGGATATTTAAAAAAAATTCCCCTTTTAAAACAGCAATTAAAAGCAGGTGAATTCTGGTAGCTGCTTTACTGTTGCTGTCTTTTGACATGACAACAATGCCTTCACATGTGCGCGCTGATTTCATTTATATATCCTGCATTATCCTAAGTTATTTAATTGCTGTTTTTTTCAAATTCAGTGGCATAGTTGAAATCATTGTCACACAGGCTAGAACATTCCTTGTAAGTTTACTCATGTAAGCTTCAAAAGAAGTCCTTGTTGGGCCAAACACTTAGACACTTTGTTCTTTTTGTAACATCCATGTATGTTGGTTCAGTAAAAGGCAACAAACCATTTGCTTCAGTATAATTTTTTTGAATGCACTGCATTAAAATAAGAATTATATTGTAAGACCCTAGCAGACTACATAGAGCAGGGCTCCCAGATCTATAGAGAGTCATTTACAGGGAAATTGTTCCCATTGACTTGCATTGGTTACAGGGTCATCAGACATAAGCCCTTTTACTCAGGATTTCATGACAAGTTGAATTATTTTGGGGAATAATTGCAGTGACTGAAGTGAATATAGGTTCACTAGGAAAGAGTGAGAGAGTGTGTGTGTGTGTGTGTGTCTGTGGGAGCGAGAGAGAGAGAGAGAGAGAAAGAGAAGGGAAAAAAGAGGGAGTGAGATAGATAGATAGATAGAGAGAGAGAGAGAGAGAGAGAGAGAGACAACATCTCCTTAAAGCTATGTATCTCCCCCACCCACATTATGGTGATGTGGGGTGGGTTAGGGTGTATTGTTTGTATGAAGAGGAGGAGAGAAATTACATTTTTATCTCTTTTTCAGATTCCTTAGACACTTGTGGTACATCAAGTTGTTACATTCTCAGTGTATATTGACATCAGTACATATCAGGCTATGTGGTCTTAATTCCTTGAGGTTCCTCGACTACAGTTTTTTGTTTGACACTAATATTATCAATTTATATTTAAATTATCATTTATATAGTCCTGAGGTTTTTGAAATTTCTTGGGCCTTATATCTAGCTGGAGAATACAGCTGGGTGACAGGTCCAGCTAGGTTTTACACATCACACAGTGTGCACTTATGTCTTTATGACAACTTTACTGGTAAATTCTTGTCTATAATGCAGACATTGAAACTTCATGAGCCCTATAATAATCTTAGTTTGTCTTTAATCTGGGTGGGGGTTGCATTTCAGTAATCACATCCTTATACTAACTGTGACAATCATAGCTTGATTTAGGAGTTATCTGCTTCAGCAGTGTTATCTTATGTCAATTAAATTTATATGACGTAGGATTCATTGTATGTGTGTTCCACCAAGCACGTTTAACCCAAGGTTGCTTCTGACTGAAGGCAGTATAGTACTGTTAAACTTCTCTGACATCATCTTCTGTTTTTTTTTTTTAAATGAGTATTTTAAACCAATGGGGAATTTTTTTTCTGTTTTTCTCTGCATTATCTAGCTGTTATAAGTATTGTATTTTCTAAACAACTGCCATGAGCTTCTGAAGAAGGACTGGTTGGTCCGAAAGCTAGAGCACTTTGTTCTTGTTGTTACATCTATGTTGGTCCATTAAAAGGCAAATAATAATTTGCTTCAGGGGCATCAGAGCAATTCTGCTTCATGTGAAATAATGAAATGTACGGGAGGGAGGAAAATTTGCACTAGAGTTACAGGAAAATGCAAAATCAATGTGATAGCACTGCTACTGTGTCCTCTAAAGTCCATCATTTGTTTTTTGGTTTTACGTTCACTTGCGCGCATGCGCAAGGAACGTCTTGGGAGAATGGGACACTTTGGAGGTGTGCCTGCCCTGTGCAATCCCCTGCTCTGTTGAGCAGGTGTGGTGGTCCTGCACCAATCGCTGCGGTGCTGTGTATGACAGTGGTGGTCTTCTCTTCAAAGAAAACCACCGCTGTGTGCTTGCAGCACATCATGCCCCCCCCAAATCTTTGCTGCCACGCTGGGAGCCCACCCCAGCATGGCAAACATCCTGCATCATCTGCCGACAGGGGTACCCAATCCCCCGTCGGCTCCACCTCCCCCCAAACAGCTTTCTCTGCTGCCACGCTGGGAGCCCACCGCAGCATGGCAAACATGGTGCCCAATCCCCCATCGGCTCCACAACCCCCCCAGCCATCCTTCTGCCACTCTGGTAGCCCACCCCAGCATGGCAAATGTCCTGCGTCGTCAATTATATAAAAAAGAAAACCTGTAAATTAAAAAAGGTCCCACACAGTCTCCCCACCCTCCTCCCACAACCCGCACCCACCCACTGCACACCCTGCCTCCCCACACCCCCCTCACCCCATACTTACCTCCAGAGCTTGGCGTGATGATCATCGCTGGACCGGGAACATGTCTGCACTGTTCAAAGCCGACCACGAACTGAGGAAATGCCGGTAAGCTGTATAATGGGCTAGATGGTTTTTTTCAACTTTGTTGCATATCTTAGGCATTTTTTGGAATATTTGCACCAAATTTTCAACATGGGGTTTTTGGGACCCCTTCTCATGAATTCTGTCACTGTCATGGTGTTTCAGGGTCCGGAGGGTGATTTCACAGTCACCGCGTGAAATCACCTTTGGGCCCAATTAATGAAACAATAGTGCAGCATTCATAAGGTGGGCTCTCAAAAGCCTATTTTGAAAATTTGTGAAAAATTCTAGAAAGGACCGTTTAATGAGTGTGCATTATGAGTTCCTATGCAGGCTCGTAGAAGTTCACAAATTTTCAATATTTTCTTCCAGATTTTCAACATTGCCATTTTATACACCTCCTCATGAGCAGTATAGCTGTCATTTTCACATCCTGCCCAAAATGTGTTTCCGCCCATGTAGCGCACAATGGTGCAGTCGGTGTGTGAACTCAATGTATGGGACACATTAAGAAAATCACAGTGACACTGTTCATGAGCAGAGGTCTTAAAATGGCTATGTTGAAAATGTGGTGAAAAATTCCTAAAAATGACTGTTTATGAGAGTACATTGCACAGTTCTATGCACGTTTGTAAGTTCGTGAATTTTAAATATTTTCACTCCAGATTTTCAACATTGCCATTTTACCACACCTCCTCATGAGCAGTACAGCTGTTATATTTCACATCCTGCCCAAAACATGTTTCCGCCCATGTAGCGCATAATGTGCAGTTGGTTGTGCGAAATCAATGTATGGGACACATTAAGAAAATCACAGTGATACTGTTCATTAGCAGAGGTCTTAAAATGGCTATGTTGGAAATTTGGTGAAAAATTCCAAAATGACTGTTTCATCGAGCGATGATATGCGCAGTTCCTCTACGCACGCAGAGTTTACATTTTCAATATTTCTACCCAGATTTTCAACATTACCATTTTACCACACCTCATATGAGCAGTACAGCTTTCATTTTCACATCCTGCCCAAAACGTTTCCGCCCATGTAGCGCACAATGGTGCAGTCGATGTGCGAACTCAATGTATGGGACACATTAAGAAAATCACAGTGACACTGTTCATGAGCAGAGGTCTTAAAATGGCTATGTTGAAAATTTGGTGAAAAAATTCCTAAAAATGACTGTTTTACGAGTGTGCATTGCGCAGTTCCTACGCACGCTCGTAAGTTCGAGAATTTTCAATATTTGCACTCCAATGACTTCCAAATACCTAAACAGCACATAGATGCAAGCAACATTCAGCATTGACAAATGCTTGTACTTCTTTGTCACTGATTTTTTTAAGCCATGTCCAAGTGCCAAATACCACTGCAAATACCTGCAAGCGAACGTTCAGCATTCACAAATGCTTGTTTTCATAGTGTAATAGACCAACAACATGCCTTTCCCTGATTTGAAAGGAAGTGTGAATTATTAAGCATCTGAATTTGCTAGTGTGAACTAGCCTTCATGCTTTTCCCAAGAGAAGTGGAGGTGGAGGGTTGGAACAAAGAGAGTGGATGAGGCAATGTGCAGTGTATCTGGCACAACTTCTGAAATCCATGCTCAGAAGAGACAGAGCAGGCAGGAAGGGAGGAGGAGTGGCACTGTATGTGAAAAATGACATAAGGGCCACAGAGATCCAGGAGGAACAAAATGGGGGAGAGATACTGTGGGTTAAGCTGGAAAGGAAAATGGGGACAGCCATCCGCACAGGTGTGGTCTATAGACCACCAGCCCAGGGGGAAGAAACAGATAGGGAGTTGATGCTAGCCATCCAAAGGATGGCAGACAAGGGTGAGGTAGTACTGGTTGGAGACTTAAAATTCCAGACGTGGACTGGAGCATCCCAGCAGCAGCATCAACTAGAGCAGATTTATCCTGGACTCCTTTCAGGTGCCTTCCTCAAGCAACTGGTCATGGAACCAACTCGGCAGAAGGCAATACTGGACCTTGTGCTCACAAACAGGGACAGTGTGATGGGGGTAACAGTGGGGCACCTGGGAAACAGTGACCACCAGTCATTGGGGTTTGAAATCACAGAAAGAACAGAACCAAACCACACAAAAACATGTATCCTGGATTTTAGGGGGGCAGACTTTGGGAAAATGGGGAGATACTTGAAAGAGGCATTAAGGGAATGGGACAGGAATCAGGGTTGAGGAACAGTGGGCAGTATTTAAAATGGGGATTACAAGAACAACAGAATTATGCATTAAGCAGGTTAGCAAGAGGAAAGGAAGAGGAGACCATTATGGTTTTCCAAAGAGGTAGCAAAGAAAGTGAGCCAAAAGATTGCATTCAGGCAATACAAAAAGACACAGGCAGAAGGGATAGGAGAAGTACCAGGAGAAGCAAAGGGAGGCAGGAGGTCAGTAAGGGAAGCCAAAGCTCAGACAGAAGAACACATTCCAAAATCAGTGGGTAGAGGGGACAAAACCTTTACAGGTACATAAGGAAAAAGAAAGACAAAGGGAGGATAGTGAGACTGAAGGGGAGGATGGGAGCCGCGTGGAGGATGACAACAGTAAAGCTGACATATTGAACAGGTATTTCTGCTCAGTCTTTACTGAGGAAGAGGAGGAAATGGGTCTGAAGGGAGTACAAGGGGTGAGAATGGTGCAGAAATGGACACAAGTCCCTTTACACGAGAAAGGGTCCTGAAGGAACTGGAAGTAATAAGAGTTGATAAAGCAATGGGGCCAGATAGGGTGCACCCCAGGGTCCTTAAAGAACTAAGAAAGGTGGTGGCTGAACCTCTGGCTATCCTGTTTAGCCGATCACTGGAAACAGGGGAGGTACCCAAAGACTGGAGGACAGCAGATGTAGTCCCCTTATACAAAAGTGGGAACAAAGAGGAAGCAGAGAACTACAGACCAATCAGCCTCACCTCGGTAGTGGGGAAGATCATGGAAGCACTACTGAAGGAGAGATTGGTGGAACATCTGGTTGTCAATGGACTACAGGACCCAAGGCAGCATGGTTTCACTGAGGGGAGGTCATGTCAGACCAACCTCATTGAATTTTTGACTGGGTGACTAGGGAGGTGGATCTGGGAGGGCAGTGGACATGGCCTATCTGGACTTCAGCAAGGCCTTTGACACTGTGCCACATAGAAGACTATTACACAAACTGGGGAATATGGGTGTGGGCAGGACAGTAGGTGGTGGGTAGGTAACTGGCTGGGTGGCAGGACACAGAGGGTGGTGGTAAATGGCTGTCACTCCACAGAGGAAGAGTGACCAGTGGGGTACCACAGGGATCAGTGCTGGGACCGGTCCTATTCAACATTTCATCAGTGACATTGCGCAGGGATCTAGAAGGCAGAATTTCACTGTTCGCTGATGACACAAAGCTCTGTAACAGAGTAGACACACCAGAGGGTGTAGACAGAATGAGAAGTAACCTGCAGAAACTTGAAGAATGGTCAAGGGTTTGGCAGTTGAAATTCAATGCAAAGAAGTGCAAGATAATGCATATAGGCACAAAACCCTGGCACAATATATCAGTTGGGGGTGAGGATATAGCATGCACCAAGCAGGAAAGAGATCTTGGGTTATCATCTCTGATGACCTCAAGGTAGGGAAACAGTGTGACAAGGCAGCAGGTAAAGCAAATAGGATGCTGGTATGCATAGGCAGGGGCATCACCAGCAGGAAAAGGAGGTCATAATTCCGCTATACAAGACACTAGTGAGGCCCCACCTGGAGTACAGTGTACATTTCTGGAGACCATACCTACGTAAGGACATAGACAGGGTAGAGAGGTTCAGAGGAGGCAACAAAGATGGTGCAATGGATTGCATCACAAGTCCTATGAAGACAGGTTGAAGGAACTGAACATGTACTCCCTGGAGGAGAGGAGGGAGAGAGGGATATGATAGAGACATGCAAGTATCTTACAGGGAGGAACAGGGGCAGGAAAACACTATTTTAAGCGAAAAGATGTTCCAGGACTAGAGGGCATGGGATGAAGTTGGAGGGAGGAAGATTCAGAGGAAACATGAGAAAGAATTTCTTCACAGAACGGGTGGTGGACAAATGGAACACCCTGCCAGAGGAAGTGGTGGGGGCTGAAACAATCACGGGATTTAAGAATGCATGGGATAGACATAAAAGAATTCTGGAGGTCAGGGGTAAGGGGCAACAGACTTCTAGGAAAACAAACTGAACTTGCAAGCTCAAATGGGCAGACTGGGTGGGCCATAGGCCCTTATCTGCCGACACTGTCTATGTATCTATGTATCTATGTATCTAGTATAGAAGTCTTGTAGTTAGATATGGTATGTACAATGCATTGTTGTGAACATAAACAAACAAAAATTTATAATGTTGACACCGCCACACAAATATGGGACAGCGTATTAGAGTATGGAAACTGTAAAACAGGTTTGTACTTTACCCACAATGCCTTGCTACAGTTATTTACATATTACTGCTCACCACCAGCAACATAAGAGAGTGTACATCTGAGTTAGGCACATTTAAGGCAACATTATAACTTACCCAGAATTCCTTGTTGCTGTTTGTAAAACAATGACAGCTCCCTGTATGACATCATTTTAGGGGGGGGATGTTCACACACAAGAAACTGGAGGACAACACCCTGATAAAACAGCAATAAAATGAGAATTACATATTTTTTTTACAAAACAAATTGTAGCTTAAACATTTGAAGCATCCCTAGCAATGGCATGCCATGTGTAACAGACATTTGGGGAACCTTCAACATTTACTTTAACATCAATGTGCTACTTTTCCTGACTTCTGCATAGGCTATAACATTACATTTAAACTCTTATTATGTATTACTGGCATTGAGCATGACACAACCACAATCAAACAACTTTCAGATTCTTGCAAGAGGCACAGTGCAAGGAATGAGAAGTCTTTACAGACCTCAGCAATGTGACTTCCTCCATAGCTTATGTATTGAAGAAAGAGAATAGCACCCTAAATGACATCCCAGGGTGGAGACATGCTGAATACCACAGGGAATAGAAAGTCTCAGCATCTAGCAGTGTTGTTGAAACACACCACACAATAAATAGCTATAAATGGTATGAAATGGTAGATTTTCATATAAAACACTATGCAGACATTGTTGTTATAACAATATTTAATGAATGATGCTGACAGTTTAATTTCTGTAAATTTCATCACATATGATCTTTAAGTATTTGTGGTTTATTTAGTGAGATGTAGCAGTGGAACATTTCATAAGGGCATTGGGGCATATCTCATATGAATAACTTTGAAGCTGGCTGTTCTTCATATCCTGTATAGTTTGATGACCTTGAAAAAAAAGACCCACACACAAATAGTTAAGAGTCAGTCTTCACTATCTATTACTGTGTGCAGATGCAAAGGTCAGTACATTGACCCCATTTTATTTACAAATATAAGAACATACAAAATTGCCAGCAGATAAAGGCCTTATGGTCTATCAAGTCTGCTCGATTGTGCAGCTAGCAGCCCTTAAATTGCAGCTGCTCCTCCTTCCCCATCTCCCCTCCAGTGTCCTTTCCCCTTACCCTGACCCATCCCCTTTTGAAGCAGCCCACTGTTCTACAGGATACAGGATTGAGAAATATCATGCACTCTATGAATTTGGTGGTGCTCTAGTAGAGTTTGCCAACTCAAATAATCACATAGAAGAAAAAAAAACTAGGCACACAAATTGCTGAAAATATGCCAGTGCAAAATTTATTTTCGGCAGAACGGCCAAACAGACCTAGCCCTGTGCTTCAACCCTGAATTGGGTCTTCCTTAGGGGCAGATCTGAATCACCCACAAATGTGAACTTATTTATACAATTTAAACCCTAATTACTTAAGTGAACATTAAAACTTAAAGAAGTACATACATGTAAAAAAGAGAAATAGCATAGACAACTTTTAAATAACTATAGCTTGTATACTGTATTACATTTTAAATGTTTTGCATTTTTATAAAAGGCATAATACCATTTTCTTTGAATTTCATAATTACAATACCAGCTAACTTCCAAAAGGAATATAATTGATATGTAAACTACAAATTTCTTATTACAACAAAAGATCACTTTAAGAGCAGAAACAATAACAAACATTAATAATGCTTAAATTTGATTATATACATGGAAGGTCGACCTCCATTGCAAAAGGTCAAGTCTCAGAAAATTGATTTAAATGGCAATTCCTTATTATAACAAAAGATCACTTTATACACAGAAACAGTACCAGACATTACTGGCACTTGAATTTGATTATATACTTGGAAGGTCAACCCGAATTGCAAAAGGTCAAATCTCAGAAAAATAGTTTAAATAACAATTCCTTATTATAACAAAAGATGGCTTTGTAAGCAGAAGCAGTAACAAACATTACTGGTACTTAAATTTGATTATATACTTGGAAGGTCAACCCCAATTGCAAAAGGTCAGATCTCAGAAAATTGGTTAAAATGGCAATTCCTTAAAAATAATGTTCAAAACCATGAAAATGAAAACAAAAAACTAAAGGAAAATGAAAAATAAATGTTTCTAGATTTCTATATCAGAAGGTCAACCGTATTTGCAAAAGGTCAAATAACTAAAATGATTTTAAATTTGTTACTTTTAAAACTCCCAAAAATAAATATTAGCTCAAATGAATATAAGCAAGGGAGTTTTATTCTTCATGATAGAAGGTTAACCTCTGTTGTAAAAGGTCAAATTCCAAAAAAGACCAATTATGAAAAATTATTTGTTTATACATGTTTAGTTTTGAAGAAAAAATTAACAATGAATTAAAGAAATCATTTCTCTAACTGAAAAATTAAAGTAACAGAAGGTAATAATTAAAGAGACCCAGAGCTATTATTTATATAGATTTATCAATTAGAATGCCATTACCCTAAAAAATAATAATGAACTTTTTGCTGTAGAAAGCGATCAATAAATAGGACAAGGTTGTGTGTGAGGGATCCTATGCCCGAGATAATTGGCGTCCCAGGAGGGTTAGTAATGTCCTTGTGGATTTTGGGGAAAATATAAAAAGTTGGGATCACTGGATAATCTGGTTTAATAAAGTCTCCTTTTAATTTAGTCAGCCATCCACAATGTAACCTCCAATCAAGGAGTTCACAAATCTCGGACTGGAACTTAATAGTAGGATTCTTTTTAACTTTAGATAATTAGTGTGATCCTCTAAGAGTTCTAAGCACTTGCTTTTATAGAATTTCTCAATCATTAATACTATTTTACAGCCTTCGTCCAATTTTTTTATTACTACACCTTCTAGATTCTCTAGTTCTTTAAGTGCCTGAATCTCAATGACACTCATATTTCTACAGAATCCAGCATTTAAACTGTCGTACATTTTATCTACAGCTGACAGTAAACATTTTTCAAAAACTGAGATAGCTGGACTAAATACCTGAGGACAAAAGACTGATTTAGGTTTAAAAGTGGAACACCCAGAATACTGGGTTATATTATCTCTACTCACATCAAGTGCATCCTTAAGTAGAGCAGTGACATCGATTTTGTCAATCAAATTGAAGTCCCAGTCTAATGCATTCCTATTAACTGTAGTTGAATCCTGGAAGTTCAGCAAATCATTTCCTTCTGTAGATAACAATGTTTCTTCCATGTTAATTAATTCACCTTCAGTCCCATTCATTTTATCATCTAATGTCTTTTTCTCCCCAAAAATGCTTTAACTTAAGTTTTCTAATGAATTTAAATATGCCCACTCTAGTTTGGAATTTATCAGGCTGACTCATAGGAACAAAAGTTAAACCTTTTTGTAAGACTTGTATTTGAGGATTTGTTAACTCAGTATCAGTTAGATTTACAATCGTGGTTCCATGGTTCTCAGTGATCTCTGTTGTACGGGTTGAGTTCTTTCCACCTCTCCTTCCCCTGCATGTTTTTTGGTGTTGCCTTTTTGAGTTTTGGTAATTGCCCCCTGTATTTTCCTTTCTGCTTCTCTCAATCTCTGTTCCTCTTCTTCTAAAAAAACCTTTTCTGTATTCTTAGAGGCACCTGCTGATGCTTCTTTACAATTATCTGAAACAGTCCTTTCTTCATCAAAGGTTACCAACCTTTTTGAATTAGAGGGACCTTTATTTAGACTTCTGTTTCAATTCTGTTTAATAGATCTAGACCGTCCTCTACTGCTTGAATGATCTCTTCTTTCCCATAAAAAAACTTCCTTCTTTGAATAGTCACCCAAGTCTCTATTGATTTTTGTTTGTTTTCTTACTATTAGGTCTTTCTCATGTTTTTTAATTTCCTTTGAATAAAATTTGTTTAACCCATCAAAGTCCTTTTTACTTTTAAGTATTTGCAAACGACCTTGCACCTTCTTAATTTTGGTATTGGTTTCCAGTTGTAACCGCATATCTCTTTTAATTAATGCTTTAAGCCAGCTATTGACACAGGCGGTAATGGCTTCTTCCCAGGCTAATTTTAACTCATCATCATCAAATCCTGAGCTTGGAATGTTATCTAGTCTTAAACCACGGAGTGTAATCTGCAGTTCCAAATATCTCTCAAGTGTAATTCTGTTGTAATAAAGGTTAAGCTCTCTTACCAGCAATTTTTCTAGTTCTTGAAAAATATCTTTTAAAGTTGGGTTATTATCTTCAATGTTTCCTGATGAAAAATAGCAGTTCAATTCCTCTCCCTATGTTTATGGAGGTCCTCAGTGTCTTCCAGGCAATCCAGAATTTCGGCTTCCTCCTCGGCAATATTAGCCAAAACATTTATGTAATCTTGCTCGAAAATCAAGTTTGGTGTTGCACTAAGGTTTGTCATAGTTGAATATATTCTCTTCCATTATGAAAAACGAAGGATTCAATGAATGCCACTCCAGCCACTCTCGATGGAAAATATTTAAGCTGAAAGTAATTCTTCTGCTGAAAAGGAAAATTATTTTAAACGTAATATCCAAATTACACACTTTCAGCATTTTCCCGGCTGCTGTGTTAAGCAAAAAGTAAACAGGATAGAGAAATATCATGCGCTCTAGGAATTTGGTGGTGCTCTAGTAGAGTTTGCTAACTCAAATAATCACATCAAAGAAAAAAAAAAAACAGGTACACAAATTGCTGAAAATATGCCAGTGCAAAATTTATTTTAGGCAAAATGCCCCAACAGACCTAGCCCTGCACTTCAACCCTGAAATGGGTCTTCCTTAGTTTTTCATTTTCATGTTCATGGTTTTGAACATTATTTGTAAGGAATTGCCATTTAAACCAATTTTCTGAGATCTGACCTTTTGCAATTGGGGTTGACCTTTCAAGTATATAATCAAATTTAAGTGCCAGTAATGTTTGTTACTGCTTCTGCTTATAAAATGATCTTCTGTTATAATAAGGAATTGTTATTTAAACTAATTTTCTGAGATTTGACCTTTTGAAATTGGGGTTGACCTTCCAAGTATATAATCAAATTTAAGTACCAGTAATGTCTGTTACTGCTTCTGTTTATAATGTGATCTTTTGTTATAATAAGGAATTGCTATTTAAATCAATTTTCTGAGACCTGACCTTTTGCAATGGGGGTTGACCTTCCATGTATATAATCAAATTTAAGCATTATTAATGTTTGTTATTGTTTCTGCTGTTAAAGTGATCTTTTGTTATAATAAGTAATTTGTAGTTTACGTACAGTATAAATTATATTCCTGTTGGAAGTTAGCTGGTACTGTAATTATGAAATTCAAAGAAAATGGTATTATGCCTTTTATAAAAATGTAAAACATTTGAAATGTAATACAGTGTATAAGCTATAGTTATTTAAAACTTTTATATGCTATTTCTCTTTTTTACATGTATGTACTTCTTTAAGTTTTAATGTTCACCTAAGTAATTAGGGTTTAAATTGTATAAATAAGTTCATGTTTGTTGGTGATTCAGATCCGCCCCTAAGGAAGACCCACTTCAGGGTTGAAGTGCAGGGCTAGGTCTGTTTGGGCATTCTGCCGAAAATACATTTTGCACTGGCATATTTTCAGCAATTTGTGTGCCTAGTTTTTTTTTCTTCTATGTTCTATAAGATACCACTTCTTCTGGCAATGCATTCCATCCAGACCCCACCCTCTCCATAAAAAGTGTCTCCTCATTTCCCTCCTGAACCTTCCCCCTTCCAGTCTCAGATTGTGTCCTCGAGTGTCCCTCCCCTTCCTTAATTTGAAAAGCCCCTCCATGCCCATCCTATTTATTCCATTCATGTACTTGAAGGTTTCAGTCATATCCCACCTATCCCTCCTCTCCTCCAGGGAGTACATGTCCAACTCCCTCAGCCTGCTCTTGTGGGGTTTTGAACTATTGCAATTCCCTAACTCTTTCTGCACAAGTGTGATTATGCTTATGATTATTGTGAAAATTATTTTTCAGTAGCTAATGACAACTTAGTAACATATTTTTGAAGTCATGTCTGGCAGCAGTATCCTCACAGAATTTGTCTTATTCATGAAATGTCCACAGTACCTGTACAATACATAGTGTATGCAGAACCATGCACAATAAGGCTGTGTTTCCACTAAGGAGCTGTCATGATGACAGGTTGATCACAATAGTGAAGCTTGAGAGGTCTCTGTCATCATGAAGGCCCTGAGGTGGAAACACTAGCCTTGGTGTGTGTGGTTCCCCATACACTGTGTCATACAGTATATGGATAGACCCTGTTACAATAAATGGAAACTGTTAACACAAAAAAAGAGTGGGTGTGTGTTTTAGTTTTTTTTTACATTCTACTGTTTACTGTGATCATTTAAAACACAGCCAATAAGGCATTCAAGAAATTGAAACACATACTGTACATATAATTTAATTTCTTTTCTGAAAGTCTATAACCAGAAAGGCTATTGCTGCTCTTCTGTCTTCCTTGTGTCTTACATCAGCTCGAGTTCACTGTGTGATAAGAGTGTGGCTTTCAGTTTAAATATTGTGGTGTCACTGCCACTGCACTACCTCAACCTCCCCTTCCCCACCACCAACTAAGAACAGGTCATAGCTACTTTAAAGAGGATTTTGCATGGAAAACGCCAGCACTAAAATGGACTTGCTGGTATATGAAACTCCCTGTTTGATAGCTGTTTGTGTAACTCATTCTTTTTACTGAGCAGGTGTGAGGGCAACAGTGGCTATGCAGTTTAAAGTCTAAAAGTTGTTTAAGTGTCATTCTGATGTCAGATTAATATTTTAACTATCTGTGACCTTTGAACTGTTGTACAAGAGGAATATACTGTGTCTGGATTTCCATATACAGGAGGCTCAAACCATACACTATAGATAATAACCATCAGAAAAAAATACTAATTGTCCTAGCCACTGATGTTAAACAATTGTCCATTTATCAACTGCTAAATTTTACTGTGTAATAGCATATGTTATTGCAATCCTATTTTTCTCCAGTGACTAGTACAACTTAATACTGGGAAATACATAAATGTATTTCAATTTCTTTGGCAGAACAGGTTGCTATTAGCATCTGGCTTTTAAATTTATTTGTATTTATTTTTTTATATATGTGCTGTACTGTATGCTTTGGGGCCAATTCTCAAAGCACCCTTGGATTGGCACACTGTGCACCAAACCACTATCCATGGCAAACGTGGTACATCAAGGACCTTGTGGCAGATTTTAGAAGAAGACTGATCCCGGTGCTAAAGTCCCCAAGTTTGCTGCAAGCCAACCTGTGTGCTGAACAAATGGCACATGGGAGGGGAATTCTGCATGCTGCAGGATGGGCTTGTTGCAGAAGTGGCCAGATATTGTGGCCTGCTGTCCCATCACCCAGGTGGCTGGCAGGTCACAGTGGAAGACACATGGCACACAGAGGGGAAGAACAGGTCAGGATGGGTTTGGGTGTGGCAAAAGCCCCTGGTAGGGCCAATGCATGGTTGCCACTGCACAGTAGAGGCCCGTATAGTGGGGCAGACACATTATCACTACCATGGGAGGCTCCTGAGAGCAGGTGCCTGCCAAAGATGACTGGCTGCTCCAGTGGTGGTCTGGCAGGTATTGGGGGCTCTCAGGGCACCATCAACAGGGGGCACAGGGCCACCCCCTCCACCCAGCAATGGCTCCAGGGGTAGTGGATGGCATGTTGACAAGCTCTGGGCTGGTCTAACAGCAGAGGACATTGTGGCCTTTGGGGGGGGTCTTCCAAAATCCTACTATAGGGGATGCTGCAGTGTTGCCCAGGTGCAAGCCCTCTGCTGCCATGGTGCATCAGTGTGACTGTTGCAAGGACAGCACAAGACTGGTTGATGAAGGCAGCCCCCCAAGTGTTGCAGGCAGCATTACAAAATCAGGAATGGTGCAAGGTGCAGCATATGGTACCCTTTGTGCCATTTCTCCATGATGAAGGCACCTTGCATTATTCTCGATGTTCTGAAAATCAGGCCCTTTATCTTTAACTTTCTAAAGTCAAATGAGTCAAGCATATAACGCATTCTGATTCTAATTTGTTTTTTGCTATGATCCCCCATAGAATCTTTGAAATAGTAATGCTACATGAGGTAATTGCATTGCACTAAATAAGGGCAAGATCTGCCTCTTCACAAATGAGACAAAGATCTGCTGAAGGGTTGGCGCAGAGGAAGGGATAGGATGCTCAGTGAGGATCTGGGTAGGTTGGAGTGCTTTACAAAAATCTGGCAGCAGTGCTTCACTGCAATTAAATGCATGATGAGGCACATTGGGAAAAGGAATCTAAGAGTACAATATGATATGGGGGTGAGGGGTGGAACTGGAAAGCACCATGGAGTAAAATGAACTAGGGTCACAATATCAGGGAGCATAACATCCACAGCACACTGTAAAGGGAAAGATCACTGGAGGAGAAGAGGGGAGGGAGGAGCAGCTGCAGTATAAGGGCGCTAGCTGCACAATTGAGCTGTAGGAAAGGCAAACAGGGTGTTGGGATGTATAGGGATTGGGATAAGCAGCAGAAGTCGGGAGGTGATCCTCCCATTGTTCAGGTCATTGGTGAGACTATATCCGGAGTATAACACAAGGTACTGGAGTCCACACCAGAGGAAAAACTTGACAAAATGGTAGCAACAACCACCAGACCCAGTGCAGCTCATGACGGAGCCCCACAGGCAGTAGAGCCCGACCAGCCTGCAGCAAATGCTACCCCTGCAGGCAACAGGAACACCCCAGGGAGGGAGGACCAGCAGTGGCAGTAAGCCACTATAATGCCATGGTATTGCCGGTACCTGTGGTGCTGCAGTGGTCCCACTTGAGGGACTAGTTTCAGGTCTCTTTGTGGGTGCTTTCAGCTTCATGCTATGGCAGAAATGTTAAAGTCTGCTGCTCCAGGTAATTAGGTTCACTGTTGCTCTGTCTTCTAAGCTATTTCTGCAGCTGTGGATCCACAGTTGCGGATTTTCAGCACTTGCTCAATTTCCACAGCTGCTGAATGTCCACAGCTGCAGGGATTTTATGGCATTCCACACCTGCTCAGAATTTGTTTATGAATATCACACTACTGCATTTCTGCAGTGCTGCAGGCCTTTTTCCTGAAGTTGCAGGATGTGTGGCTTTCTTTGTGAATCCTGCCCCATGTGCTCAGGGAAAGTTCAGTCGGTGGTCAGCAGTGGAGGTGAGAGGAGGGCTTTGCAGGTCACTGGCTCTGTTTTGGGATGGGACAGCGGGGTATTGGGCTCTACATGCTGGGGTTGGGGTCCACTAGACCACCAGGGAAGGGGTGGTTCATTATTTATATCTACAGATGACATTGGGTTCCTGGGAGGGGGTCCACTAGACTCCTGGGAAGAAATTAATTAATTTACCAGTGGATTGGGGATGGGGGACCACTAGCCTTTGCCACACAGAGCATGTGGCAAACCCCTTCCATGTGCCTTGTGTTTGTCACATGGGAAAGGTTGCTGCAAGTGTGGGGACTTAGGTGCCAGGATCCCTTCTATACCAGAATCTGGTGCAGGATCCCTGGCACACTGGGCTTCGACAAAATCTGCAGTTTGCATATAGCATATTAAGTACTAGTGGTGCAAACATAGCACATATAAACTGACAAGGCACTAGCTAGTGTCTTAGGCTGCACAGCGGCAGTCTGATACACTCAAAAGGTGACTTAGAAGCTATGATTTAAAGAGGTGTGGGAGGAGGCAGTTCTCATTTTCACTAGAAGGGCATTCTAGAGGGATGGGCCAGCAGCGAAGAAAGTCATTTTGCCCTCGTTCGAATTTAACTGCAACATTTCAAGCAGAATGTGATAAGAGGAATGCAGGTCATGTGGATTTGTTTTGTGCCTCAGGAATCTCAACAAGGGAGAGAGGTTAGGGGTATGTAGTGACTTATCAGTCAGGCAGCGGAGGGTGAAGTCTCTGTATGCTTATGGGGAGATCCAGACAAGGTTATCGTAAAGGTCACAGTGGAGTGTTCTAAAAGACAGCAATGAGGCAAATCTGCATATGCTGTTGTAAATTGAGGTTAGCTAGGAGATGTCTTTCACAGTGGCTTGGGAGTAAATTGGAGAGGCATAATCCAGTATAGTCAGCATAGTACTTGGTGAAGCAAGCTTCTGGTGTCATGAAGTTCTTCAATCTGTATGCTGAACCCAGTTTTAGGTGAATTATTTTACTCAAAGACTCAATATGGTCCAAGTACCAGGTGAGAGAGGGGTCAAGTATGACTCCTAGGTATTTGAAGGTGTGTACCTGCCCCACGATCCAGCCATCAGAGTAGGCAAGACTTAAGTGGGAGATTTAAGGGGGGGTACTGGTTGGAGAGTTTCAGTTTATAGCCAAATAGCATGGAGTTTGTCTTTCTGACATTGAGTAGTAGTTTGTTTCTCAAAAACCAACTTTGGATGCAGTAAAAGTCATCATTCATTTTCTGAAAGAGATTGATCAGTGGCTTGGAGCTATGGAAAAATTATCAGGTCATTAGCATACTGGAGAGCATTGCAGTTGTTGCAGGCTTGAGGTAGGTAATTTACAAATTAGGAGAAGAGGAGAGGGCTTAGGATAGTTCCTTCTGGCACCCTCTACTTTATGGACTGAGTAGTAGAGAGTACATTTCCAAGTGAAATGTTTTGGGATCTACCTGAAAGGTACTTATCAGTCCAGGAGGTGGTGTTAGGTGATATAACAAGATTTGGTAGTTTAGTTATTAGGAGATTGTGTTTGACAAGCTCAAATGTTTTTGTCAGATCCATGAATACTGCTCCTGTGAGTTTACTGTTGTACAAGGAGGAGAAAGTATGGTCAGTAAAACTGATTAGGGCAGTATTAGTGTTGTACCCCTTCCTGAAACCATGCTGCTCAGGAGTGAGGAGGTTGTGCAGGTTTACATATGAGTGAAGCTGTACAAATAATTTTTCAAGTTTACTCAGCAGGCACAGAATGGAGGTTGGTCAGTAATTCTTGAAAAGTGAGAGGTTTACTCCTTTGGGAACTAGCACAACACAGAATTCCTTCCAGATGACAGGTAGATTTGCTGAGATGAGTCAGGCATTCAAAATTTCTGATAGGGGTCAAGAGATGGCAGGGGCAGCTAGTGTTAGGAACGGGGAGTCCAGTTCATCAGTGCTAGTTCCACTATTAATTAGAGAAAGCAGAAGCTTATAGGTGTCACCTGGAGAAATTGTTCTAAAACAGAGTGGGAGTGGAGGAGGGAGCTGTCAATTAAACTGTTGAAAGAGAATTTAGTGCTGTCTTGATCATTGGGTGGAAGTTGGGAGAAACAACTAGACAGACTGGTAAAGCTCTCATTAAACTGGCCCACTACATTGGTAGGATTAGTAATTGATATTGTGTCAGTTCATGAAACTGGGTACCTATGAACTAAATATTTTGTACAAGAATTAATATATAACAGTTGTTGACAAGTACAGATATAGTACATAATTTGAGAAGCCCAGGGCGACTCATTTTATTTTTTTTAAATGTCCAACTCCAAAATGCCACAGATTTCTCTCAGCAAAATGTGACATGCGAAACCACAGTACATTCCACTGATTCTGTGCAGACTTTATTCTAGTTGTACTTCACTAAAATAATTTTTAAAACTTCCTCTGGTGCTCTTTTGTCAATGAAGGATTTTTCCTTGATTTTAAACTCAAAAAAATGCTGGTTCACTCAAAGCTTTTGTGGTGCATGTAACCTGTGGTGTCCCAGCAAGTTAAATTTTTTTACATCCTGTAAAAATTTCAGCAAAAGCATACAGCTTTTTTTTTGGGGGGGGGGTGTCTTTTGGGATCAGTTTTAAGAAGCAATGTGAGACTTTTTTGAGTGGATGCTCCACTGATGCTTTTTTAACTTAAAGAGTTGTGTGGTGTTCACTGTTACACTGTTATACATGTAACATTGTTTTGTGTCCACTGTTACATGCACAACACTCAAGGTGCTTTTTTCTCAAGTGTGTGTCAGGGAGTTATAACGTGGTCCATTTTTCAAACTTCAATCACAGAGTCTTGAAATGCTTACTTAAGGAAAGACAACTCAAGCCTAGTTGTTTTTTAACATAAACTGTTGTGTGGCGTTCACCGGTAAATGTAAAACATTGAAGGAGTTTTTTCTGAAGTTTCTGTTAGAAAGTTGTTTCACAATATGGTCACTTTTTCACTCTTTGATCACAGTATTTTGAAAGTCTTATTAAAATGAATGTACTGTGGATTAAAATAACTAACCATTATGTCACACTTCGATAACCATTTTTCATGAACATACTCTGTACCTTCAATTGAGAATCTACTAGGTTTTTGATTTGTTTCAGGATTAATTTGGAAATTTATTGCAGACCAGAATTTCTTCAGGATACTAAAGCTCTGGGTCTGTTGAGACTTGAGATAAGAGGATTTAAATCTCATAGTATATTGCTTACTTTGGTTTCAAAGCCACCTGCAGATAGACCAGATTACAGGGGAAGGGCAGAGCATGAAAACTGACCAGAGTTTATCTCTAAGCTTCCTTTTGTAAAGAAGCTCATTAGTCAGTCATTTGTTATTTATCCATTTCACTCACCTAGTAATCATAATGAGAGGGAAGTATTTGTCCAAGATAGCCTTATGCTTGGTACAGAAGTAGGGACTGGTTTGTCAATGTCAGGGAGCAAGTCAAGAATGGATCAGTCTATGGAGTTAACATCAGATAGGATTGGGGTAGCATCTATGATGGGGACGAAGCATATGTCAGAGTTGTGTGGGGTGGTAGCTGAAGTAGGGAGGACCAGCTGCAGTATGTGAAGGAATGATCACTGATAGAATCAGCAAGTGTCCCAGCTCCCTTAACCCTGTCAACTTGGTTAGTTAACACCTAGTCCAAAATAATGTGTTTATTACTCTTTAGGTTTAAACGAGTGAGGATGTCCATGAATGCCTGAGGTTTAGACTTCTAAGGATTTTATTAGAAGTATGTTCATTTCCTTTGATCCGGTTTATGTTGAAATTCTCAAGAATTAAGGTGTCCTTCTGCGGTAGGCAGCTACCAACGATGCCAATAATTTGGGTCAGGCCTGTGGTGTGACTTTGTGGGGGTAGGGGTTGTAGGAACAACTGATATAAAGCTTTTTACAGGAGCCTAGGATCAGATCAGCTATTATCCAGCTTGATAGAAAACCAGAATTGAGATTGGTGGTGATTTTGGTTACCATTAGGTGTTCCTTACAATATAGGTCTTCACCTCTCCTTTTTGAACCGCCACTGTCCCTTCTTATACTTCTGTAATCTTGTAGGGCACAAACAGAGTTCAGGATTAAGCGTTTTAAACATGATTCGGATACACCAAGAAGGTCCAGGCAGTATAGATTAAGTCAGGCTTTAAGTGCTACCATCTTGGAAAGAAGGCTACAAACTTGGGCTGTGCAAACCTCACACAGTTCGACCATGCAAACTTTGACTGTCGAACCATTTAAAGTTCAGAAATAATTATTCTACTGGCACACTACTTTGCACTTGTTCAATCATTAAGAAGCATTAGGAAATGGGATAAAATTTATATAATGCACTGGGCTGATGAAGCACCCAAAACAGCAGGATGATGTAGTTGGCCCACATCGAGGGGTACTGGTTCCAAAAATGTTGTTGATTCAGTCAGTGCCAAACATGGACAATGCTAGAGTAAATAAAGAGTACATGGCTAACAATGCTCAATATAAAATAGTTTGTAATTGTAAAGCCTATTTATGACCACAAAATATTAGTATAGAATCCTACAGTGTAGGCTACTGGTTCCAGAAATTATGTGTCCATTGTGACAGTACCACACATTTACAAGGCTTTCAGTTATGTCATGGATAAGTATTGTATGCACTGGTTTCAAAGCAACGTTGCCTCAAAAATGATTTATTTGGTCTGTGTAGACCTGCCAAAAGTACACAGAACAATAATCAGAAGAAGACTGAGTGAACACAACAGTGCAGCATCCCACAGTATGGCTACTGGTTCCACAAATTGTGTGCCCATTAATTTGAGACCATGGCACACATGGACAAGGCTTCCTGTTATGCCATGGATAAGTACTGCACATACAGGTTTTGTGGGAAGCATTGCCACAAAAATTGTTTATTCAGCCTGTGTAGCCCTGGCAAAAATTCACAAAACATTAATACAAAGTAGATTGAGAGAAGACAACAGTGCAGAAACCCACAGTGTGGGCTACTAGTTGCAAAATGGTGTGCCCATTGGAACAGTGCCCCACATAGACAAGGGTTCCCCTTATGCCATGTATAAATGTTGTACACATTGATTTCAAGGGCAATGTTGCACCAAAAAAAATGTATTTGTCCTGTGTAGACCTGCAAAAATTCACAAAACATTATTCTGAATAAGAGTGAGCGACAACAACAGTACCACATTCCACAGTGTGCGTGTAGACTACTGGTTCCAAAAACCTAATGGACACAGAAACCTTCCCCCTTTGCCTCCTCCTCCTCCTCCTCCTCCTCCTCCTCTGTCTTTAGTTCAGCTGGACACGTAGGAGATTCATCATCTATTAACCATGTCAAAAAGAGCTTGGAAAAAGGGGCAGGATAATTTTTTTATAAAAGTGAGCATCTCTACATTTTAGGTCAAAAAGCATTTTCTCTTGGTGACAATATTGCCTGCAGCACTGAACATTCTTTCTGAATATGCACTTGCAGGTGAGCAGCTGAGGTGTTCAGCAGCTACCTGTGTCAAAGAGGGCCAAATAGTCTTTTTTTTGGTGTCAGTACAATAGTGGCTTGTTTCCTTCTGCTAGTGGCACGTTCTCATCCAGATAATCCTGCACCATTTTGTGTGCTGGCATCTGACACCACTGTGTCAGAAAGTGACTTGCTGTACTTTTTCATCAAGCCATAGTCAGACAGTTGTTCTCATAATGGTTTGTCATCAATGGTTGCCTTTCTGAGGGATGCAGCAACAGTAGTAGCAGGTTGACTTGGAAACAAAAATGAGAGACTCAAGTAACTTTCAGTAGTAGCAATGTAAACACACTGATATCCACTTCTATCCTTCTCTTCCACTTGGTCTGTCAGAGCAATTGCAATGGATGATAATAATAAACAATAATAATAATGAATTTATTTATATGGCGCCTTTCCATTGTCAAGGTGCCTAACAATGTAAAAACAAATCACACAACATCAAATGATGATGAGTGTTGTTCTGCTCTATTTGTGTTTTAGTCTTGTTTTGGTCCATTTGTACAAAGACCAGATGGATAAGCCAGGCTTTATAGGACTGCTGATCCTTATTGCATTTTTGTGCATCAAGGAATGTCTGAAATGTGACTTTGGACCAACAGTCCAAGAGTGTTACCATGATGAAGTGGTCATCTGTACACATTTTTGAAGTGTGTGTGTCATTCCAGAAATGTGAACTTATCCTTTCCACTAGACTGAGAGCAGTGGTCTCCTCCTATTCCAAATACTGAGTTTCATACAAAGTCACAGGTCAGTGAGGGCAATGAGTGGCGTACTGGCTTAGGCCAGTTGCATTAGCACTTACCACCTTGTGGCTTCTTCTAAGGGCTTCAAAACAGTGCAGAGGATCTCCATCAGTTTTCACTGATTTGGGCTATAGTTTATCTCTCTTGTCAATCCCATACTCCATGGTATACTGATGGATAGCCTTCTGTTGTTCTAGCAATCATTCCATCATGCAATAGGTGGAATTCATTCTTGTTGCCACATCTTGTCTCAGGTGGTGGAGAGGAAAGTGCTTCCATTGCTGAATGTTTCATAACATCTTCCATGCCATTACAAAATGGCTAAAATGACCACAAACGTTTTTTGGGAAGACCTACTCGTCTGCACAGTGGTGCCTTCCTCATCTAGGAATCTCTGAACTGCCAGATTTGTTACATTGAGCAAAACATGGAACATGTGTATAATCCCCATCATCAACTGCCTTATGATGTTCTTTGCATTATCTGTCACTATAAAACCCAATGTAAATGAGTATGGTGTCAGCCACTCCATAACCTTCTGTTGAAGAAGGTATAATATATTGTGTGCTCGATGGTCATTGTCAAAGCCAGTAATACATAAAGCTGCTTGCTTGCAGAGATGGAGGGCCCTGCTGACGTGGGCCTTCTGCTACTGCTGCTGCTGGCACTTTACTCAGAGGAAGAAGAGGAAGAGGAGGAGAACAATGAGGGGAAACTGAACCAATGGGCAGTCACTGCCATGTAATCAGTAGTCTGAACACTGGTCCACATGTCAGTGTTGATGTGAATGGCTGGAACAAATGATGATTTCAGGGCATGTGACACAGTCTTGCAGACACTCTAATACAAATCAGGCACAGCCACTGTGGAAAAGTAGGTATGGCTGGGCATTTGATAACTTGGCACTGCAACTTGAATTAGCGTAAAAACCCTATGTTGCTCACAAAAGACAACGGCAGCAAGTCTCTCGCCTGATTCAAAGGTTCATATTTGCTCTCCATACTGAAGAGCTAGCACAAATACAATTCAAACAACCATTCCATTTAAATCAGCTGTTTTAGGTTCCCAGCAGTCAGGAGTCCATAAGGTCAATATCAAGCTGTGACAGGCATCCATCAGCATCAGACATTTATCTCCAACAGGAACAAGCTACCTTTTAAAATTTAGCTTCATTACCGGGAGTTCTGAAACATAAAACAATACTCGGTATACCTATCAGCCATATAACATGCCCTTTCTTGTAGGCGGCTCCTCCAATTTAAATAGAATAAAGCAATTATTTAATTAGGGGAATACAGTTACTAAGGGGCACAGAAAGTGTTGCTGGATAGGACAGGGGACAACATATAAAGAAAACTGGTCCATAGTACAGTGTCCCACCCAATTCGCCGATCAACCAACACAATCAGTTCATATCTGACAATAAATTACTGTACTGTATGTAGTACTCCACCCTGTCCTGATCGCCCCCCCAATGTTGAGAAACTTTGTATTTTATTTTTTCATTTATTTTTTTGTAATGTAACTACTAGCCCCCTTCCCCTCTGCCACACCCCTTTCGCTTGCATGTCGCCAAACAAGAACAGTCAAAAACACACTCCCTGGTAACCTAGTGGTACCCACAAACCCCCATCTACTCAGTAGAAGTGAACAGTGGCGTATTACAATGGCAACCCTGTAATGGTCAGCATGCTTTCATAGTCATAGGGCAGCAAATAGTACAGATGTTGCAACAAACTATGCTTTTTACAAAAGAGCCATATGATGAGTTCACAGCCATATGTAGCATGTCAGTAGATGTGTTGCTATAGATTCGTTTGATGCCTAGATACACAGTAAAGCAATCCAGTGTGACATCAGTGTGGCTCTGTTCATATGTTGCATCAGAATTACAGCAGTGTCCCCTGAGGAAGAAACTCCTGTTTCACCATTCATAATAATTAAAGCACTAGAGAGGTTTAAATCAGACTTAAATCAGTCCTCCCACACCCTGGTACACGGCCACAACCTTCACCAAATGATCACAGACCCAACTAGGGTCATGGCTCCCCCTCAGAACAGTACTCTGATTGATTGGGTACTAACTAACCGGCCAGACAGCATAATAGGTGCAGGCACCCTTGCTGACGCTATTAGTGATCACTCCCCTATCTACTGTATCTGGAACTCTATTAGTAAACCATCTCCACCCCCAAAACTCATTACCTTCCAGAATTTGGCCAATATTAACCTACAGCAATTTACTTATGATCTTTCACTGATAGACTGGTTCCCGATCTACGCTTCTACTAACGTCCAGGCTGCCTTTGACTACTTCCTGAGACACTTTAGTCCTCTCCAAGACATCCGTGCTCCCCGTGTCACTCGCCGTATTCGTGGAACCCAGACTAAATGGTTAACAAAAGCGTATTCTCACAAATAAGAGACAGAGACAAGGCTTGGCGTTTCAAGATCTCTGGATTGCAAACTGACCACAACCTATACCGCCTCTAAGAAACTCCTGCAAAAAAATACGCATAGCCAAAAGCTCCTACTGTAAGGACCTGCTTTATGAAAGCCTCAGGTGACTCTAGGAAATACTGGTCCACCATAAAATCACTCCCTCGGTGCAAGCAACAGGGCACATACCAGTGACATGCTGTTAAATGGCATTCACTGCAATAACTCAACAACCATAGCTAATGCTTTTAATCATCACTTCTCAGATCTCTCTAACTACCTCACCTCCCTCCCTCCTGTCTCCAACACCATACCCTCTGGCGACATCAGCCCGTTACTCACGCACCCACCTTTTAGGTTCCGGAGTATAAAGAGAAGTGAAGTGTTAAAACTTCAACTCGCTATTCCTGACAGCACCAGCACAGGGTCCGATGGACTTGAACCAAGGCTCCTAAAAGCTGCTGCCCAACTCATCGCTTCTCCCTTAACCAGAATTTTCAACTTATCTCTGCGCCATGGCCTAGTAGCAAATATATGGAAAACAGCCAAAGTAACACCAATCCCAAAAAAGGGTGATCCCAAGGAAATAAATAACTACCACCCCATTGCAATTCTCCCTGTACTTAGCAAACTCTTGGAAAAACTAGTGGCCACCCAATCCATAGATTACCTCCATAGATATAACCTTCTGTCAAGCTCACAGCATGGTTTCCGCAAAGGACACAGCACCTCTACCGCCCTCCTCAAACTCACCAATGATATATATGCCTCCATGGACTCCGGTCTCCTAACAGGTGCAGTCTTCATTGACCTAACTAAGGCATTTGACCTGATCAACCACTCTATTCTTCTAACTAAACTACGCTCCCTGGGCTTCACCACTGACACCATGGCCTGGTTTGCAAGCTACCTGTCTGACAGAAAACAAGCGGTAGTGTTTAACTCTGCCATATCAGACCTTTCCTCCATTAACGTTGGAGTGCCCCAGGGCTCTATCCTTGGGCCCCTACTCTTTTCTATCTTTATTAATGACATTCCACTCCTTGCAGATAATTGTTCATCTCTGCTTTATGCTGATGATCTAGTTATTTATCACAGTGCCAAAACTGTTGCAGACTTAACTCATCCTCTTGCCGTTGCCTTTGCTAATATTCAATCCTGGCTCACCCATAACCAACTCATCCTCAACTCCAGTAAAACTTACTCTATGCTCTTCGGCTCTGCTGCCAGACTTAAAGCGACTCAAAATGCACTAACTATCCCCTGCACAGACGGATCTTACATGATTAGCACAAACTCCTTTAAATACCTTGGTGTCACTCTAGACCCATCCCTCGACTTTGACCTACACATTACAACCACCTGCAAATCAGTTAATGCCAAGATAGGTAGTGCCTACCGAACTAGATATGCCCTTACCCCATCTGCCAGACTTGCTGTGGCGCAAGGCTTTCTCCTCCCTGCACTTGCTTATAGCTCAGTCACCTACCTCTTTGCCTCCAAATCATCCCTCCACAAATGGGACACAACCTACAACAGCATCTGCCGCTATGCTTCAGAATCTCCACGCTTCAAGCATCATTGTCAGCTCTATAGTGACCTAAAATGGCCATGCCCCTCTGCCCATAGACTCCAGGCCTTCGGCTCACTAATTGACAACATTGTCAGGTCTGGCCTCCTGCAATCCCTTTCCTCCCTACTGGATGCTCAGCCTTTCTCTTATGGCCTGCATTCAACCGACCAAGCTCTCTTTCACATACCTAGGCATAGAACCAATATGGGTGCACGCGCCTTTTCCAATGTTGCTCCCAAATACTGGAATTCCATACCCCAAACTATTTGACAAACAGCCTCCCATGCCACTTTTAAGTCACTACACAAAGAACACTTACGCTTTACCAACCCCTGCACCTGCTATAATCCACCTTAGCTACACTCTCCTTCCTTGTTGCTCTGTTTCACTCATCCCATTCCTCCTCCTCTCTCTGCTCTCTCGCATTTCTTTTATTACTTGATATCTTGTCTCTCTGAATGCCTGCTATTGCTAGCAATATGTCCCACCTAACGTTATTTTGAGATTCCCTGTACTACTGTGCTGTATTCTCATCACACTGGTGTAAATATATTTGTATTTGTATTTGTTGTCAAAATTAACTCTGTACTGTACTACTTTTATGTGCTGCATCACATACACAGTCTTGTATATCTAAAATGTACTCTCCCGGGTCGTGCCTGAAAATAGGCATCTTTGTGCCTAGTGCACCTACCCGGTTACCAAAAGCAAATAAATAAATAAGATGTTTGAGAAGAGTGACACAGTATGCAAGCAGAGATCCTCAGAATTGAACCAAGGTCTGGTACAGATACCGTACTTATTCACAGTATTCACTGTAACCTCCAGCCTTTTTCATTAAAACACCTGCAGTTGTACCGGTTTGTTAACTAACAGCCCAGAGAGGGAATATCGTAAGGCTGAAACAAGTGCCTGTAATTATGTAGAGAGAAAACCTATATTACTCCTCATAGAACTGAACTGTGGAATGAGAGAGAGAGAGAGAGAGAAAGAAAGAAAGAAAGAAAGAAAGAAAGAAAGAAAGAAAGAAAGAAAGAAAGAAAGAAAGAAAGAAAGAAAGAAAGCAAGCAAACAAGCATGTCATGTTCCATCTTATACTGTATGTGTCTGCAGTCCGTATGACCTAACTGTGTAACTGGACGCTATAATTCAGATATTAGATATTTTAATATAGAGGGAAGTGAATTTAATGATGTACCAAAGACAACCATATCACTGCATGGAAATATGTAGGGTCTCATGCCTCATGCACAGCTCATTGCAGTGAGCCTCCTTCCTGAAAGAGACTGTTATGGACTTTTCATGTCTCTCTGCTTCTGATTTCTCATCCCATCACACACACACACACACACACACACACACACCCTGGACTTGCTCCCTATTACATGATGAGAGTATTACCTTTTTTACGTGGTGGTACTACTTTGCAGGATTATTTGATCCTTTAATTTTTCATTCCATGTTTTGGCACACCAGAATTGCCCTGTCATGCATGTGTGCTGAAATATTACCCATCACAGAAAAGTGCAAAGAACAAATAAAAAATAAATTATAATCAAATAAAAAAGCATGCCTGCATGTGCTGTGAACTGCTACTGCAATTTTATGTTGTGTTGCACTGCAGGAATATATGTGCGTGTGTGTGGGTGTGTGGGGGGCGGCTGAGGGAGGAGCTGTTAGGTTCAGAGTAGGCAAGCATTTTAATAATACCTTCCAGCTCCATGCACTGACCTTTGTGTGGAACCCCTTACCCTACACATGGCTTAAATGTAAAAATATCATGCTACAAGATACAGGACATTTAAATTACAAATGCACTTTTAATGCTTGACAGTAACAACCACTAAGATATTCACGTTACCCATCGTAAACCAGTTAATAATTTAGGAGTGGATGCATAGACAACCTGTTTAAATATCATGCATTTCCTAGGCTTGTTCAGTTCAGAACTTTTTTTTTTAATTACAGTCTTTGGTAATAGTTTAAGATCCATTAGTGACGAGGGTCACTTTGCAGGTGTGATACAGGTGTAATAGGAAAGTTCAGACACTTGGTCAGAGTCCCTCAGTATAGACCGTATAGAGTTGATATTGTAGCAATGGAATCCAGGTCTGTTAATTATACCAAGCTCATTCACAATCCCTCACTGTAAACTCACAGCTGTACTCTAAAGGAGAAGCATTAGTGAGGTGAACCAAACATATGGTGGTGTGCTACACGTAACCTTGCGTGGTACTGTATGACACTACATTCCATCTTGGAAGGCACCGATGTCCGTCTATTGAGATTCTCAGAAATAGCTGTGTTATCTATATGGGTAGTGTCTGGTTTCTAATTAAGCTGGGTAGTGTCTGACAGACTGATTTCTAATTAAACTAACTCTTTATGTCTCGAATACTTACAGGCCATTGGTGTTTGTCCCTATAGTGCAAGTAACTTATTAATCAGACATAATCTATTAGCCGACAGGGTTTTTTTATCGCCACATTGCAAACCTTTCTGAGACTTTTACAAGAAAATAGACTTCAAAGCAGTTGTTGTTATCTTTGCTTTCAGTATGTTTTACAGCCAATTAGTCACCCTATACATTATCAAAACTACCACATCTCACTTGGAAGGTTGCAATTTGCCCTTGTAAATCATGTAGTAGAAAGGACCAGCTACAGAAAGAATGGTAGTTTACTCACCTGGTAAAGGTGATTGTGGGGGAATATATCTCTGAGGCACTCCACATTCATGACATCATGGGTTGTGTACACCTGATAGGTTACTTGATGCACATGTGACTTGAAGAAAGTCCATCCCCCACCTGAGGGGGGATCTGCTCTCCTAAGGTCAGTTCGATGTATTCCAAAGCTGTATCTGTAACAATAATCTGTTAATATCTTTGCTGTTAATGAGTGTAGATATGTAGTGACCACTTAGTGGTAGAAAATTGTTGTGTAACTTTATTTTGTTATTACATTATACATATAGACGTCGGTGATGTCCAAGCCTGTTAATTTGTAATAGTGAGTATCATACATTCATACAATGTATGAAATCTTGTTGAGTCTTTCACACGTCTGTTGGGCAGGATGTGGAGTGCCTCAGAGATATATTCCCCCACAATCACCTTTACCAGGTGAGTAAACTACCATTGTGGGGATAATCTCTGAGGCGCTCCCCATTCATGACATCATGAGTCATTAAAAATCAGTAATTCTCTGCTAGGGTGGGTCAGACATGTTGTCTTGTACCTAGTCCTTACATGCTACTAAAGATTTCCTCTGCAGTATTCCCATTTTTCTCTGCCCAGGAAGTTGCAACTGCTCTGGTAGAGTGAGCCTTCAGATCTCTTGGTGCAGTCGAGTTATTCACTCTGTATGGTTTCGTGATTGCTGTTTTAAGGTACATGGCGATCAAAGATTTTTAAGCTGGTTTTCCTTTTCCATACAGCTTTACAAACAGTCTGTTTGTATATTTCCTCTGTCCTTGATAGGAATGTGCTAAGTATCCTTTTCATACCCCGTATTTTAAGCTGAGGGTTGTTTTGTATTTTCCACTGAGGGGGTTCTGCAGATATTTCAATAATTTGGTTGATTTGGACTGTCAATGATACTATTGGTCAGAATGACATCATAGGTCTAAGGGATATTCTGTCAGTGTAGAATGTTAGGAAAGGTAAAGGGAATTTTAGTTTACAGCTTAGTGCTTTAACCACTAGGCTACATGGTCTGCATGGGTCTGCATGAGTGTGCCTGTAGTTCTCCTCCACGTCTGGCAGATGCTAGTGCCATCAGGGAAGGGAAAGTGTTAATGTCTTTGCCAAGCCTATGGCATGCACCGGGCCCTGTTCACTCAAGAATGGTACAAGAGGTCTCGTGTTGTACTTGGCCATGGCACTATGTCTATCAATGATGACATTACTCCCAGTACTTGTGAAACTGCTTGAAGTTCTGGATTTCTGTGTTTCTGTAATTGTGTAGTCTGTGCAATAATTGAGTGGACTTGGGCACTTAATGGGTTGCTGAGATCCGGATTTGTGTCGATCAGTGAGCCTAGACTATCTATAGACTGGCTGGGGATGATGGGTAGCTTTCTGATAGGTTATTACACAGCTGTGATTTTGTAGGCAGTGTACTACTGCATTTGTTCTCGAAAGGACTGTTGTACTGTTCTGGTCTTGATCAGCCAGTCGTTCAATAGCGTAATACTTGTATGCTCTTAACTCTTTTACCATCATGAACACACTTGGGGTTGATGTTAGGTTGAATGGTAACACTTGTATTGGTATAGTTTTCCCAATATGTGAAATTGACAGAATTTGTAGTGTGATGTATGTGTCCTACAAATGTAGTGAAGTTAGGTAATCTCCTGAGCTTATAACCATGAGGGTGAGCCTCATTGTTTCCATTGCTAGGGTTTGAATTGTACAGAATTGTTAAGGTCCAGAACTGGGCATAGCCCTCTGGTCCCTTTGTGGCTTCTTTGTCAAATCTGGAGGATCCTCTTTTTCCCTGTTTTGTAATGTGTTACCCTGTCTATGGTCTTGTTGTGCAGTAAGTCTGCCGGTACTGCTTGGACTTGTGTCAGGGTAACGTGTTTTTCAGCACAGGAAATAGGACAAGAATGTTCTTTGTTGGTATGCGAGAAAGTTGTATCACATATCCTAGTCTTATTACTTGTAGGACCCACCTGTCTAGTGTGGTTTGCTCCCATGCTTGCATGAAGAGTAGTAGTTGGCCACTGACTGGAATGTTTTGGTATTGCTTGTAGCAATGGTAGTTGTTGTTTCAACTGGGCTCTGCAGGGGGAGTAGTTTCCTCTACCTTGCTTGGGAACCCTTCTAGCTTGATATCTGATGCATTTTTTTTTGTGGGTATGGCTGCCTGTAGTAGTGTAGCCTGTAGCTGTAATTGCCCTTGTCTTGAAAAGACTGAGAACGGTATGTTTTTCTAGCTGTCAGATAAGTGGATCTGTTTGACTGGTCTGTGGTATCTTATCCTCTTTTCCCTTCAGGTATCTTTCTAGACCTTAACCGAACAGTCTGTTTGACCCCTGTTTGAGCTTGGTGGAGTTGAAATGTTGCTATATTTCAGTGTACTGGGGGCATAGGCAATAGTTATCATGGGATCTCCTCGATGGCTGGATCCCACTGTTTTGCCCCTCAGAAAAATGGCAGCTGAGGTTTCGTGAGCGTTGGGAGTCAGTCAAAGGGCTGCTCCCACGTTGAGTGAGATCTCAGACCTGAAGAGATGAGAGGAAGAGGAGTGAGTTGTTTGGGCATTTCTACGGACATGGGGGCCATAAAAAAAATTTTGGTCAGCTCCATGTTGGTCTGCAGCCTTAAATACCCTGCATGGGGTACACCAGTAGAGCTGAGGTCGTGGAAAGCTGCATTTCAGTCAGGTTCCACCATGGCGTTAGATGCCGTTTGAATGGTGACATGTCACAGAGACTGGGATACCTGGAATGGAAGTAGTGCCACTGTCCTGCACTAAGACACTGCTATAAGGGGTGCCAGGTTGATATTTTCCTTGCTCTCCTTCTACAGATCATTTGATGAGCCTTTTTATTTGGAAGCGTTTGCTCCTGTTACCACTAGCAGGGGTATCCAGTTAGTCAATCTCCTTAAATTATAAGGCCCAGTGGATACTTTATGGACATGTGTACCTGGAACCGCTAGCAGGGGTATCCAGGTAGTCAAGTCTCCTTACATTATAAGGGCCAGTGGATACTTTATGGGTGTTTGTACCTGGAACCACTAGCAGGGGTATCCAGGGTATCAAATCTCCTTACATTATAAGGCCCAGTGGA
Source organism: Neoceratodus forsteri (assembly GCA_016271365.2). NCBI lineage: Eukaryota > Metazoa > Chordata > Ceratodontiformes > Ceratodontidae > Neoceratodus > Neoceratodus forsteri. The sequence goes on from CM057456.1 coordinate 651,317,401, forward strand.
TACTTTATGAATGTTTGCACCTGGAATTTCTAGCAGGGGTATCCAGGGTGTCAAATCTCCTTACTTTATAAGGCCCAGTGGATACTTTATGGACATTTGCACCTGGAACCACTAGCAGGGGTATCCAGGGTGTCAAATCTTCTTACATTATAAGGCCTAGTGAATACTTTATGAAAGTTTTCTCCTGGGACCGCTAGCAGGGGTATCCAGGTAGTCAAATCTCTTTACATTACAAGGTCCAGTGGATACTTTATGGACGTTTGCTCCTGGAACCACTAGCAGGTGTATTCAGGTAGTCATTTTCCTTACATTATAAGGCCCAGTGTATACTTTATGGCGGCTTGCTCCTGGAACCGCTAGCAGGGGCTTCCAGGTGGTCAGTCTCCTTACTTGTAACTTGCACTGTTCTACTTAAAAGCCTTGTAAACTGATGTTGTGATATACTCAGAAGCTATACATCATGCATTAGTTTTCTGTACTTTTTGCCTGGTATATTCTAGTGATATAAGCACAAACTGATAACTAGAATGCTGGATCTTGATAGCATCCTGTATTTAGTGACAATTGTCCTATAATTTTTGTATGTATGGCTTATACTGAAATATTATGAATCTTACCATTGCCTCTAGATTTGGTTAAATATGCTTGAGATGTAGGGTATGCTGCAACCTTGGTTCAGCTGCAGCTCTTTGTTTTGGCCCTGCACTAAGCTGAGAAGGTACCATGAGAGGGTTTTTTTTTCTTCCCCTGCACAGTAATCAATAATGTTCTGCACTGTGCAGGCTATTGCTAAGCCTGTTCATTAAAGTGTGCACTGTCCCTTTAAATGTGATTAGAGTGAGCGAGGGGCTCAGTGCTATGCTGCCTTACCCACAGCTGTGGTAATGGTGTTGCCCCCAATGTATTTTCCCCATTGTTAATTGATTTGCAAATCACTGCCCTTACATTTAATTATTCACATTGTGGTCTGCTGTTGCAGATCGGTTGGTGCTTTTAACAAATGTGCTCTGTGCTGGTTGAATGTTTATGAGTGTAGTTACACTCTCTACAAGATGGCAGCAGTGAGTCTCAGTCAAGCTCCTGTCTGGCAGACACCTACACCCTTAAATTTGCATGGGTAAGGGGTGAGTGGAGAGCTTTTCCGAGATCACAGCAGCAAAGTCTCGCAATATTCTTTCTTGCGGCTGCCAATCTGGATAGGCAAGTTAGGTTAGTTTCTCAATGCTCTTCCTCCTCATGAGACCTACTTGTTTATGGTGTTTTGGTCAGGTAGATGATAGAGGAGTTTCCTCTACCTTTTGATAGAAGAAGGTGGTGAGTTTAAAAGACATAATGTGTCATGAAAAGGTCTAGAGAACATGTCATTTTGAGATGAGATACAGAGGGACTGAGACATTGCTTCAGAGACTGTTGTGTAGTGATGTCTTGAGTGAGCACTTCAGGTGCTTCTATGCTTGTAATGGTGAACTGTGGCACATTATTAAGTATTTTTGCATCCTTTAAATTTAGCCTTCCTTAAATTTCAAAAACGTGATAAATTATCTTGTTCAGGCCCTTTTTTATTAAATTAATAGGACCAAGTCATGCATTCACATTGGTATGTATTACTTTTGTCACACACAGTACATAGTAGCAGCTCCTTAATTAATATGTGGTTGTGCCTTTAAGAGAGAAAAAACAACTGACTATTAGTGAAAGAAATGACTATTAAAGTTCACTATTTTCAAAATAGTTATTTTAATCAAACCTCCTTGTATGTTCACCCGATATAGAACAGTGCTGTGTACCATTTTTGGCCCTTTTTGTATGCCTTGGTTATCTCTGGGATAAAGTAGGCATGTGCCTTTTGGTGGGGGGGGCAGGCTGCTTTAGCTAAAACTTGCCTTGGCTGTGGTAAGCTGAGTGAGGGATATCTTAATTGCTGGCTGCTATTGTAATAGTCTACTGTTTGGGGCAGAACCATTTTTTGTTCTGTAAAACATGTTTCTTCAGTTCTCTCTCATGGTTAGTAAGTTAGAGGACTTTGCTTTGAGAAGCTGTAGCAATTGCTAGCTCTATGCTCCCCTGCAAAATATGTTGGATTTAGTCAAATCTAGCTTGTTTATCCTCATCTAAGATGGTGGCCGAAATCTCGTGAGAGCTGAGAGCCAATCAACTCGCAGCTCTCATGTAGCAGGAGATTTGCAAACTGGAAAGAAGAGGGGGGGGATGGTCATTCTGATAGGAATTGTTTGAGAAACTGGGGCCATAAAGAAACATCCGGAAGGCTCTATTTTGGTCCATAGAACTTCCTTTTCTCTGTGGGACTGTTTTTGAGTAGAAAATAGCACAAGGTGGTTGAGGGTGCTTTGATTTAGTGCCACTGAACTCCAGTAATGTCTGAATCCAGCTCAGGCATTTTAAACATTTTCCAGTGCAAGGAAGCTTTTCTGGCTGAGTTTGAGAGTACCCTTTTTACAAGTTAGTGGGGCTAGCAGGGTCACCAGATTCTTCTTGGTGATTAATACAACTCAGGAACCAGGTTGATTATGTATTATATTACCTCATGTAAATCACTGCATAGATTCTGTGTTCAATTATGTGGGTCAGATATTATTTTAGTTCCTGGCAGTGCTAGCAGGGGTGTTCAGCTAGCTAATAATCTCTATAGTTGCACAATGCGATAATGTTCATAATTTGAATAATCCTAGACAACCGTCGCTGGTAGAAGCCGCAGAGCTAACATTTCTAAGACTACAAGTTTTGCAATTTTAAACAGTTGCATATCTGCAGAAACATACTCATGTGGTCTTGTTTGATCTTTATTGCAGGATATTAATAAATGGCTTAGCCATGTGGCTTCTTACCTTAGTAATGAAGTTGTTCTTTATAATAAATATGTGTTCTTCACAAGAAACACACTGGAGCTCTAGGATGTGCTTGCAACCTGTTTTTGATGCACATAAGAATTGACCTTAGGAGAGCAGACCCCCCCTCTCAGGTGGGGGATGGACTTTCTTCAAGTCATATGTGCATCAAGCAACCTATCAGGTGTACACAACCCATGATGTTATGAATGGGGTGTGCCTCAGAGATTATCCCCCATAATGTATGAGGGTTGTACTTGCAAATACTGACCAGATGGCATCTTAAATAGTTATTGACACTTGTAAGAGTTATTCACATACACTGCAGCATTACATGGAGATGGACTCTCCAAAATAATGAGCCCTTATATTGTCCAAGGTCAATTAAAAATGTCAGTCAATTACATATGTTTTAATGAAGAAATAGGAGGCAATATCATTACACCAGTGGTGAGAGTTTAGAATATTACTTTAGCTATTTGGGTAGAAAGAGCTGCAAATAGTAATACATGCAGGGCATCCTGGTATTGCAATTGCAAAGCCTACACCTGAAGCCTTTCTGAGTGGCATTAGGAGTGCCTTCCATTTCAGTGAAAGGTAAATAGTACATGTCTAATGTTGTCATATTGATATGCCCAAAGTAGCAGAAAAGTGAGTTTCCAAAAGGCATAAGATAACACTGCTGTTGTATGACTTTGCCACATAATTTGTTTGTCCTTTATGTACAGAGGAATGTCCGATTTGCAGTACATACATTGTCAGTTATTGTACAAGTTTCTATTATATGTCTATCTATCTATCTAATTTGTAACAGCTTGTATTATATGTTCAATATGCATCATGTATTTGGAATGCAGGCCCTGTGTGTTTTGGAAAGTACCCCAAGTGAAGTCTGTGAGACTGCCCTAGTGATGATGAAGTACTCCTGTAATACCGTGCAGTTTTGGGGAGAAATCAGCAACTGCTTATATCTGAAGTAAGCCAGACTATATGCCCCCTTGCTGTTCGTGCATACCACCTACCTATTTGGTATGTTTCATATGTACACGCTGCAAGACAGTGCATGGTCTTGCTTGCTTCAAGTGTAAGCAGTTGCTGATTTCTCAGTATGACTGCACAGTATTACAGGCGTAGCTTGACATCACACCAGCAGTTTACAGACTTCACAACGGGTACTTTACAAATCACACAGGTCATGCTTTCCAAAGACATGATATGCACTGGACATATCATCATATCTCTTAACCTCCCTCCTCACAAATTAGGGACATAGCTTAAAATGATCAGGGACAAATCACCAAAATCAGGGACACATCTCAAAAAATAGTAATATTAGTTCCAGTAATTGTGTGCAACAAGCCTCTTAGTATGAATAGCATTTTCTTAAAGAGAACTAGACTGTAACACCAATGACTGGCAGTATTTTGGTATTCAAATGTCTACACTTCAGTGACAGAAATACCAACTATAGGAGGGACAGAAGAAATCCCTGAGGTAAAATCAGGGACATCCTTGAAAATCAGGGACATTTGAACAGTATGCATATCATACACAAGTAGGAAAAATGAAACCTTCAGTATGCTGTTACAATTTTTTTGTAAAAGGTTGGAATTATAAGACTGTGGAGGAAAGGTGGAAAAAGTATTTTACTAATACATTATGTGAAAAACTGCTATCAGTTTCTGTTGCAGTGTTTACAACTGTTATGAATAAAAAGCAAATGGGTTGATAATGTGTGTATTGTGGAATGCCTCATACCTCTGTATGTATGTGTTCTATGTGGCATTTCAGATATGTAGGTACTAGAAGGGGTGGAGGCACAAAAATGTTCTAACGGGCCCTGGTAAATGTTTTTACCAAACAACCGTCTTGCACACAAAGTGTACTTATTGAATAACAGACACACACTGTTAAGCCTAGGTATATTGTGTTTGGTCAGACAGCTCGTAAGTATGGGGTTGCTAAAAGTAGGACTCCATTGAAACTCGGGTGTTGCATTTCAGGTTGGCGATCACATGTGAATGTGTTACAAGTAGGTATGAAAACAGGAGTGGGATTATGACATATAGTGTTTGAACGGCACTCTCCTGGGGGCATATACAGAATAAAGAAAGGAATGCATGACTAGTTCAATAGGCACATGTCTCAGCTGCTTTATTCTACACCAGCAGAAAGCTGAGTTATTCTACATCAGCATGAAACAATAGGGTATAGAGGATTGCAAAACTGTAATACAAAGTGTGTGTGTGTGTCTGTGCGTGTATGCGTGTGCGTGTGTGTGTGTGTGTGTGTGTGTGTGTGTGTGTGTGTGGTTAGGGAAGGGTAGTGCTTACAAAACTGTGGTAGAAGCCCCTCCTAAACAAGCTAGTAATTGTTGTCCCCACTGTGCATATATATATCAGAAACCTCTATTATAAACTGCAAATTTATTTACACCTAATAAGACATTACTCTGCACTTCAGGTAATTCTGTGACAAAGTGCTAGAAAAGCAGTAACTTGTGAGATTTTAAAGCTCACTTCTCTGCTATTCTAGGTAATATCAGTATGAGAAAACTAGAGATGGACTAGATACCTTTCACTGAGACAGACAAGGCATTCCTAATGGCAATCAAAAAGGCTTGAAGTGTACATTTCACACTTGCAATAGCAGGATACACTGCAGGTACAGTATTACGATTTACAGCTCTTTCTACCCAAACAGCTAAACTGATTTTGGCAATGTCTGACCCTTGATATTATATTACTATATCCTGTCTTTCTTTTATTACAACAAATGTTGTTGGCTAATAGATGTAACTGACCTGGGAGAATGTCATGGCTCATTAATGCAGACCTGTAATTGGTACTAGACAGTGTATCGGTATCTTGAACCACAGTATGTGTTTATAACTCTGACAAGTGTCAGTAACTTTACAATACCATCACATCAGCATTTGTAAGTACCACCCTCACACATTCTTTATATAGATGTTGATTTGTACTACCTGAATCACAAGGGTGAACTGAAACCTAAGCGTGATGTGTCAGTTTGGAAATAAATAGGAAGACTAACTGGCTATAAAACATGGTGAAAACAAAGGGGAAAAAGTGTTTAAAATCTGTTTCCATGTAAGTGAAGTCTACTCAGAAGGAACTGCAGTGTTGAGATAAAAATGCCTTTTGGCTCTGACATCTAGCTGATTAATAACATTTACTTGAACTATAGACACAGACACCCACATACCAATAACCCTGTAAGTACTCAAGAAAGAAAGAGTTCACTTAAATAGAAACCAGGCATTAAACACAGAGCTAAGAGGTTAATTTCTGAGTATCTCAATAGACGGACATCAATCTCTTGCAAGTTGGAATGTAATGTCCAACAGTGCAAGCTGCATAAATTATAACAGATATAGCTATTGAACCGTGTTGGTTTTAGACTCTTTTAAAAGAAGTTCTTTCAATTTCAAATAGCAATATAGGAATTATACACAAGTTTTTAAGTGTAACTCCTTTCAGCTTGTTTTGGTATTTATAAGACTTGTTAGCTAACTAAATATTCCCACTTTTTTCAGTCTTGTAGAAGGTGGCAAACCCTGTTTAGCATGCAGATACCATGCATGCTATGTACAGTATATTGCAAATTCAGTCTCTACCAATGTAGACTGCTCCTTCTGTTATTCATTCAGACAAACTAATACTGATAACAGCTACAGTCATGGTTGATGTTCTGTCATAACATTTATCAGTCATTTTCAAGTCTAGTATTTTCAGAAGCAATTGATGCTTTAAAATATGAACCCACTGATCATGCTGTGAGAATGTAAGTATCGGTAACACCAAATTCAGACACATAATTGACAAACCCAAAAAAACATAAGCTTCCAACAGTTGGAATTGGATCTCAACCCTTCAGGGGAAATAGTGCCCGTTGATGTTATTCCATGACATTATACCCTCCCATACTCTTGCCATATCCCCTAATTCTTTCATTCAGACTACTGTGACAGACAACTATTCCCACTCAACCACAACAGAAAACTGTTGGAACAAAAAGATAAAAAGTGATTTATTAGAATAAAGATATATGATATTGCAAAATGTAGTACAGTGACAGAAAAGACATACAAAGCAAGCCGTCAGATAGATTTCATTATGGAACTTGCAATTTATTTATTTATTGAAATATTTCACCAGGAAGGCATACTGATCAACAAGCAATCAGATACCGATAGTTAAATGTACATGCTTAGTAATTAAACCAGCATAAAACACATTCGTTATTCAAGTGCTTCAGTAAATGACCAAGTGCACGTGAATAGTTTATTGTTTCCTTCTTTTTAAAGTACAGATAGGGTGGTTTTCAGTTGACGGCTAGCTGATTTTGAAACCACATGTCAATGAGCTGTCAGGTTACGCCACCCCCACTCCGCAAGTAACTGGCTGATATGTGACTCCTTTACTACATTTTATATCACACATATCTAACAAAAAACCTGCAAAATACCATGGCTGTTCCAGTTATTTATTTATTTATTTTTTACAGTTGTCATGCAGAGCCAGTCATGCATCTGTGGCTGTGGGAACTATCACTAATTACTGTGCGGTGGAATCCTAGCATAAAGTTTCTGCTTTTCTTTCTTTTTACCATACTACCATCTAATACATTACTTGGGTTTAAAGGTAAACATTGCTCTTTTCAGCAGTCTTGACAACATTTAGATTTAGTCAGGTTCTCACCGCATCATATCTGTCAGGTTCAGATGAACAACAATCCATTACTAGCCATCTAATTAATTATTTATGTCTTTTTCATTTATGGAAATGTTTCAGCAGGAAGACATACTGAGGAATTTGCTCATTTCCAGATGTGTCCTTGGGAATTGAGGAAAGGAGGTTTACAGAGGATGGATTGTATGAGATGAGACACTGGTGTGTAGTGCAGTTATGAGTGGGAGGAGTAAGTGACAGACCTTGGTGTGCAGTTAAGTGGGAAGAAGGAAGTTAAGACAGACTGTAGGGTGCCATCATGGGAACCCTCCATCATGCAACACAAAATGATTAAATATTGAGTGTTTTTTTATGTATCTCCTTTTCTGTAGTGTTCTCTCTGACATGTTTGCTGCTTTCTGCTCTGATTAGACCATGGGGAGCCCATAAAAAGCCACTTCCCTATAGACAGGATTGACAACACATAGAAGCCACAGGATTACATGGACAATGCTACAATAGAGCAGCATTTGAAACTAACATTTTTGTTTTTCATTAAGGGAGGACACTGGCAAGTGCAACAGTACAGCTACTGTATAAACTCAGAAAGAAATCTAATTGATGACCAACATTGGAAAAAAAAGTAATAAGGATGGCTGTCATGGGTTAATTGTAAGAAGGGTTAGGATTGTTCCTATAAGATATGAAAATAATGCAAATATTTTAAATGATTTCATTACCAAAGACAGCATAGCTTAGAGGAAATGTCTTATTCTCTGTGGAGTCCTGTCATGTGCCTTTTTTACATTTGAAAATGCCAGGCTGAGTTACCTATGGTTAAATAAGTGTCTGAGAGTCCAGACCAAGTATGTGATCTGTTCTATGGCATTCCACTTTCTCTGGCTTAAAGAGCTAGTGTACCGCTTGGGATTAATAGTAATTTTCAGATGCAGTCAGCTATCACTTCTTATATCACAAATATTTTTCTTTTCTGTTTGTTAATTAGAAGATTTTCCACCTGACAGTATGGGGGTAATGTGTGGAGCAGCACTCTGCTGGAGGAAAAAAAAAAGTCAATTCTGTTCCTCCCACTGCATCGTCAGAAATGAGACCAGACACCTTGAGGTACCACAGTCCTTGCAGCCTGAGCAGTGACTCTCACAAGCTACCAATCAAAATGCAGGAAATTGTGACATCACTAGTAAACAGGGAAAGCCAGTCCCTGCTGCTTCATGTGAAAGTGAAACCTGGCAGTGAGAAATGGTTCTCATTGGTTACTAGCGATGTTGTAGTTGGTGTGGTCTTGGTGTTGATGTAGTGGGAGGAACAGAATTGACTTTTTTTTGTCCTCCAGATAGAGTGCTACTCCACACATCACCCCAGTACTGCCAGGTGGAAAATCTTCAAATTAGCAAACAGAAAAGAAAAAATACTTGAGATATAAGAAGTGACAGCTGACTACATCTGAAAGTTACAATTAATTGCAGGCAGTTTCCAAGCAGTACACTATCTCTTTAATTTTCAGGATAGTTCTTTTAAGTGTCTCAAAGATCTCCCTACAATTGTTTTCTGGCTGATAACATAGGGATTAAAACCTCTGTTGGTAGGTCTCTGCTCTGATATCATAACTCCTCAGGATTGCTACTTTCACTTGGTTGTAATCAGTGCTCTGTACTGATTCCATATGGCTGTAGGCAAGTTAAGCCTTCCTGGTCAGGGGAGGAGACTAGCCATATCACCCACTGCTCCCTTGGCCATCTGTGAGAAATGGCCCCCCTCTCAAACATTGTCAAATGGGACTGTGTGTCATTCTTTGACCTGAGTTTGGTGAATTTCACATCACATGTGGCAGAATAGCTGTATTCCCTACTCACTGATCCCCTTGAGTGTGTGGGGCCTTCCCTTACAATAGCTGCACGACCTCTATCCATCAAGCCTCTTGTCTCTGTGTGTCTTTCTATCCCTGTTTGTCTGCCTCTATCTGATGTATTGATGGTAGCCCATGATGATAGCAATTATAAATGAGACATTGTAGAAACGGTGACTCATTTATAGCACTATCATCATCAGCTACCCTGCATGGGTAGCGATGGGTTAGTGAGAAAAGCGACTAGAAGGGGAGGGAGAAAGGGAGGTGCAGGAGATGGATAGGAGTGAGGGTTTAGGTAGACAGGGGAGCCTGCTGTAACTGAGCCAGCTCTGTGGTGTGGTGGTGTGGGTGGTTGGCTACGATGCAGCAGACACTGGGTTTGGGACCTGCTGGGGGTAATTATTTTACCGCTGCTTGTGGCTGTTGTTCTTTTTTTCCTGCCATGGTGTTTTGCGCCCTCCTCGACATGCACCCCCCCAGAGCTGAGAATCCTTAGTTGGGGGAGTGCACAAACACAGTTCCAGCTGCCGAAGTTGGGCCACTTAGAAATGTATATCATGGAAATGCTTTTCAGTGATATACATTAGCTATGATAGTGAGCACGGTTTTTCGATTGCTATCATAACATGGAACCGAATTGACAACCAGTGTAGCATCTCAAATAGCTCTCATGGGACCTCATCAGTCCATTTTTCCTCAATTTCATTCTCTTTTTCCAGCCTTCCTTCCAGTACTTGATCAGCTATAATCTTGGGTCTAACATCAGGTATCTGTTCCTTTCTCTAGGAATCAATGATTCTGGTGAGAACCTGCATGGTTCTGAAGGTATACGTTGTCCCATAGGACACCTCTGGTCATCCTGCATGAACCACTTTAGTCCCTTCTTCATTCCCACTGCCAAATACAGTACTGCAACAAAAAAAATCCTGTTTTGAACCCAGATTCTGCCGCTAACACCATCTGCCAGGGTGTGGAGATGAAGAAACAACCAGTGAACAGAGAATGCCGCGTGCAAAATACTGGAAGGCATTTTCTTTTTAGAAACTGTCAAAATTTACCAATACAGTTAGAAAAGAGCACACACTGGGCTCATTTTCAGTTGTGAGGCTGCTTCTTGTTTATTTTACTGTCTATTTAGTTTTTGTTTACAGGGAAAGGAGAACTAGACAATTCTGCCTATTTTCAGCCTTATCCCAGGGGAAGGGGATAAAGATGGACATTAAACCACATTAAGCTGTTGGTAGTATTCTTACTACTTATTTTCTGTAAGGTCATCATAGATTCCCACCCTAGTGTCTAAATGGATGTTTATTCTGGCAAGAAACAGGAGTTGTACTTTAATGTCCCTCATTTCTATGAGCTTTTTGATAACATTCCTTACCGTCGACCTCTTTTTATCATCATAATAAATTGCCTGATTATTGTATCAAGTCCACTTTTTCTGCCACGCTGTGGTCAGAATCGTTTCTTTGCTTTGGCAATACTGCTTTGTCATTAGCACTTGATTTGAATCCCACATTCCCATTGTCTCCACAATTGCTCACAGTCGACAGAACCATCTCTCTTTACAACTAGAAATAGGCACATACCTATCTCTACTCTCCACAGCCAGCCACTAAATTACAATTTACAATCATCTGTATTTTTCCAATACAAGTTCATGTACTACTGAAAGCCAGTTCCAAATTCTGTTTCATAATTAGTCATACAGACCAGGAAATTGGGGGGAAACTGCAGCTGCTGGGATGAAGCAGGCTCTTCATGAGTGACAGGCACCTTTCTGCTGCCAACCACCTGTCACCATTACCCCAAGACAGGACAGTCATCCCACTGATGCTAAATCCTTGTCTCCCCCAACTCTTCATGCACTGGCCCAACAGTGACCCGAGTTGACTTTCAAACCCAATAGGCAGGTGTGCTGTGTAGTGTGGCTACTGTTACCCCACTGGACTGACACTTTTGGAAACTTTTATGGACTACTGGAGTGATTAGTCTTCCCCTTTCACTCCCACAAGGACTGGTATTCCCCCTCCCATGCAAGCTGCATGAGCCAGGTGATCAGTATTTCTTTCCTCATACCATCCCATTTCTTCCTTTTATTTCCACAGATATATCAATACACCAGCCATGTTGTGACAGGAATCAGCCCCAGTATGCCAGGATAATGGCAGATACCATGTATCAGATAAGTATTTTTTTTATGTTTATCCTATCTTGTTTGTCCTAGTTAGTACCTGAAGAGCAGTGGATCCTTTGTGACCCCATTGCTACTCTTATTTTATAGGTTCATACTCTGTGGTGGTACCATCAAGATCACCCTGTTCCAGGCTCCTCAGGATCCAGGTAAGAAATCTTCATTTATTTACTTTTTTCTATGATGATAAGCTGTAACAGTATGACACAAACTGTGAACGGACTGTTAGTTTTCACTTATTAGGTTGTTGATGACTCGGGGCTTGAAATATCTCCACACTTCTGTTTTATTTCTTTTTTTCACAGGTCCTTCACAACTTCAAAGAACACTCCAGCACTGATTTGCCAAGACTCTAGACCCAAAATCCTAATGTTTTTTATTTTCCCTATGTTGTGCACTTTGCATTTTTCAACTCTAATGCCTGCATTAACATACTCATTTGCAATGTATATATATATATATATATATATATATATTGTACAGTGCCACTCCAACACATTGCCCATAAACAGCTCCAGCCCAGGACCAGACAGGGCATATGCCCCAGTTTAAAAAAATGCTCTGCCCCTGCAGCTCTACATAACAGACAAGATAGTTTGCATTTAAATCCATCCACTTTGTACTCTACTTTTGCCCCACTCATCCTTTCTCTTTGGAGTTGCCTACTTTGTGGGTGTGGCAACATCACCTATGGTGGTAAGACCGAAGGAGCATCTCTTTTACTGTTTACTCTCCCAGTGCCTGCCCTCATACATGGGGATTCTATCAGTCAGTCCCAATCCCAAAGTTTTGTTTTACACAAGCACCCTCCATGTCATCCATCACCCCAAACCATACTTTCATTTTCGCTCAGCCCCCTCTAGCATTGGCTTTAATTCTTGGTTTCCTTCACTGTTTTCTAAAATGTGAACATTATTCTTTTGTTGGGTAACTGTCTGTCTATTTTCCATCATCTGCCTTCCCTCCCTGCAACATCCTACCAGTCCACTACCACACCACTGCTAGGGTCTGGAATCAGTCCCTTCCTCAAATCCTTCCTCCCAGATTCTTTGCAACCACTCTCATCCTCTTCATGTATTGTATGGTGTCAAACCACAGTGCATTCCTACTTTTATACCTCAGTTTGTATATGTCAAACCAGGATATGGGACCTGCTGCAGGGGAGACCATTCATCTCTCCTCTCAGCCACAAAAGTGAATCATATAACTGGCACTCACTGAGAAAGATTAAGAACAGGCTGCAAGGTTGGAGGGAGGGAGCTAAAACCAAAGAAAAGGTAAAAAAGCAATTCTGACTTGGATGGTGTTCATCTCAGGGCTGGCTGGGACTCATCCAGTTAAGTTTGGAGTGACTCAATTTCTGTACCATTTTGACAGCTGTCCTCTGGACCACCTCCATTCTGCCTATCTCTTTCCAGGGATGTGGTCTCCAGAACTAGACACAGTACTTCAGGTGGGGTGCTATGAATTGACCTATATAGAGGCAATGCCACCTCCCTCTTCATGCTGGCAATACCCCTACTTATGTATGTACCCCAGCATCCCACTAGCCCTCTTGACTGTCTTGTCACTTTGCCTGGCCTCCTTTCAGTCATCCAATATCATTACTCTCTAGATCTCTTTCTTGCTTGGTCATTGTCAGTAAACTCTCCCAATTTTGTACTCTGCCCCCACGGTTCTGTAGATAAAATGCATTTCTTTGTGCTTCTTTGCATTAAAAACTAGTTGTTTGATTACCCAGTCAAATAAATCTATCACATTTATTTGGCATGACCTTCCCATTGTCTGTTAAATAAGTCTGTCAGAGATACTGCTCTTGCATCCCTGAACTCCATCAGCACAAAAGGATGCACCCCTTCTGGCCCCTTAGCTTTGTTCACCTTCAGATTACCGAATACTTTCTGGACTCGCTCCTCAGAAAAAGGCCTACTGACCATTTCCCTCCCCTCAAAGCCTCTGGTGCTTTTCTCTGATCCCTTTCCTTCACCTTCTACACAGAACATTGAGCATAAGTATTTGTTTAAGATGTCTGCCATTTCTTAGTCCCCCTTCATACAGTCCCTGCCACCCTGAGTGTACAATCCCTCCTTTTGTCTTCCATTCCTCACTAATATACCCCACACATATATACACATATGTTGCCACCCTTGTCCTACTGTAGGACTTATTTCCTCACTTTGCGACTTTCTGATCCTCAATGCTTTTCCTGCTTTGTTTTCCAAGATATGCTTTACTATCCTCCTCTTTCTGTGATTCATTATACCTTCTGAATTTTATTCTTTCATCCTTTAACTATTTTGCGATCTCTTTCAAGAGCCATAGTGGTTTCATCTTTCTGTTGCTTCTGCTTACTTGCTTGAATCTGAGATGTGTTGCCTTCACTATGCCCTTTTTTACTTTGACTTGCTTTTCCTCCACCGCCTTAGGTCACATCCCCCTGCCAGGTAATTCCTGAGGCATTTAATAACCTTTGTACCCTCAGCCCTTCTGAAGACCAGGACCCTTGTCTTTGTGTGGATGGAGTCTGCCCCTGTTCTTATGTTGAATGACATTGTACGATGATCACTGCTCCCCAGATGGCTTCCAACCTTGATGTCTGCAATACTGTCTCTGTTAGTAAAAAATAGGTCCAGTATTGCCTCATCACAAGCAGATTCACTGACTACTTGCCTGAAGAATGTCTCTTGGTTGGAGACCAGGATGTCCCTACTCCTAGCTGACACTACAGCTGAAAGGCTCCAAACTTCATTCAGCAGATTGAAATCCTCTACCAGCAACACTACTCCATTTCATCCATTTTGCCAGTTGCTTCTAATATGTCTTTTTTTAAGTCCTCCCCTGTGTCAGAGGCCTGTACATCACTCCTGTCCAAATAGCAGCTCTGTATTATGACTACAGAGTGACCCACATCACCTTGACCCCCCCCAAAAGTCTCTGTATATCCATCACTTTTAATTGTTTTCCTTCGCATAAAGCACCACGTACCCTTCTTTCTTCACTACCCTGTCTCTTATGAACATTATAGAGCCTGGCATGACCATGTCCCGGACACAGTTGTCAGTACACCATGATTCGGTAATAGCCACAATATCCAGGCCTGCCTCAGCCATGATGGCCTCTACAGTAGGTCTTAGGTCTCATTTTCCAGATTTTAGCACTGGCATACGTGGCCTTTCATATCTGGGTACCTTTTTTCTTGTTGCTTTCTCCTTTTTGCAGTTCTTTTCCCCTTCCTCACCTTTCTCCTTTGACTGTTCCTCCCCCTCCTTTCTTCTTTGCTTAACTCCGCTTCTTTGAATAACTTGTATCCTGGTGAGACTCTTTCCCCTCAAGATCTCCCTACTCTCTATCTCACTCTGTAGTGCTCCACTTTCTACCTCCTCTATTTCTTCCATCACTCCCCTCGGCTACTTCGAATATCCATCAAAGTAACATTGAAACTACCCACTGAGGACTATAGTTCACTCCTGGATGGAAGCATGCCATCACATTGCTATATGCTCTTATACTCCCATGTTGGTCCACAGTTCCCAGTGTAGCCATATCTCTCTTCTGTGCACCATCCCTTCTTTCATTACTTGAAAATCTTGCTACACAGCTCCCTCTCTTCCTCATGTAGTACAAGAAGCATTTACTGCTCACATTTTAAAAACATGGGAAACACAGAATCAACGACATAAATTATCTAAAACTACCAATAATCTCACTTACACAGACCTCCATGAGGCACTTCAACTTTACGTTTAAGCCAGTGACACACCATCATCAAGTTAATGCACTAGCAGCCATAGTGGTTCTGACCAGAATTTGTTCTACAATGTTGCAACCCTTGCAGTGCTACTGCAAGTGGTTCCTACAATGTGTGATACTTTGTGGACTATTCGACCACTGCTGTCATCTTCCTCTACACTTGTAGTTCCCACTGAGGCAGAGGGTCTATGACCAAGCCCCCTCTATTCTGTTTTTTTCTGTGCATGATTTGATGACCCCATGCCACCATGTTCTTGGCCTCTCCCTTTCTCCATTTCCTAATGTTGCTACAGGACTCAGCCACTTGGATGATGAATGATGAAGAGTAAGACTTTGTTTTATTGCATTTTTGGATTTTTTTTTTGTTGTTTTTAGTATAGTCTTTTTTATTTTTATTTTGTTTTTTATTTAATTTTTATTTTATCAATGGGATGCTTCCAAGGACTGCCAGAAGCCAGATACTGACTTGCTACTGGCTGACACACACTTGCAGCCCACTGCCCACATCATATTTCAATAGCACAGATCAGGACGACACACACATACAGGTTTCTTCAGGACTCTGGAGGAGGAGGAGGAGGAAGAAGGAACTCTAGCAACTTGAGGGAATGTGGAGATTTTTTTACATTTTTTTTTTACTATTTTTTTTTTAACTTTTTTTGTGGGATGCCACCAAGGTGCCCACTACCAGGTGCCACGCATCGGCACGCTGCCAGCTGACATGCACTTGCTTCCCACTGCAAAGATCACACTGCAACAGTACAGCTCAGGATGACACACACACACAGGCTGTTTCAGGACTCAGGAGGAGAGAACTTCAGCAACGTGGGGAAATGCAAAGACTAAAAGTTTTTAATTTCAAAACAGCCACAGAAAGAAAAAATTATTTTATTAAATTAATTTTTTTATGGGAATCCACAAGGTGCCAAACTACCTGGGGCTGGGCACTTGCATGCTGCAAGGTGGCATGCACTTGCTGCCCTGCCCACTGCCCAGATCACACTGCAAAAGGCTGCTTTAGGACTCAGGAGAAGGAAGAAATAACTTCTGAAAGCAAGCCTGCAACTTGGGTGAATATAAAGAGTTTGAAAGCACCACAAAATGAAACATGAAGTCATGAACAAGAATGAAGAAAAATTATTTAATATTTTTTTATTGGATACCACCAAGGTGCCAACAACCAGTGCCAGCTAGCACACACTTACTGCCCAGTAAAAGTAGCAAATAAAAGTAACCCCCATAAAAAAAATCACATCTCAGGCTTTTGTTAGGGGTTTCAGTCAATTCTATTTGTATTTGTAATGCCCTGCTAAATTGCTAGTTCTGCAATGAAAACAAATGTGTGCTGCACTGCTGAGATAAGTGAACAAGTGAGCACTAGCTGACTGCCATCTCATGTTCCATCTGTCACTGCCCAGCCCCAAACACACCCCTCCTCCAGAGTCCAGTCTCCCCCCTCTCAGGTTCACCACTGGTCCCAGAAGCCTACTGCAACATTGCAGCTCAGCCTGCCTTTTTTTTCCTTCTTTTTCCTCCTAAATATCCCCCCTTCAGCAGCCCTGCTATTGCAGGACTAGTGTCAATCACACTTTTGTAGATTTTCTTTTGCATTTAAAGAATTTCCTAGCTAATCTAACTAGAAGTGAATCTCAGCCCTGCCTGAGCTACTTAACAGCCCAACGAGTGTGTGAATGAGCTCTCACACTGGCTTACATCATCATAGATTCATAGATTGTCGGCAGATAAGAATCGCTAGGCCCATCCAGTCTGCCCATTTATGCTAGTTTACAAAGTGACCAGTAACCATTATCGGTCATTGGCTTGGCTTTTTCTTCCCACCTTTATTATTCCTTTGTTCCTGTCCCTCGCATGTTGTGTTTCAGCTGGCCATGCTGCAGGATCCCTCGGGGATTGAGTAGGGCTCCCTGGTACTGCCCTCCCCCAGATTTCTTCACTCGCCTCACCAAAACCAATGCACACACCGGTCAAGCTGTAGGATCCCTCGGGGGTCGAGTATGGTTCCCTGGTACTGCCCTCCCCCAGATTTCTTCACCAGCTACACTGAAACTGAGGACACATGCCAGCCAAGCTGCAGGATCCCTCAGAGGTTGAGTAGGGCTCCCTGGTAATGCCCTCCACCAGATTTCTACACCTGCTGCACCAAAACTGACAGCACATGGTAAGAAGCCCCAGCCGAATCCTCAGGCAATCTGACTGCTGTGTTTTTAGCCTGATTGTTTCTGGCATGAAGTTTGAAATGCTGCCCTCAGTAGCCTCCTCATGGAATTAGTCCACCATTTCCAAACGCTGCCTAAGACCTGCAGGAGACATGGACAGAACTCATAGTTGAGCTGAGTGGGATATTGTAATCACTAAATCTATTGGTAGCAGGGAGCAAGTAGAACTGAGTGTTAAATGTATAGTGAATAAATATATTTCAATAGGTACCTCGGCATTTAATTACAGAGGTTGGAATCCTGTCTAGCAACTATATCTGATAAACTGCTGCGACAGCTAGGGGAAACTTATGCAGTGCATGAAATTAGCAAGGAGCAATATATTTAATGGGTGCAGGCACCAAGTCCTTAGCCAGCAAGGAGGGTGTTTCTAGGGATTGTACTGGTATTCCTGAGTGTTTTGCAACAATACCGAATGTTTTACCTAGAAATTGCCATTTCAACCTGTGTACTGTACTGCTTAGGAAAGGGACTGTGGAGTTGCTATCCAGTGAAGTAGTGAGGTATGGGAGGCAGAAGTGTTTTCAAACTCAGTGAAATGAGCCAGTATAAAGCCCCTCAGGCGACTGTTAATGCTGTTGAAATCTGAGACATACACCTGTTGGCCATTAGTGACATGGCCCACTGCTGCTCCTATTTTCCTACTTTAACCTGCTCGCTCCCTTTGTGTTTCAGCTGGCCAAGCTGCAGGATCCCTTGGGGGTCAAATAGGGCTCCCTGGTACTACCCTCCCCCAGATTTCTTTGCCCACTGCACCAAAACCGACGGCACATGGTAAGAAGCCCCAGCCTGACCCTAAGGCAGTCTGACTGCTGTGTTTTTAGTCTGATTGTTTCTGGCGCACAGTGCCATGTGCTGTGCACAGTACCGATAATGAAATAACCCACCCACCATCCCCCCCTACCTAGGGTGGCCCCTCACAATTTATCTGCTTCACCCCTCCCGCCTCTGTTCCCAAGGTCAATTGTTCTGTGTCCCACCCATTATAAGTTTACATATTGTTATAGCCCTACAACTGGTCACCTCTTCAGCGTCATCCCCATTTACTGCACAACTATTTGGAAAATTCCTTCTGGTAGCCTGTTTACCTCACTCCTGATCTGCAGCATATCTCCACTTCTTCCTGTCACATTCTCACACAGTGAGACAATGCACACAGCCTATCCAGGAACCTCTCTGCTGCCTGCTGCATAGCCACTCCTGCCCACCTTCCTGCCCCTCCCTGCAGTCAGTACTTGATAAGTCCCTCATCAGCCCAGAAAAAATATTTCTTAGTACCAACTCTCCCATGTGGTCTGCTGCTGAGTACATACCATACCACCACTCACCTAGCTACAACATTTTGGTCCCTTAGCTTTTACCAATGGCTGTGTCTGTTCACCCCTGCATACAAGTCATGTACTTTATCCTGCTTGTACTCCTTCTTGCTACCTACATTACAGACACTATACCAGGTGTCTAAGGGAATTACAAATGGTCAAACACCCTCTTTCCAGACAACTTCTCTTTCTCCAGCACCATTGCCTAACCATTTAGACCACCTGACACACAGCCTTTTCTACTCTAATGCAAGCTACTTACTTACGTGCCATCTTACAGTGGTTCACAAATGTTCTCATCGTACACCCAGGACTCTCAAGCAACTGTGCCTTATCACCTTAATCCTGTGGTTATACCTGCTGCTAATCTCTGCAGGTGACATTGAACCTAATACTGGACCTGCTCGTCTCAATCACTGTCTTACCCTTCCACCATAGAAAGGAGCCAAAGGGCTCAAACTAATACACCTAAACATTAAAAGCCTGCTCCATAATAAAGCTGAACTTACTGCCTGGGTATCACACTACCAGCCAGATATTTTATGTATCTCAGAAACTTAGCTTAAACCATCCATATCTGATGGTCAATGTAATTTAGCAGGCTACAACTTCATTAGAAATGACAGGTCTACCCCTAAGAGGGGGAGGCAGCACAATGATCTACTAAAAATCCCACCTAAATGTCTCCACACCCACACCCCCTGCAATGCCCTCTACTGCCCTTGAGTTATGCCATGGAGTACTAACTCTGTGCTCCTCCAAGAAATTCCATATCTTCTGTATATATTTGCCCCCCCCCCCCCATCAAGCCCCATGGGCTTAACCTGCTCATAGATACTTTTGGTCCTATTGTGTGCAGCACTGACTTCATTATCCTTGGCAACTTCAATATTTATTGGACCTCTCACTCTGCAGCTGAAATTGACCCCCTGTTACACAAACTCCTACTCACTCAAATCATCTCTCAGCCCACTAGGTTATCCAACAACGGTAACACCTCCACTCTCATAGACTGGATCTTAGTTCCAGATGCTGACAAGTTTGACTGCTCAAATGTTCTGCCTGATGCCCCAAGTGATCATTCACCCATATACTGCGTGTAGCATACCACCATGCCCAATGTCCCACCTCATATCATCCACTTCAGGGACTTCTATCATCTTGACCATTCCCATTTCAAAGCTGACCTGGTCAGCCAAAACTGGGCCCCTCTATGGACCACCTCAGGCATCAACATGGCACTGTCCTGTTTCAGTAACATATCTTTAATGCTTCAGAGCAAACATGCCCCTGTCACCACTCGGAGAGTTCGGGGGACAAACAGCAAGTGGCTTACTCATCCCCTCCTGTCCCTTATGAAAGAAAGAGATAAATGTTAGGCCACTTTCAAAGCTTCCAATGCCCAGTCTGATTGGGCTGCCTATAAAATTCACATAAACAAATGCAAGCATGCCATAAGACAGAATAAAAGAAGTTACTGTAAGTCTCACTTAAACTCTACCCCAAAATTTCCCCGTCATTACTGGAGCCATCTTAAGCAAGCCCTAGGCTACCAAGCCCCCGCCATCACTCCAGACTTCAAAATTGATGGGGTACACTGCAACAGCCTACATACCATCATTAATGCCTTCAACAACCTCTTCACCAATCTCTCCTCTACCCTCAACCTACTAGACAAAAGCCAGGAAGCCTCCTCCTCACTACCACCACCTCCTCCCTCTAGCCATCACCCTCCCCTTCTTATTTAGAAAGTCTTACCTCTAGATGTCTTAAAACTACTAAGGAACATCCCTGAATTGAAGTCAGTGGGCCCCGATGGCCTTGAACCAAGACTTCTGAAACTATCAGCAAATGAGCTTGTGACTCCTCTTGTAAGGGTCCTTAATATCTCCCTCTCCACTGCTACTGTCCCCTCTTCTTGGAAGCCAGCCAATATAGTCCCAGTGTTTAAATAAAGTACAGCACCACTCCCCGCCGCATACAGCATCCATCAATTTCAATGGGAACAATGGGGGGACAAGCTGCTAGTTCGTTAGATAGAGAGGTTTGGTAAATGGGGGGTTGGGTAAACGGGGTTGGACTGTAACTGTAAAATCCTATGAAACTATTGTCCGATTGCCATTTTACCGGCCCTAACCAAATTACTGGAAAAAATAATCTCCCAGCCAATTGTGTACCTCGATAATTATAACTTACTCTGTCCAGCACAACATGGTTTCTGGAAATGTCACAGCACCACCACTGCCATGTTGACATAAACAGATGCCATCTATGCATCTCTAGATAAGGGTGAATAAATACACTGGTGCTATGTTTATTAACCTGACAAAGGCTTTTGACATGGTCAGTCACCAATTACTACTCCATAACTAAGCTCCCTCAGAATCTCCATGCATGCTCTCCCCTGGTTTGCCAGCTATGTAGCTGACAGAACACAGAGAGTTAAGATAGACAACACATACTGAAACTATCTCCCCACCTCCCTGAGTGTCCTACAAGGATCAATTCTTGGTCCACTGTTATTCTCTATGCACATTAATTCCATATACCAGTGTTTCAACAACAGCACCCCTCTCCTTTACGCTGATTATCTTGTCTTCATCAGCTTGTCCCTGACAAAAACATTATCAATAGCACACTTTCCACTGATCTCCATGTAGTCCGATCTTGGATGGCTGCTAATAAACTCCTAATTAACCTATCCAAGACTCAAGCGATGTTCTTTGGCTCACCCTCCTGGCTACATACCAACAACACCCATCTGCAAATATCCCGCCTAAATGGCACCTTCTTAGAAACAGTCACTTCCTTTAAGCATCTAGGTTTCACCCTGGACCAATCTCTGGACTTCGCCTCACATATCTCCTTCATATGTAAGGCCACAAACTCTAGTCTTGGTCTCGAATACCGAGACACCAAAAACCTATCTCCTGCTGTCAGGTATACTATAGCACGTATCCTACTGCTACCAAAGCTCACATATGGCCTCCCTGTCTTTACTAATGTATCCAACTCCAACATACGTAAGTGGGTGGTAGGATATAATAATACATGTCGCTTCGCTCTCAGCTGTCATCTCGTCATCCACCACTGCCTGTTGTATGAAAAACTTGGCTGGTTCTGTCCCTCTGCTTTAATGGACCAAAAGCTGGGGAAACTTGTCTACTGCTTACTGGATACAAACAAACCCTTCTCACTTGCTTCACACCTTGTGACTAGTGTTAGTCACTACTCCCTCAGATCGTCTGACACAGCTAAACTCACCATTCCCCAGTCCTGCACCTGCTTTGGCAAAATGCCCTTCTAGTCTACGGCCCCCAAACTCTGGAACAGCCTTTTCCCTCCTCTGCAGTCAGACCACTCTGGAGCCTCCTTCAACTACCAGTTACGCACTCATTTTGCACAGTGCCACAAATGCACTTGCTCCATTCATCATACTTGTACCACTCCTTTCTAGGTACTCCTTTCTGTCTCCCTGTCCATCACTAGTGCCCCCGCAATTTCAAACGACTAGAGAATCTAGTTTAAACTGCACTAGGTCAGGGCATGATTGTTCTTATGAAGCTACAAATCATTGTATTTTGCCTCCTGATATTGTACTCTTTACCTGAGCCTTGTATTATGACTTGTATGACTTGTACAACTTCTTTCATATACTTGTTACCCGTACTGAGACTCATTTACTGTACTGTACTCATCTGATTGCATACTATCTGTCTTTTTATATCCTGTCTGTAACTGCATTGTTAATTGTGTATCTTGTGCTATTGTAACCTCCCGGGTCATGCCTGAAAATAGGCAACTTACCTGCCTAGATCACCTTATCCTTTTACCAAAAACTAAATAAAAATAAAAAAATAAATAAAACCCACCACAGTATGGGCTGCCACCACCTCCTGAGACAGGCTATTCCATGCATCCACCACCCTTTACATGAAGAAGAACTTCCTAATATTTCCCCTTATTCAGCCACCCTTTAATCTCATGTGTCCTCTTGTCCTGGCACTACTGTTGAGCTGAATATGTTGTCCCCTTCCACCTTGTTTATGTCCTTGAGGTGCTTGAATGTTTCTATCATGTCACTTCTCTCCATCCTCTGTTCCAGGTGTACAAATTTAGGTCCCTCACTCTCTCCTCATAAGGCTTGTGATGTAATCTGTTCACCATTTTGGTCACCATCCTTTGCACCGTGTCTATTTTGTCAATGTCCTTTTGGACCTGTGGTCTCCAGAACTGTACACAGTATTCAAGGTGAGGTCTCACCAGGGTCTTGTACAGTGGAACCATTACCTCCCTCCTTCTACTTCTGATTCCCTTTCCAATACTTCCCAACATCCCACTGGCCTTTCCCACTGCCTTGGCAGTCTGCCTAGCAGCTTTCAACTTATCTGTGATTATGACCCCCAAGTCTCTCTCCTCCTTAGTTACTGTCAGCAGCTTCTCCCCATCCTGTAGCACGCTCCAGGGTTTCTGCTCCTCACATGCATGATTTTGCATTTCTTTGCATTAAACCTTAGCTGCCATGCCCCTGACCATCTCTCCAACCATTCCAGGTCTCTTCTCATCCTTCCCACCCACTCTGGAGTATCCACCCTGTTGCAGATCTCAGTGTCATCCACAAACAGGCAAACCTTTCACTCCAGCCCATCTGCTATGTCAGTGATGAAGACACTTAAGAGGACTGGCCCCAGTACTGACCCCTAAGGTAGCCCACTGGTCACCTCCCTTTCCTCTGATTGGGTTCCATTTACCACTACTCTCTGTTTTCTGTCCCTTAACCAGTTGCCAATCCAGTTGTCCATTTTTGTCCCACCCCCAGGCTGCCTAGCTTGTTGACCAGTCTCCTATGTCGGACCATGTCAAAGGCTTTGCTGAAGTCGAGGTATGCAATGTTTACTGCCCTACCTTGGCCCACAGCTTTTGTCACCCAATCACAGAAATCTATCAGATTTGTTTTACAGGATCATCCTGCAGAGAACTCATGTTGCCTGGGATCCAAAAGCCCATTGGCTACCAGGTGTTCCACAATTCTTTCCTTCAGGGGTGCCTCCATTATCTTCTGACTACAGAGGTTAGATTAACGGGCCTGTAGTTCCCCGCTTCTTCCCTACTACTGCTCTTGTGAAGAAGGATGACGTTTGCCATTCTCCAGTCCTCTGGGACCATTCCAGTGTCTAAGGATTCACTGAACAGGGCTGCCAGTTCATACCTCAGCTTCTACTTTAGCTTATCAAAGACATAAATAAATAAATAAACAAATAAATAAATAAATTCTTTAGGACCCTGAGATGTATGCCATCTGGACCCATGGCTTTGTCAACCTTTAACTTTGCCAGTTCCTCTAGGACCCTCTCCTCTGTGAAAGGACTGGTGTTTACCTCCCTATCTTTAACTCCCCTGAAGTCCAACTGTGGGCATTGCGCATCCCATTTCACGGTGAAGACTGAACGGAAATATTCATTCAGGATCACTGTTTTTCCCCCCTGTCTTCCTCAACTACCTCCCCCCCAGCCCTTCTAAGCTTTGCTATTCCCCTTTGCCTTCCTTTTCTCACTGATGTACTAGAAAAATGCCTTGTCCCCCCCCTTTAACCGACATAGCCATTCTCTCCTCCATTTGCACTTTAGCGCTCCTTACTGCCTTTTCTACCTCTCTCATTCACTTATGGTACCTCTCCTTCTCCTCCTCACTTTGTGTCTTCTTATACTTCCTGAAGGCTAGTCTCTTGGCCCTTACTTTTTCTGCCAGCCCCCAGAACAAAGAGGCATTCTTCTTCTTTTACTCTTGTCTGTAGACCTGACACATTGTTCTGTTTCCCCCCATTATAGCCTCTTTGATGTGTACCTATTTCTCCTCTACATTCCCACCTACCCCTCTCATTTGCAGGATTTCCTTTAGCTGTAGTCTCATTCTGGTAAAGTCCACCCTTCTAAAGTCTAAGACTCTTGTTTTTGTATAGGTTGACTGGATCCCTGTGCCCACCTTGAACCACACCATATTGTGTTCACTGGACCCTAACTGTCCTTCTACCCTAAAATCTACCCTGTCCCCGTTGGTCAGCACCAGATCCAGGATTGCTCAGTCCCTGGTAGATTCCTGAATTAGCTGTGTAAGAGCAGCACTCTGAAGGGAGTCCACAAAGTTTTGTGTCCTCACTGAAGCCCCTGAAGGGATAAACCAGTCCACTTCAGGCATGGTATAGTCACCCATTAGCAGTACCTCCCCCTTTGCTGCCATGTCATGCATGATTTCCAGCAGCTGCTTGTCAATTTCCTTGGCCTGAGCAGGAGTTCTGTAAATTACCCCAGTGTGTATGGCAGTTCCATTGCCTGGATCTAGGGTGACCCATATTTCCTCTGTTTTCTCATGACTGTTTAGAATTTCAGTCACCCTTATGCTTTTGTCTGAGGTAGAGGGCAACCCCTCCCCCTTTTACCTTCCCTATCTTTTCTGAATGGGACATAACCCAGTACACTTATGTCCCAGCTATGATTGCTGGTGTATCATGTTTTGGTTATTGCCACTATGTCCAGATCAGCCTCCATCATTATTGCTACCCAGTCAGGGACCTTATTCCCCGGACTGCTTCCATTTTTTGTGTACATGATCCTCCACGAAGAATGGCATTATTCTGTTCCCTCCTTATGCATTGCTCCCTGCTTCATCCTACTTTTCCCAGAGTGTTTTATGTTTTGCCTTCTATTTATTATGCTACTGGCTGCTTGTGATCCAGGTCCAATTTTTGATGATGATATTATTATGTCCTGAGGAAAAGCCTATCCCTCCCTGCATATCTGACCCTGGGTTGACATCTTAGTCCCGCTTTATGTATGCACTAACCTGAGGGGGTGGGCTGCCTGAATCTCCCTCAACTGACAGCCCCCCAGTGGCTAGTTTAAATGCTTGAGCAGGAAGCATGTAAACCTCCCATTGAGGACAGACATACCCTCCACAGAAGGATGCAGGCTGTTCTTCTAGTAGAAGCATGCTTCCACCCAGGTGGCACCCCAGTTCCCAATGTAGCCAAAGTTGTTGCCCTTGCACCTGTCCTTCAACCATTTGTTGAAAGTGCTGATGCAGTGGTTCCTTTCCTCCCTCCTTCCCCTGACTGGTAGCACCTCTGAGAGTGTTACAGAGTCCCCCCCACAAGCTCCTTCCCAACTCCCTAAAATTCTCCAGAACCTCCTCTAGTCTCACCCTTTCTTTGGCTAGGCCATTTGTCCCCAGATGGAAAATGACATCCAGCCCCCAAGCCATGGCCTTCCACTCCCTCTACCTCCAAGCTCTGCCTCCTGGGAGGCACATGACCTCTCTCTCTCTCTCCTGATGTCTGATCCTATATCCATACCCTGAACTATTGAGTCCCCTACCAGGAGAATCTTCCTTCCTGAGTTCTCTGGCCCCCTCCTCTATGCCCCCCTTCTGGTGGGTCTGTCCATCCCCACTGGTCATATCCACCTCATTGAGAACATTGTATCTGTGCCTTAGTTGCACTGGGTGGGGGGTGTGCCTGATCTCCACCTTCCTTAACCTCCCTGAGCCCACCATAGTCCATCCAGGCCTCTGTCTGAGTAGCTTCTGTGGCAGTAGCTGGTGTTGTGGTTATCCCTGAGTGGGGTCAGAGGACCCCAGTACTCTTGCCAACTGTGCTCAGAGCATGGCAACCTCCTCCCTCAGCTCAGAGAGGTGCCTACAAATGAATCAGCACAACAGTTCCCAGAAAGTGCTCCTGAACACTGTTGTTCCACATCAACTGCACTGTATCACTCCTTGTATCATCCTTCATACTCTTTAATATGGTCCTACTCCCTCTGTTGTTTTTTTAAATGTACTTTACTCTCTCCCTATCATAGGATTTCTTTATCTAAGTCCCTAAAATGTTTATGGGCCCTAGATACCTTGAGTAGCTCAATCCCACCAGAGAAATCAATGACACACTCAGAAACCTCTAACCCTCAAATTCTGTACTTGATTTGTCAGATAGTTTTCCCGGGGTAGAGTACACACTTCTGTTCTGAGGGCTGGCTTAGTCCCCCTTTATGCCTCTCCCACTCAGCTGCCCCTGCTACACACTGTTCCTTGCTCCTGTCACTCAGATTCAACAAGACATTTAACAGTGTGTGGAGGTGGGGTTGGAGGGTGGCAAAAATACCAGCAAACACTTGCTCACTTAAAATACCAGCAACCAGTAGCTAACTTAAAATACCAGCAAAGCTAACTTTAAGTACCAGCAAACAAAAGAATAGGTCACTAAATATTATCTCAGCCCCAAAAAAGAAAATAGTAAATTAAACAGTAGAAACCAACACTTCCCTCTTTATCCTGTGGTTTCTTGCTTCTAAATTATTCAGATTAGCTCCAAGTGCTTGTGATGGCTCCTAATAGTTCCTCTTCCCCTACTCAGAAGACAACCACCAGCAAAAAATACCAGCAAACACTTGCTAACTTAAAATACCAGCAAAGCTAACTTTAAATACCAGCAAACAAAAGAACAGGTCACTAAATCATACCTCAGCCCCAAAAATGAAAATAGAACCAATGATTAAGATGGTTCCATCAAGCTAAGACCAGCTCCAAAATGAGGCTGTGACTCACACTAGGCCTTAGTTAACTGCTTCAGGTATAAACTGTGGTTCACGGTGTGACTGGTTCACCTGATCAGTGCCATATGGACCAGGGTGAACACACTGAACTAAAAGCCCACCTATTTACCCAAAACATTTTCCACAGTCTGACAGAATCGAACTCCCAATGTTTGAGGTATTTTATCTTTTTGTAGAACCAAACTTGCAGCCCTATTACAAACATTTATGTGCATGATTAAAAGCCCATGGTAGGAATTCCAAATGGGATCCCTGCATGGTAAAGGAGAGGGGCCTGGCCCAGGGTCAGCTTCCATGTCTCCTGCAAGAAGTCATAGCATCTTATCGACTAGGGAGACAGGGATGGTGTATAGGTGATGTAACAGAGTGGTTTGAAAGGGGTGTAAGAGGTCTGAACCTCACTTTTAGGTTCTTGGCAATATTGGGGATGCAAATAATCACAAACAAGTTGCATTCAAGTAATAAACAAGTTTATTACTACAGAAAGGGATGAATCACAGTTGCACTAAGCAGTTCTTACCAATAGAAACCGGGAGCCAGTGCTAAGCGTTCCTTACACCTCGAGGTTTCTTTGTAGTCTCTTGGGATCTCTCGGGTCTCCAAGGTGTAAAGCCTGTGCATAACATTATGTACCTATGATAATTACTATGGTTACTGAAAGATAGAAACATTTCTAGTTACAGAGATGAGCCCTATTGGCTAAATTAGAGGTGGCTCCACGGTCCAAGATAACATTATATAATTCTGTGAAGTCATCAGTTTTAGAACAAAGACGTTCTATACAAAGTCTTACATAACAAGGTGAAGTGGTGTCCATCACCAAAAGATGGCAATGTTGCCTACACATTATAATTACTTCAAGGACAGGTGTCTTGGCATCTGACAAGTAAGAAATAGACAGAAAATACATGGTACAATGTGTGCATTAGCAAGCAAAGTGAGTTACAATAATATGTATTCATATCCTGACATCTACTCTTATACGGTAGATGCCCTAAGCCTATGTATTAGTATAGCCTATGCCTAAACATTAGCTGTCTACGGTGCCTGAGGGTATCAATTAGGGTGCAGGGACCTCGTGTAATAATTCCCCCTTGTTGCCTGTAAAGGCAACACAGGCTAATATAAGGTGTGTGGACAGGAGCAGTGGGTCTTACAATCCGGAGGCATGAGCCTGTAAAGAAACTCAAGCTGCTCACGGTGTTGGCGAAGAGTACGTCGTAGGCAGCAAAGCATAATAATCAAAGTAAATATCAAAAATGCTTGTATTATAACAAAACCTTTAAAAGTAATCTCTAACCAAGTGTTAGTCAAGGCATTATTCATATCTCCATCATTCATAAGGTCAAGAATGGCTTCATTGGCTTTGGTTATATTATTGCTGATGTGGATGAGGTGTGTGTCCTTTCTATCTAAAAGTGATTTCAGTGTAAGTGTAAGTGGATCTATGTGTACATTAAAGTAGGGTAGGTATTCTTCAAGTGTGAGTAAATAGTCTGGATTACCATCAATAATATCTGCTTCCATAAGGGGGACAGGGGTTATGACGGTATGTCCAATAACAGTTTTCTGATGGGGAACAAAACAGAAGTTGGGGCAATCAATTGCACAAGTAACAGAACCATAAGAATACGTTTTCACATTAGTAACTATGCAATATTCACCATCAGAGTTGTACTGTGATCGTACAGTAGGCAGTCTCCATTTTTGCAACTGGACAGGGCATGTGTAGGTCATCTTGGAGATTCGTGTTGACAGGCGATGAGCTTCCTCACGATAGGACTGGTAGAGCTGATCCGGTGACTGCGTTGATTCAAAAGCGTTGGTGCCATTCTCAGTGATGTCAGCATGCATAGTGAAAGTCCAGTCAATGCTGTCTGGAGAGTAGCCACAAACAGGGCGTATGACATCAAACACATCACATCGGCACAGGTAGATGTATTGCTTTTTCGCACAACAGTCCATGTGCGGTGCCACCCAGGCATCCAGGAAGGAATGGTAGACCAGTAGAGGAGGTAGATCCAGGCGTTCTCAGTAGATGTCTTCATCCAAATGCCCTATGAATGCGCTTGTGCCAGCTTGTCAACAAAGCTGTAGTAGGATCAAAGCGTGGTAAGGAGACAGTAAAGAGACAAACATGGTATCTGTTATAGAACATTTCTTAGCAGAAAAACAAGGACCAGTGTTTGGATGTCTGGTCACAAACCCCAAATTTCGAGCTGTGGAGAGGAATGGACAGAGTCTGTTGCATACATAGGGAAATACAAGATGGAGATTTACATTTAGGACAATACCATTTAGATAGACGTCTGTCATGTATAATATCAGGAATCCTACCAGTTTCTAGGTCTCTGAAAAGGTTGTTAATGGTAGTAAGTATATATGAACCATATGTGAACAAAGTATTTCCCTACCAATGTATTGTCTATCAGCTTCTCTATTGTTCTGTTGTATGAGTGCATTAATCTTATCTTTGGAATCAGTAAGGCTTTTGCAATGTCGCGGCATGTTGTACAGTGTATCTTTCTTCCTGACTAAGACCATCCACACCATGCAATAAAGGTGGTAGAACATCATTAACTAAACCAGTGGAGAACTTTGCAGAATGACTTTTGATAGCAACAATGTCTGCTTTGTTCCAAATGTACATAGCAGTACCATAAAGACCTGTGACAGTTCCCGTGGCACCCGTGACATCAGAACTGTCAACTTCACGTTTAGTACGTTTATGAGTAAGAGTACTAGGAGGAGGTTTCCTCCTAAAATTACCTCTGTGTTCAGTAGAATAAACCCCAGTAAAGGGATCTTTGGTACGTATCTGAAATGTAGCTAAACTATCAAGCAACAAAGTACTGTAAAATGCGGAAGTATTGGTATTGTGACACATACCAAATTCTTTCATATTCCAGTAAGTAAGGTTAAATAAAACAGGTATATGCATAAACTGTAAATTGTTAATCAAAGAACCCGGGAGGGCAGTGGCTGTGAGACCACCACGGGACCAGGGGTATGTTTTGGACATTCCAAAAGCTGTTTTTTCAGTAGGAGGCAGCACAGAGGATACACGGCAGCAGAGGCCATGGTGTACAGCAACAAAATCTGCGGGCAGAACCCTGAGAAAGAGAGTTACAATAGGAAGGGTCAATTAAAGCAGTGATGTTATACAAACCAGAGTGTCTTAATGCAGTTTGTAACAAGGACAGTGAACCATTCGGGGACAATTTAGCGTTGGCCACCCTGGAACCCTGGAAAGTTCCCTTAGAGAGTTTGGCCACAGAGAACTTGTCCTTGTGATGTGGTTTGCCACTCAATTTGAAGGGTGGATTTGTCAGGAGCAACGACCAAGGCAGTGAGGTATGCATCGGAACCTTCCTGGACAGTAATCATAGTGTCTGGAATTTTGATGGAAACTCCCTCTGTAGGAGGTGCTGGAGGATCAAGGTGTCAAAGGAGGTCCGCACGTCCTGGGCGAAAGGGAGTACTCCTGCAAGGAGTAGAGATAGGAATAAGATAGACATCTTGTCAATGTATCTGAAAAGGAAGATGAAAGATTAGTATATTAGTACAGTTCCACCCAATGGGGTTAGGAAGAGTAAGTTTTAAGCTCCTTTGTACAGTTTCAATTGGTTTGCATGTAACTATTTGTCAGTCAGTTTATTGTTGTGGAGGAGTCTAACTTGATAGACTGCTGGACTGAGCTTGTTGACAATGGGGTAAGGGCCATCCCACTTGTTGGAGAAGGAGTGGGTGGATGCAAAATCGAAGTACCATTACCTGATTCCAACTTGCCAATCCACTTCTTGTCATGTTTGTCAAATTGTATTTTGACTGTTGTTGGCTTTGCCCATGCAATTTGCAGCATACAAGTGTGTGTGTATGAGGTCTTTTCTCAGTTTTTCCACATACTGATCTACAGACACGCGATCTGCAGTGGGGGTGTGCAGGTCAAAGAGCAAGTGTTCAGGTAGTCTCATTTGTCTGCCAGCCATTACCTCAAAGGGTGTAAGCTGGGTGGTGGCTGAGGGAGTACCCCTAATTGCCATAAGGAGTAAAGGCAGTAGGGAATATCAGGTCTTGGGATTGTCCTCAATGAATTTGGAAAGCATTTGCTTAATCCATCTGTTAGCTCTTTCTACTTGACCTGAGGATTGAAAGTGATAGGGTATGTGGAACTTTTGCTGAACCCCTAGGAGTTCAAGGGACTTTTCATCAACTCACCCAAAACTGGTTCCCTTTATCGGAGTTCACCTTGAGAGGCAGGCCCCACCTGCAGAAAATCTGTTCCATCAGGATTTTGGCGGTTGTCTTTGCAGTGCAAGTCTTGGTGGGGAAAGCCTCAACCCACTTAGAGAATAGATCGGTCACTACAAGGGCATACTTGTTGTTTCTACTGTTATTGGTCAAAGGATCAATAAAATCAATTTGGATGGCATGCCAAGGGCCAGTATGTCTCTATGGTAAAAGTTTGGCATTCCGTTTTGTAGGTATTGGATTGTTTTGTGCACAAACAAGGCAATTGTCAATGTATTGTTTAACATCTTTGGTAATCCCAGGCCACCAGGTGGTGGTTTTGAGGTGTTGGAGGGTATTTTCAGCCCCCTGGTGTCCACTAGTGGGTGTGTCATGTACCTGGTGCAAAAATTCAGATCTCAAATGTCTGGGGACTACCCACAATTTGGTGGTAGTATCCTCTGGCTGGAACTAAATGAGTTTATCATCAGGTGATAAGTGTAATTTACCTTCATGCCTACGGTAAGGGTTATGTGTAGGAAGCCTTTCTTCAGTACCCTTGTCCAAGAATCTGAACACTTCTTTGAGTTCAGTGTCCAAATGCTGAGCTGCTGAGAGGTCCAAGGGGGAAAAAGATTCAGATTTATTTTTAAGAGCTGCAACCTGTACAGCTGCATTGGCCTCTGGATGTTCCATCATCCAGACATCCCCCCCTCGGGCCCCTTCTTTAGCAAGGGTGTCTGCTGTGTCATTGAATGCATGGTAGGGATCATGTAAGGAGTGAGCTTTAACCTTGTGTACATAGAGTTTGTGTGGTATTTGACCTAATGTGTGTATGTAAATCAC
This sequence comes from Neoceratodus forsteri, assembly GCA_016271365.2. Taxonomy (NCBI): domain Eukaryota; kingdom Metazoa; phylum Chordata; order Ceratodontiformes; family Ceratodontidae; genus Neoceratodus; species Neoceratodus forsteri. The sequence goes on from CM057456.1 coordinate 651,349,987, forward strand.
CAATTTTGTATTTTCACTGAGCTGCCATCAGAAGAGAGGAAGGAGTTCTTCTGCCAGAAAGGGAGAAATTCTGTAAGGGAACAACAAACCCAATTAGAGTCAATAAAAATGATGGTGTCTTGAGTTCCATGTTGGATAAACTCTAACGCACAGGCCACTGCTGCCAGCTCTGCATACTGTGATGAAGCTACAGTACAGCGTTTAGATATCCTGACAGTGTTCCCATAAGGATACACCACCATGATACCCATCCCTGCAATTTGTTCACCTTGATAGTATGATTCTGATCCATCAGTGAAAACACGGCACAAAGAGGTATTCTCTAATATCTCAGGGGTGGCAAGGAAGAATGGACCAGGATCTGGGAGATCAGGTGACTGCAAAGCGTAGTCGTGGGGCTCCCCCTGGAAGAGGAGGCCATGTGCTAGTAGAGATGGAATTTGGTTTGATGGACCTGAATATCCCTATCCTAGAGGAGGAGGGACCAATGTGTCAGCCTAGTGTTAGAGACTGACCCATCCTTCACTCTGTCTGAAAGCGAAAAGGTAGTAGGGTATGATTGGTGTTAAGAATCAGTGGAGAGTACCCAATGATATACAGGAAGTGCTTGACCACCCAATAAGTGGCCAGAAGATTCCTTTCACAAAGGCCATACTTCTGTTCCACTGGGGTCAAGAGCCACGATGCATATGCAATCGGTCTCAAAGTGCCATGTACCTTTTGGGCTAACACTGCTGACATAGCAATGTCAGAGGTGGCACACTCTAGATGGAATGGTAATGTTGGATTGGGGTTTACCAGTGCTGGGGCGGAGGCCAAGGCCTGCTTCAGTAACATCACAGCCTGGGTATGGACAGGGCCCCAATTCCATGGAACGTCCTTTTGAGTAAATCCATAGTGGAGCAGCTTTCTGTGCAAAATCACAAATAAAATCTCTGGAGTAGTTCACCATACCTAGAAACCTCCTAAGAGTTGCCACACTGGTAGGTAATGGAAGTCTTGCAACCCATGAATCTTTTTCCAAGTAGGACTCGACCTTGATCTGTTATCTTCAAACCCAGAAAGAGTACTCTGTCTGATATAGTTGTGCTTTTGCAGGATTACACTTAAGCCTGCTCTTTGAATAAGAGTCAATAGTTCATCCAAGAGATCCAGGTGTTGTTCCTGTGTGGCAGTAGCCAACAACAGGTCATCCACATACTGTAAGAGACATTGGGGGTTGAGAAACCTTGTAAGGCATCCATCATATGGAGATGGAAGAGGGATGGGCTGTTATGGAACCCCTGTGGCAAGCAAGTCCACGTATATTGTCGCCCTTCAAAAGTGAAGGCAAACTTATATCGACTCTTGAGGGCCAATGGTAATGACCAGAAACCATTGGAGATATCCAGAGCACTGAACCATTTCTGATCTGGTGTTAAAAGTTGAAGCACATCCAGTGCAGACGCCACAGTTGGGGAACAACTGGGAGTGACCTGATTCAGTTTCCTGTAAGTAAGTCAGTAAGTAAAAATTTATTTTTTAAGCGCTTTTCAAAGTCAAAGCGCTGTACAGTAATTAAATACATAAGACATACATGTAACATAATAAACAACAATAAAATACAGTTCCAATTTCATGTCAGTGCAATAACTACTCCCCATAGGCCTTTTGGAATAAATATGTTTTTAACTCTGATTTAAAGCTTTCATGGTCAGGCAGCCACGATCCGACGAGGTAGAGAATTCACAGGGTCGGCAGCATAAGAAAATGCTCGTGCCCCAGATGTTTTTAAACGAACCCTGGGAACCTCTAGCAATCCCTCGTCGGTGGATCTGAGTGAGCGGGAGGGATGGTAGGGAACAAGTAGATCTTGCAGATATTGAGGTCCCTGTTCATGTAGGGCTTTATAGGTCAGTAAACTGACCTTAAAGGTGATCCGCCACTGAACCGGCAGCCAGTGCAGTTTGCGCAGCACAGGTGTAATATGATTCCTAATTGATGTAGTCAATAGTAAGTCTCCAGGTACCTGTGGGTTTCTTCACAGGCCAAACAGGAGAGTTGGCAGTGGAGACACAGATTCTGATTACTCCTTGTTTAAGGAGTGACTTAATTGTTTCTCGAAGAGACGGTAAGGCTTCAGGGGGAAATGGGTATTGCCTTTGTCTCTCATGTGCCAGGCCTGGCACCTCAATAACGGTATGCATTCTGCCGTGTTTGTTGACTGCAAATGCTTCCAAGTGTCATTGCAGGATAGGTAGAAGTTTTGGGAAAAGTTCATGATTCTTGAATAAATCTATGACGTCATACTCTTTGTTGTTAATGGATATCGTTGCCACAGCATGTGAGTCAGGAATTAAAACAGTATGGTATTGACCCTGGATCTGTATCAACAGCATGTTTGCTAGATCCACCACACAGCCGTGTGGTGCAAGGAAGTCAATCCCGATGATGCTAGGGTGATAGTGCAACACCATCAGTTGGAAAGCATGTGAGGCCTTCAAATGGCCTAGTTCTACCGGTAAAGGCAGAGAATGGTATGTGTAACCTAGCACCATCAACTCCTGACATATTGGTCTTCCGTCCGTAGACCATGGAGACGCTTCAGGGTGGTCGTCATGGTAACACAGATACAGCTGCACCTGTATCTAATAAGACAATTAATTGCAGGCTCGACCTCGCCTCGTGCAGGGCCTTCCGCTTTTATCCAAGACCAGCTTGTTTACAATGCGGACTGGGGCCTGTAATTGTCAATCCGTATTGTTGGAGGCATGCAGAGGTTGGGCTTGGCTTGCATGAATGACTTCACCGTTGCACTGATGCAATGTAAGGCGGGCTTTGGTTCAGGCTGGTATGGGTCTGCGCACCCATACTTCGGTGTCTCCATGGCCAGTAGTGTCATGGGTCGCTGTTGTACTGCTGCAAGTGTTTGTGCGGAACGCATCCGCTACAGAACACACTTGCCCCAGGAGCTCCCGAAATTTTCGGTTTTCTTCAGCTATCTCTTTACATGAGGGACCCGATCTTTGTAATGGCTTCCCTTTGCCTTTGTGCCTTCTGTTCTTAGGCCAATTCCGGTTCCCACCCCACTGTTGTTGTTGTTGTTGTTGGGGGTTTTGCTGGGTGCTAGCTGGAAGGGCCGATGGAGGTTTGGGCTGTTGTTGCTGGGCCTGCCCTTCCACCGTGTAGTGTGTCGTGGTCCCAGAAGCGGGTTCCACAGCAGCAACCTTTTGGAACCGAACCCAAATTATGATGTACCATTGGTACACTCTCTCGGTTTTCCAAGAATATCGGCAAACCTATCTGTATTCGGATGTGGTTGGCTCTACTTTCTCTCTCACGGCTGGGATCATGTTTCTAAGGAACAGGGTCTTATATTCAATAAGATCTACATCCACAGCTTCTGTGCCAGATGTTTCCTGTTCGATAGGCCATCCAGAGTCTCTGGTGGTAAGTCGCTGGACTTTCTTTTAGCATTTTGCTTCACGAGGTATGCTGGCATTACTCCAACCACACCCGCGGCTGTGGCCGGAAATGAGCTCAGCTGCGACTCTCAAAGGTAGCGTTCCCTATCTTGGCTTAACTACTTCAGGAGTTTTGCCCATAAACCAGGATCGATGGTCTGGCGAGTATTTGACCTGGTATTCTAGGCCAGACTAAGCATCTCACACTTGAGCGCACCTTTCCAAATGGCAGCTGAGATTGTCGGACGGGTTCATCCGACCGATGCTGTCAGCAATTTGCTGAACAGAGTAGGCCATTTGCAGGGGGTTAGTTGGTGGTCGATCAGGCAAGGGTAGTGCATCTCTCGCACCATCCAATGCTGCGTGGGCTGCAGCTTCAGCCGCAGTCCGAACAACACTTTCCTGAGTGCCAGCTTCTTGAAAAATTTGTCGAATCTGACTTTTAATGGCTTTCATACTTCTTTCAGGAAGAGGAACATTTTCCAATGCCCTATCAATCATGGTTTCAATCTCTTGCCTGTCTTCCACACTAATAATGGCTACCGGAGGTGCCGTCGGGACCAGGCTTGGGCCTGCTCCCCCCATCATGGGCGCCGCCATGATGGGCGTTTCCCATGATGAGCGTCTGGCGTCGTCTATGTGTGACCTGGGGAGTGGTGGGTGGGGACCCGCCATGCTGTGGATGGCTGGGGGGAATCTGGGCCATAGTAGGGGCTTGACTGGGCGTTGTACTGTGAGATGTCGTCTTTGGATGGCTCCCCCTCCGATGACGAATGAAAGGCAGGGGCTACGCCACCCATTGCCTTAACATGGCCAGTGAAAACCTCTCGCTGATGGCGCAGTTTATCCATCTTAGCTTTACATTCATCATGACTCACACTTGCAACATCCATATCAACCTGATCCTGTTTCTGTTTCTGCAAAACATGGTACGCGGCGCTCAATTCGCGATTGTCCCTATAAGCTGTTTCTAAATCATTACGTACCTGATTGATCTCGTCCTCCAATTCACCCATCTCATCACTCAATTGTGCATTCGCGGCACTCAACAAATCATTCATTTGTACCACCTGACTCTTATCCTGTCTTAAACTTTCACACTCATGCTTCAGAGTACACATTTCTTGTTCACCAGCCTGTGCAGAATGATGCAATAGTGAATCCTTTTCATTACGCAGAGATTGGAGTTCTGACTCCAAGTTCTGCTGTATCCGAATACATTCTGTTTCCTGCAAACCCATCTCCTGCTTAAGAGATGCGATCTGCAGGTCAAGGGTTCGAAACCTTGCTTTGGAGGCTTCCAAAGCAGCGTAGAGAGCAGCGACCATCAACCCTTTAGCACAATGCTTATTGGTTGATTGTCACACCTCTGCGTACTGGGTTGAAATCCCCAGTACAGGGTTTTCGGATTGACTTGTGTCCCACGCGAAGTCAGCCCATCCTCCATGGGAGGTAAGAAAGTTCGAGACATCGAGTCTCAGTTCTGCGCAGATATCTGATACGGTAGCCATTTATGGAGGAACGAAAATTCAAACTGTGAAAAGACCACACGCTATGACGATCCACAACATGAGTACTTAAACACAGCCTGGCTACTGTATATGTTGCAGGCTTGCAACTAAAGCTGCTATGGAGTGGGTCGGTGGCATCGACCACACCCAAAAAGTCAGCCAGACCTTGCAAGTATCTACAAACTGGTAGAAAAGACGGGAGAGGTGATACGGGAATGTACACCTGCAGTCCCCATGGGAAAAGGGAAATTTACAGCAACAAGTGAAAACTTACAACACCCAATATCGCCTGCACATGGTCGCCAATTGTAAGAGGTCTGAACCTCACTTTTAGGTTCTTGGCAATATTGAGGATGCAAATAATCACAAACAAGTTGCATTCAAGTAATAAGCAAGTTTATTACTACAGAAAGGGATGAATCACAGTTGCCTTAAGCAGTTCTTACCAATAGAAACCGGGAGCCAGTGCTAAGCGTTCCTTACACCTCGAGGTTTCTTTGTAGTCTCTTGGGATCTCTCGGGTCTCCAAGGCATAAACCCTGTACATAACATTATATACCTATGATAATTACTATGGTTACTGAAAGATAGAAACATTTCTAGTTACAGAGATGAGCCCTATTGGCTAAATTAGAGGTGGCTCCACGGTCCAAGATAACATTATAAAATTCTGTAAAGTCATCAGTTTTAGAACAAAGACGTTCTTATACAAAGTCTTACATAACAAGGTGAAGTGGTGTCCATCACCAAAAGATGGCAATGTTGCCTTACACATTATAATTACTTCAAGGACAGGTGTCTTGGCATCTGACAAGTAAGAAATAGACAGAAAATACATGGTATAATGTGTGTGCATTAGCAAGCAAAGTGAGTTACAATAATATGTATTCATATCCTGACATCTACTCTTATACGGTAGATGCCCTAAGCCCTATGTATTAGTATAGCTTATGCCTAAACATTAGCTGTCTATGGTGTACCCCATGAGGGTATCAATTAGGGCGCAGGGACATCGTGTAACAGGGGGAAAGGGTAGGTACTGTCCAACATAGATTATATCCTGCTTTTTAAGTAAAGCAATGTAGCATGTAATGTGTATCCTGGTGGAACAATGCCTGATGAGTAGTGCTACCATAGAAAAGCTGCACAATTCAGGGTGGGACTAGCACTTCAATATTGCTGAAGTAACAGCCACTTGTCAATGACATATAGGGGAAAACAGGATGAGCCCCAAGAGATGGCACAAGCAAAGTATCTGTTTCATATTTTATGTCTGTACAGTACCTGCACACATTTATTAGGGCACTGGAGAGGTACACCTGGGAGGGTAGAGTATCCTATTGACTGCTACACCATGCTGAGGCCACCAGAGTGTCAAAGTGCATTGCTTACATACATTAATACTGAACCAATGGTGATAGCAAGCCATTTAAAGCAACTGAAAAAAGTAAAAAGAAGGGTTATTTTTATTATTTTTATTTGTTAGTGTCATCCATAAATTACTAATGGTTGTTAACTTAAACATTAATACATTAGCAAATTATTTTCTTTATTTGATTTAATAAGAACATAACATAAAATAGGTCAGATTGTCTTTCTGTCTGTGGTTTGTATGTCTGTCTGTCTGTGGCTTGTCTATCTATCTATCTATCTATCTATCTATCTATCTATCTATCTATCTATCTTTTCATATTCTATTTTTTGCCACTTGCACCTCCTGACTGGCTCCCTTCTGAAGGCAAACACCAGCAATGTCACCCACCATGCCAAGACTTACCCCATCTACTTGAACTACCATAAGTGACTGCATGCATTCAGGTGGTGGTGCAGAGTCTACAGACTAGCCATCCTCATTCTTCCAGTCAGGTTTCTTTTTCCCTACTTATTTTGCCCTGTTCCCAAAGCAAGTACATGAGTAATGATGTGGGCATGTGCCATAAAAGTGCTGCACATACTCTGCATCTGTGCCTGCCTGATTAAGAGGTGGTCTAGGTTGTGCCATCTAGCCTTCACTAGTTGGCAGCCAAGCAGCAGCACATGCTTCCCCTCTCCCTGAAGTAGGAGAGTTGTCAATGAGTGCTCAATCCTTCTTCATTTGGCTGTTTCCCAAGCTACCCTAGTCCACTTTTGAACTCATATTGCCAGTGTAGTGTAGGGTGCCTCAGCCTGCCATGCCACTCTACCAGCTATCTAGCTAGCTAGCTATCTATCTATCTATCTATCTATCTATCTATCTATCTATCAATATTCAAAATATCTTTTCTAGTATTTTTCTTGAAAGGTAAGCACTGTGGCTTAAAGAACAAAATGTTCTAGCAGAAGCACAATACAGATTTTGAGAAGGGAGATCACCTTTGGTCAGTTGTTTAAGCCATACCATCTTATGGAAAAATATACCTATATAAATCAAAGTAACATATTTTGGGGCTTTTATTGATTCTCATAAGGATTCAGTAGTGGGATGGAAGCCTTCTTTGGCAGGAGATGGAGAGGATAGGTGTTCCTCTGCATCTCTAGTCAATTCCTGTAGCTCTTTATTTAGGAACCTGGGCACAAATGTATTACTCATTGTCTGGCAGTCTTACTGAGAATTTTGCAGTAAAAGTTTAGGTGGAGCAAGGGTCCTTTTTGGCACCCACCATTTTTAATATTTATATTAAGTCCTGTCTCAGTAACATAAGTCTCCATCAATTCCATAAGCCCAAAAATTTAAATGAAAATTTTGAATGTCTTGCATATAGTATGCAGACAATTTAGTACTACTTTCCATATCTAAAAGTGGTCTACAAAAGAGACTCAAGCATTTTGAAAATCTCTGCAGGTCATTAAAACAAAGAATTAATCTTAATAAATCTCATGTTATGGTAATTCGTAAAAAATGGCATCTTTAACTGTTACTTGGCTAGTACTAAAATGACTAGGGTCCACCATGATGGCTATCTACGAATTAGACTCTCTCACAGTTGAAAATGTAGTCAACACATATCTCTTATGGTAAACAAGGTTAGACAACAACATATTGCCATATATACAGTACTAGCCATTCCAATCTTCTGTTGTGCCTGTTTACTACATTAAGGTACAGTACAGCAGTACAACACTTCCTACTCATGGCAGTATCATTCAAGGTACCACATAAGCTGATATGGTACATTGTTGTGCTAAATCAGCACAATAAAGTAATCCTTCAACTAATGATGTACTTTGATGAATACTACAGTTAGGGGGAAATGCAATAGTGCAGTAACTTAATCTGATAAACACTTCTGTGGTAAAGTTGAAGATTAGGATGGCAGATGGTTACCATTGTAGATTTAGCCAAATGTGCAGATGAAAATGCATTAAGACAACAATTCAGGTGATAAATGAAAAATTAGGTTTAGGATTTATTACACAGTAAATCCTCTAGCTAAGAGCCTATTTTCAAAGGATCTAGAGTCAGATGAACAAAGACTAAACATTTATATACATAGGTTATGTGTGAAATATACAGTACAGAATTAAATTACAAGTACTAAGACATTGTCAGGAATTCTCTAGACATTAGAAGTAGTTATAAGTGCTAGAAACAGTAAGTGCATCCATTTGTTGAGCTTTAAAAGAGGCAATAGAGTCACATCCTCTTAATACATCAGAGGAGGCATTCCAGGATTTGGCAAATCTAAAGAAGATTTCTTACATGGCAACAAAAGAGCCACCAAATGTGCAATGCCACAAGTAGAGTATTTATTTTCTACAAACTTGAAAGTGAACTGCAGTCCTAGGGAAAGCAGCCAAGCAGTGTGGTTTTTTTTTTCTAATTACCTTAGGATGGAATAGTTCCCATGAGTTAAAGATGAGCCAGCCCAGGTTTCTGTATAGAACACAGGTGTGGGTATTCAGGTTGAGGTCAAAAGCAAATGGTAGGTCTTGTTTAACAGTCCTTTCACTCAGGACAACACACCTTAATTTGCCAATCCATAGATCATGATGCCATAGTCAAAAATGATAATGACAAAGCATTTGGCCAAGAGTTTTTTTATTTATTTATTTCATGAAGGAACTTTCTCCTCTGTCAAAAAAGAAAATCACTTTTAGTATTGATGATCATGGACAAATGGTCTATGTTGTCAATGATGGACAGTGTACTGTCAAGGATTAAACACAGGTGTTTAATTTTTTTCTTTCCAAATGACATAGAAAATGATGAGGCAACTCCCACCCACTTTAGCCTCAAAACATTATGATTTAAGGGCAATAAATCCTTTTGTCAGCATAAATAGTGTATCTTGTTAGAAATATTGGAGAACACTCAAATTTCACATAACTGGAAATTGGTTACTCTAGACAGTATGTCACCCTACACTAACATCCTGCATGAGGGAGATTTAACAGCACTAGAGGATGCCCAACACTCTAGGACCCAGATGAAGCCTGAAAAAAATGGACTAATACTGGAGCTCATGACAAAGGTTCTTAAGTCCAATTGTTCTACTTTCAAGGGTAAATATTTCAAACAGATTAAGAGAACGACTATGGGGCAGCATTTTTCCAAGATAGGCTAACACATATCTGGGGATGTGGGAAAACATGATTATACATTCAGAACAAGAAGTGCTTTATTGATGATATATTCATGATCTGGAAGGGCACAGAACAACAACTGCAGGATTATGTGATATATTTACAGAACAGTAATCCAAACTTGGAATTAACTACAGTCAGTAATACACAAAAGATTAATTATCTAGATCTATGGATATACATGGATCAGGACTGTAGGCTACAGACTGACTTGTTCAGAAAAGCAACAGGCAAAAACTCAATCCTACACTTTACTAGTTGCCACCCACACCCTCTCATTGAAAACATTACAGTTAGTCAATACATCCGAATGAGGAAAAATTGTTCTCAGGATGATGATTTTGAAAAAATGGTGCAAGACTAGGGAATAGACTTACACAGAGGGGGTATAACCCCCAGTCTATTGCTAAGGGGGAAGTGAGGGCCAGAAACATAGAAAAACATCTGAGAAATTACAACATGATGGGCAGGGATGAGAACTGTAACAGCAAGAGAAACAGGGAAATAAGATTAATGTTTGTGACCACAATCACCCCACAGGCATATTAATAAATCAATCGATCAATCAAGCAATCTTTATTTTACCAAGCAAAACACCATTGAGTGAGCTCATTTGCAAGGTGGACCTGGACAGATACACATAAACAGTAGAACAGTATAATACAATAGAAAAGGTAGAGGTACAACCAAGGGTTACAAATGAAGCAGAGAATAACAAACTTAATATAATAATACACAACGTCTATACAGTAATACATGGTAAATGAACATTCAAATAGCAATATATGCAAAAAGCTCAAGAGAAAGAAAAATAATATACTATGTACAATACTACACTGTATATACATGAGTTGCTCAGTGGGAGGGACAAGAAGGTGAATAGGGAGAAGAAAGGCAAAGGGAGAGGTACAGAGGGGCATCCACAAGGCTCAATGATAGATGACCAGCATTTAATTCACTGGCCACCAGGGGAAGCAGTTACAGCATGTGCAGTCAGAAATAGTGTAGAGAAACATTGGCATGTTTTACATGCAGAAAAAAGACTGGGAATGGTGACTAAGGAGGGCCCTAGAGTGGTGTTCAGAAGAGGTCAGTATCTAAGAGATTCCCTGCTACATAGCCGCTACAAAAAAAGTGCTGCACCCAAAAATGACACCTTTCCAGTGGGTTGCTTTACTTGTGGGGATATACTATGTTTGGCCAAAATGCATCAGCCCGACTCTCATAATCCCAGCCCTGGGCACCCAAAACACAGTTGCCCGACATCAGGATTTTACCTGTGGCAGGTGTTTCAGAGGATTTCTCCCCCTGCACCCATGTACTTAAGGATTCTGACTCTGCTGGGGGTAAAATCCCGATGTCGGGCAACCATGTTTCAGGCACCCTGGGCCTGGATTATGAGAGTCGGGCCGATGTGTTTCACCAAATCAAATAGATCCCCCTTGTAGTAACTGTAACTTCAGCATTCATGTGAATAAAATGAATATATTTTCCAGCTCTAATAACAACACACAATATGAGATAAGACAACTAATCACATGTGTAACTTCATCTGTGGTGTACATGGCTGGATGTGTGTGTGGGGGATTATATATAGGGAAAACCTTGAGACCTTTTTAAAAAGAATAGGAGAACATGTTAGTGCAATAAATAGGCACATGGAGAGACACCAGACAAATGCACTTGCAATGCATGTTAAAGATCATGTGCGAAGGTTTTTGCATATTAGCCCAGATATTCAAAAGAGTTGAGCCATGCGTAATAGGGTTGCGCCTGCGCAAGTCCAAAATTGCGCCATTCTGCGATGTTCAGCAGGAGACAGCTTGCCCCAAATCATGCTGAGCAACAGCCAATGATAATGAAGGCATGCACAACCGAAGGGGAGGAACCATGCATAAATGGCGCAGTGTGATATTCAAAGACTTGCGCAATGCGCAACAGTGGAGCAAGCGGAAGTTGCGCCATAGCGGAAATGAGCCAAAATAAAAAGGAGCAAGGAAGAGGTGCAAGAACGTTACAGGGAAGCCACATGAGGCAGAGGCAGAGGCAGACAGACAGGGCAGGTGGCACGAACAGGGCAGGCCAGGGAAAGGCCACAGTGAACAGCAAGGCACAGGTAAGGTGTGGGGAGCCACACAGCACAGAGGCCAGCACAGGCAGGTGTACCCGGTGCAGGGGAGGTAGCAGCCAGGACAGCAGGGGGAATACAGTAACAGCTGCTGGGGGGGTGAACGCAAGCCAGGGACATGATCAGTGCCACCTTCCACATGGAGGTCGTAATGAGGGGGGTGAGAAGGTGGGCGGCAGGGGGGCCTGGCCATGGAAGGGGCCGTCGGTGGTATGCCCCCAACAGGCAGTACCAAGCCAGCACCAGCTTTGAGCTGTACACAGATACTGAGATTGTGGGCCGGTACTGCCTGAACAGGGCAATTCTGAGGCGGCTCTGTGAGCTGTGCAGTGATGTGATGCAGGCACCCACACTACAGAGCCATGCCCTGTCAGTGGACACCAAGGTAACAGCCTGCATGTGCTTGCTCACCATGGGTACCTTCCAGAGACCAACTGGGGACACCACAGGCATAACCCAGTTGGCCACATCACGCCACCTCACCCAGTTCCTCAGCACACTGCTGCCACATGCTGAGGAGTACATCCATTTCCCCAGCACAGCGGTGGAGCGCACAGCAAACATAGAGGAGTTCCACAGGGTAGCACATATACCTGGCGTGCTAGGGACAATAGGCTGCACCCATGTGGCCATACGCACACCACCTGGACCCAAAGGAGCAGCATACATAAATTGAAAGGGCTATGCCAACATCAACTGCCAGGTGGTGTGCGATGTCAGGGGGTGCATCATCAAGTCTGTGCCACGCACCCTTGGGGAGCACACGATTCTTTCATCTGGCACCAGTCGGCACTTTGCCACAGATTCAAGAGTGGGGACATCCCTACTGGCCACCTAGTGGGTGAGTATGCAAACCACATGGACAAATATAGGGCCTGGGGGGGCATGGCCGGAGGTGGCAAGGGTAGTGGCCTACATGGCCTGGGGCAGGGCGATGCTGATCACCAAACTAACCTCCACCCTTTACACACAGGTGACAGTGGATACCCACTCCATCCATGACTGCTCACACCCTACCAGCGGCCCATGACCCCATTGTAGCAATGCTACAATGAGGCACACGCCACCACATGTAATGTCATCGAGCAGGTGTTCGGGATGCTGAAGGCATGTTTCCATTGCCTGGACACCTCTGGCAGTGCCCTACAGTACAGCCCCTCAAAGGCCTGTGGGATATTCCTGGCCTGTTGCATCCTGCACAACATGGCCAACGAATGTGGGATAGTCATACAGGTCGAAGAGGGGGACAGTGATGGGGACGATGGGGACGCCAGTGACGATGGTGATGGGCAGCCCCCTTGGCTGACAGGACCCCCCGACTGCTCCGGCTGGCACATCTGCACTGGGACACCATCATGGAGGAGCACTTCAGCCAACCCAGGTAAGTCACGGGGCCATGCGCAACCACCAGTGGCCAAGGCACAACCCACAAACACGCAGGGACCCACACCGGGGGTACATGCCATCAAGGGAAGTGGCAGGGCACAGAAGCACACACACAGCCAGGGATGGTGAGGATTAACATGCCACGCCGAAGGACACACACACACGCACACATACACAATGCAACAAACGTGCACAGAGGGCAGAAGGCACACCGACCCAGAACGCACACCCTAGCAACACACATGTCCACAGGCCACCACACCCACTGCCTGTCCATGTGCGTGTGTCAGATGCTGAGCACCATTGCACATTGGTGTACAGTGCAATTCAGGCATCATCATGCACATGCAACTGTGGACAGCAGCTGGGAGGGTGTGCAGGTGGACTGTGTGTCTGCGTGCAGGGCTGGGTACCCACCTGTGCATTGCCCACTGACACACACAATGCACACAGGGCAGCACCAGACAGTAGCCGCGCTAGGAGACAGGTCAGTCCCACAACACAGTACCACGGCTGCCAAGGATGCGTGGGCAGCCCCACTGAGACCCGCCAGCACTGGCAGGCTGACCACTGGCCTCATGGGGTGGCACCGATGGTCCCCCAGGGGTTCCACTGCATGAACGCGACCGTGCCCGCGCAGGGGTCTGCAGCACACCAAACATGCTGCACCAGGAATGCTCAGGATGCCCACAGCTGAACCCGGCGTCGACAGGGTGGCAGTCGCATGACGCCAGGAATGGGGGGTGGATAGTGCACTGCGTGGTGTCCGGGACGCATGGGCACCTGACTGTGTGCTCATTGTGGCCATGACAGAAATGAACGCCTGTGCATGCCTGTCAATGGCAGCGGTCACATCCTCCCACAAATGATCCATCCGTGCCAGGATCCGTTCAGTGTCCCTGCTGCGACGCTCCTCTGCCTGCTCCAGAGCCACACACAGTGCTTCCATGGATGTCGCAAGCTGCATCTGCTGCTGGACCAATGCTCGCAGTAGGCGGGTGTGCTCGTCGAAGAGGTCATCAGCCTCCTCGGCATCCTATCCCTCAGGGTGTGCAAGGGCCTGATGTTCAGCGCCTCTTGAGGGTGGGTGCTGTGCACCAGGACCAGGTCTGGGCATGTCCACAGGTGGTGGTGCACAGATGCCACGGCTGAACCCTGTACCCCCAAGCCCAGTGGGCGACTGCTGATGCTGCCCCTCCGGCTGCCGCACCCCAGTGCTCAGTGGTGCCACCACAGTGGCTGCAACAGTCCCACTGTCCTGAACAGACACCAGTGCTGCCCCACTGGTGCTGACAGGCACAGCCTGGGACTGTGCTGACACGCAGGCCTCCATGGTGGCACCACCCACAGCAATGGGCGTGAATTGCCCTGCTGTGTGTCCATCCTGTGGCACACATGTGTCTCTGCCCATGATGGTCGTGTCATCATCACTGGTGCTGGACTCTGCCCTGGCCACAGCCACAGTGTGCTGGCATCCATGGACACCAGCATGCTGGGACACAGGCAGGGCTTCCTCCACACCTGTCACAACGACATCAGTGTGGACAGCCAGGCAGCCCCCACTGTCGTAACGATCCACATATACCTGTGGAGGTGGATGGTCCCACCTCCAACTCCATCCAACTGTCCGTAGTGGACAGGCCCACCACCGCTGACCCATGCAGATGCTCAGGATCTGTAAGGGAAAGCAAAGTCACATTACTGCGTGTGACCTGCCCTGCCCCCCCAGACAGACCATGACTTACCATGCAGTGATGGGCCACCACCCATCTGGAAGCCACCACCCAGAACACCCTCTATGGCACTTCGCTGCATGCTTCCAGCAAGCCTGTCCTCCGCTGGGGTGATCTGTACCACCTCCGGCTGTCCCCCCCACCTGTTGCAGCATGTGCCGCCCTGATGGCAGCCACCTTCTCCTTAACCCTCCTCCTGTCAGTGCCCATCTTCTTCTTACACTCCTGCACAGAGCGCTGGTGGCTGCCATGCAGTTTCATGGCACATGCCACCTCCTCCCATGCAGCAGCATGGGCCTGGAGGGTTCCCTGCCATCCACTGAGCAGTGGCTCCTGATCCAGGTAGGCCTCGAAAAGGGCCACGGTTTCGGCCTTTGTAAAATTCTGCCTCCTCCTCCTCCTCCCACCACCGTTTTCCTCCTCTCCAACAATGTGCTCAGTCATTATGTAGCCTGTAAGAATGGCAGTTGTTACCTGTGACTGTGCAGTCCCATGCATGTCCCTGAATCCACAGTCCACACTCCCAAACAGCATGCTACTCACCAATAAACTGCAGTAACCGACTATGGCCACTGCAGCACATTGTCGCACCTTTATAGCGCAATCCATGCAAATGAGGCGAGAAGCAACTTTAATTAGATGCAAATTGCAGTGCTGCGCCATTGAATGGCTGATCGGATGATTTGCATATGATGGCTGAATACCGCGCTGTTGCTTTTTGCGCAATTGTGTTAAATGTGCTGAGCCAATGGCGCAGTTCTGTGGCATGCGTAGTACACCTCACTGCGCATGCCCGGGTTGCTGATGTAGGTGTCTGCCACGCTGATGTCATGCTGTGTGCAGTAGGTAATGCAGGGCACGGCCACCATTGTGCCAGTGGTGCTATAGCGATGGTCACTACATGGCGCTGTGGCACTGGGCCTTCATAGGCGCAATGGCCCAATTGCCGCGGATAGTCCACTGTGGTGCTGGCACACAGGCAGCCAATCACGCTACACGCATTGTCATCCGATGGCGCTGTGCATGGCCTTGCACCAGAGACCCTTGACCCTGTGCCCGACCTTTGCCCCCTTGGTGCCATGCATCAGGCATAGGTGCACCTCTATTGTGCTGTTCGGTAACAGCGCGATAGAGAATGGCAGCACTGTACCGTGCAGCATCTGCATGTGGGGATCCATGCTGCAGAGTGCCATATTGCCTACTATAGCTGTTGGAATGGCACGTAGACGAGCTGCTCCATGGATGGCCATTGAGCTGGCCAATCTGGTGGCCATAGTTGAGCCACACCATGGGCCTCTCTTTGGGGAAGCCCCCCCTGGAGAGGGCAAGGACCCAGGTATGGCAGGAGGTGGCCACTGCCCTGGATGAGGCAACAGGCCGGGGGCGTTCAGCTGAGCAGTGCAGGCACTGCTATGGTGACATGTGCAGGAGGGAGCCGGAGGTACTGGCCTGAATGCGGTCACGTGCCAGGAGGGGCATGGTGCCACATCCAGGTAGGGGTTCCGTCAACACACTTTTATTGTCCATATGAGTCACAGTGTTGTATGTGTCAAGCACATAGGGGAGGGACCATATGGGGTTGGCCGCGGTGGTGTTCACAGGGTGTGGGGTGGATGGGTCTGGCTGGGTGGGAGGGCACACACCTTGGGGCAGGGGGACTTTGCTTCGGGAATGTACTGATGTTCTTCTCCCTTTTTTTCCCACAGGCCCGGGAAGAACTATGCAGGGTGCGGGCAGAGCAGTGGAGGGTGTTGAAACCGCAGCCAGGCGGGCTGAAGACCAGCAATGCCACCTGACTGGCCTGATGAGGGGTGAGTGCCAGACCTCCATGATTAGGGTACATGCTGTGTGTGACAAGGTGGGCAGCGGGGCATGGCCACCATTCATTGACATCACTGCCATGCACACCACTTGTTACAGACAACACTGTCCAGTGGCAATGCATGTCTGGGTGTGCATCACTGGTGGTCCATGCATGCACCAGGTGCATGGCTGTGTCACTGCCTTTGCACCACATAGCCATGTCACGAAACGGCCACGGTGGTGCTGTGCATGACTTGGCCGGTGGGTGTGTGCAGCATTCCGCATGGCTGTATGCGCCTGGGTGGGCAGGTGCTGTGGACGTGATCACTGCGGGTGGTCACACACCATCACAGTGGTATGTCCCATGGCTGTATGCCATGCACAGTGGGCAGGCTGTATAGGGTTGTGCATTCACACCTATTGACTGTGCTCCTTGTCCCTGATGCGAGAGACATCTCAGGAATCTGGGACACCATGAGGGAACTCCCTCAATCTGGCCTGGGAGTTGGTGGCAATTCTTAGGAGGCTGGATGTGATGGGGGTGCTGCGGCACCACAGAGCCAGGTGGACCCAGAGCCAGGAATGGCAGTCACGTTGACAGTCCCTTGGTCCCTGACTTCCCCTACCCCCCCTGGACCCACCATCACACCCCACCTATCCCATCCCATTTGTCCACCCCTTCCCCCTGTCCACCCCCACCTTGTTTGTGTCCCCCACCCCAAGCTTGTAAATAGTTATTATTATTGTACATAGTTAAGTTTTATATTTTTACAATACATTTGAATTTTATATGAATACCATGGTGGTCTCTGATTTGCAGCGAGCTATAGGTGCTCAGCTGCAGTGGTGTGCATGGCATCAGGAGTGGTGCAGTCATGGGTATGTGTGTGTGTCCATGTGGAGGTGACTATGGTGTGGGGGTAGATATCAGTCAGTGTCTGTGTTGTGTGTGTTGTTCCTCCATGGCACACCCATCGGCCTGTCTATGGCCCTGTGCAGCTGACACACATGCCTGTCTGTGACCTGCACAGTCCGCTGGCATGTCAGTGGTGGCATTTCCTGCAGGGCGGACACTGTAACCGTCACTTTGCTGGGTTGCCCATGTCACTGGTATGGTGCATGCCTGGCTCAGGTGGCACTGTGGGCAACACGGTCATTGTCCCACCTCCATGCTGTGGCTTGTGTGTGTTGCAGGGGATGTGCCCCACTGTCTGTGGCATGTGCTCCAGGTGACTACTGGTGGTGTATGGGTCCACGGTGCCTGCGCAGGGTGGCTGGCACTCCAGTGCCATGGTGGACTGCGGGTTGTGTGTACATGGCTTACATGGGCCCACAATGGGGGGCTTGGGTGCCCCACCACTGCATCCCTGTGTTGTTGTGCCCTTGGATATGGGTGGGTGTCTGTCCATACCCTGTGTGGCATCCGGTGTGGTGCATGCTTCCACGCACCACTGTGGGTGTCTGTGCTAGCTTTTGTGGCCAGTGGTGGGCCGGGGTGTGTCACTGGAATACTGTGCAGAGCGCTGTACTACTGGTGGTGGTGTCAAGGACACGACCATCCCATATGGGGTACCTCTTGTGCCAACGCATGGTCGGTCTCTCAGCAGCACCTTGGGGGACTGTGCATGGTGGCACTGTGTCTGCCATTGTTGCATTGCCGTGTGCTGCAACCTGCTGATGGGTGCTCATGGTAGGGCTGGCTTGCATGGTTCGGTGGTGCACAGGGTTGCATTGACACAGTGGGGGGGGCATGCATGGGGTTTCCTGCAGTGGTGGTCACTGCTCATGGGGGGGTGTCTGGGAGTCACGGTGCAGGGTGTGCTGTGCACTGGGGTGGGATGGTGTGGCACAGGGTGGTCTGCCCTCCTTGTGTGCCAGTCACAGTTTGCCGGTAGGTGTGATGGGGCACCATGGCCAGGCTGTGGGTTGGTTGCTTGTTTCCATGGACCAGTGGTTATTCCAGCCCTCCCTCAGTTGTGCTGTGCTTGGGGTGTGGGGGGACAATGTCTGTTCTGCTGTGTGTTCCTGTGCCCATCTGTGGCATGGCTGGTGGGCCCCTACCTCCCTGATTGTGCAGTTACATTGCTCTGCAGCTGGGGGGCTCCCTGGTTGCGCTATGGCACCTCTGGACTGCTCAGCTGAACATCCCTTGTTGCGCTATGGCGCATCAGATCTGCTCAGCTTCCCCTTCCTAGTTGCGCTATGGCGCAGGTGGTGAGATATTCAGTCGTTGACTGTAGGCACAATTTGGCCTGCTCCTTTTTTGAATATCGTGTCTCTTGCACATGGGCGCAATAGAATTGTGCTTACTCCTGCTATTGCGCACTTTTTGGGCGCAGTTTGAATATCCGGGCCATTGTTAAAGCTTGAATTCAAGTCCCCATGACATTGTTAGTGTTTCCTGAAAATTGCATGCTGTTTGATTTTGCAGTTTTCTTTAAATCAGAATTTGTTAACTTGCTCTATAGTGGCTGAAAACAGTTATTTCTTTTGTAATTAAATCATCTTTATTGTTTTCAACAACATCACCTCAATACAAACATGACCTAGTAAACAGAGTTGAAAGTACGAAATGGAACAACATAAAACAACCAAATATTAACTTTCACTTTCAATTGAGAAGTTAAGCCCCCTCCCCCCCCCACACCTTCCAAGGCTACACACGTAAACAAACCCTAATTTATCAGCCCTGAGGTACTCTGATCACCAGGCTTCTACGCCATAAGGAGCGTTTCTAAAGAGCTCCAAAGTGACATATATACTTTCAGTCTACCTTGCATATAAGCAATATGCTTTTCCAGCTGCAACGCCAGGATACACTCTCTGTACCACTCCATAAAGGAGGGGGAATTATCGCTAGCCCAATGCCTTAAAATTATCAGTTTCGAAACAGCTGAAACAAGCGACATTTGGGCCTTTTAATCTTAGAAGTACCTACTGGGAAAAGGCTCATCAAACATACCTCAGGGTGAACATATTTGTTAAGCCAAGGATAGGATCTAAGAGATTATTGATGGCCCGTCCAGAAGGCCTGCATTGAAGGGCATGACCATACCATGTGGTACAAAAGTACCATCGTCCTTCCTGCACTTACCGCAAAGGGTGTATCCTTTGCCCCATATTTACGTAATCGGGATGGGGTTAGGTACAAATAATGCATTATATTAAAGTGTACCATCCTCAGCCTGTCTTGCTTAATGTACTTATACATTGTAAGCTAAAGCTTCTTCCAGAGACTGGGCACATCAGGTATCCCTAACTCCCTCGTCCAGTAAAAACACACCCCTGAGGGAAGTCTAAAGTCCCGTTCCTGAAGTGTTTTGTATATCTTAGAGACTGGACACGGTTGAGAGGCTATAGATATAAGTGTGTCAATATCTCTGACCCCATGGTCAACTGGAGTCATCCGAGAAAAGACAAAAGTTAGGGCCTTACTGACTTGCAGCCACTTAAACAAGTCCTGACTCAAGAACTCCAAAAAGACCTCACCAACTGATCAAAGGGCAGAGGTCTCCATTCACCCAAAGGTCCGAGACTCTAAGGTGACTTATCTGGGGCCAAAATGCACTGGACAATGTCGCACCCCAACCCTGATATGAGGATTTTCAAAAATAGGTTGGTTGGCTGATAGGTACCATTTAATTGCAAGGTAATTTTGTAGCTGGTGAAAGGCCTTTAATGACCATCCCATAGGTTGTTCTTCAATGGTTAGGAATAGCCGACGGGGAAACACATAGCAGGGCCCGCAGCGAGCAGTTCACCCTCTTCGCCAAACATCGCTCTATGTCTACCCATAAAGGTAAATAAGTCAATTGACTGCTCCCTTCACTCCAATGACCCAACTTGCTTACGTGCTGCACGGTATAATATAGAAAAAGAGAGGGAGCAGCTAATCCTCCCTTTAATTTTGGAGCTGTCAGTTTAATATAGGCTCTGCAAACTCTTTTCCAGTTCCATATAAAGAGGTTAAATGCCCTCTGTAAATTGGAGAACCACCCTTTCGGGAGGTGTACACCCAACATACCCAGGGGATATAATAATCTAGGCAAAATATTCATTTTCATAATATTCAACCTTCCCCAAAGTGACAAAGAGAGCAATCGCCACTCCATCCATGTCCCCATTATGGTTTTAACTAGACTACCAGATTATTTTTGATCATGTGATTCAGTTCTGTGCAGATATTTATTCCTAGATGCGTAAGAGACTTTTGCCTCCCAACAGAGGCCAAACGACATCAAATCTGCCTTCGTAACTTTGTTATTTAAGAGGAGAATCTTCGCTCACTGATTTAACTTGTAGTAAGATATTTTGGAAAAGGAATCGATTTCCGCAAGGATAGCTGAAACCGAGGTCTCAGGGTCTTCGATATGTAGCAATACATCATCTGCATATACCGAGTATATATAGCTGGCCTCCCCCACCTGCATACCATTAATAAGAGTGTTTCCTGCCAATCTATGCAATAATGGCTCTAAGTATAGATTGAATAGTAGCAGGGACAAGGGACATCCTTTCCTCGCTCTAACTTTACTACCGGGTGACAGTATCCCATTACACTTTACTCTGGCAGAAGGAAAGGAGTATAAGATTTGAACCCATCTCAGAAAAACATCAGGCAAACCAAAGGCGGACAGAGTGGCAAATAGGTAATCCCAGGATACCCTATCGAATGCCTTTTCGGCATCCAATGACATAAGTATTGCTGGGGTATTGGCATCCTTAGCAATAGTAATAAGGTGTAATAATTTCCTCATGTGATCTTGGGGTGATCTCCCCATCATAAAGCCCACTTGTTCCCGACTAACTAGCTTATCCATAACTTTGGACAACCTGTTAGCTAAGATTTTAGCTAGGATTTTAATGTCCGTGTTTAGAAGGGAGATAGGGTGGTAACTATCCATACTGAGAGGGTCCTTACCTTGTTTCAGGATTAAAGAGATCATCGCTTCTTGGAAGATAGGATCTGATAACCCATTATCGAACCAATACTGAAAGACCTCCTTTAAAATTGGGGATATTAACAAATGGCATGCCTTGTAAAAATTACTGGGAAACCCGTCTGGACCAGGGGACCTGTCTAAGGGCATTTGTTGAATGGCCTGCTGAATTTCTAGGACCGAGATTGGAGCACTCAAAGAGGCCGCTTCTCCCTCAGTTTCTTTTGGCAGCACCACTGACCTAAGAAATAGATTAATGTCATCCACAGAAGGTTTTGTCTCCGGATCTACCGCATATAACGCCTGGAAATACGATCCAAAGGCATTCTCCATCTCCCCTGGGTCTGTACAGACCTGCTCCCCCTGACCCTTATGAATTCCAGCTATAAAATTGGTTGAGTCTAAGTGACGAATACGCATGGCGAGTAATTTCCCCGCCTTCTCCCCTGTGTCTAGGTATTGGAGCCTGGTCCTCAACTGGGCCAATTCCGCTTTCTGTAACATTAGACCAAGGTATTGGGCCTGCAACTGGTAAAGTCTTGCCCAATTTGCCTCGGTCGAGGCACGGGATAGATTACCTTCTATAATCCTAATAGAAGCTAGCAGGGAGTCTAATTGTACCTTCTGCATACGTTTCTTTTTAGAGGCCATCTTAATCAATTCTCCCTTCAAGGAGCACTTTAAGGCAGCCCAAATTAGGTCCTTTTTAACCACTGAGCCTTGATTACCTTCCAGGAAACCCTTGATGAAATCTACAGTGTGCCTCAGTGAAGATTCCTCTTTCAACATCTGACAATTTAATCTCCAATGCGGAGACCGCCTACACCCCACGGCTAGCCAAAAATCCAGACTGACCGGCGCATGATCAGATATTACTCTGGCAGATATATCCGCCTGTGTTACCCCGGACAATGCGAATGAACTAACTAAGATATAATCTGTTCGTGAATATGTCTTGTGTACGGCAGAGAAAAAAGTGTATTACCGTGCCATAGGGTTAATTACTCGCCAAACATCGACCAGGGTGGCCTTACTAATGAGATCCTTCAGTGCTTTTTGTGCTGGCGATAGGCCTCGCCAGTGGAGTTATTTCTGTCTCTCTCAGTCAGGCTTGGAAAGCAATGAGATCATCTTGGAGTACTGTAGCTTGCTGCTTCAGAGTCCCAGTCACAGCAGACTGTACAGTTAATGGTTTGCTCTCCAGATTTCTTACAAACTCAGTCTGTGGTTTGTGTTTAGATAGATTTCTTAAAATATATCATTCTCATCTTATAAAAGTTGATCATATAAGTTTCAATGCTCGGCTGAAGTAGTGGAAATCTTTCTCTGTGAGAGATCAGCTTGTCTGTATAACAGCTCTGTTCTTTCTCATCAAAACTCTGATTTTGTTCTAACTATATAACACAGGGTTGTTTAATGAATACAAAATAAATCTAAAATGTGCTTCTTCATAGAAATAATTTGTCCTTGATGTAGCTTTCATAAATACATTCATGTAAGAATTTTTTTTTTCATGTCAGATTGATAAACAGGTGCTTGCCACACTCTACTATTTCAAGCACATGTACTGTCTGGGACTCACATATTTCAGTTATTTGGTGGTTTAAAGCTGATTTCTCGCAGACAAAGATTTCCACTACTTCAATTCAGCATTGAAACTCAAATGATCAACTTTTATAAGAAGAGGATGATATATTTTAAGCCAATCTATCTAACACAAACCACAGACTGAGTTTGTAAGAAACCTGGGGTCAAATATTCAAAACTTTGCCCCTGGGCTAAGTTAACACTGCCTGGCAGGCAAATGTAGCCCGGAGCACAAAGCAAGCTATATTCAAAAGGAATAGCCTGGGGCAAACAGCTTCTAAATATAGCATGGGAATGAGGCCATGCAAACTGGGCTGGAAGTGCAAGGCAAATGTAGCCCTGGAATAAGACAGCACTGAATATAGCAACCAGGAAGTGCAAACCACAAAAACAACACAATGCACAGTGACATGAGGGTAGGTAGAGATGAACTATGTTGCCAATGTGTGTGCCAGCAAATGCATGGACCCTGTACAGCTGCAGACAGCAGCAGATGTGAAAGAACAGTGATCACAACTGTATAATATTCTCTGAACAGTTAACGCCGTGCTAACACGTTAGTGCAGCTTTAGCACAGAGCTAAGCTGTTTGCCCGGTGCTAACACATTTGCCCGGTGCTAAGATTTGCCATATTCAAAAGTGCCATACAAATTATCCTATTTAGGTAGTCTCTGGGCAAACAGGCAGATTAGCATCTTATTATGTCCTGATTTGCATGCAGTTTGCCCAGCATTACTACAAGGTCCCACAGCTCCACCTGTAGGTCAGTCTGGAAGTACAGGGACTGGCCAGGTCTGGCTGTAGCTCCACCTGTTGGTCAGTCTGATGGTGCATGATGGTTGCTGCAGGCTACATGTATGCAGTACAGCATAGCATTGTGTGCCCCAGGAAAGAACACAGCATAGGCACAGGTGGTGGTGGTGCTGCATGCAACCGTCACACTGTAGGCCATTCTACAGTGCACATCAGACACTACAGTAGCAAGGGGGGCCAGTAGTGTGAGGGGGACACAGCAATGCCTATGGTATGTAGGGCAGTGATGACCACTGCACTGTACACAGTGACAGGCCCAGCTTGCAGGTGATTACTGACAGTGGACAGTACTGTTTCACTGTTGTGTGCTCCACAGATGCTGCACCTGTGGCATGGGATGCTCACAGTGATATATACATGGCTGGCTGAGTGTGCGGCGACATCTGTACAGTTGTGCGATATGTGGCTGGGGGGGCATGTAAGATCTGACAGGCGCATAGGTGGTGGGTTATTCCCACTACTGGCCCATGTGCATTACATGATGTGTCCCAGCCTTGTGGCCACACCTGGGCTGTGGTGAGGTCTGGCCACCCGTACACCCTCCCCTCAATGGCCACCATGCCCACAGTGCTGCATGTGCGTGCTGGCATCTGTTGGTCACCACAGACGTATGGTCTGCAGGTGTGTGCTGTATGGCCACACTACCATGATGTCCCCTGTGGGCCTGATCACCCCTTACTGCCTGTACTTGGCTGGGACTGGTGGCAGCTGTTGGCATCATGGTGGTGCCATTAGTGAGTAGCATGTGTCCTCCATGTCTGGCATTTTCTAAGTGTCATAATCATATGTTAGGGTCATGCAAGCCATACTACAGCTGCACAAACACCGTGCAAAGTAGCAATGTCGCGCAAAGCTGTTTGCCCAGGATTAAGACCAGCTTTTTCTGGGTAGTAACTTGTATCGCACTAGGGGTCTCGCGAAGTCACGCTAAACATCTTAGTGCAGCACTAGTCGCTGAATATCTCATAGTGCCTTTATTCATGTTCACTTTGCCCCTTGCATATAATTATGGTTTGCCCAGCACTGATGCAGTTTGCGCGTGCTATTTGGCCCTTTGAATATGGCAGACCCACGCTAATCCCACTCTAAACCTGTGCAAACGGTTTGCACACTGCACAAAGCTTTGAATATCTGGGCCTTGGTGAGCAAACCATTAACTGCACAGCCTGCTGTGATTCGGAATCTGAAGCAGCAAGCTACAGTACTCAAAATAATACTCCAAAACAATGTCATTGCTCTACAAACCTAGAGAGAGAGAGAGAGAGAGAGAGAGAGAGAGAGAGAGAGAGAGAGAGAGAGAGAGAGAGAGAGAGACAGAAATAACTCCACTGTTTTCAACCACTGTACAGCAAGTTAATAAATGATGATTTAAAGAAAACCGCAAAACCAAACAGCATGAAATTTTCAGGAAACTCTAAACATGACAAAGTGACTTGAATTTAAACTTTTTTAACAATATGCTAAAACCTTTGCATATGATCTTTATAAAAGAAGGTCCCATACACAGGTTTAAATTTGCAGGACTAGAAAGGGCCACTGTGGGTCTTTGAGGAGGAAATGTGAGCAAACAGTTACTTAAAAGGAAAATATTTTGACAATATACAGTAGAACAACACTCTCATCCAGGTCTCATCCAGGTATATATGAGAGTTTCCAATTGTGACCTTATTTGCTGTTATGAGAAGGGAGGGTATTGAATTATATGCTGGCAATCTGTCATCTATATTTATTCATGTAAAGGTGATTTGGTACATATGTTATACATTTCCTTTTAGAATTTTTACCCCTTCCCTTCTTCCCCCCACTTTCCACCCTTATAAGTATTGATGGTGTTAGCACACCCTTTTTTAGACTGTACTGGGATTGAGATATGTGTTGTCGGTTCTATGTGAAATGGGCGACTCAGAAAGAGTGAGCCCAAAAACAGTAACAGCAATTCAGCGACTACAGAAATGGCAATGGTACATGTTGGCAACTGCTGAAATGGCAATAAATGCTTTTCTGCGGGGTGCTTCACCCTCTGCACCCCCTTACTAAAATAACTAACTCCAAGGTCATAACACCTCAGGGAGGGGGAAAAGCATTTGTCGCATTTCGCCGATTGTTGACATGTACCCTTGCCATTGTTGTAGTCACTGAATTGGTGGTGCTATTTTTGGGCTCGCTCTTTTGGAGTCATCCATTTCACGGGCATCCGTGGTGTTGATATATTACATTATTGTAATATGTGACTTTTATGTGTGCGGCATTTACTTGTATGTATTTTTTGAAAAACATTTTTTTAATAAGTCAGGTGATCATCCATTGGTCAGATGATCCCTGGAAGGTATTTATTCATGACACACCTGTATTACATTCACTTCTTATTAAAGAGCCACTGTGGCTTGAAATGTTGAAGACTTGTTCACCTTGTGAATGAACGTGTGGGTGAAATAAAAAAAAAAAAAATTCTATTTAAATAAAGATGAATCATTAGAAGAGGAATGGATTTCTGTGAATTTCTGGGACCAGAGTGTTTGCAACCAGCTGCTACCTTGCTACTGTTGAGACTGTTAATGCTGGGGATCCACTCACATACCATGAAGTGGTCTGCCTGCAACACAAAGAGAAAAAAGAAACATACTTTTTTTAAAATATTTTTTGATGCCAGAGCATATTACAACAGTACATTGTATATTATAATAGATAACAATAAGACATTGCCAGCACTGACAATCTTATCCTTTGCAGTTATTGCAGCAATACAAATTAAGGAACCATTAACTATAGGTTGGCATTCAGTTTAACCTCAAAAGAGAAAAAAGACCAATAAAAAGAGAAAAAAAAAGGAACTATCAACTACATAGTACAGTAAAAAAAAAAAACACACACTTAATCTATGTCTGACTTGATGGGTCCAGGTATGCTCTATACTGTTTGTGGTAATCAATGACACCCTGAGACCTTATCGATCCACTACTCAGAAATGTAACCTGGATGTAGTAACAGATGTTCAGCTCCCTGGGTGGTGGGGGTTTGTCCAATGGCGTGGCCCTTCCTGACAGTTCTCCATTCTATGCTTCCACCCCTTTTACTCTATATAAATTTTCTCAAAAAATATGCAGTCATTCAACAGATGAAACCAAGCTGTAGGAACTGGGGGGGTGAAAGTTGGTTTGTTTCCATTCCTTTAATATAGCTAGTTTGGCAGAATTAACAGCCACAAGAAGAAACGTCCTTTGTGTCCTTTGTAAATCAACAAGATCTTCACAATCTTGTAGGACAACCCTCTGTAATGTAATGGGGATCGTTTGGCCTAGAACTTCTGAAATAATTTTCTCAGTCTTCTGCCAGACATAGCAGAGAGCTGGACAGCTAAACATCATATGTGCAATATCAGCAGGCAATAGGACACACCTAGGGCAATCCCCACTAGCAGAGGGGTTAAACTTAGAAACTCTATCTGGAGCATAATATGCTCTCTGGATGGTCATGTAATATATTTGCCTTGTATGGATTGCCTCCACCCACTCTCCACAATGTCTTGTCATTCATCATCATCGATAGACTCCCCTAGTATCTCCTCCCATTTCATTCTCTGTGCCTCCAATGAACTAGGGAAGACATTTATCACTGATTGGTATAAACGTGTGACTAGCCCTTTTTGTATCTTCTGCCACTGCCAAGTTCACCACGATGCCAGACGGTTCCTGCAGAGTATACAAGGTCCTAACTGTTCCCCAAAAAGTGTCTCAACTGAAGATAGCAGAAAAAGTGTGTATGAGAGAGGCCATACAGATGAAGTAGGCCCTCAAATGACATAAGCACAGCACCATCATAAAGATGACCAGGTAAAACTATGCCTTTCTGTGCCATATCTGAAATCCAGGATCCTGGGTGAATCTCAGGATTAGTTCATTATTCCAAAGGGGAGTCAAATTGGTAAATAATGATATGTTTTTTTTATAGTGATGTGCTGCATGCCATATCTGAAGGAAAAGCTGAATTATCGGGTTGCCCTTAAAACATCTGACATTTTGATTCCAGGATCCATACAAGAGGTCAGTCAACATGCCTCTCCCAGCCCACACTTTTTCTAAAAGGATGCCCATTTTGTGACACTGTGGGTGATTCCAGTCTCTGTGGCTGGCCAGCTGTGCAGCCCAGAAGCAATTCCTCAAGTGGGATATACCGATACTCCCTTTTCCTATTTCATAGGTTAATTGCTCATACTTTAAATCATGGTGTTTTGTTTTGCCAAAGCCATGCCAACAGACACGCTCATAACTGTTTAAATAATACATTCAGTATAGGAATTGGCAAAACTTGAAATAAAAGTAGCAATTTAGTAGCGCTGTGCGGAATTTTTAAATTCCGGCGGAATGAAATTCTGTGGAATTTTCAAAATTCCACCAGAATTATGCCAAATTTCACAAGAAATGGAATGGCGAAATTCCATGGCAGAAAATTGTTCTGGAATGATTTTCCATGGACAAATTGCTGTTCTGTGGAATATTATTCCACAGATCTCAATATTTGCTGCAAAAATTGTTGTGGAATAATTTTCCGCAGAAAAAATGCTGTTTCGCGGAATATTATTCCGCAGATCAGAGCAGGCAGAATTCCGAAGAAGTACAAGCAAAAGTCAGGCAGAAATTCCACCGGCAGAATGTTCATTCCACAATAATTTCACTGGTGGGTTTCAGCATTCCACACAGTACTACAATTTAGGCAAACTAGCCATCTTAAGGACATTAGCTCTCCCAAGTAGAGATGACAGCAGGCCCTGCTACTTCCCAAAAAAATGTTTAACCATGCCTAAAACTGATGGAAAATTCACCCTATATAGATCTTTTATGTGTTTTCTAATATTAACATCTAAATATCTAAAATCTTGGCAAAGCCACTGAAATGGTAGCATGTCCTATAGTTAAGTATGGTCACATGTGCACAAAGGGAGTAGAATAGTTTTAAATAAATTGATCTTATAACCAGACAAGGCACCAAAAGCTTGTAGCACCTCAATTATCCTCAGCAACAATGACTCTGGGTCCGTAAGACAGACCAGAAGATTTTCCACAAAAAGACAGATCTTAGTAGTCACCCTCCCAGGCTGACCCCCTTATTGTCCACATGGTTCCTCAGAACAGTTGCCAAGGGTTCAAGGGCTAAATCAAATAGTAAAGGGGACAGGGGACAACCCTGGCAAGTTCACTTTGCAAAGAAAATGGATCTGAGAGCCAAGCATTGGGCTGGACTACTGCTGTTGGGCTGGAATAGATAGCCTGCACCCATCTTGTAAACCTCTCATCAAAATTCAAGCACTGCATTATGCACCAGAGGTGTTCCCACTTGGTCCTACCAAACACCTTCTCCATGTTGCGTGAGACCATCCTGATCAGTCATCAGAGTTTATGTGCCCCCGAGCCAGGACCTGCAATAAGGTTCAGAGATTGGAAGGGGCCCTCTCCACCTCAAACAAAACTTGCTTGGTCTTCATGTATAAGTTTGGGGAGCTCGCCCTCCAGCCTCCCAGCTAGAATTATTGCATAGATATTAGAATCTGAATTAAGTAATGACATCTGTTTGTAGGAGGCAACTTGTTCACGGGGTTTCTCCGGCTTAGGGCGAACAGTTATTCTAGCCTGAGAGAAAGACAGAGGGAGCCTCCCTGTTTCCCAAGCATAAACCAAGGTTTAAAAAGATGATTTATAATATCGGGGGACAATCTTTTGTAAAAATCAGTTTGCATACCGTTCAGTCCTGGAGTCTTTCCTGGGGTAAGTGGCCAATCACTGAAATACTTCTTGTTTAGAGAGCTCTGCCTCTGCCAGCGATTCCAACCCCTCATAAAACCTGAGACCAGCCTAATTGTCACCCACCACTGGGTTATCCTCTTCCTTTGTATATAACCTAGAATAATATTACACAAATTGTGTATCAATGCCCTCTTGACACATTATCAGTTCTCCCTATGCAGTTGCAATGCTTTCTGTATGTCTCTGGGTGCTCTCCCACTTTAATTGATCAGCAAGAACTTTCCCACATTTATTGCCATCATCATATAGTTTCACACTTTTTGGCCTAGAAAGGCCTTTTCAATATATTTAAGCAATAAGGTATAACCAAGGGTTATGTTAATGTTCTAGTTAATCACCGCCTCTGAATGTAATGTGGCATGAGTTGCGGCTGAGTGCCACATGCCCGCAGGGGGTGATTAACTTGAACATTATCATAACCCCTGGGAGTACCTTACTGCTATTATAAAACTTGGGTAAAAATAAAAATGTTGTACCTCTGTTTATTTTCAGTAAAGAAGAGTCTGAAGATTGAGCTCTTTGATACTATAGTTCTTCTGCCATCTTCTCCATGCAGTGTGTGTGTGTGTATAAGAACTGTAGAGGTCATGCTTGATGAATGTTGCCATGACAATGCTATCAACACAGTGTCTGCACCTTAAAACTGTGGTCTGCACATTCTCACTGAGGCAACTGCTTTGTACTGTCTTTGGATGGTTTACTCATTGAAGATCTGCACTTACATTGCTCAGCTATAGATATGTGCAGAAAATTACTGTTCATGCAACGATTACCATAGTACTGTACCTCTGGGAGTGCAGTGGGAAATATATTAAAAAAAGTAGCCGTCATGGTAGCACTTGCTTACTCACATCACTCACTCCAAACCTGCCATATATTACTGCAGTTGAGGATGAGGGAGAATGACAGGCAAAGGAAAAGAGACAAATGACTGTACTGAGTAAACTCAGTTTCCGATTGAGTTGGAAGATGTCAGGAAAGTGGATGGGATGTGCTGTGGCACAGTAATGCCAGTGGAGTGACATATGTTTTTGCTTTAAAGCCAATGTGAATGAAACATGAACAAGAGGGGCAAGGCAGCGAATAAAGAAAATGATACTGTGGCACAATTGAGAATTAAACATGATGGAGAAGTGTGTTTGCATACGTGGCTCTATAAGTGGATATGGGTCTCTCTGTATTAGTGGTAGTCATAATGGTGGATCAATATTCTACAAAAAGAATTTTAAAAAAGGAGTGAGGAACCTATTTTTAAAACTCAGTGCTCATGTGAAATGGCTCTACAAGTATATTAATTAACGATTAATGCTAGGCTAGTAGAATACCAGCAACCAATCACATGATTAAGTTTCCCAGACCCTTTTTCTAATTAGTATTAAGCTCATCATATTCTTCTTTTCATCTGACCAAATCTTGATAATGTTCTGGGTCCCTAGTGGATTCATGTTCCTTTTCTACCTCCGCTTTCTTTTTTTCAAGGGTTTCCAGCTTTTGCCCAGTATCCTTTTTAAGTTTTCTTGCAAATGCAATAACTCTGCCACGAATAAATAACTTAAGGGCGACCCATACCCAGCCTAGGTCTTCCACCATATCTTTATTTAAGACCCAGAATTCCTTTGTCTCTTTACCTATCTGTTCTCTAAATTCCTTACTATTAAGCAAATGAGGGATCCATCCTCCAATCCCATTTATTTTTGATCACTGTTTGATTAGGGGTTCATAACACCAGATATTACCATAGGTAGACAGAAGCTTGTGGACATTTCCTTCAGTATAACTGATGTAACCAACATTAAAATCTATACATTTATATGACTGATGAATACAAGAACAGTATGAATAATCCCAGAGTAGGGTGCTGGATTTGCCATAGACCATGCAGATTTATGTCTCTCAATTGGGACTTAAATAATTTGGCAGCCTTCAATAACTGATATGGGTGCACGGAAGATCTATCTGGCAAATTGTCAAGAATAAAATGGAAGTCCCCTCCCCATATAATGTCCCCTTGCACCTGGCTCATCTTCAAAAGGAGGTCATGGAAAAAAACTGCAATCATCACAGTTAGGGCCATATACATTCTGGGGAACAAGCCGCCAGCCATATAAGGTAACCTGGACCATTATCCAGCAGTCTTGAGCATCTGTCTGAGTGGTTGTCACTTTGAATGGTAAATTTTTTATGTTTAATGATTGCTACTCCCCTATCATGTGAGGCTTAGGAGGAAAGATAAACTTGACCTACCTGGTCCCTTTTTAATTTAAGATGCTTCCTGTCTTCCAAATGGGTCTCCTGTATGTACCCAATGTCCACCTGATGCTTTTTGAGATGTCCTAAGACCATTCTTTGCTCAACAGGGTGGTTGAGTCCCTGAACATTCAGGCTACAATATTGATATTGCTAGACATAAAAAACAACAAGTTAGAGTAGGTAGCAGAGCTTCGCCTTCAGACCCAGCCATAATGGATAGCAGTGGATCTCTCTGAAAGATAGCATATATACCCCATCAATGTCAGACCCATAAAACACTGTTCCAAATTCAACTTTAACAACAACCATTTAACTAAATAATTAATTGAACCATAAACTAGTGACGTCCCTAAAACCTTAATAAAACAGAAGGCTACTTGCAAGAACATTCACCCCACTGACTTGGAGAGAAAAAAAAATGGTACACAGGTATCCTAAAAAGGGAGAAATGGCAGGATAGTCAAATAAGGAAAGGTCCAGATTCTACTCAAGTACATGTTAATTAATAGCCCCTGTTAGTATTTCTGATACTTTAGAAACTCAGACAAACAACAGCTGTGCTGCCAGAGTGCCACGACATCAGTTAAAACTGCATTTATAGTCCTGCTTGTTGCTGCCCACTATTTAAGTGTAGTACATATGGTTACCCTTATCAGGAGACCTTTCAAAACTACAGTGAGGGAATCCAGGCCAGCAGCATGAGGGCATGAGGCCGCAGGGTATCTGAGCATACTGGGGTACAGCCATCCCTCCCCCTGTAATAAAGAGGAAGGTGCCAACCAGCTCCCTTCCAGCCAGTCCATGACCTGCCACATTACCAACCAAGATATAAAACACCTTTATTGGCTGTACATGAGTCTCAAATCAACAGGGCTATGCAAGCCACTTTTGAAGTGTAGCACAATTTTAGTAGGTATATCATGAGCAGGGCAGGGGGTTCAGATGTTCGATAAAAAATACTAAGCTGAGGTGTCCATGACTCTCACAACCCCCCCCCAACCAGCTTCCCACCAATGCAGAGAAGGCTGGTCAGAAGCACTGCCCCCAAGACACTCGCATACTTTTAATAAATTTAAGGATCAGATGTACAGACTAAACCCCCCCTTATATGCCCAAAGTAATAAATGCAAAGTGACTTCAACATAGTTGCTGCCCTGAATTATGCTTCACTAGAAGAGTCAATCCTGTCCCAGGGCAGATCATGCAGCAAGGTGAAGGCACTCTCAGCTTTTCAAACTTAGTTTCCAGGCAAGTTGTCTTGTGTACCAGGCAAACCAAAGAGAATAGTTAAAGCTGGGCGTGGCACCCCTCTATGGTAGGGAAAGCTCCCTCCATTCATTACAAAGTTTGCCATGTAAAGTCCAAAAGGTGCTTAAATTCAATGTATAGTGAAAAGAAACAGTCTCAGAAGAAATACCTTGGGCTTGAGAACTGAGTGCCAAAAAAAGAATTAACAAGTGAACCTGCCATCAGTTGTTTCAAAGTCCACTCAGCTCTAAACAGCACAGTCAAAGGTGCCACAACCTGTCTCCCCAGTGAAGGGAGCATTTGACAGGTAATCACAGCCAAAGCCCATCATCTTAAGGTGTCCCCATATTTTTTCACCTTGTTGGAATAAGTGAAAAAAATGTGTTTTCCATTTACCATGATACAAAGCGTAGTGGGCATTAGGTGGGTGAATGATATGTTTTTAGCTTCGAGTATATTATTAACCTCTGAGAACTCCCATCATTTTGCAAAAAGCTTTGAACAAATATCTGAGTAAATCTATAATAGTTTGCCATTATACTTGATTTCCCTTCCTTTCTAGCCTTACACATCATCAGCTCCTTATCCATATAATGATGGAATTTCATAAGGATATTGCGTAGTTTCTCTGTGAAAACCATCCAGTTTCTGAGTGTACTGTGTGCCTGGTTATTCTCCACAGCGCCAGTATTCCCTTCTAGCACCAAAAAGGTTTTAAATAAATCACTGAAAAATTTCTTGGGCTGATCTCCCACTGTGTCCTCTGGTAGACCAACCTACTTGAGATTTTCCCATCAACTGTGGTTCTCTAATTTGCCTATCTTTTCCTGGACAAATGTTGTGGTCCATTCATGCTTCATCATGAGGAGTTTCAGGGTGTCAG
The DNA here is from genome assembly GCA_016271365.2 of Neoceratodus forsteri. Classification (NCBI taxonomy): domain Eukaryota; kingdom Metazoa; phylum Chordata; order Ceratodontiformes; family Ceratodontidae; genus Neoceratodus; species Neoceratodus forsteri. Next base: position 651,384,073 of record CM057456.1, read on the forward strand.
GCTATCTTCATTGGTGCTCACTCAGTTTTCCATTTGCGTCATTCTCCTGTACAGATCAGTGGCGTTAGTGTTGAGCTGGGAGATGGAGATAGAGATATGTATGGATGTTAATTTTTCATTAATGGTGGGAAAGCCTTGTCTTATTTCAGCAAGCAGGATATCTGAATTGCCAGATTGTTCCATTGCACTCCCCGAGCTCTCCTTCCCGGTAGTAGCTTCCACCGGACATACTAGCTTGTTGGCCTGGCTGTGCTGTTGCTTTGACAGCATTTGAAGTTGCCATTCACAAAACACTGTAATGTCTACTGACTCCCCAGATCCTCTATTCCACTTAGAAACACCTTTTCCCCATTTAGTAGCCAGTTTGAGAGGTCTGTTTGCTGTTATATAGCAGTAATTGGACAGCAGGCTCTGGAGTTCCTGCTACACCATGCCTTCTACTCTGCAGCTGTCTTGGAAGCTAGAGAAAAAGATAAAGACTTGAGGCCTAAACTGAGGAAAAGATAGCCAACTCAGTTAAGAAGGGGATAAAACCTTTTATAGGTACATTAGTGAGCAAAGAAAGTCCAAGGGAGGGATAATGAGGCTTAATAAAGGGGAGGGGGTGGGCAGAGGGTGACAGTGAAAAGGCAGAGATACTGACTGAATACTTTTGTTCAGTATTCACAGAAGAAGAGGAGGGGGATGTACCCAAACCAAACAATAGCAGTACTCTGCATAGGGGGTCAATACCAGTCCATTCACAGAAGAAAGGTCCCTGAAAGAACTACTAAAACTAAAGGTGGACAAGGCAATGGGGCCTGATGGGATTCACCCCAGAATTCTAAAAGAACTAAGGGAAGAACTAGTGACACCACTACTTATCCTTTTTAACAAATCTTGGGAGGATGGTGTAATACTTGAGGACTGGAGGAAGGCAGATGTGATTCCCCTTCACAAAAGTGGGAGAAAGGCAGAGCCAAGAAACTACAGACCAGTTAGTTTGACCTCAGTGGTAGGGAAAATGATGGACTCATTTCTAAAAGAAAGAATAGTGGAGTGCTTAGAGGTCAGCGGGGCACAGGACCCAAGGCAGCATGGGTTCACAGCAGGAAGATCATGTCAAACAAATCTAACAGATTTCTTTGACTCGGTGACCAAAGTAGTAGACCAGGGAGGGGCTGTGGACATAGCCTACCTAGACTTTAGCAAGGCATTTTCCACAGTCCCACATAAAAGATTAATAAACAAGTCAGCCAGCCTGGGAGTGGGTCCCAGGGTGGTAGCCTGAGTTAAAAATCGGCTGGACAACAGGATGCAGAGGGTAATAGTAAATGGAGTCCACTCTGAAGAAAGGGGGGTTATTAGCGGGGTACTGCATGGTTCAGTACTGGGGACAGTCCTCTTTAATGTCTTTATAAGTGTCATTGCAGAGGGACTATAAGGAAAAGTATGCCTCTTTGCAGATGACACAAAGATCTGCAACAGGATTGATACACAAGGGGGGTGGAAAGGATGAGAAGGGACTTGGCAAGGTTGGAGAAATGGCCAAAAGTATGGCAGCTTAGATTCAATAAGAAGAAGTGCAAAGTAATGCACCTGGGAAACAAAAACCCAGGGGAAGAGTACACAGTGGGGGTGGGGGAGGTAGTAACAACAACAACAAGATCTGGCAGAGCCACTACGGCAGCAAATGCATTAACTAGATAAGGGTGTTTCATGGGCTTAAACATAAACATAAACACACATTTGCATTTAGTAAGGCCGATGATACCATTCCACATATGACTTGTGAACAAGCTGGGCAGCCTGGGAGTGGGTCACAAGGTGGTAAAATGGGTTAGAAACTGGTGGAATGATAGAAGATAGAGAGTCATGGCAAATGGTGTTCAATCTAAGGAAAGGAATGTGACCAGCAGGGTGCCACAGGGATCAGTCCTGGGCCCAGTCATGTTTAATGTCTTCATAAGTGAAATTGCAGAGGGACTGAAGGGGAAAGTGTTCCTCTTAGCGAATGACACTAAGATCTGCAACAGGGTGGACACTCCAGGAAGGGTAGAAAAAATGAGGAGGGACCTAGGTAAACTGGAGGAATGGTCCAAAGTGTAGCAGCTGAGATTTAATGCAAAAAAGTACAAAATCATGCATTTGGGTTGCAGGAACCCAGAGGAAGATTACGGGGACTGATGGTCATCAAACAGGAAAGGGATTTGGGGTAATCATACTGGATGACCTAAAGGTGGCCAAACAATGTACCAAGGCTGTGGGGAGAGCCAGTGGGATGCTGGGGTGCAAAGGGAGAGGTATCATCATCAGAAGGAAGGAGCTAATGATGCCACTGTGCAGATCAATGGTGAGGCCTCATTTAGAATGCAGTGTACAGTTCTGGAGGCCGCATTTCCATAATGTAACTTTAAATCACAAATGGGTTAAATGGTTCTATTTTAGATCTGTATCCCTCTCCCCTTCTGCTCCCACTGGTTAAGCTAACTGAATGCAACCAGGAAATATCTAGGTTAGCATGAAGATTCACCTGCACAAGTTGCTTCTCAGTCCACATCACTGTCTTTTTAAAATTGTAACTTCTTGTTGAAAATAGCAGCTTGCCACAGTAATACATAAGCTAAAGTGATGTCACCTACCAGGAGCTGTAAGACATACTGTGGGTAGCTTGGCTTGAGGAAGGTGAACATGGTCAGGACCTCATAGCAATTGAGATGCATGTGAAGCAAATAAGTCCAGATGCACTAACTTACACTACAAGTGTTAAGTATCACAGTCTTCATAATAGACAAGACTTACAGTGATGAATCTTCATATGGTTTTGCTGGTTTGGGTTCTACTGTTTATAATACAGGGATGAATAGCTAGGGAAGACATATTTTCAATGACTGCCAAATGAGGTACAGTGGCCAATGTTTTGCAACAGTACAACAGAAATTATGTCTATGAGGTATTGTCATTCAAGAATTGGGTTACATTTTCATAGAGACAGATTACATTTGTGAATCCCTGCTACTCTGTCACTGAAATTACTGTTAGACATATGGTTAACTTATATATTTAAGTAGTGATTCTAGAATTTTACCTGGAACCTGTATTTATTAATTTTTAAAAAATATTTTGAGGGGATGCTTGGTTATGGATTATCCCAATACTTAATGTCAGCATTTTAGTGGAAACTTTGCACTCCAATTTCTTTTTATTCTGAAATTTTAGCAGTATGTTGTCTGTATTTATATTAATTCTGTTGGCATTCCTGGTAATGTACAGGGGCAGGGGACTGAGTTGTGATTGGGTTTGAATAAGGAACTCAGATATTCATTACATTGGTTTGCTGTCTCCACTGAATTTTTTTACTGTTTCCCCTTTAATATTAATATTACTTATATTCTTATTTTGTTTGTTTAGGCTATTGATGTAACTGCACAATTGCTTGCTGTTGCTTTTGTCTGTATCTGTTGCAAGTCTGAGTTCCATTTTCTTTTTGAAATGGTTACTTTTGCTTTTATGTTTCTTTTAAAATGTTTAATATTCTGATCATGTGGTTATGTTATGGCTTTTGTTTTCAGATATTTTATTGCAAGTTTAGCTTTTTTTTTTCCTTTTTTTTGAGTAACTTTTTTCATATCCTCATTTAGCCATCTTGCTTGTCATCATTTGTTGTTATATTCCTTGATCCTTTTAATGTAAACTATTGCAAACAATAATAGGTTGCCCTTTATGATCTACCAAATGTCATTCACTGTTTCATTGTTTTAAATTTTATGCCAGTCAGTGTCTTTGATTTTTTTGGTTGTTTCGTTCTTTTCTACTGCATCTAGGACCCTTTTCCTTCATTTTTAACCTTTTCAACTGTTTTATATATTTAGGACCTATATTTACTTGCACTTTCATCCTTTCACAACTATAACAAAAATGCATTTCAGTGCTGCTCACTTGCTTTATACATATTCCCCCAATGCTTTGGCTTATTATATGCAAGGTTTTCTTCTGTGTTTGTTTCCTTTTTCCTCTCTTTTTCTTTATGGTCCTGACATCTATAGAGATACATATTTTTGGTTTAAATTGACAGTAGGTTCATTCCATGGATTTTGAATATTTGATCAGTACTTGTTAATGGCATTGTGTTACTGGTGTCATAGGCTTTATATTTAACATCTTAAAATTAATGTCAACACAATTGTATAATGCTCATGTACCAGCTATTTACTAACATAGAAACATAGAAGCAGTTGGCAGAAAAGGACCTCCTGGACCACCTAGGCTGCCCTAAGATATCTACCTACTGTGCTGCCATGGACCATAACTGATCTCCAGCCTTAACCCTTCCCCTGCACCAGTCCTGTTACCAAGGTCCCCTTATGCATATCCCATGCATGTCTGAAACTTGTTACTGTTTCAGTACCCATTACATCTGCTGGCAGGCTGTTCCAGCTGTCCAGCACCCTCTCTGTAAAGAAGTATTTCCTTGAAACCCCTCTAAGTCTCCCCCCTTCCAGCTACATATCTTGCCCCCTTGTCCTTAAACATCTCTTTCTCAGCATAACTGAACCATACTGTACCTTATTGATACCTTTGAAGTATTTAAATGCTTCAATCATGTCTTCCCTTTCCATCTTTTCCTCTAGAGAGTACATATTTAACTCCCTAAGTCTTTCCCCATAGTGCTTCTGGTGCAGGTTATGCACCATTTCGGTTGCCCTTCTCTGTACTGCCTTCACCCAATATATATCTTTTCTGAGATAGCTGGGACCTCCAGAACAAATGATTGCAACAGCAAATAGTTGTTATAGTAACATTAAGAAAAGAGAAGCATGAAGAATATAAAGTCAATTAATTTAACATTGAACATAGAAGCTGTTGGCAGAAGAGGACCTCCTGGCCCACGTAGTCTGCCTTATGATCCCTAACTACTGTGCTACCATGGACCATAACTGATCTCCAGCCTCAACCCCCCCCCACTCCAGCCCTGTTACCAAGGTCCCCTTATGTGTATCCCATGCATGTTTGGAACCTGTTACCATTTTGGTACCTATTATCTCTGCTGGCAGGCTATTCCAGGTGTCCAGCACCCTCTCTGTAAAGAAGTATTTCCTTGCATCACCTCTAAATCTCCCCCTTCCAGCTACATATCATGCCCCCTTGTCCTTGAACATCTCTTTCTTAGCAGAATTAAAACTTCTTGTACCTTACTGATACCTTTGAAATATTTGAATGCTTTAATCATGTCTCCCCTTTCCCTCCTTTCCTCTTGAGAGTACATGTTTAACTCCCTAAGTTTTTCCCCATAGTGCTTCGGGTGCAGGTCATGCACCATTATGGTTGCCCTTCTCTGTACTGCCTTCACCCAATCTACATCTTTTCTGAAATAGCTGGGATGTCCAGATCAAATGTTTGCAACAGCAAATAGAGATCATAGTAACATCAAGAAAAGAGAAGCATAAAGAATATAAACTCAGTTAGTTTAACATTAATCAGTTCATGAGAACTTTGTGTCATGGTCTGCATTTGTAGTCTAATGCAGTTGTAACCAATAAAGTGTTGTATTCCCTTTTCTCTATAGATATCTTGTGACTTTTTATGCATCCCTGGCATTAGAAATGTCTTCATGTTGCTTACCCAGGCACTTAAAACAAGCAAGCAAGAAAAATCCCTCCTACTTTTTAAGGAAAATAAACAGCTTTGTTTGTTTAGATAGCTGTGTTGTCCAGCAGTAGGTATCACAGAAAGAAAGAGAGAGAGAGATAGACAGAGAGAGAGAAAGATAAGGGGTTGGCTTTATGTGGCAGCAGAGGTAGGGAAGAGAAATGAACCTAACTGTTTTTCAGGGAATGCAATTTGATTTCATAAATCACCTTACATGCATGATGTATCTTACAGCTGAGGTCTTAAGAGCTGGTGGCAAGTGAATTACTCCATACAGGTAAAGGGATAAAGCTTCATCCCCAAGAGATGCAAACTAGACATGTCATTTTATCCATCATTTAAAATAACACAGGTTTAGTTTCACATTCTTACTATGAGGGAAGCAAGTAAAATCAACCAGCATGGTTAGGAAACAAAGGTATTCACACCTCTGGATGAGTGGGGGGGATACCAGCAAAACAAGTTTCTCAGTTTGCAAATGTTAGTAAATTAAGCACTGAAACTAAACAAAGAAAGAATAGGCCCATAAAACACTATGGAGGAGGTTTCAACTTGCAAAAAAAGGCAGTAGTGGGGAGAGCTCAATTAACTTCTCTCAAGCCAGAAGAAAGGCCCATAAAACACTATGGAGGAGGTTTCAACTTGCAAAAAATAGGCAGTACTGTGGAGGGTTCAACTTAAGTGCTGAAACTTAACAAAGAAGGAAAAGCCCATAAAACACTATGGAGGAGGTTTCAACTTGCAAACAAAGGCAGTACTGGAGAGGGCTCAATTAACTTCTCAATGCAGAGGAAAAATAGTGCTCTCCAGCTGCCATGCACACATAGGCAGGGAAGTAATGAGGCTTCAGTGGAGGACACTATTTTTAACACTGTATCATTTTGCTTGGTAGGTAATTTATGCAGGGAGTCCTTTTCTCAAAGCAAAACTTCTGCAGGCTACACCCACTGCAGCCGTAAAATGGAAAGGGACCTGGGGGTAGTCATATCAGATGACCTAAAGGTAGGCAGATAATGTGAGAAGACAGTAAGGAGGGCTTGGGGGATACTGAGATGCATAGGGAGAGGCATCACCAGTAGAAAACAAGAAGTTATCATCCATCTGTTGATGAGACCCCATATGGAGTACTGCATACTGTTCTGGAGACCCCATCTCTGCAAAGACATAGACAGGATGGAGGCAGTCCAGAGGAGGGCAACTAGAAAGGTGCAGGGTCTGCACCAGAAACCATACGAGGGAGAGGGGGGACATGATATAAACTTTTAAGTACCCCAAGGGAATCAACAAAGTCGAAGAGGGTAGCATCTTTCAGAAAAAGAGATGTGCAAGAACAAGGAGGCACAATTTGAAGATAGAAGGGGGATGGCTCAAGGGCAATGTGAGGAAGTATTTTTTCAGAGAGAGGGTGGTGGATGCATGGAACAGCCTCCCTGAGGAGATCGTGAGGTTATAAACAGTGGGCGAATTCAAGAATGTGTGGGACAGACATGAGGCAATTATAGTGGGGGGTAGGAAGAAGTAGGCTGTTGGTTAACTAGGATCTGCAGCTTATCCAATAGGTAAGGAAATGGGCAGACTAGGTGGGCCAAGTGTCCTTATCTGCCATCAAAGTCTATTATTCTATGTTTCTAACAAGGCACACCTATGATGTTTAACCAGACAAAGGGGGTTATTGTCCCAAAATCATGGTGTTTTGAGGCTACTGGAATTATGTGTGCATAAATAAGTTTATTGAACAATAAAGCAGTCATGCAATGAAATTGGGCAAAAAACCTGGACCCTTACTTGTTTCACTACAAAAGTTTCTAGGCATCTTCAAGTTTTATTTGCTGGCAAAAGTTTCTAGTTCCACTAAAATTTGAGAATTAAAAAAAATAAAAATGTTCTCAAGAAAAAGGTGGCTGCCACATTTGGCACAGAAATACCATTGTAAACCTCTTAATGGTTAGGATTGAGAAAATAAAAAAAAATATGGTGTGCAGCATAGAAGTACAGATTTGGCATGCATACTAATATTTTTATGAACAGTAGTTAAAACTAGATTTTTTGGAAAAACATTTTTCATTACACTGCTTCCTTAATAAGCGGGTGAGTGGCCTCATCATTTCCTCTGTCCTTTAAGGCTTTACTGTCACTTATATAGGAACACGCTGCTCCCCGATATATGTGTTTGTTATTTTTTACAGAGTCATGGAGGCTCCCAGATTTCCTTTGAAACATTTAAAAATGTTCACCTGTTCTAGGGTAGCTCCTGTGGAGGTATTATTTATTAGTTCAGAGGAGGAGTCAATCTTACTTTGTGTGCCAAATGACATACTTTTGTTTTCCTTTTCATTCATAATGATGAGATATTGTGTGAACCAAGTCTGAATTGAGCTGAAGTCTTGTTGTAGCCTCAGTCTCTGATGATCTGGGTTTTTGTTACTTCAAAGAGTACAGCATCATCTGCATACAGAATAGTGTTAGTTCATTGGCAGGCAGATGAGATATTGTTAAGTATCAGACTAAACAGCAGAGGACCAAGTACAGATCCCTGGGGAACCTCTACAGTGAGCACACTGTCATCAGAGAGAGCACTCCTACATTTTATAGATTGAGTTCTACAAGACCTAGGGCCAGATATTCAAAACTTTGCCCCGGGGATAAATTAGCATTGCCCAGTGTGCTAAATTAGCCCAGAACAAATAGCCCACTATATTCAAAAGGAGAACCCTGGTGTTAAACCTGCTGAATATAGCATGCTAAGGAAGCTGGGCAAACTGGGCTGGCAGTGCAGTGCAAACATAGCCCAGAAGACAAGACAGCTCTGAATATAGCAACCAGGAGGTGTAAACCACAACAGCAGCCCAATGCACAGCAATGTGAAGGAAGGTAGAGGTGAGCTACGTGGCCAATGTTTGTGCTAGCAAAGAAGTGGATTCATTAAAGCTGCAAGCACCAGCACATGTGAAATTTTGCAGAAATATACCATGTTTTTGAAATGTTTGTGTGGCGCAGACACATTTGTGCAGATTTTGTGTGGAGCTAAGCCATTTACCTGGCGCTATCACATTTGCCCAGGGCAAACATTTGCTATATTCAAAAGTGACATGCAAATGAGCCTACTTAGGCAGTCTGTGGGCAAACATCCAGATGTCTCATTATGTCCTGATTTGCATGCAGTTTGCCCAGTGCTGTTGCAGGGTCCCACAGCTCCACTTGTAGGTCAGTTTGTAAGTACAGGGCTGGCTGGGTCTGCCCACAGCTCCACCTGCAGGTCAGTCTGGAAGTGCATGGTGGTAGCTGCAGGCTACATTTGTACAGAACCACATAGAATATTATGCCCCAGGGGACAACACTGCACAGGCACAGGTGGTGGTGCTGCATACAATTGTCAGACTGTATTTCCTGCTGCAGTGCACAGCAGACACTACAGTAACAAGGGAGGCAGTAGTGTGAGGGACACAGCAATACCTATGCTGTGTAGGGCATCAATGACTGTTGCACTTTACACAGTGCCAGATCCATCCTGCAGGTGTGTACTGACAGTGGATATTACTGTTATGCTGTTGTGTGACCCAGAGATGCTGCACCACTGGTATGGGATACTCACAGTGACATATACATGGCTGGCTGTGTGTGCTGTGGTGTCTGTACAGATGTGCAGTATATGGATTGCAGCCCTCCCCCACAGCCAACAGCAGGAAAAGCTCCGCAGCCGTCCTCCCCAACAATCCCGGTGGTCATGAGGGCCTGGATTGCAGCCCTCCCCCACAGCCAACAGCAGGAAAAGCTCCCCAGCCATCCCCCCCGATGATTCCAGAGGTTGTGAGGTCTTGGATTGCAGCCCTCCCCCACAGCCAACAGCAGGAAAAGCTCCCTAGGTACAGCAGCTACACAACTAAGGAGTCACCCTGCTCGCTGATCGCGACCTCGCTCCGCAGCTCAGAGAATTTTTGAATTTGCTCAACTTGGCACCTTTTTTACAATTAACTGTAGGTGTACAAGTGAAGATAGTTTTTTTATTCCACTTTTCCACTGTAAGCCTTAGTAATCCTCAACTTTCAGCATGTTACCTTAATGCATTAGGTTGCCTTAATCTGAGTCCAAGTGGAGATACTTTCCAATTATTTTCTGCCTTTTCACTGTTAGCATAACTTCCAGCTTGTTACCTTAAGCGTAGGTCACTTAAATTACTGTCTGAGTGCTTAGACTGTTGTACATTTAACAAGTCCCTTAAAAACCCAGCTTGTTGAAGTTTATAGTGCTGAGAGTTTATAGTGCAGAAAAAAAGTAGAGTCTTCACTTTCAGTTAATTTTGTTTATTACTGCTAGAAAAGACCGATTAAACCATCCCCCCTGCATCTTTCCCCCACCCCTTACCTACTTAACCCGTGTCTCTCACTCTCCTTCCTCTACAGCCGTCCCCCCCCGACGATCCCAGAGGTTGTGAGGGCTTGGATTGCAGCCCTCCCCCACAGCCAACAGCAGAAAAAGCTCCCCAGGTACAGCAGCTACACAACTAAGGAGTCGCCCTGCTCGCTGATCGCGACCACGCTCCACAGCTCAGAAGATTTTTTTCCCCGCCGCCCCCACCACCACCCTTGGTCTGCTCTTCCTTATATAGGGAATAGGCAGCCACATGGTGCGAAACTAACCTATCTACCCACTTCTACATCTGCAGCTTATACAGGATCGCCACTAGTGGCCACTCTTCTCAATTTCTTAACACCTAACCATCTCCACAACAAATATGCTACCATTTCACTGGATAGCTATACTTATAGCCTCCATATCGCTCTACCAACCCCCCTCAGGATCTAACACTAAACAACAGCCACCCTGCTGGCCAATACATAATTTCCTGGTACTTTCCAGTCTTCCTAACCTCCAAACCCACCTACTCCATGCTTTGTCAGCACACGGGTGCATACTCCCTATCAGTGCCTGCTCTCAACCCTCACACATGCAGTACTTGTTGTATAGCTACCTTGATACCCCACAGACCACAACCTCCTATCCATCCTGCGACCCTCCTACTGGGTTCACAACCCCTTGACATCATGTTAGCCCACCTGCTACGCACACTTCCAATACCTAGCACCAAGCTCCTCAAAGTAGCCACACTACCTACCCCGGACACGGACCCAAACCTCCCACCCCACCACTGGACCATGCATCCCCTATGTGCCAATAACCCCACTGATACTACCGTGGTACCACAATGGATACTACTCTGCCTGGCCTCTCCCACCCTACAGGACCTAGCTACTCCCACCTCTGCACTGTGCCATTCCCCCCTCCTTAATGGTTCCTAAGCTCATGAAGAAGCGTTTAAGGCTGATCTCCCTGCGCATCCTACTTCTACTACTCCTTCTTTCTGGAGACGTACACCCCAACCCAGGACCTACCATCCCACCCCTAGGGTTTCTACAGCCAAGAGCATCACGATAGCCTCCCTCAATATATGTAGCCTCCTCAAGAAATTTGATTCCTTTCAGGGATGGGTTGTCCAGAATCACCCCAATGTCATCTCAGTTGTTGAGACATGGCTCAGCAACCACACCCCAACTCTGCGGTCTCACTCCCTGGCTTCACACTATACCGAGCAGATAGAACCTCAAAGAAAGGAGGTGGTTGTGTCCTGTATGTCCAGGAATCACTTCAGTGTCTCGCCCTACCCTCCCCATCACTAGAGCACGGGGCCCAATCCCTCACACTGAAGATCACTCTTGCCCGTAACAGAGCCCCTCTGTTCCTCTCCTCTGTATACATCCTTCCCCGAAATCAGAGGACCTCTTTCCTCTCAGTCCTCAACCATCTCCAGACTCTCCCTAGCAATGCTGACATCATTACCCTCAGAGACTTCAATACAAACTGGCTGGCTGACACTTCAGCCCCTGTTAGGGATGCTGCAACTGCCCAGAACCTGACCCAGCTTGTGACTTCTGCCACAAGAATAAACCAGAGGACTGGTACTGCCACCCTTCTAGATCTAGTTCTCACCAACTCCCCACATAAAGCAACACAGATCAGGGTACTACCTGATGCTCTGAGTGACCACTCTCCAGTACTATGTCAATGGTTGTACTGTATCAACAACTCCACCCCCCCAAAACTGTCTTACAATGCCACCTCAAACCTGGCAAACTCCAGTCACTTAAACAGTACCTACTAGCTACTGACTGGTCCCCCATAAAAAATGCTCAGAACATTGACTCTGCCCTCGACTATTTCATTCATATGTTCAACACGGCCTGCAACCGGTTTGCACCCCTAGCCAAACAAACAATTAAAGGTGCCAACTCACCTTGGCTGTCCCAAGCCCTTTTGGACCAGATGCGTGAATGAGACAATCTGTGGCACACTGCACAGAATACCAGAAAACCCCTTGACAGGCAGCGTTATCAGGAAGCGCGCAACAAGTGTACATGGGATATCCGTAAAACAAAGGCTGACTACTATAAAACCTTGCTCACCAACACATGGGGTGCAGGTTGCAAGTGTTGGGACTCACTAAAAACCTTAAGTGGAAAGCCCCCTCTGCCCCCACCAACCCATATCCCGGTCAATGGATCTATCACCTCTGACCCTGCCCTTATCGCTGACACATTAAATGACTCCTTCTCTGACCTCTCTGGTGTCCACCCCAAAATTTCTTCTCCCCACCCACCCCACCCCACACTGCCCCTCACAAACCCCCCTTTCTACATTAAAGCTGTTTCCCAGTGTGAAGCTGCCCCTCTCCTACTCAAAACCCTCAGCAAATCCCATTTCAGCAGTGATTACTGGATTTAAAACTGCTTAGACTCTCATTCAACGAAGTTCTCCTCCCCCTCACAATGCTTTTGAACCGCTCCCTTATCCTAGGACAATTCCCTTCCAAATGGAAATCTGCTCTCATCACTCCTATCCTTAAAAGTGGTGACCGCACCCAGCCTGGGAACTACCACCCAATATCAATCCTGCCCCCACTCTCCAAAACACTGGAAAAAATTGTGGCCATACAAGTGACAGACTACTTCACTAAATATAGTATTCTGTCTCCTGAACAACACGGCTTCTGCCAGAACCATAGCACCACCACTGTCCTCTTGAAATTTACAAACGCCCTCCATACATCCCTGGACACTGGAAACACTACTGGTGTGGTCTTTATAGACCTCTCAAAGGTACTCGATACCGTGCACCAATCACTTCTCCTGAGCTCCCTCACTCAGTTAGGTCTCTCCAATGAGTCCACTCACTGGTTTGCCAGCTATCTGTCTGGTAGAACCCAGACAGTCCAGATTTCCCACTCTCTATCATCCCCCCACCAAGTCAGGGCTGGGGTCCCTCAAGGCTCTATTTATTTATTTATTTATTTATTTAAGAGATTTACCAGGAAGGCATGCTGAGCAGAGTACCGCTCGATTCCAGATGCGCCCTGGGGTTTTTGGGTACAATGGGAACATGATACAATCAATAACACATACAGAGGAGCAATGGAAGAAAGCAAACATCATACATTTGGAGTAATATAACAGCAGTGTGTAACATACCTAATGTGAACGGATCAGATTGAGGGAAGGCAGAGTGTTGTACAGTATACAGTGTTTTACAATTGAGCAGGTCAAAAACAGTGGAGAGATCAGTCTTGATTCATACGCTGGGTGGGTATAGGAGAGAGGGGGGAGTTAGGTGGGGTAACAGGAGCAGGTGGACGAGAAGTGCGAATTGAGAAGGGCATTTAGTTGGGGAGTACTTGAGGAGTGTCTTATAATGGTTGCCAAGGAATTCCATAGTTTGGGTAGCCTATAGCTGAAAGCAGCCTGTCCGGACCGAGTGGATCTATGTGGGATATGGAGGAGCCTGGCGTTGCTGTTGCGGAGCGCATAGGATGGTGGGTTTAAGGCAGTTAAAGAGGCAGCCAGGTAGGATGGGAGTGAATTTGACCAGAGCTTTGCCGAGGTTCTAGCGCAGTGGCGTAATCTTCTGTTCTGTAATGAGGTGATGTTCAAAGATTGATAGAGGGCACAGTGGTGGGTGCTGGGAGGGTGATCCAGTGAAAAGCGGCAGAAAGAGTTGAGGAGGGGTTCTAGCCTTGCTAGGGATGTTTGAGGGGCCGTACCATAGATAATATCACCATAGTCAAATATAGGGAGGATCATTTTTTTGACTATTTCTTGCCTGGTTGGCAGGGGCATGCAGTGTTTGTTTCGGTAGAGGGCACCCAACATGGGGTTCAGTTTTTTATGCATAGCATCAATGTGTGCAGAGAAGTTTAGGTGTTGATCTAACCAGACACCTAGATAACGATAGGAGGTGCATGTCTCCAGAGGAGAGCTGTCCAACGTGTAGAACTTGGGTGGCGCAGTAAGCTGCAAGGCGAGCTAACCGGGAGCCAAATGTGAGGGAGACAGTTTTTTTTTAGTTTAGGACTAGTTGGTTTGAGGTAAGCCAACGTTGGACGGAGTCAAAATCCTTTTGTAGACAGGCTGCCACCGCACTAGATGATGGACCAGAGGCGAACAACACCGTGTCATCCGCGTACATGTGGATGGCCGTATTTGGGCAGGCAGCTGGCAGGTCATTGAGAAATATAGAGAACAGTAGGGGGTCCGAGAACCAACCCTTGGGGGACTGGCTCTATCCTTGACCCACTTCTCTTCTCCCTTTACCTCAACACCCTGCCCAAAGCCTGCTCTGGGAAAATGCTACTATATACAGATGATGCAGTCCTCTACAACTCCCACACTGACCCCACAGCCCTCCGCTCTGCACTCCAGAAATCCTTCTCTGATGCTGAGTCCTGGTTCACTCAGCATAGGTTAGTACTAAATTACAGAAAAACTAAATCCATGATGTTTGTATACCCCAAAATAAGAACCTAGGACAACCCCTGCACATTCTGAATGCACTAAATGACCTCCTTGAACAGATTAACACTTTCAAATACCTTGGCATCACCCTAGACACAGGTCTCACCTTCCATGACCATATCCGATTACTAAGCACTGCCATCAATGTACGCATTGGTCTTCTTCACCACTATAAGCACTGCCTGCCTCTGGACTCGCTCAACCTAGCCATCTCTACATCTATTCTATCACTAATTGACTATGGTATCATCATCTATGGTGTGGCCAACACCACCCACCTATGCAAGATTAGACTGGCCCTCAATAAGGCCTGCAGACTGGCTACAGGCTGTCCTAGACTCACTCATACATGCACCCTCTACACCTCAGCAAATTGGCTCAATTTTGATGGAAGGCTAAAGTACCAAGCCTGCCTCTTTGCAAAGAAAATCATCTCAGGATTACTCCCTTCAGCCCTTTCTCCACTACTTCAGGCCCCACTGACCAGCCATTTCACACGGCAGTCAGCAACCTCCCTCTTTAGGGTATCTTGCTGCAAAACCATGTCTGGCCCCAACCTGGCTCAACTCACTTCCAAACTCCATGCTCACTGAACCCAAACTTAGTCGGTTCAAGTACTAGCTTAGGAACCTTATCACCCAAGGATCAGTATGTGATTGCCCCTAAACCCGACCATATCCTACCTCCCCATGTCTACGGACCTAACTCTGGCCCGGTGCCCCTGATTGTGCCCATACCATGGCAATGGACATCACGGTCCAGCCTTGGCCTACGAATAACTTGTATGCAATGCATATACCAGCAACCTTTATTGCCCAGCTGCTATTTTTTGTACTTTTTTTCTTTCTCTTTGTATTCTCTGTATTCAGATGCAACCATTCTGTGACCACTGTGCTAAGTATTATGTTCTTGTTACTCTGTACACTGATGTCTCTTCTTATGTATGATGTGGAACCTTTGTAAAAGAGTCTTTGACTCAAAGGTGTTATCTGATACTTATCAATAAATAAAAAAAATAAAATATGGCTTGTTGGGGCACATACCATCAGACAGATACACTGGTATTGGGGTATTCCCTACACTGGACCATCTCCACTGCACAGACTGTCACAGCCTTGTGGCAGCACACAGTATGTGGTGCAGACTGGCCACCTGTAGACCCTCCCCTCAACACCCTCCATGCCCCCAGTGCTGCATGTGTGTGCTGGATTCTATTGGTGTCTACTGAAGGGTGGTCTGTAGGTGTGTGCTGTATGGACACACTGTCATGGTGTCCACTGGGCACCCCATCACCACTTAATGCCTGACATGGCTGGGACTGGTGGCAGATGACAGCAACATAGGAGGTGCCATCCATGTGTAGCATGTTTTTTTCATGTCTGGTTTCTTTCTATGTTTAATATTTACTGGCTAGGGTCAATAAACCGCCAATGGCAGACCCTCACAAACTCCATAATTCACACCTGTGAATTATGGTGTTCCATAAACCATGGTTCTATGTCACACAAAGTCACACAAAGCCATGCAAAGCTACACAAAGCTACAAAGTAGTGCAAAGCTGGTTTGCCCAGAGTTAAGACTAACTTTTCCTGGGCAGTAATTTGCACCATGCAAAATGTCATGCTAAGTCATGCAAAAACACTTTGCTTGGCTCTAATGCACTGAATATAGCATTGCTCCTGTATTCATGTACACACACACCCTCTTTTTGCCCCTTGAATACATTATACTTTTGCCCGGCACTAATGCAGTTTGCTCCCTCGCTATTTGTCCTTTTGAATGTAGTGGACCCCTCGCAAACCTGGCACAAACCATGTGCAAATGGTTTGAGCCCAGCACAAAGTTTTGAATATCAAGCCCCTGGCCCATAGTCTTTAAACCAGTCAACCATATCCATGGATAGACCCAGTGGTAGCAAGTTTTGGCACAGAAGGGCATAATTGACAGGAAGCCTTGGTTAGGTCAGTGTTTGTCCAGGGTAACATGTATATATTTAATGAATTTGAATAGAATAGTTGTGTCTCTAAAATCTTTCTTGAATCCATGTTGTTCCTGGGCCTGAAACTTACAGTTACTAAGGAATTCAATGATCTGATCATTCACTATCCTGTCAAGTGACTTGGAATGTTGGAAGAAGATAGAGATGGGGTGGTACTTAGAAGGGATATTAGAATCACCACCCTTGAATACTGGTACCACACATGCCTTTTTCCAAACATTCAGAATTTTACCAGTACTTAGGGATAAATTGGAATTTGTTGCAGAAGATAAGTAATTTCAGTTAGACCATGTTTCAGGAGTTTCACGTCAATGTTCTCAGTCCCAGCCTGGTCTTTAAATTAAGCTTAGTCAGGTAGCAATGAATAGACATCCAGGTAAGCCATAGAAAATAGAATTTAAGTAGGTTATGTACTAAGAGTATGCCCCCCACTGAGACAGATTGCTTGTTAAGGTCAGGCATGCATGTAGATAGAGCAATAAAAGTATTGTTGAATACAAAGGCAATAAATTTATCACCACTAATAGCAGACCCATTATGGATGAAAGAGTTTGGTAGTTTTATTTTTTAGAATTCCCAAAGAGCCCAGTGATATTGACCTAGATATTTTGGTAATTCATCAAGATTTTTTTGCTGAGTTTTATGGAAGTTAGCATTGGCTTCCCAGATATACATTTTATGGAGTTCTACAACTCTTTGCATTGCTGAAGATATTTTTGATGACCTAGCTCTTGATAAAGATTCTAATATCTATCAATTTCCTGGGTCCTACTTTTTATTGCAGGAGTGGACCATGCCTGAGAGTTTTCTTTCTTAACCTAATTGCCTGTAGGGGGCAACAATGTCATAGAACTTGTTGAACTGCAGGATACATTAGTCTAAGACTGTGTTAACATCTTGCATCTAGGTTAGGAAGGACCAACCAATCTACTGTAGGAGTACTTTAAAGTAGGGAAGCTTCTGCGTGAGGAACAAACAAGCAATCATAGTAGTCGGCTTATTTTTTACAGACCTTGGCAGAGCATCTACAGGGGAGTGGTCTCTTAGGAAATCTGTTATGACTTCACTGGACATTGTTTTGTCATTATGGCTGAACAGGATCCAGTCAATAAGGGTAGCAGTACCAGTTTTATAATTTACACAAGTGGGTTTACTGATGACTTGTGCAAGACAGATAGATATTAGCAATTTTTCCCCCCAATATCCTTGTTCTTACTAGCTAACCAGCTGTAGCTGAAATCATAAATCACAATTCTTTTATGTTGCATATTCAGATTGGTGACACCATTTATAAAACATTCAAAGTCACTAGGAGCATTCCTAGGCAGGATGTAGACGACTAGGAAGTTCAGATTGTTTTCACCCTTTAAACCACATTTTATTTTGAGGGCAAGACACTCACAGGCAGAGGGCTCCTATCTAATGGGAAGTTTGTCAACTTTTAAGAAGGATTTAACATATACGAGGTGGCCGCCTTCCTTTCTTAGTGCCCTGTCCTCCCTATATAGAGTGTAGGAGTCAATTTCAATACTTTGTCAGGAAACCCACTAGCAAGCCATGATTCCATCATAGACACACTATCATACTGTTAGTTAGCAACTCATAGTTTAGATTCATCAAGTTTGGGCATTAGGCCCTCAGTGTTGATGTGGGCTATGTCCAAATAGCCCCTGTAGGATGGCACAGGCTTTGCCAGGCTCAGGTTGGGATGTACATTACCACTGAGAAGAATCATATGGGGCAATAATTGCCTGAGTACATGGCTTACTTTATAGGAGTTAGAGGCAACTTTACTTGGGCATTTTGTTATTTTAGACACTAAGCAGAATTTTCTTATAAACTGCTGTATGGTATTCCCTGCCAAACCTTTATAATTTAGTTGAGCTGGAGTGCACAAGGATGTAACGCTATAGAAGAAATTGTGATATGTATTTGAGTTCACAATTGGCATGGCATGAGGGGTCAAGTGTATTAGCACAGACAGAGTTATGTTGTCATCAAACTGAAATAGAGGTCAGCTCAGTGGTGCTGAGGGTTGAAACGCTGGATGCCACTCTTCACGCTACTCCAGTGACCCAGGTTCGGGAGCGAGCATGGGTCAGCGGGGTTCAGCGGGGGGGGGGGCAGGATTGAGAAACCACTGGTAAGCTGTCCTGTCCTGCGGATGGTTTCTGTGGTTCCCAGCACAGCAGTGACACCCAGTGGTGACTGGGAGCCTCTGCAGCAGGGACCACTCAAGAAAGGTACAGGAGGGGGTGGAGGCCTACAGGAGTCACACAGAAGTGCACAACTTGGTGTACTGGCCTCATTGCATGCCCTCCTCCTTGGGCACCACAAGAACAAGCAGAAAAACCCTGGTTGCCAGGAGGACGTCAGCGGACCCCGAGGGAATGGCACACATGCCCACCACTGATCCCAACCTGACCAGCTCTCCCTGATCCTCTCCACTGTCTGGGGCTGTAGTGGGAGACGATTCTGTCCCCAATTCCCTGGTCATAAGGGATTCAAGCAGGGCAGTAGGAGCTACTCAAGGGGGGGGGGTCTCACCTGAGGGAGTTCCTTGCAGCCTGCAACCAGACTGAAACAGAGTTGGAAAAAAAAACCTGAAATAGGGATTAGGTGGTACAAATAATCATACTATTGCCCATAATATCAGAAGACAATCTGCGAGTCTAAAGCAGTACTTAATTAAGGGAGGATGCATTGTAGATTGATTAGGCAATACTGGAGTAGACAACTTGTCTAAATAGCAAGGGAATAGGTGGCTGTCACAGACATGATAGTAACTGGATTAGTCTGAATACACAACAATGGGAAATCAAACACTGATAGAGTTCCTCCTGGCTCCAACAAGCAGACAGTAGTTTTTCACTGAACTCAGCTAGATAACTGCAACACCATGGAAAACCTAGGTAGGGAGAAATAGGATCTCAGTTACAGATATACAAGAGGTAGAGTGAAACTAATGGGAACAACTGCACAGATCATGGTGACTAATGAGACAGGCAAGGAATAACAAAGGCCACCCAGATAGGGTATTGCTAACTTACAGGACTAATCACTAAGCTAGGATTTGGCAGGACACTTGATTTGTTACTAATTGTACTACTATTAAATAGCTCACAATACCTAGGGGAACAAACTATGAAAAACAAGACCACCAATACAGAGTGTTGCTATCTGACAAGATAAATCACTGTGATAGGATTTAGCAGGGCACTTTCTTGCTGCTATTATAATACTTTTGTGCAGCATACAACACCTATGGAAGTCAAGTTAAGGAAAGCAAGGCCACCCAGACAGGGTGAATGCTAAGTAAAGAGAGTGGTACAAACCACACCCAGGGCTGTGCATTGCCTCAGGTAGATGTAAAATCAAGGTAACAATTAAGGAGAGCCCGGCACCTGCTTCTCTGTGTGTTATACTGTAGTTAACACAATTCCCCAATAAAGGATCCAAGGACCAGGCAGAAGCTTGCAGTAAAACTTCACTTTCTTTTAGCAATGTTGAAATGCTTTAGAAAATTCAAGCAGCTTCACAAAACACAACATTCCAGATGTCCAAGAATCCAGTTCCAGTATAAAGACACAAACACCCTGCTCTACAACACACAGAAGGTGTGTGGGCACCTGCTTCATGATGTGTTTTTAAGACCACAAGTAGTTCTTAAAACACCAGAGTTAAAGTGACAGTGAATTAAAATAAAATTACATGTTATGAGTTCCATACTCAAACCACTCCCAGTAACTATCTTAACATAATCATAACTAACTATATTACATTATAAGGAAGATGTAAAAACAATGTTCAAACATTCATAACAAAACTGGCACATATGAAGTACATTACTAGAAAAATTTATACAAAAAGATTTTGTGTAAAAAGATTTTATCACACAAAAGATTTCCTTGCAGTGAAAACAACTGTGCTCCAGCATCAGATATGTCATGGGCACCAATATGAAAAGTCTCACCGTCAGTATTGTAATATGTATTTGCTGGAATTGGATCCTTGGACTTCTGGAATGTTGCATTTTTTGAAGCTGCTTGAATTTTCTACAGCATTTTAACATTGCTAAAATAAAACGATGTTCTACTGCAAGCTTCTGCCTGGTCCCTGGATCCTTTATTTGGGAATTGTGTTAACTATAACACACAGAGAAGCAGGGCCAGACTCTCCTTAATTGCTACCTTGACTGCTAAGTAGCAGAGACAATCCTGTTTTTGTGAATCTGCTCAGTTATGTGGGGTTCACATACAGACAGGTACATCAGGGTCATTCTGATGACAGTAAGCAGTAACTACAGAGTAGCAGTCTGCCACAAGTCTAGCAAGTTCCTCATAGTATCAACAGTAAAGTGACAAGACATTTACAGTTATCTAAGGTTGCATTCAGGCAGCATGTAAAGCTGTTGGCTGTCTCTTCTGGCTGACCCATGGGCAGACTTCTTTGATACCCTGT